>CP129451.1:6907500-9790000 GCA_030445155.1 Quercus variabilis
GAGAAATTTTGACATCCCTAACTGAGTTACCAAAATAATGTACATATTGACAATGTGAGGAAGTGTATGTCCTTATGTATTTATTTTCATTTTTATTTAATACAATTTATTTTCATTTTCATTCTATTAGGTTTTTGATTTCAAACATTTTCATTTCCAACTTAATTCAACCTCAAATCCAGGTCACCAATATTCAATTGGTTGAATCAATTTGAGTTTGATGAGAAATTATACAAGGTACTTTCTCTTGTCTCATGAATAATAGGTCTCACTAATCAAATCCATATTCATATAAGAGGGGTGCATGTTGTTGTACTTCATAAGTATTGAATGATTTTCATAAGCTCACTAACGTATGTGCTTTTCACTTGCCTTAACATAACAAGCTAGGAATGTAATTGGCTTAACTAGTGAAACTTTTTGTCCAGAAATAAGAGATTTGAAATTAAATGTTGTCTACATCAAAGAAACGAAAGATTGAAGGAAGGAAAACAACCACCTCACGTAATAAATAAATAAACAAGGTGTCTCTTAGCCAAGAAAAAATAAATAAATGTGGGTTCTAGTTTGTTAAACTAGTAAAGTCTCTTGTTATTGAATAAGAAATTTGGAGTTTTAACCCCATTTACACCAAAAAATAATTAATTTTTCGGTTTGGCAATAAAGATAAATAATCATGAAGTGGAAAACATATGTTAAAATTAAGGTTGGATATCCATCGGTTTGATTGGAGTTTAGGGTGTTTCTGAATCGAACCATACTAATAGGTCTTTTAAAAAATGGTATACCCATTGCACCACAAGGATCGAAATTCTGACTACGTCTAGTGGTTGTTTAAATTGAAAAAATTGAAACACACAAAGCACAAATTGAAACCCATAGATCAATACACAAAAAAACCCGCAAATCAAAATATCAAATTCCACACACAACACACAAATCTAAAGATCAACACTATAATGTTCAAAATCTTTCCCTCATGATTTGAGTAGGTGACATTATGAGAGGTGCTTAATCTTCAACGACTCCATCCTTGATGGCCCTACTTCTCAATCTCTAGCAATTCCGCAAATTCTGACAACGCTAAGAGGTCACCTCGATGATGCATGTGTTCAACACTATAGGGGCTGGGTATAGTGGGGAGAAATAGAAATGAAAGGGTTGCATGTGAAATAGATGGAGAAAAAAAGAAGTGTTTGGGGGAATTTAGATATATGTTAGTTAGTTTAGTGTTGAAAACCCAACGCCTCTACTAACCACCATCATGTTCATTGTTAGCGACCCCATCTTGTAGTTTGATTAGCTTGACTTTGGCTTGGTTCGCCAATTTGGAATAGTTGTTGAACACCCTAAATAAATAATTTTCTTTTCATACCAAAGACAATTTGATTGCTTACTTTAAATGTGTTTTAATATTTTGAAATAGTTTTATTTTTTTTTATTCTTAATAATTTTGAATATATCTTTAAATTGTTTTATGATTTATTTATTATCAATCATTTTAAACATATTTTTCTCTACATATGTGATTAAGCAATCATTCATCCATTGATATATTACACTACTACATAATTGGTTTTTTAATTGCTAATGAGTAGAGTTTACAACAAAAATCCAAAGTTTGAAATAGTTAAAGAGTCGAGATTGAAGGAAAAAAGATTACTGTAGCAATGGAGACATTAGGGATTTAGTGTCGTGAGAATATAAGACACTACAAGAAAAACAGACTATTGCGGTAAGCTAAAAGCACTGCTAAAGGTACATTTGACCTTTAGTGGTGGGTGCTATTGCGGCGATTCTTCTTGCCACTATTGCTATGCCACTATAGATTTATTGCGGCGGTAACAAAAAGCGCCACAATAAATCTACCATTTAGCAGTGATTTTGGTCTATTACGGCAGATAGAGAACCGCCGCCATATGAGGTTAGATTTTGGGTTAGCTGACCTTTCGCAACGAGATGTGTGCGTCGCTATAAGCACCGCCATAGGGCTTCATGCACAACAAAACATATGCACCTTTTAGCTGCAGTTATGCCCACCAATATGTGTGAAGCTTTAACGGCGGGCTATAAACTCCGCTATAGGGATTCATTTAAAACATAATTTTAGACCTTTAGCGGCGCTTTTTGCCCACCGCTATAGGTTAAATTGTTTTTTTTTTTTTTTTCCTTAAGTTTTGAAACCACAAATTTATTAAAAAGAACCTATAATAATTTTAGCTCTACTGAGACAATACCACAAATGTAACTAATTAACAACACCACAAATGTCTCCAAACTAACATTATATTAACATAGAAATATATTATCAAATACATAACATTATCTATAACCATCGTCATAAAATTAACAAAAAAAAAAAAAAATGTGGTCCTTTGAATAAAACAAACACTTAAATTAAGCTAATACCATAATTAAAGTTCCAAAGTGTTTAAAAATATCCTTCAACACTTGAAAAAAATGCAGTTGTTCAAATGTAGTTCTTTGTACACAAAAAGTCCTCGAACACCAACATAAAACTTATAAGCTACTTGGTTGATGGGATTGAGCTGATGATTTTTGGAGAGTTAGAGATTGTTGGACCGAAGGAACATCCTACATACAAACCAAGATTACTCAATAAGTGCATATAAATGGATCAAATAGAATGACAAGAAAATCTTAGAGATTTAGGACTTTTGATCTTGCTCATTCAATAAGTGCATACAAACCAAAATTACTCAACAAGTGCACATAAATATTAGCCCATTAACCTCCATAGAATATCACAACAAATCTAAGGAATAATTTAATAAAATAACAAAAATATCAATTAGTAATGACAACCTGAAATTCAAAAAATCCATCAAAGCCTACACCATGTCTCAAACAATTTTCAAATTATCATACACTAAAGTATTATAATTTGAAAATAAGTATAATAACTTTTCAAGAAGGATGAATCATGTAAATGCACAAAACAATTAGCTAAAACATGAGAAATTATTGTCGTAGCATGTCATAAGGCTGTGGAAATTGGGAAGCATCTTGTGGTTTGTAGGTCCCTTTTCATGCATTTTATATGCTAAGAAGTAAGAAGTTGCTAATTAGTTAGTTGAAACCCAATCACAAACCCCTTGATCAAGAAGAGAGCAACACATGATCTTAGTTTATCCACAAATTTGGTGAAATAAAGAATCTTTGATTTACAAAACAAGATGCAGGTAGCTTTTGCTTTTTAAAAGCCGAAGCTTCCTTAGAAAAGCCCCAACAAATAGGGCCTAAAGTGTGACTAAATTAAATGCCAATTCCTGCAAACAGGAAAATGGACTTCAACAGCAATCACAAAAGAAGGGAGACACATTGTTGGCTTGTGCAGAACTAGTTGTTGTGCAAAACTAGTTCTTAATAACAATTGGCGATACTTGCACAACTTTCAAATTCATACATCTATATACACATTCATTAATTCTTACAATTAAAATAAAAATAAAATCCAAGAGCTCATACCCAAGGCTTCCATCAGCATATTTGGCTTCAATGCCTTCAAATTCTATAGTCTTAGTAAAATGCCCACTCCCTTAGTCAGGCAAATCATCCTGGTTGACACTTGGAATCACCATATAATCCAAACCCCACGAAGCAATGCCCACTCCCTTGGTCAGGCAAATCATCCCGGTTGACACTCATAATCACCGTATAATCCAAACCCCATGATGCAATTGTCTCTGCCACATTCCCCAGTTCATTCGGGCCAGGCAGGGGAGGTGTCTGTGACATCTTCACATTGCAAAACCTGAGAATTTAACAATTTCAGTTAAAGTTAATTCCAAAATCAAACAAAGCAAACATCCATCCCTCTTCACAAACTCGTAAATTAAATTCCATAGAACCCAGCTCTATTATCAAAGAAAAGCAAGGGGCAATTTAAACAGTCACACTTTTGCCATATGAGGTCTAATTGTATTTGTTTTAGTTTAAATTATTCATATTGTAATGAGATTACTAACACATTTTCATGGGCTATTTTACACATAAAAATTCTAATGAATTTGAGACTGAAAATAAAGTGCAAATTTGAAGTTGGCATTGCAAATCAAACTCTTAAATCAAAGCATATTTTCTAGGTAAAGTGGAATTCACTCAATAAAACTATGAATTGTTACCAGCAGCTAGGGGTGCAAGTATCACCGAGGATCATGATAGTGGTGGTGGTGGTGGTGTAGCATACATTGACACCTTCAAATTATGTCCTCCTGTTTGAATGAAACATAGGATTGAGTTACACAATGAAATCCAATACAACATCAATCACACTTTCTTAAACTCTAGAATATAAAGGGGAAAATATCATATGATAACATAGCAAGGCTACATATAATTAGAGATAGCAATTCTACCCTTAGCTTTTTTAGTATAATAATAAATTAATAATGCAAGCTTGATAAGGTTAGAAATTTAACACATGAGATAGACATATCTATACTGCAGCATATCTTTTTCACTAGTCCAATTTAATCCAATACAATTTATAGCAATATATGTCAAGCAACTTCATCTTAGACTTATCATAATTTCAGTTGAAATGTCAAAAGTCTGGTGTATTCATTACATCAATTTACTAATTTACCTACAACAAGGGAACTTCCTCAATTGGAAGTTCAACTCCAAGGTCTCCACGGGCAACCATTGCCTGAAAAGTCAAGAAAACTAGTAGTAAGCAGCAATTGGAGAGGATCATAATATGATGTTTGCTTCAGAAATAAACAGTACCAACCTTTTTTTTCTTCCAAAATAAGAAAATTATCTATATCTAGATTACATAGTCTACACCTAGCACTTTAACAAAGAAAAAGAATTCATAGCATCTCATGATAAGCACCTTATAACACAAATTTTCCATTTAAAATCTAAAAAGTGAGTGCATTATAGAAGGTTTGGTCATATTAGACGGGGCATAGGTAATCTATGCAAACACCATTACTAAAACTTATTTTTGTATGAGAAAGTTTAAAGTTAAGGACTAGAAATTACTTTTGTTTAATTATTTTTGTTTCAAAAAAAATATTATATAAAGTATTTCACAAAACCTTCTAATTTTAATAAAGCCTAAAGAGCAAAGCCCAAACCTCTCTTGATGAGTTAGAAGACATCCAATACGCCTTTGATTGTTTGACAAGCTAAGGAATATATACATCTATAAGCTCAATAGTTGCACAGTACCATAATGTTAATATTTCACTCAAGAAAGTAATTTTCTTTTGCTTTAGACTTTTATCTCCCTAAAGCTTTTTTTTTTTCCTTTTTATTACCTATTAGAGATTTTTACTTTTAAGATATCTTTACCAATTATATTTCTTCACCACGCCCAAAAATAAAGAAAAACTATAACCAATGCAAGACGGATATACGCACAACATGGTATATAAAATTTTCTTCCCTTGTTACTTTTTACAGCAAACATATGTAACATACACAATACTTAAATCATAATATTAACACTAACCCCATCATTTGCTAAGGTTAGGAGACTTGGCCTCTTCACAAACGGTGTGGAGTTTAAGCTCACGGAGCTTCTTCTTGATCTAGACATACTTTTTGCCTCCCGGTACAGCCTCTTTCATCCATTTAGGCTTGGGCAGAGGTTTCTTCTTGGTATCAAATTCGACGAAGTACATGAAGTCCGATAGTGTGGGAGATTCAGGGGGTGGCGCTGTTATGGTGGTTTGGGCTCTCAATCTACTATTTTTTTTTTTCTTTTATAAGGAAAAGCGGCTAAAACTAGGAGGCTAAGAGCATCCACAGCAGTGGAGCTAAAAATTTAGCTTTTTAGCTCCACCAAAAGTTACTTTATCTATTATACCTATACACATGCTGCAGCAATGGATCTATTTTAGCTTTCAATACAATAAAATAATATATCTACAACAATAAAATAATATATATATATATATATATATTACAATAAACAACAATCACAACCACCTATAACCGTCACCGCCACCGCTACCGCCGCCGCCGCCGCCATCGACTCTTCCACCACCGTCGTCGCCACCGCCGCCGCCATCGACTCTTTCACCACCGCCACCGCTGCTGCCGTCGCCATCGACTCTTCCACCACCGCCGCCGCCACCACATGATAGCAAATAATCGTCTAGTGTTAACAAATAATTTTTTTTAACCCCAAATTATACGTAATACATTTTTTGTTACTAAAACAATTTTTCAATCATCATGATAACCTATTATCGTCTCAATTGTCCGAAAGTAATCTTGGAACAATGTGAACTATAAAATGCAAGAACTTTATAAAAAAAACATATAAAATAAAACACATATTATAGCAAGAACAAAGTAGTCCATACATTACTCACGTACATAACTCAAACCAAATTACAATAAAACTCACACTCGAACAAATTTCTATGACTCATGCTTCTCAACATACAAAAATGAAAGTTCCTACGACTCGCCTTGCAATTTTCATAAATGTTCAATGAGGTCCGACTGGAGTTGAAAATGAATTTCTCGGTCTTTAATGCGTCCATGCCTCTCAATGTATAACATAAATCCATCACTTTGTTCACGTAACACTTGCAGAGGAGGATTATCCATTCCATCAATTTGTTCATAATCCAAGTCTACCACTTCATTATCATCTCGTTCATCTTCTACAATCATGTTGTGGAGAATTATACATGCTTTCATGATCTTTTGGAGTGTTTCAAGATGGAAAAATCGTGCAGGTCCACGGACAATTGCGAAATGTGCTTGAAGCACTCCAAATGCATGCTCAACATCCTTCCTACACGCCTCTTGGGCTGCTGTAAATAATTTATACTTATGTCCTTGTGGAGCTGGGATTGTTTTAACAAATGTTGCCCACTTTGGATATATGCCATCAGCAAGGTAATATCCCATTGTGTAGTCATGACCATTGATTGAGTAATGTACTGCAGGAGCACATCCTTCAGCAAGTTCATTAAATACATGAGACCGCTCTAATACATTAATGTCATTATTTGACCCAGGTAACCCAAAAAATGCATGCCATATCCAAAAATCATATGATGCAACTGCCTCCAAAATAATAGTAGGTTCACGAATATGACCACAATATTGACCTTTCTATGCAGATGGACAATTTTTCCATTTTCAATGCATGCAATCAATTGAACCTAACATGCCTGGAAAACCTCGGCGTTCTCCATGAGCTAACAGTCTAGCAATATCTTCATTGTTTGGTTTTCTCAAGTATTCCTCAGAAAAAACATCAATTACCGCAGTAACAAATTTTTTCAAACTTTCTAATGCAGTAGTTTCTCCAATTCGCACATATTCATCTATCAAATCACCCGATACTCCATATGCAAACATTCTAAGTGCAGCAGTTATCTTTTGTAATGAAGATAAACCAAGTTTGTTGGCACTATTTCTTTTTTGAACAAAGTAAGAGTCATGAGCTTCTACCTTAGATTGAATACGAAGAAAAAGAGAACGCTTCATCCGAAACCTCCTACGAAATAAAGCAGGTGGATATATTGGTGTGGGAGCAAAATAATCCAGAAAAAGCCTCTCATGCCCCGCCAAATGATTACGTTGGATAGAATGTCGACGTTTAGATTGTGATGTTTCCATAACAAATTCTTCGATGATCTCATCTTCATCTGAGTCATCAAAAAGAAACTTGCGAACCAAATAGTTATCCATGGATGCAACCTTCAAGACAATTGGAAAACAATTATTACTATGAATGCAAGATTAAAGCCAAGTGATATAAGTCACAACAAAATGAATATAACTAATTCACGCACAAGTCACAACATAAACACAATTTTGTGCTTGCTCTCAAGCATTAAGTAAAATAAGAATGTTCAATGAATAGAAATAATTGGATCAAAGACACTGATCGTGGCTGTAACAGCAAGATATATAATTGTTTCATTTTTCAGTCTACAAAGAATTATATCAATGCCTATCACAAGACCAAATGGAACTTAACAAAAGAAAAAAGAGATTGCACTTCAAAGTCTTTGTTAAATTGCATTTCAAGTCACAACACAAATACATACATCTAGTTTAAGATTAAAGTCAAGTGACATAAGCCACTATTGAATACATAAAGTTACTACCAAAATACATAAAGGCCTACATAAGCCACTACAAAATACATTAAAGTCTAAATTACATCCAAAATACATTAAAGCCTACAAAATACATTAAAGCCTAAACCCATTAATTACGTGATCTTCGTTTTGCCATGATTTCCTCTTGGAGTTGTTCATAAAAAGCTTTTTGCGCTTCGGTCAAGCCACTTGTATCTTTCATCATGATTCTCTCCTCCTCTAACCTTTCCGCTATCTCAAATTTTTTCTTCTCAATCATGATTTTTTCCTTCTCAATCTTAAGTTTTTCATCATTTTTTTCCTTCTCAACCGCAAGTTTTTCTTTCTCAATAAACATTTTCTCCTCTTCCAATCGAGTTACATCCTCAATCGATTTCAATTTCTTGTTCAAATATTCCCCTACATCTTTTCCGGTGGCTTTGTTCTTTCGAATGGCCTTTTCCGCCTTCTTACCAATAGGTCTCTCAAAATTAGAAGAGTCACCAAGTTCGGACCCACAATCCCCTTCGCCAATAGATATTGACTCTGGAGTTAGAGGCACAGAGGATCTTGATTTAGCATTACTAGGATCGGCAAACTTTGGTTGGTCCTTTAACATGAGCCAACAATGGTCAAGAAGAAAAGGTTTCTTGTGCTTTTCTACAAACAAATCCTTTGCATCTTTAATCTAAAAAAATTAAAAAAAATATAACATAATTAATATCTTCAAACTATTGGTGAATGGACATGTTAACACTATTGCAATATAATTTATACCTTATCTTCTTCGGTTGTACCACTTTGATGAAGTGCATTAACTTGAGCCATACACCCAGCAAACTTATTTACCCTTTCACTAATCGCTCCGCAACGACTTAGCAAAGAGACAACAGTACGTGTAGTACCGGATGTATTGTACTTCTGGAAATACTCCCAAACTTTTTTACGAAATGTATTTGATGTTTGTTCATTACTACTTACGGCATCAACACTAGAATTGAGCCATGCTGCCACTAGGAGTTTATCTTCCTCTACACTAAAGTTAGAGCCTCGTTTTCCTTTTGCAGAAGAGGCATTTTGAGGTTGAGGTTGAGGTTGAGGTGGAGGCGGAGAATCAGAAATTGACAAAGGAGTGTTTTGAGCCGTTCCCAAAAATTGTGAGTCAATTTCTATATCCCCATTCATGATACCCGTAAAATATGGTAGGTTTCTATGCGACTCCATAAAATTAGAAAAAAAAAATTGCAAACTTCCCTACACACAGAAAATTCCCAAACCAACATTTATATCAAAACTCAAATCCAAACTAACAATTTCACATTAAAATGACCACAACTTTGTTTCTAGTTTTGTGCAACAATATATCCAACAAAGTCCGCCCAAATCAGATGTGAAACATTAAAACAATTATCCACAACAGAGAGTAGAAACACCAAACAACGTTGAGGTGCTTTTCAATGTCATTTTGACAGAGACTAAAAGAAAGAGACAATAGCAATTTAAATCCAAGGAAACCGCTACAAGCCCTTCGTGTAGGACAAACAATGAAACAACTATGAACTATGCCACTCAGAGGATATGCACTGGCTCTTCCTGCTACCTGGCGCTGGCAGAGCCTTAAACCCCTTTGTCCCAACACCTTCCTCTCACAGATAAACAGCCAAAACACACACCCACACAAACAATTATTGGTTTACATTTACTGATAATGTAAATTATACACTTGTATGAATAGTATATGTATACATTTATTTAGTTTACCATATGATTTTTACACGAATAGTGAAATATAAACTAATAATTTTTCAAAAATAGAAAAAGAAAAAGAGTATGATGATTGAATATACACACAAAAGCCATCCATAGTAGGCATTATGAAAATAGGCAGAAAGAAAAAAAGAGAGAAATATTATTTATGGTGATTAAAGAAGTTGAAAATAACACTAATAGCTAATATCATTATTGATAACAACAGAGAAGACGCATGAAGAAGATAGAGACAACTAACCTGAAGTGGATTGGTGGAAGCGAAGAGCGTCTGAGGCAGATCGGCAGCGTGGGTCTGAATGTGACGATGGCGGCGACGCTGACGATGGTCGGACCGGCGATGTTGAGAGAGTGAGCTTGAGAGGCTTGAGATGAGGGATGACAATGAACGAGAGAGAGTGAATCATAAGACCGGATTTGATAAAATGAAAAAAGAAAAAAAAAAAAAAAAAAAAAAAGAAGCAGGTTTCATACCGGAGTTGACGATGACTGCGACTGCACCGGAGTTGAGGATGGCGGTGACGGAACCAGAGTTGAGGATGGCAGTGAGTGTACCGGAGTGTTTGTGGGTGAGCTTGAGAGGCTTGGAGGCTTGAGAGGCTTGGAGGCTTGGAGGCTTGAGAGTTAAGAGATGAACGAGAGAGAGTGCTGAGAATACAGTGGGAGTTGAGAGATGAATGCTTGACCGGATTTGACAAATGAATAAAAAAATAGAAGCAAGTGGATGAGTGGAATAAAAAACTATTTTTTAGTTTTAGCTCCATGCTACAGTGCACATCTATTTTTAGATGTGCACTGTAGCAAATCATCTAAATATTTTTGCTTTAGCTCCACTGCTGGAGCACCATTTTGATGAAAGTTGAGCTAAAATTTAGCATTATTGCTTTATACCATCACTGCTGCAAGTGTTCTAAGAGGCTAGGGTTTTGGAGTATTATATTATGTCTGCACTCTCTTTGGACGGTTGGATGACATTTAAGGAGCATCCCATGGCTGAAATTTTGCTTAGGGCTTATTCTATTTTTTAATGGTAGTTTGGGCTCATTAGCATTAGCACAAGGTGGATTGGGCTCTCTTTTTTTTTTTTTTTTTTGAAGCGGGATTGGGCTCTTGTGTACTGAACTACCAACCAACCCACCAATTTTAATCTTAAAAAAAAAAAAAAAAAATGAAGAAGGGTATTATATTTTGTTGAAGTGTTTGGCGGGAAGTGAAAAAAGTGTGGGAAGTGAAAATTGAAATGTGTAGGAAGTGAAAATTTATGCTGAAATTTATTTAAAATTTTTTTTAAATTTTTTTTAAATTTTTTTTTTTTAAGTTTTAACCTAAAAAAAAAGGATATATTTTGCTAAAGTGTTTGGGGGGAGTGAAAAACAAGTGTGGGAAGTGAAAATTAAAATATGTGGGAAGTGAAAATATATGCTAAAATTTATTTAAAAATTTTATTTTTAAAGTGATTTTTTTAGCGACGAAAAAAATAATTAATATACCCCTAAAATCGCTAAAATGACAAAAAAAAAAAAAAATTGCCCTCAAATCCTTTAGAACAAGGAAAAAAAATACTTTGAAACCTCTAAAATGACAAAAATACATTGAAATCAATAAAATGACCAAAATACCACGAAACCTCTCAAATGACCAAAAATACTCTGAAACCTCTAAAATGATCAAAAAAAAAAAAAAAACCCCTAAAACCTCTAGAAAGACAAAAATACTCTCAAAACCTAAAAAAATGAGCAAAAGTACCTTGAAACCTTTAAGATGACCAGAAATAGCTCGAAATTGGTAAAATGACCAAAATACCCCCCCAAAATCTCTATAATGACAATTTTGGTAATTTAAGAAGTTAAGGAGTATTTTGGTTATTTTCAAAATTTCAGTATATTGTGGTCATTTTAAATATTTCAAGGTATTTGGTTCATTTTAGAGGTTTAGAGAACAGAGCCAATGAAATTTTTTTACCATGCAGGTACACAACATATGTCCATCATGCGTTATACTTAGATTTGAAATCTAACCGTTCAATTTGAAGAGTATAATAAAAGGTTAATTTTGGTATATTATGGTTACAATCAAACGGTTGGATTTAGAGAAATGCGTGGTCAAAATTTAGTTAAAGTTGGTCAAACTTTGTCAAACTTAATAGATGGTCTCGAGACCACTAGACTTGGTGAAATTCATATTTAAATCTTAATCATTGGGATTGAAGAGTATGATGACATATTGGTGTTGGTGAAATTTGAGACCAATTGGATGGTCAAATTGAGAGAACATAGCCATACAGGAATACAACACATGTCCATCACGTGCCATAATTAGATTTGAAATCTAACCATTGGATTTAAAGAGTGTAATGAAATGTCAATTTCTAGTAAATTATGGCCACAATCAAACGGTTGGATTTAGAAAAATGTACGGTCAAAGTTTAGTTAAAGTTAGTCAAACTAAATAGATTGTTCCAAGACCACTAGACTTGGTGAAATTCATATTCAAATCTTGATAATTGGGATTGAAGAGTACGGTGAAATATTGGTGTTAGAGAAATTTGAGACCAATTGGATGGTTAGATTGAGAGAATATAGCCATACAGGTACAGAACGCATGTCCATCACATGTCATACTTAGATTTGAAATCTAACCGTTAGATTTGAAAAGTGTAATGAAAGGTTAATTCTAGCAATACAATTCAAAAAAAAAAAAAAAAAAAAGACTTACTACCCAAAAAAGAAAATCTAATATCATTGAGATTAAAAAAGAAAAAGAAAAAAACTAATTTTGATTTAGCTTTGTCGATGCTGTTAGTGGCAAAAGCCAAGCATTTGGCTTTGTCCAAGCCTTAATGGCTATTTTTGGGCCTTCAATCGGTGAGTGGTGGCACAGAGTGCTAGTAGAGAGAGACCCAAGCTGGATTTTGAGAGTAAGGATGCATGGCAATGAGGATGCATGCTGGTGAGGATGCGTGGTGGCGGTGGGAAGATCGATCGTAGGGTTTTGAGAGTGACGAGAGATTTTGAAAGTGAGAGAGAGTGTGTTTATTTATTTATTTTTATTTTTATTTTGTGAGAGGGAGACAAATGATTGAGAAATTAAAAGGTTGGACGCTAAAGTGATAGGTTTAGGAAAAAAAAAAAAAGAGGGAAAAAATTGGGCCAATGAAAATTTTAAAATATTTATTTTTAGTTACTACCAGTGGTGGTAACGGCAGTTGATGACGCTCAAGAAATATTTTTAGCAGTGCTGGTGAAGGATGTTAGTGGTGACCAGTGGTAAAGGATTGTTAATGAAAATGCTTATACAGAGAGAGAGTGTGGGTTTTTCTTAGAGCTAACAATAGAGGGATACATTGGAAAATGAAAAGATGAGGGAAATAAAAAGCCAAAATGGCGCTTAGGCCAAAACAACAAAGGGATACATTGGACCAGACACAAGCAATTAAAAACTTTATTGCGACAGTCCAAACTGTTGCTATAACTAAGAAAAAGCCCTGCAAAAAAGTATCTATTGCAACGGTCATCCAACCCACCGCTATAAGTAATAGAAATGATACTAAAACTTATATATTGCAGCAGTTTCATATACCATCACTGTAGTATGTTGCAAAAGGGCATATTTATTATGGCAGGTTTATGAAGTGCCGTTATAGCTAAGTCTAATGTCGCTAAAACATGTATATTGCGGCAGTTTATATAGCACCGCTATAGTATGTTGCAAAAGGCTAGATCTATTGCAACAGTCCAATGAAACGCTGTAATATATCTCATCAGTGGCAAGCCAAAAAAACGCCGCTATATGTCACACCTGCAAATAGCTCATTTTTCTTGTAGTGAGAGATAATTAGTTTTTTTTTTTTTTTAATCTTAAGTTTAAAATATTGATTGATTATTGAATTCTTATTTATTTTGGAAGTTCAATTTTATTTTAATTTGATACATTTTTCTATTATACACCCACTGATGTGAATGCTTTTAAATAATAGAAAACACATCAAATAATATGGCTTTCCAAATATCAATTTATCACTAATGTGTAAAGATAGTTAGAGCAACCGCATCAGTCAATGCAAAATTTATCTATTTTGCAAAATATATATATATATATATATACTTTTTCTATTTTACATATCCACTTTTACTAAACATCCACATCGGTTTGTCTATTCTACATCCTCTTTTATTTAAACAATATTTTTATTACTTTTTTTTTTATTATTTCACATCTACCCATGGCCCACCTACTTTAACACACGTTAACTCCATTTTCTCTTTTATCTGAACACATTCCTTTCCTTTTCTCATTCTTCTTCTTTCTTTTTTCGTATTTTTCTTTCTTCTCCAAAGGTAGAGGCTCAAATCAATACCAAAATAAAACCCACAAAATTCTCATTAATCAAATACCCAAATCAAACCAAAACCCATAAAATTCTCATTAATCAATACCATTGATAATGGGAGAGGCAGATTTGAGTAGCTCAAGTTCTCATATTAGATCTCTTTCTCACGCTCATTGAATCTCAAAAATTTGAAGAAATCCCTCTCTCAGTCGAAGCTTGCATTGTAAGATCTCTCTCATTTGATTTCAAGCGTTCTGCCACCATTGGGTTTGTATTTGATTTTAATTTTGGGTTCGGATTAGGGTTTTCAATTGATGGTTTTGTGGGGACAATTTTTGCTTCAAGGCCAAGGGCTAGACCATGGTTGAAACCTTAGGCAATTTTTGTTGTCCCACATTGGAAGGATTGCCTTCCTCTTTGCACCTTATAAGAGATGAGCCAATGGTTGAAGAGTACCACCAGTTTGGCCTAAGATTCCAATGTGAGATTTATTATTCTCACAACTTCTATTTACATGAACTCTTAATCCTAAAAGAATAATGGACCTGATCATGAAGTGTAAGTTGCTTTGATATATTAAGAGTAAGATCTAAAGTTACGGTCAAAACCTCAGTATATTGGGCAACCATATTTAGTGTTGATAGAACATATATTCTCAAGATGAAATTCATAGTCTCTTAATGGAGATACAAAATATTCCCTTGAAATAAGTTTAATTGGTTTATTATTCAGAATGTTAGGCCTGACTACTTTAGTAAATAGTTACTAAAGTATATATTTATGAAATTGGATTTCATAAATATATAATGAATAACTTAAAAGATTAAACTGAGTACTCAAGGATTAAAATGTAGTAATTTACAAAGTGACAGTCTACATTTATGACTTTGTATTACTACGAATATTTTATGAAGGGGTTACATGTACAATAAAGTCTTAGGATATAATTTATTAATAAAGCCTAGAGTGCAATTATATTTATATAATGGTATTAAAAATAATTAATGGTAACTTTAGACTTGTCAAAAGTTGACAGAAAAGCCCAAGGCCCATTGGAGCTAGTGTCTTATTTGTTCCCTTTTGATCCCAGTCCAAGCCATATACTAATGTCCAATTGAAAAGGCCCAAAAGGCAATTAGATAATCAGTTATTAGGAGAGAAACATATAGAATTTTGGGACCACAACAAGAGACATGATTTGGTATGTGTGTGAGTGTTGGACACTCTTTCTTTCTGTCTAGAACATACACATATAACTGATTGAGAGACCACACTTCTTGGGCATCAAGTAGAATTGGAGTGAATATTAAAAGTGCTCCCAAATGTTTCTAATCTTTGGTTTAGAATTTCACTGCATCAAGGTACACTCTCTTGTTCTTATATTCTGAAACTTACATAACACATGTTATCAATTACAAATAAAGTAGATTCATTAATTTTCCACTGCGTACATTCATATTTCCATCAACACCATCGTAGGGACAAACCTTTATGGAAGATAATGAATAATCCAGAGGCAACTGGACGACTAGTTTTATGGACAATAGAGCTTAGTGAGTTCGATGTATAGTACCATCCAAGGATTACAAGTAAGGCCCAGGCCCTAACTGATTTTGTCACCAATTTCACAGTAAAGGAGGATGAGGGCAGAGGGCAGCGTCATGGACAACCCAAATGGACTGCTTGTCCAACTGACATGTTGGAGGTATTGGAGTTGTTCTGAAATCTCCAGAAGGGGATTTGATAGAATGTGCAATTAGTTTTCAATTCCCGATGACAGAAAACAAAGCCAAGTATGAAGTTGTGCTAGCAGGCCTCAACTTGGCCAAAGTAGCAGGGGCATCATCGGTAGTGATGTATAATGACTCCCAGGTAATCATGGGACATGTTAATGGCTACTACGAGGCCAAAGTAGAATAGATGAAGAAGTACTTGAGTATGGTCAAAGAAAGGGTAAAACAGATTTCTTTGGTCAAATTCATGCAGGTTCCAAGGGTTAAAAATGAGCAAGCTAACCGATTAGCCAAGGCAACATTAGTAGAACACATGGCCATCAATAGTCAAGTACTATCCTTTTATCAATATTCACCTGCCATTACTAAGGTGGATGTACAGGTAATCCCCACAAGAGTCTACTGGATGGCTCCAATCATTTCCTACCTAAAAAAAAGGACACTTCTGGTAGACCATAATGCATCGCGTTTTGTGTTGATAGGGGATGTCTTTTAAAAAGAGGCTTCTCTCACCTATATCTAAGGTGCCTAGTTCCCGATGAAGTAGGCTATGTTATGAGAGAGATCCATGAGGGAGTATGTGAAAACCACTTGAGGGCATAGTCGCTAGTCCACAATTTCATACGAGCCAGGTATTATTGGCCCACCACGTAGAAGGACGCCCAAACTTACGTAAAAGCTTGTGACAGGTGCCAACACTTCAGCAACATTGTACAACAATAGTTAGAACCATTCACTTTGATGGAAGTTCCACGGCTCTTCACTCTATGGAAGCTCGATATAGTTGGACCCTTCCTTATGGCCGTATGAAAACTTAAGTTTCTTGTTGTAGTAATTGACTACTTCACGAAGTAGGTTAAGGCAAAACCACTAGTAACCATCACAGAAAAAGAACGTCAGAAGTTTCATCTGGAAAAGTCTAATCTATTGATTCGAAATTCCTAAGGTCTGGGTCTTCAATAATGGAAAGTAATTCAACAACGACACATTTAGAGACTTTTTCTTGTATCTAGGAATCAAAAACCACTATTCATCACCTACCCACCCATAGGCTAATGGACAAGTTGAGGTTACAAATCAATCTTCGCTTTAGATAATCAAGACTTGACTTGAGGGGGTAAAGGGCATATGGCCAAATGAGCTACCAAGCATTTTGTGGGCATATAGGATGACGACTCGAACACCTATAGGAGAAACCCTCTTCTGCCTTGCATTTGGAAATGACGCTGTTATTCTAACAAAAGTGGGTCTTGCTAGCTATAGGATAGATGTAGTCTAGCAATGAACACACAATTTATATTCCGAGTTATTTTATTTTTAATATTTCCATGATTGAGTGTTTAATTCTTATTCTTAATGCTTGCTTTTTTTTTTTCTTTTTTTTTTTTTTACGAATTATTGTTTGATCAATTGAATTACAATGAGACCGAGAGGTGATTTGTTGTTTTAATTCTAGAATTAATCACCATTAGTTGAGCGAAAGTAGAGATGCTTTACCACAATTAGTGTGATTTTTCAGAAAATTCAAAGTACGTAATGAGTCTCCAGTTAATTAAATCGCATAGAGATATGGAATTGTTAGCTGAAGATATTTTTGATATTATTCAAGAGAAGATATTGAATAGTTAAGGAATTTTTAATCATCAATGGGAGATTATTAGAATTTAATAATTAGGAAGAATACATTGTGTGAGATTTGTTAGGTGAAATCAACTACTCTAGATCCATTCTTATCATATTTTTACAATTTTAGATTTTTACACTTTGTTAATTTTTTTTTATTTGTAGATTTATTTTTATTAAATAGTTTAATTTAATTTAGATAGTAGAACGTTACATTTATTTTCAATTTTCCAAATAGTAATTTATTTAGTGAATTTCGGTATTCAATAACATAGTTAATCCTTGTGAGTTCGACATTCATTTTCTAAAAAAAACGCTTTACTACTTGTTACGATTCTGTGCACTTGCAGATTATTTTACACGAATAACAAGTAAGCATAAAAACAGATTTATTATGCTCTCTAATAGTAGGCTTAGACTTAGATTTAGAAACTTCAACGTCTACATCAGAACTTTTACCTTTGTCTAACCTAGCAAAATAAGCATTTTCTTTATTATTCCTCTTGAAAGGAGGGATATCAACTTTCTCAATTTTAGACTCAAAAGAAACAGAAACACTTCTGTTATCAACAGAAGGCTTGGTACTAGTCAAATTTTCAATTTTAGCTTTAGATTCAACTAACTCTTGTTCCAAGTTTTTCATCTTCTCATCTTGAGAGGAAATTTGATTTCTTAAAAATTCATTCTTTTTATTAGATTCATCTAATCTAACAACCAATTCCTTTTTTTCAAGATTAGCAAATTTTAACTCTTCCTTGAGTTTCTTAGCAATTTTCATATGTTTCGATAATTCCTTATGAAGAGTTTCATAGGCATCAATAAGATCAACAGAAACAATAGTGTCCTTTTTATTCAAATCATCACAATCAAAAACAGTAAGACACTTAAAATTATCCATGATAACAAGAATCAAGGATCAACTCTTAGATCAAAAGATCTAAACACAAAAGCTAACCTGCTCTAATACCACTTGTACGTTTTTAAACCCCTTAAAACATAACCAGATTAACCTAGTTAGTTAGCCAAGTGATTACTTAGTCAAATTATCAGATTTAGGTTAACACAAATATATCATATCAATGTGAAGTGTGAAAAATAAAGAACACAAAGATATGATGACCTAGGAAAACCAAACCGATAGAAAACCTGGAGAGGATTTAACCTAGCTATCCTCAAGGTAAATCGAATCCACTATGAAAAAATTGAAATTTACATAATAGTGACTTAAACCACTAACATTCTATTGATACCTCGAGTAGGAAACTTACTACCATGACCACATGACAGCTCTGAGTCTACGGACTACTTCTTTCTTAAATTCCTAGCAAGCACAAGCACTCCTGCTTGTATATCTTTAAGCTCTTGAATTTGCAACTGAATTGATCACCAAGCTCTTGACATCAATCTTGAGATTGGAAACCCTAAGTATGTACGAAGACAAACACTTCTAGAGCTCACAAGAAATTCATACACACAGCATAAAGAGTAACAACCTTAGAGAGATTTTAGGTACAAAACCCTAAATACAAAAGAGGCACAAGATACACTCTAATCTCTCTAAAAAACTTATAAAAACGTTTTAGGGTTTCCTTTATATGTAGGAGTGTTTTACTTGAAACCCAATACGTTTAGTAGAGTTCGGGCTGAATTGGAATTCTACAGAAAAATAAATCTGCATGTTATTCGATCGATCGAGCCTTGCAGATTTAGTCCAATAAATTCTGCAATCACTCAATTCCAATTTTACAAATAAACGTACTTTGAGCAAGCCTAAACCTAGATTCTATGTTTTGATCATGGTTTGCCAACATAATACAAATTGAAGTTCTAATACATTAGTTCCTAAATTCTTAAAACCTAACAGGTGAGGAGAGTATAGTGGGCAAGTTTGATGGAATTTATGATGATGAAGAAGAAGAAGAAGATGAACAAGAAGAAGAGGCGTTTGTGGATGACATTGAGGGTGAATTCCAGGAGCATGATGTGGAAGAAGGTGATTTGGGAGTGGAGGATGAGTTTGATTAGGATTCTAATGAATAGGAAGCTAAGTTAATGGAGGAAAAGGAGGAGGTAAAGTTGGATTTGGATGGATTTGCTCTTGCTAGTGTTAGTTATGGTAACATTACAGAGGACAAAATTGAGAAGGCTAAAAAGAAGAAGATGTCAAAAGTAGAAAAGAAGAGAATTGCTAGGGAGACTAAGAAAGAAAAAAAAGACGTTGCAGTGTGTGCTCGGTGTCATTCATTGAGGAATTATGGGCAGGTGAAGAACCAAAATGCTGAAAACTTGCTAGAAATGCCACTGCTACTGTCGTGGTTATGGTTGTTGATTGTGTTGATTTTGATGGGTCGTTCTCGAAATGGGTAGCAAAATCATTTTTTAAGGCATTGGAAGTAACTAAAGATGACTCCAAGCTTAGCAAAAAGTTACCAAGGGTTGTTCTTATGGCTACGAAGGTTGATCTTCTCCTTTCACAAATTCCACCTGCTAGGTTAGATAGATGGGTTCGGCATTGTGCTAGGGCCGGAGGGGCAACCAAGCTAGCTGGGGTTTATTTGGTCAGTTCCCATAAGGATTTGGGTTTGAGGAATCTGTTGTCCTTCATCAAGGAATTGGCTGGTCCTCGAGGGAATGTGTGGGTAATTGGGTCTCGGAATGCTGGCAAGTCTAATCTAATCAATGCATTTGCAAAAAAGGAAGGGGCAAAAGTTACCAAGCTTACAGAAGCTCCAATTCCTAGAACAACTCTTGGCATTTTGAGAGTCGGAGGGATTTTGTCAACCAAGGCTAAGTTGTTTAACACTCTAGGGCTTCTACATCCATATTTAATGTCTATGAGATTGAATAGGGATGAACAGAAAAATGGTTGAAATACGGAAGGAGCTGCAACCTTGAACTTACAAGATGAAGGTGTTGGGATTAGTGCCCTTAAATCCTATTGTATGATGATATGTATGATATTATGTATGACTTAATGTTATAATTAATAAAGTTGTTTTATTATTATTTAAAATAATGGTAACATGAATATTTGGACATTATCATTTAGTTTATGAGATGCATAGTATGTGATTTATGTAATTTAGTCACAAAAGATATAAATTACAAGTTCTTTGTAAACTGAGAATTTTAGTTCGTAGTCGGTGAAGAAATTGGACATTTCATCTGCGAAGACTATAACACATCAACTAAGATGATTTGTCTTAATCATGGAAGTGGAGACTTCTAGTTGGTATGTTGATATGTTTTAAGAGTTAAGTCATATTGAATTGAACCGCTATGAGATTTATTATTCTCCTAACGACTGTCAAATGAATAATAAATTTCACAACTTCTATTTACATAAACTCTTAATCTTGAGAGAATAATGAACCTGATCATGAAGTGTAGGTTACTTTGATATATCAAGAGTGAGATCTAAAGTCACGATCAAAACCTCAATATGTTGGGCAACCACATTTAGTATTGACGAAACATATATTTTCAAGATAGAATTCATAATCACTTAACGAAGATATAAAATATTCCTCTAAAATAAGTTTAATGGATTTGGTTATTCAGAGTGTTAGGCCTAACCACACTTTAGTATTAGTTACTAAAGTATATATTTATGAAATTGGATTTCATAAATATATGATGAATAACTTAGAGGATTAAACCGGGTACTCAAGAATTAAGATGTAATAATCTTCAAAGTGGCAGTCGACATTCATAACTTTGTATTACTATGAATATTTTATGAAGAGATTGCATGTATAATAAAGTCTTGGGATATAATTTATTAATAAGGCCTAGAGTGCAATTATATTTGTATACTAGTATTAAATATAATTAATGGTAACTTTGAACTTGTCAAGAGTTAACAAAAAAGCTCAAGACCCATTGGAGCTAGTGTCTTATTTGTTCTCTTTTAGTCCCACTCCAAACTACATACTAAAACGCAATTGCAATAGCCCAAAAGACTAGCCCAATTAGATAATCAGTTATAAGGAGAGAAACATACAAAATTTTATAAAATGTATGAAATGGTTTGTATGTGAGTGGAGGACACTCTCTTATTCTCCCTTGAACACATACATATAAACTAATTGAGAGACCACACTTCTTGGGCACAAGTGGAATTGGAGTGAAGATTAAAAGTGTTTCCAAGTACTTCTAATATTTGGTTTTGAATTTCACTACACCAAGGTACACTCTCTTGTTCTTATATTTTGAAATTTACATAGTACATATTATCAATTGCAAATGAAGTAGATCCGTTAATTTTCCGCTGTGTATGTTTTGTATGCGATACAAACATGTATTTTTCCAACAATTGGTATAAGAGTGCGGTCTTCAATTTTGAATCTGTATAACATGTTTTGTGAGTATTGGAATTAGAGATAGTAATTTCATGTTGTTAAAAGATTATACAATTAATTTTCTACATGGTCATTGAAATTATTGTTTGATAAAAACTAATATTGATGTTATGATGTTGTTTAAATTTGATTTTGAGTATGATAAATTGAACTTTAAGGCTATAGCATCAATGGAATTCAGTTTTGATATCAAATTTTACCTATTATGTTCATAAGATGGTTTTTTGTTCATGAAAAACCGTTGAAAACTGCTTCAAATTTTTTTTGGAAAATTCGAATTTCACGAGTTTCAATCAATCAAAAATTGCTTTCGATTGATCGAGTGAAACAGTGATCAATCTGTTTGATTTGATTGATATTCGATTGCTAGTTGATCAATCGAATGTTCTTTTTCGATCGATCGAGCAGCAATCGAGTACCAATCGAGCCAGGCAGATTGTTAAGTACGAATTTTTTAATTTTTTCGACCAATCAAGATACACATTATGGATCCCAATTTTGAGACCCCCAATAAGGCTCCTCCAACTCTGTTGAATTGACTCACTTGGGCTCTTCACATGGGGATTAGTAGTAATTTTAGGTACTAGACTTTGAATGGGATCGAGTTCTTGTTGGCTAAAGGGTTGGCTCCATTGGCGTTTAAGTCCTCAATGGTGGTTCTGAGATGCATGAACAATGTTCTTGGTGGGATGTCCTTTGTGATATTGGCTAGGTTGATAGGGTCTCAGAGCGTTGAGGAAGCTAAACCGGTTGCAGCGGAGGTGGGTTTAGTTGCAGAGAAGGAGAAGTTGATTGATAGGGGTGAGGATTTGCAGAGCAATCAGTTGACTTACAAGTGAAAGTGTTAGTTTAGTTTGGAGTTTCTGTCTTTCATGTTTTTAGCTCTTTTTGTTGGTGATGTTTTTGCAATTCTCTTGTATGTTTGGATCATGATCACGGTCTAAGTTTAGCTCATATAAAAGTCATAACTTCTTACTTCTAAGCGTTTTCATGGAGATGATACTTGGTATTCCCAACTCAATGTGTTTTGCCTGGCTCCAATCGAATCAAAATGTTTTCTGTTTGAGACTTCTTGTTAATTTTGGGATTTCTGTATGATATCTTAAAAATGGTGAATTATTTTTTTTGAAGGTGTATATATTTCTTTCCTTTTGATGCGTAGGAGTCAACCCAAATTTTTCAGGCCAAATATTTGTCAATGTTGATGATAATTAGAAAACAGTATAGTGCATGAACTTGTAAATTATTAATATATATAATTTCCTACAATCTGTAGTGCTCTCTCTCTCTAGACGTTCAGCCAACCATAAGTTTGTTACAAAAGAAGAACCGTTACCAAAGACTTGGGGGTTTGATCATTCTCCTACAATTTATATGTTGTGATCTCAATAGGACGCCAACAAATTTGAGAATCCAATGGTAAATGGAATCTGGCAGGGACAACTAGTTTCATAATGCAATCTGACAGGGCCAACTAATTTCATGATTGTGTATGAGTCAGTATGACATATTAAAACCATCATTTCCAGAAGTATTGCTTCTGTTTTTATTTTTTATTTTTCTGTTTGCCGCTTTAGTTGTTACTAGAACTGTGGTATAATTCAGCAATTTCCCGGATTGAATTATTTAATCCCACTCGTTATCAATAGAATTAGGATACTTCCTGTAAGAAATATATCGAAGGGTTGTCATTGGGTTAACAATTCTACTGCAGAAATATATCATTGAAAATAGAATTTATATCATAGAGAATAGAATTTATGGTGGTGTGTTGTCAAAACAGAGGAGGAAGTAAACAAAAACATACGCAGAGATGTTAAGAAGCAAAATGGAGGTTAGCAAGAAAACTTATGGATCCCTTCACAACAGTCTTTTGTGTTATCTACCAATTGGAATTCTCCTAGAATCAAAAGCTAGGTGGATTTTCTTTTCTGCAGAATTGGTGTTGAGTCTCCAGGAGTCGTGCTTTTGGGGTTGTATCAATTTGTCAGAGCTCATATGATATAGTGTTACCCCCTGCCTCCGGCAAACATAGACTTGGTTTATAGTGGTTCTATTGTGTTTCAATGAAATTCATCTTAATTTAAAAAATAAAATAAAAAACTGTGCTGAGGATTAGCATGGAACCAGACACAATCACCACCACAGAAAGTTGTTTGACAATCATAGATAGCCATTATGAGAAATTAAAGTATAACAAATCAACAATGTCCATAGCCTAACATTCATCATATGGTAACATCAATGGGGTACTTCATTTTCCAGGAGAAACATTTCAATTTCATACCTGCTCAATAAGATCGGCAGCTAATAGGAGAAAAAAGTTGTTTATCGAAATCCATTTTATTTAATTTTTTTTTTTCACTCTAAATGTGAAATATGTTTGAATCATAACATGCCAAGTAAATGAACAATCAAAGGAAAACTTCAAATCTTATTTTATTTGTTCTTTCTATAAAAGAGGGGGAAAATAATGACATTATCTATGAGCACTATAGGAAACCTTTCATCTCCTGGCATACTTTTGAGGAACATTTCCTTTATAATAGCCCCTTTGCACTGAATCTATTCTGCAATTTTTTAGGTTGCCTATCACAAGTGTTAAGCTCAAATGTTGAAAGATGACCGTGCTAACCACAAACATGGTGGAAGATGATTGTGCTAACCACATCAAAATATGCAACTACACCTAATAATTACACATAAACATGAGCTGCAACGTTATCAACTCATCTGTCAGCCTCTGGTGAAGAGCTGCACATGACATGAATGACTGAAATGTGTGAACATTCACCGGGAAAGTAGTTACCATAGGCAAGTTATTCACCCAAGCTCTTTTGCGACCTGCAAGCTTCAAGACACTAGAACCTGTAGCTTGGACGAATGCAGCTCCCATTGCAAGCAGTAATGCAAGAGGCATAAATCCAATTTAGAAGAGAAAAGTAGCTGTGATGGTCACCAAGTACTAAGGACAAAGGCAACGCCAAAAGCTACACCCACTAGAAAAGCATGCTGAAGATGGAAAGCAAGGGCAAATGCAACAAGAACAATTCCACCGAGAAATGGCCCAAGACCAAAAAGTAAGGAAACAAAGAAGCCAAAAGCATCCTCTGAGCTGAAATGCAGAGAAAATTAAATTAGTCAAAAAAAAAAAAAAAAAAGGAAATGCAACCAAAGTTGCTTTAAAAGATGTTTTCCTTCTTATATGGCATTTTAAAAAAAAATTTATTTATTTGTTTTTTATATTGGTTCGAAATCCTAATGCTATTACCCTACCCTCCCCTCCTTGTACCCCAAGCACTTATGCGTGTGGGAGGTGCCAATCCTTCTTATATGGCATTATCAATATAATATCTCCATTGTGTCAACCAAGAATTAGTTTCAGTCATATTAAAAAATTATATGACTTCACCTGAGCCACGAGAATCCAAACTTATGTTCACTGCAAAGATTAAACAATGTCATATAAAAATGATCTATCCGTGAATCAAAACTAACATGCAGCCAACTGAACTTACTAAAACCTTGCTCATAGGTCATGTGACAAATCCATTAAACTAATCTGAATATATTGATATTTCAGATTACCTTTTCAATATTCTAATATCATAAAATACATAAAATAGTTCTTAACAATGCAATAAACCACATAAAATAGTTATAGACAATGTCATAATCCAAATAATTTAAACTAAAAATTCCCAATAATGTTTTCTTTTTTCCTAAATGCCATGAGCTTTCTGTTTGTCCCATCCTTAGCAACTTTTAGGCATTTGGGATACCTTCTAGATCTACAATACAACAATTCACGTTAAATTATATTACTGATCAAAAATTGGCTATCCCAATTGCAATTATCAATACAATAAAGGAAGGTTAAATTGTCAAAGGTGGAGTACAATTGAAAATTTTATTACTGGCCTCCTTCTAGTGCAATTAGACCTTCCCAGTGTGCTGCCTAAACAGTCTATTGTGATTTTTTTTTTTTTGCTTATTCTCATATTTTAATTTCCTAGGCTTATCATCAGACTTTTTTATTCATAAGTTGATACTTAAAGAACATAAAGATGTTTTATGGTCAGTATTATCTGGTTTGTTAGTTTTGTGACTCTAGATGGTATTTGGATTGTTTGTTGTTGTTGTTGTTGTTTTTTTTTTTCTTTTTTTTGGTAAACTGCAATATTATAAATCAAACAGAAACATACAAAGACCGGGCATCTTCCAAACAAACAGAGGCCAAAGAGGCAGGAAGGTTGCAAGAAACAAAACTAAAAGAAACTAAGGAAGCTAATGCATACTTTAGTGCCTCATGAGCAGCAGCATTTCCACTTCTACATACCCAAAGAAACGAACAAGAAAGGAAAGACATAGCAATCAAACAAATATCAAACACCAGAGTAGAGATAGGCCATAAGGGACAGCCTAAACGATCTAGGATGGCGTTAATGCTGAGCTTGGAATCACTTTCCACACAGATATACCCCCAATGCTCTCCCTTAGCAAGTTGCAAGGCCCCAAGAATGGCTTCAGCTTCAGCCCTGAGAGGAGAGGACTTTGGGATGATCTTTGATCACAGCACCAAACTGTTTCTAGCAATGACTGCCAAAGCCGCTTTAGAGTGAGAGATGGCTGCGACCACATTCGGTTTGATAGTACCCAATGGAGGGGGAGACCATTTGGTGACAGACGGCCTAGGGGAAGGGGCTTCTAAACATGCAAAAACTCGTGAACATTCCATCATCTTCATGTGTATACTTTGGGTAAGAGGCATGGAGGTCAATGGGGCCACTTTTGTGAAGAACCACATTTCTGGTGCGCCAGATCTCTTCTAGAGTGAAAGCCAAGGTGAGGGTCACCAGCCAAAGGTCTTGAGCTTGACAACTTGCCTGGGGGGATCAAAGATAATCTTGATAATGTCAAGTGGGGATGCTGCTTGCACACATGGCAAAACGGGTGGGTCGGGTCGAGTCAATCGAGTCGTGGGTCAAAACGAGTCATTTTTAAATGGGTCAATCGGATTGCAGGTCAATCGGGTCGTGGGTCGAGTCAAGTCGCGGGACAGGTCGAGTTGACCCATATTTTTCAAACAAGTTTTTTTTTTTTTTTTTGGGAAATAGATGCAATTTGTCAATTGTTTCAGAGTTCCTTAACTGTGATTAGATTCTCATTGGTAATATTGTTACCACTTACTAACTACCACTAAACACTTGATACCCAAATTTGGTACAACTCTTGTTCCAGCTTTCTAGAAGCTAATCTTGGTATAATTTTCGATTTGTTTAAAGTAGGAAGAGAAAATGAAGGTGGCAAGTAAAGAATGACAAACTATAATAGAGTACATAATATATTAAGTGAAGAAGAATAAGTAAATATTTTATTAGATTTACACCTTAATTTCAATCTACTCAACGTTGGCAGACGTGGCAAAACGGGCGGGTCGGGCCAGGTTCGAATCCGGTCAATCGTGTCACGGGTCAAAACGGGTCATTTTTAAATGGGTCAAACGGGTTGCGGGTCAAACGAGTCGGGTCAGAAAATTCTGACTTGTTTTGCCATGTCTAGCTGCTTGGACAAAATTTGGCTTGAAACCGTAGCAAGCAGAAAACCAAAGAGCTTTTGCAACTGGGCATCTGAGGGAAAGGTGAGAGGCAGATTCCACTTCCTGATTACAAAGCACATAGCAAGAGCCTTTCAATTGC
This sequence comes from Quercus variabilis, assembly GCA_030445155.1. Lineage (NCBI taxonomy): Eukaryota > Viridiplantae > Streptophyta > Magnoliopsida > Fagales > Fagaceae > Quercus > Quercus variabilis. Next base: position 6,935,098 of record CP129451.1, read on the forward strand.
CTTTTTGACAATATCTAAAAATCACCCAAGCTCCACAATTGAGCAAAGCATTTTCTATCTTGTACATGGTTCAAGTGATAATTATAAAAATTTAGACCAAAAAGGAAGAATATGCAAATGAAGTCTTGACATACCTAATTGGTAGTCTGTGTAGAAATTTAGACCAAAACTAGTTCTAGAAGCACCTAGATTAGAGGGGGAAAAAGGAGCAATAATTACTTCACTGCAAGGACATTGAAGAAAATGAGAAATAAGTATAACATCCAAACTAAGGTGAATAGTGCTTAACAGAACGCTAAATTTAAAAGTATAGATGTAATATTCTAATAAATGTAGAATCATTATCTTTTGCCAATTGAGAAGATAAGGGAGCCAAGGAAGACAAAGGCAGACCCATGTAATTTTTCAATTCACTATTATAAAGGAAAGGGCAAATGATAAAAATGATAATATTAGATATTACACAGCCTAAGGCATTACCTGATGGCCATGTCATCAAATTGTGCCTAGGTTGTTTCACACTTTAGTGCAACAGCAACAACCTATTAAGGATTATTTAAAAAAAAAAAAAAAAACAGGAGACAAATGCACAAACAACAAAAATTAGACAATGGAATAAGAGAATTGTGATTTTCATAACTGTTCTATCTAATTAGTTAAGTGGATGCAAAGAGAAAATGATTGTACCCAAGATCCAAGTTGTTTTCTTGCTTGTGTGCATAACACACTGCCATCCAACACCTGAAGTGGTTGAACATAAGTTTAGTTATTCACATTATTTTTAAGATTAGGCGCTTATCACAAAAAATGTTAACATAAGGGAAACAACTATCAGAATATATAACATTAGAGAACTTGATAAATAATTGAGACTAAAGCCTCATATTTCATATGATATGACTTAATTGAACTATGCCCATAACATGACCAAGTAAGAAAGTTAATTTGAAAAAAAAAATGTGGGGTAGGAGGCTATAACCACTGTGAAATCAATACATCTTTAGCAAGACCTAATGACCAGCATTTAGTCAAACATGTAGAGGAAACTTTAATTCACCCAAATAAATAAGTGGAGCATGATCCGATATTCAATGAGATGTATCCAACTGATGTAATAGAATTAACAGTAAGTGGTTTAGGGTGTTTTTTTTTTTTTTTTTTTGGGAGAGGAATGTAGTTTAGGAATTGAAAACGATAATATGCAACAGAAGAAAACAATAACCAACCCACGACTCATTTTTCTACTCTAAGAGCTGAGTCTACACTTTCTTTTTTCATAGTATCCACTAACTTCACCAACTACCATGGGGTTGTAGATTGCTGTTCATGTTCTTCCCCAACTACTACAATTAAACCCGGCTCCCACCACCATTGACCAGCATAATCAAACCACCACCATCCTGCCAATCTTATAATTCATATGAATCGCTCCCTCATCGAACGGCCACACCAAGGAGGCAAAGGTTTGGGAAAGGGAGGAGCGAAACGGCACCGTAAGGTTCTAAAGGATAACATGATTCGCGATGCTCAAGATCTTCTTGGAGAACATGATTCGTGATGCTGTGACCTACACTGAGCACACTCGCTGCAAGACTATTACTGCCATGGATGTTGTTTATCTCTCTATGGTTTGGAGGCTAAGGAGGATAGAGAGTTACGGCTGCTTGGTACATGATGCATGTTTTCAGTTTTTAAACAATATTATACGTATTTTCAAACACTTTTTCATCTACATGTATTTCTAAAAAATACAAACAATGTTACTAGAACAACATTCCTAAACAGCTTGAGTTATGTTTCAAACTAGGGTTTCTTCTTTTCTTTTTTTTTTCTTTTTTTTTGCAATTGGCAATTGATTATTAATCAACTGATTTTCATGCTATTCTCTTCCAATAATTTTGGTATTTGCTTTGTCTTGAGTTTATACATTAAATTATGAATAAAATCTTAGAAGATGTGTTTATAGTTTCATTATGAGTGTTTTAATTAGCTGAAAGTTCTACACAAATTGATCACTAGTAGCTTTAAGGAACATAGATTTTTTTTTTTTTTGTGAACAGAGAGATTTAATCTTTAAAACTAAAAAAAGTAAATTTTTTGTTTGTTTTTTTAATTAAAATTTAAATCGGGGAATTATTATTATTATTAATTTTTTATTAATTGACAATAACGACTAAAATAAAATCGATTTTTTTAAGGACTATATTAATGGCAAAATCAATTTAGAGATCAAAATAAAAATTTACCCAAAATATAGAAACTAAAAATATATTTTCACCGAACAAATTTGACACACTTACATTAACATAAGTACAATACAAATATGCTAATTATAATTAGCAAGACAAATTAAATAATATACACACTTCAAAGAATTTGTAGTTGTCTTCCACTGGGCCACCTTTGATAGCTGACGTGTTGGAACACGTGCTCCAAAGAGAGTCCTCTCGATTCCAAAACTAACACTTCCGCGGCAATGGCTCCCAGAACCGTTATGACCGCATTGCCAATAAAAATATACTTCGGCCCCCATTTATCGCGCAAATCTCTTGCAGAAGAAGTCACTATCAAATTGGATATCCAACAGCTCATATTACATAAACCGCTACAGATCGTACGGTAATGAAGCGGGAATACTTCCGTGGGCAGTACCCACGGAATCAAGCCTATACCCGGTCTGAAAAATATCGTATACGCACCAAGCAAAATTACCTTTAACCCTCCCCGCTTTTTAGGTGGCGTGCCTGCGGCTTCATATATAGTTGATAATAAAATCAGGACAACGAAGATTAAAGCTAAAGATATCCTCAAAATCATTTTTCGAGCGAAATAGTCGATACACGTGGTAGTTATTATGGCGCCCAAGAAATTAAATAATAAGGGAATTGATAACGACAATATCCTGGATTCCACACCCGCTTCTTTTAAGGCTATTGGTGTCAAGAAAATTACTAAGTTTAGACCAACCAATTGTTGCAAAGCCTCCAAAACGATGCCAGATAAAAGCCGCCGTTTCATATCTATCCATGAATATTTTATTTTTTTAAACATATTATTCCCCGTTAACGTCTTGTCCAGTTTTGCAATTTCCACTGCTTCTTTGATCATTTGGCAAGCTTCTCTGGCAGCAGCCTCATCCGTCTCTACCTCACCGTCTCCAAGAGTTTTTCGGAAGAACTGCAAAACCTCCTCGTATTTTTCCTGCATAAAAAATAAATAAAAAGATTAATTAAATTAATACTTGACAACTAATGTGAGAGAAAAATATAAAAATGAAATAAAAAACTGTATTCTTTTTAATTCAACTAAAAAGTAAGAGTTTTTAAAATTATTAATTTTACATGTCTAACTCTATGATTTAAACCTTAAAAACAAATGAAATTAAGAGTAGTTTAAGCATTTAAATTGAAGATCCCAAACACGAGAAACACCTTAAGTAATATAATATAGATATAGATAATATAAATAAACAATACAATAAAATAATATATCTACTATAATAAAAAACAACTATCACCACTAACACAATAAAATAATGTAAGTCTTACAAAGAAAATTTAGAGTCTATTTGCGATCAACTTATTTTGCTGAAACTGAAAACTTTTTACTGAAAGTATTAAAAGTGAGTTCAAATAGTATAGTGAGACTTATGAATAGTACCAAAAAGTAAGTGGACCCACGAATAATAACAAAAATAAACTGAATAATAAAATAAGGTAGCAAATTAATCATGTTAAACGGACACTTAATTAAAAATACATACCAATTATATATGTTCATTAGAAAGACAAAGAAAGAAGTTAATTAGAAATGATTTTAGTTTTAAGACCATAGAAATATTTGAAGCAATAGTAGAGAGCTCTAGGTACATGAAATATTAGCACTACAAATCACACCTTTTTAAAAGATTTTTTTTTTTTTTTTCCCTTTATCTTTGTCTCGTCTGTGATGTGAGATATATATACTTGAACACACAATACCTATATATTTCTCAAATATATATGTCTAATGCATAGCTAGTGTATGGGTCTAACAAAGTCAAATACCCTTTTACACTCACCTTGGAGTCTAATACTAAATGCCAAGGAAAAAATCCCCATTCATTGTCTTGCATAATATTCTAACAATTCAAGACAGCTACATATGTTTTCATATTCCTCTTTGATCTCTCCCCTCTTGATTCAACAAAGACTAAACATACGGCTCAAAGCCCAGATGCAAACTCTATGCATTGTTTGTCAACTGTCACAATGTAAGAAAATTTAAAAAAAAAAAAAAAAAAAAAAAAAAGGTACAGTGGACAACTACTGCAAAAATAGTAACAGTTAATAAACATACCAACAAAATAACAGAAAATCCAATAAAACACAGATAACATTTAATTAAAAGAAAAAAAAAAATTTACCTGTTGTCCCATCATTCTTGGGGACTCAGGAAGTTTCACAATAAACCCGATGTTTGTTACCAGTAAAATGGACGGTAGAATCAAGGCCCATCTCCAATCACAATTAGCCTAAGTAAATAACATAATTTTTTTTAATAAAAAAAAATAAATTAAAAAAAAAAAAAAAAAAAAAACCAAGAAATCAGGAAAAGGAAAAAAAAAAAAAAACCTTCAGCAAATTAAAAATTAAAAGATTTCCTTACCCCTTTGACAACGGAATTTGCAATCGTTGCTAATATTTGTCCCATGACCGTCATCATTCCGTTAACACTTATTGATGATCCCCTGATTTCTGTAGGAGACACTTCCGACATATACAAAGTTCCAACAGCGGACGCTAAACCAATCCCTACACCAATAAGAAACTTAGCCACAACCGTTGCTGCCTTTGAGGTACTTATGAAGATTGCAGAGCCGGTGAGAATCAGGATATTTGATCCGAACATAGTGAATTTTCTTCCACCGAGGTCACCCCAGGTAGCATTGATTCCGGCTCCAATGATTGGCGCAGCGTGAACCAGAATTTCTAGTGCCTTAGATTCTATTTTCAATCCTGCCGGATTAACGATTTCCAACAAAGATCCTATGGCTAAACCACTTAGATTTCCCCCAATAACTAGGAGCAAAAGATATGGCCGCCTTCTCAATTGCGTGACAAGCTTGATCCGAAGCTTCTCGACTAGAAAGGAGATAATCCTATGTAACATTTTACAATTGATTTTGAGTTGCCTATAAAAACAAACAAAGAACAAAATAATCATTTGACTGAATAGCGCGATATAATCATATGCTAAGTCTAAAGATGGAGATGGTACCTTTAAAATCCTTAAAAGCGAAGCGGGAAACTTGAAATTGAAAAGCCTTCTTAATTTGGGGGGCAGTATAAAATTTTTAATTTGCTTAGCTTTTATAGAAACTCTATAAAGAAAGAAAAAGTCATGTTACTAATTTTAGGTTGAAAAAATAACTTATATTTAAGTTAGTTTGTTAAGAAATATTATATTTACAGTATTTTTATAACAAATTTTAAGTAATAGATTGTTATATATTAATATCATAGGGTGAAAAGGTAATTTTTTTTTAAAACAAATGATAAAATAATTTTAGTAATAAATCTAAATTATAATAAATATAATAACTAATTACTTATAATTTATTATAAAAATATTGTTGACTTAACAGTTTCTAGTTTGTTTGATGCTAACAAACATTCAGAAATGGAAATATTTTTTCATTCAAAAGTTTCAAATATACCAACTGTTGCAGTGCTGCTAACTAAATTTTTCTCCCAAAAATGCGGTGCAAGAACATCTAGGAAGAATTGGTCTTACACGAAGACCAAGATAATAATTAATATAATTCTCTAGTTTTTTTAATTAAAGAAACCACTACACTTTCAATAATTTAACATCAAACCATATCTCCTTTAAATTTTATCAGTTTAAAACCCCAAAAGAGTAATAATCAAATTTGAAATGTCCAAACTTGAATTAATAGTATGATTTAGCACAATTAATATTTAATTTGTTTAATTTAAAACTATAGTATCTAATTTCAGAAGGTCCTTAAAACATATAGTTCAGAAAGCCCTTAAAACATATAGTTTGAAACATAATAGTCCAATTTTAACAATTTTTTTAAAAAAATTTGAGAATACCATGATCAGGTTTGTTTGACCATTAGTGGCCTTAATTACCAGTCCTATATCAAAGTTGAATATAGTTGATCCCTTTTATATATATATATATATATATATATAACTAGTTATTGCCAGTGCATTGCACGGAATTTGTTTATTTTTAAATTTATAAATATTAGTAATTAGACACACAAAGTATATTTTTACATATTCTTTACACATTAGTCATTATATTTTTTAAGAAACATATATAATAAGTTTTATTTTTTATTTTTTTGCACTGTTTTTACCAGTGCTACTCCATTTTTTTTTTCCCACATATATGCTATGCGCATATTTCCAGTGAGGTATGCTGGATTATTATTAATTAAGTAAATTAGATCATATAATAAAATTTAAAATTTGATGTTTTTTTAATTGGTTTTTTAAATTCAATGGTATGTGTTTCTCAAAAAAAATTCAATGGTATGTAACATTATCTGTATATATTAAGAGGATTCAAAAAGTTAGTTATTGTTTTATTTCTTGTCAAAAATACCCCTATATTAATTAACCAACAACTTTAAAATGGGGTTAAAATAGTAAATTGGCAAAAAAAAAGTTAGTTATTGCTTTTTTTTTTTTTACTGTAAAAAATACCCTTACCTAAAACTTAAAAATGGGGTTAAAATAGAAAATTGACAAAAATAATAAATTCTTACTTCTACGTTGAAATATCTTCCTACTTCTAATAAACTCCTACTTTTATGTTGATTTAAATTTCTACTTCTACTCACTAACTCCCTACAAAATAAGATCGCTATCTTTTGTTAGTTTTAAAACTCCTCCAATCTATAAAACTCACTCCACATATATATATATATATATATATATTTTTTTTTACCAAAAAAATAGAAGAGCCTCACGTGCGTGCTCAGAGGCTAGTGTACTCTACTTGTTTTATATTTTGAAACCAAATGGATTTGAAAAGAACTATTCAATTTTGTCAATAATCTTCTATATTAAATTTTAGTTCTATATGCTTCCCAAAAAAAAAAGTTCTATATATATATATATATATATATATATATTAAATAATAAAAAATTCTATCGACATAATTTTGAAAATTTCACAACTTATATGTGACAAAGGATTTTATCAACCCTTCTAAGATGCTTGAATGTGCGGAAGGTACCCTTAAAAGTTAGAGGAAGAAAAAAGAGCTAGCAATGACTAATAATTGCATCAACCAATAAACAACTTTTGTAAATTTTATTGAAAATAATTACCAATAGGAGATTTTGGGTGATATTCATCCCAACTTGAACAATTTATATAATTTTCATAATTCTTTTCTTTTCTAACAATTCTATGTTATACATTAAAAGCCAATTGTATGGTATTAATTGAGGAGAGAATACTAAAAAGATTCTACCTTGAAATGAAAAATTTGCGGTCCCTCATTCTCGAGTGATGAAGAATTCAACCCTAAAAAATACCATGCAAATCAAATATGAAACTGAAAGGGAAAGAATTACTAAAATTTTTGAAGAACCATGCAAATCAAATATGAAAGTGAAAAGAAAAAAATTACAAAGAAATTTGAAGAGAGAATGCTAATCAATTAAAAACTAATATAATAGATTACCTTAGGAAGTTTGTTAATTTTTTTTTTTGTTTTTTTTTTTGGTCATAGCAAATGTAATTTAGTTAAGAATGAATAAAAAATTATAACTGAAAGAAATTTACCTTAGGAAAATTGTTATGAACTTCTTTGTAATTAAATTTTTTTTTTTTTTTTTTTTTTGTGTGTATCCTTACCATAGTTTTTAAAGCTTATTTAGAGATGATGGAGATGCCCTACCCAATTTGGATCTATAAAAATTTGAAGATACGTTAATAGGTAATTGAGTTTAGTTAAGAATAATTCAAAACTAATATAATTGATGACCTTAGGAAGATTAATAAAAACTTTTTTATTAATAGCAAATGTGGTTTAGTTAAGAATTAAAAAATATATATTAAAATTGAAAGAAATTCACCTTAGGATTGCTATAAAGTACACCCTTGTGGTTCTCCATCTTTATGCTCTATCAACACTTTTAGTCCTTTAGGAGATGTAACGTTTGAGAAAGCTACATAGAATTCTATCAACACTTTCTCATATTAGTTTTTGTTGAAAGTGGAATTCAACAGTGTAATTGGTAATATATATGTGCAAGTATCATTTGCTAATCATATAAAATCCTTATTTATTATATATATATATATATATATATATAAACCGAAGCTTTTGAAGCTCCCACAATTTTCCACATCAGCACAATATTAAAAAAATAATATAAAAAAAACATCATAAATTTTTAATTTTTAAATCTGATTTATTTCTTTTTTATTAAATATATATACTCTCCTTTCACAAACCAAATACTCTTCCCCAATATAATTCTGAAACTAAAACCCTCTGAAACCAAAACACGCAAGGCAGAACCTCTCCTCTCAACAAAATTAAACCGAGCACCCCTCCTTTTGACATTACTCACCAAACGCAGAACCTATACACTCTCTCAAACGCAGATCCAAGCTATTTCACAGAAAGCTTGCAAGGGCAAGACCATGGGAGCCAACATTTTCAATCTCCGACCCAGCCTCCATATTAGAGCATTCTCTCTCAGTATCTCTCAATTAATCTATGAAAAAACTCTTTTCCTATTGTCTTTAATCAGGTTTTTTTGTCAATTTAAGGAATTCGTCTTTAATTAGTTTTTTTTTGTCAATTTAGGGATTTCAAGTCCTAACCCCTTTTCCTCTCTATTCTTTTTTGTTGAAGTCAGGGAAACACTCATAGAAATTCAAATGCTACAGGTTTTGTAAGAAAGTGGGGATGTATTGCAGAGCCTTCCAACCTTCAAAATCTGACAACCATCCTACAGGTTTTGCTTTACCTTCAAGTTTTGCTTTATTTTGCTATCTAGGTTTTTTAGCACATTTGATTTAGCTTAGCTTAATCATTTGTTTGATTGAATAATTACTTGGGCACCTAAAATGTCAGCCTTCTTCAGTCCCCTGTTTTTTTTTTTTTTTTTTTTCAAACCTTCTCTCTTTTGTACAAGTTCATGTCTTTTTTAATCAAATTTGTCAAATTTGTTTAGAAATCTATAGCTATAAACAAATTTAATTAGAACTCTATAACCATTATCTTATAAATAGTTTTTGCGATAATGTTTATTCTTTTTTTTTAATATTATATATATTTTCTGTGCACCAAACCAATTCACAGCTATTCAATTTATAATTCTTTGTACATTTGTGTTGTTCCTTCTCTGCAACAGATTTAAAACAGCAGATTTCAATGAATTCCAAACAACAACAGATTTAATTCTTTGTACATTCGGTTGTTGTTTTAAAGCAGGTTTCATTCTTAATTTTTGCTCTTCCATTCACTTTTATTTAGATTTAATATTCCTGATTAATTTCTACTTTTTTATTGCCTTTCTCTTCAGTCTTTTCCTCCATTCGAATCAAGGTTAAAGGTATGGTATTCATTTGTCTCTGTACTAAATTTTTGAGTTTTTTTTAGTATAGGGCTAACCATTTGTCTATGTACATCTAATTTCTAAATATTGTAGTGTTCTGTTTACATTTAAAGAACTCATGAAACTTAATTTAAATTGTAACTTATCATATATAAATATTTTTTTTTTTAATTTTAAGTAATTAATAATTGCATTGGTATGCTGTTGAGACACACAATCCAAATAAAATTGTAAAAGAGTCATGAAGGTTGGTCGAATTTTACACTATTTTAATGATCATGTTGATTATATGTGTGCTTTACCTATAAACAATTGCATTGTTGTATCTTCTAGAGTTTGAATTTTACAGACTTAACTTGAATGTTTTAAAGCTAGAACTCACATGAGCAAATTATATATATATATATATATATACACATATTTAGAAATCTTGCTCCCACAATGATCATTGCTGCAATATATATATATATATTACATATAATTTCTTTCTTCTAATTTGATATACAATTTAAAGAATCTATGTGCAAAAAGTGCCTAAAACCATCTATCAAGTTACATATTAGATGAAATGGATGAAAAGTTTCATTTTTGTTGTTTGCTTTATTATTATTATTATTATTATTATTATAAGTTCCACTGAATGCAAAGTTAGCATTGGATTTTGTGGTTGGGAGAGTGGAAAAGAAGACTAGCTGATTGGAAGCATGGTAGACTGAAGGAGTATATTCCATCTCATTCTTTATTGTGATGTCTTTGTGATCTTCTTTCAAAGCAAAGTTGGTCCTTTTCTATAGAGTTTATTGATTTGTTAGATAGAGAGGTTTTTCTGTGCTTTTGCTGTTGGAATTTTGGATTCTAAGTTTCAGTCTTGAAATTCAATCTCAAAGTAAGCAAAAATAGAAATACATGTTTGATATGATTCTCTCTCTTACATAACTACGACTGTTTTTGTTGTCTCTTTGAGTTTTTGTTATAATATGTAACATTGGTTACACATTTTTGGATTGGATATTAGCTTTAGGATGTTGATTATAATGACAAAATTTTGTATAACCTTATACACATTCTTATGCAGTGACCACATGACACTTCTTAAAGCTTTTGAAGGATAGAAGGATGCAAACTGTAATCAAAAGAGTCCTTTCACCTTGCAAATGATAGAGGATATGAGAATGCAATTGGTAGATCTATTTAGCATTGGCTTTGTAAACAAATTGATGAGTGCTAATGTAAGTTCTTTAAGATTTTCAAATTTTAAGGCATTTGATTTGCTAAAATCTTATAGTTACTAAAAACTTTTTCGTGTATCGCACGGGTTAGCGACTAGTTATTATTATTATTATTATTATTTTTTAAGTACGGGATGACACATCACCTGGGTCGCAAAATCAAGTAACACCAGTTCAATCAATCCCTTTTTTCCCCAAACTTGAAATGTACTAAAAACAGGCCAAGTGTATTGTATTTAATTCTGGAATTTTTTTTTCCTTCAATATTCGGAGTAACAAATATATGGCAGGAAAGCGAGACCAAAATGTCAGGAATATTTATCTTTTAGGTGCACATGTAGTATATTAAATGTGGCATTTAAAAAAATATATATATTTTCCTTAGTTGATATTTAAGTGTGTAGGGCTAAAGGACGTTTGACTGTTACAATTACTATGTTAAAGAAAATAAAAAATTGGAGAACACATAAGCCAAATTGTGGGTTATTGATTGAAGAAGATAAAAGAAAGAAATTGATTGGTGGGAGTTACGGCTGGGATGAGAAAAAAAAAAGCAATTAATGGATATCAAAATAATTAAAAATATGATGTGTCATTATTTTATGTATTGGTAAAGTGACACGTGTCACTATTTTGTGCATCCACCAGATGTAGGGATTCAACTTTTATAATATACTAACTTTTAACCTTGTGCATATGCATGGATATACTTAAAAAATACACATTAAGATGCATAGTATAATAATCTTACATATATAATTCAAATATAATTGATAATCATTCTTATATATTTTTTAACTCTTTAAAAAGTCTTGTTAGAATGCTATTAGGTAGAAAATATAAATTGTCCATTTTTTAAATATTTTTATGTTCATTAATTCTAGACTCTTTAGTTTTTGTACACAATAACTCACTTGAATGGATATTTATGATATGGTCCCACATTTGATTCCAAAATTAAAAAATAAAACTCTCTCTAAAAATTAATAATTTAGGACACATGGCGCAAAATTGGACTTGAATTGTAGAATCTAATTGAATTTTCTCTAAGTTTTACCTATTAACATAAATATATATATATATATATATATATAATATTTTTGTGCCAAATGAATTGTTTTTAGTTTTGAAAAAAGGCTCATAAATATAAAATCATTCAAACTCTCTCTTCCCCCAGTCTATATATATATATATATATATAGTAATAATAATAATAGTAGGTGAAGCTAAGAGAAAGTCAAATTAGAATTCCAAATTAGAGTTTTAATTTTACGCCATATGTCTAGATTTATGCAGGAATCACGCCATAATTATCCTTTAGATTCAAAATTAGATTTCAATTGTGAGCTAATATTTTGCCATGGGTCCCAATTTTTTTTTTTTTTTTTTTGGTGCCAAATGTGGAGACCACACCATAAATATCCATCAAAGTATTCATTGTGAATAAATAATTTTGATTCAATGAATGAAATTTTTTAGTCATCTGCTTCAATCTTGACACAATATCTATAGCTAAGATGTTCTTGAAAGAATAAAATGTAGCTACATCCCCCTTCACTCTCTCTCTCTTTCAATTTTCCACTCACAAGTCAGAACTCTCATTCAACTTATCTACTTCTTCCATCTTGTGCCAAAAATGAAATCGAAGGATCACATTTCTAACAATTAGATGTAATCACCAAACTAACTCAAACTCATTGCTCTTCACCTCCTTTCTCACAAAGACTTCAACCTGTCATTAGAATTTGTGTTGTAACTTGGATTTTTGCTCTATATCATTTTTAGTTTTATTACCATATGCTCTATTCATTATCTCCGTTTTTATTATTATTATAATATTCAAGAATTGTATTCCACTTATAACATTCATTTTAATTTTTTACTTTTCAATAGCAAAATCTTTAGCTTTGGCATATACAGTTTATACTAACAGTGTGATACTATTACAAGACAAGCAAGGAAAGACCCATCTTACTAAGTTCTATGCTCCTTTCAAGGATTCTGAGAAACACAATGTCAAATACGAGGTAGGATCTTCATGTTTTGCTTTTTAATTAGATCTTTTTAATTTCATTGTGGTAGTATTATTTTTTGGGAAAGGTGAATTTTTTTAGGTATTAAATTCAATGGGTTTTGTAGGTTCATCAATTGTTTCCGTAATGGTAAATAGAGATTTGAAGCTCACTATTCTGTTGAGGTAAAAGTTTTTGTACTTTGACCTTAGTTACTATTATGTTCTTTGTATTCGTGTATTATTCATGTATTTGTATTAGTGACACTTGGGTACAAATCATCAAAATCCTTTGGAACAAAGATCTATGTGAAAAATATGTTTTGCTCTTATTCTAACCTCTTCCATGACTTCCATTAAATGATAGCAAGATTAATCTAAAACATCGGTATTACATATCAATTGTGCACAAGAGTTTCATGTTGTGATTAACAAGAAACCTATCATGTGAGCATGTGATTAGTAAAATAAAATATAAAATATAAGCCTTTGATTTTATGTTTTCTTCTACACATAAACATAAACATAAATTTTAAAAATCTATATTATTTATGTAATAAATAATGTTAATGTTGTTTTAAAATTATACACGTTCCTAAATTATGTTCATTTAAATTAATTCGAATTCATGATAAAGTAAACCAATAATAAGCAAATTCAGAAATTCTTATTAAATTAGATTTGAATATTATTTTATTCTCAATTAAATGTGAGTTAATCACATTCAAGCTCAACACAAAGCCCATCTCTTAGCCTCCCTCTATGGTTTACCCCTCCTTCAAACCGTTTTTCTTTCACTCTTGCAATGGTTGCCTAATAATTGATTAGATGCACTTTAGTGCCACACATGATCTCACATAGGTCCTCCTCCTCCACAACCATGGACTTGATTGTAATTTTATTTTTCTTCTTTTACATTGTTGCTTTTTACTCTATATACTTTTAAGTGCTTAAATATTGGTGGGTTTGGGTTTATGCGTGTTTTTCCTTCAGTTGACTTTAGATGTAATAATTGGAAAATTTGTGATCTTTCGTAATAATAAATTTTTTTAAAAAAAAATCTACTTCACTTTCTATAGTACTTGTTAACATCTTTAATAATAACAATAATATATATATATATATATATATATTTAATTTGCAAGGCATTCTCACAACTCTAGAGACTGGTACCTTTCTCCTCGCTTATCAGATAACCATTTCATATATATAAAGCATTATAGTAAATCCCAAATGTTTTACTTCACCCATTTTAATTAATCAAATTACAGAGGTTTCGAAGCTTATTGATAGGTTAATAAACATTTACTTTAATAATTCTCTTTGATGGATTACCAATGGATTTTTTGTTTAATTCATCTCTTACAATGTTCAAATATAAAATTGTTGAGGATGAAGAAGATAATGTTGTTCAACATATTCCAACACGTGACAAAAAACCAAAATTTGAATTAAAACTAATAATGCAAACTACAATGACATTAGTAGAAATTAAAGCATTGGAAGGCTCGGGAGGAGTAAAGGTTTTCTTTATCTTGAATTATTTCAAATACATCGTTATTATGAAAACTAAAACTAAACCAATAAATGATTTTTCAAGAAAGGTTTCTTATTTGCTACGCTGATATTGTAAATATAGAAGCAGAAATTGGGTGAAATTATACCTCATGTCAACTTTGCAAACAAAAAGTAAAGCAGCAAAATAATATGTTTTTGTGTGCTAGGTGACCAAATTATTCATTACTTATATTATATAGCTATGAAAATGATAGCATTGGAAACCAACATGATAATTTCTTTAATTATAGATGTAAAAATAAGCTGATTACATTTTGTTTTCTTTCATTATTATATGCAGTTAAATCCAAGTGAAAAATGACAACTGATGATGCTAGAAAATCAGTGGGTTGAAAATCTTCGGGCTTCGACAATCTTGAAGGTTAAATCTTGTAAAACCAAATTTAATCAGAGAAAAGACCGGTGGAGGCCGGCCTATGGTCCTCCGATGATGAAGTTAGTGGGCTGGAATAGAGAGGAAAAAATTTCTAAGAGTTTTTTCTTCTCTTCTAAAAAGAAAAATCAGAATTCCTTACCTCTACGTAGAGAAGCGTTTATATAGTGCATGGAATGGTTATTTGCTCTGATAACCGTTCCTATCGAGGAATTCACCAAAGTCGGAGGTAACTTCCATAACTTCCATGGAAGTTACTTTATCTGAACTGGTGCTTTATCATGAGCAATGGAGGTTTCAGTTTATAGGTAAGGTCCAAGTTTAGAATATTTGGCTCGTCCGTCCCTAATTAAGGGCGGACATGCCTCAGCATAAACATGCTTGCCTCGTCCATCCTTCAGGATGGACGAGGCCTCGTCCGTCCTCACCCAATTTATGACGGACGAGGCCTGATGGGTACGGACAAGGTAATATGGCTACGCCCATCCTTCGTTCTTTTTCCTAGGATGAGCCATATGGACAATTTTTAAGGTGGTATTTTATAGCATCATCAGTTGCCCCCTTGTCCATGGGTCGTCCAAAGACATGTAAGACGTGTGTTGGTAGCAGATTGGTGTGCCACGTGTCATGAATTCGTTGGTGGAAAAATCTCGTCAATTGATCTAACCGAGGAGTATGCCACGTGTCTCTTGCTGATTTGGTTACGTCGCTTCAGATGCCTAAGTTTGTTCCCTATAAATAGTGGAATACCTCTGGTACCCTCTTCATTTCTGAAATTTCTTCCCTTGTCCTTCCTCATCCTAGATATTCGTCTAGAAGCTCCTCGCGTCTATAGCCTTCCTTCGTCGTAGATACAGGTATTTCTCTTTTTCTCGTCCTTAGTTTTCCTGTTAAGATGGTAGACATTGTACTTTCCTCGTCTAGTGATAATGTAGATAAGGCTATAGATGAGTATAATGACGAGAGTAGTTATGATAGTTCCAGTAGTAATAGTGACAGTAGTGAGGGGAATACCATGGATGAGGAGTATGTCTCTGGCGTCCCTGGGCTTCCTATGGAAGTTATACAGGAACAGCTTAGGAAGGCCTCAGGGTCTCAAGATGGTACTTCGTCCACTGCCCCTCATTCTGGTCCTTTAGACGAGGAGGAGGTCACTGTATATAGTTGTGCAATAGATATCCCTTCCAGGACGGACGAGCAGAGACTAAAAAACCTTAGGGAGTGGTACCAAATCCCAGACGAGTTTAACCCTAGGTTGCCCGTTCGAGGAGAATGGTGTTGCAACCCTCACTTCGGGATTGGCGTCTATGAGGCTTACCTTTTGAAGGGTTTAAGATTCCCTTTAAACGCCTTTACTAGGGAGTTGTTGATTAGGTTAGGTTTAGGAATATGCCAATTCAACCCAAATGCATGGAGACTAATCATCTCAATGCAAGTTTTGTGGGGTGAAGTATTTGAAAGGGATCGTCCTCTTATTGTAGACGAGTTCTTTTATTGTTACAAACCTTCAAAGATACATCAATCCCCTGGCTTCCATCAATTTACAGCCAGGGGTAAAGATTGTAGGTTGATCAAGTCCTTGACATCCTCTGATAGAAAATGGAAGACGGAATTTTTCTTCGTCTCCGGCTTCTGGGCTGGGAATCCTGTAGACGTTGGCCAAGACTCATTTGGCCGTTATACCAGGGACCTAGGAAACCTTCATCCTGAGGGTAAGTTGTTCCCCTTTTTCCTTTCATTTTTCTCTTTATATTCTTTTTTAATATCAATGATCAATTAACAGGAGTATCTGTTTCATTTCAACTGTTGAACGACCGTCCTTAAGTAAATTTTTCCGTGACCGCGTCCACAGGGCTCGTCTTCACGTGGATAGGGACTTCCACTCTTTGGTCTCGCTTAGACATCTTGCCAAGTGGGGTTTGGGTCCTAATCCATCTGACGAAGCAATTGCACACGAAGTCACAGTAAGAAGAAGTAAGTCTTAAGTTTTCAACGTCTTTGCACATTGCTTGTTTTGTTTTAATTCTAAAGGTGTTTTTATCTTCTTCTTTTTTTTAGGAATGGCAACAATGAAAGGGAACAAAGGAAAAGATGTGGCTGCTGAGGGGGATCGTCCTGAGGGTGATGTTCAAACTCGTCCTATGACTGGGGAGAAAAGGAAGACATTGTCAAAGAACCTGGATTTGGGGAATCTCCCCAGTCGACGAGGCAAAAAGGCCAAGCCCAGCTCATCCCAGGTGATCAAGCCTACCCCTCCCTCGTCTCAACAGCCAATACACGTAGTTGATGTGGACTCGTCCACTCCAATTGAGACCACTCCGTCCCAGACCACTCCATCCAAGACTGTGTCAACCCCGTCTCAACCTTCTCAAACAGCCCTCTCAAATATTATTGAGAATGAGGACCTAGCCTGGGAACGATTTAAGAAGGCTGTGACCGACGAAGATATAAACGTTTGCTATGATATGTCTCTTAAAGATTTTGAACACTCTGGTGTTCATGATCTTTTTAAGGTAGTACTTATATCTCGTCTTTAACCAATGATTCACTTTCCTTCTTCGTCTTTCTTTCTTTTCTTTTTTTTAACTTTTATTTGTTGTGTTTCTTTTTTACAGGGCATGTCAAAGTTTATAGCTGCGTCCAGGCAAGCCACGGGGTTGGACAAGACGAGAATCTTGCTAGAGATAAGGGTCCAGGAGCTGAAGGTCAAGGCGTGGCAATGGGCTGAGGTGGCTGCCAAAACTACGGACGAGGTGAGGGAGTTGAAGACATTGGTTGAGGAGCTGCAAACCAGTGCTGCAGAGAAGGACGCTCGCCTTGAGGCCCTGCAAAAGAAGAACGATGAGTATGGCGCTCTTCTCTCCAATGCGAAGGAAGACGCAGTGGTTGAGTTTAAAGCGTCCAAACAGTATACTGATGTTTTGGACACTAATTACGTAGCAGGGTTTGAAGATTTCAGAATGGAGGCTGTGGAAAGGTTCCCTGACATTGACTTCAGTTCCATTCTACTTAACCTGAATGCTGCTGCTACTAGTTCTCTCGTCTAGACTGGCTCCGATGACGTCAATGTTAAAGACGATGCTACAACCTTGCCCCCTTAGGACGCCCCCAATGTTGCTCCCTCTACTTGAAAGATTTTTTCAATGTATTTCTATTTGGTCCATTTTGTGACCTTTATGTAATTTCAATACATTCGCCTCGTCCAAGGTTTTAGGATGAGGTTTTAAACAATTATCTTAGTTTATTTTGCAAGGATTTTTTTTTTTTTTTTTTTTTGAACGTTAGATATACACTCTTGACTTAATATTATTTTCTTGTGGCATATGTATGGACGAGTTTTATTTATTTTGTTTGCTTGACTTCATCCATCTTTTATATATATTTGTCTACCATTTTCATTAGAATTTCAAATGTAGTTCATCCATGTGAAATGGAAACAATCAACATTACTGGTCTAAGGACCTATTGAAAAATGATAAGAACCAGCCTGCCTTGTTCATGGACTTGGCTGATTTTTATGCTTTGAAGTTTTAAGGCTTTTCATTTTACTCGTCCATGGACTGGATTGTTTTAACAAAGGCCTTAACAGGATTGAAATATAGCCATACATTTCTTTCGTCCATGGCTTAATATGCACTCGTCTATGCATTCTTGCCCATGAATTAGACGTATTGTGCTTTACTTCGTCCATGGTATGGACGAGTATGTTTGGGACTTAATCGCAATTAGCTTTAAGTACTGGCTTTGCTTCATCCTTTGATTGGACGAGCATGCCTTGATGTTTTTCCCTTAGGAAAGCTTGTCATTGTATCCCTGCATTCAGAGAATTGTCTCATGTTTTTCAAACTTTTCAAGGGTAAACTTCAAACAAACATAGTATGGGAATCAGTGAATTACACAACATTATGTACATTCCACGAATACCATTCATAACATAAGTATTGTTCATAGACGAGGCAGGCACCTTAGAGGCCAATGCCTTTATTTAAACATAAACTATAACGTCGTCCAAAAATTTAACATAATAAAGCCACACCAAATAACATGATAATAAAGTTTTTAATTGCTGAGCTCGTCCAAAGTCATGCTCCCCCAGGTTGTCATTCTACTGATAATACTTCCTCAAGTGCTCCACATTCCAAGGATACTCCAACTTCCTCCCATCAAGGGCTTCTAAGTAATAGGATCCTTGCCTTTTACAGTTAACGACTCTGTAGGGGCCTTCCCAATTTGGTCCCAACTTCCCATGAGTTGGGTTCTTTGTTGCTAAGGAAACCCTTTTTAGGACGAAGTCCCCTATGTTGAATCACCTTGACTTTACCATTGCATCATACCGCCTAGCCATAAGGTTTTTATACCTTTCCATCCTTTGCTCAGCGTCCGTCCTTACCTCGTCTATCAAATCGAGGTTCAGACGTAGTTGTTCCTCATTAGCTTCGTCCTGGTAGGTTGTCATCCTATGATTGGCCATGTGCACTTCCGCGGGTATAACTGCTTCAGTTCCATATGCTAGCTTAAAAGGAGTTTCTCCCGTAGGGGTTCTCACTGTCGTTCTATATGCCCACAGAACACCTGGAAGCTCATCTGGCCATACTCCCTTAGCCCCCTCAAGTCGAGTATTGATTATTTTCAACAAGGATCGGTTTGCAACTTCTGCCTGGCCATTAGCTTACGAGTGGGCTGGTGAGGAGTAGTGATTTTGAATTCCAAAGTGTATGCAAAAATCTCTAAAAATTGCATTGTCAAATTGCCGTCTGTTGTCCGATACCAGCACCCTAGGTACTCCAAATCTGCACACAATATTTTTCCACACGAAGTTCTTGACATTTTGCTGTGTGATGTTGGCCAAAGGTTCTGCTTCTACCCACTAGGTAAAATAATCAATACCAACCACAAGGAATTTCATTTGCCTTATACCCAGTGGAAATGGACCTAGAATGTCCAGTCTCCATTGCGCAAAAGGCCACGGTGCCATCATTGGAGTCAAATACTCTGATGGTTGCCTGGAGACGTTGCTAAACATTTGGCATTGATCGCAGACTTTGACGTAAGCCTTAGCATCAGCTTGCATATTTGGCCAATAATATCCCGCACGGACGACTTTGTTGACGAGCGATCTGGCGCCTGAATGATTGCCACATGCTCCCTCATGAATTTCTCTCAATATGTAGTTTGCTTCGTCTGGGGCCAAAAATCTGAGATAAGGCTGGGAAAAACCTCTTCGGTAGAGAATCTCGTCCATAAGAACATACCTGGCTGCCCTTGCCCTCAGCTTTCTAGCTTCGTCTTTTTCTTCCGGGAGTCGTCCGTCTTTTAAGTACGACACAATTGGAACCATCCAATTCACTCTATTTTCCACCTGTTGTACTTCTAGGATGTCTATTCTCGGCATATACTGAATTTCATCAAACTTGTCTACGGCTTCGCTCGATGAGGCTTCTTTCGCCAAGGCATCAGCTTCCATGTTTTCCTCCCTTGGAATTTGAACGAAGCTAACTTCCTCAATCTTTTTTATAAGGCACATTACTCTGTTTAGATACTTCCTCATTCGTTCTTCCTTTGCCTCAAACATTCCATTCACTTGGCCTATGATTAACTGTGAATCTCCCAGGACGAGGAGTGACTTTGCTTCTATAGATTTGGCCAATTCCAGTCCTTTAAGAAGAGCTTCGTACTCAACTTCATTATTAATTGTCTGGTATGCAAACGAACTTTGTGCTTTAATTTGTCCCCCTCTGGAGATTGCAAAACCACACCTATTCTACCTGCATGCAGTGTTGACGAGCCATCCACATGGACGATCCACTTGCTGTTTTCCACTTCATCTTCATCATCACAACTTAAGGTAAATTTAGCAATGAAATCCGCCAGAGCTTGAGCTTTAATGGCATGCCTTGGCTGGTACTTTATGTCAAACTCAC
The DNA here is from genome assembly GCA_030445155.1 of Quercus variabilis. NCBI lineage: Eukaryota > Viridiplantae > Streptophyta > Magnoliopsida > Fagales > Fagaceae > Quercus > Quercus variabilis. The sequence continues at coordinate 6,955,809 of CP129451.1, forward strand.
TGAGCTCGACGGCCCATTGGATCAAACGTCCTGTAGCCTCTAACTTGTTCATTGCCTTCTTGAGTGGGTGATCTGTCATGACGTTAATAACATGAGCTTGAAAATAATGCCTTAGTTTTCTAGAAGCCGTTATCAATGCAAAAGCCAATTTCTCCATTAACGGGTACTGTCCCTATGCTCCCCTCAATGCTTTGCTAGTATAGTATACAGGTCTCTGCACCTTGCCCTCTTCCCTTACCAATGCTGAACTCACTGCATGTGGAGTGACTGCCAAATATAAGTACAATTCTTCTCCGGGCACAGATGGGTTCAATAACGGGGCTTTGGTGAGATATATCTTCAAATCTTCAAAAGCTTGCTAACAATCGTTGGTCCATTCAAATGCTTTTTTAAGAACCTTCAAAAATGGCAAACATTTGTCAGTAGCTTTAGAAACAAACCTGTTGAGGGCAGCAACTCGTCTGGTGAGGGACTGAACTTCTTTAACATTGCTCGGAGGCTTCATATCCAATATTGCTTGAATTTTGTCAGGGTTTGCTTCAATTCCTCTGTAGGAAACCATAAACCCTAAGAACTTCCCCGATGATACTCCAAAAGCACACTTGTTAGGGTTCAACTTCATATGATACTGCCTCAGCGTGTCAAATGTTTCCTGCAAATCGACCAAATGCCTTTCCTCGTCCTGAGTTTTTACCAACATATCATCTATGTATACTTCCATATTCCTCCCAATCTGCGGACGAAACATGTGATTGACCAGTCGTTGGTATGTCGTCCTAGCATTCTTTAAACCGAAAGGCGTTACTTCATAACAAAACAGTCCCTGACTAGTGATAAAGGACGTCTTCTCTTGGTCCACTTCATCCATCCTAATTTGATTGTAACCAGAGAAAGCATCAAGGAAACTAAGCAACTTGTGGCCTACGGTGGAATCTACCAACTGATCAATACGCGGCAATGGGTAACTGTACTTGGGACAAGCCTTATTTAAGTCAGTGAAATCAACGCACATTCTCAATTTGCCGTTCGCCTTCTTAACCATGACCACATTGGCTAACCAGTCAGGATAGTATACCTTTCGAATAAACTTAGCCGTAATTAACATCTGAACTTCCTCCTTAACAACATGGTCTCTCTCTGGGGCGAACACCCTTTTCTTTTGTTGCACTGGTTTGGAGGAAGGGTATACACTCAGACGGTGGGTAATGACACTAGGATCTATACCCAGCATGTCTTCGTGACTCCATGCAAACACATCTCTGTTTCTTTTTAAAAAACAAATGAGATCCTTCTTGATCTTCACTTCCAGATCTGCTCCAACCCTAGTACACCTCTCAGGGTTATCATCATCTAAAGGAATGTCTTCCAACGCTTCAATGGTTTCTGACACAACTTTCTTTTCTTCGATATTCATTGCTTGAACTTGCTCGTCCGCAGCCAACATGGCTAAATAACACTCTCTTGCTGCTAATTGGTCTCCCTGTACTTGGCCTACCCCATGTTCCGTTAGGAACTTGACTGACAAGTGGTAAGTAGATGTAACTGCCTTCCACCTATTTAGGGTTGGCCTCCCAATTATTGCATTGTAAGAAGATGAACAATCAACCACAAGGAAGCTCACCTCCTTGGTAACTTGCTGCGGATATGCTCCCACTGTTACTGGTAACGAAATACTACCCACAGGTTGCACCTTTATTCCACCAAAACCTACTAGGGGGGATCTCACTGGCCGGAGCAAGTCTCGTCCTAACCTCATCTGCTGAAAGGCTGGATAGTACAAGATATCAGCAGAACTCCCATTATCTATCAACACCCTTCTAGTCTTATAGTCCGCAATAAGGAGGGTGATGACAATAGCATCGTCATGAGGGTGATGGACTCTCCCTGCATCCTCTTCTGTGAAGGTGATCACCTGCTCGTCCGTAGTTCCTGCACTCGGTGATCGTCCAGAGAGCTGAACGCTCTGCACTGTTTCAAGTATGCTTTCTTTGACTTAGATGACTGTCCTGTAGAACTTCCCCCCAGAATGATTCTTATTTCTCTGAGCGGTGGCCGTGATGATTCTTCTACCTTCGCTTTCAATTTCTTGTCCTTGTGATCTCGTCCAAGGAAATTTCTCAGCTTCCCTTATCTGATGAGATTCTCAATCTGCTGCTTCAGATCGAAGCACTCGTCCGTGTCATGCCCGTGATCTCTATGGAAGCGACAATACTTATTTCTATTGCGCTTGTTAGGATCTCCCTTCATCTTCTCTGGCCACTTTAAGGAAGGCTCGTCTTTGATTTGCATAAGAACTTACTCGAGTGGCACGTTCAAAGGAGTGTATTGTTGGTTCCTTGCTGATGGACCTGCCTTCTTCTCTCAGTCTTTTTTATCCTTCGTTCGTCCCTTCTTTGGACGAGGACCCTGTTCGGAATGACGAGCAAGATTTGTTTCCATTCTCTCAGCCCTCTTCCTCTTCTTAGCTATAATCGCATCTTCTGCATTCATGAAGTTTTGGGCTGAATGGACAAGTTCAGCCATGGACTGAGGTTCCTTCTCATAAAGTTTATGTATAAACAAGTCAGAATTGACCCCATTTTGAAAAGCTGCCAATAGTAACTTATCATCTACCTTGTCCACGGTTAGGGCTTCCCTATTGAAGCGTGTGATAAAGGAACGCAAGCTTTCATTCTCCCCTTGTTCTATCGTTAATAGACTGGAAGTAGAACGTCTGTGATGCTGACCCCTTATGAAGTTATTAACAAACAACTTGCTTAATTCTCCAAAAGAACTTACTGAATTCGGGGGTAATTTGCTGAACCATACTCTAGCCGGACCCTTGAGAGTGGTAGGGAAGGCTCTACACATTATTTCATCTGGAACTCCTTGAAGATGCATAGTGGTCTTGAAGGTGGCAATGTGGTCAAAAGGATCTCGATTCCCATCGTATGAATCTAAAGAAGGCATTTTAAACTTCGGTGGTAAGGGATGGCCATTGATGGAAGCCGTAAAGGGAGAGTCAGTTCTATGAACCAAATCTTCTACTGGGTTTGCCCTCCTCATATTCTCCTTCATTTCGTCCATGGCCTTCTTCATCTGATCCATCTCTTTCTTTAAGTCAGAGGCCCTTCACGAAGTGGTATCCCTTGATTGACTCCCATGCTGAAAGTTCTCTCTGCCCTCTTGACTCTGAGTTTGCCCTTCTTCTTCATGCTCTCAATGTGTCTGCCTTCTTAAATTAACCTCTCTCCGTAAGTCCTGATTCTGGCGAGTTAACTCCGCCATCACAACCGCCATAGAGTGCATATGTTGGACAGACAGGGCCTACATATCCGATGCAGATTGGCGATTGCGATAAGGATTACTCGATGCATCTCTACTCTGTTGAGGGCCTGGGCTAGTTGCCCTTGATCTAATCCGAACCATTTCAACCCTTTCACGAGAGAAAGAAATCGCAGAACTAAACAAGTTCAAGAGCGACAAATACTTTCCCACAGACGACACCAACTGATGATCCTGGAAAATCAGTGAGTTGAAAATCTTCGGGCTTCGACAATCTTGAAGGTTAAATCCTGTAAAACCAAATTTAATCAGAGAAAAGATCGGTGGAGGCCGGCCTATGGTCCTCCGATGATGAAGTTATTGGGCTGGAATAGAAAGGAAAAAATTTCTAAGAGTTTTTTCTTCTCTTCTAAAAAGAAAAATTAGAATTCCTTACCTCTACGTAGAGAAGCATTTATATAGTGCATAGAATGGTTATTTGCTCTGATAATCGTTCCTATTGTCGAGGAATTCACCAAAGTCGAAGGTAACTTCCATAACTTCCATGGAAGTTACTTTATCTGAACCGATGCTTTATCACGAGCAATGGAGGTTTCGGTTTATAGGTAAGGTCCAAGTTTAGAATATTTGGCTCGTCCGTCCCTAATTAAGGGCGGACATGCCTCAACATAAACGTGCTTTCCTCGTCCGTCCTCATCCAATTTATGACGGACGAGGCTTGATGGGTACGGACAAGGTAATATGGCTGCGCCCATCCTTCGTTCTTTTTCCTAGGACGAGCCATATTGTCGATTTTTAAGGTGGTATTTTATAGCATCATCAACAACTTCTTTTGTTCTTTTTGATAAAGAAGTAGAAAAAATAATTCAGAAAATTGCACTGAAACTTTCTTCAAACGTATATAATCTCAATTCTTAACCATTTACAATTTTAGTTTAAATATTCAAATTTTTAATATCTTTCATTTAATGGTCATATATGTATAAGCAAAGTGCAAGAAACTAACAAAATAATAAGCTCTTACTATGAAACAAAGGCCAAAACTAACATATCAAATTGTGGTCAATAATCAATCATAGAAACATTATGACAAACATATAGAGAGCAACTCCAACATCACCATTAATATGAACTATGCAATAATTTAATTGAATTCCAAAAAAAAAAAAGCAAAATATGTATGAGTAGTTCTAAAATGATAAAATCTTGAATATATCCATGGCATAATTAAATTACATTAACCAATGTTCTTTATGTTTAATAACCCATACTACCACTACAATTGACAAGTCACGTGCGTAAGCACGGGGTTACATGCTAGCTTTATATATAGTGTTAGATATATAGTTATGTTTTTTATGATTTATTTATATTGGACTTGTCATTTTCTTCTCTAAATTAATTAATTAACTCATTTGGTATAAAAATTAAAAAATTTCGATTAGATGGAATGTGTGCCGTAAAATTAAACTCTAATTAAAATCCAATTTTTACACCGAACTAACTAACTTGGTTCAATAATTTTAAATTTTTGATTAGATGGAACACGTAACACAAAATTATACTCTAATTGAATTCAAATTTAAAATATAATTGAATTTTCTCTTAGCTTTACTCTTATATATATATATATATATATATATAGACTTATAAACTTGAATTGTTTTTTGTTCTACCAAAAAAACAAAAAAAAAAAAAGACTCATAAATATAAAATCATTCAAATTTTTTTATTTTTTTATTTTTTATGGTTTTACTTATATTGGACTCCTCATTTTTACACTAAATTAACTCATTTTGTATAAAGATTAAAAAACTTAGATTAAATAGAACACATGTCACAAAGTTAAACTCTAATTGAAATCCAATTTTTACATTGAATTAACTCACTTGGTAAAAAAATTTAAAAACTTAGATTAAATAGAACACGTGGCACAAAATTAGACTCTAATTAAAATTTAATTTGAAATCTAATTGGATTTTCTATTACCTTTACCTATTATTATATAATAGTATGTAGCCACGTACTAACGCACGATAATGCATATATTATTAATCATGAATTTATTTATATTTAAAAGGCTCAGTTAAGTTTAAATTCATATTAAAACCAGAAAATTTCATTAACAAAACTTAGTAGAATATACATTTTACACAGAAATATGAACCTTGGTGACAATGTTTATCCAAAAGATCCATTCACGCTTTTGAATCTTCAATTTCTATTGGTAATTGAAATTTCGTAGCTTAAAAAATTTTAAATTAAAAAAAAAAAAAAACCCTTAGTTGTACTCATTTTATAGTTTTACGATGAGTCATTTTGTAACATGATAGTCATTTGTGTGAAGAAAAAACTTCTAAAATTCCATGGCTGATATGAGAAATTCTCTCCAATCTTTTTTTTATAGAGAGATAGATTTGTGCGTGTTTTTATACATCCTTCATAGTTGTATTATCACGAAGTAGGTCCAATGGATTTAGATTAATACTACCAATTCTCAAAACATGAGTGTTTAATGTGTTATTAATTTCATCTCATTGGCTTCTACACATGACAGCAAAATTTAAAATAATTAGATTGTACACGTGTATAGTAAACTTGGACTCCAATTTCAGGTTCTAATTGAACAATTGGAATGATAATATATGATAGTAACAACAATAGAAAAATTCAAATAAAATTTCAGATTAAATTGTAACAATCTGAATAAAAAATTCCAATAGAAAGACAGGGTGGAGTGATTCACTCTAAGAAGGCGACCAAACTTGTGTAAATATAGAATAATAAATCTCTCTCCTGAAAATTTATATTGTTCATAACCTTTACCTTCACTGAAAATTTTAAAAACATAATAACTCACATTTGCCATCTAGACATCTACAACCGGGTCCTCTCCAATTCGCGTTAGATTCCATTGATCACTAAGTTCCTTTGCAGCCCGTAAAAAGTATCATCCATTGGTCCACAGCAGTGCTTTCTTCATTGTTATAGGTGCCAAACCTAAACAAAAAGCCAAATATATGGATAGTGAATTTTAGACATAATGTGCATCTAATCACATATTAGCAATTTATAACAAATGTAAAGATGCAAACTTTGTAAATGAATAATAAACAAAACTCAGTGTCGAAATCAAGAAGAAAGCACTTTAATCCGAAACTTAGTGCAAATGTAAAAATGCAAATTTTGTAAGCAATTTATAACAAAGATGCAAACTTTGGCTTTGTTATTTTTTTTGGAAATTATGCAATGTACCCAAACCAAGTTCTTATCACCGATATTAATCTCTTTAACTTTCACGTTTGACTGCAAAATCAAGAAAAAACTTAATTAACACAGTAACTCACTTGACCCGATACATAGCAGTGGTTTTAATGAGAATGAGACCACATACATTTAACCACATGATGCAAAATTCAACTTCAATTTCAAATGCTAGACACATGGTACAAAATTAGAATTCTAATTTGGTGTGTACACGTGGCACACAATTAGAGTTCTAATTTGGAATTCAATTTCACACTCTCTCTGCTTCACTTATTATTATTATTATTATTATTATTATTATTATTATTATTATTATATATATAGACTAGTGTTTAACCCACGCAATACGTAAGATCATTTTACATATTAATGATTTTTACATCCAACATAAACTTAGCTCTCATACTTCCACTACATTCATTTAAAACTACATAATTTAGTATATTTAAGCATATAGTATCCAACATCCCCTAAAATTTGTAAACATTAGTCTTTTGCAAAACTTTTTTTTTTTTTTTTTAACAAAATGATAATGGTATTTATTGAGAATTTATAAAACTTGTACATCAGGAACTATGAATTTGAAATACATTCTGGAGTATCATACATAGATTTGAGTATGCTATATTGCCTCAAAAGAAAGCAATAGACTTGAAAGCATGACCAACAGTTTAAGCATATTAAGTGCTTGAATGATGGAGCTATCTTCATACTCCACCTCCAGGTCTCATATTGACAAATGCTTGGCAAATTCCAAGGCTCTATGCATCCCAACAGCTAGCACTTCAATCAATCATTATTAGTATACAACAAATCCGGTAGTCCCCAAATAATATTAATATACCAATCAGAAAAGCCTTTCCAAGGTTTTTTTGTGGGATTCTACATATCGCACAAAGTTGAGATATACAAAAATGGTTCTCCAACATCACTTGGCTAATCTGGTTCTCTTTTCTCTCTTCCTTAAAGCAATTTGATGGTTTTTGAATCTTTCTTTCTTGAGTTAATTGGCTTTGACAGTCATAAAACTACAAAGATTGAAGGAAGGGATTGGCTCGCAGATTAACAGTCTAAAGAGAATCAGAAAGAAGACAATTGGAAATAGCAAAAAAAAAAGGAAAATAAAAAAAGAAAAGAATAAAAAAAAGAGACATTTATAACAGGAAAAACTCAAGAGATTTGTAAAATCATATCTTGATAGTCACAAATTTACAATTAATATTGTGGCATCCAAAACCATTATCGGTGTCCCATATGGTAACACAGAAAACAGTAAGAGCTTTTAGGTCCACATGGTTTTTTTGCATTACGTAACATGGTCTTTCATTTTTCATCCTCTCATGACTAACACAACTTAAAAGAATGAAAATCTTCTTCAATTTTCATCCAATTATGACTGCTAAGCCTTAATAAATGATTTTTTTTTTTTTTAATTACAAAAAGGATTAATATGCAAATATTTTCTACATTAGATACCATATCCATATGCTTAGCTTAAATTTAGAAATACCCTTTACCTGAGTAGATCTTATATATACAATTCAAGTTTAATTACTTGAAATTCCTTAGACTACAAAGAGGCCAAACACAAATATAAACAAGGATCTCCTCAAAATCTACACCACAAAACAAGACATCTAGGTCAAGAATTTAAAAAATAATAATAATCAACATTTTAATTTCTAGTTCTTAGCATCAACACACAAATAAAACCCATGATGATAAAACTTCAATTGTTCATTACCTAACTACTAACTTGAAGTAAAAGAAGAGGATTGTTTCCCTCAATTCTGTTTTACCTAATTAACATTGGTAAAAAATAGAGAGTTTGAGTCCTTGAATCTGTAGAAAACTTCCACAATCTGATAAAATCATTTAAATATATATCCTGAGTTGCTTAATATAATATATAAAGCCATGGTTAGTTTGTTTAGCAAATATGACTTTCTACCATGAGTAATAATACAAAGTTAAGCATAGTGCATTCTCGTCATTCCTTCTAGTAATTAATATATATGCTTTTCTGAAAATGAAGGAAAGCCAATGAAAGAAAAGATTCCCCACATTTTCTTTCATTCCATGAACTTACAGGTAGTTCTTAAGGAGGGTAATTCTTCTAATTCTCAGCCTGAAAAATTTGCTTCAAATGTTTCTAGAGCCTGCCTTTGGATTTGCTTGAAACAAAGGTGGGTTGGCAACACTAATTCTACTTTCACCACTTCTATCTCCTCCTTTATGGAAACTGGATATCATTGAAAACAGTGGCTTTTGTGAGAAATATACAATTTTAAGAAAACCGCAACACATTCTAGATTAATTATGAGTGCGCAAAATTTGTACAAAAGCCTCAACACAGAGTCCACTACAGAAATAAAAAACCAATAATTAAAGATGCATAACATAACCAAAAAAAAAAAAAAACCTAAAATAAAATTTTAAAAGAAAGCTTATTTGATCCAAAAGTTATCTTAAGATTTCTATTTTGAACTCTTTAGGGTGAATCTTTTTTAGTAATTTCTATAATCTATAAAAATAAAAGACAGTGTTGTAAATAATATTCAGAAACCCAAAACAAAACCAAATCTTACCAAATGCAAAAATCTAATCTAATTCAACCAAAATACCCAAAGCTAATTTAAATTTCATACCTAATTAAAAAAAAAAATGGAAGGGAAAAAAACTTTATCAGTGATGGTGGCAAATATATGGCCTGATGGTGAGTGATCAAGTGACGGTGTTGATGGCCCTTAGATTTCTCTTTCTCTATCTCTGTTTATGTGTGTCGTATAGACTATAATCTGTATCTTTGTGTGCCTGTGGTTGCAATGGTCTGATTGTATAGACGGAGGGTGGTTGGTCTGTGTTTCTATCCTTTTCTCTTTATCCTTGATCGGACTCTCTATCCTTATGTTTGTATGTTAAACGGTTAATTTTAGGATTAGGCTTTTGCAAAAATATAAAATTTTAACTATTCGTATGTTAAATGTTTAAAGAAATTCTAAACCGGTGTAACAATCAGTTTTGAACCTTTTTTCCCTGGATACATGGCAGGATTTTAAGTGGGTTTTTTTCCTATGTGGCAACACTGGCAACATATGCCTAAGCTCTGAAACCAACTTAAGTAGATAGCCATTTGTCTAAACCTACAATAGAATGTTAATAATTCAATAGCCAAAATAACAAAAGGCTTAGAAAGAGTACTTGGCTATTAAGGATCACACCACACACCCACTTTAAATCAATGAAAGCAGAATCCCAAGTTAGTTGTTCTAATTTTTCCTCTTTTTCACACACTGGATCTGCACTTCAATTTTGGTCATCGGGGGAAAAAAATAGCAATGTTGTAGTGCTTAAAATTTTCATATGAGATTGACAGATACTGAAAAATTAGGACACTGAGAAAGCATTGGTTTCATAAGTAATCTAGCTTCTTTTATATAAAGACATGCCTCCCACATAATGCAAAGATCAAACGACATGCAGAGAAAAAGCACCACTGACTGACATTTCAAGCACCACAAAACAGGTTCCAAAAATATAACAAATTGCTATATAATGTCATAAATACAATTGATACAGAAGAGGATTCTTTTGCACACAAAATTAACCATTGATTAAAATGCATTGGAGAAATGAACAAACAAAACCTGAAATTACTAAAGGATCAAACCTCATCCAATCAACCAAAACTAAATCAAGAACAATAAAAGAGTCATGTAGGTATCTAACTGGAAAATAGTGTCATGATAAATATTGATTTTAGACCAGATAAAAATTTTATTCTTTGTAGTAAGTGCAGATTTTTTAAACCTATCAAAAGATCTTACACATAATATTAATAAGTTGTAGATTCTTACATGTTTTCCCAAGGTTGTTCAGCACCATCTTGACTTGTCATCTTGCTCTAGTATGCTCCTGAGTCAGATTGAATTCCTCCAACTCAAGCCTCATCACACCCATTAATGACATTCTTCACATTCCCATAGGCAGCTCTCATACCTACAGAATACTCACCAAAGACTAAAAAACTCAATTAAAAATTCCAAAAGAAGAATGAAAATGTATAACACAAAATGAGGAAATTGGCAGAGATGAAAACAAAATTACAGCAAATAAACTAATTTATGAAATTTACAAATGACAAATTTCGCTAATGAGTCCAAATAGAAATTCTCCATCAAATGAATAATACCCTTCATTCTTCCTCACACCTACACTGAAATTAGAATTCATAAGCAAATGATGACATGGCATGAATTTATTTTGTTTTAAAAAGCCTTAAAAAAATTTTGTCTTTGATAAGTGAGTCACATTAAGAATATTGATGAAGATAAGTACATTAATCAAATTAATAAAAGAAATTTCTTTTTTTATTTTCCTCGAGAAACAAAGTAGAAATAGAAATTAACTAATAACATAGATGATTCTGATATAATTGAAGATCAAGAGGCAGGCTTTTTTGCTAAAAACAGGAAGGGCAAAGTCTAGTAAAGTTTTGTAATACCGTCAATAACTGGTGGTAATTGTTTTCATTACTAAATTCTTAATCAAATTGTAAAGCAATCTTCAAAATGTTATTTTAAACTTTCTACAATAGAATATTAAACATATAAACACAGCATAATGCTATAAATGTCATAAGGACTTCACTTTCAGACAAATAGAAAGAATGCCTTTGTTACCAAAGAATTGTAGGGCTATTATATTATAAATATTAATTACAAAGGCAGGTATCAATTATTCAGAGGATTCAAGGAATAGCATTAATAACTTAAACAATTATTTATTTTAATCCACATACTCATCTATGAATTTCTCATATGGAAAGCTACACCATCAAACTAAAGTTTAATGTAAACAATGTGTGTTTTCTTTGAGCAGCATTCATGTTCCTTTAGTTATCTAATCAAAAGTTTCAAAAGTGTGAACTTTTACAAAGCATTGAGTTTAAAGTGATTAACAATAAACCTAGCGGTATGGATCCTGATCTGGAAAGATTTTGTTTCAAAGGTGGGAAAAAAAATGGAAATCTAGAAACAGTGAAACTGAAATTCTAGGCACCACAATCCAATTTTAAAAACTGTTTAGATCTTAAAATGAGTAATTACAGATGCATCAGTATGTAACATTTAAATGTCCTTTTTCCTATTATGTCTTTAGTACCAACCTTCATGACTGTTCCTTTTTCTTTTTTTCTTTTTTTGGCGAACAAAAATGAAGTTAATTGTTGGACTTGAAATGTGCATAATTCTGATGGAAGCCTAACTCAAAACCAAATCTAACTATAACTAAATCTAAACCAATCCAACCAAGAAATTCAAACCTAAATCATATTCAATCCCCAAATTTGAAAACGAAAAGAAAAATAAAACAATAACTTTACCAGTTACTGATATATAGCCTATCTCTGTGTGCCTTAACTCCATCTGGTGCATGCTATTCCGGCAAAAAAAAGCCTAAAATAAGATTGAAAACGAAAATAAATGTTAGAAATGGAAATACCCAATGATTTCAATCTTACACTTATTTAATCTCAATGATTTAGTGATTTCAGTAATCTTTAAAATAAAAACAAAACAATAAAAAAACAAGTGCATGAACAGTATAATATTTCAGTTTTGTCATAGAAAACTCTTAAATTGACATTAAATTTAAAGGTTGTATAATATACAATTCTATTTTTAATTTAGTTTAATTTTCTTTCTGATTTATATTTTTAATTTTAGCTATTGGTATATGTTTCATTCCATTTGTTATATGTTGTAATAGTTTTTTTTTTTAAATTTATTTTCGATTTTTTCATAGGTGATTCCAAGCAAGCATCCTATAAAATTGTTATCTAGTTTTATTTGGTCAACTTGATATAAAGAATCCCATATATGTTGATACTTGATATATATATACACATACACTATTAATAACAAGATTCCTTGTTTGGTTTTCAATATTTTGCATACTAAAATACCCTCACACAAATTCTTTTACTCTTTAAAACAGCCCTATCTTTTAGTTAAATAATTTTAAATTAAAAAACATAAGTGGTTAAAAGAGTAATTTACTATTCCTAAACTTTAGGCTTTTTCCTTTATCTTCTCCATTTGGCCTAAAACTTAGGACACTATCTCTATCTAATTTTTAAACATTATTTCACGTTACCTTACCTCTTTCTTTAAAAAAAAAACAAAAAACAAAAACACAGTTATTTATATATTATTTATATATTACTTTTAACCATTATAACACTATATCAAAACAACAAATAAATAAAATAAAAAATAGTATTATTGCACTTGCAAAGCGCATGTAATGAATCTAGTATATATATAATGATACTTTCTAGTTGAAAAGTTAGAGGCTAGAATATAAGGGTCTATTTGGTAGTGGCATTCAAGTATTGTTGCTCAAAATGATGTGAAAATTGTGGTTTAAAAAGTTTTGTTAAAACATGTGTTTAAAGTAGAGCTGTCCACGGGTCAGGTTTGTGCCCAACCCAGACTCGACTCGCCATTATAGGGTGGGGAAGATTTTAACATGCAACCATTCAAAATGAAGTTTCAAATGAACTAGGTCAAATCATATAAGTTTTTAGGTATGTATCAGTCAATTTTGGGTTTGCCAATATTGCCGAATTTTGGCCGAAAGCTGGCTAGATCTCGTCATATCTGACTGGATCTAACGAAATCTAGCTGAATCTTGTCAAATTTGGCCGAATATAACAAGATCTGGTTGATATTCCTTTGGATCTATGGATATCTAGTCGAGATCTCACTGGATCTAAAGAGATCACCTAATATCGGCGAAGTTAGAGTCGAGCTTACCAAAGTTTTGGTTGAAACTTGCAAGTTTTGATGCAAAGAGAAAAAGTCTTCGGGCAAGTCGGGTTCTCTAACAGCCAAACCATCACTCAAACCGACAATGTTGAGTCCTAGTGCCAGTGACCCACGGCCGACCAAACCATGGCTTGGATCAGGTGATTCTCAAGTGGAGATCGTTGAGTATAGAGTGGGTCTTCGAGTCCGAGTAGGTGGTGGACAGCCCTAGTTTAAAGTACTCATAATGAAAAAAAAAATGTTTTGTACCATGTTCCAAATAACATATTTTAAAATGTGAAAAAACTTAATTGTGTGTTTGATATGTGTATGTGTTTTTTTTTTTTTAAGCGTGTATGTACAATGCATTTACTATTATTTTATTGGGTCATTTTTTTTTTTTTTTGAGAAAAAGGTATGCAAAATTTTATTAAAAAATTAAACAAAATTAGACTGGAATACATCCTCCAAATCATCAGGCAGTTCTTCTACCCATACATTAATGTCAGCAGATAAAATTAATTTCCTAGCTAGGCCATGAGCAAGCCTATTCCCCTTTCTGCAGACATGTTGAAAATGACAACGCCGCAATGTTCTTCCCAACCCTTTAGTTTCCTCCACAACATGACCAAATAGAGTCTTGCACGAACCAGTACTCTTCAGTACTTGAACAATCCGAATACAATCTCCTTCGAAAATAACATCAAACAGACTTGACTCTTTAGCCAAGACCATTGCCCTCCTTGTTGCCAAAGCTTCAACCAAATGAACCGAAGGTGTGTGCCCAATCTGTTGACTCAAAGCAGCAATAACATTCCCCAAGGAGTCCTTAAACACAACCCAATTCCAGCACAATCCAAACCATCAAAAAGGGCAGCGTCGAAATTACCTTTATAACATGCATCGAGTGGTGGAGACCAGTGAACCAATGGCTGCCAAACCAGAGACCTTGCTTCCTGATGATGAACCTCCCAAAACTCGTGAACCAAAGCCGAAACCTGCTTACCAATCTCATGAAGTTGCCAGGAAGGTTGACGCTACCTCACCCTATTGCGTCACTGCCATAAGCACCAGGCCACTATAGCGAACAACGTAACTCTAAACCCGGAACCATTTTTGAATACCTCCTCCAAAAGATCATGCATAGACTGTAATTCCTTTCAAAATAAAAAACGAAACCCCGAGTCTGATCTCTAAACAGATTTGGCCTGATCAAATAGCCACAAACAATGCATTATCGCTTAACATGATCTCCATAGCCATCCCAAATGTCATCCACCAGGAACATGTCTTGACTTCAAATTATGTTTAGTAGGGAGAGAGTCCTTCACAGCAAGCCAAATAAAATGCCGAATTTTATTTGGGACCCTAATCTTCCAAATGGCCTTCCAAAACACTTGGGAAGGATTTGAGGAAGAAGAGCTTGGCATAGAACTACACTCCGCTAAAACAAGCATATGACATGCATTATGAACACTGTATTTGCCATCTGAAGTTAGCAGCCAAATGAGAATATCCTCATCCCAATCTTCATAGAGAGTAATCCTAGCCACCACCTCTGCTTCCCATGGAAGGAAGCAAGTTGCCAATTGCCAAGGGTCCCAAATCTGAGTATCAGGATAACAAAGATCACAAACTCGAGTTATAGAAGAATCAGCCCTAGGAGAGATAATTTTGCTACAAGCTGGGTTAGGCAGCCAATGGTGATTCCAAATATCTATTAATTGACCACTCCCCACTCTCCAAATTGCTCTTGATTAATAACATCCTAAGCTTGCAAAATACCTCTCCAAGCATAGGAACACTTCGAACGAATAGGAACCTCAAGGATATTACCAATTGGAAAATATTTTGCACTGAAGACTTTAAAAGGAAGCGTGTTTTTGTGATGAAGAAGATGTCAAGAAAACCCATACCTCCCACAGATTTAGAGGAGCATAAAGATCTCCATTTGACCTAGTGAATTTTCTTCGAGTCACATTGCCCCACCAAAATTTCCTAATCATTGCCTCAAAATTTCCTAATATGGTTTATTAACAATTGCTTTAAAGGCATCTATTAACATGACCCTTGATGTGCATTGATAGTAGCTTAATTTTGCATATTTATATCATTGTTAGAAAGCATTATCATACTTATTTTGAGTTAATTCATGCATTTTATATTTGGTTTTAGAATAATGCTGAATAATCAATTTTGTGCTCAATTGAATCTTATGGCGTGAATTTGTCTTTTGTAGGAGAATGAAATTAAATAAGTGGATTTGTGCAAAGAAGAAAGCTAATGGACTTTACTTTTACAAGGGCCATGATGAAGTTAAAAAATTCCAACCCAATTAAATTTAAGTCTAATTGGAGCAAGGAATCAAATGAAATTTGCACCAAATCCAAGTCCAATTCGGATTAGGATTCCAGC
This sequence comes from Quercus variabilis, assembly GCA_030445155.1. Taxonomy (NCBI): domain Eukaryota; kingdom Viridiplantae; phylum Streptophyta; class Magnoliopsida; order Fagales; family Fagaceae; genus Quercus; species Quercus variabilis. The sequence goes on from CP129451.1 coordinate 6,971,564, forward strand.
CTGCACATCAGTTAGTATTTTTAGCATAACTTTTGGCTTAGATGTCCAACCAAGATGATTCAAGTTGGGCTGGAAAGGTAACTTAAAGGGATAAAACTTTGTAGTTTACCAAGAGCCCGAATTCTGACGTTAAATGGGCCAAAATAGTCAGTTAAATGAATCCTAAAAATTTGTGATTTTCTTTAGACGGGAATTCAACTTGTAATAGGATTCCTTGGCCTATTTAAAAGCTCTTTAGGACAAAATTCAGGGGGCAGAGGCTAGTGCTAGGGCTGAGGTCTGAATGCATAGAGAGTGCAGCTACTTCTTTGGTTTTCTTCCATGACAGTTAGTTTTAATTATTTTTCTAGTTTAATATTTAGTATTTTATTTTTGTGTTTTCTTTCAATTATTATGAGTAGCTAAATTTATAATTAGGGTTGAGGATGAAACCTTGTTAAAGATTATCAATAATATTTATGTGATTTGATTTTTCCCACAATAGTTGTTCTTTAATGATTTAAATTGTTCTTGCTTCATATCAATTGACTAAGATGGGATTCTAGATATGAGTTCAATCATGTTTTTCTCATGATTTAGGATTTATCTTAATTAATTGAATGCTTGGATTATTAATTCTTGATTATAAAATTGGATATTGTTTGTGATTTATCTGTCAATGGATACAATTTATGATTTGATTTTTAGAATTGTATATATCTTGTGATTTGTTTGGTTACGAATACAATTGATAATTTGATTTTATACTTAAGAAGTGAAGAAGAACATGCTTTAGATTTTTAAACATAAGTTTTAATGATGATATTTTCTATGATAGCAAAATTGATTTCTAGATTATCATGTAGTGGTTGGAAAAAAATTAATGATCATAAATATATGTTGATATGAATTACAAGGCGGATTCCAAAACCTTAATTCCTTTCTCTAGATTGTTTACATCTCTTTACTGCTTTATATTGTATCTTTGCTTAGTTTAATTATTTTGTTAGTATATTTAATTTCAAAAAATCAATTTTTATTAAACTATATTAGAATTAATTTGGTTAAGGTTTAATTAATTTTCCTACATTCATTCAAGTCCCTATAAGTTCGACCTCGTTCTTGTCAAACTATACTTTGGTATGGTTCGTACACTTGTGAGTACTTTAAAATTTCACAACAACCCTTGTCTTTGAAACAGATGCCCTTAAAGGAATTATTAATAAACCATATTAGGAAAGTTTTTAACATCATTTTCATGAAATATAAAAAACTATCAGAAAAATTAATTTTTTTATCATTTTCCCATAAAATTTTTTGAAAAATAGTTCTTAAACAATTTCCCTTAGGGCATTCGTTAGCATTTTCCCATTTTATTTTTTGAAAAATAATTTCCCACTTATTACCATTAACTCTTTAATTTTTCTCTTCTCTTCTTTGTCTCTCTCTCCCTTTTCTTCCTATCTCCTCTCTTTTGTGGAATTCTTTAAAAAGCAACAAATTTTAGAAATAAATCCCAGCAAATGGCTTGTTCATATACCCAAACCAACCATCTGCAAAATCAAATATACCCAATAAATTATCAATCCACCCTCTCTTGCTTATTGGGGAAAAAAATTAAATCAACACAAGAAATCAGATCAAGCCCATGCCACAAAATCAAATCCACCATGAAATCAAATCAAATTCATGCCACAAAATCAAATTCACCCACCCATGCTAAAAAAGATAGAATAAAAAAAGGGACAGAGAGATCTTGGATTTGACATCGTCAATAATGTTGATAATCACACAGAGAGAAAATGAGAGAGAAAAGGCTAGGACCAACAATTAAAACCACTAGCAGTGCACCAAGAAACGACGATAGAGAGGGAGCCGAGTGAGAAGAGATCTAAGTGTAGAGAGATAGCTGAGTTGTGTCTATGTGAAGGAGAGAAAGCAAAGTAGGTGAGAGAAAGAGAAAAAAGAAGCTAGTGGAAGAGAGAGAAAGGAGTGTGAAGATTTCATAGACTGAAGAGAGAAGTTCAATAGGCATAAAAGAGACGAGGAGGAAAAAGAAAGAGAAAAGGAAGTGGCTGGAATTGTTACGTTTGGTCTTTTTAAGTGGGTCCCATAGTTTTTAACTTATTTATAAAAATATCATTGAACAATGCTACTTGAAAACTAAAAACGAGTATGGATGAATTCTCTAAATGCAGTGTTTAAACACCCTAAATTATTTATTAAGATACCAATCTATTTTGGTGTAGGTAGGAAATGAATTGCAAATCTCTTATTCAACCATGAGAGACTTTACCAATTAAGTTAACTGGAACTCACTCCTTCTATTAGTAATATGTCCATACAATGTACATCATTTATACTATCTATAAGAGGATTCCCCTCTTTGGATTGAACTTTTATGTGGTTCAAAAATACCCTTAAATCTTACGTTTAACAGGGAAAAAAAATAATTTAAGGACAAACCAGTAAAAATATATCTCTAATTCCACTTAAAATACTTACAAAATAGGACAATCTCCTACTAACCATATCTTCAAAAAAAAAAATTATCCAAAATTTAAATAAATAAAAAAGAAAAATTATGACACTAGAACCAAAAAAAAAAAAAAAAAAAAAAAAAAAAAAAAAACTTCATTGCACGTGAAAAGCGCATGTGATGAGACTAGTAATAAATAATTATTTTAAATTCAATAAAGTATTTCAAAAACATACTTAAAATTTAATAATAAAAAAAAAGTAAAAGTAAAACTATGAAATTATTTTAGAATGGTTGCAACCTATAGATTCCATTCATGATAGTTGCTCTTCATTATTTGATCAAGATACCAATTGATTTTTTAGTATAAGTGGATATCGAACCTAAACCCCAACGCAAAAAAAAAAGGCTTAAATTAACACGATCCAATTGAAAAATTAAAAGATCTTTGTGTATGCAAGGAACGAGCATTGAAGGTGTAGATAGTTAAAATTTTCAAATGATCTTTCCTTTTCGCCTGAAGTTTTATTAATCTAGATGTTTTGAAGACAATGCCATGTGTCATAGATCTTCAGCCGTGTGACAATTTATTTTATATATATTATGTTTGCCACCTCGAATTCGATTTTTCTTTTTATAATTTATTCTTGAATTACAATGGTAATACATTTCTAGACAAAATGGTTATAATCTGATTGCTTCTAAATGAATGAGGTGGGATCAAGCCATTCAATTCCTATGATCGACTCAAGAGGATAAATTATAACCTAGACTCTTACGGCTAAAATGGCCAAATACTACTGTTTTTAAAAATATTTTGTAATCTACCACTATTTTTGAAATATGTAAGGATCTACCACTAATTGGGAACTTGAGTTTGGAGAACTCGAGTTTTCCATAGTACTCAAGTTCCATGGAAAAATTTTGAAATATTTTTATAGAACTCAAGTTCCATAGAAAATAGCACGGCAAATTTGAAGGCAATTTTTTTTTAAAGAACTCAAGTTTCTAGAACTCGAGTTACACGGTAGACTTGAGTTTCAAAAAGGTGGTAGATTGCTAAATATTTCGCAACCAGTGATAGACATTGATGAGTTAGAAAATCCTACTCATCTAGACATGGTAATGGATGAGGAATGGGCCATAAATGAGGCATTTACTACCTGAGCCATTACAATCGGATAAAGTAAAGAGAGCAATGGCTCAAAGGTCCCCAAATCTCAACACTAACCACTAGAAGCGTTACCTAGACAAGGAATTAAACCACCATTAATGGCCCCTAACGACTAGAAAAATAGAAGCTTATATAAAGCACATCCAACCTAAGGCAAAGGTACAATTTTTACACACCTGTCAACATAAGATACTCAATTCTCTCTCTCTCTCTCTCTCTCTCTCTCTCTCTCTCTCTCTCTCTCTCTCTCTCCATCGAAGGTTCATTGGCTGGCACCACGCCGGTGACCTATTGGTTTTACTTTCTTCTCGTCTTGCAAGTAACATCAGAACCACCAAGACGATCACAAATTTGGCTTCATCAGTTTGGCGCAGTCTGTGGGGAATGCCTTTCTTTCGAATTTTAAGGACAGAGAAATTGCCCTACCTTTTTTGTCATCCAGATGGAATTCAGTGCACAACCCAAGTTAGCCACCCTGGCATTGCAGATCCAAGCCCTCATGGCCAGTGTAGTAGAACTCATAAAGCAAAACCAAGAGATGAAACAGCAATTGCAAAAGGAAGAAAACTACTCACCAAGAAGAATTGAGAACAATAGGAAGGAAGATAAAGTGCAAGACCTAGAAGGTAGCCAGGGAAGGGATGGCTTGAGGAGAACAAAGTGTTCTAATGAGGCAAGCAACGACCTCCTAAGAAGCATGAGGAAGGAAACGGATGAGCTCAAGAATGCTATGAAAGGGAAAATGGCAAAGAATTTGAATGGGATGGTAAGAAGGACTGACTCACCGTTCACCCCAAAGGTCCTAGAATACCCTTTCCCACTAAAATTCCAACTCCCACAATTGAAGTCATATGACAGGTTGAAGGACCCGCTAGATCATATCATCAAGATGACCTTGAAGGACCTTCAAGATGACCTTGAGCCTGCAACAAACCTCAGATGATATAGTGTGCCGATCCTTCCCGACCACCCTTAAGGTAGTAGCTTGAGTATGGTTTAGCAAGTGGGCACAATCTTCCATCAACGACTTTGACCAACTCAACAGTCTGTTTATGCGCCACTTCATAGGTGGGCAATGCTAGAAAAGACCAGTGGATCACTTGTTGACGATCAAATAGGGCGAAGGGGAGTCTTTGAGATTGTATGTGCAGAAATTTAACAAAGAAATGCTGGAAGTGAACAAAGCCGAGGCAAGGTACAGTTAACGACGTTCAAAGAAGGGCTAAGATCCAAAGAGTTTGTGGTGGCACTTAATAAAACCCCCCAGCGTCGATGATAGATTCGCTTATAAAGGCTCAAAAGTACATGAACGCGGAGGGTGCTCTCGCCGCGATAGAGGTAGGAGAACCTCAGACATCCAAGGCAGGTGCTCAAGATGACCTAAAAGGGCAAAAAAGGGAAAGGAAAGATCACTTGTCCAGCCATGATAGGAACAAGCAAAGGGATAACAAGACTTGAAAAGTGGTAAACTTCACCTTGGTAATGCCCATTAATCAAATCTTGATGCAGATTATGGACGACCATCAGCTTAGGTGGCCAAAGCCACTAAGTGGTTCACACAATGCTCGAAACAAGTAAAAGTATTGTTGCTTCCACCAAGACCACGGGCATTACATGAACGAATGCAAAGATCTTAAAGAACAAATAAAAGAATTGATTATAATGGAAAATTGTAGAAGTTCATTAAGAAAGACATGTATGGATGGCCAAAACAAGTCGGACCAGGTCAAAAGACAAGCTAAAGATGACAATAAGCCTCAGGAACGACCAAAGAGTGCCACAGGAGAAATAAGGATGATTAATGGTGGTCCAACGACAGGTTGTTCTTTCAAATCCCTTAAGAAGTCACAACAGAGACAGGTTAACAATGTCCACACAATGCCACCATCAAAGCACTAGAAAAGAGAGGCTACAGACATGGTCTTCTTGGAGGAGGACACCAGAGGGGTAAAACATCCACATGATGACCACTTGGTCATCATGTGGATGTTTAGAAGGTGTTAGGACATATGTGTTCTCACTTGTCATGAACATATGTCACTTATTTATGTAAATTAGCTAATCCTTTGACAAAACGCACTCTACTTGTAATTGGGTAGTTCTAAGTATTTTTAATAATTCAAGAAACAAGGTTTCAAGGTCAAGTGTTAAAGTCATCAAGTCTGTCCAAGAAAAAGCAAGCTGAAGTGCAAATTCATTAAAGCTCGACACCTGCTCGATAGCTACCTCGACACCTGCAATCTGTCAAGATTTATAAAATTAGATTTTCTGATCGATTTCCTTGGGATCCGTGAATATGCTTTTGGGCCTTCTTTTCTTCTAACCCTAAACATATAAAATGATTGTTTTAAGAGCAGTCAAATTGTACACAAGTTGCAAAAGTATTGAGCAATCTCTGTTCAAGCAAATTGTGATCAAAGACGAAGTTCTTGACCTAGTTCCTGATCTTCATTGTGTAGGATGAACTGAAGAATTTTGTAGCCAACCTCTCTTCCTTAGTTGGTGTTTTGAAGTCTCATACTAGGATCTGCGCATTGGTTAGTCACGTACTTGGGAGCCGTGCATCAAAAGAGAAATTGTCACAACAGATCAAGTCCAATTGGGTATTGGGGTAAGGGTTTAACTGTAGGCTGGTAAGGTACTTGGGATTCCTTTACTTGTAACTGCTTGATTTGATAATAGTGGAGTTTCAGGAGTGGTGACCTGAAAATCACCCGGTGGGGTTTTTGTCACGAGGGTTTTTTCTATTTGTAAACAAATCACCATGTCATTTTGAAAGTTCAATATGAGTATGAAACACCCTTGAATGTTTAGACCCCCAGATACAAAAATACCAATTCAAGCTTACTATCAAACAATTAAAGTGCGAAACATGATAACAAACTTATAATGGAATTGATAGAACAATCTATGCCAAATATAAACACATCCACAACAGTAAATATAAGGCAAAGATAAAGGAAAGAGAGATGCAAACACACAGACAACACACGATGTGTTATCGAAGAGGAAACCGAAGTCCTCGGCGTAAAACCTCTCCGCCACCCTCCAAGCGATGATAAAATCCACTAAAGAATATAGTTGGGATACATGAACAGCAGAAGACCCTCTAAGCCTAATATACCCAAGTACCTAAGCCCTCCAAACTTCTTGCTCCAACGAGGTTACGTCGAACCTATTTCTTCTTTAGCTTCCCGGATTCCGCTACTTGATCATAACATCAACCAATGTATATTGATTCCTTTCCAAATTGCTTCCCAAAGCACCAAATGGACCTTCTTACAAACGTGGGTGTGGTGAGACAAGGGTTTGGTAAATGACCTCTCAAGGGTATGACAATGGAGAGGAAGAGAGTAGAGGAATTTGTAAAGTCTCTTTAGATGAAGATTGGGGATGAATCAATCTTGTATTTCTCTAGGGTTTTCTCTCACAAAATTCTCTCTGGAAGCTCTCTCAATATGATGGGTATAAGGGTGTATATATAGTAGGGTGAGAAGGGAATGCAAAACGTCAGTTTTTGCCAAACAGGGCAAGTTGGCGACTTGATCTCGCGGCTTGGCCAAGTCGCGAAATCAAGTCACGACATAACGGCCTGGCCAGACTGGAACTTTTGTCCTGTAGCGTGACAGCTGGCGCGACCCTTCAGCTTCCCAATGTGCCTCTCATGTGCCTGCCTTTCGCGGCTTGCCAATCGCGAGCCACCCGCGAGTCCTAGCCGCAAGACTCTGTTTTTCTTGCACACTCTTGAGCTTTTCTTCACATCTTCTCACACACTACCCTTACAATTTTCCCACCTAAATACAAGGTTGCTAAGTGCTAAATTACAAGCAAATTGGTCACGGAATAAAGCCAATAAAATGGTTGATTAAATTCAACCTTACACATTTAATTTCCATTGCATATTTAGTTATTTGGTGATTTGTTTATGCTTCCACGCAATTGCATGATAAATTGATTAATTAATAACTTGGCTAATTAATCAATTGGTTTAATCATGAGGGGTCATTCAGTTTATGGTCTATCAAGAGGTATCAAAGCAGGCACACTCTGATTAGGTTTAATCTTTGCTGTGTTGATCCATTGACCCCTGTTTGTCATGGATAGAAGACAATCATTAATCATACCTTCTTTATTTGATGGCATTAACTATGCATATTGGAAAGTACGCATGAGAGCTTTCTTGCAGTCTTTAGATGAGAAGGTGTGGCAAGCTATAGAGATTGGCTGGACTAAGCCAAAAGAAGAACCGGCCGATTGAGATGACGCAAAGATCAAGGCGACTAACTTCAACAGCAAAGCGTTAAATGCCCTATTTAGCACAGTCACCAATGAGGAGTTTAAGAAGATATCCTCAACTGAAACTGCTAAGGAGGCTTGAACCATCCTCTAGACAACCTATTAAGAAACAAAGGCTGTCAAAGATTCAAAACTTCAGAGGCTCACTACAAGCTTTGAAGAAATTAAGATGGAGGAGGCTGAGTCGTTTGATGAGTTCTATGCCAAGCTCAAGGACATAGTGAACTCAGCCTTCAATCTTGGGGAAACCATCCCTGAACCCAAGGTTGTAAGGAAGGTGCTCAGATCTCTACCTGAGATATTCCATGCCAAGATTACGGCAATAGAAGAATAAAAGGATATTGACAAAATTCCTTTGACTAAGTTGGTTGGAAACTTGCAGACCTACGAGCTAGGACTGTCTAGGATTGGCAAAACAGGTAAAAGCAAAAGCATGACCTTGAAGGCAAAGAGCAATGATACAGATGAGTTTTCCGATGATGAAGATTCCAAGATGAAGTCCTACATTACAAGGCAGTTTAGGAAGTTTATGAAGAATGCTAATGGGAGGAACTTTGACAAGGACCGCATACAATTCAGTTCTTCTTAGTTTAAGAGTCAAGACAAAGAGAAGAAGGATGCTAAGGATGGCGGTCAGTACATTGTTCCTACAGGACCAAAGTGTTTTGGATGTCATGGATTCAGTCACATGAAGCATGAATGCCCAACATATCTTAAGAGCATTGGGAAGAGTAAGGCACTTGCTACAACTTTGAGTGACACTGAGCCCGAAGATGATTCTGACAATGATGATGATAGAATCTTAAATGTCTTCACTGCTATAGTCAATCCTACTGAAGGGATTGTTGAAGAAATGGATGAAGAAGAAGATCTGGTAAAGTCCAAATTTGAGAAGATGGTTGATCAAGATAATATTCATTCAACCTATGAGAAGTTTTACAAGCTTTCTAAGAAGCATGAGAAATTGTATAGGCTAGCCACCAAGAAGATTAGTGATGTGGAACTTGATCGTAAAGAATTGTCCACAAAGTTTGATGAGGTGAATCAAACTATTGAAGTACTGAGGTTTGAGAACAACTTTTTAGCTGAGAAGACCAAGAAGCTTGAAGCAGAGCTGTCTCAAGTCAGAGCTCAATTGGAGAGGATTTCAAGTGCAAAGCTTGATGAGATGCTTAGTAATCAGAAATCTACTTCAGATCGAACAGGCTTAGGGTATGGTCTTTCTTTCTCTAATATTGCTTCTGCTAGTAATACTGTTTTTGGTTCTTCTGCTAATGACACTGAAACTGAGAACACTGATGTTAAAATTGAATTAACTAGTGAGAACTTAGACAAGGGTAAACCTATCCTAGGAGCACCCCTAAGCAAGATAAGAAAGATATTAAAAACCCTAGGGCTAAAAAGGCTAACTCTCAAAAGCCTAAACAAAAGAAGCAGTATCTCTGTCATCATTATGGAGCTGCTGGTCATACTCGATCAAATTGCTATAAGTGGCTAGCCACTCAACAGAGCAATGGCATGATAGACTCAGGAAGCCAAAATCAACTTCAATCCTCTCTTACTCCTCTTGAAGATCTTCTGAAAGCCCTCATGTTCCTTTTGAACTTGAACGGTTTCAATTCTTCCCCCTCACCGCCGGTTCAAGGGTTCAATCAAAGGAAAGGTTCTTCCAAGGTGTGGAAGAAAAAGGACTCAAAGTGATTTCATCACTTTATTTTCTCTTCTTGTTTTTGTTCTTGTTTGTTGCATTGCTTGTGTGTTTTGCATTTTTGTTGGGTCAGTCTAATTTTATGCTTTGCTTTGTTTAATATGTTTTTGTATGTTTACTTTCAGTTTTTTTTTTTTTTTTTTTTTTAATATAAAAATAAAAAAATTGAAAAATCAGGAAAAAAAAATACAAAAACAGTGTGTGTTTTGCGTACTTTGGTGCTTGTGTACCTTGGATGGCCATTGAAACAAATTTTCTAAACTTTGTATCTATTGTAGTTTAGATGAGCATCTCTATGCACAACTAAGCAAATGAGCTTTGTGGCTCTTGTTTGTGATGAGTAAGATTAAGTTATCTTTTAAACTTAACACTCGTATCACTCTTTTTGACGGGTATGACTAGAAAATCCTAAGGAAAAGGCATAAATAACCATCTCACTACTGTTGCCCGTCAATCATAATATGACACATGTATGCTTTGACATAGCAAAAGTGCAGTGTCAAAGACACCTGTATGCTTCAGCATAGCAAAATTGCAGTGTCAAAGACATTTGTATGCTTCGGCATAACAAAAGTGGGATGTCAAATGCTTAACATCTTAGGTATTTCTTTTCTCTCTTTTTATGCCCATGTATTATATGCTAAAAATAAAATAAAATATGCAAAGAAAATAAAAAGCAAAAAGATCAAAAATACTTTAAATATGGTTGCAAGCATGTATTTTAGAAGATGTGGGAGTTATAGGATATACCTCGAAGGTGATAGTCCCCATCAAATAGTTATGATTGTGTGTGAGTTAAAGTTATTTTCTCATATCTCAGATCGTCATAACATGTATACACATATGCAATCTTGCGATATTTTTCACACACAATACGCAATATTCTTTGCTACTATTGATACACGTGTAGGTACAATGTGATTTGGCCATCACAAGTGTTTACATGTACTAATGTATGCTTACTAAACTGTCTTGACTTGTTTTTGAAAAATAAAATTGGTTAGACTTGTCTAGTGTGTGTGTGTGTGTGTGTGTGTTTTTGAGGATCCATGTGCTTAATTCTTTGTTGAGAGATGATTTTTGAGAGCTTTATATGTTGATTGGATTAATGTTTGAGGTGTATGTTGGATTGCATTCATATTTGTGTTTTTCTCTTCTGGAAAAACTGGTTTTAAAAGCTATCTCGACACCTCCTCGATACCTGGTTATCTGTCGAGATTCTCAAGCCTTTTTCTTATCGTAATCTCGACACCTCTTCGACACCTGATGGATCGATCGAGAAAGTTCCTGTCTCCTCGATACCTCCTCGATACCTGGTCGATCGATCGAGCTTCTGTTCTTTGAAACTGGTTCTTATACCTCGACACCTCTCGATACCTTCAACTGTCGACAGCCATTTCCTCTACAGCATCCTCAATACCTCTCGACACCTCAGCTATCGAGATTTATTGAGGTGTCTATATAAGCTCAGTCGCGATTTGTCTCTCATTTCACTCGATCTCTCTCGATCTATCCGAGGCGGTTCCTCTTCCAAACACCCTTTTCTCACTCAAATCTTCAAACCCACTTGATTTTCGATCTTCCCTTGGTTTCAATCACTTGGTAAGATCTTATTTCCCTTCCTTTCTCATGCATTTCATGTTTTGAAATTTAGGTTTTAAGATTTTTGGAAAATTTTGGGATTTTTCAAAATTAATGAGTTTTTCTTGAAATTTTGGGTTGGGTTTTCACTTAAATGTTTCAAAATGTCATACATTGCATTTCATGTGCATTAGAAATGATATTTACATACATTTAGATGTGTGCTCTATGTTTGTGTGCTGGTAGGATTGGATTGGGCTGAGCCCATGATGTTTTTTCAATTTGCATGCCACATGTTCATGCATTCCCATGCATATGTACTTCTTGTTCAATATATTTGATATATGTGAATTGTGTTGGGTCTTTTCTGATTATCTCCCTCTCTATCTCTTTCTCATTCTTTTACGTTGTAATGTCTACGGCACCCAAACGTAAATCCACTCCGGCTCGGAACCCTCTACGTTCTGGAGCTTCCTCTTCCTCTGATTCTGTTCCTCTTAACCTTCGGTTCCGTGATGGAGATACCCACAAGGCATTTTCGGAGAACTTTTCTCGATGAGGTGTTCATTCAGAACGCCAAGTCATTTTGGCGGACTTCACCGATACTGACCTTCCCTCTGTCATTCACAGTAGGGGATGGGAGTCACTGTGTGACGTCCCGGTCACTTGTCCTCTCGTGCTGATTCAAGAGTTTTACTCCAACATGCATGGGATAGATCGTTCAGTACCTCTCTTTTTCACTTGCGTTCAAGGTACGCGCATCCCTGTCACACTGCAGCTTGTTGCGGATGTGCTTAGGATTCCTAGGATAGAGTTTTCTGACTATCCTTCTTGTGAGCGTCTGAGGACTGTGTCCAAAGATGAGCTCATTTCTACCTTTTCTCAGCGCCCTGTTAATTGGGGTGAGCATCAGTACACATAATGTAGACCTTTTGCTAAAGGTCCTAGATTCCTAAACATGGTGATGACTTTTATACTCCATCCACTCTCTCACTACAACTCCATCACAGAGCCTCGTGCTCGATTTTTGTTATCTCTTTTTGAGCATCTTACAATAGATTTTTCTTCTCATTTTATCCTTTCTATCATAGATGTTCATTTAGATTCAGCGTCCCGTGATAAGCTTATCTTTCCTTCCGCTATCACGAGGATTTTACGCCATTTTTCTATTCCCTTTCTTGTGTCCGACCACTTCATACACATTTGTGCCATAGATGTCACTACCGTAAAATGTAGTGAGGCTCAGTTTAGGTTGCGACAGACGAATTCCACTCCTCCCTCCCGTTCAAATCCATCTAGATCTACTCCACCTACATCTGCTCCTTCTTCCTCTACGGGTGATGTATCTCTTGGAGATATTATGGCGCAGCTACAACGCATGGATGCTCGCCTTGATACACTCTCCTCTGAGTTGTATCAGGTAAATGTTCGTGTTGGTCGTATTGCACGACGGCTGGCGACCATGGGTGGTTTTGCTCCAGAGGCTACTCCTTCACCACCTTCTCTAGCGGCTTCAAACTCTGAGGATGATGATGATGGAGATGCTAGCTCTACTGATGAGATGTCTACATGACCCTCTACCCTTTGTCACTCATGACAAAAAGAGGGAGTAGTTTTGGGTTATGAGAGTAGTCATCCTAGGGGGAGAGTTAGTATAAGACATTTTTAATAAGGGGGGTGTTGATATTTTTGAGGGATGTAGTGACCTTTTGATGTATCTTTTCTTTTCTATTCTTTATAGATACATTGATCTTGTATATGAGGTCTTTTGACCAGTTTTACATACATTGTACTTTTTTTCTCTATATGTGGATGTATGTTTCTTTCACCTTTCTCTCCGTGTGTTGTTTCTTCTCTATCTTTATACACATATTCTTTATACTTGTATGCAATCTATTATTTTTGTTTCACACAAGATGCTTTGATGAGTTTTGTTTAAAGTATTTCAGAAATACAGGTTGTCAAAGTCTACTTGCTATAAACTTTCTTTTTGCAAAGTTTTTCAAGAGTTTGTGTTAGGATAGATTTTATTGTATTCAACAAGTGAATATGAGTTGAGTGATTTATGACTTCTCTTATATGTTCATTTGTTTGCTGTAGTTTTGTCACAGATTGCCAAAAAGGGAGATTGTTAGGACATATGTGTTCTCACTTATCATAAACATATGTCACTTATTTATGTAAATTGGCTAATCCTTTGACAAAACGCACTCTACTTGTAATTGGGTAGTTCTAGGTGTTTTTAATACTTCAAGAAACAAGGCTTCAAGGTCAAGTATTGAAGTCATTAAGTCTATCCAAGAAAAAGCAAGCTGAACTGCAAATTCATTAAAGCTCGACACCTGCTCGATAGCTACCTCGACACCTGCTATCTGTCGAGATTTATAAAATCAGATTTTCTGATCTGATATCCTTGGGATTCGTAAATATGCTTTTGAACCGTCTTTTCTTCTAACCCTAAACATATAAAATGATTGTTTTAAAAGCCGTCAAATTATACACAAGTTGCAAAAGCATTGAGCAATCTCTGTTCAAGCAAATTGTGATCAAAGACTAAGTTTTTGACCTAGTTCATCTTCTCTAAAAAAGTTGCTGTGTATTTACACCAAAGGGTTTTGTGACCAAGCATCTTCCTGATCTTCATCGTGTAGGATGAACTGAAGAACTTTGCAACCAACCTCTCCTCCTTAGTTGATGTTTTGAAGTTACGTACTGGGATTCACGCATTGGTTAGTCACGTACTTGGGAGCCGTGCATCAAAAGGAAAATTGTCACTACAGATCAAGTCCAATTAGGTACTGGGGTAAGGGTTCAATTATAGGTTGGTAAGTTACTTGGGATTCCTTTACTTGTAACCACTTGATTTGATAATAGTGGAGTTTCGGAAATGGTGACCTAAAAATCACTCGGTGGGGTTTTTGCCGCGAGGTTTTTCCTTATTCGTAAACAAATCACCATGTCATTTAATTTCCGCTACATATTTAGTTATTTAGTGATTTGTTTGTGTTTCCACGCAATTGCATGATAAATTGATTAATTAATAACTTGGCTAATTAATTAATTGGTTTAATCACGAGGGTTCATTTAGTTTGTGCCCTATCAGAAGGGTTCAACACTAGAAAAATCTTGGCAGACAATGGAAATTCTACCGACATTATCTACCTCTTTGCCTTTTAGTAGTTTAAATTGGACCAGAAAAGGCTTCATCCATTCGAGTCTCCCTTCATCAGCTTCAACAGAGATAGGGTGCACCCAAAAGGAATATTTACCTTAACGGTCACAACTAGCTTATATCCGCAGCAAATAACAAGGCAACTCAATTTCCTGGTGGTAGATTGTCCTTTGTCTTACAACGTAGTCATTGGACAACCAATCCTTAATCGCTGGAAAGAAGTGACCTCAACATATTGCCTAAAAGTGAAGTTCCCTATGGAGACAAGGTAGGAGTGATCAAAGGGGACCAAATTTTGGCTAATGAGTGTTATCAAGAAGTGTTGGCATCAAAGGAAAACCATGCATGGATGATTGAGGAAGGAAGCCCAGAAGCTGTGGAAGCACTAGAGGCAATCAAACTTGTGGAGGGGGAGCCAACAAAGGTAACAAACATAGGAGCAAGTCTTGATCCTACGGTAAAAGAAGGAATAGTGGAATTCTTGAAGAGAAATTTGGATGTCTTCATATGGAGCCATGAAGACATGCCTAGCATATCAGAAGATGTCATTCAGCATCAACTAAATGTGGACCTAGAGAAATAGCCTATCCAACAATGAAGGAAAGTCATCACACCCGAAAGAAACTGGGCCATTATGGATGAAGTAGAAAAGCTCCTGGTTGCCAAGTTTATTCGGGAAGTCTACTACCCAGAATGGCTAGCCAATGTCGTCATGATAAAAAAGGCAAACGGAAAATGGAAAATGTGTGTGGATTTTATAGATCTAAACAAGGCTTGCCCAAAAGATAGCTTCCTATTACCACGGATCAACCAGCTCGTTGATTCTACCACAGGGCATAAGCTTCTGACGTCCGTGGATGTGTTCTTAGGATATAACCAAATCCAAATGTCAGAAGAAGATCAGGAGAAAATGGTCTTTATTACCAGCCAAAGACTCTATTGTTATTGGGTCATGCCATTTAGGCTAAAAAACATGGGAGCTACTTGTTAAAGGTAAATAAATCAAATGTTCTATAAGCAGATCAGGAGAAACATGGAAGTTTACGTAGATGATATGCTCATCAAGAGTAAAGAGGTCGAAAGCCATTTGGACAACCTAGAAGAAACCTTCAAGACACTAAGACAGTACAAAATAAGGTTAAATCCAACAAAATGTACATTTGGAGTCTCTTCAGGAAAATTCCTCGGCTACATGGTATCATAAAAAGTAATAGAGGCCAATCCCAAGAAGGTAAAAGCTAGATTGGAGATGACTTCACCTAGATATGTCAAAAAGGTGTAGAAACTGATGGGAAGAGTGGCAGCTCTCAATCGTTTCATCTCAAGGGTGATGGACAAATGTCTCCCCTTCTTCAAAACTTTCAAATAGGCCTTCACATAAACCGACGACTGTGAGACGGCATTCTAGGAGCTAAAACGATATTTGAGTAACCTGCCATTATTAAGCCCATCTAAACAAGGCGAAGACTTTTTCCTATACCTAGCTGTTTCCACCACTGCCATTGGTGCAGCATTAATCCGAGAGAAATCAAGAATCCAGCGCCCAGTATATCACTTCAGTCAAGACTTCCAAGTGGTGAAGGTGAAATACCCATGTATTGAGAAGATCACCTTTACTATAATCATTGCTTCTCGAAAGTTGCATCCTTACTTTCAGGGGAATCCAATCTTTGTCGTGACGGATCAACCAATTAAGAAAGCGATAAACAACCCAAAATTAGTAGGCAGAATGGTGTAGTGAGCAATTGAGTTGAGCCAGTTTAACATCAAGTATAGACCTTGAACAACCATAAAAGCCCAGGTATTAGCTGACTTCATTATTGAATTCACCCTGCCCGAAGAAAGCACAAAGAGTGAATCAGAGTTACGGACGATACAAGCAGACGAGTCGTTAGTAAAGAAAATGGGCAGAGATGGGGTGGTCATCACCTTTCCAGAAGGGGACACACTGAGATATGTGGTCTAGCTCTGGTCCCCCCCCCCCCCCCCCCGCGCCAACCGACAACAGATTAGAATATGAAGCCATATTGAAAGGGCTCAAGATAGCTAAATCTATGGGAGCCAAAAACGTACTCTTGAAGAGTGACTCCAAGTTAGTGATTGGGTAGATCAAAGGAGATTATGAAGTAGAGAATGCAAAAATACCTAAAGCTAACAAACCAACTAGCCGAGGAGTTAGAATAGGTAGAGTTCATGCAGGACCCACAAAGTTTGAACTCAGAGGCAGATGAAGTGGCACGGTAAGCGTCATCAAACGTCGGGAATAAACCACAAGGAATGAAACTGCAAGTATAGAAGTTCCCCAACATCGAAGAGTTCCACACATTTGCGATACAAGGTAGCACGAGTTGGATGACCCCATTCACGTCTTACCTCAAGTACAGACGGTTACCATTAGATCCAAATGAAGCAAGAAAGATAAAGAAACGAGCTACCAGATTCACACTCTTAAATGACATGATATTGTGAGAGACTACGCCCCCGGCCCGTTTTAATGAATGTGTTGGGCCAAACCCATGTGAATGGGTGGAGTCGTGTTATTGCCTCTCAAAATGAAGGTTCGACTGATTATATTTTCCCTTTTAGATTAAGGGTTTTACAATGGAGTCGTCACTTATTTAATTATTGGAAAAATAAGAAAACCATAATTGAAAATTTCCTCATTTTATTAATTTGAAATTTGAATTTACATTAATCATAGGAAAATTACATGACTTTGGTCCCAGATACAGTCTAAGATAAAGTACATGGCTTTATTTCCTAGTTACAATCTAGAAATTGAAAATAACATGGATAAGTATTTGATCTACTAACCCTTGATTTAAGTTCGGAGGCTATGTTACAAGGTGGGAAGGTGTTAGGCACCCACCTTGCCTGGTGAAACCGGTCTTCTAGACTATGGTGGCCAACAATCATATCATATCATCCAATATGTCAATCAATTTACATGTTGAATTTAATGTGTGTGCATGTGATAAACCCTAATTCAATTTATTAAGCATTGCATTTGAATTGAAAAATAAATTCTAGTGAATGTGTGTGAATGGTGATAACCTAGATTCAAGGATTTGAAAGAATTATTAAACAAACATGTTTTTCATATTTTTGATGTAGATTTAAGATTAAAACTAGTGATATGCATGAACATGTGATGAATAACCAAGACCATATAAGAACAATTAAGAACATTCAAATATACTTAAGGGAATTTAAATGATTACTATCATATTTTAATCTCAAATTCTTATCATGGTAACACAAAAAACAAGTTAGGGAAAGAGATTATACATTCATGCAAGATCCATATGGTAGAGGAGGAGATTCTTGGTGGAGGTCCTAAGGGTGGAGGAAAAAAGAAGAACTAGGAGAGGGAGAGTGAGTCTCACTCAATAACTTGAGTCTCAGGAAGACCAAGATATGACAAGACTACTCAACTTCATTAAAACTCAAGAGAGAAGAGGAGAGGGAGATTTTTTTGTGTCCCTGGAATGAAGGAGAGGGAGGGTTTATATAGTCGTGGTGAAGGGAATATGAATGGAAGGCCATTTAATGAAGGTTTATGAACCTAGACCTCATTTTAGCCTTAGGGAAAATCTGGTGCATTAAATGGAGAGATTGGTGGGAGTGGGGAGCAAGCCAAAATTCGGTTTTCCCGTAGCTGCTGTAACAACTTGTAGAGCCAATTTCGAAAAATCATATCTGACTCAATTCTGATCGGAATTGTCTCGTTCTTGTGCTCAAATTGAAGCCCCAGATGTTTAGTTTCTGGAAAAATTAACCTCATTCACAAATTCAAAATATTCTGAGAGATATTGATGAAATGGTAAGCAGAGGTCATTTGTTAGAAAATGGTTTCAGCACAATTAACATTAATAGGTCCCAAATTAGCTCTCAATTAATATTAAATGACTCCAATCACTCCCATTTCAGACTTAATTGGTTTCAAATTTACTCTAATTAAAAGATAATTGCATAAATTACTCATTGAATAATTAATGTTTAACTATCTAATTAATTAGGTATATGCAACTTCACCATAAAATGTAGTCCTAACCAATCAAATTATGACACGTCATTAATCTCAAATTGATTACACTTATAGCCAATTGAAATCAATTGTTCATAATCACATATAGTTAGACTAAATTTGTGATAGTGCATCTCAGCCATTAAAATTTGATTTGATGATAACTTTCAATCTAATGGTCGGATTAGGACTTATGACCAGTCGATTTGATCGTTACAATATCAAGATCATTTTAGTGAAATGAGATTAGGGATCTAATGACTAAAATCAAGATGCATATTTTCAAGGCAAAATTATCATTTTACCCTCCATGTGAGGTTAAATGCGGGTTGCAAAATGGGGTGTCAACAAAATGCCCCTCATTGGCAGAGCTTGAAAAGCGAATGTCAATGTATGAAAGAGACACCTAACTTTGCAATAAGCACTTAACCGTGGTAAATGTATGATGCATGTAGATAAAAATGTAGATGGTCATGTTATGTATCAAAATGTGGACCGAATCTTGAGGGAGATTGCCTACGTACCTCTTAGTGGGAGGATCAGGTCCAAATGTAGTTCATGCATGCAAACCTTTTTTTTTTTTTTTTGAAAAAAAAAATGAGTACAAGACATGCTTAACAATGGTCACGACAAAATGGGGATTTAGTCGTGATCTTAAATTTTGGACATGCTTCCTAGAGGTCCGACGAATTTGAAGTTTGCACGTGCTTCCCAAAGGTCCGATGGAATTGGATTTTGGACATGTTTCCCAGAGGTCAGACGGATTGAAGTTTGGACATGCTTCCCAAAGGTACGTGAATTTGAATTTGGACGTGCTTCCCAGAGGTCTAATGGAATTGGATTTTGGACATGCTTCCCAGAGGTCCGATGGATTGAAGTTTGGACGTGCTTCCCAGAGGTCCGATGGAATTGAATTTTGGATGTGCTTCCTAGAGGTCCGATGGATTGAAGTTTAGACGTGCTTCCCAGAGGTCCGATGGAATTGAATTTTGGACGTGCTTCCTAGAGGTCCGTGGATTTGAATTTGGACGTGCTTCCCAGAGGTCCGATGGAATTGGATTTTGGACGTGCTTCCCAGAGGTCTGATGGATTGAAGTTTAGACGTGCTTCCCAGAGGTCCGATGGAATTGAATTTTGGACGTGCTTCCCAGAGGTCCGTGGATTTGAATTTGGATGTGCTTCCTAGAGGTCCGATGGATTGAAGTTTGGACGTGCTTCCCAGAGGTCCGTGGATTTGAATTTGGACGTGATTCCCAGAGGTCCGATGGTTTGAAATTTGGACGTGCTTCCCAGAGGTCCGATGGTTTTGAAGTTTGGATGTGCTTCCCAGAGGTCCATGGATTTGAATTTGGACGTGCTTCCCAGAGGTCCAATGGATTGAAGTTTGGATGCACTTCCCAGAGGTCCGATGGAATTAAATTTTAGACGTGCTTCCTAGAGGTCCGTGGATTTGAATTTGGACGTGCTTCCCAGAGGTCCGATGGAATTGGATTTTGGACGTGCTTCCTAGAGGTCCGATGGATTGAAGTTTGGACGTGCTTCCCAGAGGTCCGATGGAATTAAATTTTGGATGTGCTTCCCAGAGGTCCGTGGATTTGAATTTGGACGTGCTTCCCAGAGGTCCGATGGAATTAGATTTGAGTTTGGACGTGCTTCCCAGAGGTCCAATGGATTGAAATTTGGACATGCTTCCAGGGGTCCGATGGATTTGAGTTTGGACGTGCTTCCCAGAGGTCCGATGGTTTGAAATTTGGAGGTGCTTCCTAGAGGTCCGATGGATTTGAGTTTGGACGTGCTTCCCAGAGGTCCATTGAAATTGAATTTGGACGTGCTTCCCAGAGGTCCGATAGATTGAAGTTTGGGACATGCTTCCTAGAGGCCCAAGGATTTAAGAGGCATTATTCATGTCGATGTTTGTGGGCCTTTTACCCTAGTACCTGCAAAATAAATATTTTCAATTAGTAACAGAGTTATTCATTGAAACGACTTTGGCATACCTGGCGAATGCCCCTAGTTTGGGACATCTTCCATGCTGAGGGTGACAATTGGCTTGATGTGGCACCTTCGGAGAATATGGAAGAGGATCATATCTTTCTTTTTCCCAATGCCCCTAGTTTGGAGCATATTCCATGCTTAGATTGAAGCTGAATTCATTTGATGTTGTGACCATTGAGGAACATGAAAGAAGATCATGGTCCGCCATCCTTGGTCCCTGCAAAAAAAGCTTTCTTTCTCTAGCTAGTTAGAAACCAATTATCATAAAAATTTACACACAATATAAATAGGTCAATGCTCTAAGTTTAAACATGCTTGATGCAAACAAATGGGCTTAACCTAACATGCACCCAAACAATTTTGTCACATTGTTTTGACTTTGTTCTCCAAGGTTGTTTAGGTGAATGGGACCGGGCTCTACAAGGCTGCCTATGTACCTCTCTCATAAAGGATCAGGTCAAGACGTAGTTCAAGAGAACTGGATTTTGAAAAAGAATAATTTTTTTTTTTTTTTGGAACAAGAGGTGATCCTTTGAACAACCATTTTAGCAAATCAAAATGTCTAAGAATCAAACAAATCTCTTTGATTGGGAAGGATCAAGATCATTAAACTCATGTAATCAAATTTGCTTCATCCTTTTGAACATCGTTAGATTAAGTCTTCAAAGGCAATCAATAAATGAAATGTGATAATGTTTATGAATCACATTGTTGGGTGCAAACAAGGAGAGTGCTCCAGGTTTGGAAGTTCTTTTGAGTCATTTTGAGGATTTGAGAGTTTGAGAAATTTTGTCCTCAAACATATCATCCTGTGGGGTTTAATAATTTTAAGCACTTTTCCTTTTTAATTCAAGAGAAAAATATTATTAGAGTTTAAGATGCGCTTACAATTAACAACACTTCAAGAAGGTCTTATTCATGGGTTGTAATGTAAGCCGGGTTTAGGTTATGAAATGAATGATATAAAAAAGCTCAAAATTCCCTATGATGTTCCCCTAAGCTTGCATTACCCAAAAATCAAGTATTTGAGGAGTTTTTCCATTTCTTCTTTGCAATCTTCTCACTAGTCTTCATTGATCACCTGTATCAACGTTTGTTTTTATGTTCATTCCCTTGAATCATACCTCTAGACTTTCATCTTGTAAAATCATTTTCTTTTTAGGTTACATCTTCAAGTTTTCAATTTGCTAGGATTTTCCTTCTTTTCTTTTCTTTTTTTTTTCCTTTTTTTGGCCCTAACTTTTGCCTAGATTACCCTTTTGGGTTTTCAGCCTAGCAGGCTTCCCCCCTTTTTTTTTTTTTATTGCTACCATTCATCTCTTGATTGAATGAACTTTTTGGGGATCTTTTGCCACCCTTTTTTTTTCTCAGCTTAAGTCATTTTGATGCACTCTCTGTACATCTTTCTTGCCTCGATGCACTTGCACATTTCTATGCTAGATGAATCTTTCCTTTTTTGATGAAATCTCTTTTGGATGAATCTTGTATTCCTCTTGGCATGATGAATTTTAGGCTCTTCAAACTTGATGCACACTTTTTTTCTCTCACATTGATGGAATTTCATTTCTCTTTTCTTAATTGAGTGAAAGCTCATTTTTCTTTGATGATCTCTTATCTTTAACTTAATGAATTCTCTAC
The DNA here is from genome assembly GCA_030445155.1 of Quercus variabilis. Classification (NCBI taxonomy): domain Eukaryota; kingdom Viridiplantae; phylum Streptophyta; class Magnoliopsida; order Fagales; family Fagaceae; genus Quercus; species Quercus variabilis. The sequence goes on from CP129451.1 coordinate 6,993,613, forward strand.
TTGTCTTTCATGTCCTCTAGGAGAGCTTTATCAATTAGCTTCAAAGCTCAAGGTCGACTCCTCCTTAACATGAGATTTAAGCATGCATACTTTGAATTTTCCCACCCTAGGTTTAGATTTTAGTGGGTTCATGTGAAAAAAAATGCTAAGTGTTTAAAGGCTCAAATGGGCTAGCAATGGATAATGATCATTCTAAGTATTGAGGTATAATCTTGTTTTACCAAAGACAGCCTCCTATCCCTAGCAATGCTTGCTTGTAGGCATAGTGACTTGAGCTCTTTTAATAAATTCCCCTTAAAAGAAAAAGTATAAATGCTCTATTAGAGACACAAAAGTTTTCAGAAATTTGGAATGAATGCATAAGCCTTTTGAATTTTCTGATAGATAAATTTTCTTTGATTGCCTTGTAAGACTATTTCTTCTTTTATTCAAAGTAATTTAGCAAAAGTGTTTACACGGATCAAATGAAATCAATCCCTTCTTAGTACAAGTTGATTATTCAAGCCTTTAAACATCTTAATTTAGAAAACATTGTGTCCAAGGGATCCTCATGTACCATTTTGGAAAGAAGACTTTAAAGAATCTTGAAATCTTTGAAAGAAGAATGGATCTTTTTGAAAAAACCACTAGGAAGTCCAATGCCCTTAGTTCAAAGAATTTTTTTTTTTTTTAAATGACTTAAGGGCTCAATGCCCCTAGTCCAAGGACTTTTTTTTCATTTGAAAATTTTTCTCTTTTTTTGGGAAAGATTTGGAAATCTTGAAAAAAAAAATTTTGAATTTTTTTTTTGTTTTTTGTTTTTTTTTTTTTAATATATATACATGAACAAAGCTCATTAAATACTACATGAAAATTTTGAATTCAAAGAAACATAGAAACATGGAATAAACAAACAAATTTTAATCTTAACCATGATGTTGCAAACCAAATGTGGAGTGGGGCAAAGTTGGGCCACTTGCTTGGTCCATTTAGGATGCTTGAGGTTTAGTGTGCTTGAACCTTGATTATGATGAAATTTTTTGGGCTTGCACTTGGAAGGCTTGAACCTTGATTATGATCTTTTGATATTTGCTTGAAATGGCTTGGGCTTGCACTTGAAATGCATGCATCTTGTGAGCTTTTGGCTTTTGATGTTGATCATGCGTATACACCTTTGATGGGCTCAAGTATTGGGCTTAAAATGATTCAAGAAACAATTTTCGGTTTTCATACCAAGTAGAGTTCAATCAAAAGCCTTTGGGCATGAGCTCATTCATAGCATACAAGGTTCAAACAATTATGATGGGATCAAGCGTTAGACTTGAGTCATCATGGTTCAAACAACGGCCAAACAAATGCATGATGAAATGCAATTTACATGGACCGACCTAAAGGTAGGTTCTATAAGTCATTACAACATGGGTAGAAGGTAGGTTAAAGGTTCCCACAAGTTAGGACGTCGTACCTCCCAACTTGTGACGCTAGAAGCGCCGCGTTGGTCCGAACGGTACAATTTATCCTTATGAACCACCATGGTATAACCATAATGATCCTTGTCGCGGTGGGTGGTAAGTTCACCGCTAGGTATGTGAGTCTCAAGAAGACCACAATCCACAGTTAATACTACCAGGCTTCCAGGCTAGCACACAAATAAAATAAATTTCATTCAAGCAAATGATGCATGACATGCAAAATAATGACATATTAAACATATTATATACAAAAAAGTAATAAACAAACAATGACATGGTTGGCCACCATAACCTAATTGAAGCTTACCCCTCAATGTCCCCAATGGAGTCGCCACTATGAGAGACCGCGCCCTCGGCCCTTTTTAATGAATGTGTTGGGCCAAACCCACGTGAATGGATAGAGTCATGTTATTGCCTCTCAAAATGGAGGTTCGACTGATTATATTTTCCCATTTAGATTAAGGGTTTTACAATGGAGTTGCCACTTATTTAATTATTGGAAAAATAAGAAAACCATAATTGAAAATTTCCTCATTTTATTAATTTGAAATTTGAATTTACATTGATCATAGGAAAATTACATGGCTTTGGTCCTAGATACAGTCTAAGATAAAGTACATGGTTTTATTTCCTAGTTACAATCTAGAAATTGAAAATTACATGGATAAGTATTTGATCTACTAATCCTTAATTTAAGTTCAGAGGCTATGTTACAAGGTGGGAAGGTGTTAGGCACCCACCTTGCCCGGTAAAACCGGTCTTCTAGACTATGGTGGCCAACAATCATATCATATCATCCAATATGTCAATCAATTTACATATTGAATTTAATGTGTGTGCATGTGATAAACCCTAATTCAATTTATTAAGCATTGCATTTGGATTGAAAAATAAATTCTAGTGAATGTGTGTGAATGGTGATAACCTAGATTCAAGGATTTGAAAGAATTATTAAACAAACATATTTTTCATATTTTTGATGTAGATTTAAGATTAAAACTAGTGATATGCATGAACATGTGATGAATAACCAAGAACATATAAGAACAATTAAGAACATTCAAATATATTTAAGGGAATTTAAATGATTACTATCATATTTTAATCTTAAATTCTCATCATGGTAACACAAAAAACAAGTTAGGGAAAGAGATTATACCTTCATGCAAGATCCATATGGTGGAGGAGGAGATTCTTGGTAGAGGTCCTAAGTGTGGAGAAAAAAAGAAGAACTAGGAGAAGGAGAGTGAGTCTCACTCAATACTTTGAGTCTTAGGAAGACCAAGATATGACAATACTACTCAACTTCACTAGAACTCAAGAGAGAAGAAGAGAAGGGGATTTTTTTTATGTCCCTAGAATGAAGGAGAAGGAGAGTTTATATAGTAGTGGTGAAGGGAATATGAATGGAAGGCTATTTAATGAGGGTTGATAAGGATTATGAACCTAGACCTCATTTTAGCCTTGGGGAAAATCTGGTGCATTAAATGGAGAGATTGGTGGGAGTGGGGAGCAAGCCAAAATTCGGTTTTCCTGTAGCTGCTGTAACAGCTTGTAGAGCCAATTTCAAAAAATCATATCTGACTCAATTCTGATCGGAATTGTCTTGTTCTTGTGCTCAAATTGAAGACCCGGATGTCTAATTTCTGGAAAAATTAACCTCATTCACAAATTCAAAATATTTTGAGAGATACTGATGAAATAGTGAGCAGAGGTCATTTGTTAGAAAATGATTTCAGCACAATTAACATTAATAGATCCCAAATTAGCTTCCAATTAACATTAAATGACTCCAATCACTCCCATTTCAGAATTAATTGGTTTCAAATTTACTCTAATTAAAAGATAATTGCATAAATTACTCATTGAATAATTAATGTTTAACTATCTAATTAATTAGGTATATGCAACCTCACCATAAAATGTAGTCCTAACCAATCAAATTATGACACGTCATTAATCTCAAATTGATTACACTTATAACCAATTGAAATCAATTGTTCATAATCACATATAGTTGGACTAAATTTTTGATAGTACATCTCAGCCATTAAAATTTGATTTGATGATAACTTTCAATCTGATGGTCCGATTAGGGCTTATGACCAGTCGATTTGATCGTTACAACATTAAGATCATTTTAGTGAAATGAGATTAGGGATCTAATGACTAAAATCAAGATGCATATTTTCAAGGCAAAATTACCCTTTTACCCTCCATGTGAGGTGAAATGCGGGTTGCAAAATGGGGTGTCAACAGATATACAAGACGAAGCAAAGTATATCCTAGAGGAGGTTTATGAAGGTTTTTGTGGAGACCACTTGGGGGCAAGGTCTCTAATATTAAAGATCACTAGAGCAGGTTATTTATGGCCAACAATGTAGAAGGAAGCAAGAGACTTCATCAAAAGATGTGACAAATTCCAGAGGTACGGGAACTTCCAGCGAGTAAAGATGACTTCCATAACCTCCCCATGGCCATTTGCATAGTGGGGGAAAGACATAGTGGATCCTCTACCCTAAGGTAAAAAATAGGTAAAATTTTTACTTATAGCAATTGATTATTTCACAAAGTGGGTAGAAGTAGAAGCTCTAGCAACCATCATAGAAGAAAAAATACAGAATTTTTGTTTGGATGAACATAATTTGCAAGTTCGGCATACCAAGAACGATCATATCAGACAATGGTCAACAATTGAACAACCAAGCCCTTCAAATCCTTCTACTCAAGACTTGGAATTAGAAACCAATTCTTGTCACCTGGCACCCCCAAGCTAATGGACAAACGAAATTAACCAATCAAACCTTGCTCAAATCCATCAAAGTTCAACTGGAAAGGGGTAAAGGGTGCATGGCCTGAAGAACTACCAAGCATCCTGTAGGCTTATTGAAGCACAACTAGAACCCCAACAAGAGAGAGAACATTCAATCTTACTTACGACACTAAAGCAGTAATTCCCATTGAAGTAGGAGTCACTAGCATAAGAAGAGAATTTTTTGACGAAGGCATCAACGATAGCCAGTTAAGGACAAAACTAGACTGTCTTGATGAAATAAGAGATGAAGCATCTAGAAGGATGGTGAGATACCAACAGAAGATGGTTGGGTACTATGACTAAAGTGTGAAATTCAGGAGATTCAGAATAAGGGACCTTGTCTTACGGAAAGTTACACTAGCAACAAAGGATCCAACCCATGGAAATTTTGGGCTAACTTGGGAAGGCCCTTATAAAATCACCCACTACTCAAGACAAGGAAGATACCACTTGGAATCCATGGATGGTAGCAAACTAACTCATCCATGGAACATCGAACACCTAAAGAGGTATCATCAATAGGGGTTAAATCTTTTGTTATCATTGACAACTTTCTATTTGTACTCTAAATAAATTCAATAAAGGAATTATTCAAGTCACAAATTTTCACACGAATGATGAGGCCAGTGGTATAAATCCATCAACGGATATAAATCACATAACAAGGCTAGTGATAAAAATCCATCAACGGATATAAATCACATGACGAGTTCGGTGATATAAATTCATCAATGAATAAAAATCACATACGAGGCCAGTGATATATATCCATAAATGGATATAAATCATATGACGAGGCTAGTGATATAAATCCATCAACGGATAAAAATCACATAATGAGGCCAGTGGTATAAATGCACTAATGGATATAAATCACATAACAAGGCTAGTAATACGAACCCACCAACGGGTATAAATTATACAATGGACAATAAGCCCTCAAGCAAATGTGGTTAGTGTAGGTAAGCATTAACTTTCCTTTTCGATGAACAAAAAAGGTTTGCGAAACGATAAAACTTGATGCAGATATGCAACCCCAAGAAAAGGAAAGGGCTCATACCATCTAGATAAAGAAGTAAAATAGAACTTCTACATACAAGCTAAATGATAAAACATACCACGATATAGTTTAAAATAGTTGTTCAAAAGCATGAAAGATAATGTTCAAAAAAAAAACATGCATGAAAGATAGTGCTCAAAAGAAAATGCATAAAGCCCTAAAACAAGTGGGGCACCAAAAAAAAAAAAAAAAAGAGAAAGTATCTTGCAAGAAGTTTAAGCAACAAGGTCGTCCTATCCACCACCAGCTCCCTCGTCAGCATTAACCTCAAGAACAACCCCCTCAACAACATTGGCTTCGTTAGCTTCCATCTCTTTGTCCATGGCTTCAAAATCCAGGCTTTCCAGATCTACCTTAGGTTTGTACTTCGCAAAGTACCTCCTCAGCAGCTCAAAGCCCTTAATGTACCAGCTGAGCAAAACACCATTGTACTTGTTAGTAAGTTGGACGGCTTGCATAACATTATCCCCAGCTATTGAAACCTTATGATTGGCTGCCTGAAGGTACTCATCCTTTTGCTCCATCAGCAACTTATTCGCCTTAATGTAGACACTTGATTTTGCACCTATGATTTAATCAAGGAAGATGACGGAATGACCATCCATGTATCCCAAAAATAATAATTGCATTACATGCATTAATTTGTTCATTGCATATCATAAAAATCATCTTGAGATTCTAACGGTCACGACGATATGCCCGGTTTCCAAATCAGACTGTCGGATCAAAAGATATCGCATGATCAAGTTTGCATGGTTAGTATGCATTGTGTCTAAGTAGAGTTGACCATGCATGATTAATTTAAATTAATTCTAATTGGTTAAGCAATTAAAATGAATAAAATAATTTCGTGATTGGTTGATAATTAGTGTCAAAAATAGGATTGCTTGCATTGGAATAAAGGGGATAATTGGATACAATAAAATTGTGGATAATTTGAACTTTGTCAAGATTTATTTTAGAACATTTATCTATAAGATAATTGTTGCTGAAAAGACCTGAATTATCTAGAAAAGTGATAAAAATCTTAGAATACGGATTGAAAACATGTCTAAGTGCAAGGCTTGGCTCAAGAAAACCTAAAATAGGAGTCCGAAATGCACCCAAACATGAAAGTGTGATTGCCATCCAAGAGTACCATTCGGCACTTTCAAAGTGCAGAATGGCACCCTTAAGGGCTTTGGCCCAACGCTCTTTGGGTGGCAATAAAACACATCAATACGGATTGAAAACACATCTAAGTGTAAGGCCTAGCTCAAGAAAACCTAAAAAAGGAGTCCAAAATGCACCCAAACACAAAAGTGTGATTGGCATCCAAGAGTACCATTCGGCACTTTCAAAGTGTCGAATGGCACCCTTAAGGGCTTTGGCCCAACGCTCTTCGAGTGTTGATAAAACACATCATTTTAGACTTTTTTGCAGAAGGACATGACCAAATTTTCATTTTAATCATCTAAGCTATTTTTTAGAGTCTTCTAGCCTCTATAAATAGAGACCGTATCTCAAAATTCAACACACTCATTTACACTATCAAGAGACACTTTCTCACACTCTCAAATTTCTCAAATTTCTAACTCTCCCTTTCTGATATTCTTTCTTAAGCTAGGGTTTTTAGGTTTCAAAGAAAATTACATAAATTTCTTTGAACCCTAAAATATTCCCTCAAGAAGAAGAGTGCTTCATGCAAGAGGTTGTTTCTTAACCCTTTTTCTTATGTTTCTCTTATTGTGATGATGCATGTTTGTATATTTCTTTTAGTTTAGTTGTTTCAAATATTCATATAATGAATTGTTGATTTATTTTGTTAAAACATGTTCTTGATTCTTTATTATTGTTATAATCTATTTCTTAGTTTCAAAAATCTGCATCTTATCACTTCTTTTTCTCAAATAAAAAACAGATCTGCATCTTCATTAGATGCAGATCTGAATTTTTCTTAAAATAAAAATGGATATGCATTTTCATTTTGAATTTTTCTCAAAATAAAAACAGGTCTGCATCTTCATTAGATGCATATCTGAATTTTTCCCAAAATAAAAATAGATCTACATCTGCTTTAGATGCAGATCTGAATTCTTCTCAAAATTAAAAACAGATCTGCATCTTCATTAGATGTAGATCTGATTTTTTCTCAAATAAAAATGAATCTACATCTTTCTTAGATGTAGATTTGAATTTTCCTCAAATTAAAAATGATTTGCATCTTCATTAGATGCAAATCTGCATTTTTCTCAAATAAAAAACTGATCTACATTTTAATTAGATGTAGATTTGATTTTTTTTTTTTTTTTTTTTTTTTTACGTAACAGATTTTGAAATAAAAAAGGGGATCATGAATGGTTGTGTTTGTTGTGTTTGTTTTATTTAATACATGTAGCATAAATTTATTTCATGAATAAAGTCCTCCTTTTAAAAAAAATCTTTTTATTTTTATTTTTTTAACATATTAAAATAGATCTAATTTAAAAAAATATATACAAATCTGATTTTTTTTTACTATCACAAAATAGAATTGATTTTTTACAAATCAAAAACAATTTTTTTTAGTAAAACAGATCTGATTTTGCTGTCATCAAAAAACAAGTTTTCTTTCATCAACAAACCAATTTTTTTAAGTTCCCAAAAACAGATTTGATTTTTCTAAACCAAAATCTTTTTTTTTTTTTAACTCACAACACATATCTAAATTTTTAACAAAGAAGAGGATGCATTCATAAATAAACTTGTGTGATTTAGTTTTGGTCATATGTGCAACATGTCATTCATAGCATGCATAATGGGTGCCTAACACTTTCCCATTTCATAACCTAGTCTCTGATTTTAGTGTCTTTGGATAGGTAGACCTAGGTCTTATCTTTGCTTTATTTTTTGGGTAGTTTGTAATTAGGACAAAAAGCCATGTAATTATTTGGTAGTTACTAGGACCCAAAGCCATGTAATTTTCAATTTTGCAAATATGTATTATTTTTACTCAATAAAGGAACTATTCAATCATGTATAGTTGTATTTAATTTTTTCTCATTTTTTTGTATAAACAATAAGCGGCGACTCCATACCACTTACCCAAAAAGAGAGGTGTCTTTCAAAACACCTAAAAAATCACTTTTTTGAGAGGCACTTTTGTGGTCCCTCACACATAAAATCATTAGTTAAAGCCTTGATCTATTCCTTCATCTGGTTTCCATTGTCCATTGTTGTTATTAGCTCTTTCCTCAAATTGGAATTTTTAGCCTCTAGAGCATCCACCTTGGAATTGGCCATAATGACCTTTTCTTCATTGGGTACAAAGAAAACTCCAAAAAGAATAAGTTTGGGCCAAAGAATACCTGGACGAGCTTGTGAATGTGATGATTCACCAACTAGTGAGAAGGAAGAGTAGCTAAACCCTTCAACTTGTTAGGGATGATAACGTTATAGGCTCTCCCTAGAGCAGTGGCAGCATCGTCCTAGATACTAGAATTGACTTTGCTTTTTCCCTTATCCCTACCATGCTTTCTCTTTGGACGAGGAGTGATCTCCTCAGTAGAAACAACAGGAGAAGCTGCCTTGGGATCAAAGGCAATTGGATTGGACACAGTCATCTCGACGACCTCCTTCGTCACTCTAGGTCGCTTCTGGCCTATGCTGGACAGTGGCTCGTTCTTTCTACCCCTTATCTTGGTAAACATCTCTTGGTTAAATTTTGTCATCATCTCTGCAATGAACGCCATGGATGAAATATTAGTACCAAACAACATAAAAACAAGTACGCTAATATAGGAAACTCACTTTTTTCTTCTCTTGCTATAGCATGCAAGACGTAAGGAGAAGGTTCAAGGCCCAGGAAGTGACGAGCTAAGGTTCGAGGATCGATCAGTTTGTCAAAATCATCAATGGTCTTCATGTAGTCCGAAGTGTCCTTGACACGGCCTTTATACCTACTCTTCAACTTTGGACGAGCCTTAGCTGCATAGAAGAAAAGAAAAGAGAGTTAGTTTCAAGACTGGAAAAAACAAAGAGGGACCCCTTCATCAACAAAAAATAAGTTGCACCAAGCTTAAGAGTCCCCCACCTATGTTGCAATCTGGGGACATCACCCTAGATGTCGTCCAAAAGGGTCTCCCAACTGTCACCAAACACAAAGAAATATCTAGATTTTTAATAATGGAGTGACGAGGGAAGATTAACAATAAGCCTGCCTTTTCTATCCCAAGGAACCAGCACGTAGTACCCAAACTCTTTCAACTCCTTCAAACGGTATAGGAACACAAACTCGTCTAAACGGATCATATCCCCCTCAGTTACGATCATCCGCATCTCCATGCAACTAATGACGATCTACCAAGAGTTCGGCATAAGCTTCCTAGGTGCTATACCCAAGTGATGGAGAAGCTCTATTACAAAAGGATGGACGGGAAACTTAAGGCCACTCAAAAAGGCAGTCTTATAAAAACACACCTCCCTAAGATTAAGGGAACAAGCTTAGAAAAGAGAATCCTGGTCTCATCAAGGAGTTGGAACCTATCCTTGAACCTAAAAAAAGTGTCCTCGTCTAAAGGTGTGAAAAGCTCTCAACACAGTTTGTGAAGAAGATGAAAGGTTTAAAGATGAAGGCCCCAAATAGATCAAAACAAGTCTAAAGATTGGTGCAACAAAAGGGAGAGGTCAGCCAAAATTAACCCTAAGGTACTATCCCTAGAAGTGAAAAGCCCAACCTCCGAGCAATCACCAACAGACTCAAGAAGTGCTCATAAACGGGCAAAAAGGAAAGAAATGGAAAGGCAAAGACGCCTAACCTCGGAATGGTCACACATCAAAATGAAAAAAAAAAAAAAGTAAATAAAAGTCTCTAACTAAAGCAAAATGAAGAAAAATCAGGTAGAAAGAAGAAAGAGATCGTACCTGAGAAGAAAGGCACAAATTGGCTTGAACTCAAAGGGAGAAGGAAACGCAGAAATGGAGAAAATATAGAAATGGAGGAGAAGACAGAAATGAGGAAGGAAGAAGAAAGGAAAAAGCATTTAAAGGCTTCCCTAAAAACCGAGACACAGGAAAACCAAATACCTCATTGAGGAACATGCCCATGTCCAGCCAATCAAAACATGACACGTGGCCACCAAGCGTGTAGTGCCGTCACGTCGCTATAAATGCGATAGAAACGGAATCCCAAAAGTCACGTTCGTCATGGGAGGACCCTTCCTATTCCTTAGATCATCAAGACAGCTAATGACGACCAAGGAACGAAGGGCAATTGATGAGTTAGAAAATCCTACTGGTCTAGACATGGTAATGGACAAGGAATGGGGCATTAATAAGGCATTAATTGCCAAAGCTGTTACGATCAAACGAAGTAAAGAGAGCAACAGCTCAAAGGTCTCCATATCTCAACACTAACCACCAAAAGTGTTTCCTAGACAAGGAATTAAACCACCATTAATGGCCCCCTAACAACTAGAAAAATAGAAGCTCATATAAAGCACATTCAACCTAAGGCAAAGGTACAATTTTTACACACCTATCAACATAAGATACTCAAGTCTCTCTCTCTCTCTCTCTCTCTCTCTCTCTCTCTCTCTCTCTCTCTCTCTCTCTCTCTCTCTCTCTCTCTCTCTCTCTCTCTCTCTCTCTACCATCGGAGGTTCATTTGCTAGCACCAAGCCAGTGACCTATCCATTTTACTTTCTTCTCATCTTGCAAGTAACACCAGAACCACTTGAACGATCACAACTACTAACAAATTTGGTTTCATCAAACATATTTTCTCAAATAATGGCATATGGCCATTTTGGCCAAACTCTTACAAATCCAATCTAATCCTAAAAACAAGCACTCAAACATTTTCAGATTGGTATGGTTGATACTTGGGTAGCTAGGACTAGATGAGCCTCCTCATCTAAAAAGTCCATGGGATGGTAGCGAGAGAGGATAGTTAATCTAGTATAGGAATAGCCATATATCAAACTCTCATTTTCTTGTGGAATTTGTCAAATCTAGGCCAAAATTGGGTTTTACCCCTTTTAGCCAAACTTTCCATCAAAATGCCCACGTTTGAAACTATTTACAGATATGCCCTTATTCTGAAACTTGATTTTTAGAAAATCGAGTTTCAATGAAAAACTAGATTTGGAGAAAATCGAGTTTCTTGAAAAAAGCTGCATGGTACTCGAGTTCCATGCACCCTTTTTCTTTTTCCTTTTTTTTTTTTTTTTTTAAGTTAGATTACCTATAACTCGATTTTTGCCAAATCGAATTTTTCATTGAAACTCAATTTTTAAAAAATCGAGTTTAAAATAGGGGCATATTCCTAAATAGTTTCAAACAGGAGGCATTTTGTTAGAAAGTTTGGCTAAAAGGAGTATATCCCCATTTTGGCCGTCAATCTGTCATGACTTTTGCTTTCCCGATTTCAGAATCAACTTTTGATCTTTTGGTAATGTTCGGTGGGATGCGTGCATTCGTCCTCTTTCTTTTTGTAATTATTTATACAAACAATATAGTATCTTCTTTCTACATTTACTCTATTCCACATTCCACTTGTCTTTTTTTTCTTTTTCATTTTCTTTTTCTTTTTCTTTTTTTTTAATGAAACTTTCCTTATTTTTCATTTAAAATATCAAGTAGAGCTATTTTTTTATAAATAAAAAAAAAATTATTTGCCATCTTCCTACTAAAAAAAAAAATGTAATTTGTCCTCTTAAGCGAAATATGTACTTTCTCATTTCTTCCCTTCCTTCGTTATCTAACTTTTTAAGTTGGAATTTATAGCTTCCAGAAATTTTATGTTTTAGTCAGTCAAGGTAATTTTTATTTGCAGATTGCAAATGCCAACCATTTTTATTAACACGTGATATTTATTTATAGTTCCACTCCTTCCCCACACCCAACCCCCCCCCCCCCCCCCTACGGGGGTCCCCAAAACAGATAAATAGGCTTAGATTTGCGGTTTGCTTATATAAAAATGTATGTGTTTGCTAAAATTCAAATTAAGTTTGACTAAAATTTATTCAGTCCTCTAATTATACTTTTGTTGAATTAAATTTTTTAAGTTTCAAATTTATACAATTCAAGTATTTAGTTTAATTCCATTAAAAATTTGTAGTTAAGTATGCAATTAACTAATGAAACAATATTTTTTGAAAACCGATTCTCACATAAAAAATTTATAAAATATTTTTATTAAGTTCATTTTTTTTCATGTAAGAAAAATATTTTTTTTAAAAGGAAATGTTTTAATGAAATTAGATTTAATGTTTGAATTGAATAAATTTAAAATTTAGAAAACTTAAACTTAAAGGATGCAATTTGCATTTTTGTCTAAAAATAATTCAGTACATACTCTCATCAATATAATGATAGAGGTGTAAATGAGTTAAGTTGAGCCAAATATTAAAAGTTAAAGATTGTTTATTTTATTTTACTTAGATTACCATTCAAGCTCAATCAACAAACTTAATTTCATGTTCAAACTTGGTTCATTTTATTATTGAACAAGTTTGAGCTTGTTCATGAACTACTTGATTTCTCATTTTCCAAATATGGTAAACAACATGACTATTTTTTTACCCTTCAAAATTTATTTTAATGATTGGTTAGTAAACTATGGTTGAAATTAAATTATTTAAGTCATTCAAATAAAATGATTTATGCTTATAAACTTATAAAAATTTTGTTTACCAACCACACATCATTAAAAACTATATAAGATTTTATTATGAAATGGACTATTTATATTAAAATAAATTTAAAAAAAAAAAACTATTTATAGAGTCTTTTCTTTAAGAGTTTCAATCGATTAGTGTCTTTGTCTAATAATAAAGAGGTATCATCAAGAGCGGACATCATAGGTTAAAACTCTCTCAAATAGAGTCTTTTAGTTGACATCAAACTATTTAGAGTCTTTTAGTTGACCACTTAATGGGTATTATTTATATGTATATATATAAAATCTTTGTTCTCACAAATAAATGAAAACAAAATGAAAAACAAAAATTTCAATTCTAATCAAGTTAGAAAAATCTCAACCGACGAGTTAAACTAATCCGCTAATTTGATGGTCATGCTCGACCAACCCACACCACTTCACATAATAAGTGAGAAATATTATGTCCACAATGTTTTCACAACAAATTTTAAATGGTAAGTTGTTATGGGTTATTATTAGTGGGATAAAAGAGTAATTTTAGTAGTAAGTTTAAATTTGAACTAATAATAATTTACCACCTATGATTTGTTATAAAAATGTTATGAAAATGTTGTGGACGTAAGTAGCACTTCTCCTTAATAAATAAATCCGCATGAATCAACGTAATGTCATGCCAAGTGAGCAAGTCAAGGGATCTTTTGCACAATAACAAACAATTTTGTGGTGCCCTACTTCTCGTATACTTGTAGTTGAAGCTGCATGTCTTTGTTTTTTTATTTTTGGTTGCAATATACAGAATTAAAAAGCAAGGAAAAAAAAAAACTAACATGATTCCAATATTTGATCATTTGATTTATTTATTATGGTAAACAATGGATTTTTTTTTTTTTTTTTTTTTTGTGGGAGTGTTCAAATGGAGGACACTGGACAGCTTTTTATTTCTTATTTTTTATAATCATTGAAAAAAAAAATTGATTTATAAATTAATGGCCAATTTGTTTGACTTTATGGGATTCTTGGAGATGGTCCATCAACTTGTTTACGTTACATGAAGCCAATCACCTTTTTTTCTCTATACCATTTTCAACCAAACATACTGAAAATAGTCTATTAACTTGGCTCCTCTTACTTTACCTTCTGGCAGCCGCAAACCTATACCAAAGGTCCAAAAGTGTCACCGATGTCTCGACCTACGGAAAAGCTAAGATTGTTGACCGAGCGTCTTCTGGACGACGACATCGTATTCGACCTACTGACTCGGCTGCCAGTGAAATCCTTAATTCAGGTGCGTTTCTAAATCATGGTACTCTACAATCACAAACCCCATTTTCATTGCCACACACTTCAAGCTCAACGAAGCCCAATCATTATCCAATAAAAATAGTCACAATGGTTATCTGCTATATACACGTGTAACAGAGGGCTATTCTTTTCATGAAGAATTGCGTACACTTGTTTACAATAGGGACCGCACAGTGACTGAGATTTCCAGGTTTATAACCCCCTTTCCCTTTTGTGATGCCTTCATGGATTGCTTCTGTAATGGCATCTTCTGCCTTGATAGGTGTGACGAAAACAATGGTGATCATATAATATATTTATGGAACCCAAGCATTGGAAAGTTTAAGATGCTTGCTCCTGCTCTTTTGACTGACCCTTTTGATAGTTCCACCCTTGGACTTGCTTATCATTCTCAAAAGAATGATTTCAAGATTCTTAGACTTGTGACTTTCCAAGGGTCTCTTGGAGAGCCAGATCCACTGACTGAGGCTGAGGTTTGCACATTGAGTACGGATTCGTGGAGGAAGGTAGTGTCCGCGGAGTTGTCCGACCCTAACGTTGGATGTCTTTATCATCATTCACCATATATATTTTTTAACGGAGCACTGCACTCTATAGTAGTTAATAAACACTGCCGTTTCATTTTGTCCTTTGACATTAATGATGAGAGATTCCATAAGATAATGCTGCCTCTGGATTTCTTAGATGTATACCAATCATATCTTACAGTGTTCAAGGGATCGCTCGCTTATATTATTAACTCTAATCGTCTAGGCTCTAGCTACTGGGGGCATTATGAGCCACTTATGGGTGATGAAGGAGTATGGCGTGGCAGAGTCTTGGACCAGAAAATGTGTACCAATCGATTGGTTCCATCATTTCCATGGCTGCACATACAATGGTGAATTGCTAAGTAAGAATTTCATGGGGCTGATATCAATTGACCCTGAAAATCTACTTCAGAACAGTCTAATAATGGAATCAAATATTAGATGGGTTGGTTACGCAGCCAATTCCATAGAGAGTTTGGTTCTACTTGATGGGGTAAATGTGTCATCTGAATACGAAGATTAGTCTGTTGAGGTTCTAGCAAGGTGGCTATTTTTGTGAAGTTCAATGGCAAGTATTTTGGTATCAAATATGCAATTTGAATCTGAGCTCTTATTATGTTATTTCTTTCTTCCCTCTTATTTTTTATGACATGAATATCAGAGGTACTAATTAGTAAGAATTTTTTTTAAAGGAGATTATGGCTATTATGCCGAATTGATATTCATGTCAATAACATTGTTCACATCGTCAAAGATGGCAATGTCACGGTGCTGCATACATGCTTAGCCAACATAATCTTATCACATCTGATTGCCCTCGTGAAAAATTTGATGAGCTTAATCTCTTTGCTTTCAGTCCCCACCAAAAAAAAAAAGGGCTTAATTTCTGCGTGCAGAGACTTGATTTATTGGTGGTAAGCAATAAATAAGGCTGATTTTATATTTCACAATATCATATAGAAGGCTTTATATTCTTTGCAACTATAGTTGATTGATCTTATGCTTTTTTATAATATATGCTTTAACTGCTTGAATTAGTTAGAGTTTGCTGGAAATCATGGAGTTATTGAAATATACGATTTTGTATGATATAAGATGGCTGGGTTTGGTAAGATTGTTGATAAGTGGGCTAGTGATATAGAGAACTTGGTATGATTGAATACTCTTTACTTTTGTATACAGCAGAAGTCAAAGTCAAATTTTTGACTCAAATCTATGATTTTTCAATGCCATTATTCTTTTAACTCTTTTTAAAAGCATTAAGTTATGAATCTGATTGTTTCTGGTCTGTGCAAGGATAATTTGCACACTTCAAATATTACAAGTGATTGAACCACTATTTTTCTGCCTCTGTTTCAAATTTCAATGGTTAAGTCATTGATAAATTGATGTACTCTCTTGAGTCTTGATTGTAACATTTTTTTACTAGTTGAATGATTTGGTAGTTAAGTTTTGCTAATATGTTACTCCTGCCCTAGGGATTTAGATAGGCATTTCAACCTCAAGCTTAGGAATAATTTTGGTTACAGGTTTGACATAAATGATATAAATTATAAAACATGACCCTTTTGTGGTGAGTGTTTTATGTTGTCATTGGAAAGCTGCTGAAGCTGAAGAATTGTTAGCATATGAAGCTTCTGTTTAAAACAAAGATGTTATTATATTTGTTTTGACATGGCAATGTCATGGACACGAATGTATGCTTAGCAAACATAATATTTGTTTCATTTTTGTGCTGGTGACCAAAATGTCATGAGCATTGCTTTAGCTCTTAGTCCTTAATCCCAAAATTTACTATTTGAATGTTTAGTTTTTAATTTGGGATTACATTATTACTTCTTTACTCATATACATAGAGGGAGGGAGAAATGATTTGAGAGAGTAATAAAAATTGATAAAGAAATAATATTTTATTGAAATGTAGTGTAAAATAAATAATCTAATGTAACTGTTTTTCTTGCCAGGGCTTAATCATTTTTTTTTTTGGTCACAAAACACCCTCACTCACACTTTATAAGTCTTAGAAAGGTTTAAAGAATCTGGTCAACTGAATATAAGCACTCAATTTTAAATTCCTATATTTTTAAAAATTTTCAGGCCAAAATAAAATTCCTAAATTTTAGGTTTTTTTTTTTTTTTTAGTTAAAAGATAGAAAGCTAAGTATTCAAAAACTGATCTAGTGACAGACAAGCAGACGAAAAAGTGAACAGCTCACGAAAGAGCATAGCAGGCTTAGCAGCTAAACAGAATACATGACATTGCTGTAAAAGATACGCACTTGATAAAATGGACTCTGCTAAGTCCTTTTTTTCTTTTTTTCTTTTTTTGAGCTTCTCTGAAGTGCTGGTACTCTTCCAGAAAAAACCGTAACTCCATCACGGATTGCATTCGGTTGTAGCTGAATTTTTTTCAAAATCGAACTTGTTATAGGCATTCCAATAGAGAGTAGAGGCCAAGCGATGACTGTGCAAACCTCAAGGTCTAGTTTCTTTAGCATACTCTGAAACAGTAAGAAGTCTTGTGCTGCATTGGAACATTTTTGTATAAAAAAGACAGGGAAAATGGGTTTATTTTTAAAATATCCAGCAAAATGTTCCTATTTTCAAAGTATTAAGCACCGTATCCCTGTTTTGAGACTCGATCTTTAAAAAATTGAGTTTCAAAGTAACTCAATTTTACTATTTTTGAGTTTTAGGTAAGCTTTTGCTAGGCTAGACGAGCACCCGTGGCTTTTCCCAATTTAAAAATAATAATAATAAAAAATAAAAAAATAAAATAAAATAATCTAGTTGGAACTCGAGTTCCTCAAAAAAATTTCAACGCTGAACTTGATATTCTTAAGACTGAGCTTCACAGGAATTTGAAAAAATATTCTATGAAATTTTTTTGTCATGTCTATAACTCGATTTTAAAAGTATCAAGTTATATTGGGATTTTTTTTAAAAGTGAACTTGATTTTAAGAAAATCAAGTTTCACTAATGTTATATCCATATTAGGTTTTTTCAGAATCAGCATTTTTGGTCTCCTTAACGTCTATATTTCTCACAACTCCATAGCTATACATCCCTAGATTCGTGTTATCTTTCAAGTGATCATCTCTCTATCGTCTTAAGTACAAAACCTGTATCATAATTTGATGTGCATAGAAAACTTTTTGACGTAGGTGAGGAATAGTTTTAAATATTTCAAAGGTTTATCAACCAAAATGTATTTTCATATTGGGGAAGTATTTTCATTTGATATGTTGTATTGTTTGTGCTTAGGTATTTGGTTGAATGAGCATTATGTGAGTACATTGGGGGTTATATTAGTTGTTTGGTGTTGTAAATTTGAAGTACAAAAAATGAAAATTTTTAGATCCGCAAAAAGCAATAAACAATAAATCTTATTTGGCTAAGATTTTTTTTTTTAAATTGTTATCAAGAGTTTAGGAGGGATCTTAGCGAAATAAAGGACCTTATTTTGTTAGTTACTGTTGTTATGTTCCCCTTTAAGGGACAATGAAAACATTTCCCCCCTTATATACTTACTATATAAAAAAAGTTGAGCTTAGAAACTGTGATTGCACCAAATGACTACACCAAATTGCAAAAAATTCATTAAATTTCATTTTTTTTAAAATTAAATTTAGTTGGTTGATGCCATATAACCACTCTACTTGAAAGAGACTTAAATTATCACAGGAAATTTTTAGATAAAAAAAAAATTATTATATTTGTAAGGACCAAATTTGGGTCCCTAGCCCAAAAGATAGATGGACTTAGGCCCAAAAAGCCTACAACAATGAATTTGTAGAAAGTGAGTTAGAAAACTGAGCCTTAGTGAATCAGACAACAAATAAGGTAGATCTTGATGATAAGAGAAAGAAGATAGACAAGTTTCAACTAAAGAAAATCATCTTCGGCAAAGTCTGAGGAGATCAATTCTTATATATTTCTTCCCAAGTTTGGTTACAAAATGCAATTCTTGATTGCTACCGTCTTTTTCCCTTGTTTTTCTCTCTCCCTTTTTCTCAAGGGTTCCTTATATTATATGTCTCCCTTTCTATGATCTTGCCCCTCCATTTTTTGATCATCTAGGGTATTAGTTGAGTACTTGTCCCATCGGACATTCTCTTTGGTCCTCTGTGAGTTGGGATAGTCAAGGCAGCATTGTTCAGGAGTCTTCTTCACATAAATGCAGCTAGAAAGTTAACTGCAGAGCATTCAATGCAGTGGCAGCAACTTTTCCCTAGATATTTCCTAGCTCCCCTTCTTCTTGTACATTCATAATACACGTCTTTATTAATAGAACCCCCTAGATAGTCTCCCTGGATGATAAGGAGCTCATCTTGATCTTAGCTTCATTTAGCCGAGGAGATATTCCTCCTCGGACTACTTCTCCCAACCTCTTTAGTCATGGTTTACTCATGAAGTTCGAAATATTATATCTCTCTTGCTATTGACCTATTCTCGGATCACAGAACCTCCTCGAATAAGGCCCAACCTATATTTTGGGCCCCACAGCCCTACAATATTTATCTTGCCCAGTTGTGTTTTTAATAAAAAGTAGAAAATTTATAACTAAAATGATAGTATATATTACGAAGGAGTATGATAAGCTTAGAACTTCAAAATAATAGAATTGAGTAGTATCATGATATTGTAAACCTATCCCAAAAAACCATATATACCTCCAAAAATTAAAAATGTTTGATACATACACGGTATTAGCACAAGTTTAAGAATTTTAGGTATTTAATTTTTACTTGGACTTTTTTTTTAAGGTAGAGAATGTATATATATGCACGGTCAGTTGGCATATATATTTTTATAATTTGCCTCCTTGTAGCCGACTAGCCGCATCTTCTGAAAAAAAAAAAATATACCACCGATGTCTCAACCTACGGAAAAGCTAGTATTGTCAACCGAGTGTGTCCCGGACGACATCGTATTCGACGTACTGACTCGGTTGCCAGTAAAATCTTTAATCCGATTCAGGTGCGTTTCAAAATCTATGAACTCCACCATAACCAGCGGCATATTTATTACTACACACTTGAAGCTCAACGAAGCCAAATCATTATCCAATAAAGATAGTCACAATGATTATCTGCTATATGCATCTAAATCAGAGTACTGTTCATCTAATGAAGAATTGCTTGCATTTGTTTGCAATAGGGACCATATATTGACTGAGATTTCTAAGTTTAAAGCCCCATTTTGCTTTTCGGATGCTTACTTCGTCGATTGCTTCTGTAAAGGCATCTTCTGCCTTTGTAGCTATAATGATAATTCTATAATATGTTTGTGGAACCCAAACATTAGGAAGTTTAGGATGCTTACTCCTGCTATTCTGGCTGACCCTCTTGATTTTGTCACCCTTGGACTTGCCTATAATTCTCAAAGCAATGATTTCAAGATTCTCAGACTTGTGTGTTTTCATAAGTCTCCTGAAGAGCCAGGTGGCCCTGATCGACCAGCTGAGGCCGAGGTTTACACATTGAGTACGGATTCGTGGAGAAAGGTTGTAATATCGGTGGATTCATCCGAACCCAATATTGGATATGTTTATCATACTTCATCGTGTATATTTTTTAATGGAGCACTTCACTTTATAGCATGTACTAACAACGGCCCTTTCATTTTGTCCTTTGAAGTCAATGATGAGAGATTCCATAAGATAATGTTGCCTCAGGATTTCTTAGATGGATACCTAGGATGTCTTGCGGTGTTCAAGGGATTGCTAGCTTTTATTGTTTTGTCTCGTGATATAGCTAATAATGATCACATATGCGACATATGGGTGATGAAGGAATATGGTTTGGTAGAGTCTTGGACTAGAAAATCTGTACCAGTCGATTGGATTCTTTATTTTTATGGCATCACTGACAATGGTGAACTCCTATTTGGCAATGCGACAGAGCTGATTTTGATTGACCCTGAGAATCAAAATCAAAACATTCTTGTATCAAAAAGAAATATTAGATGGGTTGGTTATGCATCTAATTTTATGGAGAGTTTGGCTCTACTTGATGGGGGTAAATGTGTCATCTGAATACGAAGATTAGTCTGTTGAAGTTTCTAGCAAGGTGGCTATTTTTCTGTGAAGTTCAATGACATGTATTTTGGTATCAAATATGCAATTTGAATTTGAGCTCTTATTATGTTGTTTCTTTCTTTTCTCTGACTGTTTATGGCATGAACATCAGACGTATTAATTTATTAAGAAAAATATTTTAATGGGGATTGTGGCTGTTTTGCCCAATTGATATTTGTGTCAATAACATTGTTCGCATCCTTAAAGAAGGCAATGTCATGGTGCTGCATACATGACATTATCTTATCATATGTGATTGCCCTTGTGATAACATGAAAATTTTGATGAGCTTAATCTCTTTGCCTTCAGAAATCAGAACTCACCCAAAAGAGGGGCTTAATTTCTGTATCCTATCCAGGGTGCAGAGAGTGGACTTATTGGTGATAAACAATAAATAAGTCTAATTTTATATTTCACTATATCAAATAGAGCATTCATATTCTTTGCATCTGATTTTATTGTTTATAAAAAATAAAAAAAAATGTTTTAACTGCTTGAAAATGTTAAGAGTTTGCTGAAAGTCTTGGAGTTATCAAAATATATTATTTTGTATGATATAAGATGGTTGGGCTTATTGAGATTGTTGATAAGTGGGCCAGTGATATACAGACCACTTGATATGGTTGAACACTCTTACTTTGTATACGGCATAAGTCGAAGTCAAATTTTTTACTCAATTATATGATTTTTCAGTGCCTTTATTCTTTTAGTTCTTTTTAAAAGAATTAAGTCTATTAATTTAATAAAATTACATGCTTAGTTTAGTTTGCCTATTTCCAATGATTGTTGCTGATCTGTTCAAGGATAATGTGCACACTTATATGACAAGTGATTGAATCACTATTTTTCTGCCTCTGTTTCAACGGTTAAGTCACTGCATAAAAAATAAATAAAAAAAAAAAAAAGAAGTTAAGTCACTAATAAATTGATGTACTCTCTTGTTTCAAACTATTTTTCGTGGTCGAATGATTTGGTAGTTATGTTTGCTAACATGTCACTCCTTGCCTAGGGATTTAGATAGGCCTTTTCAACCTCAAGCTCAGGAATAACTTTGATTACAGGTTTGACATAAAAGATGTAAGACATGACCCTTTTGTGGTGATAGTGTTTTATGGTATAGGAAAGCTGCTGAAGAATTATTATCGAATGAAGCTTGTGTTTAAAACAAAGCTGTAATTATGTTGGCTTTCATTCTTCCTGCTGCTGGCATGAAACCATTGCTGTGACTTGGAAGATTACATTTATCCAACAAGAGAAAGGGAAATTCTTTGGAGCTTATGGCTGTGTTTTATTTAACTGACAACTATTGTCTTAGGATTATGCATATTATTTGATCTGGCAATGTCATACATGCATAGCAAACATAATATTGTTTCATTTTTGTCCTAGCGACAAAATTGTAATGAGCATAGCTTTAGGTTTTAGTCCTTAATTCCAAATGTCTATTTATAACTTACTATTTGAATGTTAAGTACGTTTGAGTTGGTAGCTTTCGATAGGACCAGCATTACAAAAGGCTCGAAAATGTTGTTGACTTCTTGTTATTGGAAAATAAAAACAAACCCAAGGGTGAGGGAAGAGTGAGAGACTTTCTCCTCCTTTAACCTATCAGACCATATAGGAACGGATATTTTTTCATCGAAATTTGTTTTAATGGTCAAACAATTTACAATTGCCATACAAGGCTGGATAATTGCTTCAAATAATTTTATAATTTGTAAATCCATATAATTCAAGACAATTTAGTACAAAATTACTGGTGAGGCTCCTTGGCATAAAAAATAAATAATTTTTTTTTTCATAATGGTTTACTTGCAATTTAGAAAATTTTGTCAGAAATGCGTCTTTATAAAGTCCCGGGTTGAACAATGGGATGACAATAAGGCAGGGCTGCCTTGCCCCCGCCACCCATAGTAGTGATTTTGCTCTAAACCTGCCCCATTGTTCAAGGTGACTTGCCATGGCACGTTACTGTCCTACAACCAAAAAAAAAAAAAAAAAAAAAGAGTCAAATTCCTCATACAAAACATTATTGAAAAAAAAAAAAAAAATCTCAACTGTAAAGCTTGGAAAATTAAGAGCTTTATGGCATGTTTGGATGTTTAAAAAAGGTGGGAGAGTAGAGTAGAGGGAGGAAGAGTAATGCAATTACCTTATTTGGAAGTTTTTTAAAGGATGAAGGGGAGGGGTTTGGAGGAGTTTGGAGGGGTTTGGACTCCCTCTAACCCCCCAATTTTAATTCCCCCAAATTGGAGAGATTTGGAAGGGGAGTAGAGTACATAAACTATTGACCAAGTAAATTACCTAATTTACCCTTATTATATTAACAAGATTACACAAGGGAAAGGGCTAATTATTCCCTTCTCCCTTACTAATTTTAAAAACATCCAAATAAGGTGGAGGTGAATCATTCTCCTCTACTCTCCTCCCCACTACTCTCCTTTCTTCTACTCCCCTCTACTCTCCTCCCTTTCTAAACTTCCAAACAGGCCATTAATGCTATATTTGAAGAGAAGCGGATAAGTGATTACAAATTAGTTAGTTTTTTTTTTTTTACTGCCAAATAAAATCGCATCCAAGAGAGCCTTGTCAAATATATTGTCACCATGTTTGCTAGTCCCTGAACTTCTTGGAAAACTGGTTGAGGAGCAACTTGGATGTGAATGTGCTTAATCATCTTTTTTAATGTTGCAATATCATCCATGATGGGAACATTCTCCAAGCTAGTAAAGCGATGTGTCTGAATTAGCTTCACTCCTTAATTTTATTTTAGAAAAAGGATTATCTCCTTGAAACCTTGCATCCATGCCTCATAAAATGCCTCTCTGATTGTGGATAATTGGTTGTTCTCATCATTGCAAGAATGCCATGAATTACAACCTTTACGAATGGACTGGCCTAAACGATTTTTGATCACAAAGGCACCTCCATTCCAATTAGCTTCGCGCGAACACTTTTTTGTGTCGACTATTATTATGGCTTGCCAATTTTGATTTTGATATGAAATCTGATTTTCAACACTTATGGTAGTTGTTGAACCATTTTGGAGACATTCATCTAAATCTGTTTTCCATTCTGTCAGGAGTTTTTTGGTGTTTAAAATGGCTTGTTGAACATTAGTAGTTTTATTTTCAAAGATAACCTTATTTCTGTTTGTCCAAATGACCCAAAGAGTGGCACTAATATCTTTAAGAACTTTATCTTCTTGTCCATTACCTGCTTTGTATTTTTTGAGAGTGGTTATTAGTCATTGTTGAACAGATGGAATAGCATCAGATCGAAGGTTCTAAGATGAGACAAACCATAAAGCTCTAGCAAAAGGACATTTGCGGTAAAGATGATCAAATCAGTTAGTTGAATTGTGTAAATTATAATTAGTTATTGAAAAATGATATTAAATAGTTGAATGGAAATCTAATATTTTTATTAAGTTTGAGAAAATTTCCCAAACCAATCCTTATGAGTTGATTCGGGTTTGGTTTTAAAATATCCGAATCCAGCATTACCCAATCCATGTACACTTATATATCATCTTAAGATGTTAGTTTATTGGTTCCTAATGTCTTATGAGATCTATGAGATTTTTGGTTCAAAACCTTCATTTTTCTTTTTTCTTTTTTTTTCTTTTTTTCTTTTTTTGTTTTTTGGTGGTTGGACTGGTTCAAAATCGTTAAGTAGCAATCTAGCATCTTAGGGCCAACCATACAATTTGAGTCTTGAAGTGATGGACTAAGCCTAGAGGCGTGTTTGCAGCATTTGGGGCCATCAACATTTTCAAGGGACTTCTCTGAATAATATCATAGACGGGAGATTACACACACCACGTGAATAATAAGTTATTTTATTTTTTTGCCTAAATGCAAAATGCATCATCTAAATTTTACCAGAATTCATTTTAGTCTTATAACTTTGCATACTTTTATAGTCTTCCAACTTATTTAATTAATAAATTTATTATTCAATTGTTGAACACTTTTAGAAAAATAAAAATAAAACAAGAAAAGAAGCTAGTTTCATGGCCAAATTTACCATTTAACACCATTTTAGGAACAATTTCATTAGTTAGCAAGTTTTCAAAACATATTACTATATTAGCATACTAGTGTCTTGAGTCTCTTAAACTTGAGTTCACTACAGCAACTCAAGCCAAAGAGACTCAAGTTCTATGTGCTGGTAGAATTGAGGTGGATTTAATATTCATGTGGAATTCGAGTTTTAGACACTCGAGTTCCTTTCTTGTTCTTCCTTCTCCTGTTCTTTCTTTTCTTCCTTCGTTCTTCTTTCTCTAGACCTTTCTCTAGACTCAAATAAAAAACAACCCCACAGATTCATAATATCTTTGCATGGAGCATAAACCTAAACCCAAAAATCACAATCTCAACACCGAAGTGACTCTCTTAGCTTTACACTAGAGCAGCTTGGGTTTGTTGTTTCTCTTTGGTATTCTTGCTTAGTTTTATTGTTTTTTGGGTCTGTTGTCTCTTGTGGTATTGCTACTTGGTTTTGTTGTTTTCTGTTTTCTGGGTTTGTTGTCTCCAAAAGTAGGTTTGGCATTTTGAGTGTTAGAGAGATCAATTAGATGCAAGTGCTTGGGTTTAGGTTTAGAGAAGAAGCAGAGGCTGAGGTTGAGAAGCCACCCTCATAGTGGTGGTGGCTAGGCTTTGTGATGGGTTAGGAGGTTGTGCCTTATTTAGATCAGAAAGATTAGATCAAGGTCTAGAAGGAGATAGACTCAAATCGAAGAGAGAAGAAAGGGTTGAGTGATGTAGGGTGATGGTGCCAAAAAATCGTCAGTAAGTTACGCAATCCTCACGTGCTTTAGACAAAACATATGAAACAGAGACAAAGAAAACCCTACAGAGAGCACCAATGTGGTACCGGCC
Source organism: Quercus variabilis (assembly GCA_030445155.1). NCBI lineage: Eukaryota > Viridiplantae > Streptophyta > Magnoliopsida > Fagales > Fagaceae > Quercus > Quercus variabilis. The sequence continues at coordinate 7,019,355 of CP129451.1, forward strand.
AAATACCCTCCGAAGGTTAAGCTAGAGAAAATTTCTACAACTCTAGAGTGCCAAAGTTGTGAAAAATTATGCGTACCTTGATTTTTGAGGGCTCTGGGGTTTTATAGTAGTGTAGAGCTAACCTTCATTTCTTGGTGGAGAATGTCTTTCCTTGTGGAGAATGTCTTTCCTTGTAGAGAATGTTAAGATGAACCCAATGCCTCTTATTCTGAAAGGGTTCTGTCTGTTAACTCACCTTCCGAGAAGGAGGATGAGGATTCAGACGTGGATGGGTCAGAGAATGGTACAAATGGAGACTTAGACGGCGAGGAGAACGTTGAATCTCTTATTAGATCTATCATTGGCCCTAATGGCCTTAGGAATTTCATTCTTCTCCTCATGTGGAGGGTTAACGATTTTAACTCGACCATTAAAAGAAAACACTTTGGATTTAGATTGCCTTTGAGTGCTCTCCATCGTCACTTACTCCAATACCTAGGACTAGCCATCACCTAGATTGCTCTGAATGCTTGGAGAATCTTCCTTGGTGCGGAGGTGTTGTACGGGGTTCTAAGTAAGGGGAGGCATCAACTAACTGTGGAGGAGTCCTTCCATTATTACCGTCCTTCTGAGATAGTCAAGTCTAAGGGCATTTACAGTTTCCTACCAAGGAAACCATCACTCGGGCTAGTGTATAAAACCCCTAATTCCAACTGAAACTAGAAGAACCGATACTTCTTCATCTAGGGAGACAACTGGATGTGCCACCCTAATGAACGTGACAACATGCCCCTTGTTGATAGAACTTAGGGTATAATGCCTCCATCTGGTAGGCGTTCATTTGCTTAAATTTGCTCATTTATTTATTTTGTCCATTTTACTTGTTAGTCTAACCATTTTTTGTTGCAACTCAAGACCGTCCAGAGGTTAACCTTGAACAGTGGAGCTTTTTGGAGAAGATCTTCAAAATTTCACTAAAGGAGAGGACGTGGAAGAAGCTTGTCACTTTGGACACTCGGCACTAGTACTGTGAGGGTCCCAAGCTTACAAATACTGCCCGTCGTTACGACACAATTGCACGCCAATGTGAGTCCATCGCTTATTCCTTACCCATCCCTACCAAAGGGACTGGTCTAATCAAGTCGTTCATTAAGCGGAAGACAACGGACAAGGCCGACCATCCTCCGAATAAGCCAAAGGTGGTGATTACTCCAACCGTTGGGGAGACCCTTCTATCTACCAAGCTGCCTCCTCCACCCCGTCATGGGACTGGGAAAGGTTTAATGACGGCCAAAGGTCCCGTCATTGGGTAGCGCCTCCCCTTCCTCCGCGAGGACTCACGATATGCCACCAGGCAACTCTCATCCATCATTAAGGACGATGATTATGAGGACTTGGGCAACCATGCAACTAAGGCCATAAGTGAGAAGGGACTTTTTAGCATGGCTCAGGTGTGTAATCGTCCTCTTTCCCTTCTATTTCTCAGTTACCTTTATTTCTAAGCTTGTTTTGATTCTCGCAGAGGGTGATGATAATGAAGGGCTTGATGGACCGTTGCATGGCTCGAGAGAAGCTAGTTGACCGTTTGAAGGAGAGGGCTAAGTCCATAGAGACAAGGCTGTATAAGCTCGAGGCTTAGAGGGAGGTGCAGATCAAGAAGCTAGACATTACAAAGAAGGCCCCGGAGGAGTCAGTATGCAAAGGTGCTAAAGAAGGTTCTTAAGGACAAGGAGCGGGGGATCTCCGCATTAAGGAAGCAAGTCCTTTGGGCTAAGGAGGACGGGAAAATGGAGTTTCGTAACTCCGACGCCTTCCTTTACAAGCTTGGTGGCTGTTATACTGACGGTCTTAATGAGTGCCTCCATCAGGTCAAGGCTCTCTCCCTTAACCTAGACATGTCTCAGATCTCCATTGACATCGTAGCCTAGACCCCAACCAGATCCGTCAAGCTTGAAGGTACCAACGAGCTGTTTAAGGTTGACCCCACTCCTGACGCTCAAGGTGACAAAGAGGCCACTCTACAATATGAAAAGGTTAAATCGGTCTAGGATGAGAACCGTCCTCTTAAGGAGGCCAAATATAATCATGTAGATGCCTTAAAACTATACGTTATTAATTAAAAAAGAAAAGTTTCTCCTAGCTAGAAAATAGGAATGGAATTTTCAATCTTTAAAGTTTTAAGTGTCACTGTTTGAATGCTCCACCTTCTAAGGAAGATTGCATAAATTTCTTCTTCAGCACATGTAAACTTAGACCTTTTAACTCATTGTCTTACACTAAGTTCATTAAGAACCACATGAACTAAAATGATGTCTACTCCCCTAATGCTTAACTACATCCAAATAACATTCAAAATTGAATAAGAATGAAAAGATTAATATCTTCTTTTTTTTGGGAAAGGGGGGGGGGGGGTGGGGGGAATCAAAGGCATATCCCTAAAAAATGACAAAGAATCAACATTGATAAAAAGCTAAGTTAAAATCAAAGGAGAAAGGACACTTAAGTGAAATAGGCACGAACAATTAAATTTATATTGTGTGAATATCTTGTAAGAAAATATAGTTAAACCAAGAATTCCATATAAGGCCTTCAAGCCCTGTAGGAAAACTAGACATCACTTTGTCCATAGATAAGCATAAACTAGCCGTGACAAGAGTCTAAACCTACCTTTCGAGGGCAGTGGTGTGTGGTTCATCTCCTTGGTTATTGTTGGTTGTCATCGAGTGAGTAAGTACCATACAACTCTTTGTCTAGGAAGTGATAGGTATGTCTTCTACTACGATCTTGTTCTTTCTCACAGACGGTACCAACTAATGATGCCAAAAAATCATCAGTAAGTTGCGCAGTCCTTATGTGCTCTAGACAAAACCTGTGAAAAAAGAAACAAAGAAGACCCTATAGAGAGCATCAATGTGGTACTAGCCAATTACCCTCCAAAGGTTAAGTTAGAGCGAATTTCTACAACTCTAGAGTACCAGAGTTGGGAAAAATTGCACGTATCTTGATTTGTGAGGGCTTTGGGGGTTTTTATAGTAGTGTAGAGTTGACCTTCATTTCTTTGTGGAGAAGGTCTTTCCTTGTAGGGAAGATCTTCATTAATACACATATTTTGCAGGATCCTTTCCTTGTAGAGATTCCTTTGATTAGGGTTAATTGTGGGATACAAGACATTTCCATATTAGGTTTCTTGGAGACCACTTAGGCCATGTAGGTGCCACGTGGCTTTGCTACCCATCTCCCTTGCGTCTGTCCGTCTCATTGGAATTCATCCACTACAAAGAGTCCGTCCATCTTGCTTGAGTCCGTCCACTTCAAAGAGCCTATCTGTCTCTCTACCTTTCTGTCTGAAATATGATTCCCTCTACTAGTTCTTTGACTATTAGGCCATTTAGACCATCTCTTTTGGCAACATCGTCGCTTATAACTAACTCTGTTGATTCGATCTGTCTGCCTTGGGATTTATCCCTATCATAAGGAGAGGAGGATGAGTTGGAGAAGTGAACCACCACTTGAGGTAGTGGTGGTGATCAAAGAAGGAGAGCCATGGAGATTTGGTCATGGTGGTCCAAAGGTTCTAAGATTAAAGAGTGTCTACAACTTGAATTGCTACAACAAACTTGAATTTAAGAGACTTAAGAGCATTCATAGTAAGAAAGCTAAAAATTATCATTTTTAGCAAATAAAATAACTTTATCTATTTTAACAACCCACTTTACAAAATACCCAATATCAAAGACTCTATATTTTTAGCAACTCATTTAAAATAATATAAATAACTCATTAAAATGATAATAAACAACAACCACAAAAACCAACACAACAACATCAGCCTCCTCCACCTCCTCCATCATCGCCCCACCAACCACAACCACAAACCACAGCAACAAGAAAAAAAAAAATCCAACCCCCAATAACCTTCCTCTTCCACTTCTTAACCTACAACTACCAACCCTAGCCCAAAAAAAAAAAAAAACTAAACAAAACAAAAACAAAAACAAAACAAAACAAAAAACAAACAAAGTAAAACAATCGAACCAAATCAAAAATTAAACCACAGCACAACTTAACAGAAATCAAACAAATCAACCCACGCTGATACCCACGAACCACACCGATACCCACGGACCCATGAACCACACTGATACCCACGAAGCAATTGGACCCACAAACCAATTGTGTCCATGCTAATACCCACAAACCACCGACAAGAGAAGAGAGAAAAGAGAGAACAAAATAGAGAAGTGAGAGAGAAGAGAGGAGCAATTGTATATTTTCATGAGAAATGAGGGAATGAAAAAAAGATTTTTATGTTTACCTTCATGCTATAGCAAGCTATTATCAATAACAACTCATTTTAGCATGAAAGGTAAAATATAGCTAAATAATTTAACTATAGCAACTTTATTGGAGGGCTTTTTTGTGTGGTTGAGATTCTAAAATAACTCAGACATTTTTATTGTGAGTGCTCTTGAGATGTTAGTTTGTTAATAAGTTTTAAATCGGTGCTAACGAACCAGTATGTTTAAAAATAATAGGCAAAAAATGGTGTTACGCGGCAAATCTGGGCCTAGTTTCAGTTCAGTATACACGTCACACGTGGGGCTTCCATTCCAAAGTAGCAGGGTCTTTAAACTCTTTATACTTCCCCTTTCTGGTCGCAAACGTTAATCTTCCAGTTCACAATCAAACCACCGATGTCTCAGCTTCAGAAGACAATACGGTCGTGTATCCCGGACGACGTAGTATTCGACATGCTGACTTGGCTTTCAGTGAAATCCTTAATCCGATTCAGATGCGTTTCTAAATCTGGGTATTCCACAATCACCAGCCCCATTTTCATTAGCGCACGCCTCAACCGAGTTAAATCATAAGAACAACAATCATAATCGTTATTTGCTATGTACTTCACCATCGACTGAACTGTTTACTGTCATTTGCAATAGCGACCGCACATTGTCCTATATTTCAAGGTTTCATATCCCCTTTCATGCTACATTTTCTCCCTTTTCTGATACCCAAATAGTTGGCTTCTGCAATGGTATCTTCTGTCACCAGAACCTATACTAACAATGTGTTGTATTTTTGGAACCCAATTATTAGAAAGGTTAAGATGCTCAATACTTCTAGCTTCTGTGTCCCTTTTTCTAGCGAGAATGGCGCCCTCGGACTTGCCTACCATTCTCGACACAACGACTTCAAGATTCTCAGAATTGCGAATCATGAGTTGCAGCCGTCTATGGCTGAGGTTACGGACTTGTGGAAATGGGGTTTTTTTTTTTTTTTTTTACCCAAGTCATTCAGTGAGACTGGACCCAAGGGGTCTTTTGATTACATTAGAACACGTTTCACATTACCCTGTTTGTTTGTTCATGGAGCTCTGCACTCTATAGTAGGATCTTCGTACTGCAAATTCATTTTGGCCTTTGACGTTAGCAATGACACATTCCGAGAGATAATGCTGCCGCAAAATTACTGAGATGGAGTTGATGTGGTAGAATTTAATCGTCTTGGCTTTGCTTGTTTTTGGTGAATCTCTGAATGAGTTTCGTGAGGATGCCTCGTATGGGTGATGAGAGCGTATGGTGTGGCTGAGTCTTGGACTAAAATAATTGCACCGTTTACATGTTGTGTTGAGCAATTCTGTGGCTGCACCAGTAATGGTTAACTTCTACTTGAGACAACTGACGATTTTCTCATTTCATTTGATCCTAAGAGTCAAAACGAGAACAATCTTCTTCCAAATTCTATATGGAAGTATCAGATTTCAACTTCTACATGGATGGATTACACAGCCAATTTCATGGAGAGCTTAGTTTTGCGCAAAACGTCTGATTGGATTGGAAGATTAGTCTATTAACAGGTGGCTATCTTTGTGAAGTTCATATGTTAAAGTCTTTTGTAGTATCATAATTTGAGTCTTAAATGAAGTTTTTATCATGGTGTCTTGTTTATTTGTAATTTCTCTGCACATGAAAGTTTTACTTCAGAGGTATTAATTTATCAAACAAAAAACAAACCTTCTGGAGACTGACTATTCTATGTCAGTTAATTTTTGTCTTAGGGACGATGTACAGATTGTCAAACATGGCTATATGATGGTGCAGTTACATTGCTTGGCCAACACAATATTATCTTATTTGTACTTTTTGTCCCTTCGTGTTCATCATCATAAACTTAGTTTTTTTATTCTCAATAGAACTTCATTACTTATCCAAAAAAAAAAAAAAAAAATCTTACGATGGGTGTGTCTGTGCCCTATTGACAATGTGAAGGAGCATATGAGCTAAATCTTTTTGCGTTCATTCTTTCAAAAAAGAAAAGATAATGAACTTTTCAGTCTGTTCATGATTCATAGAACTGATTTATTGGTCATGATCGATAAATCAAATCGTATATTTCAAAAGATCATATCAGGCTTTTGATTGGTTGCTTTTATAATTTTATATTTGTTTTACCTTTTAACCAGGGATTGCTAATTTTTTTTTCTTGTTGAATATACGATTTTGTCTGATATAGCATGACTGAAATTACACTTCCTGTGATAGACAATTTGATATGCATGAGACCGCTTTGATTATGTATACAGCAAAAGTCCAAGTCAAAATTCCAATCAACTACTTATTAAAAAAATTGACTAAAAGTCTAAAACCAAGATTTTTAGGTGAAAATATAATTTTCATCCTTTTTCAAGCATTTGGTCTATTAAGCTTGTTTTATTATGTGCTTTGTGTAGTTTTGTTACTACCCAATGATTGTTGCTGGTCTGTGAAAAACTAATAGGTGACCCAGTATTTTAAGTATCTATTTTTAATTTACTAGTTATTTGATAAGTAGTTTGTTAGGAACCTACTGTGGTCTCCTAATCCCTTGTTGTCCTTAGGCTGTGTCTACTATGGGACCTCAGCTTAGCTTAGTTTACTGTCAAGTTTAGCATTGCTGCAGTGCTGATGCTAATATACTCTGTTGCTTGCTGCTATACTAATGCTGATGTGCTTGGAATTGAGCTAATAATTGGTGCTAGTATGCCAGAGGGCCTATGTTAGACCCTAGTGCCTGCCTGCATCAGTATTGTTGCTGCCTTGAACCTTCATTCCTGTGTAAGCAGCCTTAATGTTTGTCTAAGCTGCTTATTGCATAGCCTAGTTGATGCTGCCTGTTACCTTCGCGCATACTTGTGCTTACTGTTGTATCTGTGACTATGCTGTTGGTTATGCAGTCTTATCAAGGCCCATTCAACAATGTTAGTTGTTGAAAAGATTGAGTACTAGGTATACTTGCACAAATTCATCGGGCTGTTACTGATTGAAGTGTATGGGCAAGAATTTTATTGAGATAAGCAAAGCATGCAGTCAGTTACTTAGCCCATGTGCATAAATTAGTTAATCAGGTGTTCAAATAGGGTTAGATACATTGTTTGCAAGCTGTCAGGTTAATCCTGCTTGTATCTTGAGGAGCCTTGTATATAATAAAAGCGCTACCATTCAATGTACTCAATTAATGAGAAATAATTAGTCTTTTACTCACTTCTTAATCTCTCCTAACTTGCAGTTCCATTCTAATCTCCCTCGTATTCTTGTAGTCCTAGGCTACTTACTCAAAGCAGCTAACCTTAAGTTTCATTTATACCTAAAGTAGGCTCTTAGCATAGTTCTGATTTGGGAAAATTAGCATACATAATGTTTGCAAATGCAAGCGACTAGATTACTATAGTCTGCCTCAATCTCAATTTTTAAAATAATAATAATGACATGTACTTTCTTTTTTGTATCACTCTAATCAGATTGAATGATTTGGTAGCCAAATTTGCTTACTATGTTAGTCCTAGCCTAGGAATCTAGGGAAACCCTGTTCACATCAAGCTCAGAAGTTTTAAATACATGCTTGAAATAAGTAATATAAGGCATGGATGCGTTTTTTTATCAATTTTTTCATCTATGTTATTCAATAACACCTGTGCATACATTAACTGATTTATCTAATTAAAAATCCAAGTGAAATTGCACAGAGTCTTGACCACTTCATGCAAAAACATGTTGAAGGTAAGACATAATTCAGGTCCTCCCTGTTTAAACCCCATATAAGCATTGAGTTATTCTTGATCTCATCTATTAATTTGAAAGGGGATTTGATTGGAAGCGGATGAGAGGACTGCAATGAACAAAATTAAAAATTAAAGGATTGAATTGAGAGTTTTATGCAAAGCTAGAGAGTGCAATTCGTAATTTAGCCTAAAATTTAAAACAATAACAAATTCTCAAAAGATAAACTCCATCACCGATTCACTTCCATTTTTTTACAAATCAAATTATTAAACAGTTGCAACAACTTTTAAAATATAAATTTCACCTACATCTTATATTATGTCCTTTTGTTTTTCTCAAATTAATTATGTCGTTCGACAAATGTTTAAATGTTTGAAACTTTTTAATTTTTTTGAAAAAGAATATTACATGAATGAGTAAAAAAAAAAAAAAAAACTAACGAGATTATGATATCAAATATAATTTTAGATTAACAATATTTAATTACTAGACTCATCACATGCATTTTGCACATGCGATATGGCTCTTTTTTGTATTTTGGATTTAGTGAAATAATGTTTAAAAGTGAAATAGAGACAATGTTCTAATTTTTAGCTTCTTTCTCTACATGAGAATTGATAAAAGTTTGAAAGCCTAAAACTTAAGAACTTTAAAAAAAATAGTAAATTACTATTTTAACCAGTTTGTGTTTTTAAATTCAGAATTATTTAATTAAAAGATAGGGGTATTTTAGAGTATTTAAAGATTCATGTAAGAATATTTAGTATGCAAAATGATAAAACTCAAAAAAAAAAAAAAAAAAAATCTTATTATTAATAGTATAGATAATAATTAAGAAATAAACAAAATTAGAGAGCCCAAATAAGTTTCAGTTTTGGGTTTGGAAAAGTAGTCTACATGAATTATAAGATTTTTTTTTTTTTTTTTTTTTTTGCAAAATAACACCATTTTGCTAACAATTTTGTTAGTTAGCACCATTTTCAAACTATTTAGCAAAATAACATCTCGAGTCCATCATACTCAAGTTCAATGTAGCTGGAGTTTTATGGAATACCCAAGCAAACTAACATCCATAAACACAGAGCTTAAATGAAATCAACAAATGCAGATGCAAAAATACCCAAGCAAATTCAAAGACCCACAATGAAACAACAAACCCATTTCAACTTCAGATTTGATGGTGTCGAGAAGAAAACCTCTAAATAAATTCAATTCATGCAATAGAAAGAAGAAGAATAAAATGAAGTAATTAGAGGAAAACGAAACCTTCGTCGCTGACGTCACCTAGGTTCAATTCGAGCCGAAGGGTTTGGATTAGGGAGATTTGGGTTCGTGGGGATTTGGGTTAGGGAGGCCGAGGGTTTTTGGTTAGGGAAATCAAGGTTTCTTCTTCGTCGCTCTCTCTGCCTTTTTCTTCTTTTTCTTTAGTGCTCTACCTTTCTTCTTTTTTTGTTCTTCTTTGTTGTTACCCCCTTTAAGGAACTCAAGTCTTAAAGACTCGAGTTCTACGTCCAGCTCAATTTTTTTACAATTAAGTTGTTAGGTAAAATTGAGTCTAACATACTCGAGATGTTAGTTTTCTAAATAGTTTGGAAATGGTGTTACTAACAAAATTGTTAGCAAAATGGTGTTATTTTGCCAAAACAAAAATGGCATAAATGCACTTTTAGTCCTTACATTTTACATTTTTCCCATTTTGGTCTCTACATTTTATTTTTACCACTTTTAGTCCCTAAACCAATTAACATCTGACATTTAGATCCTTTCCGTCACCCAACTAACAACAAAAGCTGACGTGGCTGACGGTGGAATAAAAAAATAATATAATCACACACATTAATTAATTAAATTAAAAACAAACATTAAAATAAATAAATAAAATTAATTTATCAATTTAAAAAAAAAAAAAACAACAATAGAATTAAAATTCAAAAAATACATAATTTAGATCTGAGTTCATCTTCAACAATAACACAATGAACACAAACCCAAATTTAAATATAACAACACACACCCAATTTTCTAGCATTTTCTTGCCATTTCTTGTCAACCAAACACAAAAGCACACACAATCCGTGGCAATCAAAGGACTCAAGGTAGTGAAGAACTCCATCCTTGAACTTAAATTGGTTTTAAGGAAAATTAAGATATTCTTATACATTTTCTTCGCAACCAAACAAAATTTTCAATTTCACAAAAAAAAAAAAAAAAAATCTAGATCTGACAACCAACCAAGATTTTTATGTCAATCCTAAGATCTAAACATTTTTCACAAACCCATCAAATCCCCTTATACACAAACCCAACAAATTCTCTATCACAAACACAAAAACTTCCTTTCACAAACCCATATTATCCCTTTTGAAATTTATCAAAAATCCAAAACAAATACAGCAAACTCAACCCAGATAAAGAGAGAGATGAGAAAGTGAGAAGGGAAAGGGGCTTCCGATCTAATTGGAAACCCATATAATGGCGCCGCCACCGGCGACCTACCACCTCACCACACTCCTCAACCTCACCCTCACACTCACGCCCATTCTCACCACCAGCACTAGGAAATAATTCTCGACGATAACAGTGGCGGGGACGAGGACCATGAAGTCGAAGTCAAAGTCAAGGTGAGCCGAGATGTGGGTCCAAGACAAGAGTTGAGACGTGGGTTCAAGCCAAAGTCGAACAAGCACTTGTGGGAGTAGATTTCGTCAGAGATTAGAGAAGTGGAGGAACTTGCTTAAAGAGTTCGAGAAGGCTAAGCACCAAGATAGAGGGAGAAAGAAGAAAAAGAGGAAGAAAGAAAGAAGACTAAAGAAGGAAAGGGAGACGAAGAAACTGAGAGAAAGATCTGGAGAAGAAGAAGAAAAATAAAAGAAGAAAAAGAAACTAGGCACAAACATAACAGATCCTAAGTTCCGCCATTTTTTTGTTTTTAATTATGTTTTTTTTTTTTTAATTTTCATTATTTTTAGAATTGATAAATTTATTTTTTAAGGTTAGATGTGATATGGATGCTGATGTAACATTTTTTAATATTATTTTAATGGACATGTTAGCATTTAATGTGCCAATAATGCACTCCATTTGCCACGTCAACTTTTGCCGTTAGTTGAGTGATGGAAAGAACCTAAATGTGAGGCGTTGATTGATTTAAGGACTAAAAATGGTAAAAATAAAAAGTAAGGACTAAAATGAAAAAAAGTTCAAAATGTTGGTACTAAAAGTTCATTTATGCCAAAAAAAAATCCTGAATTATAGGTTTTACTCACCTTTACTTCCTCTTTCTCAAAATCCCATAAATAAATTTTGATCAGAATTCAGAGAAACCACAAGCACAAATGACAAAACAAAAAAAGTCGAGGATGTCTCAGAACATAACAGAACGACAAAAATCTGAGTCGTCTTGGAAGAAGAAGAAGAAGTCAATGCTTACATCCGATCGTCTGCCGGACGATGTCCTAATTGACATCCTGAGTCGACTGCCACCCAAATCCTTAATCCGATTCAGGTGCGTTTCCAGATCTTGGAGCTCCACAATCACCAACCCCTTTTTCATCACCACACATCTCAATCAAGCCAAATCTTTGTCCAATGGTTATTTGCTATATACACGATTGCCTGTGGAGTTTTTGTGTGGCAAAGAATTGTGTGCTGTTGTTTACAATAGGGACCGAACGTTGACCCAGGTTTCCAAATATGAAATACCCTTTTCTGGTTCACGTATATTGGGCATTTGTAATGGCTTATTTTGCTTAGGTAGTCATAGAGTAATAAATTTGTGGAACCCAAGTATTAGGAAGTTTAAGAAGGTACTTGATGGTACTTGTTTCACAAGGCATTGTCGTCATATTGCTCTTGGACTTGCTTATTGTTCTCAAAATGATGACTACAAGATTGTGAGAATGGTGTGTTTTGAAGGGTTGAATGGAGAAGGAAAAGTGATCCCAGCTGTAGCTGAGGTTTATACACTGAGTAGGGATTCGTGGAGGAAAGGGATTGGAATATCGGTGGACTCGTTAAATAGGTTTGAACCCAATGGATCTATTGATAGAATTGATGAATCGCCGTGTGTGTTTTTCAATGGAGCTTTGCATTCTATAGCGTATATTGGGAACTATAAATTCATTTTGTCTTTTGATGTTAATGACGAGACATTCCAAGAGATAATGATGCCGAATGATTACTTAAATGGAGTTCATCTACAATTTGAAAAACTTGTGGTGTTCAAGGGATCGTTGTCTTTGATTGTTTTTGTTCAAGCTGAAGATGAAGAGAGTGATGTTTTCCACATATGGGTGATGAGGGAGTATGGGGTTGTTAAATCTTGGACTAAAAAAAGTGTACCAATGGAAAAGGTTGGGCAGTTCATTGGCTGCACTGACAATGGTGAACTTTTGATCAAAAAGATTGGCACTGGGCTGGTTTTGTTTGATCCTGAGGGTCGAAACGAGGAAAATCTTGGAATTAAAAATGCTACATGGGCGGCTTATACTACTAATTTCTTGGAGAGCCTAGTATTGTTTGATGGCGTAAACATGTAATCTGAAGTGAACTCGAAGATTAGTTACTTTGAAATTCAGGCAAGACAGCCTTCTTTTTGAAATTCACATTAGCAAGTCATTTTGTGAAGATGTTGGAAAGTTCTGTTTGGTATGTAATCTGTGGATGAAGAAGTTATGTTCCATTTTCTTTCCTATTGTAGTAGACATGAAAGTAATGTGGAAATCCTGGTTGATTTTTGTGGTCATTCTAGAACAATGTAATCTTATATTGAAACATACATGTTTAGCCACCATAGCCTTGTGTCACTCATCCTAGCATAATGATTACTGGATTGGGTATCAAGTTAACAATTGTAGTTAATTCTACAGATAATTTGTTAATATTGTTGGTACTTCGTGGTAACCTTGATTTTGATTTTTTGCAACACACCTTGTTGGATGTCATGTTTGATTCCTAGGAAACAAAAGATATTTTCCATAAACTATGAATTTGTTGTGTTGGGTAAATTGATTGCTATTCTTTTTTTCCCCCTGTTTTGATGATGCGGAGCCTTATCAAGATAGGGCCATTAGGATTCATCTTTGAGGAGTAAATCTTGAATACATGACTCCACCTGTCAGAATCATCTGTCAAGTAATCCAGGAAAACCACTAGTGGTGATTCGAGCCTAGACTGTCTTTGTCTACAGCTCATGTCAAGCCTCCCACCACTAGGCTCCAACCTAATGAGTTCCCCTCTATTTTGATAGCTTTTTTACTAATTTAATTATCGATTTATATTTTCTGTTCTATTTTTAAGTTGGCAAGGATCTATAGATTTATATGAATAGGAGATAAACTATTGGAATTAGGTCTCAAGTTTATTCTCAAAGTTTGTAATAATTAAATCGGCTGCATAAGCCTCATTTGACGACCCATATTGGACACTAGCCTAATTCATCAAGCTTTTGGCTGAATCCTTTTCTTTTCAAATCAGAAATTTTTGTCTTTCTATTGTTTCCTTTCTCTTTATGCTGTTCCACTTCTACATACTCTTCTTTCAAGTCTCAACATCTGTGTGTTTAAATGTTGCTTGCTAAGTTGCATATAAATTAACCTAACATTTGTGTTCTAGACACTCTTAGGTATATTGGTTCCAAGTATCCCTAGCATAGAGACAAGACTGAGAAGCTAGCTCTTGCAGGTATAATACTTTTTCAAGTAATTTCTCCCTATAAGATTTCTTTATACATGAATAGAGTACACATGAATGTGAACACATGTACAACTACACGCAGGGAAACATGCATGCTTTTTAAGCATAAAGTATGCTAAATCTTTCTAAATTGCTATTGCTACACTTTACTAGTTCTATTTGGGACAACTTTCCAATTTCTTTGATGCAAACGAGGGGGTTTGTGAAAGATTTCAGTGGTAGGAGAGTAGCTGTTGCTCAATACTTGTTGGCAGTTTTAAATGTTCGAGGTGCATTTCAGTGGTAGGAGATTAGCTGCACAACTTGACTTTCTATTTTTTAGGGAAAGAGGTGCACTTTGAGCTGAAACTTATTATTAGGGACAATCAATTTATTTATTATTTTCTGATAGGGGGGCAATCAATTTATTTATTTGGATTAGAGGACAATCAATTTATTGTTTGTTTATGATTTACACCAAGATTAAGTTTTGATAACATATACCTTGGGATTAAATCATCTTCTATTTAAATCCTCAAATTCCCTTCAATCTAACACACACGACATTTATTAGATTTAGTGTGTTGCTTAACGTTTGAATAGTTGTTTCTTAGGTTAAGAATCGCTTTCAATTTTATAGTCATTCCCCAATGATAATAAACACGACATTTATTAGATTTAGATTTGAAACCTAGTTTTCTTTATAAGAGAAGAGAATAATGATAATAAATCACATGACTCTTAGCTATGTAAGTACTTTCAACATATGTTAGGATTATTGTTTTCTACCTAGAAGAAGGTGAAGTTTTTCATTTTATAAGAGACTTTTTTTTTTTTTTTTGCTAAACCATATTATAAGAGACTTGAAACGTTAATAAGAATTAAAATTTATAATAATTTTGTTAAACATATCACCCAATTCAAACCTAATAGTTATATAAGATTATTTTAAAGATGTTGGCAAACAGTTCAAAGAAAATTATTTCATACATTATCTTCGAAACACAAAGTACCTTTGTTCCACTTAGATTGATTTCTAAAACATTTTGATAGCATTTGAAACACTTCATCACATGAAAAACAATTAAAGAGGAAAAACAACAAGCATGACACTAAAGCTTGACATTAACAAGGCTTATGATCGGGTTGTATGAGAATATTTGAGAAAGGTGATTGAGGCTCTAGGTTTTCATGATAGTTGGGTTAACTTAAGTATTGAGTGTATTACTTCTATGAGTTACTCTCTTTTGATGAATGACGATCATTGCAGTTATTTTCTATCCATTAGTGGTATTAAAAAAAAGATCCCATCTCCCCTTACTTATTTTTATTCTCTGCTAAGGACCTCATAGCCTCAAAGAGATAAGCTTCTCTATTGAGGGCCTCACACCTTCATTGAGACAAGCTAAATCTAAAGATTTGATTAGATGGGTGATTCTTAGCAAAAAAAGATTAGAGGGGTGATGGTATATTGAGAAGTCCCATGGGTTTCTTGTATCCTATTTGCTAATGATACTTTTATTTATTTATTTGGTCAAGTAACCACTCAAGAGGACTACAATTTAGTTGTTCTCCTAAAGCAGTATGAGTATGCCACAGGCTAAAAACTTAATAAGAACAAAACACAAGGCCACCTTTAAAACCTAAAATCAACATGAAAAAGAATTTATTCACAAACTCCATCCTCTCTCATGGTTGATTATCCGTCGAAAGATTGAAATATGGGAGGAGTGAGCCGTGTCCACCAAGTAATTGGGCCATACCTTGGGCTTGTAGCAATAAAAAAGCCCAAAACAAGATTGGTTTGGTTCAAAAACCCTACTGAATTTATCTGTATTTAGGTCTTATTGTGATCTTATCTCACAAACGACAAACCTTAGACCTTAAACGTCGGTCGAATCAATCAGCCATGTCTCAGAAGAGAAACCCAAAACTCTCGTCCGAGCGTTTACCGGACGACGTCGTATTCGACATTCTGGTTTGGTTACCAGTGAAACCCATAATCCGATTCAGGTGCGTTTCAAAACCTTGGTACTCGATCATCACAAACCCTTTTTTCATTACCGCACAACTCAACCGATCAAAATCATTGTTACCCAATAATGTTAATAATGATCATAATGGTTATCTGCTATGTACATCACAAGCTGTATATCCTCGCCATGAATTGAGTGTGTTTGTTCGCAATAGCTATGGTACATTTACCCAGATATCAGGCTTTGAAATCCCTTTTAGTTTTGACTCGTTCGTTGGCTTCTGTAATGGCATATACTGCTTCTTTGAAATCCATTATAGAATATATTTGTGGAACCCAGTTATTAAAAAGTTTAAGATTCTCACTCCTACTCTCGTTTGCTGTGACAAATTTTTTTGTCGCGGTGTCGCTCATGGACTTGTATATCATTCTCAAACCAATGACTTCAAGATTCTCAGAATTGTGTTTGAGAAAGAGCTGCCGCTGGCGGAGGTGTACACTTTGAGTACTGATTCGTGGAGAAGTGTTGAGATATCTGTCGAGTCATTGAGAGGGTCTCCTATTGTTGATATACGTGGGAAGCCCTTTGTATTTGTTAATGGAGCTCTGCACTCTCTAATATATACTAAGGATCACAAATTTATTTTGTGCTTTGATCTCAATGAGGAGAGATTTCGAGAGATAATGCTGCCGCAAAATTACTTTGATGAGTTTTCTAATAAATTTATATTACCTGAACGACTAGCAGTGTTCAAGGGATTTCTGGCTTTGGTTGTTTTGGGCGGATATGATATATGTCAAATCTGGGCGATGATGGAATATGGTGTGGTTGAGTCTTGGACTAAAATAACTGCACCATTTGATTCTGTCCTGAGGTTCTTGGGCTGCAGTGACTTTCATGAAGTTATGATTAAAAAACCTAAAACAAGCTATGTTGCCGCATTTGACATTGATAGTCTAGACAACTATCTTGGAATTGAGAGCTTGGTTTTACTTGATGGGTAAATGTGTGATTTAAATACGAAGATTAGTCTTTGTAACAGAGTAGTTTGGAAAAACTTAAAAAGAAAAAAAGAGTAGTTTTTAGAAGTTTCTAGATAAGCACAATCTTTGTGAAGTTCATATTGACAAGTATTTTGTAGTATCATATGTGCAATTTGAGTATTAAATGTTGCTCTTATTATGTTGTGCTACAGTATACATGTCTAGCCTTAGAAGATTGGATATATTGGTTTTACCTGTAAATTGTTGTTACTTGGCTTGATTTTGATTTTTGTAACACACCTTGTTAGATGTCATGCTTTTATTTGTAGGCAACAAAAGAACATTTTCTATAAACTATGAATTTTCTCTGTTTGCTCAATTGATTATCAACACCCCCCTCCCCCCCCCCCCCCCCCCCCCTCCCCTTTTAATTGCTTTCTTACAAACTTATTTATCTATTTACACCTTCCATTCTCTTTTTAAGCTGGTAAACATCTGAAGATTTATATAAATAGGAGAATAAACTCTTAGGATTAGGTCTCATGTTTAATTATCAGTTGCATAAGCCTCATTAAAGGCTCGTCTTGGACATTAGGCCAAATCATCAATCTTTTGGTTGGTCCTTTTCTTTTTTATTCTTGGTTTTTCTTCTTTCTATTGTTTCCTGTCTGATGCTGGCAGTGAGAAGTCAGTTTTATTTATTTTTAAATGTCAAGGGAAATATGTAATGATATGGACTGTATTAATAGTCATTTAGGTCTTATTTTGGATTTTATTTAAGTTTGGTTATTTATTTGGGTTAAGTAGTAAAAGCCCAAGAAGTACAAGGTTTTAAGAAATTCAAGTTCTACTAGGAATAGGTATTAGTCTTCTATTTTAAGATTTGTAATCCTTTCTATTGAGAAGGATAATAATAAATTTTCAGATGTTTAGAGAAGCAGTGAAACTTGTCAAAGGTTTGTGTGATGCAACCTTTTTCAAGGTGTGATGCCTAGAAGTTTATCTTTTCTTTCACGTTCTTACATTCCGACAACTTAAACCCTTTCAAATTTGTCACTTATTAAACCACAAAATCCAAAGCTTCAAAACCCTAAGCCTACGGTCCTTACGATTTTGATTACCTTGGTGAAAACTAACCATCTCATCATAAAGCCTTTGTTTAAGTCTATATTGAAAATTTGAAGAACCTTTTCTTTAAGACACATCTGTAACTCTTCCCAATGCATAATCAAAGGCATGTATCACTACGAGAAAACATAGTGCAAAATCTTGCCCTGATACCAAAATTGACATAGGACATTTAAAACAAATAAAACTGGCTTCTCACTGCCTGCGTCACTTTCTCTTTCTATTGTCCTACTGCTAAATGCTTTTTTTTCAACATCTATATATGCCTAAATGTTGATTGCTGTGCTGTAGATTGTATATCAACCTAGCATATATGTCCTAGAAACTCCAGGTGTATTGACATAGGACATTTAAAAGTAAATAAAACAAACTAAAATTAGCTTCTCATTGCCTGCATCACTTTCTCTTTCTTTGTCCTACTGCGATGCTTTTGTTTCAAAATCTATGTATGCTTAAATGTTGATTGCTAAGCTGCAGATTGTTCATCAACCTAGCGTATATCTCCTAGATGCTCCAGGTGTTTGGCTCCAACTATCCCTACCATAGAGACAAGACTGAAACTACCTTGCCCATTAAACTTCCTTGCTCTTGAGCTAACTCTGCTGCAACAAGGCAGCTAAATTCAGCCTAAGCTGGGTTAGGAAAGGGTTAAAAATTGTACACTTTGAGAGTTTATAAAACACCATTAAATATTTATTGCTTTCCACCATATATGCGTACCCACTAGAATTTTTCTCTCTCCTTATTTATTGCTGAATAAGGTATAAATTAACCTTTTGAATCGTATTTTGAGTATTCCTATAAATTTATTGATGTATATCTTGTATTTGTGATGCTCTTTAATTTCATGGTCTAGTTTAATTACTAATTAGTAAAAATTATTTTTATTTTGGGAATTTATATTGGTCACACTCATTTACAGTGGTAGATCTTACTTCAAAGTATGGTGCATATTTTTCAATTTTAAAGTTTAGAAAATTATCTTGGGTGATTTCCTGTTTCTCTTTCTTAATGTATATCAGTGTTACCAAGAGCCTTGTAATTCAATCGGCATTTCTTGTTGTTTCAAAGGGAGATATTTAGGGTTCAAATCCCCCCAACCCTAGCTATCAAATTGTTATTATTTTTTTAAAAAATAACCGGTCAGTCTTCTACAATGACTACTGGGTTCTTTATGATTATTGTTATATATATATATATATATATATATTACAATATAAAGTATATTTAGTAGCAGATTTAAAATTGTGTGTGTGAAACTTTGAAATGAGAAGGGGATGGTTTGATATTTTTTGATTAGGAGTTGCACTTTTCCCAAAAAGTATTTTTATGTTTTTGCGGTTGTGTTTGTTTTTGTTTTAGGCATTTTATGGTTTGCATTGTGGCAAGAAATAAGCCATCATAGATGGGAGATACTGAGGATGCTGAAAAGCTGTGGAAAACGGTTTTTGTAACCATGGGAACTACTTGTTTTGATGCTCTTGTTAAAGCAGTGGATACTTGGGAAGTTAAGCAAGAGTTGTTGGATAGAGGCTATACTGATCTTGTCATTCAGATGGGTTGTAAATCATACACGCCCACTAAGGTATTATTTTAATCTTTAACATTGGCTGTAGTATCTTGTTATATCAGGTGTTATGGTTTCTAATAAAATTGTAGTAATTCAATTTATTGTTAGAACATTGCTTCTTAATTTGAATTGAATGTTTTGTGGCATTTAGGGGTTTGGGAAAGTTATAATGATGAATTTTCAGGTTGAAGTTTCTATGTATTTAAACCTAATAATTTCTGAAGCAAAGATGAAGAGCATGTCAGTCTTGAAGATTTTGTCAGATTCTTTCATCTGTTATGCTCTGTCAAAAATTTTATAGAAAATTTGAAGAACTCTGTATAAATATCAGGATGGACAATCTTGACAATTTGTATCTACAACCTCATATTCTCTTTCTCTGCTTGGACTTGATCTGTTGAGATGCAAAAAAGGTGAGTAACACCAACAAATCACCAGAGGTGGAGAAAGGGCTACAAGTAATTATAAAAAGGAGTACTTGTGTGCTGAAATGTGAGTTAGCATTTAAGTATTAAATTTTGAATTCAACTTGAAATTAAAATAAAATAAAAAAAGAAAAAAAGAAGAAGAAGCATATTAACTATAATTTGAAGTCGAGTTCTCCTCTTCTTGTAAGAACAAGGTGGAGGGTACAGTCATGGGTTCAAGAGCCTCCAACTGCACGTGTAGTTACTGATAAAAAAAGAAAAAAGAAAAAAAATAACTATGCTTAGAGCCAAGTTCTGTCAAAATATTTACCAGAAGGTCTTTAAAAAATTCCACACACATTTGATATTAATGTTCTAAACCTTTTCTTTTTGTGCAGTCTGGAGGAGAAGATGGGTCCCTAGCTGTAGACTTCTTCACTTTCTCATCAAGCATTGCGGATTATCTGAGATATGCATCTCTGCTGATCAGTCACACAGGTAAGCACTTGATAACTATGTTCTAATTTCTTATCCTTTGTTGGAAATGGCCGGATTTTACTGATATGACGCTTCTTGCCTATGCTTGATTTATTATCTGATGAATTGGGCTTCATCTGGAAGATTACTGGTTCAAATTTTTCACTAGACTAATACTGGTCATTTGGACGTTTGATCCTTCATGATAATATCATTAGGATGGTGTGTGGATATGTTATAATTTTGTTACCTTGATAGTTTAGATTAATTTCAGTCCCCAATTTGGTTGCTTATATCAAAATTTTAGCCTTGAGGCAAACATATTAGGCTTGAAGATTAATCATACAAGTTATTGGGAGTAGAACGTAAGTCCTTGTGGACTTTCCTAAGGATGAAAAAGATAAAATATTAACAAAAACCAAGCCCTTGTGAAAACTTAAACAGGTGCATTCTCTTAAAAAAATTTGTGTGTTAGATTGATACCAACTCATCATTTCTTTCAACTTCTATGTATATGACTTCCCTTAATTCTCATTCCTATAGTTGTCATTGGGAAATCTCCTGGAATGTTATTATTGGACTGGATATGCTTAGTTTTCCTCGGAAATGTTTACTTGATCATTGAATATAGCTGCCACACAGCAGATGAACTTCTGAAATAGTAATAATCAAATTTGAGTCGGGCATTATTGTAGGATTTGTCCCATCTTCTAGAAGGAACAAAATAATTTGTACTTACGTACATCGGTACATGAAAGGAAAAGTTATCTGCAGGCCAACCTTATCTACCCTTCCATTAATGAGGATGGCATTAGTCACCAAAATTCCATGAAGCAAATAAATTGTAGAGCCAATATAACTAACGACAAGGCAAATTGTACCGAAGTCCATGCCACTTGTATTAATTTCAAAGCAGCAAAGATAAATTTTGCTGACCAAGAACTATAAGCTGCCTGCAGTTTGGCATGTTGGGGTTGGATACAGTGCAGAGGTGGGCTTAGAAGCTGCCTCAGAATATATCAGTGTCAACCCTCACCAACCCCCCACCCCCCAACTTTTTCTGTCTTTTCTCTTCCAGCGGGGAAAAAGGAAAATGTTAAACATCAGGATTTTAGTCCAACTTGGACGCTGTTACATGGTAACTCTATTCCAAACTTATGGATCTCTCTCTCTCACACACACACACACACACACACAAAGATGCACAATTAAAGTTCTTTGAGCTGTATGTCTAAGTTTTGGATTGTTAGAGGATTCATATTCGCTGTACCAATTTGTAATTATCTGTGACTGATTTTTACCGTGGTGCTGGGTGAGGAAGCATAATTGAGACTTTGTGACTAGTTAAGCCTTTAATTGTGGTGGTGATTGAGAATTTGATGGACAATCATCGAAGTAAGTTGGCAGAAGAAGTAGAGGAGAGGAAGCATTTGTCCTATGCCTGCCCTCAAACACTCTTTTGAGGCTATGTAAAAATGTGTGGTCAAGTGTGTGGTGCAACTTTATTATCACACACAAGTAGCTGATCCGTTTGAGGATTGCAATATGGAGGAGTGGGTGGAGTCCACCCAAGTAATTGGGCCATAGCTTAAAATGTAGACAATGACAGAATAGACTGGGTTATTTCCAATAATCTGGGCCCTATGCCAGATGATGGGTTAAAAGGCTTCACTTCAAGTCTTGAATATTTGAATAGGTTGGAGAACGCGATAGCTTTGTGACTCATAGTGGGTGAGGAGGGACCCGCCTGAGCCAGACCAAGGGCTTTGTGCGAGTTTGGTGGATGTTTGGGTCGGGTTCGAACTTGTGCTTAGGCCTTTTTGGATTGGTAGCGGGTTTAACCCGACCTGCCTGATCCTGAAATTTCCTCTATTTATTTACTTAATTATTTTTCTTCTTTTGAGTTTTTAAACTTTGGGCGGGTTTGATGTTATATTCCCTAATATAGCATTCTCAAACCCAAAAAATATCTTCTTTTTAAAATTATATATTTTTATTTCTAATTATAAATAGAATAATACTACATGCACAAAATATTTTACAACTTTTTACAAATTATTGATGTGGTAAATTCTTACTAGTTCTAATTTAAACCACCACTAACATCGCATTTTTTCTTACTAATAATTATTTGGAAAATTCTTAAGCAACATCAATAATTTGTAAAAATATTGTATAATAGTTTGTGCCTATAGTATTACTCTAAAAATAAATAAATAAATAAAATTTTTGACGTAGATTTCCCTTGTATTTCCTTTTCCAATTTAAAACCATAGCTAAATCTCATTATTTAAGAGGGTAATTCTACTGTACAAGTTACTTGCAATACCAGGTTACTTTTTTCTCACATTTGACGTTTTATTTTCACACTATACAGTTTCAACATCACATATGACAATTTTTTTCTCACATTTAGTAGTTTTCTTATTTATTTTTTTTTTTTCACATTTAACGATTCCATTATCACATTGTGCAGTTTCAATATCACATGTGATACTTCTTTTGTCATATTTGGTGGTTCTCTTATTTTTTTTTTCTTACATTTGATGGTTTCATCCTCATATTATGTAGTTTCAACATCACGTGACAGTTTTTTTGTCGCTATACTAGGTTACTTTTTTCTCACATTTAATGGTTCCATCCTCACATTATATAGTTCACACATCACATATGATGGTTCTTTTGTCACATTTAATGGTTCCTTTACTTTTTTCTCATATTCGACAGTCTCATCATCACATTATGTAGTTCTAATATCATATGTAACAGTTCTTTTGTCACATTTAGTAGTTCATTTACTTTTTTTCTCACATTTGACAGTTCCATCATAATATTGTGCAGTTCCAACATCACATGTGACAATTTTTTTGTCACATTTGTTGGTTTATTTACTTTTTTTTTTCACATTTGACGGTTCCATCTTCACATTATGCAGTTTCAACATCATATGTGACAGTTCTTTTGTCATATTTAGTAGTTCCTTTACTTTTTTCTCACATTTGACAGTTCCATCCTCATATTGTGTAGTTCTAACAATACATGTAACAATTCTTTTCTCATATTTGGTGATTCTTTTACTTTTTTTCTCACATTTGAAGGTTTCATCCTCACATTGTGCAGTTCCAACAGTACATTTGATAGTTCTTTTGTTATATTTGGTAGTTCTCTTATTTTTTTTTTCCACATTTAACGATTCTAATATCACATTTGACAGTTCTTTTATCATATATAGTGGTTCCTTTTTCTTTTTTCCTCAAATTTGATGGTTTCATTGTTACATTAAGCAGTACCAATATCGCCTTTGACTCTACTTTTGTCACATGTGACAGTTCTTTTGTCACATTGGGTGGTTCCCTTACTTTTTTCTCGTACTTGACGATTCCATTTTCACATTGTGTAGTTTCAACATCACATGTTTATCATTTTCTAATTAACATTAATGTGTGAGATTAATATTGATATATTAATTAGTTAATTAATTAAGTAATTAATTAATTATTTATTTATTTAGTTACACATATTTATATATTTTATAAGTTAAGCTTTGTAACAACTTAGTGCATCAGCATGGTGGTAATTCAGTTATGTTTTTGCCTAGCACTCTGGTTTGAATCCTAGCTCATCACGCCTCCAATTTTAATTTTGTGAATTTTTAATTTTCCTCAAGGTCCATAAGCAGAAAAGCCCACAAGAAATACGCCCAAGAAAAAACCCTAGTTCATCCCAAATCTTCTTTCCTTCAATGTTGGTGATGATGACCATCATTTTTCCTCTCTTTCTTTGCTCTTTTGTTCGAAGTCTCTACCGTTTCTCATCACTAAAATCTCAGTATATTTCATCATTTTTCTTTAGTTTTCCATCTAGGTTTTTTAACTATTGCCGTTGGGCTTTTATATTGTTGAATTGTTATCAATTTTGTTTTGTTTTTGTTTTCCTTTCGGTTTCACAAGGTTGCTAGGAACAAAACCCAAAAGCTTCCATTTTTTCTATTATTCTTTTTGGTTCCTAGTAGGTGAGAGAATAGTTAATTTGCATATACTTGAACTATTGAGCTTTTAATTTTATTTATACTATCGATTTCAATTTGGTTTCCTTTTCTTTATTTTTTTCCGGCTAGATTTTTTTTGTATTGCCATTTGGTTTTTTAATGAACCATTGTTTTTAATTTTGTTTTGTTGTTGGTTTCCTTTTGTATAGTAGTATAAAATAGTGTTGATTTATACTTTTTATGGTTATGTATTAATTTTTTAGGAATAATATATATTCCACATGGATCGATATAGAGATGTTTACAATGGATCATGATACAGGAATAATATATTGGTCCCCTTTATTTTTTTTTATTTTTTATTTTTATTGAAAAGTGTACATCTTCTTTGTTTGGGAATAATATATTGGTCCACGTAGATCACAATAAAGAGAATGAAGGGAAGACTGTTTTCATTGATGTGGAAAAACATTAGAGCACTATCCTCGAAAAATGAATATAGATTAATTGACTGATGCCCAAATAACTAGTTTGAAATTCAATTCCCTAGATGATGGTGGAGAATTTTATAATACATATGCAAAGTTGGTTGGCTTTAGTATTCGTAAAGATGAGATAAATCGTAATAAAGATAACATTGTGACCTCTAGAAGATGGGTTTGTGCAAAGGAAGGATTGTGAATTAGGAAAAATGAGGCCAATTTAAATTGCATGAATGAGAGACCAATAATAAGAAATGGTTGCAAGGTTGCTTTTCATATTAGGTTTGAATGAAAGTCAGGTGAATGGGTGGTAGGAGAGTTTAAAAGGGAGCATAATCACGACTTAGTTATTCAATTTGAGACTCAATTTCTTTGTTCGCACAAGACTATTAAGGATTCTAATAAGGCTCAGATTATAGCATTGCATAATGTTGGGGTCAAATCAAATAAAATCATGGACCATTTGATCCAACAAGCTAGAGGACACGAGAATATGGGGTTCAATCCAAAAGACCTCTACAACCATATAACGGCAAATCACAACAACAGTATGCGGGATGGTGATGCTGAATGTGCTTTGGCATATTTACAAGCAAAAGCATATATGGACTCCTCATTTTTTTTCAATACACTGTTGATGAAGAAAGCCGTTTGGCTAATCTGTTTTGGACAGATTCTCAAAGTCGCTTAGATTATGCATGTTTTGGATATGTAGTTGCATTTGATATAACATATAAGACGAAATTATACAAAAAACCCCTTGTTATATTGGTAGGAGTCAACCACCACCAGCAGACTATAGTAATTGGTTTTGGACTATTGGTTGATGAGACCATCGAAACATACACTTGGGTGTTGCAAAATATGCTTGTAGCAATGAACAATAAGACTCCTATTTCAGTCATGATAGATGGGGACATAGTAATGAGTAAAGCTATTAAAATGGTTTTTCCAAAGTCTCGATATTGTTTATGCATGTAGCTTCTTGAAATGAATGTTTTTTCAAATCTACATTATAAGGAAGTTTATGAAAGTTTAATTAGTAGATTTGAAAAAGCATTCATTTCAAGAAGCCACACGCATAAACAATATCGAGACTCTAGAAAAACCATTTTAATAGCTTTACTCATTGCTTTGTCCCCATCTATCACGACTGAAATAGGAGTCTTATTGTTCATTGCTACAAGCATATTTTGCAACACCCAAGAATATGTTTCGATGATCTCATCAACCAATAGTCCAAAACCAAATACTATAGTCTACAAGTGGTGGTTGACTCCTACCAATATAACAAAGGGTTTTTTGTATACATTCGTCTTATATGTTGTATCAAATGTGACTACATATCCAAAACATTCATAATCTAAGTGACTTTGAGAATCTATCCAAAACAAATTAGCCAAACGGCTTTCTTCATCAACAGTGCATTGAAAAAAAATGAGAAGTCAATATCTACTTTTGCTTGTAAATATGCCAAAGCACATTTAGCATCACCATCCCGCATACTATTGCGATTTGCCACTATATGGTTGTAGAGGTCATTTGGAGTGAACCCTATATTCTCATATCCTCCAGCTTGTTGGATCAAATGGTCCATGATTTGATTTGATTTGACTCCAACATTATGTATTGCTATAATCTGAGCCTTATCAGAATCCTTAATAGTCCTTTGCGAATGAAGAAATTGAGTCTCAAATTGAATAACTAAGTCATGATTATGCTCCCTTTTAAACTCTCCTACCACCCATTCACCTGATGTTTGTTCAAACCTAATACAAAAAGTGGCCTTGCAACCACTTCTTATTATTGGTCTCTCATGCATGCAATTTAAATTGGCCTCATTTTTCCTAATTCGCAATCCTTCCTTTGCATAAACCCATCTTCTAGAGGTCACAATGTTATCTTTATAACGCTTTATCTCATCTTTGCGAATACTAGAGCCAACCAACATTGCATATGTGTTATAAAATTCTCCACCATTCAAACCAGTTATTTGGGCATCAGTCAATTGATCTATTCCTTTTTTGAGGACATTGCTCTAATGTTTTCCCACATCAATGAAAATAGCCTTCTCTTGGTTCTCTGTATTTTGATCCATGTGGACTTGTGGACTAATATATTATTCCTAAACAAAGATGTACACTTTTCAATAATAATAATAATAATAAATAAATAAAGGGGATCATGATCCACTGTAAACATCTTTGTATCGATCCATGTGGACCAATATATTATTCCTAAAAAATTAATACATAACCATAGAAAGTATAAATGAACTCTATTTTAGACTACTATACAAAGGAAACCAACAACAAAACAAAATTAAAAACGATGGTTCATGAGCAAAACAAACAGCAATACAACAAAAAGAAATCCAGCCGGAAAAAGTAAAGAAAAGGAAACCAAATTGAAATCAGTAGTATAAATAAAATTAAAAGCTTAATAGTTCAAGTATATACAAATTATCTATTCTCTCACTTGCTAGGAACCAAAAGGAATAATAGAAAAAATAGAAGTTTCTGGGTTTTGTTCCTAGCAACCCTGCGAAACCGAAAGGAACAAAACCATTTAGCGATACAAAAGCCAAATGGCAATAGTTAAAAAACCCAAATGAAAAACTATAGAATAAGGATGAGACATACTGAGATTTTAGTGACGAGAAACAGTGGAGACTTCAAACAAAAGGATAGAGAAAGAGAGGAAAAACGGTGGCCGTTATCATTGACATTGAGGGAAAGAAGATTTGGGATGAACTACGGTTTTTTCTTAAGCATATTTCTTGTGGGCTTTTTTGCTTATGGACCTTAAGGAAAATTAAAAATTCGAAAAAATTAAAATTGGAGGTGTGAAGAGCTAGGATTTGAACCAAAGTGCTAGGCAAAAACATAACTGAATTACCACCATGCTGATGCACTAAGCTTAACTTATAAAATATATAAATATGTATAACTAAATAAATAACTAATTAATTAATTAAACACTTAATTAATTAACTAATTAATATATCGATATTAATTCCACACATTAATGTTAATTAGAAAATGATAAACATCAATAAAGTGACCTCAACTATGTCGTTTTAGAAGGAGGTATGCCTTGACCATTACAAGAATCCAAGTGTTACCAAGCCAACCATTTTGAGTCTTTTAAAGCTATCACACTATCATATGCCAGAAACCTTAGAGTTTATAAAATAACTTCATCAAGAAATACAAGAGATAGAGAGTAGTGGAATTGCTTCTAAAACGATTATATATATATATATATATATATAGAGAGAGAGAGAGAGAGAGAGAGAGAGAGAGAGAGAGAGAGAGAGAGATTGAAGCAACTAAAAGAAGACAATGCCATAAATTATATGGCTTAGTCTCAACTAAAAGAAGACAATGCCATAAATTATATGGCTTAGTCTCAATCCTAGTAAATAGATCTTACTTACACTAAGGAGTTAGTGAGGGCTACTATTAGCCACCCATATGAACAAAGAAAGTATGAGTTGAAAATTGACCTTTTAACAGCCAATTATATTCAAATTACACATTCCAATATTTTATAAGAACAAATATCAAACGGCTTTAAAATGAAGAGTTTGTATAAATTTTGTGAAACCTTGAACACAGAGAGAGAGAGAGAGAGAGAGAGAGAGAGAGAGAGAGAGAGAGAGAGAGAGAGAGAGAGAGAGATCAGTGCTTGTGGCACTGATAAGTCTTCAACAACAAAAACATTTCATTGCTATTAGTGTCACACCCTAAATCTCAAAAAGTCCAAAGCATAAGAAAGACATTTCAAAGTACCTATAGATTTTTTTCCTTTTTGACAATCCAATCCACAAAAATCATATCAAGTACCAACATCAAGAATTATCATAATAATTCCATTGAACATACTCTCATAATAAGTCAGAACTCTAAGCAATAATTACAAGGACCATTGGCCATAAAAGAATAGAGGTCTAAATAAATAATTACATATTATCAACTTGTTCCATCAGTGGGAATAACGTCACAACCACTATAATATGCAAAAGAATGAGTCAAGCTTATTCTAAGACATACATCATCTAATATCTCCATTACAAAAGTTCAGCCTCCATCAATAGTTAGTCTAACTACTATTAGCCACCAAAAAATTATGTCAAAAGATTGTTGCCTACGCTGAAAAGTTTATAAAATAATGGAATGAAACAGAGCCCAGTAAGTAGCATAATTAATAGGAGTGGGGGTAATACAAGCTTCATCTTCAATAATAATAATAATGTAACAAGAATGATTTAATAATGAAACACAAAATTTCTCAAAGTAAATATCTTAAAACTATATGCTATAATATGTGAGCACCAACAATATAATTTTCAAGACCATAATATCTAACATAAGGTGAATTATCACAAATATACCACACTACCACATAGATCGGTCAAGGAATCCACCAATTCACAACTGACATGATATTGTCCTCTCTGGTATGCAGACTTTTGGCTCCATGAACAACAGCCTTACCTATACTTACAAGGTTTTTTTCTCCTCCCATGGGCAACAAAGAGAGCGCGTCAAATAGGACCTCTCTTGCGTGTGGTTTCTTGGTCCCATGGACAGTAGTCTCATCCACACACAATTAAGAAACTTCTTCTTCCCATAGACAACAGGGAAGAACGTGTCATCCAAAATGAAAGGGCACTGATCTAGATTTGAGTCCATTGTCACAAAGACTATGGAAACCAAATCAGGTGATCATCAAAAAATCACACACGGCATGGTGTTAAAACCACATAAGCTCATAAGTTACATTACTTTGAAACACATAGTTCATATCCAGGTAATTTCAGAAAAACCTTAAATAATCTAATTTCTACAAAGTTTGTAAGGTTCTTAACTTCATTCTTGTTAAGAGATTTTCTATCAATTTTCCAAATAGTACAAGATAAGATAAACATCTTTAAATTTTTCAATATATTATAAAATCAATGATTTTCTTATCAAAGATTAAATAAAAGATGTTCATTTTTCGATATCAACAATTCATGCATTTTCCCAAATGCAATACCAAATATAATGCACTTTTCATATATAATCATATATATATATATATATATATATTAAGGTTACGACACGATAGTTTTTAGAAAAAATATAGTTTTCATAGGTAGTTTCCAAAAGCGTGTTTAACCCAAAAATAACATTTATACAACATGGTTATTTTTTAAAAATTTCATTAAAAAGCTATTTACCTCGCAACTGCAAAAGCCTAATTCTCCAAGTTTCAAGGAGATTAGCTAGAACCTAAACAATATCAAGTATACTTATCACAATAAGTATAGAGGTTGAAATTGTATCTAGCTACAATTTAGAAATTGCCAAATAAACACTTAATTAGGCAAGCATAGTATTTAACCTCATTAATAATAATATATCTCACTTCCAAAGATTTTCAAAAATTAATTCACAAGGCATAAATTCCAATTTATAAAGTTAACCTATTTAACATCATCTCCAACATTATGACTAGTTTCTATAAAATTTACACTACATCATTAATAGGCTCATGAAAGCAAAATCAAAATATCCTCCAAGACAAGAAATTTAGGACTTCAACTAACTTTAAATAAACCCAATGGCAATGAAAAAATTAGATTTACCAATCATCACATGTTATAACTTGAAACCCCTAAATTTCCCACCATACATAAACCATAAGTAGTCATCATTAGCACAAATTATATAGTCACTCATCAAATAATTCCACCAATACAAATCTATATATAAAAACACATAAATATCACTTCCAATACTCATAAATCACTTGGGTATCATTATTAAAGTTTAGATAAAAATAACCTCAAGCAAAACTGTAAAACCCACCAAAAATATTAGAAAATTTTACCTCAAATAAAAGGGATGATGATGCTTAGGGGTTCCTAAGAATTTTTCCGGTGGTCATGCTGGAAAGTGACGGTGGAAATAGTGATATGGAGGTACTGGCGGGAGAGTTTGAACTAGTGAAGAGGAGTGTTCTACTGAAAATTAAAAAGAAGAAAAAGAAAGAAAAGAGAAGGAGAAGTGAGGAGCCGGTCAAAGAGTAAAAGATAAGTGAAAATGAGTGGTGGGAATGGGTGGGGTAGGTGGGGTAGTTGGGAGGCATGTGTGGTCCACTAAAAAATCCGACTTTCATTTTTTTTTTTTTTTTGGTCTTACTGACTAGGACGTTACAATTAGGGTTCTCTCAGACTTAGCTAATGGAGGCTCTGCTGACTCAAATGAGGCTCACACTTATCATTATGGTCGAAATGCTAAACCCTCAAAGACAAAATTATTTTGATAAATTTTTTAGCAAGGACTGGGTTGTTCGTTTTTTGTAAAATTGGTCAATTGTGCTTAATTGTTTTTATCTTTTCTATTGGTAATTTTTGTTATTGTGGAAATTTTTTGGGATGTTTATTTTGTTTTAGATGAGTCTAAATGTAATAATAATTTTATGAAACAAAATTGCATAGACACTTTAGTTAGGGTGGTTATACCCGTGTCAAACACAGTCATTTAGGACACTCCGACATATGTGGATCTAATGAAAATGCCTCAAAAAGGATTGTCACATGTGATGTTGGAACTGTATAATGTGATGATGAAATTGTTAAATGTGAGAAAAAAAGTAAGGGAACCACTGAATATGACAAAAAAACGGTTACATGTGATGTTGAAACTACACAATGTAAGAATGAAATCGTCAAATATGAAAAAAAAAAAAAAAAAAAAAAAAAAAAAAAAAAAAAAAGAGTAAGAGAACCACCCAATGTAATAAAAGAACTGTCATTTGTGACAAAAGTAGAGTTAGATGTGATGTTGGTATTGCTTAATGTAATAATGGAACCATCAAATTTAAGAAAAAATAAATAAATAAAGGAATCACTCTATATGACAAAAGAACTATTAAATGTAATATTGGAATTGCACAATGTAATAATGAAATCGTCAAATGTGAGAAAAAAATAAGGCATCCACCGAATGTGACAAAAAACTATCAAATGTGATGTTAGAACTGCACAATGTGAAAATGAAACTGTCAAATGTGAGAAAAAAATAAGAGAACCAACAAATGTGACAAAAAAACTGTCACATTTAATATTAGAATGGCACAATATGAATATGAAATAGTCAAATGTGAGAAAAAAAGTAAGTAAACCACCAAATGTGACAAAAAAAATTGTCACATATGATGTTGAAACTGCATAATGTGACGATAGAACTGTCAAATGTGAGGAAAAAAAAAAGAAACGAGAACCACTGAATGTGACAAAAGAATTGTCATATATGATGTTTGAATTACACAATGTGAGGATAATACCATCAAATGTGAGAAAAAAGTAAGAGAACCACCAAATGTGATAAAATAACTGTCTTATGTGTTGTTGGAATTGCAGAATGTGAGAATGAAATCATCAAATATGAGAAAAAAAATAAGGAAACTACCAAATGTAAGAAAAGAACTGTTACATGTAATGTTGGAGCTACACAATGCGAGAATGAAACCGTTAAATGTGAGAAAAAAGTAGGCTAACCACCAAACGTGGCAAAAGAACTGTCATATGTGTTGTAGGAATTACACAATGTGAGGATGAAATCATCACATATGAGAAAAAGTAACCTTATAGTAGGTCACCTACTAGTTGGTACCGTACTTCCCCTCAACTGCCCTATTTAAGAACCAAACATCTTTTATACTTTCCATGTTTTATTTCCATTCAAATTTGAATTAAACCTTAAAAAAGTGAATCCCTTGGCATTATTGGCCCAAATTATTTTAGAAAAGATTCAATCACTTACTAAAAACTTTCCCAATATAAATGTCAACTTAAATTTGAATTTAAGGCCTTCATTCTAATCTACCATACACCCTTAGTGCAATGGACATTTCATAAGTATAAGTGCTTGTGGAGTGTGGGGGACAAGGCCCAAGGTTCAATTCTCTAAGAGCAAGTTTTACACACATATACACTTAGATTATACTAAAGTAGAATTTCTATCTTTTATATAAAAAGGCCTTCGTTCCAATGAAAATATCTTGTTCTTAGTCACCCCATTAAAGCCTTTACATTTTCCAAATTGATTTTTAGGATTCAAATTTAAAATTCAAACATTGATTAATTTGATTAAAATGATTTCAAATGAAGATATATCATAAAATGTACCATTAATAAAAAAAAAAAAATATATATATATATATATATAAAGGAAATAATATAAACGCCTTTAAAAAATACCATAATTTTCTCCCAATGTTAAATACCAAATCTACCAATAATACTAATCCTTAACTCTCTCCCAATTATTACTCTCTCTTTCTTAATTCTCTCCTAATTACTTATTACTCCCTCTTATCAGTTATTTTCTCCCATGAGTAATACTTTCCCTTTAATTGCTGTACACGATGCGGTGCGGCCGGTTTTTTGAAGCATTTTTGCACCACACCTATAGGAGCAGTTTTCCTTCATCCCTAACTACACCTCACCTGTGGTTGGGTGGAAACCGGTCTATAGAAGGCGCGGTGCAAAATACCGATTCGATGCGATTAGTTCGGCAATGCAATTAACAACCCAAACCACATCATACTCATGAAAAAAAAAAAAAAACCCAAATATTCCAAAAACAAAAAATCAAAAGAAAAAAAAAAATTTCACAATCTTTCTCTCAAACATACCCATTTCAAATCACAAAAACCTAAATAAAAAAAAACTAAACCAAACCTATAAAAGATCAAACCAAACCTATAAATGATCAAACAAAACCATTGAAAATAAAATACATAAACAAATCTGGTAGAAAGCATTATATTTGCAAGGAAAAGCATTTGAAGTCAAACTCATCACTAGAAACTCTTGAGACTATTGTGACAATGAGGAGAGAGGAGAGGGTGAAACTCCAAAAAACGTAGCATCAAGCACTAGATTGCGGCGGCAGCAAGCAGTAGTAGCAAGCGGCGGAGGTTGAGGGGAGAGAGAGAGAGAGGAGAGATGAAGACTTTTGTTGCTAACTTGCTGGGATTGGAAGGGTAGGCAAATAAGAGTGAGAGATATAGAGAGGGTGGCTAAATAAACTTAGGGTTCTAAATTAAAAGGCCAAAAAATGTTTTTTTTTTTTTTAATTTTTTTTTTTTTAAATTTGATGATAAAACTACGTCGTTTTGGTGCTGATATTAAAATTTAATATAAGGTCCTAAAACGACGTAGTTTTAGTGCCAGATTTTATATATATATATATATATAATAAAAATAAATAAACGACGTAGTATTAGTGCCAGATTAAAAAAAAAAAAAAAAAAAAAAACCTATCCTTAAATTCCAGCGCCGTTTTCTTCTTCTTCCTATTCTTGGCATTTGCCTTCATGGCTTCTCTGGATTTTCTTCGTAAACATTGATACATATATGTTAAATTATAGTGTGTCTATTTAAATAGATACCGGTGCGGTGCGATTTCTCGTCGGAGTGCAAAACAGCCACCGCTCGCCGCACCGGACGTCTTCGGTTTGTCCAGATCGCTGCCAACCATCCCGCCGGGCACCTACGGTGGGCTTGTGAAGCGGTCGGACGGTTTCGCCGGTGCCGGTCGGTACCTGAACAGGCCTAGCCATTTCCAGTCTGAAGTTGAAGAAGATCTTCATCTAATGTCTCAGTCTCATCGCATGAGAAAACCGACATTGTCGTCCGAGCGTGTCCCTGACGAAGTAGTATTCGACATCCTAACTCATCTGCCAGTGAAACCTAGCATCCGATTCAGGTGCGTTTCCAAATCTTGGAACTCGACTATCACCGCCCCCAATTTCATTACCACACATCTTAACAATAACCGAGCAAAATCATCATTACCCAATGATGGTTATCTTCTATATACCTCACAAGCCATGTATCCTTCGTCTCACCAACAATTGTGCGTAGTTGTTCGCAATAGCGACCACACGTTAACTGAGTTATCAAGGTTTAGATCACCCTTTTGTGGTTCCAACGTGATTGGTTTTTGTAATGGCATATACTGCTTCTTTGAGAATAATAATTATTCAATATCTTTATGGAATCCAAGTATTAAAAAGCTTAAGATTCTCAATCCTATTCACATACCTAGGTATGATGGTATGGTCACTCATGGACTTGTGTATAATTCTCAAAACAATGACTTCAAGATTCTCAGAATTGTGTTTGATGGAGAGGTTTCTGGATGTAATGTGCCGCTACCACTTGAGGCTGGGGTGTACACTTGGAGTACTGATTCATGGAAATATATTGACGTCTATATGGAGTCATTGAGTGGGTCTGGACTCAGTGCTTCTATTGTTGATATACAAGAGAAACCCTTTATATTTGTCAATGGAGCTCTGCACTCTATGATACATACTAGGGGCCACAATTTCATATTGTGCTTTGATGTCAATGATGAGACATTCCAAGCGATAATGCTGCCCGACAATTACTTAGATGGGTTATCTCCAGATTTTGATCAATTTGAACAACTTGTGGTTTTCAAGGGATCGTTGGCTTTAGTTGCTTTTGGTAGAGATTTATATGAAGAACATGATTTATGTTTCATATGGGTGATGACTGAATATGGTGTGTTTGAT
Source organism: Quercus variabilis (assembly GCA_030445155.1). NCBI lineage: Eukaryota > Viridiplantae > Streptophyta > Magnoliopsida > Fagales > Fagaceae > Quercus > Quercus variabilis. Next base: position 7,054,662 of record CP129451.1, read on the forward strand.
TCTTGGACTAAAAAAACTGTAGCAGTAGATTATTTGGTTGAGAGGTTCTTTGGCTGCACCAGAAGGGGTGAACTTCTAATTGAAACACTTGACACTGGGCTTGTTTCATTTGACCCTGATAGTCTAGATCAGAAAAATCTTGAAATTCAACGTTCTCCTATTTGGTTAGGTTACTCTACTGATTTTGTGGAGAGCTTGGTTTTACTTGATGGGGTAAACCTCTCATCTGAGAGCTTGGTTTTACTTGATGGGGTAAATGTCTCATCTGAATACGAAGATTAGTCTTTACCAAAGAGTAGTTTGTTAAATTTTCTAATGAAGTAGCAATCTTTTTGGAGGTCATATTGACAAGTATTTTGTAGTTTCATGTATGCAATTTGAGTATTAAATGTTGCTCCCCTTATTATGTTGTGCACATGCACATCCTCAAAGATGGTAATTTCATGGTGTTGTGTACATATTTAGCCAACATAATCTTATCTCATTTTCATGCCCTAGTGACAGCATGTATAATTTGGTGACCTTAGTTTCCTAGGCTTTAGTCCAAAGAAACATATATGGTTCAATATCTGAAATTGTGCGCTTTTGTGATATTTGCTCACATATATATTTAATTGCTTAATTGGTTTTTATATTTATTTTGATTCCTTGAAAATGTTGGGATTTGCTTTTTTGGTTGTTTTGTAAGAAATTGAAATAGAGAAAATATATTTACATAGTCTGGTAATGTGTGCCCAATGTTAGGATTTGCTGATCATGAAATAATTGAAATTTAGAATGTCGTATGATATAATCTGGCAGCTGGGGTAGTGAAAAATTGTTGATAAGCAGGCTTAGTGATACTGACATTTGACATATACAGCAGATCAAATCTTGTCCTAAATACTATAAATTTTCAATGTAGATATTCTTTTTTAATTCTCTCAAGAGGTCTATCAATTTAATGTAATTATATGCTTTGTTTAGTTTGCCTACTACCCAATGATTGTTGTGGGTCTGTGTAGAGATAATATGCAGCACTCAATAACTATTTATAACTTCCTAGTCATTCGATTAGTAGTTTTGATTTGCAATCCATTAATATATATATGATGTATTCAAATGCTTGTGATTGAATCACTGTTTTCTGCCTATGTTTTTATAATTAAGATAATAATAACTGTTTATAACTTACTAGTATGATGCACCCTCTTCTTTGTAACACCTTTTGCAAGACTAATCTGGTTTGCTTCTCCTCTCACTGTACAAACAGAATCCATACAATTTACCACCATTGATGAATGGAGTTAGAAATGGATCACAACTCACAAGGACACAAAGGGAAAAGGATCCTCTTGTGCACTTTATGGTCATTAATTACGGCTTCATAGAAATAACATTTGCTTTGAAGAAGACAAATCAAATCCCCTCCCCATACCTATTTTTATTCTGTATTGAGAACCTAACAGCTAACTGCTTTAATGAGACAAGGTAAATCTAAAGATTATACTAAGGGGGTGATGGTGCGTAGATGAGTCCCACGGGTTTCTCATATCCTATTTGCTAATGATAGCTTTTTGTCAAGCAATCACTCAAGAGGAGGACGGTGTACTTTGCTCTTCTAAAGCTTTATGAATATGCCTCAGGCCAAAAACTTACTGAAAACAAAACACAAGGCCACATTCAAATCCTGCTAGGCATAGAACATTCTGAAAAGTGTTTGGCCCTACCAAATACATACAAGCAATGAAGGAGTCAAGGGCAGAAGGGCTATATGTTGAATTATTGATGCTTTCGTATATTTAAAGTTAGGGTAAATTGTAAAGTACACTCCTAAAATATGAGGTTGTTTGGATTTAGACTCTGAAGTTTGGTTTTGACTCCGTTAGTAAAACCTCACCCTCCGTTAGTTTTGTCTCTTTGTTTTAAGTAAAACGTCATTGTTTTGGGAGGTTTTTTTGGTTAAATTACTGGTTGTCTTAAAAGTTTAAGCTATTGAGATACGGTAAATTAAATTATTTAATCACATACTTTTAATATTCCCTTTTTATGTGTAGGTCGAAACTATCTACGAACTTAAAATCTTTTACTCTAATACCATATTAAATTACTAATTATTCTAAAGGTTGAAGTTATTGGGATATAGTAAATGTAATTATTTAATTACATATTTTTACCATTTTTTGGGTTCTGTCCAGAGCCATTTCCTGTCCACCATGTATATTGCTGCCAAAGCTTGGACACAAAAACTTTCTTTTTTAATTAATGCTAGCCATTGTTCTTTTCGATTGGCACGGATCGAGCACTCCAAGCCAGGGAAGTGAAAAGTGGTTGTTCTCCTTTGATGAATTCTACCAAAACTTTCTAATCAGTGCATCCATTTCCTAACACTAACACCTCTTTGGAAATAAAAAGGACGACATGGCATAAATGAGATTTTATTAATGTGGCTCTTACCATCCAGGACGGGCTTCGGCATTTCCCACTACTGATTTTGGCTTTCAACTTTTCTTTTAGATCCAATTTTTTGATAAGAATAGAGTAGGAACCCTCAGGTATATTCTATTATACCTTTATATCGATTTAATTCTATCATTTTGTAAACAATTTTTTTTTTGAAATATATTATAAACAATTGTATTTATTAATTTGTTTTCTTTATTTTTAATGATATAAAATATATATTTGTAGTTTATTGAAATTATGAATGATTGAAATAAAATATATATCTGTAGTTTATTGAAATTATGAATATTCCTTATCAGTTGATGCGTTCAAGATTGCAAATTTGCAATATGTAGTGGGTGGACTCCACCCAAGATTGCACTATCACAGGGCTTGAACTTTGAAGTTGCGCTTATGGGTTAAAGCTTTGATGATTACTTCAGTCACTGTAATTCAGGAACCCCAAGGCTTAGATTGTAAAAAAAAGCCTTAAAATCTTCCGCATAGAACCTAGAAGATCTCCGTTCGAATCACCGATGATGTCTCAGTCTCAGGCTCAGCTCAGGAAAAAGCCAACATTCTTGGCGGAGCGTGTCCCGGATGAGGTCGCATTCGACATCCTCACTCGGGTTCCAGTGAAATCCTTAATCCAATTCAGGAGCGTTTCCAAGTCTATGAACTCCACCATCACCAGTCCCAATTTCGTTACCACACATCTAAGCCTCAACAAAGCCAAATCATTAGCCAATAGTAATAATATTAACGATGATCATGACAATGGCCATCTTCTATATACCAATTCTCTTTGGCCTCAAGAAGAATTGCGTGTGGTTTTTCGCAATAGTGACCACAAGTTAACTGAGATATCAAGGTGTAAAATCCCCTTTTTTTGTTCTCACATGATCGGTTTCTGTAATGGCATATAGACGTGGCAAAATAGGTGGGTCGGGTCGGGTCAGTCGGGTTTGCAGGTCAAACGGGGTTGTGGGTCAAAATAGGTCATTTTTAAATGGGTTAATCGGGTTACGAGTCAATCGGGTTGCGGGTTAGGTCGAGTTTACCCATATTTTTCAAACAAGGTTTTTTTTTTTTTTTTTTTTTTTTTTTTTTTTTTTTTTTTTTTTTCAATTACAAAAACAAATCAATGACAATCTATTTAGAGAGAATGAATAAAATCAATTCAGCGAATGAATTGCACTTAAATTAATGCCACTTGTTAATATCCTTCCAATTCTAATAGTTTTGAGCATGAAAAAAATTATTTATTCCATAAATTCACGATGGAAAAAATCTTCAATGTTAATAATTCACTATCAAAATGCATATAATTACAAGTTTACATTTTCAAAAAAAGATAGATCTTAAAACAAATAAAACAAGTAAGCCAGCAAAGTAACAAGTTATCGGTCTTCTTAAGTGCACATGTTCCTATTGCATTTAAAATAATAGTAAAGTTAGATTACTTAGAAAGATAAACTAAACAAAAAAAAAAAAAAAAGATTTAAAAATAAGCATAACATATTAAGTAAAGAAAAATAAGTAAATATTTTATAAGAATTACATCTCAATCTCAATCTACTCAATGTTGGTAGCAGATTCAGCACTACAAATATTCATACTTGCAAATTGTAGCTCAAGTTGGCCAATTTTGTCAGCATCTTCATCTACAATACAATATTTTAATATTACTTAATGTACCATGAAAGCAAATCAATAAAGAATTAAAATTGTATAATTTTGACTATAAAAAAATTAAATTACCTTCAAACCCATATAGCTAACTTTTAGTACACAACGTAGCTTCCACATTCTCAAGTAAAAGACGTGATCGATACGGAGTAAGAATTTTTTTCCCAATGCTAAAACTTGATTCAAAAGTAACAGTGGTTATCGGAATGTTCATGAGATCTCGTGCTATTAAAGAGAGCTCTGGAAATCGATTATAATACTCTTTCCACCAAGAGAGAACTTCCACCTTTGAATTTTACTTTTTGTTAAGTCTAGGCTCTTCTAAATACAAGTCCAACTAAGAATTTTATTTTAATTTTTTTTTTGGGCACCATGACTACTTTCATAATAATCAAATTCCTAATTATTAAAAAAATTACAATGAAAAATAATACCACATAACATTACAATCTTATTATTAAAAAAACATAGCACAACATATACCAAACTGAATGAGATATTTAGTCCTTTGGAGTCTGAACAATGGACTACAGCTAAGTTGAATGAGATTTTTTTTTTTTTTTTTTTTTTAAATGGCTATCTTGACCGATGACTCTTGATAGCCTTCGCCCTTGTGTAACGTGTTGTAGGCAATTGGCAAGCACTAAAGCTAGGCTAGCTAGCTCTTATTGGTTTTGATGATTTTTTTTTTTTTTTGAGAAACGGTTTTGATGAATTAAATAGTCATTCTCTATAATATATTTATTATTGGTTTTGTTACTTTGTGTTTTATGTACTTAGTATTAGGACGTAATTAAAAAATATTTTTTAGCGAATTTTTTTAACTGGTCGGGTTATGGGTTATCCTGGTCGGGTCGGGTCACGGGTCAACTTGTTTTTGCGTCGGGTCAAAAAATTAGGTTTGAGTTAGGTATTTTTCTAGTTAGGTCGAGTTGGATTAGAAAATTCTGACCCGTATTGCCATGTCTAATAGCATATACTGCATCTATGACCAAAGTCACGACCTCGGGTATAATTTATTCAAGGTCTATTTGGATGCTGCTTCTTGCTGAAAACTTAAAACATTGTAGCAAACTAATTTTTAAATGTATAAATAGTATCGTGAAACCAAGTTTTAAAGTTATTTTTTATTAAAAAAGTACTTGTATGTCCTGTGAATAGTGCACGAACCCACTAAAAAATGCACGGGATAGCACAAACGCAAACGTTGAGGAAAAGAACGCTGTATCCAAACTAACACTTAGTATATTTGTGGAACCCTATCATTAAAAAGTTTAAGAGGCTTACTCCTACTTCCTGGCGTATGCATTTTGGTAGTTATTTTCGTATTGCTCATGGACTTGCATACCATGCTCAAAACAATGACTTCAAAATTCTCAGAATTGTATCTCATGATGCTTGTTATGGAAAAAAAGAGCCGCAGCTTGAGGCCGAGGTGTACACATTGAGTACTGATTCATGGAGAAGTGTTGTGATACCAGAGGAGTAATTAAGTAATGCTTCTACTTTTGATATGCAAGACCAAACCTTTTTATTTGTCAATGGAGCTCTGCACTCATTAGTATATACTATGGGCCGCAATTTCATTTTGATGTCAATGATGAACAATTCCGAGAGATTATGTAGCCGCACCATTACTTAGATGGATTCTATATTATTCTTGAACGTCTTGTGGTGTTCAAGGGATTACTAGCTTTGATTGTTTTCTATGCATCTCTAGACTGGAGTGTTGTAACTGAAATGTGGGTGATGAGGGAGTATGGTGTTGTTCAGTCTTGGACTAAAAAATTTGTACCAGTAGATTCGTTTGAGATGTTCTTTGGCTGTGTCGACAATGAACTCCTAATCGAAACACATAAAAGTGGGATTGTTTCTATTGACCTTGATACTCTAAATTAGAACAATCTTGGAATTCAAAGTCCTACATGGTTGGGCTACACAGCTGATTTAGTGGAGAGTTTGGTTTTGGTTGATGGGATAAACGTGTCATCTGAATATCAAGATTAGTTCTTATGAAAGCAAAGTGGCAATCTATGTGAAGTTCTCTATGTGTTTTGGTTGGTCAATGTTTTCTAACTGTGTTTTTCAATGGTAAAATATTAATAATGATCCATTCTCTCCTTTGTAACATTTTTGCGACATTGAATGATTTGGAATTTTTGTGTGCTTAATCTGTTACTCCTGGCCTAAGAATTTAGATAATCCGCTCAAGAATAATTTTTATGCGTGTGGCATAAATGATATCAGACATAGCTGCAGACCTGCAGTGCCTATCCTGACTAATAAACCTTTTGTAGTGTTTGTCTTTTATGGTGTCGTATGAAAGTTGTTGAAGAATTTTCCTCTTATGCAAGTTGTATTATGTAGTCCTTTACCACTATTGTAGACATTAAGGTGTGGAAAATGCTAAAAGTGCTATCAATTTTACAACAAAAATTTCGAAAACTATGTTGGAAATTAGTGTGATTGGTGCCACATCAATAACTAAATTTCTAAATTATTATTATTTTTGTGTTTTAAAAGTTGACACATCTGTAGCATTCCTCTTAAAGTATTGCTGTGACATGGAAGTGTAAAAAGTTGGGCAGTTTTTTGCTGCACTGACGATGTTGAACTTCTGTTCGAGAAGTTTGGCACCGGACTTGTTCATTTGATCCAGAGTCAAATCAAGCAAAACCTTGGAATTCTACATGGGTGGCTGACACGGCTAATTTCTTTAAGAGCTTAGTTTTACTTGATGTTGGAAAGATTGTTTTCTATGTAATTTGCTGAAAGATTAAGACAACATTGTGTTTTGTTTTCTTTCCTATTGTTGCAGACTTAAAAGTAATGTTTTGATATGCCAGGATAAATTTTATTAAACAGAAAAGAACCCTTTCAGTTGTTATGGCTATTATTTATCAACCAATTTTTGTGGACTTTCTAGCAAATGGTATATTCATAGCCTTAACACACTTGTAATGATTACAGGATTTGGCATCAAGTTAACAATTGAAATTGGTTTTACCTATAAATTTGGTACTTAGTTTTCTACACACCTTGTTGGATATCATGCTTTGATTCTGTGGCAACAAAAGAATATTTTCTATAGACTTCACATTTTCTGTGTTGGCTCAATTGATTCCCCCCCCCCCCCCCCCCCCTCCCCTAATCTCTATAGTTTTTTTTGCTTATTTATTTGTCTCTCTCTTAAGCTGGCAAGCATACGTAGAGCTATATGAAATGAATAATAAACTCTTGGAATTAGGCCATAGTGACAACATGAACAATTTGGTGAGCTTAGTTTCCTAGGCTTTAGTCCGAAGAAACAAGGGAATAATCTTTTACAATGTATACACAATGCATAAAGCCAAATCATATACTTTAATATCTAAAATAGCACGCTTTTGATATTTGGTCACATATTTAATTGCTTAATTGATTTTTATATTTATTTTGACACTTGAAAATGTTGGGATTTGCTTTTTTCTTGGAGATGTAAGAAATTGAAAATAGAGAAAATATATTTACAGAGAGCACTAGTAATGTTTGCCCAAAGTTAGGATTTGTGATCATTGGGAACTATTGAAATTTAGAATGCTGTATGATGATCTGGCTGAAGTAGTGAAATTGTTGATAAGCGGGCTTAGTGACATTGACAATATATATCCTTGAAAGTCTTTAATTTTTGTATACAGCAGATGAAATGGTGTCCTAAATACTTTGAATTTTCAATGCAGATATTCCTTTTAATTCTCTCAAGAAGTCTATTAATGTAATGTAATAATAAGCTTTGTTTAGTTTGCCTACTACTCAATGATTGTTGTGGGTCTGTGTAGAGAAAATATGCAGCACTTCAAATAACTATTTCACTTACTAGTCGTTTGATTAGTATTTTTTATATATATGGTATATTCAAATGCTAGTGATTGAATCACTGTTTTCTGCCTCTGTTTTTATAATTAAGATAATAATAACCATTTATAACTTACTAATCTGATTCTGATGCACCCTCTTCTTTGTTACACCTTTCTCCAAGTAGAATCATTTTGTAATTTAGTTTTGCTTTCCTACTGCAATAGACAAATGAAAGAAATGTAAGATTACCAAGGGAAACAAGAGTTTGTTGAATAGATCCATTGAAATGGATAACCCTTTTTGTCCTTTTAGTGGAAAGGATCCTTATTAATCATATATTATTATTGATGTGATTTTGCAAGACTAATCTGGTTTGGTTCTCCTCTCACTCTACGAACAGAATCCATTCAGTTCACAACCATTAATGAATGGAGTTGGAAATGAATCACAAGGACACAACGGATTTCTTAATAACAAAAATACTCTAAATTATAGATAAACATACTTTTGGTGGTGGAAATAAACATTTTTTTTTCTTATAAAATTAACTCTGTATGGATACCTTTATCATTTTTCTGCTTACAACAAGTGGAGAGGGGGATTCTAAACCAAATTCTATAGGAGAGGAGGGTAATGTTCAAAATCACAAGACTATTGACTATGTAGATACTTACAACATATGTTAGAATTGTTGTTTTTTCACTTAGAAGGTGAAATTTTGCATTTTATAAGAGACTTGAAACGCTGATAAGAATTATAATTTTTTATAGTTTTGTAAAAACGAAAAACCAAAATTTCATGAATTCTCTTAAACTATCAATTCTTATATGAATTTATGCCTTTACCCACAATTCCTATAATGAATTGTGGCCATGCACTTTTAAGAGAAGGGATGAAAGGAAGAGAGAAAGCATCTCTTATGACAAATATATCAAGTCAATCATGTAACAAGCGAGTAATGCCATGAGGGAATGCTATGTGGGAGGCCAATGAGACCAAGTATGACAAAGAGATAAAATTTGAATGTGACATTTTGGCTTGTTACATGACTTTGAATGTAATTTATTTATTTATTATTTGTGTGTGTGTGTGTGTGTGTTTGTGTGGGAGAGGATTACTCCTTTAGCAAGTTTTGTGAAAATCTTCAAAGCCTATTTACATGAAGTATATCTAGGCTTGTACTGCTTTGAGAGCTTAAAAATTTGATCCATCACTGTAAACTATAGGAATGAAATTCAGACTTGCTGCATCGGCTCCAAGTTTTCTAGTATACTGTAGTTCACTTAGATCATGTGTTTATAAATTCAAGCAATACTACAGCAATTAAGTGATGAAAAATAATTCTTCTAAAAGAAAGTGAAGAAAAATAATAGGTAGTTGCATGTGGAGGGTCCATAAGCAAACTTGTAGGAATGGGGCAACCAATTCCAGAGATTCATGGTAATTAGTTATGAAATTTGACTCATACTCATTGAAACGATGGTTTGTGTTAGTCTGATAGTATTTGTGTCATTCCAGTCCTTATTTTTTTAGCTTAGGCCAATAACAGAATCCATGATTTTTGCACTTGAGCGTCGTTGGTGTTCCTTGATTTTAGTAGTTGAATTGTTAGTGTTACTTGTATATGATATAAATTCACAAATTTTTGGAGGGAAAATAGAAATATTTAGAAATGAAAAAATGGAATTTATTTTATTTCTAATGAAGCACTTGATAGTTGATACATAATACGAACAAAAGCTAACAAAAGGAATAATGTTCGGATTTGATCGAGGAAACCCTGAGAACCTTAGATAACAAAGAGGATAATGTTTGGATTTGATCGAGAAAATCCTGAAAACCTTTTGAATTTTACTGAGGAAATCCTAACCTTTGTTAAAAACCTAAAACAATAGAGCAGAGCTGCGCACAGTTAAATTAGGTTCCCCCCCCCCAAAAAATTGTGCATGTATCAAAATCAGAAACCCAGATTTGACTCAGTGGGATGTCTTAGTCTCAGGGTGTCCCGGACTACGTCATTGTATTCGACATACTGACTCGGGTGGCAGTGAAATCCTTAATCCGATTCATGTGCATTTCAAAATCTTGAAATTCCGCCATCACCTGCCCGATTTTCATTACCAAACACCTAAACCTCAACCAAGCAAAATCATTAACCAATAATATTAACGATGATCATAATGGTTTTCTGCTATATACCCTATCAACCTGGGATCTTTGGTCTCACAAAGAATTGAGAGTGTCTGCTGTTTGCAATAGAGACCATACATTAATGGAGATATTTAGGTGTGAAATCCCATTTTTTTTGTGCCAAAACCATGGTTGGATTCTGTAATGGCTTATACTGCTTCTATCACTATCGAAATTATATTATATATTTGTGGAACCCAAGTATAGAAAAGTTTTAAGGTCCTCATTGCTACTCCCTTTATTCCTATCTATTCTTTTGGTGTTGCTCTTGGATTTGAGAATTGTTCTGCAAACAATGACTTCAAGATTCTCAGAATTGTGTTTCAAAATTCGCTTCCTGATACACAAGCCTCTCTGCCTGAGGCCGAGGTGTACACGTTAAGTACTGATTCGTGGAGAAGTGTTGCAATATCGGGGGATTCATTTGGAGGATCCAGACCCAATGGATCTGTTCGTGCTCTACAAGAGAACCCCTTTATTTTCCAAGAGAAGCCCTTTATTTTTTTCAATGGAGCTCTGCACTCTATAGCGTATACTAAGGGCCGCAATTTCATTTTGTGGTTTGATATAAATGATGAGATATTCCGAGAGATGATGCTGCCGGAAAAATATTTAGATGGATTATCTCCAAATATTAACAACTTGCAACATCTTGTGGTGTTCAAGGGATTTTTGGCTTTGGTTGCTTTTGGTAAAAATTTAGATGTAAAGAGAAATACATGTTTCATAAGGATGATGAGGGAATATGGTGTGGTTGAGTCTTGGACTAAAAGAACTATACCAGTTGGTTTTGTTAAATTTGAGGGCGTCATTGGCTGCATTAGCAATGGTGAACTTCTAATTGAAACAGATAACTCTTGGGTTGTTTCATTTGACCCTGATAGTCTAAAAGTGAACAATCTTGGACTCAAAAGTCATAGATGCTTGGGTTACACAAGTGACTTTATGGAGAGCTTGGTTTTACTTGGTAGGTAAACGTGTCATCTAAATACGAAGATTTGTCTTTATCATAGATTTCTAGCAAAGTAACAATCTTTGTGAAATTCACATTAACAAGTATTTTGTAATGTCATATATGCAATTTGAGTATTAAATGTTGCTCTTATTATGTTGTGCTCAATGCTCATCTTCAAAAATGGTATATTCATGGTGCAGGATACACAACATGAACTATTTGGTATAAATGTTAGAAGGCTTTTGATAGAAGGCTTTTGACGCAGTATACACAACATGAACAATTATTACTCTAAAATAATAGGCTTTTGGTATTTGCTTGCATTTTTAATTGCTTATGAAGCAGTTTTTAGAGTAAAAATGTTAGAATTAGCTGAAAAACATGAAATTATTGAAATATACAATGTTGTATGATAGATTCTGGATGTGTAGTAAGTTATTTACTTGTTTTATAATTAAGCAGGCTTAGTGACAGATAATATATATGCTCGAAATGTGTTTAATGTCGTTTACAGCAGATCAACATATATCTTGAATACTATGATTTTTCAATGCAGATATTCTTTTAATATTCCTTTCCTGCTAAGCATTAGAATGTTGTAGAGACAAGATTTCATTATTTTACTATATTTATAGCTCAAAAAAAAAAAAAAAAAAAAAATAGCAGCTTGGTTTTCTTTGTGTGTAGAAGGTTGAGCCGGGTTTGTCAAAGAGAGAGCAAGAAGAGTTACGTTTTGCTTCTCTCATTCTGACAAAGTACACCTTTATCAATTGAGAGAGAGAGAGAGGAAGAAGAATTTAAGAAGTGGGAAGAGACCAACAGCGGAGATCTTTACCTACTCATGCCACAAATTGATAATTAGTCCAACAACTAGTTTTTTTTCCTGTTTTTGTTTCTCTTCTCTGCTCTGTTATTTTATTAAACGAATTTTGATTTTGAGTCCGCTCTCCTCCAGTCGCCTCCCTTCGCCACCATCTTAAATTGCCCATTAATTTTAAGGTGATCCAGTCACTCTCTTGTAAACTAATTTCCTTTGAAATTCTAATTTGATAGCTCTCTGAAATTTAGAGTTCTATTCTGTAGTTTAGATTCACTGTTTTAGAATTTATGGATATGAGTATTTGGAATTTATGGATATTGGAATTCTGGATTGAAGATGAAGGAGAAGGGAAAAGTTGAAAACAACTTATGCTTTGTAAAGGAAGAAGTTTAGTTCAAGACTGCAGGTGATTGGGGAGGGATTAGTTTGAAGAAACTTACTGTGTAGTTTAGATTCAACCTTTTTTTCGTTGTATTTTTGTATGTCTTTTATTTTATTTTATTTTTTCATGATTTCTGTTGGACTTGCATGTACTCCTTTGGTTTTTATGCAATTTAAAAAGTTGTTACAAATACTCTCCGGGCATAGATCCTGCTCACGCAGCCGCTAAGTTCACTTTAAATTCCTGTTTGTCTGTCTGTTTAAATAAGGGTAATCTTCCAAGTGCTATCAAGTTGGTTTTTAAGGAAGATTATCCCCCTTGTCTCGTTTCCTTTGTTTAATTCCATTGCAGATTATCAAGAAAAAAAAAACATCCATGCATATCGGTCTTGACATATGAACAAAAGCCCTTGATGAAATGTTAAGATGAAACTGTCAGTTTGGTCATTTACCCTGCAGGCCAACTTTTCCTATTCTGTCTATATCTCGAAATATACTTTCTTGGGATGTCTCGGCTAGGAGAAATTTCATATGCTTAAATACTGTTGACATGTCCTGTAGCTCAACTCCTCCATTTTAAGTAGGTTTACATGCAAGTAAACATACGATTAGATAGATGGAGCACTCTTTTGATGAATTATATATGTTGGATGCTGAAGAGAGAGTGGCGAGTGGGGGGAGCACATTCAGTGATGCTTCATCTTTGTTGCAGTGATAAGACTAGATTTTAGCCCCAAGTGGCATAACCTTTGCTATATAAATGTTAATTTTTTTTCTCACTCATGGAGCTGCTTTGTTAATTAGGTGGATTTTGCAATTCTAGATTAACATATCTCCTGACCCAATCCTTTTTTAATTTGTAACCCAAAAAAAAAAAAAAAAATTCTTCTCATGCAGGTTATGACAGCATAATTTGTTTTCAATCTGATTTCCAGGCCAAAAGGATCGATCGGAACCTATTGGCAAAGTTTTGCTTCCTTTGCCAACCTTTTTCACAAAAACTTAATGTTGAAAGCAATATACTACCTTCTATGAGTTGAAGCTCCTGCTGTTAAAAATTGACGATGGCACTCAGAGAGCCTTGGAAATGGTGAGATTAGCAAAAAAGTAGAAAAAATCTTACGAGTGTAGTAGTATGAGGTTTTCATTGTAGAATAGTGTTCAGAACATAAAATTAATTTTAGTTTTTCATCTATTCATATTTTCATGATCAGTGGCAGCCGGTCATTATGAATCTTAAATTATACAAATATAATAATAATAAAACTTCATATATTCAAAAAAAAAAAAAACACGTAAATATATAAAATCTTATAATTTCTTTTTATGAGTTTTTTTTTTTGAAATTGTTGAATGATAATCACATTATCAATACTGCAAATTATATCTCTTTCAAAAAGTATGTTTAAGAGCCAGTAATAAGTACGGTAATGTAATAATTATTCCTATAGTTTAACTATTCAATAGTTTATTTATTTAAAAATATATTAATTGTATTAATATACACCTACTAATCTTTCTTTCAAATTTAAAAAAATATTTTCTTTTGGAAATATAATTATATGAGTAAGATATTTCCTAAAATATATTTTAAGTTTGACTTAAAATACTTTCATTCCATTGTCTTCAGGATTTTATTATTGTGTTGTCGCCAAACAAATGAATAGTAATAAGTATTACATTACAGCATTTTGTAATCTTTGTAATATATAATCCTATTCCTATGTAATTATTGTTATCGTCTACCAAACGTGCCCTTTTTTCTTAAGTGTTTTTTCCCTTTTGTCTGTAAGGTCCTAATATATTGTCACAACAACTAAAGTTTAAAGACAAAAATTGGTTACAAACTTTGTTGTAATCTAAGACTACAACTTTCATTGAACAAATTAACCTTATTACATATTATGAAAACCTAACTGCTGAATTGCATTTTTTTTTTATGTTTTTAAAACATGAGAAGAAAATGTAACCCAATGGCGAATTTTTCAAAATTCACATTTAGTATGTGTTTGGATCTGGATGAACCTATGTCTGGCGTTTTGCCTTTTTCTTTTTTTTTTTTCCTCTATGTGCTGCACGTGTTTCAGCTTTAGGGGACAAAACACTGTTCACAGGATCCACAACCACTTTATTCAGAAAAAATATATTAAAAATGAGTCCTACGACACTATTCACACATTTAAAAATTATTTTACTACAGTGTTTTCAGTTTTCAACAAAATAAGCTGTATCCAAATGGACCCTTAATAAAAAAAATATTAAGTGGAGTTCTAACCTTGATCCACAACTAAGTTCATTACTAAATTTTGTCCAACGATTAATAATGTTGGGCCTAAAAAAAATTAGGATGGTCACAATTTTTTTTAGTTGTAAAAAAATTCATAAATTTTTTAACTTTATATATAGTATATACATTTTTTCAAGTCAAGGTGGTTCATGGTTCTATGAGGGTGTGACCACCCTAACTTCAACGTAGAGTGAGAGAAGCATTATCTATTGTAAATTAATTCTTATCTCACTAAAATATTTGACAATTCCAAATTTAAGAGTCAATCTAAGAATGATACTACTTGATAATTACAAATTTTTTGGAAAAGTGATAATTTCAAATATATTTTAAATTAATAGTTCTTAAAAAAAATGTACTAAGCAATATTTGTACGATTTATAAAGAGGTTCTTTCACATTAATTATATAAATCTAAAATTAAGTGAATGGTATTATTTTTGGCTATGTAAATAATATAAATAAATATAGTATTGTGATTTAAGCCTCAAACAATCACTGAACATATATATTTATATGAAAAAACCTAAATTCAAAATTAAAAAGTTAAACAAACTACGCAATGTGTTTGACTTTTGCTTATTTGTTTTTTGTGTTTTGCTTTTTCCTTTTTGTCTATTTTTTTTAAAAAAATAATCTAACTTTTAACTTTTTATAAATAAGTTAGCTTTTACTTAATATCATTTAATCAATTAATAAAGATTTTGCAAATAAGCTACCTCATAGTGGATCTCTCTACCAATTTTGAGACTACTAAAGAAGTACTTCTTTAGTAGTTTTTAGCAGTCTCAAAATTGGTAGAGAGATCCACTATGCCAAACCTTAAAACAAAAACAAAACAAAACAAAACAAAAAAAAAATTATGAAAAAAAGAAAAGAAACCTAGTCTAAAAAAAGAACAAAAACGTTGCTTGATACACAAAAGTATTTAATTCTATCTTCTTCTTTTTTTAATCTACCTTATTTGCTTCTACGTTTTAAAAAAAAAAAATTCTATCCTAGTATCTAGTATTTACCTTTTTTTTTTTTTTTTTTTTTTAACTTCTCTTTAAAAAAAAAAATCAACTAATTAATTTAATCTATTTTTTAAATTTAGATATATTGCTTGCATGTTTTGTTATAAAGTTCATAATAAGTAAGAACAATTTCTGTTCGCAAGATGCAAATGATCAGATTAGCATTTTTTCCCCCCCGAAGCATTGATGTAACTTACTATAATAGATAAATATATATATATATATATATATATATATATATATTTGAATTAAGATGTGCAATCCGGAAGTAGGTTTTTTTTTTTTTTTTTAGCCAAAACTCACTAACCAAGTTTTTCTCAAAAAAAAAAAAAAAAAAAAAAAAAAAAAAAACTCTCTAACCAAGAAATGTGATTTTTTTTTTCTTATATATAGAAAACGTGCTTATGCTTTATATCATGTAGCAAAATAGCTGCTTTTAAACTTTTAAATATTATATTTTTTTTCTAAGCTAAACTTTCTGTTAAAAATTTAACGTAACCACAGCTTCTAAACTCAACTTTTATGATATCGTATAGTATAGTCATTAACCTAAAATAATCATTCTCTTAAAATACCTCATTTCAATCAAACCACTAAGCAATTCTTTTTAATTGTACAAAATTAGTCTTCTATATCATTCTTTATATATATATATATATATATATATATATATAGAAATATATATATATATATATTTTTTTATTTTTCAAACAAATAAAATGAATAAACTTTAGAGATAAGCAATATCTGTAATTTCTTTTTTGAATGTGAAGAGAAAAAATCCTAAATTTTAGGATTTTTTTTTAATTCAAAATTAAATTTGTTATTTGACATTTATGATCAATTTTCTAAATGAAGTTACCCTTCATTAACGAGGGTATTTTTGAACTACATAAAAGCCTAGTTGAAATAGAGGAATCTTCTTATATATAATATTAGATTCATCACACGTGCTTTGCGGGCGCAATAATGTTTTTTTTTTTTTTTTTTTAGTGTTATAATGCTTAAAAGTGATATATAAATAACCATGTGTATTTTTTTTTTTTTTTTAAAGGAGGTAAAGCAATGTGGAATAATGTTTAAAAATAATATAGAAAACAATAAGAAGTTGAAATCCAATGGGACATTTAAATTTATTGATTGGGATAAAAATTGTGATAAATAAAAAAATTTGAGATTTGAGCAAAAGAAAAATGATATACGTTAGTGTAGATGGATGAGGATTTGTGATAACAGTATAAAAATTGAATAACAAAAAATTTAAAATGTTTTAAAGAATTTAAATAAAATCATAAAAATTTCCAAGTAAGAATGAGTAGGTTTTACCTTTTATGTGAGGTAGGTTTTTTTTGGAAGCAGTAATTTTGAATTTTTTTTTTTATAAAGATTAATTGATTTTTTTTTTTTTTTTTTATAACCATAATTGAAGTATTTGAATTCAAGTAGATAACAAATGCAAATAGGAATTAAACATTTGAATACAAATGGGTGGTGAAAATAAATGTTTTTTTCTTCTTTTTGTACATGAGATAGTATTATTATTTTAACCCTTTTTGTTTTTTTAAAGAAAAAAATTAAACCAAATAGTATATCATTTCAGAATTTATATGAGAATATTTTAGTATGTCCAAAGATTGAAGACGAAACAAGAGAATCCTATTATATATATATATATATAACTTGAACCTGAGTTTGTCATTGGTACAAACTCAGCGAGTGCTAGGTATAAACTCTGTCGATTCTCATCTTAAAAACATTATAAAATACTTTTCTTTTACCTTCCACCGCCGCAAACAGAAGCCGAAGCGCTCTCTATATCTATCTCATGCATGCATAGCCTTCCAATGTCAATTAGAAAGCCAAATTTGTCGATGTTTCAGCCCAAGAGAAAGCAATATTTGTCGTCCGAGGAACATATCCCATGTGACGTTGTATTCGACATACTGACTCGGCTGCCAGTGAAATCTTTAATCCGATTCAGATCTGTTTCCAACTCTTGGTACTCCACCATCACAAGCCGCATGTTTTTTACCACACATCTCAATGCTGTATTATTATCCAATAATAACAACAGTCCCAATGGTTTTCTGCTTCATATGACTGAAAAAGAACTGTGTACCTTTGTTTACAATAGCGACCGCACATTGACTGAGGTTTCTAGGTTTCGAAATCCCTTTTATGATCACGACTGCACATTGACTGAAGTTTCTAGGTTTCCAATCTGCTTTTTCAACTTGTTTGACTATTGTAATGGCGTGTTCTTGTTTTATAACTGCTATTGTCATACAATATGTTTGTGGAACCCAAGCATTCAAAAGTTTAAGATGATCGCTGCTAGTGCTAATCACTTCCCTAACTGTTATATCACTCTTGGACTTGCGTATCATTCTGCAAACAATGACTTCAAGATTCTCCTAATTGCAGTGGCTTATGGAGGGATTGATGGAGAACAAGCGCCACCGACTGAGGCCGAGATTTACACATTGAGTACTGATTCATGGAGAAGGGCTGTAATATCGGTGGGGTCTGAACCCAATATTGGATCTCATATTAGGCTAGAGCAAATCTATTTATTTTTTAATGGAGCTCTGCACTCTTTAGCATCTACCCAAGGCCATAATTTCATTCTGTCCTTTGATGTCAAAGAAGAGACATTCCGGAAGATAATGCTGCCTCAAGATTACATTAATAATGGACTTCTTCCAATTTTGGACCTCTCTGCAGACATTGATCAACAACAACAACTTGCCGTGTTTAAGGGATCATTAGCTTTGATTGATTTTCCTGTAGATCGGGATATAGGTGATGAAATATGGCACATATGGGTGATGAGAGAGTATGGTGTGTTCGATTCTTGGACTAAATTAACAACTGTAGCACTAAGTTCGGTTCAGAGGTTCTTTGGCTGCACGGACAGTGGTGAACTTCTAGTCAAGAAGTTATTTGACCGAAGGTTCTTTTCATATGACCTTGAAAGTCTGAATGAGAACAATATTGGAATTCCATGTGCTTCCTGGTTGCGCTACACAACCGATCTTGTTGAGAGCTTGGTTTTACTTGATCAAGGGTCGTCTAAATATGAAGATTACTTCTAGTGTCAAAGATTAGTCGGTTAAAGTTTCTAGCAAAATGAAAATCTTTGTGAAGTGCGCATTGACAAGTATTTTGTGGGGTGGCATCATATATGCACTTTGTGTATTAAATGATGCTCTTAATATGCTGTCTTTTTTCCCCTTTGCAGTATTAAATTAACGTAGGCAAATTAATTTATTAAACAGAAAAGAATCCCCTTGAAGATTGTGCTATTATATTATTTTTGTGTGAAGCACATTGTGCAATTAATTCCTCGAACAATGTCATGATGCAAAAGACATGCTTGGTCAATGTAATGCCATAGTGACAGCATGAACTACCTTTCAGCAAAAAAATAAAAAAAAGACAGCATGAACTACCTGGTGTGCGGAGTCTCCTAGACTTTTTCCAATGAATAATGGGAATGAGCTTCTGCAATTTGTATGGCATGCGTAAAGCACTTATATGCATTCAAAATACATAATTTACTTCCTAGTAATTTCATAATATAATTCAATAGACAAGATTTTCACAAAATTGCGGGATGGCTAAGCCTTGCGATTAAGAGCCCAAATATATTAATGTGTTCGGTCCATCATTTCAAGATCTGCCCTTCTGGCCTTCGCTCTTATCTTAGGTAACTTAAAAGCCTCAAATTGTAAGAAAGAGCCCATCTAATCTAATCTACCTTAATAAATATCATTAGTTTACATTACCCCCTCTCACGCATTTCCTTCGAATCATCGATGTCTCAACTCAAGAATTTGTCGAGAAGCTTCTCCCAGACAACGTCGTATTCGACATACTGACTCGGTTGCTAGTGAAATTCTTAATCTGATTAGGGTACATTTCTATATCTTGGTACTCCATCATCACCGACCCTATTTTTATTACCAAATCAATCACAGCCAAGCCAAATCATTAACATACAATAACAATCATAATTGTTTTCTTCTATACACGTATGAAAAACAATTGTGTGCGTCTGTTTGCAATGGCGACTGCACATTGACATCGACTGAGGTTTCTTGGTTTAATTTCAAATCCCCTTTTTTGTAGATCGTCCCATGGTTGACTATTGTAATGACATGTTTTTGTTTTATGATTATCTTCACGTTCCAACAATAGACAGCTTTTAAAAAAAATTGACATATGACCCAAATTAAATTGCGTCAATACAAAGAATAAATTGAGAGATATCTTACCTCGATCTCATAATTTCTTGCCTCTTAGATTGCTTTTCATTTAAGGGTATGTTGAGATTTCTGCCATTGATCTCCAAGCCTCCAAAATGATTTTCATCAAAATTGTTATTACATTGCCACCATAACATTTTATTATACATATATAATCAGTGAATCCAAATGAAAATCTAGAAGCATTTTTATATATTTATTTATTCATAGTTGGTCTTACCTTACCTTTGACTTTGATTTTTGTCAACTCACCTGATTAGAACTATCAATTTGTTGTGCTGGCTCCATTGATCGTCCCCCCATTTTAATTTCTTTCTTACTGATTTATCTATCTATGAAAGGGAGAAAATACGGGCTAGGATGCCTAGAGTGAATGGACGGGCTAACTATAGTCCGCAAGCAGGCGAGCCTGTTATTCATGCAAGGCCTTATATGGACGGACCTGATATGGATGAAGGGAAGAAAGATGGGCTGATCGGCTATGGGCCTGTTAGACCTCTTAATGGAAATACTTTGACCCATTCTCGAAAAGCCCTAAAAAGAGTCCTTGCACAACCTGGATTCTAGAATTATCATATATTGATGAAGATCTTCCCTATAAGGAGAAGATCTGTCCACCACGTTTCGGACTCTAAAAAAGATGATTTCTACAAGGAAAGGACTTCGACTCCAAGCAAAAGAGGGAAAACTTTCGACTACTATAAAAGCCCCAATACTCTCACCAATAAAGGTACGCATTATTTACTCTTTCTAGCACTTTAGAGTTGTGAGAATATTTCTGACTTAACTTTCGGAGGGCATTTAGCCGGCACCACACCGGTGCTCTTTGATAGGTTTTCTTTTTCGTATTATGTAGGTTTACGTTCGAGCGCGAAGGCATCGTGTGGCTCACTGGTGAATTTCTCAACATCATCAGTTGGCGCCATCTGTGGGAAGAAGAAGAAAGTGATTAGACGTTGCTTCATCCCTAAGACAGAAAGTTTACATGGTGCTCACTTGCTTGATGGCAACCACTTACGACATCCAAGGAGAGGAGCCACCCACAACCGCACTCGAGAGACAGGTTCGGACTCTCACCACGGCCGTGGAGCACCTCACCAAACAAAATCATGACCTAGAAGAACAGTTGCGTCAAAGGAACACAGCACCCAACAATCGGAGGAAGGATCAGGAAGGTACCAGCGCCATGTAGAGAGACCGAGAAGGGCCTGAAGGGAGCAACGCCCCAAGCAGGCCAGAACGACAAAACACGAGCCTCCCATCCCTCATGGACGTGACTCCTCCGCCTATGTTCTCAGAGATGCAGGCGATGAAAGAACAGATGGAGGTTATGATGAACGCCCTTAAGGGACGAGTGTCCAACGACCTCGACGACCTAGTGAACTGAACTGACTCTCCATTCACCGCCCTCATCAATTCCTTTCCCCTATCGCACAAGTTCTGGATGCCACAGATAGAGAGTTATGATGGAGTCAAGGATCCCCTGGACCACCTGGAGACATTCAAGACCTTGATGTATCTACAAGGGGTACCGAACGAAATCATATGTAGGGCCTTCCCCACAACACTGAAGGGTCTCGCGAGAATTTGGTTCAGTCGGCTGATGCCGAACTCCATCAGCACTTTCAAAGAGTTGAGCACTCAGTTCACCTCGCACTTTATAGGGGGACACAGGTACAAGAAATCCATGGCATGCTTAATGAGCATCAGGCAGAGAGAGGAAGAGATGTTAAGATCCTACATAACCCGCTTCAATAAGGAAGCGCTCTCGATCAATGAAGCCGACGACAAAATACTGGTAGCGGCCTTCACAAACGGGTTGCGGAAGGGCAAGTTTTTGTTCTTACTATACAAAAACGACCCCAAAACCATGTCAGAGGTACTCTACAGGGCTACTAAGTACATGAACGCAGAAGATGCGCTACTAGCACGGGAGGAAAAGCCCAGGAAGAGGGAGCGGTAGGTGGACGTACGTCAGGATCAAGGGTAGAAAAGACCAAGGACAGGAGACAGAAGGGACGAAAGGTGCCCTAAGCCCCCGGGAGGAAGGTTCATGAGCTTCACCCCTCTAAACGCCCCGATTGACCAAGTTTTGATGCAAATCAAAGATGAGGGGACGCTGACGTTCCCAGGGAAACTAAAAAGCGACCCAAGCAAGCGGCCGCGAGACAAATATTGTCGTTTCCAGCGAGATCACGGCCACGACATAGCCGATTGCTACAACTTGAAGCAGCAGATTGAGGCCCTTATTAGACAAGGAAAGTTGCAGAAATTTGTTAACAAAGAGAGAGCAGATCTCAATCGCCAAGAGCTGGCCCCCTGACGGGATAATGAGCGTCCTAGACCCCCTATCGGAGACATAAGGATGATCATGGGAGGAACCGCGGCTACTGGTTCCTCCTAAAAAGCTTGAAAAACGTACCTCAGATTGGTCCTGAACATCCAGCTAACAGGCTCTGCGCCTAATACCGCATGGGTGGAAAGCCCTATCATTGGATTCACTGAAGAAGACGCAAGGAGACTCCATCATCCACATGACGACGCGCTGGTTGTCAGCATATGTGTGGGGGACTATAATGTCCACCAAGTATTAATCGACAACGGCAGCTCGGCAGACATTCTATACTATCCAGCATTCCAGTAAATGGGGATCGACAGAGCGTGATTGATACCAACGAGTGCTCCACTTGTCGGTTTTGGAGGAACAAGGGTATTCCCAATAGGCTCCATCACACTCTCGGTAACAGTGGGCGATTACCCACGAGAACTCACTAGGAATGTAATGTTCCTCGTGGTGGACTACTCATTCGCTTACAATGGTATTCTTAGATGGCCCACACTCAACTCATGGAAAGCAACAACATCAACATACCACCTGATGATCAAGTTCCCAACAGACCATGGGATTGGGGAGTTGTGAGGGAATCAGGTAGCAGCCCGAGAATGCTACATTGCCACGCTAGAAATGGAAGATCATCATCAGACAATGTGCGTAGAAAAACAGTGGACGGTTGCGGAACCGGCCGAAGAGCTGGAGGAGATAACACTTGACGAGTCAAAACCTGAGCAAACGACTAGGATAGGGACATTGGCCCGCCAACCGGTGCGCCAGACCCTCACAGCATTCCTCAGAAGGAACCAAGATGTATTCGCATAGAGCCACGAAGACATGCCCGAGATCGATCCCTCTGTCATGGTACACAAGCTCAATGTGAACCCCTTGACCCCACCCGTCCAGCAGAAAAAGCGAGTGTTTGCTCATGAACGGGACAGAGCGATAGCAGAAGAGGTTAGAAAACTACTCGAGGCGGGTTTCATTTGGGAAGTATATTACCCGGAGTGGTTGGCGAACGTGGTCATGGTCAAGAAGGCTAGCGAGAAGTGGCGAATGTGTGTCGACTTCACGGACCTTAATAAGGTATGCCCAAAGGACAACTACCCCCTCCTGCGAATAGATGCACTGGTCGACTCTACGGCCAGACACTAGCTCCTAAGTTTTATGGATGCCTTTTCAGGCTATAATCAGATCAAGATGAAGGAATCTGATCAAAAGAAAACGTTCTTCGTCACTAGCCAAGGACTTTTTTGCTATAAGGTGATGCCATTCGGACTCAAGAACGCTGAGGCAACGTACCAAAGATTAATGGACAAAATGTTCGCGCACCAGATCAGGAGGAACGTACAGGTCTACGTCGACGACATGCTGGTCAAGAGCCCACACGAAAATGATCACCTGAGCAACCTCTAGGAGACATTCGATACCCTACGATCATACAACATGAAGCTGAATCCAAGCAAGTGCGTATTCAGAGTAACAGCGGGAAAATTCTTAGGGTTTATGGTATCCCTAAGGGGAATAGAGGTCAACCCAGAGAAGATACGGGCCATCATGAAGTTGGAACCGCTAAGGACAATAAAGGATGTGCAAAGCTTGAATGGCAAAGTTGCGGCTTTGAACAGGTTCGTCTCTAAAGCGACGGACAAGTGTCTACCGTTCTTCCGCATCCTAAGGAAATCATTCGAGTGGACAGATGAGTGTCAAAAGGCATTTGAAGACCTAAAGAAATACCTCGCCTCTCTACCCTTGCTCAGCCTGTCCAAGCTAGGAGAAGACCTCTACTTGTACCTAGCAGTTTCGCAGGTAGTAGTGAGCGCGGCCTTGGTAAGAGAAGAGGAAGGAACTCAGCGACCCGTCTATTTCATAAGCAGTGGGTTCCGGGGGGTTGAAGAAAGGTACCCCCACATGGAGAAGCCCGCCTTCGCACTGGTAACCGCAGCCCGAAAGCTTAAACCATACTTCCAAGCCCACACCATCATCATCCTAACAGATCAACCCCTAAAAAGAGCAATGAGCAACCCTGAAGCTGCCGGATGAATGGCCCTGTGGGCGATAGAGCTGAGCGAGTTTGACATACATTACCGATCGCAAACTGCAATAAAGGGCCAAGCAGTGGCGGACTTCATCGCCGAATACACTCAAACAGAGCAGAAGGAGCCACAAGCCCTCAGACAATGGAACATCCACACGGACGGATCCTCAAACAAGCAAGCTAGAGGCGCCGAAATGGTAATTCAAACCCCTGACGGAGAGAAAATCAAGTGTATGATTCGGCTGGACTTTCCAACAACCAATAATGAGACCGAGTATGAAGCGTTGGTGGCAGGATTAGACCTGGCGAAAGCAACGGGTGCCAAGGCCATGGTTGTACATTGCGATTCGCGGGTAATAGTCAGTCAGATTAGCGGCGCCTATGAGTGTAAGGGGGAAAAGATGAAGAAATATTTGGAGGAGGTCAGGAGTCAGATCAGCACCCTCCAAGTCACATTCGTCCAAATCCCAAGGGGGGAGAACGAATGTGCTGATCGGCTCGTAAAAGCCACCTCTGCAGAGGTTATGATGGCCCTCGATCAGGTATTGTCGTTTATCTAGAATTCCTCAATCATTGACAAAGGGGCAAAAGTGCAGGAAGTAAATCTTGAAAACAATTGAACTACGCCGCTAATAGCTTACCTAAAGGAAGGCACGCTTCCAGACGACAGTGACACAGCAAGAAAACTGAAAGTTTGAGCTTCGCAATTTGTAATAGTCAATGACGTCTTATACAAGAGGGGTTTCTCACGACCATACCTAAGGTAATGAGAGAAGTCTACGAGGGTATCTGTAGAAACCATTCGGGGGCACGGTCCTTAGTACACAAATTGATCCGAGCAGGGTATTATTGGCCTATAATGCCAAAGGACGCACAAGCCTACGTCAAGACTTGCAACAAATGTCAAAAGTTCAACAACCTAATTAGGCAACCAACCGAAGAGCTGACACCCATGACGGCCCCCTGGCCGTTCGCCCAATAGGGACTAGACATCATGGGCCCTCTCTCGACGGCTGCACGACAGCTGAAATTTCTGGTAGTAGGGATCGACTATTTCACTAAGTGGGTGGAGGCAGAAGCCCTGGCAACTATCATGAAGAGGAACATCAGAAGTTTTGTATGGAGAAATATCATGTGCAGATTCGGGATACCAAGGGTACTCGTCTTCGATAACGGAAAACAGTTTAACAATAAGGCATTCCAAGATTTCTGCTCGGAATTAGACATCATAAATCACTACTCGTCACCCGTACATCCACAGGCTAATGGGTAAGTCGAAGTCACAAACCGGACCTTGCTTAAAATCATTAAGACCCGGCTCGATGGGGCAAAAGGCATTTGGCCTAACGAGTTACCAAGTGTCTTGTGGGCATATCGTACTATGGCAAGAACGCCCACGGGAGAAATACCATTCAAACTAGCATACAAAAGCGAGGCTGTCATTCCAGCAGAGATAGGGCTTACGAGTTATCGAGTGGAGAGCTACAATAACGATAAGAACGAAGAGGCTTTGCGGCTACAGCTAGACCTGGTCGACAAAGTCCAGGCTACAGCAGAACAGAGGTTGGCCCGATACCAGAACCTCATGACAAAATACTACAACTCCAAAGTCAGACACAGAGATTTTCAGATCAGGGACCTTGTGCTACGAAAGGTGATGGGAATGGCTAAAGATCCTTCACAAGGAAAACTTGGCCCCAACTGGAAAGGACCTTACAAGATCTCGTCATAGTAGAGGAAGGGGACCTATCACCTCGAAACCATGGACGGACGGAAGCTACAGCACCCATGGAACATAGAGCATCTTCGAAAATACTACCAATAGAGACGGTGTGAAGATATCAAGAACACCAGCATTCCCCGTTTTTCTAGTTTTTTTTCATTTTCCTAGTTTTTTTTTTTTTTATTTTGAATCAATTCTCTTTATGAGCACTTCTTTTTCTTTAGCCCAAGGGGGCAGGTATTGTTGACTTATTACAAACATATGGTTTTCGCTTAATTAATTAGAGGAATATTCAGGCTCGACTATGTTTGTTAACTATGAACGGAGAAATAACGTCCACAAGCTGGATGGATCATCCTAAAAGGATGGTAACTCTTGAAGTCCAGATAATGGACAGACCAGAAATAACGTCCACAAGCTGGACGGATCATCCTAGAAGGATGGTAACTCCTAAAGTCCAGACAATAGATAGGCCAGAAATAACGTCCACAAAGCTGGACGGATCATCCTAGAAGGATGGTAACTCCTAAAGTCCAGATAATGGACGGGCTAGAAATAACGTCCACAAGCTGGACGGATCATCCTAAAAGGATGGTAACTCTTAACGTCCAGATAGAGGACGGACCAGAAATAACGTCCACAAACTAGATGGATCATCCTAAGAGGATGACAACTCGTAGAGTCCAAAAGATGGACGGATCATCCTAAAAAGGTGATAAACTCTTAAGTACAACGACGGACGGATAAGAAGCAAAGTTCACAAGACTGAACTGATCATCCCTAAAGGATGATAACTCTTAAAATCCAAGGGACTAGAAAAGGGCTAAACCCACGTACTAAACGGACCATTCTAAACGAATGGTAATTCTAAAAGTCCCAAGAACGAACGAATCATCTTAAGGGGCGAAAACCCTTGGATAAACGGTTAATGGACGGATAAGTTCAGCAAGACTGGACGGATTGTCCTTTAAAAAAAAAAAGAGAGAGAGAGAGAGAGAACGGACGAAGCGCATAAACAAAACGGAGTTCATCTGAAAACGTGAAATGTACTTTAAAATAAAACGAATGCATTTCACAAAAATAAAACAAAGGTTAACGGACCTTGCAGAATTTAACAAACATACTGAATGGGCTATGTTCATAAAACCCCAAAAACATGACCGGCATTAAAAATTGTTCTACACTTAATACACAAAAAAAAAAAAAATTAATTAATTAATAAATAAATTTGCTGCAGTCATTTGTTGCAGTCTCTCTCTCTTCAACAGGACGATCCTGAGCATCCTTAACCTGGCTGTCCGCAACAGTTTGATCTATAGGAGCTTCATGGATAGGGACGTTCTCATCAAAAAGAATGTCTGTATCTTCAGATTGAATGGGTTGAACAAGTGATGGCGACGGCAAACAGGTCTACCTCCGGGTGTAATGCCTTCGCCTGACGAAGGGCATCGTCAAAACTGTCGTTGTAAGCCAGACTCAGTTCCGCAATCAGGGCATCGGAGTCACGATACTCGCGTATCGCGACCTCCTTCGCCTGACGAACCTCATCGTCTTTCTCCTCCAAAGCCTTCTTTAGATGGTTTGTCAACTGGATACATTCGTCGCAGGCCGTCTCGGCCATCTTAAGTTTCTTCTCCTAGACGACCTTCCAGGCCTTAAGATCAAGCAGCTCTTCCTCCAGTGCCTTGGCTTTCTCACAAACCTGGCCAATGGTCGTCTCATGGTTAAGACACTGTCCCATCATGCCCTTCATCATGATCATAGCCTGAAGGACAACAAAATGCATAAGTAAAATATCAAGGGCAGCAAGGGATGAACGGATGGACCATATGACAACGGAGGAGTTACTTGTGCAATATTGAAGAGGCCCGTCTCTCCCATCGCCTTCGTCGAGTGGTTCCCCAAATCCTCGTAGTCGTCAGTAGTAATAATGGACGACAACCTATTGAGGGCATACTTGGAGTCCTCACGAAGTAGGACAGGTGGCTTCTTCTGGCTACCGGATGGACCCGTCATTAGGCCCTTACTATCACCGTGCTTGACCGAAGTGATCGACTTATTCCCCCCAGCCATCAAGCCAACGACTGGCTCCAGGGGGATCTTAGGCTGTTTGGATGCACGGTCACCCTTCGTGAGCAGTTTCCTCTTAAGACTTTGCTTGCTGGAGCCCGTCCCCATAGGGTCCGTTCCAGCCTCTTTGTTTTTTGCAGCCTGAAGTCTTATAGCTGCTCGCCTTTTAGCATCCTCCATCTCTAAAAGAGGTAGATAGATTAAGAAATAATAATAATGATAATAAAAATAGATAAGAGGGGCAACGGGCTTACGTCGACGGATTTGCTTCTCGTACTTTAGTGCCGCCGGGGTTGGCTCGAGCCCGTCAAAATACCAATGAATGGTGTTGAGGTTGACGAGCTTAGCCCAGGTCCGTTCCTCGAGCTTTCTCTTTGCAAAAATTTTCTCAAGGAAGCTGAATTCCTCGAGAGTAATCTGGGGACGCTGCCGAACTGCGCCAAAGAGGACGGACATTAAAAACGCAATAAAAATTAAATAAACTACATGGAGTCATTTCTATACGACGGGCCATACCAGATGGGTTTAAAACGCCCCAAACAGTGTCGACGGGCATGAAGTCCGTCTCCCCTGGATGACACATCCAACTGTCTCTTTCGACGAAAAAATAGCGACTCTTCCAGTCTCTATTTGAGTCTGGGGTTTCAAATATAACTTTCAGGACAGGGCTCCTAGGGACAAAGCTATAGATGCCCCTTGATTTATCTATCTCGTCTGGACGGTAGCAATGGAGGAACTCCTTTATCGTAAGCCTTCTCCTACCGTCTGACATAGCTCCGTACAGAACCTCCATCGCTATGAAAACCCTCCAGGCATTAGAAGACACCTGGCTGACGGATATACCTAGGTATTTTAGGAGTTCGCGATGCAACGAATTTAGTGGAAATCTTAGGCCGGCCTTGAGCACTTTTTCGTACACCCCTACTCTGTCAACTCCTTCATAATAACATTTTTCTAACACATAAGGTAGACGGAGTGGGATGTGGTCTGGAATCTGGTAACGGGCTCTAAGGGTATTAAAGTGAGGTTCTTTGATAGTGGATGTGAAGGCGTGTACCGTCCATTCTGGAAGCATGATGAACTCCCTAAGTCCATCAGCTCCTACGACAGATCTAACTATTGGCTCTTCGTTGTCAGCTGAGCCCTTTTGTATTTCAATCATCTCCAGGCCCTCATTTGTTGAGGATGAGGAGGATGAGGACGGACTACTCTCCTCGCTCGGTGTGTCGTGGTCTTTGGGATCTGACGGGTATACCTCTTCGTAGTCCACCCCGTCACGGACGACTGACTGATTACTCGACGCACTAGACATGGCCTACATATAATGACAAAACCTAAGACTCTGATGGGTTTTGGAAAGAACGACGGGGGCATAAAGTCTAAAAAAATGAGATAAAAAGAGAATGAAAATTAAAAGAGGACGGATAGGAGACTACTTACCAAAAATTCAGAGTGAGCAAGATGTTGCAGACGACGGGTATAGGAGTGAACGGACTATTCTCTGACAGGTATGATGGACTCGCTCTGACAATTTTCTCCAGTAACAAGTGGAAAAATGAGGGGCAAAGGGGTCGATATTTATAAAGGGTATGCACAGAAGACGAAGCGACACCTCGTTCCAAAACAACGACCATTGACAGGATGACACTTGGCACGGCTCATAAATGTGTTACTCCTAATCTGACAATGTACGGAGGTAAGTTCACGGATCTAGGTGTCATGAAAACATGATCGAGGTTTTAAAACCGTCACCCCATGGGTCCGTTCTCTTATCTATGACAGACCCATCGGGTGAGGGAGCCAACTGAAAGGGAGAAAATACGAGCTAGGATGCCTAGAGTGAATGGACGGGCTAACTATAGTCTGCGAGCAGGCGAGCCTGTTATTCATGCAAGGCCTTATATGGACGGACCTGATATGGACGGAGGGAAGAAAGATGGGCTGATCAGCCATAAGCCTGTTGGACCTCTTAATGGGAATACTTTGGCCCATTCTTGAAAAGCCCTAAACAGAGTCTTGGCGCAACCTGGATTCTAGAATTTTCATATATTGGTGAAGATCTTCCCTATAAGGAGAAGATCTGTCCACCACATTTCGAACTCTAAAAACGATGATTTCTACAAGGAAAGGACTTCGACTCCAAGCGAAAGAGGGAAAACTTTCGACTACTATAAAAGTCTCAATACTCTCACCAATAAAGGTACGTATTATTTACCCTCTCTAGCACTCTAGAGTTGTGAGAATATTTCTGACTTAACCTTCGGAGGGCATTTGGCCGGCACCACACCGGTGCTCTTTGATAAGTTTTCTTCTTCGTATTGTGCAGGTTCACGTTCGAGCACGAAGGTATCGTGTGGCTCACTGGTGAATTTCTCAGCATCATCAATCTATTTATAATTTCCATTCTCTTTTTAAGCTGGCAAGCATCTGTAGACTCATATAAATTGGAGACTACGCTTTTGGAATTAGGTCTCATGTTTAATTATCAAAGTTTGTAATTACTAAATAAGTTGCATTTGCATAAGCCTCATTTATAGACTCGTTTTGGACGTTAGGCCAAATAATCAAGCATTTGGCTGAGTCCCTCCCTTTTTAAATCATGAATTTTCTTGTTTCTGATGTTTGCTTTCACTTCTTTTTTTGGTACTACTGCTAAATACTTTTGTTTCAACATCTATGAAAGCTTAAATGTTGATTGCTAAGCTGCAGATTGCACATAAACCTAGCATATATGTCCTAGACACTCCAAGTGTATTTGTTCCAAGTATCCCTGACATATTGACAAGATTGAAGCTAGCTCTTGCAGATACAATACTCTTGCAATTAATTTTCCTTTATTTGTTTTGCAAGATTTCTTTATAGTTTGTATAATACACATGTGAATATGTACACTTGTATCCACCTGGCGAAAATTGCATGCCTTTTAAGCATAAGGTTTGCTAATCTTGCTTGAAACTTGACTGTTGTAAATAAACAGAAATATGCTGTTGGTATCTCCAACCACTACTACTCAAATTAAGAGAAGCGTAACCAAATAACCTAACGCAACTTGAGCTAATTCAGTAGCAAAAAGGAAACTAATTTTAGCCTAAGTTGGGTTGGGTGAGAGCTAAAATATTTACACATTGAGCTGTGCTGGTTAGGAATGAGACTTACATGCTCTAGTTCACCTCCAACCAGGACAGGTTGCCCAAGTCGCAGCCTCTATAATTTCGAGCTTGGCATATTGAGATTTCATCATAGTTTTATATATATATATATATATATATAAACCAGCCCAGATTGCCCATGTTGCAGCCTCTGTTTTCAGCTTCCATCTTGAACTCTCAGTTTCACCATAGTTTATTTCTATTTGCTATGTTAAATAGAGCATAGAACAGTAATTGTGTTTTGGTTCAATGGACTAATGGAATTATGGTGAGCCAATATGAAGCGTATTGCGTCATTGGTTTTGTAGGAAAACTAGATCTTGATTTTCCCATGGTCTAACTACTCAGTATGAGCTTCTGTATCTCTTTGGTGTCCTTGAATTTTCAGTTTCCTACAACCTATAATTTCCTTCAATCTTCATATTCAAGGTAAGATCCATCATAATGTTGCCTCAAAATTAATTAGATGTATTCATTTTAAATTTTAACCAGTTGTGAAATTTAGGGGATCAAGTCTTTTGTTGTGTTGCGTTTGCATAATGTTGCTTTAAGATAGACATGCTCACGACTTTTTATCATGGTTCATGTTCCAAAGTTTCTTGGGGAGGTGATTTCAAGGGAACCAACTGTCCATGTTTCGGTGATAGAAATTAATAATGTTGGGTAGTCAGCTCTAAGGTTCTAGATTATAGTTAGATGTCTTTTTCCTGATTTGGAATTGTGGAAGGTTGTTAAATTATTAGTCTTGAAGCCCATTGAACTGTAAAACCATTGGCAGGTGTTAAACATGGTATTGCTGGATACAAGGTCAAGCGATTTATTAAACATGATGCACTTTTGACTATCTTTACTTGTGTATATGCCTAGTGTCATTGGAAATTCGGCGTCAGTCAGCTGAACCATATCGGTGCGGGGCCCTTGAGCATTGTAAGGAAGGCCCTACACATGATCTCGTCTGCTACCCCTTGAAGATGCATTAAGGTCTTAAAGGTTTCTAGATGGTCCAAAGGATCCTTTACTCCGTCGTAACTGTCTATGTGCGGCATTCGAAATTTATGGGATAGGGGGAAAGAGTTCACGGCCATAGTGAAAGGCGAGTCGGTGCGATTGACCAAATCGTCAAGATCATTAGAAACTCGCCCCTTGAGCGCGTTCATCATAACCTCCATTTGCTCCTTCATCACCTGCATCTCTACGACAATATGTGACGGAGTTGCATCCGTGAGGGATGGCATGCTTAAATTTTGCCTCTCCGGTCTCCTTGGGGCGTGGCTGCCCTCAAGTCTCTCCTGATTTTTTCTTTCAGCGCTGGTCCCTTCTTGATCTTCTTGTTGGTCATTCGGTGCTGTATTCTTCTGGCACAGCTATTCTTCCAAGTCGTGGTTCTGTTTGGTGAGGCATTCCACGGTAGCAGCGAGAGCTTAAACTTGTCTCTCGAGGGCAGTCGTGGATGGTTCCTCTCCTTGAACGTCGTTAATGGTTGTCATTAAGTGAGTGAGTACCATGCAACCCTTTTGTCCGAGAAATGACAATATGGCTTACGAATCTCAACTGTTGTTTCCCACAGACGGCGCCAACTGATGATGCTGAGAAATTCACCAGTGAGCCACATGATACCTACGTGCTCGAACGTGAACCTATATAATACAAAGAAGGAAACCTAACAGAGAACGCCGGTGTGGTGCCAGCCAAATACCCTCTGAAAGTTAAGTCAGAAATATTCTCACAACTCTAGAGTGCTAGAGAAGGTAAATTATGCGTACCTTGGTCTATAAGGGTATTGGGGCTTTTATAGTAGTAAATGGTTGCGCTCTCTTCCTTGGCGAGGAAGTATTTTCCTTATAGGACTCTTCTTGCAGAATCCTAAACGTGATGGACAAGATATTTCCTTGTGGAAAGATTCATATTAATGTATGTATCTTCTAGAATTCTACTCATGTTGGGACTCTACAAACCAGGGTTAATCCTGTGTCGCAAGTATTTTCCATTTAAGGTTCCTTGGAGACCACATAATAATGGGCTGGATGCTACGTGGCTGTTCGGTTCGTACATACCATGTCTGTCCGTGCCACCTCTGTCCAGATAGCTTTGTCATGCATAATTTTTCCTCTTCAGAAGTCATGGGAGGCTCTTTGTCAACCCAAACCATGCAAAGGTCTCAAAAGTTTTAAAGAAACCAACGAAGCTTTGATTGCAAAAATTGGATGTTGAATGGTATCCAAGCTGGACAAACTAGTAGTAAAAGTCCTTGGAGCAAAATACGGAAGAATTGAAAATACGATGAGGGAGAAAAAAAAAAAGGCCAAATTAGCTTCTTGTGTATCGTGAGGGGTAGAAAGAAGCAAAGGTTTAATTGTTGAAGGCCTAAGTTATTTGCTAGGAGAAGGCACACAAGTGTTGGAGCTTGGAAATTGGAATATCCCTGGGTACTATGGTAAGAGAGCTTCAAACCAAAGCCTAAATTAGAAGTGGCAAGGTCAGCACCCTATGTTAGTTTCCAGTCCTATGTTCCGTGTAGTCTTTGTTCGAGGAAAAATCTGTCTGTGCATCAAAGAAAATCATCATTCCTGGAGCAACCAGAGAAGGAAACGAAAGAAAGTTTTACTGTTAAGTAGGTTAATTGTTTGGCAAATAGTCAAAGATTCGACAAAGAGTATAGTAGAATATGGAGAGAAATTTTGACATGTAACAAATAGCATCAAGGTTTTTTCCAGTGAAAAAAAGGCTAGCAAAGAGGTATAAGTATCACACAAAATGCAACAAGCTCCTCACTGTGTGGATCAGAAGCAAAAGCTGATACACACTTGTTTTAACAGTGCATGGTATCAAGTATGGCCTAATTTGACACCCAATGAGGGCTAATTGGGAGGGGTTTGATGTAGGAAAAAATGTTTTTGAAAGCTAAGTCACTTAGAAAAAAGAAGAATGAACTATCTCTTCAAGAGACACTCTTGGAATAATACCTTATAGGTAGATTTCTTGGATTCAAATTCAATTAGTTACAATAAGAGCAATCTTGCTTATTTATAGTTACATAAGCAAGTTGCTGAGTTAGTTAATGCCACGTGATTGGCCAAAGCCTAACTAATAGGCTATTGCACGTATCACTAACAACCTATCAGCTAACTAACCTTCTATTACAAGTGATAAAGGCTATTAAAAGTAAAATGAAACTACTTATTATACAACATAAGCTAGTAACAGATAGATTAAAAAAATGAACTACATCAAGGTTTAATATAATTCTTTTAAGAACTGCCAAAAATTTTGTAGTTCAATTAGCTAAAACCTCTTAATATTTCCAATGGAGACATCTAGGGTTCAAAATCCTCCACTCCTAACTATTGAATTATAAATAAAAATAAAATTTAAGAACAAATTGTAATTAATTAATTATAATCACATACATTAGGGTCTAGTTTAAACCCCAAAAAAAAAAAAAAAATACTCTCTCATGTTATTATATAAGAATGACAAAAAATATCTCATCCTGAACGACCACCACTCCACTCTGTGGATTTTTCCCCTGCCCTTCACCTCAAGTCTTTTTTTTTTTTTTTGGATGAACTCACCTCAAGTCTTATGTGTGTATATGTAGATAAATTATTTGATTTTACCCATTTGCATATATATAAACATATAATACTTTAAACTTTTCTTCTCCTAAATTGTCCCATATTGGTTTTCCTAATCCCAAAAAAGAGAGATGGCGAAGACAAGACACCTATGACCCAATCTGGCTCCATTTTGTTATCATCCCTGCCTATATGGTGTGATATCATATTCATATCGTCTTCATTGACCTTCTTTAATAATAATAATAATAATAAATCCTAGATACCCATCATGCCATGAAAAAAAATTTAATAATTAAAATAAATAAAAAACCACCAAAGTGATTTTGAACATTGTAAGTTATTGTAGTAGTAGTGGATCAAGTCCCACTCCCATAACCATTATCTAGGACTAAGCCTTAAGTTTAAGGAGCCCAAATATATGGATGTGTTCGGCTTTATCATTTGAAGATCTGGCGGCCTTTTGGACTCTCATCTAATCTACACAATCTGACTCTATACCTCTCTCTCTCTCTTCTCTTTTCTCTCGCTCTTGCAGTCTCACAATTTCACAGTTTCACGCTCTCACGTATTTCCTTTCGAATCATCATCGATGTCTAAGCTTAGGAATTTGTCATCGGAGCTTCTCCCACACGACGTTGTATTCGAGATACTGACTCGGTTACCAGTGAAATCCTTAATCCGACGCAGGTGCGTTTCTAAATCTTGGTACTCTACCATCACCGACCCCATTTTCATTACCAAACACTTCAATCACAATAAAGCCAAATCATTATCATCCAACAACAATCATATTGGTTTTCTTCCATATGTTTGTGATGAGTGTGAACTCGTCAGCACTTGTTCGTTGGACGGAGATGATTCTTCAACCCTTGGAGATGAACACCGGTGTGGTGCCTGCCACAATGCCTCTGATGCCAAAGTTAGTAAAAGAAGTTTTATAGGAAATGAACAATGTAATTAGAAAGAATTAGAAAGATCTCTTAGTGTGTTTTTTTGTGTGTATGTACCTGTTGTTCAGTAATGTGGGAGACTTATATATGTTCTCATGGCTTCTAGCCGTTGGGTAGTTATGGAGGTCTTTAATGCTCATTTTGGTAACGTCTGAAGCCCTTTAGTGTGCCATCACTGCCTTTCAACGGATTGTACAGTTGTCTCTGTAACCGTTTTGGGTTTGATTGCTTGCATTGAATGGTCTGGATATATTCGTCAGTAAAGCATATGATTGACTCACCTAGTCAGAGTTTGGACTCGTCCGTGTCAATGGTATCGTCCGTGTGTACTTGAACTTCGTCAGTCCCGTCAGTTTGTATCAAACAACTGTGTACGGCTGTTTGCAATGGCAATGGCGACCCCAAATTGACATTGACATCGACTGAGGTTTCTAGGTTTCAAATCCCCTTTTCCATTACCTTTTGTAATGGAATGTTCTTGATTTATGGATATCGTACAATATATTTATGGAACCCAAGCATTCAAAAGTTTAAGATATTTGCTAACACTACAAAAAACGCGGTTTTTAGCCGCGTTTTTGTAAAACACGGCTACAGTATGGATTTTTAGCTGGGTTTTTAAAAAACGCGGCTCCAGGCTAGACTTCGAGCCGCGTTTTTGGAAAACGCGGCTCCAGGTTAGCCCTTGAGCCGCGTTTACAAAACCCGGCTACAGCCCTCCCTGGAGCCGCGTTTTTTCAGGGTGAAGCTGCGTTTTGGTTTTTTTTTTTTTTTTTCTTTTTCAAGTCTGCCTGGAGCGGCGTTTTCCAAACGCAGCTCAGGCAATGGTTAGAGCTGCGTTTAACCATTAAACGCGGCTTCAACATGAAGTATAAAAAAAAAAATAATAAAAAAAAATAAAAAAAAAACACACACACACACACACACACAACTCCACAGAAGAAGAAAATACCCTAACCTCTTGATCGACCTCAAAAAACCTCTCAGACTACTCAATCTCACCTCCATCCACCTTCCTCCGATTCCCCTTCCTTCAACTCCATCCCCCTTCCTACTCCGATTCCCCTCTGATTCCCGTTCCTCTGCACTCGATCCCCCTTCCTCTAATTCCCCTTCCTCTCAACTCGATCGCGAACTCCTTCCCTCTCTTCCACCCTCTCCGAATCGCCGTCATCCTTCCGGTCTTCCATCCGCTCTCCATCCCCTTCTCATGGATCGGTAACACACAGACAGACACACACACTCTCTCCAACTCGCAATCTCACTGAAGACACTGTCGCAAGGCCGATCACGAGTAAGTTTTTAAAATTTTTTTATTTGCTTTATGTTTAGGGTCCCCATTTTTCGTTTAGGGTTTAGATTTTAAGTTTACGGTTTCGATTTTCGATCTAGGGTTTCGATTTTGGGTTTAAATGTTCAATTTTCCCAATTAATTTCGTTCTACATTTGGATTCAAAAATTAGGGCTAAGGAATCTCTCTGATTCTCTCTGATTTTGTTGCAGGCTCGTTGGAGTAGCCGGTGATATCAAGCTTAGTAAAGATGGCGACAGTCTTTTGAAAGAAATGGTGACTTCTCTCTCTCTCTCGCTCTGTTTGATTGACCTAGTACCCATCTGATCTGCCAGACTCGCATTATGGTATCAAGTAAAGCTTTAAATGTAAAATTTTAGATTTTTTTTTTTTTTTTTGGGGTAGGGGGGCGATCTAAAGCTTTGAAAGTTCTTTTGGGAAGTTGTGTAATTTAATTTATTACGACTTTTAACTATTTGTTCTTTTATTGCTTAACACCTCAACACCTCATTTTAGTCTTTAGTCGTGTTTAGGGCATCAGTTAGGGTTTGTAGAGAGAAAAGAAATAGTGAGCAAGAATTCTGGGCATTTTGTTTAATGTGTGTACTGTGTATGTGTTGTATATTGATCAACCTTTGCATCAAAATTGAGAAAATCATTGACATTCAACACTGTTGGAAGAACAGAAACTTGAGAGTAGATTTGGAATGGGAGAGTAAATGTGGGAAATTGTTTCATGCTTCATTCCCACCAAAAATGCTCACAATGTTTTTCCTGTGGTGATCGTACTATGTATTCCCTTTTGAGGTGTTTATTAGGCATTTGATATTTGACAAATAATGTTGCTTGCAGCTGATTACAAGAATGAAACCGAAGTTGTAGGAGCATTTCAGTCCGAACTTGTGAAGAGAGAGGATCTTTTTATTACTACAAAGGTTAGTTTATCTGCGAATTTATGACCTTTATTTCTGTAGTGGTAACACTCAAGTTTTTCAGATAATGACAAATTCTTTCATTAATTGCACATGAATTGCAGCTTTGGAATTCATTTCTATGGTTATGTTTTTGAGGCCTGTAAAGACAGTCTGAAGAAGCTTCAGCTAGATTATCTGGATCTGTATCTTGTTCACTTCCCTGTAGCTACCAACCATACTGGTAAATCCTGCCTACTGGTTTCATTATTTTACTATTGCTATCTGTATTTTCAACCGTTTACTGTGAAGTTGAGGTGTACAGTTTCAACTTGTGGGCTGCATAACTTGAAATATCTAGTTTGCAAATGATGAAAGTGTAGAATGGATTGAAAAAAAAAAAAAATAGTTGGCTTTTATAACATGTTATTGCACTGCCACTCTCTTTAAATTGTGTAATTTGGAAACCATAGAAGTAGAGGAACATAGTTGGTTTTGGGACATACTGGTGATAAACTCCAAATAGTATGTGGGTTCATTGATAAAGTAGTAAATGAATTAAACACTTGGATTAACATCAGACAGAGAGCTGCATTAAACAAAACAAATATCATGATTTGTAGCTCTCCAACCTCTGGTGGATTGACGTAAGAGAGGAGTAGCCTTTCTAATGGAAATTGGAGCCTTGCAAGGGGTGTAGCCTACTGATGTTGGAAACACTATACTGATATTTCATGCTTATACTGTTATACACTTGGGAATATAAAAAGGAGAGTTACAATTGAGTAGATTTGAGGGGAAGAGAATTGTAACTTATAATAATGGGAGGGTATAAAAGCCAAGCAGTTGACCATTAATCATGAATAATAATAATTATTATTATTAATCATTTTTACTAAAACTTAAATTTAATTATTCTTAATACCTTCTCTTAATAGTGTAATATGGTTACAAAGTTTTCTGTTATTCGTATAAGGTGACCATTAATTTAATGAAAATTAATAGTGTAATATGGTTACAAAGTTTTCTGTTGATCTTCTACCCTTACTGAATATCCCATCTCGCCCTTCTTCGAAGCCAATCTAAAATAAGCTTCAAAATCTATCCCACCATGCTCATCAAAGAGAAATTAGGTTAATTATTAATAGTAAGTAGAGAAATTAACAAACTGAGGAAAAAAACCCATGTATCCTATCTGTTAGCTATGAAAAATCCAGACAAGTAACCCACCAATTAATAGAAGGTTAATTAAGACCCATAATTAAAAGAAGAAAGGAAAAAAAAAAAAAAAAACACCAAAAAAAAACCCAGGCTATCTTTTTTCTTTCTTTACCATGATCCACCACCTAGCATCCCAGTCCAATACCCAGTTGAATCTCCTTGCTCTTTGTTTTGTTCAATACCATTTGTCGTGCTTGAGAGTTGTTTCTAATCCTCAAATGGAAACAAAAGCCTGCCACTGTTCTCTTGAACACCTTGGAAACTCCCATACCCACTTCCAACTCCAAGCCCATCCAGAGAGAAATTTAGAGTTGGGTTGAAATCATGTACTAGAGGAAACCCAGATGTATAAACTGAGTTTGGATCCTAAACTGGCATGATCATGAAGGAACTGAAACCCCTTGAAGTAATTCCAGTAAGAAGCTCCAAACCAGAAAGTTGATGAGATGCAGTAGTGGTATTGGTAGTAGTAGACGTACCAGAAATTTGGTTCTTGTTGCTGTTATCATTATTACTGCTAGGTATTTGAACCAATTCTGTGATAGTTCTAAACTCTTGTGTGGTTGGGAAACCCAAGTTTAGATCATGACCTTCATGGATGTTAGTGTTTTCAGTGGAAGATTGTGACAGGCTTTGGGGTGTGACCAAATCAGGAAGCTTATTTTTTGATGAAGTATTAGAGCCTTAGAGGAGGAAGAATTAGAAGAAGAAGAGGCTGACCTCTTCTTCTTTCTTGAACCCCCACCAA
This sequence comes from Quercus variabilis, assembly GCA_030445155.1. Classification (NCBI taxonomy): domain Eukaryota; kingdom Viridiplantae; phylum Streptophyta; class Magnoliopsida; order Fagales; family Fagaceae; genus Quercus; species Quercus variabilis. The sequence goes on from CP129451.1 coordinate 7,094,539, forward strand.
CACGAATAGTAGTTTTTGTTCGTAATTAGATAATAGTAGTTTTTGTTTCATTCGTACTTGAAAGTTCCTCTCTTAAGGCAATTCAATGATAGGTTCAATGATAGTGATGAATTCTTTAATCAATTGCTGATAAAATGAAGCAAGACTATGAAAATCATCTAATGTCATGCAGAGGCTTTGGCATAGGTGGTGTGCTTTTGCTCAATCTTACTTGGATCCATCTGTATTCCTTTACCAGAAACAACATAGCCGAAAAACATTAGGCTATTGGTGAAGAAGTGGCACTTCTTCAAGTTGGCAAAAAACTTTTGCTCCTTAATATTTTGAATACTTGCCGAAGATGCTCTAAGTGTTGCACCCTTGGCTTGTTGTACACCAAAATATCATCTAACTGTACAACATCAAAATTTTCAATAAAATATATAAATCATAATTCACATAAAAGTGTTAAGCACATTAGAAAGATCAATTTCCATAACCATCCATACATAAAGGTTGTCCCTTGTCTTAAAGGTGGATTTCCATTCATCTCCCCACCTCATTTGAATTTGTTGATTGACAATACAAAGATCTATGTTAGAAAAGATAGTGGTACTATGAAGTTCATTAAGAATATTATCAAGATGTGGAATTGGAAAAAAAAATACTTGATGTTAATCTTGTTCACTCTTCCACTATCAACACATTCACCATGTTCCGTATTTGTTTGGTACAAGGGTTGGGATTATACGTGGACTCATGCTTTCTATCACCAAGCCTTTTAGCCAAAAGCTCTTTGACTTTCCATGGTAGCTCTCCATGCTCCTTAGGACTCATTCTATATGTTACCTTGTTGGGATAACAGCATTAGAAACAAAATCAATGTGATGTTGAATCTCTCATACGAGGGAGATCTAATGGAATATCTTTAGGAATGACATCTTAAAATTCATTAAGAAGATCTTTCATTGTAGAAGAGGAACCATTCTTTTCTTCATTTTCTTCTGACTCCATGAGCAGAAGCTTTATTGTCACATTCCAAAACCTTGTCTACATTATATTTAGGTAATGAATTGTTTCCCTCATTATTAGAATTATAAATAAAATAAAATAAAATTATAATGTTGGGTTGGCATGGAGTCCACGGTTGAAAGTTAAGGATACCAAAATAAAGCCATGTGAAGTGACAAAGTGGAAGAAAATAAAGAATCAAATTAAGATTTGGTTTCCTATCAAACAATGAGAAAGAAATACTACACTTACATGTGTATCGGTAGTGGCCTTTGTGAGTTGCACAATATATATAACAAATTCCACTGAAAATCATTATTTATATGAAATTCATTAGTGGTCCATATGCACGTATATTTAAAGGCATGTGAATAACAAATCAATTCTGAAATCCAAAATAAAATAACTATTTTGTATGAGTAATAAACTGTTATTGGAAGAGTTCTTTTGTATGTGTTCGGTGTTTTTTTAAATCAACTAACTTGGTTACTCAAATTTTTTTTCCTTCAATTTATTATTTATTTCTTGTTTTCTTGTATTTTGTTGTTCTTTTACAAAATCCCATGAGCTGCCAGTCATATTTGAGAAGACCATCAAAAATTTTGAAAGATTGATTGGAATAATAGCTTTCTAAAATGACTCTTAATGGATGTATTATTTTGTTATTTGTGAAGTTGAATTAATAATTGTTATAGACATCCGGTTCATTTCACAAGTTTGTTAGTATTGCGAATGATATCTTATCAAAACTTTCAATCTTATAAGGAAGGTCATATCTTATCAAAATTTATGATGTTAAAGAATTATAAATAATAATCAAATATAATTAATTAAAAAAACACATACATATTTAAATGCAAATGTTTGTATGTGTAGTTGTATGGTATCCTATAAATCTCTTGTTAAACGCAATTGTAATGTTGCTGCTGATGCTTTAGCAAAAAAGGTTAAAGATTGTATGAGGCTGTAAGTTTAGTTGGAAGACCTTCTTAAAGATATTGCCCCTTTGGTCTTATTTGATGTTCATTACGTGTTTTTGAAAAAAGCCTCAGGTTGTTCTATGAAGTTTACTGAAAAACTGATTTTATATTTCTAAGTATAATAGATACAATTACAGGTATTTATAGTATCATTAACCAACTAAAACAGAATCAAAACTAACTAATCTGATCTAACAAACTTCTTAACTGACTAACAGAAAAGTACAGCTAATCAGTCACGTGTAAAACACATGCTCACTAACTAACACTAAACTACACGCAGCTTTATACTTTAAGCTACTTGCCGTTGGTCTCTGCTTCAGGTCTAGAGCTTCTTGATCTTGTGGACTCTTGTGACTCACTTATCTGCTCTGACTTCTTGTGCTTCTGATACTCCCCCTCAGGATGGACATCTTGAGAATGAATATTTGAAATGCCCATCCTGGTAAGAAGACCAGAAAATTGACTCCAACTCAAAGCTTTTGTTAACAAATCAGCTATTTGACATTGAGTTCTAATATCCATCAGCTTTATAACTCCTGCTTGCACCTTATCCCTCACAATGTGACAATCTATCTCAATATGTTTCGTACGCTCATGGAAAACTGGATTAGTTCCTATGTGAATTGCAGCCTGTGAATCACTGAACAGCAAGGCAGCTTGAGTATGTTTGACATTCAGATCCTTAAGTAAATACAAAATCCATGTCACTTCACACACTGCAACAGCCATTGCTCTGTATTCTGCTTCTGCCGAGGATCTTGAAACTGTATTTTGCTTCTTAGACTTCCAAGAGATGAGAGAATCACCAAGAAAAACACAGTAACCAGTGATGGACCTCCTGGAATCAATGCATGCAGCCCAATCTGCATCTGCAAATGCTTTAATGTGTAAGGTGGATTGAGCTGAAAAGAACAAGCCTTGTCCTGAAGTACCTTTAAGGTATTGAACTATTCTATAAGCTGCTCTGAGATGAGGCTCTCTAGGTTTGGACATGAATTGACTCAGTCTATGTACTGAGTATGTGATGTCAGGCCTAGAGATAGTAAGATACAGCAGCCTTCCTATCAGTCTTCTGTACATACCAGCATCAGTCAATAACTTGCCCTCATCTTTGCTTAATTTGAGATTTATCTCCATGGGAGTTTTAACAGGTTTACACCCAAGCATTCCCACATCATTGATCACTTCAAGGGTATACTTTCTCTGGCACAAAGAGATTCCTTTCTCAGATCTAGCAACTTCCAAGCCCAAGAAGTATTTCAAACTGCCCAGATCTTTCAGCTTAAACTGATTATTTAAGAGATCTTTTAGGTCTGCTACAGATTGAGGGTCATTGCTGGCAATAAGTATATCATCAACATATACTAAAAGTGCCATGAAAGAAGTTCCTGAATGCTTGGTGAACAAAGAGTAATCTGCCTTGGACTGCAGAAAACCATGTTGTAGTAAAGTAGTTGAAAACTTGGAGTACCATTGCCTTGAGGCTTGTTTAAGGCCATACAAGGACTTATTCAACTTGCACACAAGCTCCCCCTTGCTGGGCAAGCCTGGAGGGAGACACATATACACTTCTTCATGCAAGTCACCATGAAGAAATGCATTGTTTACATCTAATTGGTGAAGAGTCCAGCCTTGCACAGCAGCCAAAGATAAGAAGAGTTTAACAGTCACCATCTTGGCAACAGGGGAGAATGTCTCAGTATAATCTAAACCCTCCTGCTGAGTATAACCCTTGGCAACCAACCGTGCCTTGTACCTCTCAACACTACCATCTGACTTGTATTTAATTTTGAAGACCCACTTACAGCCAACAGCCCTTTTATTTGGAGGCAAAGGAGCAAGAGACCAAGTGTTATTAAGTTCTAAAGCCTGAATTTCAGCTGCCATGGCAGCATCCCAATTAGGATCACCAACTGCCTGATGGTAAAACTGAGGTTCTTGAATGGTGGAAATACTATTGCAAAAATGAGAGTAAGAAAGAGAGAGTTTGTGACTAGAGATATAATTGGTAATGGGATATTTGGTGGAAACAGCAGAACACTTAAAAGCTTGGAGATAAGCAGGTGGTCTAGAGACTCTAGTAGACCTCCTTGGAACAATAATGGTTGAACCAGGACTGACTGGGAGTGAAACAGGTGCAGGGACAGGTTCAATGGACAAGGAAGCATCAGGAAGAGAAGTAGTAATGTCATTAGGAACAAAAACAGATAAATCCTCAGGAAGATCATTAAAATGTTCTTCAAGAATGGTAGAATCAATATGAACCGAGGAGGTTGGAACAGGAGTAGAATGGTGAATAGAATCAGTGACAGGTAGAGGAGGAGCATTAGGAAAACAATCATGAAAAAATGGATCAGACTGAGATAGAGGAACAGAAGTAGGAAGGGACTTAAATGGGAACACAGATTCATGAAAAATGACATCTCTAGAAATGAAAGAAGTTCTGGTTTGCAAATTCAGAAGCTTATAACCCTTAACCCCAAAAGGATACCCCAAGAAAACACACTTAAGAGCCCTAGGATCAAATTTGCCTCTATTGTGTGAGAGAGTAGAAGCAAAGCATAGACAACCAAACACTTTGAGATGGGAATAGGCTGGAAGTTTATTATAAAGAAGCTCAAAAGGAGATTTGTTTTGCAAAAGTGGGTAAGGGAGTCTGTTTATGAGATGTACAGCAGTGAGGATACAATCACCCCAATAAGCAATAGGAACATTTGACTGAAGTCTTAAAGCTCTAGCAACACAAAGTATATGTTGATGTTTTCTCTCCACAACAGAATTTTGTTGTGGAGTGGCAACACAACTATGTTGATGAATGATGCCATGAAGCTTAAAAAATTCAACCATTTGAAACTCAAGTCCATTGTCTGTCCGAAAGACTTTAATAGACTTATCAAACTGAGTTTTAACCATGGTATAAAAGGATTGCAGTAAGGACCTAGTTTCAGACTTAGATTTCATAAGATAAACCCAAGTTGATCTAGTACAATCATCAACAATAGTAAGGAAATACTTGTGACCAGCAACAGTAGGCACCACATAGGGACCCCATATGTCACAGTGTATTAAATCAAAAGGAAATTTAGAAACATGATTAGGAAATGGAAAAGGAAGCCTTTTATGCTTAGCTAAAGGACAAATTTCACATATTTCATTAGAAACAGATTTGTTGAAATGGAGGTCAGGAAGTACATTTTTCAAAACAGAAATCTTAGCATCAGATGGATGCCCAAGTCTAGAGTGCCAAACAGAAACAGGAATTTTGACATTATTGACAACATGAGATTTATTAGTACTAAAAATGGATTGAAAAACAGAATTGAAAACAGATTGAAATGATGGAGTAGCCTGGGACTGAATTGGAATGGCACAAGTATCAGAGGGTCTATTTTGAAGGAGATACAACCCATCATGAACTTCACCCACACCAATCGTCCTCCAGCAATTGAGGTCCTGAATGAAGCAGAAGGTAGACAAGAAAATGAGACAACAATGCATTTTCTTAGTAAGTTGACTGACTGACAAAAGGTTGAAAGAAAAAGAAGGAACACAAAGCACATTGGTTAAGACAAGATTTTCAGATAGACATATAGAACCAATATGGGTTACCAAGGCAGTTTCACCATTAGGAAGGGCAACCACACAATCAACAGCAGTGAAATTAGTCAACAAATGAACAGAATATACAATATGGTCTGTTGCTCCAATATCAATCACCCAAATATTACCACCAAAAGCTGTTCTATGTGTAATTTGAGCAGAAAAAACTGAATGCTTCAAATCAAGACAAGTAGAGTTACCTGCCATGGTGAAAATATCTGTGGCATTGGAAGAAGAAGGCAAAGCCAGGGTAGGCCTAATCACATTGCCAGCCATGTGTGTTTCCTTGTTGCCCATATTGAACTGAGTCTCATTGCCACTAGAGGTGAGATGAGCAGCTTGCATTTGAGTCCCCAACATGGTCAAAAACTGTTGACACTGCTCTTGAGTGAAAGGAAAAGTAGCAGAGGTGTGATCATTCTCTGTGCAAGCTTCTTGAATATTGACTTGATTGACCATAAAGTTCTTCCCTTTAGGCTTGAATCCTGGAGGGAATCCATGTAGCTTGAAGCATTTTTCCATGACATGTCCAAGCTTCCCACAGTGAGTGCATATGGGTCTGTCTCTACCTTTGGAATTCTTTCCAGAAGCACCAGAATTGCCAAAGAAACCAGGAAAGTTGGGATTGAAATTAGCATTAGAACCCTTCACTGCAAGAGTAGTAGATTCTATGTGAACAGAATTACTAAGCCCTATGCTCCTCTGCCTCTCCTCTTGAATCAGCAAAGAGTAAACCTTGTTGATGGTTGGTAATGGTTCCATCAATAAGATTTGACCTTTGATCTGCGAGTATGACTCATTAAGCCCCATCAAAAATTGCATGACTGATTCTTGAAGACGAAGATCTTCAAGTTGCTGGTGCATATTACAGGTACACTTCCCACAAGAACAAGTAGGAGTAGGCCTAAAATTCTGAAGTTGATCCCAGAATAGCTTCAATTGAGTAAAATAGTTGGTGATTGAAGACTCACCCTGACACATTGAAGCTATATCCTTCTGAATTTGGAAAACCCTGGGTCCATTCCCTTGAGAATGTGTATCCCTGAGGTCGTTCCAAATCTCCAGAGCAGTGTCCCTATAGGTGATACTCACTCGAATTTGAGGTGACACAGCCTTCATCAGCCAAGAACCAACCACGTTGTCATAGCGAATCCAAGCATCAACAGCTGCTGGAGTCTTTATTAATGGTGAAGAGAGAGTAATACTACCATTGACAAAGCCAAATTTATTCTTGGCAACCAATGCTTTTCTCATTGAACGAACCCAAGCATGGTAATTCTCACCAATCAACGGTTCAGACACAAGCATGGCTCCAGGACTTTCAGCATGATGAAGAAACAGAGGATTTGAGATATGCTCTACGAGTGCAGGATCTTGCACAAAAGAATCAGATGAAGTGTTTGTTGCTTCTGCCATTGACGAATCTTGAAAGCTCTCAAGAACAAACCCTAGAAATTTGGGAGAAAATAGCTCTCAAGAACAAGCTAAAAAAAATTTTGGGAGAGAAAAAAAACTTCAACGCTCTGATACCATATGAAGTTTACTGAAAAACTGATTTTATATTTCTAAGTATAATAGATACAATTACAGGTATTTATAGTATCATTAACCAACTAAAACAGAATCAAAACTAACTAATCTGATCTAACAAACTTCTTAACTGACTAACAGAAAAGTACAGCTAATCAGTCACGTGTAAAACACATGCTCACTAACTAACACTAAACTACACGCAGCTTTATACTTTAAGCTACTTGCTGTTGGTCTCTGCTTCAGGTCTAGAGCTTCTTGATCTTGTGGACTCTTGTGACTCACTTATCTGCTCTGACTTCTTGTGCTTCTGATGTTCTGTTTGGTTTCTTAAAAAAAAAAAAAAAAAAAAAAAATTGTTGTGCCTCATTACATATACTATATAAATGCTTAATATAAATCCAAATTTTTGCATTAAATTTATGAATCTTCTAACTGCTCAATAAAATGCGACTTGTTCCATTTCATAAGAAAGGTAGTATCTAATCAAATTTTTGACGTTGAAAAATCTAAAAATAAAATAAATATAATCAAGAATTTCCTTGTGATATTAGCTTTTGTCATCTCCGAAGTACAAAATGTTGTAGTCAACTTTTCAAACAAAAAGTTGTGCTTTAAATTTTATAAAATTTTATTTTGGTACTAAAGGTTGGACCCCAAGAAAAATTTCCAGTGTTTGGCAAAAAATAGGGGAAGTAAGAGAAAGGAAAGAGATGAGGGGAGAGGGGAAAGATGGGAAGAGAAATTAAAGAAACTTTCCTTTTAAGTGTTTACTTTGTACGTTGGAAAGTGAAAGAAACATAGTCTATTACTGTGTCCCACCTTCTAGAGCCTCATATGTCTCCCTCTTTCACTTCAATTCTAGAAAGAAAGAAAATGGTTCTGGTTTGAGGGAAGAGGCCGGGAAAGGAAAGAAGATGTGAGAGAGAGAGAGAGAGAGAGAGAGAGAAAATAAAACCCTATCCAAATATGTACAATTCAAGTGTGCCCTCTGATGATATCGGAAAAGATTTATTTTTATGCTGAGCATGATATTTTCTTCTGGCTTAATTTCAAATGGAATATGTATCTTTCTTACACATCTCTCTCATGGCTGCTCTATTTCATACTGATGCATATAATAGTGATAATTACACTGCAAAATCTGATCATTCTAATTACTTTCACCAGCATGACTGCGTTACTTGAAAGATATAACAAATCAAAGGGGGAATATCAGCAACCGCAAAATCCAGCATCAGAAGTCAAGGTATACTCCATTATGCTACCTTCGACATTGATTCTCTGCAAATGTTCCACAATAAATGGAGCTTCGTTTGAAACTATTTGCAAGTGTGCTGCTAAGTTACAATCATGAAAACATAATGACAAAATTATAGGATTAATACTCAGTACTTTCCTCTTTTTGGATAAATAATAAGTTTAATTAAAAAAAATGGAATGCACAAAAGTACACAAGACTTATACTGGATGATGCATATCACAACTACGCTCTAACATTACAATGATCTATATATTCTAATAAGTTAGAGAAAGAAAATATTCTTGATGCTGTCATCATTCACACAAGGTTCTAAAGAGCTAAAGCTTTGTCTTAAATAGTCTGTCCGTTCATCTTTTTCTAATCAACTAATAACCAACTTGTAGACAAACTTTCACCACAAATAGTTTGCTCACATGATAGTTTCTTAATTGACTAATTATTGTCTGTTGTAACTATATTTTTCATGTAACAAAGATAATGCTCATTGTTATACAATGAAACTGCATATACCTTGTAGTTTGAGTTCTTAATTCAAACAATTCATTAGGGTGCACAAACTTATACATAACCCAATGACGTGAAAAAAACATTTCAAACATTTTAGAATGTAAAACTCAGCTCTTTATATATTTTTTGTGATGTCCAAACATTTGTATACATCTTTTGTGATGCCTTAGTGTTGTTGCTTGTTGCCTTTTTGAATGAAACTTGTATATTTTGCTTGATTTGCTGTTGGGAACCTGGTCATGGACCTGTGATGTCCAGATATGTAACAGGAACTTATATGTGTATGGCAGGAAGCAGTTGTTTAAGAGGGGGGGGGGGGGGGGGGAACAACCTATAGCCACGTTTTAAAAACGCGGCTATAGGTCCGCTGCCTTAGCCGCGCATTATAAAACACGGCTCAAGTGCGGCTATAGCCGCGTTTCCTAAAACACGGCTAAAGGTCTGAAACTGTAGCCGCGTTTCCTAAAACACGGCTAAAGGTCTGAAACTGTAGCCGCGATTTGAAACGCGGCTCCAGCTAACCCTGTAGCCACGTTTTATAAAAAACGCGGCCATAGGCCTGCAAGGCTAGTTCCCTAGTCCAGACCAAAAAACGCGGCTACAAGTCACACCTGTAGCCGCGTTATCGTAAAACGCGGCTATAGGTGTGACCTGTAGCCGCGTTTTTCGAAAACACGGCTACAGGTCTGGAGCTGCGGTACTTAAGCCGCGTTTGTGCAGGAAACGCGGCTCCAACCTGTAGCCGCGTTTTTAGGGTCTATAGCCGCGTTTTTCAAACGCGGCTATAGACCCAGATTTTTGTAGTGTGATGCTCCTACTGACTTCACTCCTGGACTTGCCTATCATTCTAAAAACAATGACTTCAAGATTCTCAAAATTGCGTTTCATCCAACTTTCGTTTACAATAAAAGGCCGCTGTTTGAGGCGAAGGTTTACACATTGAGTACAGATTTATGGAGAAGGGTTGAATTTTCGGTGGAGTCTGTACCCAATTTTGGATCTATTTATGAAATACAACATGAACCCTTTTTATTTTGTAATGGAGCTCTACATTCTATGGCATATACCAGGAGAAAAAACAACACTAACAATTTTATTTTGTCCTTTGATATCAATGATGAAATATTCCGAGAGATAAGACTGCCCAAGAATAACTTAGATGATGGAATAATTCCAATTGGTTACAGCCAAGATTTCCGACTTGCGGTATTCAAGGGATCATTGGCTCTAATTGCTTCTGATATTGGTCAAGTTGAAGATTTTCGATTTACATATAAATGCGTCATATGGGTGATGAGACGGTATGGTGTGGTTGAGTCTTGGACAAAAAAAACTGTAGCAGTCAAGCCAGGCGGCCCAGGCCAGAAATTCTTGGGCTGCACTGATAGTGGTCAACTTCTATTTTTTCACATCTCAGGAAGGATTGTTTCTTATGACCCTGAGTCAGGGAGTCGGAACGAGAGCAATATTGGAATTCCACAACCTTACTGGCTGGGCTACACAACTGATCTTATGGAGAGCCTGGTTTTACTTGATCACAAAAAAATCTCATCTAAATTTGAAGATTACTTAGTCTCAAAGAGTAGTTGATATTAAATCAATGAAGTAAATGATGCTACATGAAGCCATCATTATGTTCTTTTTTTCTTTTTCTTTTTTCTATTGTAGTAGCATGAAAGTAATGTGGTAATCCTTTTTGGTTTATTTGGTTATTCTAACACATGGCAATGTCACAGGGAAACATATATGTTTAGCCAACATAACACTTATCCTATCATAATGAATATTGGATTGGGTATCAAGTTTATAATTGAAATTGGTTTTACTTGTAAATTATTGTTACTTGATGGTACCCTTGATTTTGATATTTTTCAACTCACCTTGTTGGATGTTATGCTTTGATTCCCAGGCAACAAAATAATATTTTCTGTAAACTATGAATTTGTTGCGCAGGCTCAATTGATTGTCCCCAGCCCCCTTCCTTATTTTAATACCTTTCGTATTGATTTATCTATCAATTTATAATTTCCATTCTCTTTTTAAGCTGGCAAGCATCTGTGGATTCATATGAATTTTACTTGTAAATTATTGTTACTTGATGGTACCCTTGATTTTGATATTTTTCAACTCACCTTGTTGGATGTTATGCTTTGATTCCCAGGCAACAAAATAATATTTTCTGTAAACTATGAATTTGTTGCGCAGGCTCAATTGATTGTCCCCAGCCCCCTTCCTTATTTTAATACCTTTCGTATTGATTTATCTATCAATTTATAATTTCCATTCTCTTTTTAAGCTGGCAAGCATTTGTGGATTCATATGAATAGAAGAATAAACTTTTGGAATTAGGTCTTCAGGGAAAATCATCAAGATTTTGGCTGGGTCCCTTACATTTTAAATCTTCATTTTTCTTCTTTTTGTTGTCCTACTGCTAAATGCTTTTGTTTCAACATCTCTGTATGCTTAAAAACGTTGAATATGTTAAGCTGCATATTGCACATCAACCTAGCATATATGTCCTACACACTCTAGGTGTATTGGTTCCAAGTATCCTTGACAAAGCGAAGACCGATGCCAGCTCTTGCAGATACAATACTCTTGCATGTATTTTCTCTTTAGTTTTTTTATGAAATTTCTTTATAATTTTTGCAGTACATGTGAATATTCACACTTGTATACACACAGCGACACATGCATGCTTTTTAAGCAAAAGTATGCTAATCGTGCTTGAAAGTTGACTGTTATAAATAGACAGAAATAAGCTATTGATATCTCCAACCACTACCACTACTATTAATAGAAGCATAACCTTACCAGCTTGAGCTAATTCAGTTGCAACAAGGCAACTAATTTCAGCCTAAGTTGGGTTGGGTGAGGGCTAAAAGTTTCACACATGAAGCTGTTCTGATTAGGGATGAGACTTGCATGCTCTTGTTCACCTCAAACGAGCTCAGGTTGCCCAAGTTGCAGCCTCTAAAATTTTGAGCTTGGCATCTCGAGATTTCGTAAAGCGTATGTATATATATATGTGTGTGTGTACTGATTAGAAAAATGTATATATGTGTGTGTAAACCAGCCAAGGTTGCTCAAGTTGCGGCCTCTATTTTCAGCTTGCATCTCAAAATTTCATCATATTTTATATTTAATTACCTATATTAAACAGAGTGTAGAGCCCAGGAAAGGTGTTTTGGTTCAATGGAATTTGGGTGAACCAAAACAGTGTGTGTTGCCTCGTTGGTTTTGTGTGAAAAAAAATAAATGCCCTGGAGAAGAGCTGCACAGTGATGTGATAAATTAACCCGAGGGAGTATGGTTTTGTTGAGTCTTCAACTAAAAAAGTACTACTGCAGGCAGCTGTTACTTGATTCTGATTACAAAGTTGTTTGACCCTCTTCAGCTCTTTTCAATTGACCCTGAAGAATAATCTTGGTATTAAAGATTCTACAACAGTGGCTAATACAACTAATTTCATGAAGAGCTTACTTTCACTTAATGGGGTAAAACCTAGTTAGCTGGATTTTTTACTTTCTATTCATCTTTTGAAATTTGTATCGAGGAGTCATTGTGGAACATGTGAACCTGTTGCAAAGTTTTGTTATCTACATAATTTGTGGATCAGTGAAGCTATTATTAGGCTTTGTTTTGAGTATTTATTTATAGTTCTTTGAGAACACTCCTTTATTAGACTTTGTCTTCTTTGCTTTTGTTATAGATGTGAAAGTACTGCTTTGATGTAGAAGACCAAATTTTATGAAACAGAAAACTGAAATATCTTTTGTATTTATTAAGTTCTGTTTGCGGAATGTGTTGCACATTCTAAGATATGACAATGATGAAGACAGATTTAATTAATGATCTGGAAATATTAACTTCATTAATAATGTTGATAAATGTTGTTAATTTTGGGTCTACACTATTGATTATTAAGTGGATCTATAGTTGATATACATCCAACACTCTTGTTTATTTGTTAATGTAGCTCTGATCACTGTAGCATATTCTCAAGACTTTCCTATTAAGATTTGTCTTGAATTGGAACTATGGAAGGTTGTTAAATTATTAGTCTTTTTGGTCTTGAAGCCTATTGAAGTGTAACACCATTGCCTGGTGTTACATAAGGTATTGCTGGATACAAGGTCAAGTGATTTATTAAACATGATGTACTTTTGACTGTGTTTTCTTGTGTAAATGCCTTTTGTCATTGGAATTTCTACGAGTGCGATGAACCAGAAGTTATAAAACCATGTGTCTTTCATACTTGTAGCAGTTTGTCAAAGGAGAACGTGAGGAAAGTGGTAAGTAAGGAAGGTAAAGTTCTGGAGGTTGATTTTAATGTGAATGGAAAGCTGCTATGGATTAAATATGTGAGAGCAAGAATAGAAGTTACAAAATTCAGGTGGAAATACCCTGAAGAAAAGCAGAGAGGGCTGGTTCTGAAGTCGTAGGAGGCTCTTTGTCAACCCAAACCATGCAGAGGTCTCAAAAAACTTTAAAGAAATCAATAAAGCTTTGACTGTAAAAATTGGATGGTGAAAGTGCATAGAGCAAGATAGGGAAGAATTGAAGATTAGATGAGGGGGGAAAGTCAAATCAGCTTCTTGTGTATGGAGAGGGGGTAGAGAGGAGCGAAGGTTTAATTGCTAAAGGTCCATGTTGTGTGGTAGTAGAAGGCACAAGTATTGACGTTTGGAATGATCCCTGGGTACTATGGTTAGAGGGCTTTAAGTCAAAGATTCGACAAAGAGAAGAGCAGAATATGGAGAAGAATCTGGACATGTAAAATACATGAAAGATTAAAAATGATGCTGTGGAGAATAGCAACATGGGCTTTTACCTGTGAATAAAAAGGCTTGCAAAGAGGGGTATACCACAAGATGCAATATGCTCACTACATGGATCAAAAGCAGAAACTGAAATGCACTTGCTTCGACAATGCATAATAGCAAGAATGGCCTGCTCAATTGGGATGATTTCATTTCTTCCAACAAGCGAGAGTTAATTTGCTCAATGGAGGATCCCCCAACTTCACTTTTTCGGGAACAACTACAGTTAGAGCATTTTACTATGAATTTGCTGCTCCCTTGATTGATTTCTTCCCAAAATTTGCTGGCTTTGTTATTGATTTTATTGGTCTATCTTTACTCTCTGTTCTCATTTTAAGTTGTCAAGGGTATGTAGGTTTATGTGACAAAGGGATTAGCTATGTGGTTTAATTACCAAAAGGTTGTAATAACTATATCAGTATGTCACATTTTGGACATATGGCTGATGGATCCTTTTCTTTTTTAATCTTATTTTTCCCCGTCTCTACCGTTCCCTCTCTTCTTCTGCTGTCAATCTACTTTTGAATACTTCTTTTTCTCTTTCTTTCTTTTTTTTTTTTTTTTTTTTTTTTTGAGAATGAATACTTCTTTTTCAGATTGTACATCATCCTATTAAATATTTCCTAGCCTATTATATACGTCCTAAAAACTCTCACTGCTGTTAGATCTAAAGAAGGAAAAGGGGGAAAAAAAGAAAAGAGGATGAGGAGAAAGATTTAACTGTAGCTCTAAGAGCTGTATTCACTATTTAATCAATAATATACCCCTTCGGACATCAATATGTTTAGCGGTTAAGTGTGTTTTTATGTTGGTCTATCCCATAATATCATAGTTAACAATTGCTAAATTCACAACTAGCTCAGCTCTTTCGCCCACTCTCTACAAATTCATTGTTTTGGGCTTGGGTTACAAATCCAGACCCTACAATTGGCGCCATCTGTGGGAAGAGCTTGAGCGAAAGTCGAGGCAACAGTTGATAATGGCTGAACCAAGGCAACAACCAGCAAAGTCTAGGGCATCCCAACATGTTGACCCTTTTCTTATTTTGGAGTAAAGACAAGATCGCGAAGGTAGTGTACACACTACGCATACTAATCGAAACCAGTCACATGGCAGAAGTCACGTATCTCATGCAGAGAAGAACCAGAACATGCAACTAGAAATTGAAAGGCTAAAAAGGGAGTTGTGCCATGTAAAAAGGAGACGGATTTCTTCGTATTCCGATGAGGATTCTAATGACAAACAAGACATCACTTACAAGCAGAGATTTCAAACACTAGCCAGTGAATCCCTTTCCTATGAAGAAGAGCATTATCATAAGAGGCAACCTCGAAGCCCATCACATGGAGGCGTGGGGAACGATGCTATAAGCAGGGTTTTGAATCAAATCTCTAGGTTACCGTTTACATGCAAGATTGAGGAAGCAAGGCTCCCTCGTCATTTTCATCAGCCGACGTGCACCATCTATAATGGTAAAACAAATCTTGTGGAACATGTGAGTCACTTTAACCAAAGGATGGCTATCTACTCTAAGGATGAGGCTCTAATGTGTAAGGTTTTTCCCTTCAATCTTGGACCGGTTGCAATGAGATGATTTGATAGCCTAAAAGCAGACTCCATCAGTTCCTTCAAAGAGCTCACTCAAGCATTTGGTTCCCGTTTTGTCACCTGTCGAAGAGTGGCCAAGCCTTTATCTTCACTGCTATCCTTGAGCATGCAAGAGGGTGAGACCTTGAAAACGTATTCCAATAGGTACTGGGAGATGTTTAATGATATGGAGGGCAATTTTGATGGGATGACCCTTAGCACGTTCAAGCTCGACCTCCCTACTGACCATGGTTTAAGGAAGTCCTTAACTGGAAAGCCAGTTACTAACATGCGTCAGTTCATAGACTATATTGAAAAATACAAAAAAGTTGAAAAAGATCAACAACAAGGGAAAGGAAAGGATAAGGTTATCCCTCAAGAGATGAGGGATTTCAGGTCGGACCGTTACAATAACAGTAAACCACAGAGAGATTTTACTGGGCAATCAGGATCAACAAATTTTCAAGCAGTCAAATTTGTATTCAAAGAGCTTGTACACCAAGTTTTGGAAAAGATTAATAATGAACCATTCTTCAAGTGGCCGAATAAGATGGTGGGGAACCCTGAGAGGCGCAATCATAATCTCTATTGCCAGTACCATCAAGACCATGGGCATACCACAGAGGATTGTAGAAGCCTGTGGGATCATTTGGACTAACTGGTTTGCAAGGGTAAATTGAGACACCTCTTGCACCATTCCAATGGCCGAGGAAGTCAGGTGAACTCAGAGCCCCGAAGAGATGACCCTTCAAAGCCCCCATTAGGAACTATTAATGTCATCTTCGCCACACCGGGGGGAACAAGATCTTGGCCATCGAAGGTTATGTCGATAGCTCGGTTACCCGCAGGGGATTTCAGCCAAGGTCTGAAGAGGGCTAAATCGGATGCTCAACTGGTTTTAGGGTTCTCAGAGGAGGACAAGATTGGAATCATCCAACCCTATGATAATGCTTTAGTAATTACCCTTAGAATTTGAGGGTATGATGTGAAGAGGGTAATGGTCGACCACGGTAGTGAGGTAGAGGTAATGTATCTTAATCTCTACAAGGGGCTGAACTTAAAACCTCATGACCTAGCACCATACAATTCCCCCCTAGTGAGTTTCGAAAGAAGAATTGTTACCCCGAAAGGACAAATACGATTACCCGTGTAGACCGGCTCAGAAGTGGTAAAGGTGGATTTCATAGTTGTAGATGTGTATTCGCCCTATACAGCAATCGTAGCAAGACCTTGACTTCATACACTAGGGGTTGTTTCCTTTACTTTGCATCAGAAAGTTAAATATCCATCTGAAGGACAGGTTTGTGAAATCTGGGGAGATCAGTCTGCGGCTAGACAATGCTTAGAGGCTGGCATCTAGAATAAGCCCGAAATTGAGTCCTTGGCCACGGCTGAAAGGGGTTTATAACAATTAAAACCTCGGGCACCGCTCGTCGAAGACCCAGACGAGGGCGCTAGGTACGAAGATTTAATAAAAGTTATCACCGGAAACAATCCAGAAAATTTCTTTCAAGTCGGATCTCAGTTGGCTTTGCAGGAGAGGGAATAGCTAATAGAGTTCCTTAAAAGAAACATTGATGTATTCGTCTGGAACGCTTATAAAGCCCCAGGGGCGGACCTAGAATTCATCTGTCACCATCTGAAGGTCAACCCACTGATTACCCCTAAAAAACAAACTCCTCGGTACCCATCCAAGGAACATGCTGAGGCAGTGAGAGAAGAGGTAACAAAGCTCAAACAAGCTTGAGCCATTAAAGAAGTTTTTTATCCTGAATAGCTAGCAAATACTGTGGTGGTGAAGAAGAAGAATGGAAAATGGCGAGTCTGTGTAGACTTTACTGACTTAAATAAGTCTTGTTTCAAGGATCCATTTCCTATGCCAAAAATTAATCAGTTAGTAGATGCCACTGTCGGCCATCCTCGGATGAGTTTCTTGGATGCTTTCCAAGGTTACCACCAAATATCGTTAGCCTTGGATGATCAGGAGAAGACTGCTTTTGTCACCCCTATCGGTAACTATCATTACAAAGTGATGTCATTTGGTTTGAAAAATGCAGGATCTACCTACCAAAGAATGATAACGAGAATGTTTGAATCATAGTTGGGTAAAAGTATCGAAATTTACATAGATGACATAGTGGTGAAAAACAAAATTGCTTTTGAACATGTAAAGGACCTTGAAAACATTTTTGAAATTCTAAGAAAGCACAAGCTACATCTAAACACTTCCAAATGCTCATTTAGTGTGGAATCAGGTAAGTTTTTGCGGTACATGGTGACTCATAGAGGAATTGAAGTTAAACCCAATCAGATAAAGGTCATCCACAATTTACAAGCTCCTCGGAATCCCAAAGATGTTCAAAAATTGACTAGAATGACCGCTGCCTTGAACCGATTCATCTCTTGATCAGCAGATAGGTGTAAACCTTTCTTCTATTTGATTAACAAATAGAAATGGTTTGAATGGACTGAAGAGTGGGCTTTGGCCTTCCAACAACTTAAAGACTATTTGGCTTGGCCACCAATCATGTCTAGTCCTGAGCCAGATGAGGTCCTGTTTGCTTACATTGCCGTGGCTCCTTGTGCTGTAAGTTTGGTATTGATATGAGTAGACCAAGGTGTGCAAAGGCCAGTTTACTATGTGAGTAAGTCATTGCATGAGGCCGAGATTCGATACCTGCCGCTAGAGAAAGCCATCTTGGCAGTTGTACTTGGTACATGAAAAATGCCTCATTACTTCCAAGCACATACGATCGTTGTGCTCACATAACTCCCGCTTAAAACCATACTTAAAAGTGCTGACTACACGAGAAGAATAGCTAAATGGGGCACTATCTTAGGGCCCTTGACATCAAATATATGGCCCATACCTTCACAAAGGGGCAGGTCATTGCAGATTTAGTAGCTAAGTTCATTGAGCCTTGATAGAAGAATTAATGCCAACACAGAACATGGATGAAAAATCAGTTGACGTAATCTTTCAAAAAGGCCCATCATCTTGGAAAGTATGTGTAGACGGTGCAACAAACCAGAAGGGTTCTCTAGTGGGGCTAGTGTTAATATCTCCAAAGAAGATTGTTATCGAAAAGTCGCTAAGGCTAAACTTCACGGCCACAAATAATGAGGTCAAGTATGCAGCTCTACTGATGGAATGGCTATGGTTCGAAAAATTGGAGCAAAGTCAGTGGAAGTGTTCTCGGACTCAAGGTTAGTCGTTGGTCAAATACAAGGTAAGTTTGAGGCGAAAGATGAAAGAATGCAGAGATACTTAAGTCGAGTTAAATGTCTGCAATCGGAGTTCGACTCTTTTAATCTGCTGAACATTCCCAGAAACGGTAATGCACATGCAGATTCTTTGGCCACGCTTGCTACCTCTTCGGCGTTAGATTTGTCGAGAGTTATCCTCGTCGAGGACTTGTATGGGCCTACAGAGGCAAGAAGAGAGATAGTCCAGGTTCACCAAATCAGGGCCGAACTCAGCTGGATGGATCCTATAATTAAATTCTTGAAGGAGGATATCTTACCTGAAGAAAGGTGGGAAGCTGACAAAGTTCGAAGGAAGGCAACCAGATTCTGGCTATTCGAGGACTAGAGACTATATAAACGCTCCTATTCAGGACCATACTTATTATGCATGCATCCTGAAGCGGCTGAGTTACTACTAGAAGAATTACATGAAGGAATCTATGAGAGCCACACTAGAGGTAGGTCCTTGGCTTACCGAGCCATTACTCAAGGTTATTGGTGGTTGAATATGCAAAAAGAAGCCCATGAATATGTTAAGAAGTGTGATCAATGTCAACGGTTTGCCCCAAACATTCACCAACCAAGGGGAACCCTTAACCCACTATCCAGCCTATGGCCTTTCACTCAATAAGGCTTAGATATCGTGGGCCCATTCCCTAAGACTGTAGGAAACAGGAAGTATCTTCTGGTCGGCACAGACTATTTTACCAAATGAGTCGAAACTGAACCTCTGGCCAACATCAAAGACATAGACATGCAAAAATTTGTGTGGAAGAATATCGTCACTCGATTTGGGGTTCCTCATACTCTCATCTCAAACAATGGCCTACAGTTTAATAGCAAAGCATTGAAGAATTATTGTAACGAACTGAGAATCATAAATAGATACTTCACCCTTGCCTATCCCCAAGGGAATGGGCAAGCAAAAGCGATTAATAAGGTCATAGTAAGTGGATTAAAAAAGAGACTAGACGATGCGAAGGGCAAATGAGTGAACTATAGGGCTGAAGCTGTCATTCCTTTGGAGAATAGGTTCCTAACATTGAGAACTAGTTCGTTCAATCCGACCGACAACAATGAGCAGCTAAAGAAGAGTCTGGATCTTATTAAGGAAAGGAGGGAAAATGCAATGGTCCAATTAGCTCATTACCAACAAATGCTTAGACAAGACTATGATGCCAATGTAAGGCTAAGGCCTCTAGAACCTGGTGATTTGGTGCTCAGAAAGGTTGTAGGCACTGCAAAGAACCCAATTTGGAGAAAGTTAGGTCCCAATTAGGAAGAGTCATATCGTATCATCTCAGGAGCTGGTATTAGGGCGTATTTCTTGGAAGACCTAGATAGTCTTGTGATACCACACTCTTAGAATGTAAATAACCTCAAAAGATACTATTATTAATCAAATCTTGTCTTCAATCAATATGCCAATTTGTTATATCAAATTCTTATAAGTGTTTAAACTTAAATCCAATCATGCCTGAAGTCCTCGAACCAGATGATTTGGGTTAGTTAGCACTCATTTACAATTTTTCTAAGTGTTTAAATTTAAATCCAGTCATACTTGAAGTCCTCAGACTAGATGATTTGGGTTAGTTAACACTCGTTTACAATTTTTCTATGTGTTTAAACTTAAATCCAATCATGCCTGAAGTCCTCGGACCAGATGATTTGGTTTAGCTAACATTCGTTTGCAATTTTTCTAAGTATTTAAACTTAAATCCAATCATGCCTGAAGTCCTCGGACCAGATGATTTGGGTTAGTTAACACTCGTTTACAATTTTCCTAAGTGTTTAAACTTAAATCCAATTATGCCTAAAGTCCTCGGACTAGATAATTTAGGTTAGTGAACACGTTTACAATTTTCCTAAGTGTTTAAACTTAAATCCAATCATGCTTGAAGTCCTCGGACCAGATGATTTGGGTTAGTTAACACTCGTTTGCAATTCTTCTAAGTGTTTAAACTTAAATCCAATCATGCCTGAAGTCCTCGGACCAGATGATTTGGGTTAGTTAACACCTTCCTACAGTTATTATTAATACTTAGACTTGAAAGGAATCTTGCCTAAAATTCTCGGATGTGTTTAAGTAAACCCTAACTTACGATAAGCCTCCTTAGTCATGTGTTTAATTCATAATTAATAAGTAGTAATACTCTCTGTGCATGTTTGAGAAGACTTGTGAAGCTTCCATATCACTCCTTGCTTTCATTGCTTATTAGTGATTCCTATACAAACTACTCTTTTCAGTATTAATTTAAGTTATTTGCATCATTAGCATAATATCGTGGCTAAGTTTACCTATATTACCATAGTAACAAGTTATAGTTATTTGCAATAATAATGAGTCTTATAGTATGTGCAAAGAAGACATAAGAAATAAAAGAGAAATGATTTCATTGATTAAAAGAAAGTAGTTTGCAAATCATTACATAAAAAACTAATACAAGTATGAAATAAAAACTCCTAAACATTCATCTCGGTGGCCGAGGAGTCAACTATCTAGGTAAACTGAGCAACAGTAGCGTCTAGGACTTGAACATCCTCGGTTGGAGGGGTCTGGCCGACTAGGGGCTGCTCCAGAGCTTCTGCGAGTTCACAAATATCGAGATGATAATAAATGCTCCCAAGTTGCCTCAAGACAGACTCTGGAGGGACCCCAGCAGCGTCGAGACCTTTGTCCCAAGTCACGTCGCAGTAATCTCTATAGACCTTCGCAAACTCCTCAATAAGTCTGGCCTGAGTCTCCTCTACCCCGAGCTTATAGGCTGCCTACCTTTCAGCCTCAATTGCCTCATTGGCCAACTGAGCATTCTTCTCAGCCAATTCGGCAATTTCCCTGGCTTTCTAAAGTTCAGTTCGAAGACTCTTCACTAGCGCTCTCTTTGTTTCCAGATTAATCTCAGTCAAGTTCAACTGTTGGCATTGGTTTTCAGCCTACTTCTCGGCATTTTTAAGACTAGCATCTAGACTATTCCTCTACTTGGTCATCTCTTTTAATTGCTCAGACTGATGAGCATAGTCTTCCTTCAGACTACCTAGCGATTTTTCTGCCTTAAACCGAGAGTGGGCCTCTGTTTGGGTTTCAGTATAGGCCTTTTTGTTTCATTCCTCGGCCACATAAACCTACTGGGTAATCTACATAGCAAAAGGAAAAATTTCAATATAGAAAAAAAAAAAATCAAATCATCAGTATCCTAACTGAAAAAGTGGATTAATTTACTTACCATGGCTAAATCCCTTTTTAGGGATAAAAAGAGGTCATACTGGCTGAAACACCTATAAGATTCCATGTCTCGCAAGAGGAGCAGTGGCTGCTCCAAAGCCTCAGCAACGAGACTTGCCCTCCCCCAATTATAATTTATGAGGGAGGTCTCCCAAGGGATTGGAGCACCATCCAATTCCAGCCTTGGGGACCAGGTGCAAGGTTTTCGGCGCACATCAGCTGCAAAAGCATCATCTTGGCTCTTGGTAGACGAAGCCCTTTTGCTCTGATGGTTTCTCGCCACCTTTTGTTGCTTAGTCCCTTTTGGAGGCGCAACCTCTCTTTCTTCATTATCAACGAGGGGCCTCTTCTTCTTTGGATCTGGCAATAGCTTTGAGCCACAATCCAAAGGAACTTGGGGAGGTGGTGGAGGAAGACTAACAATTGGTTAAGATGTACCGGTTTCTTTGGGCCCAACTTTCTTATTCCTATTCTTCAACAAGTCTCTTAGGCTGGCCATGTCTTCTTCCTCTTCCAAGGAGTCGTCTGAAACAACAGTTATTAAAATAGGAGGGTGAACACTGGACTGCCTATCAGTTTCCTTCTCGACTTTTGAAACTTGTATCACTTGACCCCTTTCCAAAGCCTCTCCTTCAAATCTAAACTTATCAATTTGCTCCTTAAGTAAAGAGGTTGAAGAAGTGACTCTTTCATCTACTACTACTGGTTCAAGGGGAACCTGCTAAACCGGCTGGATGAGCAATGGTATACCTTGTGGATTTGGATGGGGCACGGGGGCAAGATTGAACAATGCTATAAAATTGCGCCGAGAGACGTCTATTCGTTTGAGCCGATAGTCTCCTAGAGTGATAGCGTTGCCGACTGGCTAAAAATCGGTCGATTTTGGCGTGAAACCAAGAATGAGAGAAACGGACCGGAGCTGCCTGTTTTCACTTACAAATATTTCTGATCGTAGTAAGTAGTTGAGCCCGCGGACAATTGTGAGGCTGAGCCAAGGAGAAACGTGATCCTTATTTGTTAACACCACAACAAAATTTAGTCAGAAACTTGAAAATAACGATACAAAGAGAATGAAAATTGTTAAAAAACAGAAATCCTAAATCTATTGTTCGGAAACCTAATCTAGGATGTCCCACTCGGTCTCCTGGTTGGGTCGGGCAATGAAGACTGTCATGCTACGCACCCGAGATGATCAAATAATCGTCTTTCATCCCTTTGTTGGACTTGGGAAGGTAGGAGATGAGCCTAACGACATCAGATCAGGATTTAAGATAGTATCTTGCTCCCTTCTAGCTATGACACTTATACATATGTACCACGTCAAGCCAAGTGAGTCTTAATCCTAGATGAAGGTTCAAAGCGTCAACTGCTTCTAGGATCCTAAAGACATTAGGTGAGCACTGATCAGGAGAAAGCTTGTGGTTATGAAGGTAATTTTGGGTAATAGAACCCATAAGGAGAGTCATTCCTCCTTCTATGAAGGCTATCATAGGGATTATGACTTCCCCCTCTCTTCGATCGGTTAATATCTTTTCTAGGGGACAATACCTTAGGTTTACCCCTATAGTATTCCGTATGTCTTCTTAAATTCCTCTATTAAGGCAGGACTATCGATGAGATACTGAAATCTACCCATTATTGGTTAACTAGAAGAAGACACAGAATTTACGTGCTCTCGCGCCGTAGGCACGTAGAAGCAATGTGAGTCTCATAGTTTTAGTACTTGTGGGAGTTTTGTGACCTCTCCCCAACTCAAGGCGGTGAGGTCAGGCGCAGTTTTGTTTGAAACATGGCGGAGGAGTTAGAAACACTTTGGCAAAAGCGAAGGGTCACAGACGAGGAAGAAGTGAGTGTCAACCTTGGAAGGGAGTGCACGAGAGTAGCTAAAGAAAGGGAGAAAAACTGTCTAGTTATGAAGGTGCTCTCTCGTAAAGAGGTGTTACTGGATGCTGTAAGAAAAAACATCAGGATGTTATGGAAGCCAAGTAAGAGTATTCAGATCTCGGCAATAGAAGAGGAGATGTATTTGGTGGAGTTTGACGATGAACGAGATAAGAGGAGAGTTATGGAGATGAGCCCATGGCACTATGAAAAACAATTGGTGCTGCTACAAGACTTTGAAGGGGATCAAGATCCAAAGGACATTGTGTTCAAGTGGTCCCCTTTCTGGGTTCAAATGTACAACCTACCCCTTAAACACAGGACAAGGGAAACTGGGTTAGCCATTGGGGCTAGTCTTGGGGAGGTCTTGGAGGTGGATATGGCCGACACGGGGGTACAGTGGGGGAAATGCCTGCGTGTTCAGGTCAAGATAAACGTTACAAGAAAGCTAATACGAGGCAGAAAAACAAAGGTTGGGGACGGGCTAGATCGGTGGGTGCTCTTTAAATATGAGCGCCTCCCAAATTTTTGTTATTGTTGTGGACTACTGGAGCATGACCTGAAGGAGTGCCTGCAAAGCAAGGGAGAAATTAGAAACAGAGAAACAGGGGATCTCCAATACGGGGCATGGCTAAGAGGAGACTTGGTGAAGAGATCGGGCTAGGAACCTCACTACACAAAGAAAAACGAAGGGTGTGACACCTGGGGAAATATGCCCGGCGGTGATGATAGGGGTTTGTTGGCCCAAATGCCAAGGAGCATAGCGGTGGGGCCAGAACAGAGTTCGCCTGCTGTGCAGCTCCTCGGGGAGAGTTTTGTGGAGAATACGACAAGAAATTTAGAGAGGGGGGAGCGTAACAAGGTGGAATATCAGGAAAATAGGCTGGTTAGTAAACCCAGAGAACTCCCAAAAGAAACCTTAACCATTTTGGTGAAAGAAGGCGAGAATAGAGTCCAGGCTGCCAACGTAAAAGGAGGATGTAGGCACGAGGAGATAGAGACAGGAAATAAGGAGGTCCCACCTTTTAAGTTTGAAAACGGGCCAAAGGAAAAGGTAGCGGGGGACTCTGTGGGCTCGGATATGACATGTAATGAGGAGGGCCCTATGGCCATGACTTATGAGATGGATATGGGCTGGGTTGCGGAGACTTTAGGCCCATCTAGTGGCCATTGGAAAAGAAGGGCCCGGGCAGGCCAGACAAAAGGAAAAGGGAAGGAAGTAAGCCCAGTTAAGCAGAAAAGGAATGTGATAAATCCTTTAGGCGTGTTAGACCAGAATGTTCTGGTGAGAAAACAAAGAAAAGTGGAGAAGCAGGGACGCGGTGATGTTGAGAAAGAAAATGAGATGGTTGGCAGTAAGGCGATGGCTGCTGTGCAGCACCGTCGAGCCTCATGAGTCTCCTTGCATGGAACTACCGAGGCCTTGGGTCAGCTTCGGCGGTGCGTTCGCTCACCGATATGGTGAAAGAAACCGACCCAGTCTTGGTGTTCTTATCAGAGACCAAGGCAAGGCAAAATAGAACAAAAGGCCTTCAAAGGAAGCTCAACCTGACCCAGGGAATCACGATGCCTTGTGACGGTAGGAGTGGAGGGCTGGCAATGATGTGGAAAGAAGGGGCTGAGGTGTGGTTCAAAAGTTGCTCCAATTCGCATATCGATGTGGTAGTTTGTGAGAAAAAGGGAGCTCAACCATGGCGGGCAACGGGGTTTTATGGTCACCCTGATGCAGGTATGAGATTTATTTCTTGGAATTTAATTAAATCACTTAAGAGGCAGTGTGATCTCCCATGGGTTATTTTTGAGGACTTTAACGAAATTGTTAAGTCAGATGAGAAGTTAGGGTGGTTAGATAAGGATGCAAGACAAATGGAGGGATTTAGGGAATGCTTGACTGATTGTTGTCTAGTTGATTTGGGCTTTGTGGGGCAACGCTATACGTGGTGTAATGGAAGAATTGGGGAGCAACGTACTCTGGTTAGATTAGACAGGATGGTGGCAAATGAGAGGTGGCGGAACATGTTTAGGAAGGCAAAAGTGTATCATAGAGCAATGGCAGCGTCCGACCACTGTTTGCTTAATTTGTCTCTCAAGCGGAAGGCAAGTAGAAAGGGAGGAAGAAAACGTTTCATGTTTAAAGCAATGTGGACTAGGGAGGAGGGGTGCAGAAAGGTGATTGAAGAGGCATGGGATCCGTTGAACTGTAACCCGGATGTGCAGGTCCAAGATAGGCTAAAGTGCTGCAAAGAAAACCTGCAAACCTGGAACAAGGGGGTCTTTGGCAATGTAAATAAGATTCTGAAGCTGAAGCTGAATCGTCTTCAACATTTAGAGATGCTGAACTTACTACATGAACCAGCAGAGGAAATTAAAGCATTAAAAAAGGAGATAAACTAATTAATGCTTCGGGAAGAAATGATGTGGAACCAGAGATCTAGGGCATTGTAGGTTAAGCGTGGGGACAAAAACATGAAGTTCTTTCATGAAACGGCAAATAATAGACACAGGAAAAATAGGATTGAAGGCTTATGTGATAACGAGGGTAGGTGGCGGGAGGATAAGGAAAAGGTTGAAGCTTTAATTCTGGATTATTTCAGGGAAATATACAACACAAGCTACCCTGAGGAGTTCGGACTTAGTCTTGGAGCAATGGATAAGAGAGTTACAGATGATATGAACGGTGCTCTCCTAAAAGAGTTTAGAGAAGAGGAGGTAAGGTGTGCCCTGAAGCAAATGCATCCGACAAAGTCTCCAGGCCCAGATGGTATGTCTCCTATTTTCTTCCAAAAATATTGGGATGTTATGGGTCCTCAGGTAATGAACTGTGTGCTCAAGACTCTTAATACAGGTGTTATGCCAAATGAATTAAATGATACATATATATGTATGATCCCCAAAGTTAACTGCCCCCCAAAAGATTACGGAGTTTCGTCCAATTAGCTTGTGTAATGTTATATATAAAATGGTATCAAAAGTGTTGGTGAACAGGTTGAAGAAAGTCCTCCCAGCAGTCATTAGCGAGGCCCAAAGTGCATTTGTACCAGGAAGACAGATTACAGACAATGTCTTGGTGGCCTTCGAAACCATGCACAGTATAAATCAGAAAAGGAAGGGAAAAAAGGGGCTGATGGCAATCAAGTTGGACATAAGCAAGGCATACAATCGGGTAGAATGGGCCTATTTGGAGGCGATTATGCGCAGATTGGGTTTTCAAGAAAGGTGGATCTCTTTGATGATGATGTGCGTGAATACAGTTTTATACTCCATGCTTGTGAACGGGGCCAAAAGGTAAGATTGTCCCTACTCGAGGGTTGAGGCAAGGAGACCCAATCGCACCATACCTCTTCCTGTTGTGTGCTGAGGGCCTCTCGGCCATGCTTAGGTTGGCTAAAAATGGTGGGATTCCAAAAGGCATATTGGTGTGTGAACGAGCTCCAGTGGTCTCTCATTTGCTTTTTACAGACGACTACATAGTTTTTTGCAATGCTTCGAAGAAGGAAGGAGTTTGAGTTACGAAAATTCTTGAGGATTACGAAAGGGAGTCTGGACAGAAGCTAAATAGGGAGAAGACTTCTCTCTTTTTTAGCAAGCATATGAGTGAGGAGGTTAAAGAAGAAGTGAGAGACATGTTTAGGGCCCAGATCATCCACCAACATGAGCGATACCTGGGGTTGCCACCTTTAGTGGGAAGGGGAAAAAAGAAGGCCTTCCAGCATATCCTGGATCAGGTTGGCCGAAAAGTTGCGAGATGGAAAGGAAAGTTGCTGTCTATGGCTGGTCGGGAAATCCTTATAAAGGCTGTTGCCCAAGCTACTCCTATGTACACTATGAATTGTTTCAAACTTCCAGATTCTTTATGTAACGAGCTTAACTCTTTAATAAGAAACTTTTGGTAGGGCCAAAGGGAAAAGGAAAGGAAACTTGCATGGATAGCTTGGGAGAAGATGTGCACACCAAAAGCCGATGGGGGGATGGGCTTCAAGGACCTTAAAGCCTTTAACTTTGCGCTGCTTGCAAAACAAGGGTGGCGGCTAACTCAAAACACTGAGTCCCTTGCCCATAGAGTGTTAAAAGCAAGGTATTTCCCGGAATCAAATTTTTTGGAGGCTCAAGTGGGTAAGAATCCGTCATATACTTGGAGGAGCTTGATGGTGGAAAAAGAAGTTCTCCGAAGAGGTTTAAGATGGAATATTGGGAATGGGCGAAGAACGAGAATATGGGCAGATAGGTGGATCCCAAAATTTTGGGGGGGAACTAGTGGAGACCGTTCTTGACCGTGAATCAGTGGCTGGGACATTAATGCAGTAAAGAGGCTTTTCTTACCCTATGAAGCAGAGGCAATTTTGAGCTTTCCAATTAGTCCTAGTTTTCCAGAGGATGCAATGATCTGGGCTTGGACAAAAAAAGGCAACTTCTCGGTGAAAAACGCATATCAGGTAGCATATAAGTGGCTGGCCGAAGACAGAGGAAGAAGGGCAGAAGGTGAGGAGTCAAACCCGAGAAGAAAGAAGAAATTTTGGAAAGCCATTTAGGATTTAAATTGCCCAAGCAAAGTCAAATTGTTCATGTGGAGGGCCTGTAAAAATATACTCCCTACAAACCATTGCCTTTGGCGTCGAAAGGTGTCTAGGGATGACGAATGCGTGCTTTGTGGGTTGAGCGAATCTTCGGGGCATGCTTTGTGGGACTGTTGGTTGGCAGGGGCTGTATAGAAGGAAACAAAGATGTTTTTACCCAGGGTGAGCCATCCTCATCGCGAATTTATTGACGTAATTTGGAAAATTTGGGAGGACCAAAAGGAAATAGAGTGGGAGCGCCTGGTGTGCACAGCGTGGAGCATTTGGAAGAATAGGAATGCAACAAAGTTAGAAGGCAAGACCAAACAAGCAAAGGAGATTGTCTCTGAAGCAAACACTCTGGCGGAGGAATTTAAGGAGCTGTTTGAAACTCCAAGACAGAGAGTGCCACTGAGAATAGTTGGGTGGACTCCTCCACGTGAAGGTTGGTATACGGTAAATGTCGATGGCGCGGTGTTTAAAGAGTCGGGTAGCTGTGGAATAGGAGTTGTTATCAGAAATGAAAGGGGTTTCCTCATGGGAGCTATGAGTAAAAAGTTGATTTTACCTTTGGGAGTGTTGGAAGTGGAAGCTAAGGCTTTTAAGGAGGGAATTTTGCTAGCCGGTGACCTCGGACTGAGGGACATTGTACTGGAGGGAGATGCAAAACTGGTGACAGATTCTTTGACTAGTTGCTGCTCCCCCCAAGCTCGATTCAGATGATTATTGAAGGCTTCCAGAGGTGGAAGTTCAATGTTCAAGCATGGCAGGTTAATCATGTATGTAGGACAGGAAATGTTGCTGCCCATCTGATGGCTAGAAATGCCAAACTTGTAAACGATAGTATTGTCTCGGTGGAGGATACTCCACCCATCATTGAATGTCAATTGCTCAAAGATGTAACTGGTTCGGATTTTGTCCAAATTAATTGAAAGTCTACTAAAAGTTTGAATATCAAAAAAAAAAAAAAAAAAAAAAAGACACAGAATAATAACTGGGAAACGAGAGTTTGAAGGCCAAGGAAGCTAGCCAAAGAAGATGAAAGGCTTGAATAAAGGAGAACTTATACAAACTAAATTGAAGAATGATCCTTGAACTCGGAGAGAGATTCTTACAAATTCTGGGAAGAACTAGGATTGATGATTGGAAGAGCTTGGAGGATTTGAATGCTTGAGTTCGCTGGATAATCTGAGAGTTTGCAAAGTAAAAAAGAAATAACCTCTTCTGAGGCTTTATATAGGGATAAATGAAAAGGTAACAGTAATCCAGCCCAAATTACAAGAAAGAACATCATCCGTTGGATCGATGGTCCACCATTGGATACGAGACAAAACGGCGTCTAGAGTAATTAATAGCGCTAATACTGAAACGACAACAGCAATGATGAAGTGTGTAAACGTATGCTCATACACGTGTGAATTCAAATACTTGTGTTTTTATTTCGTAAGAAATCAAAATCTTTTTTTTTTTTTCCTCAGATGCGAGAGAAAAAATAAAATTTTAAGGGGCTATTGTGGGGGTGAAAGCCCAACATTGTGTATTGGGCCTAGAAGCTAAACATTGTGTATTGGGCCTGGGGCCTTTTTTTGGGTTAAGGTATGTCCGAAGAGAAGAAAATGATTGAGAAGAATTCTAAATGGGAGAAATATACCTAGAAATGATCGAGGAGGGTAGTCCAAAGAGATCATCATCAGGTCGAAGAGTATATTCTCTTCGGATAAAAAGAGTCTTAATCAAGCAAGCACCTGAGAGGTTCAAGTGATTTTCCTGGCAATTCCAATGATAATGATAAGCTCTGGGCACGTCTAAAGATGATAAGAACGGAGAAATATCTAAAGGAAAAAGTTGCTACCACTGTGTTTAATGCACTGCAGCAACTTTTCTAGCCGCATTTATGTGGAGAATACTCCTGAACAGTACAACTTCAACTACCAACACTCTTGGAGAACTAAAGAAGATACCTGATGTGACATGTACTCAAGTGATTGCTTGGATGAAGAATAAGTGTATGATGAAGATGGTTTAGAAGAAGGCTATAAAATGAGAAAGGTCTCTAAAGAAGGAAGGGGGGAAAAAAAGAAAAGATGAGGAGGAGAAAGATTTAGCTGTAACTCTAAAAACTATATTCACTGTTCAATCAATAATATACCTCTTTGGACATCAATATGTTTAGCGGTTAAGTGTGTTTTTATGTTGGTCCATCCTATAATATCATAGTTAACAGTTGCTAAATTCACAACTAGCCCAGCTCTTTCACCCACTCTCTACAAATTCATTGTTTTGGGCTTGGGCTACAAATCCTGACCCTACAATATATATATATATATATATATATATATATATATATAATTTAGAATTTAATTTGTTTTTGTACGAAAAATTAAACTCCAATTTAAATCTAATTGGATTTTGTCTCTTTTGATTTTTACACTCAATAATTCACTTAGTACAAATCTAGACTTTCACATTTTAGAAGAATTTCATTCGCCATTCAAAATCGAATCAATAGAGCACTCCTAAATATAATGAAAACAAAATAATATGTAAAACCATTATTCAAGTGAGAAGACAATTGATTATAATTAAGGCTCATGGGAAATTAAAATTTACAAACTTCGATTAATTATCTTTCTTTTATGAGAGAATCAACTAATTATCCAAGAACTTCCATTATCTATAGGATTTATCTTTTGCATATTATTACGTCATTTTCTTAAAGTGTCAACCAATGAAATTTGACACATAATTAATTAAAATTAATTCTTTTAATAAATTCCAAGACAAGAACTTTTTTTTTTTTTTTGGGAGAATCAACAATCTGATTTTTATTCAAATGGCTGGTAAATAAGCTAATAAAAAATTGGAAATGTCCGAAGGAACAATCTCCATCCAAACTTCAAATTGGCAACAAAATCTAGCTCTCTTAGCTAAGACATGTGCTACTTCATTGCCTTGCCTATGAATGTGAGAGAATGACCAGCTCCAAATGGAGGTTACATAAGACAACGTGTCTTTGATAAAATGTCCTATGGCAAAATTCATCATATCCCTATTTTTTAAATCCGAGATAATGGACTGAGAGTCTCCTTCCAAAATTGACTCTGCAATGCCAATTTCCTGCACAAATCTGGCTACACGACAGGTTGTAAGTGCTTCCACAACTTCAACCGAGGATGGTAGGGGAATTTTTTCAAATAAGGATGCCATTACTTCTCCAGCTGAGTTTTGAATCACCACCCTTATTCCCGCTTCAGCTATTTCTTCAAACACTGCTCCATCAAAATTAGTTTTATACTTGCCGAGTGGAGGTGGGTTCCATCTTGTCCTACCAAGACAAGAACCTTGTAGCTCAAAACTAGTAGAAATTAATTAAGCATAATCACATACATTAGGGTCTACTTTAAACAAAACAATACTCTCTCATGCCCTTATATGGGAAAGACGAAAATATCTCGTCTAGCTTA
The DNA here is from genome assembly GCA_030445155.1 of Quercus variabilis. Lineage (NCBI taxonomy): Eukaryota > Viridiplantae > Streptophyta > Magnoliopsida > Fagales > Fagaceae > Quercus > Quercus variabilis. The sequence continues at coordinate 7,126,190 of CP129451.1, forward strand.
GCCATCACTCTGCTCTATGTTGGTTTTTGCCTTCCCCTCCTCTTTGGCATTATGTATGTGTGTGTATATATATATATATATATATATTATATGATTTTACCTATTATATTTAATGATGCTGAAATTGTCAACTGAAATTATCGTCCTAAAGTAGAGCCATCCAAGATCGTCCAAAGCCCTACAAGAACGAATAAAGAAAAGAACACTGATGTGGTGCCTACCATAAGGCCTCCGATGGTAATCTCAAAGTATCAGAGTATATGGGTTAGAACTAAGTACCTCCTCAGGTCCTAAGGTGCTTGTATGTATACACTTGCTTCCTTCTCCTAGCCGTTGGAGGTGTTTTAATGGTGGTTTCAATGTGGTATCTGTAACGCCTCCGTGACGTGTTAATGAGAGGATCTTCGTCTTTCCAATGGTAAGGAGACTTATTGCTATTGTGTAACACCTTGCCATTAATTGTGAGTTAATGACTTTTTCTTCGTTCGACAGATACTATTAAGGACAAAGATTGATGGTTCCCTCGTCCCATGGCCCTTCTTCTGGACGAGGATGTTGCCTGAAGGAATTATGCCAGGTCTATCAACTGCCCCCCATTTCGAGGTCATTCAATTTAGGGACCACTATAGGAATATGAAGAGTTTTTTTTTTTTTTTTTTTTTCTCAGTGGTTATGGTGCTTGGGGTTCCACCATTCCCCATTAACTATTCAATGGTGGTATGGTATGTGTTGTGGCCACGTGTCATGCCCAAATCAGCTAAGAGGTCTCGGTTCTGATGAGACCTTTTCGCTTTCCCATGTTTTTCAAGGTTCCCTTTTTAAACCCCTTGTCTTCTTCTTCCTACTTCTTCATTTTCCTTCTGCGCTTACTCCTTTGATTTCTCAATTTACTCTTTTTCTCAAGTACACTCCTTTCTTTGTGCTCCTTTTTCCTTTTAGAGTTTTATTTCTCCCTTTTCCTGGTGCTTGATGGTTGATTACTCTGACATTAGGCACACTTCCCCCTCCATTGCATTCTTTTTTGCTCGCTTGGGTGCATCTTTAGGTTCCCCAGGTAGCCATTGCTCGTGAGTTGGGGATTTTGTTTTAGGTGACAGTAGCTTAGGCCTAGTGTTGGGTAGTTTGTACCCACTGTTGCGCCAATCCTTGGATTAGTTTGGGTCTGTGCGAGAGGCTTTAAGAAATGAAAGTATGGGTTTCGAGGTTAGATTGAGCGATTTAGAGACAAACCTGTCATCTAATGCTGGCACGGCTAGGGCTAAGACGGACACAGCTGCTTCCGTACCCTTGTCTTCCCTACCTTCCATTTCTGCCCCATCCCGATCATTCCATGCCCTTAAAGAAGAGTGCTCCCTGAAGGAAGATACCTTTAGTAGATTCAGGGATAGGTTCTAGTTTCTTGAGGAGACCAGGGTTCATCTTCCTAGGAAAGGCGAGAAGTCTTGTGCTTTAGCCCATGGAAAGGTTTGTTTCTACGAGGCTGCATTCTTGTGTGGTCTTAGGTTTCCTATCCACCCATTTATAATAGAACTCCTTCATTACCTAAATATATCTTCGAGACATCTTATGCCGAATTCATGAAGAATCGTCATAAGCTGTATGGTGATCTTGACGATCATAGTTGACGGGGATATGATCACGTTAAATGTGTTCATTTACCTTTACTATCTGAAAGAATCCAAAGAGTTTAGGTATTATTAGCTCATGCCTTGGGATAGAAGGTCTTGGCTCATCGTTGATCTACCTTCATCCTTTCGTTATTAGAAGTCTAAATATTTCTTTATGTTAGGCGATAGTTTAGGGAGATGTCCCTAGGCTGCTGCATCAGTGGGAGACCCCTCAACTTGGTGCATTTGCCTCTTATGTTATGCATTTTTTTTCTTTTAATTTATTACTTATTTTGATCGTTCCTTCTGACCTTGTATATTTTTCTGTTTTGCAGTTAAAGAGCGTCTCAAGCTTGAGAGTAGGTTTGAGGAGCATGTCCGGGAAGCTATTAGGTATACGAGCACTATCGACGATTTTGACGAGCTGGTTGATTGCTAGACCTTAGCTCGTCACTGTTTAGGACTGAAAGCTCAAAAACGTGTTGAAAACACAAGAGCTGTTTAGACCCCCTAATTAAAATTACGGCTCGATAGATTTTACACAACTTTAATATAAAGTGCGGAATAGTGTAAAAGCGAGCGAATAAACAAATAAGCTACTCTAATCCATAAACTAAGCAACACAACAGTATAATGGAATAAAACAAGAGTAGGGAAGAAGGATGCAAACACAGAAAACACCGAGACGTGTTCTCGAAGAGGAAACCGAAGAACTCGACAAAAAACCTCTCCGCCGCCCTTCAAGTGGAAATCGATCTACTAGACAATTAGTTGGGATACATAAGTAAGCAAGAGACCCTCCAAGCCTAATCTACCCAATGTACCTAAGCCCTCCAAGCTTCTACTCCAACAAGACTTCTCGGAACCGTGTCTTGTCTTAGTTCTCCGGATCCCGCAACAAGCTCCATGTTGCATCTGTCATTCCAGGCTTCTTCCAATGCTTCCCAGCAGCACCAAAATGTCACTCAACACTCTTAAAAGGTGTGGTAAGTGTTTGGGCTATCAACTCTCAATGGTGTGGAAAATGGAGAGGGAAGGGTTGAGGAGATACCACAAGCAAGTGTATAGAGAAAGGTGGGGATGGTAATCTCTAATTGCAAATGTGTTTGGCTAGGGTTTTCTCTCTGAAGCATTCCTCAACATTTGTGGGTAATGGGGGTTTAAATAGGATAAGTGCAAAATGTGTGAGTCAGTCAGTACAGGCTGGCAGAACAGCATGTCTCGCGGGTGTCTCGCGGGAAGGCCTTACCCACGAGATACTCGCGAGAGACAGTTGTCTCCACCTGGACTGACTCTTCGCATTCCAACATGTGCAAGGCACATGCTTCACTTCGCGGGAAGCTTAGTCGCGACATGCCCGCAAGATTCCATCAGCTTCCAAATTGCTTGAGTCTTCACACACTCTCTATCACACACCCCTTACATCAAATCCCACAACAAATACAGGGTATAAACAATTGATAGTAATTACAATCAAATTTGGCACGGAATAAAAGCCAACAAAAAACATAGTTGTAAATCACAACTTTACAATCTCTCCCTTTGGTTATTCCGTGACAAAACCCTAAAATAGACTCTAGACTTAAACGTGAGTTTGGGAACACAGGCAAAACTCACTCACGCCTAATTCTAGATTTTGATAAGCTCTTGAAACAAATGACCAAGTAACTCCTGAAACACAACAACAAAATATTATCATTGTATGCAGAAAACTTGAAAAGCATATGGAGCATTAAGAGCATGATCAAGCAAGATGAAATAGAGAACACTAGATCATGGCAAGATCAAACACGTAATCACTATACACAAGCAATTACTATGCTCATTCACACAAGGAATGAACATCCGGATATGCAAGATGATAAGCTCATATGAAGAGTATCATTTGCAAATCCAACACTCAACCAATGCAAAGTACTCGAAGTATTTGCATCTAGGAACAATCCTACTAGGGCACAAGAGTGTTCATCATTCAACCAATGCATATGACGAATATGCATCTAGGAACAATCCTACATGGGCACAAGAGTGATGCAGTGAAGTAAATGTATGACATTAAACTTCAAAAGCACAAGCATAAAGGCTGCATAAGCAAAGAATTGCAAATACATGGCACAAACCATAAAAGCCTACAAATCATGCAATGAAACAAAACAACCCTTAAAGCTTACAAAAGCAACATGGGTACATGCAAAGTATGCTACAAAGCATAGAGAAAAACATAAAAGAAACATCTGAAATAAAACTTAAATAAAGCATAGTATCAAAGTCTTAAACCAAAAGCAGTAAAACAGTTATAACCACTAAAAATACTGAATAAAAACCGTCTTTAAAACCAATAACCAATGTTACTAAGTTGCTAGACTATGCTCCCCCTAACGCTGTGCAAGCTCTTCTCTAGCTCCCCCTCAGAATTTTCTCCCCCTTTTTGACCGGAATGGCCAAAGGGTCAGAACTGATCTGACTCTGAATCCAAGCCGTGCTCCATAGATAAGTCTTGTACTTGAGAGGAGAGCGCTGTGATCTGTCCTTGAAGGTATGCAAACTGGTCCGCGATGTACTGCACATAGGAGTCAAGCACCGTAGACATCTAATCCATCTTAGTAAGCAACTGATCCAGTTTGCTTAAGCCTTGTGGAGGAGCCGAGGATGATGGCTGTGTAGAGGGCTCAGGAGCCGAGGTGAACCTGTCAATCTCTTCCTCTGTATCTTCGCCTTCATCCTGCTGAACCTGTCGTGGTGGTGGTATGGTATGCACACTGGTCTTCGATCCCTTGATGTGTGTAGTGCTTCTAGTCAGTGTATGACCACCAATGGGATAATCCCTCTGAATAATCGTGAGGCCACTGGGTAGCTTGAACTTTGCCTTGGCAATCAATCCCATGATCAAAGAGGGGAACGGCATTACAGTCTGAGAATTCTGCTTTGTGATGCTCTTCTTCAGGACATGCATGATATGGCCACAAATGTCAATCTCCTTATGTGTGAAGAGATCATACAGAAATCTTGTTCTTGGAGCAGAGAGAGTGGTGAGATTGGTGACCGGATAAAGATTGTGAATCATCACATAACTTAGGGTCCTCATTTCTGGAGAGAACTTGATGGTGTTCATGGATGATTTCTTCGGTTCACCACCAAGGAGTTTAATCATCTCATCAGTAGAACCCATTTTGTCCTCATAAGCAACAGTGATTGGCTGAGATGGAGGACAAGTTTCCAGAAAATCTTGAATGCTCTCTCTTGTAATCACAAACTCCTTGTATCTTACCCAGCACTCAATACATTCTCCATTGACAGTGGCATTGGAGAAGAACTCTTTGATAATCTCTGAATAGACCACTCTAGTTGGGTTCAGCAACTTGGTCCAAGTTCTATCTTTGGACACTTCAAGGATGAAAGTGCCCTTAAGAGTCTCTAACTGGACTACCCGTTCCATGATGATTGTCTTGTCCTTGTAGCAATCATTGTACTTCATATCAGCTTCTATAGACCTGAAATAATCTGAATCAGTTTGGGCTTGCTTTGAAGACGATTTCTTCTTAGCAACATGCTTGGTGGGAGACATCTGCACAATTTTACAAAGCAAAGAAGGAAAAAAATATGTACCAACACAAATCAGAAGACAAACTTCATTAGATTCAAGTTAGTGCCAAATCAGACATAGACTAACTGAAAAACAGAGCATGATAAACACTAAACAATATGCTAAAATGTTCCAACTTATAAGGCATAACTACAATGCAACAAGTTAAGAAATAGTGCAAGAGTGTGTGTCTGTGTGCATGTGCTGATGAATGTGTGTGGCATGAGATGCATGAGGGTGCCTAAGTGTGCCTAGATGTGTGCCAAGAGTGTCTAGTTATGTGCCAAAAGTGTGCAACATGAACAAAGTGATTGAGACACATAATCAATGACAAAACCAAGTAAAATAAGGTTAAACAAGTGAGAGTCTATGGATTGAAATCACTTGATTCCAAAATTAGCACAAAAATGTCACTCGGACATTTTGACATACACTTAACGTGCACAAATGCAAAAAATACATGAATAATGCATGAACATGTGAAACCCTTAATACAAGATAAAATGCCACAAAGGGCCAACACAAGTGCAGAAACAACTAATGGGACACAGCCCAATCAAAATAAATGGGAAAAATTCACCCAATTTTGAAAACCAACCCAAAGTTTCGAAAATTCCCAATTTTGAAAACCCTAACAAAAAAATCCGCATAATCTAAGCAAAAACTTATAAAGAAATGGTTAACAAACATACCTTGAAGAAGAAAATGCAGAAAAAAAAATGCTTGGATTGAAGGGAAATGAATGGAATAGTGATTTTGGGTTGAAAGAGTTTGAGAAAGGTTGAGCAAGGGAAGTTTGATAGTTTTGAAAAACTGTCACATCAGCTATATAAAAACTGAAAACACGCGTTTTTCGCAGGTTAAAGAGGGGCGAGACAGTCGCAAGACAGTCGCGAGAGGTGCCACTGAAGCACAAACTTTTCACGAGAAGTATTAGGTCGCGAAACAGTCGCGAGACAGTCGTGGTAGCTTCTGTCTGAAATTGGAAAAATCCAATTTTAGCCAAACAGCATTTCATGAGAAGCTGTTGGTCGTGAGACAGTCGCGAAAGTTTCTGTGTGACATGATAAAATAAAGGTTTCCCTCAACTCCTTTTCGCGGGAAGCTCTAAGTCGCGAGCTTCTCGCGAAACTACTCCTGAACCATTTTTGAAGAAACACAAAAACATGCATTTTAATCAAAAACAAAAGACAAGAAAGTATAAAATCACTATCAAAAACAAATAAAACACTCAAAAATATTTTTGGGTTTGATCAACAAAGATTGAGCATGTGAAAACACATTTAATCAAGTACAATCACACAAATGAATATGACATTCATTGAACATAGACTTGTGTGTTGTGTGTGGATATCAAAAATGATATAATCCTTAGTCCAATGTGAAGCTTCAATGATCAATTCAATCAAGGCATACACAACTAGCACTAGATTATGTGACCTATCTCAATTATAGAAACATGCATATATGACCTCTCACATGTACTTGATAACAATTCATTGAAGCTTTTCATTTGGCTCCATATTTAACATATCATTTGCAGTTTTTGAGTAAAGAGAATCTCATTTAGAGAACGATGCCTGAAATTTTTGATATTTCAATAGATGAGTTAGTCTTTGGCTTTTTGGACATCATACATTTTATTTTGGTTGCTTTCTCTTTTTCCTAGTCGAATACTAGTTTGTGCGACAGGCTTTTACAGCTCTATATCTCTTTTCATTTGGAGATTTACAATTAGAGAGCTCTTTTAAGCAAAAAAATAAAAGTGAGAAGATATATAGGTATGAGTCTATGCATGTCTCAAGATCAACAAAACTATTCACTAATCATTCATGACAAGGTTGAAGATCTATTTACAACAATCACATAGATTTCAGAATTTCTTCCACAATGATATGAGTGCATGAGAGACAAGCTAAGCTCGTTAAATGCACAAAGCCATAAGTACAAAGGTACAAGACAAAACATGTTTTGAGACAAAACTCAACAAAGCGATCAAACTATTTGGATTTTCTATTTTTTATGTGTTTTTGAAATTTATGAATACACCCAAAACAGAGCAAGAAAAGAGAGATCAACAAAAACAGCTGGTACAAACCAACCGGACAAAATAACAACAGTAAAAAGAGAGCAATGCATGAAAAAATGCAACAGCAAAAATCCCTAAATATTGAAAGAATTAATGCGTGGACATGTTATAATGCTTATGCATAAGTACCCCTCTTCACCCACACGTCACGTGCGGCTGGGGTGATATCCTTAACGGATTGGGTACGAGAATTTGGACTGTCAAACCTTCTGGTAAAACTCTCCAGACAGGTGGTGAAGGCACCAATCATTTTCATCACGTCCATCATGTCAGGATCACGATTTTGACTTCTCGGTTGTTCATCACCCCAAGACCTCATGTCAATTCTTCTTCCTCGTGACTGAGGTGCGCTTGAATTGTTGTCTGATCTCAGCTTTTGACAGTTGGGTCTAGTATGTCCTTACATTCTACAATAATGACACACATAGTCCGTTCTAGGACCCTGTTGTGATCTTGGGAGAGATCTTCCTCTGGTTTCATGTCTGCCCATGGATTGATTTCGGGTCTTATTCACTATCCATTGCTCACTCACATTCTTCTTCTTAGCCTTAACATTCTCAAGACTTGACTCTTCCACAATAGGCTCTATGGCCTTCACAAATTTCACTTCTTTAGTAGCTTTGGCTGATGAGTTGCTTCCTCCAGTATATCCTAACTCGGACTTGTCTGAAGAAGGTTTTTGAGATGAGATAACATCATCTAACTTCTGGGAGAAGACTCTCTCTATCTTGGCATAAGCTTGCACTACCTCTTGCTCAAGAAACCTCACCTTCGTATAGGCTTCAGACAACTCGCCATTTAGTGTCTTAATCTCACACTTAGCCTCTTTATATCTGATCAAGAGACTTCTGTAATCTGCCTCAGCTTTCTTCGTTTTCCTTACAGCCACCTTGGCTACTCTGGTATACTCTCCCGACTTTTCAAGTAATAAGGAGTAATTTTCTTGAAGATTAGCTGTATTCTCTTCTTCTTCTTCAGCATCTAATTCTTCCACAATCCCAATAGACTCTGAATCAGAATGCTCACCAAGCTCCTTCACAAGAGCACCCAAATCATCCGATGACTCCACATGAGCAATGGTCATGAGTGCAAAGTAATTTCCCTCTCCATCACAGCTCTCTTCTAAGTCAGAATCAGAAGAGTCTGAGTCACTAAGTGTCGTGGCATAAGCCTTGCCTTTTCCCCTCAGAAAATTTGGACACTCCTTCTTTAGATGTCCAATGACATTGCACTCATAGCACACAATGTCTGAAGGAGGTTGAAAATCCTTCCCTTCTTTCCTCTTAAACTCTTTTCTATCACCCCTTAAAGTTGAGAAGTTTCCTCTGTTGAAAGGTTTCCCACTGTTCTTCATCTTTAGAAATTTTCAGAAGTTTTTCGCAAGAAATGCGACTTCCTTTTCCACCCCATCTTCTTCGGAGGAATCATCCATCCTTTCGGTGATGGTTTTAAGATCAAGTGATTTACTCATCTTATGGGAAGGCAGACCCATCTGATATGTTTGGAGAGACCCAACTAGTTCTTGAATTTTAATCTCATCTAAATCCTTGCTCTCCTCTATGGCTGTAACTTTTGCTCTAAAACTTTTAGGCAAGGACCTCAATACTTTTCTCACCACCTTAGCATCTTCAATCTTCTCCCCAAGATTGAGTTTAGCAATTACAATTTCATTGAGCTTCCCATAGGATGAATCAAACGGTTCATCATCACCCATCTTGAGCTCTTCAAATTTGGTAGTAAGCATCTGAAGTTTTGTGTCCTTAACTTTCTTTGTACCCTCATAAGTGGTCTCCAAAATCTCCCAAGCTTCTTTGGCTACTGTCATGTGAGACATCCTGTGGAATTCATCAGGAGACACAGCACAAAATATAGCGTTTAAAGCTTTACTATTAGCATTGGCTGCTGCAAGAGCCGCCTTATCCCAATTTGCCTTAGGAGCTTCCGGCTTAGTCCAGCCGAGCTCTACCGCATCCCAAATGGTATCTTCTATAGAACATAGAAAAGCTCTCATTCTGACTTTCCAAAATGCGTAATTGTTCCCATCAAAAAATGGTAGAACATTGAGCGATTGAGATCGGTCCATCTCAAATAGGGCCAATGATCACACTAAGGTATTTAAACCAAGCAAGTGTACCCACTCTGATACCAATTGAAAGCTCAAAAACGTGTTGAAAACACAAGAGCTGTTTAGACCCCCTAATTAAAATTACGGCTTGATAGATTTTACACAACTTTAATATAAAGTGCGGAATAGTGTAAAAGCGAGCGGATAAACAAGTAAGCTACTCTAATCCATAAACTAAGCAACACAGCAGTATAATGGAATAAAACAAGAGTAGGGAAGAAGGATGCAAACACTGAAAATACCGAGACGTGTTCTCGAAGAGGAAACCGAAGAACTCGGCGAAAAACTTCTCCGCCACCTTTCAAGCGGAAATTGATCCACTAGACAATCAGTTGGGATACATGAGTAAGCAAGAGACCCTCCAAGCCTAATCTACTCGATGTACCTAAGCCCTCCAAGCTTCTACTCCAACAAGGCTTCTCGGAACCGTATCTTGTCTTAGTTCTCCGGATCCCACAACAAGCTCTATGTTGCATCTGTCATTCTAGGCTTCTTCCAATGCTTCCCAACAACACCAAAACGTCACTTAACACTCTTAAAAGGTGTGGTAAGTGTTTGGGCTATCAACCTCTCAATGGTGTGGAAAATGGAGAGGGAAGAGTTTAGGAGATACCATAAGTAAATGTATAGAGAAAGGTGGGGATGACAATCTCTAATTGCAAATGTGTTTGGCTAGGGTTTTCTCTCTGAAGCATTCCTCAACATTTGTGGGTAATGGGGGTTTAAATAGGATAGGTGCAAAATGTGTGAGTCAGTCAGTACAGGCTAGCAGAACAGCATGTCTTGCGGGTGTCTCGTGGGAAGGCCTTACCCGCAAGATACTCGCAAGAGACAGCTGTCTCCACCTGGACTGACTCTTCCCATTCCAACATGTGCAAGGCACATGCTTCACTTCACGGGAAGCTTAGTCGCGACATGCCCGCGAGATTCCATCAGCTTCCAAATTGCTTGAGTCTTCACACACTCTCTATCACACACCCCTTACATCAAATCCCACAACAAATACAGGGTATAAACAATTGATAGTAATTACAATCAAATTTAGCACGGAATAAAAGCCAACAAAAAACATAGTTGTAAATCACAACTTTACAAGGACCAGAGACTTCTCACTACGTCCTTCATGTCATTCGTCAGGAAGAAAAAAGTAAGTTATCTTAGGATGAAAGTGGATCGTCTTTCTTCCTTTTCCCTCCTTCTTCTCTTCTTTCCCTTTTTTTTTTTTCTTTATTTCTCTTTTGTTTCTCTTTTTGTAGAGATGACAACTAAATTTAACTAGGAGTTGTATGCTCAAATCAAGGAAAAAAAGAACGAGCCCCTCTCTAGCATCGGTCAGCGAAGGTTAAGGGTCGTCAAGAAGGAAAAAGAGAAAGAAGTGACGGAGAAAGGTTCATCCACTCCTACCCTGGATGAAGGGCGTGCTGCTTCCCCAAGTGTTTCCCTCGAGGAGATTACTCCTTATGCAAAGAAGTGCAAGATGGGAGACAAAGGGAAGGAGAAGGTAGGAGCTAGTGTCTGGGCGGTGCTAGGACGACTCTGGCTTGAGTTAATGAGGTTGTGACACTCAAGGAACTGAAGGGAATCTCAAGCATGCCTTCCCATGAGATGGTGAGCCACCATATTCATAAGCTTTCCAGGTAACTTTCTTTCATTTTCTTCTTTCCTCATCCATAAGCATAAATTATCTCAATTGATCTTACTTATTGCATGGTTTTGGTTGCCAAGTGTTGGGGGAGACGATGCATATTACCTCACAGTACTTAATGAATGAGGAAAAGGCCATGATGGCCACTTCCAAGGTGGAAGCACTGGAGGTTGAAGCTTCAGGTTTGAGGAAAGATTTGATAGCGATGATGGACGTTAACAACACGTCCAAGGAGAAAATCCAGGCTTTATCTGAGGAGTTAAGTGCAGAGAAGCTATTGGCAAAGCAGAGGGACGAGCAACTTGCAGTGACCAACCAGAAGATTAAAAGCGTTATGGCCAAGGCTGTCCACGCCTTTCAACTCACAGATGAATGTAACACCAATTTGTTTTGCTGGTATTTCAAGGGATTTGAGCTGCTGATAAGATATCGGGTAAAGCATGGTAGAGAGATAGACTTAGAGGATCTGGACTTTGAAACTATTAACAAAGAGATAGAGGCAAATGAGGCAGTGCAGGCTGCTTAAGTTGCCTTAGCTGCTACATATGCTAGCGAGAATCCTCTAGTGCCTAAAAAAGGAGGGACTGATGCTCTTGAGGCTTAGTTTCTTTATTTTATTACCTGCTTTTCCCCTTCTTCTTTTTTTGGGTGCCCTGCTTGTTTTGGGGCTTTTGAACAATTTACAACTCTTATATATATATATATATACATATATGCACTTATTTCCCTTGTGTTCATGTTGGTTGCGAATACTTCTTGTTTACACTTCTTGTTTTGCCATGACTTGTGCTTCGTCGTCTTTTGCTTTGTTGGGGCATGTTTTTCATTCATTTGGGGACTTAGAAAAAATTTTGCCCACTTATGAATTTTTCCGTTTTAACTTAGTGGACATCCTTCATTCGTTTTAGAAACCTTGTTGCCTTAGTTTTCAGTTAGATGACTTACATCCATTCAAGGAATCTTATTGTCTTAACTTTTGTTAGGACAATATACATCCTTTTAAGGAATCTTATCATCTTTATTTAGTGAGAATGATGTACATCCATTTAAGAAATCTTATTGTCTCCACTTGGTTGGGACGATATACATCCGTTTAAGGAATTTTATCGTCTTTCTTTTTTGGTTAAAACGATTTACATCCACTCAAGGAATCTTATCATTTCAACTTGGTTGGGATGATGTACATCCGTTTAAGGAATCTTATCATTAGGGATGGCAATTTTTGCCCGACTCGTGGGTACTCAACCCAACCTAACCTTAATGGGCCGGGTTTTACCCAATCCGATTAGGAATAGGGTTGGGTATGGGTTTTTTTTTTTTTTAAATCCGAAGCAGGTCCGGGTTCTATCAAAAAAATTTGAGACCCGACCCGAAACCCTGCTCGAATAAAAACCTAGTACCCTAAAATTACAAAAATACCCCCTATATATATATATATACACCTATAGTCTAACCCTAATCCCTCATTTCTTCAATAGCAACTCAAAACTCATGCCTCCCTCCCTCCTTCAGTCCTCACCCTCACTCTGACACTCCCTCACCCTCACTCCCACAGTCCCTCAATCACGCCTCTCTCGCCTCCTCACCCTCACTCTGATACTCCCTTAGCACACGGCCTTATAGCCCTCACTCACTCTTAGTCACTACCTCACTCACACACCCTCACTCCCACTCTTACTTACTCTCCTCTCATGTCTCACACTGTCAGCCACCAACTGTCAGCCGCACCTCTCTCATGCTCTTAGCCTCTCGGTCTCACTCTCTTTGCCGAAGAAGACAAAGACGAAAATCTAAGATTCTCGCCGTAAAGCCTCTGTGATCTCACCCATGAAGATGAAGACAAAGACGAAGACAAAAAACCACGGTGATCACGGTGATTTATGGCAATGGTTTTAGATGTTCTTCTTCCATTTTTTCTTTATTTGATTAGTGGGTTTGGGGATTTTAGATTCTTTTGTTTAACCTATGGGTTTGGGGATTTAGATTTTGCTGTTGAGATTTGATTTGGTTTCTGTGAATAGTTTGATTTCAAATGTATTTGCTTTTTGTGAATAAGAAATTTGAATGGTTATGGTGGATTTGATTTGAGATTCATTTGGATTTGTTGTTTATGCTACACTGCTGTGATTCTTTTTTCTCAAGAAAACAATTTTTTTTGAATTGATTTGGCCATGGATTAGGCCACTGTTAGGGGCTGAAGATTAGGCCCTGAAGTGGCCTGGCTAGACAGGGTCTGTGGGGCGGGTTTAGGCCCCAATAAAAAAATTCATTTAATAAGTGGGCTGGGTCCAAGCCATGGGTCCTAGCCCGCGGGTCAGGTCTGGGTATGGAAAAACTTGGCCCGAACCCGACCCATTGCCATTCTTACTTATCGTCTTTTCTTTTTTGGTTAAAACGATTTACATCCACTTAAAGTACCTTATCATTTCAACTTGGTTGGGATGATGTACATCCGTTTAAGGAATCTTATCGTCTTTTCTTTTTTGGTTAAAACGATTTACATCCACTCAAGGAATCTTATCATTTTAACTTAGTTAAACAGTTTGCATCCACTCAGTAATTTAGTTTAGACATGAGGAAAAAATAGGCAGAATACGTAAAAACACTGAATAATACATTTTATTAATTTGCTTTAAAAATCATAAGACATTACCGATTACTTCCAAATGGGTAGCAGTTCCTACTTGTAATACTTCTTTAGATGTTCAACGTTCCAAGGACGAGGCAATTTGTTCCCGTCCAGATCTTTCAAGTGATAGCTTCCTCATCGAGAGTAGTGGATGACTCTGTATGGTCCTTCCCATGTTGGCCCTAACTTGCCTTGTGTTAGATCCTTTGTTGCAGGTGTCACTCTTCATAGGACGAGGTCTCCGATGTCAAATCTTTTAAGCTTTACCTTATAGTTGTAGTACTCAGCCATCTTTTGCTGGTACTTGGCCATTTTTTGAGAAGCTTGGTCTCTGACTTCATCCAAACAATCCAGGTTCAATATCAATGGGCTGTCATTGCTTTGTTCGATAAAGAACTCCTTCTTGAGGCTGGTGAGCCCTATTTTGACGGGGATTACTACTTCTGTGCCATATGTAAGGTTGAAAGGTGTCTCTCCTGTTAGGGTTATTGTTGTGGTTCTATAAGCCCATAAAATGCTTGGTAACTCTTCAGGCCATGCTCCCTTTGCCCCCACTAATTGGGCCTTAATGATCTTTAGTAATGTTCGATTCATTACTTCAGTCTGTCCATTGGCTTGAGGATATCCTGGGGAGGAGTATTTGTTTCTGATGCCAAGGCTTGAGCAGAATGATCGGAATCCCTGACTGTCAAATTGACGACCATTATCTGAGATGGTCATTTGTGGTATCCCAAACTTGCATACAACATTTTTCCACACAAAATTTTGTACCTTTGCTTCCGTGATTATGGCTAATGTTTTTGCCTCTACCCACTTCGTGAAGTAGTCGATAGTGACGAGTAAGAACTTTACTTGCTTCTTTCCTTGTGGCAGAGGTCCCATGATGTCAATCCCCCTACCCTCCCCTCCCCCCGATGCAAATGGCCAAGGCAAAGAGAAGGCCGTCATTTTCTCCCCTGGGACTCGTTAAACATTCCCATACCTTTGGCAACTATCACACTTCTTGACGAAATCTACTACATCTTGTTGCATCTTTGGCCAAAAATAGCCCGTTCTCATGATCTTCCTTAAAAGAGACTTTGCCCCCATGTGGTCGCCAAAAATGTCCTCATTAACCTCTTCCAAAATGTACTTGGCTTCTTCTTCTTTAACGCATCTCAAGTAGGGCTATGAGAAACCCCTTTTGTAGAGCTCGTCATTTAGCATATTAAACTTGGCCACTCGTTTCTTGATCTTTTTGGCTTAGTTAGGATTAGGAGGTAATCGTCCATCCTTGAGATAGGATAAGATTAGATTTGTCCAACCGGAATGGGTGTGTACCAGAAATGTTTAGAATTCCTCGATGCTGGGAGATCTCTGCTCTTCCAACCTCCAATCAATCACCTTCGCCGAATCATCTGATGATGCATTCCTAGCTACTTCGTTAGCTTCTGCATTTTGATCCCGCGGGATTTGAGCAAACTTTACCCTATCAAATTTGCAAATTAATTGATTTGTCAACTTCAGATATCTTTGCATCCTTAACTCCTTTGCTTCGAAACCTCCATTGACTTGCCCATGATGAGCTCTGAATCGCTCTTTAGCAAGGTAGTTTTAGCTCCAAGTGCCTGGGCGATCTTCAACCCTGTCAGTATGGCCTTTTACTCCACTTCATTGTTGGTTATAGGGAAGTTAAGTTAAACTTCGTACTTCAAAATGTCCCCCTCAGGGGAGGTGATGATGACGCCTGCTCCTCCTCTCTTCTGAGTGGATGACCCGTCTGTATGGATCGTCCAGAAAGTTGGTTCTTCTAGGCTATCTTTGAGTTCGAGGGAGGTGAACTCTACTATGAAGTCTACCAGCGCTTGGGCTTTTATGGTCGTCCTGGGTCGATACTTTATATTGAATTAATTGAGCTCGATGGCCCACTATGTCATTCGTCTAGTGGCCTTAGGTTTATTCATCGCTTTCTTAATAGGTCGATCCGTCATTACTATGATTAGGTTTGCCTAAAAGTACGAACGAAGCTTTCTAAAGGCCATTATCAGGGCAAAGGTGATCTTCTTTATTCGTGGGTACCGAGCCTCAACTCCTTGGAAGGCCTGGTTGATATAGTACATATGGCGTTGTACCCTTTGTTCTTCCCTAATCAAGGACTACCATGGTGAAGGGTGAATCTGTCCTCCTGACCATCCAGCCTAGGCTTTAATCTATTTTTTCTTTGATGGCACTGTCCTTCTCGTTTCTCATTTCCCAAAGAAGGTTTAAGCTTGCTCCTTCTGGAGTGATTGTTCGTTGACGGTCATCCCTTCTTTGGTTGTCTCCATCATCGTCTCAGTTGGTCTCAGAATGGTTGTCCTCTTGCCACAGTCGCAACCTCATCTCCTGGTTCTATCTGGTAAGCCCTTCCACGCTAGTTGTGAGTGTTTGGATTTGCAGAGTTAACGCTGCAAGATCTTAGGGAGTGTTGGATTCCATCTGGACTTGTGAGTTGAATGGAACTACACTCTCGAACCTAAGTACAAAAATGCTGTCCCCACAGACGGCGCCAAACTGATGATGCTAAAATTGTCGATTGAAATGATTTTCCAAAAGGAAAGCCATCCAAGATCGTCCAAAGCCCTGCAAGAACGAAAAAAAAAAATTACCGATGTGGTGCCTGCCACAAGGCCTCCGATGGTAAAGTTAGACAACTGAGAGAGAAAAAAGGGCAATCTTAAAGTATCAGAGTATATGGGTTAGAACTAAGTACCTCATCAGGTCCTGAGGTGCTTTTATATATACACTTGCTTCCTTCTCCTGGCCGTTAGAGGTCTTTTAATGGTGTTTTCAATGTGGTATCCGTAACGCCTCCGTGAGGTGTTAATGAGAGGATCTTTGTCTCTCCAATGGTAAGGAGACTTATTGCTGTTGTGTAACACCTTGCCATTAATTGTGAGTTAATGACTTTTTCTCCTTCCGACAGATACTGTTAAGGATGAAGATTGATGGTTCCCTCGTCCCATGGCCCTTCTTTTGGACGAGAATGTTGCTTGAAGGAATTATGCCGGGTCTATCAATAGTAATTATATTTTTTATTTATACATTTTTTTTTATCATCTTTCAAAACATGTATTTCTTTCCCTCTTGCGATCTCAAATGTCATTATTTCCTCTTTCTTTTTCTTTTTTTTTTTCCGTATCTTTATTTCATATTTATTGGTAGCTTGGGTTTGGAGCCACCACATTAGAGCATCTCCAACAAGCTCTCTAAACCCAAAATTTGGAGAGTAGACCCACAAAAACTTGCTCCAACAGTCTCTCTAATTCACTGTTTATTAGCAAAAAAAATTTTGTCAATGAATAGTAGCTCTCTTGGTCTGATGATCTATTGTTCAATAGCAAAAGAATTAATGGGAATAAAAATTTCAACACACCCATTAAAATATTCAATTTTTACTCAACAATCACAACGGCTACAACTCAACCATTCTAGATCTTTGCTCTCTCAAACATCTCTAAACTCAATCTCAATCAAAATACAAACTCAAATCACAATCTTAAAACTAATCAAATTATAACAAAAAATGAAAAAAAAAATGCAAATCTGACCCATCTAAGCTTTTGTGGGGAGGAGCACTAGTGGTTGTGAAGAGGATGAGTTATCCACCAACGATCTCTATTTGTGAGAGAAAGAGCAAATGGAGAAAGAGAGAGCTCTGGTATTCTCTCTAGTTTGGAGAGAGAGAGAGAGAGAGAGAGAGAGCTCTGGTATGTTCCAGAGTTTGGAGGAAGTGGTAGGGAAAAAAGAGGAAAGAAGGAACAAATAGAAAATAGCAAAGTTACATGTGTGGAGGACAAAAAAGAAGGAGGAAAAAAAAAAGAAAAGAAAAGAAGAAATTGTAAGGATGAAAAAAAAAGGAAAAAATAAAATAAAGAATAAGAAGTTAAAAATAAAAAATGCTATCACAATATTTTTGTAATAAATTTTATATAGTAGGTTGTTATTGGTTATTATTGATGAGTTATTACGTAGGATTTACTATGAAAATATTGTGAATATAACATTTTTAGTTAATTTTTTTTAGAATAATTTATAGTTAAAATTAAATAACCTACAACTCACTATATTGTTACCACAAGTACTTCACGAGATTTATTTAAAAAAAATATCATTAGGAAAAATTTAAAAATAATAGCATGAGGAGATTTTAAAAATATGGTTTTTGGGTTTATGAAAAATAGTCATTAGAAATTTTATTTTTGATAAACAAATAGTCATTAGAAATAAATGAACATTGCAAGATGTAGTAGGGGATCGAAACTCTGTCAAGAGAAAGAAAGAGAGCTCTGGTACGTTCTGGAGTTTGGAAGAAGTTGGGAAAAGAGAAAGAAGGTAAAGACTATATTTTTAGTAGTGGATCGAGTCGTCCCTGACTAGCTTTTAAAAGCCCATCTAATCTACCAAATTCAAACCGAACCTAAATATCTCTCTCTTATAAATAAATAAAAAAGAAAAAGAAATATCTCTGTCTCTCACCTCTCACCTCTCATTTCCTTCGAATAACAACCGATGGTGTCTCAGTTCAGGAGAAAGCTAGATTTGTCGTACGAGATTCTCCCCTACGACGTCGTATTCGACATCCTGACTCGGCTGCCGGTGAAATCCTTAATCCGATTCAGGTGCGTTTCCAAACCATGGTACGCTACGATCACCAGCCGCATATTTATCACCACGCACCTCAACTTCAATCTCAACCTCAAATTATCATCCCATAACAACCACAATGGTTTTCTGCTGTGTAAGTCTGACAATGAATTGACCACTTTGGTTTACAATAGCGACCGTACGCTGACTGAGGTTTCTAGGTTTCAAATCCCCTTGTGGGGTGCCAACATGGTTTACTATTGTAATGGGATTTTCTTCCTTTATAGCTATGTTAATCCTACAATTTATTTGTGGAACCCAAGCATTCAAATGTTTAAAACCATCGACGCTACGCGATTCAGACCATTCACTATGGACTATTTTGATAGCGTTGCCTTTGGATTTGCCTATCTTGCACAAATCAATGATTTCAAGATTCTCAGAATTGTGTCTTATAAAGGGTTTGATGAAGAAAAAGTACCCCCGGCTGAGGCCGAGGTTTACACATTGAGTACTGATTCGTGGAGAACTGTTGAAATATTGGTAGAGTCTGTACCCAATATTAGATATATTCTTGCTGTTCAACCTAACTCCTGTTTGTTTTTCAACGGAGCTCTGCATTTTATAGCGTGTACTTTGGGCAACAACGATAATAGTTTCATTCTGTCCTTTGATCTCAATGATGAGATATTTCGAGACATAAAACTGCCCGAGAATTACTTAGATGGATTAGGTCCAAATTCTGACCACCACGTTCACCAACTTGTGGTGTTCAAGGGATCGTTGGCTTTGGTTGTTATTGGTCCAGACGACGATGTAGATGAAGATGAAGATGATGAAGAAGTAGAAGAAGATGATGATGAACCAGATACTTCGAATATATGCCTCATATGGGTGATGAGAGAGTATGGTGTGGTTGAGTCTTGGACAAAAACAAATGTACTGTTTGATTGGGTTATTAAGCTCTTTGGCTGCACTAACAGTGGTGAATTTCTAGTCCAAATGTTTGACAGAAGGCTCGTTTCGTTAGACACTGAGAATCTGAAAGTGAACCATCTTGGAATTCAAATTCCTTTCTGGTTGTATTACACAGCTGATCTCATGGAGAGCTTGGTTTTACTTGATCAGGTAAAAAATCCATCTGAATATCATGATTAGTTTGTGTTAAAGATTAGTAAAGTGAAGTTTTTAGCAAACTGAAAATCTTTGTGAAGTTCATATTGACAAGTTTTTTGTGGCATGGCATCATATATGCACTTTGAGTAGTAAATGATGCTCTTACTATTTTGGTTTTTTTTAACAATTGTTAAATTGCTTTAAAATCGTAGTATTAGCTGAAAATCATGAAATTATTGATATATACTATATTGTATGATATAAGCCAGTTGGGGTAGTGAGATAGTTGATAGGTGGGCTTATTGACATAGGTAATGTATATGCTTGAATCCTCTTTAATTTTGTGTACAGAAGAAGTATGGTCTCCTGAATACCATTATTTCTTAATGCATATATACTTTTTCATGCTTTTAACACTATTAGGTTTATAAATCTAATAAAATATATGCTTTTTTTTTTTTAATTTGTGTACTATCCAATGATTGTTGTTAGTATGCAGCTCTGTGCAGAGAAAATGTGCAGCAATTCAAATATCTATTTAGAACTTATTAGTCATTTGATAAGCAGTTCTAGTTTTTTATCCATTTCCAATTAGTGCAAAAACAGCCAATTGGAAATGAATAGTCATCTTTCTAATCCTCCAATCTAGTATATATGATATTTGCAAATGCAAGTGATTGAGTTAATCTTTTCTGGCTCAGTTTCAATGTTTAAGATACTAATAATCTGATGCATTCTCTCCTTTGTAACATTTTTTTCCGGATTGAATGATTTAGTATTTTAGTTGCTTAATTTTTTATTGCTGGCTTAAGAATTTGGATAGACCTTTTTCACCTCAAGTTTGGCTGTTTATACATCTATCAAAAAGAAAAAGAGACGTAGCTGCTTATACCAACTAATGAACCTTTTGAGGTGATAGTCTTTTACGGTGTCATATGAAAGCTGCTGAAGAGATTTCCTCTTATGTTAGTTGTATTATGTAGTCCCTAACAATTGTAGACATGAAAGTGTGGAAACTGCTAAAAGTACCACCAATTTTACTACAAAAAATTTGCAAACTGAGGTGGCAATTACTGTGATTGGTACCACATCAACGTCATGATAAATAAATTTCTTAGTTTTTGTTTTGTGTTTTAAAAGTTGACACATTTGTAACGTTACTCTCATAATATTGTTGTGACATAGAAGACTAAATTTTTCCAACCTGAATGGAGAGTGTTCCTTAGGAGCTTATGGCTATTATTTATTTAACTTATGACTATTGTCTCAGGAGTCAGGATTGCCGTGCACATTATTGGCATGACAATGTCATTGTCAAGTGCTTATTGCTGATCAATCATAACCATATTTCATGATCATCCTAGTGACAAACAAGTTAATCAACAAGATGTCTCCAAAATTTGATCGATTAGCAAACCGTTGAATGTATCCAATCAGCCTTGGTGGTATCCTAATTTTGACCACGAGCAGGGGGGAAAAAATGAAAAGAAAAGAGAAAATTGCACTTACTTGTGCACTCCAACCTTATTTGCTAAAACATAAACAGTTCTTAATTGTGTGTCACATGGGTTCTCAGGATATTGTGGTGTATCTCTACTTTTAATATGTCATGTATTAATGCTTTTTGTCTCTCTTGCAGTGCTGATATGGAACCTGAAAGAAATCCTGGAGCAGCTACTGGCACACCAATTTGCTATAGCCTCTGGTTTTTCCCAAAGTGTCAGCTTCTTCCACTAGGTACCCATCTTCTCATCTCTCCCTATATAAGTGATCCCTCCACTGCTCCAAAACGACTAGCTTCATCAAGCACGTATCCTTCTTAGACCAGTTTTATTTGCTGCACAAAGTTTACAAATCTGTGCTTCCAATTTCAAGAGCAAAGAACAGTCTTGGGAAGGGTAGAAGATGAGTTCAACAAGAAGAGCTATTGCAGCAGACAGTTGCAGTTGTGGAAGCCATGAAGGACCTGGGGATCTGTACATGAGGAAAGTTATGTACTTGAGTTGTTGGGGTCCTAATTGAAGACAGTAGTCAGCTGAATAAGGTGACCATACAAGTGAGCCTGTGAATTCTGATGGAATTTTGTTTAATGCAGGAAGACTTCAAAATTAACACGTACAAGAGATTTTGTACATGGTTTATTGGTAGGAACTGTCAGGCTGAGCTAAGCAGGCATAGATATATGTTTGCTAAGCATATGTGCTTGTAAGAGCTAGACCAGCTTATGGTCTTTTGCCATTAACAATTTAGCACTAGAAAAGAAGGCATGAATATTTGCTATTGGTACAAGATGTCTATGAAAGAGAAGTTACCATGAACGAAAAGCTAAGAATAAAAAGAAGATTGCAACATGCATTGAGAGTGAGCTGAATTTAGTTTTTCCACAGCCATGGTGTCTGACGGGATTTGGAGAGTAAGGAACCAACTGTGTTTGAGAGAAAAAAGATCAATATAGACCGAGTCATGACAGGTATAAGCAGCACTTTCTAGAAAGACCTGCAGTTGCTGGACCCCAGAGAAGCGAGCAAAAGTTCCTGTTAAAGGGTACCATGATGCAGCAGTTTGCTCAAACCTCTCAATCTTGGCTATGGTCACAACCCTCTAGGACTCAGAGGTGAGGTGTTAAGTGCGGAGGTAACTATTTCATACTTAGTAGACACGGAGGTGGTAGAAAGTGAGGCTATGCGGAGGGCAATTGGCCTAGTAACAGCCAACAAGCATGGAATTGACCAATATAATCCCTGAAGGGGATTCGAAACTCTGCCTAGATGCGATTGTGTCCAAAGGAAAACAGGCAAGTTGGAAGATCGCGCGATTCAATCCAAGACATTCAGTTGTTAGCAATGTCTTTTGAAAGGTGCTTGTTCAACTGGATTCCAAGAGAAGCAAATGTAGCAGCTAACTAGGAGCCCGGGCTTATTCCTTTTCTCAGCTTCTTTTTTCCGGGTTATTGTTTCTGAAGCCCAGAATAGTTTTGTTTTGTAAATCTCGTATTTTGTCTTCAATGATATTGATCTTTGTACAGAAAATAATAATAATAAAATCATAGAGAGACACATATCAGATTAAGCTTGACTGCTTGAGATTCATTACATTGCTTTACATCATTATGAGAACCTGCTATTCGTACTAAGCTAATAGCACACGTGGGCTTTACACAAATACTAGAATAATTCTGTGTTTGACAATTATAATAACTCACGCGCAGCAAGTATACATTAACTTAAGCTTCTATATATTAGCATTTTAGCATATAGTTGGTCCGTTGCTCCTACCATATTACTTTCTGGAGCACTAGAAATTCTAGTATTTGAAAACTGTTGAATGCATCATTGATAACCTTTTCGACCGAGGCTAAATTAATTAATTATTAAATCATATCCTGCAATTGAATGAGTTTTGGCTCATAAAATAGTTTTCCCTCCTCACAAGAATGGGTGACAGACTGACAGGCAAGATTTTCGTTTTAAGTAACAAACTAAACTTTGAGATTTCCAAATGTAATAAATTAAACATTAGACCATTAAAGGGTAGCAATTTTTTTTTCTTTTGCTGAATAAACATCATTTCTTTTTAGAAACAATAGTTTTCCCTCGCCCATCTCTTTTAAGAAATAATAGCTGGGGGACAAGAGATGGGAACAGCCCTAGATCGATTCCAT
This sequence comes from Quercus variabilis, assembly GCA_030445155.1. Lineage (NCBI taxonomy): Eukaryota > Viridiplantae > Streptophyta > Magnoliopsida > Fagales > Fagaceae > Quercus > Quercus variabilis. The sequence goes on from CP129451.1 coordinate 7,149,250, forward strand.
AAAGCAGCCTAGTGGGCTAAGAGATGAGCGTGAGAATTGCCCTCTCTTTTAACAAAAGAAAAAGATACATCATCAAAAAGATTTACACAATAAATAATATCTTTAAGGTGTAGCAATTAACGTTGGTAAGTTATTTTTGGCAAATCAAAGCAAGGGTATTCTATTACATCACTCAAACACTAACTCAATTAATTCAATATTCATATCAAAACCCATAAACCCTAACGTAGCTCATTTATTAAGTGCGCATGGCCGGTTCAATACAAATTGAGGCCTAAGGCGAAAACTTTAAATTGGGCTTTTTAAATATCACTTAAATTTATTTTTCAACAATTTAATTAATGACAATGGTGTGTGTATATATATGTATGTATGTATGTATGTATGCATGTATGTATGTATGTCCATTGTTCTCATGTTTTAATATAACCAACTCAAATGAGCAATGCTAGGAGTCTTACAAATTTTATTGCATAGGTTTGTGAGAGTGCTTATTTTCTTTAGCACTACGGCCCAAGGATCCTGGGCCGTGTGAGATGTTCTTGGTGGACTGGGATCAATTCTCCGCAACTAAAGGGCTATTTTAAGAATAGATTGGCGCACAGAACAAACTTCCTACAATACAAACAACTAAAAAAGAATATTCATATTGAATGACATTTTAACAGTAAAGGAAATGCATAATAAATGAAATATAATGTAAAGAACACGTTAGGGATCCTCTAATTAGTGAGGTGTGTTTCATTAGTTTCTTTTAATTGTGATTACAAAGCTCACTAAGACATGATGCAAGGTTCAAATGAGTTCAAAAATTACAGACTTTGATAGCCATTCAAGCTTCAAAGACTTGCAAAGTTTGAATTCATTGAATCCGAGCGTGTACTGTACTGGCTGCCTCTGGGATACCGGGAACGAATTTCTCTGTTTTCCCTTCAGTTTTACAGAGCCTCTCCTACAATTTTTATGAGACTTTTGAAAACAAATTTTAAATGCCTTAACAAATGATTTGATCATCCAGAATTCAATGCCTTATCCTTTTTCCTTCCCCCCTTTTTATAGCACAACTTCGGGCCCCCGGGGTACTACCGATTTCTCCTTTTTACCCCTTGAAGTCTGTTCTGTGCCTGGTTGCTTCAGGATCATGTCGTTTCCCTTTTCTTCATAGTTTCTTTCTTTTTGTTGCGATCAGATGAAAGTCTCCCAATTAGCTTCCCATTTCCAGATTTTCCCGTTGGCTAACCTGAGGCCTTTTGGCTTTTGCTCCAGCTTTCCCAGTTGTACTTTTCCTTGTCTCTTTCTTCAAATGGTTGGAACCAAAGCTCCTGCATTTTTGCTTTGTACTTCCACTGTGTGCCTGGGTCATAAGGTCCGTGTGCCTTTTGTCTCTCAAATCTGCTTTAGTTTCACTTCATGCGTCCAGGGATCCTCTGCCTCTGGTACTGCTTCTGGGTGTCCTGATCCAATTCTTCTTTCTGGGCTTCCTTTGGCTTGCTATTTCTTTATCTGTTTTCTTGGGCCCTTTTTTTCGTGGACCTCTAGATCAGATCCTTTGGGCTTCTTCCCCTTTCTTTCTTTTCTTCTTCCTTTTCTTTATTGTGAGAACCCACCCTTTATTTTCTCTCTTTTTTTTCTTGTGTGAAATGGGCCCAAAGTCTTTTCCATCTCTTTTTTGGGCCTATTTGTGGCTATTTAATTATTTTGAACCTCAACAAGGTTTTACAAACTAACTTGTATCATTTCCAAAATAAATTGATTCAAACATTAATTTATTATATTGTTTAAGAGTCACCAATCATATTCCTGCCACATCAAATTGTACATTTTTTTTAGTAAAACTCCAGTATTCTCATTCACTTAATGGTGATTTGGTTGGAATAACATTTATCTAATTTTTCTTTTATTTGGGAAAAATCTACTACAAATTTTACAACCAAAATCTTAAAAATTGATGCGGAAAAGAATATAATTGATGGCACTTCAACAACTACAAGAAAATATATAAGTATTTGAATCACTTATTGTACTTAGTGACACAACAATTTATAAGACCTATATAATAAAATTACGAATATTACTAACATCACTTAATTTTGTTTAGCCTTAGAAGTGAAGAAAAAAAAAATGTATAACTCACATTTTTTTAAAAGAATTAAAAAATAAAATATCACTTATCCACCGCTTTTGGAGTCTTTCTTTAATAATAAAAAAAATCACTTGTAAGCGCAATGATGTGATAAAACCTAAGTTACACTCTTAATAAATAATTCTTGTTGGATTGACAAAAACACAAGTCATTTCAATTCACTTAATAAATATGTTGCATTAAGTTGATACAAATATGACCCATACCAATGTATATAAAGAATATGGCAAAAATGGTGAACATATTTTATTTATTTGTAAGCACATAAAAAATATATTAATTATAAACAATTAAATACTGCACAAATCAATGTCATAATAACACTAATTAAATTACTAATAGCATATTTGAGGGGACACAGACCCAATTATGTCTAACAGGCCTAAGCTTGTAAGCCGAAGGCCGAATGAAAAATGCCCTATAAAGAGAGCCTAATCAATTCGAGTAGAGCCCTATAAGAACCAAAAATATTTGTGCTAAAATAACGAATGCCAAGAAAAACAAAAGGCCTTGGACACATAATGGATCTTGAAGTACTATTTCCGCATCCCCCTGACCAAATCCACCTACATTAGGATTACTCGTTAATGGTTGATCAAGTTGGACGGATTCTCCTTCTGAAACAAGAAGTTCAGGTCCAGGGGGGATAATATCCACCACCTGACGCCCATCCGATGCATCCACTATGGTTATTTCGTATCCTCCTTTTTCTTTTCGTATGATTTTGCTTTCTATACCCGCTGCTGTAGCATTATAAACATTATTGTTACTTTTGCTACCGTCGGGATAAATCTGACCCCTTCTCCTGTTTCCGCCTACATATATGGGATATTTTAAGAAGTGAACATCTTTCTTAGTAGCGGGCCCAACCTTGAAGAACCTTAGAGACATGTAAGGGACCGAGGAGGAGAGAGATAAAGGCATGATTACCAAGAACCTTAAAAGGAACCATCTGAGGGCCAACCACTCCTCGATGAATATTTGAGGATCCCTTTATCCTCGGCTACATTTCAAGAACCCTCCCAGCTTCAAAAAGGCAGACAAATGACTGTATGGATTGAAGAACAAATAAGTCTAGAGGCCTAAAGAAGAAAGCATCTAAGTTAAGCAATCATTTCCTCCACATTAAATGCAATCCACCCATTAGCATTAATGCATTTATTGTTGAATGACCATCAAAACAATGCCGATTGCCTTGTCTTCCACTCCTTTTTCCCTCAAAAGAAGGGGGGAGTAGAAGATGAGACAAGCATCTTCCCAATGTGATATCCACCCTATAGGTGGACGGTAGGAAAGGAATCTCATCTGTTTAAATAAGGACAAATCACCCAATTAGCAAAGGGATCTGGAATTCTTCAAAAAGAAAAGTTTTAATTGCTAAGTGTAAAAATCAAGAGAGTATAAGAAGTTGTAGTAATCATATCCATCCTTGAGAGTTTCGATGACATATTTATCAATTAGATATTAACTACTTTCATCATTTCTATTGAGTATTCATTCTCAACCCTTTTGGAGTTGTCTTTTGCCTGACTAAATTCTTGACCCGCATATACTAAATTACTTGTGACGGTTATTAAAGCAATTATTCTTAAAAGATATTTTTTGACCAAAAAGTTTTTATTTTACTCAATGACGTTCCACCAAGATTTAGAAATACAATAGTCTATGAAAGATAAACTAAAATAAAAATTTTCTATATTTTGGTAAACATTAAAATTCATTTAGCTACTCAATTCTATATTTAACAATAATATTTGAGTTACATAAAAATGACATTTATTTGTATATGCTAAATGAGTTCATGTCAAGACTGATAATTTTATCTTGATGGAACAAGTTCATTTTCGATTGATTGTGAGTCAAACAGGTCAACACAAAATTGACTAATTTATTAATTGAGTCAAAAGAGGTCAACTCACTTTGAAACATTTCCATTTATATAAACACTAACCCACAACAAAGCAAGTTAAGCTCATGCCATGTTTGTGAGTTGTTTTTGAGTATTTTCATACTTAATTAAGATTTAATTTGTTCCCAAAAAATAAATAAATTTGGTTGAATGATGGGAGAAGTAACTGGAGTTCAACCAATTATTTTGAATTTCTAATATTGTACTTTTATTTTACAAGTAAGTTTTAAGTACACTATTTAGATACTGTTTTTTAAGTTTTATTTTTAAAATTTTGTCACGTAAATTCGTTTTTATTAAATAAAAATATATTTTTTTAATAAAGAAGACACATATCTAAATTTTAAAATAAAAACCTAAAAAACATTTACTAAATTATTGTATTTAAGTTTTGTTCTTTAGTAATAGACAAATCGGGCGTATCCCACTAATTAGGCAAACAAGCCCTCTGTTTAATTAAGCCTTGTGTCATCATCTCAGGCAGCTTAACTATCATTAGTTTACTTTTTACTTTTTTCTTTTTTTTCTCTTCCTCTTACTGTAACGCATTCCCTTTCTAATCATCATCATCGATGATGTCTAAGCTCAGGAATTTGTCATCGGAGCGTCTCCCACACGACGTCGTGATCGACATCCTGACTCGGCTGCCAGTGAAATCCTTAATCAGATTCAGGTGCGTTTCTAAATCTTGGTACTCTACAATCACAGACCCCATTTTCATTACCAAACACTTGAACCTCAACAAATCATTATCATCCAATAACAATCATAATGGTTTTCTTCTATATACTGATGACAAACAACTGTATACGGCTGCTTGCAATGACGATCCCACATTGACATTGACTGAGGTTTGTAGGTTTCAAATCCCTTTTCCTGTAGATATGGTTGACTATTGTAATGGCATGTTCTTGATTTTTGGAAATTGTGATACTTTAATATATTTATGGAACCCAAGCATTCAAAAGTTTAAGATGCTTACGATTGCCGCTGGTCGCAATGGCTACAGTCTTGGACTTGCCTATCATTGTCAAAACAATGACTTCAAGATTCTCAAAATTGTCCTAAATTCAATTTTTTGCAATAACAAAGGTCCGCGGTTTGACGCCAAGGTTTACTCATTGAGTACGGATTTGTGGAGAAGGATTGAATTTTCGGTGGAGTCGATACCCAATCTTGGATCTATTTTAGAAGTACAATATGAACCCTTTTTATTTTTTAATGGAGCTCTACATATTATGGCATATACTTGGGGTGAAAACAACACTAACAATTTCATTTTGTCCTTTGATGTCAATGATGAAATATTCCGAGAGATAAGACTGCCAGAGAATTACTTAGATAGATTTATTTTTGCCTATCAGGCAGTTCACCGACTTGTGGTGTTCAAGGGATCATTGGCTCTAATTGTTTTTGGTCCTCCTGTATTTGATTATGAAGATGGCGATGTTTTAGATAAATGCGACATATGGGTGATGGGACAGTATGGTGTGGTTGAGTCTTGGACAAAAAAAACTGTAGGACTCAAGCGGATGAAGAATTTCTTTGGCTGCACTGAAAGTGGTCAACTTCTAATTATAAAGCCTCCGGGAAGGATGGTTTCGTATGACCCTGAAAGTCTATATGAGAACAATATTGGAATTTCAAGTCCTAACTGGATGGCCTACACAACTGATCTTATGGAAAGCCTGGTTTTACTTGATCACAAATAAACGCCATCCAAATGTGAAGATAAACCAATGAAGTAAATGATGCTCTATTTTATGTTTTATTTTGCTTTTCCTTATTGTAATATTAAATCAATGAAGCCATCCTTATGTTCTTTTTATCTTCTATTGTAGTACACATGAAAGTAATGTGGTAATCCTAGTAGATTTTTCATTTTTGTGGTCATTCTAACACATGGCAATGTCACAGTGAAAATTATATGTTTTTAGCCCAGATAACCTTGTTTCACTTGTCCTATCATAATAAATATTGGACTGGTTATCAAGTTTATAATTGAAATTGGTTTTACTTGTAAATTATTGGTACTTGGTGGTACCCTTGATTTTGATTTTTGTCAACTCACCTTGTTGGATATCATGCTTTGATTTCTAGGCAACAAAATAATATTTTCTATAAACTATGAATTTGTTGTGCAAGCTCAATTGATTGTCCCCAGCCCCCTTCTGTATTTTGTTTCCCTTCTTATTGATTTATCTGTAGATTTATATGAATAGAAGAATAAACTTTTGGAATTAGGTCTCATGTTTAATTATTAAAGTTTTTAATTATGAATCAATTGCATAAGCCTGGTTTATCGACTTGTTTTGGATGTCAGGGAAAATCATCAAGATTTTGGCTGGCTCCTTTTCTTTTTAAATCGATTTTTCATCTTTATGTTGTCCTACCACTAAATGCATTTTTTTTTTCCCAACATCTATGTATGCTTAAAAACGTTGTTTGTTAAGCTGCAGATTGCACATCAATCTAGCATATATGCCCTAGACACTCTAGGTGTATTGGTTCCAACTATCTTTGGCATAGAGACAAGACTGATACTAGCTCTTGCAGATACAACACTAATGCAAATTATTTCTCCAGTTTTATTTATTTATTTTTTATTTTATTTTTTATATTATGAGATTTCTTTATAATTTGTATAGTACACGTGAATCTACACGCTTGTATACACACAGTAAATCATGCATGCTTTTTAAGCATAAGGTATGCTAATCACTTGTATACACACAGTAAATCATGCATGCTTTTTAAGTATAAGGTATGCTAATCTTGCTTGTAAGTTGGCTGTTGTAAATAGACAGAAAAAAGCTATTGATATCTCCAACTACTACTACTATTAAGAGAAGCATAACCTGACCTACCTTGAGTCAATTCAGTCACCACAAGACAACTAATTTCAGCCTAGGTTGGGTTGGGTGAGGGCTAAAAATTTCACACGTTGAGCTGTGCTGGTTAGGGATGAGACTTACATGCTCTTGTTTACCTCCAACAAGCTCAGGTTGCCTAAGTTGCAGCTTCTAAAATTGAGCTTGGCATCTTGAGATTTTATGAAGTATATGTATGTGTGTGTACTGATCAATAAAAATAGTATATATGTGTGTGTAAACCAGCCCAGGTTGCTCAAGTTGCAGCCTCTATTTTCAGCTTGCATCTCAAAATTTCATCAGTCTATCTATTACATATATTAAACAGAGCGTAGAGCCCAGGAAAAGTGTTTTGGTTCAATGGAATTTTGGAGAGCCAAAACGGTGCATATTGCCTAATTGGTTTTGTGAGAAAAAAATTTCCTAGGAGAAGGGCTGCACCAATATGATAAGAGACTTGCAGTGTTCAAGGAATTGCTGGCTTTATTTGTCTTCAGTGATTTGATAAATTAACATGAGGGAGTATGGTTTTGTTTAGGAATGGCAACGGGTCGGGTTCGGGCCGGGTTTTTTCATATCCGGACCCGACCCGCGGGTCAAGACTCACAACCCGAACCCGGCCCGTTTGCTAAACGGGTTTTTTTTGGGGCCCGGACCCGCCCCTGCTGGGCTCCGCGGGCCCCGCGGGCCCCGTCCAGCTAGGCCAAATTTGGGCCTAATTCTCGAACCAAATTATGGCCCAATCACAATCATTTTTTTTTTTGAAGACCCAGATGCCAACAATAGGCCCAATCAGCTTAAATTATGAAAAAAAAAAAAAAAAAAAAAAAAAGGAAAAATCATACACCAAATCACCTTGTCAAACACACTGGATTGTCATAGTGTAAGATCTTGAGTATAAGTATATGCAAGTGCAAGATTTTTCTTCTTTTTTTTTTTTTTCTTTAAGGAAAACAAATCAGTGCTTTATATTTTCGCTTCTTTGTTACTACAGAATTTTCACTATCAAAAAAATAAAAAATACAATCCCAAACATAAACAGCTTTTTTTTTTTGCTCTTCTCTGTTAATACAAATTTTTTACTAAAAAAAAAAAACATAAATCACAAACAGAAAACACATCCATCAAATCCCAGATTCGATTCTTTCGCGTCCGATACCAGTGTCGATGTTGCCGAGCGACATATGCGCCGCGGCGGCGTGTGTAGCTGAGGCTAGGTTATATAGATCGTCGGAGTCAATATCGTCTACGGCCGAGACGGTGGCCAGCGGTGAGAGCTTGAGAGAGAAAGGTTGGCCAGCGGTGAGAACTTGAGAGAAAGAGAGAGAAAGGGTGGCAGAGATCTTGAGAAAGAGAGAGAGGAGGCGGCTGAGTAAGGGTGAGGGAGGCCGTGTGCTTGAGGTAGTGATTGAGAGTGAGTAAGCTGAAATGAGGGAGTGAGATTGTGAGAGTGAGGAGGGATTGGGAGAGCTGAAATAAGGGAGTGAGACTTTGAGGGTGAGGAGGGATTGAGGGAGGCGTGCTGCTGGTGAAGAAATGAAATGAGGGATTTTAGGGTTTTATATATATATATATATATATATAGGGCCATAGGGGGGGTTTTTTGGTAATTTCAGATAACCGGGTTATATTCGGGTCGGGTTTCGAATTTTTTTATAAAACCCGGACCCAACCCGGACCCGGTTTGGGTTTTTTTTTTAAAAAACCCATACCCGACCCTATTCCTAATCGGACCGGGTAAAATCCGGCCCATTAGGGTCGGGCCGGGCCGGGTATCCGTGGGTCGGGCAAAAATTGCCATCCCTAGTTTTGTTGAGTCTTGGACTAAAAAAATTGTACCTTTGGCTGCTGTTAGTGAGCTAAATATCTTAGGCTTACTCCAAAGGAAAATGAGAATGAACTTCTGCAATCTGTACGGGATGCATAGAGTTGATTCATTGGTCCTAAGCATTAAGTCAAATTAATATTTTAAATAGCAGGCTTTTAATTTTTGCTCACACATTTAATTGCTTATGCATTTTTTTATTGACAGAGACAATTTATATGCTTGAATCCTCTTTAATTTTGTATCCAGCAGAAGTGCAAGTCAAATTTTCTCCAGAACACTATGATTTCTCAACGCATGTATACATACATTTTCATGTTTTTGACATTTTTAGGTCTATTAATTAAAGAAGGTGGATGCTTTGTTTAATTTGCTTACTATCCAATGATGGTTGATGGTTTGTGGCTTTGTGTAGAGAAAATGTGCAGCAATTCAAATATCTATTTAGAACTTATTAGTCATTTGATAAGCAGTTCTAATTTTTGATCCATTAGCACATATGAAATTTGCAAATGCAAGTGATTGAGTCAATGTTTTCTGGCTCAGTTTCAATTGTTAAGATACTGATGCATTATCTCCTTTGTAACATTTTTGCCGGATTGAAGGATTTAGTATTTTAGTTTACTTAATTTTTTTTTGGTGGATTAAGAATTTATAGACCTTTTTCACCTCAAGCACGGCTGCTTATATGCCTATCAAAAAAAAAAAAAAAAGACACAGGCTGCCTATACTAACTAATGAACCTCTTGTGTTGGTAATCTTTTATGGTGTCATTTGAAAGCTGTTGAAGAATTTTTCTCATATGCAAGCTATATTATGTTGTCCTTTACTACAATGGTTGAAATTAAAGTATGAAAATTGCTAGAAGTATCACCAATTTTACTAATAAAAAGTTTGCAAACTGAGGTAGCAATTAATGTGATTGGAACCACATCAACATCATGATAATTAAATTTCCTAATTGCTATAATTTTTGTTTTATGTTTTAAAAGTTGACACATTTGTATCATTACTCTTATAGTATTGCTGTGAAATTGAAGACTAAATTTATCCAACCAGAAGGGAGAGGGTTCCTTTGGAGCTTATTATGGCTAATATTTATTCAACTTATGACTATTGTCTTGGGATTTCCATCCACATTATTTGACATGGCAATGTCATTGTCAAGTGCTTGTTGCTTATCAAGCGTAATCTTATTTCGTTTTTGTCTTAGTGACGACCATGCTAATCAACAAGATGTCTGCAAAATAAATAATATTTGATATTTGTTTGAGATGCATATGGGTGATTCATTGGTCCTACCTTGATGGCATTTGGCTTTGGAAATTAGTAAAAACTAGAAATTTGATTTATTTGCAAACTGTTGAATTTATTATTGATATTCATCTTTTCCAATCAGTCATGACAGGTCTAAGCAGTGCTTTTCTTGAGCTACCTGCAGTCGCAGCCCAAAGCCCTATTATGTAGCAATTATTGTTGCAACATCCTTAGATACTTACTAATAGTCTATTTTGCAGTTCCTTAATTACTAAATAATGCAACAGAATGCAAGACAAGCACTTGTTCTACCTGTACTTGTATCATGGTTTTCTTAAAGGTGGTGTCATTTGCTTAACTATTCTCTGCCATTCTCTCCATCCTATGAAGTCCATATTCAACCATCTAAGTTCGTTACCATAAGGAACATGGATGCGTAGTCTATATTGTAGTTTTTCCTTGGTCAGTTTTTGTATTATAGACATTGGTGTTCTTTCAAGTAATATGTTCACAGGTTCAATGCTGCACCATTTCCAATGCAAAATAAAAGGTATATGTTCTACATGAGTGCTGGAACAGTATTTTTTTCTTTTTTAGAATACTAAGTATTTTTAACACACATATAGAAATAGAGGATAAGATCTCAAAGAAATTTATAGTGATGTATATCTAAATAGACCTAACTCTTGGATACACAATACAAGCTTGAATTCAACTATTTGTTGACTCAGTTTCATTTCTCATTTACTTTATTAAATTTCGTCTGCAGGACTGTGACATCCTGGTAGTTTTGTCTTGAATCATCAGTCTCCTTACTCTTGCAATAAGTGCTGCGGCATTTTCATTCTATAGGGATTACATTACACAAAGAGCTAGGAGGTGTATCATGCTAGCCTTTTGTATCTCCCTGTATTTATGTATGAGTTCCTATTTCAGCGGCTCCCTGATAACCAATAATGTATCAAACAAAGAAGACAACTCAATTGAGCCTTCATTTTGTTCGAAAACTCTAGTTGAAGACGGTGAAAACATTAAGGTTATGTTTGGTAACAATTTTTTTTTTTCTATTTTCAAAATTTTGATTTTGGGAATATAAAAAAAAATATATATATATTTTTGAAATAAAAAATATGTTTGGTTAGTTTAAATTTTAAAAAAAAAAAATTGAAAAAAAATACTAAAATATGTTATTATTAGGGTTTGAATTCTAATTATGACTCTTTAAAAGAGATAGATTCATTAACTTAAAATGTGTATTTTCATTAACTTTTGAAAAATAGAAACTAAAAATAGCATTTTGCATGTTTTCAGTTTCCTTTACAAATTGAGTTTTAAGAACATTTATGTTTTTTTGTCTATTTTGGATTGTTAAACAAGTTTTTTAATCTCAAAAATGGAAAATTGTTTTTGGAAACAGAAAAGAAGCGGAAAAAACAGTTACCAAACATACCCTAAAATTTGAGCAATTATTATTATTATTTTTTTGTTGAAATAAAATGTGAAAACCAAGTGTTTGATGTTGATTTGTGTGGTACAATCTTCAACCTTTTTCTTTTCTTTTCTCTCCAAAGTTGGAGGGTGCAAACATTGATTGAAAATGATAAGGATTTTTTTTAATTGAAAAATAATGAGGATATTGGTTGAAGACTTAGACCCAAAAAAGATAAAAATAAATGGGGAGATTAGAGAGAATGTAATGGACTCCCGAACTAGGGATGGTAAAAATGTCATGGATTGCTTGACTTGCTCGGCCTTGTTTGAGTTTCTTCCACTTTGAACTTTGAAGACACTTAACTATCTCTTTCTGAACACACTCACTCATAAGTCAAGCAATTCTCATTTTCCTTTCCATTAAAAATAAAAATAAGCAAAAAACAAAAACAAAAGTCACCTTATACTTTCACTCTTTCCTAGTTGACCTCTAGAATGTGTGTGCAACATGCCCATGACTCGACTCCTACTCCATCTTATTGCCATCCTTGCATATCTGGTGAAATATCATATCATATCATATCTCTGTCTACATTTGCCATTGAAAAGTCCCAAACAACCACATTTGGAAAAATGACTATAAAAAACACAGAATTAAAAAAGCAAGTCATCATAGTGTTTTATCTCTTTTGCATTGCATGATGGTGAAGTGGGTCGAGTCCACCAAACTAATTGGTCCATAACTTGAATAGCCCAATGACAATCCGGGGAGTCCCATTAATCAGACAAACAATCCTTTTAAACCTAGTGTTATTGAAGAGCCCAAACATTTAGGTCTGTTGGTTCCAGCATTCAGATATTGGGCTCTCATCTTAGGTAGCTAAGCTAAAAGCTTGCATGTGAGCTCATCCAAAAATTTCCGTTTATTTTATTATAAGAATTTATTTTCTCTATTTTACATACTCACTTTTTAAAATATTTTATATTAAATTATTTATTTTACACTATATTTTATTAAAATATTAATTTTAATTGCTTTTCTTTCTTCACTTACAACCTCTAGCAAACACACACACACACAGAGAGCAACAACAACAACAACTATTATTCACTCTCTTCTTTCATTGTTGAGGTAGGTAAAAAAAGAAAAAAAAAACTAAACTAAATGCAAAATGAGTAGTGTCAATATAAATTTATATGATTTACAGCATTCGCGTAAGCTTGTGCAAAAATTATTATCTATTTTAGAATATGAACTTTTTTTTTAAATTTATTTTACATACTTACTTTTCAAAATATCCTGCATCAAATTATTTATTTTACATTATATTTCATTAAAATATCAATTTTTTTATATTTTTTAATTGTTTTTATTTCTTTACACACAATAATCGCTGTCAATTCTCTTCCTTTATTCTCGAGATACGTAAAGAAAGAATAGTTTCAATATAAATATATAAATTTATCCAGTTTAGAGCATTCGCGTCAGCTTGTGCAAAAATTATTTTCTATTTTAGCATATGAACTTTTTTTTTTTAATTTATTTTACATACTTACTTTTCAAAATATCTTACATCAAATTATCTATTTTACATTATATTTAATTAAAATATAAATTTTTTATTTTTTAATTGTATTTATTTCTTTACGTACAATAATCGCCGTCAATTCTCTTCCTTTATTCTCGAGATACGTAAAGAAAGAATAATTTCAATATAAATTTATGCGATTATTGTAGCAAACTTGTAAATCAACACAATTATGCATTTGGTCTGATATGGGTTATTTTTAGATAAAATTGTGTAAAATTTTCACATTTTTCTATTATACACTCACTAACATGGGTGCTCAAAGCAAACTTGTAAATAATTTTACATTGACTTATGTGGATCAATTTTGGTCTAATAGTTTTGGGGCTCTACTTGCTAGTGGCATCTACAAGTTGTTTGCATTCTTAGTCTTGCCAAATAGTTTTACAAGACAAAGCTAAATGCTCAATGTTCAACAAGTGCTCCAAAGTTCAAACTCTTAACTATCGAAAACAGTAGCACCCGTCCTTTTTGTTTGGCAGAACTGTTTGGGAAACATTTCTTGGATGTGTGGAATACGGTGCAAGCATGCCTGATGTGGTTCATGCGGAAGGAACGAAATAGTCACACATTCAAGAATGTTGTGAGATCTATTGATTAGTTGAAGTCCTTACTAATTTAGACTTTGTTTGATTGACTAGAGCTTGGGGATTTACGCGTTGCACTTAGATTTTTTATTTTCACTTCTATTAGGCTTTCTAGTTGATTTGCTTGTAATCTTTATTACTTTTATATATATATATATATATATATATAAAAGATATATATATATATATATATATATATATAAAGTAAGTTGTTAATGCAGCATTGTAATTAATTCTTACTTCTTAAAAAGGCATTGGGATGGAATGTAACACCATAAAGTAAAAAACTTTTGATCATTCTGAAGTAAAAAATTTAGATTATTTCTTATCTACGCATGTATAAAATTTTGAGTGTATACCTTAAAAAAAAAAAAAATTAAATCTTGAAATACAATTTGATGTTCCTTAAAAAAAAAAAAAATTGATGAGACCAATTTCAACCATATCTATTTATTTATCTAAAAATTAAAAAGGACAAGACCTGTTGCACATTTCAGCCTACACAGTACACACCTCCTTCTACTTGTTGCGCATTTCGTTTCCTTAATCCGATTTTTGATGTCTAAACTCAGGAGAGATCCGAATTTGTCATCGGAACGTCTCCCACACGACGTCCTATTCGACATACTGAGTCGGTTGGCAGTGAAATCCTTGATGAGATTCAGGTGCATTTCAAAGTCTTGGAACTCCATCATCACAGACCCCATTTTCATCACCAAACACCTCAACCTCAACAAAGCCAAATCATTATCTAACAACGACAACAATGGTTATCTGCTATATTCTGATTACGACGAGGATGGTCCTGATTCAAGTCGGAAAGATCTGGGTACGGCTGTTTGCAATAGCGACCGCACATTTACCGAGATTTCCAGGTTTCCAATTCCCTTTCCTTGTAGCCACATTGTTGGCTTCTGTAATGGCATGTTCTGCTTTCGTGGTTATGGGGACCATGTAATCTATTTGTGGAACCCAAGCATCAAAACATTTAAGAGTCTCTCTCCTCCTCACAACATGTACGACGATGAGCTGACTCTTGGGTTTGCGTACCATTCCCAAAACAATGACTACAAGATTCTCAGAATGTTTCTAACTATGAAGAATCAGCACTGTCGACTGAGGCTCAGGTCTACACGTTGAGTACGGATTCATGGAGAAGGTTTGTAATATCGTTTGGCTCCGACCACAATGTTGGGTCTATTGATTATACATGTGGAAACCCATGTTTGTTTTTTAATGGAGCACTGCACGCTTTAGCGTTTGCTGAGGACCACAGTTAGAGTTTGTGTTTTGATGTCAATGATGAGACATTCCAAAAGATAATACGCCCGGAGCATGACTTTATCTTTTGCGAAGGTAGGCCTTCCCTTGTAGTGTTCAAGGGATCGTTGGCTATGATTGGTTATTTAGATGTTGATATATGCTACATATGGGTGATGAGAGAGTATGGTGTGGTTGATTCTTGGACGAAAATAACTGTAGAATTAGAAGTGGTTGAGCGATTCTTTTGCTGCGTTGACAATGGTGAAATTCTATTTTGCTGTAACTCAAAGGTCATTTCATATGACCGTGAGAGTCCAAATGTGAACGACCTTGGAATTAATGTTGGATGTGATAGTTGGTTGCGTTACACAACTGATCCCATGGAGAGCTTGGTTTTGCTTGGTCAGGTAAAAATGTCATTCGAAATTTTGAGATTAGTTTGTATCAAATGTTAGACTTCTTGAATATTTTTAGCAAAATGACAATCTTTGCGATGTTTATATTGACAAGCATTTTGCGGCATGGCATCATATATGCACTTTGCATATTAAATGATGCTTTTATTACGTTGCCTTTTCAGACGTATCGATTTTTTAAACAAAAAAGAATAACCTTGGAGATTGTGGCTATTATGTGCCAACTGATTTTTGTGTCAAGAACATTGTGCACTTCCTCAAAAATGACAATTTCATGGTGTAGTACATGCTTAGCCAACATAATCTTATTTATTTTTATGCCTTAGAGACAATATGAACTAGTTGGTGAGCTTAGTCTCTTAGGCTTGGTCTAAATAAAAATGGGAATGATTTCAGCAATCTGTTAGGGATGCATATAGCTAATTTATTGGTCCTCAGCAATAAGTCAAATTGTATATTTCAATATTCTAATAGCAGGATTTTGATTTTTGCTCACATGTGTAATTGGTTATGCATTTTTTTTATATTTGTTAAACTGCTGGAAAATGTTAGGATTTTCTGTAAATCATGAAATTATTGATATTGTATCTTGTTTGATATAAGCCAATTGAGGTGGTGAGAGAGTCAATAGGTGGGCTTAATGATGTAGACAACATATATGCTTGAATCTGCTTTAATTTTCTATACATCAGAAGTTTATGTCAAATTTTCGTCTTGAATACTACCATTTCTAAATGCTTAAATACTTTTTCATGCTTTTTACATTATTACATCTATTAATCTTATAAATTATATGCTTTTTTAGTTTGTCTCTACCCAATGATTGTTATTGGTTTGTCGCTTAGAGAAAACGTGCAGCAATTCAAATATCTATTTAGAACTCATTAGTTGTTTGATAAACAATTCTAAATTTTGATCCATTAATGTATATGATATTTGCAAATGTAAGTGATTGAGTCAATGTTTTCTGCCTCTGTTTCATTGGTTAAGATACTAATAATGATGCATTCTCTCCTTTTTAACATATTTTCCAGATTGAATGATTTGGTATTTTAGTTTGCTTAAATCTATTACTGTTGGTCTAAGAATTTAGATAGACCTTTTTCACCTCACACTCAAGAATAATTACTATGCATTTGATATAAATGAAATATTACATGGCTGCTTATACTAACCAATGAACCTTTTTTGTGATGGTCTTTTATGGTCTCATATGAAAGCTGAGGGAGAATTGTCATTGTCTGCAATTGCAAGTTGTAGCATATAATCCTTTACTACCATTTAAGACATTAAAGTGTAGAAATTGGTAAAAGTAATACCAATTTTGCTAGAAGAAGTTCACAAATAGAGGTGGAAATTACTGTGATTGGTACCACATCAACATCATAATAAATAAGTTTCTTGATTCTTTCTTTTGGTTTTTTTTTTTTTTTTTAAATTATTATTATTATTATTATTATTATTAATGTTTTAGTAGTTGAAACATTTGTAGCATTACTCTTATGCATATTATTTATTTAACTTATGACTATTGTTTTAGGATTGTTGTGAACATTAGTTGACATGACAATGACATTGTCAAGTTTTTCTTGCTTATCAAGTATAATGTTATTTTGCTGTAGTCCTAATGACAAACATGTTAATCAGCGAGATTAGCTTATGCTTTCAGGGGGAAAATGAAATGAATAGAGAAACTGAAGCTGAGATGGAGACTGATACTTCTTTGAGTCTTGAGGAAAATTCTAGAGAAACTGATTCTTATTCGGATACTCTTCCCCTTAGTTCGAAGTACCCCTCTTTACCTTCGTGGGAAGTGCAAGTGACGAATGACTCTGGAGAATTTGAAACCATGCTTGTTCCACGCTCAAAGCATGTTCCTTATGTGCCATGGATGGGAGGCCCGGTAATCTACTTGGGATGTGCATGCCTTTATTTTGCCTTTCCTTTTCTGTGCTAACCCACTTGTTTTTTACTTTGTAGGCTGAAGCGGAGATTTTGTTGAGGAGTGTTATTCCCTTATTGAGTCCATGAAGAACTGGATTTCGTCTAGTTCCCAATTATCTTTTGTCCGTCAAAATGAACTTTCTCATGAAATCGGCCTCTTGGTATGCATTCCTTTTGTAATATTGTTTTTGCTTGAATATTGACTAATTGATCTCCAATTTTCTTGCAGCAGAACAAGGTAGAAAGTCAAGCAAGTACCATAAAGACTCTTGAGAGATGTCTTTGTAGTTTGGGAACTCATGATGTTGGAGGATCAAGTGATCCCGTTACTGATTCAGTTGGTGGTATAACTTCTTCTCGGGCTGATGAAGGCGATCCCATGAACACTACAGTGCAAGCCAAAGAGGATTTCTCTCAACACATAAAGCGTCTTGGTCCTCAAGATCCTTCTCACTGCCAGGTTCATGAGAGTAAAACTTTGGCCACGTTTAGATCCAAATCAGGACATCTTCCTTCTGGTCAACAGATTAGCCTCGATGATGATGATGAGGAAGACAAGGAGCAGCACACAAAACCTTTGGCACAACGTCATGGAAAGAGAGGTCATCTGTGAGCACCTGCAGCAGAGCATCTGTAATTTTTCTTTTTGACTGGTACAGTTCTATTAAAGTGTAGGTAACTTTTCGGGTCCAAGTAAATGGAAAACAATCCTTTAGGTAAATGGCATTAGCTCAATGCCCTTGTTTAGAGGGGTCTCTTTTGCACCTGGATGGATTCAACTTAATTTTGAGATGTATCTTGATTTTTCTGTTTTGATTCGCTTTAAGTCTTAGATTTTTTATGATTGTTGCCTTGATATTGATGATGGTTGATAATTGAATCATTAGCATTTAGTTTGGAAAGGTTTTAAGTGCAGGAAAATAGGCAAAAGAGGCTAGGAGTGACCCCTGCGGCAGAGTGCTAATCAAGATACAAAGTGCTAATGGGCACTTTGTGGTCCTTGATTTTTCAAGTCTTGTGAGTACAAGTTTCTTAAAAAAAAAAAAAAAAAAAAAAAAAGAACTTCATTTTTGCGAGTCTTGTGAATCTAGATTCGTTTTTTGCTTTACCTTATCCTTGATGGGGGTTCTTGTAAAAGAAATAGTTGTCCTCTTAAAGCATTGTTGTGATGTGGAAGACTGAAATTTATCCAGCCAAGAGAGAGAGGGCTCCTCTAAAGTTTATGGCTACCATATTTACTTAAACTCATGGCTATTGTCTCAAGAGTGTCATGAACATTATTTGACTTGTCAAATTGTCAAGCATAGTTCCTACTGTATAGCAAACATAATCTTATTTAATTTTTGTCCTAGTGGCAGAAATGTTAATCAGCAAGATCTGGTTATGTTCTTAGCCATTAGCCGTCAAGAGAAGCATGGATATTTGCTATTTGTATAAGATGCATAAGGTTGACTCATTGGTCCTACCATTATAGTTTCTTGGTTAGGAAATTGGTGTCAAGATGTACAAGAGATTAATGATTACTAAATGCTTCAATGCATTCTTCATATACAATTAGTTCTTTTTCTTGGATGTATGGAATATGGTGCCAGCATGCCTGATGTGGTTAGTGTGGAAGGAATGAAACAGCCGTACATTAGAGGATGTTGTGAGATCTATTGACTAGTTGAAGTCCTTACCAACTTGGACTTTGTTTGATTGATCTCGGGCTCGGGGATTTCCGCATTGTACTTTGATTTTTTATTAGACTTCCTAGTAATTGTTCAATTAGTTCTTTTTCTTGACGGAAGGAAAGGGTTAAAGCACTTACTCCTGAGGTAGCAAGTAGTGGATGTAATTTGGGTTAATACAGAATGTGAAATGTACTATTGTAAAAGCATTCATTGCGAGAGTTGCTCATTCGTTCACAAATAAGGATTTTGTTGCAATGGATCAATCTGTTGCAAATTATTTTATTTTATATGTAATGGTATTGTATTGATTGACCAAATTAGACATGAACTATGTAAAATGAATACCATATATATATATATATATATATATATATAACAATTTTACATTTAAAAAAAAAACTCTTACCACTAAACATAAAAAATTTTACATTTAAAAAAAAAAAACTCTTATCACTAAACATAAAAAGAGAGAAACAATAATGGTAACTTTTACATTATCTTTACTTTCTTGTTTACTGGAAATGTATCTACTAAACAAATGAAGAGATCACTTGTATTGTAATTTGACTAGGTGTAATGCTGAAGCTTCATATCATACTAGACTCATCAAGGAACTAACCTCTTGCATGAACAATAAGATTTTCAATTTTTCACAGCCCTGATGTGAAGATCATGAATGTTTTGTCACTTTCCATCTCATTTTTCTCACTCATTCAAAATATATCAACCACAATTGATTCAATATTTCATTCTAAAATCATCAAAATAAACTAGTTGTAGTTGAAAAACTTGCTATCTATTCACTTGAGGTTTAATTTTTTAATGAAAATTTAAACTAATTGGGGCACAACTTGAACTTTGTAACAATGACAAGACAGACATACTAGGTCAGTCCTATAAAGTATCAACAAAACAAACACTCCTATGGTCAAAGAGCCCAAAAAAGATCAATTGGTCATTACCTGAAAGAAAATTAGGATTCCAGAAAGTAGTAAATTAAACCTCAAACAGAATGGGTTGAAGATTGAAGTTTAATATATTATTTTTTGAAATCTCAAGATTTAAATTGTTGCTTTTGAAATTATAGGGAATACTTTGTTTAATTTATTAGTTATGAAATTATTTGGTTCAATTTGTTACACCTCTTAGGTGCAAAACATTTTTTTATAAAAGCAACATTGCACTAACTCAAATATTTAAGGGTGGGGCAACTCCAATTTTTATATGCTAAATCTTCACAATGCTCAATATTTTTACATACTATAGAAGGATTTTTCAAAATTTTTGTTGGTGTCATGGCCACCCCACACTTGGGAGTGGTTTCGCCCCTGGTTATGGGTTGTGTTGGGGATAATACACAAAGTAATCAAGAAAGAACAAAGTGAACAAAAAACATAAATAGAAAATTAGATAACTTGGAGGCACAAAATTGTTATCCTTAGACAATATTTGCTCTCATACTAGTGTTGTTAAATGGTTATCACAATCTTGTGCCTAGGATACAACTAAGTTGTTAGGTTCTACAGATAGTTCTGGAGAATACTCACAAGATTTCTTATGTTTCTTTCTTTAACTAACTTTTGGGAGAGAAAAGATAATAATATCAAGTGAATATCAACCACTATTTATATCCATAAGGTTATATTCCTTTAAAGACACGTATGGAGAGTTAAAATGTTTTATAAAACCGTTCACAAGGCATGAAACATTTTCAAACATTAAGAATAGTTATCAGAAAATTCTGCAAAAATTCAATTTATTAAGTCTTGATCAACTGAGAGGAATCAAGCATTACTCGAAGGCCCGTTTCGATCGATTGAACATGAATTGAACACCAATCGAATCATGCAGAAATTCCAAGATTATTTTTCTCATTACAGGAAATCCTGAATTTAGAATTTTCACTTCAAAAATTTCGGAACTTGAATTTTTATTTTATCATCTTTACAAAACAATAGTATTCAAACTTAAATATCATTATTACAACCTATCCATGTATATGCTATGGGTATAGAAAGTACAAATCATATTTAAATAAAAGAGTGATATGGTGTTGAGACTGATGTATATACAAAAACAAATGATAGCTAAACTAAAATAAGTAGAGTTTTTAGGGTTAGTTTAGCTAAAAACAGTCGAAGAAGCTGATGTAAATGCTCTAAACAGTGACAAATTTGGTGAGTCCCACTCCCATTAATCAAAAATCAATTTAAACTAGCTCACAACTTGGCTAGACATGTTAGACATGTTAGCAATTTTTCAATATGATTTGAGGTGTTCCATCTCACATCAATAATGTACAATTAGTCAATCTTGGCTAATTTTCTATTTAATGAAATTTATCAGTATTTCTGCTCCCAAAAAAAAAAAAAAAAAAAAAAAAAATTCAATTTAAGCCTTGCGCGGTTGCGCCCAAATTGTTACAATAACCTAGTTCTAATTGTTTAGTTTACCTTTCTCGTCGCTGCACAAACGCAAACCGAAAAATACAGACTCTCTCTCTCTCTCTTTCTCTCACGCATTTCCTTCTAATCATCGATGTCTCAGCTGAGGAGAAAGCCAAATTTGTCAGACGAGAGTCTCCCACACGACGTCGTGTTCGACATCCTGACTCGGCTGCCAGTGAAATCCTTAATCCGATTCAGGTGCGTTTCAAAATCTTGGTACTCTACAATCACAAACCCCATTTTCATTACCACACACCTCAATCACAACCTCAACCAACCCAAGTCATTAGTATCCAATACCCATGACAATAACAGCCATAATGGTTTTCTGCTATACAAGTCTTCTGACAAAGAATTGTGTACTTTAGTTTACAACAGCGACGGCACATTCACCGAGGTTTCTAGGTTTCAAATACCCTTTTTAGCTTCCAGCGTGGTTGACTATTGTAATGGCATGTTCTTCCTTTATAGCTTTTTTAGTCCTACAAATGCTGTATATTTGTGGAACCCAGTTATTCAAAAGTTTAAAATGATCAATGTTACGCACTTCAGACCCTTCACTGTCGATTTTTTAGAAACAGTCGCCTTTGGATTTGCTTATCAATCTCAAAACAGTGATTTCAAGATTCTCAGGATTGTGTCTTATGAGGGGCTTGGTGATGAAAAGGCGCCGCCACCTGACGCCGAGGTTTACACACTGAGTACTGATTCGTGGAGAACTGTTGAATTGTCAGTGGAATCTGTACCAAATATTGGATCTATTTTTGCTGTACTACCAAACTCGTGTGTATTTTTGAATGGAGCTCTGCATTTTGTTGCATATACTTGGGGCAATGACGATGACAATTTCATCTTGTCTTTTGATGTCAATGATGAGATATTTCGAGAGATAAGACTGCCGGAGAATTACTTAGATGAATTTTATTCAAAGTTTGACGACCATGTTCACCAACTTGTGGTGTTCAAGGGAATGTTGGCTTTGGTTGTTCTTGGTCCGGCTGAGAATGTGGATGAAGATGAAGATGAAATAGATACGGATATATGCCTCGTATGGGTAATGAGAGAGTATGGTATAGTTGAGTCTTGGACTAAGACAAATGTACTATTTGATTCGGTTCTGACGTTCTTTGGCTGCACTAACAGTGGCGAATTTCTAATTCAAACTTTTGACAGCAGGCTCGTTTCAATAGACTCTGAGAGCCTGCAAGTGAACAATCTTAGAATTCAAACAACTTCCTGGTTGGCTTACACAGCTGATCTTATGGAGAACTTGGTTTTACTTGATCAGGTAAAAATGTCATCTAAATATCATGATTAGTTTGTATCAAAGATTAGTCAAGTAAAGTTAATAGCAAACTGAAAATCTTTGTGAAGTTCATATTGACAAGTATTTTGTGGCATGGCATCATATATGCATTATGAATATTAAATGATACTCTTATTATTTTGTCTTTTTCCCCCTATTGTACTATTAAATCAATGCAGGCAGATTAATTTATTATTAAGAAAATAATTCCCTTGGAGATTGTGGCTATTATGTGTGATCTGATTTTTGTGTCAAGCACATTGTGCACTTCCTTAAAGATGGCAATGTCATGGTCCAGTAGACATGCTTAGCAAATGTAATTCCTTATTGACAACATCAACTAGTTGGTGAGCTTAGTCTCTTAGCTTGGTCCAAAGAAAAATGGGAATGAACTTCTGCAATCTGTACGGGATAAATGAGGCTGATTCATTGGTCATATGCTATAAGTTTAATTGTATATTTCAATTTATTAAATAGCAGGCTTTTGATTTTGCTCACATATTTAATTGCTTTTGCAAATATATATGTTTTATTTATTTATTATTTTTATAATTGTTAAATTGTTTTAAAATGTTAGGATTTTCTGAATCATGAACTTATTGAAATAAACTATCTTGTATGATATAAGCCAGTTGGGGTAGTGAGATAGTTGATAAGTGGGCATAGACGATGTATATGCTTGACTCCTCTTTAATTTTGTATGCAGCAGAAGTGCAAGTCAGATTTTTGCCTGAATACTATATTTCTCAATGCATATGTACTTTTCATGCTTTTGAACATTATTTGATATTTGTATGAGATGCATAAGGTTGATTCAGTGGTCCTACCATGATAGTTTTTGGGTTTGGAAATTAACGAGACCTAGAAATTTGTTTGATTTGCAAAGTATTGAATGTATCGTTGATTTTCATCTTTTCTAATGAGCCTTGGTGGATATCCTAATTTTGACCTGGGCAGAAGGAAAAAAAGAAAAGAAAAGAATAGCACTAATCCATGCTCTCTAACCTTATTTGCCAAACATAATCAATTCTCAATTTTTGAGTCATTTGGGTTCTCAGGAGTGTGTGGGTGGTGGAACACAATGCACAACAGATTGTGGTGTATCTCTCTTCAATTCATCTGTCATGTTTTAATGCCTTTTGTCTCTCTTGCAGCAAAATGAAGCTGATACTCCTTTGAGTCCTGAGAGAAATCATGGAGAAGCTTCTGACTCCTCAAACTGCTATAGCCTCTGATTTTCCCCAAAACTTTCAGCTCCTTCCACTTAGTACCCATCTTCCTATCTCTCCCTATATATAAGTGACCTCTCCACTGCTCCACACCATTTGCTTCATCAAGCACATATCCTTCTTATACCAGTCATATTTGCTACACAAAGTTTACAATTCTTTGCTTCCAATTTCAAGAGCAAAAAACAGTCTTATTAAGAGTAGATGAGTTCAATAAGGAGAGCTATTGTGGCAGACAGTGTTACAGTTGTGGAAGCCATGAAGGACTTGGGGATCTGTAGGTGGAATTTATCATGAGATTAGCACAGCAACATGCCCAGAACCATCTCAGGTCCTTTTCTCAGGTCAAGAATCGTTCTTCTTCAACTTCTGCAATAATTTTCAGCCAAATTGAGAGATGATAAAATGAATCAGTTGAAGGAGTCATTGAGGAAAGTCATGTATTTGAGTTGTTGGGTCCTAATTGAAGACAGTAGTCAGCTGAATAAGGTGACCATACAAGTGAGCCAGTGAAATCTGATGGAACTTCGTTGAGTGCAGGAAGACTTCAAGATTAATCATGCGAGATTTTATACATGCTTGTTGGTAGGAAATATTAGGCTGATCTAAGCAGGCATGAAAATATGTTTGCTAAGCATATGTGCTTACTTGTAAGAGCTTAATCAGCTTAAGTTCCTTGCCAGTACACTACAAATGAAGGCATGAATATTTGTATTTGTACAAGATGCAATTGAGAGAAGCAAGGAAGAAAAAGAAGATTGCAACCTATGTAGAGAGAGAGAGAGAGAGAGATATGAATTTAGTGTTTTTGCAGCCATGTTGTTTGACCTGATTTAAAGAGTAAAAAGGAATCAAGTGGTGTTCAAGAGAAAAAGATCATTATAGACCAATTTGTGACAGGTCTAAGCAGTTGTTGGACCCCAGAGGAAACAGCACAAGGCCCCGTTATAGTGGATTGTGATGCAGTAGTTTGCTCAAACCACTCAATGTTGTCTATGGTCACAATGAATCGTGGAGGTGAAAACTGTGAAATGTTGAGGGCAGAGATAACTACTTCAAACTCAGAAAACCCGGAGGTGGTAGAAATTGAGGCTATGAGGTGGGCAATTGGCCTAGCAACAAGCATGGGATTATAATCCTTGAAGGGACTCTGCTTAGACGTGATTGCATCCAAAGGAAAGCAACCAAGCTGGAAGACAATGGGGTTCAATCCAAGCCATATGGTAGTTGCCAATGTCTTTTGTTGGAATAGTCACTAACCTGGCAATGGGGGAGGCGATTTCTTGTATGTTTCAAATTTTCCAAATATATTTTACTTGAGGGGTGAACCGCTAAAAAGTTACTGAAATAATACTATTTTACCAATCCATTTCTTTTTTTTTTTTTTAATTTAGTACGTAATTTGTTTGGCCTGCTTTATAATCGAAACCGAAGGGTTTAATTTGAAGAATGAGACTGGATCCCAATTAGGCATTTTGGGAGGTACGTTGGGTAACTTGGATTTTCAGATGGGCTTCTTGTGAGAAATAGTTTCTTTTTAGGTTTGAGTATCGGTAAAGGCATATCAAGGTGCCAAGTCTTTTCTCACGATGGGTCGGGTGGTTAGTGATTGGAAGTTTGGAATAACACCCACGAGTCTGCAAATGAACACTTATATCATTCAGTTCACCAAACATAACATTATTGTGAATATTGTTGATTCCCTCGACTTTTTGTTCATTTTAACGCTGATTTCTACTCACTTCACCCAACGTCTATGTCCGCTCCTCACTTGTTTGGATCACAAATATTTTTTGCCACCGTCTCCTCTATCTTACATGATGATGTCTTTCTTGTCTGCCCGCCCGTCTTCCTTATATAGCTTTTAGTTATTATTATTATTATCTTAAGAAAACTTTCGAAATTGGAGGACTTGAAACGACAATTTCTATTAATAAAATCTTGAATTATGTGTGTAAGGGTAAGTTTTGGATCCTAAGCCCAAAAGGTAAAAAGATTAAGGCTCAAAGAGCCCAAGACAATGAATTTGTAGAGAGTGGGCTTGAAATTAGACTTCAGTGAGTTCGACAACAATCATATTGGGTTAAAGATGACAAAAAAAAAAAAAAAAAAAAAAGATAAATAAGTTTTGTGCAAAGAAAATCTCCCTTGGCAAAGTCCGAGGAGAGTAGTTCTTGTATATGGTTCTCTTAAACTCGATTACAATTACAATTCTTGTTACTACAATGTTTTTATTATTTTTTTTATTATTATTATTTTTATTATAGATTCTCAGATGATCCTCTTGTAATGGGGTCTTTCTTCCTTATACTACTCTGTTTTGCTTCATCTCCACCTTCCACGTGTAGCTCAAGTTGCTTGTTTTGATCCTTGTCCCATCAGCACTTTTATGAAGTCTTTGGGAGTAGCTGTAAGGCTGAATATCACTGTTCATATATCACCTTTACATTAATATGATCAAAGAGTTAGCTACAGAGCATTTAATGTGGTAGTAGCAGTTTTCTCTTAGCTTACCTCCTAATGTTTATCATTACTAGTAGAGTTTCCCTAAGCGTTGCTCTTGAGGGCAGGTCAACCTTTTTGACCTCTACTCTGTTAAGCTGATGAGGCATTTCTCCTCAGATTACCTTCCCAAACCCTCATGACCATAATCTTTCCATAACTCACTAATTTTTACTTCTTCACTAACGTCTACCTATCCTCGGACTACTAAATATCATCGGATAAGGCCCACGGCCCAATATACATTCCTGGGCCTTTCATCCCTATAATGTGTATGTAATTTTTTTGGAGAGCTCATAGAAATGGGATCCAAACATCTTGTTGGAACACTTCTCAATGTATCCCTATTTTATAAACCAATAGTTTCCTCAACCAATAGTCTAAAACATTTCTCAATGTTTCCCTATTTTATAAACAATTAGTCACAGACCCACGCAATGCGTGGGAATAAATAATTATTTTGTAATTGTAATTGTAATATAATGTATAATTTGTTCACCCTAAAAATTAAACAATTGATATTCGGTCCAATTAGGTCTACTTCAGTCCATTTTGGTCCCATTCGGTCTAATTTGGTCCACTCAGTCAATTTTAGTCATTTTCGGTCTATTATGGACAAATTGGGACTTAAATTGA
The DNA here is from genome assembly GCA_030445155.1 of Quercus variabilis. Taxonomy (NCBI): domain Eukaryota; kingdom Viridiplantae; phylum Streptophyta; class Magnoliopsida; order Fagales; family Fagaceae; genus Quercus; species Quercus variabilis. The sequence continues at coordinate 7,176,277 of CP129451.1, forward strand.
TTCTTTTGTAGGTTACTTTTTGAAGTTTAGCTCAAAAATTCATTTTTTTTCCTTAATTTTTGGGTTGAAAAGTATGAGATTTTATTATATCTGGGCTAAACTCTTTAGTTTTGAATTAAAAAATACAAAAAAAAAAAATTAGAAATTAGAAATATGAGCCCTAAAAATGCAATAAAAATGATAAATATTCAAAAGTATTATTCGGTCCACATCAGTCCTATTCGGTCCATGTTGGTCCATTCTACCCACATTGGTTCTATTCGGTCCATATTGGTCCTATTCGGTCCAATTTGTCCACTTGGTCCTATTTAGTCGACATTGGTCCTATTCGTTCCTACTCGGTCCACATTGGTCTACTCTGTCCAATTCAGTTCACTTTGGTCCTATTTGGTCCTCATTTCCATTCGGTCCTATTTTGTCCATTCAATCCATTTTTGTTCATTTAAGTTCACTTCGGTCCATTTAGACCACTTCGTTTCATTTTGATCCACTTTGATCCATTTTTGTAGACTTGCATACAGGGGAAAGACATGTTTAGGTTGAGAGCACTTATTCTAAATTCAAATTTATATATATATATATATATATATATATATATATATCAAACTTGTAATATCTAAAATCTTAAGCATATAATTCATTATTGCTACACTTTTGTTAAACTACATTAACATAACATTTCAGTCTATTTCGGTCTGGTTAAATTTAAATGAAAGTCTTTCTAAACATTAATGCTATGAATATACAAATCTAATATTTATGGCAATTACTCATTTATCTTAATATCATTACTTTTAAATGAATTGTATGATGTTGATTATACATTCAAGCAAAAAATAATAAAATAAATAAATAGACAAATATATGTGTGTGTAACTAGACCAAATTGACTGTATGGACCAAATTGGATCAAATAGACTTAACTGGACTGAATTGAACAAATTGGACCAAATAGATCAAAGTGGACTGAATGGACCATATGGAATGAACATGACTAAATTGACCAAAGTAGACCAAATGGACCAAACTGGACCGAAACACTGTACTGGAGCATATGGACCGAATAGACCGTACTGGACCGAATAGACCTAGCTGGACCGTATAGAGCAAATTAAACCGTATAGAACGAACTAGATCGAATAGACTGAAATGGACCGAATATCCCTAACTCGACCGTATGGACCAAACTGGACTGAATAGACTGAACTGGACTGAATAGACCGAACTGGAACGAATAGACCGAACTGGATCAAATGGACTGAACCGGACGAAATGGACCTAACTGGACCGTGTAGACTGAAATGGAAGGAAATGGACGGAATAGACTGAACTGGACCGAATGGACCAAATTGGAACGAATAGATCGAACTGGACCGAGTAGACCTAATTGGATCGTATGGACCGAATTGGCCAAATTGGAATGAATAGGCCTAGGTGGACCAAATGGACCGATATGGACTGAATAGACCTTTCTGGACCGTATGGACCAAATTGACTGAATAGGCCTAGGTGGACCGTATGAACCAAATTGGACCGAATAGACCTAAGTGGACCATATGGACCGAATTGGCCAGATTGGACCGAATAGACCTAGGTGGACCTTCTGGACCAAATTGGACCGAATAGCTCGAAGTGGATAGAATGGACCGGATTATATCGAACAAGACCGAATTGACCAAAGTACCGAAAGGACCGAATGGACCAAGTGGACCATTTGGACCAAATTGGACGGAATGGACCTAACTGAACCAAATTGGCCAAATTGGATCGAATTGGCCTAGGTAGACTGAATGGACCATATTGGACCGAATTGACGGAATGGACCGAATAGACCTAAGTGGACCGTCGGACCAAATTGGACCTAATAGACCTAACTGGACCGAATTGGCCAAATTGGACCGAATAGACCTAGGTTGACTGTATGGACCAAATTAGACCAACTCTACTTTATGATGCAAAATTGCCCAACTCGATATTGATACTCTACTGTCAACTCCTGCTTATTGTTGAAGAGGCTCAAATTTTATAGAGAGCTAATTTAACTTCTACTCAAGATCTCAAGCAAGGTGCTACTGTGAAGTTGGGACAAAAGCCCTTGACTTCCTTCAACATCATCTGCTTCTAGAGGTTTGATTTAACATTCATTCATGGCTCTTTGATGCTCTCTGATTTTTCAGCAGTAATACATTGTCTTTATAATCTTGTACAACTTTATTTGATGCTTTGCCTAGAAGCTTGGAGTCAAATGCTACTTTTCTAAAAAAACCCACCCAATTTTTCTCATTCAATGGGCTGATGTCTTGCTAAGCATCTATTAAAAAAAAAAAACCTATGAATGCATAAAAAACCAAGAATGGCATACTTTTTCATTGTGAAATTGAGTTTAGTATGACCACTTTTATTTCCTTTAGGAGGCCATTTGTTAATAAAAGCCTTCTAGTATTATCAACAATACTAAATTACATCAACAGTAACTAAATAATATTTAGCATAATATTAAACTAATTCATCATCAAAATCAACTAGTGTTTGTTTTTATTAGGGGGGAAAAGGGAAAACGTTTTCATTGTCCCTTAAAGGGGAAAATAACATCAATCACTACCAAAATGAGATCCTTCATTTCCCTAAGATCCCTCCTAAACTCTTAATAACAATTTTAAAAAAATCTCAGCCAAATAAGATTTATTGTTCATTGCTTCTTGCAGATCTAAAAATTTTCATTTTTTGGACTTCAAATTTACAACACCAAACAACCAATATACCTCAATGTACTCACATAATGCTCATTCAACCAAATACCTAAGCACAAACAATATAACATACCAAATGAAAATACCTTCCCAATATGAAAATACATTTTGGTTGTTAAACCTTTGCAATATCTAAAACTATTCCTCACCTACATCAAATTTTTTTTCTATGTGCATCAAATTATGATATGGGTTTTGTACCTGAGATGATAGAGAGATGATCGCTTAAGAGATAACACCAAATTCAGGGATGTATAACTGTGGAGCTGTGAGAAACACAAAAGTTAAGGAGGCCAGAAGCGCTAATTCTAAACAATCTGTTTTGGAAATAGCATTAGTGAAACTTGATTTTCTTAAAATCAAGTTCACTTTTTAAAAATCCCAATATAACTCGATACTTTTAAAAATCGAGTTACAGACACGACAAAAAAATTTCATAGAATATTTTTTCAAATTTGTGTGAAACTCGGTCTTAAGAATATTGAGTTCCAGCTGGATTTTTTTAATAAAAAACTTACTAAAACTCAAAAACATTAAAATCGAGTTACATTCAAACTCGATTTTTTAAAAATTAAGTTTCAAAACAGGGACACGGTGCTTTTAATAGATTGAATACAGGGACATTGTGTTGGATATTTTAAAAAAAGAAGGCAAAAACCCATTTTCCCTGTCTTTTTGATACAAAAATGTTCCATTGCAGCACAAGACTTCTTACTGTTTCAGAGCATGCTAAAGAAACTAGACCTTGAGGTTTGGACAGTCATCGCTTGGTCTCTACTCTCTATTGGAATGCCCGTAACAAGTTCGATTTTGAAAAAATTCAGCTACAACCGAAAGCCATCCGTGATGGAGCTACTATTTTTTCTGGAAGAGTACCAGCACTTCACAGCAGCTAAAAAAAAAAAGACTTAGCAGAGTCGATTTTGTCATGTGTGCATCTTTTACAGCAATGTCATGTATTGTGTTTAGCTGCTAAGCTCTTTCGTGAGCTGTTCACTTTTTCATCTGCTTGTCTGTCACCAGATCAGTTTTTGTATACTTAGCTTTCTATCTTTCAACTCAAAAAAAAAAAAAAAAAAAAAAACCTAAATTTTAGGATTTTTATTTTGGCCTGAAATTTTTTAAATATATAGGAATTTATAATTAAGTGCTTATACTTAGTTGACCAGATTCTTTAAACCTTTCTAAGACTTAATAAAGTTTGAGTGAGGGTGTTTTGTAACCCAAAAAAAAAAAAAGATTAAACCCTGGCAAGAAAATTCTGATATTAGTAGTATAAATAAAAATCTACTTTTTCTATTTTACATAATCATTTATAAAAAAACACTTACATCAAATTATTTATTTTATACTATATTTCAATCAAATATTATTTCTTTATCAATTTTTATTACTCTCCCAAATCATTTCTCCCTACCTCTGTGTGTATGAGTAAAGAAGTAATAATGTAATCCCACATTAAAAACTAAACATTCAAATAGTAAAATTTAGGATTAAGGACTAAAAGCCAAAGCAATACTCATGACATTTTTGTCACCAGCACAAAAATGAGACAAATATTATGTTTGCTAAGCATATATTCGTGTCCATGACATTGCCATGTCAAAACAAATATAATAACAGCTTTGTTTTAAACAGAAGTTTCATATGATAACAATTCTTCAGCAGCTTTCCAATGACAACATAAAACACTGACCGCAAAAGGGTAATGTTTTATAATTTATATCATTTATGTCAAACCCGTAACCAAAATTATTCCTAAACTTGAGGTTGAAATGCCTATCTAAATCCCTAGGGCAGGAGTAACATATTAGCAAACTTAACAACCAAATCATTCAACTAGGAAAAAATGTTACAAACAAGAGAGTACATCAATTTATCAATAACTTAACCATTGAAACATAGGCAGAAAAATAGTGATTCAATCACTTGTAATATTTGAAGTGTGTACATTATCCTTGCACAAACCAGAAACAATCAAATTTATAACTTAATGCTTTTAAAAAGAGCTAAAAGAATAATGGCATTTCATAAAAAAAAAAGAAAAAGAATAATGGCATTGAAAAATCATAGATTTGAGTCAAAATTTTGACTTTGATTTCTGCTGTATACAAAAGTAAAGAGTATTCAATCATACCAAGTTCTCTATATCACTAGCCCAATAGTTTGTAAATAGCAACATGTAATAGTGAATATTAAAACCACTTGCATCACCATAACAGTAATAGCAATTTAGAATTAGGCATCTAATGAATATAGATAGCAGCATAGATATTTGCTGGTGTTGTTTGTCAAAGATGGAGAATCTTGCTACCAATTTAGTCCATAGATGGTAATGATAGTGAATTTGAAAAAATGAGTACTAATGAACCTTGTGTGTATACTATAAGCACAAATTTGTAAGATCACACTTAATGATTGGCATGTTAGGATTTTCCATTGTCTTTTTCTTTTTCTTTATTCTTTTTCCCCTTTCTTGGGTGTACATTAGATTTAATACGGTAGTTGTTGCCTTCGAGTAGTGCTTTTGGTTTTGAGTCCAAAATATTTGCACTTTAAATGGTTGTGGTATTAGTTGTTTAATTTTCATTAACACATTCACTAGAATTGCAACTGTAGAGTTGTCATTGTCATCATCATTTTTTGCCGTTTAAAGAAAATTTACCCAACAACTATAGGTGGCCAAATCTCTGTATGCTAACCTATATTGATCGGGTTTGCAGTTTGTCTCATCATTGGAGCCTGTATAATTACAACTTACTCAATGTAGACAAGAAAATAGTGTTAAGTTATTTGCACTCTGTTATTTTCTTTCTCAATATTCTTATGATTTAAGGTAGTCTTGCATGTTTGGATTTTTCAGGTAGTTGCTTTTCTCCTCCAATGTGAACTAGGATCATATGATAGGTGGCACCGCCCAAGATGTAAAATCATGAATAATAACACAAGCACTTACAAGAACTCATTCCTCATTCTACCAATCCCATTCATAAATTTTCTTCACCAGGTTGAAGACAATATATCTAGTCATTTTCAACCTCCTTGTTTATATGTTATAAGTTGTATCTTATCAGTTGTAGCATGGAAGAAATCCATTCACCTGCCCATATTACCTTTTATTTCTAGGTCCAATCAAGTCCAAAATCATGGCAACATTTTAGACATATGGATGAAGTCACTTGTGGTGGGAATGCCTTCAAATTCTATGCAATTGTATGATTGAGGATGATAAGAACATGACTACTCCATGTTGAGGATAAGGTCAACCTTCTATCACTTTTGATAATAAGGAGCATTAATAAGCTTGCAAGGTTCATAGAGAAATATTTTTTTAAAAAAGTCATGCTGCTAGTCACTTTAGGAGTAATCATTTAGCTTTTTGAATAAATGTTCGTCTCACTTCTACCTCACCTTTTCATGAAGATAGTTCTATGTGCATTTGCTTTCTATTAGTAGTACTCTCATTGTGTATATAAGAAAATTAGAGAAAACTTCACAGCTGATAATCTACAACTTAAAATAATGAACCAAATTTTTGGTTGCTACCCTCTTCCTATTGATCTTTCTTGAGAAAGTCACAGTTTCAATCATAAGGGGCCATATTTCTATTGGATTAGTGGTAACCTTGAAATATAGTCTCATTTATGTCTATATAGACTTTATATTTTGTCATATAATGAGAAGGGCATCCACTTTTCTTGGTGGATTTGTGCATATGGGGTTTCAGGTGCATGGTGTCACTTTGTGATTGATGGTGTCAATGCCTGAATTTTCTTTGGTCTTCTTAACAACATGAAAACAGATCATAAACTGAGTGGCAAGATTATGACAAAAGGTAGCTAAGAAAAAAAAAAAAAAAGATCCATGTAGCAATTGAAGCATAAATATAAATGAGACAAACTAACAGTGCCAATATAGCCAAGTATTTGGGTAAGATGATTGAGCATTTTAAATCTCCCTAAATGCAGTTCCTTGAAAATTATGTCAAAATACTGAGAAGGCTATTGCTTTTGTTGAAAATAATTTGATCTTTGCATAAATTTTGGTTGTGGAAGCTCTTGAATACATTATAGATGGATAAATAAATTTTTTCATGGGCAAGAAAAGTGATTGAAATCTTTTGTGTCCAATATTATTTATGGATTTTCATACTTTCATAAATTTTGTTCCATTTTATTCAGGTAACTGGTCTTAGGGTATGCGTGCAAGTCGGTTGAAAAATAATCTTACACATTCAATGAAAAGGTTGAATGGAGGGATAATATTAGGTGGAGGCTTTGGCTACAAGTTTGAGAGGTCTTAGAGTTGGCATGTTAACATGGAGTCATCATCAATTAGGAAAGAAACTACCTCTTAGATCCAATGACAAACATGAAGATGAATGGTATATGTTCAAAAATGATAGAATCCTTGATAAGATAGTCATGATCTTAAGAAGGAAGTTGTTTGATAGAGAAAGAGAATCATGTTAGATTCTTGAATGGTTGAGTTATAATCATATATGTTAGATGTCAAATTACCCAGCTACTTTACAACACTTGAAGTGACTTGAAGGATCTTTGAACTTGAGATTACATAAGTGTCTTTCTCTTCATGCATTGCTCCTAATGTGAATTAACCAATTGACGATGGTAACATTTAAAGTTGTTTCAATTGAAAAAGCCTTTTTATTATTTCAAAAGACAAACATCACAGCTCTTATGTGGTTGTGTTTCATTGGTTTGTCTTGGGTTAGGTCGATGGGTTGGAAAAAATTTGTCTAATCAAATTAAAAAATTAGACATGAAGGTGTTTGCATTCCTTTTGCTGTAGACATGAATGTGTTGCTTTTATGTAGAAGGACAAAATCACTTTAAAGGTTATCCATTGTGACTATTATCTATCAACCAACTTAGAGTGCTCATTCTAGTAATGGTCATTTCATATTGAAAAACATGCCTAGCCATCATACTGTTATATCATTGATCAGAACATAATGATGAATGGTTTGGAATCAAGTTAACAATTGAAATTTGATCCCCAGGAAACAAAAGAAAGTTTTCAGTGACCTATGCTTGCTATTCTTAACAAATAGTTAATGCTACTTAGGCTGCATTGGTTTTTCCATGAAACAACTTGTGGAAAATGTTTTCTCTATTTTCAAGTGTTTGGCCCAAGGCCAACTGTATATGTTACTTCTTGCTTGTATCAACTTTGATTACATTATTTCAGTGTTACTTCTTGCATCTAGAATTAGGAAAAACAGGACATATTAGGGGTCTAGGAATTCGGATTATGGTTGTGGGAGAGGCTCTTTTCCCAACAGAGAAAACAGAAAGGAGTGAACTGTGAAAACAAATTGTCCATTCAACACAATTTTTATAGATGTTTGCTAAGTAGCTCATCTAGTTAGGGGTCACCATGACATTTCAATACCAAGTACCTGAATCTTACTGTGTAACAAAACATAGCTATAAATGATAGAGGGGAAGCTAAGTGAATAAAAACCCATCTAAGTACCATGATTAGCAAATAAAGTCAAGCCTTATCAAGTAGCATACAATCAAAACAACAAAACCAAAAGTGAGCAATAGCTAGTTTGCATCAGTTTACCAACTCACCTTCTCTGGGAACCCCTGAGATCAATTTATGATAGTATGTTAGTCTACCAAATCAACTCTTTATCTCTAACCCTCTCCTCTAGTTGTTCTCCCCTTTTAACACCATATTCTCACTAATCTAACATCCCAACTATATAATCTCTCTCTTTGTAATAGATTCCTATTTTTTATTCCCAATGCTTGCTAATCTAAAAGATGATTTAAATAAAGCGATTTGTTACCTATCCATATATGATTTTTTGGTTCATTCTTATGTAAGAAAGTTGTCTGTGATTGGCATCCTCTCATATGTATTTGTTAGGACATATGTGATTTGCTTGTTAGGAACATATGTTAATATTTTATGTAGTTGGCTAATCCTTTGATAAAACGCACTTTACTTGTAATTGGGTAGATCTAAAATGTGTTTAATACTTCAAGAAATATGATGTTCAAGTCTAGTATTAAAGCCATGAAGATTGGACCAAGAAACAAATAAAGAAAAGCTGTTCACTAAAGCTAGACAAATAGCTCGACACCTATGGACAGATAGCTTGATAGCTACTCGACACCTCTCGACAGTTAGGCTATCTGTTGATCTCTTCAGCTAATTCTTATCGCAATCTCGATAGCTTCTCGACAGCTGGTCGATCGATCGAGAAAGCTTCTGTCCCCTCGACACTTGCTCGACACCTCCTTGATAGCTGTATTTGTCGAAGTTTAAATCTCGACACCTACTCGACACTTGCTATCTGTCGAGGTTACAGGAATTCAGATTTTCAGATCTGATTTTTCCATGTTTATGTGTTTGTGTAGGGTTTCTTTTCTCACAACCCTAGACCTATATAAGGCATATTTTAGAGGCCGTCACATAAAAGAATACAAGGAGAACAAATGCAAAAGGTGACTGAGACTTTATTCTCTCTGAAAGAAGCTACTGCGTCTTTGCGCCTTAGGGTTTTGTAACCAAGTGCTTCTTGATCTTCATTGTTGATGAAGTGAAGAACTTTGCAGCCAAAAATCTTTTTCTAGTTGGTGATTAAGTCACGTACTAGGATTCGCGCAATTGGTTAGTCAAGTATTGGGATTTGTGGATCATCAAAAGTGTGGCGTTCATATATTGAAAAGTTCAGAGGTTTTGAAGCGGTAGAAGGTTTCTGTTGTGAGTTCATTTACAGGGATTGTAGAGTCTAGGGATAAAGCTTTTGTACTAGATCTGAAACTTCTCTTTACTATAGTGGATTGCTTTTCAGAAAGATCTCCCTCTAAGTTTTTTACTGTAAATCTAGTTTGTTTCATTGATTTTTCTAGGTCATCATATCTTGTATTATTTATTTATTTTTTCTGTTGCATGATTTTGACATGATATTGATGTTTGTTTGTTTTAACAAGTTTTATTCATAATAAATTTAATTAATAACTTAGGTCTAAAACTTATTAATTCTATCAACCGGGGTCTAAATTTCCCAACAGTATTTTCTCTGCACAGTTAGAAAAAATGGTGCAGGGTGATATTTATTAGCTACTTATATATGATTGGTTGTTGGCTCTTAAGGCGACATGTTAAATGTGTTTTGGGATCTTTGATGTATCATGTGGTTTAGGGAAAGGCTGTAAATAGGGTTGAGGAGTTATGGAGTACAATGATATGCATGAAGCACTTCTTTGGTTTTTTTTTTTTTGATTGCTTTTAATGTTAAGGTTCATTTTTGAAATTGACTCTACTAGGATTTCTTTTAGCTCTCCTGTATGACTTCGATTTTGGGGGTAAAGGAAATGGAAATAACATCCTTGTGAAATGATCATAAATGAAATTCTTTGGAAGTTGCTTTTTGTCTTGGTTTGAGTAATGGACTTTTTCTTTTTTTTTTAATGTTTGGATAAGTAGGGTTTCAGTACTTGCTCAAATATTAAACATTGATTAATTATAAGGTAAGCTTTTCTATGTGCACTGCCCTACTGAATTTTCATCAAAAGCATTGAAAATCTCTGCTTGATCTTTACAAGGCTAGTCCCTGTTTCACTAATAATTTTTATTTATGTCTTAATTTAATGACAAGTTATAATGAGTTCTTGTATTATGTTTGATGATGCACAAGAATCAATAGGTTAAATCACTTTGAGCTATGGTAATAGCTGTAAGTCCTGAAAAGAAAGAAAGAACTGTCAAAGGTGACCGGTGTGATCCTCTGACGGTTAAGTTAGTTTTCTCTCTAAAACGCTAGGGTGGAAAATAGTGGATGGTCAGAACTTACCTTGGGTGAATGGGATTTTCTCCTTTTATAAAGAGTTAGACGTGGGTCTACCTGTTTGGATCCACCACCATCGTGGGTTATGTGGGTGGTTAATGGAGAAAATGGGGTAAATGTGGAGCAAAGTACAAGGAATCCCTTTGTTTATATGGAACCATTGGAGTATTCTTTGTAGAATTTACAAAGTATAATTTGGTCGTCCATGGATCTAGTTGTCCATGGAGGACTTCCTTCAAACTGGATCACCTTGTTATTAATGGATGGGCATTGTTCATTCTTTCTGCCTTTCTTATATTGCTTTCTTTGGACATGCTCAGGTCATGGACGACAACCAAGATAGAGAGACGTGGATGGGGTGGTGTTGCTTGTTGCGCTTTTTTTTTTTTTTTTTTTTGTTTTTTTTTTGTTTTAGATGGAGTCTTTTTGTTCTTGGTACTTTATCTATTGCAATCCTCTCAAACCCGTTTGCTCCAACAACTTAGAAAGCACTTGGACTCTTGGAGTATCCAAAGCTATTTGAGATTTGTATTAACTTGGATGGATATGCATTAACTTGAATGGATATGTATTAACTTGTTATGTGTAGTATTTTGGTAATGTGAGAATTATGGATGCTTGTGTTTAAACAAGATTTAAGTGGCGTATTTTGAACATGAACTTTCATGGCTTATGATGCAATTTATGGATGTATGTCTGATCCAAAAAAGAAAAACAAAAAAAATTATTTATTTTCATTTATATCTCTTTTTATTCTACATACAAGCCAAACATCCGAAAATGTTTTTCTAGAGTATTTTCAGGACGCTAGTGTTTCTTGATAGGCCAAGAATGTATTGACCCCTTGTGATGAATTAAAAAATTAATTAGCTAAGTTAATTAATTAATTCAATTAGCATGCAATACACATGGCAGCACAAACAAATCACCAATTAACTATATGCAGCAGAAATTAAATTGACATGGTGATTTGTTTACGAATGGAGAAAACTTACACAACAAAAACCCCATCGGGTGATTTTAAGATCACCACTCTTGAGAATGCACTATTATCAAAACAAACGGTTACAAGTAAAAGAATTCCAGTACCTTATACCAACCTACAGTTGAACCTTTACCCCAATACCCAATTCGACTTGTTCTATAGTGACAATCTCTTCTTTTAATGCACGGCTCCCAGTACATGACTAACCAATTCGATGTGCAGATTCTAGTACAGGGCTTACTCACCAACTTGAAAAAGATGTTGGCTGCAAAGTTTTTCAGTTCATCAACACGATGTAGATAATGAAACTCTTTGGTTACAAAACCCTACAGTGTACAAATACAGTAGCTTCTTCAAGAGAAAGATGAACTAGGGCATATGTCTCCGGTTCACAATATGCTTGTGAAAAACTTTTGCATTGAGTTGCATCAGTTGTGACGACCCTTAAAACAATCATGATATATATTTAGGGTTGTAAGAAAAGAAAGCCCAAACATGTATTCATAGATTGGATTGAAATCAGCTTTAGAAAATTGAATTTCATAAACCTCGATAGATACTAGTTGTCGAGATTTAAAATCCAAAACTTCTTCACTTGTTTCTTGGTCAAACTTGCATGACTTTAACACTTAATCTTGAAACCTTGTTTCATGAAGCATTAAACACATCCTAGATCTACCAAATTATAAGTAAAGTACGTTTTGTCAAAAGATTAGCCAATTCTAATTTGACATATGTTCCTAACATTAAATTACATATGTCCTAACATTTTTTATTGATATTTAGCTAATACTAGAATATATTCAATGGTTTTCCCTTTTTACTTTGGTGTTTCTAATTGATGCCTGTAACAGTTATTTGTATGTTCATTCTTCTATTAGAATCTTAGTGTCTTAGTAACTGAGGTCACTAAACTATTTAAGCCTGATTGTATTAGGCATTTTGCTATTACAATAAGTTTCCTTGAATCTTTTTTTCAGCTTTAATTCATTTTTACTTTTTGGTCGATTAATGTAGCCTTCCTTTTGTAAATTAGTTTCCAAGGAAGCTGTACTACGCAGAGCTACTATGAATTGTCTTCCCATGCTCTCTCATCAAAATATGCTATGCTTGGTGTGTGGGAAGGGGGGTACACATCTTAAAGATCTAAGCACCTTCATTCTACACTGAAAATAATAATAATAATTCAATAGTTACAATTGGGAGGGAAGGTTTGAACCATGATATATCCAACTTGTAAAAATAAATCTGCCTTTGAAAATTTGAAAAATAGTACTAAGACATGTAATCAACTTCGGATCCAACATCTCCATGGTGTCCTTGCCATATGCCGGTATGAGAAATACTTGGGTTTATCAACTTTGGTGGGTCAAGCTAAGAAGCAAAGCTATATTTATCTTAAAGAGAGGGCTTGGAGAAAGCTTCAAGGATGGAAAGAAAAACTTTTATCCCAAGTGGGTAGGGAGGTTCTTATTAATTCAGTCAATCAAAGCATACCAACTTACACAATGAGTTGTTTCAAGCTCCCTAAGGGATTGGTGAAGGAATTGGAAGTTCGTAGAGGGAGAAAAGGATGAGGTTGTCTCAATACTGTCTTGGGTTCACCACTGGTATCACATTTGTTTGTTTTCTTTTTTTCAAATGAAGTTTGTGTGCGAGGCAATTCCGTTAAGTGACTAACAGGTAGACTAACATATAGTTCTATTTGGCACATATGTGAAGTTTAAGGAGTAAATTGGTTAAAAAAAAGTTTAGAGGATGTAATGACCACTAGCCCAAAGTTTAGGGAGTCTCTTAGCATTTTTCTCTATTGTATAGTTAATATTGCAAACAAAAGAGCTAAACAAAAGAGTCTAAAACCAATTAAATTCTAAATCATATATATATATATATATATATGTATATATATTTATATAATGAGAAACCATTACATATTTTATAAATATATGATTTTTATTTATTTATTTATAAAAAATATAATTTAAACATCTTCTAAAAGAAAATATATAATTTGAAACTCATTGACACAAGTATATCAGTCGGGATATAATAGCCACAATCCCATCAAGATTTTTAACTTCTTAATAATTGGTCAACAATAAGAGGAAAAAAGAGAGGAGAGAGAACATAATAAGAGTTCAATTTATTACTCAAATTGCATATTTGATACCACAATACCTGTCACTTCACAAAAATATATAGTCACTATTCTAGAAAGCTCAACAGATTAATTTTTTTATTTATATGACACATTTCCCCGTCAAGTAAAATCAAACTCTCCATAGAATTTGCGGTGCCTCGCACCCAAGAAGCAGCTTCAATTGCAAAAATGTTCTTATTTAGACTCTCAGGGTCAATTGTTGAAACCAGCCCATTGGCATTCTGAAAAAGAAGTTCACCATTGTTAGTGCAACCGTAGAAGTAACTAAAGCTATCCATTGTTATACATTTTTTAGTCCAAGATTCAGCCACACCATACTCCTTCATCTCCCATACCTGGATTATGTTATTATAACCAAAAACAATCAGCGCCAGCGATCCCTTGAACACATGAAGCGGTTCACATTTCAGTACATTGAATCCACCTAAGTAATTTTGAGGCAACATTATCTCATGGAATCTTTCATCATTGACGTCAAAAGACAATATGAAGTTGTAGTCCGCAGCACATGCTACAGTGTGCAGTGCTCCATTAAAAAATGTACAGTGCCGACCATATAAATAACGAATAGGGCAACGTTTGGACTCCACTGATATCAAAACCTTTCTCCACGAATCCGTACTTAATGTGTAAATCTCAGCCTCAGGCCATGACAGTTGTCCTCCATAAATATCACGAGTACACCCCATTCTTAGAATCTTGAAATCATTGTTTTGAGAATCATACCCAAAACCAAGTGTGATATAAGTAAAAGGGTTGATCCTATGACGATGAGAAGAGACAACCTTAAACTTTCGAATGCGTGGGTTCCACAAACTTACCATACGATAACCTTCGGTAAAACTATCAAAGCAGAACAAGCCGTTACATAAGTTAACCAAGTTATATTCAGGAAAGGGGATTTTCAGCCTAGAAATCTCGGTCAATGTGCGGTTACTATTGTAAACAAATGTACACAATTCACCGTCCAACGCACATACTGTAAAACCATTATGACTCTCATTGTTCGTGGTCGTGGTATTGGATAATAATTTGGGTTGCTTGCGGTTGAGATTGAGATTGAGGTGTGTTGTAATAAACAGGCGGCTGATGATAATGGAATTCCATGAATGGGAAACGCACCTGAATCGGATTAAGGATTTCACTGGCAGAAGAGTCAGGATGTCGAATACGGGGTCCTCATCGTGACACTGTTCCATAGGTCGAGACATAGTTGATGGTTCGATTATAATAAGGTAGATTTGGCTTCCTGAATATTTCTGATCTGCGTTCAGCCAACAAGAACAACTTATATGCACATCACAAAGAAAAGGGTTTATGTTTGTGTTACTTGGTGTAAAAGCAACAGAAGTTAGGATAAAACAATCTTCTAGTACTAAACAAATTCTGATTACATAGAAAATCAATTTATATATTTTTTAAAACTAATTAAAACTCATCAGAATTGTCTACGTGGCATATGTAAAAAAAATGAAGTAAAAAAATTGAAAAAAAAAGGGGACGGATGTTACTTTTTGGATAAAACAATCTTGTAGTACTAAACAAATTCTGATTAAATTAGATTTAATAAATATATTTATTTATATAGAAAATCAATTATATTTTTTTAAATCCAATTAAAACTCATCAACAAATTAGTATGTCATTAACCAATTAAAACTTACCAACCAAAAAAAAAAAAAATTAAGTAAATTTTTTTTTTTTTTTAAAAAGGGGGAAGCAGATTACTTTTTGGATAAAAGTAACTAATGGTATAAGAAAACGCCAAGCTGATTTCTCGTCCATATGGCCGTCCATAACAACATACAAAGTGGAGATGAGTGGCTATTACACTCGTCCTTCATTCACTCGTCCAATGAAGGACGTACTAGCAGCGAACCTCGTTCGTCCTTAGTGATGGACGAGTGAGGTTCACCAAGAGTCATGACACTCTTTCGAAAGCCAAGAGTCATGTTGTTTGAATTAGAACACAAGTCCCGATGAGGTAACTCCCATGACAGTTATGGAAGTTACCCTCTGAATCCTCCAAACTCTACGACGATAGGAGAAATAATTGTCAAGCTAACATTATATAAAGACCCTTCTACGCAGAGGTATGGACACTTTTTTGATTCTAGAGAAAAATTGGTGAAGTCTTTGAAGTGCTTTCTTTTCTACTTCAGTCCACTAACTTTACCATCGGAGGATTCCAGATTGGCCTCCACCGGTCTTCTCTGATCTTCTTTGGTTTTTCAAGACTCACTCTTCAAGATCATCAACATCCGAAGACCTTTCAGTCCACTGATTTCTAAGGACTCATCAGTTGGCGCCGTCTGTGGGAAGTAAGAAATTTGTTGTCTTTTGAACTTAGTTTATTAAGTTCTGTAATTTCTTTCTCCAATAAAGGGTTGAAATGGTTCGGACAAGATCTAGGGCTACTAGTTTAGGCCCTCAACAAAGCAGGGACACTTCTAGTAACCCTCATTGCGATCGTCAATCAGCACCCACCATGCAACCATCTTCATTCCAACATATGCAATCCATGGCCGCTGCTATGGCGGAGTTAACTCGTCAGAACTAGGAGTTGGTCAGGCAACTTGAGTTAAGGAAGCAGCGTCACGAATGGAACACCGAAGAACGGGCCTAAAGTCAAGAAGAGGAAAGGAATGTTGAACCTAAAAACCAGTCAAGGGGTACCGCTTCACGGAGGGTACCTCATTTGGAAAGGGAAATGTATCAAATGAGAAGGGTCTTCCATCAATGCTCATCCTTTGCCACCTAAGTTCAAGATGCCTCCTTTAGATTCGTATGATGGGATGCGAGATCCTTTTGACCATATTGCCACCTTCAAAACTACTATGCATCTTCAAGGAGTTCCAGATGAAATAATGTGCAGAGCTTTTCCTACTACCCTCAAAGGACCTGCACGAGTATGGTTCAGTAAAATACCCCTAACACAGTGACATCCTTTGAAAAGTTAAGCAAGTTGTTTGTTAACAATTTTATTAGAGGACAGAGGCACAAACGTTCTTCGTCTAGCTTGCTAACTATAGAGCAAGGGGAGAATGAAAGTTTACGGTCCTTCATCATGCGGTTCAACAGGGATGTCTTGGTGGTGGACGAGGTGGATGATAAGCTCCTTCTGGCAGCATTTTATAATGGAGTTCACTCTGATTTTTTTATCCACAAGTTATATGAACAAGCGCCTCAAACCATGGCTGAACTAGTTCATTCAGCCCAGAACTTTATGAATGCGAAGGATGCTATCATAGCCAAGAAGAGGAAGAGACTTGAGAAAGTCGAAGCCAACCCAATGCGTCAGTCGGAATAAGGCCCTCGTCCTAAGAAGGGACGAACAGAAGATAAGAGGGATTGAGAGAAGAAAGCAGGTCCTTCAGCGCGAAATCAACAGTACACCCCATTGAACATGCCACTTGAGCAAGTCCTTATACAAATCAAGGACGAGCCTTCTTTGAAGTGGCCAGAGAAAATGAAGGGAGATCCCAACAAGCACAATAGGAATAAGTATTGTTGCTTCCATAGAGATCATGGGCATGATACGGACGAATGCTTTGATTTGAAGTAGCAAATTGAGAATCTTATCAGGCAAGGAAAGTTGAGAAATTTCCTTGGACGAGACCACAAGGACTAGAAATTGAAAAGGAAGGTAGAGGAATCATCACGACCACCGCTCGAAGAAATAAGGATCATCCTAGGGAAAAGTCCTACAGGACAGTCGTCCAAGTCAAAGAAAGCATACTTGAAAGCAATACAGAACGTTTAACTCTCTGGACGATTACCAAGCGAGAGGACTACGAATGAGCAAGCGATCACCTTCACGGACGAGGATGCAGAGAGAATTCATCATCCTCATGACGATGCTATTGTCATCACCCTCCTTATTGCTGACTACAAGACTAGAAGGGTGTTGATAGATAACGGAAGCTCGGCTGATATTTTGTATTATCCAGCCTTTCAGCAGATGAGGTTAGGACGAGATTGGCTCTGACAAGCGAACTCCCCCTAGTAGGTTTTGGTGGAATGAAGGTATAATCTGTGGGCAATATTTCATTACTAGTGACAGTGGGGGCATACCCGTAGCAAGTTACCAAGGAGGTGAACTTCCTTGTGGTAGATTGTTCATCGTCCTACAATGCTATAATTGAAAGGCCAACTTTGAATAGTTGGAAAGCTGTAACATCCACTTATCACCTGTCGGTTAAGTTTCCAACAGAGCAAAGAGTAGAACAAGTGCATGAAGACCAACTAGCAGCAAGAGAGTGTTACTTGGCAATGTTGGCCATGGACGAACAAGTCCAGGCCATGAGTATTGAAGAAAAGAGAGTCGTAGCAGAACCTGCTGAAGTGTTAGAAGATGTTTCTTTAGACGAGACAAACCTGGAGAGATGCACCAGAATTGGGGCGGATTTAGAAACAAAAATTAAGGAAGACCTCGTTCAATTTTTAAGGAAAAATACTGATGTATTTGCTTAGACTCATGAGGATATGCCAGGTATAGATCCTAGCGTCATCAACCACTGTCTAAATGTATGTCCTTCCTCGAAGCCAGTGTGACAAAAGAAAAGGGTGTTTGCCCTGGAGAGAGATGATGCTATTAGAGATGAGGTTCAAAAGTTGATGACGGCAAAATTTATAAGGGAAGTATACTGTCCAGATTGGTTGGCCAATGTAGTAATGGTCAAAAAGGCGAACGGCAAATGAAGGATGTGTGTAGATTTTATTGATCTTAATAAAGCCTGCCCCAAGGATAGTTATCCATGGCCACGCATTAACCAACTGGTGGATTCGACTGCAGGCCATACATTGCTCAGTTTTATGGATGCTTTTTCAGGGTACAACCAAATAAGGATGAATGAGGCCGACTAAGAGAAGACATCCTTCGTCACTAGTCAGGGATTATTATGTTATAAAGTAATGCCCTTCGGTTTGAAAAATGCTGGAGCGACATACCAACGACTAGTTAACCATATGTTTCGTCCACAGATCGGGCGAAATGTTGAAGTTTATGTGGACGACATGTTGGTGAAAACTCAGGACAAGGAAAGGCATCTAGACGACTTGCAGGAGACATTTAACACACTAAGGCAGTATCACATGAAATTGAACCCTAGCAAATGTGCTTTTGGAGTGTCATCAGGGAAATTCCTTGGTTTCATGGTTTCACATAGAGGGATTGAGGCAAACCCAGAAAAAATAAAAGCAATTCTAGATATGAAGCCTCCACAGAGTATTAAAGGAGTCCAGTCTCTTATTGGGTGAGTTGCTACCCTTAACAGGTTTGTTTCTAAAGCTACTGACAAGTGCTTACCATTTTTCAAGGTTCTAAAGAGAGCATTTGAGTGGACGGACGAGTGCTAGAGAGCCTTCGAAGACTTGAAAATGTACCTCATTACAGCTCCGTTGCTGAGTCCGTCCGTGGCAGGAGAAGAGCTGTTTTTATACCTAGCAGTAACCTTGGATGTCATAAGTTCGGCATTGATAAGAGAGGAAGGGAAAGTACAAAAGTCAGTGTATTATACGAGCATAGCATTGAGGGGAGCGGAAGAATGATATCCCCTAATGGAGAAGTTGGCGCATTAATAACAGCCTCCAGAAAACTAAGGCATTATTTCCAAGCTCATATCATCAATGTCATGACGGACCACCCACTCAAAAAAGCAATGAACAAATTGGAGGCTGCAGGACGATTGATTCAATGGGCTGTCGAGCTTAGTGAATTCGACATAAGGTACCAACCCAGACATTCTATAAAAGCTCAAGCACTAGCAGACTTCATTGCAGAGTTCACCCTAAGTCATAATGATGTAAGTAAAATGGAAGGCAACTAGAAATGGATTGTCCATGTAGATGGATCATCTACGTAGCACGCCCGAGGAATATGTGTGGTTTTGCAATCTCCAAAAGGGGATAAATTGAAATACAAAGTTCGCCTGCAGTACCAAACAACCAATAATGAAGTTGAGTACTAAGCTCTTCTCAAAAGGCTAGAATTGGCCAAGTCCGTGGAAGCTAAGTCAATACTCGTCTTGGGAGATTCTCAGCTAATCATAGGCCAAGTGAATGGAGTGTACGAGACTAAGGAAGAACGAATGAGGAAGTATTTTAGTAGGGTTATGCGACTTACGAAAAAATTTGAGGAAACTAACTTCGTTCAAATCCCAAAGAAGGAGAACATGGAAGCAGATACATTAGCAAAAGAAGCTTCAGGGAGTGAAGCCGTCGACAAGTTTGATGAGATTTAGTACATGCCGAGTATAGACATCCCAGAAATGCAACGGGTGCAAAGCGAAGGAAATTGGATGGCTCCCATTGTATCGTACTTGAAAGAGGGACGACTTTCAGAAGAAAAAGACGAAGCAAGAAAGCTGAGGGTAAGGTCAGCCAGATATGTTCTTATGGACGAGGTTCTGTACAAAAGAGGCTTTTCCCAGCCTTATCTCCGGTGTCTGGCTCCGGACGAAGCAAACTATATACTCAGGGAAATTCATGAGGGAGCATGTGGCAAACACTCAGGAGCCAGATCACTTGTCCACAAAGTCGTCCGTGCAGGATATTACTAGCCAAACATGCAAGCTGATGCTAAGGCCTATGTCAAGGTTTGCGATCAATGTCAAGGGTTTAGTAACGTCCCCAAACAACCATCAGAATACCTAACCCCAATGACGGCCCCATGGCCCTTCGTGCAATGGGAACTAGACGTCCTAAGTCCTTTCCCAATAGGTGTAAGGCAAATGAAGTTTCTTGCGGTTGGTGTCGACTATTTTACTAAGTGGGTGGAAGCAGAACCTTTAGCTAATATCACACAACAAAATGTTAAGAACTTTGTGTGGAAGAACATTGTGTGCAAGTTTGGCGTGCCTAGGGTGCTGGTATCCGATAACGGACGACAATTTGACAATGCACTTTTTAGAGATTTTTGCATACACTTTGGGATTCAGAATCACTACTCCTCATCTGCCCACCCACAAGCAAATGGACAAGCTGAAGTTGCAAACCGATCCTTGTTAAAAATAATCAAGACTCAACTTGAGGGAGCAAAGGGAGTATGGCCAGATGAAGTACCAAGTGTTCTGTAGGTATATAGGACAACAGTGAGAACTCCTATTGGAGAAACTCCTTTCAAGTTAGCCTATGGGACTGAAGCAGTCATACCTGTAGAAGTGCACATGGCCAATCATAGAGTAGCAGCCTATCAGGACAAAGATAATGAGGAGCAACTCCGTTTGAACCTCGATCTAATAGACGAGGCGAGGATGGACGCTGAACAGAGAATGACAAGATACAAAAATCTTATGGCTAGGCAATATGATGCAACGGTAAAGCCAAGGCGATTTGACATAGGCGACCTCGTCCTGAAAAGGGTCTCCTTAGCCACAAAGAACCCAGCTCATGGGAAGTTGGGACCTAATTGGGAAGGCCCCTATAGAGTTGTCAATTGCAAGAGACAAGGATCCTATTACTTGGAGGCCTTAGACGGGAGGAAGTTGGAGCATCCTTGGAATGTTGAGCACCTGAGGAGGTACTACTAGTAAACTGCCAGCTTAGATGAACATAACTTTGGATGAGTCTAGAGGCTGTCTATCTACATAAAAGACTATTCTACATAAAAGACTTGTTTATTTATATTTGTCTTATTATTATGTTAAGGACAAAATTATGGTTTGGCTTGTGTTTGTTTTTCTTTAAAGGCAGGCATATAAGACATGCCTAAAGTTCAAAGGCTTCTATTTTTACTATGAATATTAGCACACTAGGCTCTTTCACTCTTAATAAGGATGAACTATGTTGAACTTTTAACTTTATAGAGGACTCAACTCTGAAACCCCAAATTATTTCATAAGTGATATCATAGTTAGATGCTTATAACTTTACTTGAGTGCATCAAGTCACTTTACAAAGACCTCCATTTTTCCATTATATGCTCAATACCTATATAACTCAAAAGGATGAACTAAAATCATACAAATTTTTTTTTTCAAGTTTTATGTGGTAATATAGGACTTTTACACAATTAAACATGTACAAACATGTATTGTACATGTTTTTCAATATTCAAAATTGCTAAAGGATCTAAACTGAGAGTCTATATCTCCATATTTAACACCCTTTCAGAGTAAACTGCAGGGTAACTTGAAAATTTTTCTTAAAGAACCAGAAGCTAGATGATCTTAAAAATAAAAAATAAAAATCCTGCTCAAATAAACATCACTATGAGATATAAGAAACATGGATGCCACACTGAATTAATGGAGATTATGAACTTTCCAAGAAAAATCCACTTAAAATAAAAAATAAATAAAAAATAAATAAAAAAAAGCCCAATAAGAATCACCACACCAACAAAAATTTCTCAGAACTAACATCAAGAGCAAACTCAAAACAATTAACCTATAGTTCACTAGTCTCACACCAATTCTCCCCCAAAACCAAGCTCATAGTTTTTGAAACTTTGACAAGAACAGCCAAAACAAGGTTATCAATTTATCATGCATATCAAACTCCATAAAAGGAAATTCTATAACACCCAAAAAAAAAAAAAAAAAACAAACAAACAAACAAACTTAAACAAAAAACAAGGAAACACAGTTCACTACCTAAGCACATAAGAAGATATAATTTGAATATAAGCAAAGTAAATAAAAGTAATTCTTGAAAATCAAACAGAATTTTACTCCAACCCTTATGAGAAAGAGTATGAAAAGCAAAGCATAGAGAGAGAGAGAGAGAGAGAGAGAGAGAGAGAGAGAGAGAGAGAGAGAGAGAGAGAGAGAGAGAGAGAGAGAGAGAGAGAGACTTGTGGTTGTGGCGCGAAAGGGAAGTCCTGGTAAGAACAGAATAGGTAGTGTGTTCAGTTGTTGTGTAAACAAAGTATTCAGAGAAATGAGATATACAAAAATATTTTTACAATATTTTTATAACAATTCTAAGGGTAGGTTGTTACTAGTTATTATTATTATGACAAAAAAGTAATTTTAGTGTTAGATTCAAATTTAAACTAATAATAACTAACCACCTATAATTTGTTGCGAAAATATTGTGAACGTAATACCTCTCATAAATAGGAGAAATTATAGAGTCTTCTAGTGGACAAGTGATGTAGTCCACCATTCCATTAAAAAACTTCCATTTGTTTAAAATTGCTGAGTCAGTAATTAATTTCTATTTTTAAAAAAAAAAATTATAACTAACAATTTTAAACAGGTAGAAGTTTTTTAGTAGAATAGTGAACCATATCACTTGTCTACCATGTAGATCTTATAATTTCTTCATATATAGAGTAGAGTAAGAAAAGTGAGACAGAAGATTTGGACTTTCGTATATATATATATAATATACGGTACAGTCGTACAGGTCTTTTCTACTAAAGTTTCTCAATGGTTGGGATCCTTTCCATTAAATTATCTACAGTCCAAAATATATTATCTCAACCAACTTGGCAACTTTTATCTAAAGAAAATAATTAATATATATATATATATATATATATTTTTTCCCCTTCTCTTTTAGTTTTTTTTTTTTTTGGCTAATTTTTCACAATTTACTTGATTGGTAATTTGAAATCCAATGAAAATTGTGTCCAGATTTATAGAGAGTTACACCAATCATAATTTATTATCTTTGATTTGGATCATAATTTATTATCTTGATAAATTGATTAAAAAAAAATCCAGAATTGCTCTTATATGTTTATATGTTTTCACCTTAAATTCAAATTTGGGGACAATATGATTTGAGACTTAAGTGATAAATTAAGTAAATTTTTTTTAATATTTAAATATTAAATAAATAATATTTATTTCAAATTTAATATTGTTAATTTATTTTTATAAAAGGTATAAATATATATTATAAATTTTGTTAACAATATTTTTCCAAATTTTAGAGATATATGCATAATTAATATTAATTAAGTTTTTATATTTAGGTTTTGCTCGTCTCTTTTTTTAATTGAAGAATTAGGAATATGTCTTGATTTTAAATGAGTAAGATTGCTATTTTGAACTTAATGTCTGAATATGTCCTTTGTCATCTTTACAATGAAATTCTTGATAATTTTATTTTCAAAATAAATTATTTAATTAACTATCAAATGTGAATACTGAATGCCATGCATTCGAAATGGAATCAATGTGGTTCTCAAATACAGGAATTATAAAAATTTAAACATATGCAACAACAACAAAAATTGTTAAACTCCAATGAGAAAGGTTTAGAGTTTACATTCTTAAAAATTTTATTTTCAATATAAATTATTAAATTAGCTATCAAATGTGAATAACATACATTCTAAATGGAATCAATGTGGTTCTCAAATTCATGAATTACCAAAAATTTAAACATATGCGACAACAAAAAATGTTAAACTCCAATGGAAAAGGTTTAGAGTTTACAAAAACTAGTCGCTAACCCGTGCGATGCACGGAATAGTTAAATAGAAATTAAATATATTTATTTTGTTCAAGGTATTGACTTGAAAATATATGAAAATAAAAACAATTTATTCAAAATAAAAGTTCAAATAAAAATAAAAATAAACACAAAACTTGTAGAAACCTAAAACAACATAATATCTACGCTTCCAGCCAACAAAAAATTATGTTCCCCATCATTAAAAAATATTCTCAATTTTGCAAATATTCTTAAACCTACCAATTTCATTGAAGAAACCACAGTACACTCTCAATAGTTCCATCACTATAAACAATACAACAAACTGAGCTATACAAAATCTTGGTAACACAAATCTCATAAATGATGTAATATTATCGGACGTAAAAAGCAACAAATTTTTAATCCAAATGGATAGTCTATCTATAAGTTGGAGTATGTATATCTAAAAGCCTATCCTAGTTCAATTGAAAAGGCATCTAAAATTTGGTGGAGTGCTCCTGAGTTGAACAATTGTATAGGATAAAACAGGAGAAAAAAGAAAAAAAAAATGAGACAAAGTTTAGAAGGAAAAAAAAAACATTTATATACAATGCATTTTTAATTGATAAATAGTAATAAGAATCAAACATAGCTTACCTTGATTAAATCATCAATAAAGCATCACATTTCTTACCTATCTTCCTCCTTACGACTCTCCATGTATTATGGCTTCTAGAACTCATAAGAAATTTCATCAAACACCTTGTGTACGTGTAAAAGAAACAACACTTAATGAAAGTGAACATTATTAAAAATGTCTATAGTCAACTTTAAAATAGTAGCATAATAGTCATAAATCATTGCAAAACTACAAATGTAATAGAAAAAATTCCAAAACATGTATCTATTAGTACTTCCAAATTTGCTATCTAAGCCCATCTCTAACAGATCAAATAGCTTTAGTGAATTTCTCAAACGATTGGCTCAATCTAAAATACAAATAGATTGTACAATAATAACCTTATGAATTGGGATGGCTCCCACTGTTCAATTCAAAGATTCAACTTAAATTAATCAAGGACAACCCAAAAAAAAAAATCACAAAATTAACACTAAATGTATTATGACTTTGAGAAAAAAAAAATTGTACTTCCAAGAGGATAAACTTATCAGGATATTAGAAATCTCAAGCAAGAAGTTCATGGACTTAATCGGCAAAACAGATCTCTCAACTCGGAGTTGCAACAACTGAGGCAACTAGTGTCCTAAGTACCAGAATCAGTAAAGAAGATTAGAGGTTTATCTCATAGACCCCATATATGCTTGTTTTACTATGATGGTCACCTTTTTAACACACATTCTTTAGTTTTTTTTTTTTTTTTTTTTGCTATGCATATGTAACCAATTTGCACCCAAAAATCTGGGTTAATGGTCAATTTCTTTTAGCCATCATCTCCTAAAGTCCATGCTAATCAAATAGCTTGTAGCTAAGCAAACTGCCTATTTGGCTAATCTCACCTCATGTATTGACAGCCACAGATATCCTACACTAATTCAAGCAAGTCTAAAATAAAGCTCATACAAGTCTTAAAAAGAAGAAACCCAATATTAAGTAAATCAATTTCAAGTAATATGACCTTCATTTCCTTCATTCTATCCTCTATACAAACAGTGAGCTTTCCATTCCATTCTATTAAATGCTTAATTTTGGTGGCACTGAATTTCATCCTCTGTATATTGTTTGATGTTGGGACAGAAATTTAGTTTGTTTTTAATGCCAGCTGTACAGTGTTTGGTGGCTATATATGTTGTTTTACATTTGATAGAAAATGTTAATAAAAATTGTGCAATCAGTCTTTCAGCATTAATAATTTTCATTGAATCAAGGATTCCATATTTTTGGGTTTTACATGTTGCCAAAAAAATATCAATCAGTCAACAAATTATTTCAAATGAGATTCAGGAAGCATGAAGTAATCCACCAAAAAAAAAAAAAAAGAAAAAAGAAAAAAAGGAGAGCCATTAAGGCATATTGCAAGAGCAGAATTTAAATTGGTAAGAATTATGTTGAAATGCAACTCATATCCCAATAGCCCACCCAAACAAACTTTAAATCAAACAAAAATTAAATCAAGCCCCAAAGAAAGTAATGGAGAAACAGAGACATCAAAAAACTATAGATTCAAAAATAGACATGGACGAAGTGAAAACATAGCTTTACCTTTTCACTTTGCTATTGCTGGAATTTGTAGATAGCTTCTAAACTCTATGGACTTGGTATTTCGATGTGCATGGCAGAAAGCAAAAAATAAAAGTCAGTAGTAGGCTGATAGCTATGGATCTTAGCTTCCATGGTTATACCAAAATTAAAAATACAAACCTTAGCATAACTAAAAAATTAGAATCAAACAAAACCCCTCAAAAATGTAGATGCTACTCTTAAAATTAGATAAAGAAGTGATAAAAACAATGAAAGTCTTGAGATGAAACAATTAAACTAAACATAAAACCAAGCTTCAGATAACAATTACCTAAATATTAGTCATCTTAATAGAGAGTCTAAATTTGAAGAGAGATAGAGATAGACCTGGTGAGGCCAAGTGGCCAATGATGACAACCGAAAAGGCAGTCACACCCTCTGCCACAGATGGACCTGTGGTAGGATTCGCTTAACGGTAGGGACTTAGGCAACCATTCAAGTAGGGTTGTTCTGCCTTGGGTGTTGGGTGCTTCTCTGATTTCAATCAAAATACAGCCATGAATAAGCAGATATTCTCAAACCCAAACTTGGAAGAAGAAGAAGACGGGGAAACTCTGCCCAAAAAAAAAAAAAACTTAAATTAAGACAAAAGAGAAAGAGGAAAGAAAGCGTTGTTGGTGCTCAGGAATTTAGTCAAACACTTTGAGGGTGAAGGGTTGGGATTCTGTTCTCTTCAACCACACCCTCAAGTGGGGTTGTTCTGCCTTAGGGTGTTGGGGCTTCTCTGATTTCAATCAAAATACAGCCATGTATAAGCAGATATTCTCAAAACCAAACTCGAATTTCTCTACAAACTCACCCTAAACTCAAATTAGCTACCAAAAATAAAAATAAAAATTCGATACAATGGTAGAACCCAACAACAAACCCGGTGGTAGAAACCCAGGTGTCGACAGGGTTGTGGGAGAGAAGAACTGAGGGTGAGAGAGGGGGAGAAACTGTTGTGAGTGAGAGATGGGTAGCGCTGACAAATGTAGAGCTGGAGAAGGGTGATGCCGGAGAAGGTGGAGCCGTTGAGTTGTGGGAGAGAAGGACTGATGGTGGCCTGCATTTTGGACTGAAGGTGGAGCCGTTGAGCTGTGTTTTGCGTGTGGGGGAACGGCAAAGTGTGGGTCTACGTTTTGGAGGAAGGAGAAGACAGACGAAAGAGAAGGCAGAGAGCTGTGTGTGGGGGAACTGCAGAGCCATTTCTCGGGTTTTAGAATAGTTTTATTCTGCTTCTATGTTTTTATTTTTGGTTTTAGAAAAGTTTTTTTTTTTATTTTCGTGTTTATAGTTTTTTTTTTTTTTTTTTTAAATGTTGTGCTAATATGAAAAAGTGTGGGGGTTTCAAAAGTTTTAGTTTTATATAGTATATACTAGTTATAGGCTCGTGCGTTGCACAGTTTTATGAAAAAGCTTATAAAATAAATATATAAATAATTATATATTTTAATAGATTTTGATAAAGATAAAAGAAAAAATTATCAAGTAAAATAAGGGGTAAGATTTCTTCCTGAAACTAAATTAAATTGATAATTTCAAATTTAATTTTAAATTGATAATTATTTAAAAAAACGTATTAAACAATTGATAAATCTAAAATTAATATAATCTTGATAATATTATAAATTAAAATTAAAGTTGATAATTCAAGAATACACGTGTAGAACATCTTAATAATTTGACCTAACATAAAAATCAAATAAGAAAATTGTTAAAATTAATTTATTAATTCTAACCATATTTAATCATTAATTCTAAGACCATAACCCTAAGCATATAAATTAGATCAAAGCTAAGAAAATTAGTTTAAACAAATGGCAACCAATACACAAAACCTAATCAATTTAATAAAAACAAAATACAAAAACAAAGAAGAAGCCTTTAAAAACTTGACAATGTTTTCGAATGTTTTGAATTTATTAATTAAAATCACATGAAGACAAAAAACCAATAATAACACTAAAGAAAATAGGGCAAATAACACTCCCCTCCCTTGAGGTTTGGAAAAATGACACTCACCCCCAATCTTGAAGGGAAAAAACACATCCCTCCCCTAAGGTTTGAAAAAAATAACACTCCCCCCCCCCCTTCTGTTAATATTAATAACGGAATATTCCAATTTTTTAAAAGATTCTCTTTACTAAAGTTTAACCATATTTAGTGAAAAGAGCATTCACATGAAATAAAATAAAATAAAAAATGAAAAGAGCATATTATAAAACATGTTGCTTATGTGGATTTTTTAGTCTCTTCTAGCACCTTTCCAATTGATTTTTTTAAAGTTTGATGATCCTCTTAGATTTTTTTAATTGCACCTCTCTCCAACACTTTGGATCAAAATTTATGATATAAACAATTTGCCGAAGCTTTCAAGCTTTTATTGTTTAAAAATGAGTTTGAAATTTTCAAAGTCACTTATCAATATAAAAAACTTTCGGAGTCAATTTGATTGATTGGTGAACAAACTCACAAAAGCTTAGTCTTTACCACCTAACGTTAAATTAGAAAAGCAGCTAAAAAGAAAAATATAGTGACTTTGGACAAGTATATCCTTTAGCCAATAAATTTGAGAAAAATGGCTACAGAAAATTGACTTGAATCAGAGTTATCAACATTACACTAAAAAGAAGTTCCAAAACAAGTTTGCACTCCACTTGCAAACACAAAAAGTTGTCAAAATATCTAACAATCATTAGCAATTCTTGCACTCCTACAAGGTTGGTTTTCAAAACTTGTCTTCCCTTTCTTCATAGGTCACCTATCTTGCTGCACCATGTGTAATTCATTTTTCCTTGCTAGAAATGTCAGATGTTAAAGATGCTTGTATGTTCATTTGACTGGATTGTGTGCCACGTTGATCACCCTTGCTTGTTTCCTTGGCACATGACATGGAAGAATTGTATTAAAAATGTAAGCATAAAAGTCTAACATGTGATACTTCAACTAATTATAAGATATAACAGTAAATTGGATGATGGTTTGTTTGACCACAAGCAATCTAAATAACTTACCAACTTATGTTCAACCACTCTTGACCCTCCCTCTTGATGTTCTTGCACATTATTTTTGCTCTAAATTAAAACACAAAGTATATTCACAAAACGCTCTTCCATCAAAATAGAACTTCTAACAACTAATTTCTTAAACCAAACATATACCAACTTCCATTTTGCCTTTTCTTCCCTTTGCTTCTACCTGCGCTACCAACTGCAGCTCCCTGGCATGTCCTTTTGTTGTGACCAAACTCTTTGCTAGAAGTACACCTCATAGTGCATGACCTCCTTGCTTCTTGTAGCCCTGGTGCACGTTCACCTTGCTCTTTTTTTCTCTTCTTCTTTGGTCTACCAATCAACTTTTTCCGTTTTGGAGGAAGCACGGTGTCTTGGCCTGTTTCCAACTCACCCTTAGGTAACATATCAATATCAAGCATTGGGTGAAGGATTTGGCTATAGGCACGAATGTACATGCTCATGGAGTAGAATGGATCACAATAATCTTGAATGTCTGCCCTTTTGTATGTGATATATTTTGCTGCATGCTTGCAAGGCAAGCCACTAATTTCCCAAACACCAAAAGGACATTTTTTGGTCCATAAGTTTATTGCAAAACTTGTATAACCATCTATTACTTGAAACTCATCATCGCCTACTGGTATAAGCTTAAAGAATAATGAATCTTTTTTAGCCAACTCAATCTTTTCCCATGCTTCTGGTGTGACCTTTGGTTCCCAATTGCATCCATTAATGTATCGCTTATGTAGCTTTTCCATTAGTTTAAGCCTCACTTGCTCCACCAATGTCAATATTGTCTTCCCACGCAAATCGTCAACCCAACTATTAAAAGACTCTGCCATGTTGTTTGTGATGTGTGGACTAACAGATCTTGGGTCAAATGAATGTCTAGCCCATTGTGACTTAGGTTTTTCATCTAACCAATCAAATGCTTCCTTTGATAATTTTTGGAGACCTTGCATAGCTTTCTCAAAAAGGAATAGATTATACGCTTTTACTGCACGCCAAAAATTATCCCTCAATGCTAGCCCAAAATGTTTTCCTCTAAAGTTATTATACAAATGTCTTGTACAATGCCTAACTTGACACTCAGGCATAACATCAGGAATAGCTTCAATCAAGCCCTATCAATAACAAAAAATTCTTAAGAAGACACAGTTACAGGAAGTTTAATATCTTTATAATAGTTATTAAAAAAAATAGCACAACTTTAATATCCATAACTTTTGTTTATTTGACATAATAACATATGGAACTCCTGATGAACTTTGACCAATAATGGTTTCCAAGCATGTAAGAAACCATCCCTAGCTGTCTTTACACTCACATTCCACCACCCCATAAGCAATTGGAAATAGGCCATTGTTTCCATCGAGTGAAATTGCTGCCAATAGCACCCCACCAAATTTCCTTTCAAGTGGCAACCATCTAGTCCTATAAAAGGCCTACAACCTTCAACAAAACCCTTCCTCATAGCTTCAAAGCACACAAAGAACCTCTTGAATGTAGGATTTTGTGTAATATCAAGCCTATCTAATTGCATCTTCACATAGCTTCCTGGATTGGTTTGCCTTATAAGCTGAGCATACTTGGCAAGCTTCTTATAACTATTAGAATGGCTACCTACATCCTCTCCCTTTCCTCTCTTTCTTGCTCTATACAATATGCTTCTATCAACCTCAACCCCATAATTTTCCATCAAAGCTTCTCCCATGCTTTCATAAGACATTTTAGGATCAGCCTTCAACGATTTAGCTAGTTTTTGAGCTATCCATGTTGATGTGGCATTGATATTTTTTGAACTTCTAACACAGATGTGGTCACTATTATACTCTTTAATTTGAAATGTAATACCATTAGCAGTAGGGGAAGCAAAAATATACCAGTTTGAACTAAGGTCAGCACAAATTGCACGAACCCTAGACTTCTCATTTTTCAATCTCACAATCTCAACACCTTCACCTATCACATAGTCCCTCAATTCTGCTCTAAACTCATACACATCCTTGAATAGCATTCCTTTTTCAAGACTTACCTTTTCGTTTTCATTTGGGACATATTGTTTACTGTACAACCCTTTCTCAACATGATTATTTTCAACATCAAAGTCATTCAATTCTCTATCATAATCTTCACTATCATAGTTGGACCAGTTACCATCAGAACCATTACCAGCCTCATCATTATCTTCATCACTACAAACTCTACTACCAAGTTTATCACTATCATCACTCAAGGCACTATCATCATTTGAGTCTTGAACATAGTCAGTATCATCATCTTCTTCACAATACACTACATCATCATCAACTCTTACCATAGACCCAGATGCCTCACACACAACATTGGGCATCAAATTTTTACAATTTGTGCACACAAACTCAACATATTGGCATAACACCAGCATGCAAATTAACATGGTTACCATGTCAACGTTATTGGTGATCTCTAACCTTTCATTTGTCCCCGAGATGTCATACCAAACTAATATCATGTACCTCTCATGTTCATCACCAATTACACACTTACATATGTCATTTAACATGTCCATATGACAATACCTATCAGGGTCCACCTCTGCAATGAGAGAGAATGTATCCTTCAAGTGCACAATCAAATCATGCTTAAACTCCCCCATTATGCCCTATAAACACTAAAATGTTGGTCAGACATGGGTAAATTGGAAAGAATTTACATAGGTGCATGTATATATGTTTATCAAAGTGTTGTTGTGTTGCTACTTTCATTTCATTGCAATCTATTTTGTTAGACCACATTTTCCAAATACTTGGTTTAGGCTTTTTTCAAATACTTGAACTACTTCTCAAAAAACTAATTTTTTTAGTTATATTAATTTCAAAACTTTGGTTTAGGACATTCAACGAATATAAAATCTTCGAAAAAAAAAATGTAGAAGAAATAAGATAATAGAGCATGAGTAAATATCCAAAGCATTGTGTAACAAACAAATCAAGCATTTCAAACAAAATCCATGAACGGAAATGTCTTTGAACTTTGAAGTAAACCCATTAACAACAAAAATCCAGCTTTTTCAACGAAAAAATAAAAAAAATAAAGCTTTACAAATTGTTTTGTGAATATTATACCATTGTGCACATTACAATCTATCTACACATAAATTCCAAAAATCCATTGCTCATTTATGCTAAAATACAAGAAATTTTGAGGGCTATGTCGACATTTACTTGGTTATTCAGCTTTTGTCGTATTCACTGTAGAATCATTGTTGGGCCATGGGATGGGAGGTTGTAGGGGACCAGCTGAGGTGTATTTGTTACTGTGTATTTGTAAGTAAAAGTCCTCAACATCAATCTAGGTTTTCAAAGAAGCAGGAAAGGATGGGCGGGAAGGGATGACTACTGAAATTTTGGGTTTCGTAAAACTTTTAAGAATAAGTTGAGGGCAAATTTGGGAATATGTTCTTAACTAAAGGGTAGGTTAGTACACAAAGTTTTTAACATCAATTTAACAGAGTTCAGTTAAATGAATGTCAAAGGGGGGAAATGTTTTTTCCCTTTAAGTTTGGGTGTGAGTGTCATTTTCTCAAATCTCAAGGGAGGGGAGTGTTATTTGCCCAAGAAAATAAACAAAATGAAAATAATAATAATAAAGGAAGAAAGAATGCATACCTACATTGTCATGGGATTTAGGCATTCACATATTGGAATAATCTTCACTCCAAAAAGGATATATAGGGTTATATATATTGGTAGAGTTACATTTGAAATATAATTCATTTAAATCTTATTGAAATTAAAGATATCTAATCAATATGTTTGTTTTTATCCCATAAAAATTGGAATTTAAAAAAAGGTCATATGAATAGGATGAACAAAAAAAAAAGTTAATTCAACATAATGTAACATATAAAAAATTAATAATTAAAAAAAAAAAAAAAGAAAGAGAAAGAGAACGTGGTTGATAGCTATAAGAAATTTTGATATATATATATATATATATATATATATATATATATTAAATGTTATCAACGTAAAAATTATCAAATTAATGGAGATATATATTGTTTTTTAGAATAGATAGAGATTATCAAATTATTGGAAATATATATTGTTTCTTGGGATAGATTTATATCAATCACCTCTTGAAGAATTTGGATTGTGCTTATCCCTTAATAATTAAGTTTTGTATTGCAAAGTTCTATATCTAGATTACAAACCTTTCTTAGGATGCTTGAAATCTTTTTTGACAAACCTGGAAAAAAAAATCATGAAGAAAATTAAACTAAGTTAAAAAAAACAAAGTACCATATAGATTGCAAAATTGTATGTAAATTTAATAGTCTATGATTGGAATTTACTACGACAACTTACATATATATTGGAAAACAAAATAATTAAATTGGATTAAACATAAAGAAATTACCCTCTCAAAAAGAGAAAAACATAAGGAAATTAGCTAAAACAAAAGGCAAATATAATTATTCAAATACATGTGCGCTTAAAAGTTCAATGAAAAATTCCCATGATGGTTTTTCACATAAAAATTGTGGCTGATAAAAAAGAAGTAGATAGAGAGAAAGAAATTTACCTATTGGTACAACAAAGTCATCCTTCTTTGGAACTTAACTCTAGTCGGTGGAATTAAAGTCTTCTTTTATATGGCTGGTCAAGGAATTTAATTACTAAATGTGTAGTTAAGATTAGTATTTCTAGGAAAATATTTTATCGGAAGGAGGAGATAGGGCGTTGCAAGTTACTTGTTTTTTTTTTTTTGGCGTAAATGCACTTTTAATCCCTACATTTTGACGTTTTTCCATTTTAGTCCCTACATTTTATTTTTTCCACTTTTAGTCCCTAAACCAATTAACGCGTTCCATTTTAGTCATTTCCATCAGTCAACCGACGAAAATAGCTTAGGTGGCAGCCGGAGCAATTAAAATATTATAAAAATGTCACATCACCCATGACACATCAGCATATAAATTTAAAAAATTAATTTATTAATTTTAACAAAATTTAAAAATATAAAAACAAAATTCAAAACATAAAAATAAGTCAGAAAATCAAACCAAGAACACAAAAAACAAACCCAGAACCGAACACAAACTCAAATTTAAAAACACAAAAAAAAAAAAAAAAAAAGGAATTCAAAATCCCAAAATGGCAGAACACAGGAGCACAGACCCAACAAATTCATACATTCTCAAACCTTCCTCTCTTTCTCTCTCTCTCTCAAACCCAACTCAAACACAAACCCAGAACCAACCCTTCCAAAACATTCTTAAACCTTCCTTTCTCTCTCTCTCTTCCATAACTCTCACAAATATCTTTCAAACTCCATGGCTGGCCTCCTTCACTCATCACAGCCGCCACCACCACAATCGACGGTGGTTTTTTCTTTTCTTTCTCTGACCGATCCTTTTTAATGCTTGGCTTGTTTGAATCTGGAACCACCGACAACAAAAAAGAAGACGAACAACAAGCCCCCGTAATCCGGATTTGATTTTTT
Organism: Quercus variabilis; assembly: GCA_030445155.1. NCBI lineage: Eukaryota > Viridiplantae > Streptophyta > Magnoliopsida > Fagales > Fagaceae > Quercus > Quercus variabilis. The sequence goes on from CP129451.1 coordinate 7,211,118, forward strand.
TTTTTTTTTCTGGTTTCATTTTTTGGGTTTGGGTATTTGATTTTCGGGTTTGATTTTCTGGGTTTGGGTATTTGTTATGGGTTTGATTTTTTTGGTAAGTAGATCTAGGTTTGATTATTTTGGTATTTGTTCTGTTTTTGATTTTCGGGTTTGATTTTCTAGATTTGGGTATTTGTTCTGGCTGTCACTTCTCTCAATCTCGTCAAGTGCAATATACAGGTCTGATTCTTCTAGATCCCTCACTCTCTTCCGTTTTCAGCTTTCGTGTCAAAGGTTTTCTCCATGGGTCTTTGGCCATGGATCAGCCATGAAAGGAGAGAGAGCTCGAGTATGAGCCATGAGAGAAAAGAGAGTTTGAGATGGAAGAGAGAGTTTGAGATGAGAGAGTAGTGTGTGGCTGTGTATTTTGAGTTTGAGATGAGAGAATTGAGTTTGAGTTTGAGATGAAAATGTGTGGCCAGTTTGAGTTTGGTGTACTTAGGTTTGAGTTTGTGTTCGGTTCTGGGTTTGTTTTTTGTGTTCTTTGTGTTCTTGGTTTGATTTTCTGACTTATTTTTATGTTTTAAATTTTGTTTTTATGTTTGTAAATTTTGTTAAAATTAATAAATTAATTTTTTAAATTTATATGCTGATGTGTCATGGGTGATGTGGCATTTTTTAATATTTTAATTGCTCCAGTTGCCACTTCAGCTATTTCCGTTGGTTGACTGACGGAAAGAACTAAAATGGAACGCGTAAATTGGTTTAGGGACTAAAAGTAAAAAAAATAAAATGTAGGGACTAAAAGTGCATTTACGCTTTTTTTTTTTTGTTGAGAAACTTGCAAGTTACTTGTTGTACTTATGGAATTAAACTAAACTACTTAATGATAAAAATGAATTAGAGTTCTAGTAGTATAATATTTCTTTTTAGTTCTTTAAAAATATAAAAATTTAATAAAATTTCTGCAATTTGGTGAAGCCAAGTGATGCAACTACAGCGTCTAAACCCAACTTTTATTATATATAATATGTAATAAAATTTCTGCAATTTGGTGAAGTCAAGTGGCGCAATAACAGCGTCTAAGCCCAACTTTTATTATATATAATATGATATAATATGATATGATATTGATATATTGACAAGAGGGGGTCTCTTAAAAGAAAAATAAAAAGGAAAAAAAACTCCCTAAGATGATTTAGCCTTATAATGAATTAGTCCATTAAACTTTCAATTTATAGTTTTGACCTCTTAATTTGGATCAAAATGAAATCATTGGCCTTCATCCAAATTAAAAGATTTTATATTTTGTGGAATAAATTTCTTTTGAATTTTTCATTTGGGCAAATTATAATTTAGCCCCTTTCGGTTTTTCTAGCTATATCGAAATTTAGTCCTACAATTGTTTTATATATTACATTTTGACCTCTAAAAGGTTGGATCAAAATGAAATCAATAAGAGGTCACGTATTCCACTTATGTGAAAAATGTTCGTTAAGGAACAAAACCCTACAGATTACATTTAGCCCAAATTGTTGGCATTTCAAATGTGGTCATTAAAAGGTGTAGATTAAATTGTGATAAGATCAAACTACATGAAGATAAAATTGCAATTTTTTCCAAAAAAAAAAAAAATAATAGTTCTGCTATTACTTCTCAACTACATGAATCCTGCATAAAATAATAATAATAATAATAATAATAAATTTATGGAAAAAAAAAAAAAGAAAAAAGAAGAAGAAGAAGAAGAAGAAGAAGACCATGCCAGTTAAGTAAAATACCGCAACACTCCCCAGACCCCAGGTACTTTCTATAATACTGGGCCAACCCACAAATTCATTTGTTGGAGACCAATGGGCTAACTTCAAAATTTTGGTTGAGAAATTTTCATTTTTGGGGCCCTAACATTAACCACCCAACCCCTACCCTCCAAGGCAACATTGAAAGTGGCTCCGGCCTTGTGTATTTGTATCATTGAATGATCAAGTATCTGTTTGGATCCATGTTTGTGTTTTGTGTTTTTTTTTTTTTTTTTTTTCAAGCTGTAACTTTTGACTATTCTCCCGTGAACAGTGCATGGGTGCACTGTTCACAGATTCCACAAACTTTACTTTTCAATCATTTTTTCATTAAAAATGGGTTTTTCAGCACTATTCACACATTTAAAAATTATTTTGTTATTTTCAGTTTTCAGTTTCAACAAAATAAATTATATCCAAACAGACCCCAAACCACATGAAAATTTGTGGGTTCCAACTTCCAATTCAGGGGCGGATTCCCAAACACCCCCCCACCTCTCCCCATAAGTTTTTTTTTTTTTTTTTTTTTTTTTTTTTAAATATTATTATATTTGTAGGGGCTCCGTTTTCGGAAGGGCACCCCCGACAATAAATTTGTAGAGAGTGGGGCGAAAGGGCTTGGCTCCGGCCGGCTTCTGGCCAGTCCTCCGGGACATTTTCCTTAGTTTTTCTTCATCTGGGGTGGCTCCTTAGCGGGCGTTCGAGGAGGCCCCCTCTTCACGAGGGGGCTCTTTGCCTTATATACGCCCTTTGGCTTGATCCTGGCCTTACAGCTGTTGGCCATCCAGGCTACTGCTCCAGAGTTTGTCCCATCAGACAGGTTCTTTGCCATACTGTGGGTTGCGGCCTCCAAGGTTGCACTGTTCAGGGGTCTTGTCATCATTAATGTAGCCTGGAGGGTCTGACAAACATATTAAGTGTGGATGTGACCACCCATTCTGGGTTTGCCCCCTACCCAGGATTAGACAGGGTATGCCGAGGAGGGGTGTGTCCTCGGCATGGGTCCGAGAAGGGCTAAAACCCTTTGGACGACTATCTGGGACAATTGTCCTCCTCGGCTTGGGCCTTGGGCCAGCCTAAAGGTGGGCCGGGGATTCCGGGCCCACGGGCCCCACAATAGCCCCTCAAAACCTTGCTGCACGTTTCCTCAGACGAGGAGGAGGGTTTTGAAAACTTCGGCCCTTATGTTCCGGAAGGCCTTCCGCTGGCTGGTCCTTCCTCGAGTGGCTAGATCGACACTCAGACTCTTCAGTAGGTAGTCAGTTTCTCCACAGGACTGGGTCTTTGGACCATGCAGCACATTGGCTTTGTCGTAAATGGCTAGCTCCCCCAAAGGCTTGAGTCCGAGGACCATGCAAGACCTAGGTACAATTGCTGCCTTCAATGGTAAGTGGCTAACTCCCCAGAGGCTTGAGTCCGTAGACCATGCAAGACCTAGGTACAATTGCTGCCTTCAATGGTAAGTGGCTAGCTCCCCACAGGCTTGGGTCCGAGGACCATGCAAGACTTAGGTATAGTTGCTGCCTTCAGAGTGAGTGGCTAGCTCCCCGTAGGCTTGGGTCCGAGAACCATGCAAGACCTAGGTACAATTGCTGCCCTCAATGGTAAGTGGTTAGCTCCCCATAGGCTTGAGTCCGTAGACCATGCAAGACCTAGGTATAGTTGCTACCTTCAGAGTGAGTGGCTAGCTCCCCGTAGGCTTGGGTCCGAGGACCATGCAAGACCTAGGTATAATTGTTGCCCTCAATGGTAAGTGGCTAGCTCCCCATAGGCTTGAGTCCGTAGACCATGCAAGACCTAGGTACAGTTGCTGCCTTCAGAGTGAGTGGCTAGCTCCCTGTAGGCTTAGGTCCGAGGACCATGCAAGACCTAGGAACAGTTGCTGCCTTCAGAGTGAGTGGCTAGCTCCCCATAGGCTTGGGTCCGAGGACCATGCAAGACTTAGGTACAATTGCTGCCTTCAATGGTAAGTGGCTAGCTCCCCATAGGCTTGAGTCCGTAGACCATGCAAGACCTAGGTACAGTTGCTGCCTTCAGAGTGAGTGGCTAGCTCCTCGTAGGCTTGGGTCTGAGGACCATGCAAGACCTAGGTACAATTGCTGCCCTCAAAGATAAGTGGCTAGCTCCCCATAGGCTTGAGTCCGTAGACTATGGAAGACCTAGGTACAGTTGCTGCCTTCAGAGTGAGTGGCTAGCTCCCCGTAGGCTTGGGTCCGAGGACCATGCAAGACCTAGGTACAATTGCTACCCTCAATGATAAGTGGCTAGCTCCCCATAGGCTTGAGTCCGTAAACCATGCAAGACCTAGGTACAGTTGCTGCCTTCAGAGTGAGTGGCTAGCTCCCCGTAGGCTTGGGTCCGAGGACTATGCAAGACCTAGGTACAATTGCTGCCCTCAATGGTAATTAGCTAGCTCCCCATAGGCTTGAGTCCATAGACCATGCAAGACCTAGGTACAGTTGCTGCCTTTACGGTTTCGCCTTCGTCCCCGAGTGTGAGGACACAGTGTTCACCTCTTTGGGCAACTCAGTCTCCACATCGGATAGAAGTCCCTTCCACTAACCCTTTATAAGCTTCTAAAGCAAGAGTTAGTGTACCACCACTACATAGTTGCCTTCAATAGGAGTTCATCCTCGGATTCGAGAGCTTTGCATTTAGTGTGAAGATGTCCACGGGTCGTTTTCTAGGAGCTGTTTTTCCTTAGGTCGGATTATGACCTCATTCGTGAAGTTGATCTCGCCTCTAGTTCGTGTTCCCCATATTTTGGTTTACGAGGCGTCGCTTGGCCTTCGGCGCTCCGCGTTTGACACTTCGGTGCCCGTAACGCGCCTTCATTAATGCCCTCGTGAATTAACACGAATCAAGCGGTTGGCAATCCCCTTGGAATTGGGTGGGAATTAATTTCCTTTGACAATCCTCCCTTCGAATTCTACGTGGCTCAACTCCCACCGGTTTTCACCTTCCATAAAAGGCGTTCTGGGGAGAATGTTTCTCCTCATTCCATGAATCTTCCACCGCAACCCGAAGCACACACTTTCATCTCCCTGAGCCCCTTTGACATCACTGCTGGGATTGTAACCAAAGTTGGGGGATATGGGGTTAAGGGCCACCGTGGCCGCAGCCCCCATTGGGCTTCCGGCGCGGCAGAGTTTAGGCGTAACACTGGCAGGGCCTTGTACGGTGGCCAGGAGAGACGTCGTTGAAGTACCTAGCGTCTCTCCCTAGAGCGCACCTCTGACGAAGGAGACACGCGAACTCTCATCATGGCTGGTGCCCGAGTATTGCCGTCTCCGACGGTCAATGCTCGTGCAGTTTGGAGAGGGTCGAGGAAGCATCATGGGGGAGGGTGTTCCGGGGTCCCTGCGTCGGCTTCTCGCTTTGTTCAAGTTTCGGCTTCAAGGCGAGCCAGCCCCCAGCCCCCCTTCCCGTGCTTTTACTGTCCAGTTCTCCCATTCTCTAGATGCCAGTAAAAGCACGGGTTGACACTTCCCTCATTCCTGATATTAATTCTTTGCGAGCCTCTTGCTCGACTAGTTCTAGGATCGGTCCGCCTGGGCCTCTGATTGTAGGATTAGTTTGTAAGATTTTTTGTAAAACACGCCTATCTGAGCCTCTAATTGTATTTGTAATTTTCTTTTATGAAATAATAAAAAATTTCTTTTGTTTGCTGTTGAATCTTCTTTTCGTACTGCAATTCTTCTCTTTTTTTCTTTTTTCTTTTTTTTTTTGATACGCCGCCAACTTTTACGTAGCAACTGCTTTAAAGCGACCGCCGATTGCGCCGGCCAGCGCACTAACCCTTCCCACAGACGGCGCCAATTGTAGGGGCTCCGTTTTCGGAAGGGCACCCCCGACAATAAATTTGTAGAGAGTGGGGCGAAAGGGCTTGGCTCCGGCCGGCTTCTGGCCAATCCTCTGGGACATTTTCCTTAGTTTTTCTTCATCTGGGGTGGCTCCTCAGCGGGCGTCCGAGGAGGCCCCCTCTTCACAAGGGGGCTCTTTGCCTTATATACGCCCTTTGGCTTGATCCTGGCCTTACAACTGTTGGCCATCCAGGCTACTGCTCCAGAGCTTGTCCCATCAGACAGGTTCTTCGCCATACTGTGGGTTGCGGCCTCCAAGGTTGCACTGTTCAGGGGTCTTGTCATCATTAATGTAGCCTGGAGGGTCTAGCAAACACATTAAATGTGGATGTGACCACCCATTCTGGGTTTGCCGAGGAGGGGTGTGTCCTCGGCATGGGTCCGAAAAGGGCTAAAACCCTTTGGACGACTATCTAGGACAATTGTCCTCCTCGGCTTGGGCCTTGGGCCACCCTAAAGGTGGGCCGGGGATTCCGGGCCCACGGGCCCCATAATATTGATGTGTATTAATTTTAGCAATTTTGTTCTACAAAATTACATTTTATTTCCCTTTAACAATATCACTGATTCTTTTAAGAGTAATACTATACTCATAAACTTTTTTTTTACATTTTAATAAACCTTTTTTGTAGCAAATTTTTATTGGTTCGCATATGGACACATTACTCACATAATTTTTTTACTTCCCAATAACCACTTATTACATAAGTAAATACCATTTTCCTCATTTTAGTGACCATAAAAAAATTTATAGATCTAAAATCTAAAACAAATTATACAAGCCCAAAAAAAAAAAAAAAAAGGTCAATAACAAAAATTCCAAGTAAAACTAAAAACAAAATTAAGCTCAATTAATTAATTTTATCCAAAATAAATAACCCTACCCTTTAAAAAAAAAATTCTAAACAAAAATAATTTTGTTCTCATCTACCCAAAAAAAAAAAAAAAAAAGTCTCAATAGCCATGTAGCAGAATTAGAGGTTGAAATTATTGCACACGGCCAACAGTAAAACCGCCCTCCCTAACCTAAAGTTTTGGCTCTGTCCCTGTTCCAATTTGTTCTATTGGTAAACTTTTATTTCATTAAGTACAAGATTTGGAGTTCAAATCCATCTATATTAAAAACTAATTAGTGTTTTGTCCTAATTATAAAAATAACAATTATTATGAAATAGACATGTTAAAACTTAGATTTGAACCAACCACATGTAATTAATACATTTAGGAAATTGAAAGACTTTTAATATATCGGATTGATTTATTTAGGCGAGAAGGACAGCTATCTAGTTAACAAAGCTTTGCACTGTTTTTGGTTGTGGGTTTATCCTACTATGGTTTCAAGAACGATAACACTCACTAAAAATTTAGAATTGACCATAGCAAGTCTTAATTTGAGAAGCTAGACAAGGAACTTGACATTATCAACCAAATATTTTGCCAAACAGTTTTTTCTTTTAACGTTTTATTTATTTTTTACTTTTAGATAAATTTAACATTTTATTTTAGTTTTTATTGTTTATGCACAACTTTTTAAAACCTCATTCTTACTAAGTACAATTACATTTTAATAAACTTACAGCAAATAAACAAAGTTTTTATACCAAAGCACACTAATTTTTTTTTTTTTTTTTTTTTGATGAAGGAAAAATCTATATTAACAAGACAAAAGAGAACAAAAAACACATTAGCTGCTAGAATCACCCCAAACAACATAAGCAAAATTAGGGGGGCAGCAACCAAAGTCAAAAGATCCAAACATATTACAAGACAAGGACCACTTTGCTAGATAATGAGCAGCCATATTGGCTGATCTAGGAACCCAAGTGACAAAAACATTAGACAACTCAGAAAGCAGAACCTGCATCTCCAAAACTATAGATCTAATCCTCCAAGGAGAAGCTTGACTAGGATTCATAAAAGCATCACAACATATCTTAGAGTCAGACTCAATGTAAATGCCCTCAAATTCTAAATGGGCTGCTAACAACAAAGCCCATTTCATCAAAGCACACTAAACAGACATCAATGCCATCCTCTATATCATTTTTTCGCATTCTTTCTTTGTCTACTTCTTTGGTTTTTTTTTTTTACCACCCCAGCCAACTCATATATATAAAAATAAAATACCAAAGTTGTCTTTGTTCTTGTAATCTATATTTGTGCAACAACATTGGTCCTAAAATTCTGAAAAATAACAAATATGTTGGTACGTAGGGACGTAGCCTAAGAAAATACCCCTATGGCGTAACCAAAAGATGAACCGACACGGAAAAGCCATTATCTAATACCACATTTGTTACCAAGTGTATAAATAGAACTCGCTGTATTATAAGTGAAATGTTTTTTGTTCAATATTTTCATAATATTTTTACGAAAAATTTTAAGTAATAGGTTGTTACTGACTATTACTAGTAACAAAATATCGCTTATAAATTGTTGTGAAAATATTATAAACTTAACACTTCTTATATTGAAAAAATTTCAATACTTTTTTATTTAAACAAAAAGTTTACTATTTTTTTTTATTTAAAGTCAAAAAGCTTGCTATTAATAAATAAAAAATATTGCTTATAAATTGTTGTGAAAATGTTATAAATTTAACACTTCCCGTATTGAAAAAATTTCAATACTTTTTTATTTAAACAAAAAGTTTACTATTTTTTTTTTTTTTTTTTATTTAGAGTCAAAAAGCTTGCTATTAATAAATAAAGAAATGGATGATTGATTGGATAGGTAAAAAAGAATATGTTGCACATTATGATTAATAGAGCATAATCTGAAACACTTCAAATGGGATAAGTGATTTGTATCCTAAAGTGAAAGGCCAATGACTGCTAATAACTTTTTTTTTTTTTTTTAAGAAATGACTGCTAAAAAGTAATAACTTAGTTGGTATATTAAATAATAACTTGGCTTAAAACGCATAGCTCATTCGATAATTTTTATTACTTCCATTTTCATTGATTTTACTATATAAACAAAAGAGTAATATTAGTATTATTTTAATATAAACCTTACAAATCAATGTGTGAACTTGGATATTTTATAAATAAATGTTTATCTTTTTTTTTTTTTTTTGGAGAAGAAATAAAAGCTAATTACTATTACTAAAGAAAGAAATGAATGTTCAATTGGATACATTTTTTTTAGAAGAATGTTCGACTGGATACATAATGCGAAATATTTGGTTCCAAAAAATAAAATAAAAAACCTTGCAAGACCACTTGTAGTATATCGTGTGTCTACAATTTTTTTTTTCTTACATTTTTAACTTTGGGTGTTTTATAAGAAAAGAAAAAACAATACGTTGCAAGTTGTGATTAGTAGAGCATTAAGTGGAACACCTAAAATAGGATAAAATAATTTTTATTACCTGATATTTTTTTTTTTTTGAGAAACATTTTTTTTTCTAAAGTGAAAGGCTAGTGGCTGCTCAAAACCTAGTTGGTAATTTTATTGCTTCCACTTTCATTGATTTTACTACATATATATTTTTAAAATTTTATTATATAAAACTTATAAGTTAATGTGTGAACTTTCAAACACAAAACAAAACAGTGATTAAAAATAATATTTATTATATTATTATATTGTATAAATTGCATTCATTATCATGTCAATTTGTAAACTCTTTGTAATAAAATTGATGAGTTTTAGAAACTTGCTTAACTTAAAGTCCTACCAAACAGTAAAAAATGATTCAAATCATAGCACAAAGTACACCAACTGAAAATGAAAGCATTGTTTCAATATTTATGGTCCTTCCACTCTTCTATTCTAAGCAGTATTTGGTCACTAATTAGTGACCAAATACTGCTTAGAATAGAAGAGTATCAATTGAGTTATAAGAGTATTATAATTCAATTGATACTTTTTGGTATTCCAATGGATTAAGAAATCCAAAGTTCAAATTTCAAATCCCTTGTAGCCAATGATTGCATGATTATATTTAAAAAATGGTCATTGGCCAACTTATCTCTTTTTATACTTTTCCCACGATAAAAACCGCTGTTGCCATAGCCGAATTTACAATTTTGGAAATTGTATCTGGCTGTGTGAAATTAGTTGATGGATGCTCTTAACAGTGGTCTAAAATTGTCTCATAAATAAGTTGGTTAGGCCCTTTGACTTATTTACCAAAATCAAAACTGGAATATGACCCCAAAAAAAAAAAAAGAGTGGAAATTTGTTTACAGGTGTTGTTGTGTATGTTAATTCCTAGATTAAGATGCATGCTTACAGCTTACTAATAATAAAAGAAGACACATTTCTTACAAAAAAATCATACAAATTTTCATGACTCAAAAAATAACACCAGTCTTTCATAGAGGAATAGAAAATTTTATATGAGAGCCATCCTCTTTGGAAAATATAAAAGAAATTTATGTCATGAGAGGTAATACATATAGTCAGATAAAAGAAATGTCTTACTCTTATTATCAATTCAAATTCCTCCAAATAAAAAAACCAATTAATTAAATTTAACAAACACATCACCTTCTCACATAAGAGTAGGTTTTTTTGCATGAAACCACAAATGTGACCCACATGCATCATCACTCTTAGAGCATATTAACCCTACACAGTGTGGAGCTCACATACTTACAAAAGTGGGAGCTACAGGTACCCCCCAAGGTTAGAACGTTTGTCTGGCAGGCGTGCTCCGATATACTCCCAACCCGCACGAAACATGCCAAAGGAAGATCCCTGTAGACCCAGCATGTGCAGTTTGTCATCACCATGATGAGAAGGTGGCTCACGCTCTTTGGGGATGCCCCATGGCAAGGAATGTTTGGGCGATGGTGCCAGGAAAGTTTCAAAAACGCAGCTCAGCAGTAGAGGAGTTCTCTCGCTTGGCGCGAGAACTGATATATGTATTAACGACAGAAGAAATGGAAGTGTGGGCTATAGTCTCTTGGGCTATCTGGAATGCACGAAACAAGTACCGATTTGACAAAAAACAAGCTCAACCCAGCGACATTCTACGAGGGGCTATGACACTGCTACATGAATACGAAAGGCTCAGCTAATGTCTCAGTACACTAGCAGTCGTTTGTTGTCTTTTCTTTCTGCACTGTTTAGTTAGAGAACGTTTGGCTGGCACGTTTTGTATTTGCAATTTTCTTTTCTCAAGTGTTTCAGTCCACATTTTTTTAACATTTGGCTTTTTTACACAATATTTACTGTTTATAGACTTACAAATTTCACTTTTCAACAATTTTTTCATTAAAAATGAGTCCTACAGTACTATTTACATATTTAAAAATTATTTATTATAGTATTTTTTAATTTTTAATTTTCAACTGTATCTAAACGGACGTAACTGAACAATGGCCTCCACATACCAACCCACCCCAAGCCAATATTTCAACATTTTGTATTACGTGGGCCTGGTAATAGTCTCGTATTTCTATACTCTTTGACTAATAATAATTCTATTATTATTGTCAAAAAAAAAAAAGAAAAAAAAAAAAAAAAAGAAGAAGAAGAAGAAGAAGAAGAAGAAGAAGAAGAAAGAAGATAACTATTGTGTTAAAGGAAGACGACTGGATGCCCGTACAACACCCTCTTTGAGAAGGACATCCTTCATTTCCTTCTTTGCTTTTTACACAGAAAAACCATCAGGGCCGGACCAAACATTTTGGAGGCTGCGAAATCTTCAAATGGTGGCTTTATTTTATCACTTAAATAATATTTAATTATTATTTTATATAATAATTTTAAAATTAAAAATAATAAATTTTACTATTAGTTAATATTGTAACGGATATGATCAGTGACATGAGGCTTACAAAAATGTTAAAGATATTATAAAATTTAGGGTAAACTACATAATTGGTCCCTATCCTATTCATTATATTTCAATTTGATCCCTGACTTTTTAATTGTGTCAATTTGGTCCCTAACCTTTTAGTATCGTGTCAATTTAGTCCCTACCGTTATCTTTTGGATGAAAATTTATGACGTGTTTAATGGTCAAAACAAAAAATTAGCTTACGTTGATGAGACAATAAACTTAAATTTTATTTTTGGCCATTTGTCATGTTAGCAATTTTCATCTAAGATATAACACGAGGGACTAAATTGACACAACATTAAAAAGTTAGGGATCAAATTGATACAATTGAAAGATTAGGGACTAAATTGAAATATGGTGTAAAAGTTAGGGACCAAATATGTAGTTTACCCTAAAATTTATAATATGAGAATTACAAAGATATATCAACAATCATAAAAATTCATTCAAAAATTGTATTTAATAATTTGTTAAAGTCTACCTATCATATTCATTGTCACATCAAATTATAAAAGTTATGCAGTAAAATTTATAATATTTTTAACATTTTCCTATTTGAATTACTTGTGATTAATAACACGTCTATTTCATATTCATTGTCATATCAAATTATAAAAGTTATGTGGTAAAATTTATAGTATTTTTAACATTTTCTTATTTGAATTACTTGTGATTAATAACACATATATTTGTAAGACTTATTTACTATTAGCTAATGTTGTAACGGATGTGATCAGTGACATGAGACTTACAAAAATGTTAGAGATATTATAAAATTTACAACATGAGAATTACAAATATATATCAACAATCATAAAAATTCATTCAAAAATTGCATTCAATAATTTGTTGAAGTCTACCTATCATATTCATTGTCATATCAAATTATAAAAGTTATGAAGTAAAATTTATAGTATTTTTAACATTTTCCTATTTGAATTACTTGTGATTAATAACATGTCTATTTCATATTCATTGTCATATTAAATTATAAAAGTTATGTGGTAAAATTTATAATATTTTTAACATTTTCTTATTTGAATTACTTGTGATTAATAACATATATATTTGTAAGACTTATTTATTTAACTTTGACTTTTGTTTGTCTCTAGTATTACTTAAAATCCGTTTGGGAACAACTTATTTAGCTAAAACTGAAATTTTTTTACTGAAAATAGAGAAAAAAAAAAAAAAAAAAGGTTAAAAGCTAGTTGAATAGTAAAATGTAACCCATAAATAGTACCAGAAAGCGTAACAGGATCTATAAATTGTACCAAAAAGCACAACGAGACTCATAAATAGTACCAAAAAGTGCAACAGAACCCATGAATAGTACAAAAAAGAAGCTAAATTCTAAAATAAGCTGAAAATTTAATAAGCACCCAGACACTCAATTCTTTGGGCCTTCTCAATAGTGAAAAAAAAAATGTAAGACAATATTTGCCCCAGACAGACACTTAATTGTTTTTTTTTTAAACAATATTTGCCCCCCAAATTTGGGGCCTTTCTCTAGTAGGGGGTTAGGCAATGGCCTAATTGGCCTTGGCCTAAGGCCGGTCTTGAAAACCATTACCTAATACGGCATTTGTTAACAAGTGTGTGGATGGAAGCTGCCATATCCAAAAGCTCACCTTTTATTTCCCCCCTTAATAAACAGGAAGCTTACTATATTTTGATAATTGGGAGTGTGGAATTTGTTCATTAAGAAGTGCTAGTTGAGTTATAAAACTCATAATAGCAAAAGCTTACTGTCAATAAAGATAGAAGCTGCTATTAATGTAAAACAATGTTAACATTTGGTCTCATAAAAAATAAAAAATAAAACTCTTGCTTTTTTGTTTATAGAGTTTCAATCTATAATACCCGCTTATGATGATTCTACTCTTTATCATCAAACCAAAACACCAATCAATTTTTGGTGTAAACGGAGATTGAACTTCAAATCTTTTATTCAACCATCAAAAACTTTACCAATTAAGCTAACTGAAAAAATAAATAAAAATAAAAATAAAAAATTGTTGATTAATGATGGTGAAAACAAGAGCCAATCACTTTTTTTTTTTTTTTTTGGTTGGCTATTCAAGGCCGGTCCATCTGCCATCTCTACGTCCAAGATGTGGGCAGAAAGATTACATTGGAGATGGGAAAGGCTCCAAATATATTACAAAAAGGTGCTCAGGCAGTTAGGCCATGGTAGCACAATTGGCTTGCCTAACAACAGGAGCAAAAGTGAAAAGAACAAAGATAACTGGTTTATATCGGCAATAATGAAAGAGATGGCCCAGTGTGGGGTGATTGAAGAATTCTGAATGGGCTTCATGACATAAGAGCATTGTTTTGAGTAATCTTGTCCAACCCCATATTATGTGCAGATGAGACAACTAAAAGTTCAACTTTAGCTTCAGCTTATATAGGTTTGCCACAGACTTCAACACTTGTCCATGCATAGATAAATTTATGGGACAAGATTAAGTCTTTTATCATCACTTAGTAACTTCTTATATTAAATTAATATTTTAAATATTTTACCATTAAATTAAATTTGTTATTGTTCTTCTTAACACGCACACCAAATTAGTATAAATAAGATATTTACCATTTAATTTATAAACTTATTTTTTGTGTATAATTTTAAATTATATAAAATTAAATTTTAATAATTTTATAGATAAGATAGTTATTGATATATTTGATTATCTTGAAATTTTCAGGCTCCAACTTTTCTGAATTAATCATCATTTATTTGATGGATAGTTTTATCTCATATCTTCTCCCAATGTCATACACAAGCTAGTTGGATCTATTGACTCAATTCTGTATTTCCTGGCAATCATGTGGTGCTAAACCTGTTGTGTGTGTGTACATACATTAATCTGCAAAAGTGTTTCCTAAACTTCTAAATTGCATGTGTGGGGTACAGAAATTTGGTAAGGTAACAAAGCCACATGTCATACCCGAGGTCGAGGAGGCCAATGCAGTTTCGAGGAGACCATACCCTCGGATGGTAATGCCATAGGGGCGAGACATGGCCACATCAATGGTACGTTACCAAAGGAGGTCACACTGTAGAGAAAGAGTTTCAAAGAGGAGGTTGGTCTTGACGTAACTGGAGGGATGGAAGCTGCTACCACATTTAATGCATCTCACCAAACCCCCTAGCAACATTTATACGGAAAAGACCCCTAAACAGTGTTGTCTTGGTTGCCACAACTTACAGAAGATTTGGGAAGGCGTCTAATGGGACAAGCACTCAAGTAGTGGCCTGCATGATCAACAAATGGACGGCCAAGATCAACTAAAAGAGGCTATATTATGTAAGAGATCCTCCAGGGAAGGGGGAGGTTCATCAGAGGATCTGTAAAAAAAACACTATAGCACAAAGAACTGAAATTGTAATCAAGTCTTAGAGTAATATGTTAAGGAATTACTCTCCTCGAACTTTGTTGAGGAAGAATTTCTTTGCAAAAGAAAAACTTGTTTTTTCTTTGTTTCTCCTTGTTTTGTTACCGTCTTTAGTCCATTGTAAGCATAGTCCAATCCATTGAAACCTAGTTTTTAGCCCACTCTCTAAAAATTCATTGCGTTGGGCTCTTTGAGCCTGAATCCTTCTACCTTTTGGGCTTAGGAACCAAAACTTGCCCCTACAGCATGTAATGTTTTGTGAATGAAGAATTTCCTTTCATCCAAAAATGGTGCTTTTGGGAGGAGCTTCATATACAATCTAAGTTTGGGGCAAGACCAAACTAGCTATGCCAATATTTGGGTTGAAATGGTCTCCTAGACCATGTTAATTTTCTTATTGCTGGGTAGGTGGTAATTAGTAATGCATTTAAAACATCCTCTTTTACTCACATCCACAAGCATTGGCATACGTCAATTTGTAAACTCTTTGTAATAAAATTGATGCGTTTTTTAAATTTTCTTAACTTAAAGTCCAGCTAAACACTAAACAGTAAAAAATGATTCAAATGATAGTACAAACACCAACTGAAAATGAAAGCATGCTTTCCACATCTATGGTCCTTCCATTCCTCTATTCTAAATGGTTCTTAGCTGTCAGGAGTCTTGTAACTTAGTTAATACTTCTCGGTGTTCCAATGGGTCAAGAAGTCTAGGGTTTAAATTTCAAAATCCTCCTCCCTCAGCTTTTGCATAACTATTTTAAAAATTGGTCATTGGCCGACTTATCACTTTTCATATTTTTCCCTAGGTAAAAATACCACAGCTGCCATCGGCTAATTTACAATTTCACAAATTGTATCTAACTATGTGAAATTGGTTGATGGTTGCTGTTAACAGTGATCTAAAATTGTCTTAGAAATAAGTTGGTTTGGCACTTTGACTTATATATAATTACCAAAATCAAAACTGAAATATGGAAAAAAAACATATATGGAGATTTGTTTACAAGCTTGTCAAGTATGTTAAATCCTATATTAAGACGCTTACAGCTTACTAATAATAAAAGAAAACATTTTTACAAAAGAATCATACAAATTTCCACAACTCATGATATAAAGGGAGAGGCTTAGGTCCAGTTCTTTCTATGCACTGGACCTGATGGGAAGTTACCACGTGGCAATATCTGGACACATGATAGTATCCTACTAGGTTCAGTGCACTAAACATTGGACTAGAGTTAAACCATAATATAAAATAGTACAAAAACAATAAATTCTAAATGCACACCATCCTCTTTGGGGGGAAAAAAATAAAAGAACTTTATGAGAGGCAGTACACATACTTAAATAAAAGAAATGTCTTACTCTTATTATTAATTCGAAGTTTTCCTTTGCCTTGCCCTAGGCAGCTGAGTTGTGTTAGTGCCACATAAAGTGGCACAACTTATGTCATAACTCGCCCACATGATAAGTTGTGAGTAGGCTCGCGCCAAGAAAATAAAATACCAACTTTATCCCAAACACATCACCCTCTCACGTAATAGTAAGTTTTTTGCATGAAACCACAAATGAGATTCATGGGTACCATCATTCTTACGACATATTAAACCTATACAGTGTGGAGCTTGCATATTTACAAGAGAAACAGTACATATCGTATGCAGGGCCGGCTGAACCTATAGGCGACTTAGGCTGCCGCCAAAGGCCCCCACTTGTAAGAGGCCCCCAAGTAGTAATAATATAGTATATAACATTGTTTTCTCATCTAAAAAAAAAAGCCGTTTCTCACACTGAAGTGACATGAAGGCTAATGCTATCACCATATCTTTAGTTTGCCCAAAAAAAGATTACAAAAGGCTCGTTTCTCATTTGGTAAAAAAAAAAAAAAAAAAAAAAAAAGGCCCGTTTCTCACACTGAAGTGACATGAAGGCTAATGCAATCACCATATCTTTAGCTTACAGAAGAAAAGATTACAAAAAGCCCATTTCTAATCTTGAAGGAAAAAGAAAAAGGGCCCGTTTCTTACACTGAAGTGACATGAAATCTCATCACCAAATCTTTAGCTTGCAGAAGAAAAAATAACGAAAAGCAAAAATCTTTAGCTTGTAGAAGAAAATATTACAAAAGGCAGAAAGAAGAAAAATACACCCACTCTCTAACTATTTCCAGTCTCCATCTTGATTCGAAAAATAAAAAAAAAAAAAAAAATTAAAAAAAAAAAAAAAAAAAAACACTCTTTTTAGTTGACTTACTCATCGATTGGTGTTGGTAGACATGGCAAAATGGACGTGTCGGGTCGGGTTTGGGTCGGGTCGATTGGGTTGCGGGTCAAACGGGTCACAAGTTAAAAACAGGTCATTTTAAGCGGGTCAAAATCAAGTTCGGGTCAATCGGGTTGTGGGTCAGGTCGGGTTGACCCGTATTTTTCACATGAATTTTTATTTTTTATTTTTATATAGAAAACAACATGTATCTGTCATTTGAAAAGTTATGCAACAAATTACTTAATGTAAAATGTATTATTTTGAATTCACCACTTATATCAAGAATGAACTCAATTAAACTTATTAATACTTATTCAACAATTTTAAAATTATACAAATCCTAACATTACTATCTAAAACAAAATAACACAAAGATAAGTAAAACAAATACACAAGTTTTATTTCTACACAATATCAACATTCCAAATATAAAACAAAATTACAAATGACTTATTGGATAACTCATTTGATAAAGAATAAAAATATATAAGAAATTTAATTTTATAATCTATTATTAGTTGTGGTTGACACTCTATTTCAATTTGAGATATACTTTAAAATTTGATTGCTTACTTATTTATACATAGTCTCTTTTATGAATATCATATTATTGTTAAGCAACACACACTCTAGGAAATATCATAATTTATTTTAAAAAGCCGTTTATTTTGGACATAAATTATTAAAAAATAGGTGTAAGTATTCATAATTTATGCTAATTTGATACTTTAGCTTCACTATTTTCACACTTGTGAATATTTCTTACATGTCTACAATTTTAAATATATATTTTTAACTCTACTATAACCAGATTATCTTGGCATGTACTTTGCTATTTGATATCTAAAAATATTTACTCATTACAGAATGTTCAACCATTAATCTTTCAATTAATTTGCATATAGTTATATAAATATATCAATTGTTTCCTTAAAGTTCACAATAAACAATTAAACTAATATTGTCTTAGTTTTACTATTTTTTTACCAAAAAAAAGAAGTTTTAAAAAAATGGTTCGGGTTCGGGTCGGGTCGGGTTGACCAGCAAAAAACACGGGTCAGGTCACGGGTCAACTCCTTTTTGCTTCGGGTCAAAAAAATCAGGTTTGGGTCGGGTATTTTTCGGGTCAGGTCGGGTCGGATCAGAAAATTCTGACCCATTTTGCCATGTCTAGGTGTTGGCAATAGACTTGGTGTACTCACAGATCTTCATTTCATGTTCGTTTTTTGTTTTCTCCTCCTTTGCCTCTTTTGTCTTCTTCATAGTTTGTTGTTAGGTGTCTGGGTTTTTTTTTTTTTTTTTTTTTTTTTTTTGAAGAGGAGTTTGCTTTGCTATTGCTCATTGCTGCTGAGTAAAGAGCACAAGCACTGCTGGCAAGAGAACAAACAAAAAGACTAAAAGAGTTTACTTTACATAAAGTGAAAAAGAGACTCTTAGATTTCTCTAGAAGCCAATGGAATGATCTGGACCCTTAGATTTCTCTAGACTCTTAGATTTCTTTAGATTTATCTAGAAGCCACTTAAACTCTTACACGTTTTAGACTTAGCCTTACACATTTTGCTTTTTTTTTTTTCTTTTTTTTAAGAAATCAGATTTAGTGTAATGGACTTAGTGTTAGTGCATCAAGTTGAGTCCTACATATTTTGCTAATGGGCTAGTCTTAGTGGATCCAATCAAGTTAAGTCCTACACATTTTGCTAAAAAAAAAATGTTTATTGCTACACAAAAAAAAAGAGTATTAATAACAAAATTATAAATTTAGAATAATTTACTTTGTATTAATATTAATTTTAATTTTTTTTATGCAGGTTTAAAGTGTAAAGTGATCATATTAAGTAAAGCTACAATTGTGCTTTTAATAAACCAGATTCTATTGTTTTATACATTAAATTTAATTATATTATTCTAGTCAAATTGTAATTTTTTTTTAATTATAGATTGTATTTCATTTATTCGTAAATATTTTTTAATTACAAATGTCTACTAGAAAATATTTATCCGGATATAAAAAAACTAAAAAAAAAAAAAGACTAAGAAAAGAATATATATTAGCGGAACTTGAATGCAAAAATTTAATTAGTATCTTTGCCTCTCAAAAAGCAAGAAAAATAAATTTTAATTGAAAAAATATATATAAATTTATAATAAAATGCCCCATTTAAAACTTTCACTTAGGGCCCCCAAATTCTTTGAGCCAGCCCTGATCGTATGCATAAGCTAATTATTGTGCGAAAGGAAGATGACCGGATTCATGCACAACACCCTCTTTGAGAAGGGCAGCCTTCATTTGCTTCTTTCTTTGCCTAGCGAAAATCAAGCATATTACCAAACCAAGGAGGACAAAGAGAATGATGGACACCGCAAAACTCTGGGTGTCAAGTTTTCCTTGAAATAGATGAAACCCCAATGGGAAACGTTCCTCAAAGTGAAAGTGCCTTGGTTGATCCTCCACTCCCCTATTCTCTTGCTTTTTTAGACACTCTCAAAATTGATGGCAAACTTATCAGAAAAATGATTATGAAAAGAAAACCAAAGAAAGCAGAGTCTACCCAATTCCACTCGTACTGTGTCTCCTCTTCCATTCCAGCATTCATGGTGTTAATGTGCCCAACCTGTTCTCTATGTCCCCCATATTTTTATCCATTTTCTTTTGGGGTCTACTTTGGTTTCAATAAATCTGTGTTCTTGTAATTTATATTACTATGTATGTGCAAAGAGTGGTCCAAAAAATACTCAGAAATAAGTTGCTATGTTGGGACGCGGCTTAAGATGATAACCTTACCACATAACCAAAAGCTAGCTAAACTGACACAGAGAGCTCATTACCTAATACGGCATTTGTTAACAGGTGTGTGGATGGAAGCTGCTATAAACAGAAAGCTTGCTATATTTTGATAATTGGGAGCACGGGATTTGAATCTTAAAAAGTATCAGTTAAACTGTTAAAGTGAAGTTAGAAGTGTCAGTTTGAATTTGTATTTTAGAGCCGTGGCTTATCTTATCCTTAACACTTAACAGTTGAGCACTTGAGCTATAAAACTCTTACCAAAAGCTTATAGTTAATAAGGATTTTTTTTTTTTTTTTTTTTTTTGAGAATCGACAGTTAATAAGGATAGAAGTTACTGTTAATGTAAAAGCAATGTTAATATTTGGTCCCATAAAAAAAAATAAATATATTTTTTTTAAATGTGTATATATATATATACAGTTATACACACATGCCTCATCACACACGCAAAGCACATGCGATGATTATTTATTTAGTGTCATAATGTTTCTTTTAAAAAAAAAAAATTGGATAAGTTTGTTTTAAAAATATGAATTAATAGGAAAGTGTCTTATTTTATAAGCATTTTAAGTGGAATTGAAAATATATTTTTACCAAGTTGTCCTCAAGCTTTTCTCCTATTAAACTTAAGGTTTAAGGTAATTTCTAAACTATATAAAAGTCCAGTCCAAAGAATGAAATCCTCTCATATATATATATATACACACACACACACACACACACACACTTGTCTTAGCTTTTTTTTTTTTTTTTTAATACTTTTAGGTTGTTTAAATAAAATTTTTTTATTCTTTCGTAACATATTTAGTATAAAAGT
Organism: Quercus variabilis; assembly: GCA_030445155.1. NCBI lineage: Eukaryota > Viridiplantae > Streptophyta > Magnoliopsida > Fagales > Fagaceae > Quercus > Quercus variabilis. Next base: position 7,231,829 of record CP129451.1, read on the forward strand.
TACTAGAAATTACATTTTTTTTATAAACACAATGTAAATAAGCTATCATAAATATGCAAAAGCCAAACTTACTCATGATAGAATTGGACCATGAGGGAAAAAATTCCTGATTTAAATGTGAAAATATCATACCCAAGCCCATTATCGGGGAAAAATATACTTTTCATTAGTATATACCAGATGCAAGAGGTCTAGGGTCTGTTTGGTTGCAAAAAGTGGTGTCATTTCTTTTATTCTATATTCAAATCCCAAATTTGAATATATATATATATATATATATATATATATATATAACATAATAAAAAACTTATTTTCACAATTGATTGTGTTTGGTAAGTTATTTTGAAACATAATTTGAATAGACAATACATCATACCCAAGTTTGATATTGTTTTCTTTTCTTCTTTTTTTTTTAATAAGGGGTTGTTTGGGTGAAAAAAAATACTCACTCATCACTCAAATATCATCACTCATCTGAGTGATTGATAATATATATATATATATATTATTTTATGTTGCATTCACATTAGTCCGAATATTTTTTTCCCCTCCTTTCTCACTTCTGCCCGTTGCTCCTCTCTCCTCACTCTTCACTTCTCCACACTTCGTGTTTAGCACTCAAATTTTTTGTCTTCCTCCTCCTTGCCTAGCTCACCAATCTAGCCTGCCCAATGCCAACCTCGCTGATCTCTCTTCTCTTTTTCATTTTTTTTTCCCTTTTCTCCTCCACTCATCCATTCCAGATCTTTTCTCTCTCAAATATCTCTATCTAAACTCAATCACAATCAAAATACAAACTCAAATTACAATCTTAAAACTAATCAAATCAGAACAATAAAAAAAATAAAAGAAAAAATAAGACCAAATTTGACCTATCTGAGAGTGAGAGAGAGACAGGGAAAGAAAGAAACAAAGAGAAAGATACAAAGAAAAAAAAACCCATGTGTGTGAGAAAAAACCTAGCAAAACTGACCCGCCGATCTCTATGTGAGAGAGAGAGAGAGAGAGAGAGAGAGAGAGAGAGAGAGAGAGAGCTGAAGTAGAAAAACAAAAATGCAAGTGAAGATAAGAAACTATATGCGTGTGGAGGAGAGTTAAGAGGAGTATACGTGTGGGGAGGAGAAAAAAAGAGGAAAAAAAAAAACGTGTATGTGGATGAAACCAAATAAGATAAAGGGAAAAAATAAAATAAAGAATAATAAGAAATTAAAATTAAGAAATGTTACCACAATATTTTCGTAATAAATTTTATGTGGTAGGTTATTACTATCTAATATTTGTGAGAAAAAAATAATTTTTTTGATGGTGGCAGTTGTGGTGGTGGTGGTGGTTGCGATGACGGTGGCAGCAGTGACAGTGGTGGCAGCAGTGGCTATGATTGTTGTTTATTGTAGATAATATATTAATTTATTATAGTGGATATATTATTTTATTGTATTATTTATCTATACTACTATTTAAGGGGTTTTCCATGTTTGGACCAGATTTTTTTTTTGTTCCAAAATACCCCTACACCCTAAGGTTTAAGTAGAGACAAAACTAAAGGATAGTCTGGTAAAAATACATGTCTAACTTGCACTAAAACATTATCTACAAAATAGGAACACCCTTCCACTAACCCACTTCTTCAAAGCAACTATATGTTTATTGTTTTTTTTTTAATAGAAAAATAAGTTAAACACCCCACGTTTATCCAAAAACAAATCTAAATATCAAAAAAAAAAAAAAAACTAAATAGTTATTAAAAAAAATTAAACTAAATAGACATGTACACTTATATATATATATATATATATATATATATATATATATATATATAAGTAGATATATTTTAACTCCTCTAAAATTAAAGTTGCCTACAAAACAGAACTATTCTCCTAAAGATTTTCAAATTGCTTTATCCATTTATAAAAGAGACACACGTCTCTTTATAAAAACACATATTGATAAATAAATAAAAACAAATCTACCATTATTGAAAAAAAAAAAAAAAAAAAAAAAAAACCAACCGTACGCCCACATTTTTGTCACGCAAACAACTTCAAACTTCTACCCAATAAATTTAAATCTCCCCATTATCACCCCTATGTCTTTTTTTTTATTAGAAAATGTAATAATTCCAAATTATAATAGATTCAAATTATTAACTTTTACATAAAAAATAGAAAAGCCCCTGAGCACGTGCATGAGTGCGTGCTCAGAGGCTAGTATTGTTTTATTGTGTTGAAAACTAAAATAAAACCACTGATATTAGGTGTTTTGTAAAGTATAAAGGTAAAATAAATAAAGTAGTTTTTTGTGATGCCAAATTGCTAAATTTATAAATCTAACAAGTGCAATATTTCTTGTTTGTACATTTGTTATTAAGTGGTTCACTGGTCTTTAGCCTAGAGAGAAATGGCTTTGGATTAACTCAGAAAAAAGGAATTTAGATGGGTTAAGAATACTCTCATGTTTAGTTTAACCCAAAGTTCACAAAAGAGGAATTGAGTGAGTGAAGGATACTGCTATGCAGCCCATAATGTTTGTTCAATCAAAGATTTTCCCTTTAGGGCTATCTCTTTTGGCGGGTCATATCACATATGCCATTGAATGAGTCCCATGTGCAATCCATTCAAGTGTTTTAGTACCATCTTCTAGTTTGGGAAATAATGATTTAACCCGTATAATGATATCCATAATGGGAAATTTGTATTTCTAAGGTTTTTTTTTTTTTTTTTCCTACTATTTTTCATGCTCCAACTCATAGATAATAGAAATTGCATAGTTAATGTGGGGTACTACAATTTGGTAAGACGTGTCATACCTGAGGCCGAGGAGGACACACTCTCAGACGGCAAGGCCACGTCAATGGCACATTACCCTAGGAGGACTTATTGCAATAAAAGAACTTCAGAGGGAGGACCAACCCTGACGTGACTGAAGGGATGAAAGCTGCCACCACATTTAATGTATCCCGCTAAACCTCCTAACCACATTTATGTGGAAAAGACCTCTGAACAATGCCACCTTGGTTGTCGCATCTCATAGTAGGTTTGGGAAGGTGTCTGATGGGACAATCACTCGAGTAGTGGCCTACATCATTGACAAATGAAGGGTCAGGATCATCTTAGAAGGACTATATAGTGTAAGAGACTCTCCAGAAAGAGGGGGATCTAAAAAATCATAGAGAAAGCACTATAGCATAAAGAACTAAAACTGTAATCAAATCCCATAGTGATATATTCAAGAACCAATCTTCTCGGACTCAGTCGAGGAGAATTTTCCTTTGTAATATTGTTGTTGCCATCTATTTTTCCTTGCTTTCTTACTATTCTTAGCCCACAGTGAACATCGTCTAACCCATTAAAGCCTAGTTTTATAGCCCACTCTCTACAAATTCATTGTGTTGAGTTATTTGGGCTTAAGTCCTTCTGTCGTTTGGGCTCTGGAATCAAATCCAATCCTTACAGTTACTATCACATAAGTTTTTTATTTTCTTTTTTTTTGAGAAATATCACATAAGTTTGTTAAGGTACTTTTTTTACACCTAATTTTATTTAAGTACCACCTATTTACTTTCAAATACACACACCATATTTTATTTAAAGCCCAGGAATACTTTTGTTTGGCAATATTTGAAAAGCCCATGATTCAAGTCCATGACAAAACAATTTTATCATTGGAATTCAAATCCATAATCAAAGCCCATGATTTACACCCATGGCAATTTATATCTCCAAAAGCCCAATTCTCATTGGCAATATCAAAGCCCAATTCTCATTAGCAACATCAAAACTCAATTCTCATTTGCAAAATCAAAAGCCCAATTCACATTGGCAACATCAAAACCCAATTCTCATTAGCAAAATCAAAACCCAATTTTCATTGGCGGTATCAAAACCCAATTTTCATTAGCACTATTTTGTCAAAAAAGAGCCCAAGATTATCAATACTTGGCAAAGAAAAATATCATGGTGAAATATTACCATGGCAAAAACCATGGCAATCGTCTTATATAAAAACTCATTGGGAGTTATCTTGAATATTATGTTCTCATATTATAAACTCATGAAATACATGGACATCATTTGCATTGCGACATCCATAATATACACCTTCAACACCCATGGTAAACATTCAAACCCACAAGATCATCGTTTAAGTTATGATGCGATTATTAGAAACCATGAACATTATTTGTAACATGGAATTCATCATAGTAAATATTATTTACGAAAGTATTTTGAAACTTGTCCTATTGTTTCAAACATTACAACTAATTGCACAAAGGCCCATTGCAAGTATTTATAAAAAAACCCAAAAATATTTACTAATAAAAGTCCATGAGGAATGAAAACCCATGGCAACATGTGCACACAACCCAGCCCAAGGGAACTAGCCCATGTGAGCAAGCCCAAGCAAAAAACACCAGCAGGAGGCAAAGGATTAAAAGTAGGCAAACAGCTCTTGTTCATCCCTAACCAAAAAGAGCAACTAGGGACTCATAGAAGGGAACCAAGCCTTTGAGAATGGACTAAGGGCTATCCCATCAGTTTTCTGTCACCCTCTACCTAACGTGAACAGTGCCCAATGGCTGTCATATCAGCTAAAGTCTAAAGAATGATGGAACTCCATCATCTTCCTCAAGACTGCACCTTCAGTAGAAGGGGAGCTGAAACCAAATTATTCAGACTCAAAAAAATTGACGTTAAAAATGCTAAAAATGTTCAAGACGTGATTCATGTGCCAAGCCCATGAATCCTAAAGGGGAAAAATAGGGAACATGTGATTTAGAGAGCATAAAGGGATCTCCAGTGGAACCCCCTGAAGTATACTAGAACTTAACACCTGACTTGGGGTGTTAAATCTTACTTCTCATGGGTCCGAATCTGAGTTGCAGCATTAGGATTCGCTCTTGATACAAACTTCAATCACAATAATCAAGCTTAGCTCCAGAAAATCCTGGCATTTAATGCAAAACACTCTAAAATCCCATCATTACCCAAAAAAGCAAGGCAGCCCCTAAAATGAATTTTCCTACTTCTGATAAAAAATCCCAGGAAAGCTTGACCCTGATTCATCACCTCTGAATGGTCATACGTTTTTTGGACTCTTGTCAATTAATGCTTCTCTAAAAGCTCCATTATAAAAGCACAAGCAACTAACCAAAAAACAAACTAGCTACCCCCTTCTGAGACTTTGAGATTCATTGGCCATTTTTACTGGTGGTTCGACTCTCTTTTAGCTCACCACCCATCATCTTTAGCCTATACCCATCTAATCCCAGATATTCTTCTCCCCCCTTTACACTACCACACCTTATAAATGTCTTCTAGCTAGTCACAAATAGCCCATTACTCATAAAAGACTTCAGTCTCAACATCTATCCCATATCACTCACTCAAAAAACAAACCTCGTTCAGCTCATCCATGCCTTATAAACACACACTCACCGAAAATTTTAACTTAATACTTACTACATTGAGCTGGGGATCTTTCTCTCCCTTCACACCATGCCAATTAATCCTCCATCTTTTCTTCCTAGGGAACCTTTAATTTTTACTTTTTACTTTATTGTTGAAGGATATGATGTATTTTTTAACAATCAAACTCTTCCCTCACATTGATGTATTGATGGCTGAAAGCACAATAAATTCCTCTTGAATGAGACACATATGGACCTAAAATTTTCCTAAATTTATCTAAATATACCGTTGGACAATTTATCTTTCGGAATTAAATGTAATTTCACCTTTACCGCTGGAGAATTTATTTCCCTTGAATTATTAGAACATTACCATTAATGTACTAACTAAATATCGTAAAGTATTTTTTATTGGGCTTTTGTTGCTGTTTTGTTGAATGCAGCCTTTGTTTCCTTGCTTGGGTAGGCTTGTCATCACACCGAAAGCCTATGGGTGTCATCTCAAGAGCCCATAGTTGAGTCTCAATTTGGTTTCCCAACATTTTATTCAAAGGCATCAATTTCTCTCTCAACAAAGTTAATGTACGAGCATGATAATTTGTTAATGTACCATTTAAATTAAGTTATTTTCACATAAAATATGGTAAATGTGTGTTAGTGAAGACTGAAAGATGTCTATGCAACACATTCATCAAAGTATTTGATATAAAAATATTCCTCTGAGCAGGGACGGACTCAAGATTTTAAGCTAACGAGGGCCAAAATACAAAGAAAAAAAAAACTCCAAATAGGCATCCATATAGTATCAAAAAATTATAAATACACAAAATCGTTGTTTCTAAATACATTAAGATGCAATCATTTACCAACAAATATATATATATATATATATATATATATATTTTTAATACTAGGCTAGCTAGGATTTTTGTTTATTTGTTGAAGTTAGAGTATTCACAGTGGTGGTGCTAAAAATTTTAGCTTTTAGCAGATCAAAAAGCTATTTTATTTATTTTACTATCTCACTTAATACACCCGATATCAAATGTTCTATTTTTTTTATCACTTCATTTAAAATAATATAAACAACTTATTAAAATAATAAAGGAAGAGAGAGAATTTGAGTTTTGTAATTAAAAGAAAAGATATAATCTTAATAAAATATTGAATTTTATTTTTACAGCTTGCTATAGCCAACTGGTATTTATACCAGTTTATTGTACATGCAAAAAATTTAGCTTTAGCTTCTCCAATAACACATAATTTCTTGGTTCTTTGGTGGTAAAATAGTTTTTTTTTTTTTTTTTGCTAAAATAAAATCAATATTGTAAATGTTTTTATCATTTTTGTTAAGTTTTTAAGTTAAATAATTGCAATTTGAGTGAGGCTAGTTAGGCTTATTGAGGATAAGGAGAGTTTAAGATTTTGGAAGGACCCAACTATAAAACTTAAGTATATAATTACTTTGAAAAAAAAAAAAAAATTGGACCCAAGGGGGCTTGGGCCCCACCTGAGTCCGTACCTACTCTTAGGTATTTTTCAAGTTTCAAGTCGTTAATGGTACTTTCTCCCCCCTCCCCCCCACCAGGGTGGTTAATATTGGATATACAAAGCTTAAGTACTTTTTCAAAGGTTGATCTAGTGGTGTGCCAATTTTTGGTACACCATTGTCGAATTTGATTGCCTTAATAGCATTTTGATATAATTGGAGATTTTAAGTTGAATACAATTTTTATGCTACTTTGCAAACTTGACATTTTTTTAAGGCCAACAAGGAATCGTGTCATAGATTTATCTTTTTTCTTTTTTTAGATAAACTGCAGAAATTTTATTGCTAAAATCAAAATACGAGGAAAGAAAATACAATAACAGTGTATGTTGGAAGAGAACAAAGCTCGGTGGCCATAGGAGGAATCCAACTGATGCTAAAACTCCAATCTTTAGATCCAAACATTTTGGTGTAAGGAGCTTAGATCCAAACCGTTCCTAGGAAGATCTATACCGCCACCAATGAGAGAGACAAAACCCCACAAGGCTAGCTTGAGATACAAGGGACGGTAAAAACTGCCACAAAGGGTGAAGAAATACAAACAAGAGGGGTAGGACAACCCTTTGATAGGACAGAGAAATGCTCATGTTGGAGCAGTGCTTATAGCAAAGCCAAGGAGAGATTCTCTCTATTTCCAAAATTTCAATGAAAAGGGGGAGACAGCGGGTTTCTCTCTTGAGAGAGAGAGAGAGAGAGCAACTCACCATCTCACATCATAGATTCTTTTAAGGGAAGACAATTAAGTTGTATTTCAAGAAGACCATTTTATTTATCTTTTTTTTATTGATTTAGCTGTTAAGTTCCAAAAGAATGCATAATTTTTTTTTTTTTTTTGTAAATACACTTTTGGCCCCTACATTTTGGGTCATTTCTCAATTTGGTCCATAAATTGATTTTACTCCTAGATCATTCCTTGAAATCAAAAAATTGATTCTATTTTGGTCCCTGCTGTCAACCCTCCAATAGAAAAATCTGATGTGGCAAATAGAAAACACTGTTTGCTAAGGTGGCTAATAAAATAATAAAAAAATATATATTTAATTGCCACATCTCATTTAAATTAATAAAAAATGCCAACTCATAAAATTTAAACAAAAAAAAAATCTAATTTAAAGTAAAATCATTTCTTAAAAAATAAACGAAACAAAAAAAAAATCTAAGTTAAATTCTCTCTTTTTAAAATTCTTTTTCTTTCTCTTCTTATTTCTTTAACCTTATCACAAATATTTCTTTAGTCTATTTCTTTTTCTAATCTCAAATGTTCTCTCTCTTCACCGGCCATGGACGGAATCACTCTTCATTGTAACTCCATGGCCGGAGCTCACAAGCTTAATGTGGAGAAAACGATCTGCCATGGACGATCTACCATGGCCGGAGTTCACAACTCTTTCTTTCCCTTGAGGGTTTTCACGTGGGAGGCTCGTTGGTGGAGGTAGCAGCACACCTATTCTCGATCTGCCATGGACGAGCCACCCCAAGCCTTATCTCCTCCGCCTACGGCTTCACATGTGGTCCGATTTTCCTTTCCTTTTTTGTTGGGCAAAAGCAATTTTATAGGTTTTTTGTGAGTTGGTGATTTGGTGAGTGAGAGCAAAGAAATAACGATTGGGTTGTTTAATTTTATGGGTTTTTTGTGTGTTTGTTTCCCAAGAAAATTTCTGGGTTTATGGGTTACTGGAGATTGGGTTGGTTACTGTGTTTATGGGTTTGTTTCTCGAGTTTATTTATGGTTTGGTTTCTTGGATTTATTTTTTGTTTTTCTGGATTTGATGGAGATTGGGTTGGTTGCTTCTTGTTTGCTAGAAAACACTATTTGCTTCTTGGTTGCTTCTGTTTTTCTGGATTTTTTGTTTGCTGGTTTTGTTTTTCTGGATTTTATGGTTTGGTTGCTTCTTGTACTTGGGAAGAACATGAAGAATATTTATAATTAGTATTTAATTTAATTTTTTCTTCTTTTCATTTGTGTTTCTCTATTATGGGTTTGAGTTCATGGTAGCTAGGTTTGTGTTCTTATGATAGTTGTGTTCTTGTGATGGTTGAGTTCTTGGTTGCTGGGTTTGTGTTCTTGTGATGAGAGAATTTAACAATAGTTTCGTTTTTTTTCTTCACTAAGGCACTACAATTTCGTTTTTTGCTGGGTTGCTAGGTTTTTTTCCTTCACTGGGTTTGTGTTCTCCAGTTTCGTTTTTTTAAGAAATGATTTTACTTTAAATTAGATTAATTTTTTTTTTTTTTAAATTTTATGAGTTGGCATTTTTTATTAATTTAAATGTGATGTGGCATTTAAATATTTTTTTTATTATTATTTTATTAGCCACCTCAACAAATAGTGTTTTCCGCCTACCACATCAGATTTTTCTGTTGGTGGGTTGATGGCAGGGACTAAAATAGAATTGATTTTTTGATTTCAGAGACTGACCTAGGAGCAAAATCAATTTAGGGATCAAATCAAGAAATGACCCAAAATATAGGAGCCAAAAGTGTATTTACGCCTTTTTTTCCCCTTTATGTTAATAGCTAGATAGAATGATCATTTTGAAAAGGAAAAGAGAATGGTACGATCACACATATTAAAAAAAAAAAAAAAAAAAAAAAAAAACTATCCTCCTGTGATAAACTAGTAGCCTATTATTATCCTAGTGGTGACTGGTGAGTTGAATCAATGATAATGTTCTAAATTAAAAGAATCTTTCATTGACATTGAGCTAAGCTAATTCCATAGTTTATGAGTAAAAATTAGTTTTATTTAATAAACATATAAGAATATAAATATATGACATATCATTTGTTCTGTTGTAGCACATTGGCAATTCTCTAGTAATTAAGAATCCGGGTTCAAATCCCGGCAGAGGAAATTCTTTTTTCTTTTTTTCTTTTTTCTCTTTTTCTTCTCTAAATTATATAATGGACCTATCATAGGAAGCCCATCATAGCAAATTAGCAATACACTAATAACAAATACTCGGAATTTGAATTTCTGTTCTGCTCAGAGACAGAAACACAAAGCCCAAAGACTTCCTTCATAACCAAACACCCCCCAATATTTCACTCTCTTGCAACACACTAATAACAAACTGCAAACATGTTTGCAGGAATTCCTGCATATAAGGCAAGGTGGCTATTAGTGAGAGTGACAAGTGTCCTAGGTCATGTGCAATGCACATGACCAGTTAACTCAAATTTGATGACTAACGATGTTAGAATTTTGCGGACGGAATTGGAAATTATCCATAAAAATCCAACTATGTAGTTAATAGTCACTAGTTTCAAACTATATTTTTTATTAACATTTCGAGTCTGAGAGACTCGATTTAGGAACTATAAATCGATTTTTAAAGGGTCGATTTTTATGTCTTGATCGGGTCTGAGTTGGCACATTTTTCACGTGGTGTTCATGTGGAAATCGAGTTTCAAAGACTTGATTTATAAACCCATATATACTCTCATCCCAACCCAAAAAAGAAACAAATCAGAAATCAGAGCGAAAAAAAAAAAAAAAAAAAAAAAAAAAAATAGTAAAAAATAATAAAAAATAAATAAAAAGCTGAAGAAGAAAGCCAGCGGCGACCCAGGGCAGGCAGCGGCGACCAGGCCGTGCAAGGCCCAAGCCGCGCGACCAGGCCTCGCGCGAACCCCAGGCGGCGCGCGAGCCTGGGTCGCGCGGCCTGGGATCGCGCGCCGCCTGGGTCGTGCGAGGCAGGCGGCGCGCGAGCCAGGGTCGCGCGAGGCCTGGCCGCGCGAGCCAGGGTCGCGCGAGGCCTGGCCGCGCGAGCCAGGGTCGCGCGAGGCCTGGCCGCGCGACCCAGGCTGCACGAGGCCTGGCCGCGCGCGAGCCCAGGCCGCGCGAGCCAGGCCGCGCGAGCCCAGGCCGCGCGAGCCAGGCCGCGCGACCTCTTTCTGTCTCTGTGATCTGGTCTTTCTCTTTCTCTCTAATCTGATCTCTTTCTGATCTGGTCTTTCTCTCCCTCTCTGATCTGATCTGGTGAGATGTCTTTCTCTTTCTCTCTGACCTGATCTCTCCCTGATCTGGTTTTTCTCTCTCTCTCTCTGATCTGATCTGGTGAGGCGCGTTCGAGACTTGAAATTTTTTGAAATTTTTTTGGTTTAGAAATCGAGTCTTTTGAGACTCGATTTCCACGTGGTTGCCACGTAAAAAGAAATGACACATCAACTCATGAAAATCGGGTCTCAAAAACTCGATTTATAGGCCCAAAATCGAGCTTCTTATGCTCGAGATGCTACTATGTTATATTGTTTCGGAACCGGACCAACTAACTATAAAGTTTGATACTTATGCTTAGTTACCCAGATTCCCCAAATTTTGCTTTAGAACCGTTTGCTCTCTCTCTCTCTCCAAATCAGAAGTTCTCTATCTTCGTCCAAGATCTCTCTCTCATCCTTCGTACTTAGCCTAGCCACATCCACTCATTCCCTCTCCACCGGCCTCACTCGGCCGCGTTTCCACCTCTGTTTGCCGCCAAGAACCACCGCTTCAGCACCTTCTTTAGCAGAAATCTCTTTGGTGAAGACAAATACGACAACTCAGAATTTTTCAAGGTTTGTTACCTGGTCATCTTCTAAATCCCTCTCTCTTATTTATTTATTTTAATTTACAAAATCTCCTTAAATCCCTTAATATCTTTGAGGGTTTTAGGATTTTATGTGGGTAAATCGTACAATTTGTTATATTTTGGAGATTTTATGAAATTTCATAAATTAAAACTTCTGCTTATACCAACAGCCCATCAAAAATGATAGAATTCATTATAACTTTTATGTGGGTAACTAACACATTTCCTTAAAAAAAATTTAGAATTTCCATTTGTAATTTTTATTTTTAAAGATTGAATATTGGAGCTTGGCCTGATCTTAGTTGGTTCAATAGTAGAGTGCTGCTGGAATTGTGTTTAAGAGCTTATGTTTTTTGTTGGTTTTGGTTGGATAGTGATTACTGGTGTTAGGTGCTGACTTGTTGTAATGGGGGTTTAGTTGTAGTCCGCAACTTTGTGCTGCTAAAATGTTTCTGAGTTGATGAATTTTTATTTTTATTTTTATTTTTTTATCATTCGATGGGTGTGGTTCTTTGGGCCTTAGTCTTAATCTGTTTTGTTGAATAAAATTTAAATGCTTTTAGTTTCAGAATATGAAATCTATGTGAACTATCATCGGGAAACCTTGACTGATTTGAATGCCTAATGTAAGTCTGGTAGACCTTGACTGACTTGAATGCCTAATGTAAGTTTTGTAGACACTAAATTCTTGGTTGCAACTTGAAATAAGCTTTCATGCATGATTTTCTGATAATTCATTGCTTGATTGCTAGAGAGTTATGGTCTATTGGAAGACATAGTAGTGTTGCTAGAATAGCCACTCCCCTTTGGTTATATGGACAATATAGAGAACTTTGCCAAGACTTGAAAACTATTCAATGCCTTAAGACCTGCTTATGCTGTGGCTATAGAATGTTGTAGTTTGATATTTATGCTCTATAGCTATAAATCTAGTTAAGCTATAGTACACATTGCATTATGTGTCTCATATTTTACACGAGCCAAATTAATGTGCTAAATAATCTACCAGTGTCATTAATTAGCTGTAGATTAGGGATTCAAATGATTGTAAGTTGGGATAAGTTAATGGTGGGGATTTTGAAGTTAAAGGAATGTTTAGTTCTTTTGCTGGTTTCACCTATTATGTAATAGGTGCAATTGCTTTGTGTGAACAAGAAATGCGTAAACATGTATGGATTTGGCAGTGTCTGGTTCTTTTTAGCTCTTTTTCTTTTGTTGATTTTGGATATGCAAGGAATTTATTTATGAAAATCTTTGTTAAAACTTAGAAGTTTTGAAGGTAATGCTTAGTAACTACTTTCTTAACATATTCAAGTATCTGACCTTTGGCTAACTTATATTCTCCTTTCTTTTATTCACAGAATGCAGTAGAGGAGACCATCATTCTTTAGAGGTTGGGCAGGATTAAGTCACATATGTCTGTAAAGAAATTGGCATTGAAACCCTTTCTTTACCTTTCTTCATTGTGGTGATCTTATTGTTTGAAGGTTATAAAGGGCACTATCGTTCAATTTTAGTTAAGTTTCAGATTTGACATATGCTACCTCGTTTCTAGTTTAATTTAGGTAATAAGGCGAAAGACTTTGCAGAGTATGTATTGTATTGTTGTATTGTCCAATTTTGTCGCATGAGTGTTCTCATTCATTTATTAGAAAACCTCATGAGTGTTCTCATTCATTTATTAGAAAACCTTTATATACCGTACAAACCAAGAGAATGGAATAAAATATCATTATTCTTTTCTAAATATTTTAATATCTATAATGATGCTTGTGGTTTATCTTTTGAAATGTTACCAAGCCAATTATGGTAGTTTTGATTTCATAAAGATGGTAAGAGACTTTATCATCTTTAATTTGTATTTTTTCCCCTCATCAAAACTGGTAGACAACAAACCAATTTTAGTGACAATTGCAATCTTGCAATCTTAAAACTCAACACATAAAAAAAAAAATTATAATAAATAGCATTAAATCTAAAAATGTACAAATTCTATTGAAATATATGCTTGGATTACAAAACCACAACAACAAGAGTTCTATTGAAATATAGACTTCGATACAGGTATATGTTTCAAGATTCTAGCACCAAAATACATAATTCTAGCAAAAATTGTAGGGAAAAGGTGTATGTTTCAAGATTCTAGCAAAAAAGGTAGGGAAAAAGTGTATGTTTCAAGACCAAATGTTATGATGATCTCATGTGGCGCAAACTGTGGCAGCCCTTCCATTGTCGTCACTACCAATTCAATTCAGAAAAAGAGAGTTGACGGCTCAATTGGATCCCAAAAAAACCTTGTTCCAAAAAATTCATGAAGGCACTCTTTAACCTCTCTAAATATTTCATTGTAAAGTGGCGTGCCACAAAATCGTTACTACTTATCTAGTATTGGCTTGACACATCTGCAAAAAATTGAGAAAGAAAACAAGATTAAACAAGACAAAGTTATTAACCAAGAATAAAGAATTTCTATGATACCTGTCAACAAAGACACCTAGGGGTAAAAAGTTTTTTAAACAAAAAGGCAGAATTATATAGCTGACAATTTAAAATATTGGAAGCAAGAAAAATATCTTTACCAAAAATAAATTCAACCGGATAAAGAACTAGGTTAGCAAGGACCGGAAAAAAAAAAAAAAAAAAAAAAAAAAAAAAAAAAAAAAAAAGGGGGAAGAAGTTAGTATGCTAGCAAATTTATTCAATGTTTTGCTCCAGTTCAAGATGCCAAAGTTTCCCCAAGAAAATTTTATACAACTCAAAACTTAATGTGAATGTACAAAAGCTTCAAAAGCTAAATTGCTTTTGTCAAAATATGTAAATCATTCTCTCAGTATGCCCAGGTTCTTTGAGTAAGCCAATCAAGTATAACAAAGATAGTAAGAAGAGAACCCAAGTTAACAAACCATTATCTTATTTTGGACACCAACAAAACAGAAGAACCTATAGCTATGTACCCATAAGGGCCATAACAGCAAATATGGGAGAGCTACAATACTTATATCCCACATAATACAGAACAAATTTAGCAACAAAAGATCTTACAAGAAAAAGAATCAATGTAACCAATGTTGACAAAAGTGGCATTAAAATTAGTACCATGCATTTTTTACTAGATTTCAGAAAAAATATAAACGCTGTCAAACATAGATATATAATATTTACACACAACCAAATTTCAAAGAAGAATACAAAAGTGGCATTAAAATTAGTACCATGCATTTTTTACTAGATTTCAGAAAAAATATAATCGCTGTCAAACATAGATATATAATATTTACACACAACTAAATTTCAAAGAAGAATAATGGTTGTTGATAGCCATTGACAACCAAGGTCATTAGAATAAAAGTTCTGTGCGGTCCATGATCTATCACACCCTTTCAACCCCACCCTTCTTCAACTCAAATCTTTCAAACCCAATAAGCCCCAAAATCAACACCCACACCCCAACAAAGAGAAATTTTATACGAATGGCAAACCCCAAATTCTCAAAAATATAAAAAAAAAAACTGTACAATTTACCCACATAAAATCCTAAAACCCTCAAAGATATTTGGGGATTTAACGAGATTTTGTAAATTAAAATAATAAATAAGAGAGGGATTTGGAAGCCGATTAGGTAACAAACCTTGAAAAATTCTAAGTTGTCATATTCGTCTTCACCAAAGAGATTTCTGCGAAAGAAGCTGCTGAAGCGGTGGTTCTTGGCGGCAAACAGAGGTGGAAATGCGGCAAATTGAGGCTGGTGGAGAGGGAATGAGTGGATGTGGCTAGGTTGAGCACGAAGGATGAGAGAGAGATCTTGGACGAAGAATGAGAACGTCTGATTTAGAGAGAGAGCCGCAAACGGTTCTAAAGCAAAATTCTAACACCATTAGCCATCAAATTTGAGTTAACTGGTCATGTGCATTGCACATGTCCTAAGACACTTGTCACTCTCACTAATAGCCACCTTGCCTTGTATGTAGGATTTCCTACAAACATGTTTGCAGGAAATCCTTGTCCAATAACAAATACTCGGAATTTGAATTTCTGTTCTGTTCAGAGACAAAAACACAAAGCCCAAAGACTTCCTTCATAACCAAACACCCCCCAATATTTCACTCTCTTGCAACTTGTCGCTTGTTTATCTCAATCTTTCTCTCTTTAACTTCATCTTTATTAGTACCATCTAGTTCGACTTAGAGGCAATAGTTTAATTTCAAGGAAAAAAAAAAAAAAGTATAACCTGATGGCACATGGTTTGATGGTATAATGACCTTTGATAAATTGTCCTTGGCCTAACACATGGAATTTCAGTATCTTTTGGGAAGTATAGTAGGGACTTCATTTACTTGAACTAATTGGCTTACATTAAAAATAAATAAATTTATAGGTGTAGTAAGATGAACAGTAATCAATCGCTTACATTAAAATAAAATTTAAAAAAATATTTTCAAAAAAAAAAACCTATTGGTGTCTTTGTACAATAACTAGTAATCTTTATCATTGAAGAGTGTTATAGATATCAAATCCCATTGTATTTATAAAATAAATAGATAAAATGAGTTGGAGTGAAGACAAAATGTGAATTCAATATCTACTTTTTTATATACTATATATAATAAATTGTCATTTGTCTCAAAAGTTTTAATAAATAGGAAAAAAAAAATGGTTAGAAAAGAAAAAAAATGTTATTTTCATCATTGAACCATTATTATTCTAACAAGCTTGGTCTTTCTAGTATTGTTTCTTCTTGCTATATTGTCACTGCTATAGGCTAAGTGGGTTATCCAACCTTGATTGATGCAGGTTGGCTTGGGATTGCTTCTTAATTTGCCGACTTGGATACAATGTCGTTGTCCAGACAGTGAGGTAAACTCTACTTTCAATGAGATATGTTCTCTTTAGCTGTGGGAGTTCAAAGTTTGAACTTCTTTCGACCTTAGTTACTGCTTAAAGGGAATCATAATTTTTGTTCAAGCCTAGTGTCTTTTTAACTTGTTCATTCTATTGAATGGTCTGGGGTGGTTGATGAGACAATGTGGCTAGTGGGGTTTGCCTTTGGCTTCTCATATGGTTAGAGGCAAATTTGGTAAGACTCAGTAGTGATAGAATACCTGCATCCAATCAGCAATTCTACTAGTCCTAGTCAACCAGAACTAGTTTTTCTGATAGCAAGGTGATTTAAGCAAAGAAACAAAGATGCTCTTAACTTTTCAACATTTTGAAACACAGAAGTCATGAAACTGTAAACGTAAACAAATTTAACCAATCACTTTTAAGAAACTTCCTATTTTAATCGTCGATCTTCAGAACAATATACAATATTTTTTTCATCCTTTTCAAACTCTCACTCTTCTTCTTACTTCTTCAGAACAATTACAATATTTATTTCATCCTTTTCAAACTCTCACTCTTCTTCTTTGCCTCTGCCGCATACATAGCTCTGAGGTTGTCAAATCTGAAATCACAGGATTTTCCTATTTTGGGCACCACCTTGACTAATTTTTCTTTCTCTGCTCTTTCTGCAAGTTTATCATCGTTTTGTAATGCTGTTTTACATTTTGAAAAAAGTATTTCGAGAGATGTAAGGCCCCAACACTGCGAAGTATTGGGATGGCCATGGTTTGCCCTTCTTCTTCAAGGACAAAGGACTGAGCTCCTTGGGGCTGAACTGCTTTTTCTTCGTCTTTAGTTTGAATAGAGTAGAAGAAAAATAGGAAGGTGGTGGACAAGCTTCAGAGTCTGGAACCTTAATCCTGTAAAACTTTAGATGTTTATCTGCGTTGTATTGTCCAAGAACACAAATATCAGTTTCCCCTAGGTTGGAAACTGCCCAATCATTCTCCTCCTCCATATGAGAGAGCTTTGGGATGAGAGAGAGGGGTTTCGCTTAATTGAGAAAGAGAAGGCAAGGTTACAGAGAGAGTCTGAGTGTGAAGAAAGGGTTAAGAAAACAAAAATAGAGCTTGTATTGAGGGCAAGGATTAATTCTGGTGCCACACCATTGGCCACAACTAGCCGCCTACAAAACTAAATTAGGCTTCTAAACTGGGCATGAAACTTTTAAAGTCGGTTTAACTTAAAGAGTCTAATCAAATTGTCAGATGTTTTGGGTTATTGACTTTAGATGCCGATCGGCCTTTTCAAATAGTCTGCCTCAGCCCTGCAGGCTTTGTGATAATTACACACTTTAAGCCCTCAGCTTAGCTTGTGCCAAGCTACAATAACTATTACTTCTTAGCCAGCCTTGCAAGCTGTGTTACAGAGTTTTCAAAAAAGTTTAATTTGAACAGAGAATAAGAACTGATCTTCAAACTTTCTTTCTATAACCTATAAGCTTTTGAAATCCACCAATCAAAATATGGTTTAACAAATGGGAATTTGAATTCCACAACTGGACTTTCTTTCTTTTTGGTTGAGATCTCGTATAATAGTTATAATATCAGCCACTGATTTAATCCAATGGTTGTAAAAGGTTACCATGTCATCAATCCGTGTCTCACAAATTTTTTTCTCCACTTTTTCAACTTCACTTTCCTTTCTCTTTCAAATTCACCAAAATTCAGAAAATTTCTCTTCCACCAAACCTTGTCGTACGTGGGACACCAGCATTGAATCTCCATTATCATGGCTACAAATGAAAGCCTCTGAGGCGCACGCGACCACCACCAGTGGTGCTTGCTAGCCCGACCTTCACCTCTCTCAACGTCTCTCTATTTTCTTGTTCTCTAGAGTCCAGCTATGGCCAAGCTTTTGCTTGCCCCTTCTCTGGCAGTGCTTCTCAGCGGCATCACCAGCTTTGGTGGCCATCGGGTCCTCACTTTCTCCTTAATTTATTTTCTCTTCCATGTTTTTTTTCTCTTTAGGTTTGCTTTTAAGACATGACTGAAACCCTTGGGTTTTTTGATACGTGTAAAGTCTAGTGATTTTTCTTGGGTTAGTTTTTTTTTTTTTTTTTTTTTTGGGATATAGCATAATGTACTGTGATTAAATGGAAAGTGGCATGGCAAATGAACAAACAAAGAGGATGGAAGAGTCAAGCTACACTAGGAGACATCCTATTCCTAAGACAACATGGCATGGAAATTACAATCAAAGTCGTGCCCAGGATCATTTTGCAATGTACAGAGAACAAAGCAAAGCTCATACTTCTCCATATACTTCTCCATAGATGACAGTTAAAAACTTAAAAGTCGCCAAGTGAGACACACAGAAGGTCCATTTGTTGCCCTAGATTATCTAAAAGAGCCTAATAAGGCCATCATCGATGCGTCTGAGGGTGACCATAAACACCAGAAAATCTCGGTTTGAATCCGTAGCAACTCTCAGTAATAATTGCATTAATATGGTTGGGGGAGAAGCTTTACACCTCTAAGTTGCATTCTTGACACCACATTAAAGCTAATCCACCACTACTCTCAGTAATAATTGCATTAATATGGTTTAGGGCCAATTCTTCTAGTCGGTAATCTTACTACCACCACTAATAATGGGAACTATATGATGAAACACACAAGTCTTGATGGTGAAAAAATGAGGAATCAATGTTTTTTTTTTTTTTAATGAAATCAAAGATTTATTAACACAAGAAAAAAAGATCTTACAGACAGAAGGAATTAGCTACATCATGATCAAGAACATCAAAATCGAGAGCTATTAACATAAAAATATTTTCATGTAGGTAGAAATTAGAATACAATAAACCAGTCAACATAAACTTAAACATTCATGTCAATCATAATCATAATTTTCAACAAAGTCTAGAATATAGATATCCATAATGATTCTAAAATAAACCCAGAAGTTTAAGTCCTTCACCAGGTATATAGAATTACACAACGTATCCATAATGATTCATTCTAAATAAACAATCCAAACAAACCAAGAAGTCTATGTAGGGACTATATAATTACTTAAAAACATATTTCGTTGTTCATTAGAGATTACATGATTGCACAAACCACAAGAAGCAAAAGTGTGGCCTCCGTCTGACCAAGCTGGAAATTGCAACCATTGCAAAAAGAAGAACAGTAATCTCATCCCTGTCAACAAAAAACATTAAAAACTGAACATTTAAACACAAAATACCATGATAATCTAAGAGATAATGGCATCAAAAATAAAATTTTAGTTAATCCAATGTGTCAATGATGTTAAGTAGTCGTACTTACTATAAGAATCTGAAACTACAATAACTACAAAGGTGTCTAGCTGTGACTGCATTGAAGCTACTGTAAAAATACTTTATTTTAATAAGAAAATGTATAGTCCCCACCGAGATTTGAACTTGGGTTACCAGATTCAGAGTCCAATGTACACAGATGACAGAACAGAAATAGCAAATGAACAAACAAAGCAGATGGAAAGCTACACTTAGATACTTATGATTCCTAAGACAACAAGACAAGGGAATAACAATCAAACCTGTGCCCAGGATCATTTTGCCTGTCCACTTGTACACAGAAAAAGAAAAGTTCATTTCTTGGTAAAAACCTTTTTCTTTTGTGATATGTTTACTGGATGTCTAACTGTCTTAAGATTTTGAATTTCAGCTTATAGGTTTTGTAGTTTTGAGATTTCTTAGTTTCTTATGATTATACAATAAGATTTTATAGTTTCCTCTACCTATAGCACTGCCACAGACGATTATTTGTTAATTTTAAGCTTTCCTTTTTCCCCTTCCATTCTTCTAAAATTCAGTCTTAAAAAGTTTGGTTGTTGCTTTTGAACCTTTCCTTTCTAGGACTATCAATTTCAAACTAAATTAGGAGTAATAAACATGCTTCTTAGCTGAAAAAAGATATGACTCTAGATTATTATAAGATACTGCACGTAGACAAGAATGCCAAGGATGAGGATTTAAAGAAAGCTTACAGACAGTTTAAAAGATATGACTCTAGATTATTATAAGATACTGCAAGTAGACAAGAATGCCAAGGATGAGGATTTAAAGAAAGCTTACAGACAGTTTGCCATGAAATGGCAACCTGATAAAAATTAAGAACCCCAATAACAAGAGTGAAGTTGAGACCAAGTTCATACAGATATGAGGTATGCAGTATGCTTTATCTTTTAAATTTTTCACTTTCTCCTCTTGCTTTTTTTTTTTTTTTTTTTGATAGCTTTCTATCTTATTCATCATTAGATTATTGCGTATATCTTTGTTGTTTGTGATGAATTATATCACTTGTGCCAAATGCTTAGGATTGACAGGTAGTGAAAAATTAATAATTTTTATCATGCATGGCATTGTTTCTATATGTAATTCCTTGATAACTAATAAAAATGAGTGTTTTTCCTTGCTCTTTTTTGGTACCCCTGAAATTAAAATTACATTTTATCAGCTGGGTATTCTAGATTATAAACAAATTGAGGCTTTACAAAATTGCCCGGTTGTTATGTCCTTTTCTTTATTAAGGAATCCCAATTTCTAATCTCATTTTATTATGTGTTGGTTTTGAGGTAAGTTGTGTATTCATCCAGTTTACAATGCTACCCAAAAGATTTTTTTTTTTTTTTAATAGAAAAAAGAAGGAAATAACAAACTTATCTACAATGCATTCAAAGTCCAGTATGTTAAATATATAAAACCAATATAACCACATCATTAATATATGCAAACTGTTTGTTTATGCAACTTTCTTTCTATTGGAAGAGACCATACCTGTCTAGTAGTGCTGCATTTTTGAAGCAAGCGGGATCTCTTTCGTTTCTTTTCTGATGATCCACGTCCGCCATCCCTGCAAGTTTAACAACTGTCAGCACATTTACACATAAATTATGACTATGTGTAATGGAAATAAGCTGGATTACAAATAGAATTCTTCATCAGCATTCAAAAGCAAGCCTCTTACTAATTTGTAAATTTTTTGAAAACTTTTGGTACCACTAATTAGAATAATAAATAAAATAATAAAACAAAAACAAAAAGAGAGAAAGCAGTAAACTCACAGAATCAGGCAATCCAACAAATTTAGATACTTATCCAATAAGTATTTTTGAACAGACAAAACAGAGACATTCCACTGCGAGGAATCTTCATCCGGAGAAAAATCAAGTATGATACAATAAAGAAATTCTACACTCACAAAAGGGTCCTCCGGTGTTGGTAGCCAGATCGCAAGATAAGGCAGAATTTTTTATCACACAAATGGAGGAAACCAGGACGAAATGAAGCATCAAGAAATTCATACTCATCCAAAATTTTGCTGGTGCACAGACATTCTTGAAGCCACACATTCTTCTCCAGATTGTGAGAATATAGGGTGCAGTGCTCACTCTCACGGCTTAGAAAGGTAGCCCAGTACAGTGTGTTGCCCACGACTACTGCTCTTCCATCAGTACATAACGCACGTTTTGAAGGCTTGGGCTCTAAGTTTTTCCAAAAACCACCCACAACATTGTAGCTATAAAAATTGGCATTCCCAGAGCCAGAGTCTCGAGGTCTAGCTACAACTATTTCATGTTTGGCCTCCAGGACAGCATGTAAGATATCTTCCTCATCCTGATCAAAATAGGAAGGTGGATTTGGGAGGCTTTCCCAAGTTTGGGAAAGTGGGTCAAATACCTCCATCCAGCCGGAGTTACCTTTCGGTTTAAAGCGCAAACCACCAAATACAAAGAGTTTTCCATCGACGACAACCATTTGAGGGTCGCATCGACGGAAATTCATTGGTGGTCCAGCCTTCCACTCTTTGTGAGGAGAGGTGAAGTCCAGGATCCAAACATCCTTTGTCTCGATATCCATGGAGTAACCCACATCCTCATCCTCTGAATAATCTTCGGGGATGTCTAAGACATCCTTTTTGCGGGTTTTTATTTCACCACCTACAGCGTAGAGATGGTTCCCCAACACTGCGAAGTATTTGGATGGCCATGGAACTGGTTTGCCCTTCTTCTTCTGCTTCTTCTTCATCAAGGCCAAGGCCAAGCCAAAGGTCAAAAGACCGACCTTCACCTTCTTCTTCTTCTTCTTCTTCTTCTTCAAGGACAAGGACAAAGGACCGAGCTCCTTGGGGCTGAACTGTTTTTCCTTCTTCTTCTTTAGTTTGAATAGAGGAGAAGAAAAATAGGAAGGTGGCGGACAAGCTTCAGGGTCTGGAACCTTAATCCTGTAAAACCTTACATGTTCATCTGTGTTGTATTTTCCAAGAACGCAAATATCAGTTTCCCCTAGGTTGGAAACTGCCCAATCATTCTCCTCCTCCATATGAGAGAGCTTTGGGTGGGATGAGAGAGAGGGGTTTCGGAGGCAAGGTTACAGAGAGAGAGAGAGAGAGAGAGAATCTTGAGTGTGAAGAAAGGGTTAAGCTTAAAGAAAAACAAAAAACAGAGTTTGCATTGAGGGCAGGGGGCGTGTGCCGGTGTGCAGTTGTTTTTATTTATAGTCCGAGACCTACCGTACCACCTCCTAAACTGAATTCGGCTTTTAAAGTGGGCTTGGTCAGATGCTTTGGGCTTGGGCTGGAGTTTACATTCCGTTCGGCCTTTTAATGATCAAATAATGCTACCAATGCAACTTTTTATAAGTATTTGTGAAATTATTTAAGTATTTATATCACAGTTAACTATAATCTCAAAAGGTGAATTAACTCTAAGAATATGCTTTAGATGGCATGAAAGACTCTTGAATAGTGCTTTTTAATTAATTAATTTTTTACGTTGTGCCAGTAATTTATATTTATACATTGTCCTCCTTGCTTGAAGCAAGAGTTCTAGTTGTTAGGCTGAAGGCAACAAAAACATTATCCAGGCTACTTGTATGTGTGTGCCAGAGAGAGAGAGAGAGAGAGAGAGTCTATGGTCATTTATTTATTATTTTTTATATTAAAAAAAAAAAGAAGAAAATTTAGTATATTTTGTTCTTGTATTTTGTTTTGCTAGGCAAGAAACTTACTAATTACATGCTAATTTTGCTTACAGATTTGGATTGCCAGCCAACAGACTATGGATTAGTGTTTATGAAAATGATGATGAAGTTTTTGAAATCTGGTATGATGAGGTCTGCCAAACAAAAGCTCATAACTAGTTATATGTTAATTTGCATGTTTGATTACCTTGTAATCAGTTTTCACTACTTATGCACTTATATTTTTCTTTTGTATACATATACTCTTCCATGTACATCTTTATGTGTCTAAATCTGTATCTTTCTACAAGGAGACACAATAAAGTCTTGTTGTCATTGTTTTTGTTGTGCTTGAACGTGAGCAGTCTTATAAATGGCAACATATTCACATGAACTTTAGTCCTAAACTTGCATATGAGACCTTGAATCATTCTTTTTATATGAACTTGTCTTCTATATAAGCAGTTTTCCATAAATTATTTCACAGTAAAACTCGAAAAAATAAATGAATATAATCAAGTGCCATTACAATTATCTGAACTCTATAAACATGGATCTTGCATCAGGTGGGGGTTCCTACAGAGCGTATAAAGAGGATGGGTGAAGATGACTTCTGGACTAGTGGAGTTACTGGTCCCTGTGGTCCATGCTCAAAGATTTATTATGATTTCCATCCTGAAAGAGGAATTCTAGGCACTGTGCGTTTTGGATAAGTCCAAGTGATTCTAGTTCAATATATAGCTCCTACTCTTCTTCTTTTTGTCTTTCATTTTCCTGTGTGATGAAAAATGATGATTTAGTTAATGTTGGTGTCTTTACCTCTCTCTCTCTCTCTCTCTCTCTCTTTTATAATTTAAATTATTGCATGTTTTAAATTTGCAGGATCTTGGAGATGATACTAGGTTCATAGAATTCTACAATCTTGTCTTCATGCAATACAACAAAAAGGAGGATGGTTCACTTGAACCCTTAAAACAGAGGAATATAGACACTAGGCCTGGCCTAGAGCGTGTGGCTTGTATCCTTCAGAAGGTATTCATTGGCTTGCGTCATCGCAGAAATAATGCACTACATTATTTACATGTCAGATTATAGGAGATCATTTGCGTGCAATTGTATATCTCATATCAGATGGGGTGTTCCCATCGAATATTGGTAGAGGCTATGTAGTTCGGAGGCTTATTAGAAGGGCTATCCATACTGGCAGGTTGCTTGGAATAAAGGGGGATGGTAGGGGTAACCTTGAAGGAGCATTTTTACCAGTCATTGCAGAAAAAGTGATAAAATTAAGCACCCATATTGATGTCGATGTAAAAGACATGTCACCCCGCATTCTTGAGGAATTAAAGAGGGAAGAACTTCGTTTTGTACAGACGTTGAAGAGAGGAGAAAGTTTGCTGGATGAAATGCTCGTTGATGCATTATCACCTGCAAAAGAAAATGGAACTACACCTTGCTTACCTGGCAAAGATGCTTTTCTTTTGTATGACACATATGGGTTTCCAGTTGAGATAACAATAGAAGCGGCTGAAGAACGTGGCGAAATATAGATATGAATGGTTTCGATATTGAAATGGAGAACCAAAGGCGTCAATTTCAGGCTGCACATAGTGCTGTTAAACTTGATGTTGGAAATGGTGCAGATCTTGCTGAAAATGTAGCTGACACTGAATTTCTTGGATATAACTCCCTTTATGCTAAAGCAGTAGTGGAAAGCCTGCTGGTGAATGGGATCCCGGTGATACAGGTTTCTGAAGGAAGTGACGTAGAAGTTCTGCTGAACAAGACTCCATTTTATGCTGAATCAGGTGGTCAAATTGGAGATAATGGTTTTCTATATTTTAACGATGCTGAAAACCAACAGAAAGCTGTTGTGGAGATAAAAGATGTTCAAAAATCTTTTGGTAACATATATGTTCATAAGGGTACTATTAAAGATGGAGTTCTAGAGGTTGGTAGAGAAGTGGAAGCAGCAGTTGATCCAAAACTGAGACAGCGGGCTAAGCTACAGGCTTGGGTTTAACATTTTCCTTACCCAAAAATGTGAAGTTCATTAAACAATCTTCATATTTTGGAGGGGCCAAAAGCTAGTCCTGATAATTATAATCTCATGCTTATTTCAAGCTCAAAATGATTTAGAAATTAGAGAATTGAATGTTACAAGTTTATTAAATGGAACTTGCTACACATAGAACTGGAATTATACATCTGCTTTTGAAACTCTTCCAGCTTGATATCTAATTCTTTGGTATTTTGCAGGTTCATCATACTGCTACTCATTTGCTACAAGCTGCACTTAAGAAAGTTGTAGGCCAGGAAACGTCACAAGCGGGTTCCTTGGTTGCTTTTGATCGTCTCAGGTTTGATTTCAACTTCCCCCGACCACTTCTTGATAGTGAGCTTGTGGAAATTGAAGGATTAATCAACAGTTTGGATTGGGGCTACAACAATTCTTCAAACTAAAGTCATGCTTCTTGCTGATGCAAAAAAAGCTGGGGCTATAGCAATGTTTGGGGATAAATATGGGGAACAGGTTTGAATTAATTTCTTCAAAGTTTTAATTACAAACTCATGCCAACATTAATGGCTTACCTGTATACTAGTTCTACTGAGCTTCTTCCATAAATGTCATATTAGGAATGTACTTGAGAAGGCCTGACATCTTAGGACATTTAAAAATAATAATCTGAGACTAGTCCTTGAGCTTGGTTTAGTTTTTCTTCATATTTCAATTAAACAATGTCAAATTGATCAGTCTTACCAGTTTAATATCAATAAATGAGCCTGATGACACAATATCAACAGTCAGGATTCTAAATAGAAGCATTGCTTTTTGGCAAGGACTTTTTTTTTTTTTTTTTTTCCTTCCTCGTGAATCTCTTCAACACTCTTTTTGAGTGATTATCTCTCTAATGTCTTCTTCTATAATATCTGTTTACTATAAATTTTATACCCAAAAACTCTGAAGACGTCTTTATTTCAACATTCAACAGGACATTTTGCACATCCAAAAATATTTGACATGTAATACAAAACAGTTGATTAGTTTACTTTTTTCTAATCCTTTGATGTGTTATAGGTACGTGTCGTAGAGGTCCCTAGTGTATCCATGGAACTTTGTGGAGGAACCCATGTCAGCAATACCTCTGAAATTCGTGGCTTCAAAATAATCTCAGAGCAGGGTGTTGCATCTGGAATCAAACGTATAGAAGCCGTGGCTGGTGAAGCTTTCATTGAATATGTCAATGAAAAATCTATGATCTACTCTCAAAGTATGTATCCTATACTCTTGATATTAAACATAAAACTTACCCCCATCCTCTCTCTTCACTTCTCTCATTGTAATTTATTGTACCAGAGATTCTGTGGATTGGTTTTCTGTTATCTTCTCTTTTTTTCCCCAGTTTTTGAATGTTTTCCTTGCTTAAAACATCCCTTTGTGAATAGAACAAGAATTTGTAAAATATTTTGAAGTTTCTTTTTGTAGGTCAAAGCTGAAGATGTAACAACAAGGGTAGAAAATCTCTTAGAGGAGTTTACGGATGGCAAGAAATGAAGTTTCTACTTTGCGGGCTAAAGCAGCAGAATACAAAGCATCAATTATTGCAAGCAATGCATTCCCAGTGGGAGCTTCAAATAAGATAAGGCAGCCTTGGATAAACTCAACCGGTAAATTACCTTACCTTTAGGAGTTTTTCCAATTGCTTTGCCTAGGATCTATAGTGCAGCCTTGAGATTCAACTGCCGGATCTCAAATTGAGCAGCTAAAAGCCATATTTTTGTGAAAGAGAATTTCTCATGATGAATGAGCTTCAGACACTCCCTAGAAAAATTAACAGTAAATGAGAAACCTCTTCAAAGTCACTTGGGTTTATCCATTCACATAAATTATACATAGAAAAACCAGATACAGGTGTTGTTGTGAATGACTGTTTAAGTCACTTAATTCACATGAACAATTTTCATATAAACCAAGGGCTAGTACATGATAGATAATGGAACTTCCCAGATTAATAAAAAAGCTTACTCATTTCTATTGCAAAATTATCATTTGATATCATAAGTAAATCAAATAACTTAAGAAAATATGCATAATAACTTATAAAGAGAAACAGAATGCATATGAATCTACTTGCACTGAAATAGCTTACCTAATTGCATTATCTGATTTGAATTTTCTCCTTAATGAGAAATCAATGCATCCATTGGGGAAACCTATATTACATCTGATCCTTAATGAGAAATAGATTTGGTTCCAACTAAGTAGTACCTCCACCATGTGCTTGAGGCAAGAGGGTTTGTACAAGCTTGGATGCTCCCATTTGGAAACTAATGGATTGACTCAAATGAATTAAACAGGACTTCATTCAGCGCAAATCACCAGTGCAATATGGTAAAGTGAAAAACCTGACTTGCACATTATATACTACAATAGACATGATAGTTATTGTAATTTTTAAATTCCTAGTGCAATATGAATTCTTACTACTATAACACAAGCACTAAGTTGTTAGTCCTATATGACCAATCAAGTGAACGGCCTTCAAGCCCCCCAGGTTCTTTTTGCATAAATGGTTTGAACCACCACATGATTGACACAATGAAGACAAAAAAGGCATTGCAAACACAATCAAAGACATTACTAATAGCACATTGGCAATACAAAGCACACAAATTCTCACATCAAGGCACTGTTGTATAAATAAGATCAATCTAATCTAAAGAATTCGGCTATAAAGAACAGTACTGAAAGATCTTTTTATCCTTCTTAAAAGATTCAAAATTCACAATCTAAAGCCCTGAATGCTTCCACTCTAAACTATCATTAAAACCCAAAATCATCATCGAGCAAGTAGATCTGAATAATGCAATAAATCCTTAGCTATAGAAATTCGAGATCTAGATCAAATTCCAGGACTTGATCTTTCCACATAAAACCTAAAAATTCAAGCTTTACTAACTATTTTTCATCCAAAATCCAAATAGCCAAATCAACCAATAATTTAAGCTCAACTCAAACTAGAATGTACAAGACAACCGAGTTCAAAATCCAGCACAAATCAACAATTTGAGCTAGAAATTTAAGCAATTGAATGTATATACACACAAAGCCAATTCAATCCCAAAATTCTCTCCAATTCATCATTCTTTCTCCAATACTAAAAATTTTCAACAAAAAAAATCTCAACAAAACCGATACAATACAAACTCATTTATTTTCCTACGATTTCTCAACAACCAAACAGCTTCTGAACGAGTCCAAAGAAATTTAATCAAGCTCAAATTTCACCACAAAGCTAACGAATTGAGCTAGAACTTCAAAGCAATTGAAATAAATATAACTTTTAGAAAATAAATAAATAAATAAAAACTCAAACAAAGCCTATTCATTTCTAAAAATTTCTCCAAATACAGAATCCGAGTAAATCTATAGAAATGCAATGAAATGAAATGCCGTAGAAGATCGTACCTAGTAGAATCGGGTATAAGTCTCTGAGTGAGTGAGAGAGAGAGAAAAGCTTGTTGTGGAAGCTCATTCAGAATCTGATATTCAAAGTACTAAAGCAATGGAAGTTTTTCAGAGAGTGAGTTTTCCGATCTTTTGAGTTTCTGAGAGAGTTTTCTGAACGAAAATGGAAAATGACTAGAGTGAGGGAGTGAGAGAGAACGAAAAGGTGTGTTTATACGGTTTTATCATAAACTTATATAATATATATTTTATTTGATAAACAATAACGAAATAAATAACTATTATAATAACAAAAGTAATAACATGTATTGGCATAATAATTATCAAATATAAAATGATAACAACCAAAAAAAAAAAAAAATACACTATATGATTCTTCTTGTTAAACTATTGATTATTTCACATGACATGCTTATATGATTATTTCACAAACAAATGGTGACTATGAAAGCAATTAGTAATTTAAACATGAGGACAGAATTATGTGCCGTCTCATTTGGGATTACTTGATGAATTGACCCATGAGTCTATTCTGTTTAGAAGTTCTCACTTTTTCTCCTGGCCATAGATAGATGCCATACTAACGGGGAAACTCAATTGTGTTCAACTTCAAGCTAAAACTTCCCATTTTCAAAGACATTTCTTTAGCATGGTCCAATGGGATAAAAAAGAGCTTAGAAAAAATAGGGGGATAAATAGGAGAAAAAAAGTTACAATGATTAATAGGTCAATTATTGTATATTGTATAATATGCATGGTTCGGATATTTGGTTATTAGTAAAACAATTTTTTTAAAAAATGTTTGCTTGATAAGTGGTAGATTTATTTATTTATTTGTCTTAGTATTATCTATTTGAAATTGGTATTTGAGAATCAAAGCGTGACATTTTTTTTTTTTTGGTTATATATATATATATATAAACGTGTAGTATGGTAGTTAAAAAATAAGAAAGTTGCATAATTCTTTACCCCTTGAAACCTTGCTTCTGATAAAGAAACCTCAGCAAGAAGTCTGGTTTAGTATTCATCAAAATCCTTCCTTCTTTTTAGCACTATTTGTCTACTGGTCTCCTAATATTGCTGGGTTTAGTATTCCAATTGTGATCAAATTCTTCTTCTTCTTTATTTATTTATTCTTCATAGGATTGTCTATTTAGTTTTATTCAGTTATCTTTAATCTAATAAAGATTTTTATCCACTTAGAAATTATAGTTGAAAAAAAATTATACCAACTTAGAAATTATAGTTGAAGAAAATTTATATATATTTTTTCTTAACGGTGGTGAGGCGGACGAGTAGTGGTGGAGCGGACAAGTGGCATGCATGAATGCCGATTTAAGGCTAACTCTCTCTTACCGGCGATCTCTGTGTGACCGCGTGTGTGTGAGTGAGAGAGACAAAAAGAAAGAAAGAGAGAGAGCTATAGATGTATGTCTAAAGGTAAAAACAAAAAGTGAAATTGAAGATAGAGATAGATGTATGTCTAAAGGTAAAAACAAAAAGTGAAATTGAAGATAGAGATAAGAAGTATACGTGTGTGGATGAGAAAAAAAAAAGGAAAAAAAGAAAAAAAAAACTTACAAATGAAGAAAAAGGATGGAGATAAGGGAAATAAAATAAAAAATAAGTAATTAAAATTGAGAAAAGTTACTGCAATATTTTTACAATATTTTCATAATAAATCTTAAGTGATATGTTATGATTAGATAATATTAGTAAGAAAAAAATAATTTAATAGTGTGTTCAAATTAAAATCAGTATCAACTTATCACAAATAATTTTTTATAAAAGTGTTGTAAAAATATTATGAATGTTGTTTTTAGAAATGAATGAAAAAAAATTGAAAAGAGAGTAAAGAAATATTAAATAAATAATGTATAAATAATACTTAAATAAAATAAAAAAAATAATAGAAAAACGGTTAAAAAGTGGATTTAAAAAAAATAAAAAATATAATATACTTTTTATTCTCAAAATAGTACAAAAATATTTAGAGATGCTCCAAGTTCTGAGTTTGAGAGACTTCAACCCTTCATCCCCATTTTTTGAGTTTCAGAGAATTCAAGAGCCACCGTTTAAAACAAAAAGAGACACGAAAGGAGAAATGAGAGTCTGAAAAAAGTTGGAGTAGATAAGGTATTAGACCATCCGCAGCGAGCTCTCCATATGCTAAATGTTAGACATATTTGGCATACAAGCCCAACAAACACTCAACAATTGGGAGGCCATATGGGAAAAGCTTTTTTATTTTTTTTGAGATTTAGCTACAGTACCATCTCAAATGTAAGATGGTACTGTAGCCGTATGGTATAAAAAAAATAATTTTTTAATGCTTTTTATGTCGGGAATTTCTCTCTCCTCCCTCCTTATTTCTGATCTTTTCTCTCTCTTCGTTCTCTCTTTCTTCGTTCTTTCGTTCTCCTCTGGTCTGTGCTCTCTTCAGACCCAATACTCTGCCCCTCTCTCTCCGATAAGTTTTAGATGCTTCTCTCTCTCCGATGACCCTCTCTCTCCGATAATGATTCCGACGAGCATCCATGCTCCAATCCCTTTACCGATTCACAGGCACTCATAAATCCAACCATCTTGATACCCATTTCACTTTTCACTCCATTAAGATTTGTGGGTTTGGATTCATTGATTCAGTCATCCCTTTTTATCGATTCACTCTTCACTTTGTCGGTCTCTGAAATCAAATCAAAATCAAAAGCCTGGTAAGATTTTGAGTTTTTGTGTTTATGTTTCTTTTCTCTTTCTGCAAGAAAATTTGTGTTTGTGTTTTGGTTTTGATCAAATAATTGCTGTTGATGTTTGCAGCGGTGGGATTTAGCTTGGTTGATTTTCTTTGCATTTGGTTCTCATTCACTCTCTCCCCGTCGGTCTCTCACTTTGCTTTGCTTCAAATTTGGGTCCTCAAAAGAAAGGTACGGAACCCAAACCCAAATCCCTTCTCATCTCAGATCCCTTATTTCTTCCACATTTTGATATCATCCATGTCTTTGTTCTAAATTCCTATCGTGAACATGAAAATTATGTTGTACTATTCGGATTTTGTAAAATGCTTGTTGATTTATGCATTATTTTTTTGTAGCTCGTAATGGGATTTACATAAAAGTGGGTTTGCATGTGTATTATTTTGCTTCATTGATAATTGGTTATGTGAACTTGATAGGGAAGATTTTAGAATCGTGCTTGAAGATTTTAGAATTGATAGGGCCACGATTGTACAGCTGTTGTAATTGTCGGAACCATGTTTCACTTCATGATGATATAATTTCCAAGGCTTTTCAGGTGAGTATGCTTGACAAACCTTATTCTAATGTTTTCTTTTTGGTTATAATATTATTCTTGGTTTTAAAATGAGTGTAGAAGATTGTTCTTGAAATTTATGAGGAACCCATGAATGGAAAACTCAAAATTTGCATACACCAACTCTTGATTTACCAAAAAAGGGAAAAATAAATATAAGAACTCTTAAATTAAGGAACAAATCAATAAGGACAGAAAGGGTCTATATTGAATTTAGACCCCAACAAAAAGAGCAAAGAGAGAGAATTGAACAAAGAACTTCTTTTCCTTTTTTGGGTAAATTGGTTTAATTGACACTATGATAGTTTTTCAGCTTTACTACAAAGTACACTCTGGAAATAGGAGCAGCTCAGTACTTCACCAACCAAAACAAGAACAACCGGAACACTGCAATTTTAACCATGTTTATAATAAACTATAGCACAACAAAGTAGCCATATACCCAAAAATTCCTAGGGGTAACAATTATCACCCTGTAAGAGCCTTCCTTTGTAATGCCATTATGCCAATCCCCTTCATACTAACTCTGATGTGGGCAAGGCTTGTGTCCGGTTTCACACAACCAGATCAAGCCTTCTCTCTAGTGCTCCTAGTTCCCTCCAATAGCATGTTACTCTTATCATCTCATAAAAATGAATTCTGGATTTTTTTTGGCTGATTTATGTTTGGTGTTATCAGTGCCATTTTCATATCTTGTATCAAAACTCCAATCAATGTTTCTATTTTTGTTCTTGATTGTTTTTGTTAATGTTGACTATGGTAATAAGTTTTGGGCTTATATTTGGTCTAACATTATTTTCCATAATTTTGTTATTAGGGAAGAAATGGCCGAGCTTTTTTGTTCTCCCATGCAATGAACATTGTGATAGGGCCAAAAGAAGATAGGCATCTCATGACTGGTCTCCACACTGTAGCTGATATCTATTGTGCTGATTGCCATGAGGTGTTGGGTTGGAAGTATGAACGAGCTTATGAGGCAACACAGAAGTACAAGGAAGGAAAGTTCATATTGGAGAAGTCGAAGATTGTTCTTTATATTCTACTTAATATAGGTAGAGATTGTACCTGTATTTTTGCTATACTAATCAGTCTATATATGGACATCTCTTTCAATGGTTTAGTGTGTAATTTATTTAAGCATGCTAGAAAGTTAATATTGTGTACTACCAAAAAGAAATTTAGTGTTGTGGTGAACTAATTTGCTAGCTTTGAGAGTTAATATTGTATATTACCAAAAGTAAATTTACTGTGGTGGTGAACTAACTTTTAAGTTACTTTCAAAACTAATATTGATTTTTCTATAAGTCCTTTTTTAGGCAAATACTCCTAGATTAGAAAACCTGTTCTTAAGGTGGAGGAAGAACTGCATTCATGATCCATCCAAGAGAAAACTTCTTAAGCATTCAAATTTAGCAAGAGAAAATTGGCAGGTTCTATATGTGTGTGTGTGTGGATTATTAAAATTGGCAGGTTGAATACATTAATATTTGATAGGATGCATCTATAAATATATATGTAGATTTTACATTAATATTTGACAGGTTTGATGGAATGTATATGTATGTGAATTTTTAAAGTTGGCAAATTTGAGTACATTGATATTTGGCAGGTTCTTTCTTAAAAATAAAAAAAAAAATAAAAAATAAAAAAGGCAGGTTGTTGAAATAGTTGGAAAGAAATTGAAAAAAAAAAATTTAGCAGGTTGTTGAAATAGTTGGAAAGAAATTGAAAAGAAAAAAAAAATGGCAGGTTGTGGAGGATATTCCAACTGTTGGAATAGATGAATTTGAAAAAGAAGAATAGTTGAATTTGAAACAAAAAAATGATAGTTGGAAAAGTAATAATAAAGAAAGATTAAAAAAAATAATATTTTAATAAAAAGATGAGATATAGAGTTTTGGGATGTTAGGTGTATTGTAAAATGATATGGTATAATTGATAAAGTAGTTTTTTAAAATGATAAAATAGGATGAGATATAGCATCCAGATGCAGATGCTCTTAATTTGAGTGTTTTTTTTTTTTTTCTTTATTAATGTTTTGTCTCCACCATCTAGAGCCATATAGAACTTACTTTTACAAGTATAGGAATCTGTGCGTGCCTATGAGAATGCGAAAATAGTAGTCACGGAATTTTGTAGTTGAATGAACACTTCTCTATGAATTTAGAGGAAAAATGGTTTGAGATATGAAGTTTGTTGTAATTATTTATTAAAAAAATATATATATAAATAAAAGGAACGGATAAAAATATACTCCTATAGAAAGAAACGTGTGGTGAGATAGTAAAAGAAGACTTTTACAGGAAAACTAATTAAAGGGAAGGGTTAAAAATAAATAAATAAATAATAAATAGGGCCATGTCAGTACTTAGTATATATATATATAAGAGTATTATATATATATATATATATATATATATATTTATTGTTCATTTGATTCTTGACAGTTATAATCTTTTATATATAGGTTGTGTTTATCAAATATATATATATATATATATATATATATATATATATATATATAGGTTGTGAGTTTTGTTATTTTTATTTCTTAAATTTATGAAACTAAATTCACATTATTTTTTAAATTTTATATATATATATATATATATTATATATATGTGTGTGTGTGTTTAACTTGAATATTCTTAATTAAAACCCCTTCTACCAAAAAAAAAAACCTTTAAAACCTTTAATAATTTATATGGTTTTTTATTTATTTATTATCAATAATATATATATATATATATAAATAGCTATAACTTGGTACAGTATGCAACGGTACGCCGAAATAGGTCGGTAGCGAAACATTCCGTTTTAATAGATAAATCAAAATGATTTCCGAAATGGTATTCATAACATTACTTTTTTTTTAATTATTTTTAAAAAATATAATTTAAATTATGTGTTTTTTAATGCTTTAGCCTCCAAAAAAAGCTATTAAAAAAATCTGGACTCTTTAATTCCAATATTCATGAGATTGAAACATTAAAAGAAAAATTATATCTCAAAACACGCGCGCGCACACACGCGCACACACACACACACACACACACACATATATATATTACATAGATTAAATTAGCGACATAGTCATTTATGTTTTTCAAAAAACTTATATATTTAATCTCCTGTAAACATTTACGGCTTCGTTAATTGGATTGGATTAAAGGATAACAAATATTGTGCTTTAGTCTATATAATAATAATAATAATAATAGGTAAAACAGAGAAAAAATCCTATTAAATTTCAAATTGGAATTCAATTAGAGTCTAATTTTGTGTTATGTGTTTCATCTAATCTAAATTTTAGAATTTTGTGCCAAGTGAGTTAATTTAGTGTAGAAATTGAATTTCAATTAGAGTTTAATTTTGCACTACGTGTCTTATCCAATCTAAAATTTTGATTTTTTGTGCTAAATTAGTTAATTTAGTGTATAAAATGATGAGTCCAATATAATAAACCATAAAAAACATAATGATATAACTGAAAAAAATTCAAAATTTTAAGTCATTTATATATATGTGTGTGTGTGTGTATTTATATATCTATATACATAATAATAGGTAAAGCAGAGAGGAAATCCAATTAGATTTCAATTAGATTCTAAATTTTGCGCCACTTGTCCTAAGCAAAACTTTAAAAAAAAAAAAAAAATCTAAGTAGATTATAAATTTGACTCCAATTTTGTGTCATGTATCTTATCTAAATTTTCTAATTTTTGTGCCCAAATAAATGATGCATTAACGTTTAACATGGAAGCCAAGAAAATCACAATGATAATACTTATTGGCCTAAGTAAGAACATCTCACATGCACACTTTTATGGGTGATCTTAATAGAGTCTGAAACTCTTCTAATCCTACAACTAGAACCAAGGAGTCCAATGAGAAAGACTATAAAAGTAAAACATCATCTCCTCCTAATTTCATATCGTCATCCCATGTCTCCTCCTCTCTCAACCTCTACCAACTAGATCCACACACTACCCTCTTATTTTTCTTACGGATTTCTCAAAGAAAGGCCGGGTTCAAACACAATATTTAATCTCACTCTTCCTTGCTTCACACTCTCGTACATTAGCACTTCATTGACGCCTCCAAAAAGATTCTAAGTTCAATGATCAATTCTTATTTTTTAATAGTTTTTAGTGTGTCTGGATTAAAATTTTGTTAATTTGTTAAAAGTGGACAAAAATATAGTCATATATATTATATTAAGTTGAAATTCAATTTTCGAATTCAAATCGAATCAAATTAATTTCTAATTGTAGTTTAAATTGTGCAATGTGTCCAATTTGATTTTTAAATGTTGGTGTTAAGTTACCTTTATTCATAATGCTCAATGTAAAAACTGAATCTACCAAGATAAATATCTTATCATCACAATTTTGCAAGATTATTGTTTTAATCATTTTCAGGTGTGGATTTTGAGATTAAGTTAATCACAATTGGTGGGAGAAGATTGAAGCTTACAATTTGGGACAAAGGCAACGGCTAGAATTATTTTGAATTATAGTTTCATTTTAATCTTTGATTAATGATGCTTTTGGAAGTGATAGTTTATGCTAACATGTAATCTTTCTCTTCTTTCAAGTTAGTCATTGCTTTTGGTGCATAAATAGATTGTAAAGCTATTAACAATTGATGAAAGATATGTATATATGATTTTTAGTTAGGTGAACTTTTAGATTTTAATAGAAACATTTAACCTTCGGATGTTGAAAAAACAAGAAGGTAAAATGTTTTGTAAATTTTAATTTTGTGAAACTGATTAATGGCAATTTGAAGTGTTAAAAGAGACGACAATATTGACTTCAGCTTGAAACATACTCAAAATAAACTCAAGAACAGCGTATTAGACATGTCTATAGGGGAAAAGTGCTATCTGATGGCATCTCCACTAAAAACTGTGAATTGCAACACACTTCTAATTCCAATACGCTATTCATGTCCAATTTTACTAGAAACTTTTGAAGAAAGTTCCATTAATGTCCTTTTATATATTTTAAATAATAAAATGCAATATTCTCTTTTTTCTTCAATGTAGCATCAGTTAAATAATAAAATGCAATATTCTCTTTTTTTATTCATTGTTTTATCTAATGCTATCTTATGTATGATAAACCAAAAAAAAAAAAAAAAAGACCAATAGCATTACTTAAATAATAAAATGCAATATATATATATATATATATATTTTTAATTGTTTGATTTAATTCTATTATTTGTGTGATAAACCCAAAAAAATAAAAACAAAAATAAAAACAAAAAAAATTGGCCAATAACATCATTATAATTAACCAATCTCGTGCGGTAGCACGGGATTACATACTAGTCTATATCTATATATATAATAATAGGCGAAACAAAGAGAAACTCAAATAGAATTCCAAATTAGAGTTTCAATTTTATGCCATGTGTCATTCCAATTGTTCAATTAGAATCTAAAATTGGAGTCCAATTTTACTATACACGTGTACAAAGAAAATAATCAGAAGAATATAATATGATTTGGGGTTGTTTTCGAGAGAACCATTACTCTGATTCATTGTTTTTATTTAATTTATTTTTACGTAGGTTCATTGTTCTCTTGGTTCAAACTTCAAAGTGCCTAGGGAACTAAACAGGAAGCCAAATATGGAAAGTGGCCATGGGAATTGAAAATAAATTTCAAAAAATTAATTAAAAATAAAAAATGAAAGAATATTGCAAGAGATGCACCACTAGGAAAAATTGAATTCCAATTAAAATTCATTGGACTTGGTAATGAGATAAGATGAAATTAATAACACATTAAACACTCATGCTTTGGGAATCGGTAGTACCAATCTAAATTCATTGGACTTGTTTTGTGATAATACAACTATGAAGGATGTATAAAAACACGCACAAATCCATCTCTCTATAAAAAGAGATTGAAGAGAATTTCTTTTATCAACCATGCAACTTCAAAGGTTTTTTCTTCACATAAATGCTCATTATATTACAAAATTACTCATCGTAAAACTACAAAATGAGTACAACTCTGAGGGGTTTTTTTTTTTTTTTTTTTAAGTTACGAAAATTTCAATCACTAATAAAGATTGAAGATTCAAAATTGTGAATGGATCTTTTGGATAAATATCATCACCAAGGTTCTTCATTCTGAGTAATATTTCCATTTAGTTTTGATTCTCTTGATTAATATAGTGATGAGTTTGTGTGTATGCGCATACATTGAGTCAATATTAACATTTTTTGAAATCCTTTGGTCCTTGCTTGATGATTGACTTCTCTTGTAGATATCAATCTTGCACGAAAATGGCTTTCAACCTATTTGGTGTGACCTTATTGAAAACAATATTTAGCACATGTGAAGAATATCCAATGTCTATATATATATATATATATATTGCTAATTTTTGTTAATAAAATTTTATGGTTAATAAGCTTTCAACTTATTTGGTGTGACCTTATTGAAAACAATATTTAGCACATGGGAAGAATATCCAATGTATATATATATATATATATATATATATATACTGCTAAGTTTTGTTAATAAAATTTTATGGTTAATAAAATGAATTTAGACTTAACTGAGCCTTTTAAATATGAATAAACTTATGATTAATAATATATCCATTCCCATGCAGTAGCATGGGTTACATACTAGTAAATAATAATAGGTGAAGTAGAGAGAGTATGAAATTGGAATTCCAAATTAGAACTCTGATTGTGTGCCACATGTACACACCAATTTCAGTCAATTAACACTGTGCTCTTTTATTTTCA
This sequence comes from Quercus variabilis, assembly GCA_030445155.1. Lineage (NCBI taxonomy): Eukaryota > Viridiplantae > Streptophyta > Magnoliopsida > Fagales > Fagaceae > Quercus > Quercus variabilis. The sequence continues at coordinate 7,270,745 of CP129451.1, forward strand.
GGTTCACCTCCCCTTCTCAAAACACAAAATCCTTCCTCTCCTTCAATATACAACTCCCCTTTTCTTCAATGAATGCTATGGAATTTCAAAAGAAAATCTTGACATCAATGATGCATGCCTTTGGGTATTTCTGTATCTTATATAGGAAGAGGTTTTGCATCTATTCCGACTGTACTTTTCTGCACAATTTTAATGGTCTTGGTGGTTCTGCATCTATTCCAATTGTACTTTTCTTCACAATTTTAATGGTCCTGGTTTATGCTCTACAAAACAAATTCTTCCTAAGGTTTGATTACTCCTTTATTTCATCTGCCTATGCTTTCCTTCCTTTTTGTGAATAATTTTTATTCTTTAATTATATAAGTTTTTTTTTGTTTTCCTATGATTGATGTTGCATGTTTATTTTCTGTTTCATTAGTTTCTCCTTTTGTCAAACAAAAAACTTCCACCTTCATCATTGGCGCTCTCTCTCAAAGCCCAAAACCAAAGCCAGCAACGCGCACACAGATCATTCCAAGCAAACCCATTTAAAAGCAAAAAATTACTCTTTTTTTTTGTATTTTTGATTCCCTTCTTCTTATTCGTCCGTCGCAAAAAACCCTTTTTCCCAATCATGCTTTCACAATTTTCTTTTCGGGAATTTTGGATTTTAGCTCAACAATGAATTTTACTTTGATCAGTGGCTAGTGGGCATGTCATTAAACGCGCCAAGTACAAGACCTCCCCAAAGGCGTTGGTACTCCTGGTGTTTTAAAAATGGTATATTGGGAAGGCATAATTTTTTTGTGGGTGTTTTTTAAAAAAAAAAAATTAATTTTTTTATATCCACTTCATAAATCTTTGAACTTTATGGTTGGATTGTGATATTATTAGTTTATTGTGCAATTTCCCAATCTGGTTCTTGGTTGATTTTAGTGAAGAAGCTATGATCAAGTGTTAATTTTTATTTTAGCCATTCTTGGTTTTATGGTAGTTTTATGGGAATTGGATTTTAAGGATTGGAAATGGTGAATATGAGAATGTAGATGGAGAAAGCTGGATTAAGATTCCAGAGGATTTATTAATAAAACCAACCAAAGATCCAATAGCTGATATCATTAATGTCACATATCTTGATATGCATAATAAGATGAAAGACTCACAATACCTGCAAGAGAGAGCAATTTTAGCACCAAAAAATGAAATTGTTAACAGAATAAATGATCAGATTCTTTCTTTAGTTGATGAAGAAGAACGTGTCTATCTTAGCTCAAATACAATACGCAAAAGTTCTAATAGCATTATTGATTTAGACATGTTGTATGCAGTAGAGTTTCTGAATTCACTTGAGTTTCTTGGAATTCCCAAACACAAACTAAAGCTAAAAGTTGGAATCCCTATAATGTTATTGAGAAACCTTAATCACACTGCAGGTTTATGTAATGGAACACGGTTGATTGTCACCCAACTTGCTGATTGGGTTATTGAGGCAAAGATTATAAGTGGGACAAATATTGGCTCTAAAGTCTTTATTCCAAGAATTATTTTGTCCCCTAAAGAATCGAAGTGGCCATTCATTCTGAAGCGAAGACAATTCCCAATTTCTGTTTCATTTGCAATGACAATAAACAAAAGCCAGGGCCAATCTTTAAATAGAGTAGGACTGTTTTTACCACAGCTTGTTTTCACTCATGGCCAGTTATATGTTGCAATATCTAGAGTCACTAATAGAAATGCTCTTAAAATCTTGATAGTAAATGACAAGAACCGAACACAGTTCCTGGCTAAAAACATAGTGTACAAAGAAATATTTTCTAATTTACCAAAAGGTATATGATATCCTATTTGTAAACTTTAATTGATCTACAAAGACATGGTGGTTTTATTTTACAGTGTTTTTAAAGTAAAACTTCTATTATCATTTTTAATAGTATCTCTAATACATTTATATTTTATTGCAATTGTCTGGTATAACAATGTCCAAAGGATACAACTATCTTGATCAAATATCTGATGCTAAGGAGACATGGAGAATTAGAGTGAGAACATGCAAAATGTGGAAAACAGTGAATAAGAGAAGTGGAATTAACTTCATCAGTCTTGACATGATCTTTATCGATGAAAAGGTTATCATACTTAACAAAAATAAAATGTTTGAATCTTTTAACTATTCATTATATTTGTTATATAATATATAAACTAACTTTTGACTTCCATTTTCCTTTTTACAGAAAAACTTAATGCATGCAATTGTAAAAAAGAATGTGTTTCAAAAATTTAGTGCCATCCTCCATGAAGGAGGAACCTTTATCATTTCAAAATTTAAAGTAATTGTGACAAATAAAGGTTATAGACCGGTTTCAAATGACCTAAACGATCATTTTCCTCTTAACAACTTCGATTAAAGAGTGCAATGAAGAAAGTGAACTCATACCTATGCATGCCTTTGAATTTGCAACATATAATTGTATCAACAATCTTTTGAATGACAATTCTTACCTAACAGCTAAATTATGTTTTACTTCACCTCTTCCCCATTTTAATTAATCAAAATTCATCCTTCAAAAATTATTTTTTACGTGTATATACTTGCAGATATGATTGGCCAACTTACTGCTGTTAGACCCATTGAACAAGTTCACTTTGACTGTGGCTCTACAAATATAAGAAATCTTCAAATTCTACTACCTGAGTAAGGAACATTTCATTTTGCTCCCATTTATGGCTGAGTTTGATAAAATCAATAAGAAGTAATTGTCATCTCAACCTATTTCAACTTCGTACCTTTTTTTTAAAAGGAAATATCAGTACCTTTTTAAGTTAATCTACTTTGCATCTAAAGTTGTTCCACTTAGCTAGCTATAAAGTGTTTGGTAGGTGTACACAGGCTTTGTTGTGTTTTGTAGTAAGATCATCTTACTTTCATTGGTCCTAGGCTAATGTGGGCTCATCTGATCACTGATGGTTACATCATACGAATTATTAGTGCTCAAGTTCAAAGAGGAGCCCCTGGGAGAGTTGGCATGTCTGTAGCAATTAAAGTAGTTCCTCTTGGGAGGATATTTGTCTTTAATATATGATTTTTAGGAAAGGTATTGAAATTACAAGATATAAAGCATAGTCGTGCCAGCTAAATTAGTGTCTTACACAACATCTGAACTTTTCAATGGAGTGAAAATATAGGATTGGTTTTTGTATGCAACTCACTTTTCCATTTTTTATTTTTATTATTATTTTAAGAAAGTAATAAGGAGTCTTTCTTTTTGGATACCTCAAAATAATTCTTGTTTCTTCATATGACTCTGTTTGCTATTCTGAGAAAATTAAATGATAATAGAAATATATCAATGTCTCTGAACCCATGCTCTTTTATTTCTATTCATCTTTCTTCCAACTTGGTTTCAACCCACCACCCTATGTATATGAAAAAATGTCATTTTTAAATATTTGAACCATAAAATCTACTTGCAAAGTACTTTTAGCTGAGTTTGAACACCAATGACCAGATTGGACTTTTGAACCTAGTCGTGTTGCACATTTATGGATATAAAGTTCAACTCTATTATAATTAATCAAATTTAAATGTTTTTTTTTTTTTTTGAGAACCAATCAAATTTAAATGTTAAGTTTTATTTTAGTAACATTCAATAATTATTATTAATTTTATAGTATGGATGGAAAGGCAGGTTGGGTTTGGACCTTGCTATCTTGCACACACTGTTAAGTTGACTAGGTATCATTTCTAAATGGATTTTAGAAAGGGTTGCACTGAATATAATTCTATTTAAAAATTGAACACGAGATGCACATTGCACACCTCATAAAAGTTATACTTGAATTTCCAATTGCATATTTTGAAATCTTTTAGAGTACTTAATAGAGATGGTTAAAGTAATATTGGACTCAATGCTACAATAGGTATTGGTTATGGCATGAGATTTTGGCAGGCCTGCCATGAAACCATGCTATTAAGTATTAAAAATGTGAAAATTATTTAACAATGTTCCCAATTGCTTTATGTGATCACTTATTCAAAACGTTTATCTGTTAAGTATGAGTTTACTATGGTTCTATTATTCAGTTAAATTTGTTTGTTTGAATTAACTTCTTTCTCCTTTTAGGCTTCCTATGTGTTCCCTTTTGGTTGTGTAAATATAGAGGTGAATTGCTTATTCATTTTTTCAAGTTTTCCACTCTTTGAATTATTAACACTAGGATTGTTGAGGCCTACTGGTAGTTGATCTAGTTGATAACTTCTCTGAACTCTGGGCATAAGTTAGACTGGCTGTAGCCTTTTTCTGTTTTAACTACTGTATTTAATTATGAATGGTAGCAAATCTCAATTTTTAATGTCTTTTGAATGCTGTAATGTACCGTTAGGGACAAAGAGCTAAAAATATCATTGTGGTATGAAAGTGCTGAAACAATTACTAAAAATGACTTCAAAGAAGATGAAAGTCCTTATATAATTATTGTTACTTCAACAACTATAAAAGCATTCCAAGGTACTGAAAGATAGGTAGTATATGTATATATAATACTTTTTATATATATAAAAAATATGTGTATAACAAATTCTTCAATGTGTTTTATGGTTTTTTTTAAAAGGCAAACTGAATCTTAACACCACAAGTGCAAGTAAAGTTTACATTAATTTGGACATTACAGAGGTTTCTGAGCTCATTGACAAGTTCATAAACATTTACTTTACTAATTCTCTATGATGGATTATGAATGGATTTTTTTTTTAAAAAAAAAAATTGATCTCTTGCTTTCTTTAGATATAAAGTTGTTGAGGATGAATACGATAATGTTGTTCGATCTATTCCAACATGTGACAAAAAACCCAATCTAAATCAGAATTGATATTGTAAACTATGATGTCATTGGCAGAAATTAAAGCATTGGAATGGGTGGAAGGAGTCAAGGTTTTCTCATCTTGAACTGTTTCAAATCTAAATCTTTATTATTCAATTAAAACTAACTAGAATGACTAATTTTGCAGGAAAGATTTTTTTTACCTATTATGCTGATATTGTAAACATAGAAATAGAATTTGGGTGGAATTATATCTCATGTCAACTTTGCAAGCAAAAAGTAAAACAACAAAATAATATGTTTTGGTGTAACAGTTGCAATTCTGAATCTCAGTTCCCTATGCCTAGGTGACCAAATTCTTCATTGTTTATACCATATAACTGTTCAAATGAGTGCATAGGAAAACAAAATGATAATTGTTTTAATTATAAATGTACAAATGACCTTATTACACTTTCTAACTTCTCTCATTATTATATACAGTTACAAACTACAAATCCAAGTGAACGATCATACTGGGACATCTTTTTTGTTCTTTTTGATAAAGATGCAGAAAAAATAATTCAAAAAACTGCTATGCAACTCTCTTCAAAAGTATCTAATCTAAATTCTTAATCACTTTCAATTTTATGCTTAAACCTAATATTTTTATTATACTAACAATGTATGGGCTTTACATTGTATTGTGTAGAATCAAGAGCCAAATAAAGTACCTCAAGAAATTCAAAACTTGCTTGGAAAATCTTATACATTCCAAATAAAAGTTGATGATTACAATGTCAACGAGGGATGGGAAGTTTACACTATCACAAGTGTCTTTAAATCTAAGTCTAACAAACATTCAAAAAATAATGTTTGCAAACAGCATTCAGATTAAACCATCAGAAACACTATTCAACCATCACCAAACTATTGCAAACAATCCTATTGCTACTTCAAATATTAAACTACTTACAAGCTTGAAGGATGTAACTGATGACAACCTAATAGATGACGTCTTTGGAAATACACAATTGGTAAGAAGACAAAAACTCATTATTAATTGCTTAATTATAACCTTTCTTACTAATAATGTTTTTTTGTTATCCTTATTAGAAATTTAAACATTTATGCACAATGAACAATGAATCTGTATTCTCCCCTTACTGTGCAGAAAGATCTTACAAAAAAAAAACCTCTAAGCAAACTTCTAACAACAAAACAGGCAGCTCCCAGAATAAGAAGAAGAAGTGATTGCATATCATATGTCCTAATAATTTTACTTCTATTATGTAATACATATGGAAAAATTAAACTTGTGCATTAAGTTGTGCATTTGTATAAATTGAGTTACTATATCTTAACGATAGTAGTGGATTTTGTTTTGATTATCATAAAAACATATTGCTAAGTTTTGTTAATAAAATTTTTTGCTTAATAATATGAATTTAGACTTAACTAAGCCTTTTAAATATGAATAAACTCATGATTAACAATTTATCAATTCCTATGCAGTAGCACGAGTTACATGCTAGTATATATTAATTGGTAAAGCTTAGAGAAAATTGAATTAAAATTTGAAATTATAATTCAATTTTACGCCATGTGTCCAAATTTATGTGAGAATTTCACCATAATTATCCACTTAAACTTGTGCCATGTGTTTATTTAAGTTTTTTTAATCTTTATGTCAAGTGAGTTAATAAGTGCAAAATACTAAAAATCTAATATTAATGAACTATAAAATAAATAAATAAATAAAACTCACATATACTCAATAAAAATCATCACATTTTTCTCAGAAAAATAAATAAAATAAAAATTATCACATAACAAAAATCACCACACGTTCTATCTTATTAAAAATTAGAAAAAAAAATGATCATAAATAGTATTAAATGTAGGTAAGAATTTTAATATGTGACTAATCATGTTTACTTTTAAAATATAATTTGACTAATTATTTATATTTTATGATAAAAATTGTGTTTAATTTTAAATATATCTATATTTATGCATGAATGCATGTGTTACATGCTTTAAAAAATATTAATTTGACTAATTATTTATATTTTTATAATAAAAATTTTGTTTAATTTTAAATGTATCCATGCGTTTGCATGAAGTTACAAGCTAGTTTTAAATAATATATAAATACTCCTAAATGTATGGAATTATGTTAGGTAGACCTTAAAAACCAAAACAAAACAAAACGTTTCCAATTCGCTTTCAACCATTATGTTCCATCTCTCTCATCTTCTTCTTTTGCATTTCCTCCACGTAATCTCTTATCTCTCCCCCATCCGGTGCCTCATCCTTAATCCCTAAACAATTTATATATATATATATATATATATATATATATCAATGTTTTCAAATTCACACACAAATTGTATTCCTAAACTCTCTTTTTTATATATTAAGTTTAACATTTCCAAACCAAAAATCAAGCCTCTCTTAATAGTTGAAAACACACACAAAAAAAAAAAAGAAAAAAAAAAAAGAAGAAGAGTAAATTAGCAAATTTTGTTTTAATTTTTATTTCACTATTCACCACGACAAACACTTTAAAGTTTTCTTGTTATCACCGCCTCCACAACCTACAAAAATAACTTTAGGAGACAACCAGCAAAAATAACACACCAAAAACTAAAGGATAATAAATATACATGAAATATGGTTAATATTCTTGTACATCGAGTAAACTATTGTATTAAGGGCACTGCCCTAGAAGCGGAGTGAAAGCTAATGTTTGCTATAATGTTGCTATCTTTGTGCTGTTGGGTAGAGAATTGATGGAGAAAATTGGCGTTTACCTCTTTTGCGCAAAAAATCTAGCATTTTGCCATATTTCTTAAACTAATTAGGGAAATACCCCTCTTTTAAAACTCAATTTTTTCAAATCGAGTTAAACCCTATAGTGTCGTTTTAAGGAACTTATAATGACTTTTTAAAGAGCCTATAGTGGCGTTTTGGAACTCGAGCTCCATGAACTCGAGTTATAGGTTAAAAAAAAAAAAAAACTTGCATGGAACTCGAGTTCTAAAACGCCACATAGGCTCCTTAAAACGCCACTATAGGGCTCCATATTTTTTTTTTTTTTTAAACTCAATTTTGAGAAAATCGAGGGAAATTTTCCTAATTAATTTGGGAAAGGGAATAAAATGTTGGATTTTTTGTGTGAAAGGGACAAAGGCCAATTTTATCCGTGAATTGGCACAGTTATTTTCATGATCTTTTGTTGTTATTTTTACTGTCTAATTATACATAACTTTAATTCAAACTGAATAAAAGTGGATTTGATTCTCATTTGAAATACGCGATCACAATGGTTTTCTCCTTCATGCCAAATATTGTCTATATCTATCATTCACACAACCCTTTCTTTTTTAATTTATTTATCAAGTTTTAAGAGTTAAGACAGCTCATTCATTATCATAATGATGACCTTGAATTATTTGAAACAAAATGGATTTATTTTTTGTCTCATAATCCCTCAATAGTGTATATATCATGACACGTCATATCCTTGTACTTATTTTTATTTCTCCATATGTTGCTTTTGAAGTATAATATAGCATATTTGGCTCCTTTATACTTCTTTACACTTCAAAGATATATCTTTTTATACAATAGTTATATGAAAAACAGGTCTTTGTGTCTTTTTTTTTTTTGTTTTTTCTATCCAATGTTTATTAACGACAATTCGAATAGTCAAATACACTGTTAGTCATAGAGCCTTAGACCCGACCTGCTGAAACTAACAATGCTATTTTTGAAAGACGGAACTCTGCCCCCAGGGGATCCTAATTCGATCAAAACAGGCTTACTTTAAATACTTTCTGATCATGAAAGACATTTTCTTAAAGAAATTAACGAGTTTAAATTAAATTAGAATATGGTGTAAAATCCAGTATTTACTCACTCCAATGACAATATGATACACCGGCATTTCACACATTAATGAAGTTGACGCAAATGCCTCAACCCCGTAATACAGTTTTATCTAATGTACTCTTCTGATAAAGTTTTGAAATTGAATATGTATTTTCTGCTTGAATTGCCCAATAAAGAATTTTATTTCTATTCTTTTGAAGTTAGTTATTGTTCCTTCATTTTCTGTCTCAATTCTCAGCTACTGGAGAAGAGCTACATAAAAGCTTTTTAACATTATGCTCTATATAAGACCCTAGAGGGCCTAGACCCTTTCTTCTTTCAATTTAATATATAAGCTATCATGCTTAATGTATGCACGGAGATTAAAAATAGAAAAGAAAGCCATCATGTCCAATCTGAGAACCTTCTGCATGATGAAACATACTATATAACATGTCCGATCTGAGACTTTTTTTTTTTTTTTTTTTTTGAGGAGAGAGAGAGAGAGGCGACTTGGCCTCGTAGAAAATAATAGGAACATGTTACTGACCCGATTAACCAAATTTAATATATTTAAACTAAAATGTAAACTCCCACTATATATGCATGTTGTGTAATCAATTTTCTAAGGTTCAAAACTGTGAGAACGATGAACTCCCGTACACAAGTTCAGGACCAATGTTCTTTCTCAAAAACAAAAAAAAAAAAGTTCAGGGCCAATGTTCATACATGTATACCAAATGAAAAAAAGAAGAAAAAATAGAAGAAAAGGTACACAGGCACAGATAGTCATAGGAGTTCTCTGCCTAACGCACAGGGGTCTGTGGAGTCCTATGCGCTAGACAGTAGTAGTGTGGTTTCTTTCTCTTAGAGAAAGCCTTCGTCCCTCGTGTAACTTGGTTACTAGTAGGGTTTTCGTTCTCTGCTCCTTTCCTGAGTGTGGGAGTTCAGAAAGTTTGAGTATGGAGGAGTTAACCCATAGATGTGATCGGTTATCATTGTCTGCTAAAGAAGGTGAGAAGGTTATCTTGACCAAGTCTCATGCGTCAACAAACCATGTGTTGGCAGCGAAATTTTTTACAAAGAGGACGTTGAATATGGAGGCAGTAGTACGTACTTTCCGCCCCCTGTGGCGCACTAAGGAGAGCTTCGTAGCAACGAATATGGGAAATAACGTAATGCTATTCACGTTCGGACTGGCGGTGGATGCTGAGAAAGTATTGCTAGGGGAACCATGGTCATATGATCGGCACCTGGTTATTCTACAACGGTTTGACGGTAGTAAACCTATCTCAGAACTAGAGTTTAAATTCTGCACGTTCTGGGTGCAAATCCACGACCTTCCGTTCAAGTTTATGAACTCGGAAACGGCTTTGCAGATTGGGATGACGATTGGACCTGTGATTAAATCTCAGGACCTATCAGAGATGAAGGGAGGTTGCTTCATGAGGGTCCGTACAACCATAGATGTAACCCAGCCGCTGTGCCGGGGTAGAAAGATCGTGTTTGACGAGGATTCTGCAGGCTGGATTACCTTTCAGTATGAAAGACTACCTAATATATGCTACTGGTGTGGGCTGCTAACCCACGCTTCAAAGAGTGTGAAATGTGGCTGAAAAGCAAGGGGACTTTATCGGTGGATGACCAACAATTCGGGCAGTGGTTGAGAGCATCACAGTTCAGTCCACTAAAGAAACAAACAATCGAAGTTAAGGGTTATGATGATGAGAGAACCAAACCCCTCTCTGAAAATACATCAAGGCCTGACCGAGGCTCGCCGGGTACGCAGTTGGTGGAGGGGAAAAGGGACAGTGGGCTACTGGAAAAGAAGGAAGTAGTGGTGGAGGCTAGTACAGTGGGTGGCCTGGCCACAAATCCGGAAAGATCCATGATCGTAGGGCTGCAGAAAGCAGCACACCCTAGTCCGGATTTTGAGGCTATTATTGAGGAAATTGACAACGCAATAAATGTGGAGGTAAGGGAGACTCAGGGTGTGCGTGTGGGTATAAGGAGGATGCGTTGATATCGAGGTTGGTGGAAAAGTCCAAAGAGAACACGCCAAGTCCGGTTGGGGATATGGAGGGAGAGTTCGTCATGGGCTGGGTTGACCCAAATGAAATAAGTAAAGAAAGGAAGCAGGGGAGAGGTAAAAAGGCCGAAGGAGAGTTGGGGAAAAAAAGTTAATTCAATTGGGCCCAGCACAAGCCCATCACGCAAAGCAGGGAGTTGGACCAGAAAAAGCACTAGACCCATGCAGGAAAGTCACGGGGTTCTAATACAGGAGGGGGTGGGGTCTAAACGTAAATTGGAGGAGCCCAAGAAGCTGGAAATAAATGGGACTGAGGGGGAAAAAGGATTGAAAGTTGCAGAAGAAACCAAGAAGTTAAGTGTTCTCTTTGCCACTCATTTAGGATCGGCGGAGGTTGCTAAGCAACCCCACCGGGTCCAATGAGTGGCAAAGAGTTGGAACTGTCGGGAGCTTGGGAATTCTCAGATAGTAAACACCTTAAAGAAGGTGATTAGGATAGAAAAGCCCAAATTTGTTTTCTTAATGGAAACAAAATCAGATGAGGAGTAGATGACGGTGGTGCGAAATCGATGTGAATTTAAAGAAAGTTTTGTGGTTCCAAGCAATGGCCTTAGCGGAGGTTTGGCTCTTTTCCAGAGGGTTGATATAAAGGTTTCGATTCAGAGCTCTTCCTTGTCTCATATTGATGCAATTGTGGTGGAGGGTGATAATATTGGGCAGTGGCATCTCACCGGTTTTTATGGCAACTCGGACACTTCCTTAAGGGGTGAGTCTTGGAGCCTTTTGTCGTTCCTATGCAGTGGTTCTGACCTGCCTTGGATGGTTATAGGTGACTTCAACGAAATAATGTGTGCTTCGGAAAAGGAGGGAGGCCCAAGGAGGCCCATCACTCAAATGTTGAGATTTAAGAATACAGTGGACTCATGTGGGCTTAGAGAAATTAATTTTACTGGGCCGAAGTATACTTGGATTTACCAAAGGAAGGATGGTTTTCAAATAAGGGAAAGGCTTGATAGGGCCTTAGCATCTTCGGCCTGGGCCCTCTTATTCCCTTCTGCCAAGCTTTTTCATAAATCTTCATCCGTATCTGACCACAACCCCTTTTTGCTTAAGTTCTCTGCATCGTCTTTAGGTTTGAGTCTATGTGGCTGCAAGATCATAGATGCAAGAAAGTGGTGGTTGATGCTTGGAATGAAGGTCAAAATGGTGGATCGGCATTCCCAATCAATGCTTGCGTGGATTTGTGCAGAGACCGATTAGAAGTATGGAACGCAGCTGAGTTCGGCTATGTGGGTTTGCAAATCTTGCACTTCCAGAAGAAGTTAGAATGGTTAGAGTTGTAACCCACTTCGCCAATTACCATCAAAGAACTGAGGGAAACAAGAAGTGAGCTAAATTGCTAGTTAGAAAGGGAGGATGCGATGTAGAGACAGCATGCAAGGCTTAATTGGTTTAGGGAGGGTGACCGAAATACAAGATTTTTTCATTCTAAGGCGTTTAACCGTTTCCTGAAAAACTCCATAGATGGGGTTTTTGACCTGTTTGATGTTTGGAAAGAGAAAGACAGCGAAATTGAGAAATGTTTTGTGGATTACTACACCAAGCTCTTCACATCAACATACCCCGAAGACTTCTCGGAAATTATTGAGGCTGTTCAACTGAAAGTTTCCCAGGATATGAACTCCAGTCTTCTCAAAGAGTTTCTTCCCAGCGAAGTGTTCCAAGCCTTGAAGCAAATGTACCCTTTGAAAGCTCCTGGTCTCGATGGTATGCCTCCCCTCTTTTTCCAACATTTTTGGCCTATTGTGGGTAATGTGGTTACTAAATGTGTATTAGATTTTCTTAATTCTGGCATTATTCCCCTAAACTTCAATGCTACTCACATTGTCTTAGTCCCAAAAGTCAGTAATCCTAAAAGAGTCACTGATTATAGACCAATAAGTACCAAAGGAAGGATGGTTTTCAAATAAGGGAAAGGCTTGATAGGGCCTTAGCATCTTCGGCCTGGGCCCTCTTATTCCCTTCTGCCAAGCTTTTTCATAAATCTTCATCCATATCTGACCACAGCCCCCTTTTGCTTAAGTTCTCTGCATCGAACAAGAAAAAGAAACATAAAAGGGTCTTTAGGTTTGAGTCTATGTGGCTGCAAGATCATAGATGCGAGAAAGTGGTGGTTGATGCTTAGAATGAAGGTCAGAATGGTGGATCGGCATTCCCAATCAATGCTTGCATGGATTTATGTAGAGACTGATTAGAAGTATGGAATGCAGCTGAGTTCAGCCATGTGGGTTTGCAAATCTCACACTTCCAGAAGAAGTTGGAGTGGTTAGAGTTGCAACCCACTTCGCCAATTACCATCAAAGAAGTGAGGGAAACAAGAAGTGAGCTAAATTGCTAGTTAGAAAGGGAGGATGCGATGTGGAGACTGTAAGATTTGAGCTTGGATGTGTGTAAACAATGGTGAAGAAAACAATACAAGAAAGATGAGCAAGCGAGAGAAAAGAGAAAAAGAAGATTCTGAGAAGATGAATGAAATTGATTATGCCAAGCTTAACATATAATACATAACCCAGTGCTCTTATTTATAGAGCCTGAGAAATACATACAAAGTCTAAAACTATGGAAGCTTAATTGTAACTGTTTTGTAACAACCAAAACTAACCACCTCCACTAATCACGGAAGGCAGTTATGATCAGGTATGTAACTGCCTTCAGTTTTGGGTTCTGGGAATCACAGAGCAGAGCTTGAACTTGTGAAGGAGATGATGTAGAAAACGGTGACGTCTTGTGTTAATAGAAAACGCACCGTTTTCTATTAACATGAGTTTACTCCCTTTTAAGCGCACCGTTTCATTAATCATTCCCTTTAGTCATGCGACATCGTTTTGATGCTACTTCAATTTACCGTTGGAGAAAGTAGCCGTTATACTTCATCTTCTTTGCTGTTCCCAGAATTCAAGTCTTCCTTTTGCTTTGTCTGCCTTGTTTGCTCAGTATCTCTAACAGAGACAGCGTGCAAGGCTTAATTGGTTTAGGGAGGGTGACTGAAATACAATATTTTTTTCATTCTAAGGCGTCTAACCATTTCCTAAAAAACTCCATAGATGGGGTTTTTGACCTGTTTGATGTTTGGAAAGAGAAAGACAGCGAAATTGAGAAATGTTTTGTGGATTACTACGCCGAGCTCTTCACATTAACACACCCCGAAGACTTCTCAGAAATCATTGAGGCTGTTCAACTGAAAGTTTCCCAGGATATGAACTCCAGTCTTCTCAAAGAGTTTCTTCCCAGCAAAGTGTTCCAAGCCTTGAAGCAAATGTACCCTTTGAAAGCTCCTGGTCTCGATGGTATGCCTCCCCTCTTTTTCCAACATTTTTGGCCTACTGTGGGTAATGTGGTTACTAAATGTGTATTAGATTTTCTTAATTCTGGCATTATTCCCCTAAACTTTAATGCTACTCACATTGTCTTAGTCCCAAAAGTCAGTAATCCTAAAAGAGTCACTGATTATAGACCAATAAGTCTTTGTAATGTAATCTACAAACTAGCTTCTAAAACGTTGGCAAATAGACTGAAAAAGATCCTCCCCTCTATCATTAGTGACTCATAAAGTGCTTTTGTTAATGGTAGATTGATTACTAACAATGTCTTAGTTGCTTTTGAATGTATGCATCACATTGGCCAGAGGAAAACAAGGTCCATTGGTGAAATGGCGGTCAAGCTCGATATGAGCAAGGCCTACGACAGAGTGGAGTGGACTTGCCTTGACAGGATTATGGAGAAACTGGGCTTCCATCAGAGGTGGAGAAACTTAATGATGCAGTGTGTTTCCTTAGTTACCTATTCTGTGTGGATTAACGGTAAACCAAGGGGGCAGATAGTTCCTAAAAGGGGGTTGCGCCAAGGCGACCCTCTCTCCCCCTATCTCTTCTTGTTGTGTGCTGAAGGCCTTTCGACTTTGATTAAATCTGCTGTGTCTAATGGTGTTGTGGAGGGTATATCTGTGTGTAGGAGGGGACCTAGTATTTCTCATCTTTTCTTTGCAGACGATAGTATCATTTTCTGCAAAGCATCGTTTGAGGAATGTGACACATTACAATGTATACTGAAGGTGTATAAACAGGCTTCGGGGCAGCAACTGAATAAGGCCAAAATGTCCTTGTTCTTTAGCCCAAACACAAAAGGGGAAATAAAAAATGAAATTCAAGCCAAATTCGATGCACAGGTGATCAAGCAACACGAAAAGTACCTCGGGTTACCTGCTTTGGTGGGTAAGTATAAAAGGAATACGTTTAAGGAAATCAAGAAGAAACTGGCAAAGAAGTTAGTGGGATGGAAGGAAAAGCTCTTGTCAAAAGCTGGGAAGGAAATTCTGATAAAAGTTGTAGCCTAGGCAATCCCAACATACTCCATGAGCTACTTCAATATTCCTGACACGCTTTATGACGAGTTGACAAGCTTGGTTAGGAATTTCTGATGGGGTCAGTGTAATAATGTGAGGAAGTTGGCTTGGACTAGTTGGGAAAAGTTATGCACTCTAAAAGCCCAAGGGGGGATGGGTTTTAAACCGCTCAAGCAATTTAATCTTGCCTTACTAGCCAAACAAGGGTGGCGGTTACAAATGGGCAGGAACTCCTTACTGTTTTTGGTCTTTAAGGCTAGATATTTCCCCAACTGTGATTTTGTCCAAGCTTCTATGGGGAGCAAACCTTCCTATGTTTGGCGGAGTATAATGGCTGCTCAAGACATTGTTAGGAAGGGCTTAAGGTGGTAAGTGGGTAATGTAAAGAATATTCACATCTGGCATGATAGTTGGATCCCCCTCCCTTCTAGGTATAAGGTGTTCTCCCCACCCTCCCTTCTTCAAAGTGATGCTCGGGTCGAGGAGCTTATTGATACTGATACCAGGGAATGGAAAATGGAGATAATCCATAGTATTTTCCTCCCTTATGAAGCGGACCTTATCGGTGGGATCGCTTTAAGCTCTCAACTCCCTGATGATAAGCAAATTTGGGTTGTCACAGTAAATGGTAGATTTAATGTTAGGAGTGCATACAAGTTCGCTTTGGAGTTGTCCTCTGGAAGTGGGGTTGCATTAGCTTCAGATAACAACAATATGAGGAAATTTTGGGAGTACCTTTGGAGTATCAACATTCCCCATAAAGTGAAACATTTTGCTTGGCGTGTATGCAGGGAAATTCTTCCTGCCAAGGAAAACTTGAAGAGAAGGAAAATTATTGTGGACAGTAGATGTGATAGTTGCCAAGCTCATGAGGAGTCCTCAGGTCACCTGTTCTGGGGTTGCTACCATGCCCAGGAGATTTGGGCTATCTCAAAACTCTTCCCTAGTAACTGTGCTTGGCTTTTCCCTTCGTTTTTGGACTTGCTGTGGGTTATTGTTATGATAGAGTAATGGAGTCAGGACCGGATTGAGAAGGTCATTATGGTGGCCTAGATCATGTGGCAGAATAGGAATGAACAAAGGAATGGGGGCAAGGTTAAGAATGGCAGTTATGTGGTTCATGGCGCAGTGGACTACCTGTTGGAGTACCAAGCCTGCTGTTCTATGGTGGAGGTGCATAGACTAAGCCTGGCTGAGAACTGGTCCCCTCCACCCCCTCGGCATTACAAAATAAATGTTGATGGAGCGATTTTTGGAGCACAGAAAGCTGCTGGAATTGCTGTGCTGGTTCGTGATGTTGAGGGTTGTGTGGTTGGGGCTAGCAGTAAAAAAATTAGAGCTCCTCTTGGAGCGGTGGAGGTGGAAGCCAAGGCTTTGGAATTGGGGATTCAGTTTGCTAAAGACTTATTGATCCATGACTTCATTCTTAAGAGTGACTCATTGAATTTGATCAATGCTCTAAAGGAATCTGCTCTTCCCCCTGTTTTTGTTGTTGTTATCGTGTATGGTGTCCTGTCCTCCCTTCATATTTTTCGAAGTGTTGAGTTTTCTCATGTACGTAGGCTTGGCAATAGACCAGCCCACCTTTTAGCAAAGCATGCTTTAGGCATTGTTGATTTTTCTGCTTGGATAGAGGAGACCCCTTGTTTCATTGAACAAGCTCTTCTAGATGATGTAAATGGTTCCATTCTTGAGTAAAATTATCTATGCAGTCTTCTCATAAAAAAAAAAAAAAAAAAAAAAAAAAGGTACACAGGCAGTAAAAACCAAATACAAGGTAATAAAGCATTAGAGAATCAACACAATTCATTTATGAGCCTTTATTTGACAGACATCATTCCACAAGAATTCCAAAGCTTAATTATAATTTTGATATAAACTAGCTAACATATCATACGTGGGTTGGCAATATATACTAGTAATCTTGATGGAAGAAAATCTTAAAATGGTTTTTTTTTTTTTTTTTTGGCTTTTTACTTAATTATGTCACACCTCATACCTTTAAAATTGACATTCTACCATTTGTTGTATAGATTGTTGTTAGGAATTTAGACTCCCTTAAAACACAACCAGATTGACTAGCCTAGTTAATTAGCCAAGTTGTTACTTACTTAAATTATGCAATTCTAGGTTAAAACAATCAAACAATCATATCAAAAATATATAGTAGGGGAATAATAAATAACACAAGATATGATCACCCAGGAAAACCAAACCGGTAAAAAACCTGGGGAGGATTTTACCCACCGATCCTCAAGGTAAAACTGAATTCACTATGAAAGAATCGAAGTTCATACAAAAGGACTTACAAGCTCCCCGCTCGACTTCCTAATGCTACCTACCAGTAGAACTTACTGACACAACCCCGTGCAAGCTCTGAATCCACGGACTCCTTCTTTCTTGAATTCTTCAATCAACTACAAGCACCCACGCTTGATATTCTTTAAGCTTCAATGGTACCAACCTTATTGATCATCAAGATGTAGATAATCTCTATCTTGAAAACCCTAAGTTTATGTGAAGGAAAGCTCCTCAATGATCTCACAAGAGATTCACACAAACCGCAATATATGAGCAACAAAGACTTAGAGAGGTTTGGGTACAAAACCCTAAAAAATAAAAGGAGGTACAAGAGGCACTCTAATCTCTCTCTCCAAAAGTCCCAAAAACGTGGCTTAGGGTTTCCTTTATATAGTGGGAGAATTAGATCCGAAACCCTAATCCTTAATGGGCTTAAGCTGCTATTTAGGCCAACTTAAAATTCTGCAAATACGATTTTCGATCGATCGAGCCTGTTCTTCGATCGATCGAACCAGGCAGAATATGAAGTCTTCTTCTTGCAGCTTGTATGTTCTTGAATCTTGACTTGAATCAACTTGAGCATTGTCTAATAAAACCTATAGACTCTAAGATCTATATCTAGACAAGTTTGTGTTTACGATATGCCAATTGTTCTAAATATTTAGAACCTAACAAACTCCCCCTTTGGCAATTTGTGACAAAACTTTTATACAGAATGAAATGCTCAAATACAAGAACAACCTAATACAATAAAATGCTCATTACAACAAATTCAACTTAACTATTATCCATCAGTTGCAAGTGTAGATAGTAGCTCAATTAAATCAACCTGTATATTTTTTGAAATACTCAACAAACGTATAAACGCATGTGTGACAGAAAAAACAGTAAATCAACAAATATGCAAACTAACTCTCCCCCTAAGTTAGATACATCAAAAACAATGTTAACTCCCCCTAAACATAACATTCTTATATTTTCCACACATATTCCCACTTATCAACTATTTCTCCCCCTTTTTGTCACGTATTGACAAAGACAACTCAGATAAAGAGTAAACAGTTAACATACGCAATAAAGGATAAGAGAAAATAGAGAAAGAAGGGGACACAAAACAATTCAACTCTATAGAAAATAGAGATAGCTCCCCTTATGAACAACACAGGTTAAAAAAAACTTTTCTCCTCCTATCAAAAATAGGAAAAACAAAACAAGTTTTGGGAAAAACAGTATGGGGGAAAAAAGGGGGGGGGGAATCAGCAACAACAGTATCACCAACAGGACCAGGAACATCCTCACCAGCAAGACCAAAGTTAAAAACACACAAATCAAAATTAAAAACTAAGGTGAGGATATACATGAAGAAAAAATATTCTCTCTTTCAATAAAATGCAAACATGGCACTATGTGACTCATAAACAGTTGCATGAGTAGAGAAAATATATGCAAATGGATTATCCATCATATCTCTTAAGAAAAATATTTTCTATAGTTTTCACATAAGAAATAGCATATACTAGAATGTACAAAACTCAAAAATTAATCAATTAATTTTTAAATCAAGTTGAGTACCCAATTTAGCAAAGTGTATGCATGCTACGTGTGAAAACAATGAGAGATATGACTGCAAAATTGCAAGATGGATACAAAAACAAAGCAATGCATGTGATCCTAAACATAAATGATGTATGAAAAAAATTTTGGTAAAAAATGTAGAAACTGAAAATTTTTCAATTTCGATCTATCGAACATCAATCGAATTAGGCAGACTCAAACCAAAAATTTTAATCGCAATTTCGATTGATCGAAAAACAAGTTCGATCGATCGAAAGTCTGGAAAAATCAAATTTTTGAAAAACAGAGCATTTTAATGCAGAAACTCCTCAAAGCACATTGTTTTATAAAAAAATGCATGAGTATGAGACAAAAAGTTTTTCAAAAATACTTGAATTCAATCCAGATCTTCCAAAATCAAGATTTTCAATCAATTTGTCCTTAAAGCGCAAACATTAAACACATTTTGCATTAAAATCAAGGAATTTTTAATCTTGAATGGCCACAACAAGATCACACATAATAAAATGTACCAAGTTTAACAAAAAGTAACTTGTGTAGTGTGTGCAACTAGCAAAAGTTTGAGATACATGTGAGGTGATATGTGAATAGCAATTAATCACAAAGTCTACAAATTTTATCACACAGAATTTAAAAGAGACTATCACCTAAAGAGTTACATCCTATAACTCCCACATCTCCTAGAATATAAGCTTGCAATCATGTAACTTTCTTGTATTTTTGCCTCATAATTATGTGAGATGGCGTCAAACCTAATAATACACACGAATTTTAATTATGTGAGATGGCATCAAGCCTAATAGTACACACCAATTTTAAGCATTAAGCAATTAAGTTGAGGCTACACCTTATGTTCTTTTTGTGCATGTGCTGCACTTTCTCGAGTACAAAATCTTATGATATGCACTAAGATGTTCATGATTGGCTAGTGAACAGTGGTGAGATGGTTATTTATGCCTTTCTTAAAAGGATCAAGTCCAACAGTCAAACAATATGTGACTTCAAGATCAAGACAAAGTGATAAACACCATAAATATCTTTCCCACACAACATGCACTACAAAGTTTCAACTAGTCAAGTGCAATAAATAAGCTCATCAAAGCTAAACAAGGTACATAAACTAGTTATGTAAAGATAAGATGGCCAACCTTGATTATAAATCCAAGATATAATACAAAACACAAAAATCTTTTTGGTTTTAAAAGAAAATTTATGACCAAAAACAAAAAGCACATATTATGCTAAATGAATAATGCAAATGCAATGCATGACAATGCTTAACTAAGCTATAGAGGGTACACAAATAAGAAATATCAATTTCTTAATTAACCCATGAGTACATGTACAAACTAATACATACTCACACAAAATCAGAAATAGTTTAGCACAAACTATTCAAGTTTCTCCACAATGTCAAGCATGTTTTAAATCAAAAGAGAGATATCATAACTCATGTAATCCTCAAAACAAATAAAACAAGACTCAAAATAAAATATTTTTGTCTTTTTGAAATTTTTCAATGTTTTTGGATTTTTTTTAATAAAAAAAACAACCTAAAAAACAAAACAACCAAAAATGAAAACAAAACATGTCCACAAATAATTGAAAGAATTAAATCAGGGACAAGTTAGCAACACTCACCTTGGAGAATCTTTTCTCACCCATCTAGCACGAGTCTTCGACTTTATAGGTGAAAATTCATGTGAAGCAGAGTGTATTTGAGGGATTACACCAATCTTCTAAAAGAGACTAAAATTCTGCAAATTCCTTTCACAAGCCAACAAGCTTAACTTTTTCAAAAGAATATGAAACAATTTATATGGACTTATGGCAGGAGAAATATCATCACATATCCTAGATTGACATACAAAATGCTTAAATTTCAATTTATGACAATTAGGACGAATGTGACCAGAGATACCACAAAAGTGGCAAACAGGAACAAATTTAGGAACATCAGTATTCCTAACAACAAGTCTAGTCTCAGATTTAGGTTTTTGCCTCAACAAAGAACAATTCAGTCTAATATGACCAACAACACCACAAAGGTAACAGGTAGGCACAAAAATAGATTTCTTTTGCACACTAGCAGCAGGTTTAGACATAAGTTTAGAAACTTCAGCGTTAACATCAGAACTTTTACCTTTGTCTAACCTAGCAAAATAAGCATTTTCTTTATTATTCCTCTTGAAATGAGGGATATAAACTTTCTCAGTCTTAGGCTTAAGAGAAACAGAAACACTTCTGTTATCAACAACAGGCTTGGTACTAGTCAAATTTTCAATTTTAGGTTTAGATTCAACTAACTCTTGGTCCAAGCTTTTCATCTTCTCATCTTGAGAGGAAATTTGATTTCTGAAAAATTCATTCTTTTTATTAAACTCATCTAATCTCACAATCAAATCCTCTTTTTCAAGATTAGCCAATTTTAACTCTTCTTTAAATTTCTTAGAAATTTTCAAAGATTTAGATAATTCCTTACGAAGAGTTTCAAAAGCATCAAAAAAATCACAATAGTGTCATTTTTATTCAAAGCATCACAGGCATCAATAAAATCAGCAGAAGCATCAGCAGAAAGACACTTCAAATTATCCATGATAACAGGGGTCAAGAATCAGCTCAGAGATCAAAAGATCTACAACAGAAGAGCTACCTGTTCTGATACCACTTGTTAAGAATTTAGACCCCTTAAAACACAACCAAATTGAGTAGCCTAGTTAATTAGCCAAGTTGTTACTTACTCAAATTATGCAATTCTAAGTTAAAACAATCATACAATCATATCAAGAATATATAGCAGGGGAATAATAAATAACACAAGATATGATCACCCAAGAAAACCAAACCAGTAAAAAACCTGGGGAGAATTTTATCCACCGATCCTTAAGGCAAAACTGAATTCACTATGAAAGAATCAAAATTCATACAAAAGGACTTACAAGCTCCCCGCTCGACTTCCTAATGCTACCTATCAGTAGAACTTACTGACACGACCTCGTGCAAGCTCCGAATCCACAGACTCCTTCTTTCTTGAATTCTTCAATCAACTACAAGCACCACGCTTGATATTCTTTAAGCTTCAATGATAGCAACCTTGTTGATCATCAAGATGTAGATAATCTCTACCTTGAAAACCCTAAGTTTATGTGAAGGAAAGCTCCTCAATGATCTCACAAGAGATTCATACAAACTGCAATATATGAGCAACAAAGACTTAGAGAGGTTTGGGTACAAAACCCTAAAAAATAAAAGAAGGCACAAGAGGCACTCTAATCTCTCTCTCCAAAAGTCCCAAAAGCGTGGCTTAGGGTTTCCTTTATATAGTGGGAGAATTAGATCTGAAACCCTAATCCTTAATGGGCTTAAGCTGCTGTTTGGGCCGACTTAAAATTTTGCAGATACGATTCTCGATCGATCGAGCCTATTCTTTAATTGATCGAACCAGGCAGAATATGAAGTCTTCTTCCTGCAGCTTGTATGTTCTTAAATCTTGACTTGAATCACATTGAGCACTATCTAATAAAACCTATAGACTCTAAGATCTATAGCTAGACAAGTTTATGTTCACGATTTGCCAATTGTTCTAAACATTTAGAACCTAACAACTGTCAATCATAAAACCAAAGTTTTACAAGCGTTAAAGTTTTTTACCAACAAAAAAAATGTTGGCCCGTTTGGTAATGTTGTTTTAGTAATGTTGTTTATATTTTTTGAAAATATGTGTGGGTGAAAAAGTGTGAAAATATGTGTAATGTTGTTTAAAAATTAAAAACATGTGTTTAAACACATATACTAAACAGACTATTAAGTGTCAAAGGAGCAAGTGACAGATGGAGTTGTGGGTATGCATCATGCATGGTAGGGTCACTCGAGTTATAGAAAGAAAGTCTCAGCAAAAAAGAAAGAAAGTCTAGTTGCGAAATTCAAATTCCCATTTGTTAAACCATTTTGATTGGTGGATTTCAAAAGCTTTATTGGTTATAGAAAGAAAGTCTGAGGATCAGTTATTGTTCCCCGTACAAAAGTTGTTTTGAAAACTCTGTAACACAAGACGTACTGGCCAAAATGGGTAACTAGACATAACATTCCAACTATATAGTTAGTAGGCAATGTTTACAAACTATATTTTTTACTAGCATCTTGATTTTAAGAGGGTCGATTTTGGCCTATAAATCGAGTTTCAATGACTCGATTTTCATGCTCTAATCACGTCTGATGTGGCATCTTTTTCCACATGGCGTCCACCTGAAAATCGAGTCCCTAAGACTTGATTTATATCCCAAAATTACTTACAAACATTCATACTTAGAACCCAAAATGTAGAAACAACGTGGAAAGAAAAAAGAAAAGAAAGAAAGAAAGAGAGAAGAAGAACAACAGCACCAACAAAACAAAGAAATCAGAGCCAGAACAAAAAAAAATGTTGAAGCACGAGACCCAGGCGACCTAGGCCGTGAGCGACCAAGGTCGCAGCGCGACCCAGGCCGCGCAGCCTCTCTCTCTCCATCTGATCTGAGTCTCTAGGATTGGGATTGTTGTGTTTAGGATTTCTTAAATTTGTTTTTGGGAATTTTGGCTTGTCCATGAGACTTAAAACATTTTAAATTTTTTTTGGTTAAACTCGATTTCCATGTGGTCGCCACGTGGAAAAAGATGTCACATCAGACGTGATTAGACTATAAAAATCAAGTCATTGAGACTCGATTTATAGGCCAAAATCAAGCCTCTTAAAATCGAGATGCTAGTAAAAAATATAGTTTGCAAACATTACCTACTAACTATATAGTTGGAATGTTATGTCTAGTTACCCATTTTGGCCGGTCGTACTTTGTGTAAAGAGGAAACTGATCTATGTGGTGGATTTCAATTGCCATTCAAATTCATTTTTTAGTACGGCTTCCACATATACATTTGTGTGAGGAGATCAAGAATCAATTTGTGAGTTGTACAGTAGTCAGTCAACACAAATTAATTCGATTGTAAAGAGGGAATCAATTGCGAATCAAAAATAACATTACTACGATATTTCTTTTTTGTTGTTAAAGTAATAAATAGCATCAGATAGATATATAGCTTTGCCAAAAATTGAAAGTTGTAAGAGTCTTTCTCAATCCTCTATGCCCCCTCATTTTTTTTCTTCTCTCTTGCGAAATCGCATCGGTACCATATGGCGTGCTTTCTAAGCGATTCAGCGTTGATGGAGACAATGGGCTTGGTACAATGAGCTTTCATCTTAGACCATCCATTCATCTCTTCTTTACTCACGTGACTCTTTTCCCTAAGGATAGATGTCAGAGCTACATTAAATGAGGAACATTTTAGATGAAATGAGCCAGCCCATACGAGAGAAGAGAAAGAGCACATCTAGACCTTAGTTTTATTAACAAAAGTTTACCTAACACAATAAGAAGTAAAGGTTAAAAACATACTTGCCTAGAAAAAAAAAAAAAAAAGGACTTGGCTTAGGTTCAGTGTATCTAGTGCACTAGACCTGGTCAGATGGTGACACTTGTCCAAAAGTGGACACATGTCATCATCTCAACGGGTCTAGTACTATTGGACACTGGACCTAAGCCTAACAAATAAAAAAAGAAAAAAAAGAAGACTTCCTAAGCAAGATTCACTTCGAGAAGCATGTCCCACATTCCAGTCCATCCATATCAATTTATCCATATCTATTTCTCACTCCTCTATGTCCTCTCATTTTTTTTTCTTCTCTCTTGCAAAATCACATGGGTACCATATCACGTGCTTTCTAAGCAATTTGGCGCTGATGGAGGCAATGGTCTTGGTACAATGAGCTTTCATCTTGGACCATCTGTTCCTCTCTTCTTTCCTCACGTAACTCTCTTCCCTATCGATAAATGTCAGAGTTGCATTAAATGGGGAACATTTTAGATGAAGTGAGCCAACCCATAGGGGAGAGGAGAAAGAGTACATCTAGACCTCAGTTTTATTAACAAATGTTTACCTAACATAATAAGAAGTAAAGGTAAAAAACACCCTTGCCTAAAAAAAAAAAAAAAAGAACTTGGCTTAGGTTCAGTGTATCTAGTGCATTGGACCCGGTCAGATGATGACACGTGTCCAAAAGTGGACACATGTCATTATCTCAACAGGTCCAGTACTACTGGACACTAGTCCTGATCCTAACAAAAAAAAAAAAAAAAGACTTGCTAAGCAAGATTCACTTCGAGAATCGTGTCCCATATTCCAGTCCATCCACATGAATTTATCCATATCTATTTTTCACTCCTCTATCCCCCCTCATTTTTTTTTCTTCTCTCTTGCAAAATCGCATCGGTACCATATGGCATGCTTTCTGAGCAATTCGGCGCTGATGGAGGCAATGGGATTGGTACAATGAGCTTTCATCTTGGACCATCCGTTCTTCTCTTCTTTCCTCACTTTACTCTCTTCCTTAATGATAGATGTCAGAGTTGCATTAAATGGGGAACATTTTAGATGAAGTGAGCTAACCCATACGAGAAAGGAGAAAGAGCATATCTAGACTAGACATGGCAAAATGGGTCAGACCCGTTTGACCCGACCCGTTTGACCCGCAACCCGTTTGACCCGTAACCCGTTTGACCCGTTTAAAAATGACCCGTTTTGACCCGCGACCCGATTGACCCGACTCGACTGTTTTGCCATGTCTACCAACGTTGAGTAAATTGAGATTAAGGTGTAATTCTTATAAAATATTTACTTATTCCTCTTCACTTAATATGTTATGTACTCTATTATAGTTTGTCATTCTTTACTTGCCACCTTCATTTTTTCTTCCTACTTTAAACAGATCGAAAATTATACTAAGATTAGCTTCTAGAAAGCTGGAACAAGAGTTGCACCAAATTTAGGTATCAAGTGTTTAATAGTAATTGGTAAGTGGTAACAGTATCACCAATGAGAATCTAATCACAGTTAAAGAACTCAAAAACAATTGACAAATTGCATCTATTTCCAAAAAAAAACTTGTTTGAAAAATACGGATCAACTCAACCCATCCCGCGACCCGATTTGACCCGCGACCCGTTTGACCCGTTTAAAAATGACCCGTTTTGACCCGTGACTTGTTTTGACCCGCGACCCGATTGACCCGACCCAACCCGCCCGTTTTACCATGTCTAATCTAGACCTTAGTTTTATTAACAAAAGTTTTCCTAACATAATAAGAAGTAAAGGTTAAAAACACCCTTTAGCGAAGAAAATGTTGTAATTATTTTTATTTAATTTTTGTGTTCATTACATTTATATTCAATGATTTCTGTGTTTGTGATTTTGGGTTTTTGAATCGTGATTTTCTATGTTTGTGAATTGTGATTCTGCACCAAGCATTACGAGGTCGGGCTTGTAAGGCCCAGTGAGGCGGGTCTGGATGCAAAAAAAAACCTGTTTATTAAACGGGCCAAGTTTGGGTAACGGGTATGGACCCGCGAGTCGGGTTCTAGCATAAAGAAACCCGGCCTGAACCCGACCCGTTGCCATTCCTAATGCTTTGGGCAACTAGACTTTAGATGCCTCCAGCCTTTTACAATAGTCAACCGATAATTATATAATTTAGGCCCTTAGCTTAGCTTGTGCCAAGCTATAATAACTGTTTTATCGATATTTTTTACTCTCTCTTCTTTGACACGTTTTCATCCTCATCCTCATCCTTAGCCACATACACATCGTTTTATAACTTTATTCCATCGAATATCATTTTATTTTAAGGACAAGGATTTCCTGCAGCTATTCCCACAAATAGGACAAATGTCAATAAAAGAAGAAGACACATATGTATGGGCATGTGCAACCCATTTTAGGTGAAATCTGTTAACCCTAACGTTAATAGCTTCCTCTCACCCATGACAACACATACGACCTCACCCATAGCTTCTCTCTCATCCTCTTCCTCCTCCAAGGCACGGCGGTTCCACCTTTGTTTTTCTCAGGAACCCTAGTCCGGCCAGAGAATCACGGCCACATGCAGAGGCTGTGATTATACTTAAATTCTCTTTAACCCATTTTTACCATCCTTTTTTTATCTCTTTCCTGTCATATACTTAAAAAAAAAAAAAAAAAACTGGTTACTAAACGGGCCGGTTTCGGGTAACGAGTATGGACTCGCGGGTCAGGTTTGGGCATAAAGAAACTTGGCCCAAACCCAACCCGTTGCCATTCCTAATACTTTGGACATCAATACTTCAGATGCTTGCAGCCTTTTAAAACAGTCAGCCTTAGCCTTGCAGGCTATGTGATAATTACACACTTTCAGCCCTTAGTTTAGCTTGTGCCAAGCTATAATAACTGTTGCATCTATATTTGTTACTCTCTTTTCTTCAACACGTTTTCATCCTCATCCTCATCCTCAGACACATACACATCATTTTATAACTTTATTCCATTGAATATCATTTTATTTTAAGGACAAGGATTTCCTGCAGCCATTCTTACAAACAGGACAGATATCAATAAAATAAGAAGACATATATGCATGGTCATGTGCAGCCCATTTTAAGAGAAATCTATTAACCCTAACGTTAACAGCTTCCTCTCACCCACAGCAACACATACGGCCTCACCCACAGCTTCTCTCTCATCCTCCTCCTCCTCCACGGCGCGGCGGGCTCCACCTTTGTTTTTCTCAGGAAACCCAGTCCAGCCAGAGAATCAAGGCCACATGCAGAGGTTGTGATTTTATTTAAATTCTCTTTAACCCATTTTTACCATCCTTTTTCATCTCTTTCTCGTCCTATGGTTTAAAAAAAAAACCGTTTATTAGACGGGCTGAGTTTGGCTAACGAGTATGGACTCACAAGTCGGGTTCGGGCATAAAGAAACCTGGCCCGAACCCGACCCGTTGCCATTTCTAATGCTTTGAGCTGCTGGACTTTAGATGCCTGTAGCCTTTTAAAATAGTCAACCTTAGCCTTGCAAGCTATTTGATAATTACACACTTTTGGCCCTTAGCTTAGCTCGTGCCAAGCTATAATAACTGTTTCATTGATATGTTTTACTCTCTCTTCTTCAACACGTTTTCATCCTTATCCTCATCCTCATCCTCATCCTTAGCCATATACACATTGTTTTATAAATTTATTCCATCGAATATCATTTTATTTTAAGGACAAGGATTTCCTGCAGCCATTCCTACAAATAGGACAGATGTCAATAAAATAAGAAAGACACATATGCATGGTCATATGCAACCCATTTTAAGAGAAACCTGTTAACCCTAATGTTAATAGCTTCCTCTAACCCACAGCAACACATATGGCCTCACCCACAGCTTCTCTCTCATCCTCCTCCTCCATGGTGCAACAGCTCCACCTCTGTTTTTCTCAAGAACCCCAGTCCTGCCAGAGAATCATAGCCACATGCAAAGGCCGTGATTTTACTTAAATTCTCTTTAACCCATTTTTACCATCCTTTTATAACTCTTTCCCATCCTATGCTTTTAAAAAAAAACTCCCATTAATTTATTAAACAAGCTAGGTTCGGGTAACGGGTATGGACCTGGGGGTTGGGTTCAGGCATAAACAAACCCAGCCCGAACCCAACCCGTTGCCATTCCTAATGCTTTGGGCTATTGGACTTTAGATGCCTACAGCCTTTTAGAAAGAGAGTGTTTGTGAAATTTAAAAAGGGATATTAGGTTGTTCAGAAAGAGAGTTTTTGTGAAATCGGGTTACAGAGAGTGACCGCCTCACAAAACAAACAAACAAATATATATATATATATATATATATATTGTTTGATTCTAATGCCAGTTTAATTAATTCATTTGTTTGATTTGTTAAATTGGGAGATTTAGGGGGTGTTTGGTATCACAACTTAAATAACAGTTTTTCAGGAAAGTTGATTTAGAAGGCTTTATCAAGTTTGGGAAAGTGGGTCAAATACCTCCATCCAGACGGACTTACCTTTCGGTTTAAAGCAAAAACCACCAAATACAAAGAGTTTCCCATTGATGACAACCATTTGGGGGTTGCATCGACAGAAATTCATTGGTGGTGCAGCCTTCCACCCTCTGTGAGGAGAGGTGAAGTCCAGGATCCAAACATCTTTTGTCTCAATATCCATGGTGTAATTCACATCCTCATCCTTTGAATAATGTTTGGGGATGTCTAAGACATCCTTTTTGCGGGTTTTTATTTCACCACTTACAGCACAGAGATGGTTCCCCAACACTGCAAAGTATTGGGTTGACCATGGTTTTTTCTCCTTATTTAATTTCAAAGGATTGAGCTCATGGGGCTGAAGCTTGGCTGCTTTTTCTTCTCCTTTAGTTTGAATAATGGACAAGAAAAATAAGAAGGATGAGGATAGGCATTAGGGTTTGGGTCCTGAATCAAATAACACTTTACATATCTATCAGTGTTGTATTTTCCAAGGACACATATCTCAGTTTCCCTTAGGTCGGACATTGCCCAACCATTCTCCTCCTCCTCCATATGAGAGAGCTTTGGGATGAGAGAGAGATAGAGAGTGGTTTTGGTTGGCCGAGAAAGAGAAGGTAAGGGCTAGAAGGAGTATGAGTGTGTGTGAGAAGGAAATCATTCAAAAAGCCAAAAAGGGTTAGAGAAAGAGAACTTGTATCTGAAGGTGAAGGGTGTGGCTGCAAGTTAAATATTATTTATGTCTCTAAAGTGGGCTTAAACAAAATTGGCTATAAAGTAGGCTTAAGCCCAATCATTCGCTTCCGCTATGGGGGAGGTAGACTGCCAATGCTCAAGAGAGTAAAGGTTTTTCCGTTTGGTTGGTTGAGACTTCAGAGAATGTGTGTTTTTGTGAAATCGGGTTAGAAAGAGAATGTTTGTGAATTTGAAGGGGGACAGCAGGTTGTTCAGAAAGAGAGTGTTTGTGAAATTGGGTTAAAGAGAGTGACAGCCTTACAAAAGTAATAAATATATATATATATATATATATATATGTTGTTTGATTCTAATGCCAATTTAATTAATTCATTTGTTTGATTTGTTAAATTAGAAGATTTAGTAGATGTTTGGTACCACAACTTAAACAACAGTTTTATACGAAGGTGGATTTGGGAGGCTTTCCCAAGTTTGGGAAAGACAGTCAAATACCTCCATCCAGCCAGAGTTACCTTTCGGTTTAAAGTGCAAACCACCAAATACAAAGAGTTTCCCATTGATGACAACCATTTGAGGGTCGCATCGACGGAAATTCATTGGTGGTCTAGCCTTCCACCCTTTGTGAGGATAGGTGAAGTCTAGGATCCAAACGTCATTTGCCTCGATATCCATGGGGTAACTCACATTCTCATCCTCTGACTAATCTTCGAGGATGTCTAAGACATCCTTTTTGCGGGTTTTTATTTCACCACCTACAACGTAGATATGGTTCCCCAACATTGCGAAGTATTGGGATGGCCATGGTTTTTTCTCCTTATTTAATTTCAAAGGATTGAGCTTTTAGGGCTGAAGCTTGGCTGCTTTTTCTTCTCCTTTAGTTTGAATAATGGACAAGAAAAATAAGAAGGATGAGGACAGGCATCAGGGTTTGGGGCCTGAATCAGATAACATTTTACATATCTATCAGTGTTGTATTTTCCAAGGACACATATTGTAGTTTCCCTTAGGTCGGACATTGCCCAACCATTCTCCTCCTCCTCCATATGAGAGAGCTTTGGGATGAAAGAGAGACAGAGAAAGGTTTTGGTTGGCCGAGATAGAGAAGGTAAGGGCTAGAGGGAGTATGTTTGTGTGTGAGAAGGAAACCGTAAAAAAAGGCCAAAAAGGGTTAGGGAAAGAGAGCTTGTATCTGAAGGTGAAGGGAGTGGCTGTAGGTTAGGTATTATTTATGGCTCTAAAGTGGGCTTAAACAAAATTGGGTATAAAGTAGGCTTAAGCCCAATCATCCATTTCCACTATGGGGGAGGTAGACTGCCAATGCTCAAGAGAGTAAAGGTTTTGCTGTTTGGTTGGTTAATACTTCAGAGAGTGTGTGTTTTTGTGAAATTGGGTTAGAAAGAGAGTGTTTGTGAAATTTGAAGGGGGACAGTAGGTTGTTCAGAAAGAGAGTGTTTGTGAAATCAGGTTAAAGAGAGTGACCGCCTCACAAAAGTAATAAATATATATATATATATATATATATATATATATTGTTTGATTCTAATGCCAATTTAATTAATTCATTTGTCTGATTTGTTAAATTAGGAGATTTAGGGGGTGTTTGGTACCACAACTTAAACAACAATTTTCAGGAATGTGGATTTGGGAGGCTATCCCAAGTTTGGAAACTGGGTCAAATTCCTCCATCCAGTCGGAGTTACCTTTCGGTTTAAAGTGCAAACCACCAAATACAATGAGTTTCCCATCAACGACAACCAGTTGTGGGTCGCATCGACAGAATTTCATTGGTGGTCCAACCTTCCTCCCTTTGTGAGGAGAGGTGAAGTCCAGGATCCAAACATCCTTTGTCTCAATATCCATGGAGTAACTCACATCCTCATCTTCTGAATAATCTTCGGGGATGTCTTAGACATCCTTTTTGCGGGTTTTTATTTCACCACCTACAGCGTAGAGATGGTTCCCCAACATTGCGAAGTATTGGGATGGCCATGGTTTTTTCTCCTTATTTAATTTCAAAGGATTGAGCTCCTTGGGGTTGAAGCTTGGTTACATTTTCTTCTCCTTTAGTTTAAATAACGGACAAGATAAATAAGAAGGATTAGGACAAGCATCAGGGTCTAGGACCTTAATCACATAACACTTTACATATCTATCATTGTTGTATTTTCCCAGGACACATATCTCAATTTCCCTTAGGTCGGACATTGCCCAACCATTTTCCTCCTCCTCCATATGAGAGAGCTTTGGGATGAGAGAGAGACAAAGAGAGGTTTTGGTTGGCCGAGAAAGACAAGGTAAGGGCTAGAGGGAGTATGAGTGTGTGTGAGAAGGAAACCATAAAAAAAGGCCAAAAAGGGTTAGGGAAAGAGAGCTTGTATCTGAAGGTGAAGGGAGCGGCTGCAGGTTAGGTATTATTTATGGATCTAAAGTGGGCTTAAACAAAATTGGGTATAAAGTAGGCTTAAGCCTAATCATCCGCTTTTGCTATGGGGGAGGTAGACTGGCAACACTCAAGAGAGTAAAGGTTTTGCCGTTTGGTTGGTTAAGACTTCAGAGAGTGTGTGTTTTTGTGAAATCAGGTTAGAAAGAGAGTGTTTGTGAAATTTGAAGGGGGACAGCAGGTTGGTCTTTAGGGTTAAAGAGAGTGACCGCCTCACAAAAGTAATAAATATATATATTTATCCATTTGTGTTATTATAAATTATTATTTTATATATATATATATATATATATATATATATTGTTTGATTCTAATGCCAATTTAATAAATTCATTTGTTCGATTTGTTAAATTAAGAGATTTAACTGTTTTAGTGGTACAAATAAACTGAACTGTAGCTTTTTTTTTTTTTTTTTTTTTTTTTTTGTGTGAATCAAACTGAACTGTGGTTGGTATGGTATATATCTGATGAAAAACTCTACTTTTTCTTGTCACCCAAGCTATTATAAGGTCATATAATAATTAATAGGGACATATACATATGCGTGTACCTTGCTATTCTTTTAAATAACTAGATACCAATATACATTGCCATACACGTAATTTAAAGTTTTCATGGAATAATTTTAAAAACCGATGGAGCTAAGATTCTGATCAGATATGGTAAATCTTCTCAAACTCACATTTTCACATTTTAAACAACATTATACACATTTCCACACATTTTTTCACTCACACGTATTTCAAAAAATTATAAACAACATTACTCAAATTACTCTACCAAACACCCAATGTTAGTGAAACTTTACTAACTAATTTATAATTCATGAGATTCTCATTGACGGATCTGCACTATAAAAGACTGGATGGAGGAACTGAAAATATAATTATACTTAAAAGGGATTTTGTATGAGATGAATGAATAAGAAAAGTAGAAATTATATAAATGTATTTGAAAATAACAAATTGTAGTAGTAGATATTGTGGGTTGGGTAGAATATTTTGATGATTCTCCACCGTATGCTACAAACAATCTCAATTCTCAAGAATATAATATTCTTCTACATCCAATGTTTTATAGGATTGTTGATATATTTAAACTCATACATGTTACTAAAAATTGAAGATCTGTGCTGTAGAAAGATTAGAGGTATAGAAACTGGAAGAGAATTAGCCTTAAAGGCATTATACGAGATATGAATAAACAAGACAAAAAAATAATTGAATGTATTTGATAACTAATTGTAGTAGTAGATGTTGTAGGCATTATGATTGTCTACCATATGTCTTAAATGTTTGGATATCACAATATTTTCTCTCATATACCTCATTGTTACTGTATAATATACACACATGAAAGCAGCATAATTTGTTAGATTTTAACTAGGAAAAAAGTCATGTAATTTTTCATTTTTATGTATTTTCATGAAAAACAATATAGTGTTAAGTTTCTTTTAAAATAAAAAATGTATTTTTAGTTATTTTTTTGGATTTATTGTTTCTTTCCAAAAATATATAAGTAAATATAAAAACTTCAATTTAAAGGGCACAGCATCATCCATTGAATAACAATTTTGAGATTCATTTTAATCTTGTGGGTGTTGAGGACTAGGTTTCACTTAGGAATTAAATGTTAAATTATATTTGGATGCATTTGTTGGTTATATGCTCTCTCTAATGGTCAAATATTGTATGATATGTTCTCATATCTATTTTGGTCCAATTCGGTCTAATCCGCCTATTTAGGTCCCTTTCAGTCCACTTTGGTCTGGTTTCATCCATTTAGTCTATTTCAGTCCACCTTGGTGCAATTGTATTAAATTTTAGCAATTCAACTAGCTCTGTTTCTTCTGACCTTCTGCTCAAAAAAAAAAAAAAAAAAAAAACAAGCTCTGTTTCTCTCTGTCTATGCTTGAATTAGCTCTAAAAATGTGAACCTTTTATCCGCTGGTGCCACACCAACGTATATAAACGCCCATTTGAAAATCAAAGCCAAAAACCACAGAGAGAGAGAGAGAGAGCCATGAAAAGCCTGAAGCTCCCACACTCCCTGCACAGCAGCCATGGAGGCAAGACTCTCATCCCATTTCCCAACAGAAAACTTGCGCTTTCGACTGGTACTTTCTTCTCCAACTATGCTTTTATTATTCTCTTACTTCGATTATAGACAATTCCAATTATAGCTTTTCAGGGTAATAACTGAGCTTTCAGCTTCAATTTGATTCATTTGTGGCAGACCCACTTGACCAAAAACTGTGAATTGCTTGTTCACTCAAAGAGTTTTGTGCTCTTTTTAGTTCTTTACTAATACCATTTTTTTCCCAAAATTTTTTGTCTTTTGTCCATATTTTGAAATCGTTGCTCTACAAATTTTATGCCGTGCCAATGTTTGTTAAGATTGGATTTCTCTTATGTAAACTTTATATTGTTCCCACGATAAATTTATGGAAAAGTAGTTAATTAATATATTCATAAAAAAAAAAAAAAAAAAAAAAAAAAAAAAAAAAAAAAAAAAAAAAACCCAGATTCTTAGTTCGAACTTTGAAGGATGAATGAAAATCTGAAAAGAAGCTGAAGAGAAATTTTGTGAGTTTTTTTTTTTTTTTTTCTTTTTGGGTGTTGGGGCTCAGTTTTACTGTTTTTGGGAAGTTACTTGGGTTTAGCAGTCTGCAGCCTAATAATGAAGGGGTGAAGTTTTTAAGGATTACACTTGTTTGATAGGATTTACTAAGTTACTAGGAATATAAATAGGATTTAAAGTATAAAATTTTTCTGTCATTTTCCTGTTGTATCATTAAGTTTTCTATCTTCAATAGCTCCCATTGGATTATGGAGATTTTTGAGCTGAAGGCTTTGATTTGTTTCTGTTCTTTTAACACTTTCTGTGACTTCAGTTTAACTTTCACAAGCCTGTATTAGGTCCTTGCTTTGGGCTTACAGATAATTCTGAAACATTTTCCTATGAACTGCCTTGTTATGTTTCTTGAGCAACTTCTGTCATTGTATTAAGTGTTGGTATGGCCACGACACTTAGGATGCAAATCATGTGGCCCTACTTTATAATCTTTGTAGAATTTCTCTCTATTAATAGTGTATCTTCACTTTCCTTGCTTGATTGTTACGAATGTACTGTTACGCTATATAATTATTTCACTTTAAATAATTTGCTATGCTACATTATAAAAATATTGATGTGAACTTTGAACCATTGTGATATGCTCTTCAGGAAATAATGATCTTTGGGATTATGCAGGTCTTTTTACAAGAACCATTACCCTTTTTTCTCCTAGTATATTTCCCAGTGGTCATTGTGATAAAAAAGAAGCACGTCGCATGCAATTCAGCATGAGCAGCACATCAGGTTTCTGGATTTAATTGTATAACCTTTAATTAAGAGCTTATAAATTGTATTTCAGTTTCTGACTTAAAGATTATGGAATTTACTGTATGACTTTTCAGCATCAATACAGCCCATGCATGAGGAACTGATGGGGATACATCCAAGGATCTCCCTGTAAGTGGGGATTCTATTCGCCGTCAATTTCTTAATTTTTATGCTTCCTGTGGTCACAAGGTTCTTCCAAGCGCTTCTCTAGTGCCAGATGATCCAACGGTTCTACTGACAATTGCAGGAATGCTTCAATTTAAGTCTGTATTCCTTGGAAAGGTATAGCGAAAAGTTATTGTTAAAACAATGGCAAGTTTGTTAAATATTTCCAGTGAAATCATAAATAAAGGCATATTCTCAGAAGGTGAATTAACTCTAAGAATATGCTTTAGATGGCATGAAAGACTCTTGAATAGTGCTTTTTAATTAATTAATTAATTTTTTTTTAATGACTTTTGAATATCGTGTTCAGGTTCCCGGTTCCCAGAGAGGTACCTCGTGCTACAACTGCACAAAGGTGCATACGTACCAATGATGTGGAGAATGTAGGGCGGACAGCTCGACATCATACATTCTTTGAGATGCTTGGAAACTTCAGTTTTGGAGAATACTTCAAGAAGGAAGCAATTAAATGGGCGTGGGAGCTTTCAACCATAGAGTAAGCATGGAGTTTTGTGCTGTAATTGGGCCATTAATTTATATTTATACATTGTGCTCCTTGTTTGAAGCAAATGTTCTAGTTGTTAGGCTGAAGGCAACAAAAACATTATCCAGGCTACTCGCATGTGTGTGTCTATGGTCATTTATTTATTTATTTTTTGATAAAAAAAAAAGGAAGAAAGTTTAGAATTTTTTTTCCTTGTATTTTGTTTTGCTAGGCAAGAAACTTACTAATTACATGTTAATTTTGCTTACAGATTTGGATTGCCAGCCAACAGACTATGGATTAGTGTTTATGAAAACGATGATGAAGCTTTTAAAATCTGGCATGATGAGGTCTGCTCAACAAAAGCTCATAATTAGTTATATGTTAATTTGCATGTTTGATTACCTTCTATTCAGTTTTCACTACTTATGCACTTACATTTTTCTTTGGTATACATATACTCTTCCATGTACATCTTTATGTGTCTAAATCTGTATCTTTCTACAAGGTGACACAATAAAGTCTCGTTGTCATTGTTTTTGTTGTGCTTGGATGTGATTGGCCTTATAAATGCCAACATATTCACATGAACTTTAGTCCTGAACTTTCATATGAGACCTTGAATGATTCTTTTTATATGAACTTGTCTTCTCTATAAGGCAGTTTTCCATAAATTATTTCACGGTAAAACTTGAAAAAATAAATGAATATAACCAAGTGCTATTACGATTATCTGAACTCTATAAACATGGATCTTGCATCAGGTGGGCGTTCCTACAGAGCGTATAAAGAGGATGGGTGAAGATGACAACTTCTGGACTAGTGGAGTTACTGGTCCCTGTGGTCCATGCTCAGAGATTTATTATGATTTCCATCCTAAAAGAGGAATTCTAGACACTGTGCGTTTTGGATAAGTCCAAGTGATTCTAGTTCAATATATAGCTCCTACTCTTCTTCTTTTTGTCTTTTGTTTTCCCTGAGTGGTGAAAAGTGATGATTTAGTTAATGTTGGTGTCCTTACCTCTCTCTCTCTCTCTCTCTTTTATAATTTAAATTATTGGTTGTTTTAAATTTGCAGGATCTTGGAGATGATACCAGGTTCATAGAATTCTACAATCTGGTTTTCATGCAATACAACAAAAAGGAGGATGGTTCACTTGAACCCTTAAAACAGAGGAATATAGAAACTGGGCTTGGCCTAGAGCGTGTGGCTTGTATCCTTCAGAAGGTATTCACTGGCTTGCCTTATCGCAGAAATAACGCACTACATTCTTTCTCATCATGTCAATGCAATTACTGACTCAGTGGGAGAATCAATTTTCAACATAGCTTGTTACCAACATTGCACATGCATAGCAAGACAAGTATCATGCCATATGCTTCAAAACTAACAATCATGTTTTTTGTGTAGGTTTCAAGCAATTATGAGACTAACTTGATTTATCCCATTATAGAGAAGACCTCCGAATTGGCAAATGTGTTGTATGCTCTTGCTGATGATCATTTAAAGATGAACCTTAAAGTATGCCATTTTCTCAGCAACTGCAAAATATTTTTAGTTCTTGTTTCAACATAAAACTTATTTCTCTTTTGTGACAAATGTGCATGACTCCTTTATTTACTTGTCAGATTATAGGAGATCATTTGTGTGCAATTGTATATCTTATATCAGATGGGGTGTTCCCATCAAATATTGGTAGATGCTATGTAGTTCGGAGGCTTATCAGAAGGGCTGTCCGTACTGGCAGGTTGCTTGGAATAAAGGGGGATGGCAGGGGTAACCTTGAAGGAGCATTTTTACCAGTCATTGTGGAAAAAGTGATAGAATTAAGCACCCATATTGATGTGGATGTAAAAGACAGGTCACCCCGCATTCTTGAGGAGTTAAAGAGGGAAGAACTTCGTTTCGTATAGACGTTGGAGAGAGGAGAAAAGTTGCTGGATGAAATGCTCGTTGATGCGTTATCACGTGCAAAAGAAAATGGAACTGCACCTTGTTTATCTGCAAAGATGCTTTTATTTTGTATGACACATATGGGTTTCCAGTTGAGATAACAAAAGAAGTGGCCGAAGAACGTGGCGCAAGTATAGATATGAATGGTTTCGATATTGAAATGGAGAACCAAAGGCGTCAATCTCAGGCTGTGCATAGTGCTGTTAAGTTTGATGTTGGAAATGGTGCAGATCTTGCTGAAAATGTAGCTGACACTGAATTTCTTGGATATAACTCCCTTTATGCTAAAGCAGTAGTGGAAAGCCTGCTGGTGAATGGGAGCCCGGTGATACAGGTTTCTGAAGGAAGTGATGTAGAA
Organism: Quercus variabilis; assembly: GCA_030445155.1. Taxonomy (NCBI): domain Eukaryota; kingdom Viridiplantae; phylum Streptophyta; class Magnoliopsida; order Fagales; family Fagaceae; genus Quercus; species Quercus variabilis. Next base: position 7,309,069 of record CP129451.1, read on the forward strand.
GTTCTGCTGAACAATACTCCCTTTTATGCTGAATCAGGTGGTCAAATTGGAGATAATGGTTTTCTATATTTTAACGATGGTGAAAACCAACAGAAAGCTGTGTGGAGATAAAAGATGTTCAAAAATCTTTTGGTAACATATATGTTCATAAGGGTACTATTAGAGAGGGAGTTCTAGAGGTTGGTAGAGAAGTGGAAGCAGCAGTAGATCCAAAATTGAGACAGCGGGCTAAGGTACAGGCTTGGGTTTAACCTTTTCTTTCCCCAAAATTGTGAAGTTTATTACACAATCTTCATATTTTGGAGGGGCCAAAAGCTAGTCCTGATAATTATAATCTCATGCTTATTTCAAGCTCAAAATGATTTAGAGATTAGAGAATTGAATATTACAAGTTTATTAAATGGAACTTGTTACGCATAGAACTGGAATTATACATCTGTTTTTGAAACTCTTCCAGCTTGATATCTAAAATTCTTTGGTATTTTGCAGGTTCATCATACTGCTGCTCATTTGCTACAAGCTGCACTTAAGAAAGTTGTAGGCCAGGAAACGACACAAGCGGGTTCCTTGGTTGCTGTTGATCGTCTCAGGTTTGATTTCAACTTCCACCGACCACTTCTTGACAGTGAGCTTGTGGAAATTGAAGGATTAATCAACAGTTGGATTGGGGCTGCAAAAATTATTCAAACTAAAGTCATGCTTCTTGCTGATGCAAAAAAAGCTGGGGCTATTGCAATGTTTGGGGAAAAATATGGGGAACAGGTTTGAATTAATTTCTTCAAAGTTTTAATTACAAACTGTTGCCAACATTAATGGCTTACCTGTGTACCAGTTCTACTGAGCTTCTTCCACAAATGTCATATTAGGAATGTGCTTGAGAAAGCCGGACATCTTAGGACATTTAAAAAAAATAATCTGAGACTAGTCCTTGTGCTTGGTTTAGTTTTTCTTCATATTTCAACTAGACAATGTCAAATTGATCAGTCTTACCAGTTTAATATCAATAAATGTGCCTGATGACATAATATCAACTGTCAGGATTCTAAACAGAAGCATTTCTTTTTGGCAAGGACTAATTTTTTTTCCATTCGTTGTGAATTTCTTCAACACTCTTTTTGATTGTCTCTCTAATGTCTTCTTCTATAATATCTGTTTACTATAAATTTTATACCCAAAAACTCTGAATTCATCTTTGTTTCAACATTCAACAGGACATTTAGCACATCCAAAAATATTTGACATGTAATACAAAACGGTTGATTAGTTTACTTTTTTCTAATCCTTTGATGTGTTATAGGTACGTGTTGTAGAGGTCCTTGGTGTATCTATGGAACTTTGTGGAGGAACCCATGTCAGCAATACCTCTGAAATTTGTAGCTTCAAAATAATCTCAGAGCAGGGTATTGCATCTGGAATCAGACATATAGAAGCCGTGGCTGGTGAAGCTTTCATTGAATATGTCAATGCTAGAGATTACCATATGAAAAATCTATGTTCTACTCTCAAAGTATGCGTCTTTCTATACTCTTGATATTAAACATAAAACTTATCCCTATCCTCTCTTTTCACTTCTCTCATTGTAATTTATTGTACCAGGGATTCTGTGGATTGGTTTTCTGTTATCTTCTCTTTTTTTCCCCAGTTTTTGAATGTCTTCCTGCTTAAAACATCCCTTTGTGAATAGAACAAGAATTTGTAAAATATTTTGAAGTTTCTTTTTGTAGGTCAAAGCTGAAGATGTAACAGCCAGGGTAGAAAATCTCTTAGAGGAGTTACGGATGGCAAGAAATGAAGTTTCTACTTGGTGGGCTAAAGCAGCAGAATACAAAGCATCAATTATTGCAAGCAATGCATTCCCAGTGGGAGCTTCAAATAAGATAAGGCAAGTATCTGCCTCCATACTAAGACAGTCACGGTTGTACGTCTATGGTGAATTCCTCAAATCCCCCCCCCCCCCCTCCCCCCCTTCTCAAATTAAAAAGAATAATATATAAAAAAGAAGGCTCTCCATTAAGAGAAGATCTTAGCTTTCTAATCAATATTCAATAGGGGTTCTCACCTAAATATATTGGATTAGAAAAAAGTAAACTGATCAACCGTTTTGATGTGTTATAGGTACGTGTTGTAGATGTCCCTGGTGTATCTATGGAACTTTGTGGAGGAACCCATGTCAGCAATATCTCTGAAATTCGTGACTTCAAAATAATCTTAGAGCAAGGTATTGCATCTGGAATCAGACGTATAGAAGCCGTGGCTGGTGAAGCTTTCATTGAATATGCCAATGCTAGAGATTACCATATGAAAAATCTATGTCCTACTCTCAAAATATGTGTCCTATACTCTTGATATTAAACATAAAACTTACCCCTATCCTCTCTCTTCGCTTCTCTCATTGTAATTTATTGTACCAGGGATTTTGTGGATTGATTTGCTGTTATCTTCTCTCTTTTTTCCCCAGTTTTTGAATGTTTTCCTTGCTTAAAACATCCCTTTGTGAATAGAACAAGAATTTGTAAAATATTTTGAAGTTTCTTTTTGTAGGTCAAAGCTGAAGATGTAACAACCAGGGTAGAAAATCTCTTAAGAGGAGTTACGGATGGCAAGAAATGAAATTACTACTTTGCGGGCTAAAGCAGCGAATACAAAGCATCAATTATTGCAAGCAATGCATTCCCAGTGGGAGCTTCCAATAAGATAAGGCAAGTATCTGCCTCCATACTAAGACAGTCATGGTTGTACGTCTATGGTGAATTCCTCAAATCTCCCCCTTCTCAAATTAAAAAGAATAATATATAAAAAAGAAGGCTCTCCATTAAGAGAAGATCTTAGCTTTCTAATCAATATTCAATAGCGGTTATCACCCAAATATAGTAGATATGCAGTGAAGGAATTCATAAGAAAATACTTTATTAAAAGGTGCATGTTATAGCCCAAGAAACCTTACATGCTTGAGGTACTATTAATTATATAGTCATCATTTATATATTTTTAATAAGAACTACAGATATGAAGTAGCCAAATACATAAAATGCGTCGTTATCTTCTTCTTTTTGAAGTTAAATTTAATATATAATCTCAAAAATATTACGCTAATATTTACATATTGAAAGCATCATGAATTTCATTTTTATTTTCTTTGAAATTTTTTTATGCCAGGGTATTAGTTGAGTGCATGGATGATACCGATGCTGATTCACTAAGAAGTGCAGCTGAGTATCTGGCGGATGCACTACAGGATCCAGCAGCTGTGGTATTGGGCTTATGTCCAGGTGAAGGGAAGGTTAGTTTGGTTGCTGCATTCACTCCTGGAATGGCTGATTTAGGAATTCAGGCAGGGAAGTTCATAGGACCTATGGGACGTCGGGGTTAATTTTGCCAGGGACATTGAGTTTGAGACTGATTCGCTAGAGGTTTATAACGCAGTACAAGGGCTGACATCCCCACCGGCTTCAGTGGCGAACGTGTTAGCTGGACTCATGGGCCTTGCCTTGTCTTTTAGACAGTGGAAATTTTCTCATACCAAAGGCAGGGAAATGTCCCTGCTCATGTGTTGGCCCAACACGCAAAGGATGTTGAGGACTATGTGGCTTGGTTGGAGGAATGTCCTAGCATCTTAGAGCACATGTGTGCTCAGGACAGACTTGTGTTTGATCACTCTGATTGTTAATAAAAATCCAGTATTTCCCATAAAAAAAAAGAGACAAAATTAATAAACTATTCCCTCATATGTACAGACAGGACCCTCTAAATGTAACAGTTATTATAACTTAGCATGAGCTAAGGTAAGAGCATTCTCGTTAAAAATATTAAATGATATAAATGCTAAATTTTAGCATGCTAAATACTATAAAAGTTAAAAAGCATACTACATCAAAGCTTTTAAATCCTATATAATTTGCAATCCGGCTACAGTGGACTGCTATCTCTAGCAACGCACTGTAGCAAGATTAAGGCCAACTATTATCAAAGGCTACACGGCATCTAAACCCAAAGCATCTGACAATCTCATTAATTATAAAAGTTTTAATCTCACTTATAAATGATATTATAAATGGATTTTGCTAATAAATTGCCGAAGACAATAATAATAAACAAAACAGAAAAGAGCATAGATTAATAATCTTGAAAGTTTGTGACTTGGCATTTTTGTTTCCATGTCCATTTTTTTTGTACAGTAGTTTTAATGCAATCACACCTAGACACCTGTAGTCATTGCAGTTTGAGACTCTTATAGTAATTACGTTCGACTAATTAACAACATTGACACCTTTTTTTTTTTTTTGGAGAAACAACAACATTGACACATTGGATTAACTAAAATGTTATTTTTTCAATACTATTAGATCTTTGATTATCATGGTATCATGTGTTTAAATATATTTTTTAACTGATTTTTCTTGCATTTGATTATGTACGTAGTACGTTTTTGCTAACAGGCATGACACTAGTGTTCTTGCTAATACATGGGTTGCAACTTGCAATTTCTAGCGTTAAACAGAGGCCATGACTTTTGCTGTTTGTGGTTTTGTGTAATTATGTAGCCTCTGGTGAACAACTTAAATTTCTTGGTTTATTTAGAATCATTATGATATCGTTATATGTAATTATATAGTCCCCTTACATAGACTTCTTGCTTTATTTAGAATCATTATGGAAGTGGTTTTGTATAATTCTAAAATCCCTGACAAACTTCTAGGCTTATTTAGAATCTTTATGGATATCTATATTCTAGACTTAGTTGAAACTTATGATTATGATTGATATGAATGTTTTAGCTTATGTTGAATCTTCTATTTATTCTACCTAAATGAAAGACGTGTTAAAAGCTTGGCGCTTTCATATACTTTGATTGAAAGGGAAAAAAAAATTAAGTAGTTTTAATGCAATCACAGCTAAATACCTTGTAGTCATTGTAGCTTTAGACTCTTAAGTATGACTAATTAACATCTTTGACACATTAGATTAACGAAGATGCTATTTTCAATGCCATTTAGCTCTTTGATTATCATGGTATTTTGTATTTAAATATTCCTTTTAATTTATTTTTCTTGTATTTGATTATGTAGTACTTTTTTTTAATTATATTTTTATTGACAAGAATGAGACTAGTTTTATTATTTTGAGAGGTCACATTTTTAGAGCTAATTCAAACTTACCCACATGGACAAAGAGAGAGAGCTAGTTAAATTGTTCAAATTTAATAGAATTTGGAACAATCTATATTTTTTAATAATAAGATTGGATTAAGAAGAGATACAAACCTATCTTTTTAGAGCTAATCCAAATCTATCTTTTTCCGATTCTATCATTTTCAATTCTTAAGCAAGTGCACCAAATTCTCTAAATAAATAAATAAATAAAAAAAGAAAAAAAGAAGAAGAAGAGAGAGTAAGTGCATCAAATGGACCGAAGTAGATCGAGTAGACTGAAATAGACCAAATAAATCAAAATGGACTAAAACAGACTGAATTGTACTGAAATGGATATGAGACCATGATCATACAATATTTAAAGTTTTTTTTAAGATGCAATATTTGAAGTTTTGAACATTAGAGAGAGAATATAACCAACAAATGCATCCAAATATAATTTAACATGTAATTCCTAATCGAAACCTATACCTCAACATCCACAAGATCAAAATAAATCTCAAAATTGTTATTCAATTGATGATGTTTTACCCTTTAAATTGAAGAGTTTGTATTTACTTATATATTTTAGGAAAGAAATGATAAATCCAAAAAAAAAAAAACATTTTTATTTAAAAGAAACTTAACACTACATTGTTTTTCATAACTATAAATAACTCGCCCTCTTACCCTCAATACAAGCTCTGTTTTTGTTTTCTTAACCCTTTCTTCACATTCACTTTTTTCCACTCACTTTTTCTCTTCACATACAACCACATATTAAAGTAACACCATATTTTTTTTTACAACCTATGAACAGGTTGCATATATAACAATTCATAAGTTGCAAATTTTTTTAAGTTTACAAACCAAATGATGTAGATTTAAAGCTGCTTAAGTTGTAAAATAGCATATGAAAGTGTTTATACCTCAATGCTAATGAACCTAATATACCATTTCGCCCAACGTGGTGAATAAAAGTAGACAGAAAAAATAAAATCTTGTGTGCGTGGAAGATGTACATATGGGCTTTGAAAGTTTGATGTGGGCCTCTTGATTTCTTCACCAAAACATCTACCTCTAAGGCTGTGTTTGTTTCATGTAAAACGTTTTTCGGAAAATACATATTTTCCGGAAATGCTATTTTCCGGAAAAGGAAAATATTTTTAAGTGTTTGGTTGAATTATGAAAATTGTTGTGGAAAATATTTTCATGTGTTTGGTTCTATTAGGAAAATGCTATTTTTCGGCAGCAAATTCCGGCAACAACACAACAACAACAACAACAGCAGCAAATTCCGGCAACAACAACAACAACAACAATCAGTTCATCAAAAAAAAAACAACAACAACAATTAAATTAAAAAAAAAAAAAAAAAAAAAAAAAAAAAGAAAACAACAACAACAACAACAACAACAACAATCAAATTAAAAAAAAAAAAAAAAAAAAAAAAAAAAAAAAAAAAAAACTGAGAGATTGAGGAAGAGAGAGCTCGAGGTGCGATGGTGCGATCGAGGGTCTGGGTCTGGGTCGAGCGGCGTTGGAGCGATGGCGCGATTGAGGAGGCGATGGGTCTGGGTCGAGCAACATTGGAGCGATCGGCGCGGTGCTGCGATTTCCCTTTGATTGATCAGCGTGGTGCGATGGCGAGGTGCGAGACCGGTGCGATGGCACGGTTCGTGGGTTCGTCGATTCGTGGCGCTAGCGAAGTCGAAGGCTCGTGAACGCCGGCGATGGGCTGTGGCGTTGGTTCGTTCTCTCTCTCGCTCTCTCTCTCTCTCTCGCTCAGTTTGGTTCGTTAAGGCTCTCGCTCTCTCTTTTTCGGAAATCATTTGAAGGTAAAATAAGGGCGTAAAATGATTTCCGAGTCAAAGGAGTAAATCCAGTCAAACTGAAGTTGATTTTCCGGAAAATAAAATTTTTCTTTTCTGTCAAACACTGGGGTCAGGTGGTAAATGATTTTCAAAAATTATTTACTACCAAAACAAACGGACCTAAACAATATCTGTGTTGTGAACAATATTTGTGGAATGTACATGATGTTGTGTGATTCCATGATTTCAGTACCACTTTTTGTTCATATTGACTTGAAAAAAGCTTAAAAGCTCAACACGAGAAAATTCTCTGGACGCGGAGATGTAATCTCAAGATTTCTTAGTAAGTGAAATCGAGGCATGCTCGTTCAAAGCAAAGGACGAGATAAAGCTTATGCCTAAGATCAAATTACAAGCAAAACCAAGGCATGCTCGTCCATAAAATGGGGCAAGGTAAAACATAATACCTAACTATACCATGGACGGGGAAAAGCATGGGCGTTTTGAACTTGTTTAAATCACATACTAAAACTGTCCACAGATGAGCAAAATGCAAAGACAAGTTTAAGGACGAGAAAAATGCACAGACAAGTCTAAGGACGAGTAATGCTTTTACTTAGCCATTTCAAGTGATGCTTTTACTAACCATTTCACATGGATAAATCACACTCAAGTGGAATTCCAATAAAAATGGTTTAAGTATGTATATGAAATGTAGACGAGCAAAATAGCAAATCTTGTATATAAAAATAAACACTCTCGTCCATGCATATATAAGACAAACGGTATTCATTTGATTGTTTCAAGGGCGGAAGAGAAACGTCCTAAACACCCTTACAAACTTTTTAACTGTTTTATCAAAACTCATCCTTAAACATGGACGAGCTAAATGTACTTAAATTACATATATATATATATATATATATATATTAAAAAAAAAAAAAAAAACCTAAGTCATCAAGGTATTTTTTAAGTTGAGGCATCTAAGTTGGGGTCGTCTTGAGGTTGGGTCGTGGCATCGTCCTCTATGTTGGCGTCCTCAAAGTCGAGATGAAGGAGAGAGCTAGTGGTGGCAGCATTCAAATTGAGCACGATGGAGCTGAAGTCCACATCAGGAAACTTCTCAACAGCGTCCATTCTAAAGTCTTCAAACCCTACTGCATAGTTGGTATCCAAAGCATCAGTATATTTTTTAGATGCTCTGAATTCAGCCACTGCATCTTCCTTAGCTTTGGAGAGGAGAATGCTGTGCTCGTCACTCTTTTTCTGCAAGTCTTCAAGACGAGCATCTTTTTCTGCAGCACTAGCCTTCAAATCCTCAACCAAAGCTTTCAGGTCCCTTGCCTCGTCCGTGGTCTTAGCGGCCACCTCAGCCCATTGTTTAGCTTCTTCCTTTAACTCCTGTATCCTCGTCTCTAACAAGATCCTCGTCTTGTCCAACCCGGTGGCTTGTCTGGACGCTGCTATAAACTTGGACATGCCCTATAAAAGTCAACAACAAATATAAGTTAAAAAAAAAAAAAAAAAAAAAAAAAAAAAAAAAAAAAAAAAAAAAAAAAAAAAGGAAAAATGTACATTTGGTCAAGACGAAGAAAAATGTTACCTTGAAAAGGTCATGGGCACCAAAGTGTTCAAAGTCCTTGAGGGACATGTTGTAGCAAACGTTTATATTCTCGTCCGAAATAGCGTTCTTGAAATGTTCCCAGGCCAGATCCTCATTTTCAATAATGTTTGAAGGGGCCTTTTGGGACGGCTGAGACGAGGTGGGCACAGTTTTGGACAGTGGAGTCTTAGACGGGGTGGACTCAACAGGAGTGGACGAGTCGATATCATAGACTTTGGCTGGCTGATGGGACGACGGAGTAGGCTTAACTACTTGAGATGAGCCATGCTTGACCTTTTTACCACGTCTGCTAGGGAGGTTTTCTAAATCCAAGTGTTTGGATATGGTCTTCCTCTTATCTCCAGCTACAGGACGAGCTTGGCGATCAAGCTCAGGACGGATCCCCTCAGCACTTACCTCCTTTCCTTTATTGCCTCTCATGGTTAACATTCCTATAAAAAGACGAAGAGAATTCACTTAGACAGGAAAATGAAAATAAAAGATACAAGGAATGCAGAAATCTAATACTTACTTTTTCTTACTATAATCTCGTGTGCAAGTGCAATGTCAGACGGATTAGGACCTAACCCCCACTTGGCTAGTCATCTGAGATTGACCAAGGAATGGAAATCCTTGTCTGTGTGTAGACGAGCCCTGTGGATGCAATCACGGTGCAACTTGCTCAAAGTGAGTTGTCCAACGGCTGTAATGGAATAAATTGAAGTTAAATGAGATAATAATAAATAAAAGGAAAGAGAGAGAAGAGGGGGAAAGCTAAGGGACTTACCCTCAGGATGAAGGTTCCCTAGGTCCCCAGTAAAACGACCAAAGGTATCCCGGCCAACGTCTACAGGATTTCCAGCCCAGAATCCATAGACGAAGAAAAACTCCATCTTCCATTTTCTGTCAAACGAGGCCAAGGATTTCACCAATCTACAATCTTTACTTCTGGCTGTGAATTGATAAAAGCCAGGAGATTGATGAATCTCTGAGAGTTTATAGCAGTAGAGGAACTCGTCCACAGTAATAGGACGGTCCCCTCTAAACACTTCCTTCCATAAAATTTGCATAGAGATAATTAATCTCCATGCATTTGGGTTGAATTGACACACTCCTAAACCTAACCTAACTAATAGCTCTCTGGTAAAAGCATTTAAAGGAAACCTAAGACCTCCAAGAAGGTAGGCCTCATATACACCTATCCCAAATTAGGGATTACAACACCACTCTCTACGGACGGGAAATCTAGGATTAAACTCGTTTGGGATTTGGTACCATTCCCTAAGGTTGTTTAATCTTTCCTCGTCCGTCTTGGAAGGAATATCTACAGCACAACTATATACAGTTACCTTCGTCTTGTCCAAAGGACTGGACGGAGGGACGGAAGACGAGGTGCCTACATGGGACCCTAAAGTTTTTCTAAGTTTTTTTTGTACTTCTTCTAAGGGAAGCCCAGGGACCCCTGAGACATACTCCTCGTCAGTGGTGTTTCCCCTACTACTACTACTGGTATCACTATAGTTATCACTACTCTCGTCATAATACTCGTCTATAGCTTTTTCTGTACTATTGCTAGACGAGGAGATGATTATTTCTAACATTTTCTGAAAAGAAAATTTTGAAAACCTAAAAGACAAGGAGAAAGGGAGTACCTGGCTCTAGGACGAACTGAAACTATGGACGCGAGGAAACTCTTAGACGAGGCTCTAGACAATGAATGTCAAGGAAGGAAAATCTCAGAAGTGAGGAGGGTAGTGGGGGCATTCCACTATTTATAAATGGCTGACCTAAGCACATAAAACAACACAACCAACTAGATGATGACATGTGGTCTTCGTCTCGAAAAAATGAATCGACGAAATGAACCACGAATTAGATTGTGACATGTGGCATCTCCGATTGTTGAAAGAAGCTCGTCCGTACAGAGAGGTAAATTACTATATTTTCTTGGGCGACCCATGGACGAGGGGGCAACTGATGGTGTAAGAAAACGCCAAGCTGATTTCTCGTCCATATGGCCGTCCATAACAACATACAAAGTGGAGATGAGTGGCTGTTACACTCGTCCTTCATTCACTCGTCCAATGAAGGACGTACTAGCAGCGAACCTCGTCCGTCCTTAGTGATGGACGAGTGAGGTTCACCAAGAGTCACGACACTCTTCCGAAAGCCAAGAGTCATGTTGTTTGAATCAGAACACAAGTCCCAATGAGGTAACTCCCATGACAGTTATGGAAGTTACCCTCTGAATTCTCCAAACTCTACGACGATTGGAGAAATAACTGTCAAGCTAACACTATATAAAGACCCTTCTACGCAGAGGTATGAACACTTTTTTGATTCTAGAGAAAAATTGGTGAAGTCTTTGAAGTGCTTTCTTTTCTACTTCAATCCACTAACTTTTCCATCGGAGGATTCCAGACCGGCCTCCACCGGTCTTCTCTGATCTTCTTTGGTTTTTCAGGACTCACTCTTCAAGATCATCAACATCCGAAGACCTTTCAGCCCACTGATTTCTAAGGACTCATCAGTAACAATCTTCTAGACTCATTGGCGGAGCTAGGGAGGGGCCATCCGGCCATGGTCCCGCTAAATTTTTGAATTTTCCATTAATAATAGCTTGAATAAGTAAATATATTACTAAATTAAATAGAACTTTCCTTACTAGATGCCCTTAAATTTTAGAATTTAGACTCAAAATGTAAAATTTATCTTAAAAATTTATAATCAGCCCATCAAAATTTTAAAACTGATCTAAAAAAAAAACCCAAAAAAAAAAAAAAAATATATATATATATAGTACAAAAAAATTATCTATCAGATAGCCCATTTCTCAACCCATGACCCTCTAAATTCAATAAACACATTCCAAATCTAAGTGTTGAAGGGTCGTCCAGGTGCCTCTTTGATAGACGACCTTTATGCCCACGGACAACCTCCTGACGGTGGACGACCCTCTTATGCTGGGTTAACATTTTTGGTCCTGGACGACACTATGGACGAACTGGAGATAATCTGATTTTTAGTTCACCATCACATATAATTTGTGATTAATATATTATCCGATCACAAAAAACCTAGGGTGTGATGAAAAAATTATTTCATCACAAACACTTTGACCCTTGTCACACCCTTAGGTTTTTTTTTATTTTTTATCAGAAAATATATTAATCCCAAAAATAGAAGAGTCTTTGAGTATTTGAATTCAAATATATAACAAATACAGATAGGTATTAGGCATTTGAATACAAATAGGTAGTGAGAAATTTTTTTTTTTAGGAAAAAAAAACTAAAGTATATTTTATTTCAAAATTTATATGAAAATATTTTGGTATGCCAAAAATTAATGACGAAATAGCGGAATTATCTTATTAGTAGTATAGATGGATAAAAAAAATTGTAAAATATATATAGGTCTCCACTGTGCCTAGAATAAACTTAAAAAAGAAAAAATGGAATGTCTAAAAACTTCCTTGTTAGTTTCTTTCTCCTTTTTCTCAAAAAAGAAAAAAGTTTATTTCTCCTCATCATCACTCTCTCACTTCCCTAAAGACTACAGAGTAAAGAGTAAAGACAAGCCGAAGCCTACTGCTTCAAAATCAAACGATGTCTAAGCCTAGGAAAAAGCCAACGTTGTTGTCCTCGTCCCACCATCGTCTCTCTGACGACGTCGTATTCGATATCCTGACTCGGCTGCCAGTGAAACCCATAATCCGATTCAGGTGCGCTTCTAAATCCTTAAATTCAACCATCACCGACCCCATTTTCATCAACGCACACTTCAACCTCAACAAAGCTAAATCAGTGTCCAACAACAACAATGGTTACCTACTATGTAAGACACGACCAGTGCCCACTTCGTCTGAGGCTGACTTGTGCACGGTCGTTTGCAATAATGACCACACATTGGCAGAAATTTCTAGGTTCAAAATCCCATTTGATCCTTTCTACATTATTGGCTTCTTCAATGGCATATTCTGCCTCACTGCTCTGGACGAGGACCGTGATTCTTTGTGTACTAAATATTTTGGGTATAATTGCATGACGTGTTTGTGGAACCCAAGCATTAGAAAGTTTAAGAGGCTTCAAGCGAACAACCATTTCGATACTATCGGTTATGGATTTGCGTATCATTGTCAAAACAATGACCTCAAGGTTTTGAGATTTTTGCGTCTTGTACAGAAAGGTCCCTTGTGGTGGTCCTTTCAGGCCGAGGTTTACACATTGAGTACCGATTCGTGGAGATTGGTGGAGCCACTTAATGGGTTGATAAAATCTGTTTGGAGGATTGAATCAAACGGTTTATTTTTTAATGGAGCTCTGCACTATATAGCATACACTCGCCACAACAATTTCCTCAAGAAAATCATTTTGTGCTTTGATGTCAATGATGAGAAATTTCGGGAGATACTACTGCCGCAGAATTACGCAGTTGAGTTATCTCCAAGTTTTGATCAACTTGCGGTACTCATGGGATCACTGGCTTTGATCAATTTTGGCGAATGTGCAGGTGTAGACAATGAGTTGCGCGAAATATGGGTGATGAGGGATTATGGTGTTGCTGAATCTTGGACTCAAAAAGTTGTGCCGATGTTGAATTTTAAGAGCATCTTTGGCTGCATGGGCAGTGGTGAACTTATGATTTCAAGTATCAGGCCATTTTCTTCTGATCGATTCTTTTTATTTGACCTCGAGAGTTTAAATGAGAACAATCTTAGAATTGAAGATCTTGGAATTGAAAATATTTCACTGGAGCATTACACAACTAATCTCATGGAGAGCTTAGTTTTACTCAATGATTAAACCATAAGGTGGTAATCTTTTGAAATTCTTATCGATGAGTTTGTTCTTTATGAATGTTGTCTGTCTTTTGGGTATCTGATTTTCTTGTTGGTTCTTATGGCTGAATATTATATTTGTTTGAGTTTTTTTAATGTATCATTTGGTGCAGGAAATGTATGTAAATGAGGTTGATAAGTTGTGGTTTACAAAGACATGCATGAAACTCTTCTTTGTTGTTTTTGATTGCTTTTAATGTTAAGGTTCATTTTCTAAAACTGACTCTACTATGATTTTTTTTATTAGGTCTTCTGTATAACTTTGATTTTGGGGTTAAGGGAAAAGGAAATAATGTCCCATTGAAATGATCATAAACAGGCACGGTTGTTAGTGTCTCTAGGACTTTGTTTTGAGGTAAGGGAAATTGAAATAATGTCCCCAAGAAATGATCCTAAATTCTTTGGAACTTGCTGTTAGAGTTGTGGATCTTTTTGTTTGGATAAGTAGAGTTATGGAACTTGCTCAAAGATTCAACATTGACTAATTCTAAGGTAAAGTTTGAAGCTTTTATATGTGTGCTGCTTTACTGAATTTTCTTTAAAAGCATAGAAAAAGTAAGGTAAGGTTGGAAGCTTTTCTCTGAATCTATGTTATCACTGTATTTTTAATTCCTTTTGTTGTAGACATGAAAGTACTGCTTTTATGTAGAAGGTCAAAATCACTTCAGAGGTAATGAGTTGTGACTATTATTTATCAACCAACTTGTATTTCCAATTCTAGTCAAGGCCATTTCATTGTGAACCATGTCTAGCCATCATGCTGTTATAGTGTTATATCATTGAAATTTAATCCTCATAACACAAAAGAAAGTTTTCAGTAACTCATGCTTTTTATTCTTAACAAAGAGTTATCGGTACTTAGGCTGCAATAGTTTCAACATAAAACTTCTTCTGCAAAATGTTTTCCTTATTTTCAGGTGTTTGACCCCACTGAAAATGTTACTTCTTGTTTTTATTGACTTATTGCATTATATACAATGTTACTTGCTTCTAGAATCAGAATAAACAGGACATATAAGGGGTCTAGGAATTAGGATTATGGTAGCAAGGGAGGCTCTTTGCCCATTACACTTTACACTTTCACGAATTTTATCATGATAAATTTAGTAGAGTTAAAACATAGATATCAGACTTGAATGACCAAAACAGATGTAAGCCAATCTAGTGACTTTTTCAACCCCATTCTGACCAAAACAAAAGAAAAAGAAAGGAATGAATTGTGATAACAAATTGTCCATGTAACACAATTTTCAAAGATGTCCAATTAGAGCTCATCCAATTAGGGGACCACCATGACATCTGAACACTACCTGAATCTTACTGGGTAACAGAACAAAGCCATAAATGACACGGGGGAATCTAAATGAAAAAAACCCATCTAATTTACCATGATTAGCCAGATAAAACAGAGTTTCCAAGTACAATTGATATAATCAAAACAACACCACCAAAAGAGAGTAATAGCTAGTCTGCATCATTCTACTAACTAACCATCTCTGGGAACCTGTGAGATCGATTTAGGATAGTAAGTTAGTCTACCAAATCAACTCTTTATCTCTCAAATTAGCACTTCCCTCTCACTGTTCTTACCTTCTAACACCATATTCTCACTGATCTGACCTCCTAACTTCATACTCTCTTTCTTTGTGATAGCATCCTGTTTTTTATTCCCAATATTTGCTGATCTGAAAGATGATTTAAATAAAGAGATTTGTTAGCTACCCATATATGATTTGCTGGTTTGTTCTTCTGTATGAAAGTTGTCTGTGATTTGGTTCCTCTCATATATAATTTCTCTGCCCAATTAGGAAATATGGTGCAAGGTGATATTTGTTAGCTGCTTATACATGATTGATTGTTGGCTCTTACGGCTGAATGTTATATGTGTTTTGGGTTCTCTGGTGTATCATGTGGCGTGGGGAATGGCTGCAAGTGGGGTTGATGAGTTGTGTTGTACAATGATATGCATGAAGCTCTTCTTTGTTTTTTTTTTTTTTTTTGTTAACAGTTCATTTTCTGAAATTCACTCTACTAGGAGTTTTTAAGGTCTCCTGTATGACATTGATTTTGGGGCTAATAAAAATAGAAATTCCCTGTGAAATTATCATGAATGAAAGTCTTTGGAACTTGCTCTTTTCTTTTGGTTAGAGTTGTGGAACTTTTATTTTGTGGGATAAGTAGAGTTGTGGTAATTGCTCAAAGATTAAACATTGACTAATTCTATGGTAAAGTTTGAAGCTTTTTTATGTGTACTGCTTTACTGGATTTTCTTGAAAAGCATGGAAAATCCCTGCTTGACCTCTACAAGGTCAATCTTTGTTGCACTAATTATCTCTTCACTTCTTTATGTGTTAATTAAATGACAGGTTATAGTAAGTTCTTGTATTCTGTTGCTTTTTGGCACTAGTAGTTCATGAAGCATTGACGAGAGAGAGAGAGTTAATGGGATGGTGTTGCATGCTTTTGCTTTTCTGTTTTACGTGGAGTTCCTCTGTTCTTGGCGCCTATACATTACAGTCCTATCAAACCCACTTGGTCTAGCAACTAAGAAAGAACTTGGGAGTTTCCAATGGAATTGGCGATTTGAAATGGTATTAGAAATGGGAGCGTTTTGGATTTGGATTAATGTTAGTGTTTTGGAATGATTATGTATTAGAATTTGGATGGAAGTATTAAAGTTTCACATTAAACTTTTTTAACAAGTTTCTCTCCTGCAACTTGTGGATGGGGTTTCTTTCTTTCTTTCTTTCTTTCTTTTTATTTTTTTATTTTTTATTTATTTTAGTATTCCAACCTATAGAT
This sequence comes from Quercus variabilis, assembly GCA_030445155.1. Classification (NCBI taxonomy): domain Eukaryota; kingdom Viridiplantae; phylum Streptophyta; class Magnoliopsida; order Fagales; family Fagaceae; genus Quercus; species Quercus variabilis. The sequence goes on from CP129451.1 coordinate 7,325,255, forward strand.
TTAGTTCCATGATCCCCATATCTCTGACTCGGCTGCCAGTGAAATCCTTAATCCGATTCCGGTGCGTTTCCAAATCTTGGTACTCCATCATTGCAAAGCCCATCTTCATTAACACGCATCTCAACGAAGTTAAATCATTGTCCAACAATAACAACAACTGTAACAATGGTTATCTGCTATGTAATCCACAACTACAGGACGCTTGGTCTAGTAGAGACTTGTGCACGGTCGTTTGCAATAGCGACCACACATTGACAGAGATTTCCAGGTTTTTTGAACTCCCATTTCATGGTGCACGCATTGTCGGCTTTTGCAATGGCATATTCTGGTTCGCTGGTGAGGAACAATTTATTCATCGATTTTGGCCTAATCTAGTAATATATTTGTGGAACCCAAGCATTAGAAAGTTTAAGATGTTCAAAGCTACTCCATTCACTACTCCTTATGTTAGTGTCACACTTGGACTTGCCTACCATTTTCAAAAACGTGACTACAAGATTTTGAGAATTGGTTGTTTTAGAGAACAACCCACTGTGACCGAGGTTTACACCTTGAGTTCTAATTCGTGGAGAAAGTTTGTAGTGTCGGTGGAGTCGCTTAGTCCATCAGGAGGATCTGTTACTAGTATTGTGGAACCATCTTTTTTAATTTTTAATGGATCTTTGCATTCTATAGCATTTATTCAGGCTACAAATTCATTCTGTCCTTTGATGTGAATGATGAGAAATTCCGAGAGATAATACTACCTCAGAATTACTTGGATGGATTAGTTCTAATTTCTGAACTACTTGTGGTGTTCAAGGGATGTCTGGCTTTGATTGTTTTTGTTAAAACTCAAGTTGAATGTATTGAGGAATGCCACATATGGGTGATGAAGGAGTATGGTATTTTTGAGTCTTGGAAAGTCACTAAACAAATTGTACCATTGGGAGATTTTAACTCCTTATTCGACTGCACGAATAGTGGTGAACTTTTTGGTTACAACGGAAATTTATCCTGTTCAAATCTATTCACTTAACCCTGAGAGTTTAAATGGGAACTATCTTAGTCGAGATTATGAACCAAAGGCTTACATAGCTAATCTCATGGAGAGCTTAGTTTTACTCAATGAGTAAACCGTAAGGTGGTCATCTTTTGAAATTCATATTGACAGGTAAGTTGTTGTCTCATTCGAAGCTGTTGGAAAGTTTTCGTATCTATGTAATTTGTGGATCAAATGGAGTTATTATTGCTGTGTTTGCTTTCCTTTTGTTGTAGACATGACTATTATTTTTCAACTAAGTTTTGTAACTAGAACTCTGTGCACATTCATTCAGCAAAAAAATAAAAAGAACTTTGTGCACATTCTAGACATGGCAGTGTCATACTGCAAAATACTTGTCTAGCCAACATAATCATATTTCATTGATCATAACTTTTTTTAAATTTTTTTTTTATGAGAATTAAGATAGATCATAACAGAATGAGTATTGGATATGGAATCAAGTAAACAATTGTAATTTTATCCCCAAGCAGCAGAAGAATGTTTTTAGCGCCCCGTGCTTCTTAGTTACAAATAATTATTGATAATAAATTGAGTCATGTACATTTCAGTACCAAGAAACCACAATCCACGTGAGATTAATGATTGGGAATATTAATAGCTTCGGGATTTCATTAGTGGTAAGTTTTTTCCTAATCTAAAAAAGGATACCTCATCACAACATACATCACCATCATTTGTGTTTTGAAGGTAATACTGTAGCTGGTAATGCGTGATTCATGACTATGGTGGGTAATCTTTTAGATTGATTTTAGTGTGGAGCTTGTGTAAGCTCATAATTTAGCATAACCACTGGAGAAATCCAGTTAGAATACACAATAAGTTGTCCTTCTTCCTCAGGGCTTCGTCAAATTCAACTGTGATGCTGCTATAGGAAATATTTTACATTAATTGCTATGGTTGCCAGAGATTGGAGAGGGATAATGGTCTTGGCTGCCACTAAGAAGGCCAATACCATAATAATCCCTCGTTAAGCAGAGGCAAAAGCAATACTATGCCATTGCAAATGGCAAAGTCTCAGAATCTGGAGAATGTTTTTATAGAAAATGACATCAAAGCTTTCATAGAGGCAATGCAAGATGTGGTACAGAGCTGCCCTTGGAGGATTAGCAGTTGGAATTCAGTAGTTAGAGATCTCACTTGCCTTCCATGATTGTAAATTTTCTTGGCTTAGCAGGGATGTTAGTTAATCCACTCATGTTTTGGCTTGGTGGTCTTTAAGAAATTATATGTTGGGTCCTTTAAATATGTGCTCTGCCTCCCAGGTTTTTGTTTATATGAATCTCCAGGAGTCATGCTAAGTTTCTTCCGCTGGTATCTCCTAATTGTAGCTCTTTTGATTCAGTAGTCTTAATGTTGAAGGAAAACAAGAAAGCTTGAAAAGATAGAATGAAAGTTGAGAGAGAAGCTGAGTAGAATTCTCTAGAAATTATATTTCTGAGCTTAGACTGAAATTACACAAATAGTCTCTATTTAACATAGAGCTCTGTAAGTGAACACGTGGGTTTCTTACCCCAACAAATTAACCTCTAACCAACTATTCTAACAAACTCTATAAATATCGTTTGTTACAAAAAAAAATATCTAGATGGAAAATATCTCAGAACACCAAGTATGAAGACGAAGAGCAGAGATGTGGAAGAAGACCGAGGAAGAAACTCAAGACGACGTTACACAATGAGCTTAATCACACTTAAAACAGTGTCGTGCTACTTATGAGAGAACAGTGTCGTCTTGGGTAACACAGTCTATCTGAACCAAATGATGTCGTTTATTCTTAATGAAAACGGCGCCGTTTGGCAAGTGACCGTTAGCTAGCCGTTGCATTTGAATTTGGTCTTCTTCCCCTTTCAAATGTATTATCAAAAAAGTCTTTATTTTAAAATTCATTCCGAATGTATGATAGGCCAATTGTTCTTGTTTGATATACCAAATCGTAAAGTGATGTACCAGTTGATCCTTAGAAGCACTGATGATGGTGCAACGTGACATTGAGTGGCGCCAATAATAGGGGAGGTTATATTGTAAGGTGGTGGGACTTTGTGTGTGGGTGGGTGTTTTTTTTTTTTTTTTTCCTCTTAAGATTTGATAGAACTTCAACTTATAGTGTTTGTTCCATGATGATTATACTTTATAATCAACCCAAAATATCAATTAGTGCATGGTTTGAACCTCAAATCTCTTGATGATAAGAGATTTTAGCAATTGAACTAATTGATATACAGCAATTAGGAGAAAAGATTTGGGATGTATTTTTCTGCCAATTAGGTCCCATCCCTATATTTTTAAGATAATGACGAGAAAACCCATGGCCTTGGCATTCTGCAAATCCAATTGCTCATGACACCCAAATTGTTGATAAGGTTATATATGCTTGAGGTTTACACGTTTCTCCACTAATATTATACATTTGCAAATTGCTATACAACCAGGAGTTTCACGAGGTTGGCTTCAAAAAATTAAAACTGAAATAACATTGAAATCATATGTTCCTATGTGAATTTGTTCATTTTTTAAAGCTAGACTCACAAATTTTTATTTGATTATGCGTTTGTGGGTGAATTAATTTTTTCGCGATGAGGCTCTTTTTATTTTGTTGGGTTTATTATCATAATTTTTTATTCATCCTAATTTGATGTTTACACGTTAGATGAGATAAAAGTGATGAACAGTAACCCCCAAAAAAAAAAAAAAAAAAAGCAGTGCTATTCTATTGAGTCAATTGTGCTAATTAAAAAAAAAAAAAAAAAAAAAATACTGTGAGAGCTTAGTTTTACTCAATGAGTAAACCGTAAGTGTGCCATCTGAATACAAAGATTAGTCAGTGGGACTTTCTAGCAAGGTGGTCCTCTTTTGAAATTCTAATTGACAGGATAGTTGTTGTGTCAAGTGAAGCTGTTGAGAAGTTTTGTATCTATGTTATTGCTGTATTTTCTTTCTTTTATGCTGTATACATGACAATATTGCTTTTATTTTGTAGAAGGACAAAATCACTTTAGAGAGTTGTGGCTATTATTTATCAACCAACTTTTTGTGCTCATTCTAATCCTAGCAATATCATAGTAAAAAACACATCTAGCCATTTTAATGTTATTTCATTGATCATAACATAATGATTACTGGGTTTGGAATCAAGTTAATCCCCAGGAAACAAAAGAAAGTTTTCAGTGACCCGTGCCTCTTATTCTTAACAATGAGTTACCGGTACTTAATTATGGATCATCTGCATTTCAGTACAATGAAAACTACAATCTACAAAATACCTAATTAATGATCTGGAAATATTGATAGATTTTTTTTTTGGCAGGATTAATAGCTTGGGGATTTATTCAGATTAAAATTGTTCTTATTGGCTCTTTTTTGTTGATGATTAAGTGGATTCTTTGTTGATATACATTTTACATCTGAGCCCTGCCCTCTATTGCGTATACAATGGACTTCATACTGATTTTATCCTTTAATTTCAACAATGTGATATTCAGAGAGGCAATGCTGGCGCAAAATTAGTTAGATGAATTCATTCTAGATTTTGAATGACTTGGGATGATATTTGTCATTGATTGTTTTTTGAGTGCATATAATCTTGTTCCTCTGTATACGAGAAGGACTTTAAAATTTGTAGTCATTTGAATGTGCTTTTAAAATATGTATGTTCATGATATCTTATCATGATTCATATATATGAGAAGCTTCTTAACTTTGTGGAGTTCAAAATGAAGAAAGTGATTTCAAGGGAATCTACTACTCTCCTTGTGAGAGGGTGGTCTCATGGGATCCTCTGATAAGGTAATATTCAATGTCCATGGACCTGCTTATGTGATTCAAGCATTATGGAGGAGTGCACTGTGAGAGTATTGACTATTGAGTAGAGTGCTTGATAAGAGAACTTTTTGTGTTGGGCTCCCGTATTAAAATATGTGATTATGGTTGACGATGGAACTTTTAGAGTTAAGAGGATAACACTATTGTAGAGATTTTTAAAACCTTAATCCTTTAATGATAATATGCATCTCTGCATAAACTGAAGTTGCTGGCTAGTATGGGCAATTTTGAATGGTGGTAAGTTTGACATTAGAGCAACCGCAACCACAACCGCATCATTACGTGCAAAATCTATTTTGCAAGAAAAAACATACTTTTCTATTTTACATATCCACTTTTACAAAGCACTCACATCAGTTTATCTATTCTATCATCTATTTTATTTAAACAATAGTATTTTTTTTTTAATTTTGTATTATATCAAATAAACCACTACCCACATGGCCCCACCCACCTTTTTCTTTCTTTGTTGTGAGAAGAAGACAGATGAGAGAGCAACTTGATAGGGAGAGAGAAAAAAAGAATAAAAAAATTATTTGCACATGTAGTGTAACCGTGCATATATGCATGATTACTATTCATTTGCAAAGCAGTTTTGTATATTTACACATTTTTATAAGTACTGATATGAGTGTTTTTTGGATTAAAATGTGCAAAATTGAGCATTTTTTTGTATTTTGCAAATTTTTGCAACCAATAATGTGGTTGCTCTTAGGACATGAGTCATATGACAAATAGAGCTGCAATTGCTAAGAGATACTAACTTGGTTGCTTTAAATCCTATAAAGCTATAACCAAAATTGAGCTAGTTAATTTCTTTGTCAGGTAGTTCCAAAGTGTGGCTGCATCAAATCTAATTTTAACTGGAACAATCTTAAGCATATAGACATGATAGAAAAACCAAACGGTTTGGATGGAATACCTTATCAAATCTAATTTTAACATTTTGTTCATATCTTTGACACATCAACTGAGAGTGAGATTGAAATTCTTTGCTCCACCTAAAAACATTCAGCATAACCTTGAATTTTAAAAACAGCACCCTTCATATGTATCAATTTGGCCCAGAAGCTCTTATACGTCCCATTACTCAACGTTATAACACCACTGTCCCTGAAAGTGAAATCCTTAATCCGATTCAGGTGCGTTTCCGAATCTTGGGACTCCGCAATCACCTGCACCACTTTTATTACCAAACACTTCAAACTCAACAAAGCCAAATCTTTATTACCCAATAATGACAATAGTCACAACTTTCATGTGCTATTTTCGAAGATTACTAGGTTAAATATCAGAGTCCCAGTTCGATTTGTTGGCTTCTGCAATGGCATAGTCTGCCTTGTTGTACACGTAAGTGTTATTCGTAGTTTATATTTGTGGAACCCAAGCATTAGACAGCGTAAGATGCTTCTAGTTACTTCCTTGACTGACCCTTTTGGTTGTCTCGCTTATGGATTTGGATATCATTTTCAAAACAATGACTTCAAGGTTTTGAGATTCTTTCGTCCTAGAGAATAACCTGTGGGGCTGTCTATTCAGTCCAAGGTTTACTCCTTGAGGACCAATTCTTGGAGAAAAGTGTTGTCATCTATTAGTGGGATTGAATCACCTAGTTTATTTTTTAATGGAGCTTTGCACTTCATAGCATATTCTCAGGACCACAAATTCATTTTGTCCTTTGACCTCAATGAAGAGAAATTTCGAGAGATAATACTGCCAAATAATTACTTAGATGATTATTTCGAAAGTTTGAACGACTTATGGTATCTAAGGGATCGCTGGCTTTGATTACTATTGGCAAAGATGAAGACGAATTGATTGAGTTGTGCCGCATATGGGTGATGAGTGAGTATGGTGTTGTTGAGTCTTGGACTCAAAAAGAATTGCCATTGTCGGATGTTGAGAACTTCTTTGGCAGTGGTGAACTTGCAATTAAGAAGACGACATTTTCTTATAAACTCTTTCCATTTGACCCTGAAGATGTTTGGAAGTATCTATGTTATTGCTGTGTTTTCTAACTTCCTTCCTTTTACATGACTGAATTACTTTTGAAAAATCACTTTAGACGTTATGAGTTGTGTCTATTATCTATCAACCCACTTTTAGTGCTCATTCTAGTCATGGAAATGTCATAGTGAAGAACACGTCTAGCTATCATAATGTTATTTCATTGATCATAAGATAATTATTACTGGGTTTGGAATCAAGTTAACAATTGAAATTTGATCCCCAGGAAACGAAAGAAAGTTTTTGGTGACCCCTGCACAATAGTTATCAGTATGTAATTGTGGGTCATCTGCATTTCAGTACAAAGAAAATCATAATCCACAAGATATTTAATTAATGATCTGAAAATATTAATAGCTTGGGTTTTTCCTTTTGTTGGATTAATAGCTTGGGAGTATATTAGAATGAAAGTTACTATCATTGGTTCTTTTCTGTTGAAAATTAAGTGGATTTATTGTTGATATAATTTCACATCCTTATCTATTTGTGAGCTTCGCCCTCTATAGCATAACAATGGACCACATATTCATTTTATCTTTTGATGTCAACTCTGAAATATTGAGAGAAACAATGTTGCTGCAAAATTTGTTAGATGAATTCATTCTAAATTCTGAATGCCTTGGGAGTTTAAAGATAAGCTGTCATTGCTTTGTGGGTGTATATAATGTTGTTCACCAGTATACGGGAATGGCTTTGAAATTTTTACTCATTTGAATGTGCTTTTAAATAGCTTGCTCATGACATCTTATCAATGTTCACCTACCTAAACCTTCTTGATCTTGTGGAGTTCAAAATGAAGAAAGTGATTTCAACCGAACCTGCTAATCTCCTTGTGAGAGGGTGGCCATAGACCTGCTTATGTGATCCAAGCATAATGGAGTTCACTGTGAGGGTATTGGGTAGAGTTCTAGATAAGAGAATTTCTTGTGTTGGGCTTCTATGTTAAAATATGTGATTTTGGTTGATGATGGAACTTTTGGATTTAAGAGAATAACTCTATCAAAGAGTTTTTTAAATCTTAATCCTTTATTGAGGAGAAACAGATAGTGAAGGGCTTCTTTCTCATTCTCTGAGCAGTCTCGGGCCATAGGGAAGGAATTGCTGCAAGTGATAGAAATTTTCTCAATAAATTGCAATTTTGCAGAAACTGATATTGTTGTCTAGTGTGGGCAAATTTTGAATGGTGGTAAGTTCAACATCAAGATATCACAAATAGAACTACAATTGGTAAGAGTACTAACTTGGTTGCTTTAAATCATATGAGGCTATAACCAAAATGAGCTTGGTGATTTCTTTGACAGATTGTTCCTAAATGCTGCTTCATAAAATATAATTTTAATTAGAATAATCTTAAGCATGTAAACGTTATAGAGAAACCAAACGGTTTGGATGCAGCACCTTATCAAATCTAATTTTAACATTCTGTTCATATCTTTGTCACATACACTAAGAGTGAGATGGAAATTTTTTGGGGGGTATAACTTTCTGAACATCGAAATGAACCACATCCCATTAGTCTCCACATGCCCAGTTCATTTGATAGGAATATGAGATTAAAGACAGCTGCACCTAACAACATTGAGGCATAACCTTGAACTTCAAAAACAATAAACCTTCAGATTCATCTGTTTGGCCCCTGAAGCTCTTAACTGTGTGTTTCTTCTCATCACATTGCTCAATGTTACAATACCGTTGTCCTTTGCAGTTGTCTGGTCTGCAGATAACTAGTACTAGACTCTCCTTTGCAATGTATGCATGGAGGGTAGCTTCATTTCTTCAGAGATGTTGAAATTGGTATTGCTTTGTTAGTTTGGTGTTTCTCTCTACTGATATATGTTCTTTTTATTCAGTTTAAGTGGCTGCAGAAAACATACTAGGAAGCCAAAGTGATGGATGTCTTCAATTGGAATAATAATCTCATCGCCTTCATATGCTTCTCAATTTTATGTGCAGCCAAATCTGTTACTGTTAGTTCCATGGACAACTTTCCCCCATTAATAATCAATCTCAAAATTAAAAAGCTTTTATCTCAAGAACCAATCAGAAGCTCACTGCCTCAGGCATTTTAAACAAATTTTGGGAGGAGATTAATGTTGCAACACAAAACAAGCTAGCCCAGTCGAGGGTGATGCAGAAAACTAGAAAATATCAAAATCCCATCATATGCATTAACTCAAAAAACCATTCATCTCTTTTAAAAAAAAAAAAAGCCATTCATCTTTTGCTACAATAGAAGAAAAAGTCCATTATTGAGAAAGCTCCTCTAAATCTTATCATCCAGGACATGCATAGCTTGGGTTCACTCCCTCCCACAAAACTCATCTTTCTGTGGGTCTTATCCCAGTGAGTCTTGGCAAAAAGACTCCCATGGGCCGTTTTCCTAACCCAGCACACTTGGGCTTTTTCACAAGAGGCTAGGATTCTGCGGAGTCTGGGCTCTATCTCCCAGTGAAAAGAAAATATAATTTCCTTTTGTTTAACACTTTGGGTTGTTCTCTTATAACTACTCACAGGTTAAAGCGGAATTTGGACTTGCGAGATTGAATCTGTGTTGGTAGTTGTAAAAGGACAAGATAGCCCATTTTGTATGAGTTTGCTGGGCTCAGACTTAACTCACAATAGATTAAACCCATAAGTTGTTTACAGCCTAGACAACATGTCAAGTGCAACCAAAAAGAACAAAAAAGAAAGATCTTTGATTTTCACACGTCCATAATTTCCTGTTTATTTTCTTGCATTCATTTTTATATGTTAAAATATGGACAATTCTCAATCATTCTTGATTAATTATTTATATAAAATAATAATTATTAATAAGTGCGAAAAATATTTTTCACTAGAATTTTACTCTACCCGCAGGAGAAATGGCCTATCTATTCTCAAAAAAGAAAAAAAAGAAAAAAAAAAAAAACATAGATTCTTATTCAGTGCTAGATTCTTGTCCATGCATGAAAGAAAATTATGGAAGAAAAAAATTATTGATGTGCAAACTAAAAAAAAAAAAAAAAAAAAAACTGAGATTTTTGCAGAGATTATTTGCAGTGAATATATGTTTATACTTTATAGTTAAGTAATTTGTTTGTATCAGAGTGTCCCATCTTAGTTTGTGTTGTGTTGTATTTGGTCAATTGATATATCTAGTTATACAGTTTAAAATCTAAAAATTTAACTTATATGAAACTTACATCCTATTTAAACAGTACTAATGTTATTGAAGTTTCCACAGTTCTTATTTTCTACTCTTTTTCTCCTAAAAATTCCATCAACCTTCTTCTCCACTCTTATTCCCCTCATAATTCTACCAACCATTTTCAAATCATGCATGTCATACATTCTACAAACAACTATAAGGAACAACACTTGCAAATATCTGTCCGTTCTTTATCTCTTACAAGGTGAGTTACGTCTCTTAAGTCGTTACTTTTCTTTTTATAATATTCATGTTGATATGTTTTAGGGGCATAGCTAAGCATGAAAATCTCATTTTTGTTAAATTATTTGTTCATGCAAATCTTGTTTTTGTTAAATTATTTGTTCATGCAAATTTTGTTTTTGTATTATGTGTTTTGCAATATGAACTGATTTGTATGATATGTTTTAAATTATTTGTCCATAAATTCTTGCCTAAAATTTCATATAGCAAAAATATATTTCAAAATTGACATAAATTTTCCTTAAAGAAATACTTACTTTGTTAGCCTATAATATAAACGTATGCTATAAGAAAGCCCAAAAAAAAAAAAGTTAGTATATGCTCATAAACCTTAAAATCTAAGTTTTAGGTATAATAATAATAATAAAGAAAATTGTACAATATTAGAAATATTTATTTATTATCGTATGAATGCATGAGAACATTATATAATCTGTCTTATTTTAGAAAAAGAAAAATGAAGAGCTACATAAAATAATTAACGTAACCATAACAGATACTTCTAAATGTTAATGTTATGCTAATTTACTTAAGAAAAGGGAAACAAAAAATAATTTTAACTACTATGATAGACAGTAATAAATTATCAGTGAATCAATCCTCTTTAATAGAATTTTCTCAGCTCTAGCTATTTAAACATTGAATATTTTTAATGGATTACCTTCTTGTATTGCATTTTAATGACTGTGTAGTGTTAATATATTAATACTATTGTTATGTTTTAGTGTAGATGGCAAAAAAGTTGTTCATTTTTCTTATGCAATTCAGTCGAATAATTAAATATGGTGAAAATGGGGTTTATTATGAAGGGCCACCTCCTTCTATGCTTCCATTAAGCTGGGGTGTTACATTTGAAGATCTATGTGATGAAGTAACATCCACGATTCATATAAACAGAGAAGATTCAAAACTTATTATTTGGTATAGATTTCCTTTTCAATGTCATCTACATCCTGTTATTTACCAGCAAGTTTTGGTAGAAAATGACAATGGTGTCAATGCAATATTCGATATGTTAGGTTGCCACTATGGATTTGTAGGTGCAAAGTTGTACATGAGTTTAAAGCCCATAAGAAGCCACCGAGATGTTTTTCCCATTCAATATGCCAATGAAAGATTGAGTGCATCGTTTAGTTATTCACATGGCAGGCACTTTCATGATCCATATGCCATTGATACTGGTCATTATTCTAAAGATGCAACTCATTCCCAAATCAACATTGGTGTTGCTGACTATTATTTTCATGTAAATTGAATCATTGTAAATATTATTAGGACATTAATAATTTTTTATCTTGCAATGTACATTGCCTTCCATTGCATCACTAGAGATGTGATATTGTTGTTGGGTTAGCAGAGAATGATCGAATGGCCCAAGTTTCATTTCAAATATATCCTACATTAAATGCTAAAATGAGTTAAACCATGCAACATCCATTACCTCTATATTAGTAGGAAATTGTCTATAAATCAAACGAAAATTAACCTTTTGTTTTTTTGGACTAAGATAACCTCTATGACATTAATGAATTGACAATAAAGTACTATTAAGATCTTGGTCAACCTTAAATTAAATAGAATATAAGAAATGAATCATAATCATACTCATACTCATAATTGGAATGAAATCAACCCTAATTATCGTATTCTTAAATTCATACACACATAATATAAAGTATAGTGTAAGTGAAGATGCGTCTTCACAGTATCTTTAATATATAAACATTGAGATTAAAAAATTACAATATCTGAAGGTATATTTTTTACAAACCATCTATATAAAAAATTACAAACTAAGAAAATAATTTCCAATTAAATTAGGGGGCTGAGAAGCTTACTACAATTGCAATATGAAGTGAAGGAATGTAGGAATTATAGAGTGATACTTGCAAGAAAAGAAAGAAAGAACAAAAAAAAAAAACAAAAACACACAATAAGATAATCATAAATATCTTTTAAAAAATATACTCCTAAATAAAAACAAAAGAACAATAATAAATAATAATAAAATTAATATATAGTGACTACTGTAGCTTTTTATGCTAAATATTAAATATAACTTACAATGCTTGTAGTTCATAATAAAATTGAAAGAAACTCAAATAAAGTATTTATAAGCAAAATTTTTAATAATAATAATTGTAAGGGCAAGTTTTGGTTCCTAAGCCTAAAAGATGAATGGATTAAGGCCCAAAGAGCCCAATACAATGAATTTATAGAGAGCAAGTTTAAAAGCTTGGCTTCAGTGAATCAAACAACACATGTGGTGCATCGAAGATGGTAAGAAAGTAAAGGAAAACAAGCTTTGTGCAAAGAAAACCTTCCTCGGCAAAATCCAAGGAGAATGGTCCTTATGTCTATTCCTTCTCAATTGGGATACAATTTCAATTCTTGTTGCTACAGTATTTTCTTTATAGGTTTTCCGATCCCTCCTCCCTAGAGGGTCTCTAACATTATATAGCTCCCTTTAGATGATCTTAGCCCTCCATTTGTTGATCATCCAGGCTACTACTTGAGTGCTTGTCCCATTAGACACCTTCTCAAACCCCTTGTGAATTGCGGCGGCTAAGATAGTACTGTTCAAGAGTTTTCTCCACATAAATGCAGCCAGGAGGTTTGGTGGGATGCATTAAATGTAAGGGTAGCCACCATCCCTTCAGTCATATCAAGGCTAACCTCTTCCCCAACTTCAGTCATGTTAGAGCTAAACTCTTCCCTGAAACTCTTTCTCCACAGTATGACCTCTTCTGATAACGTGCCACTAATGTAGCCCTACTACTCGAGGGCATGGCCTCTTTGGCACAATAATCCCCCCCCTCAGCCATGGGTATGACACATGATTACCCTTTTAAGTTCTTGTACCCCACAATAATAATAGTTTTAGCAAAAATAATCATATACACAGTAATTAGTATTAACTATAATATAACCATATATAATATTTACAATATATTAGCGTATAATATTTATAAAGCATATAATTAATTTTCATTTCCCAACCTATAACCACCCTAAAAAGTAAAGATTCAAGAAACTTAATAAATTTTTATACCAACTAAACTTTAAAGAAAAAGAAACACAAATGTACAATTTATTGTACTAAATGAAAATAATAATAATAATAATAATAATAATAATAATAATAATAACAATACACATACATATCTTTATTATAAACCAACAAACATATTATGCAATATATTTTTTTCCAAGTAATAGATGTAATAATTCATAACAACAAAGTAAAATTGATTATAATAAGACCACAATAATACAATTTATTACAATTTTTGTGGTCATATACTAATAATAACAATAAATAATATTAAATAATTTCAAAATTAACAAAACACATACATAAATTTAACTAGAGAGTCGAGATGCTTACCACAATTGTGATGCCAACTGAAAGAGTGAGAATTATAGAGTATACTTGCAACCAAACAAAAAAAAAAAAAAAAAAAAAAAAAAACCACAGTCAGATAATAATAAATAAATACAAAATAACAACAATATTGAAAAGTTTATGTGAATCAGTTTGACCCTTAAAAGATTTCAAGATATTGTATTTATAATGATATCAACAAGATACTTGAGATTTGCTATGCAAGGCAATATTTTGCAATGAGTGAAAATAAAGTATTCCTAGCATAAAAGCATAATCTTCTTCTTCTTTTTTTTTTTTTTTTTTTTTTTTTTTTTTTTTTTTTTTTTGAGAAGCACCTAAGTCATAGGCTAATTATATGTTATCAACTACAAAATAATCAAATTCATATATGGTGACTATTACAATTTATTATGGTAAATTTCAAATATAACTAAAAATGCTTGTAGTGCTAACCATAAAAAATTCATTAATCTAAAATTTGAATAACAACAACAACAACAACAACAATAATCATAATCATAATCATAGGCATACAAATAATATTGACTACAACAATACATAATATTTTACAATGTATTAGCTTCTAATATTTACAAAGCATATATTTATACAATAATAATAAATCTATTAATTTCTAGAGCTATAAGTTAATAAGCAAAGCAAAAAATTCACATTAACCCAAAACTTACAATCCTTAGTTGTGCACACTAAAGCAAAGCAAAAGAGTAACTGAACAATCGGAGGTAAATGAAGTAATATGAAAAATGTAATTTTGTGAGGAGATGCAATGCTTTAGTGATGGTGCTTGCCTTTTATAACGAAGAGGAGAAATGAACAGACAAAAGAGAATCCACAACATAGATTTTATGTGTGATATCAGTAGGTTAGGTTTTATTGGGAATGATCAATGAGTATATTCCAAGTGCTTTGGAGAACAAGAATCAGAGGAAGAGGTGAGATGATTGGCTGATTGACTCCAATTTTCGGTACCACAAATTTTTTTTCCCCTCCTATTTCAGCAATTCCATTGCCACAAATCAATTGCCACAATTTTTTTTTTTTTTTAATTGCTCCCTAAGATTTCGGCAACTTGGCTGCCAAAATTTTGTTTTTCCCTCCCATTTTCGGCAACTTGGTTGCCACAATTCATATTTTCTCTCTCCTCCCTTCCCTACATTTTCAGCAACTTGGTTGCCACAATTGGTTTCCTTTAGGCACTCCACCTAGCACTAGCACTTCAGGCACTTCACACTTACTTGGGCAGGAGTCTCGGGCAACAAGAATTTCAGTAATGAGATTACCGAAATTCAATTTTTTTTCCCTCCTCCCATCACATCACTTATATTTCCACTCTCATACTTCTTGTTACAATTTCAGCAACGGTGTTGTCAAAATTCACTCTCTTTCCTCATTTTTCCAAATAACTTTGAACAGTACCTATATCACAAATAAACTCAGTTTTTTGCAATATTTAACCAAAAGACTCTATAAATAACTTTTTTTTTTTTAAAGAAAGAGGTAATATAACATGGAATAATATTTAAAAATGAGATAATAATAGTGTCCTAAGTTTTAGGCTAAATGAATAAAATAAAGTAAAAAACCTAAAACTTAGGAATAATAAATTACTCTTTTAAATTGTTTGTGTTTTCACGCAAAATGTTGAAAACCAAACATAAAATCCTATTATTAATAGTATAGATAGATTAAGTCAACAATGTGTGCAATGCATACAAAAAATTTAATAATACAACTTGATGGGGTCCAAATCAAGTTTAGTTCGTCCATGATGGTAGTCCATGACCAGATCACATCCAGAGGGTTTTACAAGGAAGGAAACCCAACAAAGACACCCCAAACGTGAATAAGATCCCTCCATAAAATATTGCAACTGTCCAAATCAGGATATTTGTCCATGGGTCACAAGGTATGGACGACCAAATGACACTTAGCTAATTTTAGAGGAATTCTCTACAAGTTCTACACAATCAAACCACTATTTGTCATTCTAGAACATGGGGAGGATTTCCCAAAATCCGCTCCATTTTCTCCATTAACTCCATACATTTTCCATGATGATAGTGGATTCGAACAAGTAGACACACTCCTAACTCTCTATAAAATGATCAAGTCTCATTCAACAAAGGTAAGATCTATTATTCACGATTCACCATCCTTGTGTTCTAAAGAGAAAACTGACTCAATCGTCGAAGAGTCCTTGACTAGTTCACACTGATCACCCTTAACAGACTTTTCTTTCTCTTCAGGTCATCAAGCCATCACCATAGCCCAATGCATTCAGCCTACTGATTTTCATGAATTATCATAATTTATTTATAATTTTGATTTTTCCTCTCTTAATTTAGTATATAAATATAGAATTTAATATTTATGGTGGAGTATTAGACATTTATTATTATTGCATTAATGTGTATGAAATTTGACGTGAATTCCAATTAATTCAACTAGCGTGTTATCTCGTGCATATGCACGGATACAATTAAAAACAATCACAATTAAACGATTTAAATTATACATTTTAGAAGATGTTCAAATTATACACTGTATTACACTTTTTTTAAACTATACATTTCTAAAATATGTAATGGTTTCTTATTATCTATACTATATATAAAAGGATTCTCCTCTTTCAACGAAACTTTTATATGGTTCAAAAGTCTCTCATTAATGAAGGATAATTTCATTTAGAAATGGGGTCATAAATGTCAAATAACAAATTTCATTTTGAATTCAAAAAGAGAACTCCTAAAATTTAGAATTTTTTCCCTTCACTTTCAAAAAAGAAATTCTAGTTACTGCATCTCTAAAGTTTATCATTTTTATTTTTTTTGAAAAATAAAAAATATATATTTCTAAATTATAATTAACGCAAATTATTAACATATAAAAAAAAATATAAATAAATAAAAAGAGTCTCTAAGCATGCTCTCTTATATATATATGTGTGTATATAATTATTTAAAATTTAATTGGATTTAGATTCTTTAATTTTTCCACCTAATAATTCACTTGCTACAAAAATTAAAAAAATTAGATGGATGTGTTAAAATTGGATTCCAATTGAAATAAAATTTAGAATCTAATTGGATTTGGATTCTTCAATTTCTACATTTAATTTAGACATATGGCACAAAATCAGACTATAATTTAAAATTTTAATTAGATTTTCTTTGAGCCTTGCCTATTAATATATACATATATTGCGTTTATAAAAAAAGTGGGGGCGGGGGGGGGGGGGGGGTAGGGGAAGATTATATTCCCTAAAATAAGAATCCCATGAAAAAAAAAAAAAAAAAAAAAAAACCTAATGTGCATTGAATACCATACCACATGTGCATACCAAGAAATGGAGAAAACATAATTTGTAATCCTGTCAAACATGCAGGAAGTTTCATCTCCTCTATTTTGCCAAGAAAGAAAATGAAGGAATCACACAAAGGACACGTGTAATTTGTGGGATTTTTTTTTTTTTCCTCTTTCTTTCTTTAAGAAGCTGCCTATACTATGTCTATGTCAAACTATAGTTGGTTTAAGTGTGTTACAACATAACAGATTTACCATCGTCATATTTTTATTATTTTTTTGTATATAGAATCATAAATACCCACTCCTCTCAACATAACTTCGTTCTTTCAAAATATTCTCCACACCTATCAAAAAAAAAAATCTCCACAAGCATGAAGCCAAAGCTGTTATTGACAGCATCCATAGTTTTGCTCCTCTCTCTCTTGATTGCTGTTCCTATTAAGCGTATCAGATATTCATCTGATGCAACACCCAATAATGAAAAAGCTTCCAATAACAAGTTTTGGCGATTTGAAGCTATTCCTATTGAGGGTGCAGTTGGACCAGAGAGCTTTGCTTTTGACCCACTAGGTGGAGGCCCTTATACAGGCGTCTCAGATGGTCGGATCATCAAATGGGATCAAAATCAACGGCGTTGGATCAATTTCGCCATAACTTCTCCACAGAGGTATGCCTTAATTCCTTATCATAAACCTTTTTTTTTTTTTTTTTTGGTATTTGGTTGATTCTATTGTTGAAATTATTCGATGAAACTATATGGTGCACACAGCACAGTACTTGTCAATTGTCTTCATATGCATGACAAGGCCAAAGAATCATTTAGTTGCATACATGGCTGAATTCAAAATTGGTATGAAGTTTTGAAGGTCAAAAACAATGAAATGAGATTTGCAAGCAAATGGAAATTGTGGTTACTGGTTAGTTTGGTTCTGTTGGAGTATGTTATCCAATGAGGGTATGGGTATGTAGCTTGTTGCCATACGTGTCAGTTTGTCGTGAGGTGAGTTTAACAGTGTGTTTGGTTTTGCTTTGCATTTATCAAAAAATCCATCAGCCCACTCTGAAATTTGAATTAAACATGTGGATGTGAAGAGGTTTTGTACCTAGAATAGTATATTTTATAATATTTTTATAAAATATTAATATGATCAATTTTTTATTAGTTTTTATTTAGACACTCTATTAATATCAGTTTTTTAATTATCAATAATCACTCACTACATTAATAACTTATAATATTTTTTGTAAAAGAATTTGTAGTTCTAGTGTGGGTTTGGATTCACGTTTGCGGGTGTCTGGGTTTTTACTTTTCAGCATTTTTCTCTTCTTCTTTTTTTTTTTTTTTTTTTTTTTTCTCTCACGTTTCAGGGGGACAATTATCACTGTTCACAACTGTAGCAGCACTGTTTACGCACTGTTTATGGGACCCACAACCACTTTATTCAGAAAAAAAAAAAAATTAAAAATGGGTCCCATGATACTATTCATACATTTAAAAATTATTTTGTTACAATGTTTTCAATTTCAGCAAAAATAAGTTGTATCTAAACGTACCTCTAATATTATTCATTTTTGTATACTTGTCTCTACCAATCATTTAATTGGTAGAGACAGATCACGTTCAATCAATTGGTAGCTTGGACTCGCCCTTTAACCCATGGCAAAGGGCAAGCTGAGTCGGACTTCCTTTGTATGGCGGATAGAATCATAAGATCCCGCCAAGTGGGATAGATTAATAGCCACCCTTTCCCTCTTAATAGGTTTTACTATATCTCTAACTACTTATATGCCTCACCTAATCACAAGCTCATGTTACTAAACTCGATAATTAAAGTTTTAAGGATTTAAAAAAATAATAAATGTCAGTTTTAAGAAATAAATTAACTTCTCTCTCTAATAGATTTGTAGAAACAATTAAATGTTCCTTACTCCCAATGGTTTCTTTTAACTTTATTATTTTTTGTGGCTTATTTAAAATTAAAAAATAAACTGAAAAAGTTGTTTAAAAAAACAGTACATAAGTTAGGAACTCATCTAGTTTTTATTTTTATTTTTTATTTAACTTGTTTTTTAAAATATCACTTTTAGATATAGATATATTTTTTTAATTAAAATGGACTAGTAAAAAAATGATGTAGGCATATCAACAATGAATAAGTTCAGTAAATAACAAAATTTTAATTTTAATTTTTTTAAAATCCAAACTAGCTCCAGCTTGATATATTTTTTATAGGATTTATTACTCATCATTTAACTAAGTACTATGATTGTCTTACCTTAAAAATGTTCAAACTTCAAACTACTTAATTCACACGTATCATATGTAAAATATGGACATTTTACAAAAAAATTATTATTGACACTTTTTTTTTCTTTTTCTTTTTTTATACAAGATATAAATTCTTCGTTAACCCAATCTAAGTGTATATGTGTGTAAAAACTCATTTTTAGAGACTTAAACCCTAACTTTTGTCCCCCATACCCTAAAAACACTTATATTTGTGGAGTGACGATCGCATTATAGATGTGCGGTAGTATTATTTGACACTCTTTGCTGTGAATGAAATATTTCACACAATATTTACATATTTTTATATCAAATATACATTTTACACATATACAAAAGAATATAGAATGAAAGAGTATCAATGAAAAAGCCCTTTTACAAATGAATTAGGGATGCTGAAGTACAGCATAGTGCATCAATACTCAAGGGAGGACAGCCGACCTGCCCCATATGGCCAAGGGCCCAAGATGTCCTTGTCCTCCTCAATAGTTTTTTCCCCCCCTTAAACCATTAAAAAGAAAATACTTCATTGAAATAAAACCTATAACTCCTTGCATAAAATAAAATTAAAAAAAAAAAAAAAAAACCTATAATTCCAGATTATTTGATGGCCCTGCACGTTATCTTATTGTATAATAGTTGCACTTGCAAATGAACTTTTCCTTTGGGCCAAAGTAATAAATATATCAATTGTTTTCCCCTTATTTTTTTTAAGGGGGGGTGGGGGGGGGGGGGGGGGGAATTGTTTACCCCTCTTCTTAAAAATGAAAAATCACTGTTCTCTTCAATTTTTTAGCAAAAGTGTACTAAAAACAATTTCCATGTATTATAATAACAATTTCGGTCTCCCTTGTAATTAACTCCAAGTTAATAGATGAAGGAAAATAAAATTTTGAATTAATGTTACCATATTATCAAAGAAGATTGTTTCTCAAAAAAGAAAAATTATCAAAGAAGGTAGAATTCTTAATTAACTAATTAAGTTAGTTGACATCTTCTTCTCAAAAACAAAAACATGAAACATAAAAAACCAAAAAAGAAAAAGAAAAAAAGAGGTTAGTTTGGTTTGATATAGTCTAAATGGTTCAGAAATATTTAAAACTAGAGAGATGTAATTGGAATGACATTTAGCACAAAGTTAGAGCATGTGAAATCTAATTAGAATGACAATTCACACTTGGCACAAAATTAGAGTGCAATAAAAAATACAATTTAAATCTTTGTTGGCTTATATTGGTTTTCATAAAAATAGATGCCATAATTATTAAAGATAAGGACTTCTAAAGGAGATGATTTGCTTTGGTGTTAGGTTTTGCTTTTATCAAAAAATCTATCATCTTACTTTAAATTAGTCTTGGTGGCCTTGTGGATGAAATGAGTTTTCCAATGACTCATCCAAATTGTGACAGATCACCTTCTAATTAAGTTAAAAAAAAAAGAAAAAAAAAAAAGAAAAGAAAAAGAAGAAGAAGATAAAAAAAAGATATGATAGAGAACTACCCGTCTATGGACAATGGTGCTTGAACCCACCCTTAAACCTATGGGCGAGGCGCAAGTTAAGATGGACTTCCATTTTATGGTGGATAGAACACTAGACCCTATGTCCTTGTGTCTTGTGGGATAGGCTAATTATCACCTCATCCTATTTTAAACCGATTTTGCCATACCTTCAGCTATTAATATGTCCTACTTAGATTAAGTTAGAGTAAAATTTAATTGCAAATAAAACCAAAAAAAATATGCTCTAGTTTGTTACAAGCTTATGTTACTAAGCTTGACAATTAAGAACCTAAAATTTAAGCTTAGTAATATCATTTAAATTTTAAGAACCTAAAATTTAAAAGAAGAAGAAGAAGTCAATTTTAAGAAAGAAATTAACTTCCCTCTCAAATAGATTTGTAGAGACAAATAAATGTGCCTTACTCCCAAGGATTTCTTTAACTTAATTAATTTTATTATCTTATATAAAATTAAAAAATAAACTTAACAATTTCTTTCTTTAAAAAAAATAATAATAATAATCTATACACAAGATACGAGCTTACTAGGCTTTTTTTTTTTTTTTTTAACTTTTTTTTTTAAATATCATTTTTTTTTTTAGATACAGTTTTTTGTAATTTTTTTTAATTAAAATGAACCAATAAAAATAATGATATAGGCATGTAGCCAAAGAATAAGGTCAGTAAAATCATAAATTTTTAAAAAAATCCGAACTAGCACTACCTTAATTAATAGGACTTATTACTTGTCATTTAATTAAGACTAACATTGCCTCACACCAAAAATGTCCAAACTCTATGGTCTATACACTTCATATGTAAACAGTGGACCTTTTTTTTTTTTTTTTTTTTTTTTTTTTATATTTTTAAATGTACATATTTGGTGTCCCCATTTTACAAAGGCATTATTATTCATACTCTTCTATATGAGATGTTCCAGGCAATATCCGCACTTTTATATAATATACTCACATTTTACACAATACATGTAAATATCATTAGATTGGAAACAATGAAAGTTGTGGGAATCAAAACCAATTGGTAAGAGATGTCACAATTAATTTATACATGTAGGATTACATATATTCCACAATGAGAGACTTGAACAAGATAAATAAGACCAGAAACTCTTTTATAAGTGTAATGCTCAAGAACTCTCTCTCTCTCTCTCTCTCTACATTTCTTGGAATTTGCTACTTTCATACAACTGGCAAGTTACTTGTCCAACTAGACACCTGCACCATAGGCTTTTGTGGCTTTAGGCATTGTTTAGGCTAGTCAATCATTAATAAATAAGACTATGCTAGGCACATGAATTTAATTCATGCAGAGGTGCCTGTTACTTTATCAAGAAGCTTCATTATGACTCCTTGGACGTTTCCATGTCTCTTTATGCTCTTCCTTAGATGCTCGGAAAGTACTCTATACTCGACTGCCAATAGTGAGGTCGTCTCTAATACACCTTAGCAAAAAGGTATCGGACTATTTTTCTTGATCCGAGGTCCATCTCCCTTTTAATGGGCTTGCCACTTCATTTTGTCAATAGGAAATGGGCCCATCTCCCCCATCAAGCCCAATGTTTCCTATATTTGAGACCACTTCCCTACAAAAGCCCTTTTACAAATTTGTCCCTTTACAAATTACATATGCTGCATATTGGCATAGAACATCAATACTCATGGCCTCATGAGAGGGAGAAATTATAAGGTCCTCATGGTGAACAAGTAATGCAGTCCATCATTTCATTAAAAGACTCTCATTTGTTTAAAATTGCTAAGTTAGTAATAAGTTTTTATTTAAAAAAATTTCTAACCCAGCAATTTTAAACATGTATAAGTTTTTTAATAGAATGGTAGACCACATCACTTGTCCACCATGAAAACCTTATAATTTCTTCATAGGAGAATGGTTGACCTACCCTATGGGCTGTAGCCGAGGGCCAAGGATGTCCTTGTGCTCCTCAATTTTATTTTTATCTTTTGGTAAAAAAGATACTTCTAGTTTGAAATAGGTTAAAAAGGAATGTCAATATATTAAAATAAATATCCAATTAACACGTCATTTGACATGCATGTCAAGATGACAATATTACATGAACAAAGAAAATATGCAATCTACGGTGATTTCTCAAAATATTAATATATATTATACCCATATATATATATATGTGTGTGTGTGTGTGTGTGTGAGAATGTATGTTTTATTTTTCAACAACTCGTATTAGTATATTACCACTGTCATTGCTGGCAGAGATGGTTGTGAAGGGCCACACGATCATGGTAAAATGGAACACATTTGTGGGCGTCCCTTAGGATTGGGCTTCGACACAGCCACAGGTGATCTTTATGTTGCTGATGCTTACATGGGCCTATTGGTTGTGGGCCCTGATGGAGGCATGGCCACTAAGGTTGCCACACGTATTCCCCTGGGTTTCACCAATGGTTTGGACATTGATCATCGCAATGGGGTGGTGTATTTTAGTGATAGCAGCGCACAATACCAAAGGAGGTATGTCATTTTAATATTGCACATACATCCAATCCCTACCATTCTGGTAAAATTGGCAACTGAACAAATTCTTCTCAAAAATAAAATAATAATAAAACAAATTCAAATATTTTTTTTTTGGTTGTCGTAAAAGATAATATAACTCATAATTTCCAATGGAGGGAATTTAATATCTCCATTTTTTTTTATTGGAAAAAATAAAAATCCACCTGTAAAAAGTGAGAAACTATTCCTAAGGAGTAATCAATAATTCAGTGTTGTAAACTAGTATCAGGAAACAATTGCATATATATATATATATACATATATATACTATAACAAATTTACACTCAACTGATTATTGCTGATGATTGATTAGAAATTTAAAAATTACATAAATGTATAAGAAAAAATGTATCATGTTTAACATATGCCAACTATCAATACAATTTTAGAAAAGGTATCTCATGTATCAAATATATACATCATTTTTCTCACAGTACTTGGGTCTCACATATCTAATTCATGAGACAATTACTTCATAATACCGAGTCAAAATTCACAATAATCCATTGAAAGTACTTCTCATGTTTCACCTCAAAAGAGTTTCAATACATACAAAACCAACATACAACTCATTGATATATATATATATATATATAGACTACTTTCTATTTCTAACTTCCTTTTAGTTGGACTGCATAAGCCAGCTATATATAATATTTGTGTTGTTCAAATATTCCTCTAGCTACCATCAACTTATAGATTTTCTTTTCCTAAAATATTAAAAGTGTACATGCCATACTTGATTATGCAGGAATCACATCTCTCCAGTACTAAGTGGGGATAAAACAGGAAGGCTAATGAAATATGACCCAAAAGACAAACAAGTAACTATTCTTCTTAAAAATCTATCATTCCCCAATGGTGTAGCATTAAGTGAAAATGGCCACTACATTCTAGTTGCAGACTCCACCAATTGCAAAATCATGAGGTATTGGCTAGAAACATCGAAAGCTGAAACTTTCGAAGTCTTTGCTCAACTCCCAGGGTTTCCAGACAACATCAAGAGAAGTCCTAGGGGAGGATTTTGGGTGGCAATTTACTCAAGAAGAGAAAGGATCTTAGAATGGATGCTTTCCTATCCTTGGATAGGAAATGCTTTGCTTAAGCTTCCTTTTAACATTACGAAAGCTTATGCATATTTAGCTAAGTGGAGGGCAAGTGGAATGGCAGTGAGGTTGAGTGAACAAGGTGAAGTATTGGAAATATTTGAAGAAAAAAGTGGAATTAGATGGAGATCTATTTCTGAAGTGAAGGAGAAAGATGGAAACTTATGGATTGGATCAATAAATATGCCTTTTGTAGGCATGTATAAGAGTAATTTTTAGATATTTTTAGAGCACTGTGAATAAAGCTCTCTTCTCTCACATTCATAATGGGATTTGTTCATTAAATTCATGATGGATCTCGCAATGAATGTGAAAGGAGAATATAAATAAACCTTTTTTTTAGTTCCTTTTACAGTTTTTATAGGTTTTAAGGTGTAAACTAGCAGGTTACCTATGTGGACTATTATCTGTCTAATATTTCTTGAAGGAGCAATAATTGAAGAAACTAAACTTTTTTCATTGACGTAGTTGAATAATGATAGTAAGTGTAGTGAGCCCTCTTGACAACACTTGAATAGTTGAATGCCAATTACAGTGATTTAGCGCAGGGCAAAAGACAATATTGACATTGAAACAATGAGGAAGGTGTTTTATAAGCTTTGTTATTTTTGGTACTGGCTTGGAGCTTGATAAGAATTGGAGAGATCAAATCTTTAAATTGCTTCATATGAAGAATTTTCACCGATAGATTGAACTTTGATTGAAATGAATTAATCATTTCAAATCTACATAATCAGCCCATGAATTTCATCGATAGAATTTATTTATAAAAAAAAAAAAAAAAAAAAAAAAAGATATTTATATTATATTTTCGAATCATTACTAAAACGTAAACTTATGTTGAGATGATGGGGAAAAATAAATTTCGAAAATGAATATTACAAAGAAAGGGTTCTATGTGTAGATTTGTATGTTTTTAGCTAATTCAAACTTTAGTTTTTTTATGGAATAATAAAAGTAATTTTTTTTTTAATAAAGATCAGATCTAAGGATGTGTATGAAAAAACTAAGTACAACACCTTAAACTAGGAAGCACAGACACTTCATTTAAGGTATTGTATTTGTGTCAAATTTGAATGGAAAAAACATTTATTTTCCAATCAAAACTAAATGGCTATAAACCATATTATAGAATTTGGCAAAGCAATTTAAACTTGATAAAAAGAAAAAAGTATGTATTTATTTAATATAGAAAAATTATTAATTTGGTATTTTACTTCTACATGTTATATTTTTTCACATTCACGGGCTTGTATTGGCAGTACTATTAATGATTGTGAGAGCAACTTATCAAGTGAACAGGATTAGGCATGGAGATGCCGTCATAGATCCAAATGACCGGCATTGATCTTCTCGTGCCACAGCTGCCACCAATCGACGGAGCCAATGCCAGCGATTGGATCGCAAATGGACTTCCAATGCCAGTGCGATGCAGTCATCGGATCAGAGAGCCCGAAACCGTGAGAGCTGAACCAAACCGATACTTGCATATAACTTTTAGTTTCAGAGGTTTGGTCTGTTTGGATACGACGTCATTTCACTTTCACCAAGTATCTATTTTAATTTTTTTTAACAAAACATCATTGAATTGGATGTTATTAAAAATAAAACAAACAAACAAACAAACAAAATAGTGTCGTATTTTGCTAGGTTTTCAGATTTCTCCTAAATATAAATTCTTTCTTTCACTCTCAGAGGTCCCTTAACTCTCTCTCTCTCTCTCTCTCTCTCTCTCTTTGGCCTGAATCCCTAACGCCTCGCCTCGGCTAGCCTCTGCAGCAACCAGCAAGTGCTCACCAGTCACCAGCTCACCGAGGCAAATCACCGGTAAGCCATTAAGCCCCTTTCTTCTCTCACCTCATGGCAAGCCACCTGTTTGAGTTGTTTGGTTTATTCTGTTACTAAGTTTATAGTTTATAATATGTTTATAGTTTATAGTTGATGTTTCCCTTTTGCTTAGCCTTGATGCTGTCAGAACTCGAAACTGTGTATGAGTGTAAATGCTCTATTTTTTATTTTTTTTAGTTAATGAAATCATAGTATCCTGTTACTATAAACTTACCCCCAAAAAAAGAAAGAAAGTTTATACTGTTACTCTAAACTTACTAAAGTAACAATGTATTACTAAGTTTATACTGTTACTAAAGGCTTGGTTGCTGTATTTTGTTTATCATTTACCTATTTGGGTTTTCTCAATTGACATGAGATAAGATAATTACAATTCTAGGTTAATTTTACTAGCACAAATTGTCAATTAGCACAAAATGCAACCACCCACCAACTATTCTAAAACTCAATACTCATTTGAAAGGAAAGTATAACTATCTAGAATCCTACCATTGGATGCAACTTAAATGTGATATATAGTAACAGTATAGACTATAAACTTAGTAAACTTAGTAATACATTGTTACTTTAGTAAGTTTATAGTAACAGTATAAACTATAAACATAGTAATTCTTTAAGTAACTTACTTGCATAGTTGCATTACATGAGCTAGCTAATTAGTGACTCGGTGTGTCATAGTCTACTAAGTACTAACTTTTTTTTTTCCTTCAACATTTTAATTTTTGAGGGAGACAGAGATTGAGAGAGTTCACGCTTTCAATCCTTCATGGAGAGGTAATCACTAATCATCACTCACTATATTTAGCATTTTGATTTTAAATTTTTAGTACTTAGTAACAACTGCTTTAAGTTTATATATATATATATATATATATATATATATATATATATATATAATTAGCTTCTATTTTATATTTATATTGAGAACAATATAATAAATTCCTTGTTAATATTAGTGACATGAATTGTTCAGTAAAGACTAATGATTGTTAATTTGTTAGTTTGTTATTGTTGTCTTGTTGTAACTAAATTGATTAGTTATTGCTATTATTGGATCTAGTTGTGACATTCATTTATTGGGAGTGAGCTATTTGATATTGTATTTGCTGGAAAAATTATAATTTGATATTGTTGTGAAAGCTTTGTTTTTTTGTTGGTCGGAAATTTTTTTATTAGATGGATGTCGATACTCCACCTGGATTTGGTGCCCCTAGGGACTCTAACCCACCTCCTCCTAGACCTGGTAGTGCTAACCGTAACCCAGTTGAACTTGCAGCACCAATTGGACTTGGTGCATCACTTCCCCCACTATCACCTAAACAAGGTGGTAAGGACCCATCTATAGTATGGTAGCACTTCATTAAGTTGACTGGTTTTGATCCCAGTAAGCCTAGGTTTGAATTCAAGTATTGTAAAAATCAATATAATTGCCATGGTAAGAAAAATGGTACTTCGGGCATGTTGCAACACATGAAGGTGTGTAAGAAGTGGCCTTTTCCCCATGATGATAAGTAAAAGAACTTTGTCTTTCCAAGCTAAGAGGGAAGGGGAAAGTGGATCAAATGTGTTAGTGGTTGCAAACTATAGTGAAGAGAGGATAAGGTTGATGTTGGTAAGGATGATCATTATTGATGAATTACCTTTTAAATTTGTGGAGCGTCAAGGCTTTCAAGAATTTATGGAAATAGTTGAGCCTAGGTTTTCTATTCCCTATCGCACTACCATTATACCATTACAAGGGCTTGTATAAAGATTTATTCTAGTGAAGTAGATATTTTGAGAAAGGATTTTGTTGGGCAACGGGTTTGTGTGACAACGGATACTTGGACGTCCATACAAAACTTGAACTATGTGGTAGCCACCACACACTTCATTGATGGGGATTGGACTTACCAAAAGAAAATCTTAAACTTTTTCCCTGTAGCTAATCATAAAGGGGACACCATAGGTAGAGCGGTTGAGTCATGTTTGTTAAAGTGGGGTATAGACCGGTTGTTTACAATTACCGCGGACAATGCTAGCTCTAATGATGTGGCAATTGATTATGTTAAGAAGAAAACAAAAGAAAGAGATAGTAGCATATTGGGTGGTGAGTTTATGCATATGCGTTGTTGTGCGCATATCTTGAATTTGATAATGCAAAATGGGTTGAAGTCCATTCATGATTCAATTGCCAAGGTTCGAAATGCGATGCGATATGTGAGAGCCTCTCCTAAAAGGTTTGAGAAGTTTCAAGAATGTGATGAAAATGAGAAAATCAAAGCCAAATGTTTGTTGTCCCTTGATGTGCCAACAAGGTGGAATTCCACTTATCTCATGTAAGATTGTACTTTGAAATTTGTGAAAGCATTTGTTAGGTTGGAAGGGGAGGATGGGCATTACAAACTTCATTTTTGTGAAGCAGATGGGAATGGGAAAAAGCCCATTGGTCCTCCTAACTATCTTGATTGGGAAAATGTCAAGACCTTTGTGAAATTTCTTGGCATATTTTATGAGACAACACTTAGATTTTCTGGGTCCTTGTCTGTTACTTCTAATACATACTTCGATGAGCTAATTAGCATTGAAGATCAATTGCAATAGTTGTGTAGTGTTGATGGGGATCCACTTTTGAGGAGTATGGTGGTAGAGATGAAAACAAAATATGATAAGTATTAGGGAAGAATATATAATATCAATTTAATGCTTTTTGTTGCTGTTGTTCTTGATCCAAGGTATAGATTGAAGTATGTAAAGTTTTGGTTTAGGGAGTGGTATGGAAAGGACAAGGGGGATGCGATGAGCTCTAAGGTTCAGGATGCATTGAAGAGGTTGTATGTGGAGAGAGTGTGTCAAAATGGTGCTTTGAGTTCTATTGGTAGTAGTAGTGGTGCTTCATTGTCTAAGGACTTCAGGCCAAGTGTTGGTAATGCTTCCTTGTCTGATTGCATTAAAAACTATAATAATAAGTTTAAGCAATACTTGGCGGACGAGGATAGTGTGGAAAGTAAATCTGAGTTGGATAGGTATTTGTTGGAATCTTCTGAGGACCATAATGTGGAAGATTTTGACATCTTGATGTGGTGGAAAATGAATTCTTCTAGATATCGAGTCCTTTCCCAAATTGCCCATGATGTGTTGGCTATTCCTATCTCTACAGTTGCATCCGAGTTTGCTTTTAGGACAAGGGGGAGGGGGGGGGGTGTTTTGGATTCATTCCATAGTTCACTATCTCCTAATAGGGTTGAAGCCCTTATTTGTACCCAAAATTGGTTGAATGATGCAAAGAAAAAAAGACCAATAAAGCTTCAGGAGTGCATGGATAATGTGGAGGATATGGATGATTTTGAGATTGACACTAGTTAAAATATATATATGTTCATTTTGTTTGTTGTATGTATCAATTGTTTATTTATTTTCTCAATGCTTAAGAATCTTATTGTTTTGAATGGGATTGTAGAATTTAAATTGGTTTGCCCAATGCTTATGGATGATGATCCAAGCATTGTTGTGTTGGATGATGATGAGTGATGTGCTATTCTTTGCTTGGAGTTAGTTAGTAGTTAGTATTATATAAGTATACCTACTATTAATATTCGTTTGTGTTAATTATAAATATTTTATTGTTCATAAATGTTTTATTGTTATTAACACGTGTTTATTTGGTTTTGTTTTGTATTTTGTAAGAGTTCTAGAATGATGCATAATGCACAGACTTACTGGACGAAGATCTTACAAGAATTAGTATTCTTTTGCCTATATGCTAATTATATTTGTACATGTTATTGGTAGTAGACTTTTCACTAATGATAGTTATTTAGGTATTCATGGGTGGAGTTATCATTGAGGATACAAGCAATTAGCATTCTTTTGCCTAAATACTAATTTAATTTGTATATCTTTCTTTTGGCATTTGTAGACAGCGACAAATGATTTTGTAATACGTTATTAAGTGAATACATTAACACTTATTGTTATTGACACTGACACACACAGTGACACTAATGATATTATATGCTACATGATAGTATTTTGGGAGTTGAACTCTTATTGATGCAATTTCAAAATATTTTTGCATGGTGAATGAAATGAAAAAATTTGGATAATTTGTCATATGTGAAACTGTGAAACTATTTGGACAATTTGCTATGTAAAAAATTTGCACAGATTGTTTACGTGAATTAAATGATGAAATTTGGATCATTATTGTAGGTTTCAGGTGAATAGATTTTTGCACAAATTGTTTATGTGAGCCAATTTGGATAATTACTGTTTGCACGTATTTTTTGCACAGGTTTTTGCACAGATTTTAGGTGAACAGATTGTTCATGTAAGCCAATTTGGATCATTACTATTTAGGTGAACATATTTTTTTTTTATAAAGTTTCTGTTGAACAGGTTTTTATTTTTTATTTTTGTTGAATAGATTTTTTTTAATGAAAAAAAAAAGAAATAGAATTTTTAATGTTTCAAACTGACCAAACCGATTAAACCGTGCCAATTGAACAACACACTATAGGTCGAAAAACTGACCCTAACCTGTATCCATCGGTTTTAATTAATACAAAACCGATCCCTATTAGTTCGGTAACAAATTTGAGAAAAAACCGAGGCAACCGAGCAACGCAAACCCCTAAATAGAATAGTAAGTCTACAAAGTTACAAAAAATTGAGGTTGAAGGCAATGTACGACTCACACCAACATCTGCACTCAAGGAGAAAAAAATGAGTTATTCAATGATTACTACAAAGCAACAAAAGAAGAAGATACAAAAAGTTATTTAAAATTGCAAAAAAAAAAAAAAAAATCACAAAAAATTATGAAAAACATTTTTTGTCTTTCAATTGATTAGAAATTGTTATTTTAACATTGCAACATTTATTGGATAATTGAGGATATAAGGTATTTGGAATCCTAATTTTTATTTAAAAATTTTTAATTTATATTTTTCATTTACTAAGGCAACAAAACGAAAGTATTTAAGGCTGTTTAACACTGTCAACAACATTGCATACATGATAACTTAAATTCTTCTTTTATTGTTGGATTTTTTTAACATAATCAATAGCTTTCCCATGCATCACACGGGTTAGCGACTAATTTAGAATTATTGATGTAGTTAAAAAACCATAATAATTTTTTTACAAGAAAAACATGATAGGTTTACAATTAAATATATTTTTCTTTTAACACTTATCAAACATCGTTTGGAATTTGAATTGTCATAATTAACTTCACGTGGGTGGCTTGTCAGGGCACACTACCACAAACAAAATGTTGCACTAAAGTGACTTAAGCCTAAAGACTCTAAAGTCTAAAAACAAAATTTATAAGAAAAGGAAGGAGGAGCAGAGGTCATTTTTATTTTTTTTTATTTTTTGGGTGTGGAAGAAGAAAACAACAAAGAATAAAGGGAGGGGGGGGGGGGGGTATGATCAGCAACACAAGATCACTGCCAAAACAATGGTAGTAGTATGTGGTGTGTTTAGCAATTAGTTTGTTTCTCAAAAAAATACTTTGTGTTTCTTTTGTATTTTCTTATTTCACTTGATTTTCACTTTCCACATAGAATTTGATTTTTTTTTTCCTGGCAATTTTGGATTTGTTAAAAAATAAAAATTCATGTGGGACGCGTGTGCAGCTGCATCTAGGTTACACCCTGTGTCCCCGCCACGTCCAAGCTGCACCTTGCGTCCTAGCCATGTCCGACACGGTATGGCTACCATTTAGCTACACCTATGCTTCCTAGAGTATAATCAATTGAAAATTGAGGATACCTTGATAGAGTATGTGCCATCAAAAAGTTGTATTTTAATAGATATTATTACTTATCAATATAGATAGTAAAACCCGATAAACAGAGTTTCATAGAAACACTTAATTTAGGCAATCGATCAAACTTGGATTAGTTGTACTTCAATAAAATGGAAATTTAATACTTTTGCTTCTCATAAAAGGGAAGGATAACATTTTCAAAAAAAAAATAATAATAATTGTTGAATAGGAACATCCTAAAGTACAAAGATAAGTAGTGAGATGTTAAATCATTGATGTTTTAAACATTCATAAAGCCTTATTGCAACGAAATTTTTTGTTGCAATAAGAAATATTCTAAAATTATTATTTTCATTCCATTCTTTTCCCTTCTCCAAAAAAAGTTATAAAGCACCAAGGGGCCCTTAAAATCCAACAAGAAACAAAACTTCTTCTTCAAGAAATCACAAAAGAAACAGAATCTTCATCCGAGAATCAATCAAAAAGTAGCAACGCATGTTAGCAACACTTACTCTTCTACTATGCTTCTCCGGTAAGGTAAAGAAAAAACAATTTATCTCCCACCCATACATACATTTTCCATATAAGTGTAGATACATACATGCATTCATATATATACAATAGATATACACTCATAACACTTAGTAAAACTAAAAACAAAGAAATTCGAAAGATATATAAAAGCAAAACGTTATAGCAACTTTCAAATGCAATAAAAAACAAAAAAGATTCCAAAGAGAAAAGTATCAAAGAAGAATAAAAAATGTTACCATTTTTCGAAGGCCAATCATAAGCCCTTAATGCTAGAAGTTGCAAGCCGGTGCTTTATTTCTCGAGCTCTAGCTTGATTCTCAAGGAAGAGAAGTATGGTAGCTGTTTTCTTTTCTTTTTTTTTTTCTTTCCCAATCTTTACTTAAGGATTTATGTCTTAGCCTTTTATCCAAAAAAAAATTGGTGTCTTAGTCTTTATGAGATTATTATTATTGTTGTTATTATTATTATTTTTTTACAATAAATTTTAAGTTATAAGTTGTTATTAGCTATTACCATAGTTACTGTAAACATACAGATGGGTACAATTGTATTTTTCAAAAAAAGTACCTTTCAAAAATTTAGTATAAAAATACGGAAACGGAAAAGTAACATTACGTGTGTAGTACGGGTATTAAACGTTTCTTTTTTAAAAGTTCGCATAAAAAAATACATAAACATTTAGCATATATTTTTGTGAGATAAATACAATTATTAATATATACTCACTTATAATAAGTGTTTGTTTGACTTAAGCTTATAAACTCAACTTTTAACTTTTATATATAGCTTTTAGAATCACATTTTTTCCTCACTTTTTTGAAATACAAATATACTTTAACTTACTTTTAGCAATTTTTTTTTTAAAAAAAATAAATAATCTAGATAAGCTATTCTCAAATGAACACTTAATTTTTTTTTTTTTGTCCAAGGGCAAAGCTGGGGTGGGGTGGGGGGCAACTGCTCCCCCTAACCTCCAGCAAAACTCCTTTACTATTGGATATTTAGATTAGTTTGTCCCCCTACAAAGATATAAGCATAACATGTTAGTGAGTAAGAGAGGAAGGGTTCTAGACTTTTAGTTGATTTACAAATTTTACGGACAAAATGGGCTTTTGCCCTTTTCAACCAAATTAATTAGCCTTATGCCCTCCTTCCCAAACTAAATAGGGAAATGCCCTTCTTTTAAAACTCGATTTTTGATAAATCGAGTTATATTAAAAAAAAAAAATCTAGAGCCCTGTAGCGGCGTTTTTAAGGACCTATAGTGACGTTTTCAAGACCTATAGCGACATTTTTTAACTCGACTTCCATTAAATCGAGTTATAGGCAATTTTTTTAATTTTTTTTACCTATAACTCGATTTCATATAAATCGAGTTACAAAACGCCACTATAAGTCTTGAAAACGTCACTATAGGTCCTTAAAAACGCCGCTATAGGACCTAACTCAATTTATCAAAAATCGAGTTTTAAAAGAGGGGCATTTCCCTATTTAGTTTGGGAAGGAGGGCATAAGGCTAATTAGTTTGGTTGAAAAGGGCAAAAGCCCATTTTGTCCCAAATTTTACACTCATTGGTGGCTATCCAAGTAGTGCTATTTGCCTTTAGGGATGGAGCTAGAACTTTGAGTTGGGGGGGGGGGGGGGGGTTTACTGTTAGCTATGTGCAGTGATTTTAACCTCTGATTCTGTTACTTAGCTGTTGTGATTTATTCATTTATATATATATTTTTTTTTTGTAGGTAAGAACAAAATTATTTTTCTTTAGAATTTTTTAAAAGTTAGGGTTATTTATTTTGGATAAAATTAGTTAATTTAGCTTAATTTTGTTTTTAGTTTTACTGGTAATTTTTGTTATTTAGCCTTTTTTGGGGGGGGGGGGGGGGGGGGCTTGTATATTTTGTGTTAGAATTTTGATCTATAAATTTTTTTTATGTAAGGGTGGCAGTTTTTTATAAATTATTTATGTAATAAGTGGTTACTAGTAAGTAAAAAAAATGATGTAAGTGGTGTGCCCATAAGCGAACCAATAAGAATTTTTTACTTTAAGAATCAATGATATTGTTAAAGGGAAATAAAATGTAATTTTATAAAACAAAATTGCTAAAATTAATACACACATATATAATAATATATTTTAAAAAAAAATTAGGGATAGCCATTGCCCACCCCAACAACACACCCCCCCCCCCCCCCCCCAGTCCAAGGGTAGTTCTGCCACTGTTTGCCTTTCATGTTAGGAGATATGCTCTGTTTTTTTTTTTTTTTTTGGTCCAGGAACATAGTGTTTTTTAAGTCACCCAAATTTTCATTAGGTGAGGGTGAGGACTAGAGAGAGGATTTTGTTAGATGAATGGGATGAATGTGGCCACATTGAAATTGTTCTTACTAATTCATATACTTATTGTACCTCTTTTTTTTATAAGCTAACAATGAAGTGAAAATTTTCAGATAAAAAAAACACTATTATCTTTCACAATAATAATAATTAAAATAATCTTCTACCAAACCAAGTTTAAAATTTCTCACCACTTTAGCCTCAAGTTACGATTGAGTGGCTGCAGTGCTTAGATGGAAAGAAATTGAATGATATTGCCATAAGTTGCATACTAGATGTGTTAAGAGGAAAATCGACATCACTACCCGACGGTGTCAGAGTTTTCAAAAGAATTGAAGCAAATAAGAGTAAATAAACTACTCTCAAGGTTATACAATAACCGAAAGTTGAGGAAAATATTTCTTGCGGTAGAGAAATTATTTGGTTGACTTAGATCAATCGTAGGTCCATAGCCAATGACCCAATGAGTCATTATACATATTTTCAAATACATTGTTATATTTTTTTTTTACACTTTTTCATTGAGTTAATCTCACATTTTATTTTGAGTACATTGATTAATTTCTTGAATTGTAAATAAATACATTGATTAATGTCTTCAATTAATTTTTATTTAATATGAATTGATTATCTTTATTTATTTATTATATAGTTATTTATATATTTTTATTGATGCAAACTAATATTTTTTAGAATATATATATATATATATATATATTTTTTCAATCTTATCTTCTAACCTTGCCCCCCTAAACTAAAATCCTAACTCCACCACTGATTGTTTCCTCTAACTAGTGAAAGGATGAAGCATGGCAATAGGTTGTGGCAATTTTTGTGTTTAACTTTTTGTGAGTTTGACAATTTAATAAAATAAACAATAAAGCAGGGACACAACATTTTTACAATAATTTTACAATAAAGCTTTGGTGTTAAGCGATTAATAGTAAATAAAAAAGTAATATTAGTAATTAACTTAGATGAATTTACCACCTAAATTTTGTTGTAAAATTGTTATGAAAATTGTAGGGTCAAGATTTGTAACCCAAGCCTAAAAGATATGGGATGTGAGCCCAATAAGCTCAATATAATGAATTTGTAGAGAGTAGATGAAAGAATTGAGCTGTTTGTGAAATAAACAATAGTTACTCAAGATCTTAAAAAATAAACAAGTACAAAAACACACTTGAAATTTGAATAAACTGATGTCCAAGGAGATAAATTATTGTTTGAAAGGCTAGTACAATTCTTAGAGCTACAATAAATTTTCCTTCTTCTTCTCTTCCTCGATTTTTCGATACCCCTTTCATTATAGGTCTATTACATTTATATGGTTTTCTTTTAGATTATCTTGATTGTACACTTGTTCTTCATCTAAGCATTCACTTGAGTATATGTCCCATTAGATATCTTCTTTGGTCCTCCATGAGTGGTGTCAGTTGAGACTGCACTGTTTAAAGTCTTCTCCATATAAATGTGGCTAGAAAAATTGCTGCAGTGTATTTAATGCGATGGTGGCAACTTTTCCTTTAGCTATTTCTCTATTCTTATCATCTTTGTACGTGCCTGAAGTTCATCCATATCGTTGGAGCTTCCTGGAAGGTCATCCAAACCCCCCAGGTATTTGCTTGACCAATACTCCTCATATCCGAGAAAGATACGCTTCTCGGACTATATTCCTTTATCATCTCCTTACGTGATTTTCCATTCCAGGGTCTTTTCCAATCATTTAATCCTTCTCGGACGTACCCACATCCTTAAATAGGGCCTAAGGCCCAATATATGAATTTGGGTTTTTATTCCCACAATAACCTCTCAAAATTTTAATTTTTCCCTCGCATCCGAGGAGAAAAAAATGAGATTTTGATCTGCCATAGAAATAAAGGCTAAAAAATGTATAAAAAAAAACCTGGGTTTACACGTGTGAGAGCATAGATTTAGGAGCTTCATCATCGCTGCTGACGTTTCGGTATTTACGAAGCGTTTATTAATTGTTCCAGGGAGCGTTATGTCTTTTGCATGGTGAGTCATTGATCCAACAAATAATATTTTTCCTCAGGATTTGGGCAGGATAATTCTCACTCATTTTCTGGCCCCTATATAAAGTCTCAAAGGAGATCATTTTTCCTTCATAATTAACCAAACAAGAAATATACTCTAGCCCTTTTATGTAATTTCCCAAAAATCAAATAAGAGCCGTTAGCCGTGGAAAGATTTATCAGCGAAGAACAGAACAAACGACGGTGTAGTCTCTGTATCTTTTATTCATTTCACCATCAATCTGACAATAACAAGAACACACCTTTGTTTGTTCAATCTATAAACTTCAATATTCCTTCGCTTCTCCGTCATGTCTTTCATCCTCTTCGCCTCTCCTTTCTCCCTTCACAACTTCCTCTTCTTCTTCTTCGCAACCATCACTTATATACTCATTCTTCTTCTTCTTCTTCTTCTTCTTCTTCTTCACGGCTATTACCTTAGAAGAACCCCATACTATTGCGTGGAATTTGATCATGAAGTCTCATCTTGATTTGGGTCTTTTTTATTCGGCTTTGTTGTTATATAAAACAATGAGACGTCTGGGTGTTGCCCATGATAGTTTCACGTTTCCAATAGTAAACCAAGATGTTTCATCGCTTCAGAGTGATGTAATGTATGGAGAGAAGGTCCATTGTGTCTCAACGAAAATGGGGTTTGGATTTGATGTTTATTTTTGCAATACCATGATTGAGGTTTATTTGAAACGTGGGTGTGTAGATTATGCCCGTAAACTGTTTGATGCTATGTCACAGAGAGATTTGGTTTCTTGGACGTCAATGATTTCAGGGTATGTTGGTGAGGGAAGTGTTGGTAGTGCTTTCATTTTGTTCCAGGAAATGATTGTAAAGTCTGAACCCAATTTGGTGACTTTGATGGCAATGTTGCAGGCTTGTTGTGCCATTGAAAGTTTGATCCATGGGATGCAACTTCATGGTTATGCAATCAAGAGTGGGTTAGCAATAGATTGGTCAGTACAAAATTCAGTTTTAAAAATGTATACTAGGACAGGTAATGTTGAAGAATTCGAAATCTTTTTCAGCAAGATTGACAGAAAGGATGAGGTTTCCTGGAATATTCTGATTTCCTATTATGCCATGAAAGGGGATATTGAAAAGTTAGTGAATATTTTTAGTGAAATGCGGGGTAGTGCTGCAATCAACATTGAGACTTTAACATTACTTATATCAGCATTTGCGAAGTGTGGAGATCTTTTTCAAGGAGAAAAGATACATTGTTTAACCATTTAAAAGATACAATGTTATCCTAATGCTTTGTACTTCCTACCATTTAATAGATTAAATATTTTTTCCTTGCTTTGTCTAATTTTACTTATCGTTGACTTCTTCAAAGAGTAGTATTACAAAAAATAAAAAATAAAATGAGAAAGGGAGAATTAGAGGTTGTGGGTCATAAGTCGTAGCCATATCCATTAGAATTTGAAGTTGGGTTATGCTTAAATAAGTTAGGCTCAAATTATTTGCAAGGACTTCCACAATTTTGGGCATGTTTGGAGTGGACATATTTGATGCTATTCTCCTTCTAGGCTAGATTTGTGATCAATAATAATGGTTAGGTGCTTTTTTTTTAATGTACTGTTGTGTATTGATGAGATTGTCCTCATTCAAGTAGTTAGCCATTTGCTCTAACATCTAAATTTAGAATGATGTCCATACTTTCCTCGCTCAAGTTTTTCATCATTCCTGAAGGTGATAATACCCTTTTGTTTTAAAGCAGTATAGAGATGATCTGTGAAATTCTTGTGGGTGTCAACACTGCAAAAACTGAGGATCACATCGTAGTTCCATCGAGGGCAAGAAGAAGAAGAAGATGATGAAGAAGCTGAAGAGGGGGAGGAGGAAGTTGCTTGAGTGGCCATGGAAGCAATTGGTAACTTACAAGCTTGTTAAGCGATATGTGCCAGACAGTGTTTGTAGACTTAGAGAATGGGAGCAACAATAAGAGACTTTAAGTTTCTCTAGCAAGGCTATGGTTGGTGATATATGCAATCGTTTCCCTGCTTTCCACGTCCCGAACAAGTAGTCAAAACGAGTGACCTTCCAGGTGACCAATTATGAACTTCTTTTTGGTTGAAGACCAGCAATGAAGTTTCCCACTTGCTTTTGTTTTGTCTATCAAGTTGGCCATTTTCACACCATAAAGTCTGGCTTTTTCGTTCTTGTTCTGAGCGTGCCGGACAAGTTAGTGACATTTCACATTTGTCATTGTTTTTTGGACTTTCAAACCCAACTAAATTTGCTGTTTTTTCACTTGTAGCTATTTTCACGTGGGCCCATGTGTGCAGATTTCCATATGCTTGCACAGGGAAATACCCGAAAGCTATCCAGAATAAAAGAAAAAGAAAACACTCACACATATGGAAGAGGAAGACAAGGGCCACTTTCACAATTGCACTCACTCAAAAAATCACAATTTATCAAAATGGGAAAAAGGGTGATAAGTTGATTTAAAAAATGGTGAACAAGTTTCTACCCTATCGACCACTTAAAATTGAATTTATACTCATATTTATTTAACTGGATTACTTGTGAATGTCAGTCCCTCTCTAGGTTATTTTTGTTAAATAATACTCTTTATAAAAAAAAAAATAAAGGACAAAGTTTGTTTGTAGCTAATAGCTACAACTCTTACTGAAAAAAAATAACATGTTTATATATTTTGGAAATCCAACAATTGGAGTGCTTGTTCTTCATGTTCTTAACATGTATATTAAATTTTATGTCAATCAAATGTTATTTACTATTCGATTTATAAATTTATTTTTAATGTATAATTTTAGATTACAAAAACTTGAAATTTAAACATTTGATTGATAATATAGCTATTGATCTTTATTCTTTTGAAAATTTTGCAAACATGAAGCATATAAGAAGAAAATGTAATCTAACTGCACAATATTCAAAATTCACATCTAATAAAATAATAATTAGTGGAGTTATAGGCTTTGGCGAACTTTGTCCTAAAATAAAAAGGAAATGGTTTGCAAGACAAAACAATAAAGATGAAATGATATATGTACTTCTCTATTAATCAAGTGGCCATCCACTCAGTATCTATAATTTCTTCAATACAACAAGGCAGTAATGCTATTATACCAATAAATGTGGTGATCTTAATAAGATAATACCTAGTAGAAAAGAAGACAAAGTGGATTATATTAAATTGGAAAACATGGGGAAGTGGAGGGCCCCGTGCATATGGAATCTAACTTCTTCTTCTTTTTTTCTTTTCTATAAAATAAAAAATAAAAAATAAAAATAAAAATTTGTATGAGGAACCCTTCCTGACGTGGAAGATGAGTCGAAAGTTGATTTTATATGATCCACCAATTAATTTTTTATTAGAGTGGGCATCCCACTATAAATTGTGGCATAAAGTCTTTCTTCTTTATCAAACCAACTTCTGCTTTTTTCCACTGGAAAATACCTCTATATGCACGGCAAAATACCTTGAAGCTGAAAAAAAAAATAAAACAAACAGACAAAGAAAAGGAGAACGGAAAATGCTAGGAAAATACCTGGAAGGTAGAGGCCACTTGCACACGGAATCTAATACAAAATGCACTCACTCAATATCACAATTTATTAAAATTGAACAGTAATGTCACTTTGTAATATGGGAATACTTAATTGAACAAAAATATCTTTATTTTTTAAAAAAAAATTATTACAAAAAATACAAATTTTATACAAAAAAATTTATTAATAGATGTGATAATAAATATGATTGGTACTAGTTCAAGATAATAAATAAATATTAAAATTTTTGTATCTTTTATACTCTTTTTGAATAAACCCTGTGTCATAGAGTTATATATTACAATGTTAAAATATAAATAGAGAAAGTTCTCTTGTAAGAGGTAGCTTGTTGATCTTTGTAACAAATTGGTCATGAGGGATACCTATGAGCCAGCATCAAGAGAATGGAGAGATAATTTTATATGTTAACATGGGTTATTATGGTTATTCTACCAAAATTACTATATTTTGAAAGAAACTCGAGCTTCTCACAATATATCAGCATAGTGGAAGTGAAGACAATTAGGCAATACTTAATACATGTAGATATATCTCTTAAAATTCAATTACTAAAACCAAGCAACATGATTTACAATTATTTGAAGTACAACCAATAAATTTTCAATTTCAAAGCAGTTATAGCTTTTGTCGACCAATTGCCTAAGATTTTTTTTTCCCCTTTCTATAGCTAATAAATATAAGTTACATATGAAAAAAGAAAACTTGGGAGCAAAATAACAGACCAATCAAATTTAAACACAAATGCATTGATTTAGGTTAATGCGAAGATAATTTAATACAAAACTAAGGTCATAGGTTGTGCTACGATAAGATGATAGTGGGTAAGCTTTGTTGCATATGGTATACAAGGGCCAAAATGGGCAAATGCCCTTTTCGCACAAAATATACAGCATTCTGCCCTCTTTCTCAAACTAATTAGGGAAATGCCCCTCTTTTGTAACTTAACAATATGAGGGTCGAATTTTTATAAAGAACTCGATATCCCTATGATCGAGTTAGTCTGACCGTTGTGCCACACTGGCGCCGCAAACGTGGCTTTTTCCCAATAAAAGAATGCTCGTGTAGTTATTCATAACTCGATAAGAATAAAATCGAGTTTACTTCATAACTCGGTAAGAAAAAAATCAAGTTTGCTTCAGCAATTTGAATCCCTAAAACCCTAACGTCTCACAACGCCTATTCACTCACTCTCTCCCTGTACACTCTCTCTCCCACGCCCTCTACCATCACTCTCCCTCTACACTCCCTCGCTTGTTCTGCGATCAGGCTTCCCCACTCTTCCCCACTCTTCATCAATCTCACTCTCCCTATCGAGTCTCCATCAATCATTGTTGCTTCCCACCGCCGTTGATTATAGGTACGTTTCTCTCCTCTGATATCTTTTCTGATTTTGGTTAATACTAGGTTGTTTTTTATGTGGGATTTCAATTATTTTGTTGAAACTTACTTAAAAGTAGTAAATTTACTAATCAAGATGAGAATTTTGTTGTCTTTTATATGTTGCAATGATGATGATCTAAAGTATTTCTTGCTATATGGTTATGTTTGTGTGATTTTCTCATTAATGAGAGTTTTGTTGTCTTTTACATGCTGCAATGATTATTTTCTCATTAATGAGTTTAAACGTGCTTGGGGTTTTGATGGGGGGTTTTGGCAAATGAGTTTGGTGGATCTTTTACATGCTCCATGAAGTAACCTGTTCTATTAATAAATTACCATTATTTATCAAAAGACAAATGAACATGAAGTAACTTGTTCTATTAATAAAATTTATTTAATAATATATGAAAGTACAGTTTATATAAAGATTTTCCATTTCTGCGATAGGTGTGGACATTGAGCTTCATGTTGGTATCGTTTCCTAATTTCATTTATTGTAGAATTTCTATTTGCTACAAAGAGTATGAGTGTATGCATTGGCATTGAAAATAGAGAATACATTGCTGCTTTCATTAGAGTTCAAGCCATGACATGAATTTCATGATTTCCATTTTGTGAAGTTTGTTATATTAATCTATGCACTGACATTGAAAATAGAGACAAAATGCACATCAAAGTTTTTAACTTTTGTTTTATGATTATTAATCTTCAATTGTTTATATTAATCTTCAATTTTTTTTCATTTGTTTTATGATTATCAGAGGGCGATTAATCTATCTTTGTCTTTCATTCTCTCTAAGAATGTGTGAGTTATAATATGTTGATTGTTACTTCAATCTATCTTTGTTTTTTCATTTGTTTTATGTTGACTATGAATCATATACTTTTTATCTTTTTGTTAAATGTTGGTTCACAAATCTTCCATCATTCATTTGAATCTTGAACCAAATGATAAAATCTCTTTTAAAATGGTAAGACAATTTGGTGATGATAGGCCACAAACTAAATAACCCTTTGTGAT
The DNA here is from genome assembly GCA_030445155.1 of Quercus variabilis. Classification (NCBI taxonomy): domain Eukaryota; kingdom Viridiplantae; phylum Streptophyta; class Magnoliopsida; order Fagales; family Fagaceae; genus Quercus; species Quercus variabilis. The sequence continues at coordinate 7,368,187 of CP129451.1, forward strand.
TAAACCAATTAATTAATTAGCCAAGTTATTAATTAATCAATTTAACATGCAAATACGTGGAAGCACAAACAAATCACCAAAAACTAAATATGCAACGGAAATTAAATGACACGGTGATTTGTTTACGAATGGGGAAAAACCTCGTGGCAAAAACCCCATCGGGTGATTTTCAGGTCACCACTCCCGAAACTCTACTATTATCAAATCAAGCGGTTACAAGTAAAGGAATCCCAAGTACCTTACCAACCTACAGTTGAACCCTTACCCCAATACCCAATTAGACTTGATCTATAGTGAAAATTTCCACATTTGATGCACGGCTCCCAAGAACGTGACTAACCAATGCGCGGATCTCAGTACGCAACTTCAAAACACCAACTAAGGAAGAAAGGTTGGCTGCAAAGTTCTTCAGTTCATCCTACACGATAAAGATCAGGAAGATGCTTGGTCACAAAACCCTTTGATGCAAATACACAGCAACTTCTTCAGAGAAGATGAACTAGGTCAAGAATTTCGTCTTTGATCACAATTTGCTTGAACAGAGATTGCTCAATGCTTTTGCAACTTGTGTACAACTTGACGGCTCTTAAAACAATCATTTTATATGTTTAGGGTTTGGAGAAAAGAAGGCCCAAAAGCATATTCATGGATCCCAAGGAAATCAGATGAGAAAATTTGATTTTATAAATCTCGACAGATAGCAGGTGTCGAGGTAGCTATCGAGCAGGTGTCAAGGTTTAATGAATTTGCACTTCAACTTGCTTTTTCTTGGACAGACTTGATGACTTCAACACTTGATCTTGAAACCTTATTTCTTGAAGTATTAAAAACATCTAGAACTATCCAATTCCAAGTAGAGTGTGTTTTGTCAAAGGATTTAGCCAATTTATATAAATAAGTGACATATGTTCATGACAAGTGAGAACACATATGTCCTAACAATCTCCCTATTTGGCAATCCATGACAAAACCACAACAAACAAATGAATATATGAGAGAAGTCATAAATCACTCAACTCATATTCACTTGTTGAATACAATAAAATCTATCCCAACATAAACTCTTGAAAAATTTTGTAAGAAGAGAGTTTATGGTAAGTAGACTTTGACAACCAGTATTTTTAAAACACTTTAAACAAAAATCATCAAGGCATCTTGTGTGAAACAAAAATAATAGATTGCATACAATTATAAAGAACATGTGTCTAAAGATAGAAAAGAAACAACACATGAAAAGAGAGGTGAAAAAAATATACATCCACATATAGAGAAAATAAGTATAATGTATGTAAAACTGGTTAAAAGACCTCATATACAAGATCAATGTATCTATAAAGAATAGAAAAGAAAAAATACATCAAAACCTCACTACATCCCTCAAAAATATCAACACTCCCGCTATCAAAAATGTCCTACACTAACTCTCTCCCTAAGATGACTACTCTCATAACCCAAAATGACTCCCTCTTTTTGTCATGAGTGACAAAGGGTAAAGTGTCATGTAGACATCTCATCAATAGAGTTCCAAATTGTCATCATCATCACCATCACTATCATCATTATCATCCTTAGAGTCAGAAGCCGCTGAAGGAGGTGGTGAAGGAGTAGCCTTTAGAGCAAAACCACCCATGGTCGCTTGCCGTCGTGCAATACGACCAACACGAATATTCACCTGATACAGCTCAAAGGAGTGTGTATCGAGGCAAGCATCCATGCGTTGCAGCTGTGCCATGATGTCTCTAAGAGATACATCGCCCGAAGAGGAAGAAGGAGTAGATGTAGGTGGAGTAGATCTGGATGGAGCTGAAGGGGAGGGAGGAGTGGAATTCGTTGGTCTCGACTTAAACTGAGCCTCACTACATTGTACAGTAGTGGCATCTATGGCACAGATGTGTGTGAAATGGTCGGACACAGGAAAGAGAATAGAAAAATGTCGTAAAATCCTCGTGATAACAGAGGGAAAGATAAGCTTATCACAGGACGTCGAATCAAGATGAACATCTATGATAGAAAGAATAAAGTGAGAAAGAAAATCTATAGTAAGATGCTCTAAAAAAGATAACAAAAATTGAGCACGAGGCTTTGTGATAGAGTTGTAGTGAGAGAGAGGATGGAGTACAAACGTCATCACCATGTTTAGGAATCTAGGACCCTTAGCAAACGGCCTACATGATGTGTACTGATGCTCACCCCAATCAGCAGGACGTTGACAAAAGGCAAAAATGAGCTCATCTTTGGACACAGTCCTCAAACGCTCACAGGAAGGATAGTCAGGAAACTCTATCCTAGGAACCCAAAGCATATCCGCAATGAGCTGCGGTGTGACAGGGATACGTGTACCTCAAACGCGAGTGAAAAAGAGAGGTACTGAACGATCTATCCTGTGCATGTTGGAGTAAAATTTCTAAATCAGCACCAGAAGACAAGTGACCGGAACGTCACACAGTGACTCCCATCCCCTACTGTGAATGACAGAGGGAAGGTCAGTGTCGGTGAAGTCCACCAAAATGACTTGGTGTTCTGAATGAACACCTCATCGAGAAAAGTTCTCTGAAAATGCCTTGTAGGCATCTCCATCACGGAACCGAAGGTTAAGAGGAGCAGAATCAGAGGAAGAGGAAGCTCCAGAATGCAGAGAGTTCCGAGCCGGAGTGGATTTACATTTGGGTGCCATAGACACTACTAACACAAAAGAATGAGAAAGAGATAGAGAGGGAGACAATCAGAAAAGACCCAACACAGTTCACATATATCAAATATATTAAACAAGAAGTACGTATGCATGGGAATGCATGAACATGTGACATGCAAAGTGAAAAACATCATGGGCTCAGCCCAATCCAATCCTATTAGCACACAAACATAGAGCACACATCTAAATGCATGTAAATATCATTCTAATGCACATAAAATGCAATGTATGACATTTTGAAAATATTTAAGTGAAAGCTTAACCCAAAATTTCAATAAAAACTCATCAATTTTGAAAAACCCCAAAATTTTCCAAAAATCTAAAAACATAAGTTTCAAAACATGAAATGCATGAGAAAGGAAGGGAAATAAGATCTTACCAAGAGATAGAAACCAAGGGAAGACTGAAAATCAAGTGAGTTTAAGGATTTGAGTGAGAAAAAGGTGTTTGGAAGAGGAACCGCCTCAGACAAATCGAGAGAGATCAAGTGAAATAAGAGAAAACGCGACAGGAGCTTAAATAGACACCTTAGTAAATCTCGACAGCTGAGGTGTTGAGAGGTATCGAGGATGCTATCGAGGAGGTGTCGAGGAAATGGCCATCGACAGCTGCAGGTATCGAGAGGTGTCGAAGAATAAGAACCAGTTTCAAAGAATAGAAGCTCAATCGATCAACCAGGTATCGAGAAGGTATCGAGGAGACAGGAACTTTCTCGATCGATCCATTAGGTGTCGAAGAGGTGTCGAGATTGCGATAAGAAAAAGGCTTGTAAAGCTCGACAGATAACCAGGTATCGAGGAGGTGTCGAGGAGGTGTCGAGCCAGGTTAAAAAAAAAAAAAAAAAACAGTTTTTCGAGAAGTGAAAAACACAGACATGAATACAATCCAACATACACCTTAATCATTGATCCAACCAACATATAAAGCTCTCAAAATCATCTCTCAATAAAGAATTAAGCACATGGATCCTCAAAAACACACACACACACACACACACACACACACACACACACACACACACACACACACACACACACACACACTAAACAAGTCTAACCAATTTTATTTTTCAAAAACAAGTCAAGACAGTTTAGTGAGCATACATTAGCACATGTAAAACCTGTGATGGCCAAATCACATTATACCTACACATGTATCAAAAGTAGCAAAGAATATTGCGTGTTATATGTGAAAAATATCACAAGATTGTATATGTGTATACGTGTTATGACGATCTGAGATAAGAGAAAATAACTTTAACTCACACACAATCATAACTGTTTGATGGGGACTACCACCTTCAAAGTACATCCTATAACTCCCACATCTCCTAGAATACACACTTGCAATCATATTTAAAACATTTTTGATTTTTTGCTTTATATTTTCTTTGCATATTTTCTTTTATTTTTAGCATATCATATATGGGCATAAAAAGAGAGAAAAGAAATACCCAAGATGTTAAGCATTTGACATCGCACTTTTGTTATGCCGAAGCATACAAATGTCTCTGATACTGCACTTTTGTTATGCCGAAGCATATAAGTGTCATATTATGATTGGTGGGCAACAGTGGTGAAATGGTTATTTATGTCTTTCTCTTAGGATTTTTTAGTCCTACCTGTCAAAAAGAGTGATACGAGTATTAAGTTTAAAAGATAACTTAATCTTACTCATCACAAACAAGAGTCACAAAGCTCACTTGCTTAATTGTGCATAGAGATGCTCATCTAAGTTACAAGAGATACAAAGTTTAGAAATTTTGTTTCAATGGTCATCCAAGATACACAAGTACCAAAGTACACAAAACACACACTATTTTTGTATTTTTATGATTTTTTAATTTTTTTATTTTTATATTAAAAACAAAATAAACAAAATTGAAAGTAAACACACAAAAACATGTTAAACAAAGCAAAGCATAAAACTAGACTAACTCAAGAAAATATGCAAAACACACAAGCAATGCAATAAAAAAGAAAAACAAGAAGGGAAAAGAAAGTGATGAAATCACTTAGAGTCATTTTTCTTCCACATCTTAGAAGAACCTTTCCTTTGATTGAACCCTTGAACCGGCGATGAGGATGAAGAATTGAAACCATTTAAGTTCCAAAGGAACATGAGAGCTTTCAGAAGATCTCCAAGAGGAGCAAGAGAGGATTGAAGCTGATTTTAGCTTCTAGATGCCATTATGCCGTTACTTTGTTGAGTGGCTAGCCACTTATAGCAATTTGGTCGAGTATGACCGACAGCTCCAAAATGATGACAGAGATACTGCTTCTTTTGTTTAGACTTTTGAGAGTTAGCCTTCTTAACCCTAGAGTTTTTAGCATCTTTCTTATCTTGCTTAGGGAGTGTTCCTAAGATAGATTTACCCTTGTCTAAATTCTCACTAGCTAATTCAGTTTTAACATCAGTGTTCTCAATTTCAGTGTCATTAGCAGGAGAAACAAAAATAGTATTACTAGTAAAAGCAGTATTAGAGAAAGAAAGACCATACCTTAGTAAAAGCAGTATTAGAGAAAGAAAGACCATACCTTAAGCCTGTTTGATCCGAAGCAGATTTCTGATTGTTAAGCATCTTATCAAGTTTTGCACTTGAGATCCTTTCCAATTGAGCTCTGACTTGAGACAGCTCTTCTTTAAGCTTCTTGGTCTTCTCAACCAAAAAATTGTTTTCAAACCTCAGTGCTCCAATAGTTTGATTCGCCTTATCAAACTTTATGGACAACTCTTCACGATCAAGTTTTACATCACTAAGCTTCTTGGTGGCCAGCCTATACAATTTCTCATGCTTCTCAGAGAGATTGTAAAGCTTCTCATAGGCTGAATGGATATCATCTTGATCATCCATCTTCTCGAATTTTAACTCCACTAGTTCTTCTTCTTCAACCACTTCTTCAACAATCCCTTCAGTAGGATTGACTATGGCAGTGAAGGCATTCAAAATTTTGTCATCCTCATTGTCGGAATAATCTTTGGGCTCAGTGTCACTCAGGGTTGCCGTAAGTGCCTTACTTTAGTCCAGCCGGAACAGTGTACTAACCGCCATCCTTAGTATCCTTCTTCCCTTTGTCTTGACTCTTAAACTGAGAAGAACTAGATTGTCTGCAGTCCTTGTCGAAGTTCCTCCCATTGGCATTCTTCATAAACTTCTTGAACTACCTTGCAATGTAGGACATCATCTTGGAATCTTCATCATCGGAAGGCTCATTTATATCACTGCTCTTTACCTTCAAGGCCATGCTCTTGCCTTTACTCGTTTTACCAATCCTAGATAGTCCTAACTCGTAGGTCTGCAAGTTTCCAACCAGTTCAGTCAAAGGAATTTTGTCAATATCCTTTGATTCTTCTATTGCCGTAATCTTGGTATGGAATCTCTCAGGTAGAGATCTGAGCACCTTCCTTACAACCTTGGGTTCAGGGATGGTTTCCCCAAGATTAAAGGCTGAGTTCATTATGTCATTGAGCTTGGCATAGAACTCATCAAACAACTCATCCTCCTCCATCTTAATTTCTTCAAAGCCTGTAGTGTGCCTCTGAAGTTTTGAATTTTTGACAGCCTTTGTTCCTTTATAGGTTGTCTGGAGGATGGTTCAAGCCTCTTTAGCAGTTTTAGTTAAGAATATCTTCTTGAACTCCTCATTGGTGACTGCGCTAAATAGGTCATTTAATGCTTTGCTGTTGAAGTTAGCCGCCTTGATCTTTGCATCATCCCAATCGGCCGGTTCTTCTTTTGGCTTAGTCCAGCCAATCTCTATAGCTTGCCACACCTTCTCATCTAAAGACTGCAAGAAAGCTCTCATGCGTACTTTCTAGTATGCATAGTTAGTGCATAGTTAGTGCCATCAAATAAAGAAGGTATGATTAATGACTATCCTCTATCCATGACAAATAGGGGTCAATGGATCAACACAGCAAAGATTAAACCTAATCAGAGTGTGCCTGCTCTAATACCACTTGATAGGCCACAAACTAAACGACCCCTTGTGATTAAACCAATTAATTAACTAGCCAAGTTATTAATTAATCAATTTAATATGCAAACGTGGAAGCATAAATAAATCACCAAAAACTAAATATGCAGTGGAAATTAAATAACACGGTGATTTGTTTACAAATGGGGAAAAACCTCGTGGTAAAAACCCCACCAGGTGATTTTTAGGTCACCACTCCCGAAACTCCACTATTATCAAATCAAGCGGTTACAAGTAAAGGAATCCCAAGTACCTTACCAACCTACAGTTGAACCCTTACCCGAATACCCAATTGGACTTGATCTGTAGTGACAATTTCCACCTTTGATGCACGGCTCCCAAGTACGTGACTAACCAATGCGTGAATTCCAATACGCGACTTCAAAACACCAACTAAGGAAGAGAGATTGGCTACAAAGTTCTTCAGTTCATCCTACACGATGAAGATCAGAAAGATACTTGGTCACAAAACCCTTTGGTGCAAATACACAGCAACTTCTTCAGAGAAGATGAACTAGGTCAAGAACTTCATCTTTGATTACAATTTGCTTTAACAGAGATTGCTCAATGCTTTTGCAACTTGTGTACAACTTGTCGGCTCTTAAAACAATCTTTTTATATGTTTAGGGCTTGGAGAAAAGAAGGCCTAAAAGCATATTCACGGATCCCAAGGAAATCAGATCAGAAAATTTGATTTTATAAATCTCGACAGATAGCAGGTGTCGAGGTAGCTATCAAGCAGGTGTCGAGCTTTAATGAATTTGCACTTCAGCTTGCTTTTTCTTGGACAGACTTGATGACTTCAACACTTAAATTTGAAACCTTATTTCTTGAAGTATTAAAAACACCTAGAACTATCCAATTACAAGTAGAGTGCATTTTGTCAAAGGATTTAGCCAATTTACATAAATAAGTGACATATGTTCATGACAAGTGAGAACACATATGTCCTAACAGGTGATAAGATGTCTCAATGACTTTACTTTTGTTTGGTACCTTTTTGTTATTTTCTGTTAATGTTAATTGAATTACTTTTGTATTAATTCATTAGTATGCTCTCCCAAAAATTAAGATTAATCTGTCAAGTATGTTTTTTTATTGCTAAAACCAAACAATTTTCATGCTTTCTTTAGTGTTTTGGAATTTTGTACCATCTTGTTTTATGTTCCTTTTATGAGAGAGAGAGAGAGAGAGAGAGAGAGAGAGAGAGAGAATAGAAGGATATTTTGAATGCCAAGAGTTGTCCATGTAGAGTCTAAATTTCAATTAATAGGGTTGTTGTATTATTGGATGTTATTGAATGCGTCTAGACCTCCAAAGCTTTCTATTCTCATAGTATTTGTAATTTGTAGTTTGCACTAGAAACTTAGGGTATACATCCTGTATACTTCATTGGTTTTTGTTGTACTTGGTTTTTATTTAATGAAATTTAAGCCTTATGGTCTAATGTAGAATCCTGACTATTACTTATAGCTAATACTGGACCTAGGTATAGTTTGGAGTCTGATAAGAGTCATACTCATATAAATGGATCTAGAACTAACTCCTAAAATTTTGAAACGACCCTCTCATATGAATACACAGATGTGCAACCCTTTGCAATGCACCGTTTTCAAGAAGGCAGAGCATCCTTGAATTGGTTATGCATCAATTTTGGGGGTGAGCTGTCCATTGTTACTACACTGATGTTCGCAGTGCTGCGTGTGCTGCTCAACAGCTTTGCACTATTGAACCCTGTTCAATCATATCACCTACACGCATGTCAATACACAGATATGTGTCCTTTTGTAATGCACCATTTTCAAGGATGCAGAGCATCCCTGAAAAGTTTATGATATATTTAACATAGCATCCCTAAAAGGTTTATGATATATTTAACACAGCTTGACACTGTCTCGTCAAGTCATGTCAGATGAAGTATAGGAATGCTGAATAGTCTTCAACAAGACAAACCAAACTGGTCAGAGAAAAGTCTTTAAACCACATCCATCAAATATAAACCATACCAGTGATCAAAGTCCCTAATTAAATATAAGCATAAACATCACTAGTTTAAAATTTAAACAGGTTATCCTAGTCCAAACTCTGATGGTCAACCACGTGAAATATTCAGACATAAGCACAACAAGCTTCCTCTCAATCATCGAAGACACAAACATCTCCTTCTTCTAAATTATTGTCTTTCGAAACTGCAACACATCCTTTCCCGAATCCCATTGTTAAATATGTTTTAATGGAGGGTAATAGTACAAGACATTGAAGTGTGACAAATTGCTTCCCAATAATATACTTGGTAGAAAATTCAGCAGATACATACTGCATAAGAAGGAGAAACAACTAAGCATTAAAGCATATATGTTTCAAGGCTATATTTAAGAGAACATCATGATCATATTATGTATAATAGCTCACCATATTATGCAGCCACGAGATACCAATGAAAGAATGATTTTTAGGCTTGAACTTTTCGGCTGCTTGGATTGCTCTCTCTCTTCCTCTGGACGTGCTAGAAAATTTTTTGTTAACAAACTTTTCTCTAACTTCATGTTTTGTGGGCAAATCATCTGAGGGTGATATGTTTGTATCATCTTCATCTAAGTCTATTATTTCTACCTGATGATCTTCCAATTTACAGTTCTTGCTGGGTTCATATTGAATCTTAGTAGTAGTCTTATCAAATATAAGAACATGGAAGCTTGAATTTCCTTCATATTTGAAGACTAAAAAATAACTATAATAGATAGAATAATATTCAACGAAATCCTGCCAACCATTACAAAACCAAATGTTGTTATCAGCTTTCTTCAATCCCACTTGCCAAATACCACCATAGAGAGCAATGAGTGTAGCTATGGTGGATAACTCAGCACTATTAAACCCTAACCACAAATACCCATCCACACTCACATGAATACACAGAGCATCCCTGAAAATTTTATGCATCAATTTTGGAGGTAAGTTGTCCACCATTGCTACACTAATGTTCATAGTGCTGCATGTGCTACTTAACAGCTTCGCACTATTGAACCCTGTCCAGTCATATCACCTACACACACATTAATACACAAATATGCATCCTTTTGCAATGCACCATTTTCAAGGATGCAGAGCATCCCCGAAAAGTTTATGATACATTTAACACAGCTTGGCATTGTCTCATCAAGTCATGTCAGATGAAGCATAGGATTGTTGAATAGTCTTCACCTGAATAAATACGCAACCTCTTTTGCAGTACACATCACCAGCCCATTACTGTAGTACAAGCTATAGCCATATCAAACAGCTACCTCAGCGAACCACATGCACCAACAGACGCCACTGTACAACCAAGTCATGTTTGCAGTTTTGCATGTGCTCCTCAACACTTCGCCACCAACAATACACTGTCGAGTCATATCATCTTTATTCATGTGAATACTTACCCTTACATATAGTCACATCCATGTGAATACTTGCCCTTACAAAACCCCTATATAAAGTCTCATTTACATCTACTCTTGCAAAACATCTACATATACAGGAGTCCCATTTACATCTACCCTTACAAAACATCTACACATATCGATCTGAAGTCACATTTTCCAATGTCAATGCGCAATTGGCTGCTACCTCATTTTCCAGATAACTATAGAAGGGAAAGAGATTCCGACGAGATGAATACTATGTCGGATTGCAACGGGAGTGGGACTTTCGTGTAAATGAGTCCAACACTTTGCATGATGATCTCATGCGACTCAAAGTGCCTCTTGTCAACCATAGCTCGCTCACATCACCATGGCGAAACATGCACCAATATGAGCGAGTAGTGACTAAAAAAAAGAGAGAACAATCTTATCAAACTTTATAGGTCTAGGTATCACATGCTACAACTGGCAGAGGAGTTGGCCGCCGCAACGAACAGGCAACTCACTCTGGCAAAACGTAACAATGTCATCAACTATGAGAACTACCTGTCAGAATGAATGCATATGTGGTGTGTGACTTATGTCTACAGATTAAGTTAATAATGTTAGCAGCGTTAGTGTTCAATATGCAATGCATGCATATTGGTGGCATCATGTAAGAATATTTAAGTTTTCTGTGTTATGTCGTAGGTGCGGCTGCTGCAGCCAATAGGTAACTCACTCTGGCGGAACAGAACAATGTCCTCAACTATGAGGATTACCTATCTGAGTGAATGCCTATGTGGTGTGTGCGTGTTATGTCTAGAGTTAAGTTAATAATGTTAGTAGCGTTAGTGTTCAATATGCAATGCATGCATATTGGTGGCATCATGTAAGCTATTTTAAGTTTTCTGTGTTATGTCATAGGTGCTTATTGAAAAACATCATGTGTGGGAATATTTAACTTTTATACATTATGTGGGAATAATCTAGATTATGAATAACGTGCATGCTCCTCACAATCAATAATAAGGTTTACATGGTACAAATGCAACAACAATGACACACATACATATAAAACATAGTTAAGCAAAATAGTTCTCCAACAAAGTCTAATTACATCACGACACAATTACTCTTCATTTGACATTTCCACGTCTGAATGATAAATGGGACCAATAAGAAGTGATTGCATGAATTGTGCGTGCTCGTACCACCCTCCCTCCGCTGACTCTCGAATCTCGACTTGGGTCCAATATCGATTAAGATGTATCTTCATTCGATTATTTTCTTCTCTTATGCGGTTCAATGCTTTACGAAGTTCGTCAATCGTGTCTCTAGGCATATGCGATGTGAGTCACCGAGGCACTAGCAACTTAAAACCAACCAACTCATCATAAAACATTTGCTATTCATGAAATAACCAAGCCCACTCTTGTCTCATGGTATTGTGAACGTAAGCACTATTTCATAGATTCGGATTGATGGAATAACTAAACTCATCTTCCAATGCCCAGCAACGACCCATAGCAGTGAACACATCGTGAGGCCTATAGAGTTGTGGGTCCAGAACTAGACATTGACACTAAATACAATAACATAAAATGCTCAAGTTAACAATGTGCATCAACTATTGTTAAATAATGTAATGTTGCATAAGATGGTACACGACAAAGACATTCATAAATTTGTGTACTATTACATGCTAAAAATGAAATACTGACACTAACATTTGACCATAAACATTAGACGTTATTGTTAATGTCTACACGTTGTGTGCAATAAAAACGTTGTTGTTAATGTCTGACCAATGATGATTATGTGCAATACAAAATATTGTTATAGTAAAGATTTCATTCTCTTGTGACCAATGTTTACTACAACAAATAACCAAAATCACACCAATGTACTTACTTCACACTCATTCAACCAAAAAAATAAAAATTCAGTACAATATCAAATAAAAATACCATTGCCATAAAATTTAGTGTGAGTTTTTTACCTGAGGTGATACAAATTTCAGTTGAGTCCAAAAGCAACTATGGATCTATGGAGCAGAATGGAATTCAATTCAAACGGAAGGGGCATTTCCCTAATTAGTTTAGAAAATGGGGCAGAATGCTGCTTTTTTTGTGCAAAAAGGGCATTTGCCCATTCTGGCTGGTATACAAGTGAGATGATAAGATAATTTAATGTCAATTTATACTAATATCACAAGACAATGGGAACATAAAGCTGTAGAACTATAGATTGCCTAATTTGCTTTACAACTTTTAACATCATCTTGAGGTGGTTGGCTATTTCAATTTTTTTGACAGCATGAATATCAGATAATTTAATTGGAAAGAATGTTCATTTGCTCAACCTACTCTAATTGAATTTAATTTTCTAGTTGCTCAATACCTAAGGATCTTTTGAAGAGCTAAATACGACAAAGCCAAATCAATTAGAACATCTTGTTTTGCGATTTTGCTACCATAGCATAAACCAATTAGTCACCAAGCCACAGAAATCCACCATCCAATTAATAGAAAATATGGAAACACATTGAAAGTATACCATCTAATGCATGATAGAAACTAACACTAAAAGAAAGGTCAAACAATAATTGCTCATCAAACCAATGCCTGTAAAATATTAGTTTCCAGCTTTGTGAAGGAGGAAGGAACTTAGGAAATCATCAACCTTTAATTCTCATTTCTATGGAAGAATTTTACCAAAACTTAGCAAATTTATGTTTTTGCAAGTTAGGAAGGTAAAATTTTATGAATAGTTAAGTCTTTTAGCAAGAAATGAGAGAATTAAATAGCAAATATATATATATATATATATATACACATACTTTGCATGAACAAAGGATGAATATTGAACATAGAAACCAAAAATTTTAGTATCCTCAATCATTGTTGTCAAATCATTAATCGTGTCATGAATCGATTTTTATTTTTTCTGTATCGTGTCTCGTATCAAAATATGTATCATAAGATACACAAACATCTAATAAAATTATAAAATAATTATATATATATACATATAACATTATAAATTTGAAATATATTAAATTAAATACCAATTTAATCATTACTTATACAATAAAATTTAACAAAGCTAACTAAATAAATCAAATTAACTTATGTTTATAACATGCACATTCAAATTGATTAAACTCAGAAATGAAAATACATGATATATGAACCAAAATATAATATCTTTTCATCATCTTATCTAATCAACTCCATCTAAGTCAATGTTATCATCATGTTCAGCATCTTGCAAAATTATTTTTTCATAGACATTTTCTTCATTATTATCAGCATTTACTATTTTTGTTTTGTTCTTTTATTCTAATAATTTTTTCTATATATTTTTTCTTGGCATTCTAACCTTTTTAGACTCATAATAATAACAACAAAATAAAAATAATTATATTTTCATCTTATTATTAATAGTATAGAAAATATATTTGCATATATGAAAGTGAGTGTTATGAGTATTGTCTAAATTTTGTAGGAGAAAGAGAAGGGAGGAAAAAAAACTCATGGGAATTAGACTCAATTTAGTTTCCCAATAATTTTGTGTTAAAAATGTCTAACAACTTGTTTAAATCAAATAAAACCACAAATTTTAACAAAAAAAAAACTCATTTTAAACCCACATGTCTATGTATCATACAATATATAAACCCACATGTCTATGTATCGTACAATATATACAATTCACCGATACGATATTATTTGTACAATACACACTTATGTATCGAACGATTCACGAGCACTTACACTATGAAACTTTTTGTATATGATACAATACGTATCATACGATACTGACATCTATGTCCTCAATCAAATACAGGAATTGTTCACAGTATCTTCACCGTAATTACATTTTCCAACTAACCAAACTCACTCATGTACTGCCTAAATCCTTCCCAAAACTTGTAAAAAAACCACATCAAGAAAAGGATATATTATTAACAAGAAGAACATGTCCTATGGTTTGAAGATATAAATACTATCAATTTTTGGACGGGAAATGATATGTTCACAACATTTTTACAACAAATCCTAAGTAGCAGGTTATTATTGGTTGTTATTGTTGGAGCATAAAAGTATTCTTGTTGTAAAAATGTTATGGACATAGCACATCTTATTTTTGGACTTCAATCGTCATAACAACTAGGCTCAAAAATAACAAAGGAAAATGGCACATAAAAGAAATTCAAGTATATGCCAATGAGTGATATATATATATATATTTGATTAGCTTGTATTCCAACAACCTATCATGCTAATCAAGGTTTGTCTTGTTCTATTTAAGTGGCAAGTGTGTCATGTGCACCATGATCTGTGGAAGGAGGCAAGATGGTGACTTACAAAAAATTTAGAGAAGAAAGTTTATTAGCCTTCTGGATTTGCCAAAGCTACCATTTTCACTGGTATTTCTCATAATTAGAGTCACCTTGTGTGCTTAAACTCCCAATCAAATTTCCCAAACTTGGCATGAATCTTTCAATATTATTAGGAAGCTATATCATATTTGGGTAAGGTAGGATATTTGAGCTACCTTCTTCACTAGCATGTCCTACTACATCTGTTATGTTTATGCTGGATGCTAGTGTGATTGTATTTGATGTCCTAGTAAGAGTCAAGATGTAATTAGAACAAGCAAGGATTTGTGACAAGAGTTTTTTCTTTCTTTTTTTAATTTATTTGTATCCTGTCTAGTTATTTTGTTGTTGATACAATTATGTTGTGCGTGGCCTTGTACTGCGTCTTTTTTTAATAATATATTTTCATTCATCCAAAAAAGGAAAATTGGGTACAATATCATGTAGACATGCAACATTGGAAAATTTAATTGACAAGAAACTTAAATAGAGGAAATACATAAATTTGGTATAATTTTTGCTAGCTGTTGAAGTATTCGTCCACAAAAATTTGGAAGAGGAAAAAAATGAGGCAGTGCTAATTTGAGTTGAAGTTAGCCATGGTAAAGTCAAATCACAAAGAAAGGAGGAAATAAATGAGCTTTTTAAATAAATCTTTGACAAAGGACTAGAGGGTGGATGACACACTAGTAACATAGAAATGAAGAGCTCAAAAATATTTAAGATTGTAGTGCAAGCAAAGGAGAGGTTATTCTACAACTCAGTTTCCCTTATCTTTAAGAATGGGATCGATGGTATTCTCTTTAGTTTGAAATATCCATCACAGGTACTAGTTCTACTAGGTCTTGCTTTACCATTACAACTTTGCTTATTTCTTTCTCTATTATCAAACATCAATTTACAAACGAGACCCCAATTATCTGATAAAAACACCATGTAGTGAACAAGCCCATGCTTCTACACTGTCAAGCTTGGGCAACAACTAGTAGTTGAAGCTTCAATGCAATTGTATTGATTCAACCAATCTAGAAATGACCCACATATTATGTAGGAGAACCATGTCAATTCACCAGGATGGAACAACATGACATTTTTTTTCGAATGACTAATAAGATGATTTCAATTCCAAATTTTCAAGGATGGTAGGTGGATGCTCATAGACTAAAATAAAAGTGCGTAGATAAAGGTTGTAGCTAGTGCACAAAGCTTCCTCTTTTTGCAGAGTTTGGAAGAGGTCATGATAGGCAGCCTTAACACTATTAATGATATTCAATTAATAGTAGAGAATCAATCTACTGAAAATTTCAAAGAAAGAAATTAATATTATTGCTTTACGTAATAAACTCAACAGATCCAACCTGTCATACAGAGACACACATCGAGAGTTGACAACATTTCATTTCTAGAATCAGATTTTCAATGAAAACAAAAAATAATGGTATTAATTCAGTCTCTTATTTTGGGACTGAGAAAAACAAGAAGGCCTACATCAAAAGAAGCCTAATTGTGAGAGACCTTTGATAGGCCACAAACATATTGACCCTTTGTGATTAAACCAATTAATTAATTAGCCAAGTTATTAATTATTCAATTTACCATGCAAACGCGTGGTAACACAAACAAATTACAAAATCCCTAAATATGTAGCGGAAATTAAATGACATGGTGATTTTTTTACGAATGGGGAAAAACCTGACAGCAAAAATCCCACCGGGTGATTTTCAAGTCACCACTCCTGAAACTCCACTATTATCACAACAAGTGGTTACAAGTAAAGGAATCCCAAGTACCTTACCAACCTATAGTTGAACCCTTACCCCAATACCCAATTGGACTTGTTCTGTAGTGACAGCTCCCACCTTTGATGCACAGCTCCCAAGTACGTGACTAACCAATGCGCAGATCCTAGTACGCGACTTCAACACCAACTTGAAAGAGAGATTGGCTGCAAAGTTCTTCAGTTCATCCTACACGATGAAGATCAAGAAAATGCTTGGTCACAAAGCCCTTTGGTGCAAATACAAAGCAACTTCTTCAGAAGAGATGAATTAGGGCAAGAACTTCGTCTTTGATCACAAATTGCTGGAACAGAGTTTTTTCAATGCTTGTGCAACTTAGTCTACTTTGATGGCCCTAAAAACAATCCTTTTATATGTCTAAGGTTAGGAGAAAAGAAGGCCCTCGACAGATAGAAGGTTTCGAAAAGCTATCGAGCAGGTGTCGAGCTTACAAGCTTGAAACAGCTTTCTAAAGCTCAATAGATGCAGCTATTAAGCCAGCTGTCGAGCTTTAATGAATTTCCACTATCAACTTGTTTTTCTTGGACAAACTTGATGACTTCAACACTTGATCTTGAAACCTTGCTTCTTGAAGTATTAAAAACACCTAGAACTACTCAATTATAAGTGTGTTTTGTGAAAGGATTAGCCAATTTACATAAACAAATAACATATGTTCTTAACAAGTGAAAACACTTATGTCCTAACAACCTTGAAAGTGGTGTCCCTAAAAAAAAAAAGAGATTTTTGGAGTAACTTTTTAAGGAACCTCTCTTTTTGGGTAAGTAGTGTGAAGTCGCCATTTATTTTTTATGTACAAAAAATAAGAAAAAGTAAATAAATAAATAAAAAATACAATACATGTCTGAATTATTTCTTAATCATTGATTGAATAAAAAATACAAGTTTGAAAATATACATGACTTTTTGTCCTAGTTACAATCT
The DNA here is from genome assembly GCA_030445155.1 of Quercus variabilis. Taxonomy (NCBI): domain Eukaryota; kingdom Viridiplantae; phylum Streptophyta; class Magnoliopsida; order Fagales; family Fagaceae; genus Quercus; species Quercus variabilis. The sequence goes on from CP129451.1 coordinate 7,385,349, forward strand.
ACCCAAAATAAATAAAGACAAAGACTAGATCTACTTAGCCAAAGACCTAAGTCCGGAGGCTAGGTTACGGAATGGGAACATGTTAGGCACCCATTTCGCCCAGATAGAGTCTAGTCTTGTAGGCTCTAGTGACCAATGTACCATTTTATGCATGTCATGTATGATATGTTGAAAATGTTGAATAAATCACACAAAACCATTTATGATGTATCCTCCTTTGGTTTTAAAAAATACAGATCTGTTTAATGATTAAAAAATTTTGATTTTGACTTATAAAATATCAGATCTGCTTTTATATGTGTGAATAAAATGGTTTTTGAAGAGAAAATTCAAATCTATTTTTATTTAATAAAACACAAAGTCTTTTGGTTTGTTAAAAAAATTCAAATCTGTTTTTTAAGAGATAAAAAATTGGTTTTGAATTTTGTAAAAGATTAGATCTGTTTTGATGGTGATAAAAAAAATGGTTTTTTATATAACAGAAAAATCAGATCTGTTTTTACATTTGAAAAAGACATTTTTTATGAAGAGGACTCTCGTTCACAAAATAATTTCATATTACATGACTCAAACAAAACAAACAACAAAACAACAATTCATGGTTTCTTTCTTTATTTAAAAAATCTGCATGCATTAAAAAAATCAAATATGTATCTAAAGAGGATACAAAATCTGTTCTTTATTTTAAGAAAAAATTCAAATCTACATCTAAAAAAAATGTAGATCCATTTTTTGTTTGATGAAAAATTCAGATCTACGTTTAAAAAATGTAGATCAGTTTTATTTTTGATGAAAAACTCATATTTACATCTAAGAAAGATGTAGATCCGTTTTATTTTGATGAAAACTCAATTTAGTACATGTCATCTGGCATAATTGGCTAACATGTATCACTTCAACAAATTGAAACTTGCCACATAGCTTAGTCCATATCACCTTACATTTAATGACTATATTGTTACGTGTCAAGGTTATGTGCTTCAATAAAGGTACATGTGTTATCATTGTATGCATCCACCAATTTTGGGATCCAACTTTTATCTATACTATATATAAGAGAATTCCCCTTTTTGAACTGGACTTTTATGTGGTTCAAAAATACCCTTATTAATGAAATGTAACTTTTCTTAGAAATAGGTTCATAAATGTCAAACAAATAACAAATTTATCTATACTTTCTACAACACATACAGCTGCTATTATTTTGAATTCAGAAAGAGAACTCCTAAATTTTAGACATTTTTTCCCTTCACATCCATCTTGTTATTCCCTAAACTGGTAAAGTTTCTGATGGTTGAATATGAGATTTGGGGTTCCATCCCCACGTACACCAAAAATCGATTGGTGTCTTTGTTTGATAATAAAGAGCATTATCAGGAGTGGACGTCATAGCTTAAAACTCTGTCAAAGAAATATTATTTAAAAAAAAAAAAAAAAAAAAAAAAAAAAAAAACCTTCTTTCCCCAAGTTCATCTTATTTTTCCACCCTCTTCCAATATGATCTTTACAAAACTGTTCATCTCATCCTCTTTATAGACAATTATGCACTTTTGTTTTTTGTTTATACAGATTTTTTGCTAAAGCCATTTTGTGATAAATATGTGCAATCAACACTACTAGAAAGGAAGGTATGTAATAGTAAACCTTAAATTTGGGTTGTACTTTTTTTTTTTTTTGTGAAAAAAAGAAAAAGAAAAGACGAAAGTCATGCAGATTTTTTGTTAGAGCCATTTCATGATAGAGCTACATAATCAACAATAGCTAGAAAAGAAGGGAAAAAATGGCCAAATACCACCATTTTCAGAAATTTGTAGGAAAAAAACATTGTTTCGGAACTATATAGGGAAATACCACTTTTTTTGGAACTCAAGTTCCTCATTAGTACTGCTGAGCTGGAAATTAGGCGATTAAAAAAAATAATGTGGTACTTGAGCTTGGTAGACTTGAGTACCATGCAACACAATACTCGAGTATACCAGGCTCAAGTACCTTTTATAAATAAAATGCAAATTATTTTATTTCTACGGTACTCGAGTTTACCAAACTTATGTACCGTGTAATTTTTTTTTTTTTTTGGATAATCAACAAATAAACATAAACATAAAAATAAGTAGCTTTTTTATGTTTTTATTTATTTAAATAGAAGCATTGTAAAATATAGAGATTTTAATTTGAAAATATGAATTTAATATTTACATTAATTAAAATTATTCATTGTTTTCTCATAAAAATTGTCGATGTTTATGTAGATTGTTTATGTTCAAAATATGAATTTTTATGTTTATGTTTATTTGTCGATTATCCCCAAACAAAAAAATAAAATAAAATAAAAAACTAAACGGTACTCGAGCTTGGTAAACTCGAGTACCGTAGAAATAAAATAATCTGCATTTTATTTATAAAAGGTACTCGATACTCGAGAATTGTGTTGCATGGTACTCGAGTTTACCAAGCTAGCTCGAGTACCACATTGTTAGGACATATATGTTTTCACTTGTTCAGAACATATGTCACTTATTTATGTAAATTGGCTAATCCTTTGACAAAACGCACTCTATTTGTAATTAGGTAGTTCTAGGTGTTTTTAATACTTCAGGAAACAAGGTTTTAAGGTCAAGTGTTGAATTCATCAAGTCTGTTCAAGAAAAAGCAAGCTGAAGTGCAAAGTTTTTAAAGCTCAACACCTTCTCGATAGCTACCTCGACACCTGCTATCTGTCGATAATTAAAATTTTAGATTTCCAATCTGATTTTCTTGGAATCCATGAATATGATTTTGAGCCTTCTTTTCTTCTAACCCTAAATATATAAAAGGATTGTTTTAAGAGTCCTCAAGTGTGACACAAGTTCCAATATCATTGAGCAATCTCTGTTTAAGCAAATTGTGATCAAAAGACGAAATTCTTGACCTAGTTCATCTTCCTTCAAGAAGTTGTCGTGTATTTGCATCGTAGGGTTTTGTAACCAAGCATCTTCTTGCTATTCATCATAAAGGATGAACTGAAGAACTTTGCAGCCAACCTTTCTTCCTTAGTTGACGTTCTGAAGTCGCGTACTGGAATCCGCACATTGGTTAGTCACGTACTTGGGAGCCGTGCATCAAAGGTGAGAACTGTCGCTACAGATCAAGTCCAATTGGGTATTGGGGTAAGGGTTCAACTGTAGGTTGGTAAGGTACTTGGGATTCCTTTACTTGTAACCGCTTGATTTGATAATAGTGGAGTTTCAGGAGTGGTGACCTGAAAATCACCCGGTGGGGTTTTTGCCGTTAGGGTTTTCCCCATTCGTAAACAAATCACCGTGTTATTTAATTTCCACTGCATATTTAGTTTTTGGTGATTTGTTTGTGCTTCCACGCAATTGCATGATTAATTGATTAATTAATAACTTGACTAATTAATTAATTAGGATTAATCATAAGAGGTCATTCAAATTGTGACCTATCAAGTGGTATCAGAGCAGGCACACTCTAATTAGGTTTAATCTTTGCTGTGTTGATCCATTGACCCCTGTTGTCATGGCTATAACTGGCTTGAAAATATCCTTATTTTCAAATACATCTTGTTTTTCTAATCACTATTTGTTTGAGTGTCTCAGAAAACACAAGTCTAAAAGTTATTTGAATTCCTTTATAATGAATATTAGAAAGGATCTTAGTTTGGCTAAGAAGAAACTAGACTGTCTCAGAATAAAAATGTGCAAAGGAGTTTGTCTGAAAAGAGTAAAAGTTAAAGGCTTAGCTCATCAAAGGCAGTTGAGTGAAAGAACCATTCCCTTTGATTAAGCATAAAGTGTGTTTCATGATGAAGTCTGCTTTCAAAGTAATGGATACATGTCTATGGTATCTTGACAGTGGTTTCTCAAGACACATGACTGGAGACCGATCTCTTTTCAAGATCTTTGAGCCTAAAAAGGGTAGCAATATGACTTTTGGTAATGGAAGCAAGTCACAAATTAAAGGGAAAGGAATCATATCTTTACCAGGACTGCTAGACATCGCAAATGTTCTTTATGTAGAAGGTCTAAGGGTGAACCTATTGAGCATAAGTCAGATATGTGATCAAGACTTCATGGTGCTATTCTCAAAGGGAAAGTGTCTTGTCATGAATGAGTCTGGAATGGAGCTTATTAGTGGGGTTCGCACTCTGGACAACTGCTATGGGTTGGTTCCTGATGCTGATATAGTGTGCAATAGCATTCGTTTGCCTAATGAAGATCTATGGCATCAACGGATAGGACATGCTAGTTACAAGCATCTATCCATTGTATCTAAGCATGAATCTGTCTTGGGGATACCAAAGCTTAGCAAAATGAGCAATGTGGTGTGTGGACCATGTTAACTTGGGAAACAGACAAAAGCTAAGCATCCGAGTACTTAGACTTCAGCTACCTCCAAACCATTGGAGCTTTTGCATTTAGATCTTATGGGTCCAACCAGAACTGAGTCTCTTGGTGGAAAAAGGTACATCATGGTTGTGGTAGACGACTTCACTAGATTCACTTGGGTCATCTTACTCTGATCCAAGTCTGATGCTCCTGAGCACATTGAGGCTTTGTGCACAAGACTGCAGAATGAAAAGAGCTTAAAGATTGATTGAATTCAAAGTGACCATGGTAAAGAATTTGAGAACTCATGCATGGAGTCTTTCTGCACAAGATCAGGTATATCTCAAAAGTTCTCTGCTCCTATTACTCCTCAGTAGAATGGTGTGGTAGAAAGAAAGAATAGAGTTATTTAAGAGATGGCCAGAACCATGTTGCATAACAAAGATGTGGTTCGAAACTTATGAGGAGAAGCCGTAAACACTGCCTGTCATATGGTTAATAGGGTGTACTTCAGACCCGGTACCAAAAAGACTCCCTATGAGTTATGGAAATGAAGAAAGCCAAATGTGAAGTATTTCAGGATATTTGGAAGCACTTACTTCATCCTGAAGGATAGAGAGAATGTGGAAAAATTTGACTCTCGAAGCGATGAAGGCATATTTCTGGGATACTCATCCACAAGCAAGGCTTATCGGGTATTCAACAAGAGAACTCTGAAGGTAATGGAAACAGTAAATGTGGTCATTAATGAGTCTTCAGATTCCAGCACTAAGAAAGGCATTGAGAAACTCTCTAAAGAAATTCTTCCTCCTGAGCCTAAGGAAGTTCAAGATATTGCTGAACCAGAACCTGTGTCCCTAAGTACCCCTAGTATTGTGGAAGACTCTGCAGATGCTCCTACTTCACCAAATTCTATGTCTCATGAAGAAAAATGACCTTCCTCTAGAATCAAATTAAATCATCCTCCTGAAGTTATTGTAGGAAATATGAATGAACTCACATTAAAGAAACGTACAGTTGATAAATGTGTTGCTAATTTTGTGTCTTATTCCTGTTATTTGTCACAAGATGAACCCAAGAAAGTTGAGGAAGTACTATAAGATGAAAGTTGGGTCGAAGCAATGCATGATAAACTACTTCAATTTCAAAGGAATGATGTTTGGACACTAGTACCTAGACCAGAAGGTGAACACATCATCGGTACAAAGTGGATATTCCGCAACAAGATTGATGAAGAAGACAATGTGATTCACAACAAGGCTCGACTTTTGGCTCAAGGATACTCACAAATGGAGGGAGTAGACTATGATGAAACATTTGCCCCAGTTACCCGAATGGAGTCAATCAGAATTCTGCTTGCCCTAGCATGTCAGCTGAATTTCAAACTCTATCAGATGGATGTAAAGACTGTCTTTTTGAATGGGTTACTCAAAGAGGATGTCTATGTGACTCAACCAAAAGGATTCATTGATCCACACTTCCCGGATCATGTGCTATACCTTAAAAAGACACTTTATGGGTTGAAGCAAGTTCCAAGAGCCTGGTATGATAGACTCACACAATATCTAGTGTCACATGGGTTCACAAGAGAGAAGGTTGATCAAACTCTCTTCATCAAAAGGGATAATGAGTTAATAGTTGCTCAAGTCTATGTTGATGATATCATCTTTGGGTCGACTAAGGATGAACTTGCTCATGACTTCTCAAAACTCATGCAAGCCGAGTTCAAGATGAGCATGATTGGAAAGCTAACTCACTTCCTAGGATTACAGATTCGCCAACAAGATTCAGGTATATTTCTTTCTCAATCTAAATATGCTAAAAATCTGGTGAAAAAGTTTGGTTTGGGATCTGCTAGTTCTGTTAGAACCCCTATGAGCCCTAATGTTAAACTCACTGTAGACTTGTTAGGTAAGAGTGTTGACCCCTCTCTTTATAGAAGCATGATAGGTAGTCTTCTTTACCTTACTGCTAGTAGACCTGACATTAGTTACAGTGTTGGAGTGTGTGCTAGATATCAGGCTAATCCCAAGGAATCTCACATGACCGCTTTAAAAAAAATTTTAAAGTATATCAAAACCACTGCTGAGTTTGGTGTGTGGTATAGCAAGGACACTAATGGTGTCTTAGCTGGGTACTCTAATGCTGATTGAGCTTGTAATGCTGATGATAAAAAGAGTACTTAGGGGGGTTATTTTTATGTGGGTAACAATCTTGTCTCTTGGATGAGCAAGAAGCAGAACTCCATCTCATTATCCACTGTGGAAGCCGAATACATTGCTGCTGATAGCTGCTGCACACAACTCCTCTGGATGCAAAAACTCCTTCATGATTATTGTATTTGTCAAAAGCATTTCACTATCTATTGTGACAATACCAGTGCCATAAATATCTCTAAGAACCCGGTTCAACATTCTCGAACCAAACACATAGAGATTCGACATCACTTCATTTGGGAGCTCGTCAAAGATGGTACTCTCACTCTTAAGTTTATCCACACTAATGATCAGAAGGCTGACTTGTTTACCAAACCTCTTAACAGCAAACGTTTTGAATTTCTTCGTCAAAACATTGGTGTTATTTCCATGGATTGATCTCTTTTTCTTGCCCCTCTTCTTCGTGCATATGCATCTAGTTTTTGCTTTGGTTTGTTAACATGTTTTGTGTGTTTACTTTTAGTTTTTTTTTTTTTTTTTTGAAAAAAAAATAAATAAATAAAAACAATATGAAAAATCAGAAAAATACAAAAACAGTGTGTGTTCTGTGTACTTTGGTACTTGTGTACCTTGGATGGCCAATGAAACAAAGTTTTCTAAACTTTGTATCTCTTGTAACTTAGATGAGCATCTCTATGCACAACTAAGCAAATGAGCTTTGTGACTCTTGTTTGTGATGAGTAAGATTAGGTTATCTCTTAAAACTTAACACTCATATCACTCTTTTTGACGGGTAGGACTAGAAAATCCTAAGAGAAAGGTATAAATAATCATCTCACGACTATTGCCCGCCAATCATAATATGACACCTGTATGCTTCGGCATAGCAAAAGTGCAGTGTCAAAGACATTCGTATGCTTTGGCATAGTAAAAGTGCGATGTCAATTGCTTAACATCTTGGATAGTTCTTTTCTCTCTTTTATATGTCTATGTATGATATGCTAAAATAAAAGAAAACATGCAAAGAAAATAAAAAGCAAAAAGATTAAAAATGCTTTAAATATGGTTGCAAGCATGTATTCTAGGAGATGTGGGAGTTATAGGATGTACCTCGAAGGTGATAGTCCACATTAAACAGTTATGATTGTGTGTGAGTTAAAGTTATTTTCTCATATCTCAGATCGTCATAACATGTATACACATATGCAATCTTGCGATGTTTTTCATATAAAACACGCAATATTCTTTGCTACTTTTGATACATATGCAGGTACAATGTGATTTGGCCATCACAAAGGTTTTACATGTGCTAATGTATGCTCACTAAACTGTCATAACTTGTTTTTGAAAAATAAAATTAGTTAGACTTGTTTAGTGTGTGTGTGTGTGCTTTGAAGGATCCATGTGCTTAATTTTTTAGCTGAGAGATGTGTTTGAAAGCTTTATATGTTGAGTGGATCTTTGGTTGAGATGTGTGTTGGGTTGCATTCATGTCTATGTTTTTCCCTTCTCGAAAAATTGCTTTTTACTGTTGGCTCGACACCTCCTCGATACCTGGTCATCTTTTGAGATTCTCAAGCCTTTTCTTATCACAATCTCGACACCTATCTCAACACCTGATGGATCGATCGAGAAATCTTATGTCTCTTCGATAGATTCTCGACACCTGATGGATCGATCGAGATTCAATTGTTGTGTTTGATTCTTCTTTCTCGACACCTGTCTCAACACCTGATGGATTGATCGAGAAATCTTCTGTCTCCTCGATACCTCCTCGACACCTGTGTGATCGATCGAGCATCTCGTATCTGAAATTGGTATTACATCTCAATACCTCTCGATACCTCCATCTGTCGACGGCCAAATTCTCGATAGCTTTCTCAACAGCTTCCTCAATACCTCTCGACACCTCAGCTATCGAGAATTACTGAGTTGCCTATATATTGGATTGATCGCAATTTCTGTCATTCTCACTCGATCTCTCTCGGTCTCTCTGTGGCTTTTCATCTCCTTTTCACGCTCTTCTCACTCAAAGCTTCAAATCTTCATCATTTTCAATCTTCCCTTGCATTCCATCACCTGGTATGTTCTTTCTCCCTTCCTCTTTCATGCATTGCATGTTTTAAAACCTAGGTTTTGGTATTTTTTGAAATTTTTGGGGTTTTTCAAAATTGATAAGTGATTCTTGAAATTTTGGGTTGGGTTTTCACTTAAATGCTTTTTAAATGTCATACATTGCATTTCATGTGCATTATAATGATATTTACATGCATTTAGATGTGTGCTATATGCTGTGTGCTGATAGGATTGGATTGGGTTGAGCCCATGATGCAATTTTTGTTTTGCATGTCACATGCTCATGCATTCTTATGCATACGTACTTGTTGTTCAATATATTTGTCATATTTGAACTGTTTTGGGAATTTTCTGAGTGTTGTCCTTTCTCTCCCTCTCATTCTTTTACGTTAGTAGTGTCTATGGCATCCAAACGTAAATCCACTCTTGCTCGGAACCCTCTGCGTTCTGGAGCTTCTACTTCTTCTGATTCTGCTCCCCTTAACCTTCGGTTCCATGATGGAGATGCCCATAAGGCATTTTCAAAGAACTTTTCTAGACAAGGTGTTCATTCGGAACGCCAAGTCATTCTGGCAGACTTCGCCGATACTGACCTTCCCTCTGTCATTCACAGTAGGGGATGGGGGTCACTGTGTGACATCCCAGTCACTTGCCCTCTCGTGCTGATACAGGAGTTCTACTCCAACATGCACGGGATAGATCGTTCAGTACGTCTCTTTTTCACTCGCGTTCGAGGTACGCGCATCCCTGTCACACCGCAGCTAGTTGCGGATGTACTTAAGGTTTCTAGGGTAGAGTTTCTTGACTATCCTTCTTGTGAGCGTCTGAGGACTGTGTCCAAAAATGAGCTCATCTCTGCCTTTTGTCAGCGCCCTGCTGATTGGGGTGAGCATCAGTTCACATCTTGTAGGCCTTTTGCTAAAGGTCCTAGATTTATCAACATGGTGATGACTTTTGTTCTCCATCCTCTTTCTTACTATAACTCTATCACAGAGCCTCGTGCTCGATTTTTACTATCACTTCTAGAGCATCTTACCATAGACTTTCCTTCTCACTTCATCCTGTCTATCATAGATGTTTATCTTGATTCGGTGTCCCGTGATAAGCTCATCTTTCCTTCCGCTATCACGAGGATCCTACGCCATTTTTCCATTCCATTTCTTGTGTCCGACCACTTCACACACATATCTGCCATAGATGCCGCTACCGTAAAATGTAGTAAGGCACAGTTCAGATCTAGACAGTCGGATGCCACTCCTCCCTCCCGTTCGGCTCCATCCAGATCAGCTCCATCTACATCTGCTCCTTCTTCCTCTTTGAGCGATGTATCTCTAGGAGATATTATGGCGCAGTTGCAGTGCATGGACACTCGCCTTGATACACTTTCTGCTGAGTTGTATCAGGTAAATGTTCGTGTTGATTGTATTGCACAACAGCAGGCGACCATGGGTGGATTTGCTCCAGAGGCTACTCCTTCACCACCTACTCCAGTAGCTTCAGATTCTGAGGATGATGATGACGATGATGATGATGGGGATGCTAGCTCTGCCGATGAGATGTCTGCATGACACTCTACCCTTTGTCACTCGTGACAAAAAGGGGGAGTAGTTTTGGGGTTATGAGAGTAGTCATCTTAGGGGGAAAGTTAGTATAGGACATTTTTGATAGAGGGAGTGTTGACTTTTCTGAGGGATGTAGTGAGGCTTTATATGTATCTTTTCTTTTCTTACCCTTTAGATACATTTATCATGTATATGAGGTCCTTTGACCATTTTACATACATTGTACTTATTTTCTATATATGTGGATGTATGTTTCTTTCACCTCTCTCTTCATGTGTTGTTTCTTTTCTATCTTTATACACATGTTCTTTATACTTGTATGCAATCTATTTATTTTTGTTTCACACAAGATGCCTTGATGAGTTTTGTTTAAAGTGTTTCAGAAATACAGGTTGTCAAAGTCTACTTGCCATAAACTCTCTTCTTGCAAAGTTTTTTAAGAGTTTGTGTTAGGATAGATTTTATTGTATTCAAACAAGTGAATATGAGTTGAGTGATTTATGACTTCTCTCATATACTCATTTGTTTGTTGTGGTTTTGTCACGGATTGCCAAAGGGGGAGATTGTTAGGACATATATGTTTTCACTTGTTAAGAACATATGTCACTTATTTATGTAAATTGGCTAATCCTTTGACAAAACGCACTCTACTTATAATTGGGTAGTTCTAGGTGTTTTTAATACTTCAAGAAACAAAGTTTCAAGGTCAAGTGTTGAAGTCATCAAGTCTGTCCAAGAAAAAGCAAGCTGAGGTGCAAAGTTTTTAAAACTCAACACCTTCTTGATAGCTACCTCGACACCTACTATCTGTCGAGATTTAAAATTTCAGATTTCCAATCTGATTTTCTTGGGATCCGTGAATATGATTTTGGGCCTTCTTTTCTTCTAACCCTAAACATATAAAAGGATTGTTTTAAGAACCGTCAAGTGTGACACAAGTTGCAATATCATTGAGCAATCTCTATTCAAGCAAATTATGATCAAAAGACAAAGTTCTTGACGTAGTTCATCTTCCTTCAAGAAGTTGCTGTGTATTTGCACCGTAGGGTTTTGTAACCAAGTATCTTCCTGCTATTCATCATAAATGATGAACTGAAGAACTTTGCAGCCAACCTTTCTTCCTTAGTTGGTGTTCTGAAGTCGCGTACTGGGATTCGCGCATTGGTTAGTCACATACTTGGGAGCCGTGCATCAAAGGTGGGAACTGTCGCTACAGATAAAGTCCAATTGGATATTGGGGTAAGGGTTCAACTGTAGGTTGGTAAGGTACTTGGGATTCCTTTATTTGTAACCGCTTGATTTGATAATAGTGGAGTTTTGAGAGTGGTGACTTGAAAATCACCCGGTAGGGTTTTTGCCGTTAAGGTTTTCTCCATTCGTAAACAAATCACCGTGTTATTTAATTTCCGCTGCATATTTAGTTTTTGGTGATTTGTTTGTGCTTCCACGCAATTCCATAATTAATTGATTAATTAATAACTTGACTAATTAATTAATTAGGGTTAATCACAAGGGGTCATTCAGATTGTGGCCTATCACACTTTTTTTTTTTTTTTTTGTCGCCCAATTTCCACCTCAGCAGTGCTATGGTGGCAAAACTGCTGAGGAACTCAAGTTTCATAAACTCGAGTTCCAGAAAAAGTGGTATTTCCCTATATAGTTCCGAAACAATGTTTCTTAAAATGGTGGTATTTGGCCATTTTCGCCTGATGAGTTGTAGAGTACAATGATAATGCATGAAGCTCTTATTTGCTTTTTAAAATTGCTTTTAATGTTAATGTTAAGGTTAATTTTTCTTTTTCTTTTTTCTTTTTTGAATAAGTAGAGTTTTGTTACTTGCTCAAAGATTAAACATTGACTAATTCTAATGTAAAGTTGGAAGCTTTTCTATGTGTTATTATTGTGGTACATGCACCAATTTTTGTAGTGAGAGTTGTGAATATAATACTTAACGTCAAATTCAATTACAATCTAAAGCTAATTTGAATTAGATTTGGTTTCTTATTGCACATTCACTTTAATATATTATATATGATGTATTATATATCCATACAAAATATCATAAAACATTCACACACGAGTAGGGCGGAAGAATGGGGGGCTAGCCCCTTCACTTTTGAAAAATCTTTCTTCGCTCTTGCATTTTTGGTATACAAAATTTTGGATATAAATTTCAAAAATGGGCCTCCTATATTTTTACTAAAAACATGCAATGCATTTATATAGTTAACTAATACATTTTTTATTCTCTCTAATTACTCTTATGTCATACATAGCTTATTAAATTAAAGTGTATTTTGGATATATACTACTATTAGTTTCTTTAAAACCTTCTTCCCTCTCCCCTTGTGTGTGTATGTGTTAAAATACTTAGTATTTTCAAAAAAAAAAAATTAAAGTGTATTTAATGTATGCCATACATAATTTAATTATATTTTATTCTTATGAAATTGATTTGTTTATTTTTAGACATATCTAGGGGTATTCACCAAACCGCATAAATCGCAAAAACTGCCCACAAAATGGCATAATCGCACTACACTGCGAGTAATATTGTACCGCACCGCACCACATCCTCTCTATATATTAATATATTTAATTATTTTTAATATTAAATATATTATTAATAGTTTAATAACCCTAGTTTTCAAAAAAAAAAAAGTTTGATAATCCTAGCAAGTGTTGATTAGAAAAGCCAACCCAAAATAAATAAATAAAAAAAAAAAAAAACTAGCTCAATAATTTAAAACTTAGACCAAAATAAAGGGAAAAATTAGTTTTGGGCTGAGTAGAAAAAGCCCAAAATTTGAAAAATATACCAACTTCAAATCATTCAAACCGCATCTTATACACCACACCGCATATGTGACTGCAAAAATGAGATGCAGTGTAGTTATGGTTTTGGCTAAACTTTAAATTGTACCGCATCGCACAAATAACCGCAAAAATAAGGTGTGGTGTAGTTATGGTTTTAGATAAACCGCAACGCAAAATGCGGTGCTAAAAATGGTCTAAAACCGCACCATACCGCACCTCGAAGACCCCTAGACTATCATTTTTTTAGCAAAGATAGACTTGTTTAATGTAATTTTAAATAAAAAAAAACAATATATATAAATATATATATACACACACACGTGTGTGTATGTGTTATTCTTTGGATCTAACTTTCTTAATTATATATTTAGCTTGGCCCCTAAAAAAACTTTCTAGTAGCTTCACCTTTGCGCATGTGCTAACCTAAGAAAAGTATCTGAAAACATTCACCCATGAGTTATATACTAACCTAAGAACATTCTCAAAAAAAAAAAAAAAAAAAAAAAAATACTAACCTAAGAAAACTCCCAAAGATACAATATTCATTATATTTTGTTTCTTTCTTGGCATGAATATGTCATTTTTCGTTTTTTTTTTTTTTCAAAATCAAAATCCCACATATAAATTAATGAAATATTTTTTTATAGTTAAATATACGCCGAATAGATTCTCAAAAAAAAAAAAAATATATATATATATATATATATACGCCAAATACATCTTACTTAAATTCATATTAATTATTATGTAATTATCCCCAAAACTTTTATGGCTTATACACAAATTTTACTGAGGGGAAATAAATTATTAAATAAAACACATGGAAGTTTTTTTTTTTTTTTTAATATCACATTTTGAAACGTAACACTAATATTCCTTATATATATATATATATATATATATTTCCCGTATGCCTAGTCTTCTTTTCTTTATCCTTGCTTCCCCCCCCCCTCTATCTTCGTTTTCCATTTTATAGATTTTAAACCTTAAAATTTGATAAATAGGATTTTAAAAAAATTTAAAATGAATTTGTCATATAAAAGATCTAATATAGTATTGATTATCATTCTGATAAAAAAGAAGTATAACATGAATTATTTTTTTTTTGGTAAAGGTATAACATGCAAATTACTTCTCTAAATGAACTGCCATTACCGCATTAGTTTTTTGCAATAATCCAAAAAAAGAATTTAGTTTAGTACTATCATGCAATCTTCCATTATATTATCACTACTTTAACTAAAAAAATACGTTTTTATACCAATTGATACATTTTTAACATCTTTATTTTGTTAAAAAGTCAATAGAGTTTTGTTTGAATTGTTTTGGATCTTCAATAAAATGTTTGATTATGGCAAATATATACTAAAGTGTTTACAACATCTTGAATTTGATTGTTCATTCTTCTTTAGATTGGATTTCCATTTTGTCAAATACAATGAGTGAGTTACGCAAACTTGTAAAACTAGTCAAAGTTTTCCCATCTCACAAGCGGCAAACCATGTGTTTTGTAAGACTTGTCGATCTCATACACACGTGTAACCCACACATGAGTGATTTCAAAGTCACATACCATACGTGTATCAAGGATTCAAAGGAGGCGGCTCTTCCAATCACATGGCACATTTATGAGTTGCATTAAAAATGGTCTGCCATGGCCAAATTGAGATAAGGATAAGATACCACATCGAGTAAAGTAACACAGAAAAAGAAACAAAGAAAAAAAGGAAGAGAAGCTGAAGCTGAAGCTGTATATGAAGATGAGGAAGATCATAGTTGTACTCATGGTTTTATGTGTGATCCTTTCACATATGGACAGTGCTGAGGCTCAATCACCCGACTGCTACGACCAGTGCTCCACTGGCTGTGTTCAAAGCGACAGTAAGTGCTTATCTAAATATATTTGCACCCTTTTTTCGTAGGGAGAAATTAGTACTATCAGGCAGCTTATCATAACCATTCTAATTAAGCACAGAGTATTACTTAGCATACTTTCTTTTTTCATGAAAATATTTCGTGTAAGGAAATTTCAGTTGCCTAAAATTTCTACACGATCAAAGATATAGTAATGCAATATATTGATCGGAAACCTACAGCCCACAAGAGATTATTGTGTTCATATCCTTTCCTCTATTTATTTATGCTTTGCTTTCTGTCATATGCAGCAAGGCTTATGCAACGTTGTGATCGCAAGTGCCAGATCAGGTGCGGCCCAGGTAACCTTATTGAAAAGTTTTATATCTCCCTGGGTCTTAATTTACACTCCGTACACATAATGTTCATAATATTTTGCACGCCATATCCACATTTATTGCACCACTGCATCTCACTTTGTTATCTACTTCTGAAATTCTATAAGTGCGCCTCTTTCTTTTCTTTTCTGTTTTTTTGTTGTCTGAATTGGGGAAGTTCCCCTCATAATTTTGGGGTGTTGCCACAATCGATGGCTCAGGCTGCTCAGCTGGCTTCTTTTTTTTTTTTCTTTTTTTTTTTTTTTTTGGAGATAGATAGATAGTGTGTCCTTCAACTTTTTCATGTACTTAATGAACAAATGAAATTCTGCATCTACTTATATAATAGGTAAGCACCACAGATAATTACAAAAGAGAAACACAGCCTTCCTATTCTACCACTAAGTTCATTGCCAAGTGAGATAGATATGAGACATAGCAGCTTCCTTGGTTCATGAACTTTGAGATGCTGTGATTCTCTGTGGCACTATGATGAAGCCTACTGGCTGTAGACTTCCTGTTAGATTCAAAATATCTGTATGGACCATCCTATGTCTCCATCTTGTTTTAGCTTTTGCTGACCCAAAAGGCAAACTTCTTTGCTGGGAGTGATGACAATGAAGTTGGTCCTTTGTGAGGAGTCTAGTCTAAGTAATGCTTCTCTGATGGTTAGTAAAGGAGTTGTTCTTTGCTCTATTGTCCAGCTATAGCATCCATTGGGCTTAATCCTTCCCTTCTGTCTCTTTATTGTATTTCTCCTCCTCTCCATTTTCCTTTTTCTTGTTTTTGAGGCTTCAACGACCATTAGATTATGCCAGTTTATGGGTATTGGGTTATGTCTGGCTTCTAACATCTGGTGTTGTTTGCTCCATCCTGCCAAGTATGAGTCTAGGTTCCCTGGCTGCTAAACAATAATTAAACAAAGAGTTGACATGCATTATAACAGTGTGCGGATTTGGAGACTAGTTATTGAAATAAATGTTGTTTCTATGAATCCATATAGGCCATAGACTACACAACAGTCTAACAAGGGGATAATGCTTTATAGCCCATTTGTGGGAGCCTTTTAAAACCCATTCTGCTACCAAGTGGGTGACTTTGATACATTGTGTTCTTAGAGTGAGGGGGGAAAATAAACCATACCATTCTGACAAATGGGCACTGAATACTAATTACATATGAGTTCTTTCAATGATCAATAGTCTCCAATTCAGTGTTGCAAAAAGCACAGTTGGTTTGAGGAAGTGTGAAATTTCTATTAATGAGTTACTTCCCGACTGACAGAGTTGTTCTAAAGTTTCCGAATGAAAATTGTGACTTTGTAAGGATTTAAAGTTCTCAAAGACACTGCCAATGCAATTGAGCAGAATTCTGGTTACACCCTGCGTCTCTCTTTCGTGTTTGTATCAATTTATTAGCTTGTCCCATAGTCTATGCTCCTGTTCTATTATATGGCCAAATCAAAAGATCTTGTTAATGTGAGATTGAAGGAACATTTTGCAGAATGTCCAATTGTAGATAGATCAAAAGCTCACTGAACCCCTGAGATAGTGGATCTTATGAGTGTGTAAAGTTTCCATTCGGTGTTGAGCAAAGAGAATCATTTAGCAAAATGTTCTACCCATTGCCCCATTGCCAAACATCCTTAGTGACAGAGTTCCCCTACTATTGAGGATGCTTTTCCATCCCCATGAAGTAGATGACTGCACCTTACAATAAAACAGTGTGGAATTGCTAGATACTTCTGGATTAGTTTGTGCAAAAAGAGAATTTATGTATATACCATTTCTTAATTTGGTTTTTAACTTTGGTTAGCTCAAGGGTAGCACACTTGTTGGTAATTATGTCATGAAATTTGATTGTGTAAGTCACTCATTGGAATTCTTTTTTTCCCTCCATTTTACATTTTGTTTGGTTGGGTGAAAAAGAAGAGGATGGAAAATGAATGAAGGAAAATAGGAGTTTTTCCTTGTTTGGTGTGGTGCAAAATGAGGGAGGGTGGAAAAAGGGGTGGGTGAAGTTTCTGAAGAAAAAAAATGTAGTATTAATATTGAAAAGGATCATCTTAGCCTAGTATTACTTGGGATTAAAACTTAAGCGCAATCCTTTATTTATTGTACATTAGATTCTCCAATTGAATTCAACTAGGTGGTTGTATTGACCAAGAAATCATATAGTTGAATTTAATTGTCTTAAGAAAAATCGTAAATTTTTAAGTAGATTTTCTTATTTGTAATACACTAGGTTCCTCAATTAAATTTAAATACAAGTTGTATTGAATTTGATTATCCTTTAAAAGGATAATATTGTTTGGGTTTTATTAGCCAAAGCAATCGTGTGTTTGAATTTAAGTGGATGAACCTAATGTATTGCACCTAAAAAATTGTATCTAAGTTTTGCTCTTAGAAAAGATAAATTTATATTAATGTATTGATCAATACAACCATATGATTGAATTCAATTGAAGAAATTAAGATATAACACTCAAGGAATTATACCTAAATTTTGCCTATTACTTGGTTTTTTTTTTTTTTTTATAGCTTAAGTAACAAGGGATGGGAAGGGATTGTGATAGAATTCAATAGTATGTTTGGTTGTTTGGTGAAGAGAGGTGGAAGTAAAAATGAGTGAGGGAAAAAAGTGATTTTTCCTTGTTTGGTTGGTGAAAGTGAAGAGAAGAAAAAAGAAATGATTCAATTTTCTTTTCCTCTAAATCCTCCTCCCTTTCCTTTTTACTTGAAAGGAAAGGTAGAAACTAAAAGAATATGTTTAAGTTTTTTAATTAGAAATTTATACATAATATAAATTATTTCCTTTCACTCTTCCCTATTAACCAAACAAATTGAGAATAGAAACTTTTTTCTTTCTCCTCCCTTCCCTCTTCTTTTCCTCGCTCATTTTCCTTTCTTTTATCTTTCTTTCCATTCTGCCAAACATGATGTAGACCCAAATCTTGTCAAACAAAAACAAAAGGCCTAATTGGTGTTTCTTGTACGTTAATGTGCAGATTCTGATATTGATGTGAATCCAAGTTAAGCCTCCAAACAAAGGAAGAATTAGCTAGCTTGGGATGTACCCAAGTTGAAAACTAGTCATCTTCTCAAAATCTTCTTCTATGTTGCATGCAAAGTTATATGACTTTTGATGCTTTTAAAAATGTAACTGTTACTATTTTTGCAGTTTTTTTATTTTTTAATGTTATTAGTTATTGAAATATTTTATTTCGTTTAATTATAATTTTAGTTAAATCTGTGGCATGATTATATTAGTGGATACTCATTCCCTTTTCCCCCCTTAAGAATTCATACATTAACCCCCCAAAAAGAAAAGAGAAAAACCCCCACTCTATGCAATCAACCCAAATTGACACCCAAAAATAAAATAGAAATCATCAAATTAACTATTTATCTAACTATAGCAACCAATTGCCTTGTAGCTAAATTGGCACATCTCTACGCACAAAGTACATGGGAGTCTAGGGAGGAAATAGTTCAAACTATAGGGTTAACAACATGTTTTAAATAATTTTCTTGAAAATATTTTTCATCAAAGAGCATTTTACACTGAAAGAAACACAACCATAAATATGGTCATTTACATTTCAGTACTAATCTAAAAATCTTAATACTTAATAGCTTGGTTTCTCAAAAACCAAAAAAAAAAAACAAAAAACAAAAAATAGTTCATAAACCAATGCAACATTCCTCAACGTTTTTCTATTTTATAAACCAAAAGTTTCCAATTTTGCTTTAGATATAGAAGACCGATAGGATACTCTCTAGATCTACTCTAGTCTCTATATCTTCATGGCTCGTCCACCAACATTATGCCACGGGAGTTTCCCTGATGGAATCATCGAAGAAATCCTGACTCAGTTACCACGGACAAAATTGCTAAATGCCCTTTTCTCCCAAACTAAGCAGCGTTTTGCCCTCTTTCCCAAATTAATTAGAGAAATGCCCCTCTTTCGAAAATCAATTTTCTCAAAATCGAGTTAGGCCCTATAGCGACGTTTTTAAGGAGCCTATAGTTCCGTTTTCAAGACCTATAGTGACGTTTTGTAATTCGACTTCCATTAAATCGAGTTATAGGCAATTTTTTTAATTTTTTTTTACCTATAACTCGATTTCATATAAATCGAGTTACAAAACGCCACTATAGGTCCTGAAAACATCACTATAAGCTCCTTAAAAACACCGCTATAGGGCCTAACTCGATTTTGAGAAAATTGATTTTCAAAAAAGGGGCATTTCCCTAATTAATTTGAAAAGTATGGCAAAACACTGCTTAGTTTTCCCAAAAAGGGCATTTAGCAATTTTGTCCCAGTTACCACCAAAATTGTTAATCCAATTCAAGTGCATTTCCAATATTTGGTACTCCAACATTGCCAATCTAGATTTCATTAACAAACACCCAAACCAAAGCATAGCCAAAAAATCATTATTACCCAATAATTTTAATGATAATGACCCCAACAATGTTAATCTTGTATGTCAAGTTTCAAACAAACAGTCGTTGTATATGGTCACTTGCAAAATCAGCAACGACCACACTTTGACTAGGATTTTCAGATTTAGATTTCCTCCTGATGCTCTTAATTGTTTTGACATTGTTAGTGCAAAGTTGTGATTTACAACTATGTTTTTGTTGGCTTTAGTTCCGTGACAAATTTGATTGTATTTTGTTTAATCATTTTCCTATATTTTTGTGGGATTTAATGTAAGAGTTGAGTGTGAGAGCTTGGTGAAGATTTGTGAAGAAAGTGAAGTTCACAACTGGCTTGCAGTTGGCTCACGAGTAGACAACCCACAAAAGGCCATGTGAGAAGCACATGATGGAATCTGAATAGTTTTTGCCAGGCTGTACATTACCCACGAAATTGTAAGGAGTTTTTCCAAGCAATAGTCTACTAGAATCTAAATAGTCTCATTCCAGGCTGGTTTTCGCGAGTCACTTCGCGACTCAGGCCAAGTCGTGAGTGACCCCCGAAACTCACTACTTAAACTTTTTAAGTGTGCTTTTCCTCATTCCTTTACCAACACCATATAAGCCCACATTACCCACAAAATTGTGAGGAGTTTTTCCAAGCAACAATCTGTTGGGATCTAAATAGTCTCATGCCAAGCTAGTTTTCGCAAGTCACTTCATAACTCAGGCAAAGTTGCAAGTGACCTACAAAACTCACTACATGAACGTTTTTAAAGTGTGCTTTTTCTCATTCCTTTACCAACACTATATAAGCCAACATTACCCACAAAATTGTAAGGAGTTTTTCCAATGAACTTTTGAGAGAGAAAACCCTAACTATACAAAACAAGGTTTTCTTATAAAAGATGTTTTTGCCCCCTTGGTATATGCATCTCCCTGAAGAATTTATCCCCCTAAGAATTTCTCCCCCTACGAATGTGCATGAGAGTTATATAAAAATGACAAAACTCTCTGGTATACTATTTAGTATACTCACAGACCCATTTGCTCTAGCAACTTAGAAAGCACTTGGACTCTTGGAGTACCCAAAGCTATTTGAGATCTCTATTAACTTGGATGGATATGGAACTTATTAATTAACTATTGTGTAGTATTATGGTAATGTGAGCATTGTGGATGCTTGTGTTTTAACCAGGTTTAAGTGGCGTATTTTGAATATGAACTTTCATGGCTTATGATGAAATTTATGGATGAACGTTAGGTCAAAAAAAAAAAAAATCATTTTCATTTATATATCTTTTTATTCTACAAACAAGCCAAACATCGGAAAATATTTTCCATAGTATTTTCAGGACACTAGTGTTTTTGATTGATATTTAGCTAATACTAGTATTCAATGGTTTTCCCTTTTTACACTGGGGGTTCTAATTGATGCCTATAACAGTTAATTGTATGTTCATTCTTCTCTTGGAATCTTAAGTTCTATTTGAATACAACTTATTTTGCTGAAAACTGAAAACATTGTAGCAAAATAATTTTTAAATGTGTGATTTTTAATGAAAAAGTTGCTAAAAAGTGAAGTTTATGGGTCTCGTGAACAGTGCACGGGACCGACTGTCGTGCACTATATAAGACGGAAAGGTCAACAACTATGGCTGAAAAAAAAAATGAATTGTGAGAGACAAAACTCAAACGCCCAATAAGTTGGATCCAAACACTCACTTATTATCTAAGTAACTAAGGTAACTAAACTATTTAAGCCTACTTGCATTAGGCACGTTGCTATTACAATAAGTTCACTTGAATCTTTGTTTCAGCTTTAATTCATTTTTGTTCTGTTGATCGATTATTATAGCCTTCCTTTTGTAAGTTTGTTTCCAAGGAATTGTCTTCCCATGCTTGTTCATCAATCACTGCTATGCATGGTGTGGGGAGGAGGGATGCACACTAGAGGAAATATATAGTTAAGTGTTGAAAGAGATCTAAACACCCTCATTCTCCACAAAATAATAATAATAATAATAATATTTACCATTGGGAGGGTAGGTTTGAACCATGATGTATCCAACTTGTTAAAATAAACCCCCTTTGAAAATTGGAAAAATAGTGCTAAGAAATCTTATCAAAATTTTGATTATATATGTTCTAGTATATTAAAATTTATACACCATACACCACGCTTGCATAAGTGCCTTTATATATGTACGTTTTACTTAAAGTTAATGTGGTTTGTTATTAATTACTCTTAAGATATATAATTTACTTTGTATAAAACTCTACCAAAGTTTCAAGTGGCTTACTAATTATTATAATAATTTTGATACATCGTATATTATATCATATCATATATTATATAATAAAATTTGGCCTTAGAACTTGTGGTAGACTCAAGTAGTTTTCACCAAATTGCAAAATTTTGTAGATTTAAAAAAAAATATATATATATATATATATATATAAATATTTTTTTTGTTCTTATCTTCTTCTACTATAATTTCTAAGTTGAAAAAATCTTAAATTGATTACAATCTGTAAAGTTGTGATTTACAATTATTTTGTGTTGGTTTTAATTCCGTGTCAAATTTGATTGTAATTATGTTCAATCTTGTGTACCCTGTATTTTATGTGAGATTTTATTGTAAGGATTGTGTGTGAGAGAGAGTGTGAAGACTCAAGGCAATTGAAGACCAAAGACGTTTTCACAAGTAGCTCACGAGTAGCCTTCCCGCAAAGTGAAGCATGTGCTCAGAACATAACTGGAATGCGAAGAGTCATGACAGATGATGACAGCTAGTTTTTGCAAGTGTCTCGCGAGTAAGGCCTTCCTGCGAGATACCTGCAAAACATTGGTTTTGCCAATTTGCCATATTTGATACACCCTATCTTTGCCCACACTATATATACCCACATTACCCACATATGTTGAGGAGTGCTTTCAAAGAAAAAACCCTAGCCACAATCTTTGAGAGTTAGAGATTGTTATACCCACAATCCTCTACATAATCCATTATAGTTTTCCTCAACTCCTACCTCCACATTTCCAATTCCTTGAGAGGTTGATAGCCCAAACACTTACCACGCCCATCCTGAGTGTAAAGTAAGGTTTTAGTGCTACTAGGAAGCATTGGAAGAAGCCATTTGTTTGGTGGATGCAATCGGGCTGAATTACGTAATACGGAGAGCTAGAGAAGAAAAGGCTTGGCAAAGTTAGTTGGTAGCAGGAGCTTGGAGAGCTTAAGTACAAGGGGTAGACTAGGCATGGAAGGTCTTTTGTTATTCATGTACTCCAACTTATCCTCTAGTGGATCGATTTACCACTTAGAGGGCGACAGAGAGGTTTTTCACCAAGTTTTTTGGTTTCTTCTTCAATAACATATCGGCATGTTATCTTATGTTTGCATTTTTCTTCCCTACTCTTTTAGTTTTCATTTTATAGTTGTGATTTGATGAATATGGTTTAGAGTAGTTATATTGTTTATCTACTTGCATTTACTCTATTCCATACTTAGTTTAAGTTAGAGTAAAATCAACCGAGCCATTATTTTAATTTGGGGGTCTAAACAACTCTTGTATTTTCACACATTTTCGAGCTTTCAATTGGTATCAGAGCGGGTACACCTGCTATGGTTTCATTACCTTAGTGTGATCCTAGACCCTTTTTGATGATAGTATTTGGGATGCTGTCGAGATAAGATGTGAATGTTCAAATAGCGTTGAAAACACTATGAACGTTTAGACCCCCAAAATACAAATTACCAATTCAAGCTTTATATCAAACAATATACGTACAGAAAATGATTATAAGCTTATACCAGAATTAATAAACAATCTAAACCAAATAAAATCACATCCACAGTAGAAATTAAATGGCAAAGATTAAGGGAAGAGAGATGCAAATGCAAGGACAATACAATGATGTGTTATCGAAGAGGAAACCGAAGCCCTTGGCGTAAAACCTCTCCGCTGCCCTCCAAGCGGTCAATAATCCACTAGAAAATGAAGTTGGGATACATGAACAGTAATAGACCCTCTAAGCCTAATCTACCCAGGTAACTAAGCCTTCCAAATTTCTTGCTCCAACAAAGTTATGCTAAACTTTTGTCTTTTCTAGCTTACCGAATTCCACTATAACCCATAGTATCAACCAATAACCATTGGTCCCTTCTTAATTGCTTCCCAAAGCACCAAATATGGGTATGGTGAGAAAAGGATTTAGGTAAGAACCTCTCAAGGACGTAACAATGGAGAGGATGAAGATAGAGGAATTTGAAGAATCTCTATGTGAAGATTATGGATGAATCAATTTTGTTTTTCTCTAGGGTTTCTCTTTCAAAATTCTCTCTGGAAGCTCTCTACATTTCGTGGGTATAAGAGGTATTTATACTTGGGTGAGAAATGAATACAAAGAGTCAGTTTTTCCCAAACAGGGAGGTCTGGCAACTTGGCCTTGCAACTTGATGAATCACAAGTTCAAGCCGCAAGATAACAGAACGGCCAGGCTAGAATTTTTGTCCTGTAATGCTCCAGCCAGCGCAACTGTTCACCTTCTCATACGCTTCACTTGTATGCTGCAATTGGCGACTTGCCAGTCGCGAGTCACCCGTGAGTCCCAGCCTCGAGTCTCTGCATCCTTGCACAATCTTGAGAATTTCTTCACACTCTCTCACTCACTACCCTTACATGATTCTCACCTAAATACAGGGTTACTAATTACTAAATTATAAGTAAATTTGACACAGAATAAAGCTAATACAATGATTTATTAAATTCAACCCTACAAGATGGACTAGGCCGGAGGCCGCCAAATCCAAATGAGATAATGCAGCTCTTGCAGCAGCTAATGCTAATAGCAAGGCTTTAAATGCCATTTTCTGTGGTGTTTTTCCTAACAAATTTCACAAGATCTTTCAAGTCACAATTGCCAAGGAGGCATGGCATATCTTGAAGATGACCTATGAAGGCACCAAAAAGGTGAAGGACACCAAGTTGCAAATGCTTACCACACGCTTCGAGGAACTGAAGATGAGTGAAGACAAGTCATTCGACTCATTTAATCGAAAGCTAAATGAAGTGGTGAATGGGAAATTCAACTTGGAAGAAAAGACAGAGGACTCCAAGATTGAGCAAAAGATTCTACGCTTATTGCCAGAAAGTTTCTGTGCAAAGGTCACTGCCATTAAAGAAAGCAAAGAGTTTGATGAGATTAAAATTCAAGAACTTATTGATTCTCTTCAAACCTATGAGCTATCTCTACCATCTCAAAGGAAAAGCAAATCACTTACTCTCAAGACAGTCAATGAGAGACTAGAAGCTCAAGACTTCTTGGATGAGGATAAGGTTGAAAAGGATATGGCATATCTTGCTAAGAACTTTCGTAAATTCCTAAAGTTCAAAAGATATGAAAAGTCTTTTGAGAGGGGCAAATTCTCAAAGTTCAAGAAGGACAAGAAAGACTTCAAGAGAAAGGATTCAAGAGAATCTTCACCGTCTGAAATGGTCATGTGCTTTGAGTGCAAAGAGCTTGGGCATGTGAAGAAAGAATGCCCCACGTATTTGAAAGCGAAGGGTAGAGTCTTTGCAACTACCCTTAGTGACTCAGATGGTTCAAATTCTGATTCGGAAGAAAGCTGTGACAAAAAAGGAAATTACTCCGCATTTATGACCATTGCACCCGTGTACTCATCAGAAGATTTGAGCCTTCTAATGGAAGAACTTGGTGAGCACACCGAAGTAGAGTCTATGGGAATTGAGGAAGAATCTGATGATGAACATGAAGGAACCAAGTTCTACAAGAGCATACTTGTAAGGTCACTGCCATTAAAGATGAAGATGAAGGAACCAAGGTCACTACCATTAAAGAGAGCCATCAGAAAAATGAAGAAAGCTGAACAAGACTATAAGAGCATACTTGTAAGGTACAAGGAAACGAAATGTGAAGTTGAGGCACTCAATGGAGAACTAACCGAAGCCTACTCCAAGATCAATTTTCTTGAGCTTGAAGTGATTCAAGCTAATGCCAAAGTGGAGTGTGTTGCCTCCAAGAAACTTGACAAGGTGCTTGCGAATCAAAAGCCTTTTTCTGACAAAAGTGGCTTAGGATATTCCAGAGAGAATAGTTCAAGTGCCAATGTGTCTAAGGAGATGAAATTTGTTAAAGCTAAGGAACCAATGGTAGCAACACCTAGTGTTGAGAATGTAAAAGTGGAGAAGAAGCCAAATGGAACTGCTCAAAAGGTTT
Source organism: Quercus variabilis (assembly GCA_030445155.1). Classification (NCBI taxonomy): domain Eukaryota; kingdom Viridiplantae; phylum Streptophyta; class Magnoliopsida; order Fagales; family Fagaceae; genus Quercus; species Quercus variabilis. Next base: position 7,411,183 of record CP129451.1, read on the forward strand.
TGACAAAACTTCAAAATCCATTTATGGCCAAACCCAAGGTTAAAGGGAAGTCTCTTCCGAAGTCTTAAAGAGGTCCTCAAGTTCAAAACTTCTGCCATCATTGTGGAGTTAGAGGACACACAAGACCTAACTGCTATAAACTTCACACATTGAAGAAACCGGATTCTCAAAGGCTAAAAGGACAAGGAAAGGGGAATTGGAACACCAAGCAATCAAAAGGGTGAGAAGCTAATTCCGATTTTGGTGATGTGATAAAGATAATAGATACCATCACTTCTTGCTTGGCAAGCTTCAATCAAAGGTTTAAGAATCACAGCTTTAGTACCCAATCCTCTAGGGATATCACCCTAAACACAAATACTGTGTAGGTGAAGAATGGTACACATGCATAAGCTTTTGACCATGTACATGCATCAATTTTTTCTATATGTTATGATTTTGAATTGCTTGTTTGCTTATGTTTTATGGTCTAGCATGTTTCTTCTCAAGTTTGTTTTGTACTTGTTTTTTTGTTCATCTTACTTTACACATTTTGTTTTTGAGTGTGTTACAAAATTCAAAAACCCATAAAAATTAAAAAATCTCTAAAAAATTTGATCGCTTGTGTTATGTATTTCACATGAAAGTTTGGCCTAGTACCTTTGTACTAATGGCGTAGTGCATTTACGAGCTTAGCTTGTTATGTATACACATATATCTTTGTGGGAAAAATCTTGAAATCTATGTGTGACTGTTGTAAATCGATCTTCAAGCTTGTCATAAATGATTGGTCAATAGTCTTGATGGTTTGTTGCAAAAGCTGTCGCACATACTAGTATTTGACTAGGAAAAAAGGAAAGTGACTTGTTTTGAAATGTATGGTGCCCAAAAAGCCAAAGGCTTATTCTTAAAATTGAAATATCACAAATTTCAAGCATCAATCTCAAAATGAGATGTATTGTTCAAAAATGATCAAATATTATGAATTGTAAAGAAGCCAAATGAAAAAGCTTCAAAGATATGTAATCATTTTTTTTTTTTTTGTGGGAGGTCATATATGTTCATTTCTATAATTGAGATAGGCCACTTGACCTAGTACCAGTGTGTATAACTTGATTGAATTGATCATTAAAGTTTCACTCTGGACTAAGAACTATTCCACATTTGATACTCACACACAACACACAAGACTTTTGTTCAATGAATACTTATCTCATTTGTGTGATTGTACATGATCAAATGTGATGTGTATACTCAATTACTTGTCGATTAAACCCAAAAAGATTTTTCATGTTTTTGAAAGTATTTTTATGCTTTTGAGTTTTGAGTTTTTGTTCAAATTACATTTTTCATCAAAAATTTCTTCTGAGGCATTTTCGCGAGAAGCTCACGACTAAGCTCTTCCCGTGAAAATGAGTTAAGGCAAAATATTGAAAACACAAAATTTCAAACAGAGACTTTCGTAACTATCTGGTGACTGTTTCAAGAGTAAAGTCTACCCATGAAAAGTTTTGTGTTTCAAAGGCATTGTTCATGAGTAACTTGGCGAGAAGGTAACCTGCGAAAAACGCTTGTTTTCAGTTTTAAATGGCAGATGTAGACAGTTTTTTAAATCACTTGTCTTTCCCTCGTTTTGCCTCCCTCGTATCTCTCTCAACCCCAAACTAATTTTCACTCAAAAACCCAACCAAAACTCAAGAGAAAACTTCTTCAAATCATATCTACAGTATGTCTATACAATCTTTTCTCTTTATTTCCTTAGATTATGCAGAAATTTTCTAGGTTTCTCTTAAATTGGGTTATTTTGAAAAAGGGTTGGGAACTTTAAATTTTGTGAAAATTCTTTCTATTTCTTAATTAGGCTTTGTCCCATTTGGGTTGTTAGTGTTTGTGTTGGCCAATTGTGGTAATTCAACATGTATGTAGGCAAGATTCAATCGTGTTCATGCATTGCCCACATGTTAATTTTATAGGTGCATACTAAGTGTTTGATAAAATGCCCAAATGACATTTTGGTGTTGTTTTGGACTCCAATGAGTTCCAAACTTTGGGAATTACTATGACTATACATGTTTATCATGTTTTGATCAATGGTTGCGTGTTTTACACACTTTGACCCAAATGCGCTGTCATGCTTGCTCATGCCTCACATAGGCACACCACCTGCACACTTGATGCACACACTTTTTCACTTATCATGTTTTGCATATCACTCATGCTAGATATTTGTTGCTTACATGTTTAGCATGTATAACATGATTTTGTGACTTGGGTTATGTTCTTTTTAGGACATTGTACTTATTTTTACGAACTAACTTGACACTAATCAAGTTTGTGTTCCTATTTTGTTTTTTTGCACTTGTTCCTTTCTGCTTTGTGTCTGTTTGTGCAGATGTCTCCCACTAAGCACTCTGCTTCCAAGAAATCATTAAAGCATCCATGCACGGATTCAGAGAATTTCCGAACCAATGAGGCAGACATGGCCTACAATAACTGCTACAAAAGAGCAACAATCATCATGGAAAGGGTTGCATGAATGGAGACCCTTGAAAACACTTCCATCCCTAAAGTGTTCAAGGAGAGAACTTGGACAAAGTTGCTGAATCCAAGTGGAAACATCTATGCTGAACTCATAAGGGAGTTCTTTGCAAATGCCACTGTGGAAGGAGATCATATAAATTGTTGGGTGCGACAAAAAGAATCATCATCACAAGGGATTCAATTCAAGAGTTCTTAGAAGTTCGTCCACCATCTCAACCAATCTCCATACAATATGATGACAGATTGGACTCTCTTGAGCCAATGGCTGAGCTCCTCGGTGGTTCTCTCAAGAAGAAGTCAATGAACACCATTCCTTCCAACGCGGAGATGAGGAAATTGGCTTATGTCATGATTCACAACCTCTACCCGGTGACGAATTTAACTACACTATCTAGACTAAGAACCATCTTCTTGTATGATCTCTTCACTTATAAGGAGATTGACATATACAGTAACATATACCACCTCATGACAAAGAGCATCACCAAGAGGAACTCAAGAACAATCATGCCATTCCCTAGTCTCATCATGTGTCTTATGGCAAAGATAAGGCTGAAGATTCCATGCGGTCTTACCATTGTGCAAAGGGACTATCACATTGGTGATCATACGATGACCTGAAGCAAAGCCCACATCACTAAATCAAGAACCAACATTTCTCAAATCCCAAGGGGTGATGTTGAGGAAGAAGATGGGGATACAGAGGAAGAAATTGATAGGTTCACCTCAGCCCCGGAGGGCTCTACACAACCATCTTCACAAGCTCAAGCACGGGGACTCAATCGTCTTGATCGCCTCATTGCAAGAGTGGAGCAAATGTATGGCATGCTCGAATCCCATGTGCAACACACCTCAGATCAATTTGCCTATATCCAAGGCCAAATTACTACAATATGCTCTCAGATTGAAGACATGACGATGAAGCAAGAATCCGACTCAGAATTTGAACAGTTTTAGCCTCTTTGGCCATTCAGGTCAAAAAAGGGGAGGAAAATTTTGAGGGGGAGATGCATAATTGAGGTGGAGCAAAGCAGATCATAGATAATCACAGATATTGGTTTATTTTTAGTGGTTTAGCGATTTACTTTAGTTTTTTATCTTTATAGTTTTTATAACTCTTGGATATTTACATTGCTTTCTTTCAAAGTTTTAAGTACTTTGGTTTAAAACTTTCAGTTTACATTGAGTACATTGTTTTTATATCCTTGCTTTGTAGCATTTTTTAAGTACTTTTAGATTTTGTTGCATTATCTTGAGTACTACACACATGTGCCCTTGTTGGATCTTGTATCCTTGATGCAAATTTTTTTTGTATTTCGCATTAGTTGTGTGTTGGACATGCAATTGATTTCTGCATTGCTCTTAATTGCATTATGTGTCTGGATGATCATTTACTAGATAAATTTTTATTTTAGTCATTCTTTAATGACTGTTCCTATCTAATCAAGATATGCTTAACTGTTTATATAGTGTTTATTACCTTAATCTCATTTTACTTGCTCATATATGTACCGTGTATTCAACTTGTCATAAGCTTAATGAAAGTTTTGTTTGCGTGTGAGTGTTTCAAGTTATAAGTATATACATGCAAGTGCTTCACAGCTTCTAGATTAGGTGTGAGTGAGTTTTACCACTGTTCCCAAACTCACGTTTAAGTCTAGAGTCTATTTTAAGGGTTTTGTCATGGAATAGTCAAAGGGGGAGATTGTAAAGTTATGATTTACAACTATTTTGTGTTGGCTTTAATTCCATGCCAAATTTGATTGTAATTATGTTCAATCTTTCGTACTTTGTATTTTATGTGGGATTTTATTGTAAGAGTTGTGTGTGAGAGAAAGTGTGAAGACTCAAGGCAATTGAAGACCAAAGAAATTTTTGCAAGTAGCTCGCGAGTAGCCTTCCTGCGAAGTGAAGCATGTGCTCAACACTAAACACATGACTGGACTGTGAAGAGTCATGACTGATGGTGATAGCTGGTTTTTACGAGTGTCTCGTAGGTAAGACCTTCTTGCAAGATACCCGCAAAACATTTTGTTTTGCCAATTTGTAATATCTAATACACCCTGTCTCTATCCACACTATATATACTCACATTACCCACATATGTTGAGGAGTGCTTTCAAAGAGAAAACCCTAGCTACAACCTTTGAGAGTTAGAGATTGTTATACCTACAATCCTCTACACAATCCATTGAGGTTTTCCTCAACTCCTATCTCTTAATTTCCAAATCCTTGAGAGGTTGATAGCCCAAACACTTACCACACCCATCCTGAGTGTAAAGTGAGGTTTTGGTGCTGCTGGGAAGTATTGGAAGAAGCTATTTGTTTGGTGGATGCAATCGGGCTGAATTGCATGATCTAGAGAGCTAGAAAAGGCAAGGCTTGGCGAAGTCAGTTGGTAGCAGGAGCTTGGAGGACTCAAGTATATGGGGAAGACTAGGTTTGGAGGGTCTTTTGTTATTCGTGTACTCCAACTAATTCTCTAGTGGATCGATTTACCGCTAGGAGGGTGGAGGAGAGATTTTTCGCTGAGTTTTTCGATTTCCTCTTCGATAACAAATCGGCGTGTTATCCTATGTTTGCATTCTTCTTCCCTACTCTTTTAGCTTTCATTTTATTGCTCTGATTTGATGAATATAGCTTAGAGTAGTTATATTCTTTATCCGCTCGCATTTACTCTATTCCGCACTTAGTTTAAGTTAAAGTAAAATCAACCGAGCCATTATTTTAATTTAGGGGTCTAAACAGCTCTTGTGTTTTCACACATTTTTGAGCTTTCACAATCCAAATTCTTCATCTAATGATTTTATTATTAAGAGTAAATAAAATCTTATCTTCAAAATAAATGGATTGCAACGCCATCATTTTTTTTTTAGCTCATTTTTTTAAGCCAACCCCATCATTAATATATAATTAACTACAAAAGAATAAATAATTTATGAATTGTATTCATCTCATTCTGGGAATTACTTCTCAATTCACATTATATCTATTTTTCAAAAATAAAATTCACATTATATCTCAATTCTAATAAATTTGTTTTCAATTATCAATACAAACTTATTACCAAGGTTTTAACTATAAAATAATAAATAAATAAAACCTTGAACTTTATATATATATATATATGCAAAAATGAGGAAATAGTATTAGTTGCAAAATATATGGGAATATATCATTGTTCACGAAATATTTAGGAGAATACCACTGTTTTAAAACTCGAGTTTATGAAACTCAAGTTCTACATAAAACTCGAGTTCATGGACATCGAGTTCCATTAATGAAATTCTAGGTTGGCACCCACTTACGTGAATTTAGGAATTTAAAATGCTAAAACTCAAGTTCCACTTAGAACAATACTTTTGGGCAGCTTTTATCATCCCATTCTTGTGAAATTGATCGGTTACCGCAAAGACGGTAGAGGTTGACCACCGGCATTTGGTGTATGAATTCATGCCTCGGGGCGGCATGGAGAATCATCTGTTTAGGAGTGAGTTATTAATATCCAGCTCCTTTATTTACTTTCAATATTTTAATGTACTCATTGTTTATCTATTGTTAATTAAGGACATTAAACTTTTCTGTTAAAATCATATTCTAGAAAGAATTGTAAGGATCTTGGGAACATGGACCGCTTACATTCAACCACTTTCTTGGAACTACCGTGTGAAGATTGCACTTGGTGCTGCTAATAAGGGTCTAGCATTCCTTCACAGTGACTTCAGAACTTCTAATATACTGTTGGATCCCGTATGTTAAAAAATTTTAAATTCTTCTAATTCTATGACAACTATAGAATTCAGTTGGACATGCTCTCACCCACTTTTCATTGTAAATGGCAGAAATTTCAATTCAAAAAATCTCAAATTTTGGGTTGGCTAATGAAACTCGAGTAAAATAATGTTCTTTTTTAAAATAATTACACAAAATTCAATTTCAGTGAAATCGAGTTCTACATTAATATTTACATAGAACTTGACTTGAGTGAAATCAAGTTTTGCGCAAGGTTTTCAGACCCGGACCGTTCATTGAACCGTAAAAGAGAGAGGTTCAAGGTTTTTGAGGTTGAACCGAGGTTGAACCGAGGTCGAACCGTGATGACGTCATATTTAATTTAATAATTAATTAATATGAAATAAATATATACAAATTAAAAATCTCAATTAAAATTTACTTTAAAATGATTAATTTTATTTTCAGTGAAACTTAAATTATCACTTAAAATTTGTTGTGAAAATATTGTAGTTATAATTTATATCATTTCTAAATATATACAAATTAAAAATCTCAATTAAAATTTACTTTAAAATGATTAATTTTATTTTCAGTGAAACTTAAACTATCACTTAAAATTTCTTGTGAAAATATTGTAGTTATAATTTATATCATTTCTCTTTCTTAAAAAAAAAAAAAAAAAAAACACTTTTCTCATATAACAATATTTTTAATGTTATCACATTAATATATTTTAACTATTAAATATTGGCAAGTATAATTACAAAATTCCAACTATCAAGGAGGCTTAGCTGTAGACCATTCCGGCAAAGTACAACTTGTACAAGTAGAATCCAAAACAAAGAAGTCCAATCCAATCCCACTAATTAAAAAAAAAAAAAAAAAAAAAAAAAGTCCAATCAATATCAAGTGGGCTTAGCTGTAAACCATTTTGACCGTTGCTTTTAATCCAATGGTCAGGAACTATGTTGGGTTCTTCAAAGTTCACACCAAACTTCAAACCCTACATTAATGTCTTCTTTTCTTTTTTGCTTTCCCCTACTGCCGACGCCTCTCTCTCCCTCCTTTCAACCTCTTTTTTACAATTTTCAAACAAACAGAAGTTTGCATATGCAGAAGCCAAAAGCGTGTCCTCTGACTCCTCTCTCCTTTTATTTTTCTTTCTTCATCTCTAGCTCTCTCCTTCTCTCATACTCTCACCCTGTCACACATACATTACCGGCAGAGAACAAAGCCTGAACTTAAAACTATGATGTTGGAGATGGCAGTGGCAGAATTTAAGGCTTGCTTCGCCCAAGAGAAGAGTTTTTGAAGAGAGGAAGCTGCGTGATGTACTCTGAAGGGAGCAAAATTTAAAGCTTCTTTTTCTCTCTTTTTTTTTTTGGTTCAGAACCGTGAGAAGCGGTCTGATCACGGTTCTGAGAACCGTGAGGTTCGACCTCGGTTCTCACGGGTCTCTGCATTTTTCCTAAAGAGCGGTTCTTGAAGCTTAAAGAACCGCAAAAATAAACGGTTCAAGGTTTTTCCGGTCGGACCGTACGGTCCGGTCCGGGTTTCAAAACCATTGCGAACAGTGGTATTTTCCAAATATTTTGGCAAATAATGCTATTTGCCCATTTTAAATTTATATATATATATATATATATATATATATATATATGTATGCACACGCATTTTATAACACCTTAGTTTCACACCATATGCATTTATTCTATAACTTTTTTTTTAAAGGGAAACATCCATTATATAACTTTTTTTTTTTTGTTTAACATCCATTATATAACTTAAAAGTGAAATATTCATTTATTTTTATTATCTATACTATTATTTGATTTTAAGTAAATTAATTTTTTTTTAACTATTTACATATGATCTATTTTATAAGAATTTACGTATGATTTTTTATTGGGCATAATACTGGTTTACATATAATTTTATGATAAATTGCAAATTACACCTTAAAGTTTTGAGGTATTTAGATTTTATATCTTGGAATTTCAGAATTTAGATTTTATCTCCTGAAATTTGTAGTGTTTAGATTTTACACCTTGACGTTATTGAATTTGAATTTTATCCTCTAAAGTTTTGGAATTTATGAAGTAAAATTCAAAAACTCCTAAAACTTAGGAGGTAAATTTCAAATTTTAAAATGTTAAAATGAAAAATTCAAATACAATCAAACTTTAAAAGTAAAATCCAAATTCTAAAACTTCATGTTGTAAAATTCAAATTCTATTAACATTAGGATTCGAATTAAATAAATAGCCCTTCGGTACAGTCTAACCCTTCACGGCTTCTCCTTCGTTCGGATTCGAATTTCAGAATCAGATAGAAACCCGTCGATGATGGCTACAACACCAACGCGGTTCGATGATCTCCCCCTCAAAATCGCTTTCGAGATTCTGTGTTAGCTGCCTGTAAAACCTTTATTGCAATTCAGATGCGTTTCCAAATGCTATAACTCCATCATCACCAGCCCCGATTTCATTACCAAACACTTCAAACACGACCTAGAAGTCAAATCATTATTATCGGACGACAACAACAACGATCATCTACTGTGTAAGCCACCGCCAGATCCCAGGGACCAAGACTTTGTGCGTACAGTCTTTTGCAATATCAGCAGCGACCACACATTGACTGAGGTTTACAGGTTGACTATCCCAGTTTTTAATCCCGCCATTGTTGGCATCAGCAAAGGCTTATTCTGCCTCGCTTTTCAGAAACTTATTATACAATCATATTGTCCTAATAATGGAGCAATTGATTGTAGTTCAGTTTCCTGCGTATTTCTGTGGAACCCAAACATTAGAAAGCTTAAGATACTTCCATCTACTGACGAGGCTTTCGGTTGTGGATTTGGGTATCATCATATTCAAAACAATGACTTTGACTTCAAGGTTTTGAAATATGGGCCTTTTTTTTAGAAAGCCAGCTTTACTTCCAGGTTTACACGTTGAGTACCGATTCGTGGAAACATTTGGAGCCATTTAATGGGTCTAGAGGACCCGTTACTTGGATTGAAAAATCACCTTGTTTGGTTTTTAATGGAGCTTTGCATTTTATAGCATATTCTCGTCACCACAAATTCATTTTGTCCTTTGATCTCCATGAGGAGAAATTCAGGGAGATAATGCTGCCACAGAATTACTCAAATGGATTGTGTTTTAAGTTTGAACAACTTGCGGTATTGGAGGGATCGCTGGCTTTGATTGCTTTCCACAGTCCTCAACAGAAGTGCCACATGTGGGTGATGTTGACTCTTGGACTACAAATATTGTAGAGTTGGAAGAAGTTGACAACTTCTTCGGCTGCACGGGCCGTGGTGAACTTGTGATTAAGAAATCATCTTCTCCTCATAAACTCATTTTATTTGACCCTAAGAGTCTAGATGAGAAAAATATTGGAATCGGAGATCTTACACCAGAGACTTACACAGCTAATCTCATGGAGAGCTTAGTTTTACTCAATGAGCCAAAGCTTTATTGACAGGCCAGTTGCTCTATCTAGCGAAGCTGTTGGGAAGCTTTTGTATCTATGTTATTGCTGTTTTTTCATTCCTTTTGTTGTAGACATGAACATATTGTTTTTATTTAGAAGGACAAAATCACTTTAGAGGTTATGTGTTGTGACTATTATCTATCAACCAACTTGCGGAGGGCGGTGCTCGTTCTAGTAATGGACATTTCATAGTGAAAAACATGTCTAGCCATCATACAGTTATACCGTTGATCATAATTTAGTGATTACTGGGTTATGGTAGCGGGGACAAACACAAACCAGAATAGATGTAAGCCAATCTAGTGATTTGTATGTAATTTTCAATCTCATTCCAACCAAATCAGAGGAAATAGAAAGGTATGAACCCTGATAACAAATTGTCCATTCAACACAATTTTTAAAGATGTTTACTAAGTAGCTCATTCTATTAGGGGTCTACCATGACATTTCAACACTGTAAGTACCTGAATCTTACTGGGTAACAGAACATAGCCATAAATGACAGAGGGGAAGCTGAATAAATACAAACCCGTCTAAGTACCATGATTAGCAAATAAAGCAGAGCCTTTTCAAGTAACATCAGCACAATCAAATCAAAAAATAAGACCAAAAGAGAGCCAAAAAGAGAGCCATAGCTAATCTGCATCAGTCTACTAGATCACCTCTCTCTCTTTCGGCCTAACCCTCCCCCTCCCACTGTCCATGTCTTCAAACACCATATTCTCCCTGATCTGACTTCCTTACAGTATAATCTTTCTTTTTTATGATGGCTTCCCCTTTTTTTTATTCCCTATGCTTACAGATCTGAAAGATGATTCAAATAAAGAGATTTGTTAGCAACCCATATATAATTTGCTGGTTCGTTCTTCTGTATGAAAGTTGTATGTGATTTGGGTCCTCTCATATGTAGCTTCTCTGCCTAATTAGGAAAACTGGTGCAAGGTGATATTTGTTAGATACCCATATATGATATGCTTGTTGGTTCTTAAGGTTGATTGTTATGTGTGTTCTGGGTTCTCTGTAGTATCATACTATCATGTGGTGTAGGGAATGTATGCAAATGGGGTTGATGAGTTTTGGAGTACAATGATAATGCATGAAGCTCTTTTTGCTTTTTTTGATTGCTTTTAATGTAAAGGTTAATTTTCTAAAATTGACTCTACCAGGATTTTTTTTGGTCTCCCATATGACTTCAATTTTTGGGGTAGGGGAAATGGAAATAATGTCCCTGTGAAATGATCATAAATGAAATTCTTTGGAAGTTTCTCTTTTGTGTTGGTTCGAGTTGGGGAATTTTTTTTTCTTTTTTTCTTTTTTGAATAAGTAGAGTTTTGTTACTTGCTCAAAGATTAAACATTGACTAATTCTAATGTAAAGTTGGAAGCTTTGTCTGGATTTTTTTTTTAAAGCATGGAAAATCTCTGCTTGATCTTTACTAGGTGAATCCCTGTTTCACTAATAATTTTGACTTCTTTATGTGTCAATTAAATGACAGGTTTTAATGTGTTCTTGTATTCTGTTGCTTCTTGGCACTATTGGTTCATGAAGCACTGACGAGAGAGAGAAGTCGATGGGGTGTTTTTGATTGTTGCTTGTTGCTTTTCTGTTTTACATGTGGTTTCTTTGTTCTTGGTACTTTATCCGTTGCAGCCCTCTCAAACTCAATTGCTCCAGCAACTTGGAAAGCACTTGGGGTACCCAAAGCTGTTTAGGATTGGTAATAGTATTACTAATGGTATTAGGTTGTCTTTTGGAATTGGAATAATCTTAGTCCTTGGAAATGATTGTGTATTATAATTTAGATGGAAGTATCATGGATGTAGAACAATGTTAGTGATTTGGAATAGTTATGTATTAACCTGGATCGTAGTAGTAGGGATATGGAACAATTTTAGTGTTTTGGAGTGGTTGTGCACTTTATGCTTGGATCAATATGGAACTTACTAATTAATTGTTACTAGTTGCAGTCTCACACGATGAGTGAAAATATTTAATTATTTTCTAATGTGGCGTAGTATATATTTTATTCTCTTAAAATTATTGAAGATAATTTGTTTTCCTTAAAAATTGAACTATTTCTAATAATATTTTCCATCTTTCTATCTATACAAATATATCATTTTATTATTTGAGTTTTTGTTTTTAGAGAAATTTAGATGTATTTGATTGATATTTTCCATCTCTCTAGAATTAATATAAATATACAATATTTGAAGTGATCTATGTTCTGACAACAAACTTAGATGTATTTGATTGAAATTTTTTTTTTTAAGTGATCTATATTCTAACAACAAACCAAGGTAACTAAAGTATTTAAGCCTAATTATATTAGGCATGTTGCTATTACAATATGTTTCCTTGAGTTCCCTTAACGAATACACTTTAATCCTTCTTTATGGCAATCCATGTTCTAGAACAAGGTAGATTGAGGGTTCCTATAATTACTACTAAGAACCATGGCATATCCTTTTGAACCTTTAGTCTCCAATTTAACTTAGATAACAAGGCTAAATTTTTGGGTTTATCAGCTTGGAGGCCTAAACCCCCCATAATTCTTAGGCCTTGTGATTTTCTAACGGACAAGATGTAACTTGAGTTTCTCCTCAGTTGATCCCCATAGAAATTCTTACAAACTCTATCCAGGGAATCAAGGGTTCTCATTGAAAGGAGGACACATCCAAGACTGCTTTTAGATCTCAACAATTTTTCCTACAGGCTTTGGCAAACAATACCAAATCATCCACGGGGAATAGATAGCTTCAATCAAAATTTGCTAACCTAGCACGTTTTGAAAAAGGTGGCTGAAACTTTTTGAACTGATTATTTATGTAACAATTTGTCCGCAATCCAACAATTGCTACCAATTTTAAGGAGCTAGAAGAGGGTCTCTATAGGGTACACCTTATATTTTTCTTTTCTTTTTGAAACAACCACGCTTTTATGTTTTTTTTTTTTTTTTGGTCTTCCTAATATTCAGGCTGTAGCCAAAGAGCTTAAGCTAATCTAGTTGTCCATGACTTTGAGTCACATTCTAGCATGTGAATAGCAACATTAACACAAAGCAATAAGAAAGAATGGAAAACAATCAAGATAATAACTTCATCCTAAACATATTCTACCCGAGCTGACTTAAAATATATTGTAACTGAACCATCGTCTGAGTTTTCTTATTCTAATTTAAATAATCAGTTGCCAAACTCTGTAAAGAGAGCTCTTATGTGTAAGTACAGCATGATTATAGGCTTTATGGTACCAAGATTGAACTCATATAAATGCTAAGAGTTTACACAATATGAGCCTGCACGCCTATTAATTAGAAATTTCCCATTGCCAGCACAGCAAAAAAAAAAACATGCAACTTGATGCAGTGGTAGTAACATTTGTTAATTCCAAGACTAAACACAATCATTCTTCTTTATCACCCTATGTGCAGCGTATCACACTCCCTGTAATTCCTTCTCAGCTTCACTGAATTTAACCAAAGCCAGCAATCCCTTGAATTCTCTGGTATTGTCAAATTATTCCACAGATTCCAAGCAAGTAAATGCAAAGAGGCATTGTCTCTTGGAATCTTTCACCATTGACATCAATAGAAAAAAAACAAACATGTACGATCCCTTATTAAGAAATTCCTCCAATGTAGTGATTCATAGGAAGTATTTTCCAAAATTCAGATCCTACATCATAATCCTTTGGATGATGCTATGATACTAGTGAAAGTTGCAAATGCTTTCTAAGTCGTATAAAGTGACTAACAGATTGTGAAACATTTGTAGGAGCATAGTAGGAGCTTATCATTTAAAAGAACATGACAAGAATGGTAAATTTGGACAACCTACAAACCATTAGGTTTGATGCAGGAGCCAAGGGGCGCCAACCAATTACATGTTAGCAGAAGTCTGGTAGTGTTTATTTCAACGCATTTAGTAGAAACTGTTCTGGTATTCAATGGTTGACAGAGATGCATATATGTGAGTGGGTGCAATTAATTAATTTTTTTTAAGGGTATATACATGAAAATATGGTTTGTTGAAAAAATCAAAATTAAGGGTACCAACAAGTATCAACAGTTAACAGGTAATACAAATCTTAATTGTCAACTTGATTCCAAAACAAGTACTCACCAAGTTATGACCAATTAAATGAGATTATGTTGGCAATACATATATGTTTCATCGTGACATACCATGTTCTAGAATGTGCACAACATTTCTCACACAAATTCAGCTTTCAAATAGTAGCCATGGTCTCCACTCCCGAAAGGAACCCTATTCTGTTTAAAAAGATGTACTTTCTACATTCAAAGAATTACTTGCAGGCCCAGAACAAACAGAAAGAAAAGAAAACACGATATAATGCCAGATTCATTTAATCACAAATACATAAATAACAGAAATTTCTTATAGCATAATGAGTTGTCAATATAAATTTCAAAAAGATGATTACCTTGCTAGAATCTCCAACTTGCTAAGTTTGTATTTAAATCCCATCAAGTAAAAGTAGGCTCTCCACCCAAAAATCTGTGTACATACACTCATAATCTGGAATTTCAAGAATTTCCTCATTTAAACTCTCAGGGTGAAATGTAAGCGTCCGAAAGGGGTTAAACTTTTGAATCAGAAGTTCCCCATTGAAAGTGATGCCTAAAAACCATAAATCTTCTTTCATAGGTACACTTTTCTTAATCCAAGACTCTGCCACACCATACTCTTTCATCATCCATATATGGAATATTTTACTATTTCCATCAAAAACAATCAAAGCCAGCAATCCCTTGAACACTGCCAGATGTTGTGAATATCGAGAAAGTCCATCTAAGTAATTTTGAGGCAGCAATATCTCACGGAATCTCTCATCATTAACGTCAAAATACAGAATGAATTTGTCGTCCTGAGAACATGCTATACAGTGTAGGGCTCCATTAAAAAATACAAAGCAAGGGGGACCCTTAAGTTCATAATGAACTGACTCAATGGGTTTAGACCCACTTGAGGACTCCACAGATATTACAACCCTTCTCCAAGAATCGGTACTCAATGTGTAAATCTCAGCCTCAGCTGGCTTTGGTTGATGATAAATTGGATAAAAAATAATTCTTAGAATCTTGTAGTCATTGTTTTGATAGTGATACGCAGGTCCATAAACAACTTTATCATGAATATTCAAGGGAGTAGGTTGAACCTTCTTAAACTTTCTAATGCTTGGATTCCAAAAATACATTCTGTTATTCTCTTTTTCTACTTTATATTCTGCTTCATGAACAAAGTAGAACATGCCCCTACAGCAGCCAGCAACACCGTAATAACAGGGGGCTTGAAATCTAGAAATCTAGGTCAATGTGCGGTCGCTATTGTAAACAGCCGTACAAAATTCTTTTCTGTAAAATGAGGTTAAAGTCAACATATAATCATTGGTTTTTTTTTTGGTGAAAAACATATAAGCATTGTTATTGTCGTTGTTGTTGTTATTGAATAATGATTTAGATCGGTCAAACTGAGCCATAATGAAATTGTGGTCAGTGATTGTGCAGTACCAAGATTTAGAAACACATCTAAATCGGATTAAGGATTTCACTGGTAGCAAAGTGAGGATCTCATATACGAGGTCGTCCGGTAGACGCTGGGACAACAGTAGTTGAGACATCAGTGGTTCGATCGATCGATGAAAGACGATTACAAAGGGCCAATCTTCAACGTCTGAGGCTGATTTGGATTTCTGAATTTTGATTTTACGCTAGGGCAAAGAATGGAAGCACAAAACCTAATTTTTTTTGGGTTCTTTAAAAACACAAGGCTTTAAGGTTGGGCAAATTTATATATATATATATATATATATATATTTTTTTTTTTTTTTTTTTTTAATCGGTGTTTGTGTCTGTGAAGAAGACTCAGCAATATTGAATGATGAATTCAAGTAAAATACTAACAGTTTTTTTTTTTTTTTTAAGAATAAAACTGCATCTATTAATTGGAAAAAACGCTTAGCCAAAAACCACTAAAGTTACGTAATTAACGTGCAGAAGAACATCCAATATCCACACTAATAAACCCTTACAGACCATAATTTCTTCTTATTTTTTCAATCTTCTCTCCTTTTCTTCTCTACGACAACTAAAGTTTATATTTTTCAAAAACAGAGAAAATGGAAAGGGGAAACCAAAAATAAAAATGGAAAACAAGCTTCTAGTACTAAATACACTTATGAATCAAAAGCATTAAATGTACTAAATATTCAAGTTACAAATTAATTACAATTACCAATCTACTTTTCTAAAAGAAATTAGTTAAATTAATTAAATAACATATTTAGTATCTAACCTTTATGCTATTTGTTAATTTTTTCTCTAACCTTTCAAATGTGTTAATTGGAAAAATCTTATCCAAACAATTTGAACAAACTATCAGACTTCAGAAACTATTGTTAAAAAACTATTCTAATAAATTCAACTTTTAAAGATGTATAAAACCCAAAACTCAATTACTTGCTTCACTACCAATCACCAAGAAAATTTTGTGACAAAAAAGTAAAACCTTTTAGACCAAAGGCTACAATGTTCATTAAAACCAAATTTATTCTCCATCAGCCTCTTGCAGACCGCAACTTGTCCAATGCTATATGATCCTGCACCAACTCCAAACGCTTTGAAAACACCTTCAACTCCTTAATCTTTTGTTCCCTCCACCAACTCCCATAGAATCGCTAGTCTTCATTCACTTGACTCTCGTCCCTCACTGTTCTCTTTCGACAAATTTGAGGTGCTCTGAAACAATTGAGAACTGAGTAATTTGGGATTTTGATCCCAAATCTCCCTTACTTGCACGTGAGTGAGTTTTTGAGTTATCAGGTTCTTTGTTTTTTTAATTTAATGCTGACATTCAATACATGTTTTAGTCTATGTGGCATACAAATAATATTTTATTTGGATCGTTAGCCAAATCAGCATTTTTTATCTTTCGCTTAATGGAATGAACCATTTTGACACAATAGCAAAAGGTTAAGGACTAAATTGATATTCTTAAAAGGTTAGAGACCAAATTAAAAAATAGCGTAACGGTTAGGGACCAAATATGTGGTTTATCCATATCTTTATCAACATTTATACATTAATTAATATAAAAGATAATAAAATAAATTCAATTAGTTATGTCATACAAGTAAAGCTAGGGACATAAAACTTTCACAACACATCCTAATATAGTCACACAAATAATTAATGTAATATAATACAATATATGATACTTCTTGTAAGTATTGAATATATGACATAATTAGCATTGATATATAATAACCCAATTACTATCTTATTTGATTCACCAAAGAAAAAAAAATACTATCTTATCACCAAGAACCGTGTAACTCAATTGGCACATCTTGCCTTTTAGTGTTTCTAACGTAAACATTCAATGTTCAATTTCTCCTTCCCTCTTATAACTATTGAATTATAAATAATTCTTAAAAATACTATCTTATCACTATTTTTTTTTAAGCGGCCATTAGTGCTCTAGTGAACCCTAGGAACATAAGAGATAGAATTTCATGCATGTATAACCAAGATAGAGATGCTTAAAGAAATCTCATAAATGAATGGTAAAATTAATTTTTAGTATGTACATGTATAGGAAAAAAAGAAAGAGGAAATGCTAGTATAAAGTCTAGACATGGATAAAAAAAGAAGAAGATAATAAAAGAAAATGATAAGACAAAAGAGAAAGATAAGTATATAAATCTAAGCAAGTAAGCATCAATTCCTTGTCTAATTGCTTTTATTCTTTCTTTTGTGTTGGAGAATGTTTTATGCCAAAGGCATAATAATCCTATACATAGAAGGAGTTATAGTTGAGTTTCACATGAACTTATTTTTGAAAACTTTAAAATTAAGGCTAACTTGAGAGCTTTCCTAGGTGTGTTTTGAAGTCAAAAATGAATTATTCTTATTGTAAGTAATGATGGTTGCTTTTGCAAATTTGTTTATACTTATGTGTTTTTCTATTACTTTTTATAAATCGTAAGTTGATTTGCTTGCTTAAATTTTGATATAGATGTTAAATGCAATAAAATTTTGGGCTTATTTAGTACTTGAATTAATAGTATATTTTTGTGAGATATATTATAAATGATGCTATGGATACAACAAAGCCACAACATATGAAACTACTTTGGATGTCCCAAGCATGTAGTTTTGTCCAAGGGACTAAAATTGTGGATTGATTGATGGTATTAAAATTATAATGTTGAAACTTTTATTGTGCAAGTGTAATGTATTTTTTTATTATTATATATAGAATTAATGTCTTACTATTATTTATTCCAAGCTTTTTAAGCTCATTTTCTTTAGTTCCATAATTTTATATTGGAGTGTGAGACCACCAAAATGAGAGGTTATTAGGTTCAACTTTTTGTTGGAGCATTTTAATATTAATCAATTAAAATGAATAAATATTACAACATAAATGTAAAGATGTGGAAGTGAATACAGAAGATGTGAAGTTATTGAAAATGTTTAATCTCACATTGAAAATGAGAGAGACTATTTTATTCCTTTTAATTGTGGTGATTAATGGGCTAATATAAATTGACTCAAATATTGGGCTAGATATGTACATAAGGGGGAGGTGAACAGTGGAGGTGTCAAAAATGGAAATGAATCAGCCTCTTGGATCCTCCTACTTGATAGCCCATTCAGAATAATTATCATATCCATTGATGAGTAAATGGCCCAAATTAATACTCCATTTTTGTTATTGAAAATGAAGAACCATTAACCCACTTAATGGACTATCCGTTTAGGCCTTTCTTGGCAAGAAAGGGTATTCTTTTTAGTGGAGTTTTGAGCTTAAACACTTTGTACAGAGGTCGTTCTAGCCATATGACACTTGTTGGGTTGTTGAATCCTAGGGGAGACAAGTCAGAGAAGATCTGCACCGGATTACAAAGTTTATCCAACCAAGGGCTTGAATCTCCTTAAAGAGAGCAAGTGTCGCGCCTCGGTCCAAATAGTGTTGTGTAATTTTTCTCTTTAAATTAATAATATTCAGAAGTATTATTCAATTTTTCTTTGTGTTGTTTCTATTATTATTGTGTTTGCACCAACACTTTTAGATAGTGTTAGGACATATGTGATTCACATGTTAGGAACATATGTCACTATTTTATATAGTTAGCTAATCCTTTGACAAAACGCATCTTACTTGTATTTGGGTAGATTTAGGATGTGTTTAATACTTCAAGAAATCTTGTTTCAAGTTCAAGTGTTAAAACCATGCAAGTCTGTCCAAGAATCAAGTGAGAAAGTGCTAAAATTTAAAGCTCGATAGCTGCTCGACACCTCCTCGATACCTGGCTACCTGTCGAGCTCTTCAACAGTTCAACTGATTCTTATCGCAATCTCGATAGCTTCTCGATAACTGGTCGATAGATCGAGAAAGCTTTTATCCCCTCAACACCTTCTCGACACCTTCTCGATAGCTGTATCTGTTGAGATTCATTAAACCTCAACACCTTCTCGACACTTGCTCGACACCTGCTATCTGTCGAGATTACAAGAATTTAGATTTCTATTTTTGGGCCAGGCTTTTGTATTTGTATAGGGTTTCTTTTCTCATAACTCTAGAACTATATAAGTGTTGACACCCCATTTTGCAACCCACATTTAACCTCACATGGAGGGTAAAATGGTACTTTCACTTTAAAAATATGCATCTTGATTCTAGCCATTAGATTATTGGACTCATTTCACCAAAATGATCTTGATGTTGTAACGATCAAATTGACTGGTCATAAGCCCTAATCGGACTATTAGATTGAAAATTATCATCAAATCAAGTTTTAATGACTAAGATGTACTATCACAAATTGAATCCAACTATATGTGATTATGAACAATTGATTTCAATTGGTTATAGGTGTAATCAATTTGAGAACAATGATGTGTCATAATTTAATTGGTTAGGACTATATTTTATGGTGAGGTTGCATACACCTAATTAATTAGATAGTTAAACATTAATTATTCAATGAGTAATTTGTGTAATTATATTTTAATTAGAGTAAATTGGGAACCAATTAATTCTGAAATGGGAGTGATTGGAGCCATTTAATGTTAATTGGGAGCTAATTTGGGATCTATTAATGTTAATTGTGCTGAAACCATTTTCTAACAAATGACCTCTGCTTACTATTTCATCAATATCTCTCAAAATATTTTGAATCTGTAAATGAGGTTAATTTTCCCAGAAATTAGACATCCGGGGCTTCAATTTGAGCACAAGAACGAGACAATTCCGATCAAAATTGGGTCAGATATGATTTTTTGAAGTTAGCTCTACAAGCTGTTACAACAGCTACGGGAAAACCGAATTTTGACTTGCTCCTCACTCCCACCAATCTCTCCATTTAATGCACCAGATTTTTTCCAAGGCTAAAATGTGGTCTAGGTTCATAATCCTTGTCAACCCTCATTAAATGGTCTTCCATTCATATTCCCTCCACTACTACTATATAAACCCTCCCCCTCCTTCATTCCAAGACACCAAAAACCCCCCTCTCTTCTCCTCTCTTGAGTTCTAGTGAAGTTGAGTAGTCTTGTCATATCTTGGTCTTCCTGAGACTCAAGGTATTGAGTGAGACTCACTCTCCCTCTCCTAGCTCTTCTTTTCCTCCACCCTTAGGATCTCCCTCAAAAGTCTCCTCTTCCACCATATGGATCTTGCATGAAGGTATAACCTCTTTCCCTAATTGTTTTTTTGTGTTACCATGATAAGGGTTTGAATATGTTTGAATGTTCTTAATTGTTCTTATACGTTCTTCACATGTTCTTGGTTGTTCATCACATGTTCATGCATAAACACTAGTTTTAATCTTAAATCTACATCAAAAATATGAAAAACATGTTTCTTTCATAATTCTTTCAAGTCCTTGAATCTAGGATATCACCATACACACACATTCACTAGAATTTATTTGTCAATCCAAATAAAGTGCTTAATAAATTGAATTAGGGTTTATCACATGCACACACTTTAAATTCAACATGCAAATTGATTGATAACATATTGGATGATGTGATATGAATGTTGGCCACCATAGTCTAGAAGACCGGTTTCATCGGGCAAAGTGGGTGCCTTACACCTTCCCACCTTGTAACATAGCCTCCAAACTTAGATCAAGGGTTAGTAGATCAAGTGCTTATCCTTGTAATTTTTAATTTCTAAATTGTAACTAGGAAATAAAGCCATGTACTTTATCTTAGATTGTATCTAGGATCAAAGCCGTGTAATTTCCTATGTTCAATGTAAATTCAATTTCAAATTAATAAAATGACGAATTTTTCAATTATGGTTTTCTTATTTATTCCAAAAATTAAATAAGTGGCGACTCCATTGTAAAACCTTTAATCTAAAGGGGAAAATATAACTAGTCGAACCTCCATTTTGAGAGGCAATAACACGACTCCATCCATTCACGTGGGTTTGGCCCAACATTCATTAAAACAGGCCGGGAATGCGGTCTCTCATAATAAGACTTATTTTAGAGGCCGTCACATGAGAGAATACAAGAAGAATATATGCAAAAGGTGACCGATACCTTATTCTCTTTGAAAGAAGCTACTGCGTCTTTGCGCCTTAAGGTTTTGTAACCAAGTGCTTTTTGATCTTCATTGTTGATGAAGTGAAGAACTTTACAGCCAACATTCTTCTTCCTCAAGTTGGTGAGGGAGTCACGTACTGGGATTCGTGCAAAGGAGTTAGTCACGTATTGGGATCCGTGCAACATCAAAGGATGGCATTCATATATTGAAGAGTTTAGAGGTTCTGAAGCGATAGAAGGTTTCTGCTGTGAGTTCATCTACAGGAATTGTAGAGTCTAGGGACAAAGGTTTTATACTAAATTTGAAACCTCTCTTTACTATAATGGATTGCTTTTCGGGAAGGTTTCCCCCTAGATTTTTTACTATAAAACTGGTTGGTTTTATTAGTTTTCCTAGATCATCATATCTTGTCTTATTTATTATTTTCGCTACATGATATTGATGTTTATTTGTTTTTAACAAGTTTTATTTATAATAAATATAATTAACAACTTGGGTTTAAAACTTGTTAATTCTATCAATTGGGGTCTAATTTCCCAACAAGTGATATCAAAGCAAGTTCATTCTGATTGGATTAATTTCCTGAGTGTGATCTATTGACCCATGTTGTCATGGATAGAGGACAATCTTTATTTATACCTCCTTTATTTGATGGAACTAATTATGCGTATTGGAAAGTTAGTATGAAAGTGTTTTTGTAGACTCTAAGTGAACAAGTATGGCAAGCTATTGAAGCCGGCAGGATTAAGCCAAAAGAATCGCCGGTGGATTGGGATGATACAATAATCATAGTGGCAAATTTCAACAGTAGGGCCTTAAATGCTTTGTTTTGTGGGGTGACTAATAAGGAATTCAAGAAAATATCATCCACAGAGGTTGCCAAGGAAGCATGGACCATTCTTGAGACCACCTATGAAGATACCAAGGCAGTAAAGACTATGAAGTTTTAACAACTCACTAGTAGTTTTGAAAAAATAAGGATGGAGGAGGATGAAACCTTTGATAAGTTTATGTTAAACTCAAGGATATTGTGAATTCTGCTTTCAACCTTGGAGAATGTATTGCTGAATCCAAAATTGTTAGAAAAATCCTTAGGTCCTTACCTAAAAGATTCCATGCCAAGATCACTGTCATTGAAGAAGTAAAGGACATTGATTAAATTCCTTTTACTGAGCTTATAAGGAACCTTCAAACGTATAAGATGGGATTAGGCTCAATAGGAAAAGGTGGAAAGAGTAAAAACTTGACTCTCAAGGGTATAAAGGAAGAGATTGAGGACTCTGAAGTTAAAGATGAAAGTGAAGATAAGTATAAGGATCTAACCTTCATAATTGATGAGATTATCAAGCTTCTTCAATTTAGGAAAAAGGATAAGGGCAAACCTCCTAGGAAACCTAAATCCTCAAGGAATGGCAAGAATGAGAAACCCCTTATTCAATGCCATGAGTGCAAAGGTTTTGGTCATATGAGAATAGAGTGTCCAAACTATCTCATGAAGGAAAAAACCAAGAAGTCAAAAGATAAAGGATTGGTTGCTACTTAGAGTGACACTGAGGATGACTCTTCTGATGAGTTTGTGGATGAATGTCGTCTCGTTATGGCCTTTGTTGCCTCAACTAATAAAGTGATTATGGAGAGTGCTAGTGACAATAAGGATTCTTCTAACGATGAAGTACCTAAGAAGATGATCCTTCAGGAAGCCTATGATAAGCTATGCACTGAATATATAAAATCTGAAAAGACTTCTCATCTTTGTAGAAAATAGCTTAATGAGATAAAAACTGAAAAGGCTGATTTATTAGTCAAACTAGATGAGACTATAAGGTTAGTTAAGACTCTTGTTATGGAGAACACCTCATTAGAAGAGAATGTGAAGAATCTTGAGGTTGAGCTTAGTTAAGCTAGAACTAAAATAGAAAGGATGTCTAGTGCAAAACTTGATGAGGTATTGAATGCTCAAAAGTCTAACTCTAATAAGACTGGCTTAGGATTTGTTGTTTACTCCAGTCCCTCCTCTTCCACGGCTTCTAGATCAAGAACTGTCTTTGTGCCACAATCTGAGAAATGTAATAAAGGTATGAAAGTCAAAACTGATTTGTCTAATTCTAAATCATTTTTTAGACATCATGTTTGTCACCATTGTAGTGCTTTTGGACACATTCGTCCTAATTGCTTTAATTTGTATCCTCATAAGCAATTATCCAAATGGTCACAGGTTTCCTCTCAAGGACCTGCATCTTTGTTTGGAGAGTTATTAAAAGTCTTGAGTTTTTTAACTCAATTTCAGGAGAATTCTAATTCTTTTATGTTCTTTAGTAGACATAATAGGACACATGCCTTTTCATTTTCACGGCCAAAGACTCGTGCTGTGTGGGTGAGAAAGGAGCCTAAAACTTAATTATATTTTTTGTTTGTCCTCTACTTTAAATTCTTTCTATCTAAAGTAGGACTCTCTTTACTTGATTTCTTATCTACTTTTGAAATCATGCTTTCATGTATCTGCATTTTTTTATCATGCCTTCATGCATATGCATCTTTCTTTCTGCTCTCATATTGTTTGGTTGTTTAGTTTTTATTTTGTTTTGTTTTCAAAATAAAAATAAAAATGAAAAATCAGAAAAATACAAAAACAGTATATGTTTTGTGTACTTTGGTATTTGTGTACCTTGGATAGCCATTGAAATAAAGTTTCTAAATTTTGTATCTTTTGTAACTTAGATGAGTATCTCAATGCACAACTAAGTAAGTGAGTTTTGTGGCTTTTGTTTATGATAAATAAGATTAAGTTATCTCTTGAAACTTAACACTCGTATCACTCTTTTTGACGGGTAGGACTAAAAAATCCTAAGAGAAAGGTATAAATAACTATCTCACTACTGTTGCTTGCCAATTATAATATGACACATGTATGTTTCAACATAGCAAAAGTGCAGTGTCAAAAACACATATGTGTTTCGGCATAGCAAAAGTGCAGTGTCTATGCTTAACATCTTAAGTATTTCTTTTCTCTCTTTTTATGCCCATGAATAATATGCTAAAAATAAAAGAAAATATGTAAAGAAAAATAAAAAGCAAAAAGATCAAAAATTCTTTAAATATGATTACAAGCGTGTTTTCTAGGAGATATAGGAGTTATAGAATGTATCTCAAAGGTGATAGTCTCCATCAAACAGTTATGATTGTGTGTGAGTTAAAGTTATTTTCTCATATCTCAGATCATCATAACATGTATACACATATACAATTTTGTGATATTTTTTCATACACAACACGCAATATTCTTTGCTACTTTTGATACATGTGTAGGTACAATGTGATTTGGCCATCACAAAGGTTTTTCATGTGCTATTATATACTCACTAAACTGTCTTGATTTATTTTTTAAATATAAAATTGATTAGACTTGTTTAGTATGTGTATGTGTTTTGGGATCTATATACATAACATTTTTTTTTTAGAGATTTGTTTTTCACATGTTATGCATATTTCTATTATCTTGTCATCCATAGCATCTTGTTTCATTACATTCATGCATTTTTATGGATTCTTTGTGCCCTCTTGATCATCCTTGATCATCTTTATGTTTCTCGGGTAAAACTTTCTAGCTTCTTGTACCCTTTGTCAATCATGACAAAAAGGAGGAGAAATTATGGAGAATATATGGTTTCTTTTTAAGATTCTACATGTTAGGAAGAGAAATACATTCTTTTGTAAGGGGGAGTTGTGTTTCATCTTGTTAAGCGAAGTGCTTACCTCCTTCTTCTTGTACCTTGGATCTTGTGACCATTGTTTACATACATTGTGCTTATCTTCTTTATATGCTGATTTATGTTTCTTTCACCTACCTTTACATGTGTTGTTTCTTTTCTATCTTCATACACATGTTTTTTATACTTGTATGCAACCTATTATTTCTGTTTCACACTAAGATGCCTTGATGTGTCATGACAAAAAGGAGGAGAAATTATGGAGAATATATGGTTTCTTTTTAAGATTCTACATGTTAGGAAGAGAAATACATTCTTTTGTAAGGGGGAGTTGTGTTTCATCTTGTTAAGCGAAGTGCTTACCTCCTTCTTCTTGTACCTTGGATCTTGTGACCATTGTTTACATACATTGTGCTTATCTTCTTTATATGCTGATTTATGTTTCTTTCACCTACCTTTACATGTGTTGTTTCTTTTCTATCTTCATACACATGTTTTTTATAATTGTATGCAACCTATTATTTCTGTTTCACACTAAGATGCCTTGATGTGTTTTGTTTAAGTGTTTTGGAAATACAAGTTGTCAAAGTCTTCCATGCTATAAACTCTCTTTTTGCAAATTTTTTCAAGAGTTTGTGTTAAAATAGATTTTATTGTATTCAACAAGTGAATATGAATTGAGTGATTTATGACTTCTCTCATATGTTCATTTGTTTGTTGTGGTTTTGTCATGGATTACCAAAGAGGGAGATTGTTAGGACATATATGATTCACATGTTAGAAACATATGTCACTATTTTATGTAGTTGACTAATCTTTTGACAAAACGCACCTTACTTGTATTTGGGTAGATCTAGGATGTGTTTAATACTTCAAGAAATCTTATTTCAAGTTCAAATGTTAAAGCCATACAAGTCTATCTAAGAATCAAGTAAGAAAGTGTTGAAATTTAAAACTCGATAGCTGCTCGACACCTCCTTGATACATGGCTATCTGTCGAGCTCTTCAGCTAATTCTTATCGCAATCTCGATAGCTTCTTGATAACTGGTCGATAGATCAAGAAAACTTCTGTCCCCTCGACACCTTCTCGACACCTACTCGAAACCTGCTATCTATCGAGATTATGAAAATTTAGATTTCTGTTTTTAGGCCAGGCTTTTGTATTTGTGTAGGATTTCTTTTCTCACAACTCTAGACCTATATAAGACTTATTTTAGAGACCGTCACATGAGAGAATACAAGAAGAACATATGCGAAAGGTGACCAATACCTTATTCTTTCTGAAAGAAGCTACTACATCTTTACGCCTTAGGGTTTTGTAACCAAGTGCTTCTTAATCTTCATTGTTGATGAAGTGAAGAACTTTGCAACCAACATTCTTCTTCCTCAAGTTGGTGAATGAGTCACATACTGGGATTTGTGCACAGGAGTTAGTCACGTATTGGGATCCGTGCAACATCAAAGGGAGGCATTCATATATTGAAGAGTTCAGAGGTTCTGAAGCGGTAAAAGGTTTCTGCTGTGAGTTCATCTACGATGAGTGTAGAGTCTAGGAACAAAGGTTTTGTACTAGATCTAAAACTTCTTTTTACTATACTGGATTGCTTTTCGAAAAGGTTTCCCCCCAGGTTTTTTACTGTGAAACTGGTTAGTTTCATTGGTTTTCCCGGGTCATCATATCTTATCTTATTTATTATTTCCGCTGCATGATTTTAACATGATATTGATGTTTGTTTGTTCTTAACAAGTTTTATTCATAATAAATCTAATTAACAACTTGAGTTTAAAACTTGTTAATTCTATCATCTGGGGTCTAAATTTCCCAACAGATGGAGACCCGAATCAAATTCAAATCCTTAGTTTTCTATCTTTTAATTAAAAAATACCCTTTGGATTAGAGTATTAGTAGCAAATACCAAAAAAAAAACCTACCTTTTCTATATTAAAAATTTGACACATGCTACAACCAAATGTTATAATATTTAGTATTATTTTATTTTAACCTCTCTTTTCCATTTTTCTCTCTCATCTGTTTGATACTAGATTTGGTTTGGCTAATTTGGGTTTGATGTTTGATTTGCGTTTAATGTTGGATTTGTGCTTGATCTGTTGGGTTTTGAGAAGAAAAAAACATTGAATTAGGGAGGAAGAGAGAACTTCGGGGTGGAAGAGTATGTAAAATCCGAAATGAATGAAAAAAGATTTTTTTTTAGTGTTATTTTAATGGGGTGATAATATTATTTTAATGTGTTGAATATTAATATATAATATGTATTTGGAAAAATAAAGTAAATTTTTGTGGGTTCAAAATTTTGGTTTAGCGCCACAGATGCTAGTGTAAGCATTTCATTTTATTTTTTGGTAACTTCTATTTTATTTTATTTTCTACATTGGTTTCCTAAACAATCAACTTTCGGTATAAAACGATGAGCCATTCTCCATTATGATTTGATGATTTTTAGAGAAACCCAAATGCATCTGGTGAGTCTGAAAGAACCAAAAAGAACACAAAACTTAAGATTCAAATTAAGAAAGTGAGAAAGAGTAATAGTGAGTGTGAAGAGAGGGAAATATGAGATTTGACAATTGCTATCTCTCCTGCTACAATGATGAGTTTCTTTGAGGGCTCCTTGTACGGTTTGGAAGCCGGTGGAAGCTACTCCAGTGGTGACTTAAACCAAGATAAAGATGATTCTAACACTGAGAGTGAGAATGCATCTATTTTGAATAGTGTAAGCTTATCTCTCTCTCTCTCTCTCTCTCTCTCTCTCTCTCTCTCTCTCTCTCTCTCTCTCTCTCTCTCTTTGTGTATGTTTGTTTGTTTTGCTCTCTGATATAGATTTGGATCAGTATGGGTAGCACCTAGCCCTGTTTTATTAAGTTCTTATTTTTTATCCAAATTGAATGTTGTCTAGAGGATGTAGCTTCAACACTTTTCTCATCCGCAGCATCTGTTGGTCTTTAATGCAAACGAGAGAGGTGGAGTTTCTTGTCGGGGGTGTTGGGAGCTAGTATGGAGTCCTAGCTACAATTGTATAACATACAAATCTTTCTACCACTATAAATCGTGTGTAGAACTACCCCTTGAGTTGCACCATCCCTTGCACCCAAATCATCCTCTTATTCTCACCAATGAAATGAAAAATCTTGGCATCAAAGAATAAAATAAATGCGTAGACTGCAATGAATTTCATTTCCAATAAATTTATCATTGTTCCCATTGCAACTTCAGCATTCACAGCGGATGTTCTTCTTTCCCACTCACCATCAAATTTGTAGTGCACAAGGACCACAACCACTTATTGACCCACATTTGGAAGCTAATGAAGTTCACATGCGACTTTTGTGGCAAAGAAGGTAATCTCCCCTTTCTTTGTGTCCCATGAAATTTTGGTATACATACAAGTTGTGCTGCTTGCCTACCCATAGTCAAAGTTACACGTCACAAGCACCCTCTCCAGCTCACCCATTCTCTAGAAATCTATCAATCTAACTCTCGAATTTGTCTACTATGTGTTAAAAAAGTGGACACACATTTGGTATACTATTGCTCAATATTTGATTTTATTGCCCACCTTTGTTGTGGTATGAACCCTAGAAATAGGAGTACATAAATCTGCAAGAACTTGTAGAGGAGCAGCTCCATCAATCTATTGATTCAACAACTTATAAAGTCAAAAAATTCATAGTGGGGGAGGACAAAACCAAAATAGCCATAAAAATCAAACACTTTAGTCACAAGCATGTTTTAAAGCTTATTGACGAGATTCCAAATAACCCAAAATGCAATGGGTGCTTTTGAGACATTCTTTCTTCGTTTTATAGTTGTACTGAATGTAACTTATTTCTTTATAATTCTTGTGTAGAATTACCCAAAATAAAACGACACCCACTCACCCTCAATTATTGGAGCCATTCTTTTTCTTGTGCATTTTGTGCTAAATAGTGCAATGGCCTACGCTACAATTGTCAATTATGCAACTATGATCTCAATGTTCAATGCAGTTTGATCTCAGACACCCTTACTCATGCCTGTCATGAGCATTTTCTTTACCTCTCCAACACAAACACTAAATAGGAGTGTAGTAGTTGTGGTGAGCATCGATACTGAGTATTCTATTGTGCCACTTGTGAATTTGTTCTAGATTTCCGATGTGTTGCACTACCACAAACTACATGGTACAACTAACATGAACATCCCTTCACTCTCTATTATAAACCTGAAGATGACTCGGGAAAATATTACTGTGATATTTGTGAAGAAGAATGAGATCTCAAGCAATGGTTTTATTACTATGCAGATTGCAGTTTTCCTGCTCATCTAGAATGTATTCTTGGAAAAAAAATGTCAAGTAACACATATAATGACCACCAGTTGGAAGATACTACACTTTAATTTGATTATCACCCACAAACAATTACTTTCATTGAAGAAATAAAGACTCTTATCAATGCCAAAAATGATCTATCAATTTGCACACTATAATTTCAACGTTCATTATAATTGTTTATAAAAAGATAAAATTTGCCTTGTTTGTATCATTGTTATTGATACCATTTCGTTCTGGGTGGAACGGCCAGAATTTTTTGTACTAGTATGCAAACTGGTACTAGAATACTCTACGTTCCACCTCGATTTAGATTTTGGGCCGTTTCGAGCCATTCCAGTCATTCTGGACAATTTCGGCCATTGTCGACTGTGATGTAAATTTCGTCTGGTATAGGATTTAGCCTGTTATTAAAAATAAATAAATAAATAAAAATTAAAAAAAAAAAAAAAAAAAGTAAAGGTCCAAACGATGCCGGCCTACTGTTTGCCTGAATGAACCTAGCGTCCCAACCCACTTCTTCATCTTCTTCTTCTTCTCTGTTTTGTATCCACTGGTTAGTGGGACTGGTCTTTTGTTCTATTAATTTCTATTGTCTTGACTATTGAGTGTCTTGGTGTCTTCTAGAGTCTAGTTCCTCTTTTATTGATTTAAAATTTCAACTTTTCTGAGCCCATCACGTGAGTAACTTTGGAAATGACAAAGAAAGTTTTTAAAAAAAAAATCCAAAGCAAATGTCAGTCAGAGGTATTATTTTTATTTTCCTCATTGTGTACAATGGTTTATATCTTTATTGTTAGGTTTTAAAGACTTAGGATTTGATGTATTTAGAACTCTAATATGTAATGTTGGCAAACTATGATCAAAACAATATGTTTAGTCTTGTTTAAGCTTGCTCAAAGTTGTGCGTTTATGTAAAGTTTGAATCGAGTGGCTGCAGAAAGTATTAGTGACTTTCGGCCTGGCTCGATCGATCAAAACTTAAACTCGATCGATTGAATATCAGGCAGAACATTTTTTCTACAGAATTTTCAACTCAGCCCAAGCCCATTAAGGATTAGGGTTTTAGATCTAATTCTCCTAGTATATAAAAAAACCCTAGCCACGTTTTGGAGTGCAGTCAGAGTTGCTCTAGTTGTATTATTGCTCATACTTTGTGGTTTGTGTGAATCTCTTGTGAGATCCTTAAGGAGTTTTCCTTCACATAAACTTAGGGTTTTCAATGTAGAAATATTATCAACACCTTGATGATTAACTCAGTTGCTACCATTGAAGTTTAAAGGAAAAACAAGCGGGGGTGCTTGTATCTTGTGGAGAATCCAAAAAAGAAAGAGTCTATGGATTCAAAGCTTGCACGTGGTCGTGTCAATAAGTTCTACTGGTAGATAGTATTAGGAAGTCAAGCGAGGGAGCATGTAAGTCCTTTTGTATGAACTTCGATTCTTTTATATGGTGGATTCAAGTTTATCTTGAAGATAGTTAGGTCAAATCCTCCTCAGGTTTTTACCGTGTGGTTTCTTGGGTCATCATATCATTGTGTCATTTATATTTCCACTACTTTATATCTTGATATGATTATTTGATTGTGTTAACCTAGATTTGCATAATTTGACTAAGTTAATCACTTGACTAATAAACTAGGTTAATTCAATTGTTGTGTTTTAAGGGGTCTAAAAATTGTTCATTTATATTAATATTAATTTATTTTAAAAAAAGTATTATTATTAGAAAAAATTTATATTGATAACATTTTCATAATACTTACACAGCAAATTGTAAGTAATAGGTTGATATTAGCTGCTATTGGTAAACAAAAAGTAATTTTAATTCTAGGTTTAAATTAAAACTAATAACAACTAGACACTTATGATTTATTGTGAAAATATTGTAAACGTAGCATTTCTTTTATTATTATAGTTTTAAGATTCATATACTAATTAAAATGTTAAGAACTTTTGTGCTTTGACTTTCACATTAATTGTATTTTTTAGGATTATCCAAAATGTGAATTTTATTTGTAGACAATTGTAAATAAATATTTTTTAATTTTACTTGTTTATATATATATATATATATATATATATATATTTTTTTTTTTTTTTTTTTTAAGGAACCCCAAAACACCCTAAAAATGATAGGTTGGAATAGGCCGGAATTGAAATATTCTGTTTCATTAGACAAACCGAAACAGGATCTGAAATGGAATTAATAACATTGGTTTGTATATTTATCATTTAGGTTGAGCCTTTTGTTCTTTATTGTTGAATCTAGTGTGTTATTATGGCTGTCTATTGGTATTAGGATTGCTATGTTGTACCCCCACAAAACAATTAACATGTTGTCACATTTATTAAAGTGGGATTTTAATTGTATAATCAGCCTTATTAAATCTTTCTTCTCAAAAAAATAAGCTTGCTAAATCTTCATTTTTCCTACTACTACTAACCCATGACGCACCAAATTTATACAAAAACAATAGTACAATCATCTATTATTACACATAATTAAAATTTCCTTCAATGCTAACAAACCAAACAATATAATTAAATGGAGCTTGTGCCAAAAAAAAACAATATAATTCAATGCTTCAAATAAAAATTTAGCTTGTGCCAAATTCAAAATTATAAAAAGAGAAATAAGGGATGGAGAAATCTATGTTATAGCTTCGTGAAAATACATACATGAACAAAAAAATTGCTACAACTACCATTGGTCCATTAGCATTGAAATTACTTTCATGGTCACACGTTAAATCTCACCCATGTACGTATATTGCTAATAAACAAATTGCAATAAATATTTAATCATCTAAACCTTAATTAAGTAGAGAAGTTTTTTTTTTTTTTAGAAGAATTAATTAGAGAAGATAATACAACACATTTGCACTGTAAATAAGAATACATCATATATCTATTCAACATAAAACATAGTGTGATGTAACAAAACTACACAATGTGCTGCCCTACCACCCAAAACTATGCAATGTGTGGATAAGTTGTGCTGAGACTTTCTATGGAAATCAACAGACAGCAAGAAAAAAAATGCACTTAGTTGGAAGAAAATCACCGAGACTAAGAATGAAAGAGGTCTGGGCCTTCAAGCAGCTAAGAAAAAAAATACTGCTCTTCTAGCCAAGCTTAATTGGAGATTCCATCAAGAGGATTCTTTATGGGTTCGTGTCCTTTTCCCATAAACACTTGAATCATAGAAGGAACCTTCACTCCAAGTCTAGAATCTACTCCACGACTTGGTCTGCTCTCTTATGGCATGTTTGGATGTTTAAAAAAGGAGGGAGAGTAGAGTAGAGGGAGGAAGAGTAATGCAATTACCTTGTTTGGAAGTTTTTTAAAGAATGAGGGGGAGGGGTTTGAAGGAGTTTGGAGGGGTTTGAACTCCCTCTAGCCCCCCTCTAGCCCCACAATTTTAATTCTCCCAAATTAGAGAGATTTGGAGGGGGAGTAGAGTACATAAACTATTGATCAAGTAAATTACCTAATTTATCCTTATTATATTAACAAAATTACACAAGAGAAAGGGCTAATTACTCGCTTCCCCCTTACTAATTTTAAAAACATTCAAATAAGGTGGAGGTGAATCATTCTCCTCTACTCTCCTCCCTATTACTCCCTTTCCCTCTACTCCCCTCTACTCTCCTCCCTCTCTAAACTTCCAAACAAGCCATTAGGTGAAGAAGTAATCAAGAATGGTATTAAGTGGATAGCAAGTAAAAATAGTTGCTCATCTCTCTGGTTTGATAAATGGATGAGTAAATGGCCTTTAAGAAGTCTCATTGTAGGGCCTCGCAATAGAGGGGAGAAAGCCCTTCTTCTCAAAGATTTTATCCAACACAACCATTGGAATTGGGGGAGTATTTCCTTTGTGATCCCTCCTAATTTGCTGCTGAAAATAAAAGCAACACCGACTCCCTTATTTGCAGATGGTAAGGATCGTATCTCTTGGGCTTCCTCTCCAAGTGGAGAGTTTGAGCTTAAAGGGAGCTTGTTCGCTGGTAAAGATACTGCCCAAGCTGGCACCTTTATGGGAAGTCGGGTTTGGAAAACTGCCACTATTCCCAAAATCAAGTGCTTTCTTTGGCAATGTGTTCATCAAAGCAGTGTCAAAGCCACATTAGGACCCTAGGGGGCCTTGGTCACCCCCCCCCCCCCCCTCCCCCAAATTTTTTTTTTTTTGAAGTCGATAGATACTATCTATATATATATATATATAAGAGTTATCTCTTCTAAAAGGAAAAAGAAAAAAAAAAGTATAATAGTAATCCATTATTATAGCCCCTTTCGGTTAATTTTTTTAATATATATTTTATGAATACATTTTGGAAAAAAGAAGACTTGTATAGAAATTAAGTGTTAGGAATGCTATAAGCATAAGGATAATAATTGGTGTATTGAGATTTAGTTAGTTAGTTACAATTCTAAGCATGTTAATCACATTTAGCACATGTTAGAATTATTAATACACATGGGGAATAATAGAACCAATAGGATGAGGTCATGTGGGCCAATGAGATTAGAGCTAGTCTCCTATAAATACATGATTGTAATTCAATATTAGAATATCAATGAAGTATAAACCAATTTGTTAGTGCATTAGTGCATCTCTCTCTCTCTCTCTCTCTCTCTCTCTCTTAATCTCTCTATTTCTCTATGGAGGGTGACTACCTCGAATTAAGTCAATTTCCCTACAATCCCCATCAATTCCCTTATAATTCCTACCCATCCCCATTAGGAACCACCGGGTTCCTAACAAGTGGTATCAGAGCCGTTGATCTTGAGATGAACAATTGTGATGAAAGAAAACTTTTGAAAAAAATACAAGAATTGTTGAACAAAGCCATAAAAGAATCCAAGGATATTTCAAAGAAGATGGAGGCCTTGGCTAAATCTAACATGGCCATGAAGGCATTGGCTGAATCTAACATGGCCATGAAGGAAGAACTTTCAAGAGTGCAAGAGGATTTTGAAAACATGTCCGAAGAAGAGTTACAATCTCTTGATTCAATGAAAGTCGAAGAACAAATCAAGTTCCAAGAACCCATTCTTGATGCACCAATGGAGGCTTCCATTCAAGAGTCTATGATTCAAGAAGTGGCAATCCAAGTGTCGGTGATCCAAGAATCCAAGATACAAGCGCCAACAATTTTAATGGCTCTAGAATCGAATGAGGTCTTGAGGATACAAGAACATTTCAAGGTTGAGAGAACTAATGAGACCTTGAAGATTGAAGAACCATTGAAGGCTCAAGAATTCGAGCAAATTTTGAAGATCTACGAAGAAGAAACCTTCATATGCACGGGATCGCTTGTCAAAGAGAAATGCATGAATATGGTGATCAAAATGTCACTACGGTATTGGTCCATTGGAAGATCTCCTTTGATGAAGATGTTATTTCACAACAACACCTTGTGGGCAAGGTGTTTTCAAGGGGAGGGAAATGTTAGGAATGTTATAAGCATAAGGATAATAATTGGTGTATTGAGATTTAGTTAGTTAATTACAATTCTAAACATGTTAATCACATTTAGCACATGTTAGAATTATTAATGCACATGCGGAATAATAGAACCAATAGGATGAGGCATGTTAATCACATTTAGCACATGTTGGAATTATTAATGCACATGGGGAATAATAGAACCAATAGGATGAGGCCATGTGGGCTAATGAGATTAGAGCTAGTCTCCTATAAATACATGATTGTAATTCAATATTAGAATATCAATGAAGTATAAACCAATTTGTTAGTGCATTAGTGCATCTCTCTCTCTCTCTCTCTCTCTCTCTCTCTCTCTCTCTCTCTCTCTCTCTCTATGGAGAGTGACTACCTCTAATTAAGTCAATTTCCCTACAATCCTCGTCAATTCCCTTATAATTCCTACCCATCCCCATTAGGAACCACCGGGTTCCTAACATTAAGATATAACAGTTCAAGAACTATACCTAAGTTTTGCCAATTACTACTTCCTTTTATGGCTTAAGTGAACAAGGGATGGGAAGAGATTGTGGAAAAACACTTGTTTCGTTGTTTGGTGGGTGGAAGGAAAAATGAAGAAGGGGAAATTTTGATTTTTTTCCTTGTTTGATTGGTGAAAGTGAAGGAAAGGGAAGGGGAAATTAATGATACAATTTTCTTTTCCTTCATATCTATTACTCCCTTTCTTTCCAATTTGAAAGGGAAGAGAGAGAGATTATAAGTGAATGTTTAGTTTTTATTTTTTAATTTTTAATTAAAAACTAATTCATAATATAAATCATTTCTTTTCACTTTTACCTACTAACCAAACAAC
Organism: Quercus variabilis; assembly: GCA_030445155.1. Classification (NCBI taxonomy): domain Eukaryota; kingdom Viridiplantae; phylum Streptophyta; class Magnoliopsida; order Fagales; family Fagaceae; genus Quercus; species Quercus variabilis. The sequence goes on from CP129451.1 coordinate 7,446,866, forward strand.
ATGAGAATATAAATTTTTTCCTTCTCTTCCCATCCCTTTTCTTCCCCTAACTCATTTTCCTTCTCTTTATCTTTGTCTCCATTTTGCCAAACATAATGTAATCCCAAATCTTGTCAAACAAAAGCATAAGGCCTAATTGGTGTTTCTTGTATGTCAATGTGCAGATTCTGATATTGATGTCAATCCAAGTTAAGCTTCCAAATGAAGTGTTGGCTAGTTTGGGGTGTACCCAATTTGGAAACCTTGTCATTGTCTCAAGATCCCCTTCAATGTTGTAAAGCTTTATGACTTATGATGCTTTTCAGTACTTTAGTTTTCCAGATGTAACTATAACTGGTTTTATAGTTTTTTTTTTTTTTTTGTTAATTTTATCAATTATTGGAATATTTAATTTTGTTTACTTATAATTTGGATTAAATCCATGCATCACATTGGTTTAGTAATATAATACTATCTCTATATAATAATAACCATGTCCAACATGCTCTGATTGTGTAAGTGGATGCCCTTTCCCTTTCTTTTTCTTTTTTTCCTCATGAACTCATACATAACAAAAACATACTCTAAGCAACAACCCAACTTGACACCCTATGGGTTCTTTCTTTTTATTTACAATACCCAGGCCCAAATAGAAACAAAAATTCTAGGCCCTATACTTGTTGTTTGGTGGACTGAGCTTAACTCACCGTAGCTATATTAGGTTGATTATGAACTAAGTTGTGCATAAAGACATGGCTCCTACAACACATATACATCCATACATACAAAATATATACGTATTGTACAGTAAAGAACAGTAAAGGAATTGTAAAAGTTAAATAAAACGTAAGGGATCCTTAGAAAATAAGATGATATTTCATGGTATTAAGTTTTAGTACATCAGGTTTTTCTCCACTAGGATATGTCTCAAGGTCCAAATAATTTCAAAAATAACAGACTTGGAAAGCTCTTTCTAGGCTTCTAGGACTTGTGAGATTTAAATCCCCTTAAATCCAAGTGTATTCTTTAGTGCCTGCCTTAGGATCCCTCACAATGTTTTCCCTATTTTCTTCCTTTTTGAATTCTAAAGGAGTTTTTTAAAGTATCTTTTTGCTCTACTTCACTATTGCTGAATGGCTTTTACTATTGGCTCCATCCCTTTTTACAGTGCCTTCCTATGGTTTTTGGTTTACCACTGATTCCCTCCATTTGCTGCCCTGGGTACCAGAACCAATGTTGTGTTAGCAACATTGGTGGCTAGTCCCTTCCTTATTTTCTAATTATTTTCCCCTTTTGAGGTTTCCCACCCAAAAGTCACTAGTTGACCTTCCTCTCTTGGGAGGTTCTAAAGGTTGGCTTTCAATTCTCCCTTTTCCTAAGCTTCTAAATGCTACTTTTCATACCCACCTTTTGGTTGCTTTACCTTTCTTCATTTTCTCTATATGGGCAAATTCCTCTCTGTCAGGCTAAAAGATCCTCAGGCACCTTCCTTCATGGTCCATTTTCCTGCATTCCCTGAGATACTAGACTTCTTTTCATGAAGTGCTGATTTGATTTCTAAGTCATCAATCCTTTTTCTGAATCATGGGCGGCTGATGGGACATGCCCGTCCTTGTTCTTTGTGTTCATGGGTAGAGGTATGCAGTCAACTTGCCAACCCGCCAAAACCGACCCGACCCAACCCAACCCGCCTAGTTGGGTTGGTTTTTAGGATTTGGTGGGTTGGGTTGGGTTACAAATTTTTTTTTTATAGCAGGTTATATTATATAATTAATAAATTTTGTTTAAATAACCAACTCTTCCTCCTATCCAATATAAAAGCCAATATTAATGTATATCAGATCATATATTAATGTATAACTAAGTTGAAATATTAGTTCACATATTGATGTATATTTTGTTTATCAACTCAGGTGGCAGATATGATTTTTTTTTTTTTTTCCTCAATTCAATAATAATAGTAATTAAAAAAAATTATCCAACCCATGGGTTCAACTCGACCCATGTAGGTTAGGTTGGACTTACGTAATGAGTTGGGTTAGATAGAATTTTTTTTAACCCACCATAATGGATTAAGTCAAAAAATCCCCTTAACCTGACCCATGCACACCCTTATTCATGGGCATGCACTCTTGAACTATCCCCATCTCAACTGATCTCCTTCTGCATACCCCGAGGATCCCAGGTTTCTAGGAATCGCCAGGTGTCCTGTTTCAACTCCCTTTTTGAGATCCTCTACAAATTTCTTTTCCAAGGGGACTGAGCTTCATTTTTTTTTTTCCTTTATCTTTACTTCCTAAGGCCCAAAGCTTACACATTCATGGGTTTGGACCTCTTCCTACTTATTTTAAGTAGTCCTTAACTAGCGGGTTTAGGCCTTGCCCCTTCTTTGAAAGCCCAAATGGTTCTTAAATTCCAATTTTGTAGTGGTTTGGGCCTTGATACAATACTTGTGATATTTTAGACCTCAACACACCCAAAGAAAAAATCTTCAAATCTCGAGTTAGGACTTAGAGAAAATTATACCACCTCAACATTAAATTGATCAAACAAAACCACAAAAATTTCAAGAATCCATTAACCCCATCAATGCCATATAAGCATCCCGAAGACTTTCTTGAAGGAATAATGGTATGGTTATTACAAATTTTACTACATGAAACTTACAAACTAAAGTGTAACCAATTATCAAAACACATTTCAAAGATTCATTATTTAGTAATTGAAGTCCATCAATCATATACATAGCTACATCAGTTTATACAGTAAAACTTGTAGTACCTATAGTATTTTCATTTTTAGAAAACTTTTCATAACAATAGAGCTGCAAGAATCAACATAAATATCCTCATAATTGCGAGAGCTCAAATGAGTTTTATTATTATTAAGCTAAACAAGCTCGCCCTTCTCAAGTTCGAAGTAGTTTTACCACTAAAGTTTTTTTTTTTTTTTTTTTTTGGGTAAACTGGATAATATATTAAAACAAACTAACTGGTATCCACCACCATATTACAAACACGATCTTGGGTTAAACCCAACTTGTCCGAGTGCAAATGCTTAACAAAAGTTTTACCACTAAAGTTGCTTGAATAAAAGTATTACCATGGCATTTACTTCGCAACAATGCATCTCATTCTTCATGAATCAAGAAAACCAGACTATGTAAAAGAATCTACTGGCTAGTAAGATATATCACTTGCGTTATCTTTCATAAGCGAACTGCAAACTTTTATTACGAAACTATGTGGAATAAAGCATCAGGAAAGGAAAGCAATTGAAATATGATCCAGAAAACAAACAAGGCTTCGAAAATAAATAAAAAATGTATTTTGAAATCGGCTCTTTTGTAAGTTTGAATAACAAACAGTTGCTCTCCTTAAGTTTTTTTTTCCCCCTTCTAGTTATTGAATACAACCCAATATCACATCCTTCCTTGCAATTTATTACAATTGTGATTTTTTTTTTTTCTGTTCTTTTTTTTTTCTCTTTTGATAGATACGATAAAATTCTAACATATAATGTCCGCTCCATAATAATTACTCTTTATCATCAAATTAATATACCAATTGATTATTAGTATAAGTAAAACTCGAACTCCTAAATCTCTTACTTGACGACAGAAAAATTTTATTAATTAAGTTAACTAAAATTCACATAAATTTTAATACCATAAAAAATTATCATTATTTGTAAAAAATTATCATTATTCTAACTTTAATGTCATTTGTACTTCACTCACTTCCAGTAAAGAGTGTTCACATATATTATAGTGAGAGTGGATTGCAAGCAACATAGATTGAAGAAGGCGACATGACGGATTTATGTGAAGACAAAAAAGTGGACATAGATGCCACTCAATTACGTAAAGTCGAGAACTGTGGAACATCTTGCAATAATTCACAACTATGCCTGTTTTGGCTTATTTTCTAGTTTATTTTGTTTATTTAACTAAGTACTTCATTTTTAAAATTAATTAACTAATTAATTAATTAAAATTAGTCCTGTAATTTTGGGAAATAAAAATAATTATTACTATAATTATTTTACACAGTTATGCTTTTGTGCAAGCAATGGGTGTTCATCTTTGTAAACTTCTATTTTACAAAGAAAAAAATAGTTAAATACGGAGTTTTTTTTTTTTTTTTAACTCTATTAATTAATAGGAAAATAGGGAAAAGAAAAATAATTGTGGTTTGGAGAAGGATTTTTTTTTTTTTTTTTTTCCTTTGATTCCAGATTGGAGAAAGAAGTTAAGGATAAGGGAGAAAGTTAAATTTATTTTTGAGCTTATATGAACTATAAAGGCCGTTGTCCTTTTTTTTTTTTATGTTTATAATTTTATTTATTATGTTATTTAAGGAGAACTTCATTAAAATGTGAAATACTGAAATGTCACCTTCAGCCCCAATTAGTGACACTATGCCAAGACTCAAAGGTCCCAAAAAAAATCTTTTGCGTGAGAGGAAAAAATAAAATAAATAAATAAAAATATGTGGATGAAAATTGAAAGGGTCCCAACTCCAATGGTTGATTGAAAAGAATCAAGCAAATATGAGGTTAAGATTTTTATTCTGCGCCTGTGTGGTTGTGTAGAATCAAAAGATTGGACCATTTTACTTGTTCGCATCAGATTTTCCACTTCCCAAAATAAACAAAGGTTGTGGTGACCACTCATTGCTTGCATTCTCAACCACATTGATATCATTAGTTTCCTTGTTTTGTCCAGATATCCTCTATGATTGAGGATGAGGTGTACTATTGCTTTCTGCTGGATCTCATTCAATCCTTGTCTCCAACTCTATCCGCTAATATTACCCCCAAAAACAATTTTAGGACCACTAATTAAAAATATGGTGAACCCTTGTCGGTAAAGGTGATGGAGGGGAAAAAATGGAAAATTTTGACTATTTAATTGATTGTCTTAGATACTATTTCTATGTTGAACTTTTTGGCATTGGATAGAAATCTAACCAAGAAACTCAAATTCAAATGATAAATCCAAGTTTTTAAAACTTACAATATTAGGTTTTAAAAATTAATACAAATTCAAATTCTTCTAAAATATGCACCTTACTATTTTTTTAGAGATATGCTAGATATATTAGCTCATAATATAAGCACAAACCCTAGACTTTTAGTACAACCCTAGACTTTTAGCAAAAAAGTTATTTTACCACCAAAGAACCAAAAAATTATGTGTTATTAGAAAAGTTAAAGTTAATTTTTTTGCAACTACAATAAACTGATATAAATACCAGTTGATTGTAAAGAGTTACTAAAAATAAAATACAATATTTTATTAAGATTCTCCATCTTCCATTAATTAAAAAATTCAAATTCTGTCTCTTACTTTATTATTTTAATCAGTTGTTTATATTATTTTAAATGAAGTGATAAAAAAATAAAACATTTAATGTTTAGCGTATTGTAAAGTAAGATGGTAAAATAAATAATGTAGTTTTTTGAAGTGCTAAAAGCTAAATTTTTTAGCACTATTACTTTGAATGCTCTAATTTCATCCCAAAAAAAAAAAAATCTTGACCAATATAATATTAAAAAACAATATTTTTTTTTCGTAGTTGATAGATGATTGCATCTTAATGTATTAAGAAATAATGATTTTGTGTATTTATAATTTATCAATACTATATAGATGCCTATTTAGAGTTTTTTTTTTTTTTTTTTGCTTATACTACGGCCTCTTCTAACTTAAAATCTTGGATCCGTCTCTGTACAAAACTCTATATTGTAAATAATTTACACATAAAATAAGTTCTTCTCGCTTGAACTTTGTTTTGTTGAAAGAGGAAAATCTGCAAGAAGCTCACCAATTTCGTCTCCTTCCAAACAATTTTCCATAAGAACCCTATGATAAATGAGAAAATTTTGGTAATTATAATTTTTTTTCCCCAAATTGAAAAAAAGAAGGAAAATGTTAAGTATTATAGTTGTGAGAAGACACATTATGACTTATTGAAACATAGATAAACAAATCACAGAGATAAAATCAAACTATTTATTTTAACTGGCCTAACACAATGTATTGCAAAAGAATCAAAATCTTCTTAATTAATTGATATTATAAATGTAATTTTCAATCAAAATAGTCCATGGATGATATGAGAATCAGAATTTGTGACTTGTTCTCCCGTTGATTAATGTCTGAACAAAAATTTGACTATTACTGGTTAGAAGAAAAAATTGAACTCATAAAATGATGATTTTGCATTATCTTGTCTATCTTCTTGCATGCTGAATATGAATATCTTTTAAAATATAAAGCAAGCTCATCATAATCTACACCAATACACCATGTTGCTTTTTGTCAAAGAACATAAACAATTGAATTTGTCAATTAGGGATGGTTCAGTTGATTGGCTTAGGCATTTTGTCTAACTCACCTAGATTTGAATTCCGTTGTCAGCAGTCCTTTGTTGATGAGCATCTATAAACATTAACCTGCAAGTCTTAACGTGAGCCCTCCTCAAAAGTTGGCATAACTTAGCTAACTCTATTTGTTGTTTACCAAAAAAAGTAAAAAAATAAAACATAAATAAAGTAATAAACAGTTGAATTTTTTGTCAAAGAAAAGGAAGACCGGTTTCTGAGGAATACGTTGGAAGTGTGATTCAAAATGCACCTGGTCTACCTGATTTTGTGGCTAACCAATACCTGTGTCCCAGCAAAATTAATTGTTTCATAAGACTTTTTTTTATTGCAGAGAATCATAGAATGAGGTCCATAAAAGATACAATTATACAAAGCTTTCAATGTTGACAATGTGGGGTCCACTAATCAGGGCCACAAAAAATGGGGCCCACTTATCCCATATCTTTATCATTTAACAACATCAATTTCAAGAAAACAAACCCTTACCAACCCCAATCCCAATGGCAAGGGCTGATCCCATTTCATTCCTTGTCACTTTTGGCTTTGCCCATTCCCAAATTCAAGCTTAATTTTCTGATATTTCAGCATTCATTTTACTATGTTGAGATTAGGTGCAATAGCAATAAATAATTGAAATTAAAAGTTAAAAAAAAGAATTTTTAATTTCAATTATTAAATAAAAAATATTAAAAATAAGTAAAAGTTTAAAAATAAAAATATTTATAAAAAAAAATTGTGAAGGGAATGAGATAATTGCCCGGATTCCAATCCCACTTCACTAGCATATGGGTGATCTCATACATACAGCCATACTGAGGTGAAGTGGGAAGGTGTTAAAATAGTACAATATTAATTTTTGTGTTATTCTCATACTTGAAAACTCATAGTTTACTCTTGCCCAAAATGAAAAAAAAAATGATTTACACCAACATGCTCTTAAGTTTATTGAAAGGAAAATTATATAAATTTTATTTTAAAAAATTACAAACTGACATAGTAATGAATGTAATTTATATTATTTTCAACAATATTATAAATGAATGTTTAAATTATTTATGTGATTGGTGACACATCAATTTTTAAAACTTACGTAGTAAAATTTGTAACATCCTTAGTATTACTCTTGATTTCTATAAATGTAACATATAAATCATGTATGACTTTCACAATAAAATATTAGTATATTTTTTATAGAAAAAAATATATTCTCATTCAGACTATGGATGAAATGACACTTCTCCTCAGGGGTTTATATAAATGACACCTCTTCTTTACTTACCTTATTCTCAAAAAAAATAAATAAATAAAGGGCACCCCTTCTCAAGGTTTGTATAAATGAGTCTGAATATATATATATATATACACACTATTAGAAAAGTAATGATATAATAGGATATGATTTATCATTGTACTTATAAATATCTCAAGAAGATGAGTATTATTTATACAAATGTTTGAGGGAGTTTCATTTTTATAAATATGAAGGAAGGTTGGTTTGATTTACTCAAAATAAAAATTTACCATCACTGTTACGGGTGGAGTTTTAAAAAATGTATTTATATACTTTGTCTTTGACCCACATATATTTTTTGATAATTCAATAGTTATAATAGGAATGATAGATTTTTGTTTACATCAGAAATGAGAGAGTTGACATTAGGATGTCTAGGAAACACGAGCATAAAAATACAATTCTGGATGCAACCTTTAAGCTATTGGGAAAAATTTTAGTTGTCTTTCTTTTTGGAAGAAAAATTGAATTGACTTTAGTTTCAGAGGAATATATTTGATTGTTATGATGTAAGTTTGATTTTTTTTTTTTTTGGTAATTTACTGGAAAGTTGAATACTTTTTTTTTTAAGAGATAAGAATAATACCTATTCAATTAGTCTTCATTCAACTACCACCCCTCGTAAATATCTTATTTTTAGAAGGGGGGAAAGATTATTTGAACCAAGAGAATACTAATTACTAAAGTAATTAGTAATTTTATCACACAAACGAATAGTATGATAATAAGTTAATTAGCATTAATATAGATTTGGCTAACTTGGTAGATTTGAATTTTATATATATATATATATATATATATATATATATATATATATTTTATCTCTTTTTCTTTTACATATCATATCCATTAATCCTATGTAAACTTGGAGAACAAATTGTGCAATTTGACAAATATCACATATTATACTTTACTTCATGGATAATTCCGTCACTTTGTAAGTTGTAACTACAGTATAATAAAATTTATCATTTCCTTTACATCATTCTTAATTTAATATTAAGTTATTTTTTGAAACTTGAATTATTAAAAAAAATAATCTATTTAATTATTACTTTTTTTTAAAAAAAAATCAGTAGAAATTACAAGTATGAAATGAAACACCACAAACGATATCATTAACTTAAACGATATTATCCTTCTCCCCCTAACTGTCGTGAAGCTTGAAACTTTGGTTACATCGAAAGCTCTACAGTTTGCTGCTGATCTGAGTTTGAATAATGTCATCCCAGAGGGAGATTCAGAGATGGTTATAAATGCTTTGAATGCAGACTCGTACACTTTAGCATCCTTTGGTTTATTTAGTCAAGATGTTAAATGTTTTGCAAATTTATTTCATTGTATTAGGTTTTCACATGTTCGTAGAAAGGGAAATAGTGTAGCCTACAACCTTACTCGACATGCACAACATGTCATTGGTTTGCAAGTGTAAATAGAAGATGTCCCATCGTACACAGGTAGTTTTGCCTACTATTTAATAAAGTTCAAAGTCTTGATTCCCAAAAAAAAAAAAAAACCTTAAACAGTAAACCCCATTTTTAATAACCATTATTCTAATTGAGAACGTATTAAACACATTGAATATATACGCCCACAAAAGTAATCTACCTTCTGGACCTTTTGGTCAGCCAATCTTATAATAATTTTCTTTTCTAAAGCCAAATAATTGTAATCATATGCTATTGTTTTGTTTAATACTTATGTACGATAAGCGCTATGTATGATGCATCAAAATTCTAATAATAATTTTAAAAAAAAAAAATTGCAAATATCTAAAACTTTCAAGCTTCCATCAAAGCTTCGAATTTATTACATTTATGGTGCTTTTTTTTGTTGGTGTCACTTGTCCCTCTCACAAAGTGCCAAAAATGTTAAATCTGGTTACACACACATTTTTGCACATATTTTGAATATAATTTTTTGAAATTTTGTTTTTAGCTCACATTGTATTATTATTACTTGTCCCGTACATATAGTTTGTTAAAAAAATAAATAAATAAATAAAACCCAAAAATAATACAAAGAGAAAAGATGGAAAATATTAAAGATTATAGGCTTTATAGCTATGAGAAGGTTTTTTTTTTTGATAGATACAAAAATGGGGAGAAAAGATTTAAATTCTAAAATCTAAACGTTTTTGTTAGAAATACTTAAAGATAGCAATTGAGTTATATATAAAGCTTTTAGTATGAAAAATCATATTATGAGTTATTGAAACATCGATAAATAAATCACATAGATAAAATCAAACTATTTACTTTAACTGGCCTAACATGATCTATTGTAAAATAAGCACAATATTTTAAATTAATTGATATCATAAGCCGTAATTTCATTCAAAGAACATGGATGATATGAGGATCAAAAAATTTGTGACTTGTCCTTGCATTAATTTATGTCTGAACAAAAATTTGACAGTGACTGGTGATGATGCCGAAAAATCACCAGTGAGCCACACGATATTCGCACACTGTGAACGTAACTTGCACAATACAAGAAAAGAGAAAGACCTTAACAGAGAGCACCGGTGTGATGCCGGCCGAATACCCTCTGAATGTCAAGTTAGAATTTTTTTACAACTCCAGAGTGCTAGAGAAGGTCAATTATGCGTACCTTGATTTGTAAGAGTATTGGAGTTTTTATAATAGTCAAAGATTGACCTCTTTTACTTGGAGTCGAAGTCCTTTCCTTGTAGGGATCCTCTTGAAAAATCCTAAACGTGATGGATAAGTCTTTTCCTTATAGAGAAGATCTTCATTAATGCGCGCAACTTCTAGAATCCTCTTCGTGTTAGGACTCTATTCATAGTAGGATTCTGTGGTGTGAGACGCAAGTATTCCCATCATGGGATTCTGTCTGACAATTGGCCAATAGACTCGTCTATATTGTCCCCGTTCATGATGAATCCATCCTCAACAGGTCTTGCACATAATGGGTCCGTCCTTCATAGCAAGTGGATGAGGAATCGTCCAGCCCACTTCACTGGGATCCGTCAACTTATTTTTTCCTCTTCAACTGGTTAAAACAAAATAAATTTGAACTCATAGAATGATAATTTGGCATGTCTATCATCATGCATGTTGAATATCATTCAAAATATAGAGCAAGCTCATCATAATCTACATGGTGCTCTTTATCATGGACCAAAATAGTGAAATACAGCATAAACAGTTGAATTCTTTGTTAAAGAAAAGGCTGATAACGGATAACCATAATGTAATGTGGCTTAATTATAAGAGTTTTTGTATTGCTTCACTTAATGAGCGATTTGAGTAATAGTCCTATCATGATTCCAATAGTATATGTGAAATGATCCATTGTTATGATATGTCGTGAAATTAATAAGTCCACATTAAATATTTTTTTAATTTAAAAAATAATAAATAAATAAAAAGTGAAGGGTAAGGGATGTTTGGTACATGCATTTAAACAATAATTTTCAGTTTTTAAACAACATTACATGTACCCACACGTATTTCTAAAAAATACTAACAACATTACTAGAATAACATTACCAAACGAGCCCTAAGTGTCTGAGGGCTACCTAACCAAAACCTAAAATTTTGTGTCCTGGTAAAATGTTCAGGAGAATATTTATGGCAAGAAATAAAGTCTAGAAATGTCACAAAGCTTTCGAGGTTGACAATGGGGGGTCCACTACTTAATGAACGGTTTGAGTAATAGTCCTACCACGATTCCAATAGTATATGTGAAATGATCCATTGTTGTGATATGTTGTGAAATTAATAAGTCCATGTTAAATACTTTTTTAATTTAAAAAATAAAAAATAAAAAGTGAAAGGTAAGGGAATGTTTGGTACATGCACTTAAACAACAGTTTTTAGTTTTTAAATAACACTACACGTATTTCTACACACTTTTTTATCCACACATATTTCCAAAAAATACAAAACAACATTACTAAAATAGCATTACCAAACGGGCTCTAAGTGTCTGAGGGCTACCTAACCAGAACCTAAATTTGTATGACCTGGTAAAATGTTCAGGAGAATATTTATGGCAAGAAATAGAGTCTAGAAATGTCACAAAGCTTTCGAGGTTGACAATGGGGTGTCCACTACTTAATGAGTGGTTTGAGTAATAGTCCTATCACGATTCCAATAGTATATGTGAATGATCCATTGTTGTGATATGTCATGAAATTAATAAGTCCACGTTAAATACTTTTTTATTTTAAAAAATAAAAAATAAAAAGTGAAGGGTAAGAGGATGTTTGGTACATACACTTAAATAACAATTTTCAGTTTTTAAATAACATTATACATATTTCTACACACTTTTTTATCCACACGTATTTTCAAAAAATACAAAACAACATTACTAGAATAACATTACCAAACGGGCCCTAAGTGTCTGAGGGCTACCTGACCAGAACCTAAATTTGTATGACCTGGTAAAATGTTCAAGAGAATATTTATGGCAAGAAATAAAGTCTAGAAATGTCACAAAGCTTTCGAGGTTGACAATGGGGTGTCCACTATTTAATGAGCGGTTTGAGTAATAGTCTTATCACAATTCCAATAGTATATGTGAAATGATCCATTGTTGTGACATGTCATGAAATTAATAAGTCCACGTTAAATACTTTTTTTTAATTTAAAAAATACAAAATAAAAAGTAAAGAGTAAGAGAATGTTTGATATATGCACTTAAACAATAATTTTCAGTTTTTAAACAAAATTGTATATATTTTTACATATTTTTTTACCTATATATATTTTTAAAAAAATACAATAAACATTACTAGAATAAAATTACCAAAAGTCCTAAGTGTGGCTATCTTAACAAAACCAAAATTTGTGTAACCTGGTAAAATGTCAGGAGAATATTTATGGCAAGAAATAAAGTATAGAAATGTCGCAAGGCATTGGAGGTTGACAATGGGGTCCACTAATCTGGGCCACAAAAAGTGGGGCCCACTGACTCCATCTCTTTATTATCTTAACAACATCGTTTTCACCTATCAAAAAAAAAAAACAACATCGTTTTCAAGAAAACGGACCCGACCAACCCACTCCCATGGCTGATCCCATTCCATTCCTGTCACCAGTGATGGCACTTTCGGCTTTGCTCATTTTCAAATTCAAGCTTTTTGTTTTTTGGGGTAAAATCTCCTAATTCAAGCTTAATTTTTAGAAATAATACTATATTATATATTTTTTTTGTGATATTCTCGTCCTAAAACTTATACTTTACTCTTGCTCAAAATGAAGAAAATTAAAATAAATAAAAAATTTACTCTTGCTCAAAAAGAAGAAAAAAATATATATTATATCAACATGCCTTTAAGTTTATCAAAAGGAAATGTTAAAACTATTAACTACAACAAATTTTATTACAAAAAAATTTACTATAATTTATGTTATTTCAATAAGATTATAAATAAATGTTTAAATTACTTGTTATGATTGGTGACAGATTTGCTTGTAAGAATCCCCTAATAAAATTTATAATATCTCTAGTATCACTACTCTTATTAAAAATAACACTACTTCAAATGTTTATATAAATGATAGCTCTTTCTTAAGGTTTCTAATTTCTATATATGCAACATACAAATTCGTATATGACTTTCACAACAAATTATTATTATGTTAAAAAATATATTCTTATTCAAACTATGGACAAAATGAAAACCCTTCTTTACTTAACTATATTCTCAAAAAAAAAAAAAAATTAAATAACACCCTTCTTAAAATTTTTATAAATAAATTAGAATCTTTTTAAAAATAAAATAAAATATTTTATTAGAAATGTAACAACATGAAAGGGTATGACTTTAATCATCGCATTTATAAAATTTTCAAAAAGAGGAGTATATTTATACAAATTTTTGAAAGGGTGACATTGTTATAAACTTGAATTGGAAGTTTTTTTTTTTATTTACACCAAATAAAAATTGACTGCAAACTTATCACTGTTATGAGTGAAGTTTAAAAAAAAAACTTATTTATTTGGTCTTTGACCCACTTTATAAGATGAATAATGCAAGAAGTTACATAGCTGCTAGCCTGCTAGATCTATGTGGAAGCGTGTTACTGCTTTGTGACTATCGCATAAACTAAGGTTGCAGCCTGGGTTATTTTGAATTTTTGATACTTAAATATTTAAATATTCGCCTTGATTTGAGTTTTAAAAATAAAAAAAAATAAAAAATTGATTGATAAGTTGAATGCATATTATTATTATTATTATTTTTCAAAAACGGAATAAGTTGAATACATATTCAATTAGTCTTTATCTTTATTAAAAAAAATACAACCACTAATAAGTCCACCATAATTTTGATATAAGTTGAATACAAACCCCACTTAGAACTCCATCGTATTTTAGAACGAAAGAAAGATGTTATTTGAACTAAGAAAATGTTAAAAGTTATATTACTAATTTTTCACTAAAATTTTTACAAATTAATATGATAATAAACATGATTGGTAGACTACGGTAAATAGATGTCATAATTGCTTTTTCAAACTTGTGTTTGTCTATAAAAAAAATCCCCCCTCATATCCCGTTACTTATATAGAAGATTTGGATAACTTTTTAAGAAAAATTTTATGGAAAGACTTAGATAACTTGATAGATTTAAATTATATGTTATCTCGTTTTCTTTTTCTATTAAAGAGAAGTGAGATGGGATGGTAGCACAACCTAGTGACCTACTACCATGGTTTTTATCAATTTGGACAAATTGACAAATTCTGAATTGCACTTTGTCAATTTTACTCATTCTGTAACAAGTAACATCACAAATTTACACTTGACCACAGATGCTAGTATTACTATTTACGATTTCTTTCAATGAGTACATCTCAAACTTGACCTATCATGCTAAGCTATAGCCTATGGGGTACTGTAATTTTAAGATAAATGATTGGTTTACTATATATTTTAGTGTGTGTCTATATATATATATATATATATATTATAAAAGAGTTGTAAACCAATATGGTTATGGAGTTGTCAAATTATATATCATATTAATTCATTAATCCTATTTAAACTTGCTGCACAAATTGTGCAATTTGACAAATATCACAAATTATACTTTACTTCATAGATAATCCCTTCACTTTGTAACTACAATATTATAAATATTTAGTATATCCTTTTCATTATTCTTAATCTAATATTAAGTTGTTTGTCAAGTGATAATTTATCAATTGTCTCAAAAATTAATATTAATTGAAAAGTTAAATTGTTAGAAAATAATTTATTTAATAACTACTCTTTTTTGAGATATGAAGAAATTACATACATGATTCACCACAAACTAGGAAAAAATGGGCAAATGCCCCTTTCAAAAAAAAAATTCAGCATTTTGCCCCCTTTCCCAAACTCATTAGGGAAATACCCCTCTTTTAAAACTCGATTTTCTTAAAATCGAGTTATTAAAAAAAAAAAAATTCTAAAGCCCAATAGTAGCGTTTTTAAGGAGCCTACAGTGACGTTTTGTAACTTGATCTCCATGAAGTCGAGTTATAGGTAAAAAAAAGAAAAAAATTTGCATGTAACTCGACTTCATGGAAATCAAGTTACAAAACATCACTATAGGTCCTTAAAACGTCACTATAAGCTCCTTAAAAATGCTACTATAGGACTTAACTCGATTTTGAGAAAATTGATCTTTAAAAGAGAAACATTTTCCTAATAGTTTGAGAAAGATGGCAAAATGCTAAATTGTTTTTTAAAAAAAAGTAAAAGCCAATTTTTTTCCCCACAAACTATATCATTAACTTAAACCTAATTTTTAACTATTATTCTAATTGAGAATGTATTAAAAACATTAAATATATCCGCCCACAGAAATAATCTACCTTTTGGTTTTGATCAGCTTATCTTATAATAATTTCCTTTTCTATAAAGCCAAATAATTGTAATCATATGCTTTTGTTTTGATCAATACATATGTACGATAAGTGCTATACATGATGCATCTTTTTTATTATTAGATGCATGATGCATCTAATGATAAAAAAATTACAAATATCTAAGCACATGCATCTAATAATAAAAAAATTACAAATATCTAAGCTTCGATGCATCTAATGATAAAAAAATTACAAATATCTAAGCTTCCATCAAAGCTTTGAATTTATGTATCATGTATGGCACTTTTTTTTTTTTTTGGTCGCTGTCCCTCCCACAAAGCGCCAAAAATGCATACACCTTTGTTAATGCACATATTTTTTATATACTTTTTTTGAAATCGTATTTTCAATTATAATTGTTTTTTTTGGTAAACTTTTCAATTATAATTATGAAATAATAAAAACACGACATTATGTGTCGTAGTATAATATGTTATCAGTGCTGCACCGAAAAACATAATAACAAAAAAAAAAAAAAACCCAACCGTGGCGAGAAGTTAATGTCAAAAAGGGTGACGTGTAATGGTGATGATTGAGAAAGAAAAATAGGGTCCACATAGTCATAGGGTCCCACTTAGCGATATGGTTTATGGTTTAGGGTAGAATTTTGCTGACTCGGATTTAACACTGCCACGTCATATTTTCGTACATTTCAATCCTTTTTAAGTTGTTCTCGTCGATTCATCCTTTGGAGTGGATCGCTAAATTGAATCAGCCGTCTAAGAAAATGCACACAATTTTCACTTTATTTCCGAAATTACCTTGGCTTATATAGAATCAAATCAATCAATGAGCAAAATATTTAAACCTTTAGAATTTTGTGAAAATTTAAATGTTGGTTTGACAAAGTTTTAAAGAATTATTATTTATATCAACATTTCAGTTGCCATACCCTGTAAGTAAGAAATATAAATTTGTACTTATAATGTATTCTTAAGAATTACTAGCCTCATCACGTGATAAGAAGACTAGTAATTCTTTATTTTTATTTTTTAAAAAAAAATACAAGTCTCATCACACGCATTTCACACATGCAATGGGGTTCTTTTTTTATTTTGAGTTTAATGTAATTTTTCAATTTAAATTTATCTATTGTAGAAGAGATTTTTAAAAAACTAAAATTTATTATTTAAAATGAAGTAAACTACTAGATTTAATGTGTGTTAGTTGTTAGGGAAAAAATGTATCAAATATGTGCGGAATATATTTAAATAAAGAGTACTAATTTTTAAGAAAAAAAAATTCTAGTATTTTTTTGTTTTAAAATTTTGTTAAATTACAATTTTAACCATATTTTTTATTTTTTAAAAATAATGATTATCTAATTAGATTATGGGTATTTTGACATTTTTTAAGCCATAATTAACTTTTTGAAGTCTCTTAATATATAGAGATAAATGTGATACTTAAATTTGACTTTCACTTATTTCTCCATTAATCTAATTATATAGAGTTAATTTTACAAATGAAAAAGTTTAATTTTTATTCAATAAGTTTTTTTTATTAATTTTTATAGGCATTTAGCATTTGCAGATTCTATCCATATTGATTGGTTATTAATTCCTTAGTAAATATTTGAGTATTTATGTGTTTGAAGAATAACCTTGTGTTTTTGCTGTTTAGCATCTCTTCGATCTGGGCACTAGGGTTCGTATTTATGTGTTTGAGGAATAACGTTGCGTTCTAGCATCTTCTTTTGTATCGAGGCACTAGAATTCGAATCTTGCAGCCATCTCTCCCTTTTTACCTAACAAAAGAAATTTTAATCAGTATTTTATAGAATTATTTTAAAATATATATTTTATTAAAATGAATTATTGTGTAAAATAAAATACAAATAATATAAAAGCTCAATTTTGAAAACTATAATTATTTTAATTTTTAATAGTCCAAATTGTTGGTTCCATTTAATTCAATTGGTAAAGTTTTTTATTATCAAATAAGGAACTTAGGTTCATATTCCAACTGACCAAAATCAATTAGTTTTTTACATGATACTAAAGAATAATTATTATGCAATCAACGTTATAAATTCAATTCTACCAAAAAAAAAAAAAAACGTTATAAATTCAAATCCTATCATATATATATATATATATATATCAAAAGAGAATAAAATCTTCTAATCTAAAATTCTTAACAACCTGTAATTGAGAAGTTTGTTCTTACTTTCTTTCTTGCCCAAACATTAGTACTTGGTTAGCTGTCTCCGATTAACTCGTGACCCATAGCCCATTGTAAACTTATTAGGTACTTCTGGATGCAATGATCTGCTATTCACTCCTTTCATATAATCGGTGAATTGCACCATCAATTTAATTAATAGGGTTCATTTCAAGGAAAAAATTAGTAAGACCCATTGTTATGTGAGATAAATAAATGAAAAAAAAATATAATACCACAAACTATTACACAACTTCTTTGTTACAAATGTGATATGATAGAATGTAGTGCTGAAGAAAAAATAGTAAGTCCATGTATAATTAACAAACAACTAGTTATAATATGTTAGTTACAGTTATGGCAAAAAAAAAATGTGGAATAATTTATGGTCCTAAAACCACTTAGAAAGAAATATCAAGTCATCATACTTTTAACATACTGAATAATTACTCTAACCCAACATACATGAAATTTGAAAAAAATTTAAATGGACGGATATATATATATATATATATATATATAAGCTATTTTAATTTTTAAGTCTTATCTTAATCACACAAGGGGAGTTGTGGTAGTTTCTTAAAAATTTAATAATTGTTGTGACTTATAGTCTATTTGGAAATGGCTTGTTTAACTGTAACTGCAAATTTTTTATTAAAAATATTGTAAACAAAGCTAAAAAGCAATTAAAATAATACAGTAAAACTTATAAATAGAACCAAAAATAAGCAGAACAATAAAAAAAAAAAACCGACTTTTTAAACTAATATTTAATGCAACCTTAACGTGTTTGATGATAAAATTGTTTTGGAGGACGTGTCATAGATATACATGTATCTCATTCATCAAAAAAAAGATATGCATGTATCTCGAAATCTGTGACATGCACAATTTACTACACCCGTTGGAGCATAGTAATTGTGCCGCAAAAGTCAAAGAAAGAGAAATGAGTTGATCGTAACAATTATTGCACTAATTGTCATGGATAGATTTTTTTGAGGGGGAATTGTCATGGATAGTTGTCAATTCAAAATTGTTTCACGCTTTATCCTCTTCATTTTTTGCATAATGTCAAAAATCAACTTGAACGGTTGAACCTTCCTCCTTCAACTGATGCAGTGCCTTTTTCTTTTTCCTTTTTGATAATAGGTTAGAAAGGTTCAATGTCTTTATTGCACTTTTAACAATGTTTGCAAAATAAATGGTTGCTTTGTCAACAAACTTTCATTAATTACCAATGGCATCGTACGTGCCATGCATGAAAGCATATATGATATGAATGTGATTATTAATAAATCGGATTCTAATAATCTCGCAAAATAATGAAATGATGACTGTGTTCTTCATAGCTAGGTTAAATTTCAGGACAAGATTGTTGGTTTTTATGTTGAAAAAATTATAAGAATTTATATCCACTTTTACGGCTATTCAATATAGCTGACTGTGAGTGGTGGAAAAAAAAAAAAAAACAATGAGTCTACATGAAAGTGATAAGTAGTCAGTCACAGCCCACCACATAAAATAGTTGTGAAAATAAATATGTAATTAGTTGTAATCCTAGAATAACTCGAATGACAAATATGATAAAAATGGCAAAATAACAACCTTTTAAGTTTCATTTTTGTCATTTTTGGAAATAATAAAATAATATATGGACATGAAAAAGATGTTAATGATGAAACTGAGTTTGCAAGATGTCGAAAATAATGATAACATTGACTTGAATTATGAGGTTGATTAGGCAATATTATGAATATAATGAGAAAGAAAATATCATATTTTTTTTTTAGTAAACAGTAATACTTATTAGAACACACACGAAAATAATAATATTAAGGCATGTTTAGTAGACTGTAATAGGCACTGTAATGTAATAGTCATTCTTATGGTTTAGCTATTCAATAGTTTGGTTCTGTTTTTATTACAGGGAATAGTCATTTCTTATGAACAGCTATTCTTTAAAATGAAAAATAATTATTCATCTCTAAAAGGGTTATAATATCTATTCCTTAGTAGATCTAATAATTTCTAACACTAATATATTTCTAAATAAATAAACTTTCTATATCCACCTAACAATTATGAAAATAAAAAATCATCAAAAAATAATTCATCTTTCTAAAATTTAAAATATATTATTTTCTAGGAAATATATTTGTATAAATGAGATATTTCATAAAATAGATCATAAGTTTTATTCTAATATTACAACTCACAACCAAATTAATAAATAAGTTTAGTTATTCCATTACAACACCTTTTATTCTTGGTAATAAAAATTACAATTCCTATTGTAATCCATATTCAGTATATCAAACGTACCCTTAGTGTTTTAAACTGAGTTTATAATACATTATTTGACTAAAGTACAACTACAAAATGGCCTTAAGAAAATATCATCTTAGTTATATATAATGTATCATCATTTTTGAATTTGACCCAGTTTGGTTGTGGAAGTTATAAGTCATAACTATACTTTAATTTGATACTTACTTAGTTTTATTATGGCAAGTTTGGTAGACTATAATAGATACTATAATATAATAGATATTCCTATAGCATAACTATTCGGTAGTTTAGTTATGTTTTTATTACGATGAATAATTATTCCTTATGAATAACTATTCTTTAAAATGAGAAATAACTATTCATTATCAAAAATATTGAATATTTATTCATTCATCTTATGTAATAACTTTTTTTTTAATTTCCTAAAAAGTCATTAGTTGCGACATCTTCAAAAGGAAATAAAATAAATTTTTCTTGTTGTTAATTATTAACTCTATTTTGATCACCCTAGTATTTAAAAAAAAAAAATTGACTTAAAAATGATTTAATTACACATTCTTTTTATATTTTACTAAATTTTGGATGCATATTCAAGATTCTATTCCTAAATGATCATCAAACTAATACTTATTACATTTCAACTTAATGTATTTATTGTAATACTTATTTTTATTCCCATGTAATAAGCATTACAGTATATATTATTGTATTCATGATTATTACGTTAGTTATTAGTTAAATATGTTTTAAGTTTATAACAAAAATACCTTTTAAGTATGTGTAGGGTTAGGATTTATGACCCAAGCCCAAAACAATGAATTTGTAGAGTATGGGTGAAAGAGTTAGGTTAAGTATAGGATCAACAACAACGAATCACAACTTTCAAGCACAAGCCAACATGAATTTACACGTAAAGAATAGATATTTGAAGAGCTATATTATTGATTATCTGATGAATACAGATCTTAGGGTTACAGTCAAGTTCTTCCTCTCTCTCTTTTTCTGTTTTTCCTTTTCTTTTTCTTTTTGTTAGGAGCTTCTTTCCTTTATATAAACTCCCTTCTCTTCATCTCCATCGTCCACTTGTACCTCATCCGTGAGGCTACTTGAGTATATGTCATGTCAAACATCTTCTTTAGCTCTGTGTGAGTGGCGGAAGGTGATGATACACTGTTTAGGGGTTTTCTCCACATAAATGCGGCCAGAAAAGTTGCTGCAAAGCATTAAATACGATGGTAGCAGCTTTCCCTTTAGATATTTCTCCATCTTTATCGTCTCCCAATGTACTCAGAGCTTATCTTGATCAGGAGGAGTCCTCGGAAGATCATCTTGTCCTTTTATACGTTCAATTGATCTATACTATTCACGTCAGAGGAATATAACCTTCTCGGACAGAAGATAACCTCTTCGGATTGTAATTACTCTTTCCTCTGAGGATTCCACTTCCAGATGAGTCTTGCCCTTACCATCTCCTTCTTCTCGATCGCACAGTAGCCCTCGTATGGACTCTCGGCCCACTATGTTAGATTGTGCCCTTCACCCCCCCCCCCTCCCCCTCCCCCCCACAATATGTATACTTACAATTTTTTTTTATATAACTTTTATAAAGTGTTTATGTATCTTACCCTATATAATATGATATAATACAAAATATAACAAAATGTAAAATCGATACGCAATGCAAAATTACAAATCATGTTTTGACAAGTATGCTCAATGGTATTAACTAATTCTCCGAACAATTATTAGTTGAAAGGAAAAAAAAAATTATATATATTAATTAAAATTTGTTTGTCCCTTAGAATTCCCATCCAACACCCAAAATGTCCAATTCTCACGTCCAATAGACGCATACTAATACTGTCAAGTATCAGCAACTTGTTTCTTCCCTAAATTTAAATTTGAAACTTGATAAAAAGTTAAAATCTTAAAATATTAGCAAAGCAATTTCCACATCATTCCTCATCAATCTTTTGTAAATTGCTATGCAAGGAGAGCGTGAATTTTTATTGGACATGAGAACTAATAGCCTGACTTTTTCGCACGTTCCCTATTTCTTGATATCTTTGTTTTTATAATGACTTTCTGAGTTTACCAAGAACTTTCGTTTTTAAGTAGTATTTATGGTTTACCTAGTTTCAAGCGATTTATTTGGAAGAACTAGGAGGAGAGAGTCATTTTCATTTTTCACTATTTACCTAAAAATAAAACTTAAAATTTTATAAATTTTTACTATAAAATTATTAAAATTGATATATTAATAAATCTGATTTTTACTATAATTTTTTTTATTCAAATTGATAAATTTATAAAAGGTCATGCTAACGAGTGTCCTTAGGGCATTGGTTAACAATCCAATTGAAGAAAGTTTTTATGGGAGAAGGAAAAAGAAACAATTAATGTTTTAATAACTTTTTTTTTTTTTTTTCCATAAAAGTGATGTCAAAACTTTTCTAAAATAAATTGTTAACTAATGACCTAAGAGCACTCATTAGCATTTCCAACTTATTTAATACTCTTATATATTAGTATGACACTAGAATAAATAGTTTGATATATTTTTTAATTTGTAATATTTAACTCAAAACTAAATTAAATGTCTTCCAATGAGGATTCTATTAAAATTTTTAAATATGATAGTGAGTTTAATTTTTTGTTTTTTTAGAAGGGAGGTAAGTGAGTTTAATTAGTAAATTTAAAGACACATCCAATTTTATGTTGATGCATAATAAGAAAAGCGTCAATAAAAGTAATATTACTCGACCATAAGTTCACAAAGCATGAAGAATGTCCTGAAATTGGACTAAAGAGTTTGTTTGGAAACAACTCATTTAACTGAAATTGAAAATTTTTTACTAAAAATATTGTAGATAAACCTAAAAGATAGATGAAATAATGCAGTGAGACTTATGAATAATACCAAAAAGTTTAATGAGATCCATAAATAATAGTAAAAATAAACTAAATAATAGTAAAAATAAACTAAATAATAAAAAAGCTAATTTTTTAAACTCATGCCAAACACAACCTAAGTGGCAATTACCATGCCACTTTTCAAGGGTAGCTATGTACTAACAAGTTAGTCTTTTTTTCTTTTTTTTTTTCTTTCTTTCTTTTATTTATATATTTATTTTTTTTTTTAAGGGAGCCAGGTCAAGTCACTTTTATCCATTTATTTATCGAAGAGGGAAAAAAGGAAAAAAAAAAAATAGTGGGGCTATAAATTGTAATAATACTGAAACCCAGGGGCGTTTCAACTTTCAATCACATCCCCAGATTCAGAATCTCTATATAATGTAGTCAGCCTGAGCCACTCCTCTTGTGGATCCTCACACACGGCACACCTTTGCCAAAGTGATGAAATTCTTAACAAACCACCTCTAATTACCAAACAGCAACCAAAGTAACAATCATTATTAATGACTGACTGAGAGAAAGAAGGAAAGAAAGGGCAACCTCAAATGAGACACAGCGAAAATGGCTCTAATGGCGACTAGAACGAAGGTGCCGCTGCTGCTGCATAGAATTGTTAAAAATGGAGGGGCGTTTGGGAAAGTGGGGGCAATGCGTTCATCTTCAACGGCAGTGGTGGAGTCTAGGCCTGTTGGGTTGGGTGTGTTGGGACTGAAAGACTATGAGGATTATAGAAGGTCTTTGTATGGTGAGATCACTCACAAGGCCTTGCTGGTTGACGCTGCTGGCACTCTTCTTGTTCCATCTCAGCCCATGGCTCAGGTCCCTCTCTCTCTTTCTCTTTCTCTTTCTCTCAGACGTGTTTGTATGTAATGTTTTTGTTGTGTCTGTATGTGATTTTTGGGTTAATGGGTCTGATTGCATGTGTTGGAATTCTGGGTACTGTCTTTTTGCATTATTGGATTTCTGGGTTCTCACTTCTCAGTGGTTGTATTTGTACTTTTATTGTACTGTTAGAATTCAGAAATCTTTGCATGTGTGTTGTTGTTGTGTTCATGTAAGTGATTTTTTCATGTTTGGCTTAGAGGGTCTGACTGCATGTGTTGGAATTCTGGGTATCTGGGTAGTTTTTTTTTTGGCATTAATGGATTTCTGGGTGTAAGTATGTATGAATTGGAAATCTGGGTTCTGAGGGAATGTATTGAATGAATTGAATTAATGGCTTTTTGGGTTTTTTTTAGTTTCACTTTTTCTTCTTTCTCTTTCTTATCTCAATTGGTGCCATCTTTTAGTAGAATTTATGGTTTTTTGGAGTTGAAATTCATGGATTTTGTCTTGTTCATTTTGACAACTCTCTATGTTTGTGTTTGTTATAGATATATAGGGCGATTGGGGAGAAGTATGGGGTGAAGTACTCAGAGGATGAGATATTGAACAGATACAGAAGGGCATATGGGCAGCCTTGGGGTGGATCCCGTCTCAGGTCAGTTCCAGTTCTTTTCTCCATTTCCAATTTTTTTGGATTATATGGTAGTAATCAATTATGTTGTTATCACTTCCTATTTTCTTAATCTTATCCCTTTGTTTTTTTTATTATTTTTTTTTATCTTCGGGTAGTTTATCATATATATTTTGTCTCAATTTTCCAAATGAGGTGCAAATATGCTGGAAAGTAATTTGGAATCAAGTAATGCCAAGAAGTAAGAACATAACATCTTTCACAACAGATGTCGTAATGCCAAGTAATTTGGAGCACCTTATTTTCACCTTGAGTCCATTACTAACACCATGATTATTATGCCCCCAATCACAACAGGTCATGTCAACGGTTGTGAAAAAAAGTTACGAAAGATGTCATGTGCATTTGTTGTTTGGAATCGGTTTTCTTTATTCTGCTTTCTTTTTCTTACAACAGTACTAAATGACTTTGTTTCTTTAAGAGATTTGATACTTTTTGCCGACATGTTGCTAAAGTCACCAAGTGCCATGCTAAAGTTTTCCTTATTAACCCGTTTGTAATTAATGGGTTGGTGTTACGTCTTTCAGTTCTGACTTGAGAGGGGCAGTGTTCTGGATTACTAAACAGTTTTCCAATTTGTATTATATGTTTTTGAAATTACAGTCACCATGAGGGAATAGGACCAGTTTATGTCTAGCACATAAGCAAGATATTTTTAAATTTTGGTCTAGGGTGTGGGACCAATTTAGTAATTTTATTGCTGATTGATGTTTTACTTCAGGAGTACGTTACTAATGACATATGGATTAAAATTGTGTTGTCCTCCTTTCAAAGCATGCTGATTTATCTGTGTCAGCTCTTACAGTGATATGAGTTGGATCTATAAGTATACCAGCCAGTGATTCAAGATAGCCAAGATCATTGAAGCCGTATTGTGACCAAAATATTGTTATTGCAACAATGATCTGATCTGGATATTTAATGCTGAGATAAATTATGTTTTGAGACAATCAAGAATTAGATATCTTGCTTTTAGAAGGTTGAGTCCACATAATTTAATTTTTGGTCATGGAGTTTGCAAAACCAAACTTAGGATATGTTGGGAAAAAAGATATATGAGGGGAGAGGAGAGGCGAAGGGTAGCCAGAAAAGTATATTTCGGCCACCCATCCAGCCCCTCTCCTCTCCTCTCATCCCCCCTCCAAACCTAGAATTAGAAATTCTATTACTTAGGTAGATCAGCTGAGCTGTCTCCAATTCAAAATCAAATTTATTGTTTCTGACCTCATCTCTCTCTCACGGAGATGGTTTTTTTTTTTTTTTTGGGGGGGGGGGGGGGGTGTTGAAAAAAAGAAGAAGATAACATGAAAAAGGAAAAGTGGCTCATTGCTTGCTTTCCCACACATTAGAAAAGAAATTTTATGAAACTTATTCAAGTGGAGTAATATTTATGCACGATCATCTTTCATCTTTTTCTATATTTTCTCAGTGGTTAAGATGAAACTAAATCAACTTAAAAGAAATTTAATAAATAATCACTGGAATTAAAAAGATGATCATGTACTACATCCAAAAACGGTAGAGTGATTAATGCGCTGGTGACAAAGACACATTAATTAAGGTGAGAAAGTATAAGTTTTGATAGAATAGAATGACGAAGAAAATTTAAAAAAACAGTGTATATCTTTTGATTTTGAACTTATCTTTTTCTCATATTTGGTTAGAATACTCTTTTAAAATGCAGTAATTTAGTAGGTCAGCCTAATTTTCATATAGTTTTGTTTACGAAATTTTATCATCTTGGTAATTCACTTATGTGTATGAACACTTCAAAATATCACCAGAGGATTTGTCCATGACTGTATCTAGATTTTGTGACCTTGTTAAGGTCAACCTATTTTCTTGCTTATTATCTTTGAAGGATCCAATGTAAAGTCCGTTTCCTACATGCCATGTTTTCGGGTTCTTAAACAGTGGCAATGGACACACTTCTACCTGTTTTCATTTCTTGAGCCCTTAGCTTTTAAATGAGTAAAATTGAACATTATTAAGAATGATATCCTTCACATTCCCATTGCCAGGACTGCAAAAGGTAGCAATTTTTCTGTCATGTTTGTTGAGGATCTCTTATCTTAATCAATAATGTTTTTGTTTTTCTTCAATTGCAGATATGTCAATGATGCAAGGCCTTTCTGGCAATATATAGTCAGTTACTCCACTGGCTGTTCAGATTCTCAGTACTTTGAAGAACTTTACAACTACTATAGCACTAACAAGGTTGGGTCATTTCTAAATTAGCTTTTATAAATTGCATGCTTTGACTTTTAAACTTATTTAGTTATAATTCTTTCTCCAATTTTTCTTTCCATAGGCTTGGCACCTCTGTGATCCTGATGCTGAGAAAGTATTTAAAGCCCTTAGGAAAGCTGGTGTGAAGTTGGGTGTTGTGTCAAATTTTGACACTCGGTTAAGACCTTTAATGCGGTCTCTAAACTGTGACCATTGGTTTGATGCTGTGGCAGTTTCAGCTGAAGTATGTCCATTGATTTCTTCATTATATATAGTTTTTTTTTTTTTATTTTTTTTTTTTATTACCCCCTTTCATATACACACACATGCATATGTACACTGATCTGTATTTCATTAAATGAAGTCATTTAAACTTCAAGAAATAACGTCATCCATATATCATAATTGTATTGGCAAGCTAATGGTGAACTTTTCTTATGAAGAATTTGTTTTCCTCTACTATCTATGGTCTTGACTATGATTCTCTCTCCCTTAAACAGGTTGAAGCAGAGAAGCCAAATCCAACAATATTTCTAAAAGCTTGTGATTTATTGGGAGTAAAGCCCGAGGATGCTGTACACGTAGGGGATGACCGTAGGAATGATATATGGGGTGCTAGAGATGCAGGCTGTGATGCTTGGCTTTGGGGAAGTGAAGTTCACTCTTTTAAGGAGGTAGGTCGTCATCTGCATCTCTTATTTTCCTGGGAATTACTTGTATGAGTGTTTTTGCCATGTAATTTTTTATGTTACAATATATTTCAGGAAGAGAACATAGTGGTTATATCTCTGGTTCATATTCTTCTAGCTACTTCTTTTAATGATTCTTGCAACTGTCTTTTGAAGTAAAGAGCTGTGTGGGGATGTGGATGTTAAAAGACCTTTGTCTGTTGATTATTGAAGTTTCCTCAAATACACCCTATGAAAATATCTAATTTTAAAATTCTCAATATTAGCTTCCTTCATTATCTTTCAAAGCTTATCTTCATTTTAGAGGTAAATAAGAATGAAGAATAGGGTGTGAATGACTATTAAATTGTAAAGAATAATTTTTTTTAATGTTTTTAGTAAGAAAAGGTAAATATTTAACATGCCTTTTGAGGAAATGCCCTTTCCTTCAATTGGGAAATGGTTGGTAAATGCGGTAACCAAGTAGATTTGCCTGGAGTATAGGCATCGTAGCATCAAAATCTATTTTCACAATGCATATTATTAGGTATCAGTCGCATCTTTTTTTTTTTCCACAAACACCCCCCCCCCCCCCCCCCACCCCCCCAAGGGAATCAGTTACATATTTAGTTTAATTAAAGTTATCTGTTTTTCAAATTTAAAGAGCAAAATTTTAAAACTTTTATGCAAGTGATTTGGCCACTTTACAAGTTATGCATTAACGTTGATACTGTGATTAGCATAATACTTATCATAGAAATATATCATATCTGCAGTTCAATCCGTTAATGTTAGATGTATAGTGCCATGCCAACTCAAAATTCCTAAAAATCAAGGCCTCTTTTTGTTTCAGGTGAGGTCAGAAAAGTTTTAGAACATCTGAGGACCAGAATAACTGCATGTGTTCTGTCTGTTTCTAGGATTTGCATGCTTGTTGTTATTGCTTTAAGGCTTAATGTATAATGTTTTGTTGCATCCTTCCTTGTAAATAAACTATCCATATCAATTCCATCACCATTTATTGTTAATCACATTGTTTGTCATTGCTGTTTCCTTATATGGATTTTAGTTAAACCACACTTCAGACTTCTCTAAATAATTACCTGATCAAGTTAATGCATTTTTAAAGTGAGTTTATGTTCTTATTTTATATTTTCTGATGCAGGTTGCTCAGAGAATAGGGGTCCAGGTTTAAAGAAAATTTGTCTTAAGCAACCCTTTGAAGGAAGCTCTATCTGTACAGTTTTTTTTTTTTTTTAGTTTTGGTAGAATTGTATTTTCTGTGCTGTGTTGTAGTCTGAATAAGAGAGTTGTGAGGTAGTAAATGATATTACAACATTATAAATAAAATAATAGTGAGATGATTTTGTTCTCTTCATGCCAAATAGCACACTTTTTTCTCCTTCTGAATATCATCCGCCATTCGCTGTTTGATGTTTCATATGCACAATATCAACCGCGCTATGCAATGACATTCTACCTATGATTGATATAATCTCTCCCTGATGTGTGGTAGAATACTGAAAACCAGTGTGTATGAGCTTGGTAGCATAGCATGCAGGCCTCGTTTTTGGGTTTATCTGGGGTTATTTCTTTTCACAAAACTACCATGTCCTCTCCTTTTGGGTTTATCTGGGGTTGTCTCTTTCCACTAAACTCCTATGTCCTCGGTTTTTATGCCCTATAGATAGCCATTACTATAGATTCACAGAAATGAGGAGGTAGGAAGTCTACTCTTTGGTAGTAGTCTACTCTTTACTTGAGAGTTGAGATTGACGGAAATGAGGAGATATCAGATACGTTTTGGTAACAATTATCCACATGCAATAATACACGTCACCCACCTAAAAATATGCTTAGCTTTGATTTTTCAATTTTGATCCTTTTGTTTTTTTTTTGGGGGGTTTAGAGAGGCATCAAATTATCTAACTTTGTATATATCTATATTTGATTCGCGGACATTCTATAAACAAAATCAAATCTAATTTAATAATAAATAAAAAAGTGAAATTTTTCTTCATTATTGCTCTAATAAGATTATTCCAATGTCTTCCTCAAACGCTAGTGTACAAACTCCACGTGGGCTTTGATTATTGTTCCATGACTAACTTCGAGACCAATATTATTTTCTCTTGTTTTGTTGTCCCAAAAAACTCTATCCACGTTTAAATTCCCTTGATCCAAGCAATAGTCAAATAAATTGATAATGACAATGAGCTTCATAGACCTAGGATTCCCATTTATACAAATTTCAATCTCCCTATTATGATGTGTGGAACGCCTAATTTTTTAGAAATTTTGGGAGTGTTATAGGTTGCGAGTTGGTGAGTGGCCTATAAACTTTGGGATTTGGCATGTGATGCGGACACGATTGGGCTCGAGCTTCATTATTATTATTTTTTTGGGAGGGGGATGTGGTTAAACTCAGTGGTCAATAGGGCTATTCTGGTTGTGGTGGCGATGAGCGGATGAGGTGGTGAATTAAAGGAGTCTTAGGACATGTTTTGTATGTGAGTTGAAACAACAATTTTTAGTGTGTTAAATGATAAAATTGTGGGGTCCAGAAAAAAAATGTGTTTAGTAAGAGTGTTTAGTTAAGAATGTTTGAGTCATAATTTTCAATTTAGATAAACATTGTATTTGGAAAATACATCTAGAATAATTTTTAGTTTTTGGATAACAATGCTACGTGTCATTGTTGTAAAGATTTGAAAAACGTTATTGCCATGGTAGGCTAGTTCATCAACACACAAAGGTGGCATATTGAAAAGGTGATATGTTTTGGGTATCTCTATTGTGTGCTTGACTTTGTTGGTGGAGGGATGAAAATTTCGATGATGTATCTGTCAATATGATTTTGTGTTTCTGTTTTTAATTATTTTCTTCGTATTCATTATGTTTTTTGTTTTGTATTTTTGGCTTGATCTTTCAAGTCAGCACGATGATAGATGAAGATCAATTGATGTGGTCATATGTTGGTGTAAATAGGGGGAGGGGAAAGGGAAATGGGAAATGAAAAGAAAAGAAAACAAATAAGTGATAAAGTTTTTATATTTATGATAGTGACAAAACATCATAGTTTTAGCACATTAAAATGATATCATTTTGAACCAAGCTAACATTTGTTGATGCTCGCTTTTAACAAAAGGTCAAATAGCGGAAGAAGCTTAACAATATAAAGAAAATGGGAAGAGAAAGTAGTAAAGTAAGCCTAGTAGGCCGGAACAGAAAGAATAATGGTTAGCAGGCTCACAAGAATGATAAGAAGTAAAGAAGCAGATGGGCTAAGGAAGCCCAAGGAATGAAATAGTAAACCCATGGGAACAATAAGAGGTAAAAATGAGGTAAATGGGCTAGGGAAGCCCAATAAATGAATTAATAAATTCATTGGGTTGGCTTAAAAGCCAATAAACCCAAAAAGTAATAAGAGGTAAAGATGTGGTAATTGGGCTAAGGAAGCTCAAATGATTTGGTAAAAGCCCATGGGAGTAAAAAAGGTAAAGAAGAAGCAAATAGGCTAAGGAAGCATGGGGAATGAAATAGGTTGGCACAGCAAGAATGTTGGCCAATAAAGCCCAAAAGAGGTAAGGATGTGGGAAATGGGCTGGTATAGCAGGAATATTGGTCAATAAAGTCCAAAAGAGATAAGGATGTGGGAAGTGGACTGGCAAGAGCATCAGCCTAAAAGCCCACGAGTTACAAAGGAATAAAAGAGAGGTAATGATATAGCAAGAACAATGCAGTGTCATAACAGGACCCTCAACCAAGAGGCCCACCAATGCAGGAAGGAAGATGGGCTAGGTAGGAAGGAGAAGGCTTGCACCTAAGCAATACTCAGTCTAAAGAAGAGATGGAAGGTAGAGAACGTGAGCCCAAAGGCCCATATGACTTTCACGCTGCAAGAGTTAAACATTTACTAGAACGTGCAGCAAAATTAGACAAACACAGAGGCAATAGCAAAGACATGAAGGCCAGAAAAGTAATGGATTCAAACAAAAGTATAGTATACACATAGGACACAAGCACTACTTACTTATACCCAGCCAATACATAGGAGGTGGACCACGGGTCAAGGGTATGAGAGAGCGTGATCTGGTGGTGTGGAGAAAGGTGAAGTCTATTTTGGGGTTCCTGCTTAAACATTTTTAGGGAGAAATGTCTTACTTGGATGGCATCTCACCCAAAAAAAGTAAGTATGAGCTGGAACCACTAGATATATATCATAGAGGTAGGTAAGGGAGTGGTTTAACCCTTATCTAGATGAGAGTAATAAACACAAAGAGAGGTAAGAGACAAAACAAGCCATTTTTGTTTGGGAATGAGGTGTGGTGCAGCTAGCACAGTGTAATGGCAGTGGCTGGGCAGCTGGTAGGCCAGTGGGCAATTTTGGAAGGATGCCCACAACAAGCCAGAAGCAATTGAGGGGTAAAAATGGTAAATCTTACCATGGCAGACGGTATAAAAGGCCATAGTTGTGAACAATGAAAATGGGGAACAACCACGACAATAAATAAAGATAAAGCAAGGAAGAAAAAGAGAGAAAAGAAAAACATAGAAATTAGGGAAAAGCATAAGTGATGAGAATAGAGGCATGCATTAATAGGCTACCCATTTCTCTCATTCTTGACAGACCTACTCTCTGAGAAGTTAATAATTAGGGTTTAAGCCATCTAGGTCATTTTTCCAAAGTGTGTAATCTCTATAACATGAGTCTTCTCTAAGGTACCACATTGGAGATCAGTTCACTTTTTGGACTTGTGTTTGCTGAAAAGCTAAAGCCCACTTTCTTTGGCAAATGAGTTTTTACTTTTTGGTTGACAAATGATTAACTTGTTATCTTATTACCGAATTGTTTGCTGTAATCTTGTTATTTGTGATTGTTTTATTCTACCATGATCTTGTTATATTCCTTTGTTGTGTTATTTAGGCGTTAGTGTTATTTGTAAAATGTTTTAGTTATTTTGCTGTATTGTGTTTATTGTTGTAATATCTGTAACAGTGATTCTTGTTGTGAGCACGTTGTACATTCAAGACTCCTGCCAAGGCGCGTTTATACTGGGATGACCCAACTTGCGCACAAGTTGGCCTAAGGTGTGTTTCACTTAGGCCAATCCCGACTCTCCTACCTCAGAATCACGAGCCGTGATGTAGCAGGAGAGATCAAAACCCAACAACATGAAAGACCCACCACAACATTTAATCGCCACTTTTTTTTTTTTTTTTAGAAGAGCATTTAATTGCCACTTAATCAATGAGCTTTGGGCAAGATGACTCGAATTAAAAAGAAGTGTTACATTCATAATATTTTCATAACAAATTATAGGTATTAAGTTATTATTGGTTCTAATTTAAATAAAAACTTATATTATTTTTTTTCTAACTCATAACAACCAAATAACAACCTACCATTTAAGATTTGTTGTAAAAATGTTATGAAAATATTTTAAATATAGCATTTCTATGAATTAAGACGAGATGGAATTCTAATTTTGATTTTGATAAAAAGTTAGAAATGAAATTCCAAATTTTAAACATAAATAAAAGGGAGACAAAATCAAAATAAACTTAAACCTAAAGAATGCAATTTGGAACTTACAACTAAGACCAATGAAAAAAAAAAAAGTTTTTCACCTTTCTTATTCTTAGCATTTTTCAACATTCCAATTTTGAAACTTTAGGTGTAGTTTGCTTTTTATATATATAAAAAAAAAAAAAAAAAATCAAAATGATACCTCAGGTTATTTCCGTAATTTAAAACTGCGAAACTCAAAACTCGTCCTTAAGGCGGGAACAACAATTTTCAAGAGTGCCTTTTCATTGTTTTCAACCTGTCACACAAACGCACAGCGGCAATGGAGAGAATAAACGTGGCTGTGCGTGCAAGGCCGCTCTCTCAAGAGGACGCCAAAACCAGTCCATGGCGAATCTCCGGCAACTCCATTTCCACCACCAACAACTCCTCCAAATTCGATTTCGGTACTAACTACTAACCTCAAATTTCCTTTTTCTCTTTCTCTTTAGGGTTTCGGAACTTGAAAAATTCACTTTTCTTTGAATTTTTTCGTTTCGTAGATCGGATTTTCGGCGAAGACTGCAACACCTTCCAGGTCTATCAGGCTCGCACTCAAGAAATTGTCTCCGCAGCCGTTCGTGGTTTCAACGGTCAGTGCAATTTCCCCTGCAATTTTTATTTGAAAATGTTCATAATTATATGCCGTCGCCGAGAAATTTGTACGATTGACATTATTTTATAATTTATAAACATTTGTGAATTTCTTAAATTTTGTGATTTTTAGGCTGAATCTCTCTCTTTTTATTTTTATTTTATTTTGAAAACTCGGCTTGTTATTTGCTTCTGTAACTATATGTCGTGGCTGTGAGACTGCTTAGAATAATCTCATTTCTTTGCTGTAGGCACTGTGTTTGCTTATGGGCAAACAAACAGTGGGAAAACATATACAATGCGAGGCTCGGAAGCAGAACCGGGGGTTATTCCACTTTCAGTGCGTGATTTGTTCAAAACAATTCAGCAGGTACTTCAACCAAGATCCTCTTGTGCTTCATGAAAATTAATGTGCAATTTCATGTTTTTTAAATTTATTCAATAAGATTCGTTCTTGACCTGTACTATGCTACCTTTGTAACATCTTTGAGATTGGTTGTTTCCTTTGCTTCAAGTGGTTATACAATTCCGTTTAATTTCCAGGGCTTATTTATTGGTATGATGCATATACTATGTAATTGATTGATCATGGCGTCATGAAATAGAGATCGCTAGTTTAAAACACTCATTCCCCCTCCCTTTGGAGCCAAAACTTATTCATGAAAAAGGTGATTGATCTTCTGATTATAATGGTAAATTTTAACTCTCGAGTTGCTAGGTCTTGCATGGGGAAACTAATGAAATTGTTACTTACGGTCTCACCTTCACAGCTTACTCATCCATCCGAGTCTTCTATGTGATTCTTCCTAATAATATTGATTTCTAGCACTTGGATTTATAGTTTTGTTCAACTTTTTAAGTGCATTGACTTTTGTAACAGCTTTTTTATTTATAAAATTTGTTGAAATTTTGGAGTATATATATGTTGTAATTCATTGTTCTATATTAGGATGTGGATCGAGAGTTTCTTTTGCGAATGTCCTATATGGAGATCTATAATGAGGAAATAAATGATTTATTGGCTCCTGAGCACCGAAAACTGCAGATTCATGAAAGTATTGAGGTACTGTGCTATTTACTGTGATGATATTGTAATATCTTGTTGGTTTCACACTTTCACTGTCTGTTTACTCTATTTCCCTCATATTTGCAGAGGGGAATATATGTTGCTGGCTTGCGAGAAGAAATTGTTGCCTCTCCTGAGCAAGTCCTTCATTTCATGGAGTTTGGAGAATGTATAATTTTCTTTGTACATTTCTTAATTTTGTTTTTTGTTTTTTTGTTTAATTAGTGCTCAAAAGCGCCATTTTTATCTTCTTTAAATGTTGCCTATGTGGCTTACATTGTTGCTCTTGTATATTTTGAATAACATGTTACCTAGGTCAGGGTGCTATGGGTGCTCAAGTTCAGTTATTGACTTTTAGTACTCCTCATTTCTGAGGCTTTTCTTTTTTAAAACTTCACATTTCTAAACATTGATTACCTTAAATCTTTAAAAGTTTAAATATTTTTCATCTTTCCTTCCCAGTTTTAAATCTCCTCATACTCACCCTTGTGTAGGGCACTTTTGGTCACTCCTTATTTCGATGTCTCCTTGCTTTTATATATACTGGACAATGTTAGTCTAATATTATGTTTTTTGCCTTTAATTTCAGCTCATCGGCATATTGGAGAGACAAACATGAATTTGTACAGTAGTCGGTCCCACACTATCTTTCGCATGGTATAGTTATTCATCTTTCCAATCTTATTAGATATCTGGTTATATATTTTCATCTACCATATCATTCTATCGAATAGATAATAGAGAGTCGGGCTAAAAACGAAGATGAAGATATCAACAATTCTTGTGATGCTGTTCGCGTCTCAGTTTTGGTATGTGATTGCTAAACCTACTATTCAGTTTTGGGGCCATCTTCCTCATTGTGTTTGCATTTGGAATTATGGATGCTATATTCATATGCATTCTGAATGTGTATATTTGTTTCCAGAATTTGGTAGATCTTGCTGGTTCAGAACGTGCTGCAAAAACTGGAGCAGAAGGTGTTCGCCTTAGGGAGGGTTCCCACATCAATAAAAGCTTGATGACCCTAGGAACTGTCATTAAAAAATTGAGTGAAGGTGCTGAAAGTCAAGGGTAAGTTCTATGTTTGCTAAAGAATGTTACCTCTTTCTATTTTTTTGTAATTGACTATAGCTAATATTTATTGCAGGGGTCATGTTCCCTATCGAGATAGCAAGCTTACACGCATTCTACAACCTGCATTAGGTGGAAATTCAAATACAGCTATCATATGCAATATCACGCTTGCACAGGTCTATTTTTGTAGCCAATTTATTAAGCTTTGCTACTCCTTTTAGAAGTAATTTACTATGTTGCTCTGATATAAATATCAAGCGGTATAACATTTCTTTAGGGTTCCAACATCATTTTAAAGAATCAGCATGTAGGTTTCAACTCTTCAAAAAAAAATTATCATGCATTTAGTCTTGCACGTGTGTATTGTCAATTGTGTTAAATGTGCTTGTTGTTGAGAACCACCTTTCTTTAGGACTAATCAGTCTCTTAATTTTTTTTTTTTAGATAAGTAACAAATTTTTCGTTACCTATCAAAAAAAGAAAAAAAAAACTTGTTGCTATTAAATCTTGCCATTTCTGTTTACAACCTAGTTGTTGGAGTTTATATATTGTAACTTTTTGTGGAGTTGTTAATGAAAAATAAAATTAATTGTAAGCTAATGATTTTTGTATGTGGATAGACATAGGTATATTCTTGGTGTTAGTTATTATAAAGCCATTGATTATAGAAACAACCTTATCAAATTAATGTTAATATGAAAATATTTTGAGGATATCAAATTTGTTGATACTCGCTATAACACATTATATTTGGAAAAATCTGTTGTTCATCCTAGATATTCTGATATATCAAAAGTTGATGGACAATCAAAAACACTAGCATTGCGTTTTCATATGCAACTAGTGAGTTCTGTGTCTGTTTTTTTATTTTCTAATGGATTTAGTTGTGTCTTTTCTGGTTTAGCCTATGCAGTTATGAGAGCATTTCTAATATTGATTTAGATAATTTTTTTTTAACAATTCATAGTTACAATGGGGGAGGGGGGATTTGAACCTTGGTCATATTTGTTGGAAACATTAGGAGGTGCCAATTAAGTTACAAGGCTTTTGGCTTTTTAGAAAAAATAATAGTAAAGTGTCTAGTAGGAAATCTTGATATTATTTGTCATTGTTTGTTCCCTGTGTTGTACATAAATAAAAAACTCTGTACTTCCATTTGACCTTGGTGGGCTTGCATGGTCAAAGTTAATATGAAAATGAATAATTCTGTGTGTTGTCTAACGAGACTTGATAAAACCTGGGTTATTGCT
The DNA here is from genome assembly GCA_030445155.1 of Quercus variabilis. NCBI lineage: Eukaryota > Viridiplantae > Streptophyta > Magnoliopsida > Fagales > Fagaceae > Quercus > Quercus variabilis. Next base: position 7,483,752 of record CP129451.1, read on the forward strand.
GTGGCAAAAGCATGTGTAAAATTTTTTTGAACAGGTATTCTGGTCATGAGCTGTTTGTATCAATTCGTTTATGTTGTATTCTAGAAATTTGGTGTAAGAGAGACACACACGGACGGAAGGGTGAAAATTTTGGGAATCCATCATGAAAGTAATGTACTGTAGTGGACTATATTTGTTTTGGATTCAAGTAATACTTTTGTGGAATGTTCATCCACTTGCTAGACAAACTTCCCAAGTTTTTCTTGAAAAATTTTCCACTTATTTGAACAAGGTCATGTACAATTCATTTGCACAGAGTTCTCAGAGAAGGAATCTAATTTATGACAACATCAAGTTCTTCAATTAGTGACAGGGGGGAGATTGAGGGCGTTTCAGCACTGCACCATGTGGACATAGGAAAATTACCACTATTCAAATGTTTTATTTACTTCTATTCTTGTGCATATGTTTTTGGATGTCCTACCTGTCTAGATTACTTAATACTATTTGTTTGATGGCAGATTCATGCAGATGAGACTAAAAGCACTCTCCAATTTGCAAGCAGAGCTTTACGTGTTACAAACTGTGCTCGGGTGAATGAGGTTTTGCTCTAATTTAGCTTGCATATCCAGCTAGATCTCTTTCATTTGCATTCTTTCTTGCAGTATTTTAGATTTCATAATATTGACTTCCTGTTGTCATTGTCATTGTGTCTGGTTCTTTGCATGTCAAATCTTGTATTCTGCTATCTTGTATTTCAACACAGTTTGCTATTTCATTCCAGATTTTAACTGATGCTGCTTTGTTAAAACGTCAAAAGAAAGAGATTGAGGAACTTCGAGCCAAACTACAGGTTTGTCTAATTGTTATAATAGGTTTTGTTATTTTAATTGAATCAATTGTGACATGTTTCAAGAAATGTGGGTCCGTTTTGACATTTCCTCCCTCCGCGCCTTTTCAGGATTCTCATTCAGAGCATTGGGAAGAGGAGATCCTCAATCTACGAAACACACTGCTACAGGTTTGAAGATGTCTATTTGATGATTTATTTTAGCAGATGAATTTGTATCTATTCTAAAAGATGTGAATTGACAGACTGAACTGGAGAGGGAGCGTATAGCTTTGGAACTGGAGGAGGAAAAGAAGGCCCAAGCGGAATGGGAGAAGAGAGTGCAAGAGCAAGCTAAGAAAATTGAAAACTTAAGCTCAATGGTTTTGTATTCAACTAGGGATGAGAATCGTGACCATAATAAAAAGGTTTGTACTATGCTTGTGTATCATGTTTTTACTAGTAGTAGTATGTGTGTTAGGATCTCAGGTGCCAGTGAATGCCCCCTTTGGTTTACCTTTATTCAAATCATGTTTGTCAATCAGTTACTTTCTTGCAGCCGAATGAACATGTGTTGCTTGCTGGCCCCTTTGGCAACTATTCATGTTTTAAATCTATGATGTTATATATTTTGCTAAGTTTTAATCATCCCATGTGGCCATGGGCCTGTGGCAACTATTCATGCTTTAAACTAGTGACTTTATACATTTTTTTTAAATACTTCCAAGTCTTCCATTCGCATTAACAAAAGAAAACTAGACCCATGTGTTGATTTTTCTTGTCTCCCGTTGTATTATTAACTCCGCCTGTGTATGTTCTTAGTGTCATGTATTTTGTTTTATAGCCAGTCCCAAGTGAAAAATGAGGAGGGTTGAGAATGGGTTGACGGTTAGCATAATATTTAGTCACTCTATTATTAATGGATCCACTATGAAAATACATGAGGCTTTGGAGCTTGATTTCAGCCGAGCTTTGAGAAATCTGAATGTGCCTCAATCTGTCCCATAATACTAAGGGTCTCTATCTATAGGAGTCTTGAGGAGGTTTGAAACACGTGATTGACTCTCATTGGTGACACGTTTCATAATTTAAATAGAGGGACTTCATATCTTGTTCTCCAAGGAACACATGACATTTTTTGATTGGCCAAAGTGTCTTAATTTAAATCAACACAAGGTAGTATTTAATTAGACTACTTACGTCATTTAAATACAAATATTAGCATGTGTCGACATGTGATTGACTTTTGAACATTATTTGTGATTTTTATTTAGAAAAACTTGAAATATTTCCATTAGTCTTTGATTAATGATAGTGGAATCTACTAAGTAGTACTTGACACTTTGTAATTGGCTGTTTTGAACGCACTGCATGAATTTAATGGCATGACATGACAGTAGGCTCATGTGTCACGTCTAATAGCCGTCATCCACATATTCTGCATTATCAAAAATTAAGATTTTTGTTATAGAAAGCTCAATCCCATTTGGATTTTCTCTACAAATGGTTCCATGTGTCATTTTTCTCAAGAACTTTCATTTTTTCCCCTCTATTTTAAGTTGGATTGAGAAAGATACTTTGTGCACATGATGCTAAGAATCTAATAGTAGAATTAAAATGCTCTGTTCTCCCAGCATGTAAGAAAGACAATATTAGATGGTCTCAGAGTATTTTTTTACTCAATGAACATGTATTATTGGTTAAAGATGACCTTGTTCAAGAATTTAAAACTTGGGCTTCACTGAAATGTCTTCACTACTCAATTTTATTATCTACTTAAGAGATGTTTAGACATTATCTATATATAAGATTTAAGATTCTGGCTTTGGCTCACTGCATACACTCTAGGCAATACAAATTTGGAAGAATTGATTGTATGATTTCACTTGTAGGTTCCCAAGAAGATTATATGAATAAGCATTCATCACTGCTCCATTTGTGTATTGAAATGTCCTACCACAAATATCCATTGCACCAACTGCTTGTGGAAAATTAAACATATTTGGATGATTGTCTTGATGCTATTTTTCACATGGTTTTGGATCATCTAGTTGCAGTATATTGATGAACTTCATGGGGCTATTTTGAACACATGTTTCTGTGGAATTAAAACCATGATGACCTTTAAAGAAGAGGGGTTGAATGTTCATGGATTTATTGACTACTGTTGTTGACAGAATTGTAACAATAGCCATTTCTTGCCAATGCTCAACTGCATTTTGTGCTCTCTTTGAGCTATGATGTTTCACCGTGTTAATTTCCTTCCCTTCTTCAATCTCTCTGATTCTTGATAAACTTTCCTGTTGCTTCTGCAGGGGAAGAGGCGGGACACATGGTGCCCTGGCAAGCTTCCACGAGAGGTTTTTAGAGAGGTGGTTTTTTCGTCTTGATATAATTGTATCTGATTGGGCAACATGATTCATGAATTGTAAATTTTTTTCTTTTTCTTTTCTAAATTAATCAGCATTACACACACACACACACACACACACACACATATAACAGCAAAAATGAGTTTTGTGGTATTTCTCACCTCTATTATTTTTAATGCAACCTTACTGGGCACTAAGGAGATTTTTTTTTTTTTTTTTGGAATAATTATTTGTTAGTAAGTTGGGCAATGTAGGGAGTGCTTTGAAAGGTTATAATATGAAATTCTTGAGGTGGTTTGAGACTGTATAACAATCCTATGATAAATTGGTAATTCTTTTCTCTAAATTTTAGAAATTTTGTGTGTGGAACAAGTAGAAAGTTGATATGACATTAGAAGAGTTACTTTGGGCTATATATGAAGTGCCTAGATAGGTGAAATTCTTGGGGTGATTCAGTGTGTACAGGATTTAATGATGGAAGATTTATTTATTTATTTATTTTTCTCTTCTCTTTTCTCTATATTTCTCTGTTTCTGTTCACAAGACAAAATTGATATGACACAAAAGGACTATGCTGGATTATGTGAGAGTGCCTTCATTGGTCATAATATGAAATTCTTAAGGCAATACGAATTGTTTTTCTTTGTTGAGTAAATGATTATGGTGAATTGCTATGGAGAAAGATGCCCTTTGGAGAATGTTTTGAAGTGTAAGTATGGTGTGACTATGGGGGAGGGGGGTGGAGTTTGAAAGAAAGGAGAGGAGGGTACATTGTTTGTCTGTGGAAGTATATTAGCTTAGGGTGGAATCGTTTTGCCAGCTATGACTTTTTCAATTGGTCATGGTACTAATGTTTGCTCTTGGTTGGATTTGTGGTGTGGGGATATTCTAAAGGATGCCTTTCTTGACCTATTTCTTGAGACAAAGGGGCTACTCTGGCAGACCATTTGTGTTGGAGGGATGGTTCCATGCTATGGGATGTTATTTTCATGTGACCTATACATGGTTGGGAGATGGATGCATTGACCACATTCTTGGATCTCATCTATTCAATAAAAATTAGGAGGAATGTTGTGGATAGGATTTTTTGGCAACATACAAAGAGTGGATTATTTGAGGTAAAGCCTTTTTATAGAAATCTCTATACAGGGGAAGGAGTGTTTTTCCCTAGAAGAGTATTTGGAAGGTTAAAGTCCCACTTAAGGTAGCATTCTTTTTATGGACTGTTGCATTGGGGTAGATTCTCACAATTGATAATCTCTGTTGATGAAAGGTAGTTTTGGTATAGTGGTGCTACATGTGCAAGAAGGCTGGGGAGATGCTTGATCAGTTGTTACTCCATTGCAAGTATGCTAGTGAATTGTGGTCACTTGTGTTTTGTTTATTCAGGGTGCAATGAGTTATGCTCAAAGAGTCCTTAATGTGTTGGCATGCTGAGATTTGCTAAACAGGGTAATGGTGTTGTTTGGAATCAATACCTTTGTCTTATGCCCCACACCCCCCCCCCCCCCCATTTTTTTTCTTCTTTTAATAAAGTTTTATTACCAATAAAAAAAGGTTAAAAATCTGCAATTTTATCCTTGAGAAATATAATAAGGCAACAATTTCATCCTCCCATCTATTTTCCATTAAATTTATTCTAGGTCATCTCTACTTTTTAATGTGCCACATCAGCACCCCATTGGTCATGTATGCAATTCCTTCAAACAGTAGATTGGAATGGTAGGATGAAATTACTACTTTTTATATTGAAGGGATGAAAGTCAAACTCAGGCCAAATTTCAGGGACAAAAAGTATGTTTTGGCCTTAACAAAAAGGAACATTTTGAGTGTTGATTCAAGCTGAAGGCAGTAAGTATAGGGTTGGAAATGATGCTAGTTGGCAAAGAAAGAATGCAGAAGTTAAAACTTCAATTCTGATGCAGGAGAACCTAGGTTCTAATTGCCCCAATGCCACTTGTAAGCAAAAAAAGAAAAAGAAAAGGTTACGTAGACTTGTGTATGGGTGTCAGGTGTGGATATGTATCCAAGTGTTCAACCAAATCCCACCACTTTAGAGCATCTGACAGCGATAATTTTGCCTTGTCATGCTGGGTTAGATTAACAGATGCTACTTATCTTACATAACTCAGGATGCATGTAAAATTTTTTATAGATTGCTCTGAAAATATCTCTTATTGATGTTTTCCTTGACATTTGTACTATTATAAGAACTTTGGATTTTTGATTCAATATGTCAAAAATGAAGCTGATACTTTTCTGCTGCACTCTAGGAATCTTTCACTGTCCAATCAAATGCTTCTGGTGTAAAACCTATGAAACCTAAGCGTGATATGGGACCACTTCTTCCTTTTGAGGAACTGGTGAAGGAAATTGATGTTGCTTTGGATGACTCTTGCAAACAAGATGAAGATGTTAGAAGTAATGATTTGGAAGACTGCTTTCTCCCTGCTCCTTCAGTTCTATTACATGTAACAAGTAGGAGAAAAGTTCCACTCCCCAAGAAGAAAAGCTTACCCTTGGTTTGTAACATGCCTTTTCCTTTCCATTTTCTTGTACTGGATAGGAAACCTAATCTCTGTACTTCTTGCAGGTGGAAAATGAATTAGTTGAAACGCAGGCAGATTATGAGGATTTGCTTTTGAAATTTGAAACTCAGGTTATTGTGGTTTATGTTGATTCTTTTTTCTTTTTAGTTATAATAATTTAATAAAAAAAAAAAAACCAATTAAAAGGGTCTGCAGCCCATTTATACATGGATCATGATGCATCTGTTCTTTTAGATATTACATACTGTGATTCTTCTATTTATATTTATATTACTTTTTTTTTTGGGGTGCAGAGAACTATGAGTGAGATACAAATAGATTGCTTAACTAGAAAGCTTGCTGAGGCTGATTTGTTTTGGGGTGAGAAATCCAATGATTATTCCCTGTATTATGCCAATAAAGGTACCATTAATGGGGACAAAAATGACAGTCTAAGGGAGTCAGAGGCTATTCTTGTGATCAAGCGGCTCCAAGAGCAGGTTTATTCTATTTTTTGATTACATTCTGTATTCCTGTTCCAGTTAATATTCTTTTCTAAATTGTCTCTCTCACAGATTAAAATGTTGGAAATGGAGAGGTCTTCAAGCCAGCAAAATCTAGATAGTATTGTTGAACTGGCAACAGAACAAAACATATCTGCCAGGAATAAGTTTGAAGAGGTATTTTTTGATATAATCATGCACAACCTTGGTGTGTGATCTAAGCCTGTAGTATATGCTTTAATTAATTTTTACTAAACTCTTCTAGGCAGTAGGAAATCCAATCTGTTACTTTGGTAAACTGCAGTGGATAAGAAAAAAGAAACCAAACTCCATATGAATTTTTATTTAATACATTCAGCTACATATAACTTCAGGATTTGTCAAAAATATTTAAAAAAAAAAATAATAATAATAATTACTGTCTGATGTGTTAATTTTTCAATTTGTTTGTTACAAATGTTGAAGTCAACATTCAAGGCTAGCTATTACGGTAATATTACTATTATTCACTTGGGGGAGGGGATATGGGTTGAGGAAGCTGAAAGGATGGATTGGATATGTTGCTGACTTCAATTGGAATGGATATTAGAGTTTTCTTGAAATAATTTTCACTCTTTTTATTGTATTAAAAATCTAGGTTTTTGGTGCAGTATTAAGTAGAAGATTTTGTTAAAAATCACATAAAAGGGGGCTTGACCCTAGTGAGAAGGAAGAATACAAGAGAAACAAAAAATCTTAAAACAAGAAGAAAAAGAAAAAAAAAAAAAGCAACTCTTAAAGTTTTAGGGGCTTCAAGAAATCAAGCAAAGTTGAGAAAGAGATGCCTCTAGTCTCAACCATTCAATAGTAGAGCCATCCTGGATAGGAGTTTCATATTCATCACTGAAATTTCATAACCATTATAGGTCAGAGCATTCTTCTATACCTAGAAGCATGGCACAAAGGAATTGCATATGCATGCAATTAATTATTAGTAGTATATATGTGTCAACTCTGGAGTTAAATTTAAGAATTAAGACTAAGGCTTGGTTGTTGTTGTAGTTGTAGTATATGTGTATCCTCTGGAGTTGCATGTTGTTAACTAATCATTGTGTGTGTGTATGCATGCATGTGTGCATGCGTATGCATGAATCTGTTTCTTTTCAGGTTGTTGTTTTAGTCTTTTTCATTTTTTCTTTCTTTCTGTCACATATGGCTTTTTAACTGGTAAATATTATATAATTTTTCTTAGCTCTATGAAGAGCTTCTATATGCACAAGAGGAAGCTAGGATGGCTCAAGAGCAACTCACTTCCAATGAATCTGAGAGAATAACTGATGTATGTATTTCTGTTTCTCACTTAGCTCTTACAATTTCTTGTTTTGGTAAATTCTGTATGTTGTATCTGTCATAAACAAAATTTCTCTTGCCTAAGCCTGTGAAACTGATCTGTAGCATCTTCATTTAGGGCGGGAATTCTGACTTTGTTATCAAGCTTTCAGTGGAAGTCCAAGAATTAATGTCAGAAGTCCAAAACTCAAAAAAAGTAGTTGAGAGCGTCTCTTCACTTGTGGATGAGGTTTCTAAGAGTTTTTCTTCTCTATTTGATGTGTTCCATGTGAGTACTTTTAACATCCCATGAGGACTTTATCTAAATTCAATTACTATTGTAGAAATTATTTCAGTATTTTGTTAGTTGCAATCAGTCATTTTCCTTTTTAAGCAGGATTTCAGGACTCTGATTACCCAGAGTTCTCAGCAAAAAAATTTGATTGTCAGTAACTATGAGAAGTTAACTTGTCGCATGAGGGAGAGAGTTACCGAACTTGAGAATGAGAAGGTACTGTTATTTGTATAATTTGGTACATGAGATTATGAAATTACTTACATTATCCTGATAGTTTCATGTGCATTAATATTTGGGTTCAGATTCTTTTGTACAATCAATCTGTTGATATCCAGAACCAGATACAAGAACTAAGAGTAGATACTCAACATTCAGAAAATTCCTTAAAAGTAAGTTTTATTGGATTTATTGTATGTTTTGTTTCAACGCGCAATATACTTATTGCTAAGTGACATTCTTGTGCAGGAACTTTTGGAACAACGGGATTTGGAAAAGTTGGAATATCTTTCACTAATTCAAACTCTTGAAAAAGAGATATCGAGTTTATCATCTTGTTCCTTGGCTAAGGAAAAGGAAAATCTGAGAAAAGATCTTGAGAAAACAAAGGCAAAGCTGAAAGAGACTGATTTCAAGCTTAAGAATGCCATCCAGGAGAAAACCAAACTTGAGGTCTCATACTATATTCCTCGATTTCTTTATGTGACAATTAAACTTTAATTTAGATCATCATCTTTTTCTAACTTATCTGCACATTTGTAGGGTGAGAAAGCATCTGCCGAACGAGAGTTAAAACGGTTGCTTGGTCAGAACTCTCGACTAGAGCGAGATATAAGCAAGCGTGAGTCACTTGCATGTAGAAGGCGTGATTCAATTGTTGATAGGAACTCAAAGGTGTTTGACTCAAAAAGGGCAAAGAGTCTGGCTGTTCCTTCTGAACAGACATTGCAGGTGATGAAAGTTGGACTTAATATCTGTTCTTATATTTTCATGCATTATACATATGAAATAATAGTTGTATTCAGCTTTGAGTTTTATTGCTGTAGAAGATTATCTAACTTTCTTCTCATTTAGTTTGTACTAGAATGAAGGGGTTCTTTTGTGTTAGTTAATCAGAGCTTCATGCTGTGACTTGAAGCAAATCAATATTTTTGTCCTCCAATGTGAACATTCAACTTAAAACGGGTTTTCATACTTTAGGCACCAGGACAGATCCACTGTTAACCATATACATCTTCAAATATACTTTTTTAAAAAAAAATTAGGAAAAATATCTATTGACTATTTGCAGAAATATTATCCATAAAAATTACACGGAAGCTTAATTGTGCACTTTGCACACATGACATATAGGTTTTTCCTTTATTTGGACATTACTCACATGAGTCTCCAAATTGGTTCTCCCAAAAATTTTGTATGAATGTTTGAGTTTTTCCCATTCTTTAAAAGTGATCCTAATCTACTCAAATGGTTGTTTTTATGTTCACACCCTTTTTTTTTTTCATTTTCAGGTATGTGCTCTTGCCATGTCATGCTGCACATTGTAATAATTAATTTTTCTTTTTCTGGTGTTCAGGAAGAAAACAAAAAACTGGAAGTCCTCTTATTTGAATATGAGACAGCTATTGCTTCTTTGGGAGAGGAATTGGATGCTGCAAACAGGGAAAAAGATGAGGTTATATTTAGAAATGAAGGTATAACTTCAAAACTAGAAGCCCTGTCAGACGAGTTGAACACATCGAACAAGGAACTGCAAGTGTTTCAGGAAGAGGTCTCAGCTCTTGTAAGCTTCTGCATCTCTCTTTACATCTCCCAGGTTTTAGGAATTTATTTTAGCAATGTTGATTGTGACTAACAGCAATTTTCTTCTTTTCCTCGCTCTCTTTCTCAAATTTGGCATCTTACTCTTCTCTTCTCTCTTCAGAGACAATGTTTGGAAGAATCTAAATCCAACGAGCAAAAGATGGAAACCTCTGTCAAAAAGTTGGTACAAGAAAAGGAAGAGCTAGCAATGGTAGCTTAAATTTGGGTTAAGAGTATTATCTATATGATATGTAATTTTGTTTTTTGTTGGTACAAAATTGGTCAGTGAATTGTATCTTGGAATTTGCAGCAACTATCTGATTCCCTTTTGGAAATGGAGGAGGAAAGGGCAATATGGTCTGCTAAGGAGAAAGCTTCCATTGAAGCCATAGGAGAGAAAGCAAAGTCGTACAATGTGGAGATTATGATGTTATCAAAAGAAATGGCACAGGTACGATTCATATTCCACCTGTTAACAGCTTGCCTTCATGTCTTTGCAAGGTTATGATTTTGTTGTTATTTGTTGGTATTATTATAGTTCATGAGTTTATGGAACACTTTGTAGCCTTAAAATTTTTCCTGAGTGCATTATCTTTGCTGCAAGTCATCCTTGCTAATTTCCAGCTTTGCATGCAACTTGTTAGACACTATGATACTTGCCAAAAAAGTGTTATACCCTTAAGTTCAAAAGCTTTAGCTGTTAGAAAGCGGCCGAACAATATACTCCCTCCGTTCCACTTTGTTTGTCCTGTTTGAAAAGTCAAACTTTTTAAGGGAATATCATTTATTATTTTGTCTGCCTTATAAAAATATATAAGCTTACAAAATTACCCTTAAATAAATTTATTAGCTTTTAAAAAAAAAGAGTTATTAATGACATAAAATAGGGGTATAATAGGAATATTAGTAAATTAATGACTTTTATTTTTAGAAACAGGACAATATTTTGAGACATCTCAAAATGGAATAGAGGACAAACAAAGTAGGACGGAGGTAGTATATAAAGTTCACACACAAAATTTGATACCCTTCTTGTGCAGGCTTGCCAATAACATTGAACCAAATGCAGGCCTCGCACATATAGAAAGAAAAGTGGAAAAAGCACTAGAAATGAAACTGAAACAACATAATGGTGGGGGTCACGAAGATGTGAACCAAGGACCTCATAGACAACCATACTTTGACGCCATGTTAGATGCATGGGTCCCAAAAGCTTGAGCTATTAGGAACTCTAACACCTACCCTCACAGGCAAGCCCATTCAATATCACCAGCCATGTGTGGGCCCTCTACATGTACAACTGAAATTGAAACAAACACCAAAACAGAAACTGAAACACATGGGGTTCCTAGGATTCCAACCCTAGATGATGCAGGGCAACCTAGGCTTCCCACTTAGATTAGTCCTACTGAAGAACCTTAGGCTTCCCACCTAAGGTGTTTGGAATCACCACCAAACAATTCAATGAAAATAATCTCAATAATAATAATAATTTGTAAAAATACAAAAGAAACAATCTGGAGCTTTATATATAGCTTCCAGGAATTACAAAGATAAAGATAAACTCTCCTAAACAAATCCTAAACAATCTCAAATACTAATACGATAATCCTAACAATCTCAAATGCTAATCCAATACTAAAGATAAACTCAAATAAAGATAATATAAATGATAAAGATAATCTCCACAGATGTGCTATTAGGTGGTGTTCGCACCAACTCCCCTGGGGTGGGAGAAACTTGACTCCGTCGAGTAAAGCTCATGAGGATCAAGTGACATCAGAATAAACTCCATCAAGCCACAAGCTCACTGGGTCAGCATGGCGCCTCCGTCGACGCTCATATGTGCGGGTGATAGGAGGTAGAGATGAAGTGGTAGCAAGTAGATCCAAGTAAGCCTCTAAAAGAGCGGGATCAAGCTGCTGTAACTCCTCTCTGGTGATCCATGTACAATTAGAATCGGGCCGTCCTTGCTAGCGAACCAAGAAGCGCTGAACTGTTCCATCCCTAGTGAAAAGAGACTGCTCATCCAAAATAACATCAATAATATCTTTATGTGCCTTTTGGAAACAAGATGGTGTAGGGCTTGGGACAGGGTTATCCAAAGAAGAAGAGGAAGGATCATCAAACAAATTCATGCTAGTAATCTTAAGTATAAGACTCAGGCTGATTTACATCGACGTCATTTAGACTTTGATGTAGGAGATTATGTTAAGATTCGTATCAGGCCTGAACGGTATACCAAGTTGATGCAGGACAACCTAGGCTTCCCACTTAGATTAGTCCTACCGAAGAACCTTAGGCTTCCCACCTAAGGCGTTTGGAATCACCACCAAACAATTTAATGAAAATAATCTCAATAATAATAATCTGTAAAAATACAAAATAAACCATCTGGAGCTTTATATATAGCTTCCAAGAATCACAAAGATAAAGATAAACTCTTCTAAACAAATCCTAAACAATCTCAAATGCTAATACGATAATCCTAACAATCTCAAATACTAATCCAATACTAAAGATAAACTCAAATAAAGATAACATAAATAATAAAGATAATCTCCATAGATGTGCTATCATGTGGTGTCCGCACCACTAGACCTATCAGCCAAACCAGCCTTATTACCATGTTAGTCACGATGAGTTTCAAAAGCTTAACTTACTATGAAGTGACCCTACAATGTAAATGAAGTTCAAAATACGAAAACTTTAATGGTGTGTTTTTGGAGAGAGATATATATATATATATATATATATATATATTTTAAAAGTAATAGAATTTATTGAAGACAAAAAGGACTGCTCTATGTTCACGATGATGAACATAAAGCACCTTGTAAAAAATACAAGCAAATCAAGAAGAAGATCTAAGAGAGAATTGGAAATAAAAAAAGAAGTTTAGTTGGAAAAACCCCATGCCTGAGACCAATCAAACTAAGTACGGAGCAGCAAAGATTTCAATTGATCAATAAGTCTCATAATCTCCTCAAATGTACAACTTTTTTGCTCCTTCCACACTAATCACATCACCCATGCTGTCACCAAGTTCCAAACATTCAAGGAATGTTTACCAAACTAATTGTGTTAGCCAAAAAGAAGGGATGCTACTTTGTCTAGCAACACCCTTTGAACGCCAAAAATTATAAACACTTCACACCATAAATCATAAGCAATCTCACAATGGATCAAAATATGATTTATCGTTTCTCCACTACAGCACACACACACCAACTAACTAGCAGTAAGTCCCTCTTGATGAGGTCATCAATTGTGAGAATCATTCCCCACACAGCTGACCACAAAAAAAAAGACACCCTCTTGGCGACCTGTGTGCGAAATACTCTTCCATGAGAATGAATGAGAATTGGTTCCACAGATGGCATTATAAGGAGAGCGAATATCAAAATTGTCACTCCTATTCAACGTCCAAGACAACTTATTACCCCCCACCCCACTTGGCAATTTTGTGTAAATATAATCAAAAACTGAGTACGCTACCTCCATCTTCCAATAATGTTGCTATTAGAATAATAGTTGAATGATTAAATTCATGTGTTGGGCCACACTTATTAAGGGGGAGTATGGGCTCACATGTGAGGGGGGTTGTTTAGAGTAATGATTAAATGATTAAATTTACCATTTCATAACAGTTGAAGCTTTTGGGACAAGTGGTAATGTATAAGTTTCCATGCAAAAAAAAAATTTCAATAATAGTTCTCTATTTAAGATAGAAGGATATACTGAAAGGGAGACGTCATTTTTTTTAGTTTTTCTCATGTCATATGGAATATGTCCAGTGTGAGCTCACCATACTGATCCATTTTATGATGTTGAATTGTTCTGATGTTTTTTTTTTTTTTTTTTTTTTTTGGGTGACCAAAGAATATCCTCTTTGGGAAGAGGTGATAGCACTGTTTGTTGATATTTATTAAAATCGTGATGTTTAATTTAAAATACCTACCACAAACTTTATGGCATGAGAATTTAAAAGCCTTTCCAGCATGTAATTGGTGGTTTCTCAAATCTTTGGAAACCCAAAGCAATGAGAGGTCTTGTTCCATCTTTACATTCAGTATTTAACCTATTTATTAAGGTATCTCTTTTTAAGTTTCTCTTATGGTTGGCGCTCGTATAAGGTCCTTGGCTTCTACTTGTATTGCCAATTATTTTTATTCAGTGTCGTATTTATCATCCTAGCATTTTTGAATAAGCATGAATTTAGATAGTTGAACAATGCTTTTTCGGAACAATAAGTGGTATAACAACAAGTTCATGGGGATAAGGATATCTGGCAACACAAAATGTCCAAGCTTAGAATTAAGTGATCTTGTTATTTCGGATTTAAGTTATTCTACAATTTTAGTATAGATGTATTTTAACTTGTAATGCTGGACAGGGTTAGGAAAAATAGAGATGAAGGGAAAAGAAGGTAAAACAAGACAAATCCTAAGCTTCACCACCTAGAATTTGCCTAAAAACCTTAGGCATCACCAACTAAGGGTGCTTGGAATCACCTCCAAACAAAGAGAGGCATTCTCCATATAAAATTTCTTATTCAAATTGTGCTGCCTTCATGACTACAAGAGCCACTATTTTAATTGTGGAAAGTTAATCATGCCACAATTAAATTCGACAAAATCTTTAAAATGTTAAATACCAAATTCAAAAAGAAATGAAAACTATTTTTGAATTCAAAATAAAATTTAAAATAATTTTGGTGCTCCTTGCATCAACTTGCTTCTTTTTATCTAAATGCTTCATTCTCCATCCCCCCCCCCCCCCTCTCTCTCTCTCTCTCTCTCGTTCTATCATGAAAGGCCTTTCTTCACAATGCCTATATATATGTTTTAACTAATTCTATACATTCTAAATAAAGTATATACAATGAAATTGTTCTTTATAATTTTTAAAATGCGGCAGTGTGTTGTGTTATTATTCATCTAAAATGTATGAATTGCACAAATCTTGTGGTCTTCTTCGCATGGTGGTACTTATAAGGATTGTGCATCTGTTAATTGTAAGGTGAGGGATGAATTGGAGTCCTGTAGAGAAGAATGCAGGATTCTTAGGGAAAGATTGATTTCTTCTGAGGAAAATGCAGATTGGGAGAAGAAATGCAGGTTTGTTTCTGTGTTTTTCTTTCTATTAGCCTTGTTATTTTTGTTATAGATAATTTGGTCTTTGTTATATTTGCTCTGCTGGCTGTAATATAGTTTCCTTGATTGGAGAATAGAAATAACCGGGCTGTTTCTGATGAGTATAATAATCCTTCGTAAGTAAAAGATGGCGGGGTGTGGCAAAAATCAAACTCTTTCCTATCTGGCTCAAACCTGCAGAGAGTGGCCCTATTTTTCACTATGTTTAAAACCTCAGTCGCATGCAGTGAAGTACTTGTGCCATTACTGGGTAACATTATGTCATCTGTCGAGAAAAGCCTTTCTTTGATGCTTGAGGATCTTTAATTCCTTAACCGCCCAACTTAAGTATAAAAATGTTGACAGTATGTTATCTTTACATTGTTAGAATGGTGTCACTTTGAGGCAGAAATTTATTTTTTGCAATGAAATAATATTACTTTATTTAGTGTCTCAATACAAAACATTCAATCTTTATATAGATTTTTAAAACAGAAAGTGGAAAGTAAACTGGTGTAGACAGAGAAAGCAAATGCAAGAGAATTAACGTGGTTCGACTTAACGTCCTACGTCCACTATAGAAAGCCGCAAACAACTACATCTTTACTAATATGAATTGTATGTTACAATGAACCTAATATATGGTATGGTAGCCCTAAAACGAAGGTAGCTCATGGTATTACAAAACTAAGATAGCCGAGGGTATTCTATAAAGTCATGGTCTATGTATTTATGGTATTCTATAGCACTTAAGATTTGTTAGGCTGGTGTTGTAAGAACCATCCCTTCTCAACCCGATACCCTCACTATCCCCAAGTGTGCTATACATTCACAAATAAGGGCGACAGAGCAGGACAAATTGAGATGATTTTCAAGCTTGATGCCCCCCCCCCCCTCTCTCTCTCTATGAAAAATATACTTTTGTTGATATTTATGAAAACAGTGGAACATAGTCACACGGGCTGATGGTGTAGCTGGTGTTCCACCTTTGCACCGCATGATTTTCAGATCTGGGGTAGATATTCAACTAATAATATATGCATATAATGGGTTGAGATGGACCATTATATTCAATCCATTATATATGAAGGTTATAAGGATAGTGTTTTCCATATTTCTATCCCTCAATTATCTCAACTTGTCCACAAAATAAAAGATGCTTAATGGCGGTGCGGTGATAGTCAACATGATCTATTGTCCTCACTTTCATTTGCCTAGAGGCCTTTCTATGTCTTGCTTAGGAAAAGATTGTAGTTCAGATACCTTTGCCTAGATGTTATGCGAATGATTTGCTTTTAACTGAGTTGTTTGTCATCCCATATTAAAATGCTATCTAGAGGGATAGAGAATTGGATGGATAGTGGTGAATGTTGAATATGATAGGAGAATTTTCTTTTGTTAAATTACTGATTGTCCCAAAAGCTTAAGCTATTGGGATATAGTAAGTTTAATTACATATTTTTAACACTCCCTCATGTGTGGGCTCAAACTGTCTCTAATAGGTGAGGCTCAACACGTGGGATTTTAAATGGGAGGTAGAGTGGAGGAGACAAGGATTGCACTCAGGACTTCTTGTTCTGATACCATGTTAAATTACCATTTGCCCCAAAAACTTAAGCTATTGGGAATTTAATTATTTAATCACATATTTCAACATTTTTTTTATTCCTGAAACATTTCCAAAAGCTGGGGTTTCTTTCCTTGAAGATGGTTTGATACTGTTTGTCTAGATCTTTTCTTCATTTGGGAATATGAATCTGAATTTGTTATTAATTATTTTGTGATACCTGAGGCTGAGAAAGGTTATGTTATGGTTATCAATTTTCATTTTGAGGGATAGCCATGGTCCTTTGCCTGCAACCTCCTTGAACTCTTTGTTGAGGAGTTTCGTCAATGCTTCTGTTTTCGGACAAAGACATAATGCATATTTTATTTTATTTTCTTTTTCTTTTTTCTTTTTTCATTTGGGTTTTGACATCAGTGTTATCGCTGTCTTAATAAACAAACCATTATCTTTCTGTTTAATGTTGTTGCAGCATGGAGAAGTCTTTGGAGATTGATCAGCTGAAAAATGGCCTAAAATTAGCTAAAATCGAGAGCATACAATCTCAAGAAGTCAGTTCTTTTGCTTTATCCTCTGTTTTATATATATGGTTGTAATGCTGCTTCACTTTAACTGGCTGGTACTCAGCTAATTTGTTTTTTGTGCTTCAGATGTTGAAGTCAGATTCGGAGATTCTCTCTTTAGAGCATAATTGTGTTCAAGAGGATGTGCAAATGCTTAAGAACGAACTTAGTTGTGTCAATAAAGAACGAGAATATTTATTGATTCGAATTAAAGAGTTGGAAGCAATATCAGAACTTTCAAATGACTTCCAGGTTTCATCCAAATGCATTATTTTCTTAACAAAATTATGTTTAAAAGGAACAGAAAACAATTATCCCTTTCAACTGAAAAACTAGTATCAGTTTTTGAAAACCTGTAGCATATTTGTTTGATTGATAAATGTATTTTCCTTGGCAGAATCTTAAAGACCAACTTCATATTATGACAGAGGGAAGGGATAAATTGATGACTCAGATTGAAGAGCAGCAGAGCCATGTTGTTGAAATGGAATGTCTGAAAAAGAATTGCGATGACATGGTAGGTTGTTCAAAAGTTCTCTTCTTATTTGTTGTCCAACTTGTTGGAGAATGATCTTATATTATTATGGGTATAACCAGTTATCTGACGCAAATGTTCAAGTGGAGGAACTGACTGGGAGAATTTCCAGCATGGAAGTCAAGATGCACAATGTAAGTGTCTGCATACCTGAGATTCTTAGGTAGAATTATGACCTTTTATGTCCTTAAGAATGAGGTAGTCCATTTTCAATATCTTCCTTGTACGTACCCTGAAGGATATAAGAAAGGACTTTTGGCCCAGTGGTAACTACAATCACTAATGAGCAGAAAAGATTTTACTTGTGTATCCAATCTAATACACAATATGCTGAACCAATTTGCTTGGCTGCTAGCGTTTCATCAGAAATATAAACAAAGATGGCCATAAGCCAGTGAATTAGTTCCAACAAAGCAGGGCTGTGGGAGGGCTAATCTGGATAAGATTCTGATCTTTAGCTTTTTTTTTTTTTTTGATCACTCTAAAAAACTGAACTTGTGCGCCTGCAATTTATACCATTTCACCAAACAGTGGCCTGTAGCTTTTCATGATATATATAAATGGAGTTCTAAAAAAATATTAAGGATCATGCATACTGGAAAATTGTTATGTATGAGATCTAGCAAAGAAATTGGTAGATCTCTTATTTGTTGTCGTGCTCATGCTCTTGCATTGAAGGACCAACTAAAATGGCATTATTTTCCTGTAAAATTTTCTTCAATACGATTTGAATCTTATATTCTTATCTAAAAGTGTTAATCATGTTGAGAGCTGTCATTTTATCAATTTATCCACTGATAGCAGGCCTAGCATGTTAGGTTTAAGATGACCACTGTGCATTGTGTCTCCACAATTTCAGAATTCAAATACATTTTACATTTTAAAGCTTATTGCCAAATGGGGCTTTCAAAATTTCTAGGAAGCTCATTTGGAATGAAAGCCCTCTTGAAGTCACATTTTACCCCAGCACCCCTATATATGTTTGTTAAAGGATTATAGTGTAAAATTGTCAGGAATTATCTTTGTTTGTAAAGCACAATCCTGGAGCTGTACCAAGTTCTCTTTTCTTCTCATATAAACAAATTTCCTATGGAAAGGTCCTACATTCTAGCCTAGACATGTTTCGTGATTTTAACTAGTGGGACATAAAGTTGCCGCTCTTACAATGGTAAAGTGGTCATTACGTGTTTTCCGCATCATGTCATGACATATCTTAAATGTCTAGTCATTATTCATTAAGGACTTCGGATTCAGTTCAATGTTTGTAGCCTTTTAGTTTCCTTTTAGTTTAATATGCTCTTTTCATTGAAAGAGAATTATCCGCATGCACCTTATACAGGATGAAGTTGACAACAGCAAGGAAAAGGCAAAGCTTCGGATGAGACTTCGAGGGACACAAGCAAAGCTGGATGCATTCCGTAACAGATACATGGAAGCAATGAAAGAGTCAGATCTCATGAACAGGAATTTTGAGGAGGCAGCTGGAAAGCTGAAGGACCAGTTAGCTTCAAAAGGAATTGAGGTCCTTAACCTCAAGAAGAAGCTAGCTTCCACGATAGGGCAATGAAGGGAAATAATTGAACTTAATGATTTCCAAAATTGTTATATGCAAGGATACTACTGGTAGAGATTATGATTATAGTTCATGTATATATTAGAATCCTTTGTAAATGTATGTTTTGGTGTTGAGAAATAGATAAGTAATCTGGGGGAAATAAATGTAAGTTTAGTTGTAATTAATTATACTACATTCCATTCTCACGCAAAAACAAAAAAAGTTGTGCTTTTACATTGTAGAAAGAAGTCATCACTCATCTAGCTTCTTTTTTTCTGGATAATTCAATAGTTACAATGGGGTTGAAGGATTTGAATTATGAATATCTTTGGTGGAAACATAAAAGAAACTGCCAATTGGGCTATAAGTTTTTTATGGCCATCACTCATATTATATAGCTTCTAAAAGTGTTCAAGGTATTTATCTCTTCCACGGGCCAAAGAAAGATAGAATAGCCTTGGAATGGGAGAGGTTTTTGCGTGGGTAACAGGGTAAGTATGCATGTATATAGGGGTTCAGACTGTTCAGTATTCCCAATCAGCTAGCTCTTGACTTGAGAGAACTCAAAACAGTTCTACGTATCTATATCAAAAAATGCGAACTAATTTTGCTTGAAATGGTAACCTAAAAGATGAAACGGGTTCATATTGGATGCCTGACTATATTTTAGCTCATCCCGCATACTTTATATATTAATTATTTATTTATTACCTTATATGCCTTTCAAAATTTTAAACATAAGCCAAAAAACTCCACCCTATATATAAAAACAAGGCGAAAATATTATTATAGTTCCTACATTTTGGAGTCACTATCAATTTGATCCAAAATATGTTATTTTCAAATTGAAGTCATTTTAAGTTCAAATTTGGGTTTGTTTTAATTGCTAAGTTAATATGTGTCTATTGGAGTTGGAGATTGGTTTTGATTTTTGGTTTTTGAACTTGGTTGTTAAGAAAATGCAAGAAAAATTGTGATTTATTTAACAATAGATACTAAATTGACTGTAACTTGAAAATAAAATCGATCAAATTGACAGCTAGTAATCTGCCAAAACATAAGGACGAAATTGACAAAGACTTAAAATGGTATTTTCATTTAAGTATAAATATATCATTCTCGAAACTCTGAATCCGCTTTCTATATGCTTTCCCACGCGCATATCCTCCGTATGCATAAACCTGTTCATATAGCGTTGAAGAAGAGGGTGGGTATAGTAATTGCAAATTGAAAAGCCATTGAAACTAGTGTCTTCCATTATGTTTATAATTTTATTGCTGACATGTCTGTAGAACACTTAATCTCAGTTTAGATGAGATTATTTTTATTTTTTATTTTTTTCTAGATGAAGATATAGTTACTTGTCCATGTTACAATTTTTATTTATATTTTTTTTTCACCGAGAAGCAGCTGATTCTTTTCGTTTATGTTCTATTTTAAATTAAAAAATGAAGTTAAATTGCGTTATTATATGGGATTCTGACATTTCTCAATTCTTAATATACTACCAGATCCACAACCATAATAAATAAATAAATAAAAGGGGATAAGAAAAGAAAATTTCTATAAGAACCACAATGTAAATGAAAATGCCAACCTGAATCCTTCGAATAGCTGACAACAATTATATAATTCCTAAAACAAAATTGCTTAAGTTCCTCAAAGCACTGCACTCTAGATTACATGTACTACTTGAAAATCAATTAATTTAAGACTTTCCAAATAATACATATTGTTGTCAAATAACAGAATTGAGTGTGGCTCACAATATATTATACTTCGTCTCCAAAGCATTGGTAATCATTGTAATACAGTACGCAGCACTCAGAGGGTAACCAGAAACTGCCAAAAAACAGAGGTAAGTTAGTTACAAATAGAAGATAATTTTTCTTGATAGGTCCAATGATTTTTAATTGGACACTGTGGGCGAAAGCAAAATAAAATGATTAGAGAATGCTAATAGACCCACAGGTTTCTATCCTAATGTTTTCTTTCAGCCAAAAAAAGAAAAAGAAAAAAAGAAAAGCCTCAGTACAACAATAACCAAATATGAAACACAAAGTTGAAGTATAAATATTTCAATGATGATAATCAGATGAGCTATATCATCTGACTGTCTTAATTTGTTCCAGAATAAATATTTCATGTTGACTTGCTTGCAAGCAGCTTTGGACCTTATTTGACTATAAAGAAAGCGGAGGAGAGGAGCGGAGGAGAGAGTATATTCTTTGAAATTAAAACTTCAAAACACATTTTGATTGGAAATATCATAAACAATGTTAAATGTAGTTTTACTAAGCTGTAAACAATGTCAGAAGTACACAAGTAGTATGACAATATATTTTTGCAGTTCAGACTAACTAAGCAATTAATAAGTTGTCAAATAACCTTAAAATCCTCCTTGTAAGTGCCCTTGATATTCAAGATTGCATTAGAGCCATTACAATTCAGTATCATATCGGGTATCAACCAGTGAAGACTTAAATCAACTCCCTAGTTCTGTGTTATAAGATATTGAATATATATATATTTTTTAAAGTACAAAGGCAGTCACCCGCACACCTTTGAACATGTACATGGGATACACATGCTTGTGGGCACATTCGCACTGCCCAAATTTTCTAATATGGTAGGTCTGGCTTATTACTTACTGCCGTTGAAGCAAAAAAGAAATATGCAAGGTGACCCAACAAGGGTTCAGAGCAGAGTTAGCATTGTGCCATCCTTGTGCTATTTCCCTGATACTGTTCATAATTCTATGCGACTTGTAATTAAGAATATTATAAACATGATTTATGATAGAGTTTGAGGAGGCAGTTTTATTAAGACACAGAAAACTTGCTGAATGCGCACTGAGGGGAAAATGAGATAACTAAACTTTACAGAACAATGCAATTTTCCTTTACCCAACAAATGGTGTGGCTGATAATCCTGAATTGGGTTGAAAGAAAAGGTGGGAACTGCCCCACCTGATACAGGTAGCAAATGGCTACGACTACAGTATGTCTAGTAAGAGGATTAAGGACAAATCAGCCACATTTTTATACATACGCTACACCATTTTTTTTTTTTTTGGGGGGGGGGGGGTGGGGGGAGGGGTAGGGACACATTTATTGACATGCTTAATAGGCATGCTTGTATCTTCTTAATCAGATATGAATACTGAAACTTAAGAGAAAGCAATACATTTCTGAAAATCTAGAAACAACTTAATTGACAAAGTCAGAATTTTCTTGAGAAGAATTCCAAACCCTAATAAAATAGCCATATAATCTTTGGTAGTCAGCTGGGACAAAAGCCACCTAAATCCTCCATTTCTAAAATTAATTGGGGAAAAAAGAAGAACAGAAGAAAAGAGGCTATGTCAAGTTCATTGAAAGCGACGCTGGCAAACATGAAGGATACTATCAAGCACACAAAGAGGAACGCGACCATATGGAATTTCTAAAAAAACAGTCACAAAACAACAAAGCAAGGTTGGATAGACTTACTTGATATAAAATCATCTGCGTACTCCTTATCAATTTTCCCATGGGCCATCGCACCAACCTAAAAACAGAGTATTAAATGAGATTTGGGAGTTTTGGTCAGAAAACGTGCGTGTGTGTTAAGTTATTCTGAGCTTACCACAAAAACAAGGTCAGTATCACTGCTAGCAGATGCGACATATTTGTTTATATCAACCAATTTTTCCGAACTAAATGAGAATCCTGATATCAAAGAAAATATTAACCTCATTTTCAGAAAAGGAGTAAATAACACAGGAAAACTCATAGAACATAACCTCACCTATTTTGCGAGAGTTGACAGGTAGATACCGGCTTACAGGGTTCTTAATCACACGCAAAAGTTTCTCACGCTTACCAACAGCACTAGTACTCAGTTTTTGTAGCACCTGCACTGCAAGGTAGCCAAAAAAAGTAAACAAACAGCAAAGAAAGCTCCCAAACCAAACACAAACACACACACAATATCAGCATGCCTTTTGAGGTTTAGGTGAGACCAACTGAACTTACACATGAGACCAGAGAACCGCTTAAATGTCCTTGGAAGGCGAGCATGTGGTTTAACTTCAATAAGGACACCTTTCTCGGTTCTCACATAGACAGCTTGCAACCCCCCACTCTTATTAAGTCGGCTATCCAGCATCATTAGGAGAGCCTGAATGCAACAAGGCTTTAAGATCATGTATGGTTCACCAAACCAGAAAATACAAAATTAAATGGAAGAAAGCTAATGTATAACATATGATGACATAGGCCATCTCCATTTTGAAACAATTGCCTTATCTGAGGGACATAGCACTGTTAACAGTTTTTAGCACTATGTCAGTAACCATTAGCTATCCTGAAGCAAGGACAGCAGCCACCAAGATAGATTTTTCAGATTATATGCATAAAGAGAGTGACCTGTGGTAAATAGCTGGAAATATTGTATCACATTGAGAGATTGAAGCATAGTGTCAGCATATAATTAAAAAGTCCACTGACCTGATGAACAATGTCAGGCCTGTATTCAGCAGGATTTCTGTTATTTTTCATCAAGAAATGGGCATGGTCATCCGAGTTCAACAGCTGGTAAGTCTGTATGGATAAAACTAGTTACAAACAGAGGTGGGAAAAAAGTTAAAAGAAACAATGAATCACTAACCATGGAAAAATCCCAATAATAAAACCCATATAGCAAAGCTTAAACCCAAAACCCTGAGAACCTGAAACTAATAATAAAACTCTTCCATGTAACCCAAAATCAAATTTTGGGTATTTTGAGACAACAAATTATTACAGAAAGCAATGCAACCGAGCCAGAAGAAACCCCATAAAACATTCAAATTAAACAACCCCTCATGTGAGCAAAACAATTTTTTTTAACAGATACTTGAACTTAAAACCCCCAAAAAAATAAAAAATAAAAAACCCACAAAGCAAAACCTCAAATCCCAACAACTGAGAGCTTAAAATCCATAATACAAAAGTCCTCCAAACAACCCAGAATCAAAAAGTTCCATCATTTGCAACATATATACAAAAATCCCAAAAAGAAAAAACAATCCAAACTATAAATTAAATACCTTTCCAACTTTTGCAACTTCCAAAGAAGCCCTTTCAAGAATGAAGATGACCTTAGGCTTGTTGGCAACTTTGAGGTCACTCGGGTCAATTGGGATGCCCTCAAGTTCATTCACTTCCTCTTTTTCTTCTTCCTCTTCACCATCACTTGTTCTCTCTGTCATAGCTTTCTTTGCAATTGCTTCATCTTCCACTGGTTGCTCTGCTACTTCTTCTTCTACTTCTTCTTCTCTGTCATACCTCTCTTCTCTCTGCTTCCTCTTCTTCCCTGCTTTCATCGCATAACGCCGCACCATTTTCTTTTTCCTCCGACAAATTATCGTATGAGCCAAATAGATAGAGATTGTGCGAGCAGAAATTATGGCAGTAAGGCTAGGACAACGTTTTCATATGTTTTATTGTGGGCTTAAGGTCTATGGGGTTTTGACTGGGCTTTACAGGCCCAAATACAAGGGAATTGTCCCACCCCTGACCCATCTATGTTGCTTAATATAATTGGAACTTTTTTTGGACAAAAAATATTCTTTATTTATAAACAAATTTCAGTGATTTTTTTCATTTTCAAAAAAAAAAAAAAAATCAGTGATTTTTTTATTAACTTGAATATAAATCATGTTTGAGGGTACAAGTAATAGTCCAACACTTATAGAAAACTTTATAGTATTTCACATCCTTCTTTTTCTACTATCTACCTATTCAAAGAAAAAAAATCATATCACAAAAAATATTGATCGACTAATTAATGGATTGATACTTGTTGTCAGAACCATCAACTTTACAATTAATAAAAGTATACAACTATGTAATAATTACCACAATTTAAGAGAAAAAATATTTTGAATTTTAGATATTAAGTTAGAAGCTTTTGAAGAACTCTTTAAAAGAAAAACTAATATAGGGATAACTAATTCTCATAATCACAAAACTTTTGTAGAAGTAAAATGTGAATCCACTCTAATACCATTTGTAATGAGTTGCAGCGTTAGAAAAAGTGCTAGCCATATTTGCACTTGCACCACAAAAAAATTAGTCAAGTTATAATTGAGGTTTTATTTAATCACTTATAAACACAAAATTCACCTAGTAAATACTTGATGTGAGACTCAACTCAACCCCTCTCTCTCTCTCTCTCTCTCTCTCTCTCTCTCTCTCTATATATATATATATATATATAAAAGGGGTCCAAATTAAGTTTAGTTCGTCCATACTGGTTGTTCATGACTAGACCATGTCCATCACAAACGTCCATCTCAATATGGGATCAAGGATCGCACTAAAGTGTTTAAACCACAAAGAGTGCACCCACTCTGATACCAATTGAATGTTCAAATAACGTGTAAAACACTATGAACATTTAGACCCCTAATTACAAAATACCAATTTAAGCTTATTATCAAAAAATAAATGTACGGAACATGAACATAAGCTAATCACAGAATTGACAAACAATCTAAGCCAATTTAAATTATAGTCACAACAGAAATTAAATGGCAAAAATTAAGAGAAGAGAGATGCAAACACAAGGACAATACAGCGATGTGTCATCGAAGAGGAAACCGAAGCTCTCGACATAAAACCTCTCCACCGCCCTCCAAGTGATCAATAATCCACTAAAGAATAAAGTTGGGATACATGAATAGCAGAAGACCCTTCAAGCCTAATCTACCCAGTGTACCTAAGCCCTCCAAGTTTCTTACTCCAACGAGGTTGCGACAAACCTTTGTCTTCTTTAGCTCACTAGATTCTACTATAGTTTATAGCATTAACCAATAACTATTGGTCCCTTCCTAATTACTTCTTAAAGCACTAAAAAGCCTTCTTATAGATATAAGTATGGTGAGAAAAGGATTTGGGTAATAACTTCTTAAGGATGTAACAATGGAGAAGGTGAGAGTAGAGGAATTTGAAGAGTCTCTATGTGAAGATTGTGGATGAATCAGTCTTATTTTACTATAGGGTTTCTCTCTCAAAATTTTTTCTGAAAGTTCTCTACATTTTGTGAGTATAAGGGGTATTTATACTAGGGTGAGAAAGGAATGCGAAGAGTTAGTTTTTCTAAAACAGAGTTGGCTGGCAACTTGACCTCTCAACTTGACTGAGTCGTGAGTTCAAACTGTGAGCTAACTGAATGGTCAGACTGGACTTTTTGTTCTGTAGTGTAACAACTGGAATGACGGTTCAGCTTCTTTGCATGCTTCACTCATGTGCATCATCTGGCAGTTTGCCAGTCACTAGTCCTTGCTTCACTGCACATTCTTGAGTATTTCTTCACACTCTCTCACACACTACTCTTACAAGATTCCCACCTAAATACAGGGTTTTTAAATACTAAATTATAAGTAAATTTGACACGGAATAAAGCCAATAAGATGGTTGATTAAATTCAACCTTACAAGAAGGACGTTACATGAGTAAAAAATAGATACTGTTACAGACACCTATTACATGACGTATATAATTTCTAATTCTTCTTAGGAAGTTTTTGTAAATATAATAAAGACTTTAAATAATATAATTTCTGATTGGACGGGTGGGATTGTAGTAAATGATTTCTTGGCTTCTTGTATTTTGTATTTTTTTTTGATGATTTTTCCATTTTAGTATGGGAAGAAGACAAAGCAAAGTGAATGTGCTACAGAGATGTAAAGGAGAAGACAAAGCTGTGCTGTACATTATTACGCAATCCCACACACACTACAGAACTGTATCTCTTGCTCATGCGCATGCGCACAAGTATATATATATATATATATATGTATATATATTATAGTGCTCAAGTGGGGGAAAACAATTAGGTCACTTTCCTAATCATACTATAACCAAGTAATTTTCCTAGGCAGCAATTTTCTAAACACCTTCTCTCCCCCTATACATGTTAAAAAAGCATACACAAAGTCTCTCTCTCTCTCTCTCTCTCTCTCTATATATATATATATATATATATGTACGTTATTTCATGTTTCCAACCATATATGTATGTCATTTCTTAGCCTCAAAAATTAGAAAGAGCAACAAAACAATACAAACCATGTTAGCATTATTTCCACCCCCACACACCCACCCCCCCCCCCCCCCCCCCCCCAACACACGATAATTAATTTACGGATATAGTATTTCTGAAAAATTTAAACCAAATGAATAGAATTATATTACTGCATCTTGCATGTGCTGGGTTTTATTTTATTTTGGAATTATTTTCATGTGTGGTTTGAAGCTAATATATGTATAGATAATAGATATATGATGATGCTGAAAATATCACCAGTGAGCCATACAATGCTTGCACACTTGAAACGTCACCTACACAAAGAAAAGAGAAGACCTAACAGAGAGCACCGGTGTGGTGCCGGCCAAATACCCTCCGAAGGTCAAGTTAGAATTTCTTACAACTCTAGAGTGCTAGAGAGGGGTCAATTATGCGTACCTTGATTTGTGAGGGTATTTGGGCTTTTATAGTAGTAGAGGGTTGGCCATCTCTTTCTTGGGCTAGAAGTCATTTCCTTATAGGAAATCTCATGAGCGTATATTACGGAATTCTTTCCTTGTAGAGGACTAACATTGAGCATGGGATACAAGTCATTTCCTTATATACTCATGCGCGGTGGCCAAGCCAAGGTTTCACTAGAACCGTCAGCTTCAGGATCATCAACTTATCTTATTCCCTTCAGCCTATATCGGCGTCAGCCCCTTGGTGTGCTTCGCGGACTTTCTTCCACGACCCTATCAAATCACTATTTGTTAGCTTTAGGGTCGTCAGCTTTTCCCATAACTTATCCCGCCAGCTTAAGTTGTAGACTCCATTCCACGAGCAAAGCCGACAGGTTAAATCTGGAGCTCCTTGCATGCTATAATTTTACTTATCAATATACATACTGGATACAAGTTTCATATTCTATGACTTTTTTACAATATTATACCATTTAATTGCTTCTCATATAATCAATATTTGCTAAATCCGCATTTAGTTTCAAATGTCTATCATGTTTGTTAATATTAATTAATCAGAGATTAAAATGACCTTATCTAAAAAATTTGGGCACATTATACTTTTTCACCCTATACTATCACCTATTATTATTATTTTTGAAGGGACCTAAGCTATTGCCTTGATTATACTTGATCCCCTGCTGTTTATTTTGCTGTTAAGTTTGATGTAATTTAGTGTTAATAGATCAATTTACCCATTTGTTGTATGTTTTAGAAAAGAAGACATTATTTTCATCCCTAAATTAAGTTTTCATGAAGTTCATTTTTTTCATCCCATAAATTTTAAAAAGTTCATTACGTTGCTGTTCCTAAACTTTCTAAAGAAAAATTTTCTCAATAGTTTAGAGATAAAAAAATAAATTTTACTATAATTTAGGGATAAAAAAAAGATTTAAAAAAAGAAAAAAGAAAATTGATAAGTGTAACATTTTCAATAGTTTAAGATAAACAAAAATTTTAAAGTTTGGTGATGAAAACAAAATTCATGCAAAGTCTAGAGGGCTGAAATAATATTTAGCCTTATTTAAAACTATTTTAGAATTCTACTAAACAAATGATTTTTTGATGAAAAAAATAAATGATATTGAATTAAAATGATACTTTGAGCACATGGATTGACATAATATAACACTAGAATTTGTCAAAATAAGTTAAAAATTATTGAGCATGTAACATCATAAAATCACATCTCGATTAAAACTATATATATATATATATATATCGTGCTCATCCTTGACAATTTTGTTAGGTTCTAAGTACTTAGGAACTTATGTATTAGAACTCTAATGTATAATGTTGGCAAACCATGATCAAAATAGGTTGTTTAGTCTTGTTTAGGCTTGCTTAAAGTTGTGTCTTTTATGTAAAGTTGGAATCGTGCTGATGCAGAAGTTACTATGCATTTCGGCCTAGCTTGATCGATCAAAGCTTAGGCTTGATCAATTGAAAATCGGGTAGAATGCGTTTTTTTTTGCAGAATTCGAACTTAGCCCTATCTCATTAAAACGTTTAGGGTTTTATATTTTGCCCTAGGTATATAAGGCAAACCCTAGCCATGTTTTAGATATGACTTATATTGCTGTTTGTGTGAATCTCTTGTGAGATCTGAGAGGTACTTGTCTTCACATAAGCTTAGAATTATTAAGAAGGAGATTTCTTCAAGAATTTGATGATCATTTAGTTGCTTCCATAAGAGCTTAAAGATACATAAGCAGGTGTGCTTGTATTTGCTGGAGAATCCAACAAAGAAGGAGTTCGTGGTCTCGGAGCATGCATGTGGTCGTGTCAATAAGTTTCTACTGGTGGGTAGCAATAGAATGTTAGTGGTCTAAATTCTATTGTAAAATTTTGATTCTTTCTATAGTGGATTCAAGTTTACATCGATGATAGCTATGTTAAATCCTCTTTAGGTCTTTTATCGGTTTGGTTTTTCTGGGTCATAATATCATTATGTTATTTATTTTTTCGTTGCTATGCATGATACGATTGTTTAATTGTGATAACCTAGATTTGTTTAATTTGGACTAAGTAATAACTTGGCTTATTAACTAGCTTAATCCAATTGTGTTTTAAAGGGTCTAAAAACAAACAAATTTTATTAAGAATCTTATTGTGCTCATCCTTGATAATCCTCCACCACTATATATATATATATATATATATATATTCTCTTGAGAAATTTTAGTGTCACAACATTTCATGCTATAATTTTGCCACAACTCTAATGTTATAAATTGTGACTGATGGAGAAAGAAAAGTGAGTTTATGTGAAAGTAATAGACAACCAATCACAATTTGCCACATAAAATAATTGTAAAAAAAGGTGGTAAAGTTTGTGGTCCTAAAATAGCTCATAGTATTTTCTTTTAGACAAGTAGGGAAGAAAATAGAAATTTTTTTTGGGGCTCACCTCTTGCATTAAAATAATTGCATGAAATTTAAATAACATGTATAAATATACTTGTACATAGTTAGGTATGTGTTTATTATTTTACTTGAAAATGTGAGTGAACAACTTCGTGCATTTTGTAAAGGCGGCTAAAATAATATCACAAAGAAATTCTTTATCAATTTCTTCCTTAGATTTCTAACATCATAAGTTTGATTAGATAATATATTTCATATAAAATTGAATGAGTCATATATTGTTTAGTAATTGAAAGATTTATAATTTTTATATAAAATATTTGTAAAGTTGTTATTTACAACTAGGTGTTTTGTTAGCTTATATTCCGTACCAAATTTGATTATAATTTTATTCAATTTTTTTGTATCTTGTATTTATTGTAGGATTTGATTGTAAGGGTTGTATGATAGAGAGAGAGTGTGTGAAGACTCAAGCAATTGAAGATTGAAGAGTTTTCACAGGTAGTTCGCGACTAAGCATCCCGCGAAGTGACTCATGTGACTTGCACATGCGGAAATGCGAAGAGTCTAGACAGGATGGAGACAGCTGTGTTTCGCGAGTATCTTGCGAGTAAGGCCTTCTCGTGAGACACCCATGAGACATTCTGTTTTGCCAGACTTTTCATTCTAATACACACTTTTTGTGCCTACTCTATTTATACCAACCTTACCTACAAATGTTGAGGAGTGCTTTTGAGAGAAAATCCTAGCCAAACATTATACCCACAATCCTTTACACATTTGCTTGTGGAATTTCCTTAACTCTAACAACTTCATTTCCATACCATTGAGAGGTTGATAGCCCAAATACTTACCACGTCCTTTCAGAGTGTTAAGTGAGGTTTTGGTGTTGCTGGGAAGTATTGGAAGAAGTCAAGGATGTCAGATGCAACATGGAGCTTGTTGTAGAATCTGGAGAGCTAGACAAGATACGGTTCCGAGAATCCTTATTGGAGTAGGAGTTTGGAGGGCTTAAGTACATCGGGTAGATTAGGCTTGGAGGGTGTCTTGCTAAACCATGTATCCCAACTGATTGTCTAGTAGATCGATTTCTGCTTGGAGGGCGACAGAGAGGTTTTTCGCCGAGTTCTTCAGTTTCCTCTTCAATAATACATCGGTGTGTTATCTTGTGTTTGCATCTTTCTTCCCTGCTCTTTTACATTCCATTTTACTGCTATGTTGCTTTGTTTATGGATTAAAGTAGCTTGTTTGTTTGTCCGCTTGCATTTACACTATTCCGCACTCAGTATTAAGTTAGTGTAAAATCAATTGAGCCGTAACTTTAATTTGGGGGTCAAAATAGCTCTTGTATTTCAAACACATTTTCGAGCTTTCAATATTGTATTTAAATAGAGTATTTATACGGTAGCTGTGATATATGTCTAACTTTATTCACATGTTGTTAGATAATGTTGCTTTATTGAAACTTTTAAGTTATTAAACATTTTTGAATTTTTGCTTCAAAAAATAACTTCATTTATAGCTACTTGCACCAGCTGCCTAGCATAAATACTAATTATATACACAAATAATGAAGTTATAACCCTTGTTTAGGAAACTATTATTCCAATCACTCTACATTTGTTTTGAAGTAAAATGTTTTTCAACTATAAAGTATTTTACATGTAAAACATTTTTAGTAAAATATTTCTAGGTGTTTAGTGTGATATATAAAATTTTTTTAAGCAAAACACCAAAATCGATTGCATAGCCACTGGTGTTGAAGGTTTGATAACCAGACCTCCAGAATTGGTAGCCTGATTTGTGGCCTCGACGACTGGATGTTGGCATTGGTTGTCGGAATTGTGACTTTGGCCATTGGATTGCCAGCGGCCACTGTTAGTATTGGTAGCTGAAATGGTAGCTTTGGCCACTTGCACCAGCTGCCCCACCCACCGGGCCAATGACCTAGTTGCTAGATGGGGGGAGGGAGAGCCATTGCATGTTTTTTTATAAAATGTTTTACCAAGTTTTAAAAGGTAAATCATTTTACAAGTTTGATCACATTTTATATGCAAATAAATATCTAAAAATGCAAAAAAAAAATTTTCAAAAAATATTTTACTTCAAAACAAATAGAGCGTTAAAAAAGTCAATCTTCTTGTCAATTGATATCTTATGAAACTTTGTGCTCTTTTTATCCCATAGGTTAACAAAACACTAGGAAGCAAAAAGAAATAAAAATATATTGACTATTAAAAATTTTTTCTAAAACTAAGCGCCAAATATGTACAACAAAACCTAAAATTCTTTAGACAACTATTTATGCCAAACGAGAGTTTTATTTTTTGGATTTGATAATAAATTTATTTTTAGCCACATATATTAAATGTTATTGTTTAAGGATCAATATTAAAGAACTCTTACGATACTACCCTACAGTCTTGGTGTGGTGGTTACTCCATAAATATAAGTGTTTGTGGGGTGTGGGGGGCAACAGTCGGAGTTCAAGTTTCCAGAAGGGAGTTTCATACACATATACACTTAGATTAAGTTAGAGTAGAAATTCTATGTTATATATATATATATATATATATAAATAACTCTTACTATTTTATAGCCAAGAGTTTGTAGTGGCATAGCCTCCACATCTTTAAGAGGAGAACTTTTGAGCCACATACATTAAATATTATTGTTTAAGGATC
This sequence comes from Quercus variabilis, assembly GCA_030445155.1. NCBI lineage: Eukaryota > Viridiplantae > Streptophyta > Magnoliopsida > Fagales > Fagaceae > Quercus > Quercus variabilis. The sequence continues at coordinate 7,516,327 of CP129451.1, forward strand.
AATATTAAAGAATTCTTACAATTTTATAGCCAAGAGTTTGTAGGGGCATAGCCTCCACATCTTTATAAGGAGAACTAAGATTTAAATCCCTTTCCTTTATTATTGAAACTATCAAATTATCAAACAAATAGGATTTTGTATAATTGGTATAATATATTGTAATCTTATTAATTTTAATGAGACACAACTATATTTTTTAAATAGTAACCATTAGTCCACTTACCGTTCCACAAATGCAGGCAAGTTAGTATTATGTAATTAGGAGCTTAGAATTTATATATTAATCTTATTAATTAAGAATGATTATTTCTAAGAGTATTGTATCTTAATTAACGCCTCTTAATATATCTAATAAAGACATTCACGTCTCAAATCCTTCACCAAAAACTATCAAATCATCAAAGCATCAACAAAAAAAGGATTATTATTTATTAGTATCAACTATTAAACATACCTATATCTACTAAAGTTGCATTAGAACCCTTTATTTATTCATAATTTTCACATTTTTCCATCAATCCCACAGAAAAGGTTAAGCATTCCAGCTACAGTGACCCGTGCGTTAAAGTACGTTCCAGAATTACAACAGCAAGTGGAGGGACAGCTTCGAAAAAAGGAAGAGCTATTATCAAAACTTTCTAGTCAAGGAGATCTAAGTCATCAAAAGATGCAAAGTAAAAATGCAGCACGTAGATCTTCTTCTACTGTTTCTGCAAGTCAGCTTAATGAGAGAGAAGTTATCGTTCAGATAACCACATATAAGGTTCACATGTGTTCATTATCTGAAATATTGTTATACCTCTTTTCAAAAAAAAAGAAAAAGAAATATTGTTATACCTAGAGGAGAATGGGCTTCTACTATTAAATGCTTCTTCCTTTGAGTCCTTTGGAGGGAGGGTGTTCCACAATTTACATTTCCAGGTATGTTTTGTATGTACTATATATTTTTGCTTATTTATTTTACTCTATTACATTTGGATATGCTTTACTCATTGCTTATTTTTTCAAAGCATCGTAGGATAATCTAAGAAATAAAAGCTTAATAGTGAAGTAAAGAAATGAATAAGGCTTTATTCCCTAAAATAAAATAAAAATAAAAATAGTTGATTTGGTTTTTTTTATTTTTTTATTATTTTTGTTTTTTTATTATATTTTTTATGCACATATGATTTTTGTTTTTTGGTAAACTCACATATGATTACTAATTATCGAAAGATACATATAGATGACATAATGGTATATGTGGGTTCGGTGGTTGCACTTAATAATCTATTGAGTACTTACAATTCAACTTATTTAGTTGTTATTTAAACTATAATCTATACTAAAATGTCTTTATGTGTTTTGAATTATTCAGGTGGAGAGCACCTATATATTGGAATGTGAATTTTTGAGTGAGAATGTCATGTCCTTGATGGAGAAGAGGGAACAATTAGTAACATGAAAATCTTGGTTCAACATAACGTAACTACTGATTTCTTACAATGGATCTAGTGTGTTAATGCCCTACATACTCTGATTGGGCCATTGCTGTACAGAAGCAAGCAACATTTACGAGAGATTCAATGTGCAAAACAAAGAGATATGGAGATGTACTGAATACTTATTTTGCCAAGTTAAAAGGCTGAAGTTACTGGACCTAACCTAGGTAACCAAGTGTTATGATATATATATTTTCTGTTAAAAAAAGAGTCTTTGAGCTTGAGATTCAATCAAATGTTTTTTTTCCATTACTGAATACGTATTTGGCATCGGCTTATTTTGTTTTTTGCTGAATGTCTATCAAAGTATACTTGTACTTTGAAAATGTAAAAAATATAAAATTTAAAGAAGTTGTATATAAAAACTAAAAGCAAAAAACTAAAGGAGAAAAAAAAAAAAAAAAAAAAAACTAAAAGCGAACAAATACTTATTCCACAAACAAAAATACACAAAGGGGCCTTAACCATTTATATGTGCATATGCTTCAGACAACAGAACCCTTGGGAGATTGGAGATGGGCACATGCCCATTCCACCTGCAAAAGAAGGCCTAATGGGTAACATTATGTGCAATACAGTTTGCATTTATTCTCACAGTAAAGATGTTCCAAGTTCCAAAACACAAAAGAGCTTCTAAGGATTAACAAAATGTCTTCAATGATAGAGGCTATAGACTAGGCAAGATGATTTGATTGGGGGTTTTTTGTATTTCATTCTAGGATGATATTGTCTAGGCCAATTTGGTCTTCACATTAAGAATTTTGGCTTGCCTGAATATTTGCATGATTTTTTGATTTGGTTATGGAAAATTACGAATTTAAACTATTTTTCAAGCCACGATAACCTCTAGAGGTAACCAGAATTTTTAAATTTCAACTAATCATATTTTTTTAACAAGATAATTACATACTTATTCAAAAACTATGATTATTTAAAGGATTTTATTTCATGCCTCTTATAACATCCTTAGCTTAAAATTAATGGGATTTGGATATCTGATTCATTTAAATTTTTTATTTTTTAAAAATCAATAAAAATTAGTTAATCATAATCACACGAATTAAACCATAATTCACAAAAATGCATTTTAACGGTTAAAAATTAATGTGACTTGATCTTTTGATCCAATGGTTTAATTTTCTCATTCTACACATTGTTTTGATAGTCATGAGCTATGATGTATTTTGGAATTAAGTTCTTATTTATCTAATGGTTCAATGTAAATTAATTCTTTATGTTGTTAAGCATTCAACAACTACGTTAATTGCAGGATCTAGAACTATTAGCTTCCTAGTTTGCCTCTAAAAATTTGTTGTGAAAATGTTGTGAAAATATTGTGAACGTAGCATTTCTCTTCTAGTTTACTTTAATCTCTACTTACCATCAAAGTTAGAGTCATGTTAAGAAACCACTTCTCTAATTGACCAAACAGATAATATATATAAGAAAATGCCATAATATTCATATCCCATTAAACATCTAACACATCACATGTGCCTCATCATATTGGCCACTAATAAATTAATTTAGTCTTACATTCAAATGGCATTTTTACTTCTTGGACAAAATTATACTTTTACTCTTGAATTGTGAACCAATTCCTAATTGCAAGGTGAAATGTCTACACTATGTGTATCAGAACGCATCTTAAACCTTTCCTAGAGGCATCCCTATAAATAGTGAAACCTCCACATCGAAACCTCCACTTATAAAAGGCATGGTAAGGATAGGTGCTGAAACTAGTTGGCTCTTTTAGTTCTAGAAAACTCGGCCAAAATTGGGTTTTATCCCTTTTAGCCAAACTTTTTAGCAAAATACCCCCTGTCTGAAACTATTTAAGGACATGCTTCTGTTTTTCCAGGGAAAAACTCGATTTGGCAAAAATTGAGTTACTTGAAAAAAACCTGCATGGAAATCGAGTTCCATGAACTCAAGTTCCTTAAATGGAACTTGAGTTCCATGCTAGTTTTTTATTATTTATTTTTAATTTTTTAATTTTTAAGTTTGATTGCCTATAAGTTGATTTTTGCAAAATTGAGTTTAAAACAGGAGCACATCCCTAAATAGTTTCAAATAGAGGAAATTTTGCTAGAAAGTTTGGCTGAAAGGGGGTATATTCCCATTTTGGCCTAGAAAACTTTGTTCACACTAAGCAAACCACTCAAATTCTATTCCTCTTTGAGCTGAGTGGGTTATTAGTTTGGCTATATGAGAGAAATCCTCAACGAATCTCAAGTAATAGCCAACAAAACCCAGAAACTATGGACCTCTTCACATCATTTGGTCTATTCCTTCCCACTGCTGCTTTTATTTTCTTTTGGGTCAAATTGTTTTTCCATCCTTAGATATTACACGCTTGAAAAATGGAACACCCTAACTAGAACTCACATTTCAACAAATTTGCATGTAACTTCTTCAAGTGTTTCTCATATTCCTCAATTTTTGAGTAAAGCAATATATCATCTATAATGACCCCTGCAAATTTATCTAAGAAGATTTGAATACCTTCTTCATTAATAGGTGCATTTATTAGTCCAAATAGAATCACCAAAAGCTTTTAATGCTACCTCATCAAAAAGCTGTCTTCAACGCATCTGTTGCCATAACCTTCAACAGGTAGTAACTAGAGTGAAAGGTGATTGTTTGTTTAGACCCGTTAAACCAAATTATTTAACCTAATATATTAGCCAAGTAATTACTTAGGTTAATTATTTAGATCTAAGTTAAAAAATAATAAATAATATCATGCAAAGCAACAGAAAGTAAATAACACTACGATATAATAACTCAGGAAAACCGATGAAACGAACTGTTTCAAGGTAAAAACTTAGGGATGATTTGACCTAGCAATTTTCAAGGTAAAGTAAATCCACTATAAGAGAATTGAAGTTTTTACAACTAGATTTAACCCTAAATCTATTACCACCTCAAGTAGTAACTTACTTACACGAACACGTGCAAGCTTTGAATCTATGGACTCCTTCTCTTCTTGGAAATACTGCAACACAAGCACTCACGCTTGTGACTTTGAGATCCCACTCAAAGGTTTCAGATCACCCTCAGTTGTTGATCTTTGTAGCAGCAACTAGGTTCTACCATTGTTTGATTTTAGATCTTGCTTCAGTAGACGCTTGTGTAGTTAGAAGGTACAAAATCTCTTAGATCTTATAAAGAGTAACACACAAGTCTTCCAAAAAGTCTGCAAAACATAGCTAGAGTTTTCCTTTTATATGTGGACAAGTTAGATTGAAACCTTAAACGTTCTCGCGGGCTTGGGCTTGGTTTAAAAATTTTGCAGAATTTGATTTCTGCGATTCTTGATCAATTGGGCTTAATTTTTGATTGATCGAGCATGGCAGATTCTAACTCATCTTTTCTGCAGTTAGCTTGAACTTGAAGCTTGAAACTTACACCTTTGAGCATTGTCTAACACATAGACTAGACATGTTTTGTTCTCGGTTTGCCAACACATACAAAATATAGTTCTAAATATTTAATCCTAAATTTTTAGAACCTAACAAAGAGTCAATATACGAGAAAGGTGAAGTGAAATGAAGATACTTAGTATGGTGAACTAAAGTTGGAGGATATTCCTATAGTGAGAGTTTCTTGCTGTGTGGTGGCATCAAAAACTATATTCAACTGCAAAAGCCATAATGTTAGATAATTTCCAAATCTAACTCAAAAACTATATTCAACATGCAAAACTATAATGTTAGATAATTTCCAAATCTAACAAAAACTAAGGATAAAGTGTGGCTCCAAACTGATTTGGTGCTATATTTTTCAATCAATTATGTTACAAATATAAAATTATCTATGTGTATTATTTAACGAGTTATATGACTCATTAAAAGTCATGTGAGTGTAGGTTTTAATAAGCTCTCTCTTGTCCTTAAATAAGAGATTTGAGGTTTGAATTTTGCCTACATAAAAAACGAATTGATGTCTTCCTCTAGTGATAAAAAATAATCTTTTCAATTGCCACACAAGTAGATTAGAGCAAGATAGCTCCAAATTGGTTTTCCAAAGTGTGTGTATATATATCTCCAAATATAATTGATGTTTATCTCTTCTGTTAGGTTCTAAGATTTTAGGAACTAATGTATTAGAACTTCAATTTGTATATGTTGGCAAACCATGATCAAAACATTTAGTTTAGGTTTAGATTTGTTCAAAGTTTGGTTTGATGTAAGTTTTGTATCGAGTAATTGTAGGAAATTACTATTCAATTTTTGCAAGGCTTGATCGATCGAAAATTAGACTTGATCGATTGAAAATCGTGGATCAGCAATTTTCTGCAAAATTCTCAAACCAACCCAAGCCCATATGACGTGTAGGATTAAGTGTTTCACTCCAAGTATAAAAGGAAAAACCCTAGCTACGTTTTAGAATCTTTGTTGAGTTGTGTGTTGAATCTTTTGTGAGATCTGAGAGGTGTTTACCTTCAAACACACACATAAAGCTATCAAGATCAAGATTCACATCAAGAACTTGATGATTGCTTCAATTGTTGCATAAAGAACTTGTGGTTGCTGTAAATCAAGGAAAGAAGTAGTCCGTGGACTTGAAGTTGTCACGTGGTCGTGATAGTAAGTTTTCTACATAAGGTAGCAATAGGATGTTAGTGGTCTAAGTCTTATTGTTTAAACTTCAATTCTTTCATAGTGGATTTGTTTTTACCTTGAGGATAATTAGGTTAAATCCTCCATAGGTTTTTTATCAGTTTGGTTTTCTTGGGTCATCAGATCTGTGTGTTCTTTACTTTTCGCATTATATTTGTTTTACACATATTTGTTTAACCTAAATTTAATTAACAAACTTTGTTAATCAACTTGGCTTAATATTAAGTTAAACATATTGTGTTAAGGGGTCTAAAAACTAACATCTTCCACAATTAAACCTATAAAAATCCTTACAGATTAAATTAAGGCTCTAATAGTAATACCACAAGCTCAACTATATTTTATGATCAACTTGAACATCTTGAGTATGTTTAGATGAACTTATCTTCATTGATTTATTTTATTTTAAAAAATGTACATAAACTAATAGCCAAAATAAATTAACGTTTAAGATAGTAACAAGCATACTCTTGTTCTGCTTATTACACATAATCAAAAACTAAAGGATATCCCACTTTTGCATAACACCAATATGAAAAGTTCCCAGTAAGCTAGTTGTCTAATTAGTCCATGGATATTTTTGAGGCTCCACTGGGACAAGCTGTGGCTTCGTTCGTACAAAATACAACTTTTTAAAGCCTCCTAATTAATAATACAAATAAAATTTGTAATATTATTTAAGTAATAATTAAATCACCGAATTGAAAAAATTAAAATACAGAATGGGCTAAATTTGACCAGGCTCATTGCTGGCCTAAAATTTTTTCTGAGTCATAAACTCTTTTAGGCACAGCCCTACTGGCTATTTCACTGGCCCAAGCTTGAAAACTATCATTTTACTTCTTGTTAGATACAATACTTTTCCATCAATAAAAGAAAAAGAAAAAAAGACACAATACTTGAATGGAATAAATAAATGTCAAGAAAAGAGAGTACTGAATCTACTTATATTTTAACAATTTGTTACTTTTTTTTTCTTAATTTCTTTTGTCTATATATTATATTCACATTCTTTCTCATATTGGTTTTTATTTTTATTTTTTATTTATTTTATTTTTTAAATGTGATCTATTATATTTACTTATACCATATTTTTTATTTTAATTTGTTATTAAGTTGTCTATTAATGAAATGGATGGTAAAAGTCTTATAAAAATTATAATTACTATTGTAGGGTTCAGATTCTTTACATAAACCCAAAGACAATAAATTTGTAGAGTATGGGTCAAAGAGCTAGAATCAATAATGGATTAATAACAATGGAACCCCCCCCCCCTTACAGTGTCCTCTTCCCTCTATTATATAGTCACTCCTACCCTCATCTCCATCGTCCACGTGCTCTTCATCCATGAACTTGCTCAAGTACCTGTCATGTCAAGTATCTTCTTTTCAGCTCTGTGTGAGTGGCGGTAAGTTGGGATGCACTGTTCAGAGGTCTTCTCCACATAAATGCGGCCAGAAAAGCTGTTGTAATGCATTGAATACGGTGGCAGCAGCCTTTCTCTCAGATATTTCCCTATCCTTATCGTTCCAGAACTTATTCTGAGCTTATCTTAATCAGGTGAAGTCCTCGGACAGTCACTCTGACTTTTCTCGTACTCAACTAACCTGTGATATCCTGTTGAAGGGAAACATCCTCCTCGGACAGGAGATATCCTCCTCGGACAGGAGATATCCTCCTCGGATAGCACTGATCCTTCATTATGAAGATCCCACTCCTAACTGGGCCTTGCCCTTTTCTCCTCTCTCTTTTCGGTTGTAAGATAGCCGTCTCGTGGGTCCTCGGCCCATTACCTTGGGCCTGGCTCCTTTTCCCCCACAATAGCCCCTCAAAATTTTATTTTTTCCCACGCAAGCGGGAAGAAAGAATAAGATTTTGATTTGATACGCGGGAATGAAAGGAAAATAAAATAAAAGGGATCAACAAAAGTAAAAACAAAAAGTCATAAATACCCCTGTTTATATGCGCGAGATTGTGGAGACGCGCGCCTCATTATTACCACTGTAAATCTCTCATTCCCAAGGCGTTGCATCAACTACCTCAGGCGGCTCTGTCTCTTGCATCCAACGGTAGATTGTTGATCAAACGGTTGGGGTTTGTCCTCGCAATTCGAGCGAGATGAATGACACCGCTCCGTCTGTCCCCATATATAAATATCTGTAGGCAGTTACTTTTCTCACTTTACACACATTCATAGCACTCAGAGCATTTTCAGAGCTTCCGGAGAGTTCCTTTCTTCAAAAGCACTTCACGCCCTCTCGGATTTCTGTGTCTTCTGCCTTCAGGATCCCACCCAAAAGTATATTTCGAGTTAGGGAATTCGTTTCACTCGTGCTAGTGTAAGTCTCGGCGCATCCTGGGCCTTTACTTTCTCCTCGGCTACCATTTTCTTCCATTAACACCATCCTCCTCATTATTTCATTCTTTCTTTTAGAAATGGGTAAATACCAATATCTCGTCGATAGTCCGGCGTTGATTGAGGAGTTCAAGAGAACCTACCATATCCCACAGGGGGTAAATCTGAGGTATTGCCCCCCGGAGGGACTATTGCTAGCCCGACAAGAAGGAGAGGTCATAATTCCTATGATCGCCTTCATTGAAGGGGGAATGACCCTTCCAATGGGTCCCGTGACCCTAAACTACCTCCGTAATCATAGGCTCTCTCCCGATCAGTGCGCGCCCAACACCTTTAAGATTTTAGGAGCCTTTGATGTCGTAAATGAACAATTAGGCCTAGGGCTAACTTGGCACGACTTAGCATATCTGTATGAGTGTCGTAGCTAAAGAGGGGGGAGATATTACCTTAAATCCCGCTCCGATGTCGTGAGGCTGTTCTCCTGCCTTCCTAAATCCAATAAGGGGATGAAAGACGACTATTTGATCGTCTCGGGCGCATGGCACGACGGCCTACACTGTCCGACCGAGCCAGGAGAGCCAGGTGTGCCTTCTCGGACTCAGGGTCTTTAACCATAGTCTTAGGGCTTTATCTTTCCATAATTATTCCTTTGTCTATCCTTGTATTTGCTTTCTGATCTATCTAGTTTGTTTGTTTTATAGATAAGGTACATACTGCTCCTCGGCTAAGCCTTATCAACGTGCCTGCCCTCAACTACTTGCTGCGCTCGGAGATATACGTTAGCGAAGACGGACAGTTGAGGTCTGTTCCGCTCATACTTGGTTACACTCCCAAGAAAGCTGACGTCCAGCCAGCGGGGAACGCAATTACTCAGGGTGATTACAGGTTGCAGCGCATAGACGTTGCTCGGAAAAATTTCTTAGCGCCCTACGACCTTGCTCCGGTTCCACACCCCAATCCCCAAGGTGTTCCGTTGCTCATCCGACCGGTTCAGCAAGTTCCCCTTGCACAGCCGATTATGAGAGAAAGGGTCGGCTCCTCATCCACCTCCTTGGACGCACAAATTGACAAGTTCAAATTTGAAGGGGAAAGCGAAGGAGGTGTCCACATTATTCCTTCGGATTCCGAAGAGGAACCTGATAGGCAGTCTTGCGTCCGAGCCCCTTTATTGCTGACCACAGTACCTGAAGATTCCTCGGAGGAAGAGATGTCTGATCTGAGACTACTTCACAAGAGGAGAAGCAATAAAGTTGAAGTTAAGGGGACGGGGTCTTCTCGTCCAGCGGCAAATTTGCCTCCACCTCCTCCCGCTCCACAGGTTCCTGATCCGGCTCTCAAACCTATACCGGATTTAAAGAAGAAGAGGCCGATGGATCCCGAGGACAAGGAAAAGGGACTGCCACCCAAAACCAAGCAGCAAAAGGTGGCCAAAGAGCCCCGCCAAAAGAGGGGATCCTCGGTGGAGAGCAGAGAGGAGCCTCCTCTGGCCGAGGTGCGCCGAGGACAACGTATATGGTCCCTCAGGTTGGAGCTCGATGGCGTCCTATTTTCCTGGGAGACCTCGGTCAGGAACTACGACGGGGGTCGTGCTGCACTGATAGCTGAGGCGCTGGAGCAACCCCTACTTCTGCCCCGAGACATGGATTCATATAGGCGTTTTAGCCAATATGAACTCTTCATGTCTTTGAAGAGGGATTTGGCCATGGTAAGTATACCCATTCCACTTCTTGGTTATAGTGTTGACTTTCTATGTTTGTTTACTAACACCGTCATCTTGTTCAGATCACCCAGCAAGTGTTTGTAGCTGAAGAGTGGAACCGTAAGGCCTATGTGGAAGCCTAGGCCGAGGCCCAAGCTAGGTCCGAAGCAGAGAGAGTCTTGGACAACCTGAAGGAAGAGACCTCCAAGCTTTCGGACCAGCTAAAAGGAGTAACCCAAGAAAGGGATAGCCTGGATGCTGGTCTTAAGAACGCTGAGACCCAGGCCAAGTCTCAGCGCAAACTGCTTAGCAAAGCTCAGAAAAAGTTGGCAGCAGAAAGGGAAACCATTAAGGAGCTTCACGCCGAGCTGCTGAAGGCTAAGAAGGCTGCCGAGGAAGCTCAGAGGGACGCCCAGCTGGCCAAGGAGGCCACTGAAGCTGAGAAGAGGGCGTCCTATCAGCTGGGGGTGGAGACAACCGAAAAAGGTCTCACCGAGCAATTTGCCTCAGTTGCTCGGGATTACTGCGACTTGACTTGGGGCAAAGCACTGGATGCTGCTGGAGTGCCCCTTGACTCAGATCTTAGACTGCCAGAGAATATTTTCTATGGCGAAGATATTCGGCCGTACCCAGATGACGAGGTCCCTCTTGCACAACTCCCAGAGGCCTCTGAGCTGCCTTTGACTGAGCCAAATCCCTCGGTTACCCTTGAGCCTAACTAGGGTCTTCCACTGTTAGGTGATCAGGTCTCCTCCACTGAGCCCCAGCAAGAAAAGGGTGAATTTTTGGAAGGGGAGAAACTACCCTCGGATCCTCCCCACGAAGTCCCAACGTAGATTTAGATTTTTTATTTTATTATTATTTTTTTTTATTTGCGGTTGAGGAAATTGTAAACTATGATTTTTATTAATGGATTAGTTTTTGTTTGGATGCTAATGTTCGCAGTTTAATATGATTTTCTCGTGTTACAAGTGATTTCACCTGATAATTATAGTCATAGAGAAACACAATTACTTCGCTTTGCAAACAATTTATATAATCAATATCGTGTCCGAAGAAGACCTTATATAGCAGTCAACGTTAAGGAACAATTCTGTCTAAAGCTGTATGTAAAAAAACAACAAATAAACTCTTTTGTAAACATACTTAGGAAAGTTCACAGAGACCAAAAAGTAATATCAACCCATTAACCAAATAAAGAGTGTTAACTAATCCGAGATCATCTGGTCCGAGGACTACAGGCATGATCAGATTTAAGTTTAAACACTTAAAGAACGAATAAACAGTGTTAACTAATCCGAGATCATCTGGTCCGAGGACTACAGGCATGATCAGATTTAAGTTTAAACACTTTAAAGAACAGATAAAGTGTTAACTAATCCGAGATCATCTGGTCCGAGGACTACAGGCATGATTAGATTTAAGTTTAAATACTTAGAGAACAGATAAACAGTGTTAACTAATCCAAGATCATCTGGTCTGAGGACTACAGGCATGATCAGATTTAAGTTTAAACACTTTAAAGAGCGAATAAACAGTGTTAACTAATCCGAGATCATCTGGTCCGAGGACTACAGGCATGATCAGATTTAAGTTTAAACACTTTAAAGAACGAATAAACAGTGTTAACTAATCCGAGATCATCTGGTCCGAGGACTACAGGCATGATCAGATTTAAGTTTAAACACTTAGAGAACAGATAAACAGTGTTAAGTTATTATAAATAGACATGAAAACAACTCTATTAATAATAATACCTCTTGAGGTTATTTACATTCCAAGGACGGGGTATTACATGACTATCCAAGTCCTCTAGAAAGTACGCTCCAATGCCTGCACACGACGTGATGCGATACGGTCCCTCCCAGTTTGGTCCTAATTTTTCCCAGGCTGGGTTTTTCGTGGTGCCGACAACTTTCCTAAGCACCAAGTCACCGGGTTCTAAGGGTCTTAGCTTGACCTTGGCGTCGTAGCCTTGTCTAAGCTTCTGTTGGTAGTGAGCCAGCCGGACCATTGCGTTTTCTCTCCTTTCTTCGATTAGATCCAATCCGGCTTCTAAAAGTTCACCATTGTTGTCCGGGCAGAACAAACTGGTTCTCAAAGTTGGGAAATTAGCTTCTAAAGGAATGACAGCTTCGGACCCGTAAGTCATCGAGAAAGGGGTCTCCCTAGTCGACCTGCGAGGTATAGTTCTGTAAGCCCAAAGCACATGTGGCAACTCTTCGACCCACCTTCCCTTTGCGTCATCCAACCTCTTCTTTAAGCCGCTAACTATGACTTTGTTGACTGCTTCAGCTTGCCCATTACCTGGGGATAGGAGGGAGTAGAGTATCTGTTCGTGATCCCAAGTTCGCCACAATAATTCCGAAACGAGCTACTGTCGAACTGCAGGCCATTGTCCGAAATGAGGGTATGCGGAACTCCGAAGCGAGTTACAATATTTTTCCACACAAATTTTTGCACATCCACATCTCGGATATTGGCAAGAGGCTCAGCTTCGACCCACTTCGTAAAATAATCGGTGCCGACTAGGAGATATTTTCTGTTCCCTGCAGCTTTAGGGAATGGACCTACGATGTCCAAACCCTATTGGGCAAACGGCCATGGACTAGATAAAGGGTTGAGGATTCCCCCCGGCTGGTGTATGTTTGGTGCAAATCGCTGACATTGATCACACTTCTTCGCATAGTCGCGAGCCTCTTCTTGCATGCTCGGCCACCAATATCCTTGGGTAAGGGCCCGATGGGCCAATGATCTGCCTCCGGTATGACTTCCACAGATCCCTTCATGCAATTCTTCTAGTAACGACTCAGTCGCTTCTGGGTGAATACACAACAGATATGGCCCCGAGTAAGAGCGTTTATATAACTTTTGGTCTTCGGACAGCCAGAATCTGGCAGCCCTCCTTCGGATCTTGTCAGCCTCCTTTCGCTCTTCTGGCAGGACATCATCTTTCAAAAATCTGATTAGGGCATCCATCCAGCATGGACTTTCTCGAATTTGGTGTACTTGAATTGCGTCTCTTCCTACTCCAGTGGGCTCATGAAGATCCTCCATGATGATAATTCTCGGCAAATCTTGATCCGAAGAGGTGGCTAATGTGGCCAAAGAATCTGCGTGTGCATTGCCACATCTGGAAACATGCAGCAAACTGAAAAATTCAAATTCCCCTTGCAGGCGTTTGACTCAGTTCAAATAACCTTGCATCCTTTCGTCCTTGGCTTCAAACTCTCCTTGTACTTGGGCCACAACCAGTCTTGAGTCCGAGAACACCTTTACGGCCTTTCCTCCCATGTTTCGGACCATAACCATTCCCATCAGCAGGGCTTCATACTCAGCCTCATTATTTGTTGTACCAAAATCCAGCCTTAGTGACTTTTCAATGATGATCCCTTTCGGAGATGTCAAGACCAGCCCTATTCCAGAACCTTTCCGGTTCGCAGCGCCATCTACGTACAACTCCCAGTGAGCAGGATCTTGTTGAGAAACCAGGCCAATTGATTTTTCATCCATGCTCGGCATTACCGCTACATCTTCCATACTAGGCTCCGTAAATTCGGCCACCAGATCCGCGAGGACTTGGCCTTTGACTGACGTGCGAGGCATGTATTTGATATCGAAAGCCCCTAGAATAGTGCCCCACTTGGCTATCCTCCTCGTATAATCGGCACTTCGAAGTACTGTTTTGAGTGGAAGTTGCGTGAGCACCACGACAGTATGGGCTTGGAAGTAATGAGGCAATTTCCGCGTTCCAAGCACTACGGCCAAGATAGCCTTTTCCAGCGGCAAGTACCTGACCTCGGCTTTATGCAGTGATTTGCTTACACAATAGACCGGCCTCTGTACTCCCTGATCCACTCTTATCAGCACCAAACTTACATCGTGAGGAACCACTGCGATATAGGCAAATAAAACCTCGTCGGGCTCAGGGCTGGACATCATCAGTGGCTGAGATAGATAATCCTTAAGCTGTTGGAAGGCCGAGGCATATTTTTCAGTCCATTCAAAATCCTGCACTTGTTAATTAGGGAGAAGAAGGGTTTGCATCTGTCCGCAGACCTGGATATAAATTGGTTTAACGCAGCCGTCATTCCTGTTAGCTTCTGCACCTCCTTCGGATTTCGAGGAGGCTGCAGATCCTGGATAGCCCTTATCTGATCAGGATTAACTTCGATTCCCCTGTGCGTAACCATGTAGCCCAAAAATTTGCCTGACCCAACTCCGAACGAGCACTTCGAAGCGTTCAAGCGCAACTTATGTTTCCTCAGAACTTCAAAAACCACATCAAGATCCTTCAAATGATCAGCAACAAGCTTGCTTTTAACCACCATATCATCTATATAAATCTCAATGGTTTTGCCTAATTGTGATTCAAACATCTTGGTCATCATCCGCTGATACGTAGAACCTGCATTTTTCAGACCAAAAGGCATTACCTTATAGTGGTAGTTACCAATGGGGGTAACAAAAGCGGTCTTCTCCTGGTCGTTTGGAGCGAGGGGGATCTGATGATACCCCTGAAAAGCTTCTAAGAAACTCATCCGAGGATGGCCGACAGTAGCATCTACCAGCTGATCAATCTTCGGCATGGGGAAGGGATCTTTAGGGCAGGCTTTGTTTAAGTCCGTGAAGTTTACACAGACTCGCCACTTTCCGCTTTTCTTTTTTACCACCACAGTGTTCGCTAGCCATTCGGGATAGAAAATTTCTTTAATAGCCCCGGCCTGCTTAAGCTTTCGCACCTCCTCTCTGACTGCTTCAGCGTGCTCTCTAGATGGCCGCCGAGGAGGTTGCTTCTTTGGTATGCTCAGAGGGTTAACCCTCAAATGATGGCAAATGAACTCCGGATCTACCCCTGGGGCTTCATAAGTGCTCCACGCAAATATATCAATATTTCTTTTGAGGAACTCAATTAGCTCTTCCCTTTCTGACTGAGGTATCTGGGCTCCAATTTGAAAGTAGTTTTCAGGATCGGACTCGATCGTGACCCGTGCTAAGTCCTCGCATCTTACATCCTCACTCTGCCCGTCGACAGGTGACAACTGTCCCTTTAACTGCTATAGGTCTTTGATCACCCCTTCCGAAGACTCATCCTCGGACTCATGTCGTATGGCCGCCACTAGACATTGCCTAGCCGAGGACTGATTCCCGCGGATCTCACAAACTCGTCCCTCGGAAGGATATTTGACTTTTTGGTGCAGAGTAGAGGAAACAGCCCCCAGTGTATGCAACCAGGGCCTAGCCACAATCGCCGTATAAGGGAAATAGACGTCTACCACCACGAAATCCACCTCAACAATTTTCGAGCCGGTTTGCACGGGCAGTCGGATCTGTCCCTTCGGAATGACCATTCTTCCTTCAAAGCTAAATATGGAGGAGCAATATGGAGTTAAGTCGATGGGCACGAGATTTAATCCCCTGAAAAGATCAGGGTACATGATCTCCACCGCGCTGCCCTGGTCTACCATTACTCTCTTCACATCATATCCCCCAATCCTGAGGGTGACCACCAATGCGTCCTCATGGGGTTGAATGGTCCCAGCTTTATCCTCGTTTGAAAAGCCCAGAACGGGGGGTATTGCATGACCAGGGCTCCTCGAATTCCTATCAGCATCTCCCATCGGCAGCCGAGCCACAGACATAACCTTCGACGGACGGGATCCTGTCCTTTCTGGGGCTGCAAAAATAACATTAATAATACTTAGAGGGGGTTTTATAGAATCCCCCCTCTCGGCATCCGAAACTGGTTGCCCTCGTCCGCTGGAGCGATGTAAAAGGTGCTTCAGCCTGCCCTCGCTGACCAGTTGGTCCAGATGGTCCCATAAGCTTCTGCAATCTTCAGTCGTATGCCCGTGATCCTGGTGATATTGACAATAGACGTTATGATTGCGTCTCTTCGGATTCCCCACCATTTTATTCGGCCATCTGAAGAATGGTTCGTTCTTTATCTTATCCAGAACTTGATGAACGGGCTCTTTGAACACGGTATTAACTGTTTGGGCACTTGCTGAACCTGAGTGCCCAGCGAAATCTCTCCTCGGCTTACTGTTGTTATAACGATCCGGCTTAAAGTCCTTCCTGTCCTGGGTGGTAGTCTTATCCTTACCCTTCCCCTGTTGCCGATCTTCTTCAACCTTCTTATACTTCTCGATGCGATCCATAAGCTGGCGCATACTAATAACGGGCTTGCCGGACAAGGATGTTCTTAAACCATGATCAGCGGGGAGACCCAACTTGAACGTCTCCAAGGCCATGGCATCGAAGTTGCCTTCCATCTCGTTAAACATCTCCCAATATCTATCCGAGTACGCCTTCAGTGTCTCACCCTCATGCATGCTTAAGGACAGAAGGGAGGACAAGGGCCTGGGCACCCTTCGTCATGTGACGAATCGTGAACCAAAAGCTTGAGTAAGCTCTTGGTAAGAATCGATGGAATCGACCCTCAGGTTATCAAACCATCTCATGGCTACAGGACCCAAACTGGAGGGGAATACCTTGCACATTAGGGCTTCGTCTCTGGCATAGACAGCCATTCTTTGGTTAAAGTGACTGACGTGTTCCACAGGATCAATTTTGCCGTTATAGATAGTAAAGGTTGGCTGGTTGAAACGCCGAGGCATCTCCGCTCCTTCGATCCTACGTGTAAAGGGTGACCTGGAGATCTGACTCAGGGCCTTACTCATGGCATCATTGCCCGCCCCTCCATATGGTAGTCCTCGAGGTCGCTTCTCACGAGGGTGCTCAGCTTCATACGAGAAAGTCTCGCTGATTGGAGTTTGAGAGTTCTGCTCATAGGTAATATCTTGCCCGTCGTCCAAGTCGTCATCAGGGCGTGGTACAACGCGTTTCCTCTTCTCATGACGTAGCTCTCTTTTCAACCTTTCAATCTCTATTTGCATGTTGTTTTTCTCTGCATGGGGAACGCGACTTCCACTGCGAGGTTGGGTTCGCTCAGTGTGTGTAGTATGCACACTACCTTCACGGTCCTGCCTCCGCTCCAGATTAAGAAAAGGATCAATATGTTGGGAGGCCCCAGATTCTGCCGGTTGTTGCCCTTGATCAGCCATGACCAACCGCTGCTACTCTTCCCTTACGCTCAAGCTCTCCCCACAGACGGCGCCAATTGTAGGGTTCAAATTCTTTACATAAACCCAAAGACAATAAATTTGTAGAGTATGGGTCAAAGAGCTAGAATCAATAATGGATTAATAACAATGGAACCCCCCCCCTTACAGTGTCCTCCTCCCTCTATTATATAGTCACTCCTACCCTCATCTCCATCGTCTACGTGCTCTTCATCCATAAACTTGCTCAAGTACCTGTCATGTCAAGTATCTTCTTTTCAGCTTTGTGTGAGTGGCGGTAAGTTGGGATGCACTGTTCAGAGGTCTTCTCCACATAAATGCGGCCAGAAAAACTGTTGTAATGCATTGAATACGGTGGCAGCAGCCTTTCCCTCAGATATTTCCCTATCCTTATCGTTCCAGAACTTATTCTGAGCTTATCTTAATCAGGTGAAGTCCTCGGACAGTCACTCTGGCTTTTCTCGTACTCAACTAACCTGTGATATCCTGTTGAAGTGAAACATCCTCCTCGGACAGGAGATATCCTCCTCGGATAGCACTGATCCTTCATTATGAAGATTCCACTCCTAACTGGGCCTTGCCCTTTTCTCCTCTCTCTTTTCGGTTGTAAGATAGCCGTCTCGTGGGTCCTCGGCCCATTACCTTGGGCCTGACTCCTTTTCCCCCACAACTATATTAAAGAGAGAAATGGTAAGTAGGTTCAACTAAAATAGTCAAATGACTCAAATATCAAACAACTTAACAAGTTTATATTATATTTTTTTTGATGACCATCCTTTTTTTAAATATTTGATTTTTTGTTTTTAATCTTTCAACCTAGGGCAGGAGATATCATTGGACGCAGTATTCATTAATAGAATTAAACTTCATTTCATTCCTTCCTCGAGCTTATAGATGCTGTAATTTTAATAAGAAATTAACAAAAACATTTTTTTTTTGAACATTTACTTATTGTTCCATTAAATTATTGTATCTAATTTTTACTTTATTTTTTTGATGGAAAGGTGTTGTATCTAACTAGAAGTAAATTAAATGATTCGTTTAATAAATATTGCTATCACCAAAGATCTTTATGAACCATGTGACCCACATAATAGAGTTGCATGCATAGTTTAATGATTTAATCATTAAACTAAAGCGAAAATCATGGTAGTTTTGATTGTTTTCCATTCTAGTATTGTATCTAAGCACCTTTATTTTTATTTTTATTATTTTTATGGAAAAGAATCGTATCTAATCTAACTAGAAGTAGAAGTAAAATGATTCCTTTAATATATATTGCTATTACCAAAGATCTTTATGTACCATATGTACCAATAAATAAATATGACCCACATAATAGAGCTGCTTGCGTTGACTAATCATTAGACTAACTAAGCGAAATTCATGGGATCGAGTTTTGCAACAACAATTTTGGCATGAACATTCGAGATTAGATATCCAAGAGATCGATCATGAACATTCGAGATTAGATATTCCTATAATGTCTTTATTGTTGTTTGACAAAAATAAATATTTCAAGAGAATAGATATGCATTTATTTAATTTAATTTGAAGTTGACAAAAGATGATACAAGTATAACTTCTTTTTCTAACTGGTATCACCGTATCACTGCGCGACTTTGTCCTTATATTTATATCCACATATTCTCTCTCTCTCTCTCTCTCTCTCTCTCTCTCTCACCCTTTTTCTTCTTAACTAATTTCTATTTATAGCCTTCCTTTAGCAGGTTAGCAATGATTTTTTTCTAACAATTCTATGGTGAGTGGGGCCCGTTTGGATTATTCCTGACAAAGGAGGGCCCCACTTTGGAAATAGGAACTTGAATGTTGGAACTTGTGCTAGACGCTGAACGTTGCTCGGCAATGATATCCCCTAAGGCATTACTTATGTACTCCGAGATGCATCTGAGCAACAGTGGCACCTAGATCCGAATGGGCCTCGGCTCAACCTATTGAGCATCAGAAGATGGTTGGAGACAAGGTTACTATGCAGTCCATACTTCTTTTTATTTTTTATTTTTTAATTTTTACCACCACTTCTCCTCCCTCCATCTACCAAAGAAAAAAAAAAAAGGAAAAAAAATCTTGGCCTTATCTTACCCTTGTCCTCAGAGGAAATTCTTTATGGAATATATGTGCAGTAATAATTTAAGAAAATAAACATTTTTTAGAAGAATTTAAGAAAATAGCATAAAAAAATTTATAAGCACATAAAAAAAATCCATATTGTACGTTTTTAAACCCCTTAAAACATAACCGGATTAAACTAGTTAATTAGCCAAGTGATTACTTAGTCAAATTATCAGATTTAGGTTAACACAAATATATCATATCAATGTAAAGTGCGAAAAATAAAGAACACAAAGATATGATGACTCAAGAAAACCAAATCGGTAAAATATTTGGAGAGGATTTAACCTAGCTATCCTCAAGGTAAACTGAATCTTCTATGAAATAATTGAAGTTTACACAATAGCGACTTAGATCACTAACATTCTATTGTTACCTCGAGTAGAAAATTTACTACCACGACCACGTGACAGCTCCGAGTTCACGGACTACTTTTTTCTTGGATTCTCAACAAGTACAAATACTCCCGATTGTGTATCTTTAAGCTCTTAAATCTACAACTAAATTGATCATCCAATTCTTGACATAGTCTTGATTCTTGATAACTCTAAGTATGTGTGAAGACAAACACCTCTAGATCTTACAAAAGATTCACACACACAGCATAAAGAACAATCTCAAAACGTGGCTAGGGTTTTCCCTTTTATACTTAAGACAAAACATAAAATCCTACACGTTAAACGAGCTTGGGCTGAGTTGGAAATTCTACAGAAAAAACAATCTGCATGACTTTCGATCGATGGAGCCAGGCAGATTTACACAATAAATCATGTAGTAACTCGATTTTAACTTTATATAGAAACATATACTTTGAGCAAGTCTAAATAAGACTAAAACCATTTTGATCATGATTTGCCAACATTATAAAATGAAGTTTTAATATATTAGTTTCTAATTCCTTAGAACCTAACACATATAGTGGCCAAATAATCAATAAGAAATTTGGACACATTGAGATTAATAAAATGAAAAGCAAAAGCAAAAAAAAAAAAAAAAAAAACAAAATAATAATAATAATAATAACAATTAAAAAATGACCAAAATTAAAAAAAGAAGAAGAAGAAGAAGAAGAAGAAGAAGAAGAAGAGGAGAGAAACCCTCATTTATTAAACGGAACCAAAGTAAACTATAAGTTATTCTATAATTAAATGTAGCAAACATTTTCTATATCGTGTTTGTATAAAAATACTTAAACTTGACCTAACTTTAATATATAAATATTTATTAATTTATTATACACGACGATGAAATTATCAAAAAAAATATTTTTAGATCCATGATTTACTATATATTAAAAATTCAAATTTTCAAAGTTTTATTAAATTAAAATCTCAATTTTTTATCTATTAAGAATTTAAAAAAATTAGATCTTATTGCCATATATATATATTGACTATTAAATAAAAAAATATTTCTTTTTAACATTTTAATAATGAGGCAATAAAAACAGTTATTATTTTTTAGCTAAGAGGAATAAAATAATCATCATATTTTTCATTCACTTATATTATATTTTTCTTGAAAACACAACAAAAAATTGAAGAAAAATAAAGGAAATTTTTAATTATTAGTTGAAATTTTTTATAACATCTTATAAATTACATTAAGATTATATAAGTATATGCTACTAATAAAATTGAAATATAATATAAGAAATAACTAAACATCTATAACTATTAAAATTTTTTTTTAATAAAAAAATTCACCATATACTTTTAGGTATGTCTATTTACATTTTTTCAATTCTATTTATTTAACCATATTTTTATAACTTTTATTTATTTATTTTTTAAAATCTTGAACCAAATGAAAATACATATTTAATTTAATACCGGATATATTATATATTTTTTGGGTAATTGATATATTATATCTTGTATATTACTAACTATCAAAGCCAAAAGGAAAAGGCAGTTGCAGTGAAGCATAAGGAAGTTGCAGTGAAGCAACTTGGAGTTTCAACTAAGGCAACTGGAGAATTAATTGCAGAACAAGTAGAGTTGAAGTCATCCAAGCAATTTGAACAAGAACAGCCTTCAGGGACTCAAGCTTCAAGTTGCCAAGTGAAGAAAATGAAGTTACTGCATAAACGGCATTGTAGCATTTGTTCTGTAAATGAAACTTGTACTTAACGACCTGTAGTTTAGAGTTAGTTAGATTTTATTTCACACGTGTAGAAGTTAGTTATTACTGTGACAGCTAGGATTAGTCGTTAATGGCATGTTTGGATGTTTAAAAAAGGAGGGGGAGTAGAGTAGAGGGAGGGAGAGTAATGCAATTACCTTGTTTGGAAGTTTTTTAAAGAATGAGGGGGAGGGGTTTGGAGGAGTTTGGAGGGGTTTGGACTCTCTCTAGTCCCCCAATTTTAATTCCTCCAAATTGAAGAGATTTGGAGGGAGAGTAAAGTACATAAACTATTGACCAAGTAAATTACCTAATTTACCCTTATTATATTAACAAAATTACACAAGGGGAAGGGCTAATTACTCCCTTCCCCTTTACTAATTTTAAAAACATCCAAATAAGGTGGAGGTGAATCATTCTCCTCTACTCTCCTCCCCACTACTCCCCTTCCCTCTACTCTCCTCCCTCTCTAAACTTCCAAACAAGCCATAAGTCAGTTACAGAGTATTTATTTTATCTTAGTATATATAGTTTTCATCATCAATCAATGAAATCAAGAAATCAGTTTTTACCAAATTGATATTTCTCACACTAACCACACCCCCTATAGAAATTCCTAGTTTTTGAGACTTGAAGATCAAGTGTTATATTTTTGAGGGCTAATCCTTTAAAAGAAAAAAACTACCCACATGTATATATAATATGAGTACCTTTTTTTCTTTGTTGATTCTAACGATATAACCTATGGTTTTTTTTTTTTTTTTTTTTTTTTTTTTTTTTTTTTTTTTTTTTCTATAGCGCGCCTATCTAAATAATTTCAAATATATCAATATTCAATGAAACCGTATCTAGTAAATCACCTTCTGTATTAGCAAAAAAATAAATCGCCTTGTGAATTTTTTTTTCTTGGTAAAAGACCCTAAACATCCACATATTATTTGTATGATTTGAGTCGACAAGTTATAAAAACTAAGTTGCTAACAATATAGGCTATCGAGTGGTCCTCGACAGTAAGCTGAGGTCAGGTATGACATTCAGCATGCTAATTTTCTATAATTAACTAGCAAAGACAAGTAAAACAATGTTATTGACAGAGGCAGATAGTTTCGAAGTGTGCTCATGAGTATATTCGAGTTGGAAACACAAAGCACAAAGAATACAACAAGTATGCATCCAAAAAAATAATTTCACTTTTCCCCCCAACCATTGGGATCACAACTTGTATTTAATTGTGTATAATAGAAGTAGTGGTCTTATGTGAAAGTTACATTGTACTAATCATAGTCTACTCCCTAAGATGTTATGAAAAAAGAAATTGTTTCTGTAGGGTCAGATTTTGCGGCCCAAGCCCAAGAAGGGATGGATTTGGAGCCCACTGAACCCAGAACAATAAATTTGTAGAGAGTGGGTGAAAGAGCTAGGCGAACAATGAAAATAACAGTATTCAACAGCCACGCTAGTGGGGGAATTTGAATTAATGTGTGCTCGGACAGATATAAGTGTCTCGTCCGAAGAGGTGATTTTCATTGATGAACTTGGGTTCCAATCCCTAGAGCTCCCCTCCCAATCCCCCTTTTATCAGGGGGCTCGCCTACTTATATAATACCCCCTCACTTTATTTCGATCGTCCACTTGTTCATCACCCGGACATCCACTTGAGTGCCTGTCCCATCAAAGGTGTTCTCTAGCCTTGTGTGAGTGGTGGTAGTTGGGCTGATACTGTTCAGGGGTCTCTTCCACATTAATGCGGTCAGAGAAGTAGGTGCAGTGCATTTAATGCGGTGGTTGAGATCTGTCTCTTAGATATTTCTCCGATTCAGTTATATTCATTCGTGTCCGAGGTTCATTCCGTCACTACACCTGTCGAGAGGATCACTTGGGCTGCAAAGGGTTGAATGTCAGACTGAGGCTCTTCGGATCCGAGGGTATTGAGCTCCTCGGCGAATTGAACATATCCTCGGATCACGGCCATACCCTTCTCCAGACATGCTCCTTTCTCAGGGCCCCTAACTAAGCTTTTTCATCTCTTCGGACAACAGTGGTCCTTAGATAGGGCCTTTGGGCCCAATGCGCTTGGTTGGGCTTTTCTCCCCCACAATAGCCCTTCAAAATTGTAGTTTTTCTCTCGCATCCGAAGAGAAAAAGTAGGATTTTGACCTGCCACGGAACAAAAAGCTTGAGTGCAGGCAAATTCGAGCTGGCACATGTGTGGGGGCCTAGGGATAGGCGCTTCATTAATGCCGTTGCGGTTTCCATATTCCCAAGTCGCTGCATTAATTGCACCAGGTGGCGCCTTGTCCTTCGTATCTAACGGTGAGCGATCGATCCAGCGGTTGTGGTTTTTTCTTCGGAATTTGGGCGGGAGTGCCCCTGACCCTTCGCTTGACCCCGTATAAAGCTTCAGAGGAGGTTATTTCTTCCTCACTTTGCAAATCTTCAGACGCTCCAGCAAGAACAGACGCGCCGCTCCGTACAAATCTCTCAGTCGTTGCTTTCAGGCCTCCCCAGAATCATCACGAACCCTCCTACGAGCCTGAAATCTTCTCTCTGATTTGGCCCTGGTGAGTCATTGTCCACCAACTCATTTAGTTCTCTCTTCGGCCAACTGTTTCGTTTAAGCACCATGGGAAAGCTCGAGTACATGGTGGATAGCCCTGAGCAACTAGAGGCGTTTAGGGCCACGTATCGCATACCCCCTAACGTGGGTGTGAGGTATTACCCCCTAGAAAAGATACTAACAGACCGGAAAACGGGAGAGGTGGTGATCCCCCTCATCGCCTTCAAAGAAGGAGGAATGACAATCCCCATGGGTCCCATCACCACTAACTACCTTCGGAACCATAGGCTTACTCCCTGGCAGTGCGCGCCCAATATGTTTAGGATCCTAGGAGCGATTGAGGACCTTGAGCGCCACATGGGGTTGGGCCTTACCTGGCTAGATGTGGTACATATGTACGAATGCCACAGCCAGCAAGATGCTGGATACTACTTAAAATCCCGGTCGGATGTTGTCAGGCTCATTTCCTGCCTTCCCAAATCCAACAAAGGGATAAAAGACGACTACGTGATCGTCTCGGGCGCCTGGCGTGACGGCCATGGTTGCCCGACCACGCGTGGGGAGCCAGGTGGGACATGTTAGACTTAGGCACACTAACTACAGGCTTAGGGTTCTCGTCTTTCAACGGTTTTTGATTCCTCTTCGGTCTCTACTTCTGAGTTTCTAACCATTTTTTTTTTTTGCTGGCTTGCAACAGATAAGAGACAAGTTTCTCCTCGGCTCAGCCTAACGAATGTTGCCGCCCTCAACTACCTTTTGAGGTCAGAGATCTTCGTGAGCGAGGACGGGCAACTACGATCTGCTCCCCTTATTCTCGGATATACAGGGAAACCAAAGGGTTTCCAACCAGTCGGCAACGCAATCGTCCAGGGAGACCCTCGCCTTGCGCGTATTGACGTTGGTCGGACGGGCTTCTTAGCGCCATACGATCTTGAACCTGTACCCTATCCAAATCCTCGGATCATACCTCCCCTTGTTCAACCCCTCCAGCAAGTTCCCCTCGGACAAGAGATTGAAGGTGAGGGGGCCGGCTCTTCCACTTCCTCGCTAGAAGAACAAATAGACGGATTTCAGTTTGAGGGAGAAGCTTCAGGAGTACACCAGGTGGTAGAGGTTTCAGACGCCGAAGAAGAAACCTACGAGCGGTCAGGCGCCCATCTTAATTTGCTAGCCACTCATTTAGAAGACTCCTCGGACGACGATATGGATCTGAGGAGTTTGATGAAGGGTAGGGGCAAAAAGCCCGAGCCGAAAGGTGCTGGGACATCTACAACAATGGTGACACTTCCTCCGGTGCCTACCCAGGTCCCTGACCCAAATTTGAAACCTATGCCAAACCTACAGAAGAAGAGACCCCACAATGAGGTTGGGGAGAAACAGGTGCCACCAACCAAGGGGGCTAAGCAGCAAAAGGTGGCGAAAGAAAACCGAGCCCACAGGGCCTCCTCTACTGAAAGCTGAGAGGAGCGTTTAGGTGTAGATGTACGCCGAGGAGGAGGACCTCGAATCTGGTCTCCAAAATTGGAGTTGGATGGCGCTCCAATCCTGTGGGATACCTCCCTCAGGAATTATGACGGAGGAAGGGCAGGCTATGTCGCCGAGGCCCTGCAGCAACCACTCCTTCTCCCACATGATATGGCCTCCTTCAAGCGCTTCACCCAGCAGGAGCTATTCATGTCCCTTAGAAGGGATTTAGCCATGGTAAGTGCACCTTTCCTAAGTTTAGGTTTTATCCTTAACCGGTTTTGTTCCTTCTTAGCCTGATACTGGAGATGTTATTATGCAGATTACTCAGCAGGTTTACGTGGCTGAGGGGTTGAACAAGGAGTCCTGGCTCAAAGCCCAAGCAGCATCCCCGTCCCAGTTTGAGGCAGAGGCATCTCTTGGCAAGCTGAAAGAGGAGCATGCTCAGATGTCTGAGGAGTTTAAAGAGGTGACTTCTCAAAAGCGAAGCCTCGATGCCGGGATAAAGAATGCAGAAAAACAAGCCGAGAAGCAGCGCAAACAATTACACATGGCAGAGATCAACCTGGCAACCGAGAAGGAGCTGGTGAAGGGTCTCAGAGCTAAGTGCAAAAGGCCAAGACGAACACCCAAGGGGCTGAGCGAAACGCCAGGCTGGCCAAGGAGGCGGTTGAAGCCGAAAGGAAGGCGGCGTACCAGCTGGGGGTAGAGACGACTACATCCCAGCTTCTGGAGCAATTCGCCTCGGTCAGCCGAGATTACTGCGGCATAAGTTGGGGCAAGGCCCTGGATGCAGCTGGAGTCCCTGCCGACTCAGAGATGAGGCTGCCTGGGAGCATATACTATGATCCTGATATCTGAGAGCTCCCAGGAACAGATCCCCCTCTTGCTCCACAGCTTCCAGAGGCTTCAGAGCCAATCGTGGTCAGCCAAGCGCCTCCACTCACTCTTGAGCCAACCAAAGACAAAGGCCAAGGTTCAGGCAAAGAGAAAATTCCTGTTGAGGCCAAGGGCCAAGCCCCTGAAGCATCTGAACGGATAGGCCACGTTGCTGACCCCGGGCTTCCTCCAGCGAAAGAGTAAATGCATAGGGCTTTCATTTTGCACTTGTGTATTTTTTTTTATTTATTTTTATTTTTTTATTGTTCCTTGCTTAAGGAATTGTAACTTTTCCTTTTTTTTGTTTTGTTGACGCTGCATGTAGACCTTTTTTTTTTTTTTTTTTTCTTTAATGGAATAGTTCCCTATTTGTCTTTGATGTTTTTGATACATGTTTTATTACTTATTATTGCCACACACATAACTATACGTTGCAATTATGACATAACAATGCAAGTAACTTGATTGATACGTCGTATTGATGGTGTGAGTAATCGAAATTAACATTGAAAAGGATAGGCCAAATAAGAGTTATTGATGAGTAATGATTGGAATGAGTACTTATGTGAGTTTCGCATATCTTTCCAAATTAATCATAAGTTGTTGCCCCTCGGTTTCGAATTAAACATAACTAAGGAAGACATTTATAAGTTAGAATCAATTTAAACGCAATCAGGAATTTTAGCACTAAGCCCCTGTGACAATAGCTGCGTGGGGGTATTGACTAACCTGTCGTTTGGTTCAAGGATTATGGGACGCAGATGTATTCGAATGTTAACTAGCCCTAGTCATCTGGTCCGAGGACTACAGGCATGTCTGGTTTTAAGTTTAAACACTAGAACTGTAACTGAGTGCTAACTAACCCAAATCATCTGGTCCGAGGACTACAGGCATGATTGGATTTAAGTTTAAACACTAGAACCGTAACTGAGTGCTAACTAACCCAAATCATCTGGTCCGAGGACTGCAGGCATGATTGGATTTAAGTTTAAACACCATAGAACCGTAACTGAGTGCTAACTAACCCAAATCATCTAGTCCGAGGACTACAGGCATGATTGGATTTAAGTTTAAACACCATAGAACTGTAACTGAGTGCTAACTAACCCAAATCATCTGGTCCGAGGACTACAGGCATGATTGGATTTAAGTTTAAACACCATAGAACCGTAACTGAGTGCTAACTAACCCAAATCATCTGGTCCGAGGACTACAGGCATGATTGGATTTAAGTTTAAACACCATAGAACCGTAACTGAGTGCTAACTAACCCAAATCATCTGGTCTGAGGACTACAGGCATGATTGGATTTAAGTTTAAACACCATAGAACCGTAACTGAGTGCTAACTAACCCAAATCATCTGGTCCAAGGACTACAGGCATGATTGGATTTAAGTTTAAACACCTGAGAGAGTTCTTTACGCAGTGAGTTGACACGTCGGTTGAAGAAAAGATTTGATTAATAAAAGTACCTCTTGAGGTTATTTACATTCCATGGACGCGGTATTACGCAACCATCTAGGTCTTCCAAGAAATATGCCCTAATGCCTGCTCTAGAGGTGATGCGATACAGTCCTTCCCAATTGGGTCCTAGTTTTCTCCAAGCCGGGTTCTTCGCGTTGCCCACAACTTTCCTCAGCACTAGATCACCAGGCTCCAGGGGCCTTAGCTTTACGTTAGCATCATAGCCTTGCCTGAGTTTCTGTTGATAGTGTGCCAGCCGTACCATTGCATTCTCCCTCTTTTCCTCGATCAAGTCTAAGCTCTTCTGTAGTTGCTCATCGTTGTCGGCCGGACTGAATGAGCTAGTTTTTATCGTTGGGAACCCGGTTTCCAGAGGAATGACAGCTTCAGCTTCATAGGTCATTGAGAAGGGGGTCTCCCCGGTAGACCTACGAGGCGTAGTCCTGTAAGCCCAAAGTACGTGCGGCAGCTCGTCTACCCATCTGCCCTTTGCATCATCTAACCTCTTCTTTAAGCCATTCAGTATGACCTTGTTGGCGGCTTCCGCTTGTCCATTGCCCTGGGGATAGGCTGGAGTGGAGTATCTGTTCATAATTCCCAGCTCACTGCAGTAGCTCCTGAATGCCCTGCTATCAAACTGCAAGCCATTGTCTGAGATGAGAGTGTGAGGAACTCCAAACCGAGTGACAATATTCTTCCACACGAACTTTTGCACATCAACGTCTCTGATATTGGCTAGTGGTTCGGCTTCGACCCACTTGGTGAAATAGTCTGTTCCGACCAAGATGTACTTCTTGTTTCCTGCAGCTTTGGGGAAGGGTCCCACAATATCCAAGCCCTATTGGGCGAAGGGCCATGGGCTAGATAGCGGATTAAGATTTCCTCCTGGCTGGTGAATGTTTGGAGCGAAGCGCTGACATTGATCGCACTTTTTGACGTATTCGTGTGCCTCATTTTGCATGTTAGGCCACCAATAGCCTTGGGTGAGAGCTCGGTGAGCCAAGGACCTACCTCTAGTATGGCTCCCACAGATTCCTTCGTGCAGCTCTTCCAGCAATGTCTCAGTCGCCTCGGGGTGTACGCATAACAAATATGGTCCCGAATAGGAGCGTTTGTACAGTTTCTGGTCCTTGGATAACCAGAACTTAGTCGCTTTCCTCCGAACTTTATCAGCTTCATCCTTCTCTTCAGGCAATATATCTTCTTTGAGGAATTTGATTAAAGGATCCATCCAGCACGGCCCTGCCCTGACCTGGTGAACCTGGACTGCCTCTGATTTTGCTTCTGTAGGCCTGTGCAAGTCCTCGACGAGGATGATCCTCGGTAGGTCTTGCGCCGAAGAGGTGGCAAGCGTGGCTAAGGAGTCAGCATGTGAGTTGCCACTTCTGGGGATGTGCAGCAATTTGAAAGAGTCGAACTCTGATTGCAGGTGTTTAACACGGCTCAAATACCCCTGCATTCTTTCGTCCTTTGCCTCAAACTTGCCTTGTACTTGACCTACTACCAGTCTTGAGTCTGAGAGCAACTTCACAGACTTCCCACCCATTCTACGAACCATAGTCATTCCCATCAGTAGGGCCTCATATTCCGCCTCATTATTCGTTGCCGAGAAGTCCAGCCTTAACGATTTCTCGATAATGATTTTCTCAGGGGATATCAGTACTAGCCCAACTTCGGAACCTCTCTGATTTGCAGCGCCATCGACGTACACTTCCCAATAGGAGGGATTCTGTTGGGAGACCATGCCAACTGATTTTTCATCCATGCCTGACGGGGGCTCTACTTCTTCTAACTGGGGCTCCGTGAACTCAGCCACCAAATCCGCGAGTACCTGTCCCTTGACCAAAGTGCGGGGCATATATCTTATATCAAAAGCCCCTAAGATTGTACCCCACTTGGCAATCCGACCAGTGTAATCAGCACTTCGGAGTATAACTTTGAGTGGGAGTTGTGTAAGAACGATGACCGTGTGGGCTTGGAAGTAGTGAGGTAGCTTCCGCGTGCCAAGCACTACTGCTAGGATAGCTTTCTCTAGAGGCAAGTAACGGATCTCAGCCTTATGCAGCGACTTGCTTACGTAATAAACGGGCCTTTGCACACCAGAGTCCGATCGTATCAACACCAGGCTTACTGCATAGGGAGCTACAGCGATGTAGGCGAACAGCACCTCATCAGGCTCAAGACTAGACATGATGGGTGGCCGAGCCAGATAATCCTTGAGTTGCTGGAATGCCAAAGCACATTCCTCAGTCCATTCGAATCCCTTCCACTTGTTGAGTAGAGAGAAGAAGGGGCGACACCTGTCTGCTGACCTGGAGATGAACCGACTGAGGGCAGCGGTCATTCCGGTTAGTTTCTGAACCTCCTTGGGATTCCGAGGAGCACATAGATCGTTGATGGCCTTTATCTGGTCGGGGTTGACTTCGATTCCCCTGTGGGTGACCATGTATCCTAAAAACTTGCTGGACCCTACCCCAAATGAGCACTTAGGAGCATTTAGACGTAGCTTGTGCCTTCGTAGAATCTTAAAGGTACTTTCAAGGTCTCTCACATGCTCAGCTATAACCTTGCTTTTCACCACCATGTCATCTATGTAAACCTCGATATTTTTGCCCAGCCGTGGCTCGAACATCCTCGTCATCATCCTCTAGTAGGTAGCTCCCGCGTTTTTCAGGCCGAACGGCATCACTTTATAGTGGTAGTTGCCAATAGGGGTGACAAAAGCCGTTTTCTTCTGGTCCTCCAGGGCTAATGGTATCTGGTGGTAGCCTTGGAAGGCGTCCAGGAAGCTCATCCGAGGGTGGCCGACAGTGGCATCCACCAGCTGATCAATTTTCGGCATAGGGAACGGATCTTTGGGGCATGCCCTATTCAAATCCGTGAAGTCCACGCATACTCGCCACTTCCCACTCTTCTTCTTCACCACCACGGTGTTTGCGAGCCACTCGGGATAAAAAACTTCTTTGATAGCCCCAGCTTCTTTGAGTTTCGCTACTTCGTCTCTCACTGCATCAGCATGTTCCTTGGATGGGCGCCGAATAGGCTGTTTCTTGGGGGTGACTAGTGGATTCACCTTCAAGTGATGGCATATAAACTCCGGGTCCATCCCGGGGGCTTCGTAAGCACTCCAGGCAAACACATCGAGGTTTCGCTTGAGGAACTCTATCAGCTCCTCCTTCTCTTGAAGAGGCAGCTGAGATTCGACTTGAAAGAACCTATCAGGATCATCTCCAATGACCACTCTCGTCAGATCCTCACATCGAGTGTCTTCATCTGGTTCTTCAGAGGGAACTCCCCGAGACTGTAGTTGCTATAAATCCCTCCTAGCTACGTCTGAGGACTCGGCTGGGACCTTATGCTGGATGGCAGCTACCAAGCACTGTCGGGCGACAGACTGGTCCCCTCAGATCTCATGTATCTGTCCTTCCGATGGATATTTGACCTTCTGGTGCAAAGTAGAGGGAACGGCCCCTAGTGCGTGAATCCAGGGTCTACCCACGAGTGCCGTGTAGGGCGAATATGCGTCCACAACTATAAAGTCCAACTCCACCACCTCGGAGCCAAACTGCACCGGTAAGCGTATCCGGCCTTTCGGGATGACAGGCCGTCCTTCAAAGCTCAAGAGGGGAGAATCTTATGGCGTCAGGTCTTGGGGCTTTAGGCCTAGCCCCTTGTAGAGGTCCGGGTACATTATCTCCACAGCACTGCCCTGGTCCACCATCACCCTCTTTACATCGTACCCTCCTATTCTGAGGGTGATGACTAGTGCATCATCATGGGGTTGGATGGTGCCAATCATGTCTTCGTCCGAGAATCCCATAACCAACGGGGTAACAGACTTAGCCCTCTTCGGTCCTCGGCCTGACTCCCCTACGGATGGTCGGCCTACCGACATGACTTTCAATAGCCAGGACCCTGTTCTTCCCGGTGCGGCGAAGACGATGTTTATGGTGCCTAGTGGCGGCTTTGAGGGGTCATCTCTGTGTGGCCCTGAACCCGCCTGCCCTCGGCCGCTGGAGGGGTGCAAGAGGTGTTTCAGTTTACCGTCGCGAACCAGCTGGTCCAAGTGATCCCACAGGCTCCTACAATCCTCCGTGGTGTGCCCATGGTCTTGATGGTACTGACAGTAGAGATTGTGGTTGCGTCTTTCGAGGTTTCCTACCATCTTGTTCGGCCACCTGAAGAATGATTCATTCTTGATTTTTTCCAGGACCTGATGCACTGGCTCTTTGAACACGGTGTTGACCGCTTGAGGATTCGTCGATCCTGATTGCCCGGCAAAGTCCCTCCTCGGTTTGTTGTAATTATAACGGTCCGGCCGCGAATCCCTCCTTTCCTGAGGGATAACCTTGTCCTTTCCCTTGCTCTGCTGCCGATCCTCTTCAACCCTCTTGTACTTCTCTATGCGGTCCATTAGCTGACGCACGTTCGTGACCGGTTTGCCAGATAGAGATGCCTTCAAGCCATGGTCAGTGGGGAGACCGAGCTTGAACGTGCTGAGAGCCATCGCATCATTGTTGTCCTCCACCTCATTGAACATCTCCCAGTACCTGTCTGAATATGCCTTCAGTGACTCGCCTTCCTGCATAGACAATGATAGCAACGAAGAAAAGGGCCTGGCCACCCTTCGGCACGTGACAAAACGGGAGCCGAACGCCTGAGTAAGCCCCTTGAAGGAGTTGATGGAGCCTGCCCTCAAGCCATCAAACCACCTCATGGCAACAGGCCCAAGACTGGAAGGGAAAACCTTACACATCAGAGCCTCGTCTCTGGAGTAGACAGCCTTCCTTTGGTTAAAATGACTCACATGCTCCACAGGGTCAGTTTTACCATTGTAGATGGTGAAAGTGGGCTGGTTAAAGCGCCGAGGAAGTCTGGCCTCCTCAATCCTGCGCGTGAAGGGTGATTTAGATATCTGATTCAAAGCCCTATTCATGGCATCGTTCTCCATATCCCCACGCGACGGGCTCCTGCGTTGCCTCTTGCGATGGGACTCCTCCTCATAAGTGTAGGACTCGCTGGCTGGTGTCTTAGATTTGTGTTGATAAGAGACATCCTGCTCATCATCAAGATCATCCTCAGAGTATGAGGAAGCCCGTTTCCTCTTTGCATAGCGTAACTCCCTCTTTAGTTTTTCCACTTCCAGTTGCAAGTCACGGTTCTTCTTTGCATGGGATATGTGACTTCCGCCCTGTGATTGGCTCTGGCTAGGACGCACAGTGTGTACACTGCCCTCACGATTTTGTTTCCTCTCTAAGTTGACAAAATGGTCCACGTGTTGGGATGCCCTAGATTCTGCTTGTTGTTCACCTTGTCCTGCCATTATCAACTGTTGTTTTCACTCTTGCACAAACTCTTCCCACAGACGGCGCCAATTGTAGGGTCAGATTTTGCGGCTCAAGCCTAAGAAGGGATGGATTTGGAGCCCACTGAACCCAGAACAATAAATTTGTAGAGAGTGGGTGAAAGAGTTAGGCGAACAATGAAAATAACAGTATTCAACAGCCACGCTAGTGGGGGAATTTGAATTAATGTGTGCTCGGACAGATATAAGTGTCTCGTCCGAAGAGGTGATTTTCATTGATGAACTTGGGTTCCAATCCCTAGAGCTCCCCTCCCAATCCCCCTTTTATCAGGGGGCTCGCCTACTTATATAGTACCCCCTCACTTTATCTCGATCGTCCACTTGTTCATCACCCGGACATCCACTTGAGTGCCTGTCCCATCAAAGGTGTTCTCTAGCCTTGTGTGAGTGGTGGTAGCTGGGCTGATACTGTTTAGGGGTCTCTTCCGCATTAATGCGGCTAGAGAAGTAGGTGCAGTGCATTTAATGCGGTGGTTGAGATCTGTCTCTTAGATATTTCTCTGATCCAGTTATATTCATTCGTGTCCGAGGTTCATTCCGTCACTACACCTGTTGAGAGGATCACTTGGGCTGCAAAGGGTTGAATGTCAGACTGAGGCTCTTCGGATCCGAGGGTATTGAGCTCCTCGGCGAATTGAACATATCCTCGGATCACGGCCATACCCTTCTCCAGACATGCTCCTTTCTCAGGGCCCCTAACTAAGCTTTTTCATCTCTTCGGACAACGGTGGTCCTTAGATAGGGCCTTTGGGCCCAATGCGCTTGGTTGGGCTTTTCTCCCCCACAGTTTCTATACTCTATAGTCTATAGCCTTATTGCAATTATATATATATAGCTGAGCCCCATTGATAGTTTGAAGTTTGGATCAAGATTTGACTGAACTTGGGGTTGGTACTCATTTCACATCTAAGAATTATTTCCGTCTGACTTTAAAATAAAGATTATAAAGATTTAGTTTTTCATACATTAAATAAATTGTGCTATCCCTCTCCATAACTATTGAACTATTATAAAGAATGAGTTGACTGTAACATTATTTTTGATTTGTTTCCACAAAATTAGGAATGATATTAACTGTTTTAAAATAATTACATCATATTCTTATTTAGATTTATGAAATACTAATTCTTTCCCTTAAAATAGATAATTTTCCTTTTTTTTCCATTTTAAAAGCAAGTAAAAACCAAAGTTTTGAATTTGGTCTTGAAAGCTTTTTCGGTTAAGTTACAGGAATGAAAGATTTTGGAATCCAAACAAACTAGTATACCATTTCGAAATTACTGTTAATATATATTAAAAATTATTGAATAACACTTATATAATTTGTTAACAGTGTTTAAAATTTTAAGTCAATGTTCTCACTCCCAAACATCTTAACCCAATGATACATGATTGATGGTTGTATTCCTTATTAAAGAAACAAAAATTGAAAAGTAAACAAGCTTTACACGTGTGATTGGGGGCTCAAGAAAAGCTTATTGAAAATTATATTTTTCCCAGAAGAAGATGATGAAGAGGGAGCAGTTTTGTACCAGTTGAAATTTGATTAACATCCGTTGTTGGCTAAAATCAACTGGAATGACCAAAATTTCCAATAATGTCCCAAAAATTTGCTCGAGGTGGAACAAAGGAGTTTCTTATTCTGATTTGCATACTGGTATAATACTTTCTGACCGTTTTGGCCGAAAAAGAACGAAATTTAAAACTTTGGTAAAAAACTATCATTTTTCTCGTTTTACATTCGGTCTCAACTTGGTCATACTCATACAACACCTAATCAATAGACATTATTGTTTCTCAAAAAAAAAAAAAAAAAAAAAAAATCAATAGACATTATCAGTGTAGTCAATTACGTCACAAATTGCTGCAAACTCGGCCATTGATCACTAATAGCTCTAGATCCTCAATACTACTTGTGATGTCTACTAGAGCAAGGCCTTTTGCCCCTCGTCCCTTCATAGTTGCTTTCTTTTTGAAAATTTTTTAAAGAAAAGAAAATGTTTGGTTCAATATTATGATAAATTTTTTTACTTAACTATAAAATACTTAAACTTTATGAATGAAAAAAATTTACTTTCGCTTCTTTTCTTTGTTTTTTCCTATTTAATTTCGTAATAAAGAAAGTAGAGGCTAACTAATTCCTTATTTTTTGATGCCAATATAGCCACAACGAGTAACAAATTATGTTATAAAAATCTTCTTTCTCATTTTTTCTATCATTGTTATAGTCATCAATTCATCAATTTTCTTTTTCTCAAAGCTGATATTTTTTTTTTTTTTTAATTTTAAATTTTTCATATTTTAAATTTTTTAATTTAGGCTTGAGATTAGGTGGTAGATAGGTTATGACAACACGATTTCGTTTATACAAGGGAATATGGGTATCTTTTGGCTTAAAGTTGAGAGAAATTGCTAAAATTTTAGTACAAAATTAATCATAAATGACTTCAGATTTAAAATAATATCAAGTTATACCTTGATATATGATTAAGTTGAAATATATTTAATAAAATTTAATGTCTTTTCTTTTATTTATATTTTGTTAACAAATATATAGACATTAGCTACTTTTACTTATAGTGTATTAATTTAGTCTTTAATCTTTGTATAATTCTTATTGGCAAAAC
The DNA here is from genome assembly GCA_030445155.1 of Quercus variabilis. NCBI lineage: Eukaryota > Viridiplantae > Streptophyta > Magnoliopsida > Fagales > Fagaceae > Quercus > Quercus variabilis. The sequence continues at coordinate 7,552,188 of CP129451.1, forward strand.
TATACTATTGGTTCCTAAAGTTTACCTTGTGAGCGCAATTAGCCCCTCAAATTTCAAGTGAGCGCTATTAGTCCCTCACGTTTTAAAAATAAGTGGTACTAGTTCTTTGGTTAACTTCAGTTAGAAGTATTGCTTACGTGGTAAATAGAATAACGAGTTGCCATTTTTATTTTTTATTTTTTTTTATGATGTGGCATTTTTAATAAAAAATTACAAAATCATTTACAACTGGTACATCTTTTACCGTTTATTACAAGTGCTTTTACAAACTGAAGAATGGCACGAGTCATTATCTTTTTTTATTTTGCTAAAAAAATCTTAGACTCTCTAATATCTTCCTATGAGCCAAGCACTTCATCTTCCTTTCCTGCCATTCTCCCAACCATTGTGGCTGCAACTGCCACTCTTCCTCTGCCGTAGCGACTCCTCCAAATGGCATTCGTTGCCACTGCAGCAGCCAACACAAGCTTTGTCCTTTGCCATTCTCCATGAATGTCCATCGACTGCTTATCTCCTAAAGATCTTTATGTTTCTTTGTTTAGATGTGTTTCCAAAGGATTCATAAATAGCATAATTTTTTTTTTAAAATTTGTTTCATAATAAATCTTTAAATGTTTGAAGTATTATATTCAAGTTTTATTTTCCTTAAATTTTTTTTTTATTTTTATTTTATAAAATTGGTCCTTTTCCTTTCTCTACCATGAACCAATGGTAGTCACTGTGGGAATCTTTGTTGCCTATCACTTTTGTTGCTCTCAAAATATTTGTTGGTTTCTTGCTCTTGACACTAGACTACTCTCGTTAACAAGAGAGGATTTGTGGCCAATCAATTTAGATTAGAAAGAGAGTTACGTAAAAGACTTTGTATACTCAAAGATAGTTCTCTTCAACTCATATTTGGATTTTTGTTAAGAGAGTTTCCAGTAAATTATTGTTGGCTTTAAGGTGGTCCGGCCACTTGATTAGAAAATTGGAAAACGGTGAAGCAAAGAAAGGGAAAATAGGGGAGGAGAGAGTGACCTATCCTTTTTTTTTGGCATAAGAATAAATAAAGTCCAAGTAAAGATTACATGGCAACTTTATAATTAAATAGCTGATATGGTGTAGGACACTTAAGATGCCACGTCAGTTTATAAGTGCCTTCAGTAAAATTATAAATGCCACATCACTTTTCCGTTAGCCATATAAGCAATATTTTTAACAGAAGTTAGCTGAAGGACTGGTATCACTCATTTTTTAAATTTTAGGGACCAATAGTATTCATTTGAAATTTGAGGGACTAAATGCACTCACAGGATAAACTTTAGGGACCAATAGTGTAATTTCGCCATTCTTATTTTAAAAAAAATGAATTTCCTTTTATACATTATCTTCCCAATTAAGGATGAAATCTTAATTCTGTCCCTTGGTCACAATAAGTTTATTGAAAAATACATTTTGGCTAAACTATTTGCACCTAACATCGGTTGAACTTTTCAAGAGTATTAACAAGTTATATAACCTTTCTATGGAGTGACTTCCTATTACTTTTTTTTTTTTTTTTTTTAACTTAAACATGTACACTTGGTGTCTTTGGTGGGTCATAACTTATATATATATATATATATATATATATGTATATATTTATTTTCATAACTTATATTACTTTATGTTCTTATATATAGATCTTCATAAGTTCAAAGTTTATCTTTAACACATAATTATAAGGGAAAAAATAAAAGAGAAGAAGAAGAAAACCTACATTAAGATCCGAAGTTTATATTGAAAGTTGCAGCTAATCAGCTATAATTAAAATAATATTTCCTTATATTTTTGTCTTAGACTTTGGAAGACATACAAAAGAAGAATTGTGTCATGTTTGTTTTTTAAAGTAATTGTTTGTCCACGAGGTTGGGAGCTCTAACTGAGGATTCAGAAGACTCTGTGCTTTCCACGTGAAGTGTCACTTCATGCACGTGTATTTGAGTGGTTAAACTACTTGAGGCTCGTGTTTGCCATGCATAGAACGTGGAGCACATGCACTTCCAGCAAATCTTTCGTTCTCACAGTGTGTATACATGTGCTTGCAAATTGCAAAAGAAAATTTTGGAAAGAGATTACATGAAGTCATTGATCGATCTTCTTTCTTTCTCTTCCTCAACCTCACCCTTTTATTCTTCAATTATCTATTAATATATTTTTTGGAGGACCCATTAATCATGCATGGATGAGGCCCTAGCTTGGAATTAACAATTATCAAAAGATCGAGAAAAAAAAGAAAAAATGAAAAGAAAAAAATATTGGACCCACAATCTTGCATGATTGGTAAAATAAATGTTTGAAAAGCCAATCTTGTAACATTGAATATAGAGAACTTCCTCTCTGTTTTTTGGTCCATTTATGTCTGAGTAAGAATGCATGTTATAACAGCATGACTGGATATAGAAAGCTTTGTGAAGGGGTTTGGGGCCTGGGGGAAAAATAGATAAAACTTTGTTTCCACTAATGTTGAAGCGTATCAGTTTGCAGATAAAGAATTTTCGCGGGGGAAGTAAGATGGAATTGTAAGAGGTTAGAACTTTATTTTATCTTTTTATTATTTATTTATTTATTTATTTTTGAGAATCTTTTTAGAACAATAGTTGAATGATTAAATGCATCAATGTTTCTATTTGTATATTTTAAAAAAAATTCTTTTATATATGGATTTATGATTATATACGTCTATACAGTGGGTTGGATCCGACTTGCATCTATAGGACTGTCAAATATTAACAATAAATGAATAGAATTACGTACAATCAAATAAATAAATAATGAACAAAAGGAATAACTTGCATTTAATTGAATTAATTAATATAATAGGAATCTATGATTCCTCTTAATCGAACTCCGACCACAAATGATTAATGCACTGGTTTTGGAAAATATGCCTTATACCACTAAGTTACACAAATAAATAATGCATCATTTTTAGAACCTCTAGATTTCTTTTACATGAGAACAGTCAAGAATGATGCATCCACTTCACTTTGGAGTCTTCAATATCACATTTAGGGATGACAATTTAAACCCACACCCATAGATACTTGTTTCACCTAACCTTAATGGGATAGTTTTACTCACTTTGCATAACACATGAGGTGGGGATGGGGGGTCAATTTTTCCCCCGCATCTGCCCCATTTATATTTGAAAAATTAAAAAAAAAAATTATTGGTTTTTTATTTTATTTTATTTTTAAGGCATATATATATATATATATGTGTGTGTGTGCGCATGCTTTTTTTTACCCTTCAAACTTTACATATGTGATGTCTTTTTTATTTTTATTTTTTTTAAATTTTTTATTTATAAAAATATATAATGTCTTTTGATATTGTATTATTGAATTTATATTTTAATTTTTAAAATTTTTGAATTAAAATTTTTTTTTTAATTGTTGTATTGTCATGTTTGAATTGTTTTTATATTTCTGAGTACCTGAATTATTGTATTGTTATGCTTTGAGAATGATTTATAATGTTAGATTTTTTTTTTTTTAATGTTTTATGTGTTTTTGTTTAATGTATTATATATATATATATATATATATATATATATATATATATATATATTTTAAATAAAGTTTCAATAAATTATATATAAAAAAAACTCGTATGTGATAGGGCAGAGCGGGTACCCACTAGGATATGGCAGGGGAAGAAAGACCCACCCCAAGGAAGTGGGGCAAAGGAGAGGAATAGGAAACCTGCCCATACATTAAATTTACACTACCTGCGCTAATGCCAGGCTGAATATTATGTGGTTTTAACAATATATGGTTTTACCAAAGTTCTTAATCAACAATATATAGGACAACAATAATAAATAAAAAAAGAATATATATATATATATATAGTTGAGTTCAAGTTACACTTTAGTATAACTTTAAGCAATATTATACTACTTAATAACTTTTATGAGATTAATAATTTAAAAGTTTACAGTTGGATTACATTTTCTCTATATTCTTAATATGCATGCTAAATTTCATTTTAATAAGATATTTTTTATTATTTGATCTATAAACTCATCTTTGATGCATAAATTTAAATTACAAAAACTTGAATTTTAAACATTTAATTGATGACATAATTATTGATATTTGATTATCTTTAAATTTTGCAAGTACAAAGAATATAAGAAGAAAATGTAATCTAATAGTAGATTTGTCAAATTTGCATTAAGTTAAAAAAAAAAAAAAATTTGAGAATTGTAACATTGCTTAAAGTTACACAATGTATTAGTGTAATTTAAACCCAATTCATATATATATATATATATGACATAAATGTGCAAAATCAAGAACTAAATGATAAAGTTATGGATTTGAAATAGAGAAATGATTCATAATTTTTTGCGATATAATTGCACTACCTTTCTATTCATAAAAGTCATATCATTAATTATACATAAGTTTTTTTTTTTAATAGAGTTTCAACCTATGGTATCTGCTTATGATGATTGTGCTTTTTATCATTAGACTAAGACATTAATTGATTTTTGGTATAGGAATGAATTGAACCTCAGATTTTTTATTTAATAATTAGAGACTTTACCAATTGAGCTAACTAGAATCCATTAAATATATATAGGTTAGGTTAAGAAAAGGTTGTTCGAAACTAGTCTAAATAGACTCAGAAAGTAGACTATGTTGGTCTGAGGGTTAATTAGAGTTGTTTAATTAATAACTCACTCAAGCATATGCAATAGGCTGACCTTAGTGTGAAAATTAAAGAGAACAGTAATGGAAAATTGTAAAAGATGCGAGAGTGTAAGCAAGGAGGAAAGAATTAAAGATAAGAATTTACGTTGTTCAGCCTAATGACCTATCACACCAATAAACACTAAAAGACTACATTTTGATTTATTTGGCTTAATAACACATTACAAGAGACCCATATTTAATGATGGAAGTACATATAATAGTCAAACATAATTTGAATTTGATTTCCATATTAATTGTCCAAATCTTATGATTTTCTCTTACAAATTAGCTTCTTGATTTGGTCTTCAAGTGAAATATACTCTCCAACACTTTAGTGTTTCCTCAAGCGAGACTTCAGTGGGTCGTAGGAAAGATTTCACAATTATTAAGTTGTTTGATCAAATTCAATCGCAACTTGTTCTTTAACAATGTCAACTTATTTTAGACCCTTTTTATTATTATTTGTTAATGGATATTGATAATCTACGTCCTAAGGTTATGTTTAATAACAGTTTTTGTTTTCTATTTTCAAAAACTTGTTTTTGGGAATATAAAGAAAAAAATAATTTTTTTTTTGTATTTTTGAAATCAAAAACATATTTGGTTAGTTGAAATTAAAAAGATAGTTTTTTTTTTAAAAAAAAATAAAAAATACTAAAATATATTATTACTAGGATTTGAACTCTAATACTAACTCATTAAATTAAATTAGAAACGAAAAAAACCTTTTGCATGTTTTTAGTTTCTTTCACAAATTGAGTTTTGAGAACAATTTTTGTTTTCTGTCTATTTTGAATTACCAAACAAGCTTTTTAGTCTCAAAAAATAGAAAATTGTTTTTGAAAACTAAAAATAAGAAAAAAAAAAAAAACAATTATTAAACATACCCTAATATTTTAAAGTACTGTAAATTCACTATGCGTCAGGAGGCACGTCATCATTAGACGATTGAGCATAAAATATTGATTAAGAAAACGTTAAAAAATGGTATTATTAGAATCATGACATACATATACACAAGTGTATATCTTCGTCTCTCGCTTGTGGGCAGAGACAACACATCTATGGGAATAGCAATTTCTCAGAAGCTACTAAATATCATTTGATCATCTCTTTTATCACCCAATATATTATAATGTAACTTCAGCCAACCGTCTTATCCCTTCTTATAATAAACGAATATAAAATATTGCTAAGGTTGATGCTACTGGCCGGCTGCTGTATATATATACCTATAAATACGTGTTATGAACATCTCATTTTATTGGCAAACTAATTGAGTCTTAAACTGCTCCTTCAACTAATCCATCATGTTAGCATTATCACCATCTTTGGTTTCAACAACGAGATGGTACTTGGAGAATAATCACACAAATTATGACCAGAATTTCAACCACGTCGGAGACTCAGAGACATTAGAGTCAGTTCTTCATTTCTCTACATCTCAGCAGGCACAAGTTGAGCTTGATCGGATTACGCCGACAATAACTAGTTATGGTGACCCAAAAATGCATAAGAAGCTTAACCACAATGCTAGTGAGCGTGATCGTCGCAAGAAGGTGAATGATTTGTACTCCTCTCTCCGTTCACTGCTTCCAGGCACAGATCGAACGGTACTAATCCCCTCTTTTCCTTTTTAAATTTCGGCTTCTTTCTTCTTTCTCTTGAGGAGTGGGGATGGAAAAGAGAGTTTAGGTATGTTTGGAATAAAGAGAAGTGAGAGATAGGAGAGGGAGTAAAGGGAAAGGTAAGTGGCTAATCTGATCGACAAAGATTTCCACCAACCCATTATGCCGTGGTTTAACAGATGCATAATTCAAAAATGTTTTAGAGGAAAACTTTGTCATCATAATCATGTTATGATTCATTAAGTTATTTAAATAAGTCACATGTGTCTTTGATAGGTCGTGTGACTATAAATACAGGTGGATTATTTTCTGAGTTGTCATGTAGGAGACTGGTGAAAATTTCCTCCAAACTAGTTTGCAGAAAAATTGTCTATTCCAAGCACCTTTCTTTTTTAACTCTTCACTCATCTTCTTCCTGCTAAAAATAAGTGTCATAGAATGTACTAGTTCTTTCATTTATGTTAAAAACATCTTCAATTACTGTATTTCCACTAATATTTTTGCAATTTTGACTCTTTTTTTTTTGATGTGGTGCAGAAGAAGTTAAGCATTCCGAAAACAGTTTCAAGTGTGGTAAAATACATACCAGAGCTACAAAAGGAAGTGAAGGGACTTATTCATAAAAAGGAAGAGCTTCTATCAAGGATTTCTAGGCTAGAAGATGAAACTCTTGAAGAGGAAAATCCAAAAATCATTGCTCAAAGCACTTCAATATCTATTTGGGCAAGTCGTATTGATAATAGGCAAATTGTGGTTCAAATATCAATAGATGGCAAAGTCCACAAGACTCCATTATCTGAGATTCTTTGCAACTTAGAGGAGGATGGGCTTATATTATTAAATGCGTCATCATTTGAGTCTTTTGGAGGGAGGATTTTTTGTAATTTACATCTTCAGGTTTGTTTTTGTATAGGTCTCTTCCTTTTACTTCTTTAATTCTCAATCTCATCCTTTTAAGCAGTGGGTGAGGGAGTGCTCCCCCGAATTTTTGCACTCCATCACTCATTATATTCTTTAATCAAAAACTTGTTTTTATTTATTTATTTATAAATTTTTGGGACCCTTAAATTTTTAATAATATTTCATACTTTTTATTGGTTTTGTTTAACAATTTATTTTCCATTGATTTATTTTTAAGTCCTTTTTTTTATTAAAGATTTCTTTCAAAACTAATAGTTAATTTGTTGTTTAGGGTCGTAGATATCATTGTAAATTCAAAGTATGTCATTACACATGTAATTCTATTATTAAATTATAGACACAGAATCACTTAGTTATAATGCTAATTATAAACAAGTGTGAATTGAATCATTTCAAAAATTTGTGAATAAAATATTTATATTTTATGCAAGTCGATGGTGAACTGCTACTTATTAGTGAGTTATATAAATTGATACACTATTTATTTATTTCACTTATGTAAGATATATACATATATTTAATGAGCTTTTGACTTTTATTGCATTTTTAATAATGTGAATTCTAAAGATAAATTATTATTGAACAAGTTTTTAACTCTAAAAATTTTCGTATCCCTATATAACCTGAAAAAAATTTGCGGCTTTGCCATTGACTATAACCTTTAACAGTACGCCATGCACTATTCTTTTTCCCCTTAATATTTAAATAACGAGTTTATCCTTCATTTACACAAGTTAAGGCATCTAATTTAGTCAATTCATTTTAACCGACTTAATTCAAGTTCAATTCCTTCTCCAGCATTCGTCTCAAAACCTCCATTGACTAGTATTTAACCATACAAATCACCTTTAAAAAATATTCTAAGATATTAGTTTGTTAATTATACTATAGTTCTAATTTTTATTTTTCCTTTTTCTGTTTTGAGTTATACAGGTTGAAAGAACTCATGGACTGGAGTGCGAGATTTTAAGTGAGAAACTCATGTCCCTGTATGACAAGAGAGAAGAGCTGTTGCTATGAAAATCTTTGTTAGAAACTGAAGCAGATTGATGAACGGCATGTTAACTGATTAGTTGTACGGTAGTGCCACATGTCATGATTAGAATGGTTAGGAAGTTTGTTATTCTGTTATGATTTTCTCGCTCCTCTGTTTCTATTATATAAATAACAGAGGCAGATATTTATCAATATACGAAAGCATTTTCTCAATTTACTCTCTCATACGCTCTCTCTCTCTGATTGTCAATCCGCCATTGTATAACCTTGAGCTTATATGAGATTCAACATGGTATCAGAGCTGAACTAATTTGGAGAGTCTTCAATCTGGTACTCTCTAAGTTTCTAAGTTCGATATCTTGTTTCTTTGATGCTTTCTTTGAATCACGTAGAAATACTTCTTTGTGTGTTTCTTTTGATTTCTGCATCAATTAATATCTTCTAGAATCTTGATTTTCTTTGAGCAGGATTGAAATATTGATTCTTTCATTCACAATAGCAAATTGAGATCCTTGATTTAGGTTTTGTTCAATTTCTGGTTTGTGAATTCAGTGGTTCTACTTCTTCACTCATCAAGGTTTTGTATTGGGCTTAGTGTTTTGGTTACTCGAAAATTCTGAGTTGATTTTGTATGCAATAGTGTTGATCTATACAAAATCAATTCTTGTCTTGGTATTCTGTTGATTTTTGAATTGTGAATCTTGAACTTCATTGGATTAAGAATGACTAATAGTGCTTCTAGTGCCTCTGTACCAACTGTGCAACCTTGGGAAAATCCATCTAGTCCCTATTTCTTGTCTAGTAGTGATAATTCTGGTATGTCCCTTGTGGTTCAACACCTGACGGAGGATAATTATAACACATGGAGTAGAGCAGTCCTTATTTCTTTGGATGCTAAAACCAAGTTAGGCTTCATTAATGGTACCATACCAAAGCCACAGTCTGTGAATCATTCTTGCTATACAGCTTGGTGCAAGTGTAACGGCACTATTTTGGCTTGGTTGTTTAATTCCATTTCTAATGACTTGCAACCTAGTGTGGTGTACTTCAAGACAACAAGGGAAGTTTGGGTTCACTTGCAGTATAGGTACTCATAGGGTAATGGTCCCAGAATCTTTGAGTTAAGAAAGGAGGTGAGTTCTTTGACACAGGACAATTTGACTATCAATGCTTACTACACTAAATTCAAGGGACTTTGGGATGAATTTGTTAATTACAGAACTTGTACATGTGGTCATCAAGTAGAGGATTGTACCATGTCATTCTTGATGGGGTTGAATGATACTTATGCAGTAGTCTGAGGCCAAATTTTACTTGTGGATCACATGCCTCCATTAAGCAAAGTGTTCTCTCTTATACTTCAAGATGAGAAGCAAAGAAAGGTGGGTGCTACCAAGAAGATGCAGCTTGACACAGCAGCAACATTAGCAGCAAAGAATGTTAAGAATTTTTCGAAGTCCAAGACAGGAAGGCCACAATGCACTCATTGTGGTGCCATGGGTCATGTGGTTGATAAATGCTATAAGTTGCATGGATACCCTCTTGGCTACAAGTTCAAGAATAATAAAGGCCAAGGTGCAGCTGCTCCAACGCCATTTGCCAACAATGTTGTTGCTTCTGAAGATGATGCAAGTGAAGGTGTTAATCTTACTAAGTCAGAATATTAGCAATTACTTGGTTTGCTAAACTCCAAATGCCACTTTGGAACTCAAGCACCTTTAGAGGGAGCTACAGATACCTATCAGGTTGCAAATATCATCGCTTAGCCTTCAGTTGATCTTCAAGGACATGAGATATAAGCTATATGGTCTTTTCCCTCTCTTGAAAACTCAGTTTTTTCTTTAGCTGTCAATACTTCTCATATTCAGTCCATTGATTCCATCCTTGACAGTGGAGCCATTGGTCATATGGTTCATTCTTTAGCATTTTTCGCCTCAATCACTTCCATAGTACAAATTTCCGTTAGACTTCCTAATGGAGACATGGCTAAAGTTACACATATTGGAACTGTGCAACTGTCATCTACCTTAATTCTTGAAAATGTGCTTTGCATACCTACTTTCTCCTTTAATCTGATTTCTATTAGTAAATTGACCCAACATCCTTCTTGTTGTTATATTTTCCTTTCACAATATTGTTTCATTCAGGACTTACAGCTTTGGAAGATGATTGGGTTGGGTAGAAAATAAGGAGGCCTATACACATTGCAAAGCAGCTTACCAGATAGTTTACCACCATGTGTTTCTGATGCTCTTTCCAAGCTTTCTTCTTCTTTTTCACATGTAACAACTCTCAATTCTTGTAATGTGAATTCTGTTGATAAAACTAGTTTATGGCATTGTAGGTTAGGATATCTCTCTGCCTAAAGACTAGATTTGTTACAATCTGTTGTACCAAACATCATTTCTTGCAATAATAAAGCTTTTGATTGTTCCATCTATCCACTAGCTAAGCAAAGGAGATTATCTTTTCCTACTTCTGTTTCTCATTCATCTGCATGTTTTGATTTACTACATGTTGATATCTGGGGACCTTATTCCACACCATATCTAAATGGTTCTAAGTATTTTCTCACCTTAGTGGATGACTACAGTAGGTGTACCTGGGTTTTTCTAATGAAACATAAGTCAGAAACCTCTTCTTTACTTCAATTCTTTTATAATCTCATACTTACTCAGTTTAAACTTCCTATTAAGATCATTAGATTAGATAATGGTCCAGAGTTTGCTTTGAAATCTTTTTATGCTTCTAAAGGGATTATTCACCAATTGTCTTGTGTGGAAACTCCTCAACAAAACTCAATTGTTGAAAGAAAACACCAACATCTTCATACTGTGGCTACAACAATGAGATTTCAAGCAAACTTACCTCTTAAGTTCTGGGGTGATTGTATTCTTGAAAGTTCAATATGGGTATGAAACACCCTTGAACGTTTAGACCCCCAGATACAAAAATACCAATTCAAGATTTCTATCAAAAAATTAAAGTGCGGAATATGATAACAAGCTTATAATGGAATTGATAAAACAATCTATGCCAAATATAAACACAACCAATAGTAAATATAAGGCAAAGATAAAGGAAAGAGAGATGCAAACATACGGACAACACACGATGTGTTATCGAAGAGGAAACCGAAGTCCTCGGCGTAAAACCTCTCCGCCGCCTTCCAAGCGGTGATAAAATCCACTAAAGAATATAGTTGGGATACATGAACAGCAGAAGACCCTCCAAGTCTAATCTACCTAAGTACCTAAGCCCTCCAAGCTTCTTACTTCAACAAGGTTACGCTGAACCTATTTCTTCTTTAGCTTCCCGGATTCCGCTACTTGACCATAGCATCAACCAATATATATTGGTTCCTTTCCAAACTGCTTCCCAAAGCACCTAATGGACCTTCTCACAGACGTGGGTGTGGTGAGATAAGGGTTTGGTAAATGACCTCTCAAGGGTATGACAATGGAGAGGAAGAGAGTAGAGGAATTTGTAGAGTCTCTTTAGATGAAGATTGGGGATGAATCAATCTTGTATTTCTCTAAGGTTTTCTCTCACAAAATTCTCTCTGGAAGCTCTCTCAATATGATGGGTATAAGGGTGTATATATAGTAGGGTGAGAAAGGAATGCAAAACGTCAGTTTTTGCCAAACAAGGCAAGTTGGCGACTTGATCTTGCGGCTTGGCCAAGTCGCGAAATCAAGTTGTGACGTAACGGCTTGGCCAAACTGGAATTTTTGTCCTGTAGCGTGACAGTTGGCGCGACTCTTCAGCTTCTCAGTGTGCCTCTCACGTGCTTGCCTTTCGCGGCTTGCCAGTCGCGAACCACCCGCGAGTCCTAGCCGCGAGACTCTGTTTTTCTTGCACACTCTTGAACTTTTCTTCATCTCTTCTCACACACTACCTTTACAATTTTCCCACCTAAATACAGGGTTGCTAAGTGCTAATTTACAAGCAAATTGGTCACGGAATAAAGCCAATTAAATGGTTGATTAAATTCAACCTTACAATCTCCCCCTTTGGCTATTCCATGACAAAACCTTACAACAGACTCTAGACTTAAACGTGAGTTGGGAACAGTTGGAAAACTCATTCACACCTAACTCTAGATTCTGTAAAGCTCTTGAACATATGAATAAGTAACTCCTGAAACACAATAACATAGCAATATCATTGTATGCAGAAAACTTAATATGCATATGGAGCAAAATAAGCATGATCAAGCAAAAATAAACACAAGCATAAAAGCAATAATTCATGGCAAGATCAACACCAGTAGTCACTAAGCAAAAGTGATTACTATGTTTATTCACACAAGGAATGAACATCCGGACATGCAAAAATGATAAACTCAATTGAAGAGTATCATTCGCAAGTCCAACACTTAACCAATGCATACAAACATATATGCATCTAGGAATAATCCTACAAGGGCACAAGAGTGTTGTACTAAAGATAATGCAAAGCATTAACTAGTACCAAAAGACAAAGCACAAAGGCTGCATATGCAAAGTTTTTGCAAATACATGGCACAAACCATACAAGCCTACAATCAGTGCATAAAAGCAAGTAATCAACCCTTAAAACTTACAAAAGCATCAATGGGTACAAACCACACACAAACAATGCTTAAAGGCTGAATAACATCATACTATATAAGTAAACACCAAAGATTCACAAGTGTATCAAACTTAAAGCACAAATATTTAAAACAGACTAAAAACCATAGACTATAAAAAATGTATCACACTTAAAGAAGACACATAATTGAACTCCCCCTCAAACAGAGCACTCCCCCTCAAGAGCAGCCCCAAAAGTTCTCCCATTTTTTGACCGGAATGGCCAAAGGGTCAGTGATCCTAGCTGGTATGAATGCTGTCAAACTTGGCAGAGAGTACATCTAGCTTGTCTTGCATTGCTTTCATCCTCTCTGTCTGTTGATTCTGAACATCGCGGATTGTATCAAGTCTCTCTAGAATGATCTGAAGGGTATCAGGAGGAACAGGTGATGAGGTAGAAGGTCTGCTCCTTTTGACTCTTACTCTAGGTGTGGAAACTGGTCCTGCCCCTTCTGCTTCAGTCTCTATAGGATCACCTTCTTCATGGACACCCTCTTCTTCTTCACCTGGAAGACGACTCTGGATCCGTACTAGAGTAAATTTGTTGATGGCAGATAGAGAAGGCATGGGATTGATATCTTGTGGGATTACCACCCCCTTTTCTTTGAAAATTCTCATGAGAAGGATTGGAAACACCAGCTTGGGCCTTGAGGTGGTTTTGGTTTCATCCATTATAGTGTCAAAAATGTGGGAACTGATGTAAATATAAGTGTTTTCCTTAAGATCCATAAGAAATATGGCTCTGGCATTCGTCAATGTAGTCATCTTCCTTATAGGGTACAGATTTTACATCATAATTGTTGTTAAGCACCTCATGTCTTTGGGAAAGTCAGAAGTGTTGAGACATCTCCTTTCTAAAACTCCACCAATCTTTTTCTGAACAGTTTCTAAAGAGACCATTTTGTCCTTATAGTTTGTAAATTCATAATCTTTTAAGCCCTCTAGTCCCAAAACCTTATCAATGTCATGAGCATCTAAGGTAAACTCCTTTTTCCTCACCCAACAACTCAACTCTTCCCCCCTTATCACAGCATTGGCATAGAATTCTCTGATAAGTGGTTCACACACTAAGGGTAAGTCACCCAGAAGTTTCTCCTAGCCTCTTCCTTCAAAGCATTGTGGAATGAATGTATCCCTCAAGTCATGCAAATCCACAAATCTCTCTTGGATAATTGTTCCTTTTACGAAGGAATCTCTGTATCTCTCAAAATGTTTGACTGATCTAAACAGGTTGCTGTCCATTTTTAATCTCTTATCAACCTTCTTAGCAGGAGTCTTCTTCTTAGAGGATGTGGAAGTCATCTGTAAACACTCAGAAAAGTTCACAACAAGGGCACAAGACAATATGTGGAAATATACTCAAATTAGTAACCATGTAATTATCAGGAAGAATAGAGTATTGAGCAATAACACAAACCAAGAATAGATGATAACAGAGAAACAAGACATAACATAGTAATCACAGATTAACCAAGTTCAGTCTGTAAAGATGAAATTTTCATACAGACAGATGAAAACAACTATCACTAAAACTTAACCAACAGAACATGGAATGTGCAAGTTAATCCCTAGAAGCAGGATCATACTCAAGATGTGTAAATACACACACAGAATAGATTGAACCACATAAACAAGGTCATACACATGGCAAGCACACATTACATTTGAGAAAACATTATATAGAATCCAACAAACCGTATACCCAAAGGATATACCCATAAAAAATCAAATGTCAAACATGAAAAACCATGAATGAGAAGGTGAAAAACATGAAATACCATAATAGAATAAACCCAACAAGCTAGGCATTACCAAGAGAGAACAAACCACACCATCAAAACACCAATTTTAAGCATAAAAGATCAGAATACCCAAATAGCAATCCGAATAGTAAAACATAGAGATTCAAGAGTATTTTACATAAAACATGAAAATGGAGTAAAGAACAAGAAAGCCCATACCTTTTTCTTGAAGATTTATGCAGAGATGATGCAGAAATGAAGGATTTTTCAGTGATATTCGAAAGCTCTGAGAGAGAGAGTGAAGAAGACAATGAATAGTCGCTGAAAATCGAGGGAAAATTGAAAAATAATTTTTAAAACTGTCTTCAAAAATGCAAAACACACATTTTTCGCGACATATCCAAGTCGCCAGTAAGTCACCAGATCAAGCCGTGAAACACTGTGAAGGTAAGATTCTAGAAAAATCTTCTAAGTGTTTTTCGCGACTGGAAGGTTTAGTCACGAAGGAGTCGCGAGCTGAGCCGCGAAAATCTCTAAGTAACCCTCGCGATTGGACTTTCCACTCGCGAACAAGCCGCCAAAATGAGCCGCGAATAGAGCAAAAACTCAAATTTTTCAAAAATTTTCTAAGTCTTTTTCGCGACTAGAGTACTGACTCGCCAGTAAGTCGCGAAAATCTCTGATTGAGCTCGCGACTGGGGCTTGCGACTGTGCTGACCCGCGACTTAGTCGCCAAAACAGGGCAACACTGTTTTTGAAAAAAGTTCACAATTTTGTAAAAGCAAAGTACTTTCCAAAAACAAAACAAAACACTCAAAAATCTTTTTGTGTTTGACCCACAAAGGTTGAGCATGTGAAAACACATTTAATCAGGTACAATCACACAAATGAATATGGCATTCGTTGAACATAGACTTGTGTGATGTGTGTGGATATCAAAAGTGAGATAGTTCTTAGTCCAATGTGAAGCTTCAATGATCAATTCAATCGAGGCATACACAACTAGCACTTGATTATGTGACCTATCTCAATTATAGAAGCATGCATATATGACCTCCCACAAGAACTTGATAACAACTTTTTGAAGCTTTTCATTTAGCTCCATATACACATATCATTTGCCAATTTTGAGCAAAGAAACTCTCATTGAGAGATAGATGCCTGAAAGTTTTGATATATCAATAAGTGAGTTAGCCTTTGGCTTTTTGGGCATCTTTCATACATTTTATTTTGGTCGCTTTCCCTTTTTCCTAGTCAAATACTAGTATGTGCGACAGACTTTTGTAGCTCTATATCTCTTTTCATTTTGAGATTTACATTTAGAGAGTTTTTTAAAAGCATAAAAATAAAGAGTGGGAAGATATATAGGCATGAGTCTATGCATGTTTCAAGATCAACAAAACCATTCACTAATCATTCATGACAAGGTTGAAGATCTATTTACAACAGTCACATAGATTTCAGAATTTCTTCCACAATGATATGAGTGCATGAGAGACAAGCTAAGCTTGTTAAATGCACAAAGCCATTGGTACAAAGGTACAAGGCTAACCATGCTTTGAGACAAAACTCAACAAAGTAATCAAACTTTTTGGATTTTCAACTTTTTATGTGTTTTTGGATTTTTGACATGAAAGCAATAAAAGAATGATCAAAAACAAGAAAATGAGAAAGTATTTTGAACACAAACAAACCACAAAGTAAACAGATACTCAAAAACACAACGCAAATAACCAATCATATCCACTAAGCATAGGAAGAATTGATGCATGGACATGTTATAATGCTTATGTATGAGTACCCTTTGTCACCCACACGTCACGTGCGTTTGGGGTGATATCCTTGACGGATCGGGTACGAGAGTTAGGACTTTCAAACCTCCTGTTGAAGCTCTCCAAGCAGGTGGTGAAGGCACCGATCATCTTCATCACGTCCGTCATTCCTGGATCATTGTTTTGACTTCTTGGTTTCTTACCTCCCCAAGACCTCTTGTCATTCCTTCTTCCTCGTGACCGAGGTGCGCTTGCATTGTTGTCTACTCTCATCTTTTGACAGTTGGGTCTAGTATGCCCTCGTAGTCTGCAATAGTGACACACATACTCAGTTCTAGGACCCTATTGTGGTCTTGAGAGAGTTCTTGCTTTGGTTTTGTGTCTGCCCATAGATTGATTTCGGGGCTTATTCACCATTCGTTGCTCACTCACATTCTTCTTCTCAGCCTAAACATTCTCAGGGATGGTTTCTTCTACAGTAGGCTCTATGGCCTTCACAAATTTCACTTCTTTGATAGCTTTGGCTGATGAGCTATTTCCTCCGGTATACCCCACTCCAGACTTATCTGAAAAATGTTTTTGAGACGAGATAACATCTTCCAGCTTTCTGGAGGAGACCCTTTCAATCTTGGCTTGCGCTTGCACCATTTCTTGCTCAAGGAATCTTACTTTGGTGTAAGCTTCTGATAACTCTCCATTTTGTGTCTCAATCTCGCATTTAGCCTCTTTATATCTAGCCAGTAGACTTTTGTAGTCCTCTTCAGCCTTTTTCATCTTCTTTACTGCCGTCTTTGCAACCCTTGCATACTCACCTGATCTCTCAAGAAGTGAAGTGTAATTCTCTTGAATACTCAAAATACCTTCATCCTTTTCAGCTTCAGATTCCTCAACAACTCCAATAGATTCCAAATCAAAATGTTCACCAATCTCCTTCACAAGTGTATCCAAGTCATCTGAGGATTCCACATGAGCAATGGTCATGAATGCGGAGAAATTTCCTTCTCCATCACAGCTCTCGTCAGAATTAGAATTTGATGAGTCCGAATCACTTAAAGTAGTGGCATACACCTTTCCCTTCGACTTCAAGTAGTTTGGACATTCCTTTTTAAAATGCCCATGCCCATTACATTCAAAACATGTAATTCCTTGTGAGGATTGGGAATCTTTACCATCTTTTCTTTGGAAGTCTTTCTTTTCTTTTTCGGCACTCTAGAATTTTCTTTTGTCACCAAATTTTCCACTATTCTTGAGCTTTAGGAATCTCCGGAAGTTCTTTACAAGATACGCCACATCTTTATCTATTGTATCCTCTTCCGAAGATTCATGAGACCCTATCCTCTCATTAATTGTCTTAAGAGCAAGGGATTTGCTCTTCTTCGCTGAAGGAAGAGACAACTCATATGTCTGTAGAGAATCGACCAGCTCCTGAACCTTGATTTCATCAAGATCTTTGCTCTCTTCAATGGCTGTAACTTTAGCACGAAAACTTTCTAGTAGTGACCGAAGGATCTTCCTTACAACTTTAGACTCCTCCGTCTTTTCCCCCAAATTAAATTTTCCAATGACCACCTCGTTTAGCTTACTATAAAAAGAGTCAAAGGACTCATCTTCATCCATATTTAACTGCTTAAAGCGAGTGGTCAGCATTTGAAGTTTGGTGTCTTTCACCTTCTTGGTTCCTTCATATGTCATCTCCAGAATCTCCCATGCTTCTTTAGAAACAGTAATATGAGAAATCCTGTGAAATTCTTCTGGAGAGATACCACAGAAAATGGCATTCAATGCTTTACTATTTGCATTAGCTGCTGCAAGAGTTGCCTTGTCCCAAGTGGATTTAGCATCCACTGGCTTTGTCCAACCTATGTCAACTGCATCTCATACAGCTTCATCCATAGAACACAAAAACGCACTCATTCAGACTTTCCAAAAAGCATAGTTATTACCATAAAAAAATAGTGGAACAGTGAGAGATTGAGACCTATCCATCTCAACAAGGGGTCAAGGATCACACTTAGGTATTAATACCACAACAAGTGTACCTGCTCTGATACCAATTGAAAGTTCAATATGGGTATGAAACACCCTTGAACGTTTAGACCCCCAGATACAAAAATACCAATTCAAGCTTTCTATCAAACAATTAAAGTGCGAAATATGATAACAAGCTTATAATGGAATTGATAAAACAATCTATGCCAAATATAAACACAACCAACAGTAAATATAAGGCAAAGATAAAGGAAAGAGAGATGTAAACACACAGACAACACACGATGTGTTATCGAAGAGGAAACCAAAGTCCTCGGCGTAAAACCTCTCTGCCGCCCTCCAAGCGGTGATAAAATCTACTAAAGAATAAAGTTGGGATACATGAACAGCAGAAGACCCTCCAAGCCTAATCTACCCAAGTACCTAAGCCCTCCAAGCTTCTTGCTCCAACGAGGTTACGCCGAACCTATTTCTTCTTTAGCTTCCCGGATTCCGCTACTTGACCATAGCATCAACCAATGTATATTGGTTCCTTTCCAAACTGCTTCCCAAAGCACCAAATGGACCTTCTCACAGACGTGAGTGTGGTGAGATAAGGGTTTGGTAAATGACCTCTCAAGGGTATGACAATGGAGAGAAAGAGAGTAGAGGAATTTGTAGAGTCTCTTTAGATGAAGATTGGGGATGAATTAATCTTGTATTTCTCTAGGGTTTTCTCTCACAAAATTCTCTCTAGAAGCTCTCTCAATATGATGGGTATAAGGGTGTATATATAGTAGGGTGAGAAGGGAATGCAAAACGTCAGTTTTTGCCAAACAGGGCAAGTTGGCGACTTGATCTCGCGGCTTGGCCAAGTCGCAAAATTAAGTCGCGACGTAACGGCCTGGCCAGACTGGAACTTTTGTCCTGTAGCGTGACAGCTGGTGCGACCCTTCAGCTTCCCAGTGTGCCTCTCACGTGCCTGCCTTTCGCGGCTTGCCAGTCGCGAACCACCCGCGAGTCCTAGCCGTGAGACTTTGTTTTTCTTGCACACTCTTCAGCTTTTCTTCACCTCTTCTCACACACTACCCTTACAATTTTCCCACCTAAATACAGGGTTGCTAAGTGCTAATTTACAAGCAAATTGGTCACGGAATAAAGCTAATTAAATGGTTGATTAAATTCAACCTTACAATTCTCATTACCACTTATTTGATTAATAGGATACCTAGTCCACTTCTAAACAATGTCACTCCTTATGAGAAGCTGTTAGGACATTTCTCTTCTTATGGTCATTTAAGGATTTTTGGTTGCTTATGCTTTGCTTCAACCTTGTCTAGAGATAGGACCAAGTTTGATGCTAGGGCTAAGCCTTGTATGTTCCTTGGTTAACCTTTTGGTACTAAGGGCTATAAGGTTTATGATTTGGCTACTAAAACTAGTTTTGTCTCTAGAGATGTTGTTTTTAAAGAAACCATTTTTCCTTTCAAACATTGGATTTCCAATTCTAAGTCTGTTTCTATTCCTTCCTCACATTCTATGTTTTCTTCTCAACCTGTCATACCAGATTTTGGTCCTTCTTTTCCTACTGCAGAATTTACTCCTTCATTCTCCACAGATTTAGCTGCTCCTCCTGATGAGTTTCCTAACCTTGTCCACCCTGATTCTAACTCGTCTAATACATCTTGTGATGTTCCTTAGGCTCCACCTATTGTTTAACTTGTTAGGCAGTCATCTAGAGTTAGGAAACCACCTAGTTATCTTTAAGACTATTATTGCAACTTGGCTTCTGTACATGTGTCTGCCTCAGTTTCACTTCCTCAATCAGATGATTCCACTGCTTCTGGTGATTCAAGTATTCTTTATCCTCTTACTTCAACCCTTTCATATGCCAAACTCTCTTTTTCTCATAAATCTTTTGCCCTTGACTTAACCATTGCTAAGGAACCTGATTCTTATGCTCAAGCTTTGAATGATCCTAGATGGCTTGATGCCATGAAAGCTGAGATTGATGCTTTTAAAGCTAACAATACTTGGGTTATATGCAAGCTTCCTCTTCATAAGGTACCAATAGGGTGTAAATGAGTTTATAAAATCAAGTTAAAGGCTGATAGATCTATTGAGAGGTATAAGGCCAGATTAGCGGCTAAAGGTTTTACAAAAATTGAGGGTATAGACTTTTATGAGACATTCTCTCCTGTGGGAAAGTTTGTCACTATCAGAACTCTTTTGGCTCTTGTTGCTATTCATGGTTGGCATCTAACTCAGTTAGATGTCAACAATGCTTTCTTACATGGGGACTTACATTAGGAGGTTTACATGCTTCCTCCACCTGGATTTGGTAGCAAGGGGGAGGTTTGTAGACTTACAAAGTCTCTCTATGGACTTAAGCAGGCTAGTAGACAATGGTTTGCAAAGTTGTCCTCTACAATTGTGGATCAAGGTTTTGTTCAATCCAAGTCAAACTACTTTATCTTTACCAAAGTTAAGGGAGCACTACAAAAAAATTGGCCTATTGTGGCGGTTCTACCTGCGAGCCTTGCGGTGCTACAATAGCTCTATTGTGGCGGTAACAAAAAATGCAACAATAGATCTGCCATTTAGCAGTGCTTTTGGTCTATTGCGGTGGGCTAAAAATTGCCGCCATATGAGGTTGCCATTCGGTCAAGTGGCCTTTTAGTGGTGGGATAGGCCCACCGCTATAGGCCGTCACCTCTAGCGGCGATCAATAAGCGCTGCTATAGGGTTTCATGTACAATATACCCTATGTACCTTTTAGCGGCGGTTTCGCCCGCCATTATATGTTTGAAGCTTTAGCGGTGGGCGATAAACGCCACTATAGGTCTTCAATTATTTCATAATTTTAGTCATTTAGCCTATTTCAGTAATCTATGAAAGAAGCCATTCACTCATAAATTTAACTAAACTAACAACTTTCTAATGCAGAGAAACATAAAAGGCCATCTGATGTTCTTCTTACACCTTTATATGTGAGATGACTACGTTGAAAGTGAATGGGTGATTTAGGATCAGAGCTCCTCCTAAAAGTAAGAAATATAGGGGTGGGTTCAAGTTACACTTGATGTAACTCTAAAAAACGTTACACCAACCAATAACTTATTGTTGAATTCATATTTTGAAAATCCAACAGTTAGACCACATTTTCTATATGTTTTTAACGTGCATGCCAATTTTCATGTTAGTTGGATGTAATTTACTATTTGATCTTAAAACTCATCTTTTTTGCATTATTTTAAACTACAGAAACTTGAATTTAAACAATTGATTGATGACATGGCTATTAATCTTTAATCACCTTGAAATTTTTCAAGCATGAAAAATAAATGAAGATAATGTAATCTAACGGTAGATTTGTCAAAATTCACATTGAATTAAAAAATATAGGGTTGGGTTTAAGTTACACTTGATGTAACTCTAAAAAATGTTACACCAACCAATAACTTATTATTGAATTCATATTTTAAAATTCCAACCGTTGGATTACTTGTTATATACGTTCTTAACATGTATGACAATTTTCATGCCTAATGGAAATTTAGACCCCTTAACACACAACCAGATTGAGTAGCCTAGTTAATTAGCCAAGTTGTTACTTAGTCAAATTAAGCAATTCTAGGTTAAAACAATCAAACAATTATATCAAGAATATATAGCAGCAGAATAATAAATAACACACGATATGATCACCCAGGAAAACCAAACCGGTAAAAAACCTAGTGAGGATTTTACCCACCTATCCTTAAGGCAAACCTGAATTCACTATGAAAAAATCGAAGTTCATACAAAAGGACTTACAAGCTCCCCGCTCGACTTCCTAATGCTACCTACCAGTAGAACTTACTGACACGACCCCGTGCAAGCTCCGAATCCACGGACTCCTTCTTTCTTAAATTCTTCAATCAGCTACAAGCACCCACGCTTGATATTCTTTAAGCTTCAATGGTAGCAACCAAGTTGATCATCAAGACGTTGAAGTAATCTCAATCTTGAAAACCCTAAGTTTTGTGTAAAGGAAAGCTCCTCTAGATCTCACAAGAGATTTACACAAAACAGCAATGTATGAGCAACAATACAACTGGAGCAACTCTAAAAATGTGGCTAGGGTTTTTCCTTATATACCTAGGGCAAAAACATAAAACCCTAAACATTTAATGAGTTAGGGTTGAGTTGGAAAAACTGCAGAAAATGCAATCTGGTCGACTTTCGATCGATCGAATCTATTCTTCGATTGATCGAGCCAGACTGAAATGCCCCAATGCATCTACAGTCTCTCGATTCCAACTTTACAATAATTAATCAACTTTGAGCACACTTTAACAAGACTAAACATATTGTTTTGATCATGGTTTGCCAATATTACAAATTAGAGTTCTAAATACATAAATTCCTAAACCTTTAGAACCTAACAATGCCAATCGGGTGTAATTTACCATTTGATCTTTAAGTGGGAAGGCGAAAAAAATAGAAGGAAATTTAAAGGTCTATTGCGGCGGGGTTTTTGGAACGCTGCTATATCTCAGTTATTACCGCTAAAACAGGTCTATTGTGGCGGTTTTTTGTCCCGCCACTGTAGGACGCCGCAAAAAACCCTACCTATAGTGGCGGTCACAAAAAACACCACAATAGATCTCATGTATAGCGGTGGGCCAAAAATGCGCCGCAATAGGCGACATATAGTGGCAGTTTTCACACCCGTCGCAATAGGCCCACCGCAATAGCTTGTTTTTCTTGTAGTGGAGGTTCTATAATAATCATTCTTGTTTATGTCGATGACATACTTATTGCAAGCAATGATGTAAATGTTGTGAATGTGTTTAAGCAGTTTCTAAATAGCAAGTTCAAGTTCAAAGACTTGGGAACCTTAAAGTATTTCCTAGGTCTTGAGGTAGCAAGAACTTCCAATGGAATTTCATTATGTCACAAAAAATATGCTCTTGAGCTTCAGTCTGATGCTGGTATGTTAGCTTGTAAGCCAACAAGCACTCCCATGGAACAATCAGCTAAATTCAGTAATTCAGTTGGTGATGCAGTTTCAGATCCTTCAATGTATAGAAGGTTAATAGGGAAACTTCTGTATTTGACATTAACAAGGCTTGACATTTGCTATTCAGTCCACAAATTAAGCCAATTCATGAGTTCACCTAAAGTACCCCAACTTCAAGCTGCTTATAGGATCCTCAAGTACTTGAAGAAAACCCCAGGACAAGGCTTGTTTCTGTCTGCAAGATCAGGATTGCAATTGATGTCTTATTGTGATGCTGACTGGGCAGCCTGCCCTGATACTAGAAGATCAATCATAGGGTTTTGTGTGTTTTTAGGTGATTCACTGATTTCTTGGGAGAGCAAGAAACAGTAGGTAGTGTCAAGATCCTCTACTGATTTAGAGTATAGATCTATGGCAACAGTAACTAGTGAGGTAGTTTGGCTCATTTCTTTGCTCAAAACCTTTGGTTTAAACCATACGCAACTTGCTTTCCTTTACTGTGATAGCAAGGCAGCCCTCTACATTGCTACAAATCCTGTGTACCATGAAAGAACAAAGCATATTGAAATTGATTGCCATTTTATTCGAGAAAAGATTGAAGATGGAGTTATTAAAACATTTAATGTTCCTACAAGGCACCAGATTGCAGACTTCATTACCAAAGCTCTTGGGTAGAAGTAATTCTTTCACTTACTTTCCAAGATGAACTTGATTAACATATATAGTTCATCTTGAGGGGGAGCGTTAGAAACTGAAGCAGATTGATGCAGTAGTTCAAGTTTATTTCTGCTTAAGCTACCTATAATATAGTAACTGATATTACAATAGTGTACAGAATGGCATGTCGTTTGTACAGTAAATAGTGTAGAGTAGTTAACTGACTAGTTGTATAGTAGTGCCACATGTCATGATTAGAATGGTTAGGAAGTTTGTTATTCTGTTATGATTTTCCCGCTCCTCTATTTCTATTATATAAAGAACAGAGGCAGATATTTATCAACACACGAAAGCATTTTCTCAATTTACTCTCTCTCTCTCTCTCTCTCTCTCTCTCTCTCTGTGTGTGATTGTCAATCCACCATTGTAGAACCTTGAGCTTGTATGAGATTCAACATTCTTGATTCTATTGATGATTAATTTACCCTTTAGAGTGCCAAGTCTGTATGTGATTCTATCTATTAGTGCTTTGTTTATTTTAACAAGACTATTGGTGTGTAGTTGTATCATGGTCTTAAAAATTGGTACAATTAAAGAATCGCTTTTACTCCCAGTTCTCAGTTTTTGATTGGTTTTTGACCAGTTTTAAGGGTTTTTACCAGACTGAATTGGTTCCTAGCTCGTTCATTCGTCTTGTTTGGTCTGGTTTTTAAAACTATGAGTTGTAAACATGAGTAAGTAGATATAAGGTATTATATGTAACTGAATGCAAATCCTCTACCCTACTTTTTTGTATTCCACTTTATACTCCATCATTTACAATTTGCATTTTTTTTTTCTTTTAACTTTCTTTATAAAACAACCAAAGTTTTATATGGAAAGAAATCAGACACTTGACAATACATACTACAACTGACGTACGTAGTATAAAGTGAAACAGAGGATTTCTTTTTGTACATAACCCATCATATGGCCTATATATAGTTGTCAATAATCAAACAAGTTGGGCTTGGAAATAATTCCTCTTTTCTTTTTTGGCAAGGGAAATAGTTCTTACCCATGAATAGCTTCTCATTATAAAAGTAATAATGGATTAATAAGCTGAATATTGATAGATTATTAGTTGTATAAAAAACTATTAAGAAGTGATGAATTTAATAATTTAATTATTCTAACAAATGTGAAAATGTGTGCTAGAATGTGATGATGCCAAAAATTGTCAGTGAGCCGCACAACACTCACGTGCTTGAAACAAGGCTTACAAAATAACAATAAAGAAAACCCTAGGAGAGTACCGGTGTGGTGCCGGCCGAAGACCCTCCGAAGGTTAAGTCAGAGAACTTTTTTTCACAACTCTAGAGTGCCAGAGTTAGGAGAAATTATGTGTACCTTGGTTTGTGAGGGTCTTGCGGTTTTTATAGTAGTGTAGGGTTGACATCCGTGCCTTGATTGAGAAGATGTTTCCTTGTAGGAGAGAAACTCCTTATTTCGCGTATCTTGTGGAATCCTTTCCTTGTAGGAGTCTTCTTGATTAGGGTTAAGTGTGGGGCGTAAGATATTTCCTTATATACCTATGCATGTGAAACACGCAAGAGACATGTTGGACCTGTCAACTTCTCCTATCATACTGGTCGTCTCTAACCTATGCATCAATGACCATTATCCCCAATATGGATCGTCAACCTTTTGGAGTCAGTCACGAGAATATAAGCAAAGTCGTCAGCTACTTCAGGGTCATCAGCTACTACAGGGTAGTCAGCTACTACTTAGGCTATGAGAATTTATACTCATCAGTTGCCTCCTT
Organism: Quercus variabilis; assembly: GCA_030445155.1. Classification (NCBI taxonomy): domain Eukaryota; kingdom Viridiplantae; phylum Streptophyta; class Magnoliopsida; order Fagales; family Fagaceae; genus Quercus; species Quercus variabilis. The sequence goes on from CP129451.1 coordinate 7,578,021, forward strand.
CTCCATAATCCTGTCAGCTCCAGTTGCCAGGTTGTGGAGTATATATATATATATATATATTTTTTTTTTTTTTAATTTCAAATGGGGCATTTATTGCCTGACTCCTTGAGTAGCCATAATTGTCAAAACACGTGGCTCAAGCCGATTGGCCTTGCTCTTGGACGAGGGTGTCGCTTCGTTTTTTGTGCATTTTTACCCTATATATACCTTACTTCCTCCTTTATTTCCTTATATTTCATTCTTGCTGGTCATCAGAGAGAACCCATCACTTCAAGGATTTTACTCACATCATCGTGCTTTTGTTGTTTTGTGGAGACCGTCTCCTTTCACGAAACCGTCTGCTTTACTTGGTAAGTCACTTTTACTCTTACTACCTCTCATTTTTACTTTTATCCTAGTTGATTGTGAAACTTTTTAGGGAGGCCGTCAACTTAGGTTCTTAGAATACCTCCGTTGCTTGTAGGTAGTTAAATGTCTAGAGAGGGGATGAGTGAACAGTCGTCAATCCGCGAGGGAGTGGGCTATGACAAGGTCTTCCCATCAGGTTGTGAGCCCGAGGAGGGCTTCTCCTGGTCATTAGAGAAGGAAACATCAGCCCAATGTTTTGACGAGAAAATGGAAAGTTATGGAGGAGAAGATGAGGTAGTAAGTAAGGGAAAAAACATGGATGATGAGGAGGGAAGGAGAGAGAGTGATAGGGATGAAAATGATGGTGATGAGGAGGTCATAGAGTGTACTTCAAGAAGCCCAGGAGATGACCGTCCTTTTATTCTCCCCAAAGAATAAATGGTTAACGACTTTCTGCCGATGATGTTGGACAAGGTTTTCAAATCTTTACATGACCGTTATCAAATTTTGGACGACATTCCAATCTGTCTCTCCAGAAAGTTTGAGAGGTGCTATAGAGGGAAGACCACGGACATTGGCATGTACGATGCCATGTTCGTGGTAGGATTGAAATTGCCTTTGACAACACTTCACCGTCAGTTGGCCAATTTTTTAGGATTGTTCGTCAGCCAAATTACCTCCAACGATCGGAGGATATTTATTGGGGCTGAGATTTTGTAAGGTCGTCTAAGCGGAGGAAACCGTCAGTTAACTCTTGACGAGTTCTTTTGGTGCTATCGTCCTCAGCACATTGTCTCGTCTAAAGGAATATATCATTTCTCTGTAAGGAAGAAAGAGCTAAGGCTAGTATCTGATATGCCCGATTCCAATAGGAATTGGAAGGGCATGTACTTCTTGATTAAAGGGATGAAGTGCGTGTGTCGTCAGGAAGAGTGGGAGACGATGCCCCATGGTTTTGACAACAATTGGGCTTATGTCAAGGATTCAGGTTAATCTTGTCTGCTTCTTTTAGTTTATTTGTTTTGAGTTCCTAATATCGTCTACTTTTCTTGTTTTCTTTCAGCTAGTGTTCGTCCACATATCACAGACGAGCAAGAGGCTTTTATTTGTAGGGTAACAGAAATCTCATTGGACGAGTAGAAGTGTCGGGATCTCATCACACTCGACACTCTACACGCTTACTGTGGGGGTCCTGAGCCAACATTAGCAGTCCGTTGTCTCAACGTTTACTCCCGTCTACGTAAGTTACCCATTTTAACCATTTTTCTTTTTTCGTCAGCTTGTCTGAGGCCGACACTTGTCTTAATACTTCTTATTTGCCTTTTTGTAGAAATGGAGGCAGCTAGGCTGAGAGCGTAGGTAAGGGTTGTTGCTGCGCGCAAGAAAGAGGAGGGGAAGGGCAAGGAAAAGGAGGGGGTGTCCTCGTTAGCTCCCAAGGTCGTCAATAAGGGGGTGGCCAAGAGGAAGGGTGATGGGAAGGACAACCACCCGTCCAAAAAGGTATTCGTCACTCCTAGGGAGAAGCTTCCCAATAAGCCGTCACCTTCCAAACCTAAGCATGGGGTAGGCAAAGGGCTAATGATGACGTTAGGCCTCGTCGCTTAGGATCCTAACTGTCATCTCCTCATTCACAAGGACTATGCCTTGGAGATGGTGGCGTCCATCATCAGGGACAAGGACGTGGACCCTTGTGCTGAGCAAGGGATGGAGGAGTTGGGGGCGTTTGGTCTTTTTGACCTTGCTCGGGTATGCTTCTTCCTTTGTTTCTTTACTCATTCTTTATGCTTAATAGCTGATGGGTATCCTGTCTTACAGGCGCTGGTTCGTATGAAAGCTTTGCAAGATAGGGGTGCTACCAAGGAAGGAGTGATTACCTGTCTGCATAAGCGTATTAAGAACCTAACTGACGGGCAAGAACAATATAAGAGTGCCCTTCGTACGCTTAACTAGGAGGTGAAGGAGTTGAAAGAAAAACTAGAGGAGGAGGTTCGCCAGAAGGAGAAAGAGCAAAAAGCCAAGGAGACAGCGGAAAAAGAGTTAGTGGCCCTTTTTGGCTAGGTGGAGACGGCCAAGGCTGATGTTGTGAAGGAATTCAGGGTGTCACAAACATTCATTGATTCCTGTGCTGAATACTATGGTGATGGGTTTGAGGATTTCCTTAAATAGGTCAAATCCATTTACCCTCACTTGGATTTGTCTAAGGTTTCCATGGATAACCCCTTGCCGTCGACACCTATAGGCGACACTACTCTTGAAGAGAATGACGACTCCATCGAGTCCAAGGCAAATCCAGAGGATGATAGTGTTGTTCTGGCCCAACTTGCTGTGGATAAGCCCGTTGTTCCTTTGACCCCGCCGGCCAATCCTCCAAATGCTGAAGACCCTTCCACTCCAGATGTCCAGCATCTTCCTCCCAAGGGTGCAAGACCCAACAAGACCCCCTAGCCTCTTAACAATTGGATTAAATTATGAATTCGTCCACTTGTGGACTTTGTAGCATTAACTCATCCCTATGGGATGAACTCATCAACTTTATTGATTATGATGTGAACCCGTCTTCTTGTGGACCCGTCCACTTTATGAACTTAACAATGAACTCCTCCACTTTGTGGATTCATTATTAAACTCCTCCACTTTGTGGACAAGCTAATAAACTCGTCCACTTTATGGACTTAATAGTGAACTTATCCACTTTGTGGACTTATTATTAAACTCTTCCACTTTATGGACACGCTAATAAACTCGTTTGCTTTACGGACTTTATAATGATTCATCCTCCTGGAATGAACTCATCCACTTTATGGACTTGCTAATATTTGTAGAAAAATACACTAGTCATTTCTGAATAAACTCCTCTTATTATGATAAACCATGCATTCATAAAAAAGTTCTTCTTTAAAGGAAAAGACCTGCCCTTTGGGCTTAAAAAGTATTGTAGCAAAAATTAAGGTAAACTGAAAAACTGAGGAGTGTAGCAAAAATTAACTAAAGTAAACTGGAAAATGAAGAGTGTTGCTCTCCATGCCTTCGTCTCTATTGGTAGTACTTTTGTAGGTGCTCGGCGTTCCATGGATGGTGCAATTTTCGTCTGTCTAGCGTCTCTAGGTGGTAGGTGCCTATCCTCTACCATGACGTAATTCTGTAAGGTCCTTCCCAGTTGGGGCCGAGCTTTCCTTGGGTATTTTCTCTAGCGGCGCCCATTACCCTTCTTAAAATGAGAGTTGTAGTGCTTGGCCTAGGAGTTGTATTGCTTGGCCATGAGGTCTTGGTATCAGGCGAGTCTTTGTTTTACAGTTGCCCTAACCTCGTCTAGTAGATCGAGCTGTAGACATATAGCTTCGTCGTTCATTTCTTCATTGTGGTTATTCATCCTGTAGCTTGTGAGTCTGACTTTAGCTAGAATAACCGCCTGGCATCCGCATGCTAGTCGGAACGGTGTTTCCCTTGTAGGTGTTCTGGCTGTTGTCCTATATGCCCATAGTACACTTGCCAGCTCTTCAGGCCATATACCTTTTGCCCCATCGAGCCGAGTCTTGATAATTTTAAGCAAGGATCGGTTTGTAATTTCAATCTGTCCGTTGGCTTGAGGGTGGGCAAGGGAGGAGTAGTGGTTCTTGATTCCCAATTGTAAGCAAAAGTCCCTGAAGGAGTCGTTGTCGAATTATTTCTTGTTATCTAAGACCAGGACTCTAGGGATCCCGTCTCTACAGATGATATACCTCCAGACGAAGCTCCGCACGTTCTTCTCTGTGATGGTGGCCAAGGCTTTAGCTTCTATCCACTTCGTGAAGTAGTTTATACCTACTATAAGGAACTTCAGCTATCGTGCTGCTACCGGGAATGGGCCCATAATGTCTAATCCCCACTGAACAAACGGCCACGGGGCCGTTATTGGAGTTAATTCTTCCGATGGCTGTTTGATGGCGTTGCTCTACCTCTGGCACTTGTCGCATTCTTTGACATAAGCTTGGGCGTCCTTTTGCATGGTGGGCCAATAGTATCCAGCTGAATTATTTTGCGTACTAACGACCTTGCTCCTTAGTGGTTCCTGTAGATTCCTTCGTGGACTTTTCTCATGACATAATATACTTTGTCGGGGCCTAAGCATCTTAGGTATGGACTGGAGAAACCTTTCTTGTACAAGACGTCCTTTATTAGGACGAATCGTGTGGCTTGGACCTTCAGCTTCCTTGCGGCCTCCTTACCTTCGGGTAATGCTCCGTCTTTCAGGTAGGAGGCTATAGGGGTGTTCCAGTTGCTCTCAGAACCTATTTCCTGTATGTTGATGACATCTATCAATGGTGTAATTTGAATAAAGGAGAGTACCTTGTTAGGAATGACCATGTGTTCTGTTGATGCGGCCTTGGCAAGACGGTCGGCTTGCTCGTTTTCTCCTCTGGGGACTTGAACAATCTTGGCCTGTAGGTCATCTACCCTTTTCTTGGCTTGCTCCAAGTACTTCTTCATCCTCTCATTCTTACACTCGTAATCGCTGTTTACTTGGTTCGTGATTACTAGGGAGTCACAATAAATAATCGCATAGATCTAGTCTTGCTACTAACGCTTCGTATTTTGCCTCATTGTTGATCATAGGGAAGTCAAGACGAACCATGCATTCAATTTCATCACCTTTTAGAGAGCAAAGTACAATGTCTACTCCACCAGCTTGTCTATTGGACGATTCGTTTGTGTGTATGCTCCATTGAGGATACTTTATTGCCCCCTGGTATCAAGGTTTTGAAACCCAAACTATTCATTGAACTGTAAAAGGGAGAGGTTCAAGGTTTTTAAGGTTGAACTGAGGTTGAACCGGGGTCGAACCGTGATGACATCATAATTAATTTAATAATTATTTAAAAAATATATAATTATATTAAATTAGTACAAATATTAAAAAAATTAACTAAAATGGTGCAATTAAATATAGAGATCTATTATTCCTTTATAGAAACAAAGAGATTTATCTTTCAAATGTATTTTCTATATCATAACTTTAAGAAATATTAAATCCTAGTATTTTTTATGTTGATTAGTTAAATTTGTGATAATATCTAATAATATAATAATTAGAATAAAAAAAAAATATAAAATGGTATTTGTGTAATTGTGTTGCATGTCCACAACGTGGCACTTATAAAGTTACGAATGCATTAATTTTTTTTAAGTGATGAACGGATGATATTTGTATTGCATTGCATGTCTACAATGTGGCCCACTAGGAATATAAGAATCAATTATTTTCTTTAAAATAAAAGGCAAAACATAAAAAGTTAAAAACTTCAACCACTAGCAAAGCAAAACGTGGCAACTCTAATAAATTCTCCCACCTACTACCCCACCTGATCACTTTTCTTTCTTTACTTTTGTAAGGGAGTTAATCTCATACCAGAGGCTTTACCGGTTTAACTAGTGGAACGATATATTTCGGTACCGATCAATACCAGAGTACCGTTTCGGGTTTACCGCTAATTTTATATATCCTTATATAAATTGAAATTCCTTTAAGTATATATATATAGATAAATATATAAAAATATTTACATTTAAATTTATTTATTTTTTTATACGTTGGTTGGTCAAAATCCATATAATTTGTAGGTTTATACTTATTCTTTTTACTCTTTTTTTATTTTTTATTTTTTAAGAAGATATGCTTGTACTATCTAAAGTCTAACAAAAAAAAAAAAAATGGTAGTAGAATTTATCTAATAAGAAAAAAGAAAAAAAATAAAAGAGTGGTTGTAAAAAATTTTAAATTACCATTTGTACTTATCTAAAGTTATCTTGAATTACAAACTTCATTTATTTGTTTATAGTAGGATGGTAGTAAAAAATTTGAGTCTAACGTGTAGTAGTAGTATTAGTATGTGTTGTCAGTGGGAGTATTAGTGTGTTGTCATTCAAGGGCACACTTAACAAAATTGAAAGGAGCTTTTGGCTACGAAATGAAAAAGTAAAATAAAGAGTAAAGACTAGAGAGAGCTAGAGGCAGAGAGCATCTGGTCCAATCTTTAAGCGGAGAAGAAGTATTTGAGCGAAGAAGAAGAAGATGATGAAGAAAAAGAAGAGATTTGAGGTGATGGATTATCGGCGAAATGAAATTTATTATCAGATCTCCTTTCAATCTTTGTTCTTTTTCGTGTTCTTTCATTTCTTTTTCATTTCTTCTAGATCTAATCATAACTTCATACTGGTGTATTGGCCAAAATTCACCGAAAAAGCCGAAACAAAAATAAACCATCTAAACCTCAAAAACCGGTCACGGTTCTCAGAACTGTACGGTCTGACCACGGTTCGCACGGGTCCCTGCTTTTCTCCCATAGAGCGGTTCTTGAAGCTAAAAAAACTACAAAATTGAAAGGTTCGCGGTTTTTTCGATTGGACCGCACGGTCCAGTCCGGGTTTCAAAACCTTACCTGGCATTCTATGTTAGTGAATTCTGTGATGAAGTCAGCGACCACTTGCCCTTTGATGGCAGTACGTGGGTGGTACTGTATATCAAACTCACTCAACTCTATTGCCCATAATCCCATTTGCCCAATAGCTTCAGGATTGCTCATTACTTGCCGTAGAGGTTTGTCAATCATGACGACTGCAATAGGAGCTTGGAAGTATGGCTTCAGCTTTCGGGTTGCTGTAACTAAAGCGAAGGCAAGCTTCTCCATTGGTGGATATATTTTTTTTGCACCTCGGAGTGCTCGACTTATGTAGTACACGGGCTTCTGTACCTTGTCTTCTTCCCTGACTAAGGTTGCGTTGATAGCTACCAAGGATACTGCTAAGTAGAGTAATAGTTCTTCCACAGGCAGGGAAGGACTCAGCAACGGAGAAGATGAGAGGTAGGTCTTCAGGTCTTCGAATGCCTGCTGACACTTGGTTGTCCATTTAAAAGATTTCCTCAGCGTGTGGAAGAAAGGCAGACATTTGTCTATTGCCCTTGACATGAATCTGTTTAGCGCTGCTATTTTGCCGTTGAGGCTTTGTACTTCTTTCACATTCCTTGGGGGTGCCATCTCCATTATGGCCCAGATCTTGTCTAGGTTGGTCTCGATACCCCTCTGGGACACCATGAATCCCAAGAACTTCCTTGCCGTCACCCCGAAGGCACACTTGCCTGGATTGAGCTTTATGTTGTAGGAACGAAGGGTGTCGAATGTTTCCTTGAGATCTTCCAAGTGATCTTCCTCCCTTTAGCTTTTTACCAGCATGTCGTTAACATATACCTGGACATTTCTTCTAATCTGCTGTGCGAACATCTTGTTCATGAGCCTTTGATATGTCGTTCTCGCATTTTTTAGGCCAAATGGCATTACTTTATAGCAGAAGAGGCCTTGGCTAGTTAAGAACGAGGTCTTCTCTTGATCGGCTTCATGCATTTTGATTTGGTTGTAACTCGAAAAAGCGTCCATGAAACTTAGTAACTAGTGTTGAGCTATAGAGTCAACTAGGACGTCAACCCGCAGGAGGGGGTAACTATCTTTGGGGCATGCTTTGTTTAGATTAGTGAAATCTACGCACATCCTCCACTTCCCGCTGGCTTTATTGACCATCACCACGTTTGCTAGCCTGTTGGGGTAGTAAACCTCCCTAATGAAGTTTGCTTCTTGTAGCTTGTGAATTTCTTCCACTATTACTTGATCTCGTTCTGGGGCGAATACCAGTTTCTTCTGACGGATGGATGGAAAATAGGGTGACACATTTAGTTTGTGTACCATGACTGAAAGGTCTATTACCGCCATGTCTTCATGGCTCCAGGCGAAAACATCCTGATTATCTTTGAGAAAAGTTGTAAGTGCTTGGCGGATTGTCGGGTTGGTGAAGGTACCAATCTTGGTCGTTTGATTAGGCTTGGAGTTGTCAAGAAGTATCTCTTCAAGCCCTTCAATGGGCTTTGTCATCGTTCGATGTTCTTCTATGTTTATGGCCTGGAGGTGGTCGTCCATTTCCATCATAGCTATGTAGCATTCACATGTAGCCACCTGATTTCCGCGCAGCTCCCTTACTCTATAATTTGTAAGGAATTTGATCATTAAATGGTAGGTTAAGGTTACAGCCTTCCATGAATTGAGGGTGGGTTGTCCAATAATGACATTATAAGTAGATAAGCAATCGACCACAAGGAATATTATGTCCTTAGTGATCTGCTGGGGGTAGTCACCTACCGTCATGGATAGTGTGACTACACCTAGGGGGAATACCCTTGTCCCTCCAAAACTAACGAGTAGAGCGTTCATAGGAACCAATCGCTCTTTGTTAATCCTTATATGATAGAATGTTGGGTAGTACAGGATATTTGCCGAGCTGTCATTGTCGACCAGAACCAGGTGCGTGTTGTAATCCCCTACTCGTATGTTGATGACAAGTGCATTGTCATGTGGGTGGTGAAGACGTTGGACATCTTCTTCTGAGAATCCGATGACGGGGTTTTCTATCCATGCCATCTTAGGTACGAAACTCGTCAGTTGGATGTTTTGAACCATCCTGAGGTAATTCTTACGGGCCTTTTTGGATGACCCCATAATTGTCGTGCCCCCTAAAATCATTCTTATATCTCCTATGGGTGGCCTAGGATGCTTATTCTCTCGTTCGGGGAGCCTGCTTTTGAGGTGGGTCCGTCCTCTCCTTGCTGACGAACCTCTGTAGCTTTCCTAGTCTGATAAAGGCTTCAATTTATTGCTTTAGGTCGTAATAGTCAGTTGTGTCATGGCTGTGATCACGGTGGAAGCGGCAATACTTGTCCCTAGACCTCTTATTTGGATCTCCTTTCAGCTTGCCAGAAAATGTCAAAGCTCCTTCATCTTTGATTTGCATCAAGACTTGATTGATCGGGGCAGTCAGTGGGGTGAAACTTGTGAACTTCCCCGTGGGGGTCTTGGAGTGCCTGTCCTCCTGTCATTCTCCGGTTCTAGCCATCTTCTGCCCTCTATCCTACTGTACATCGTCTTGTCTTTCCCTCTTTCTAGGCTTCTCTTCGCGGGCTAACAACGTGTCTTCCACATTTATGTACTTGGTTGCCTTGTAAAGTATATCTGACATAGTCTTTGGGCCATTCTTATATAGGGAATACAGGAACTTACCCTTTCGTAGTTCGTTCGTGAAGGCAACCACGAGTATCTTTTCGTCAGCCTTATCGATAGAACGAGCCTTTTTGTTAAAGTGAGTGATGTAGGATCTTAGTGTTTCATCCTCCTGTTGCTTAATATTCATCAGGCATGCAATAGACTTCTTATGCTTGTGTCCCCTAATGAAGTGTGAGGCGAATTGAGTGCTCAACTCTTTGAAGGTACATATGGAGTTAGGAGTTAGCTTGCTAAACTAGATCCTTGCGAATCCCTTCAGTGTAGTGGGGAAGGATCTGCACATGATCTCGTCTAGTACCCTTTGTAGGTGCATCAGGGTCTTGAAGGACTCCAGGTAGTCTAAGAAGTCCTTGGATACATCGTAATTTTCCATTTGTGGCATACGAAACTTTGGTAGAAGGGGAATGAAGTGACGGATGCCGTGAACAGTAAATCAATTCAGTGGACCAAGTCATCGAGGTTGCTAGACACTCGTCCTCTAAGGGCATTCATCATAAAGTCCATCCGTTCCTTCATCATCTGCATCTCGGTGACTATGTGAGGTGGGATTGTATCGGTGACTGATGGTCGACTTGTGTCCTGTCGTTCTGGCCTACTTGAGGCGTTGCTCCCTTCCGGCCCTTCTTGGTTCCTTCTCTCAGCACTAGTGCTTTCTTGGTCTTCCTCCTGAGTATTAAGGTCTACATTCTTTTGGCGCAACTGTTCTTCCAGGTCGTGGTTCTGTTTGGTGAGGCGCTTTATAGGGAGAGAGAGTTTGAACCTGTCTCTTGAGGGTGGTAGTGTGTGGTTCATCTCATTGAATGTCGTTGGTGGTTCCCATCGAGTAAGTGAGCACCATGCAACTCTTTGTCTGGGAGGCGATGGTATGGCTTACAGATTTGGATTTCCCACAAACGGTGCCAACTGATGATGCCAAAAATCGTCAGTAAGCCGTACAACATTCACATGCTCAAAACAAGGCTTGTGAAATAACAACAACAAAGAAAACCCTAGGAGAGTACTGGTGTGGTATTGGTCGAAGACCCTCTAGAGGTTAAGTCAGATAACTTTTTTTCATAACTCTAGAGTGTCAGAGCTGGGGAAAATTATGCGTGCCTTAGTTTGTGAGGGTCTTGGGTTTTTTATAGTAGTGTAGGGTTGACATCCGTGCCTTGATTGAGAAGATGTTTCCTTATAGGAGAGAAACTCCTTATTTCGTGTATCTTGCGGAATCCTTTCCTTGTAGGAGTCTTCTTGATTAGGGTTAAGTGTGGGGCGTAAGATATTTTCTTATATACCTATGCGTGTGAAACACGCAAGAGACATGTTGGACCTGTCAGCTTCATCTCGTCAACTTCTCCTGTCATTCTGGTCGTCTCTAACCCATGCATCGATGACCTTCAGTTACTCTCGTTATCCCCAATATGGACCATCAACCTTTTGGAGTCAGTCATGAGAATATAAGCGAAGTCGTCAGCTACTTCAGGGTTGTTAGCTACTACAGGGTAGTCAGCTACTACTTAGGCTTTGGGAATTTATACTCATTAGAATAATAGTTAAAAAAAATTTAATTCACCATTTTCTAATAGTTGAAGTTTTTGGGACAAATTGATGTTTATCAAGAATGATTTGCAATGTTCTAACTGTTTGGATAAACTTATTTCATCGGTTTGGTTGGAAAGCAGAAGTGATAAACATTAAAACAAGTAATTTGTTTATAAGCGTTCCTTCTCATTCCTTAGATTCACAAATTAACATATTTTATATAAGGGTTCTGCAATGCCTTTCATATATGGAGAATCATTGAGTTTATCAAAAAAAAAAAAAAAAAAGGAGTATCGATCATTGAGATTTGTATGGTGATTTTTTTTATAAAAACAAAACACACTACATTCACAATTAGAATAATTTAAATGCTTTAATGAAATTGAAGAGAAAAATGAGAGAGATATCTGTTTGTGTGTTGTTCTCTTCAACATCACACAATTAGAATAATCATCATTATCCAAATGAGCCATTACTCTGTTTATATAAACATATCCATTCCTTCATGAAATGTCACAGCACTCTTGATAGCAGTAATTAACCACTGCCAAATGTTGTGACCCATCGTTAAGGGTTACACTTTTTCACCAAGAGTCACACTCTATTATGGTTTGAAATTTGATAAAAAACAAACAAATTACAAAATCATTTTTTTTTTCTTTTGATGTATTAATTTAAATTCAAATTTATCTGAAAGTTCACTTGGTGTGCAAAACACTAGTGAATGTTTAGACTACCAATATCAAAAATACCAACATAAGCTTATATTCAAACAATGTATGTGCAGAATGATAAATATAAGCTATACCCAAACAATCAAACTACTCTAAGCCATAATTTAATCATAACACAGCAGTAATTAAAAGCAAAGAGTAAGGGTTAGAGAGATGCAAATACAAGATAACACCGGTATGTGTTATTGAATTGAAAAGAGAACCGAAGAACTCGTCGAAAAATCTCTCCGCCGCCCTCCAAGCAGTAAAATGATTCACTAGAAAATCAGTTGGAATACATGAATAGCAATAGAGACCCTCCAAGCCTAATCTACCTGATGCACCTAAGCCCTCAAAGCTTCTTTCTCTAACAGGATTAAGCCTAACCATGTCTTCTCTAGCTTATCGGATCCTGTAATAGGCCTATTGCATCAACCAAATGAATTGTTCCTCTTTGAACTGCTTCCCAAGCACCAAATATCCTTCTAACTGATATGAATGTGGCGAGGTAAGGATTTGGCTAAAGCTCCTCTCAAGGGTATGTCATTGGAGAGGGTGAGAATAAAGGAATTTGAAGAATCAAATGTATAAGATTGTAGATGAATCAATCTTGTTGTTCTCTGGGATTTCTCTCTCAAAATTCTCTCTAGAAGCTCTTTACATTTAATGGGTATAAGGGTATTTATAGTAGGGTATGTGACGAATGTGAAAGTCATTTTTCTACAAAACATGGGGTTCTGGCGACTCACTTGTGACTAGGACAAGTCGCAAGTTCTAGTCGCGAAGTAATTGACTAGCAAGACTGTCCTTTTTGTCCTGTAGTAGTTCAGCTGTCATGACCCTTCAACTTCCTGCATGCTTTACATGTGTGGCATTTTGGCGAGTTATCAGACGCGAGTTCCAGTCGCGAGAATGCTTTTGATTGCACACACACTTGAATTCTTCACATTCTCACACACAACCTTTACACGATTCCCACCTAAATACAAGGTATATAATTGCTAAATTATAAGTAAATTTAGCACGAAATAAAGCTAACACATGATAGAATAAATTTAACATTACAATCTCTCCATTTGGCTATTCTGTGACAAAACTCTAAAACAGACTCTAGACTTAAAATGTGAGTTAAGAACAGTGGCCAAAACTCACTCACACCTAACTCTAGGTTCTGTGAAGCTCTTAAACCATACAGACAAGTTTTCTTAAAAACAATATCATAAAAAGTTCATTGTAAGTAGAAATCTTGAAATGCATATGGAGCAAGTACAATGTGGTTAAGCAAGTATGAATATGAGAATTAAACATGGCTTGACCAAACAAGAACAGTCACTATAAATAGTGACCACAATGAACATTCACATGGTGAATGAACATCTGGACATGCAAGCTAATAAGTTTAATGCAAAGCATCATTTGCATGTCTAATACTCAACCGATGCAAGAACACTAAGGTAATTGCATCAAGGATACAAGATCCAACAAGGGCACAAGAGTACTAAAGAGAATGCAAAACATAATTTGAAAGTACTAAATAGCTATAAAAGCAAAGATACAAAATAAACATTGTCAAGTACACAACATAAGCTTAAACCATGAAAAATAAACATAGACTAGAAGTAGCATCAAAAGAAGAAAATGTAGAGGCTGAAGGCTTGTTGTAGGTTGCTTTTTTGTCTCTTCATTGCATTGCATTGCATTTCTCCCCCTTTGATCTAGTTATTTCTTCCCCTATCATTGCTCTCCCTCTATCATGAACCATCTCCCCCTTTTTGTGATAGAATAGCTAGTCATCATTTCCTTCTACTTCCTTTAGATTTGTCAATTGACTTTGAAGAGAGGTGAACTTTGTGTCAAATCAAGTGTGTTGAGAGTGCATGATAGACATAAGGTCGGACAACTTAGCACTGATGTCTTGCACGGATGCCATTATGTTGTCCAACTTCTCATCATAGGAATGTGAGCTAGAACTTGAACCACCATGAGAAGCATTACTCTCATGTTTGACATTCTTTCGGCTGTGTCCTATGATAGCATTGAGAGTGTGAATGTTGATTGGGCTTTGCATAGGATGAGGGTACTCATCTTCCAATGTGTGTATTCCTTTAAGCTTCAATATCTTCGAAATGAGGCAACAAAAAGGAAGGCAATTCCTTGAGGTCGTCCTTTCAATAGTGTTACTCAAAATATATGTGAACATATATCAATTTCTTCATTGGTGATCAAGTCATGAAGAAATAAAGCATGACTAAGATTCATGCACTCGGTGCTTGAAAGAGGATAGAGATTATGAAACATTATAGTGGTGAGAAACCTTAATTCAGGAGATAATGATGACACACCGATTGCTTTCCCATTTGAGGATATCTCCAAGTTTTCTCCAAGAGCGTCTTGAAGCATGTCAAGATTCGGTTCCAACTCATCATACACTAGTGGTTTAACAAACACTGGTCGGTTGATGTTCAGAATGATAGCAAGATAGGAAGGTGTGACCGTGAAGTCCTTTCCTCTTACCTAACATCTTAGATCATCGCCATCAAAAATGGCATTAGCATAAAATTCCTTCACAAGCTCTTCATAAGGATCTTCAAGTTTGGACAGAAGGTAGTTCCAATATTTGGAGGCAAACCATTTAGGAATGTTCGTATCGAGAAGAGACGCCTGCTCAACAACCCTTTCAATCAATATGGGGGCACCCTTGAAGGGATTCAGATATGCTTGATATGCAGCATATGATCTGAAACGAGTGTCATCATAAACTCCAGCCGAAGATCGTGTCTTCTTTGACTTAGGGGAGAAGCTACTGAGATCAATTACTGGTTCTTTTCCTTTACTGCTATCTCCTTTCACAGAAAACTTCTTGAATGGAGACATCTTCAAGCAAATATCATGTAATAACAAAGACCAAGTTGAAAAACACGCGGCAACAAACTTGATTAGCAACAAGTTAGTACCAGAACATAACTTTCGAATTAAAACCCTAAAAACTAGAATTTAAAAAGTAATTCAAAAACAAATGACATATGAGGATATAAATCATCAAAACATGATAGAATCATTGGTATTATTCACTCAACATGTCAAAGGGTGTGTGTGTGTGTGCATCATATGCAAAAGTGTGCAAACTAGGCCAAAATGTGAAAACACATAATCATTTGATGTTCCAAAATCAAGAAAACATGATTACCCCCACAATTTTTGTACTCAATGGAGTCCAAAAATACACAAAAACATCTAAGAGACATTTTATCATGAACATGGTATGCACAACACAACACAAATCATAGTATAATGCATAAATATGAAGAGCAAACATGTAAAACATGAATGCTCTTGATTGCACACACACTTGAATTCTTCACACTCTCTCACACACAACCCTTACATGATTCCCACCTAAATACAGGGTATTTAATTACTAAATTACAAGCAAATTTGGCACGGAGTAAAGCCAACACATGATTGAATAAATTCAACCTTACATTATTACCTTTTCTTTTTTCTTTTTTATTTTTATTTTAAAATTTTAATGTAACATGTTTTATTTTTTCTTTAAAGGGCAAATTACAACTTTGGTTGAAATTTAAGTTGCCTATCTATGGTTTAAAATTTGGTATTGTACCCAGTTGAAGTTAGCTCCGTTAGACTTCTGTAACTCACTTATAACTTTTCATTTGAGAACAACTTTTAACATCAAAACATAACATAAAATGGATAAAAAAGCAGAGTATTTGAAGTGAAACTTAGTATATACTTTCACAATCCAAATTTTATACAACTCGATATTTCACAAGATACCAATCACAACAAGTTAATAACACTTCTTTATAGTCCTTAGCTTCATTAATTTGGCACTTCGTTTGAGAGAGAGAGATTTTTCTTTGGACAATAAAATAAACAAACAACAACCAAAACTTTTTAAATTGAGAAAAAAATAAACCATATAAAAAATTTTCATTTGTAGCTTACTGGCTCCCTTTGTTATGAAATTTTTCATCTCAGTTGCATGATTGCATTAGAAACAAAACCTTCTCTATCTCAAATATTTGGCTTGGAAGTTAGAAACTCACTATGTCATTTATGCTCCACTAAGCCCTCCTTCATCACAAAACCAAGTACATGACTAATCAATTGCATGGATCCCAGTTGGCAACTTTAATCACCAACTAGAGAAGGTTGTTGGCTGTAAAGTTCTTCAGTTCATCCACACAATGAAGATCAAAAAGATGCTTGGTCATAAAACCCTATGGTGCACATACACAACAACTTCTTCAAGAATGATGAACTATAGCAAAACTTTGCCTTTGGTCACAATTTGCTTGAGCAAACTTTTCTCAAAGCTTGTGCAACTTGTGATCTCTTTGACGGCCCTTAAAACAATCATTTTATATGTCTAGGGTTAGGAGAAAAGAAGGCCCAAAGACACATTCAAGGATTTTAAGAAAATCAGATCAGAATTTTGAAATGCTTAAACCTCGACAGATAGGAGCTATTGAGCAGCTGTCGAGTAGTTGTCGAGCACACGGGGCTGGAATAGCTTTCTTAAGCTCGATAGATGCAGTTGTCGAGCCAACTGTCGAGTTTTAATGAATTTACACTTCTCAGCTTGTTTCTTGGATAGACTTGATGACTTCAACACTTGATCTTAAAACACAGTTTCTTAAAGCATTAAATACATCCTAGATCTACCCATTTTACAAGTAAAGTGCGTTTTGTTAAGGGATTAGCCAATTACATAAAATAATGACATATGTTCTTAACAAATAAAACACATATGTCCTAACAATCTCCTCATTTGGCAATCTGTGACAAAACCACAACAAACAAATGAACATATGAGAGAAGTCATAAATCACTCAACTCATATTCATTTATTGAATACAATAAAATCTATCATAATACAAACTCTTGAAAAACTTTGCAAGAAGAGAGTTTATGGCAAGTAGACTTTGACAACTTGTATTTTTGAAACACTTTAAACAAAACTCATCAAGGCATCTTAGTGTGAAATAGAAATAATAGATTGCATACAATTATAAAAATATGTGGATAAAGGAAGAAAAGAAACAACACATGTAAGGGTAGGTGAAAGAAACATACATCAACATATAAGGAAGATAAGTACAATGTATATATAAAAATGGTTGCAAGACCTAATGTACAAGAACAATATATCTATAAAAGAAAGAAAAGAAAAGATACATAATGTCCTTACTACATCCCTCATATCAACAACACTCCCCCTAACAAAAATGGTCCTATACTAACTCTTCGCCTAAGAATGACTACTCTCATATCCCAAAAATACTCTATTTTTTTGTCACGAGTGACAAAGGGTAAAGTGTCAAGTAGACATCTCATTGGTAAAGCTAGCATCTCCATCATTTTCATCAGAAGCATCATTATTATCGCCATCATCATCATCATCCTCAGCTGCAAAATCAGAAGCTACAAGAGGTGATGGAGGAGAAGCCTCAAAAGTAAAACCACCTATGGTCGCCTGCCGCCTAGCAATACAGCCAACACAAATGTTCACTTGATACAACTCAGTAGAAAGTATATCAAGGCGAGCATCCATGCGCTGAAGCTGTGCCATGATATCTTCTAGAGTCACATCACCCATGGAAGAGGAGAGGGCAGATGTGGATGGAGCAAATCGAGATGAAGGAGCCGAACGGGAGGGAGGAGCTGCTGAAACCTGTTGCGATTGAAACTGCGTCTCACTACGTTTTACGGTAGCGGCATCTATGACACACATGAAAGAGAAATTGTCAAACATCGAAACAAAGGATGGAAAATGGCGTAAAATTCTCATGATAGCGGAAGGAAAGATGAGCTTATCATGAGACGCCGAATCTAGATGAATATCTATAATAGAGAGAATGAAATGAGAAGAGAAGTTTATAGTAAGATACTCAAGGAGTGATAACAACAACTAAGCACGTGGCTCTGTGATGGAGTTATAATGAGAGAGAGGATGGAGTACAAAGGTCATCACCATGTTCAAAAATCGAGGGCCTTTTGCAAAGCCTGAACAGTAAGTGAACTAGCGCTCACCCCACTTGGAAGGGCGCTCACAGAAAGCGGACATGAGCTCATCCTTGGATACAGTCCTCAGACACTCACAACTAGAATAGTCAGGAAACTCTACCCTAGGAACCCGATGCACATTCGTAACAAGCTGCGGTGTAACAGGAATGCACATACCTTAAACGTGAGTGAAGAAAAGAGGTACTAAATGATCAATCCGTTGCATGTTGGAGTAAAACTCCTAGATAAGCATGAGAGGATAGGTGACCAGGACATCACACAGTGACTCCCATCCTCGACTATGAATGACATCGGGAAGGTCAGTGTTGGCGAAGTCCGCTAAAATGACTTGGCGTTCCAAATGAATACCTCGTCTAGAAAAGTTTTTTGAGAAAGCCTTTCATGCATCCTCATCACGGAACCGAATATTTAAAGGAGTAGGATCAGAAGACGAAGATGTCCCAAAATGAAGAGGGTTCCGAGACGGAGCAGAGTTGCGCTTAGGTGCCATAGACACAACTAACGTAAATAGAAAGAGAGGGAGAGAAACAATCAGAAAAGCTCCAACAACAATTCAAATATAAAATGTATATTGAAAAGAGAGTACGTACGCATGGGAAATGCATGAACATGTGGCATGCAAAAGAAATTGCATTATGGGCTTAGCCTAATCCAATCCTATTAGTACACAAACAGATTGCACACATCTAAATGCATGATAATACTGTTATAATGCATATGTTACGCAATACATGAAGTTTTAAGATCATTGAAATGAAAACTCATCCCAAAATTGCAACAAAAACTCATCAATTTTGAAAAACCCCAAAACCTAGGTTTCAAAACATGAAATGCATGAGGAATGAGAGATTAGAAGCTTACCAAGTGAAGAAAAACTTGAAAAAGCTTGAAGAAACCTTAAGGATCAAGATTGGAGTGAGATGAGAGTGTTTGAGAGAGAAAAACAAGAGCTATTGAGAGAGCGATAGAGAAATGAGGTTTAGATCGCACGAGGAAGTATATAAAGAAACTTAGTAAAGCTTGATAGATGAAGGTATCAAAAGGTGTTGAGCCATCTGTCAAGATAGGTGTCTAGAAAAAGGTCGTTGACAGATACAAGTGTCGAGAATGTGTTGAGGAACAAACACCCGATACAAGAACAAAAGCTTGATCGATCGACCCAGCTGTCGAAAAGCTATCGAGGGGACATAAACTTTCTCGATTGATCCACCAGGTGTCGAGAAGATGTCGAGATTGCGATAAGAAAAAGCTTAAGAAGCTCGACAGATAGTTAGGTATTGAGGAGGTGTCGAGCAAGCTTTTAAAAACAGTTTCAAGAAGTGAAAAACACAATCATGAATGCAATCCAACATGCAACTCAACCAATGATCCAATCAACATATTAAGCTCTCAAAATCATCTATCAACAAAATTTTAAGCACATGGATCCCAAAAACACACACACACACACACACACAACAAGTCTAACCAATTTTATATTTCAAAAACAAGTTAAGACAGTTTAGTAAGCATATATTAACACATGTAAAACCTTGTGATGGCCAAATCACATTGTACCTGCACATGTATCAAGAGTTGCAAAGAATATTGCGTGTTGTGTGTGAAAAGCATTGCAAGATTGCATAAGCGTCTACATGTTATGACAATTTGAGATATGAGAAAATCACTTTAACTCACACACAATCATAACTGTTTGATGGGGACTATCACCTTCGAGGTACATCCTATTACTTCCACATCTCCTAGAACACACGCTTACAATCATATTTAAAAGCATTTTTGATCTTTTTGCTTTTTATTTTTCTTTGCATATTTTTCTTTTATTGAGCATATTATGTACGAGCATATAAGAGAAAGAAAAGAAATACCCAATGATAATTGACATTTCAATTTTGCTATGTCGAAGCACACAAATGTCATTGACATCACACTTTTGTTATGCCGAAGCATACAGATGTTTATCATGATTGGCGAGTAACAGTGGTGAGATGGTTATTTATGCCTTTCTCTTAGGATTTTCTAGTCATTCTTGTCAAAAAGAGTGATATGAGTATTAAGTACAAGAGATAACTTAATCTTACTCATTATACACAAGAGCCATAAAGCTCACTTGCTTGTGCATAAAGATGCTCATCTAAGCTACCAAAGATACAAAGTTTAGAAAATTTTGTTTCAATGGCCATCCAAGGTACACAAGTACCAATGTACATAAAACATACACTGTTTTGTATTTTCTGATTTTTCAATTTTTTTTATAAAAATTTTTATATGAAAAACAAAAATAAGCAAAACTAAAAAAAAAACAAACAAAAACATGTTAAGCTTGTTCTCAAACCTTAATGTTCCAATAGTCTGATTAGCCTCATCAAACTTTGTGGACAACTCTTCATGATTAAGTTCCACATCACTGAGTTTCTTGGTGGTCAGCTTATACAGTTTCTCATGTTTCTTAGAAAACTTGTACAGTTTCTCATAGGCTATATGGATATCATCTTGATCATTCATCTTTTCACACTTAGAATCCACTAATTCTTCTTCTTCGTCCACGTCTTCAACAATCCTTTCAGTGGGATTGACTATGGTAGTGAAGGCATTCAAGATTCTGTCATCCTCATTGTCGGAATCATCCTCAGGCTCAGTGTCATTCAAGGTTGTAGCAAGTGCGTTGCTTTTCCCAATGCTCTTGAGATATGTAAGACACTCTTCTTTCATGTGTTCAAAACCATGACACCCAAAACACTTAGGTCCTGCAAGAACAATGTATTGACCGCCATCCTTTGCGTCCTTCTTCCCTTTGTCTTGGCTCTTGAACTGAGAAGAACTGGATTGTTTACAGTCCTTGTCGAAGCCCTTTCCATTGGCATTCTTCATAAACTTCTTGAACTGCCTATTGATATAGGACTTCATCTTGGAATCTTCATCGTTAGAAGACTTATTCGTGTCACTGCTCTCGACCTTCAAAGCCATGCTCTTGCCCTTACCTGACTTGCCAATTCTTGATAACCCTAGCTTGCAAGTTTGCAGATTACTAACCAGCTCTGTCAAAGGAATCTTGTAAATATCCTTTGATTCCTCTATTGCCGTAATCTTGGCATGAAATTTCTTGGGTAAAGATCTAAGCATTTTTCTTATAATCTTGGGTTCAGGAATGATTTCCCCAAGATTAAAGGCTGAGTTCACTATGTCTTTGAGTTTGGCATAGAACTCATCGAACGACTCATCCTCCTTCATATTTATCTCTTCAAAGCTTGTAGTGAGCCTTTGAAGCTTTGAATCTTTGACAGCCTTTGTACCCTCATAGGTTGTCTAGAGGATGGTCCATGCTTCCTTAGCAGTTTCAGTTGAGGATATCTTTTTGAACTCCTCATTGGTTACTGCACTGAATAAAGCATTCAATGCTTTGCTGTTAAAGTTTGCTGCCTTGATCTTAGCTTCATCCCAATCGGCCGGTGCTTCTTTTGGCTTGGTCCAGCCAATCTCTATAGCTTACCACACCTTCTAATCTAAAGACTGCAAGAAAGCTCTCATGCGTACATTCCAGTATGCAAAGTTAGTGCCATCAAATAAAGGAGGTATAATTAATGACTGTCCTTAATCCATGACAAACAGGGGTCAATGGATCAAACACAGCAAAGATTAAACCTAATCAGAGTGTGCCCGCTCTGATTCTACTTGATAGGCCAAAAATATAGTGACCCCTTGTGATTAAATTAATTGATTAATTAGCCAAGTTATTAATTAATCAAATTAACATGCAAAGCGTGTGGTAGCACAAACAAATCACTAATTAAACTAAGTGTAGTGAATAATAAATTTGACACGGTGATTTGTTTACGAATGGAGAAAGCTTACACGGCAAAAACCTCACCGGGTGATTTTCGGGTCACCACTCCCGAAATTCCACTATTATCACAACAAGCGGTTACAAGTAAAGGAATCCCAGTACCTTATATCAACCTACAGTTGAACCCTTACGCCAATACCCAATTGGACTTGTTCTATAGTGACAATTTCTCCTTTTGATGCACGACTCCCAAGTACGTGACTAACTAATTGCGCAGATCCTAGTACACGACTTCAATCACCAACTAGAGAAGGTTGTTGGTTGCAAATTTCTTCAGTTCATCCACACGATGAAGATCAAGAAGATGCTTGGTCACAAAACCCTATGGTGCACATATACAACAACTTCTTCAAGAATGATGAACTAGGGCAAAACTTTGTCTTCGGTCATAATTTGCTTGAGTAAACTTTTCTCAAAGCTTGTGAAACTTGTGAACTCTTTGACGGCCCTTAAAACAATCATTTTATATGTTTAGGGTTAGGAGAAAAGAAGGCTCAAAGACACATTCACGGATTCCAAGAAAATCATATCAAAATTTTGAAATTTTTAAACCTCGACAGATAGGAGTTGTCGAGCACACGGGGCTGGAATAACTTTCTTAAGCTCAATAGATGCAGCTATTGAGATTTGATGAATTTTCACTTCTCAGCTTGTTTCTTAGACAAACTTGATAACTTCAACACTTGATCTTGAAACACAGTTTCTTGAAACATTAAATACATCCTAGATCTACCCAATTTATGAGTTAGTGCGTTTTGTCAAAGGATTAACCAATTACATAAAAGAATGACATATGTTCTTAACAAATGAAACACATATGTCCTAACAAACGGAGTAGCAGTGAATGATAATAATGGAGGTGCAAGAAGCTTCAACCATGGGTTCTTTGAATGAGATAGAAGAGAGAGAAAGGTATCTTCAAACCCTAGTTTTCTAATCCATTTCATGTTATGTTTTGATGTTGAAAGTTGTTTTTGTGGATGCCCCACAAAAATTTGAAATTTTTGGGTTTTGTCACACATTGGGTCTTTGGCGACATGACTCTTGTGTGCTTGTGTATCTAGAATGAGGTGTGTGTATGTGAGTCCCTTTTTCTTATTTTTATTTTAGGAGACCACCAACCATTGGTTTTGTATTAGGTGTGATTGTCACCTAGATGTCTAATTTTATTTTAAGTTACTTAGTTAACTAAACCAAATTTTAAAGGTTCATTAATTAAGGTAAACCAAAAGTCTTTGAACTAAAGATCTTGCACTCGGAAGTTTGGTTACGTGTGGGAAGGTGTTAGACACCCCACAATGCCCATCCAAAGATAGTTCTTCATTTAATTTATTTCAAATGTTAACTTTTTATGAAAAAAAAAATATAATACTTGGCATTTTTATTTTATTTTTTGAAAAAGTTTTTTTTTATTTTTTTGGTTGCAAACAATGTACATATATATACATGTGATTAAATATTTACCATAGAACTAACATGTGAATATTAACTCTAAAGAATATATACAATCAAGAAGTGTGAGATATACACATAGGGAGCATGTGAGAGAACATACAAGTATATTTTACAATAGCATGTGAGTATTTATTTGCTATATAGCTAGCATGTGAATAATATATGCTATACATAAATAAATCATAGCATAAAAAAAAGAGGGTTGGAAGAGTAGCACCTTGTTATTTTCCTCCATTTTCTCATTTTTTATCATGCAAAAAGATAACAAAAGAAACTCATTAGTGCAAGAAATATCAGGGACAATGTAAGCTTATAGGGTGTTCAAAGACTCAAGAGAATGTGCTTGAACACAATTCCTCAAACTACAACTATTCTAAGAAAAGACTTGAAATTAAAGTGCATAAAAATTTACAACGTTAACTTTTATTATTTTGAAAAAACACTTTTTTTTTTAATAGAAAAATCTTTTTTTGAAGAGAAGCATTTTTTTTCCTTAGAAAACTCCTTTTTTTTTTTTTTTTTTTGGAAAACCCAACGTGGTAAAAGAAACTATTTCCTTAGAAATCTCTTTCTTTTATTTAAAAAAAAAAAAAAAAAAAAAGCAATTTTCGGATTTTTAGAAAAGGAAAAAGATTTTGGAAACAAATTCTCAAAAACAAACATTTTTTAACGTGGTAAAAACACTTTTTCAAAAGATATATTTTTATTCTTTTTAAAGAAAGGAAGAAAGCTTTTTTTTTTTTTTGGCAAAATCAACGTGGTAAAAGTATTTTTGAAAACATTTTTTTTTGGAAAGCATGTATTTTGAAAAACTTTGAAACCATTTATATTTATTTATTTTTAGTTTTGGGTTTCCCCTATTTTAAAAACAGATTTTTTATTTTGCAAACATTTTTTGAAAAAATTATATATATTTTTATTTTGATGTTTTAGAAAACAGATTTTTTATTTTGAAAACATTTTTTTTTTTGAAAACAGCTTTTTAGAAAACAGAATTTTTCATATTTTGAAAACAGTGTTATTATTATTTATTTACTTTTTTTTTTAAAAAAAAATGGGTTTTGGAATTCTTAAAAAAAAACACAGATTTTTTTTTTTTTAATTTTGAAAAACTTTCTTAAAAAAAAAAAAAAAGGAAGGAAAACTTTTAAAAAGACTCTTTTTATTTGAAAAAACTTCATTTTTAAAAGAGAGGTGGGAAAAGATTTTTGAAAAAGCATTTTCTTAGAATAGCGTGTAGGGGAAATGTTTTATCCAAGCATATTTACTTTATGGCAACTTAAATAATGAGAAAAATAAAGAAACAACACTAATAATATGCAGAAAATAAATAAAGTGAAGAAATTTAAATGATGTTAAAGTAAGAGTTGAAATTTAAATAACATAAAAGAAAAGAGTTTGGAATATTGTAATAACTAATTAAAAAATAATTTTTTTTTTTTTTTTTTTTTTTTGGGTTTCTTTCTTAAATAGATTTTAATCTCTTTCAAACTTTATGGACTCTTCATCATAAAGAAATGTGAGTTCTAAGTCATCACCATTCTTATGAGACATGTGTTGGTTAAATGCATGGAAAATGCAGTATTGTATTTCATACGAAAGCACGCAGCGAAATATAAATGGATCTACTTCATTCATGTGAGATAGCATGTAACATTTGAGTTTAAAAAAAAAATAAAAAAATAAAAAAGCGTACATTGATACAGTGAAATTAAAAACAAATGAAGATTGAACTTGAGATGCCTTTTAATCTTCACTCCAATTCCACAATATGCTCAAGATGTGTGGTCTCTCAATCTGTTCTATTTGTAATCTTTCAAGAGAATAATCAAGTGTCTCCCTTAAGAAGAACTCTCATTATTTCTCCCTAATCACACATATAGATATGCACTTGGCAATTACTTTATTTCATAACTCTTATCAAATAAATAGCTGATTATCTAATTGAGTTAGCCTCAATAGGGCTTTAGTTGTGGCTTAGAGTGGGACCAAAAGGGACAAATAAAACTCTAGCTCCAATGGGTTTTGGACTTATCTGTCAACTTTTGACAAGCACAAAATTATCATTAATTATATTTAATACTACTATATAAATATAATTGCACTCTAGGTTTTATTAATAAATTATATCTCAATACTTTATTAAACATTTAACCCCTTCATGAAAATATTCGTAATAATTCAAAATCATAATGTGTAACTGTCACTTTGTAAATTTTACCTCTTAATTCTTGAGTACTCGGTTTAATCCTTTAAGTTATTCATATATATTTTATGAAATCTAATTTCATGAAATATAAACTTTAGTAACTCTTTACTAAAGTGATTAGGCCTAACACTCTGAATAACCAAACTTATTAAACTTATCTCAAGGGAATATTTTATATCTCTATAAAGAGACTATGAATTCTATCTTGTGAACATGTATTCCTTCAACATTATGTGTGGTTGCCCAACATACTAAGGTTTTGCGTTTGTCTAGATCTCATTCCGGATATATTAAAGCAATCTACATTTTATGATTGGGTTTACTATTCCCTTAAGATTAAGAGTTTTATGTAAATGAGAAGTCGTGAGATTTATTATTCATTTGACAGTTGTTAATAAAATAATAAATCTCACAGCGGTCCAGTTTAATATGTTTTATACACTTAAAACATATTAACATATCAATTAGAAGTCTTCACTTCCATGATCAAGACAAATCATCTTAATTGACATGTTATAGTCTTCAAAGATGAAATACCCAATTTCATCACCGACTACAAACTAAGATTTTGAGTTTACAAAGAACTTGTGATTTATATATTCTGTGACTAAATCACATAAATCACATACTATCCATCTTAAGGACTATATGATAATGTCCAAACATTTATGCTACCATTATTTTAGATAATAATAAAAACAAATTTATTACATAGAACATAATGTCATACATGGCATACAATAGAATTTTAGGGCACTAATCCTAACAACATGCCCATATTGTACTCTAATGGAAGTTTAAAAACCATTTAAGAGAGATGATAGAAAATCATTTTTTTTTTTTTTTTTAGTTAGGTGTCTATATATATGTGTGTGTGTGTGTGCGCACGCGTGCACGCAATAAAGTAAAAGGAGAGAGGGGATGTGCAAGAGATTAAAGGGATGACATAAAATAAAAGGGGATGGGGATTGCTTGAAAGTAAATATATGACATAAATTAAAAAGCAATAATAGTAAAATCCCTAGATGTCTAGGTGGGATTTGATTTCTTCCCCCTAAGGCTATTTCCCATGCAAATCCTAAAAGATGATCCAATACCCATCTAGGGAAACAAGCTCAATAATATAAACCAACAACAATAATATGACCATTGAAATAAAGAGAGCGATATATACACAATATATACAATAGCATAAGAAAATAAAACAACTATGAACAAAAAGCAAGATAAAAGAAAGATTTTATATATATGAAGAATGATGTTTACAAACTAACCCATCCTTATAGCCTTATCCACAAAAATTACAAAAAAAAAAAAAATGGATGAGGTTTTTTTTGTAATGGTTTCCTAGAGAGAGAGATTTTTTTTTTTCCAAGAATTTCTAAACACATTTTTCCAGAATTTTCTCACATTTTTTTTTTTTAAAAAAATTTCTCACTTTTTTCTATATATAGTTTCCAACGGTCCTAGGTTTGTTCGATTTGGAGATATGGTTGTCGAGATATTGCACTCGGCAGGAAGGTGGCGGAGTATTAAAAAGTTTTGTAACGTTTTTTCTTGAAAAATTCACATCTTCCAATTCAGAGTAGATATCATCGAGTCCTTTTGATGAAAATTATCTAAGACCTTGTTCTTCAAGATGGTCCAGCCCGCTCATTCCAATTTTTGCCTAATCGGTACAATTTATTGTACGAAGTTGGGTAAAAAATTGCTAGTTTTTCCTAAAAAAAAGTGAAGATTTTATAAGGGTTTTGGTATTTTGGTGATATTTCATCCGTTTTAACTCCGATTTTGGCCTGTAAACTATCATTTCGAAGGGAAAAATTTGGCCTATGAGACAGTCCAAAATTCAACACGATTCAACGGTCGGATCAAAAAGTCAACCTTTTGACCATATTCGGTTAGGGTTTTGGCCTTAATTGCTGTAAAATGACTTTTTCAAATGTTGTGACTCTTTGATCCTCCACTCAATCATGCTGTTTTTATTTTTACCCTTTTTGTTCTTGAAATTCATGATTTTGTACATTTTTCAATTTTTTTTGTCTTTATTTTGACCCGTGAATCAGGGCTGGACAAAATACAATATCGACAGTTTTCTAACGGAAAAACCATAAGTGATGGAGCTAACCTCATAAAGATAAAGTGTTAAATTTCAAATCACAAATAGACAACTTAAATTTTGGCCAAGTAATAGGTGGGTAAGTTGTAATTTGCCCTTCTTTAAAAGAATTTTAAACTTGTATTAAATGCATCATCATGATATTTAAGAATGTGAAATATCGTCAATTATTAGAATTTAATGTCAGGGCAAGGGAGATAATATTACTAGTAATTTTTTTCCTTTTAATATTTATTGAGGAAGTAATTTTGAAGAGAGAGAGAGAGATCTCATACAATTGTTCAATTTATACCTAATAATTGATTACTATTTTGTATTGAGTAATGAGCACATTTTTTTTTGAGAAACAATACAGAGCAATTTGATTGTGATAGACTCCATTCTATAATTTTGTAGTGTTTTATTATATAATCTTATAACGTTGTACTAAATTGTGAAAATCAATTTCAATATTAAATTCCTATATTATTGTGAAACAAATGAATATCCTATTACAAATTTTATATTCCTTACTATAATATTTATATTTATTCCCAAGTAATTCCAGTATTCCAGAAATAAGCGACTGACAGATATTATCTGTAACTGTCCAGACTCCGATATTCATGACGGGCATTGGAAACATTGAAAAGTTTATAATGGGCCAATGAAAACAGGCATTTTGGGCTATGATATGATTGGGCCAAGATCCAATCACGGCAGACCAACATGATTTTAGACTTTCATACGTCCTCAATCATATTCTTTTGAGATTGCCTTTGTTAACCTAAAATTGATTTCCCGAATTATTTATTTATTATTATTTTTATTTTTATTTTTTACATTCGGGTGTTGAGGTGACTGAAATTACTGGGATGGGAAAGTGGTTGAAAATATGTTTTTCATAGCAGTTTTAGGAACATAAATAAACACTTGAAATGTTTTATTTTTCGAAAAATATTTTTCACTGAAACTCGAAACAAAGACAGTCTAAATTCCTCTTCCTCTTCTCATGAAGCTAGGAGTGTTTGTTTGAATTTGAAGTGCCAAAAAAGCCAATATTTGAGACTATTAAATAATTAAGCTCCATTGACAGTGTTGCGAGGCATGTTTATTTATTTATTTATTTTTTTTAGAATACTAAGTATTTTAACACACACACACATGGGGAGAGCCATGTTTATTTTATTGTGTTTATCATAGATTTTAGTAATCTATAGAGAAATGATTTATGTTCTTGTAATTTAATGATATTTTTCAATTTATGAGGAATGAAATTCGACATTGTAAGCGTGGGATTTACATTTATATAACAGAAAAATTAGGGTGAAGATATTCTAGAGCTATTGGAGTAACTCTACTGGTGGATTTCCTAAAATTCTATCAATTTATTTTAAAATGCGTGAGTTAGATTTTGTGACATTATCTATATTTAAATAAACGTCGATTATCATGGTTTTGGTATTTATATAAACTAGTATGTAGCCTCGTGCTACCGCACGAGAATGAATCTATTATTAATCATGAGTTTATTCATATTTAAAAAGCTCAATTAAATCTAAATTCATATTATTAACCATAAAATTTCATTAACAAAACTTAGCAATATATATATTTTACACAGAAAGATGAACCTTGGTGACAATGTTTATCCAAAAGATCCATTCACGCTTTTGAATCTTCAATCTCTATTGGTGATTGAAATTTTCGCAGCTTAAAAAATTAAAAAAAAAAAAAAAAACCCTCAGAGTTGTATTCATTTTGTAGTTTTCCGATGTGTCATTTTGTAACATGATGAGCATTTGTGTGAAGAAGAAACTTCTAAAGTTTCATGGTTGATAAAAGAAATTCTCTCCAATCTCTTTTTATAGAGAGCTGGGTTTGTGCATGTTTTTATACATCTTTCATGGTTGTATTATCACGAAGCAGGTCTAATGGATTTATATTGGTATTATCGATTCCCAAAGCATGAGTGTTTGATGTGTTATTAACTTCATCTCATTGGCTTCTGCACATGATAGCAAAATTAAAAATAATTAGATTGTACACGTGTATAGTAAAATTGGACTTCAATTTCAGATTCTAATTGAACAATTGGAATGATAATATATGATAGTAACAACAATAGGAAAATTCAAATAAAATTTCAAATTAAATTGTAAGAATCTGAATAAAAAATTCTAGTAGAAAGACTGGGTGGAGCGATCCACTCCAAGAAGGCGACCAAACTTGCGTAAATATAGAATAATAAATCTCTCTCCAGAAAATTTATATTGTTCATAACCTTTACCTTCACTAAAAATTTTAAAAACATAGTGACTCACATCTGCCATCCAGACATCTACAGCTGGGTCCTCTCCAATTCGCATAAGATTTCATTGATCACTAAGTTCCTTTGCAGCTTGCAAAAAGTATCATCCATTGGTCCACAGTAGTGCTTTCTTCATTGTTATAGGTGCCAAACCTGAACAAAAAGCCAAATATAAGGATAGTGAATTTTAGGCATAATGTGCATCTAATCACATATTAGCAATTTATAACAAATGTAAAGATGCAAATTTTGTAAGTGAATAGTAAACAAAACTCAGTGTCAAAACCAAGAAGAAAGCACTTGAATCCGAAACTCAATGCAAATGTAAAGATGCAAACTTTGTAAGCAATTTATAACAAAGATGCCAACTCTGGCTTTGCTATCTTTTTGGAAATTATGCGATGTACCCATACCAAGTTCTTATCACCGATATTAATCTCTTTGGATTTCACGTTTGACTGCAAAATCAAGAAAAAACTTAATTAGCACAGTAACCCACTTGACCCAATACATAGAAGTGGTTTTAATGAGAATGAGCCCACACACATTTAGCCACATGATACAAAATTCAACTTCAATTTCAAATTCTAGACACATGGCACAAAATTAGAACTCTAATTAGGAATTCTAATTTGAGTTTCTCTCTACTTCACCTATTATTATATATATAGATTATTGATGATGTGATGAAATCTAATACATTCATTTCAAAATGTACAAAAGGGATTATAGGAATAATATGTGTTAGAATATATAAAGAAATTACACTTTGTTATTCTAAACTATAGTTATGATACTCCAAATTACACTTTGTACCCTAAAATTTTCAAATGTATATTTTTCACTCTAAACTATAACTCTTGTTACACTTTGCACCTTGATGTTAGGTTTGCCGTTGACTTGAATTGAAAAGTATGATATCACGTGAAAAGACTCAATTGCTCATTTTCTCAATCTTAAAAAAGAAGAAGGATAAATTATACTTTACCACTCTAAACTATACTTTCGATTAGACTTTGCACCCTAAACTTTGGATTTCCATCCAAGCTAATAGTAAACTTGATGTCGGAGTGTAAAGTGTAACAAATGTCATAGTTTAGGGTGCAAAGTATAATCTGGAGTATAATTTAAGGTGGTAAAATGTAATTTTTCTAGAATCTATACATATATTAGTAGCCAAATCTCAGAGAAAATCTAATTAGATTTTAATTGGATTCTCAATTTTGTCCCATGTGTCCCATTTAATTTTTAATTTTGTGCCAAGTAAATTATTGAGGGTAAAAATAAAAGACTCCAAATCCAATTAGATTCTAAATTGAATTTCAATTGGAGTCCAATTTTCCACCACGTGTCCATTTAAAAAAAAAAAACATTTGTGGCAAGTGAATTATTTGGTGAAAAAACCGAAAAGTCTAAAAAAAAATTATAAGCTAATACTATGTATAACTAGCTTGTAACCCCATCATATGCATGAATACACTTAAAAATATACAATAAAATGCATAATATAATTCCTATATGTTGGGTTCTAAGACTTTAGGTTTAAATGTATTAGAACTTCATTTTGTAATGTTGGTAAATCATGATGAAAACGTTTAGTCTTGTTTTAGACTTGCTCAAAGTATGTTTATGTGTAAAGTTGGAATCGAGTGTATTGCAGGATTTACTGTGTAAATCTGCCTAGCTCGATTGATTGAAAATTAGACTCGGTTAATCGAAACTCGTGCAGACTATTTTTTTGCAGAATTTTCCAACTCAACCCAAGCTCATTTGACGTGTAGAGTTTTATGTTTTGGCTTAAGTATAAAAGAAAAAATGCTAGCCACGTTTTGTAGTTGTTGTAGATGTTGTTTATGTTGTGTATGTGAATCTCTTATGAGATCTCGAGATGTTTGCTTTCACATATATTTAGGGTTATCAAGAATCAAGATTATGTCAGGAGTTTGATGATCGATTTAGTTACTGCATCAAGAGCTTAAAGAAAACACAAGTGGGAGTACTTATGGATGCTGTGAATCCAAGAAAGAAGTAGTTCGTGGACTTGGAGTTGTCACGTGGTCGTGGTAGTAAGTTTCTTACTCGAGGTAGCA
Source organism: Quercus variabilis (assembly GCA_030445155.1). Lineage (NCBI taxonomy): Eukaryota > Viridiplantae > Streptophyta > Magnoliopsida > Fagales > Fagaceae > Quercus > Quercus variabilis. The sequence continues at coordinate 7,609,744 of CP129451.1, forward strand.
ATAGGATGTTAGTGGTCAAAGTCACTACTGTGTAGACTTCAATTCTTTCATAGTGGATCAGTTTTACCTTGAGGATAGCTAGGTTAAATCCTCTCTATGTTTTTTATCAGTTTGATTTTCCTGAGTTATCATATCATTGTATTATTTATTTTCTGCACTGTTCAATAATATGATTTATATGTGTTAACCTAGAACTGAATAATTTACCTATGTTAATCACTTGACTAAATAACTAGGTTAATCTGATTGTATTTGAGGGGTCTAAAAATGTACTATATATATATATATATATATAATTTAAATACCATTAATAGTCATTTTTTATATTTTGTTGACTCTTTAAAATTTTTTGTAAAGTTATTATTAGGTATAAAATGTAAATTGTCCATTTTTTTTTATTTATTATTGTGAAGCACTTTTTTTTTTAATTTTTTTTTAAATTTTTTTACAATTCATTTATTTTAGACTCTTTAGTTTTTGTACTTAATAACTCATTTGGATGAATATTTATGATGTGGTCCCACATTTGATTCTAAAATTAAGAAATAAAACTCTCTAAGAATAAATAATTTAGAACACATGGCGTAAAATTGAAACTCTAATTTAGAATTCTAATTTGAGTTTTTTTCAATTTCACATATTATTTTATATATATAAATTTGAATCCCTTCTAAAAAAATGTTTAACTATGATTGTTTTTAATTGTATGTATGCATATGCACGAGGCTACACACCAGTACATATAATAGTGGAAACATGAAATTTTGGTGAACATTGTGAAATCACCCCTAACTGACGGTTTTCCATTCTATGCAGACAAGGTTTTAAAAATCGAACCGGTCAAAGAATTAGAAAAGAATTTGTGTGATGAGGGGCATTTTGAAATGAATGTATTCAGTGTTCGTGATGTTTTGTACTATTGAAAAAACCTTCATTAATGGTTTTTATAGCTATCTACGTGTAATGCCCGGGTATTCTTCCTCTGGTAACAGCCATTTGAGTAATACCTCAAGTGTTGTGAGTCAGGTTGTCCATTGATGAGCACCCACTCATACTATAGTATATTTATTTTTAGAACTATAAAGAATCTTAATCCAAAAAATTAGTTTTATATTATTATTCGTGAAAATAAGATTAGAAAATGAACTAAAATTGTTGGAAAAAAAAGAAAAGAAAAAAATGAGGTCAGTGACATGGTGAGATCCCCACAATCATTCAAACAGACATAAGGAGACTTTCATGGAGAAACTAAGACGATCATCAAGAAAACGCCAATAGAATTAGAGATTTGGTTATCTATGAAAGTCAAAAAGATTTAACGTTTGTGTTGAATTTGAAGGACGAAGTGTGGTGTCACAAAAAGTAGTGATCGAAATATAGAATGATATGGTTGTAACAGGCAAAGAGATTTGCTTGTCCATTTACTTATAATTTGCTTCTTTGTTTCTAAGATTCAGAGGGGTTTTTCTTTTATGAGAAAGATCCTAGATTTAGAGTTGTCCAATAACAAGTCGGTAAATTATATATATATATATATATATATATAATAGTGTAAGATTGTATCAGAGAAAAGAATACAAAATCACGGGATATGTATCACATGGTCGGTTATATGATTTTGAAGATAATATTATAAAAATTAAAAACCGGAGGAAATGAATAATGGAAAACAAACCTACCATTTTGTCGGTTCAAATTATGCCAAGGAAAATAATCAGCATTGGAGGCAGAGTGAGAATGGGGTAATTAATTAAAATAGTTCTGTCACTGATTGGATTGTGTAATATATATTATTAAGATTATAGGGTCAACAGTGATCAAACTAAAGCTGAAACAAAAAAATAGTGTAGAAAAATAGAATAATAGAGAGAGAAAACTCACATCTCTAGCCCCCACCCAGGTGCCTAAAAGTCAAAGGTAAGGTGAGCTTTACACTAAATTAGGACACTTAGGTCATTACACATAATAAAGAAAAAACCTAACATCTTTAACAAACATGATAAGTGAGATTTAGTTACCTTAATTGATAAGATCTTTTATCATTGAATAGGGACTTGGATTCAAATTCTAATTACGCTAGAAATATATTGATGTCTTAACATCAAGATGAGAAAAAAAAAATTATAATTAATGTAATGGGGACTATAAATTTTCTATATTTAAAAAATCATAGCTCAAATATGAGTTTTCTAAAAGTCTCGAAACACATATTTGTCCACACACTTTAACACTATTTAGACGCATGATGAGCTATGATTAAATTGTTTTTTACTAAGTACTAGTGTTGTGTAAGTGATATAATCTAATCACACATTAACAAATGTATAAGTTGTGTTAAAGTGAGTACTGTGCCTAAAGAAGAACCGATAAATTTTAAGGTAGTTTTTATACTTTTACTGCGTGGCCCACGGGACCGCCTTTAAACCACTTGAGCAATGACTACAAAATCTTAGCAATATTCTGCCTATGGAATTCTATGAACAAACAAAACAACATAGACTAACAAGGGACAAGAACATGATTAGCATAGATCCTCATCCTCCTCTCTTGCCTCCGCGTCTAAACCTAGCTACTTCCATTTTGTCTTTATAAAGGCAGGAACAATAGAAACACTACCCACCATAACTTTTGACTACTACGAGAGTAATAAATGGAGTTTGAAAAAGCTAATGTTGTACCCCACTTCCTTTGAGGACTCGTTAGTCCCCCACGCCAGATGGATTCATCGATTGCCAAGTGGACTTGCTGAATCTCACACATTATTTATTTATTATTTATTTTTGCCCTTTAGACAAGACTCGAAAGTAGAATAAATTGACCTCAATTTGTAGTTTTTCGCATCATTAGTTCTAGGTCGACAAAAATGAGAAAACAACTCAGAAAAGAAAAGTTTGACAATTGAAATTTACTTGTTTTTGTCATGAATTTAATGCTACATCTAATGGTGAAGAAAGGTACAAGTACAGAGAAATGGTTGATTTGGATCTGAAATTTCACTCAACAAACATGAATGTGAGATAAATAAATTTTGCACCATATATGATAGATCAAGCAGTACAAATGTAAAATTACCCACGGGTGATAATTTTGTTGGCTACCAAGGAGTCTTGTCAACGAGATCATATTACAAAAATTCACTAAAGTAGCAAAATTGATGTCCTTGTAGAATGAGTAGAAGTTGGTGTTTTGTGACTTTTATTAGGGGTGTACATGAACCCGACAGCTCGATCTATCCAATCAACTCAATCCAATTAGAAGGTGATATATGTTTTTCTCGGGTTGGTGGGTTGGGTTGATCTAGTTCTAAAAAAAAAATGTAAAACTTTCGCAAGTTAGTGGGTTGGATTAGTGTAAAGTTTGTACTTTTTACATGATGAATCTCAACTAAACCAATATAATACTTATGAATTTTATTATTAATGTTTTATTTACACGTGGCTAGTTTTAATTGATGCCTTCTCATTTCATTCCGTAGTTTTTCATATATGGTGCAACATTTATTTATATATATTAGTCTAAAAATATGAATTACTATTAGTTCATCAAAAATATGAATTACTATTAGAGATAAGTAACCTAATGGGCTGACAAAATAAGCTCAAATTGATCCAAACTAACTGTGCTCACGTCGCTGACTTTTGTCAATAAAATTGTAAATAAATTTTTTATTTATTTTATTATTATATATATATATATATATATATATATATAAAATATATGAAAGACTTTGATAGTTTATAAAAGTAGCTATCGCTATAAAAGAGCCAGAATAGCAGATTGATACTTCATTAGAAGTGATTATTCAAAGCTGAAAGCAACGGCACATTGTTAAAATTATTAATTCCTTTCTTTCATCAAAACGTCTCAGCCTCTATATTCCTACGTTTACTTTGTGAACAAAGAGAGAGAGAGAGAGAGAGAGAGATGCATTGTATGTTATATAAAACAAGTCATAAATCAACTTAAGACCTAATGTTACCATCATTAGCTCATAGGCAGCAAGCTGTAGAATATCTTAAGTCTCTGACGTGTTGATTTTGACACACACATATTGGTTGAGGACTTTCGTCAACACCAAGTTAATCACTACAAGATTATGTGCATTACCTGTACTACCTAGGCTACACTATCCCCCTAAATAAATTTTTGTATTTCAAGAATAACCTTTAGAAGTCAGTTCTCAATATATACTCAATACGCTGTATGTAAAACTATGTAGTGACTGGCACTTCCTGCCCCTTTATAAAGAGGATGCCAAATTCAAACTTCGCAAGAAGTATTATATATGGATGAATGAGTAATTCTTGAGTATTCAACCGATAAAAGGTGAATACGATATTGATTAAATGATTAAAAAATAATTTAAATTTTAGGACAATCGATAACTTACCAGATCAGTTATAGGCTTATAGCTAGCCTTGTACATCCATGCAATTGTAGCTTCTTAATTTAGAGAGGCAAATACTGGTACTAAATACTTTTTACATCATCCACTATTCATTTCATTTTTGCTCCATTTTCTTCGTATCAACATAGAAAGATCATGGCTTATCATATTGCTGATAAATCAAAACGTAGTATATAATTCATCTGCACATAAAGAAAATAACAACTATTAGGGTCATTGAATTGGAGGCCCAAGCAAGCTAGTGAATACTGTACCGGTATCGACCTTCAATCCAATTGTAATTGTAATGATGTGTGTTAAATTCTATAGTTCTATCCAATTAACTTTCATCATAGCATTTTTTTTTTTTTTAAAAAATTTAAGATAGATAGTGGAGAAGAAGAAGGCGGGGCTCAAAATTCAAACTAAATATGGAATATTACAAATGATGTCATTACTATTGAAACTCTTGTAGCTCAATTGGTAATTTTTGGTATTTTTATATAAAAAAAAAAAAACGTTCAAAGTTCAGATTTCTTTTCTTTCATTGTAACGATCAAATTATTAAAAAGAAAAAGAAGATATCATTACTGCCATGCACTATCACTTGAACCTCTATATTTTTATAAGTTCAATAGCAATGAATAGCTCCACACTAAATCTAACCCTTTTAGCTAGTGCAAAACAACCTCAATTTAATTAGAAAAAAGTAAAACAAAGTTGCTTAATTTTGAAAGAAATTAAAAATAAATAAATAAATTTCAAATGAGTTTGAAGAAAATTTCCTCATTCTATCACGTGGTGATTAAATGAGCATTCATATTATCTTTAGTTGCATAATTACTTCAAATGACTTAATGAATAAACCAAAAAATATGCACGTTTGATTGTTTAAATTGTAATTTTAAAAAACAATAAAAAGAAATTTAGTTGTGAAAAAAAATCAATCCAAAAGCTCTATTTATTTCTCTGTCTCGACACATTCTCAAAATTTTAGAATTGCCTCAAGCTTGCAAATTGTTTTTATTTTATTTTTATGATTCGTTAGTTCGAGAGGGATTTAAACCCTAGTTGGCTTTGCTAGAAATACAAGGAGGTGTCAAACTTGCAAATTGTTAAGAACTAGGCATTTGAAAAAGGCATAAAGCTGATATTAAAAGATGTAAGCTAGTTTTTTTTTTTTTTTTTTTTTTTTTTTACTAATTTATTTTGTAAAAGGTGAGACAAAAAGTAAATTTAAACATAAAACTAGAAGCAAAAAGAGGCTGTCATACCTTTGAGAATTTTGGAATTGTCGCATATTTACAAGCCGGTGTGAGTGAGAAATTCATTGCCACATTTAAGTTGTTGGGTGTTTCCCATTCTCACTTAAAGGTATTTCATTACATAGAATTTCAGTGCCTAAGAAGTAAAGGTTAATGAGGCTTGATGATAATGTTTTCTTTGCATATTTATTGGCTATGGAGATTCATAGTTTAGCTCCATGTTTTCTGGGATCCCAAAATTATTTTGGAAATAGAAATGTCATCTTTCATAAAGAATGAAAAGTTGATAGATTTTTTGAGAAATTTGAGAAGACAGCAGATTTTTGAAGGAGTTCTTAACCTTACACTTGTCTTTGCTTCCTTAGATAGTGCTATAGATAGAGAAAATGTACAAGTTGAGAATTATGATGATGAGCCAACAGTAGTTGGTCGTGATGATGCAATAAATAAATGTACAGCATATGTTGATTTGGGGGGGGGGGGGGGACTCCACTACGCTAAAGGTGGAAGAACCTTAAGTTAAGAGGTCAACTAGGGAGTATCATTCATCAACTAGATGCTTTTCTTTTAAGTATGTTTCAATTACTGATTGAGCTTTTAGAAAGAAACAGACAAGTGTTCAAGCTAAGGAAAGATGGTAACAAGGTAGTGAAGTACAAAGATGGAGTGGTGGTAAAAGGGCTTAAGAAATTTGAGAAGACAGAGCAGATTTTTGAAGAAGTTCTTAACCATACGCTTGTCTTTGCTTCCTTAGATAGCGCCATAGATAGAGAAAATGTACAAGTTGAGAATTATGGTTATGAGCCAACAATAGTTGGTAGTGAATCTAGTGATGATGCAATAGATGGATGTATAGCATATGTTGATTGGGGGGAGGACTCCACTCCACTACAGGTGGAAGAACCTTAAGTAAGAGGTCAACTAGGGAGTATCATTCATCAACTAGATGCTTTTCTTTTATGTTTCAATTACTGATTGAGCTTTTAGAGAGAAAGAGGCAAGTGTTCAAGCTAAGGAAATATGGTAACAAGGTAGTGGAGTACAAAGATGGAGTGGTGGTAAAAGGGTTTAAGAAATTTAAGAAGACAGAGCAGATTTTTGATGGAGTTCTTAACCTTACACTTGTCTTCGCTTCCTCAGATAGCGCCATAGATAGAGAAAATGTACAAGTTGAGAATTATGGTTATGAGCCAACAACAATGGTTGATAGTGATGATGCAATAGATAGATGTATAGCATATGTTCATTGGGGGGAGGACTCCACTCCACTCCACTCCCCTATAGGTGGAAGAACCTGAAGTTAAGAGGTTAATTAGGGAGTATCATTCATCAACTAGATGCTTTTCTTTTAAATATGTTTCAATTATTGATTAAGCTTTTAGAAAGAAACAGGCAAGTGTTCAATCGAAGGAAAGATAGTAAAAAGGTAGTGAAGTACAAAGATGGAGTGGTGGTAAGGGTTTCAGTAAAAAAATAATGTATTGATCTGATGAAATATTCTTCCAATTGTAAAAATGACTTTCATTAGAGGTTTTTTTTTTGGGGGGGGGGGGGGGGGGGGGGGGGTGTTGGGTGTTTACTAGCTAGCTAGAGCGTAAGCAATTAAATGTGAAGATTTCATTTTCTCCTTAGAGAGTTGGAGGAAATTTTTTACATATTTTACAAATATGGATTTAAAGTGAAAGGAAAGAATATATGGTTTACTTGGTAAGAAAGGGTCCATGTGGTTTGGAGTAGACCGCAAGGTAGCGGTATAAGACATTTAAGTCATTTGCGATGGATCTCAATTATGCGAGAAAAAATGCAGATCATTATGCCTATGGTAGACTAGCTCCTGGGGATAAATTTATTTTTCCTCTATTCCATGTGTCAATATTCAATTTTGGATCGACAACCTGGCAAGATCTCATGTTTGAAGGGTTGAGTAGAGTCACCACAAATTATAGGATTTTCTAGGAGTAAATGGCCACCTAACGTCTAATTATTACCAACTTAGGGTTAAGAGTATGCGAGGTTTTTTTTATCCTAAATTAGGAAATAAAATTCCTATTAACCATTGAAATTAAATAAAAATCCTATTAACCATTGAAATTGGCTTAGGGGTGTGTTTATGTGTAGAGAAGGCGTTAAGCAACTCCCAGTATTTGCTTTCTAGTGGTTACCCTAATGTTATGATCATCTTGACTACTTTAATAATTTTATGCATAAGGATGATCGGATTAGCTGTCTTACGATGTTGCTTGGACAACATATTTGACCCATGTTAAATCGAATCTCAAATTTAATAAATTGTGTTATGTATGTGAGTAGCTAGTAAGGGTGCACACGGGTTAGTCATGTTGTATATATAGGTATATACATGTATAGGTTGTAATGATGATATTTAAGTTTGGAGAGTATTGATTTATAAAGATGATAAAATGAAAATTCAAGTTCTGGAGATTTTGCTCAATCGATTGAAGTGATCAAGGAATTTGATCAGGAGCTTCTGCCTCTCTTAATTAATGCTCGATTTTTGTTCGATCAATCAAGAAGAACCTTTGATTGATCGAGACTCATACAACTGAATCTTCTGCTGAATTTTTTGGTAACTGTTTTGAATGTTTGAAATGTTTTAAGCCTTGTGAACAATTTTATGAAATATTTTAACTCTCTATTCATGCCTTTTGAAGGGATATAACCCTATGGGTATAAATAGTAGTTCATGTTCACTTGATAACTAATTCTTTTTCTCTCCCAAAATCAGTTCTAAGAAACACAAGAAATCCTATGGCTATTCTCTAAAATTGCTATTTGTAGAACCTAACAAACTTGGCTGTATCTTGGAGACAAATTTGTGATAACCCTTTAGCAACAATAGTGTGAGGGCAAATATTGTATAAGGATAACAATTTTGTGCCTCCAAGTTATTTAATTTTCTATTTGTCTTTTGCGTTCATTTATTCTTTCTTGACTACGTTGTGTATTATCCTCAACAATCTTAGACAATATTTGCTACAATGGAAGGAACAAGCGATGTTACAACTTTGAAGATGTTGAATCATGAATTGGTGAAATTGGATCGCTTTGATTGAACCAATTTCTCTTGGTGGAAAGACAAGATGAAATTTCTAATCACTGCACCGAAACGTTTCTATGTCTTGGACCTGAATTTGATGTCTTTTCCTACTACAAGTGATGAAGACAGCGATGAGATCAATGCACAAAAAAAGAAACGAAAAGAAGACAAACTAATTTGTAGAGGACACATTCTCAATACTCTTTCGGGTATTTTATGATCTCTACATTTCAATGAAGTCATCGAAAGAGATTTGGAATACTTTGGAGGCAAAGTTCAAAACTGAGAAGATAGGTGTGGGGACAAGGGGTCTTTGGAGTAGCCATCTAGTTTTTGCAATGGTCTAGGAACCATATATGTAGTGTCCATTCGAGGAAGGACCTTTTGATCTTACTATCAGAGTATGAGTTCAGAGTTTAGGTACGTTCTTGGGAATGTGTTAGGCACCCAAGATCGCCCAACCCCAAGGTTGGCCTCCCATCATTGTGTCTTAATCTTAACCTTATTAAAAATTAGTTCAACACTTGTATTTTAGACACACACACACACACACTAACATGCATCTAACATACAATCATGGCATCTTTATCCCTAAACAAGCATACTTATCTATCCACAAAGCAAAGAAATCCAAACGTACAAAAGAGACCCTAGCATTCATCTAACATGTGAAAACCCTATCACACATCTAAACAAGGCAGCATGCATATCATCCAATAACACATATCAAAAACAAGGTATAAACATATTAGAAACCCTAATCATACATCTAAGCATGCTCCATCATATTGTCAAAAACCAACACAAATGCATGGACATTTCTAATGCATGACTTACCATTTACTTACCTTTCAGCAACACAACACCTATGGCATTATGCATGAGCATGTGAATGCATGTTCATGGCATTCAAAACTAAGACAAACCATAATTTGAACATATGATAGCAAACAAGCATGTGAAAGAGGTAAGCAAGAACCTATAAAGCCTAAAACATGTGAAAAAGAGGCTAAACAGAACAAACATGCGAAGATAGAAACAAAACAAATAAACAAAAATTTATGATTTTTGGGCAACGACATCACGCATGCTAGAACAGGCCTGTGTATGCATAATCAAGCTTGTGTGCATAGGCAAGATTATGCACATGCAAGTCCTTGCCTAGAAAACCTAAAAATGCAAAAACAGAGCACAGGCAAGAAAAACCTAATTCTGACAACCTAGTATGCTTAAAACATAAACAAAACTATTTACTACCCTAGGCAAACATGCATAAACCTAAACCAAACCAAAAACAAGATTAAAACTAGAAAATAGATAGAAAATAAAAAGAAAGCTGGAAAGAATACCTTAAAACAAAAAGCTCCTAGACTTGATCTTTGATCATTCCCCTCAGTCAAATCTATTCACAAACCAATAGGTAAATGATTAGCAACGTTAAACTAAAAGGATTGGGGCTAGAAAATGTCATAATCAAATAAAATTAACTTGAGGATGTTTTGTGAAAAACTCCATTTTGATTCACTATTTTCTAGTGAATTTTAGGTTTTTCTATTGAATTTTAGGTTTTCCCATAGGATTTTTGTGTATTTTGAAAATGTACCACGTAAAGTTTTTTATAGTTGAAAAAATGGGGTTTGGAATAACTTCCAGACGATGTGGGATTCATTCCAAACCTTAGCCATTATTGCAAAAAACTTACATTTCTTATGCTTTTGAAACTTTAGCTGCATACGCAGGAATGTGCTTATGATGCATGCTTTGGCCCGTGTATGCAGGTTGTGACCCACGTACGCAGGCTGATGGCCATTTTGGTCATTTTCTTTCCAAAATTAGATTTTTGCTCATTTAAAAGGTTATATCTTCCATTTTTACACTCTTCAATTCAATTTAGTATCTGATTGAGCTCTAAACTGGCCTTAGGCATTAGAGTTCAAGTATCATTGGGACAAGGGGGCTTGAGTTGTAAAGGGTACAAAATACGGTGTCTACAATAGGTACGAATAAATTTATTATTTAAAAGTACTTTGATTATAAAATGATTGATAACGTCTTAGTTTTGGATCAATTGTATGAGTTACAGATTTTGATCAATTGCATGAGGTGTCAATCAATATTCCCGAATGATTCCAAATGGGTGCAATTATTGCAAAACTCCCACCAAGTTAGAATAATTTTAGGAAGAAGTTCTACATATGTTGGAAGATCTCACTTTAGAGCAATTTAGACAACATTTCCAAATTAAAGGGGAAAGCTGGGTTAGAGATGAGTCTAACACCAATTCTAAAGTGAATGTGAACAATGTTCAAAATGGGAGTTCAAGTAAGACCAATAAACACTTTAAAGTGAATAGAAGTGAGAGTGGTTTCAAGAAGAACAACTTCAAGTATCCCAACAAAGATAAGAAGAACCAAGCTTGTTTCCATTGTGGAAAGAAATGTCATTACATTCGCAAATGTAAGCTCTTAAAAAAAAGAAAAAGAATAAAGAAGGCAATGCCAATGAAACAAATCTTATTAAGGACATTATTGTTATGCTAAGTGACATATATATTGATATGATCGCTAAAGTTCATATGACTGTAATTGCAAATCCTTTTGATTAATGGTTTGATTTGGGTGCAATTGTGCACATGTGCAACAACAAAAAACAATTCAAGACTTATGAGGAGTATTCCATAGAACAAGAGGTGCTGGTGGGTAATTACAATAGAGCAAAGGATTATGGAAAGGGCACTGTTGAAGTGAAAATGAGTTCCGACAAGATGTTGACATTGACTAATGTTTTTCATGTACACGATATTAAGAAAAATCATATATCTGCCAATTTGTTATGTAAGAGTGGTGTAAAAGCTTTACTTGAATCAAACGAGTTAATCTTGTCCAAGAATGGGATATTTGTAGGTAAAGGATATGTTACTAATGGCATGTACAAACTAAGTATTATTAATAAAGGAGTTTTTAGTTGTGCTTATATTGTTGATTCTTTTTATTTGTAGCTTGCTAGACTAGGGCATTTAAATTTCAAATGGTCAAACTTTATGTCAAAGCATGTTATAATTTCATATAAGCATGATGATGAAAATAAATGTGAAATTTGTATTCAAGCAAAGATGACAAATAAACCATTTTTCTAAGTCAAATAGAAATTCTAATATGCTTGAACTTGTACTTCAGATGTATGTGAGTTGAATGGTGCGTTAACTAGAGAAAGAAAAAGTTACTTCATTACATTCATTGATGATTTCTCTAGATTTACATATGTGTATTTGATGAGAAATAAAGATGAACTATTTGACATGTTCAAACGTTATAAAACTGAAGTAGAAAATTAAAAGGATAGGAAAATAAAGATCCTACGAAGTGATAGAGGTAGTGAATATTTTCCAAATGCTTTTTCTGCTTTTTGTGAGGAACATGACATAATATATCTAAGTTCAGCCCTATATGCCCATCAACAAAATGCTTTGGATGAAAGGAAAAATAGAACTCTTGTAGACATGGTAAATGCCATGATCTTAAGTGCAAAGCTCCCATTTAATTTGTGGGAAGAGGCATTGCTCACAGCATATTATGTGCACAATAGAGTACATTCCAAGAAGATTAAAGTATCTCCATATAAGTTATGGAATGGAAGGAAATCAAACCTTGATTATATAGAAGTTTGGGGGTGTTTAGTCTTTTATAGAGTGATTGACCCAAAAAGAACAAAGTTAGGACCAAGAGCTACGGAAAGTGTGTTTGTTGGTTATGCTAAAAATTCAAAGGCATCTATATTATTAGACCTAAGCTCTAATACAATGGTGGAATCAAGAGATGTTGAATTTATTTAGAATGAATTCAGTAAAAGTTCCATGGATGCCTTGATACCCACACAAACACAAGAAGATGACTCTAATTCTAATACTACTTTGGGTAGTACTAAAAGGATTGAAAGTGGTTCACCAAGTGAACAAAGGAGTCAAAAAGTAAGAAAAGAAAAGGATTTTGGTCTAGATTTCATTTCTATCAAGCTCAAATGTACCTTGTTGAAAGTAATAGACAAGTAATCCAAAATAAAATATCCATAGTGTTTAATAAAGAGGATGATCCTAAAACAATTGAGGAAGCTATGGCTTTTAGAGATTCAACTTTTTGGAAAGAAATTGTGAATGATGAGATGGAAAGATAGTTAATTGTACATATACATATACGAGTGTTGTCAACTCTTGTATCCATATACAAGTTAATTGTACATCAAATGGATGTAAAAATAGTTTTTCTAAATGGTGATCTTGATGATGAAGTTTACATGGAACAACCTTAGGGTTTTGTACTTCTTAGAAATGTAAAGAAAGTGTGTAAATTAATCAATTCTTTGTTTGGCTTGAAACACGCTCCAAAATAATGGCATGAGAAATTTGTCTCTATGATTTTGTGGGGTGGCTTTGTGCATAAAGGTGAAAACAAATGTATGTATTCCAAATTTACAAAGGAATATGGAGCTATTGTATGCCTTTATGTAGATGATATGCTCATATTTGGTACAAATATGAAAGGTGTATGTGAAACCAAAAAGTATCTGTCTTCTGTGTTTAAAAAGGAAGATTTAAACGAAGTGGATACTATTTTGGGAATAAAAAATAAAAGCCATGGTGAGGATTTTGCACTATGTGAATCTTGTTATGTTGAGAAAGTGTTTTAAAGATTTGAACATCTTGATATAAAGGAATAGCAAATACACCTTTTGATAGGAGTTTAAAATTGGGTGAAAACATTGGAAGAGGAATAGCATAACCAATACTAACATTTTCGGAATAGCTAAGAAATATGTCGTTAGACATAAAGTTGTAGCCACAAGCAATACCAGCCATTTTGGTTTACAATGATAGTGAATCCACCTTGGGTAGAGCATACAGTAAAATGTATAATGGAAAGTCTAGACATATAGGTCTAAGATTGTTAGGACATATGTGTTTCACTTGTTAAGAACATATGTCATTCTTTTATGTATTTAGCTAATTCTTTGACAAAACACACTTTACTTGTAATTGGGTAGATCTAGGTGTTCTTAATACTTCAAAAAATAAAGTTTTAAGATCAAGTGTTAAAGCAATTCAAGTCCGTCCAAGAAACAAGATGAATAGTGCAAATTCATTAAAGCTCGACAGTTGGCTTGATAGTTGCATCTATCGAGCTTAAGAAGCTATTTTAGCCCGTGTGCTTGACACCTACTCGATAGCTCCTATCTGTCGAGGTTTAAGAATGTCAGAATTCTGATTTGATTTTCTTGGGATCCGTGAATGTGTCTTTGGGCCTTCTTTTCTCCTAACCCTAAACATATAAAATGATTATTTTAAGGGCCATCAAAGAGTTCACAAGTTGCACAATCTTTGAGAAAAATTTGCTTAAACAAATTGTGACCGGAGACAAAGTTTTGTCTCAGTTCATTTCTTCTGAAGAAGTTGTTATGTTTGTACATCATAAGGTTTTGTGACAAAGCATCTTCTTGATCTTTATCGTATGGATGAACTGAAGAATTTTTCAATCAACAACTTTCTCTAATTGGTGATTGAAGTCGCGTACTGGGATTTGCGCAATTGGTTAGTCACGAACTTGGGAGCTGTGCATCAAAAGGAGAAATTATCACTATAGAACAAATCCAATTGGGTATTGGGGTAATGGTTCAACTATAGGTTGGTATAAGATACTAGAATTCCTTTACTTGTAACGGCTTGTTATGATAATAGTGAAATTTCGGGAGTAGTGACCTTAAAATCACCCAGTGGGGTTTTTGTCGTGTAGGTGTTCCCCATTCGTAAACAAATCACCGTGTCAATTTATTTTCCGCTGCATATTTTAGTTATTGGTGATTTGTTTGTACTACCACGCACTTTGCTTGTTAATTTGATTAATTAATAAACTTGGGTAATTAATCAATTAATCTATCACAAGGGGTCAATAATTAATTGAAGATGGTACCACATCAATTGTTTATATTAAGTCAAATAATAATTTGGTAGACCCTTTTACCATTAGAATGGGACTAAAACCCCTTTTTAATAAAATTACCAATAGTGGGAACCTAACTTCAAATTGATTTAATCTAAAAGGTTTGAAGGGTAAAAGAAAACAGATGATAAATGATACATGGTTAGTAAAAGCACTAAATTTGTGTCACATTCAAGATGTATTAGTACAGTCTGTTACGATGAAATAGAGGATGAGTTTTGAACTCTTAATGAAGTTCATAAAATATAAATATTTGTGTAATAGAGATATAAGAAGGAACTTCACCTTTGTGAATATAGGAGTGGTGCCGCTTCTAGCAAGAGTAAAATGGTTTTGTTTTGTAAATGTTTACTAAGCCGAGAAAAGCACAAGCCCATAATAGTGCTAACAATAGTGGGTTTCTAAATATGTTGTGGATATTCTCATGTCATGTGTGTATTGTTTTCGATTTCAACATATAAGAGTTTTGGTTTAAGTAACAAGCCACCATAAACTCTGTTAGAGTCTTGATGCAATTACATTGAGGGAAGGTTTAAGTTGAAAGATACCTTCTTTTATGCATGATAGAATATCAATCAAGTGAAACATATATTATTACAAACTAGTGGGGGATTGTTGTATATATGGGTATATACATGTATAGGTTGTAATAATGATATTTAAGTTTGAAGAGTATTGATTTATAAATATGATAGAATGAAAATTCAAGTTTTGGAATTTTCAATGTGAAAATTCAAATCCAGGAATTTTCAATCTGTCGAGATTTTGCTCAATCGATCAAAGTGATCAATGAATTTGATTAGGAGCTTCTGCCCCACTCGATTAATGCTCGATTCCTATTTGATCTATCAAGAAGAACCTTTGATTGATGCTAAATTCCTCTCAATCGATCAAGACTCGTAAAACTGAATCTTCTGCAGAATTTTCTGGTAACTGTTCTGAATGATTGAAAAGGTTTTAAACCTTGTGAATAGTTTTATGAAATATTTTAACTCTCCATTCGTGCCTTTTGAAGGCATATAACCCTATGAGTATAAATAGTGGTTCACGTTCATTTGATAACTAATTCTTTTTCTTTCCTAAAATAAATTTCTAAGAAATACAAGAAATCCTATTGGTATTCTCCAAAATTGCTATTTGTAAAACCCAACAAACTAGGTTATATCTTGAAAACAAATTTGTAATAACACTTTAGCAACAATAGTGTGGGGGCATATATTGTCTAAGGATAACAATTTTGTGCCTCCAAATTATTTAATTTTCTATTTGTCTTTCATGTTCACTTTGTACTTTCTTGACTACTTTGTGTATTATCCCCAACAGATCGAGCTCGGGTTTAGTGTTAACTTGTCAACTGACTCAAGCATATGGGGTTGAGTCAACCCAACTGATTTCAAATGAAACACTGTAGATTGTTGACCAATTTGATGAGATTTTACGAATAGTTGGGTCGGTTGAAATTGTTGGTTGATCTCAATATTAATGAAGACTTAAAACCGATGATCTAATAAATGTCATTAAGGTTGGCGAGCTAATATAGATTGAGAACTCTGTTAGTCTAATGGAGATATTGAGATGTTCGTCAAATCTCATGAGGCTGGGGAGAGTGAGGAAGAGGAACTACAACGATCAATGACGAGGTGAGGTTGTCAACAAACTCATCGATCGAGTTAGAAGACATGGATTTATAGGTACTGAAACTGATCTTCAACCAAAACGGTTAAAGTTACTACATTGAAATCTATATTTGAAGGAATAGAATTTTGAAATTATCCAATTCGTATTGAGTTTATCTAGGTCTAAAGGGAAGGTTGGTTGTCTTGGGTGCTTGATCATACCTATTTGAAATAGGAGAAAAAGAAGATTGTGTTTTTATTATTATTTAATTAAAAAAGAATATATATATATATATATATATATATATATATATATATTTAGTTTGTGCGGATAAAATATAAGTCAGTATGTATGGATAAATTGTGTGAGCCGATGAGTCAAAAAATAACATGGGATCGTTATTCCATGTCAATGACGACCCAAACGAGTGTTACACATTTATTGCACGCTTTGATGATGAAACGTAATGGACGGAGCAACAGTAACAAGTGAACTGTGTACTTCAGAGCTCCCATTGATGACATACTAGCCGTTGCTCATAAATGCTGGGATTCATTATCCATAAAGACAGGAAAACAACTATAAAAGAAAGGAACAACATAATCCAAAGGTACAGATAAATACTCGTCCAAAAATCACTCCAAGTCATTTTTCTCTCTAAACAATTTTCTTCCTTTCTGATTTAAGCATCAGAGTGTTTTTGGCAAACACTACACTAGTGTATTACACTTCTTTCCCAGGCTTTCTTGTAGGTTTTCACCAGAGACATGACCAGCCTTGGGATCGTCCATCCAGTGAGAAGAGGTCCTCAACTTGGTGATTTTTCGCATCATCATGAGCCATGTGAAATGAAATAGAAAAATCAAAGTGAGTTTTTCTTGAGAGAGAGAGAGAGAGATAGAATTTTGGTTTCTCCAAGAGGGTTTTTAGATGTTGCGACCACAAAGAGATGGTATTAAGAGTGAAGATTTGAATACTACATTAGTTTTCATTGAATTCTAGCCTTTTGAGGTGAGATTGTGATACCTCGGATTATGTGAATTATATTAGATAAATATTTGTTGCACGGACATATGCTAAGTCTTACATGGACTATTTACTAGGTTGAAATATGTTGTATAAATTATTATGATGGTCCCTAGTAGTAACTTGACTAGTTCTTTTGAGTATAGCGTAGATGTGGTTAACTTTTATTTATTTTTTATTTCTATGAATGTATAGATGTGGTTAATGCTTCTTTGGGTCTTTACAAATAGTCTTTGAGTTAACCTGGTAATGCCATGCATGTAACTAGGCTTGTTCAAGATTTGACTGGCATTGATGAAATCGGCTAGCGCTAAACCGATCTGATCGCTACAAAGCACTATTGCAGGTGTCCAGCACGGTGGTCGGCGGCAATCTAGGCACACCGAAGATAGTAGGTGTGTTAAACGGTGGTTATTTTGCACTTCGACAAGAAACCGCTTTGCATCGGTATATATATATATAGTTTTATGCTTCACAGAGAGAAGAGAACTCAGAGATGGTAAGCGAGAAAGGCAAGGTTGAAGAAGAAAAGAACGGCGCTGCCTGGGTGTGTGGGTTAAAAAAAATGTTAAGGTTTTTTATTTTTATTATTTATTTATATATACATTAAAACGATGTCGTTTTGAACCTCATATTAATTTTAATATTAGTTCCAAAACAACTTCGTTTTATAATTAGATTAAAAAATAAAGACCCAAACAACATAATTTCAATTTTAAACCCTAGATTTATTTACTCACACCCTTACTATCTTTCTCGTTAGTCTCCCTCTCCCAGTCCCAAACTCCTAGCAACTCTCTCTCTCTCCTCAACTTCTGCCTTTTGCCACTTCTGCCCTCGTACACCACCGCTTGATGCCTCTATTCTATGAGTTCACCCTTTTCTCTCTCTTTGTCATGACATTCTCAAATTTTTCTAGTGGAGGTTTTGACTTTGGATGCTCCGCCTTGCATTGCTTTGTACCAGGTATGTATTGATTTTATTTTTAATGGTTTTCTTTTATATTTTATGGGTTTGGTTTAGTGTTTTCATTTGGATTTTTTGTGATTTGAAATGTGATATCTTTTAGAGAAAGATTGAGAATTTTTTTGTAGTTGTTTGTTTTCTTTTTTTCTTTTTTATTTTTTAATTTTTTTTTAATATATTAGAATATATTGGTTTTTCAATGATTGTGATGTGGTTTTGGGATGATAATTGCATTGTGTTTAGTTCTTGAGAAAATAGGGAATTAACCGAACTAACCGCACCGAACCGATATGGTGCAGCACACCTTTTGTAGATTAGTTCCTACCATCCACAAGTGAGGTGCGGTCAAGTATGAGGGAAAACTGCACCTTACAGGTGTAGGGGCCTTTTTTGTGTTATGCTTTGGGTTAGGTTGGGCTGCCTCCTACTGTAATGGGCCCGAGTATTTCTGAGTCAGAGAGTTGAGACCAGCCCAACTGTAACTCACTTTGGGCCGGTTTGTGCACAAACTAGGCCTCGTCTACTAGGAATATGCTTACGGTAGGCAGAGCTGTTACAAATGGTTTACGATAGACAGATATAATAACAACAAAGAAACAAAGTACTGTGACCTATTTCTTAATGTAAAATGACCAAGTAATCTCTATTTTTTTTTATGACAATCACAATAATAGCAATGACAGTGATAACAATGGCTTTTACAAGAGAAATAAAAGGTTTAAGCAATACTATGAGTTAATCGAAAAGAATTGTTAGGTCAAGTTTAAGTCCATAGAGGTAAAGACCAAGGAGGAAGAACGCCTCCTCTCAATTCAACTAATCTCCCAGGAAATAGATCCTGCCGTGGGGATTAATGACTTTAAGGGAACCGGACCTAAATGGTTAATACCCAAGGGAATCTCCTTTGTTCACCTATCTAAAAGAGAGTAGGATTTCGAGAGGAAGAAAAGGAAAATGACCTACCGGTGCATGCCCATTATATCTATTTCTCTCCGTTTTCCGTTTTCTCTCTTATCTTTTTCTTTTCTTTCTTTTTCTTTTCGTTTTCTTTTCTTCCCCCTAATACCTCTGTTTTTCGATCTCTTTTACAAGGCATGACGAGGTTCCTTTTATAGGGCTTGCCGTGACTGAATTTTACCATCTTACCCTTTAACCGCCTTTGTCTGGTCTGAGCGTACTTGTTGACCACTAAGGAGTTCGTTTGTGTACTTACCCCTGCCAGGTGGAGGCAAGTTTGTTTTGTTCTGTTAGTGCGCTGTGGCATTCTTTCCTACCATTGTGTAAACGTTTTTCTCTCTCCTTCCCTCATGGCATGCACCTGATGGTTCCCTCCTCATCCTTGCCTCTTTTGGATGGTCTGTCATCCCAGCATGACATACATCTCAAAAGGGCTTGGGCAGAAGCTGTAGAATAAGTCCTTTTCCCTTTCCCCACCACCAAACCATACCCCCCTCTTACCTCTTACCTCTGACCCATGACCCCACCACGTCCCATATTGGCTAGGTACAGGCTGGTGGTGCCTTGGCCTTGTGCGTGCTTTCCTTCCACGTACATCCAAAATCTACCTGCTGCTCATGCGTTTGCCGCAGTCTAGAGCTTTGCTCGCATAGTCTGCTGCACCTCTTCTTTCTTTTAGGTAGGCTGCTTTAGGTTTTCGTTGTTCCTTTATGGACTGGGCTTTATTTGAATACTGGGTTTCACATTTCTTTTAGCCCATTTTCTTGATTGCCATTCAATTTGCCACATCGTTTTGTCATTCCTGCTGTAATGATTTGGTCTTGCTAGTTCTTCTTTTAGACTTGCCGTTTACTCTCTTCCCCAAATGGCTTTGCATGGCCATGGGTTTTCTTATTTAGGAGCTCCTGTGTCCCCTTTGTTTTCCCTTGGGCATACTTGGCCTATTTATTCATTTTGGGCTTCCTCGGCCCTTTTTCTCACTTTGTGTTTCCCATGGGCTTTTACTTACTTCATTGGGCTTCCCTGGCCCAATTACTTCATACTCATCCTTGGGGTTTGTGGGCTTGCCAACAATCCCCTACTTTCTTTACTTTATATTACTTTAAGCCTGTTGCAGCCTATTCTTTCTTTTCCACATCATACACTGTTCATGAGTTTGTTATTCTCTCTTTTTGGGCTCTTTGGGCCCATTTGCTCTCTCAAGACCCATTTATTTATCAAATGGACATGTGACCCATTATTCCTGCCGCTTGAACTTAATGGTTTTATTCTCTACTTGCCACTTCTATTTGCTCCCTGTACTGCTGGGTTGGGCCTCCTTCCTTTTTTTTTGTGTTTTACAAAAATGACCCTTAACAACAAGTATGGTGCAAAAATACCCCCAATAACCAGCCGCACCGCATCGTGTACAGGCCTACATGTAACTCAAGGGAGTTGTAGCACAATGTTAGGCCTAACATGAATGTTAGAAATTTAAGTGGAGAAGATTATGATATCGATACCACGGAATTATGTGGCTTTTATTTGATAAGTGCGTGCTATATAGGCTTGAGTTGATTTCTAAATTGATTTTTTATTTGGCTGAACATGGCTAAATAATTGATTAAGAAGAGCTCTAATTATGATTAGACTAATCATTTTAGGATATAGCATCAATATAACTATCTCTTCCTTATGTCATTACAAAAATTATTATATTTCCTCTAATTAGGGAATTAATATTCTTATATTTTCCTAGTTTGTTGTAGAGTTAAGTTCAAGGCATAAACTTAAGTATTGTATTTTCTATTTTATTAGAGTAGAGTAGATTGATTGGATTTATCTTGTGGGCTTTTCTTCTATCCTAACAATATGCTTGGATGGAGGGAGAGGAGAGGGGGGTAGAGAGGAGGGAAGGGGAAGTGTTTTATGAACTCTATTTGGATGTTTCTTTAAGGGAGGATGGGAAATAATTTGGACTTTGGAGGGGTTATAACCCTGCATTTTTAATTTTCCCGAATTGGAGATATTTTGAATTGCTTGTTTAACTTTCACAACATTACTAATATGAATGTTTCCAAACATAATCAAGATATGGGTATAATTGTCAATTTAATAGATTTCTAATTATTTTCCCTCATTCCTATTCTAATTTTGAATATCCAAACAAGGAGGAAGGGTAAACATTTCACTTCTCTCTACTCTCTTACCTCCACTCAATTTTCCCTTCAAACTTCCAAACATAGTTAAAAAAAGGTTTTTCTTTAAAAGGTTTGACATGACTATTGGTTAATGTTGTTTGTGTTGTTTTGAGTACTTGTGTGGTTTTTATTTTTAAATAGTGTCAGGAATTTTTTTGATGTAGTTCACATGTAAATATCAATTTGTACATCAACTCTGGTTGCATGCCCATCATCAAGTCATTCGCAGCAGCTACACGAAATCGCAAATGTCTTGCTGCTACCCTTAATACACACATAAACGCATACCCCTTGAGGGTAAATTTCCTGTGCTTAGATTCCAAAGTGACAATATTCTCTACTTTATTATTGAAGTGATTGCATGACTGTTCATGTGTGCATGAATATTTCACATTTCAAATAATTCATTGTATGTCAAAAGTTTTTTTTTTTAACTCAATTGATACACACATATATATATATATATATATTTTTTTTTTATGTTTTTAATAAAAAAAATTTGGAGTTTAAATCCATTCTATCCCAATTTTTTTTTTTTTTTGGCATCTCATTCTATCCCAATTACTAAATTATAAATAATAATCGATTATACAATAGATACATCCAATTTCATAACATACAAATAATCAACTGTGAGCAGCTGAAAAACAAGCGACCTGTCAACAATTGTCTGCATGAGTGACAGCATATATGTGGCTCTTAATTAGCAACATCTGACCTGCCTCGCTCTCAGTTCTCCAAGTCAGCACCGTACATCCACAATTGTCACTCCATAAAAAGGTGCATCCTCTAGTACTGTGTGACTGACTTTGGATGCTATTTGGAACTTAAATTGCCACTAGGCCAGGGGGGATGTTTTGCCTCGTTAGATCTAATATGTTCATAAATGTGGGGCTAGTGTCATTGCTTTCTTTCTTTTTAAGTGGCTCATACAGTCACTCCTTAATGACATGCATGAACATATGAAGGTTCATAGCTCTAAGTGGGTACAATATGCATGCATGGATCACACTCCAAGTGCCATTCTAACTGTCCTTTTTACTGTACGTGCAGATTCCTTTAATGTGAATTATGTGATTTCCCAGCCAGAAAATGACTGTCTTACCTAATTGGTCACCTACCATCTGCCGGTGATTTCTTTAAGCATGAGAAAAGAAAGTGACCGCATATGAGAGCTCGCTCGTACACATTGTCTTTGTGGAGACTGGGAGAGACATGATTTTGCCAGAAGGTTACTTAAGAGCTGTATGAATTTGGACTCAAAGCTGGGCTTCATGCTCGTACAAGCAGTAAGAATCCTTTATTTGCTATTTCCTAGAACTTTACCAAAGGAGTTGTATAGGACAGAGGTCCATCTGACAGACTCACTACAATTATTAATTAAATTTTATTAACATATGCATATGTTTATAAATTATTTTTAAAATAATTTTATAAAAAATTATAAAAACAGTCAAATTTTTTAACAGTTTTTTCAATTTTTGATAAAAAGCTTCTAAAAACGAATTTGTTAATATATGCCATAAGGGCAAACATTAACCGGAGTCTTCTTAATTTAATTGATGCAACTTTAAATTTAAGAACCGGCAAAATGTAAATGAACATTTTAAGGAAAATTTTTATTTCAAACCTCATTGTTTAGGATTTGTAACAAATTGAATTTTTTATTTCAAAATTAAAACTTTAAATTAAAATAAAAAAAATAAATCAAACTCATAAGTTTTAAAAGTAACATTTATTTATTTTTTTATTATTAAAAAGTAACAAATTAAACCATAAAGTTTCAAAAGTAAAAAGTTTGATCTCATATCAATTAAGTGCAATAACGCTACGTTTGAAGTTCAATATAGGTTAAAATTTTAATTTGTTACTTTTAAAAATAATTTAATTTATTACATCCCTAAATTATAGTGTAAAATATAAATTTTCAAAATTTAAAGTAAAAATAAAATAAATGTAAATGTATTTTAACCCAAAACTTGACCAGTTTGAGCACCACTTCACCTAGTTACTAATGAAACCCCTTTACTAACGAAACCCCTTTACTAATGCTTCGTTTGTTTTATAGTAAAATATTTTCAAACATAAAATACTATACATGTAAAACAATTTGAATAAAATATTTTTATGTGTTTGGTATGACAAGTAAATTTTTTCAAACAAATCATCAAAACTGGTGACTCAACCATCGGAGTCGCTAGTGTCAGAGGCTCGGTGATCGGACTGCCATAATTGGCAGTCGAAATGGTGGCTTTGGTGATCGGATTGCTGCCAAAGAGGTGTCTCCAATAACCAGACTGCCAGCACTTGCAACCTAAATGATGTCTCCGACCACTAGACCTCTAGCACTAGAATTTCAGCTTTCATTATCAGAACATTATCATTGGTCACTAGACCGCTGGAGTAGAGGCTTCGGCCACCAGATTGTAGGCACCAATTGCCTAGCCCACCAAATTAGTGACCTAATCATTGAATGGGGTGAGGGAAAGTCATTGTGTGTTTTTATAAAAATAATTTACCAAAATTTTAAAGCTAAATAATTTTTAAAACTTTTTGTAAAGGATTTTACGGTCAACGAAAAATATTTTATAAGTTTGACAAATTTTTACATGCAAACAAACTCCTAAAAATGTGAAAATATTTTACTTCAAAACAAAATGGAGCGTAAAAACATGTTTTGTATTGATCAATGGTTCCATTGGGCTCCTGTTTGATGTAATACACCTGCTTGCATCCAATCACATTAAGCGTTGGTCTAAGATACTCTTGCCGCCACCCTAGCTCTTTAATTTAAGCCCATTTATTGTACTAAAAAAGAAAAGAAAAATGGAAGACCCATGGCATACTATTTTAATTGGATATTGAATTTAATTAGTTAAGTGTGTATTGAGTGGGAGAATGCTGAGTTCCATATTGAACGTATACTCAGTCGATCTGGGCTATATAAACAATTATTAGGAATTTTTATTATTACTAGAATGGTCCTTTTGGGGTATAAAGAAAATATGACTAGTGCTTTTCTTTAGATTGTTACATTGGAAATGAAGGAACCAACACTCATCTCTCATTAGCAAGAAAAGCAAATATTTCATAGTTATGACTTCTCACTAGTGTGGGTATTTAGTAGTACTTGTCATGTATGAGGTGGGCTTACTTGACGGAGGTATGGCACTACAACAGACTTTACTTATTTTGACCCAATTTTATCGAAGGTTCACTAAAATCTATTGATACAAATACCAAACTACAAGGTAGCCTAGTAATATTACTAAATTTTATCTCGAAAGTTTTTAATTCCCTTGGAATAAGTTAAAACACCCTTGAAATAAATAAATATATATATATATATATATAAACAGTTAGTTTTGTCACTAAAATGTTACATTTTTCAATCCTCTAAATCACAACCCATGATATAATACCCAAAAAATTTTCAACCCTTGAAAAAAAGTTCATAAAAAAATTTAAAAAATAAAAGGAAAACCACACTCTCTCTTAGATTCTCATTACCTCTCTCTCTCTCTCTCTCTCTCAAATCTAAGCTTAGCAATCATGGAAATCACATAGCATTCAAGCTCAAGTTTGTGATTTCTTTGACTGTGTCTCTTCGTCTCTCTTAATCACGATGTTCTCTTCGTGACTTTGTCTCTCTCAGTCACGATGTGTTTTCTTCATCCCTCAATCGTGTTGATAAGAATTGGTATTGCCAAATCACAAACCCTAATTTTTTCTTTGAAATTTTAAAGTTGATAATTTAATTCTTTGTCATCTTATGTTGTTAAACTTAAGAATATAGAATTGGATTTGTGCAAAATTGCTTGGTTTTTCATTGTTTCCCTCTTTAATGGTAGGTACTACCTTGAGACCTTGAGGCATGCAAGGATGTGGAATTTTGATGTATGTGATTGTAGTACATTGGACTTTTGATGCATGTGGTTGTAGTACATTGAATGATATTCGGACCCAGTTACATAATATTTGTATTTTGGTATAAAGATTTTGTAATATGTGGTTCTTGTGTATTATTGTGATTTTTTTTATATTATAAAAAATAAAAAATAAAATCTTATTTTGAGGCTTAGGAAACCTTTAAATAACCTTATTTATCAAGGGTTGTACTTTTAAATATTTTAACCCTTGGTTATTTATAATTTTTTCAGGGGTCAGCAATCATCAATAAAAGATTGGGCACTTGTTTTGACAGCCACGTAGGTTGTCAAAATTTCATTTTTTGCAATATAATTTGAAGGTTATCAAGGGTCAATTAGACACTTAAAATAATTTTTCTTGATTTTTTTTTTTTTAATTTTTTTATTATACCTTTTTCAAGGATTTTGACAATTGAAAAAAGCCAACTTTGTTGTAGTGTGGAGTTAAGAATGGGGAGGTTGGCATGCCAATTTGGGGTCTTCAGTATTGAAGTATCGTATGGTGGGTACAATGGGAATGAATTGTCGGGGAAGAGTCAGTGGGGGGAGACTTGTGAAGATTAAAAGAAAAAGGGAAAAACTTGTACCTGAAATTGTGACTTAAAGTCATGAGTTTAGTTTATTTTGGGTAATATGTGGATCCAAGCATTGTATATAATAAACACTACCCAAAAAATTATATTGATGCTAAAGAAGGTATGGGAAGTGAGTAGGATTAAATTGGGATGAACTATATCAAAAATGTGTGTGGTTGGCATGAAAGGGAGAATGTGAGTACTGGTAAATTTGATGGACAAAATGTGAGTATTGGTAAATTTGATGGACAAAATGATACGAGCATTGGACAAGGACGGAAGAGAGGAAGTGGTTAGGCAAGATTCGGGTGAGTTGATGGTAAAGGGCGATTTGATTTTATTAACAATCACACATAATCCATTGAATGTTGTGTGTACTATATTTCTACAAGTGAACATTTTTTTTTTCTAAAAAAAAAAGGTGGTAAGAGAGAAAAAAATAAAAACCAAAGATATGAATTTGTTAAATAGATATATATATATATATATATATATATTTAAAATGAGAATTCTCTAGCAAAAATAAAGATAACCCAACATATTTCTAGGTACACATGCAATTTTAAAGTTCATTTAAAAAGTACTTTTATAAAATAAACATCTTAAACAAAATAAGTTAATGAAATTGAACGGTATTATAACAAAAAGAAAACATTTTAGAAAAATAGTGAACTTTAGAAATTTTTTTTTGAGAAAGATGAACTTTAGAAATTGATTGCAAGAAATGGCATGATAATATGATCCTATCAAACAATTAGAGCTTGTTTGGTAAAGAAGTTTGAGTAATGTTGTTTGTAATTTTTTAAAATACGTGTAAGTGAGAAAGTATGTAATATTGTTTAAAAACTGAAAATGGGTTGTTTAACAACTCTACTAAACAAGGCCTTAACCCTTTTCCATTAAATAATTTTCTCCTCTTCCATATATACAAGATACATCCTGTTTTTATCTTCTCAAAAAAAAAAAAAAAAAAAAGAAAAAAAGAAAAAGAAAAAGATACATCCTGTTTCTTTTCTAAAAAAAAAAATAATAATAAAGATACATCCTGTTTCCTTTTCTACTTTTTCACTTTCTTTCCTCTCTCTCATATTTCCATTTGAAGAATCTCTTACATGCATCAAGAGGTTACCAAAAACTTAAGAAGTTTCTCAGATGGGCCCCTGGTGTTGAATAGTCACAAAAGTCATTAAATTCTGCAGTGAAGTTGAAAACATACGTTTCGGTTGGCTGAACCAAGACATACGGAGAGTGGGGTCTGACGATGACTGGCAACGACTTCAACCGGTTACTCCACCTCGCTCACGTCCTCACTTTCTCATTCCACATTTTAAATTCTCTTCCAAATTCTCACACCCCTCTTATCTTTCTTACCTTTCTATAAACCTCTCTAGTTTTTACTTTTTACACAACCCATTTAACCAAAACCCAAGCCTCTCTCTCTTGATTCCTTCTAAAATCCACTACCAAGAAAAGCTCTTGTTTTTCTTTTATAATTCAATAGTTGGTTGGCAAAATTCGAACCCTAAAATGCCTTCATTAGAAATATCAGAAACTGGAAGTGGCTATGGAAGAAGATGATGAAGACGCATGAAATGGAGCTTCAGTGGCATTGGATTGGAAGAGAGAAGTATAATTGGCCAGTGCAGGGCTATATGATAAGGTATTTTAGCTTGACATCCATCATGGTTTTGGTTGTGTTAACCATTTCGCTTTTGGTTCTTCCATTAGTGTTGCCACCATTGCCACCACCACCATTGTTGCTTTTATCAATCCCGGTTTTGATTATGGTTGCCCTTATCTTCTTGGCCTTTTTACCATCCCAACTAACCAATGTCGGGGTCACTTCGGCCGTTTGATCTCAATATTATCAAGTTTATTGGCAGGAGCTCTTGATTTAGTAAATGCAAAGTGGTACATACTATATAATATGTTGTGAATGTGCTAAAACGTGCCTGAAATTCAAGCTACTAGCCAGCAAGAGATTGAAGCATTTCGTCTACAGTGTCCGTTAATTGCTCCAAGGCCAAGCACCTGGTGTGAAGCCAATATTCTTAAAGGTTTTGTTAGTAAAAGAAAGCGGCAAGAGTCATTTTTGGCAGTAGTGATTTGCTTGTCGGTTAATGATTAAAGATAAAAGTTATCGAAAAAATGACATTTTTTCGTTGAATTATAAGGTCGAAGGCTGTAAATCGAAGTCCTTAAAGGTTGAGATAAAAGGGCATTAAGAAATTAATGCTTTTTTTTTTTTACTGCAGTTGTGACTTCTTGTAAAAAGATGACTTAACAAATACTCTCTGTTTTTTGGCTTTTATATTCTTTCTTTCTTTCTTTTTCTTTTTCTATTTTTCTTTTCTTTTGGGTGAGAGCTAGAAGATGACTGAAACCTTTTGAGGATTAACATCTTAATGTCAATGGTTGTCATTTAAAGTCATAAATAGTTGAGGTAAAATGAAAGAAATTTTTAAATGAATAAGGAGTACAATGGAGAACTATCTCTGTGAAAATGGAGATTAACAAGGATATTGTATGTCCGGTGTGTACAACTTCCCTCTTACGTAGGGTGAATTTCTCAGAAGTGAGATCTACTTTTGTATAAGAAGAATGTTACATATGTCTGTTATATCATATATTATATTCTGAAGATGAATTAAAGTTGTTCTCCCTTAGAAATTTTCTTTTCTTTCTTTTCCTTAGTTCTTTGGGAAGAGAGCTTAGAAGATGAGCGAAACTTCTTGATGATTTACCTATTGTTTTAAAATTAGGAGATGATTAAGTTATGGGGTGAATCACCCTAAAACAATCTACGTGAGACATGTTAATGTACTTAATTTATTAATGTTTTATATATTATATATAGTATTATACTTTATATTATATAATAAAAGTTGTGTGGTACACTTTATTGTTATTCACAGGGGAGTAACAAAATATTTTTGTTTGGGGGTTTGAGGAAGGGGGAGCTGTAACCTTAATATTGAAAGTATATGTATATACACAAACGTGTGTATATATATATATATATATATATGATAAAAGAATGTAACTTAAATATTTTTTATGATTTTTTTTTAAAAGATAATTTGCACATTCAAGAATTAGGCTTTTTTTGAATGTGTACTGTATAGTAAGTCTTTCAAAAGTTCCCTTTCTTTTTACCTGTATGTTTGGATTTAACTATCAAAAGAAAATCAAGAATAAATTCTCACATGAGAAAAAAGAGTAATGTGTGTGAGTTTAAACCTGTAGGTATACGCTATATACTCAAGAGTTTAGCCATTTTGAGTGTGTACTGTATTGTAAGTTTTTCAAAAATCTCATTCCCTCTACTTTTGTGTGTGTGAGTTTAACTATATATAATTATATATATATATATATATATCTAAAAAGAAAAAATCTAACATTTTTCCCCTTTTGAGGGAGGGAACCCATAATTTTTAAGGGGGCCAAAATTCAAAAATTTTAATTTCAAATTACTTTTGTAAACGGGTTTTTTTTTTATTAAAAAAAAAAAAAAAAAAAAACTCTTAACTGTTTTTGGGTCAACCCAATAGGTAGCTCAGGCATAAACTTGCACTATAAGTGGAGGTCCTTTACCCTCTCTTTTTTCCCTTTTGTGTGTGCAATCCTTTTTGTTGGGAAATTTAAAAGATTGACAAAATTAACAAGTTTTAATGTTAAGTTGTTAATTAGATCTATCATGAATAGCCTTTGGTTAAACAAACAAACATCAATATCATACACAACGAAATACTAAAAAACACAAGATATGATAACCTAGAAAAATTAATAAAACAAACTAGTTTTACAGTAAAAAAACTTGAGGGGAAACTTTCCCAAAAGACAATCTACTATAATAAAGAGAAGTTTAACATTTAGTACAAAACTTTTGTCCCTAGACTCTACAATTCTAGTAGATAAATTTGCAATAAAAACCTTCTACCGCATTAGAACTTCTGAACTTTTCAATATATGAATACCTTGACAAATGATGCACTTGTAATCACAACTGAAACCTCTAAGTCCAAGAACTTTTTGAAAGTTTTCTTCACAGGAATAAGGCTATGGTGGTTACTATGACTTCAACTTCTTCACCAAACAAACTTCAGATTTACTTTGAAACTCTTTGGTATGATGAAATAGAGAGAACTTAGTTACAAAAATCCTAGCCACACAAACAAGTGTTTCTATCTCTAAAAAGCCTTATAATAGATGTCTTATAATATTATTTAAATACCAATTCAAACAGATCTCAATTTAGGTTTCAAATGGACAAGCTATGAGTTTTTTTCGCGTTAATGATTTTTGCCAAAACGTGAAACTTGATAGATTAAAAAGTATCGAGCTAGCTATCAAGGAGGTAGAAAGAATCTCGATAGATCAAGAGATATTGAGATAGCTATCGATATACATGCTAAAAATGCATTTTTCTTGAGTGTTTTGTAAATAAACTTTGCATCTTCTACTTGATTTTCAATTACAATTTTAAAATGCATTAAAACTTAATAAAAAATACATAATTTGACATAGTTTGACAATACCAAAAACACACGAACCTTACACTTTTTTTCCTTTATATATATTCCGTTTATATTAAAATGATTAAGTCAATTATACTTTAGATTCATGAAACTTAGGCCATGCATATATTAAAGGAGAGTATGAAACATATGTTAGGGAATATATTAACTATAATATTAATTAATTGTTCCTATAAAAAAAATATAATAATTAATTGATTAAATTGAGCGCTTTCAATCAATGCTAAAGCTAAATATCATGCACCTATTTTTTTTTTTTTTTTATAGGAAAAAAAAAAAAAATCAGGCAGTCGATGATGCTATCTCATCATATTATCTTTGATAACACTACTTGCTAGAAGACATGGCTATTTCCCATAATACTCCCATTTTGATGTAATGTTAGAGATATAAATTTTTTAACAAAAATTTTTACAAATTGTTAATGTGGTAAATGGTTATTGGTAAATGAAAAAGTGATGTAATGATGGATTTAAATGAAAACCAACAAAAAGCTAGTCACATCAACAATTTGTAAAAATGTTGTAAATAATTTGTGGTTGTAGCATTATTCATTTTGATTGTCAATTAACCATAATGTCTTCCAAAAAATACTTAATTAACGTGCAAATTTCTCTCTAAAAAATACATTTACGTGCAAATAAAACATGTTAAAATTAATTCACTTTATATATCAACTAGTTGGTACATTAACTAAAACACACACATTGGCTCGCTTTCACACATTAATATCCAACTTCATGTTCTTGTTGATCTATTATTTTGATTTTAATGTATTTTACCAAAAATTAAGACCCGTAGTTTATTATAGTATGTTATATTAGATTTCAAACTAAAATAATATATATAGATATTTTTTTTAAGTGAATGAGTATTCTCAACCCTCAATGAACGGCTGTTATTTTGTAAGATAGAGTAATATAATTTTTTTTTTGAAACTGAATAATATAACATTTCAGTTGTATAAAATTAGATATTATGTGGGCTTCAATCCATTGTTTTGTCCCTATGATTCGATTAAAATAATAAAACCCTTTTTACAAAAATCAACGCCCTTGATGTAAGTGGTAATTGACATTCATGAAAAAGAATAAGGGCCAATTATATA
Organism: Quercus variabilis; assembly: GCA_030445155.1. NCBI lineage: Eukaryota > Viridiplantae > Streptophyta > Magnoliopsida > Fagales > Fagaceae > Quercus > Quercus variabilis. Next base: position 7,641,340 of record CP129451.1, read on the forward strand.
TATGAATTTAAGTAAATTGGTGATGATATGATTCACCGAATTTAGATTGAAAGAGAAGGTTAGAATTCACACCACTAGCCCGAAGGTATTGTCAAATGATGACTAGAACCGCTCTTCATGAAAGTTGACTCTAATTAAGGGTTAATGTGGAAAATTATTCAATTTTTTTTTTTTAATAAAATGAGATGTTCAGCTACTTTGAAAAGCAATCCTAGTGTTTTTAATCTATTTTTTCTTTGCCTTTAAGGTAAAAATTAATTTTAAAAATATTTGACAAAATGCTGAAGCATCTTGAGTTACCAAGTAGATTCCGTATAATTTCTATTTTTTAAAAACTAAAGTATTATCAAAAGTTTTGTAACTCAATTGATTATTTTGATATTTTTAATAAAGAGATTCATATTCAATTCTCCCTCTCTCACCTATTAATTATTAAAAATTAAAAAAAAAAAAAAAACTAGAAACTGAAGCCTCCATTAAATAAAATTCATACCATTGGAAATTTTGTTTTTTGTTTTGTTTTGTTTTTTTTTTTTTTTTTTTTTTTGAGAGTTACAAAACAGAATTAAACTATAGATATTTCTAATTCTTTCTATGTTCTGCACTTGGAAAGTGAGGGAAAGGGAAGGAACATAAAGGCTCTTTTGACCTTTAATTTTGTATTTCAGAGAAAAAAGAAAAAGAAAAAGAAAAAAATAAAGATTTTATAAATGTTTTAAAATCCGATTTATTCTATATTCGTTTAAATTCGTTTTTTACTTGTCGTTCTTTGACTTATGTACCATCAGTGCACTCTAAGAAATTAAAGGCAACGTTATCATGATCGCAACAATGTCAAGCTCTCCCAATGAATTTTCTCCATATCTCCCTAGGCTCCACTGTGTTTGATCATTATATATATTTAATTACCCTCTCCAACTCTCTTACATAAACCCCCCTCAAAAAAAAAAAAAAAAAAAAAAAAAACTCTCTCACATAAACCAGAGAATTTTTTTATATTATTTATTTTATTTTTTATGTTTTAGTAAAAGTTAATGACCGTATAGTAGTTGAATCGTAACGCAGTGTGCAGCATGACAAACTGGTCTACGTATATTGATGTACAAAGCACATAAAGCTACAACAAATCACATTATTATTAGTTTAATTTTACAAGGATTGAATTCACATCACATGTAAACTACTTTACATTAGTTGTAAAAAAAATTAATTACAAATAAGATTAATCAATCGACTAGTCAACTTATTCAAGAGGAAAAAAAGAAAAAAGAAGAACAAAAAAGAATGATTCTACAAATATAACAATATTTATTACAATTGTTGAATTGGCAAGCACTATTTATTTTTATTTGATCCTATCATTGACATAATTTTTTTATCTACCAATAATAACTTGTTAACTCGAGACGAGATCCTTGATAGTTATAACATATTTTTATGAAATTCTGTGTCTCTAAACTTAAGTTAGAATGAAAAATAATAAATTGACTATTCAACTTTTAGTTTTACCCCAAAGGAGAAAGTGTTAGATAGTCAAGTAAAGCGCAAAGTTACTAAGCATAATCAAGTTAAAGTTAAAGTTTGTGCTAAAGTTTGTGCAATGGTTTCAAGTCTCAATCTATTCATGAGATATTAATTTAATCAACTCCTTAATTAGTGTTACCTATAAGAGATTCTTCCATGTAATTATCTAATGTTTGTGAGGATGAGTGGATTATAGTCACTTGAGCAATTAGTTACCCAATTATGTAAGAAACTCTAGACATGCACGTTAGTAAGAAAAAGAAAAAAAAAATGGCCAAGGATGTGCAGTTTTGGTCAAATTGAAATAATTTTTTTATCTACCAATAATAACTTGCTAACTCAAGACGAGATCCTTGATAGTTATAACATATTTTTATGAAATTTTGTGTCTCTAAACTTATGTTAGAATGAAAAATAATAAATTGACTATTCAACTTTTAGTTTTACCCCAAAAGAGAAAGTGATAGATAGTCAAGTAAAGCTATAGCAAAAGTTACTAAGCATAATCAAGTTAAAGTTAAAGTTTGTGCAATGGTTTTCAAGTCTCATTCTATTCATGAGATATTAATTTAATCAACTACTTAATTAGTGTTACCTATAAGAGATTCTTCCATGTAATTATCTAATGTTTGTGAGGATGAGTGGATTATAGTCACTTGAGCGATTAGTTACCCAATTATGTAAGAAACTCTAGACATGCACGTTAGTAAGAAAAAGAAAAAAATGGCCAAGGATGTGCAGTTCTGGTCAAAAAGTAAATCTCTCTTTTTCTAAAGAAGATACATGAATATTGTCACATATATCAGAGATGCTACAATTCATATATTAAGATAGTGGAAAGTGTTGATGGTGCTATTAGAGCATTAGCATCCAGGTTTTTTAAAAATTTCTCATTTTACACTCTACAAAGATACTTTATCTATTTTATAATACCGTTTCATAATTCACCGAAGATCCCATAATTCATTCTTTACATCACAACCAACTCTATTAATTAATTTATTAATTTCTTTCTTTCTCTCACTTCCTTTTTGTTTCTCTTACTAGCAGCATCTCTTTTTTTTTTTTTTTTTTTCTCTCTTTGTCTCCCTCCAAATCTCTCTCTCTCTCTCTCTCTCGGTTTGAAACCAGCAACTGATGAAGGTGATTTGATCTAACAAAGGAGAGAGAGAGAGAGAGAGAGAGAGAGAGAGAGAGAGAGAGAGAGAATTATTTAAAAAAAGAAGTAACAACTACTACAGTAACTTCTTAAATTTAAGAAGTTGTTGTAGTGAAGTTGTTAAAGTTTTTAGACATAAACATCCTGATAAAGAGGGTTTTTGGTGGTTGAAGATTCTAAAACAATTTGGGGGATATTGCGCTAATGCTTTAGTATTAGATAGGGAATTTTTTTTTTCCGCTTTTAGAGATGTTACTAATTCTAAAATAAGTTTTCTCAAAGATAAAGGGTCCGTTTGAATATAATTTATTTTGCTGAAATTGAAAACTGAAAACTGAAAACACTGTAACAAAATAATTTTTAAATGTGTGAATAGTATCGTGAGACCCATTTTTAATTAAAAATTTGCTGAAAGGTGAAGTTTGTGGGTCCTGTGAACAGTCTAAGGGACCCACTGATGTGATAAAAAAGAAAAAAGAAAAGAGAAAACGCAACACAAAACGCAGACGTGAGATTCATTGCTATCCAAACCGACTGAAAGATAAAAAAAAAAATTGAAAATTTTTAAAAAATCTATTGTAAGTTAGAATTTGCTATATTTTTGCTGCTTTTGTTGGCTGTATTCTTCATTTAATTGTTTCTTTGGTCAAGAAATTGCACATTCATCCCCCCTTCCTTCCCCTCCCCAATAACAAACATGAAAGGTAGCATATATTCTTGAATTGTTACTATTGCTAAGTATGTTATCAAAAAAATTTATTACTGCTAAGTAGACATAATTTGTATCAAGAACAGATTTAGGATTTTAAGTTGGCCGGAATATAAAGGAAAAACTCAAAATAGGTATCCATATAGTTTTGGCTACATGATTTTTTTAATAAATCAAGTGATTTGTTTAAATAATATACATTGATAGTCTTGTAAAATACCACTTAATGGGTTAGAAAAGATAGCTTTAATCCAGTTTTGAGCCAAACTTTGTCTATTTCAAATGAAATAGAAAGAATCCATTTTTATGAAAGAATATCCCACTATTAATTTCTACAAACTACCATTAGGCCAATAACTCTCTCTCTGGTATTTTGTGTAACTGTTGCATACAACATCCCTCTGATGTAGAAGTCGGTTAAACAGATGTGGAGTCTATTAATTAATAAATCATCTCTCACGTAAGCACCCAACCATCAACCTTACCCTTTTATTATTTGGAAAAAAAAATACCCACCTTCACCAACCCAAGCATGAGGGACTATGAAACAAGAACTTCATGAGTGCCATCCCCCTCCCATGTAGCCCATTGCTTTCTGTCTCTAGTAAAGCAGGAACATAGAAACACAAGGACACAATATCCACCACCTCCTTCGTCAAACAAACCAACACCCCTTCAACATTTCACATTTGGATTTCGCATGACACAGTCACATAAATGTGTTATTGAATATATCATTCAATTTTTATGCTCCAATTATTAATTCCTTTAGGACAGGTGCAAATGATCCCTATATTTTTCTCAAACTGGGTCCACTGGCCACGTCTCACACGTTTCAATGTCCAAACAACACACAAAGGAGGTTAGGATAATTGATACAAATTTTGTTGCTTTCTGCGCCATCAATATCTTCATTATCCTTCAGTCGCTTTCTCATCAACCCGTTGCTTTCTGATTAAGCGTGTTGTTAAAACAAATACGAAATTGTTACCTAGGTATCATGTTGGTGCACTGCATGTATTCTTCTATCTAATATTAATTTGGTTTGCTTTCTTCTGTATCCCATTTACTTTTACAAGATTGATAATGAAGCATACAATAAGCATTACATCAATTTCGAAATAGCCACTGTAGAAAATAAAACAAAGACAAAGTTAACAAAAAAATAAGACGTGGTTTCTAGTTTCGGTAGGCCAGCTAATAATTAAAAACCAAGTTGGGTTAACAACCACTCGATCTGGACCAATATTATTCTTATTTTCCACAGATTGAGAGAGAGAGATGCATTGAATTTTGTACAATATATATATATATATATATACAAGAACGGAGCTAGAAATTTTTGTTTGGAGGGTTTTTTTTTTTTTTTTTTTCTTTTGAGAAAGAATTTGTGTTACTAATTTGTTGTCTATACAAACTTTAAGACATATACACAAACACATACATCTATACACACACACACACACACACACAAAAATTTAGTGTCTTTCATAGTGAAATCATTAAAATTAAATGTTTTATAGAGTTAAATTTGTTAGAAAATATGTGAATCATGTTAGGAACATATGTCAATATGTAATTGGGTAGATCTAGAATGTATTTAATACTTTAAGAAATAAGGTTTCAAGTTCAAGTGTTAAACCTATGCAAGTCTGTCTAAGAAACAAGTGAATAAGTGTTGGATTTTAAATCTCGATAACTAGTATCTATTGAGGTTTAAAAAACTATTTTAGCCCGATGCTCGACAGCTGCTCGACAGATAGGGTATCTATTGAGATTTATGAAAATCAGTTTTTCAGAGCTGATTTCACTCCAATCCGTGAATAGATGTTTGATCTTTCTTTTCTCACAACCCTAAACATATATAAGGATTATTTTAAGGGCCAGCACAGATGATGCAACTCAATGCAAAAGTTTGTCACGAAGCATATTGTGAACCGGAGACATATGCTCTAGTTTATCTTTCTATTCAGGAAGTTGTTGTGCTTGTACATTGTAGGTTTTGTAACCAAAGAGGTTTGTGATCTTTATCGTGTTGATGAACTGAAGAATTTTGTAGCCAACATCTTTCTCAAGTTGATGAGTAAACCGCGTACTAGGATCCGAGCATCGAATTGGTTAGTCACATATTGGGAGCCGTGCATTGAAAAGAGAGTTTGTCACTACAGAACAAATCTAATTGAGTATTGGGGTAAGGGTTCAACTGTAGGTTGGTATAAGGTATTGGGATTCCTTTACTTGTAACCGCTTGTAATGATAATAATGAATTCTCGGGAATGATGACCTTAAAATCACCCAGTGGGGTATAGGTTATCCCCATTCGTAAACAAATTACCGTATCAATTTATTTTCCGCTACATTTTAGCTTAGTTGGTGATTTGTTTGTGCTACCACACTTATTGCATGCAAATTGAATTAATTAATTAACTTGGCTAATTAATTGGTTAATTCATCAGAAAGGGTCAATACATTCTTGGTCTATCAAAATTCATTTTTCACCATATTCTATAGTGAAATCCTAAAAATTTTCATTTACAATATAAGTTACTTGATTGTTTACCATTACAAGTAAAAAATTTTCAATTGAACTAATGAAGTGTTTAGACATGAATGATCCAAAACTTTAAGAGATACGAGAACACATTTTACAACAAAAATTGAATTTAAGAAATAATACATTCTCTATAACTATTATGACCAATTAGACAATTTTTCTTAAGAAAATTATTGGACTAACTCAAATAATTGGTGGGGGGAGGGGGGGTGGAGTCCTATTTTTGGGGGTTAAGTTTTAAAATATTAAATATTTCTATATAGTATAAAAATATTTTCAAAAATTTTGGCCCTCCACCCTAACACGTTGCTCCACTCCTGTGTGTGTGTATATATATATATATAAACACATACATATATAAGAGAGAGAGAAAGAGAGAGAGGGGGAAGAGGGGGGGGGGGGGGGGGGCATCCCTATTGATAATCAACAAATTGAAACCAAATATATACATGTCATGGCGAATCTAAGAAAATACTAAACATCTCAATGAGAAACATGGAAAAATTGGAAATCATACTCATAAGTTCAAATCATCCATCCAAAACGTATAGCATTGCCCATCTTAAAAATTTTAGTGTATGAATTTATCTCATTTTCTAAATTTATTTCTTTGCAATGAGTTTACCATGTTGTTTCTTCTAATCTTTCTTATTTTAAATTTGGAATTTTTTTATTTTTTTTTATTTGAGTAATTTTGGCATCTATGGAAGAATTAAGTGATGAGTTAGGAAATCATCCTTGTCTAAACATGGTAATGGACAAGGAAAGGGCCATAAATGAGGCATTTATTACAAGAGCCATTATGATTGAACGAAGTAGAAGGAGCAACGGCTCAGAGGTCTCCATATCTCAACATTAACCATTAAAGGTGTTACCTAGATAAGTAATTAAACCACAATTAATGGCCCCCTAACAGCTAGAAAAATAGAAGCCTATATGAAGCGAATCCAACCTAAGGCAAAGGTATGGTTTTACACACCTATCATCACAGATACTCAATTATTGCTCTCCCTCTCTCTCTCTGCATCTGACTTTGTCATCGGAGGTTCATTGGCTGGCACCACACTATTGACCTATCCGATTTACTTTCTTCTCGCCTTGTAGGCAACCTCGGAACCATCTAGACGATCACAACTACTAAAAAATTTGGCTTTATTAGTTTGGCGTTAGCTGTGGGAACTTCTTTCTTTTAGATCCTAAGGTCAGAAATGTTGCCCTACCTTTGTTGTCATCCAGATGGAATCTAGTGCACAACCAGAGTCAACCACCCTAGCATTGCAAATCCAAGCCCTTTCGGCCAGTGTAGAAGAACTTACAAAGCAAAACCAAGAGATGAGACAGTGGTTGCAAGAGGAAGAAAATCGCTCGCCAAGAACAATCAAGAACAACAGGAATGAAGATAAAGCACAAGACTTGGAAGGTAGCTAGGGAAGGGACGGCTCAAGGAGAATAAAGCGGTCTGACGAGATAGGCAATGACCTCATAAGAAGCATGATGGGGGAAGTGGATGAGCTCAAGAATGCTATGAAGGGAAAAACAATAAAGAACTTGGATGGGATGGTAAGAAGGACTGGCTCACTGTTCACACCAAAGGTCCTAGAATGCCTTTTGCCACCAAAATTCTAACTCCTGCAACTTGAGTCATATAATAGGTTGAAGGACCCACTAGATCATATCACCACCTTCAAATGACCTTAAGCCTACAACAAACCTTGAATGAAATATTGTGCCGATCCTTCTCGACCACCCTCAAGGGAGCAGCTCGAGTATGGTTCAATAAGTTAGAACAATCTTCCATAAACGACTTCGACTAGCTGAGTAGCCTATTTGTGCGCCACTTCATAGGTGGGCAGTGCCAAAAAAGACCAGCGGATCACTTGTTGACAATCAAACAAGGAGAAGGGGAGTTATTAAGATCGTATGTGAAGCAGTTTAATAGAGAAGTGCTGGAAGTGGACAAGGTCAAGGACAAGGTACAATTGACGACGTTCAAAGCTGGGTTAAGGTTCGAAAAATTTGTAGTGGAACTTACAAAGAGCCCTCTAGTATTGATGACAAAGTTGCTGATAAAGGCTCAGAAGTACATGAATGCGGCAGATGCTCTCACCCCGATAGAGGTAGGAGAACCTTGGACATCCAAGGCAGGTGCTTAAGACGACCCAAAAGGGCAAAAGAGGGAAAGAAAAGATTACTCATCCAGCCATGATAGGAACAAGCAAAGGGACAATAAGACTTGAAAAGTGGTAAATTTCACACCCTTGGTAATCCCTATTGCTCAAATCTTGATGCAGATTAAGGACGACCATTAGCTTAGGTGGCTAAAGCCGTTAAGCGTTCACCCAATGCTCGAAACTAGAAAAAGTATTGCCCCTTCCACCAAGACCACGGACATTACACGAATGAGTGCAAAGATCTCAAAGAACAGATAGAAAAATTAATCTAGAAGGAAAAAATGCATAAGTTCATTAGGAGAGACATGTATGGACGGCCAAAGCAGGAGAATCGAACCAAATCAAAAGACAAGCCTAAAGACAATGATAAGCTACAAGAACGTCTAAAGAGTGCCATAAGAGAAATAAGGATGATTAATGGTGGTCTAACAACAAGCTCTTCCAAGTCTCTTAAGAAGTCACAACAGAGACAGGTTAATAGTATCCACAAGATGCAACTGTCGAATCATAGGAAAAAAGAGGTTACAAACATGGTCTTCTCAGAAGAGGACACCAGAAGGGTAAAACAGCCATATGACGACCCCCTAGTCATCATGCTTATGATAGAAGGGTTCAATACTAGAAGAATCTTGGTAGACAATGAAAGCTCCGCCGACCCTTTCAACAGTTCAAAGTAGACTTGAAAAGGCTTCGTCCATTTGAGTCTCCCCTCGTCAGTTTCAGCGGAGATAGGGTGTACCCAAAGGGAATAGTTACCTTAACGATCATAGCTGTCTTATATCCATAGCAGATAATGAGGCAACTCAATTTCCTGGTGGTAGATTGTCCCTTGTCTTACAACATCATCATTAAACGAACAACCCTTAACCACTGAAAAGTAGCGACCTCAACATATTGCCTAAAGGTGAAGAGCAAAGAGGTAAAGAGCCATTTTGGACGAACTTAAAGAAACTTTCGAGACACTAAGATGATACAAAATAAGATTAAGTCCAGCAAAATGTGTGTTTGGAGTCTCTTTAGGAAAATTTCTCAATTTCATGGTATCACAACGAGGAATAGAGGCAATCTTGAAAAGGTAAAAGCCATACTAGAGATGACTTCACCTAGAAACATCAAGGAGGTGCAGAAACTGACGGGAAGAGTGGCAACTCTTAATCATTTCATCTCCAGGCTAAAGTACAAATGTCTCCCCTTTTTCAAGACTCTCAAACAGGCCTTCGCATGGATCGACGGTTGTGAGACAACATTCCAAGAGTTGAAACAAAATTTGAGTAACTCGCTATTATGAAGTCCATCCAAAGAAGGCGAAGACTTATTCCTATACCTGGCTGTTTCCGTCATTGCAATGAGTACAACACTAATCTGGGAAGAATCAAGAATCTAGTGCCCAATGTACTACATCAGTCAAGCCTTCCAGGGGGCGGAGGTGAAATAACCATGTATTAAGAAGATCACTTTTGCTCTAATCATCACATCTAGAAAGCTGTGTCCTTACTTTCAGGCAAATCCAATCCTTGTCATGACTGATCAACCAATCAAGAAAGTGAGGAACAAACCAGAAGTAGCAAGTCGAATGGTGTAGTGGGTAGTCGAGTTAAGCTAGTTTGACATCGAGTACAGACCTCGAACAACCATAAAAGCCTAGGTATTAGCTGACTTCATTGCTGAATTCATCCTGCCCAAAGAGAGCACAGTAAGCGAATCAAAGTTATGGATGATGCAAGCGAACAGGTCGTTAGTAAAGAAAATGGAAGGAGGTTGAGTCATCATCACTTCACTAAAAGGAGACATACTAAGATATGGGTTCCAGCTCCAATTCCCCGACACCAACAATGAATCATAATATGAGGCTATATTGATAGGGCTCAAGATAGCCAAATCTAAAGAAGCCAAAAACGTACTCTTAAAAAGTGACTCCAAATTGGTGATTAGGTAGATCAAAGGAGATTACGAAGTGAAGGAACAGAGAATGCAAAAATACCTGAAGCTGATGAATCAACTAGTTAAGGAGCTAGAATAGGTAGAGCTCATGTAGGTCCCATGAAGTTTGAACTCAGAGGTGAACGAAATGGTGGGACAAGCATCATCAGAGATTAGGGAAAAACCACTAGGAATGAAACTGGAAGTACAGAAGTTCCCCAACATTGAAGAATTCCACACATTTGCTATACAAGGTAACACGAGCTGGATGACCCCCATCACATCTTACCTCAGGGACGGACAGTTTCCATTGGATCCAAATGAAGCAAGGAATATAAAGAAGCGAGCTACCAGATTCACACTTTTGAATGACGTGCTCTACAAAAGGGGATTCTCCCTCCCTTACCTCCGGTGTGTCAAACAAGATGAAGCAAAGTATATTCTAAAAGAGGTTACCACTCAAGGGCAAGGTCTCCAGTATCAAAGATCACTAAAGCAAGTTATTTCTGGCCAATGATGCAAAAGGAAGCAAAAGACTTCGTCAGGAGGTGTGACAAATGCCAGAGGTACGAAAACGTCCAATGGATACCTGGGGAGAAGATGATGGCCATAACCTCCCTATGGCCATTTGAACAGTGGGGGATTGACATAGTGGGCCCCTTTCCCTAAGGTAAAAAATAGGTAAAATTTTTACTTATAGCAATTGATTATTTCACAAAATGGGTAGAAGTAGAAGCTCTGGCAACCATCACAGAAGCAAAAATACAAAACTTTGTTTGAAGGAACATAATTTGCAGGTTCGGTATACGAATGACGATCATATCAGACAGTGGCTACCAATTCGACAACCAAGCCTTCAGATCCTTTTGCTCAAGGCTTGGAATCAAAAACCAATTCTCATCACCTGGACACCTCTAAGCTAATGGACAGACGAAAGTAACTAATCAAACCTTGCTCAAATCAAAGTTCGATTGGAAGGGATAAATGGTACATGGCCTGAAGAACTACCAAGTGTCCTGTGGGCTTATCGAACCACGGCTAGAACCTTAACAGGAGAGACACCATTCAATCTTACCTATGGCACTGAAGCAGTAATTCCCGTTGAAGTAGGAGTCACTAGCATAAGAAGGGAATTTTTCGATAAAGACATCAATGACAACTAGCTAAGGATGAACCTGGACTGCCTTGACGAAATAAGGGATGAAGCGTCCAGAAGGATGGCGAGATACCAACAAAAGATGGCCAGGTACTACAACCAAAGAGTAAAAATCAGGATATTCAGCATAGGAGACCTCGTCTTACGAAGAGTTACACCAGCAACAAAGGATCCAACCCATGGGAAGCTGTGGCCAACCTAGGAAGGCCCCTACCCATGGAATCCATGGATGGTAGAAAACTACCTCGTCCATGGAACATCAAACACCTCAAGAGGTATTATCAGTAGGGATTAAATCTTTTGTAATCATTGACAACTTTTTGTTTGTACTCTAAACAGTTCAATAAAGGAATTATTCAAGTCACAAATTTCCACAAAAGTAGTAACAAATGATGAGGCCAGTGAAATAAATCCACCAACGGATATAAATCACATGAGGCCAGTGATATAAATCCATCAACGGATATAAATCACATGACTATTATGAGGTTATTCATGATATATGTCTTTTATTTTTCTGTTTTGTGAAATCAAGAATTTATTTTGTTTCACTTGTATTTTCCACACATGTGTTTATGTGTTTGTTGAGTGTTTCAGGAATATACAAGTTAATTCAGTCGTGCTGCTATCTACATTGGCAACTAATAGATAGTAGTTAGGTTGAATTGTTTATTGGGCTATTTTGTAACTTTGAGCATTTCTATTTTGTTATGTGTTTTGTCACGGATTGCCAAAGGGGGAGTTTGTTAGGTTCTAAGACTTTGGGATCTAAATGTATTAAAGCTTTAATGTGTAATGTTGGCAAACCATTATCAAAATTTAGAGTCTAGATTTAGGTTTCTCAAAGTGTGTTTATTTGTAAAGTTGGAATCAAGTGTACTGCAGGGCTCGATCGATCGAAAACTAGACTTGATCGATCGAAGCTCGTGCATATTATTTTTTCTATAGAATTTCCAACTCAACCCAAGCTCATATGACATGCAAGGTTTTATGTTTTGCTTCAAGTATAAAATGAAAAACCCTAGCCACGTTTTTAGAGGTTGTTGATATGTTGTGTGTGTGAATCTTCTGTGAGATCTAGAGGTGTTTACCTTCATACACACTTAGGGTTATCAAGATCAAGATTGACGTCAAGAACTTAATGATCACTTCGGTTGCTGTTCCAAGAGTTTAAAGAAAACACAAGTGGGAGTACTTGCGATTGTTGTGGATCAAAGAAAGAAGTAGTCTATTGACTTGGAGCTGTCACGTGGTCGTGGTAGTAAGTTTTCTACACGATATAGCAATAGGATGTTAGTGGTCTAAGTCTTATTGTAAAACTTCAATTATTTCATAGTGGATCTTTTTTACCTTAAGGATAGCTAGGTTAAATCCTCCCTAGGTTTTTTACCGGTTTGGTTTTCCTGGGTTATCATATTGTTGTATTATTTAGTTTTCTACAATGTTCACATGATAAAATTTGAATGTGTTTAACCTAGATCTTATTAATGAACTTGTTAATCAACTTGACTTAATATTAGGTTAAACAACTTGTGTTTTAAGGGGTCTAAAAACGTACAATTTACTAGTGGATTATTTTGGCTTGAAGGGTTGCAAAGAGGTTTTTACGCCGAGTTCTTTGATTTTCTCTTAGATAACACACCGTGTGTTATCTTGGTTTTGATATTCTTTTCCTTGCTGCTCTTTACATTATAGCATTACATCTTTATGTTCATCCATGCAATTGTTGAATGCTTTGGTTAATTAATTGGCTAATTATGTATATTCTGCTTTAATTGTATTTAGCTTAAAATCAATTTAACCATAATTAAAATTTAGAGGTCTTAACTAGTTCTAGCATTTAGACCAGTAAACTTTCAGATAATATGTTAACTTTTGGCATAAGAAACCATTACTCCGTTATTTATATTGTTGTGGCCAATCTTTGATTATTTTTGCTTATTTCAAAATGGTATCAAAGTGTAGGCAGGGGATTAGTTTCCTTAGGAGTTATCCTTAAGCCCCACTATCATGGACAAGCCTCAATCACCTCCTATAACTAAAGAAGGCTTCGGTTGTTTAAGTTATGATGTATGTGGTGATCATCAGGCTTTACTTATTTAGTGCATGTGCTTACTTTTTTTTGTTTTTTTTTTTTTCTACATTGCATCATTTTTTTTCCCTTTTACATTTTTGTATTATTATCATATACGCCAATATATAAAAATATGACCCTTGTATAATCTAGCAATTATAGCTTTTCTATGAATTAAAGGGTTACTTTTATTGTATAGAGTTATATATAATGCTTTGTCACAAAATTTCTAAAAAGGGAGATTGCTAATATTTAGATCTTAAGTTGGCTAATTCTTACGTCAAAACATGTGTGATGAAGGTTGTAATTGATGCAAAGTTAAATGGAAAAAGCATGGAGTCAATTTTCTATTGAAGGTCATGGGTTAAAGATAACTCGATCAAGCAAAATTGTGCCTTGCTTATGCAAAAATCCAAGTTAAGCAAATTAACTTTCATTGGCTAATCACTTGACACTCATTTGAGCGACAATATGTAAAACAGTAACTAAGTTTGATGCACTGGTTTTTTTAACCTAACATTTTCCTATATAAACACAACCCTTGTTGAACAATTTTCGTTGGGAGAGTTAGCTGCTTTTGTTAAGAATATAAAGTGAGAGAGAGAAAGACTGAATAGTCTGTATATTGATGTATATTTTGTGTGAATAACATTGTACAATAGAGAGCCTTATATAGGCTAAGTATGTGTGAAGTACAAGTAATATAAATATACTACAAGTATAGTATACTAGGATAAGCCCGATGAGCTAGACTAAACTAAGCTATATACTAACATCCCCCCTCAAACTTGAGATGGCAAGGAGGAAGCCAATTGGAGTTTGGATATCATATCTTGAAGATGACCAGGTGAGTGAGTTTTGGTGAAGATATCAACAGGTTGGTCGGCAGAGGAGATGGAGAATAAGTGGAGATTGCCTCTCTTGAGATTCTAACGAGTGATGTGGCAGTCGATCTCAATGAGCTTGGTGCATTCATGGAAGACATTGTTATGAGGAATATAGATAGCACTACGATTATCACAATAAAGAGGAGTGGAAGTGGGCTGTGGAGCATCCATGTCAGCCAAGAGCCATCAAAGCCAGACAAGCTCGCAGCTGGTGTCAGCAAAAGCATGATACTCAACCTCAGTACTAGAACGAGAAACCACGTCCTGCTTCTTGCTATGCCATGAGACAAGAGAAGTACCTAACAGGAAACAAAAATCTGTGATGGAGCATCAATCAATCAGATCACCTACCTAATTCGCATTTGAATAACATGGAGCTCGAGAGAAGATCGAGAGGAGTAGTGAAGATCATGGTAAAGTGTGCCCTTGACGTATCGAAGAATTCGAAGAACAACAACATAATAGACAGAACAAGGGGCATCCATGAACTTACTAACCATACTCACAACATGTGAAATATCCAAGTGAGTAATAGTGAGATAGATTAGACTACCAACCAGCTGACGATAACGAGTAGCATCTGATATTGGTTCACCATCCAAGAGTGTAAGCTTGGCATTGCATTCCAAGAGAGTGGAAACAGTTTTGTTGTCTATGATATCATCCTTGGAGAGAACGTCAGAAGCATATTTAGCTTGGGAAAGATAGTATCTATAAGAGGATGAGGTAACCTCAAGCCCAAGAAAATAGTTGAGAGTGCCCAAATCTTTCATCTCAAAATGTTGACTAAGGAAGTGCTGAAGAAAGTGGATATTTGCAAAATCATCTCTAGTAATAATCATGTCATCAACATAAAGAAGAATAAGAGTGATACCAGTAGAGGATTTTCAAATGAAAAGAGTAGTGTCACGAGGACTTGAAGTGAAACCTTGCTGAGCAACAATTGAGCTAAACTTTTCAAACCAAACCCGAAGAGCCTACTTGAGGCCGTAAAGAGCACGATGAAGGTGACAAACTTGACGGCTTGAGTAAGTATAGCCACGAGGTGGTTGCATGTACACTTTTTCTTGGAGGTCTCCATTGAGAAAAGCATTCTTTATATCCATCTGATAAAAAGGCCAATGGTGAATGGCAACCACAACAATGAGACATCTAACAGATGTAATGCAAGTAACGGGAGCAAAAGTTTCCTCATAGTCAATGCCATATTCTTGAGTAAAGCCTTTGGCAACGAGGCGAGCCTTGTACCATTTAAAAGATCAATCAGCCTTGGTCTTGATCTCGTAAACCCATATACAATCTACTACAGACTAACTAAAGCAAGAGCAAAAGAGTAATGATAATTAGTGAGATAAGGAGGAGGAATGCTTACTCGAGTAAAGCAACAAAGGTCAAGACTAACAAGAGGCTCAAGGGACGGTGGTGCCATAGGATCCAAGATAGGCAAATCATGTGCTAGGGAAAAAACCGGAGATGAGTTGTTTGGAGAGGTAGTCGATGTTGAAGAATCCTCTACAAATTCAAGATACAAAGGGAGGAAAAAATCAGTAAAAATGGGAGACTCTGAGAAAAAGGACACAGGAAACTATTGAAGACTCATGAAAGGACAATATTCGCAAAACTCGACATGATGAGAGACACAAAGGCGATGAGTGATGGGATCATAATAGCTAAAACCCTTTTGGGATACACCATAGCCAAGGAAGCAACAAAGAAGAGTATGAGGCTGGAGCTTTGTTCATTCATGAGGAGGAAGAGAGACAAAACAAGCACAACCAAAAACACGAAGAGATAAGTAGTTAGGGGTTTGACCATAAAAGAGCTTAAAGGGTGATTTGTTGTGTGTGGTCGGTGAAGGAACACGATTAATGGTGTAAAAAAAAAAAATGAGTGCTGCCTCACCCCAAAAGCGCTCAGGAATAGAGGCAGAAATGAGAAGGATACGGATAACATCAAGAATATGATGGTGTTTTCGTTCCACACGACCATTTTGTTGACAAGTGTAAGGACAAGACCAGTGAGGGAGAGTACCTTTGCTCTCTAAAAAGGACAAGAAAGATTTATCATTATATTCTTGAGCATTATTTGACCGAAAGATCTTAACAGTGCGATTGAATTGTGTTTCAATCATTTTATGAAATGCTTGGTAAATGGACACAAGTTCAGACCCATGGTGAAGCAGATAAATCCAAGTATATCGAGAAAAATCATCCACAAATATGACAAATTATTGAGATCCCCTCTCAGTGGGAACCGATGCCAGATCCCAAATATCAGAATGTATAAGATCAAAAGGTGCAGAAGAAAAATAGTCACTATTATTAAAGGGCAATTTTGTTTGTCTTCCAAAATGGCAAGAAGTACAATCAAATTTTGGATACTGAATTGAACCTAAATGACCTTGAGAAGCTAACAACTGAAGATGAGATAAAGATGTATGATTAAGACAAGCATGCCACAAATCAAGCTAGAGGGTGGTAGTAGTAGCAGCAACAGAAACAACTTGTAAAGGAATTTTCAAGTCATGAACCTCAAACATACGTCTAACCTTACGACCTGTTCCAAGAACTTGACCCATCCGGGAATCCTGCACATCCACACCATGATTAGTAAATAGAATATCTACTCCTAAATTATAGAATTGACCAACAGAAAGCAAATTGAGGGACAATTTTGGAATTTGAAAATTGTCACTAAGGGATAAACTAGGAGTAGAGATAGGATGTGCTAAGGGTGCCTTATCAAAGAATTATGATTCATTAGGAGTCATATGGTTACAACATGTAGTATCAAAAAACCAAGAATGGTGACCTGAAGTGATAGAAATGGCAGTGGAAGTTCGGGATTAAACCTGTTGAACTACTACCTTAATATCGGTTGTAGTAAGTGAGGAAGCCAAAGATGGACCTACAGGAACCGATAGATCTAAAGGACACATAGTAGTTGCTCGAGGAGAAGGAGCTTTATTCTACTCTGACATGAATTTCTGCAGTTTATGACAAACAGAGATATCATGGCCCTTGGCACGGCAAAACTCGTAGCAAGTACCTTTCGAAGACTGGGAGGAAGGATGCCTAGAGGTTAATCATGGAGGGGCAGTGATTGCACCAATGATTCTTCTCAAAGATGAGCTCCTTTACTACAGCATCAAGAGAAAGAGTAGGAGACCGGCTAAGCAGAGAAGCCCTAATAGGCTCAAAATCCTCACGTAAACCCATCATAAAATGCATAAATCGATGACAGTCCCAATATTTGACAAAGAGCTCAATGTCCTCAGGACTCTGTAATGGAGGATCTGTGGCATAAAGTTGTTCCCACATAGAAAAAGTCTGAAAATAATAATCAAAAATAGATTGACATGTCTCTTGGTGCATTTGATAAAGCTTTGATTCAATGTGAAACTCTAGGCTTGAATCATTAGTGCAATTGTAGCGATTGGACAGAAATATCCAAGCAGTTGCAGCAATACCAAGATAAGGAAGAAGACTATGAATGGAAGGTAAAGGTATTGATAAACCAAGACAAGATCTTACTCTGAATACTTTCTCATTCCTCTAGGCATGCTTCATAATCATCCTCTGCAACAGTAGTCTTGGAAACATCAGCATTAGTTGTAGCTTTGGACTTAGGTATTGGCACTAGCTTGGGAATCGAACCAGTTACATAATGCCATAGTTTGTGACCCTTGAGAAAGACAGTCATATTTTGAGACCATGCATGATAAGTAGTAGGACCATCTAGGATAATAGTGATAGGATGTACAATGTCTCATTTGTTTTCTTGAGCCATAATGAAGCAAATGACCAAAAAGAGGGATTTAGGGACCTCAAATGAAGAAATAGAACCCAAAAACGGAATCTACACAAAAAACTGAGCAAGATAGGCCCTGTTGAAAAATTTTAACTTTGGTCAAAAAGTCAAAGAAAAAATTAACAATCAACAGTGCTGATCAACAGTCAGAAGTTAACAATCAACGGTCAGAAGGCAACTGTTGATGTAGGCAAACGACGCAATATAGTAACATGGCAGGATGACGTTACCCTAGGGCTGACGTGGCTTCACATGGACTAAATCAGGCGTGTGGCATAACATGAAGCACGTGGTAGCGCAATACTGGTGCGTGAGAGGTTTTGGTGGCGCGTGGTAGCATGTGAGGTGCGTGTTTGAATCGCAGAAACTTTTGGCAGCGCATGTAGGTGCGTAACAACTCGGACTAAGATGTTTTCGGCTGGGTTTTGCTCAAGATAGTTTGATCTATCAATTCGCGGCCTTGGTTCAATGATTTGATAAGAGAACAGATTGGATCCGAGGATTGTAGTGGCTTGACGGTGGTGACTCACTTCTAACAGTTGTTACTGGATGAAGGTGAAGGCAGCGGAAAAATATTGGAGATGACCACAGATACCAAAAAATCAGAGTAATGGCTTTAATACCATGTTAAAAATATAAAGTGAGAGAGAGAAAGACTAAACAGCTTGTATATTGATGTATATTCTGTGTGAATAACACTGTACAATAGAGAGCCTTATATAGGCTAAGTATGTGTGAAGTACAAGTAATATGAGTGTATTGGGCTAAACCCAATAGGCTAGACTAAACTAAGCTATATACTAATAGCTCTAAGTGTATTGAGAGAGCTTTAATTCCTTAAGCCTAAAAATTAAAAAATAAAATAAAATAAAACCTCTCCTTTGCTCAGAACAATTCAGGTTATATTGATTGGTTGCCTTTAGAATAAAATATCAAATCAAGTAGGCTTGAATGAAAGCAATGCAAATTAAAGTGACGCATATCTTGAATTTTGTTTCTAATTTAAAGTCATCTAGAAACTCATATTGACCTTTTATTACTCACATTATAGATAGCTTTTTAGTTACACTAGGTGACTTTAGGACTTTATATAGGAATTCTTGGACATTATCATGTTAATCTTCTAAAACGCCTTGAAGAACCTAGCAATTAATATCCCATCTTTAATTTTGTCCAAGTCAAGCCAAAATGTCATAAAGTTGTGGCTAAAACTTTCACCTTCTAATTAGCTTAATTATTAAAGTCTTTTATAGCCAAATAAAGGATCTGATAAAGTCTCAATCATAATAGAGTAGTCATCATAGGTTGGAATTATATCATATTTAAACTAATAAATAAATCTCTACCAGCCCCAACTCTTTAGAATTTTTTTTTTTTTTTTTTTTTTTTTTTTTTTTTTTTTGAGAATCAAAACTGTGAAACTTCATTAAGGTAGGCTCTCAAGATCAGCCAAAAATACAGATTCAAGGTCTGGTCGTATTTCTTCCATCCAGACAGACATACTAGGAGGTATAATTGCTCTTTTTGCTAATGGATGTGCTAACTGGTTACAATGTCTCCTGACAAAAGATATATTTGCTTTTGAGAAGTGAGACAACAAAAAAAGAATATCAGTTGCAATGTTTCTGTAGTGGGTCAGCTTGCTGCCTCCATTCATCATGTTCTTTATAAGGAGCTCAGAGTCACCTTCAAGTACCATATCGTCAAAGCCAAGTTCCAAAGAAAATTCTAAAGCTCTTCTAGCCGCCAGCGCTTCCACCTCGATAACTGATGTTGGTAGAGGTATTTGTTGAGTCAAAGACTCCATAATCAGCCCAGCATTATTTCGGATTACCACACCAATCCCAACACTATCTTTGTCTGCAAATACCGTGTTGTCAAAGTTCATCTTGAACCCGTTAGCAACAGGTGCTGTCCAATGAGATGTTGCTCGTCCATGGGGGTGCGAAGTTCACTCGTTGGTAGTTTCAGACCCCGTCAATCGTTCCTGGGCAAACTCCAAAACTTTGTCAAGTGGTAAGGTAGATTTGCCGAGTCATAGATTGTTGCGCCTATTCCAACGTGTCCAAATAACTGCTACAAACAGCTCCGACACTTTGTTTCCAGCAAAAATGAAATTAAACACGTCAATAAAAGAGGAGCACGCATGGAGCGTGCCATGGTTCCACTATGGCTGTGTGCACCATAAAGGCTTTAAGTTTGGAAAGTGCAGCAAGGCATGCACAACATCTTCTTGGTGCATTTTACACCTATCACAGGTGGCTGTGGTGATGATTTTATGGTGGACCAGGTTAATTTTAGTGGGTAGAGAGTCTTTGCAAGCTCTCCAGGCCAGATGCTTCACTTTGTTCGGAACATTGAGACCCCAAATCTTCTTCCACAATGGCTTCAAGGCTTCATTCTCAGATGGACCAGGTTGCTTACCAAGATACTCTTCATACAAAAATTTGTACCCGGATTTAACAGTGTAGATACCATCGAGGTTAAAGGGCCAAATCAAAACATCCTCTTGAATCAGTCTACAGAGGGGGATATTTTTTATGATACTCACTTCAAAAGGATAGAAGCTTTTCTCTAAAACATCTTCCCTCCATACTTTCTGCTCTTGGTCTATTAGATCACTGACAAAGGTAATGGTGTTGTCCTCAATCTGTGGTGACAAAAGCTTCGGGTTAGCTTTGATTGGCAGCCAGTTATCTCCCCAGATGTGAACTGAGTTCCCCGAACCAATTCTCCACCTACTCCCCCATTTAATTACATCTCTTCCCCGCATAATACTCCGCCATGCGTAAGAAGCATCTGCAGGTATTTTGGCCTCCATCACCGATGTACTGGGAAAGAATTTGGCTTTAAAAACACGGTAGAATAAGGAGTTTGTGTCATGAAGCAACCTCCATGTGTGTTTTGCCAAAAGTGCATCATTAAAAATGGAGAGATTTTTAAAACCCGTACCACCTTGAGATTTAGGCTTACACAAGTCTTGCCACTTAACCCAATGAACCTTCCTATTATCACCCCTTTAACCCCAAAAAAATTTGCATATCATCATTTCAATGTTATGGCAAAGTGTTAAAGGGAGCTTAAAGCAAGCCATGGTATAGGTAGGGAGGGCTTGTGCAACGGCCTTAACAAGGATCTCCTTACCTACTTGGTTAAGGAGTTTTGCTTCCTAACCTTGAATCTTTTTCCACACCCTTTGTTTGATGTATGTGAAGCTTTCCTTTTTATTACGTCCAACAAGAGAAGGGAGACCTAGGTATTTCTCATACTATTGGACCACCGGAACCCTAAGCATCTCCTTTATAGCCAATTGGGTTTCTTCGGAAGTTGATTTACTAAAGAAAATGGTGGTCTTTGCTCTATTAATTTGCTTCCCTGTTGCCCTCTCATATTGAGCCAAAATATTGAGCAAGCTTTGGCATTCCTCTATCTTGGCCCTGCAAAAGACGAGGCTATCATCTACAAAAAGGAGGTGCATTAGTTTAGGCCCATTACGACAAAGTAAGACCCCTCGAATATCTCCATTATTGGCTTCACTTCTAATTAACCCATGTAAACCCTCAGTACACATGAGGAAAAGGTAAGGAGACAGTGGGTCGCCTTGCCTTTAAGCTCTTGATGGAGTGATGTGACCATGGGGCTCCCCATTAATCAAGACCAAATATGAGGTTGTGGTGATGCATGCCATCATGAGTTTCACCCACCTATCATGGAAACCCAACTGCACCAAAACTTTCTCCATATATGCCCACTCCACCCTATCGTAAGCCTTGCTCATGTCGAGCTTCAAAGCCATAAAGCCCGACTTACCCTTAGTATGGTTCCTCATGTAATGCAGAGTTTCAAAAGCCACCAAAATATTATCTGATATCAGCCGTTCAGACATAAAAGCACTTTGGTGCTCTGAGATAAGCTGAGGCAAAACATCTTGCAAACGGTTTGTTAGAACTTTAGTAAAAATTCTATATAACACATTACTCAAACTTATGGGTCTAAATTCTGACACATATTTCAGGTCCTTCACTTTTGGGATCAAAGTAATAAAAGAATGGCAGAGTGCAGGAGGTAAAACAACCAAATTTAAATAATGTAAGATAGAATGTGACACATCAGAACCAAGCAAAGACCAATAACTTTGATAAAATAGAGGGGGCATACCATCTGGGCTGGGTGCTTTCAAAGGGGCCATTTGTTTCAAGGCAACTTCCACTTCTTCAATTGTGAAATCAGCGACAAGCTTTTCATTCATTTCATTTGTCACCACTTGAGGAATTAAGTCTACCACCTCCTCAAAATTGCTAGGATTAGCCGAAGTGAAGAGGTTTTGGTAGAAGTCCACAATAGTGTCATTTACTTGAGCTTGCTGAGTGCACCATCTGCCTGTAGCATCATATAATTATGTAATATAATTTCTTCGTCTTCTTTGAGATGCTTTGCTATGGAAAAATCTAGTATTACGGTCTCCATCCTTGAGCCACATAACCTCAGATCTTTGTCTCTACATTTTGGCTTCTTTATCGAGTAGTACATTCACCTCACCTTTCAACCATTTCATGCGTCTAGTGTCTCCAATCCAAACAACCCTCTGTTCTGCCTCCTTCAATTGCTTTTTTTTTTTCCTGCTCTAATTCTTTTCGGACACAGCCAAAACTCTTCCTACTCCAACGGGTTAGCTTCTGTCCACATCTATCAATCTTTTTTAACACCCTTGTATCCCATGGTTCAAAAGAATTCTCACTCCAAACAGCCTCAATTGTCTTATTACAATCTTTATCCCTCATCCACATGTGTTCGAAACGAAAAGGTTTTTGGAAGCTACAATCCATACCTTCAGGTGAGATACACAGAGCCTTATGATCAAAAGCGATTCCGTCTAACTGCAACACTTTCATACCTGGGAACATTAAGAACCATTCATTGGTGGCCATGGCACGGTCAAGCCTCTCCCAAACTATAAACTCAGCAAAGTGTTTGTGCCATGTAAAGTGAAAGCCCCCGAAACCTAAGTCCATGAAACTACATTCATCAAGAGCATCCTGAAACAATTGCATTTGATGGAGAGGTCTTGGCCGGCCTCCCTTTTTTTTAGATTGTCTCGTAATCTCATTAAAGTCGTCAGCGCACAATCATGAGGTTGACCCCCTAGTTTTCAAATTTCTCAATTTTGTCCAAGCCTCATGTCTCTTAGAAGTATCAGGTTCCCCGTAGAATCCAGTAAATCGCCACTCCATCTCAGTGTTTTTATTGATTATGGTGTCAACGTGGTTCTTGGAGTAAGTTTCAATCTCCAAGGGAAAACCTTCTTTCCAAAAAATTGCCAAACCACCCCCTTTATTAATCTAGGGAACTTCAAATAAATTTTTGAATTGAATCCTTCATTGAACTTGTTCTAGCCTAGCTTTGTCTGTCCATGTTTCGGCTAAAAACATGACAGAGAGATCTTTTGCCCACACCCAACCTGCAAGTTGGTCTTCAGTACGTAGGTTCTCAAGCCCACGACAGTTCCAAACTAAGAGACTCATTGCTTCTAGCAGGGCTGGACCCCAGCCTCTGCCAAAATCTGTATTTGTTCTTCATTAACCTGTGAAACCACGGATCTCCGTTTTGGTAACTCAAATTGGTGTATGTCATCAGGTAAAGCCCTTTTTGTGCCACATGTCGTAACCTGGCACATTTTCTATTCCACCTCAGCCTTGAGAATACGTTTCCAAGTTGGTCTACCTATAGCATTTGATGAGGGTGGGGTCAGGTTGGGAATAACTGCTGAAGGTGGGGTCGGGTTAGAAACAACTGGTGTGGTTAGAGTGTTTGGGATGGAAAGGATAGAGGTATGATGTGGAATATGAGGTTTGGAAATATCTGGTGATGGTGGGGTTAGGTTTGGAACATTTGTTGCAGTTAAAGTGTTTGGTTTGGTCTGGTTAGAGGTATGAAGTGGGTTATGAGGTGTGGACATATTTGTGGTACGTGTAGCAGTTAATAAGGTCTTGGGATTATTTGTATCAGTTTTGGTGTCATTTTTTGATGAGGGTAAATCAAATTTCCTGAGTTCACGATCTATTTCCTCAATGAATTTTTCAAAAGAATCTTTAGGTATTAATGAAGGCACTAAACACAGGTTTAAATGCGGATGGTCAATGTTGAGTTGTTTTGGAAGGAAAGTATCGTCAATGTTTGTAACGGGTGGAGGGTTACCGTGATTGTCGCTTACCATATTGGGCTTGACCGTGTTAGGCGGTTCTCTAGCTGTCGCCGTCAATGTCTCATCGGTCTTCCTCTGTTCTGGTATAGTGGCTTTCTTCTTAGCATAGAACCCCGGGACAAACACCACCGTTTTGTGATTCCTAATCATTGGCGCAACCCTTATCCATGGTCCAAACTCCCTGTCTGCTTCTTCCAGCGTGCCTTCACTGTCAATCCATCGCTCACAATCTCTATCACTATGTGTGAGGCAACCACACCAATAACAAATGTTAGGGAGTCGTTCGTACCTAAAAGAGACCCACAACTCTTTATCGTCATCCAGAGTAATGACCCTTCCCCAGCACAAAGGTTGTGATATATCTACCAAAACTCTAACCTGCATAAAACCCCCACACTCCTCTGTTTTCAAGTTTGGTTGATTCTGCACTACACCCATTGTCTTGCATAAACCTTCGGCCACTGTTTGATTCATGAACTTCATTGGTATTCCATGCACTTGAACCCAAAACAGAGTGAGATTGAAGTCCATCTGTTGCACGCCGCTTACTCCATTATATCTGCATAGCACCATAAGGTTCTTGTCAAAACTCCATGGTTCGTTTGCAAGTATATTGTCCACTTCGGTTTTATTGTCGAAAGTAAATAGAACCACATGATTCCCAAGGTGCTTAATTTTAAAACCATTTTTGGATCACCACAAGGGAGTAAAGGTGGCTGCAATGGCGTCAATGTTCAAAGCTCGCTTTGTGAGGAACTTTGCAGCAATGATGAAAATAGAGGTGGCCATGTCATTGTGTAATCTGAACTTGAGGCCCTCCCTGTGTGAGATGGTCAAGCCATTCCATTGTTTTGTGAGATCTTCCATTAGAGGCAAAAGAGCGTTTCCCAAAGCCCCAGAGAAAAAAACCTACTAGCCTTAGAGTAACCCTATTATGCTAAGGAAACCTAAAATCTCCTCGTGAAAGGGACTGCTATTCTACTATCTAGAGAGACTTGGAGAACCCAACCTTCCTACGGCAGAGAAACCTTTTCTAAACAAACAAACAAAAATATATATATATATATATATATTTTAGAAAAATATTTTGTTTGTTTGTTTAGACTCCTGTAAACTTAAATTGTTTAATCTAATTAATTAACCAAGTTTTTACTTAACTTTATTATGTAGATCTAGGTTAAACAATAATAATCATATCACTTAAAGCAGAATAGTAAATAAGACAAGCGATATGATGACCCAGGAATACCAATGAAACTATCTAGTTTCTAGGTAAAAAACCTGGGGAGGATTTAGCCTAAACAATCCACAAGGAAAAAAAAAAA
The DNA here is from genome assembly GCA_030445155.1 of Quercus variabilis. Taxonomy (NCBI): domain Eukaryota; kingdom Viridiplantae; phylum Streptophyta; class Magnoliopsida; order Fagales; family Fagaceae; genus Quercus; species Quercus variabilis. The sequence continues at coordinate 7,666,831 of CP129451.1, forward strand.
TCACTAAATAGAATGGAAGTGTTTACAATAGATTTTCCCCTACATCTAATGCTACCTCTTGTAGTACTTATTCACGTGACCCCACGCAACTCCCACAGACTCTTCCTTCTGAATTTGTTGCACACAAACACTCCAGTTTGTAACTTTGAGATCCCACTCAAATTTTTAGATCATCAACACCAATTGATCTTATATGCAACAACTTATCTCCACTGATGCTTGTGTTTGGATTTTTTTTCCAGTAGATGCTTGTTGAGTTAGAAGGTTATAAAACTTCATAGATCTCATAGGAGTAACTCACAAGACTTCATAAGGCTTCTGAAATGTGAATTAGGTTTTCCTTTTATGCCTTGCGGTGTTGGACTCAAACCCTAAACGTTTCGTGGGCTTTCAGGCCTGATTTAAAATCTGTAGAAATCGTAGTTCGATTGGTCAAAGGTCTCTCTCAATCAATCGAGCCTTGCAGTTTCTGAATTCTTCTTTCTGTAGCTTAACTGTTCTTGAATCTTGACTTGAATCAACTTGAGCAATGTCTAACACTATTCTAAGACATAAATATCTTATACTAGACATGTTTTTGTACTCAATTTGCCAACATATATAAAATTGGAAACTGAACATTTAATCTTAAATATTTGGAACCTAACATATTTTAAAATTTTAAATGAAATAAGGAAAAATTTTGATTACAAACTTTGTTATAGTCAATGACTATAATTCCCAACAAAGAAATTAACATGTCTATATATTTTAATAATTTAACCATTTGATTGTATGTTCTTTATGTCATTAATAAGCATATCAAATTTTGTGTCAATCGGATATTATTTACTATTCGAACCGTAAACTTGTTTTTTATGAATAATTTTAGACTACATAAATTTGAAATGTAAACATTTTATTGATGTCATAGCTATTAATCTTTGATTTTCTTAAAATTTTGCAAGCATGGAGCATAAAAGAAGAAAATGTAATCCAATGGTGGATTTGTTAAAATTCACATCCAATAAAATTATAGAGTTGAATTATAGTCATTAACTACAACAAAGTTTGTACCCAAACTTTGTCCACGAAGTAAAAAAAACAAAATTGCTTATTTTAGCTTCAGTTGATTAAAGAGTGATTGTTTGAACCACGTAGGGACCGAGTGACTGGATGCGATCGATCACAATCAATTACCATTTTTCTTCCTCAAATCTTTCAACCATAATTTTAATTTTTAATAGAGATGCAGTGTATGTTTTAGAAAACTGGTCATACATCAACTTACATTGCTATCACCAGCACATTTGAAAAGAAGCATAAAATTCATTAAAATCTGACTTGTGGGGTTTGATACACCCACACCCTCCCCTCTTTTCTTCATATACTTTTCTTTCTTATTTCCACTAGTCTAAATCATCTGGGGCCAATAACATCAGCAATTTAATTATTGTTGCTTGATGTTATCAGAAGTCAACATGCATGAACACATGGTTGTTTTACATTGCCAAAAAGATTTCCCTAGTTGCATAGTCATGTGCTTCAGCATCAATAGTCCAAGGACAACTCAAATATCATGCATGTAATATTGACAAAAACTAAAGGAAGACGCGAAACCCACAAAGGACATGAAATTGTACACATGATGTGATGAAAGAGAGCAATAATTTTAATTTTTCTTTTTGAGGAAAAAAAAAAAAAAGAAATGTTGAATTAGTGTCCAAATGTAATCATTGTACAAGACATGATATTTATAGGAACAATTCTAGCCTTATCCTTTTCTAACTGAGGTAGGATTGTTTTATTGAATAAAGTGTAAAATACACCTAAAATTGGGGTCATTTTGATTTTTTTCTTTCAGATTCAAAATTTTTTATCAGCTCCCTTAACGCTGAGATTTGTTTTAATTGACAGCCTTCCATATATGGTCGTATTGATTTGTTCAAGTGAAACCTATGCCTACCATATGTGCTAATTGATCCAATTAAAACATGGCAAGTGAATTTGACTATTCCATGTAATTAATAAACATAAAAACTTTGAAAGAAATCCTTAAATCTAATGAAATAAATTAAAAATATATTTCTTTTTATCATTTTCTCATATTAACATGATGAACAAACTCTTATTATTCTTCCCCAATATTATCTAACATGATAAACAAACTCTTATTGTTCTTCACCAATATTATCTCCCAAACAGTTTCAGAACTGGAACCTAAAAATAGGATATTTAATATATATATATATATATATATATATATAACATATATATATATATATATATGAGATTTAAATAGGAATTTAAATCTCATATTAAGAAAATCAAGAATTAGACAAAAGCAAAACAACAGGAACAACAAAACCCTTAACTTTTTCTCTTCTTTACGTCAAGATCTGGGTTTGGGTTGACTAAAAAAAATGGGTTTGGATACAAATGTCTACTCCCCCCGCGTCACAAAACAAAATATATATGTTAGGGAACTTTTAGACCCCAATTAATTTTACTGTGGAAATAATGAACTTGTTAAACTAATCAGTTATAAATCTAATTCATTATCATGTTAATTATCACAGAGAAACATATACCATTGGAAACAACATATAGTTATACATGCAAAAATCAATGGAACAACTATCCCATAGTAAAAACCACTATGATGACTTAACTTTCTCCCAAAGGCAAAACAAATCCACTAATAGAAGTGAAGTTTTAGGAATAGAATAATCATATTCTAGCTTGCTACAACCTATAGTATTTATTGAGGTTACCTAACACAACTTCAAATACATAAACTCTTCTATAGTGGACTTTGTTGAACATGAACCAACAGCTCACAACTTCAAATACCCAAATGAAGATTTGTTCTCCATACAAAACCCTAAGATGGTTTTATGACTTCAAACTAGATTTGCACTATAGCAACAACAACACTATGGAAGATGGTTTTTATTATGCTTATGAACTTACGGGATGAATAGGTGGAGGCTATGATTTGCACTATAGCAAAACTAAGAGTTTCTACATTTACAACCTATGTAAAATTTGTACTTAATGGGTTCTTATATAGAAACTCCAATTAGAGTTACATAAACCCACATGTATAATGTAGACACCGTATTTTGTTCACTTTCGATTTGCGTGCAGAATCTCAAAAATTCCAAAAATATTATCTTTTCTCCATAGTGCCACGGAAACATCTAGATTGACATGGCACAACCCGTTCGGGCATCGGAGCACTCAAAGAGCAATTTCAGGTCAAATTGACCAAAATACCCCTAGTCAACCCTAGGTTAAACGAAAGTTAAAGTCGGTCAAAATCATTTCAAAACAATATTTTCAAGTTTCTATGTCAAACTCGAGCTACTCGGTGATTTTTGTCAACTTTGACCAAGTTTGACATAACGTTGACTTTTAGGGGCATTGTAAACCCTAATTTTGATTTGACCGTCAAAACAGGTTGGAACTAATGCCATTGTGAAGATTATAAAATTCCCTTTCCAACGACTATTCATGGGTTGAAATCGAAGTTACAACAGTTGAGATATCCAAAAAACTATGAAAAGCGCATTAGCATGCTTCCCAAGGCCATAACTTTTTATCCGATTGTTGGATTTTTTAGTTTCTTTAATGTTATGGAAACTAGACATCCAGAGCTTTCTAGAGACACCGATTCAACTCAATTTGAGTCTAGAAAGACCTTTAAATATTCGTCTGAAGTATAACAAAAAAAAAAAAAAAAAACTAGAACTATTGATATCAACAGGGGATGGCCGGCAGCCATACAAGGTGCACCGAAAGCCGAAAGGTTAGTTTTTCACTATAAAAGCTTCCAGGCCCCTCATTTTTCCAAAAGAAAAAAAGAAAAAGATTTTGTCAGATTCTCTCTCTCCCCTCTCTAATTTCTCTCTTAAACACATCCCAAACACCACCAAATACCCTTCTTCCCTTTTCATCATAATTAAAAGGTAGTGTTCTTGCACCCAATCTTCCTCTCCTTGTTCCATACCTTGGATTTGAAGTTTAGGGGTGTGGATGTAGCTTTTTAGCTACAATCCACACCCTTTTCTTTTTATAGTTTTTTCTAACTTTTTCTTGTTCAATAATATGTTTTATTGCTTTCCCTAGCATGTTCTTGCATCTTAGCAAGTCTTTCTAGCATGTTTCCTTGCTCAAGCCATGATTTATCGCTTTGATGTTGTTTTCGTAGCCTTCTTAGGCTAGGATATGTCTAAATTTAATGTTTGTGCTTAGATCTACATGCCTATGTGTTCTTTGCCATGCCTATGCATTCTTTGTCGTGTTTATGCATAGATCTACATGCCTATGTGCTCCGTGCCGTGCTTGAGTGCTTAGATCTATATGTTGGTTGCTATGCCATGTGCTTCTAAAGCCTTTCTCTCCCTTTGTATCTCTCTTTCTTGTGTTTTGGCCCATTTGATAGGATGTAGATCTAGATCCTGTTGTCCTGGCCTACATCCATACACCTAGGCCTATATCAAAGGGTTTGGATCATCTCCTTGTGCATGTCTCTGATTGCTTGCTTGCTTCTATGCTTCATGACTATGCTTTCCTTTCTAGATCTAGGCTTTGCCATGCTTTGTGTCCCTTGTGGGCTTACTTGTGTGGTTGCATCCATCCCTCCTAAGGATTGATTACATGTAGCCACTTGTGAGATACACCTTCATGGTGTTGGTGTGCTTTATACACACCTTTCTTTGCTCTGTGTGATGTTGATATGCTTGCCTTGCTTGCTTTGTGCCACCCAGTTTGGCTTTTTTTTTTTTTTGCTTCCTTGCATCTTTTGCACGCTTGCCTTTATGGTCATGCATAAGTCTGTGTGTCATCCATACTCCAATCCAATTGAACTATGGACACTTGATCCAAACCTACATTTGTCCTCCTAGGACACCCTCTTTTGCTTGATAAAATGCTTGTTTGCCCTTTTATATGTTTGGCATGTTTTGTTTGCCCCCGTTTGGCTCCCTTAGTTAGTATGTTCTTAGAATGCTCTCCTATCTCCTTTGTTTATTTCTTTGCTTGTTTGCTAGTTTGTTTCCTTGTTTGTTGCATGTACACGTATGGAGCAAGGATGCTTGGAGAGAGAGCACGACCTCCTAGGTGCGAGCAAAAAGGGCAAGGATGCAAGCAAGAAGACACAACCCCACAAAAGGGCAATATTCAGTAGATTAGGGGGCCTAGCCCTTCCAGAGTGGTTTTCTCTTTCTCTCTATCTACCTCTTCTCTAGAGCATGTATTAAGGTCCCCTTCCATGTACCCCCTTTTATTTTCCTGCTCTTTGCTTGGGCTGCATTCCCTAGATATGGTAATGTCGGTGTTTACATTTCTTGTACCTTGCTGGGCCATGCCCTTGGAATGTTGGCAATGTCTATTTTACTTTCTTGCTTTGTGTGATAGTATTGTGCATTATGTACATGTGTGTGTGTGTGTGTGTGTGTGTGTGTGTGTGTGCCTGTGCGCGTGTGGGTGATCATGCAATTTGTATGATAGATTATCATGGTTATGCGAGTGACCCTCGCTGATCACGAGTGCTCTTGACCTTGTAGTGTGGGTATGCGCTCAAGGCGATTGCTATAGATGCATATTCATGCTATATTGTGTGCACGATCATCGCAGTATGATAGTCTTGATCCATGTCACCAAGTGACATTGGTTTCCTCGTGTATGTGACACACATCAACATGCATAATGCTTTGAAGGGCTTCGGCTCGTCACAATACAAGCATGTCGATACGCATCATATACATAGATGTGAAACCCTGCCGATGCGCCATAGCTCACCAATCGGAAAACTCTATCGGATTTTCATCGTGAAAATGGGGCACCCCCATTGCCATATTCTCACGTCGAAAGCTTGGTGAGAATAGCGTTTTATGTGTTATGACACATCTAAGGCAAAGCGCTTCCGGATTTTCACCGTGGAAATTTGGCAACGATTCCAAACACACTTGAAAAACATCAATCAAGACCACACCCATTTCGAAACCAAACCTTAAAGCCCAATACATTTAAAGCCTCAAAAATTAATGCCAATAACTCGTTTTCAACTACCAATGACCTTAAATTATGATTTTACCAAAACAAAGGACTGTCTATGAACAGGCGTTGTTTGGTGCGTAACACCTTCTCCACATGTAACCAGACTTCTGAACTCAAGAGTCAAGATTTTTTGTCCATCCATATTAGATTAGGAAAAATGCCCTTTTTCTTAACTTAGGATTAGTAATAAAATCAAATAAAGTTAGGTAACCAATCACACCTTAGAAAAACCTATTGAATAGTGGCAACTTCACTTACCCTTGGTAATTCCTTAAAATCGACTCAAATTCTAGTCACACACCCGAGCTACAACACACCTCCAAACCATCATCTCTCACACCGAGATAGAGAGGCATGCAAGCATCGCCGCGATAGGTGGTCTAGCAACCGTGAGGCGTCGACATATAGTAGACTCAATAAAAATATGTCAGGTCAAAATTTGATTATTTGATTCTGGATCAATCAAGAAGTTGGGATTCAATCTCAAGCAGCTAGGCTTGTTACAAGTAGGAGTTAAGATTTCAAAAACTTACTTTCTTCAACAATTCTTAGGTCTTCATCTTAGACTCACAATATTCACGTAAAAAAACATTACAAATTTGAACTCTTTTTTAATCATAGGTTGCCTACATCCAATTTATTTTACCTAACAATATATATGTTCATTGTTGCTTAAAAGACAGGTTAGATTTAAACTGGTTTGAATTTTACTTTCCTCTTTTGCCTTCTCTCAAGTGATCATTGATCTCTGCATTTACCTTGTTAGCGGTGACATTGGTGCAAATGGTGTGGGTTGTTGATGGATCAAGTTGTAGTGATTCTTAGACATAGATGGAATGGTTCTTTTAGCTACTGTGGTTCTTGATATGCAGTTGTTGATGAAAGGTTTGTTGGTGATTTGAGGTTTTTGAGTTTTTTTATTGTGGTAGAATGGTTTTTTCTGTTGGGTTATAGATTGACCCCAATTAATTAATTCAATTACCCAAGTTGATTAATTAAGTTAAATTATATGCAATTTCGTGAAGGCATGAACAGATCACCAAATAAACTAAAGTGCTACGAAAAGTAAATTTGACACGATGATTTGTTGACTAATAGAGAAAAGCTCTCACAAGGCAAAAACCCTATTGGGTAATTTTCAAGTAACCACTCCCACGAATCACTAATCAAAATTTAGAGATTATAAGTACAATGAATCTTACTGCAAACCTAGACTATTCCAAAATACTAACTTATAGTTGAATTCTTATGCCAATCCCTAATTGGTATTGATTTTTTCGAGACTTCTTCCCTTTGCATGGATCCTAGTACATGACTAACTTCTTTGCATGAATCTCAATACGTGACTTACACCACAGCAACACTTTTGATTGTTGTAGTTGATTTGCAACAGCTTCACATAAAAACATCAATAAGATCTTCAATTGTTGGTGCTAGATACTTAGCTTTGTATAAAACCCAAAGGTGCACAAGAGTCACAGCAGGATCTCTTTCTTTTGTTTTCAAAACTCAGGTTCAAAAGATGGAGGCTAGGTTTCAATAAATAAAAACATTATGAAGCTTTGTAGGCTTAGGGTTTTCTTTCTCTACCACCTTATTTAGATACAAGTTTAATGGGCCTTTTAAATGGGCTCTCCTATTTTTGTTAGGTTTTCATATACCCTATACTCTCCTATTCCTATTAGGATTATATAAACCCATAAACAATAGCCAATTAGAATCCAAAGCTTGTAGGTTATATTTTGAATTCCCTCAGTTTTACACACTTTTCCCTTTTGTGCTTGTTCATACCATTTTTCATGCATTGCACATTCACTTTTGATGCACACACCCTAACACACTTGACATGTCATGCATTATTTCCTGCTTTTAGTCTATTTAGACCTTCTAGCATCTATAACATGTCATTATGTTCTTGTTTATGCTCTTTTAACTTTGTTTTTAGAGTTTAAGCTTGATTTTGGTACTAACTTGCATTTATCAAGTTTGTTTCCATTTTGTGTATGGTTTATATTGTGTGATCATCTTGCAGATGTCTCAAAGGTCTTCTCATTTGAAAGAACCTATAATTAATCTCACATCTTCTCCAGTGTCAAAAAGGACTTGACAGGTGTCCGTTGCCTTTGATAGTAGGAGGTTTAAGACTTTGTTGGACTTCCAATACTTCAACAATCTCTTCAAGAATGCACCATCTATGGTGGAAAGGATAGTGAGGTTTGACACGAGCTAATCAAAGAATTCTACTTAAATGCTTGGTTCACTGGTATCGAATTGAAGTGTTGGGTTCGAGGGAAGGACTTCATTGTCACACCAGACTATTTGGCCAAAATTCTTTAGATAAGTCGCCTAGGGAGTGTTTATTTATCTCCATATGATGACAAATTGGGACCACTTGATCCCATTCTTGAAACTCTAGGAGCTGACCTTGAAATTTCTTCCATGGGTACATCCATTGGCACCGGAAGGTTCTCTTCTGAAGTTAAGACCCTTGCATTGATCATATACTCAATTATGTACCCATTATCCAACACGAGTTTCATCAATCTTAGTCATGCAAGATTCCTTTCTGACCTCATATATGGCACTCAAATTGACATTTGTACTCACATTTTCTAGATTTTGGGAAGGATGGCAAGTAGATCAGCTGCTAGGACTTGTCTTCCATTCTACAGTCTCATCATGAAGATTCTGCATCTCAAGGGGATTCATAATCCTAAGAACAGAATCGTTCTACCTCGTCAAGGCCCAATTTCCATGCAATCTTTGAAAAGTAGCAAGATTCACTCCTCTACAAAAAAGGGCAAAGAAAAGTGACTATAAATATCCAAATTGTGAATTAAAAACTCTTTCTCTTGCATCTCCTATTGTGAAATGCTCTGCTACTCTGAGCTCCTCCCAACAACCTGATACTGAAGCACCATCTCCTCAACCTTCTGAGCCTCAACCTTCTCAAAACCATCCTCCAACTCAGTAATCTATTCCTCAATTAGATTAGATGATGTATATCATTGAAGGGTTACATGACTGCATTTCAGGAATATCCACTATCACGTATATTCACAACAATCAAGTTCAACTTCGCTTGGCTAGCCTTGAGATGTAGTTGGATCAAATTCAGCACAAGCTTGAATAAGACCTTTAGCTATTCTTGCCAAAAAGGGGGAGAAAGCTTTTTTTTTGTATATATCTAGTTAAGCATATAGTAAGGGGGAGAGCATATGGAAAGGGGAAGCATAGTGGGTATACAAAGGAAGCTAATACATAGCCACACAAGATAGAAGTTCTAATTGCTTCTAACCATCTTTTGTAGTTTTTATTTACCTTGCTTTTTATAAGCTTTCAGTACTTTAGCCACACAAGATAGAAGTTCTAATTGCTTCTAACCATCTTTTGTAGTTTCTATTTACCTTGCCTTTTATAAGCTTTCAGTACTTTAGTTTAAAAACTTTGTTTACTTTAGTACTTTTGTACTTGATTTTTATGACCCTCATGATGCATTTAGTATATCTATTGACTTCTTGCTTTAGTTTCTTTTTGCATCATATGTCTATTGGACATGCAATTAGTTTTTGCATTGCACTTAATTGCTTGCATGTTCGGATGTTCATTTACTCGATAAATATTCATTGTAGTCATTTCTTAATGATTGTTCATGTTTGATCAAGCTATGCTTTATTCTTATATTTCAATTGGTTTACTTGATCGCATTGTACTTGTTCTATATACATACCTTGATTTCTACTTGTCTCAAACTTAATGAAGTTATTTTTTATGTGCAAGTATTTCAGGTTACAGGTATATATGGTACAAGTTCTTCATAGATTTAGATTTAGGTGTGAGTGAGTTTTGCCTCTGATCTTCAATTGTTGGTGCGAGAGATTTAGCTTTGTACAGAACCCAAAGGTGCACAAGAGTCGTAGCAAGATCTCTTTCTTCTATTTTCTAAACTCATAGGTTCAAAAGATGGAAGCTAGGCTTCAATAAAAAAAAAATAAAAATAAAAATAAATATATTATTAAGCTTTCTAGGGTTAGGGTTTTCTTTCTCTACCACCTTATTTAAATAGGTGTTTAATGGGTCTTTTAAATGGGCTCTCCTATTCTTGTTAGGTTTTCACATACCCTATACTCTCCTACTCCTATTAGGATTATACAAACCCATAAACAATAACCAATTAGAATCCAAATGTTGTAGGTTATATTCTGAATTCCCATATAGCTCAATAGATCAAAAGGTATCAAGACATGTATCTAGCTTCAATAAATCTCAATAGATCGACAGGTATTAGTGAGGTATCAGGACTTGAAGATTCAACTTTTCTTCACTTGTTTCGTTGGGCAGCCTTCATGTCTTTTGTAAAGTTGTGATTTATAACTATATTTTTTTGGCTTTAATTCCATGTTGAATTTGATTGTATCTTGTTCACTCATTTTCATGTATGTTTGTGAGATTTATTGTAAGGGTTGAGTGTGAGAGTTTTTGTGAAGAATTATGAAGACTGTGAAGTTCATGACTGGCTCGCAAGTGGATGACTAGCGAAAGGCCATGTGAAACACACATGCTGGAAGCTAAAAAGACTTATGCTAGGCTGGTTTTTGCAAGTCACTTCGTGACTTGGCCAACTCACGAGTGACCTGCAAAACTCTCTGCCTGGATGATTTTAAAGAGTGCTTTCCTTATTTCTTTACACACACTACATAAACCCACATTACCCACGAAATTTTAAGGAGATTGAAAGCTCGAAAATGTGTTGAAAACACAAGAGTAGTTAAGACCCACAAATTTAAATTACGGCTCGATTGATTTTACATTAACTTAATACTAAGTGCGAAATAGTGTAAAAGTGAGCGGATAAACAAACAAGCTACTCTAATCCATAAACTAAGCAACACAGCAGTAAAATGGAAAGTAAAACAGTAGGGAAGAAAGATGCAAACACAAGATAACACGCCAATGTGTTATCGAAGAGGAAACCGGAGAACTTGGCAAAAAACCTCTTTGCCGCCCTCCAAGCGGTAATCGATCCACTAGACAATCAGTTAGGATACATAGGTTAGAAAGAGACCCTCCAAGCCTAATCTACCCGATGTACCTAAGCCCTCCAAGCTCCTACTCTAACAAGGCTTCTCGGAACCATGCCTTGTCCAGTTTTCTGGATCTCGTAACAAGCTTTATGTTGCATCTGCCATCGTTGGGTCCTTCCAATGCTTCCCAGTAGTACCAAAACTTCACTTGACATTCTAAAAGGGTGTGGTAAGTGTTTGGGCTATCAACCTCTCAAAGGTATGGAAATGGAGAGGTAGGAGTTGAGGAAATTTCACAAGCAAATGTGTAAAGGATTGTGGGTATAACAATCTCTAACTCTCAAGGTATTTGGCTAAGGTTTTCTCTCAGAAGTACTCCTCAACATTTGTGAGTAATATGGGTATATATAGTGTAGGCACAGAAAGTGTGTATCATAATGGATAGGCTAGCAAAACAGAATGTCTTGCGGGTGTCTCGCAGGAAGGCCTTACCCGCGAGATATTCGTGAGACGCAGCTGTCTCCATCCTGGCCTAACTCATCACATTCCAGCATGTGCAAGGCACATGAGTCACTCCGCAGGATGCTTAGTCACAAAATACCCGCGAGAACAGTTCAGTCTTCAATAGATTGAGTCTTCACACTCTCTCTTTCTATCACACAACCCTTACAATCAAATCCCACAATAAATACAGGGTACAAAAGATTGAACAGTAATTACAATCAAATTTGTCACAGAATGAAAGCCAATAAAAACAAATAGTTGTAAATAACAACTTTACAGAGACCATTAGAGAGAAAACCCTAACAATACACTTGAGAGTTAGAGATTGTAAACCCACAATCATCTACACAAATTCTCTTAGTTTTCCTCTACTCCTACCTCTTCAATTACAAATCCTTGAGAGGTTCTTAGCTCAAACACTTACCTCACCTAATTTGAGTGTTGAGAGAAGTTTTGGTGTGTGTAGGAAGCATTGGAAGAAGCCATAGATTGGTGGATGCAATTTGGAGCTAATTACGAGATTCAGATAACTAGTGAAGATATGGCTCGATGAAGTTTGTTGGTAGCTAGAACTTGAAGAGTTCAACTACATTGGGTAGATTAGGCTTATAGGGTCTTTTTGATATCCTAGTACTCCAACTTTATTCACTAGTGGATCGATTCGGTTTGGAGGGCCACAAAGAGGTTTTTCGCTGAGTACTTTAGTTTCCTCTTTGATTACACATCTCGGTGTTATCTTATGTTTACATCTCTCTTCCCTTACTCTTTATGATTTACATTTATTGTTTATTGTATTTGCATATGCTATAGAGTAGTTCCAGCTGTATTGCGTTACACTTACTCTTATTCCACACTTAGTTAAGTAGGATAAAAGCAATCTGGCCGTTTGTTTAAAATTGGGGATCTAAACAAGCAACAGTGTTTCACATTATTTGAGATTTCATCTTCAATAATACCACTTGATATAGAAAATAGACATACTTCATGATATTCTAGAATCCACTTAGAACTACCCAAATACAAGTGCGTTTTGTCAAACGATATGCCAAAACATGAAAAATATGACCAAAGCCCTAATATTTTCGATGGACCATGGTGGCAAGATGCATGGTTGTCAGTGAGACGGAGGTGCTCACAATGGTGCAAATATTTTTGTTATGTGGGTTTAGGGCTATAAACGAGCTAAGCTTTGTCAAGTGGTAAATCTTCAAGCTCGGCTAAATAGCAAATGTAAAATATTTAAGCTCAAGTTGAGCTCGAACTAAGCCTACAAATAATATGTGAATTTGAGCTTGTTAAAAAGTTCAAAAGCTTAAGATCATCTTGGTTCAACTTGATACATTAGTCAACCTGAGTTCAAGCTCAATATCAAGCTCTTGAGCTCAAAAAATCAAATAAGTACATTATCAAGCCCATTTGGTTTGGATGAGTGGTCTCAACTCCCAATTAATTGAATACTTAGTAAGATTTGAGTTTATTTGTAAAGCCCATATCAATCTTAACACCAAGCCCATAAACAAGAAAAAGGTTCAAATTGTTTTTTTATCAAGCCCTATTGTTCATGAGTATGAACAATTGTTTTTTGCTTGAGTTTGACTCCTTTATTAAATAAGTCTAAAACTAAGGCATAAACTTGATTTGTTTATAAACAAATAAACATGAATGAGATGTTACAAATGATTTAGTTCATTTACAATCTGAGGTGGGTTTTGGCTTGAGATATCTAGTGGATTTGCTTGTATATTTGGGTTTGTGTTTGGTGCTAAGAAATTGGTGAGGCTTTTTTGCTGGATATTTTATCTTTTGGTTAGGTTTCTCTTTGAGTCCTAAGAAAATAGATAATCTAAGAGTTTTTGTTTGACTAGTTTTGATTTGAGTTTTTTTTTTTTTCAAAGAAAAATTTTATTTTCTAAGAACATTCAATTTTTTCATTCCATAAAATGAGGAGAAGAAAACTAATAATTTTAATTTTATAAATTTTAAAGAAGTTTTTTTCAAAACAAAAATTATGACATTTAATTACATGGAATAGTAAATTTCATCTAGCGTGTTTTAATTGGATCAATAAGTACATGTGACGGGTTTAGGTGTCACTTAATGGATGCATCAACAAGGTCATTAATTGAAAGTTAGTATTTGTGCTAAAACACAAGAGCTTGTTTAGACCCCCAACTAAAAATAACGACTAGATTGTTTTTACTCTAACTTAAACAAAATGCAAATCAAGAGTAAATATGTGCAATGAACCAATAACACTACTCTAAAACTTATTCATCCACAATCAACAATAAAATGAAAGCTTAAAGAGTAGGAAAGAGAGATTCAAACACATGATAACACCAACACGTGTTATCAAAGAGGAAATTGAAGAACTCGGTGAAAAACCTTACTGCGACCCTCCAAGTCAAAATCGATCCACTAGAGAATAAAGTTGGAGTACACGAATAACAAAAGACTCTTCAAGCCTAGTCTACCCCATGTACTTGAGCCTTCCAAGCTCCTGCTACCAACGGACTTCTCGGAGTCTTGTTTTCTCTAGCTTTCCAGATCCCACAATTCAGCCCAATTGCATCCACCACTAAATGGCTCCTTCCAATACTTTCCAACAGCACCAAAATCTCACTTAACACTCAAAATAGGTGTGGTAAGTGTTTGGACTAACAACTTCTCAAAGATCTAGAGATGGAGAGGTAGGAGTTGAGGAAACCCCCAAGGAAATGTGTAGATGATTATAGGTATGACAATATCTAACTCTCGAGTGCATTTGCTAGAGTTTTCTCTCTAAAAATCACTCCATACAATTTGTGGGTAATGAGGGTATTTATAGTGTGGGTAACGAATTTGGTAAAGCAACTTAACTTTTGCCAAATAGAATGTTTTGTTGGTACTTCACAGGATGACCCTTCTCGTGAAACACTCGCGAACTTGATAGTCTAGCGTGACTCTTCAGCTTCCAGTCATGTGCTTTACACGTGGCCTTTTCATAAGTTGCTTCTCGCGAGCTAGTCACGATTTGCAATGATTCACCTTTTGAAGCTTGATTCTTTACCGATCTCTCACACTCATCCCTTACATATAAACCCACATACATACAGAGAAAATGATTAAATAAATTACAATCAAATTTGACACAAAATTAAAGCCAAGAAAAGTTAGTTGGAAATCACAACTTTACATTAATAAAAGGGTTACCAATCAAAACAAACTCTAACATTATAGGAGTGGATCAAAATTTTTAAAGGAAGATGAAAGGGTCTTAAAGGGATTTGGAGGAACAAGATATCCCTCCAAACCCATCATTTTTAAATTTCTCCATTCTACTATTTTTGTAATGATTAAACAATAAAAATAAATAAATTGTTAGGTTCTAAGTACTTTGGAACTAATTTATTAGAACTCTAATTTGTATTATTGGCAAACCATGATCAAAATAGGTTGTTAGTCTTGTTTTAGATTTGCTCAAAGTATGTCGTTTATGTAAAGTTGAAATCGAGTTAACTGCAGAATTGAGTGTGCAATTCCGGCTGACTCGATCGATCGAAAGTCCTGCAGATTGTTTTTTCTACAGAATTTCCAACTCAATCCTAAGCCCATATGACATGTAGGGCTTTATGTTTTGCCCTAGGAATAAAAGGGAAACTCTAGTCACATTTTAGAGGTTGCTCTATTTGCTCTATGTATGAATCTCTTGTAAAATCTGAGAGGTGGTTGCCTTCACACATGTTTAGGATTATCAAAAAGGAAATTTCATTGAGAGCTTGATGATCATTCAGTTGCTGCACTAAAGAGCTTAAAGATATGCAAGCAGGAGTGCTTGTAATTGCTGGAGAATCCAAGAAAGAAGGAGTTCATAGTCTCAGAACTTACACGTAGTCGTGTTAGTAAGTTTTCTACTGGTGGGTAGCAATACGATGTTAGTGGTCTAAGTCGCTATTGTAAAATTTTGATTCTTTCATAGTGGATTTAGGTTTATTTTGAGGATAGCTAGGTTAAATCCTTCCCAGGTTTTTTACTGATTTGGTTTTCTTAGGTCATCATATCTTTGTGTTCTTTATTTTTCACACTTTACATTCATATGATATGATTGTGTAAATCTAGATCTGATAATTTAACTAAGTAATTACTTGACTAATTAACTAGGTTATTCTGATTGTGTTTTAAGGGGTTTAAAAACAAACATAAATAAATAACAAAATAAAAGTATAATTATCAATTTATATGATGTTTTATATTTTTTTCTCTTTATTTTAATTTGTAAACATCTGAACAAAAATATATATTACTTTTTTTAATCTAATTTTAAAACATTTAAACAAGGAAAGACAAAAAAAATATTCATTTCTCTTTTTCTCTCCACTACCTCCCTTGCATACCACCTATTCTCATTTTCCTTTAAACTTCTAAATACATTGAAAATGAATCTTGTACATAAGTTTATAAAAAGCGTTTCGTTATTGTGATTGAAATATATTGGTATAAAACTCCATTCTTGCTATGGTGTAATATGTAATATGTTATAGCCATCATAGAAGAGCTGCCTTGCCTTTGTGAGTCGAAATGAATTGGCTGGATTTGCGGAATCCACAAAAATAATAGGAGTGATAGGCCACTTTCTTTTATCCAAAACAAATTAATGATTTGGCCACTAGTAACTGTCGGAGGCATCAATCAAACTTTAAACTATTGGCAATGGCCAGGATTTCAACAGTGGGCTTTTAATGTCCACACCATTCGCACAGTTTTCAATAAATTAAGGACACAAATTCTTCCCACAATTTGTCGTTTTCTGCAACTTTACTTCCCAACTGGTGGCAGGGAGTAAGCGTGGCAGCGTGCCACAAGGAAACATTTTTGTTTTCATTTCTCTAACAAAAACATTTGTACGTTTTCTTTTGACTCTAAACTTTTCCAATTCCAATGGAATAAAGCTACCGAAATGACACCCGCATATCCGACATACCCAACCAATTTGGCAATGGTACCTTTGATGAGTGATGATCATATGATCGACAACTATTGCGGACAAAAGCTGAAGTCTAGATTCAGTGTACAAGCATGGTGTGGAGCCTGATAACCTTGCTAAGTGGGATGCCATACTCTTAAACTAATATTGTCCTCCACGACTCTTTAAAACAGGTTATCACTCAAAAATTTAGGTGCAAGTCAATTACGCCTCGATTTGTTTTGCTGTCATAGTGTGAGTGTATTTGGTTGTTTAAACCCCTGAAAACTTGGATTATTTAACTTAATTAATTAACTAAATTGTTAAATAAGTTTAATATTCAAATCTAGGTTAAACACAAATAATCATATCATTAAATGCGAAAAAGTAAAAAAAATAAACGATATGATGACCTAGAAAAACTAATAAAATCGTCCAGTTTCAAGGTAAAAAAACATGGAGAAGATTTAACCTAAACAATCCACAAAGCAACAAATTCACTAAATAGAATAGAAGTGTTTACAATAGATTTTCCCTAAATCTAATGCTACCTCTTGTAGTACTTACTCACATGACCACATGCAACTTCAAATTCACAAACTCTTCTATCTGAATTTGTTGCATACAAACTATACGACTTTAAACCCCTTAAACACAAACAGATTAACCTAGTTATTTAGCCAAGTGATTAACTTAGGTAAATTATTTAGATCTAGATTAATACAAATAGATCATATCATTGAATATTGTAAAAAATAAATAACACAATGATATGATAACTCAAGAAAATCCAAACTGGTAAAAAACTTGGGGAGGATTTAACCTAACTATTCTCAAGGTAAAACAGTTCTACTATGAAAAAATTGAAATTTACACAATAACAACTTAAACCACTAACATCTTATTGCTACCTCGAGTAAGAAACTTATTACCACGACCACGTGACAGCTCCGAGTCCACAGACTACTTCTTTTTTGGATTCACAACAACCACAAGAACTCCCACTTGTGTTTTCTTTAAGCTCTTTATGCAACAACTAAAGCGATCATCAAGCTCTTGACATAATCTTGATTCTTGATAACCTTAAGTATGTGTGAAGGCAAACACCTCGAGATCTCATAAAAGATTCACGTACACAGCATAAACAACAACTATAAAACGTGGCTAGGATTTTTCTTTTTATACTTAAGAAAAAACATAAAACCCTACACGTCATAGCATTCTTTGCAGCAGTTTTGCAAAACTTATTGTAGACTTCTTGCAAATCTGCAACCTCGGAGAGTTCTCCATCAGAAGGGTTCTCTTCAACAGCGACACTTTCATCAACTATAGTAGTAGCTGTGAAAGTAATAAAGTTTTCATCTTCATTACTACCAAACTCATTATCAGAAACTTCATCATCACTAAGGGTTACTGCTATAGCCTTACCCTTTGATCTCAAGAATGTAGGACATTCTGATTTCACATGACCATACCCTTGACAACCAAAATATTGTTGACCCATAGAATTATTAGAAGTTTGACCTACTTTTTCTTTAGGTTTCTCATTATTGTTCACCTTAGTGGGCTCATTCTTTCTAAAATTTCTAGGTTCAGTGTTGTTTTTACCTCTTGCCCTTCTGTTATTGTTCCTCAAAAAATTTCTAAAGTTTTTGGCAAGGTAAGCAATCTCTGTAGTAGAGAGTTCATAATCAAACTCATTCACATCAACATTATCAACAGACTTAAGAGCCATTAATTTGAATTTGTTTGTCTTAGGTAGTTCCAACTCATAAGACTAAAGAGATCCTACAAATTCATCAACAGGGATGAAGTCCACATCCTTGCTTTCAGTGATAACAGTCACTTTAGAACTAAAGTCCTCAGTCAAAGATCTAAAAATCTTCCTAACAATTTTAAGTTGATCATAGATTTCACCAAAATTATAAGCATACTTAACAATATCATTGAATTTAGCATAGAATTCATCAAAACTTTCATCATCAGACATTCTAATACTTTCAAATCTAGAAGTTAATTGTTGCAGTTTGTT
Source organism: Quercus variabilis (assembly GCA_030445155.1). Classification (NCBI taxonomy): domain Eukaryota; kingdom Viridiplantae; phylum Streptophyta; class Magnoliopsida; order Fagales; family Fagaceae; genus Quercus; species Quercus variabilis. The sequence continues at coordinate 7,685,375 of CP129451.1, forward strand.
AATCTTAACTGTCTTTGTGTCTTCATGCACAGTTTGGAGAATATTCCACGCAGTATAAGCAACCTCAATATTAGAGATTCTCTTGAATTCCTCCATAGAAATAGCATTGAAAATAACATTCATGGCTTTACTATTAAAAGCAGCTACTTCTACTTGAGAAGTTTACCACTCATTAATAGGAGTAGTGGGCTTCTCCCATCTATATTTAACGAAATTCCAAACTCTCTCATCAATAGATTTCAGGAATGTTTTTATCCTTACTTTCCAATAAGCATAATTATTCTCATCAAAGTGAGGTCGGATAACAAGAGAGTGACCGTGTTCCATGACAACAAGGGTTAAGGATTAACTCTTAAATCAAAGGATCTAAATACTAGAGCTAACCACTTGTACGCTTTTAGATCCCTTAAACACAAACAGATTAACCTAGTTATTTAGCAAAGTGATTAACTTAGGTAAATTATTTAGATCTAGGTTAACATGAATAGATCATATCATTGAACAGTGCGGAAAATAAATAACACAACGATATGATAACCCAGGAAAATCAAACTGATAAAAAACTTGGGGAGGATTTAACCTAGCTATTCTCAAGGTAAAACAGATCCACTATGAAAGAATTGAAGTTTACACAATAGCGACTTAGACCACTAACATTCTATTGCTACCTCGAGAAGGAACTTACTTCCATGACCACGTGACAACTCCGAGTCCACGGACTACTTCTTTCTTGGATTAACAACAACCACAAGTACTCCCACTTGTGTTTTCTTTAAGCTCTTTATGCAGCAACTGAAGCGATCATCAAGATCTTGACATAATCTTGATTCTCGATAACCCTAAGTATATATGAAGGCAAAAACCTCAAGATCTCACAAGAGATTCACATACACAGTATAAACAACAACAATAAAACATGGCTAGGTTTTTTCCTTTTATACTTAAGGAAAAACATAAAATCCTACACGTTATATGGTTTTGGGTTGAGTTGAAAAATTCTACAAAAAAGCAATCTGCACGAGCTTCGATCAATCGAGCCAGGCAGATTTACACAATAAATCCTACAATACACTCAATTCCAACTTTACACATAAACATATTTTGAGCAAGTCTAAAACAAAAGTAAAGGTTTTGATCATGGTTTAACAACATTACAAAATGAAGTTCTAATACATTTAAACATAAAGTCTTAGACCTAACACAAACACCCCTATTTGTGACTTTGAGATCCCACTCAAAACTTTAGATCATCAGCAATTGTTGATCTTGTATGTAGCAGCTTATCTCCACCGGTTCTTATGTATGGATCTTCTTTCTAGTAGATGCTTGTTGAGATAGAAAGCTACAAAACCTCATAGATCTCACAAGAGTAACTCACAAGACTTCACAAGGCTTACGAAACATGATTTAGGATTTTCCTTTTATACTTAGCAGTGTTGGACTCAAACCCTAAACGTTTCACAATCTTTTGGACCTGATTTTAAATCTACAAAAAACGCATCTTGATTAGTTGAACCTATTTCTTGATCAGTCAAGCCTTGCAGTTTTGGACTTCTTCTTTCTGCAACTTGACTGTTTTTGAATATTGACTTGAACCAACTTGAGCAATGTTTAACACTGTTCTAAGACTTGAATATCTTAAACTTGAGCCTTGTGGAAATCATATTTTAATATCTGTTTCATTGTAAAATGAAAAAAAAAAAATTAAAAATCGTAGTTCTCAAAACTCACCCAATGTAAACACAACTACACAAACCACCATCGATCACTCAAAAATCAAAATCTTGAAGAAAAAAACTGCCACGACAACAACCCACAAACCCATATTTGAAACCTCCAAGATCTAATCTCACAAAACCCCACTCCAAAACCACTACCAACCACCCAAAAAACCACTTGCCACTCGCCACCCAAAAATCCACACCAAAAAGCCAAAAAAGAAAAACCTGCAAACCCAAAAGCCTAGATTAGAAAATGAGAACCCAATTGGCGTGGGAGAGTGAAAAAGGTGGGTGCCATTTGTGTTTGAATCACGAACCTAAGAACTAACAGGCAACACAAACGACGGTGGAGCTGATGATGAGCGGTCGCAATAAAAGGTGGTGCTACTAGTGGGTAATCTTAATGACTGCTCAGTGGGTGAGTCCCTAAGCTAAGTGAGAAAAGGGAGAGAGCAATCATGAGTGAAAAAGGGAGAAAGCAATCTTGAGTGAGAGAGTGAGAGTTTTTTTTACCAGCTTTTATAGTGTAAACCATTTTACAATTTTACGCCTTGAGTTTTATAGTTGACTGAAAGTATTTTATAGTTAACAACCATTTTACCACAACAACTTTGTAAATTTTTTTACAGAAAACATTTTACAACAAAAATAAACAGAAAATGCAATAAAAACCTACAATCATGGATTTGAAAACTAACTACTAATAGAACTTGAAAAAAAAATTTAAAGTTTCTTTAGGTAGGACCCAGATTCAATCAAAGGTCAAACCATGATAATATAATAATTTATTTATAAAAAAATGTTAATAAATATATATTTAAAGAAATTCAAGTATACTGAGGCTAAAAATAAAATAAGATTTTTTCACAATTAATTACATATTCTTTGTATATATTTTCTTATATATTCTAACATGACAATATGTTAAAAAGGATTTTTTTTTTTTTTTTTTTAAGAGGGGGGGGGGGGGGGTGTGATACCTTAGCTTATTTTGTTTCATAAAAAAAGAGACAGTTTTTTTTTTTTTAATGACAAATAAATCACAAACACAAAACATCAAAAAAATTCAAAACTCCCCTACCCAATGACCTTCCTCTCTGTCACTTTCCCGCTTTCTCCATTTCTCTCTCAGTCTCTTTCTCGCTCTTAGACTCTCATCTGAATCTTTGATTTATTCTTCTCTAATGAAAACCAAGGCAAGATTTGAGTGTCTGAGTTGACGGTGGAGCTATACAAGTGTTAAGGCTTTTTTTTTTTTTTTTTTTTTTTTTTTTTTTTTTTTTTTGTGGCCACGAATGAGCCACTAGAGGATTGGCCTTAATAAGCTTTGGTTTAATTTTTAGGGTCAAGTATAAAACTCGACGTTATCCCAAATAAGACCATTTGCTACTAGTGCAGCTCTCTGGCTCATAAGAGAAGCCAGATTCAAAATCTGAGAAGTAAAACATGTGTAATAAACTAGGAAGCATGGGTGCGTTTTGGGACTCGGGTGCGGGTGCGGGTATGGGTGCGGGACTCGGCAATTTTTGAAAAAGGTGGGTGCAGGTGCGGCGGGACTCGGCGATTAAAAAACTATTAAAAATATTTTTATTTATATTTTTAATATATTGCTAAGTATACTTTTTCACATTATATAAACATATACCAAATTTAAGAGCAATAGTAGATAATAATTAAAACATGATGTTTATAAATTAAATACAATTCACAAGATTGAAACTAAAACATTCCATAATGTTCAGAAATTAAAATACAATTCACCAATTTTTGATACTTGAATTATTGACAGACCTATTAAAATAGGTAGAACTTCCTATAAATTAAAAAAAAAAAAAAAAAAAAAAAAAAAAAAAAAAAAAGAAGAAGAAGAAAAGAAAAGAAAAAGAAAAGGGCTTGGTGGCTGTGGGTCACGTGTTTTGTTAGAGAGCACAAGAATTTCCTATAAATAAATAAATAAAAAGGCTTAGTGGCTGTGGCCGGTCAGAGAGCACAAAAACCCAAATAAAGCCTTTACCTTCTGTACATAAAGTAAAGCCTTTTAAGTGAAAGGCATTTAACAAAACTTATCAAAAAAAAAAAAAAAAAAAAAAAACAGAATGGGTGGCTCTGGCGAAAAGAATGGAAGAAGAAGACAAAGAAGCAATGAAGAAGAAGAAGAAAGGGGTTAAGGCCGGTGCGTTTTGCATTTTTTTTTTCCTTTTTTTTTTTTTTTTTTGAATTTCGGCCTAAACCGGCCATATTGGCAGTTTCGGCCGATACAGCCCGAATCGGCCCGTGTCGGCCCGATTTGAGCTGCGTCGGCGCGAGTTGGCTTCGCCACGTGGCAGGACGCGACCCGAAGTAGCACAGACGCGCGGTCAGCGGTGTCCGACGCGCGTCGCCGCGTCGGGCCGCACCCGTGCTTTCCAGGTAATAAATGGACTTCGATTCATGTCCAAGAATAAGGCAAATGTCAAAATAATACGAGTCCAACAATGAGACGAGAACATAGAAGTGAACGTCAAATGGTAAAATAAAATATGACAATATGTTAATAGAGGTAAGTTAAAGTTTAATATAATAGTCTCAACAATTAATACATATAAGAACTGACTTCAATCGGTAGAGCCATGAATAGGGCTGTCCACAGACCCACCGGACTTGACTCACCCACCACAACTGACCAAACCCAACCCATTGTTGACCGAATCGACTACTCCGATGGTCAATGACAGGTTTCTTTCTCCAAAAAACTGAGATCAGCGGGTTGGATTTGTGGGTGCAAGCGCCCATGACGTGGTGTCATCCTCGCATTTATGGGTAAGTACACCTTGGCCTAGTGTGGACCATGGTGGAAGGCGTAAATGGAGTCGTCACCTAGTAAGTCTAGGAACCATAAATATAGCGGCCTTCGCGGAAGGACTGATCTTTATCAGAGCACATATCCAGAGTTTAGGTATAGAGATAGGAATGTGTTAAGCACTCAACCCCACGCGAACCATGGGTCGGCTTCGACTTATTCTATTCCAAATCTTAATCTCATTAAAGGCGAATTTAATATGTTATTCTAACTCACACACACACTAGCATGCATCTTAAACACACAACATGGCATAATCATCCCAAACCTAATCAATCATCTGTCATGGCATATAAACATATATCTCCACGGGCAGAAACATCGCGAGGTAGATCAAGATAAACATGTTATAACATCTAGACATCAAAAGCATGAGATTCAATCAAGCATAACATGTTTATCTCCCATATCATATTCATCAAATAAATAAATGCATGTTCATATGATTATGTGTGCCTTACCTCACTGCATCATAACACTTATGCATCAATGCATGATCATATTCATATGCATGTTCATGGTATTTGATAAACCAGAAATTTATGGTCGTCATTATACACAGATCGTCACTCACCCATAGAAGACGTTACGCATTTATTATGCACATTGATGATGAAACGTAACGAACAGAGCAACGGTCACAGAATGAGCTGTAATCTCTAGAAAAAGATTCTATAACACGCTTGCTATTGAGCAAAAATGCAGCACATCATTGCCCATTAATGAGGCACATAACAATAAAATAGAAGACAATAGAAGTTAAAGATACACACAAATACTCTATGAAATCATTCTCTACTCATTTTCTCTCTAGAATTTGTCTCTCTTACATAGGGGTGTGTAGCCAACCCGCCAAAACCAACCCCACCCAACCCAACCCGCCAAGTTGGGTCAATTTTTAGGGCTTGGTGGGTTGGGTTGGGTTACAATATTTTTTTTTATAGCAGGTCGAGTTAGGTTTGGGTCATAAAATTCCAAACCCACCAAACCTGACCCGACCCACCCACATGTGTAATATATATTTAAAATATATTATATAATTTATAATGTTTTTCAAAATAACCAACTCTTTCTATCATATATAAAAGCCAATTAGTTCAAACAAACCCTAGTAAATTACTATTGTTATTTAGTCATTAGCATTGTTTGCCTTTAAAGAGTTACATTAATACTAATCTTTCAGTTTTTTTTTATTATATTTATATTTATATTTTTTATGCCCAATTTAAAAATAATAGTAATAAAAAAAATTGTCCAACCCATGGGTTCAACCTAACCCAACCCGACTCATGTGGGTTAGGTTGGGTTAGGTTGGACTTATGTGATGAGTTGAGTTGTGTTGAATTTTTTTTAACCCACCATGATGGGTTGTGTCAAAAAATCCCTTTAACCCGACCCAACCCGACCCATGCACACCCCACCCTTACTAACTTAAGCATCGGAGGTGGTTTGGCTGACGCCACACTGGCATGTTACTCTTCCACCCAGTTCGTTTTGCAAGTTTCTCATCTACAGAGATGATCCCATTCACAGCATCGTCCATCCGTTATGATGAGGAGCTCAACTATTGATTTTTTGCATCATTAGTTTGGCATCTTCTGTGGGAACACTAATCATTCAAGCCTTCTTTCCCCATGACAAAAGAGTTCCTCGGAGTACGAGATGGAAGCAGAGGCCACACCTCAACCAGATGTTATGCAACAACAACAAATCCAAGCCCTCTTAGCCAATGTGAAAGAGCTGACTCGCCAGAAAGGAGAACTCTGAAAGACAATGGAATCCCAAAACACAGAATATCGGCAAATAGGTGAAAACCAAAATGAAGAAGAATTAAACTCTCAAGCCAACAAGCGAGACAGAACTTCAGGAGAAGAATCCACCAGGGTGGAGAATGAGCTTTGCAACATGAGGAACGAGATGGACGAACTAAAAAGTGCTATGAAGGATAAAGGCAGAGAAAATTTGGATGCAATGATTCGAAGGATGGACTCACCATTCACTAATGAAATGCTGAACCATCCTCTCCCATCAAAATTTCGTCTCCTACAGTTGGAGTCATATGATAGTTCCAAGGATCCCTTTGGACATCAAATCATTCAAGACGCTGATGTTATTACATATGACCCCAAACGAGGTCATGTGTAAGGCATTCCCAACAACAATGAAGGGAGCAACCAGGGTATTGTTCAGCAAGATACCCCCAGGAACTATTGCAGATTTCAAACAACTCAACAAGGTTTTTGTTTGTCATTTTATTGGGGGGGCAAAGACATAAAAAGCCAACTGGCCATCTTTTCAACATTCAACAGGCAGAAGGGGAATCACTAAGACAATACGTCACCTGATTCAATAAAGAGTTGTTGTAGGTAGATAAAGCTGAAGATCAAGTCATATTAACGAGCTGCCAGGAGATTTCTTCTTCTCAATCACTAAAAGTCCACCAAAAACAATATTGGAGTTGCTCTGTAAAGCTCAGAAGTACATGAATGCAGAAGATGCAGTGCTCGCAAAAGAAATGAAAGGAAAAAGGAAGAGAGATGAAGGAACAAGCAGCAATCACGACAAGAAGGAGGAGACATGAAGCGTTGGGCAGACCACAGGGAAAAAGAAGAAACTTCCAAACAAGAAACTTAGGTTCACTAACTTCACTCCTCTAATAATGCCAATTGAGCAAATCCTTACATAGATAAAAGACGATCCCTCCCTACAATGGCCAAAGCCAATTAGCACTCTTGTAGAAAGGAGAGACAAGAATAAATACTGTAGGTTCCACCAGGATCACGGCAATTGCATCGATGAGTGTAGGCATTTGAAAGACCAGGTGGAAACTTTAATTCGATAGGGGAGGTTACAGAAGTACGTCAGAAAGACGGAGCCCCACAGATACCAACAGAAGGACGACCAGGACAGAACTCCAGAGGTAAGGGATAGCAAACCCCCTACAGGAGAAATAAAGATGATCTTGGGAGGACTAACGACAGGCGGAACGCTGAAGTCCCTGAAAAAAGCGTAGGGGAAAGAAAGAAATAGCGTCCATTCACGGTTCCCTCCAATGAAGATGCCAAAGAATGATGAGCCCATTATTGTCTTCTCAAAGAGAGATAGTCGCGGTATCAAGCAACCCTATGATGATCCACTAGTGATCATGCTTAGAGTAGAAGAATTAAACATCCACCAGGTGCTCATTGACAACGGAAGCTTAGCAAATATCATCTACATGCCCACGTTTCAGTAGTTAAAGATGGATAAGAAAAGTATCAAGCCTTTCACCTCACATCTAGTAAGCTTCACAGGGGCTAGAATCGTCCCTAAAGGCATCGTCACTCTAACTATGACCGCAGGAACTTACCCAGCACAGGTCAACAAGGAAATTGATTTCCTCATAGTGGATTTCCCTTCAACATGCAACATTATCTTGAAAAGACCTGCACTCAACAAACTAAGTGTAGTGACATCAACATATCACTTGAAGGTGAAGTTTCCAACAGCCCATAGAGTAGGAGAAATCAAAGGAGACCAAATTCTAGCAAAAGAGTGCTATCAAGCTACCTTAGCATCGGGAAAGAACCATACATGGGTGATCAATGAACCAGAACCCATTCCCAAACCATCAGAAACATCATAAGAAGTTGAGATCATCCCAGGAAATTCGACAAAGGTATTGAAGATCAGAACAGCACTTCCAACTTCAGAGAAAGATAAAATGATCTCCTTCTTAAAGGAAAACCAAGATGTTTTTGCCTAGAAACACGAGGATATGCCTAGGATTAATAGGAAGATCATACAGCATCGTCTCAACTTCAACCCAGAATGCAAACCTATACAGTAAAAGCGGAGAATATTTGCACCAAAACGTAACAAAGCCATGACTGAAGAAGTAGAGAAGCTACAAGAAGCTGATTTCGTCAGGGAGGTATTCTATCTAGATTGGTTAGCAAACATGGCTATGGTAAAGAAAAGCAATGGCAAGTGGAGAATGTGTGCCAACTTCACATACCTGAATAAGGCCTGCCCAAAAGATAGCTTCCCTTTGCCAAGGATTGATTAGCTGGCAGACTCAACTGTTGGACACAAGCTCTTGAGTTTCATGGACGTATTTTTGGGATACAATCAGATTCTTATGGATGAAGACGATCAAGAGAAGACCTCATTCATCAGTAGCCAAGAGTTGTACTGCTACAAAGTTCTGCCCTTTGAACTAAAGAATGCAGGAGCCATCTACCAAAGATTGGTGAACCGTATATTCTCTCACCAGATTGGAAGGAATGTGGAGGTCTACATGGATGATATGCTAGTGAAAATTAAAGGCAAAGCCAACCATTTAAACAACCTGAAAGAGACCTTCAACACACTACGTAAGTACAATATGAAATTAAACCTTGTAAAGTGTGTTTTAGCTATTACTTTAGGGAAATTCTTGGGATTCATGGTCTCCCAACAAGGTACAAAGGCAAACCCAGACAAAGTAAAAGCAATAATTGAGGTCAAGACGCCAAAAACAATGAAGGAGGTGCAGAGCTTGACAGGAAAGGTTGCAGCCCTAAACAGATTCGTCTCTAGGGCAATGGAAAAGTGCATGCCATTCTTTAAGGTATTGAAGAAGGCCTTCCAATGGATTGACGAATGCAAGGAAGCTCTTGCTAAACTGAAAGAGTAGTTGACGAAGCCACCACAATTAAGTCCCTCAGTGATGGGAGAGAAGATGTATCTCTACCTAGCAATATCCAACACTCTAGTAAGTTCGGCACTGATCAAAGAAGAAGGGAATGTCCAGAAACTAATTTATTATACCAACCAGGCATTCCAAGGAGTAGAGGCAAGTTACCCAAGGATGGAAAAGATAGCTTTCACATTATTGGTTGCCTCCAAACGGAGCAGTAATCAAAGCCTAGGTGCTAGCAGACTTCATTACAGAGTTCACATACCCTTATAAGGAAGAAGAACCTCCTATGGAATCATGGACGGTCCAAACGGATGGGTCTGTAACGAGGAAAGCAGGAGGAGCATGAGTAGTGCTCGTATCTCCGAAAAAAGAAACATTGAAGTATGCAATCAGATTACAGTTTACAGCAACAAATAACAAGGTAGAGTACAAAACATTGCTAACAAGGCTAAGTCTCACAAAGGCTCTAGGAGCAAAGAACCTTATCGTCCAAGCTGATTCTTAGTTGATAATTAGACAAGTGAAAGGAGATTATGAAGCCAAAGAAGAAAGGATGTAGAAGTACTTGAAGATCATCCAACAACTCTCACAACACTTTAACAGTTTAGACTTTTTGCAAATCCCTCAAACCAAAAATGCAGAAGTTGGATTTCTAGCAAGATTGGCCTCATCGAATGATTACAATGCAACCTAAGAACTATATGTAGAGATAAAGGGGCCAGCTAAGCACAGAAGGTGAGCAAGTTCTGAAGATAAAAGAGCTAGACAAATGAATGACTCCCATCGTCCGTTACTTGGAAGAAGGATGGCTTCCTGAAGATAAGACAGAGGCAAGGAAGATACATATCAGGGCAGCTCGCTTCATCATTATTGACAACGTGCTATACAAATGAGGGTATTCACTCCCATATCTAAGATGCGCTAGTTTAGAAGAAGCAGATTATGTGCTCCGCGAGATATACGAGGGAATCTGTGAAAACCACGCTGGGGCAAGATCCTTAGTAGGAAAGGTGCTCAGAGCAAGATATTACTAGCCAACCCTACAGAATGACACATACAACATCGTCAGAGCAAACGACAAGTGCCAAGGCTTCGTAAATGTCCAAACAAGACCAAGAGAAATGATGACACCCATATCCTTACCATGGCCCTTCGCCTAATAGGAAATTGATATTATGAGTCCATTCCCTTTAAGGACGAAGCAACTCAAATTTTTGATCATTGTAATCAATTACTTCACAAAATGGGTAGAAGCAAAGCCAGTAATGATGATAACAGAGGGTTAAATCACAAGTTTTGTGTGGAAAAACATCATCTGCAGGTTTGGAGTCCCACGTCTCATAATATCAGACAATAGTAAGCAATTTGACAACCCCAAGTTTCCAAAATTTTGCCAAGACTTAGAAGTCAAGAATCGCTACTCTTCTCCAAGACACCCTCAGGCTAATAGCCAAACAGAAGTGATGAACAAAAGCTTGCTCTATCAAAACTAGAAAGGGGCAAAAGGGGCATGGCCTAAAGAACTGCAAAATTTCCTTTGGGCATATAGGACTACCACAAGAGTTCCTAGAGGAGAAACACCATTCAAACTGACGTTTGGCACCAAGGCCGTCATACCAGTGGAAATGGGACTAACGAGCTTTCAAGTTAAAATTTGGACCCAATAGGACCTAATTGATGAAGTTAGAGAAGAAGCTATGAAGCGAATGGCTAAACACAAGGAAGCAATGGCCAGATACTACAACAGAAAGGTTAAGGTAAGAAGGTTCAACATAGGAGACCTCGTCCATAGAAAGGTATCACAAGCAACGAAGGACCCATCCCAAGGAAAACTAGGACCAGCCTGGGAAGGTCCCTATGAAGTAATCTGTCATTCCAAAGAAGGTTCTGACGATCTGAAGTCTTTGGACGGCCAGGAACTGCATCGACAATGGAACATAGAACACTTGAAGAAATACTAGCAATAAAGAACGCTTTACATTTCAAGTTTCCTAATCTTCACATCAGTATGTATGACAACCATTACTTTCATCATTTATAAGATCAATAATACATGAAAGCATTACCCATGCGTATTTATCAATGATTATCCATGATCTGTCATGTACAATACGTATTTGTCAACGATTATCCATGATCTATCACTATCAAAATGTGTGCAACACTTAGGAGTCGTCCTTGGGAGACATCTTAAGGACCTCCGTCATTAAAATTTCAAATCAAAAGCTATTCATGCATAGCCAACAGCATCATTGCCATTGAAGTTATTGATACACAACCACCAAAGTTGACTAAATCAGAGTTGTTCAAACACAACCAATATAATCGTCATTCAAGACAAAACAAAAAATGGTTAACCTAGAAGACACTCTAATACCATGACTCTAAGTCACGAGTGGAGCGCAACATCGTCATTCAAACATGACTCAATAAAAGATGTTCAAACACGATTAAAAAATACTAAGTTGTTCAAACACAACTAAAATCGTCATTCAAACATGACTCAATAAAAAGCTGTCCAAACACAGCCAAAAAATACTAAGTTGTTCAAACACAACTAAGATTGTCATCCAAACATGACTCAATAAAAAGCTATCCAAACACAACTAAAAAATAGTAAGTTATTCAAACACAACTAAAATTTTCATTTAAACATGACTCAATAAAAAGTTATTTAAACACGGCTAGAAAAAGCTGAGTTGTTCAAACACAACTAAGATTGTCATTCAAACATGACTCAATAAAAAGCTGTTCAAACACAGCTAAAAAATGCTAAGTTGTTCAAACACAACTAAGATTGTCATTCAAACATGACTCAATAAAAAGCTGTCCAAACACAGCTAAAAAATAGTAAGTTATTCAAACACAACTAAAATTGTCATTCAAACGTGAATTAAAAGTTGTTTAAACACAGCTAGAAAAGGCTAAGTTGTTCAAACACAACTAAGATCATCATTCAAACATGACTCAATAAAAAGCTGTCCAAACATAGATAAAAAATACTAAGCTGTTCAAATACAACCAGGAATCGTCAGTCAAATATGACCCAATAAAAAAATCAATCCAATAAACTGAAGGTAAAAAGCTAGTCATATACATGCTAAGTACGAAAAAGATGCTCAAATGGAAGCTAAACATAAAGGTTGTCTCAACATAACTAACATCGTCACAAAGAGTTGTCCAAGCATAAAAGAGTTGTCCACTATAGCTAATAGCAGGAAATCCATAAACCTATCTACCATCGTCAAATGAATTGTTTGGTTGCCCAAAAAAACTAGCCCAAAGAGAGATATTGTTCTTGCCTTGCAAAGAAATAAAAAAAAAATAAAATAAAACAAAAGATTATAGCTCATCGGACAAGGTCTACAAGGGTTATAATAGTGGCCTCCTTCATTCCTTCAGCAACGTCTATGGCTTCCTCCGCCACATTCTCCGCTACAGCCTCAGAGGACATGAGCTCTTTCTCGACGTCGTCCATGGCCAAGCCAGAAAGGTCCAAGCCAGGGTGGTGCTTTACCATCCACTTCATGAGAAGATCAAAGCCCTCCACGTAGTACTTGCACAATTCATCATAGTACACGTTAGAGTCTTCAAAATCCTGTACTGCCATGGCCCCAACGTTCTGCAGCTTCAGCTCTAAGTCACCAATCTACTTGCCCTTTAGCTTGCAAAAGTCTTTCTCCACTTGTAGGCTCTTCTCCAAGGTTACCACGCACTCCTTGTCATTCTCAACTATGGCACTAAAAATAGCAACCTTGTTCTTAAGTGTCTTATTCTCAACGGATAAAGACTTGACCAAAGGCTTAGACGTGGCCACCTTCTTCTCTAAATCCAAGAGCTTCCCAGAGACGAATAAAGACTCCCCCCAAAGCCTACAAAGAAATTTTCTCTCAGCAGAAGTAAAGCAAAGGAAAAAGAAGAAGCAAAGACGACCAACGGCACATACCTGCACAAGCTTTTGGATGTGAGATGACATCACCTCATTGGATGAATTCACCACCAGAGGGCTTAGATCATCCACAGAAAGTGCCTCATGGGCCTTCAAAGCTACTACATCAGTGTCATCCTGAAGGTAGGAAGGAAAGATTTACCACCAGCCTTTTTCTTCTTCCTAATCTCCTCTCCACCAGAGGTAATCATCTCCAGTGATGAAGTAAGAGAGGTAGGGTGCTTAGCAGGTGAATGAGTAGGAGGAAGTGTCATCATAGGGTCTTTCTTAGAAATGTCGCCAGTCTTCTTCTTGAGCAAGAGACCACTGATGGTGCCACCCTTGGACTTCTTCTCTTAGGCCTCAGCTAATTTTTGCTTGCTAAATATATTCGTCATTCCTGAAAGGATGAGGCAAAAGAAAAAAAAATGGCAGAAACGTGTACTCTTTCTCACAACTTCCAAATTTTTCTGAACCTTAGTAGACGGTTCCGGACCCAAAAAGTGTAAAAACAAGGATTGAGGAGAAACAAGTTTTTCAAAATCCTTGACGGACTCAAGATACTCCTTCGCTTTCTCAGCACAACGCTGGTACCTCTTCTTCAAACAAGGACACTAGGAAACTGCAAAACAAGAGTACCAGTGAGTCATCTATCATCCTCACTCATAAAAGAAAGGGAAAAGCAATTGAAAAGACGAGAAAGATGCACCAGACACAAGAACTCCCTAACTACGAAAAAACTTGGGGGCTTCATCCAGGTCTATACCAGGGACGAACTCCCAATCACTTCCAGAGATCAAAAAAAATTTTTGTTTTCCAGTTTCAGAAAGACAATGGGTAATCAAGGATTAACCTAGAAGCCCTATCCCATGGCTTAAATTCATAATAGTCGAGGTCCTTAAGTTGCCTTAAACGATAGAAATGGAGGAACTCGTCCCTCCTAATGACGTCGCCATCATTGGTGAACATCCATTCCACCATGCAAGAAACAAGGATTCGCCAAAAGTTAGGCACTAGCTATGCCGGGGCAAGATACAAATAAGAAAAAAGTTCCCTAACGAAGGGATGAACAGCGAAACGAAGGCAATTGGCAAAATCAGCCTAGTAAAAACAAACCTCGTTGGCATAAGAGTGATAAGCCCTCTCTTTGTCACTTGGGATCCTAACTTTCACAGAGTCAGGGAACTGGAACCTATCCCTGATTCGCTGCCCATCTTTGCCCGAAAGGGAACACGAGATGTTCTAGGCTTTATAAGGGGTGGAAACAAAGGTGGCCTCCGAGACCACACGATCATCAAATGAGGATAACCCCGTCTCCAAGTCACTTGACCTTACCTTATACATCCTCAACACCCTAGCTACCTCAACAGAATGGGAGACTAAAGGAAACAAATAAGAAATGACAAAAGTATACAAACAGTCCTCCCCTACGAAGGAACTGACCCTCTCAAGATGCTCCCTCTCTACAGACTCAAGTAAACTACCTAAATAAGCGAAAAAGAAAGCTATTGAAGGACAATCTGCTCTAACAGTAGAATAATCTACCATGGAAGAATTAGAAAAGAAAAAGGAGCACAAAGGACTTACCAGGAAACGCAGAACAGAGAAAGGAAGCTTGGAGGAGAGACAAACCCTAGAACAAAAAACTGAATAAGGAAAAATACAGAAGAAAGGAAAAAGGACAGAAAAATGCAAAACAAGTGGCCAAAACTCACGCGGGAAAACCGAGACATGTTTGCATGTTAAGCACATCCTAACCGTACACGTGGCCCAACCACTCAAACATCAAGTCGTTATAAATGCGCAGTACCCGAAATACGAAGCGTCAAACGAATTTGTTCTTACCTTGCCTAAAAGATGAGAAAACGAACAAGGAAGCAGCTGATAAACTAGAAATTTATGGTCGTTATTATGCGCAGATCGTCACTCATCCAAAGAAGACGTTACACATTTATTACGTACATTAATGACAAAACATAATGGATGGAGCAACGGTCACGAAATAAGTTGTGTTCTTTAGACAAAGATTCTGTAATGCACTAGCCGTTGAGCATAAATGCAGCACATCATTGCCCATTAATGAGGCATATAACTATAAAAGAGAAGACAACAAAAGTTAAAGGTACACACAAATACTTTATGAAATCACTCTCTAATAATTTTCTCTCCAGAATTTGTCTCCCTTACTAACTTAAGCATCGGAGGTGGTTTGACTGACGCCACACCAGCGTGTTACTCTTCCACCCAATTCGTTTTACAGGTTTCTCATCTATAGAGATGACCATATTCGTAGCATCGTCCATCTGTTACGATGAGGAGCTCAACTGTTAATTTTTTGCAACATCAGTATTTGAACAAACTAAAATCCTAATAATCATAAAATAAATAAAATAAAACAAACAAAGCAAAACAAAGAGATAGAGACTTAAAGACAGATAAAACGTGTTAAATAAAAGGTAAAACAAGTAAATAAAACAAAAGGAAAAACATACAAAAATTAAATTAGGGTTTTTAGGCAAAAGTATGCGTGCGCATACATAAGGCATGCATACGCAACCTATTTGTATGCGTACGTATACTCATAGTATGCATACGCATGCAAACAGCATGTGCACGCATACATGCCCAAAAACCTTAACCCAAAAACTATAGGACAAAAACTCAAAAAACAAGAAATCTAACAACCTAACATGCTTTAAACACAAACACAAAGTAAAGCTAGACCAAACAATCATATTACAAACACATAAACACATATAAAAACATAAAGAAGCAAAGAAAAGTGAAGAGCCAAAGTTAGAAACTTTACCTCAACACTAGAACTCTCTAGAGCTTGATTTTGACTACTCCCCTCAGTCAATATAGTCACAACTAATTCAAAGACAAGTTAGTAAACTTAGAACTCAAATATCAAGGCTAGAAAAGGTCCCAATCAAGAAAAATTTGACTTAAGTATGTTTAGTGAAATACTTCCTCTTTGATTCACTATTTTCTAGTGAATTTTATATGTTTTACCACTGGAATTCATCCTCAGAAAGTACCTTTTATGATTTTATATAGTCGAAAAATAAGGGTTTGGGGTGGCTCCCAAACGATGTGGGATTCATTCCAAACTGATTTTAAATGCAGAAAACTTGTCTTTCATAATTTCTGGAACCCTAGCATGTGTACCCATGCACGTGTATGTGTGTGCATGCGTACGTAGAGCTTGAGGATGAGTACACATACACGTGTATGCGTACACATGCCCTAGGGTTTTCGTGGTCTTTCTTTTCCAAAAATATTATATTTGCTCATTAAAACAAGTTATATTTTTCATAAACATTTCCACAAGTCAATTTTCATCTGATTGGGCCCTAAACCAACCTTGGGCCGTAAAGTTCTAACATCATTGCGGAACGAGGGCCCAAGTAGTAAGGGGTACAAAATATGGGGCCTATAGATGCCCTTCTTTTGATTCGTGAGCTCCACTAATGGAATCAAAAGAATAAGAGGCAAAACATTTTTTTTTTCAAAGTACGGCTCAGGCCCAACCCATGCACACAGCAAACAACACGCATACATGGGGCGAGGTGCAACTCCGTAGAGTTACGTGGGATTTGTATGTCCAAAGTCCCACAAGTGTAACTCAAGAAACGAGCGATGACAGGTTCACTATCCAAGAACCTAGTTTGCCAATTACAAGCAAAAGGCAAGTGACTCATTATTCTAGAGTCACTAAAAAGAAATCAAACAAGGCCAACGGCCTCAACCATTAACCAAACAAACAAGGTACTATTACGAGCTAAAATGATACATATATGTGGTGTCCATATAGGGCTCTTGCCTCAATCTTCTTTGGGTGGCATCTTGCCTCCATCTGATTTCTCTCTCTATCTGAATCTCTTCTATTCTGGGTGGCTTGCGCCTATATCTCAACCTTTTCTATTCTAGGTGGTTTATGCCTTAATACTAGTGTAAATGTTCAATTCCAAGAAGGATATGTACTCAAATTTTGTATTCTTCTTTTCTCTTCTTGTCTTGGGGATTTGTGCCTACATATTCAATTCCCAAAATATATATGCACAAGTGTAGTGATAATCCTGAACAGAAAGCTCACTCAAGGGGCTTCCCAACATGCATAGGATTTACTTGATGATTCTAACTCACGAGGGAGCTTTTATTGGTAGCTATTGAGGAAATCCTTAATGATGTATGATCTATTAGGGAATGACTCATTGAGGAGTTTGTGTTTGTGATTTTGACTCATAAGGAAGCTTTTTGATGGTTCTCGACTTACTGAGGAGACTTACAAAGAAGTCTTGGATTATTCTGATTTGCTGGGAAAAATTCTTCTTTTGGTAACCCACGAGGGAGTTATATTGGTATTTTGGACCCACGGCGGAGTCCTTGAGGATTCTGATCCACTTGGGGAGAACTTTTCCATTTGCGACTCACTAGGGAGTTGGTTAATGGTTTTAGCTCACAAGGGAGTTCCCCTAGCTATGGTGAAGAGGTGGTGCAAGTCTAATAAGTTAAATGTCTTCATGGTTTTCAAGTATTTCTCTAAGAAAGAGGTTCCTTTGGCTAGAATGAAATGTTCTCACCATCTCCACACTTTTTGCCCTTGCATTATCACAAGGTTCTTCTTGGTGCATGAAACACCTCATGTGAATCTTAGAATTCTTCATGTGGTCAAGAATCTAAGGAGTGGGACCACCCAATAGGGAGTACATCTTAGTGAAAACCCACAATGGTTTGGATGTTGTTCATAGGGAGGAAGCAACATTCTTTACGAGGAGTCTTCTCCTTCTTTAAGTATGATCCCTAATTTTTGCCTAATGCAATGGGCCATCAGGCTCAGTCAGTTCGACCTCGAGTGCAGACCTTGGTTAGTGATTAAAGCATAGGTATTGGCAGATTTTGTTGCTGAGTTCACTTTTTCAGGTGACGACCATACACAGTTTTGGACAATTCCCACTGCTGGATCATCCGTCAAAGAACTGGGAAGGGTAGAAGTCGTCATGATATCTCCTGATAAAGGCATCCTCAAATAGGGAGTACATCTTCAATTTCCAGCCACTGTAAAAAAATATGACGAGCACTACCTCGTCATGGCCATTCACAACATAGGGAATAGACATCGTTGGACCACTTCCACAAGGGCTTCGTCTAGAGAAACATCATTTGCAGGTTCAGAATTCCAAGGATCATCATCTGAAATAACAAATGGCAATTTGACAACTCCAAATTTAATGACTTTTGCCACAAGCTAGGAATTAAGAACCACTTCTCCTCCCCTAGAGACCCCTAGGCTAGTGGACAAACAGAGGTAACAAATCGGACCTTATTGAAAATCATCAAAGTTTGACTTTGGGGGCAAAGGGGGCATGGCCAAAAAAACTCCTTGGTGTGTTATGGGCATACCAGACGACAGTAAGAACTCCTACAGGAGAAACTCCATTCAAAATAGCTTTTGGCACAGAAGATGACAAAGTATCATGATCAAAGGGTCAAGCTCAGAAGGTTCAACCATGGAGACTTAATGCTGCGCAGAATAACAGAAGCTACGAAGGACCCAACATAAGGAAAACCGAATCCAACTTAGGGAGGCCCATACAAGATCATCAAATATTCCAAAAGAGGAACTTATTGCCTAAAGTCACCCGATGGTAAATAGTTACCTCATCCATGGAATTTAGAACACCTCAAGAGGTATTATTCTTAATTGAGAAAATGTTTTCAATTTCCCTATGCCAAACTGTTTTGTAAGCAGGAAAGAATAAAGGGACGAGATCCCTCAAATGAATAAACATATTTCCTTTGAAAATCCACAAAAACATTGTGTCAACCTTACCAAGGACAAGTTTCCAAACAAGAGATTCATTGAAATCTAAATGAATAAAACCATGTAGATGATAAAAGTCCTTAACAAAGGATAAAAGTCATCACATTTGGTTAAATTCAAATAGGTAAAATCACAATGACAATAAAATTCTCAAAGCGAGAGTAAATTACTTTGATTAAATTCGTAAGGTTAACAACCAACGAGTACAGTCATTATAACAATCAAATTCTCAAAGTGAGAGTAAGTCATTTTGATTAAATTCATAAGGTTACAAACCAAAGAGTACAATCATAATGACAATCAAATTCTTAAAAAGAGAGTGAGTTATATGACTAAATTCATAAAGTTAAAAAAACCAATGAACACAGTCATTATGACAATCAAACTCTTAAGACATGAGTAAGTCATATGATTAGTTTCCAAAGGATAAAAACCGACAACCAAAATCATTATGACGATCTAATCCAGCAAAGGTGAGACACATAATCAAACTCTCAAGCATAAAAGCTAACAAGCATAGCAACTACAACAAGATCTTCAAAGAAGTTGTCAATGAAGCGTGTAATAAACAATGGCAGTAGATCAAAAGTACTTCCTAGATTACAAGATTGCAAAGCTTCAAATTTTTCACAAAAAACAAAAATAAAAGAAATTGTTTTAAACTAAACTCGTTAAAACATCGACGAAAACCAGCCCTAAAACAAAGGCAAACCAAAAAAAAAAAAAAAAAAAAACAGAACAAAAATAAAATTTCAAATGGCAAGGTTAATAGCAGAGTCAGCCTGGGATGCATGGATGTGGCTCTAGAGGCACCGCACCCGCGTCCAACGTGGCGGGATGCCGCAACGCGCGAGGGACGCTGCTGACCACGCGTCAGTGTCGCGTCGGGCCGCATCCTGCCACGTGGTTTCTTTTTTTCTTTCCCTGACTCACGCCAACATGGCTGAGACTCAGCTAGATTCACGCTGAACTGGGCTAATTCGCACCAATTTGGGCCGAATCGGATCGTATCGGCCGAATATTGGTGTGTTTCGGCCGAAAAAAGGAAATTGGTTGGTAAAAAAGAAAAAACTTAAATCGAAAATACCAGTGGACTGGACAGGATATTGATACACCGCTGTCGCCAGTGGACTGAAATCATATCTTTACTTCTTCGTGCTCTTCTTTGCTTTGTCTTCTTGAGTGAGTAGTGAGTACTAATTACTGAGTAGTTTTGATTATTATTTTTTTTTTTTTGGGAAAAGTTCTGTAACTTCTAATTCTCTTTTTGATAAGAACACTTAAAAGGCTCTTTGTTTTTTTGTGCCTCTCTGACCAAACACATGAGAGTCACATTTTCCCTTTTTTTTCTTTTTTAATGGGAATCTACACTTGAGACTGTGAGAGCCACCTCTTTTTTTTTTTTTTTTGGTACTTATTATTATCTATTTATTTTATTATTATTATTATTATATGATTTTTCTATTATTATTATATAAAAAATTTTACTTAGTAATATATTAAAAATATAAATAAAAATATTAAAAATAATTTTTTAATTGCCGAGTCCCACTGCACCCGCACCCACATTTTTCAAAAATTGTCATGTCCCGTACCTACACCCGAGTCCCGAAACGCACCCGTACTTCATAGGAGTTAGCAACAAGATCAGGGGCTAGGTCAACAAGAGGATCAACTAGGGCTTCCTCAGGGCCTTCTCCCTCGTTGCCACCTTCCACCTAGCTTGTTCAGTTTCCCTGTCAACCGTCATCTCCTTGTCAATGGCCTCTAAGTCCATATTAGAGTAGTCAACAGCGTCGAAATGATACTTTATCGTCCACCATCGTAAAAGCTCAAAACCTTTGAAAAACTTGCCAAAGGTGATGATATCGAGAGCTTGGGACAACAGGAAATTAACCACGGCATTCTCACGCTCTTCTGAAATATTCATCTTCATCAAAGCAATTTCCTTGTCCTTCTAAACAACAAGCATCCTCTCCATCCTCAATTGATCAATAACCTCCTTCAGCTTGGCCTTAGCCTCGTTGGCCTAGTCCATTGTTTCGATCAAGTCCTTCCTAAGCTTGGAACTCTCAACCTCAGCCACCTCAGCCCTCAAGTTGACCATCACAGCCTTCTCCTTCATAGCAAGGTAATCAGTGGTCAAGCGCAAGGACTCCCCAAGAACATATGGAAAACAATCACATCTAAAGCAAACAACAAAAGGAGAAGAATGCAACTATTTAAGAAGACCTCACCTATACAAGCTTGTGGTTATGAAGACTGATGAGTTCATACGAAGGGACAGAAGACAAAGCCTTGAGCTCATCATTAGAGAGGACATTGTGAGCCCAGCCAATTTCTATGGCCGGACCAGTCTAAACACTATCACCCTTCTTCTCATTCCCTTTACGAGTCCAAGGTAGAGAAGGCAACTCTTCAATCAATGCGGTGGGAGAAAGAGCCACAAGGGTACGGACCAAGCTGGAATGACAATCCCAGTATTACTCCTGGTCTTCACCTTCTTAGCTGGTGGCTTGGAAATCTTGGACAAAGGTTCATCTCTCTTCCCTTTTACCCGAGCGTACTTGTCAGCGCTAAAGCAAATGGCCATATCTACAAAAGACAAGGAAACCGTCAAGTAGTCAATGCCTAAGGAAAAATCCAAAGCAGCCCGAACCCGCTCTTGATATCGACTTTTCAGTCTTGGACGAGTTTTCGCTATAAAAAGAAGCAGGTTAGAACAAGGAAAACATGCATAACCGGACAACTAAAAGACCCAAAAGAAGGGAAGAACACACCAACTGTGGGAACTTCTCACATACGTTGCCTAGGCACCTTGCCCCAAAACCTCATCATAAGTGGTCTCCCAATCCTTTCCATAGAGGAAGAAGTATCTGGACTTCCAATCACAAAAAGAAAAAGGGAGATCTCGGACAAAACTTAGACATCTTATCCAAAGGTTGAAACTTGAAATACCCATATTAGGTTGAGGGTTTTAGAAGGTAAAGGTGCAAAAACTCATTCAACTTTAACATGCTCCCCTCGTGAACAAACACCCAGATCGACATGACACTCAAAACCGTCCGCCAAATGTTTGGGACAAACTGACTAGGAGCTATTTTAAAGTAATCTAACAACTCATGAATAAAAGAATGAATGGGAAAACAAAGGCCACAATGGAAATCGACCTCATAAAAACATACATGACCATGGGCGAAAGCACAAGCCTTCTCGTCATAACAAGGAAGATGTATCTTTGTCTCATCAAGTAGCTGAAAGTGCATCCTAAAACTCCTTATATATTTTTCCTCCAAAGTGCACTCCTCAACCAAAGCCTGAAAAGACTTTGATGGAGAAGACGAAGAAGGGACAGACACCGCCGTGTCCACCTCTATACCTAGTTATCACTAGATGACAACCCTGTATCAAGCTCACTCGACCTTACCTCGGCTCTTTCCCCTGCCATCTCACTCACTATACAATGTTTTTCCAAAGAACAACAAGTCAAAGGGTAGAGCTCATTCAAACCCGACCCAAAAATAGAATCTTGAGGCACAAACTGCCCTACCTAGGGACTATGGCCACCAGGAGACTCAAGAAAACCCCTAACCTAGCAAAGAAAAAAGAAAACGAAGGGGAATCTAACCTAACAGTAGCGTAATCGACCATGAATAAAGCAAAGATTAGGAGGAACTTATCAAAAAACGTAGAGCGAGAACTCAGAAACTTGGAGAAGACAAAAGCTCAAAAACGGAGATGAGAGGTTTTGTAAGGAAAGACATGAAGTTAGAGCGGGAAAACCGAAAAAAACCTCATTTGCACATCCAACCAATGAATGAATGACATGTGGCCACGACCAGATACGTGACATGAAATGCATTCAATGCAATGTGAATGGCATCAACAAATCCTTGTCATATGTAGTGCAAACCGTCATTATTCCTACCATCGTCCAAAGATACGATGGAGGAATAAGGGGGCAAGTGACAAGTACTGAAATTATGAGTTCGTCATATAGCTGATGAACCTTCAATCCACAGGCTCATCCATATAGGTGACAAGCATAAAGTCCACAAGGTCGTCATACGAGAAGATGACTATACAGAATTAATGACGCAACCATCAATAGTTTTGTAACTGACAAGCTCCAACGGTTAGAAAGGCCAATCATGAGCTAGTCAAACCTCCATTTAAGCTCAAGCAGACATTACTCAAACAACCAAAAGAGCCATTAAGTGGCCAACAAAAGTTACACTAATAATAAGGCTCCCAACAACTATATCAAGGCCATAAATAAGTCACCAAACACCATAAACAAGGTACACAATCCAAAACACACAGAATTACATTCTTATTCTCTAAGAGATATTGAGAACTCTACTAACTTAATCATCGGAGAACCGTTGGCTAACACCACTCTGGTGTCTTTCTCTCCCATCTTTGCAAGGATCATAACCTCGTCATAAGCTCCTACGAGGCTATTAATTAATGACCATCCTTGGCTTCATCAGATCATGTGTTTCTACTTTTTTGAATTCTTTAATTTGTAAGTCGTTTTGTTTTATTATGTTTTGATTTACATAGTAATTCAGGTTTTGAATATAATAAATTATTTACACTTTGTAAAATTTAAAAAAAAAATGGTAGTTTAATTTATTTAATGATCTTTAGGACAAACCTGTTAATTTAGTTGTTGTGCTTTCTGTGAAAGATTATTCTATCTGCTTCATATAAATCAAACTTATTGATATTATCTCTTGTTGTTAGGTTCTAAATGTTTAAAAAAATTGGCAAATCGTAAACACAAACTTGTCTAAATATAGATCTTAGAGTCTATAGGTTTTATTATACAATGCTCAAGGTGATTCAAGCCAAGATTCAAGAACATACAAGCTACAGGAAGAAGACTTCATATTCTACCTAGTTCGATCGATCGAAGAACAGGCTCGATCAATCAAAAATCGTATCTGCAAAATTTTAAGTCGGCCCAAACAGCAGCTTAAGCCTATTAAGGATTAGGGTTTCAGATCTACTTCTCCCAATATATAAAGGAAATCCTGAGCCACGTTTTTGGGACTCTTGAGAGAGAAAGAGAATGCCTCTTTATATCTAGAGTTTTGTCCCCAAACCTCTCTAAGTCTTTGTTGCTCATATTTTGCGGTTTACGTGAATCTCTTGTGAGATCATTGAGGAGCTTTTCTTCACATAAACTTAGGGTTTTCAAGGTAGAGATTATTTCAACATCTTGATGATCAACTCAGTTGCTGCCATTGGAGCTTAAAGAATAACAAGCATGGGTGCTTGTAGGTGATTGGAGAATCCAAGAAAGAAGGAGTCTGTGGATTCGGAGCTTGCACATGGTCGTGTCAATAAGTTCTACTGGTGGGTAGCATTAGGAAGTCAAGCGGGGAGCTTGTAAGTCCTTTTGTATAAACTTCGATTCTTTCGCATAGTAGATTCAGGTTTACCTTGAAGATAGCTAGGTCAAATCCTCCCCAGGTTTTTACCGTGTGGTTTCTTGGGTGATCATATCATTGAGTTATTTATTATTCCGCTACTTTATATTTTTGATATGATTGTATGTTTGTGATAACCTAGAATTGCATAAATTGACTAAGTTAATCACTTGGCTAATTAACTAGGTTAATCTGGTTGGTTTAAGGGGTTTAAATTTCTAGCAAGTGGTATCAGAACGGGTAGCTCTTCTATTTTAGATCTTTTGATCTAAGAGCTGATCATTGACCCTTATTATCATGGATAATTTGAAGTGTCTTTCTGCTCATGTTTGTGATGTTTTGAATAAAAATGACACTATTGTCTCTGTTGACTTTTTTGATGCTTTTGAAACTCTTCATAAGGAATTATCTAAATTTTTGAAAATTTCTAAGAAATTCAAGGAAGAGTTAAAATTGGCTAATCTTGAAAAAGATGAATTGATTGTGAGATTGGATGAATCTAATAAAAAGAATGAATTTTTGAGAAATCAAATTTCCTCTCAAGATGAGAAGATGAAAAGCTTGGAACAAGAGATAGTCGAATCTGAAACTAAAATTGAAAATTTGACTAGTACCAAGCCCGCTATTGATAACAGAAGTGTTTTTGTTTCTCTTAAGCCTAAGACTGAGAAAGTTTATATCCCTTATTTCAAGAGGAATAATAAAGAGAAGGCTTATTTTGCTAGGTTAGATGAAGGTAAAAGTTCTGTTATTAACGCTGAAATTTCTAAACCTATGTCTAAACCTGCTGCTAGTGTGCAAAAGAAATTTGTTTTTGTGCCTACTTGTTACCTTTGTGGTCTTGTTGGTCATATTAGACCAAATTGTTATTTGTTGAAGTAAAAACCAAAATCTGAGACTAGATTTGCTGTTAGGAATACTGATGTTCCTAAATTTGTTCCTGTTCGCCACTTTTGTGGTGTTCCTGGTCACATTCGTCCTAATTGTCATAAATTGAAATTTAAGCATTCTATATTTCAATCTAGGATATGTGATGATATTTTTCCTGCCATAAGTCCAAATAAATTGTTTCATATACTGTTGAAAAGTTTAAGCTTGTTGGCTTGTGAAAGGAATTTGCAGGATTTCAGTCTCTCTTAGAAGATTGATGTAATTCCTCAAATACACTCTGCTTCTCATGGATTTTCACCTACAAAGCCGAAGAATCATGCTATATGGGTGAGAAAAGATTCTCCAAGGTGAGTGTTGCTAACTTGTCCTTGATTTAATTCTTTCAATTAATTGTGGACATGTTTTGTTTTTGTTTTTGGTTTTCTTTTAGGTTGTTTTTTATTTTTTTAAAAAAAAAAATCCAAAAACATTGAAAAGTTTCAAAAAGACAAAAATATTTGATTTCGTGTCTAGTTTTTTTTTTTTAAGATTACATGAATTATGATATCTCTCTTGATTTAGAACATACTTAACATTGTGGAGAAACTTGAATAGTATGTGCTAAGCTATTTTTATTTTGTGTGACTATGTACTAGTTTGTACATGTACTCATGGGTTAATTAAGAAATTGATTTTTCTTATTTGTGTACCCTCTATAGCTTAGTTTAGCACTATCATGCATAGTTTTGCATTGTTCATCTAGCACAATGTGAGCTTTTTGTTTTTTGTCATAAAATTTGTTTTAAACCAAAAAGTTTTTTTTTTTTTTTTTTTTGTTTTGCATTAATTTTTCTTGTATTTGAAATCAAGGTTGGCCACCTTATCTTTACATAACAAGTTTATGTACCTTGTTTAGTTTTGATGAGCTTATTTATTGCACTTGACTAGTTAAACCTTTGTAGTGCATGTTGTGTGGGAAAGATGTTTATAGTTTTTGAACACCTTGTCTTGATCTTGATGTCACATGTTATTTGACTGTCAGACTTGATTCTTTTGAGAAAGGCATAAATAACCATCTCACTACTGCTCACTAGCCAATCATGAACACATTAGTGCATATCGTAAGATTTTGTGCTCGAGAAAGTGTAGCACATGCACAAAAAGAACATAAGGTGTAGCCTCAGTTTAATTGCTTAATGATTAAAATTGGTGTGTACTATTAGGATTGATGCCAAATCACATATCTAAAATTTGTGTGTACAATATGAGGCAAAATTCAAGAAACTTACATGATTGCAAGCTTATGTTCTAGGAGATGTGAGAGTTATATGATGTAACTCTTTAGGTGATAGTCTCTTTTAAATTCTATGTGATGAATTTTGTAGACTTTATGATTAATTGCTATTCACATATCACCTCACATGTATCTCAAGTTTTTGCTAGTTGCACACACTACACAAGTTACTCTTTGCTAAACTTGGTACATTATATTGTGTGTGATTTTGTTATGGCCATCCAAGATTAAAAGTTTCTTGATTTTAATTCAAAATGTGTTTAATATTTGCGCTTTGAGGACAAATTGATTGAAAATCTTGATTTTGGAAGATCTGGGTTGAATTCAAGTATTTTTGAAAAACTTTTCGTCTCATACTCATACATTTTTTATAAAACAATGTGCTTTGAGGATTTTCTACATTAAAATGCTCTGTTTTCAAAAATCTAATTTTTCCAGACTTTCGATCGATCGAACTTGTTTTTCGATCAATAGAAATTGCGATTAAAATTTTTGGTTTGAGTTTGCCTGACTCGATTGATGTTCGATCGATTCTTAATCGATCAAAATTGAAAAATTTTCAATTTCTATGTTTTTGACCAAAAAAATTTTTCATGCATCATTTGTGTTTAGGATTCACATGCATTGCATTATTTTTGTATCCATCTTGCAATTTTGCAGTCATACCTCTCATTGTTTTCACACATAATATGCATACACTTTGCTAAATTAGGTACTCAACTTGATTTAAAAATTGATTGATTAATTTTTGAGTTTTGTACATTCCAGTATATGCTATTTCTTATGTGTAGACTGCAGAAATTTTTTTCTTAAAAGATATGATGGATAATCAATGTGCAAATATTTTCTCTACTTATGCAACTGTTTATGGGTCACATAATGCCATGTTTGCATTTTATTGAAAGAGAGAATATTTTTTTTCTTCATGTGTATCCTCAACTTAGTTTTTTTTTTAACTTGGTTTGTGTCTTTTTATTTATCCCCACCCCCCTTTATTTTTCCCCAAAACTGTTTTTCCCAAAACTCGTTTTGTTTTTCCTATTTTTATAAGGGGAGAAATTTTTTTTAACCTTTGTGGTTCTTAGGGGGAGTTGTTGCTTGTCTTAGGGGGAGTTGTCTCTATTTTCTCTTACTTTGTTTCATATATTTTCTATCTACCTTCTGATTAGGTAGTCTTTGTCAATACATGACAAAAAGGGGGAGACATAGATGACTTGTTTGTTTTATTTAGGGGGAGAATATAAAAACTTTTTGATGTATCTAACTTAGGGGGAGAGTTAGAATTTATTTTGATTTATATGTTTCTTGTTTCACTTCTTATTGATTTATACTTATGAGTTCTTCATTGGTATATGTCTTTATTTTGTGTTATGTGAAATCAAGAATTTATTTTTGTTTACTTGTATTTTCCACACATGCATTTATGCGTTTTGTTTAGTGTTTTAGGAAATATACAGGTTGATTCAATTGAGCTGTTGTTTATACTTGCAATTGATGGATAGTAGCTAGGTTGAATTTGTTGTAATGGGAATTTTATTGTATTGGGTTATTCTTGTATTTGGGCATTTCATTTTGTATGAAAGTTTTGTCACGAATTTCCAAAGGGGGAGTTTGTTAGGTTCTAAATGTTTAGAACAATTGGCAAATCGTGAACACAAAATTGTCTAGATATAGATCTTAGAGTCTATAGGTTTTATTAGACAATGCTCAAGGTGATTCAAGTCAAGATTCAAGAACATACAAGCTACAGGAAGAAGACTTCATATTCTACCTAGTTCGATCGATCGAAGAACAGACTCTATCGATCTACAGAATTTTAAGTCGACCCAAACAGCAGCTTAAGCCCATTAAGGATTAGGGTTTCAGATCTACTTCTCCCACTATATAAAGGAAACCCTAAGCCACGTTTTTGAGACTCTTGAGAGAGAGAAGAGAGTGCCTCTTTTGTATCTAGGGTTTTGTACCAAAACCTCTCTAAGTCTTTGTTGCTCACATTTTGCGGTTTGTGTGAATCTCTTGTGAGATCATTAAGGAACTTTCCTTCACATAAACTTAGGGTTTTCAAGGTAGAGATTATTTCAACATCTTGATAATCAACTTGGTTGCTGCCATTGGAGCTTAAAGAATAACAAGTGTGGGTGCTTGTAGCTGATTGGAGAATCCAAGAAAAAAGGAGTTCGTGGATTCGGAGTTTGCACGCGGTCATGTCAGTAAGTTCTACTGGTGGGTAGCATTAGGAAGTCAAGTGGGGAGCTTGTAAGTTCTTTTGTATGAATTTCGATTCTTTCGCATAGTGGATTCAGGTTTACCTTAAGGATAGCTAGGTCAAATCCTCCCCAGATTTTTACCGTGTGGTTTCCTGAGTGATCGTATCATTGAGTTATTTATTATTCCGCTGCTTTATATTTTTGATATGATTGTATGTTTGTGATAACCTAAAATTACATAAATTGACTAAGTTAATCACTTGGCTAATTAACTAAATTAATCTGGTTGGTTTAAAAGGTCTAAATTTCTATCACTTTTATTTTTCAACTTTAAATATTCTTTATAAAAAAATTAATTTGAGAATAAAGAAAGGAGTTGGAGTTTGGGTCAGGGCGGGCCATGGCCCCCTTGTCCCAATCTGGATTTGTCACTAATGTATTGCAAGTAGTGGATTTGAATACATCCCATGCAACTTTATCCTTTTAAATTCCACTACAAAACAATTAATTTAAAGGTGAATTCTAAGATATTTGTGCTCTAAGATATTTGTGCAATATGAATGATTATTTAATTGTTGTGGCATAAAAAATATCCAAGAGAAATTACTTACTATTACTAACCAGGTTAGTTTTATATATATATATATATATATATGAGAAATTGGAGGCCAACTATTTAACTTCTTAGTCATGAGATATTCTAAAAATTTTACAAATAGACAGCGTTTAAAATAGATTTTGGACCCTGTATATTTACGACATGTTTATCACAATCCAATGAAAGGGCATCCTTAGTGGGGTAATCCCCCACACAGTTGGTATGGGCGGGCCTGCTATGAAAGGGCGCGCTCTCCCCACTGCCACTTAGCACCCTGCCCGAGGGCTGGCTGGAGTAACCTATCTAACCCCCATTTTTTCATTCTCAAAAAAAAAAAAGTAACCTATCTAACCCCCATTTTTTCATTCTCAAAAAAAAAAAAAAAAAAAAAAAAAAAAAAAAAAAAAAAAAAAATAATCCACCACCACCGCATGCCCCCAAATGGACAAAAAAACCTTTATTTAAAATTTAAAAATTTAAAAAAATATATATTAAATAAAAACAAAAACGATCCCTAGTCATACTCAATACACTAGTCATACTCATTTTGATGTAATAAGTTTTGGTTAGTTGAATCCGGACATAAAGGAGCTTGGTTTGACAATGACTCGCCTTTGTTAAGGACAAAGTATTAAGATAGGTCAAGCCGCCTAACCTGAACATTATCTACACCAATATATCAATTCCCAATTCCCATTCTTCTCTTGCACACTAACATATAATCCTCCTATCACCCATTTCTAAATCTCTTCTTGACCCACAAACACAATCATGGATGAAGCTTTAGCCATGGACGATGACGATGCATGAGCTCGATCCAGGATGGCATGGCGATGCATGAGATGGATCCATAAATGGGTTTCGATTGGGAGGGAGAATTATTGTCTATAGCTGGTGCAAACTTTGATATATGTTGAGGTATTTTATCGTCAAGTCGGTCATAGTCATGGTAGCTGTGACCTTGTTCCTTCTGGTGCTTCCACTCGTGTTGCCACCGCTGCCTCCACCGCCATTGATGCTTTTGCTTGTTCCGGTTATGATTTTCTCCCTTCTTATTTTCTTGGCACTGTCTCAACCACCACTTCCCAATATCGCTATCCTTTGTGTTTGATACAAAATGTACATATGCTTCTCTTATTTTCAATATGATATTAAGAACTTCAGTAATATGTTTAATGCCTCAGGCTTTTTCTAAAGAAACTCTTGGTGGATTATAATATTAGAGATGTTAATCTTTAACTAGTTCAAGTTGCTTGCTTTTGGAGTTTGCTTATTGGTTAAGTTGCAAATGGATGATATCTTCTTGTTGAATTTGAAGGCTGAAAGAATGCCCTGAAGTCTGGTTAGTAGAAGATTTAAAATGGTTAAATTGACAAAGAAAGGATTAGGTTTGCCTTCTTTCGTTTTTAGAGACTTGGCTTGCGTTGAAGATTAGATAAAAAGCTAGCTAGCTCTACACGCTTTCCTTCGCTTTTGTCAACAATATACGAATACGAATTAAAAAGGAGATTGAACAAATGGTCAAAGAAATAATGGAGAAAGGTATTTATTCACTTTCTTTCATGCCAGACAACTATGGATTTTGCTAATCATATGATAAATCACTTTAACGCGTGTCTGTTTCATATACTAGGATAAAATTTTTTGATCGAGCTTCAAGAAAGTAAATGCATAATCAATTTGATTCATTTGAAGAAGTGAAAAAGGTAGAGAAATTTATAATTAAAGTTAGATGGATAGAAATAGTGAAGAAGGATATTCTTTATATATATATGTAAAAGGAGATCTAGGTAAAGTATGTATAATGACACTACAACAGCTAAGCTCGGTAATTAAGGTAAAAACCATAGCAATATATTCCCAAAAAAAAATTGTCATGATATGTTTACTAAATTAAGGTTAGGAAAAGCTAGTTAAGAACTTAAGATTGGAGTTGTTTGTGATATTAATTAGAAGGGAAAAAACAGATTCATATCTAATTTCACTGAGATTAAGACACCCTTGAATGAAAGCTTGTTGAGCTCAGCATGTTAAAGAAATACTGAAAATTCATTGTGGAAAAAAACGATTCCAATGTGTGCATTAAAAAATGAAACTGATCCACATTATTCATTATTTTAAATGAGTATTGCTTTATTCAAGATGATTAATCCCACTGCTTTTCTTGGAATTTATATGAACATATAAATTCGAAGGTAAGATAAAACTCTAATGATATATCAAAAAAAAATTATTAAGTATTAACCAATAAAATTATTGATTATTAAATTTCTAAATATAGATCTTCTTTCCGATAGATGCTTGTTGAGTTAGAAGGTTAAAGAAACCTCACAAATCTCACAAGAGCAGCTCACAAGACTTCCAAGAACTTCTAAAATGTATTTAGGATTTTCCTTTTATACCTAGCAGTGTTGGACACAAACCCTATCAAAAATCCGAAGGTGGAGGAGGTGGAAAAGATCTCCTATACTCAGACAAATCCGCTCTCAAGGCAGCAGCATCTGTGATAATCTCATCTAGTAACTGTTCATGAGTGCCTAAGTCATCATAAATGTTTCCATCATGTCATGGAGAGAAGGAGATAATCTAGAAGGACCAATAGCATCTGCATCCAAATCAGCATCATACTCATCATCATCATTAGGAACAACAACTGTGGGGTCAATAGGTATATCCTCAGTAAGAGAATTAGTAGAAGCATCCTCAATTGTAGACTCTACTCTCTGTCTCTTTGTTGTACTAGCACTTGGTTCAATAGTCTTCTTCAATGCAAAACATTGTTTAAGGAAGGTAGCTCCTATAGGTGCAGTGAGATGGACCAACTCTAGGGAAGGAAAATGCTCTAACTCTAAGAAGTCTAAGATCCTACAAATAAAGACTAGAAAGAATAGATGTTGTTTCCTAGATTTGTTCCTATGTACCTCAATGATGGTTTGAATAAAGAGAGATAGAAAGCAAATGGAACCATAAGTGATGAGAGCATACAAAAATGAACGGTTTTTAGACCCCTTAAAAACAACCAGATTGCGTAGCCTAGATTAATTAGCCAAGTTGTTACATAGTCAAATTAAACAATTCTAGGTTAAAACAATCAAATAATCATATCATGCATATAAAACATATAAAGCAGCGGAAATAAAAAAGAACACAAGATATGATCACCCAGGAAACCACATGGAAAAACCTGGGGAGGATTTGACCCACCTATCCTCAAGGCAAACCTAAATCCACTATGAAAGAATCGAAGTTCATACAAAAGGACTACAAGCTCCCCACTTGACTTCCTAATGCTACCCACCAATAGAACTTACTGACACGACCACGTGCAAGCTCCGAATCCACGGACTCCTTCTTTCTTGGACTCTTCAATCAAGTACAAGCACCCCCGCTTGATATTCTTTAAGCTTCAATGGCAGCAACCAAGTTGATCATCAAGATGTAGATAATATCTCTACCTTGAAAACCTTAAGTTTATGTGAAGGAAAGCTCCTCACAGATCTCACAAGAGATTCACATAAACAGCAATATGAGCAACAAAGACTTAAAGAGGTTTGGATACAAAACCCTAAAATAAAAAGAGGCACAGAGGCACTCTAATCTCTCTCTCTAAAAGCTCTCAAAAACGTGGCTTAGGGTTTCCTTTATATAGTGGGAGAATTAGATCTGAAACCCTAATCCTTATTGGGCTTAAGCTGCTGTTTGGGCCGACTTAAAATTCTGCAAACACAATTTTCGATCGATCGAGCCTGTTCTTCGATCGATCGAACCAGGCAGAATATGAAGTCTTCCTCCTACAGCTTGTGTGATCTTGAATCTTGACTTGAATCACATTGAGCATTGTCTAATAAAACCTATAGACTCTAAGACCTATATCTAGACAAGTTTGTGTTCACGATTTGCCAATTGTTCTAAACATTTAGAACCTAACAAAAAAGATACACCTATCTATAGGAATGGTATAAACATGAGAAATATGAAAGATGTTATGACATGTTATCCTAAACAACAAATAGTTAACCTCAGTTAACTAACAAGAATGGAGTCTAGGCTTAGAACCGCAAGAGATAGATCTTTCACAAAGAAGAGACATGAAATCATCCAAGGGAGGAGACTCAATGTATGGATAAGTAGGTCTCTGAACAAGAGGCACTTGAAGAGCTTCAGATACTATTTGTTTAGTAATCTGAAATTCTTCACCTCGAGTCCAAGTAGTCAAGTGGTGACCATCGGATGAGGCAGAATAGATAAAGAGATTCGAGTAGAAGTCTCTAATTAAAGTAGGAGGAGGAGGCATAAGGTCGGAACACAGAGGTAACCAACTCCTAGACTCTAGATTGTGTTTGACATAACAGTCTAAGTCATCTAAAATAACCACCTTTCAACCCAGATAGACCTATACTGTACCAATGGCTCAAACTCTTGAGCATTTTGGAGAGTACAAAGCCTAGTTTGATCAAAATCGTCAATAGAGGCAGAAGTGGACCCTACAACTCTTTTTGCTTTGGTTTTGATAGATTTCTTAGGGGCTATTTTTAAGATCTAAAGAGGGGGGAAAACACAAAACCAAGGCAAACTTCATTAGAGAAAGAGATAAACAAAAGATATATGCAATCTTTAAAATCTACATGATGCATGAAGCATAGACTCAAATGATGCATGAACTAAAGCATTAAGGTGTTCAATTTTTCACAATTTTGGAAAATTAAGAAAATCAAGTTTTATGAAAAAACTCCAATTTATGAAGAACATAAACGCTAATTTTTTAAAACACAAAAATTGACAAATTGAATATCACAACAAGTTCAAAACTTGTTATAATCAAACAATTAATCTGTTAAGTTCTAAAAGTTTTAGAACAATTGGCAAATCGTGAACACAAACTTGTCTAGATATAAATCCTAGTGTCTATAGGTATTATTAGACAATGCTCAAGTTGATATAAGTCAAGATTCAAGAACATACATGCTACAGAAAGAAGAATTCAAAATCTGCCTAGCTCAATCAATCACGAGACAAGCTCGACTAATCGAAACACATATCTTCAGAATTCTATTTCAGCCCAAACTTTACTTAAACGCATTGGGTTTTAAGTAGAACACTATTAGTATATAAAGAAAACCCTAAGCATATTTTATTAAGGCTTTTCTGAGAGAGAATAGTGTGTCTCCATTGTATCTAGGGTTTTGTACCCAAAAAGCTCTCTCATGTCTTCTACCAACGTTATTCCTTGAAGAATCTCAAGATCCGGTATTGTAGAAGTTACTGCCTTCTCTAGTCATTAAAGGTGCTGATGATCTAAACCTTTAAGAGTGGTCTTGGAGTCACAAACAGGAGAGTTTGTGTTTTTTATCATAAGTGTGGGAGCTTGTGTTGCAAAGGCCTAATAAAGAATGAGTCTGTGGATTCGGAGTTTGCACATGGTTGTGTCCGTAAGTTCTACATGCAGTAGCAATAGGATGTTAGTGGTCTAAGTCTTATTGTAAATTTCGATTCTCTATAGTGAATTTGCTTTTTACCTTGAGGATAGCTAAGTTAAATCCTCCCCAGGTTTTTTACTGGTTTAGTTTTCCTAGGTGATCATATCATTGTATTCATTATTTTCCGCTACTTTGCATAATATGATTGTTTTGTTTTAACCTAGATCTAAATAATAAACCTAAGTATTCACTTGGTTAATTAATTAGGTTAAACAATCTAGTTTATAGGGTTCTAAAACCTAACATAATCAATAACAATGGTCAATTTTACTCAATTTTTCCCAATTGAACAAAATCCCTAAATTTCTCAAGAACATATGAACCCTAATTTCAAAAAATTTCACAAACCATGAAATTTTTCAAATTAAAGCAAAGGAATCATGTATATATCATGCATAGGCAAAAACTCAACAATCATTTTAAAACAAAACACTCAAAAACACCAACCCCCCACCCCCCCCCCCCCAAAAAAAATTCTCAAGTTTGAAAATTTCAAAAATTTTAATGATTTATGCATGAAATGTATGTGAATTGATAAAAAATAAAAATTAAAAAAAAAAAAGAATAGGTAAAAGAGTCATACCTATTATGTAGAAGAAAACCCTTGAAGCTTTGACTTGAAAAAAAAAAAAAAAATTGTTCTATAAAGGGATTGAAAGGAATCGAAGAAAAGAAGTGAAAAGGACAAAAATTGATCTGTCAAACCCTTTGAAATTTTAAATTTTCAAATTTCGATTAGTCGAGAGGAATCAAACAGTGATCGAAAGGGTGTTTTAAAAAATTTTTGACTAATCGAAGAGTAATCGAATAGGAATCGAGCGAGACAGAGACTTTTGGCCTAAAAACTGGACATTTTCGATCGTTTGAGGATCAACTTCAATCGATCAAACTAGTGAAAATATTTTGAGATTTTAAAAACCTAGAAATTTTGCAGAAAATAGTTGAAAATCAATTTTTTATGATATGTAATGCACATGAACATTTCCAGAAGTTTTCTAAAGCATTTTTCTCTCAAATTTTCAATTTTTTCACACAAAAGAGGCAAAACTCAATTGATATAAAAACTTTTAAAAATATTTTCTTCAAATTCAACTCAAACCAAGGAAAAAGTATTAAGCATCACTTTATGAGTAATGAGATGGCCAAATTTGTCAACACACAGTCATATGTACAGAATTTAGCATTGATTTGCGTGTAGTACATATACATAATGTAGAAAATGTGATATGTAGATAGTAATGGAACAAATTTTCTACATTATCAATCACATTAGTTTGAAAGTGACTATCACCTAAAGAGTTACATCATATAACTCTCACATCTCTTAGAAAATACGCTTGCATTCATGTAAAAGCATTTTTTTTTTTTTCTTTTGAGCACAATCAAATAAATCATGCATAGGCAAATAGGAGATAGAAAAAAAAAATACCATTATTACACCTTTTTTTTTGAGATAACACCTCGTTTTATCTTGTTATGCAAGTGTTACACCTTAACGAGCACAGCTTTTATGATTTGCACACAAGTGTTCATGATTAGTGAGTAACAGTGGTGAGATAGTTATTTATGATTTTCTCTTAGAATTTTCTAGTCCTAACAATCAAAATATGTGGCATCAAAATCAATATTGTTTGTTCAAAGACTATAAACTACTCACACAATTAAGCACTACATAGCACAATCTAGCAAAGTGCAAAAAGTAGCTCATTAAAGCTAAACAAGGTACATAGACATGAAATGTAAATTTTGTTGGCCAACCTTAATTACACATTTAGTGGTGTCAATACATTTTTTTTTTAATTTACTATTTTTTTTTAACTTTAAAAACATCCTAATCAAAACCTAGAATGAAACGCAAAAACTAAAATCCTAAGCAAAACATTTTTGCCCAAAGAATCGAAAGATTAAGCATGAGGACCATGTCAAACAAACTCATTTATGCTAAGTCTTTTGCATCCACACTTTCTTAGATGCGGACCTAAAGTTGGAGTTTCTAAACACATGAGATTGTTGATCTACTCCAACAAGTGTCATGGGATCTTATGCTTTTGGCACGGACACTTTTGGCTTAGTTGCTTGCTTGCCAGCTTGCAACTTGAAGTAGTTTGGGTGAGTATGCCCAACTCCACCACAAAAGTGACAAAACCATTAAGGCTTGTGTTGTTTCTTACCTACTAGATGAGTAGATTTCTTGGATTTGGTGTCACTTAGATCTACCCTAATTTTCCTATTGCCACATTCTCTTCCTTATGGACCCTAACTTCTAGTTTAGGCATTGACACAGGAGGAACAAACTTGGTGGGAGTCACCGTAGAAGACAAACCACTCTCAACATAACCTAACCCAGTCTTATCAAATGCAGATTTTTGAAATTTCAACATATTATTAAGTTTAGAAGTTAAAGTCCTATCAATTTGTTCTCTAGCAACAAGTAATTTGTATTCTAAACTTTTAATTTTTTTCAATCAAAGACATGTTCTCAATCTTAACAGCAATTATGAGTTCATTAGCATCAAACAATTTAACCAAAAGATTTTTCTTTTCATGTTCAAGAGTGTCTATCTTTTTCAATCCTAGGTCAACATTCATTGCATCTTTTGCTACAATCCTGCATAACTTATTGTAAGCCTCTTGCAAGTCAGCATTCTCAAAGAGTTTCCCATCAGAAGGTTTTCCTTAATAATTTCATGTTCACCAACTACAACAATAGCCAAAAAAAAAAAAAAAAAAAAATCCTTCTTCATCACTTTCAAACTAGTGACCATATTCTTCATCATCACTAAGAGTAACAACAATAGCTTTATCCTTTGATTTCAAGAATGTGGGACATTCAGACCTTACATGTCCATACCCTTGACAACCAATATACTATTGGCCTAAAGAGTTGTTAGAAGATTGAACAACTTTACCTTTGGGTTTATTTGAGAAGTTGTTTTTAGCTGGTTCATTCTTCTTCACAATCTTAGAGTCAACACTATTTCGAGTTCCTGCCTTCTATTATTGTTTCTCAAAAAGTTTCAAAAATTTTTGGCAAGGTAAGCAATCTCTATAGATGGGATCTCATCATCAAATTCACTCAGCTACATCATCTACAGATTTTAAGGCCATAGATTTGGATTTGTTAGTCTTGGGTAGGTTAGACTCATAAGATTGAAGGGATTGATAGGCCAAGAATGTATTAACCTCTTGTAATGAATTAATTGATTAATTAGCCAAGTTTATTAATTAATCAAATTAACATGCAAACGCGTGGTCCCACAAACAAATCACTAATTAAACTAAGTATGCAGCGGAAATTAAATTGACACGGTGATTTGTTTACGAATGGGGAAAACCTACACAGCAAAAACCCCACTAGGTGATTTTAAGGTCACCACTCCCGAGAATCCACTATTATCACAACAAGCAATTACAAGTAAAGGAATCTCAGTACCTTATACTAACTTACAATTGAACCCTTATCCCAATACCCAATTAGACTTGTTCTGTAGTGACAATCTCTCCTTTTTAATGCACGGCTCCTAGAACATGACTAACCAATTGCGCGGATCTCAATGCACAACTTCAATCACCAACTAGAAAAGGTTGTTGGCTGCAAAGTTCTTCAGTTCATCACACGATGAAGATCGAGAAGATTCTTGGTCACAAAACCCTACGATGTACAAACACAGTAACTTCTTCACAAGAAAGATGAACTAGGGCAAATTTTCTCTCCGGTCACAATTTGCTTGAACAAACTTTGTTCAACACTTGTGCAACTTGTGTCCACCTTTGACGGCCCTTAAAATAATCCTTTTATATGTCTAGGGTTGTGAGAAAAAAAAACCTAAACACATAATCACGGATTGGAGTCAAAACAAAACTGAAACTCTGTTTTTCATAAACCTTAACAAATACCCTATCTGTCGTGTTGCTATCAAGCCATGGGCTTCAACAACTCTTCAAGCCTCAATAGATAGCTAGCTATCGAGCTAGCTATTGAGCTTTAATGAGCAGCACTTTCTGCACTTAAATCTTGGATAGACTTGCATGGCTTTAATGCTTAAACTTGAAACAAGTTTCTTGAAGTACTAAACACATCCTAATCTACCCAAATACAACTAAAATTCATTTTCTCAAAGGATTAACCAATTATATAAAGTAGTGACACATGCTTCTAACAAGTGAATCACATACGTCTTAATAGAGATCCTATAAGTTCCTCAACTGGGATGGTGTTAGCATCCTTACTCTCAGTCAATGCAGTGACTCTGGGTCAAAAGTCTTCAATTAAAGATCTAATAATTTTTCTCCCTATCTTAGGTTGCTCATATACTTCACCCAATTTAAAAGAAGAGTTAACTATGTCATTCAGTTTGGCATGAAACTCATTAAAATTCTCTTCATCTGCCATTCTAATGCTCTCAAATCTAGAGGTCAACTGTTGCAGTTTATTAATTTTTACTGCTTTGATGCCTTCATGCACAGTTTGCAGGATATTCTAAGCAATGTAGGCTATCTCTACATTAGAAATCCATTTGAGTTCTTCTATAGAAACAGCATTGAATATCACATTCATAGCCTTACTTATAAAGCTAGCTACTTCCTTTTGAGCATCAAACCATTGAGCCACAAGAGTGGCAAGTCTTTCCCAACCAATTTCCACAGACATCCATACCCTCTCATCCAAAGATTTCAAGAAGGCTTTAATCCTCACATTCTAGTAGGCATAGTTATTCCCATCGAAGTGTGGTGGGATCATTAGAAAGTGACCATTCTATGACAGCAGTAGTCAAGGATCAACTCAAGGTAAAACTACATAATCAAGAGCTAACCCGTGCTAATACCACTTGTTTGTTTTGTTTAGACCCCTGTACACTCAAATTGTTTAAATTAATTAATTAACCAAGTTAATACTTAAGTCTATTATGAGATCTAGGTTAAATACAAACAATTATATCACTAAGTGTGAAAAAGTAAAGAAGACAAGCAATATGATTACCCAGGAAAGCCAATGAAACCAACAATTTCAAGGTAAAAAACCTGGGGAGGATTTAACCCAATCTATCCTCAAGGC
This sequence comes from Quercus variabilis, assembly GCA_030445155.1. NCBI lineage: Eukaryota > Viridiplantae > Streptophyta > Magnoliopsida > Fagales > Fagaceae > Quercus > Quercus variabilis. The sequence goes on from CP129451.1 coordinate 7,725,293, forward strand.
AACAAATTCACTATGATAGAATGGAAGTTTTACAATAGATTTTTCCCTAAATCTAAAGCTACCTCTTGTAGTACTTATTCACATGATCACGTGCAGCTCCGAATCTACGAACTATTCTATCAAAATTTGTCACACACAAACACCCCTATTTTTTACTCAGAGATCCCACTTAAAGTTTTAAATCATCAGTTATGTATGATCTTGTTTACAGCAACTTAATCCACCAGTTCTTGAATATAGATCTTCTTTTTGGTAGATGCTTGTTGAGTTAGAAGGCTATAGGAACCTAACAAATCTAACAGGAATAACTCACAAGACTTCAAAGAACTTCTCGAACGTATTTTGGGCTTTCCTTTTATACCTAGTAGTGTTGCACACAAACCTTAAACGTTTTCACAGGCTTTGGGCCTAATTTAAAATCTGCAAAAATCAATCTACAATCAGTCGAGCCTTGCAAAATTTGAATTATTTTTTCCACAATTTGACTATTCTTGAATCTTGACTTGAATCGTAATGAGCAATGTCTAACACTTAAACTAGACACGTTTTTGTTCTCAGTTTACCAACTTACATAAAATTAGAATCTAAAAATTTATTCCTAAATATTTAGAACCTAATATATTAAAACTTCTAGAAAAAAACAAATATAGTGTGCTCTGGTTAGTCTTAGGCCTAAGCTTACTTTGGCATAATATTTACTTATGTTATGCAATACTTATGTATTTGTGTACTATATTTCTTTTGGTAAATTACAATTTCATTAATCCAAAAGCAGAACAATTGTCACACCTACATGATTTTAGCAAAGCATGAGGTAGATTGTAATTTTAACAAAAGAAACTAGCTTTAAGAGCAATAGAGTTAGAGTTTATATATCATTAGGCACCCTAAACCTGCCCACCCATAACTGGCTTTTATATATTGTTTCTTGATTTGGACAAGAGGTATACTTATCCTAAAGGCTCAAAAGTAGGCACTTGCATCTAGACCTAGGTGTAGTCTACAGGTCATGTGAGACAAATATGGAATGCAACGTAGGCATGTGAGCATGGAAGCATAGAAATAGGCAACAATATTAGCATGTTAGCATGGTAGAGACAAAGGCATGTGAGCATTCAAGCATATAAGAATATGAGCGTACGAGCATATGAATATGTAAGTGAGAAAATACAAAACAACAACATCCAAGTGTGTGCATGTGTATACCCAATCATACATGTACACAGGCACATGCATATGGATACCAAACAGAGTCAAGTCTTACTTTAATAGGTGTTTAAGTCTTATGAGAATTGAGTATTTATTGAAGTGGAATCTTCATTAGTTGATATGTGTTTTCCCTTTATTAGACTTTAGTTGTCTTGATTTGATATTAAGGATCTCGCATCTTTTAAGGCTTAAGAAGATTTCATTAATTAGGGTTTGATTGACTTGACTTCTGATGTTACCATTTTAATTCAAATCAATTACCTTGATTGCATTAAAGTTCCCTTTGTAATACTTTCCTTATATTTAAATAGCCAATTAATCTCAAATGAAATGAATGCTAATTGACTATTGACTTTAAGTTTAGAAAGTATTTAAGTCTTTTAAAATTTGGAATGTTTCCTTTCTTGTCTCTAAGACTTTTAGTTTCCTTATTGTGTTCAAATCAAAATTAAATACTGGATCAGAGAGAAGAGAAAGAGTGAATTAGGGTTTTAAAATGGAAAAGGAAAGAAAGAAAACATTTTGAGTATTTTGCATTTATCATTAAACATAAAAGGAAACAAGAATAAATTAGAATATACACATTAAAGATTGATAAAACAAATAAGAAAAGATAATAAAACATGACATTAATGGTAAATAAAACAAAAAAGACAATAAATCTGGTTAGGGCCCAAATTGGTATAAGCCATGAGAAAGGTGAGTACACACTCTTCTATTGGTGTACGCACTTGAGATTTATTCCAGAAAAACAATCAAAGATGAACACTAACCATTGAAAGAGTGCACACGCCACTCAAGAAGTGTGTACACGTCTTCTTGGGTGCATACTCACCCCGAGGTAGATTAGGGTTTCTACATGATTTTAACCAAAACAAGCAATAAATGGATTGAAATGAACACTATGAATATGTTACGGTGAAAAATGAGCAAATCATGGATTAAATAAACAATAAAAAGCATAAAAGAACAAGAATCAAGGAGGAGAGTGTGGATCATGGGAAGGATCCACATCTCCCCCTTGTAGCACTTACAATGATGTTTTTTGCCAGCTCCTCGGCTGAAATCAACAACCGCTGTTGTGTATGTGGAAGAATGAGTTGAATGACTTGATTAGGGTTAGCTAAAGACCCTAACTAGTATGCTTGCAAGCTTGAACTAACTAGAAGTGTGAACACGAATAAGAAAGAGACTACCTTCAAACCAACAAGGATCTAAAGATCAATCTAATACTCAATCATTTTTCCCTTGTATCCTTAAAACTTTAGGTTTAGCTATTTTGAGGGAATTTTGACAGATGTTTTTGTAAGGCTTCTCTTTTCTAACCCATTGGATGTTGAAAATGGGTGTATTTATAGTGGAAATGGGTGCCTAGGGATTGATGACACATTTGGGTAGCTAGTTGATCAAACCAGTTGCCCTAGAATCTCATCAAAATGGAAATGGAGTGATTTTACGATTTCTGTCTAGAGAATGCGTATGCCACAAATTGGGTGTGTATACATCATATACCCAGCATATTCAATCTTTGTCAGTCTTGGTCAAATTAGGTCAAATTTTCTTTTGGACTTTAGGCTTCTTACCTACTTCATAGTTGGGCTTAGGCTTGGACTGTATTGGGTCATATATTGGCTTGTCATCTTTATTGGGTTCCACACACGATGCTAATCATTTTGGTAGTGATTTGATTTCTCATCATTGGAACCTAGGGACTTGTCATCCTCAAAATGGGGTGTCTACAAAACATGTCAGAAGTAGGTCAACTTGCATGACCCATAATAAACACGTTTAACACACCAATTTATTTGTGTCAATCCAAAATGATCCATTTAACACAACCCATTTAACTTGTATAACAAATAAATATTCATTTTATTTTAGATTTATCAAATACCTTTTATATCCAACCTATATTTTAAACTTATAAAGAAAAGTGAGTATCTACAAAAACTTATAAGTAATATAATTGTAAATTGAAACTTTACAAACCCTAGATCTCTGTAAGGTTGAATTTAATCAACCATCTTGTTGGCTTTATTCCCTGCCAATTTCTTGTATTTCAGCACTTAGAAACTCTGTATTTAGGTGGGATTCATGTAAGGGTAGTGAGTGAGAGAGTGTAAAGAAATGCTCAAGAAAGTATAAGAAAGCAGGGCTTTGCTGCTAGGACTCGCGGGTGACTTGCGACTGGCAAGCCGCCAAATTTAGCACAAGAGTGAAGCGTGCAATAAGGTGAACAGTCTCGCCAGCTAGAGAACTATACGACAAAAAGTCCAGTCTAGCCGTTCTATTAGCTCACAGCTTGAACTCGCGACTCAACCAAGTCACGAGGCCAAGCCGCCAACCAGCTCTATTTTGAAAAACCTGACGTTTCACATTCCTATCTCACCCTTGTATAAATACCCCTCATTCCCACGAAATGTAGAGAGATTCCAGAGAGAATTTTGAGAGAGAAAAACAAGATTGCCTTATCCACAATCTTCACCTAAAAGACTCTTCAAATTCCTCTACTCTCTTCCTCTCCATTGATACATCCTTAAGAGGTTTTTGACCAAATCCTTTTCTCACCATACCTATGTCAATGAGAAGGTTTTTTTGGTGCTAATGGGAGCATTTTGGAAGGGACCAATGATTATTGGTTGATGCTATGGTTTATAGCGAAATCCAGTAAACTAGAGAAGAAAAAGGTTCGGCATAACCTCGTTGGAGCAAGAAGCTTAAAGGGCTTAAGTCCTGGGTAGATTAGGCTTGAAGGGTCTATTGTTGTTCATGTATCCCAACTACATTTTCTAGTGGATTATTGACCGCTTGGAGGGTAGCAAAGAGGTTTTACGCCGAAGGCTTCGGTTTCCTCTTCGATAACACATCGTGTGTTGTCCTTGTGTTTGCATCTCTCTTCCCGTTATCTTTACCATTTAATTACTGTTGTGATTGTGATTATTTATGGTTTAGATTGTTTATCAATTCTGTTATAAGCTTGTTATCATTTTCCGCACATACATTGTTTGATATAAAACTTGAATTGGTAATTTGTTGTTTGGGGGTCTAAACGTTCATAGTGTTTTCAATGATATTTGAACTTTCAATTGGTATTAGAACGGGTGCACTTGTTGTGGTTTAAACACTTAAGTGCGATCCTAGACCCCTTGGGTTATGGATGTTGCTATGGAAAAGGCCATGCTGAATTGTGGTATAAATGTTTGTGAAAATGACTCTATAAGTATGTTTGAAGGGTGTACTAACAATGAAATCTTAGAGTTGTTAAAAATTAAGAAACATGCGAGGATGTTTGTTCACATGCTGAAATATTTCGAAAATAAGAATCACATCTTACACAATAGTCTATGTGAGTCTAATTCTTTGATTAAAAAGTACAAAAGAAGAAATAGAATATTGTGTGAAAAGGTTGATGATCTGAAAAAGAAGATTCAATCTAACAGATGCATGGATAATGAAAATAAATTTCTGTTTGATGGTCAAGAATGCTTGTCTCATGCTTGTCTATTTATGCACACCTCATTGAAGGTTTTTAACTCATACTTATGGTATCTTGATAGTGGTTGTCCTTGTCACATGACAAGAGATAAATCACCATTTAAGACTCTCAAAGAGAAAGTTGGTGACTATGTGACATTTGGTGATAGGAGTCATGCTCAAGTTCTCGACAAAGGGACTGTTGAAATACTGGGATTACCTTTATTAAAAGATGTGTTATATATCAAAGGGTTGAAGGCAAATCTCTTAAGCATCACTCAAATATGTGATGAGGATTTTCTTGTCAAATTCTCAAAGAAAGGGTGCTTAATCATTAACAAAAAAGGGATTCAAGTCTTGGAAGGAAATAAGACTACCGATAATTGCTATGGAGTAATTCCTACAGCACCTATTTCATGTAGAAATTCTCATGTTGACATGCTGGAACTTTGGCATCACAGATTTGGGCATACAAATTTCAAACAAGTTGCTAAAGTTTCTAAACTCGAAGCAGTTGAGGGACTTCCAAAGTTTGGAAAAGTGGAGAAAACTATTTGTGGAGCATGCCAAATAGGAAAACAAACAAAGGCAAGTCATCACAAGGTGAATGTGCTTGCTACCTCATGGTGTTTAGAGCTTCTCTATGTTGATCTAATGGGACCTACAAGAACGGAAAGTCTAGGAGGAAAAAGTTACATTATGGTCATTGTTGATGATTTCTCTAGATACACTTGGGTTGAATTTCTTAGAGAAAAATCAGAATCATTTGAAAAATTGAAAATTCTCTGCAAGAGGTTACAAAACGAGAAAGAAGTTCCTATTGTCAAGATAAGGAGTGATCATGGCAAGGAGTTTGAGAATGCAAGATTTGAGTTGTTTTGTGAAAAGAACGAAATCAAAAGGGAATTTTCAGCTCCCAAAACTCCTCAGCAAAATGGAGTAGTTGAAAGGAAGAATTGAGTAATTCAAGAAATGGCTAGAGTAATGCTACTCAACAAGCAAATTCCTCAAAAGTTTTGGGGAGAAGCCGTGAACACTTCATGCCACATTGGTAATAGAATATTCTTCCAAGTGGGAACAAAGAAGACCGCCTATGAGATTTGGAATGGAAAGAAGCCGAAAGTAAAGTACTTCCGAGTGTTTGGAAACAAGTGCTACATTCTAAATGATCGGGAGAACCTTAGGAAATTTGATGCTAAAAGTGATGAAAGTATTTTTCTTGGGTATTCTACTACTAGCCGAGCATATAGGGTCTTCAACAAGAGAACTAAGACGGTAATGGAGTCCATCAACGTGAAAATTGATGATGCCATAACTAACATAGAAATTATTGACGATGGGGAAGGACAACACACTAAAGAACCCATGGTTGAGGCCAAAGCTCTTGATATAGAAGTCGAAAGAACTACACCAGAAAAGGAATCGACGCCCTTGAACACAAGAATGGAAACGAGATCAATGTCTAGAACATCAAGCCCTCTTGCTCCTCCAGAAGTTCATCTTCCCATCTCCCAGAATGATGAAGTCTCCACATCAAAGAAGCCATCATCAAAAGTGATCAAGAACCATCCTAATAGCAACATCATTGGATCGTTAGATGAAGGTCTTCATCTTAGAAAAGGGAACATACTCCTAGCAAATCATGTAACATATCATTGTTACCTTGCCCAATTTGAGCCAAAAAGGGTAGAAGAAGCTCTCCAGGATGAAAATTTGGTAGAATCAATGCATGATGAGCTGAATCAATTTGTGAGAAATAATGTATGGGAACTTGCTCCTAGGCCTGAAAATGTTCATGTCATAGGCACTAAATGGATATTCAAAAACAAGACATATGAAGATGGACAGATAATCAAGAATAAATCTCGGTTGGTGGCATAAGGAAACACTCAAGTAGAAGGAGTAGATTTTGATGAATCCTTCGCTCCTCTGGCAAGACTTGAGTCTATTCGAATTCTTATGTCCATCGCATGCACCATGAACTTTAAACTCTACCAAATGGATGTAAAATGTGTGTTTTAAATGGATATCTAAATGAAGAAGTGTTTGTTGAACAACCCAAGGGCTTTGAGGATCCTCACTTTCCTAAACATGTGATGAGATTGAAGAAAGCCCTTTATGGCTTAAAACAAGCCCCTAGAGTTTGGTATGATCGGCTTACCCATTATCTCTTGGAAAGAGGATTCAAAAGAGGTTATGCTGATCAAACTTTGTTTGTTAAGAATGATGAAGATTACCTTCTAGTGGCTCAAGTATATGTTGATGACATTGTATTTGGAGCTACAATCGATCATCGGGCTATAGAATTTTCTGAGGAGATGAAGAAAGAATTTGAGATGAGTATGGTGGGGGAGATTACATTCTTCTTGGGCCTTCAAGTCAAACAAAAGAAGGAAGGCATATTTGTTTCACAAGAAAAGTATGAGAGGAATATTGTCAAGAAGTTTGGACTAGACTCCAAAAAGCATACCTCCACTCCCATGAGTAAGACCACAAAGCTGAATGCTGATTCTTCTGGGGTGGAAGTGAGTCCAACCTTGTATAGGAGCATTATTGGGAGTTTACTCTATCTTACTGCAAGTATAGCAGATATTACATTCAGTGTTGGTGTTTGTGCTAGATATCAAGCTGCTCCAAAGCAGTCTCACCTGACTGTGGTAAAGAGAATTATACGGTATATCAATGGTACTCCAAATTATGGATTGTGGTATTCCAAGGATTCAAATGCTTGTCTTGCTGGTTATTCCGATGCAGAATGGGCTGGTAGTGTGGATAATCGAAAGAGTACGACAGGAGGTTGCTTCTACCTTGGTAAAAATCTTGTCTCTTGGATGAGCAAGAAACAAAATTTCGTGTCTCTCTCTACAGCTGAAGCTGAATACATAGCCACTAGAAGTTGCTGCACACAACTCCTTCGGATGAAGAATCTTTTTCATGATTACAGGATTCCTCAAGATACAATGTGTGTCTTCTGTGATAACACCAGTGCCATAAATGTCTCTAAGAATCCTGTTCATCATTCTAAGTCAAAACAGATAGAGATACATTACCATTTCATTAGGGACTTGGTGGAAGAAAAAGTTGTATATCTTGAATTCATACACACAGACAATCAAAAGGCAGACATCTTCACCAAACCTCTTAATGGTTCACGGTTTGAATCTCTCCGTAAGACCATTGGTGTTGGTACAATTCCTTGAATCTAATGTGTGTTGTATGTTTTACCTCTGTCTACTGCATCATCTTGGTTGTAGGGCATACACTACTTTGTTGGTTCATTGCATAGCATTTTTTTTTTTAAATGTTTTTACATTTTTTTTTCAAACTATTCTTACTTTTATGTCACAATCCAAAAACGCATAATAAGTAGAAAATCCAAAAAGTTTTGATCGACTTTATTGAGTTTTGTCTCAAAGCATGTTTTTCCTTGTACCTTTGTGCATCTACGAGCATAGCTTGTCTCATATGCACTTCTATCATTATGGGAGAAATCTTGACTTCTATGTGACTGTTGTAAATAGATTTTCAATCTTGTCATGAATAATTAGTAAATGATTTTGTTGATCTTGAAACATGCATAGACCTGTGCCTATATATCTTCCCACTCTTTATTTTGTTGTTTTTGCTTAGAGAGCTCACCAAATGTAAATCTCCAAATGAAAAGAGATTTTGAGTTGCAAAAACTTGTCACACATACTAGTATTTGACTAGGAAAAAGGGAAAGCGGCCAAAATAATATGTATGATGTCCAAAAAGCTAAAGGCTTACTCATCAAATTGAAATATTGAAAATTTCAGGCATCAATCTTACAATGAGATGTTTTGATTCAAAATGATCAAATGATATGATGTATATGGAGCCAAATGAAAAGTTTCAAAAAAATGTTCTCAAGTTTATGTGGGAGGTAATATATGCATATTTCTATAATTGAGATGGGTCACATAATGTGCTAGTTGTGTATGCATTGGTTGAATTAATCATTGAAACTTCACATTAGACTAAGGACTATTTCATTTTTTATATTCACACACAACACACAAGTCTATGTTCAATGAATACCTCATTCATTTGTGTGATTGTACTTGTGTAAATGTGTTTTCACAAGCTCAATCTTTGTTGATCAAACACAAAAAGATTTTTGAGTGTTTTAGCTTATTTTTGAAAAGTATTTTTTTTTTTACAAAAATTTCAAAAATTTCAAAAACAGTGTTGTCTTATTTTGGCGACTCAGTCGCGGATTGGTCCAGTCGCGAGTCCACTCCGAGATTTTTCATGGCTTACTAGTGAGTCTAGATTTCAGTTATGAAAAATACTTAGAAAATTTTTCAAAACTTGAGTTTTTATGTTTTTCGCAGCTCAGTGTGGCGACTTGTTCGCAGGTGAAAGGTCTAGTCTCAAGGGGTACATAGAGATTTTCGTAGCTCCCCTGGCGACTGTCTCATGGGTAGACCTTCCAGTCGCGAAAAACACTTAAAATTTTTTCAGGAATATTAATTTCAAGGTGTTTGGCTTACCTGGCGACTTATGGCAACTTGACCCAATCGCGAAAAACACGTGTTTTGCATTTTAAAGACAGTTTTTCAAAACCATTTCAGTTTTCCCTCGATCTATTGTGACTGTTCATTATCTTCATCATTTGAACTTCTCTCAATCTCACCGTGTTTGTGCATACATCACCGTTATTGTCCATCATTTCTGATTCGATCCTCAAGAAAAGGTATGGGCTCTGTCTCTTACACAGTATTGTTCACATTTACTGCTTATTCCTCTTATTTTGTATGGTTTATAGATATTTTTATATCTCTTGTTTGATCTTGTCTCTGATCTCATGTTTGAAATTGCTTTGTTTTGTTGGTGGTTGTGTATGGATCTACTCTATCTTGAGTACACATTGTGATGTTTGTGGCACACACACACTCATTTTCATGTTTGGAACCTAAATCCGAATTTTTTAGGGTTTCCCTCATTACCTATGTTTTGGAACTTTCCCAATGCTAATAGTGTTTAATGCCTTGTTTGGTTTTCTCTTTTGATAAAACATGACACAAGGCGAAAATGTCTCCATTCAAGAGAGCAGCTGTAAAAGGGGGAAACAACAAAGGGAAGGAACATGCCATTGATGTTGATGAACTCTCACCTAGAGCAAAAAGGACCCGCTTATCACCTAGAGTATTCGATCCCAACAAGTTCAGATCCTATGCTGCCTTTCAAAATCATGAAAATTTTTTCAAAAATGCTACACTGTTACTCGAAAGTGTCGTTGATCAACCTTCTCTTTTTGGCACTAACTCAATGGTTTGCTCACAAAAATTGGAATTACCTTCTCTCCGATATTGATGACGCATATGAGGACTTGGTCAAAGAGTTTTATGCCAATGCAACTGTTGAAGGCGAAGAACTCAAATGCTGGGTTAGACGAAAGAGTTTCTCAGTCTCTCCAGCATATCTGGCTGAAATTCTTCACATCAATTGACCGATGTTTAAACAATCACCGGTTTACGATGATTTGTGCCCAGACAAGGACCTACTCCAAGATGCTCTTGGAAAAGAGCTAGAATTCTCATCAAATGGGAACTCAGTCATTATTTCCTCTCTTCCTCCAAAATTAAGGGTGCTTACAATCATCATGTTTCACAACTTGTACCCATTATCTAGCACCGGGTACATAAACCTTAGTCATGCCCTGTTTCTTCACGATCTGATCTCTTTGAAATTAACATTTGTGCACACATTGTTCATGTCTTACGCAAAACGGTTCTTCGAATTGAATCATGGATATGCATTCTGTTTTGCTGCCTTATTTCTAGGATACTAAAGCTTAAAGGTATTCATCCTTCAATAGATGAGTCTCCCTGCACAAAACTGGCACCAATCAACATGCTAACATATCACGCTAGCATTGGTCATAGTTAAAAGGGAATCAAAACAGAGACTTTAGCCTCTCACAGCGGTTCACGCTCTAGCTCATCCACATCTGATGAGAAACTAGACAACATTGTGAAATCTGTCAACGAGTTGAGTGCCAAGATGTCTGTCCTTTCATCTATCTTGCACCATCTCAACATTCGATGGGATATGAAGTTCACCTTTATCCAAACTCAATTGGATCAAATTCAAAGAAAGTTAGAAGATGATGAGGACTAGCTATTCCATGACAAAAAGGGGAAGATAATGTTGGCAAGGGGAGTACAATGATAAGGGGAGAAACAACGAGATCAAAGGGGGAGATTTCAACAAAAAGGACTATGTTTATTTTCTGTTTCTTTTAACTTTGTTTTGGTTTGTACCCATGTTGCTTTTGTAAGCTTTTAGGGTTTGTTTCCTTGCATTTGTAGGCGTTTATGTTCTGTACCATGCTTATGCAACCTTTATGCTTTGTTACCTTGTACTTCTAGCTAAATGTTATGCATTTTCTTTAAGTACTCTCACTCTTGTGCCCTTGTAGGATTTTATTCCTAGATGCATATACTTCATGTACTATGTATTGGTTGAATGTTGGTCATTCAAGTTATTTGCTTTGTGCTTATTAGCTTGAATGTCCTGATATGCATTCCAAGTGTGAATGAGCATTGTGGTCACTATCTTACAATGATTACTTGTTTGGTCAAGCCATGGTTTATAACTTTATTCCATTTTGCTTGATCGCATTGTGCTTGCTCCATATGCATTACAAGTTTTCTACATACAATGAACTTATTGTGTTATTGTGTTTCAAGAGATGTTTTGGTCTTATGGTTCAAGAGCTTCACAGATTCTAGAGTTAGGTGTGAGTGAGTTTTCCAACTGTTCCCAACTCACGCGTTAAGTCTAGAGTTTGTTGTAAGGTTTTGTCTCGGAATAGCTAAAGTGGGAGATTGTAAGGTTGAATTTAATCAACCATCTTGTTGACTTTTTTCCGTGCCAATTTGCTTGTATTTCAGCACTTAGAAACCCTGTATTTAGGTAGGATTCATGTAAGGATAGTGAGTGAGAAAGTGTGAAGAAATGCTCAAGAAAGTGCAAGAAAGTAGGGCTTCGTAGGTAGGACTTGCGGGTGACTCGCGACTGGCAAGTCGCCAAATTCAGCATATGAATGAAATGTGCGAGAAGGTGAACAGTCATGCCAGCTAGAGCACTATAGGACAAAAAGTCCAGCCTAGCCGTTCTATTAGCTCACGGCTTGAACTCGCAACTCAGCCAAGTTGCGAGGCTAAGCCGCAAACCAGCTCTGTTTTGAAAAACCTGACATTTCACATTCCTATCTCACCCTAGTATAAATACCCCTCATTCCTACGAAATGTAGAGAGCTTCCAAAGAGAATTTTGAGAGAGAAACCCTAGAGAAAGACAAGATTACCTCATCCACAATCTTCACCTAAGAGACTATTCAAATTCCTCTGCTCTCTTCCTCTCCATTAATACATCCTTGAAAGGTTCTTAACCAAATCCTTTTCTCACCATACCCATGTCTGCGAGAATGTTCTTTTGGTGCTAAGGGAAGCATTTTGGAAGGGACTAATGATTATTGGTTGATGCTATAGTTTATAGCAGAATCCGATAAGTTAGAGAAGAAAAAAGTTCGGCGCAACCTCGTTGGAGCAAGAAGCTTGGAGGGCAGTGGAGAGGTTTTACACTGAGAGCTTCGGTTTCCTCATCAATAACACATCATATGTTGTCCTTGTGTTTGCATCTCTCTTCCCTTTATCTTTACTATTTAATTACTACTGTGATTGTGATTATTTATGGTTTAGATTGTTTATCAATTCTGTTATAAGCTTGTTATCATTTTCCGCACATACATTGTTTGATATAAAGTTTGAATTGGTAATTTGTTGTTTGGGGGTCTAAACGTTCATAGTGTTTTCAATGCTATTTGAACTTTCATTCTCTAAGTCCTACAAACCCTAAATCCCTAAATCTTCTTATAAATATCTTTTTCTTTTTCTTTTTTTGAACTATTATTTTTAGTGTGGGTTGAAGACTTAAATTGTATACACTACTTTTGGGATGTAAAGAACTTATCTCTATATGGATTTTATATTTAATATTATGCATGTTGAAATGGGTTGTATCACATTCGCGTCAACCCAACACGACCAATTTATAAAGCGTGTCAAGTGGGTCAGGTTCTGTCAACCCACCTCATTAACAAGTCGAGTTAAGGTTGAAGGATTATGATACGATTATTAAATGGGTTGGGATCAAATTAAGCCATTTAGTTGAATACTCCTACCTCGACATGACACGAATACAGCACGCTAACCCGAATTTATACCCCTAAATGATATCCCTACAAATGTTTGTAAGGAGTATCTCATGACTTTAATCAATGCAAATATACCTGTTTCTTCCTATTTCAGCCTACAACCACTTTGGACTCTTGCTTTCTTGGGTATGATATTGAACATAAAGGCTACACGTATAATGATCCTATTCCCAAAGGACATAGGATAACTCATCATGTTATCTTCTGGGAACACATCAAAGCTTGATTATGTTGATGCAAAGAGTCGAGATTTGCTTCTTGAAGCTTAAATCAACCATAAAATGTGTCAGATTTGGAAATTGGAATTGCAACTGGCTTGAATTTAAGAGCTGGGGAAAGTTAGGGCATGCACTTCTAGTTCTCGTATCTTCAGTTGTGCGAGCCAAAGAATTTTAGAGATTTCTAATTTGTCACATTAGTTTAGAAGTTAGCCATGCCAGCAACAATTAACAGGATAATTAACTGAAATCTTAGAATTAAATCTGAACGTTTTAAATTTCAGAAACTAAAATTGAAACCATATCAAAGAAGGAAAGATATAATTTTTAAAAATAAATTAAAAAGAGCTCTCCTCCTCTCTCCCAATGCCTTGTCATATATTGAGTTGAAAATTCTACGAATTCTCCAACCGTAGTAGTCGTTGAAAGGGCGCACTTGACACATTGGGCCTGTAAAAGTCTTACACGCACATACTTAATTTCCATGAAATGAAGGTGGTTAGGTTAAACTCAATATTTCTCTTGCTTTTAGCATCACTATCTATCTCTTTGACCTTGTAATGGCTTTCTCATTTTGTGGACCTTAGATTATAAGTAGGTGCATGTATTTATACCTTACATATATGACACTACAATTTTTTTTTTTTTTTCTAGAAAGATGACACTACAATATTTCGTTGTGGCTTAGACACATCAAATAGAGATAACACAAAGTGATAAGTTGCATAGATCTAGAAATTAGCAACAAGACAAACAAACAGATATATAAAGTCAGAAGGGTAAATGGAACTTTGTATCGATATGATTTTGTTAAAACAAGTTGGATTAATTTTCTACAACCACTAGATCCTGACATAATCATTCTCTTTTTCTTCTCCATGGAGAGAGAGAGAGGCCCAATTTTAAAAGAAAAAATTGAAAAAGTATATATATATATATATATATTAAGTTTGCAATTGTTGAATTCTCAAGTTGTTATTGATTCTCATCTAGTCCACAACCGTAAACATTTTACTGTCTATCGTTTACAACTTGCCACCTCAGCAGTCATAAAAAATTGTAACTCTAATCTTTATTAAGAATTAAAATTAGCTCCCCTCAAAAACTAAAATTAGCCCAAAGAAGTCAAAAATAAAAAGGTCACACAGTCCTTCCACAGCAAAAACACGAGGAAAGAGAATTTTATCTATTTATTTATTTTTACAAATCTAAAATTGCTAACTATAGTAGCAGTAAGAGTATCTCCAACAGATGCTCTATCTCTATTTTTAAGAGGTAAAATGCTACTGTTCACACTCCAACCGGTTCTCTAAACACAAAACTTTTCCATTTCTTTTTTTTTTTTGAAGTTGCTACAGTAGTTCTCTTAATTTAGAGAACACTATAGCAACTCCAAACCATTATTTTATCTTAAAAAAAAATACCCAACTGAATAAAAAAAAATATTCTTTCTCTTTCCTCCTCTCTTCTTTGTTCATTTGTCTCTCTCTCAAACGGTAACACAATCTAAAATCATAATAGAAACAACAGATCAAGAACAGGGAAAAATACAAATTTAATTAGAACAACAAATCTAAAATCAAAACAAAAACAACATATCAAGAACATGAAAGCCTATCTAAGCTCCATTGTAACAACAAAGTGAATCAGAGAGAGAGAGAGAGAGAGAAAGGATAGACAGAGACCAATCTCTCTACCTGCTGTGTGTGTGTGAATGAAATGAGATGAAGAAGAAAGAAAATAAAAAACTAAAATGCAAACATAGAGGAGAAGTCAAAAGATCATGGTCGGCTATGTGTGTGAAGTGAGCCGAAGTGGAAAGAAAATAAAAACAAAAAGGAAGCACAGAAGAAGAGGAGAGAGAGGGAGGTTCTGTAATCAAGTGGAAAGTAGAGATAAAAAAGGAGAGAATGGAGATATATGGGTATACGTGTGTGGTTGAGAAAAAACAAGAGAAAAAAAAAAAAAAAAAAAAAAAAAGGAAACGTATGGATGAAAGAAAGGAAAAGAATAAGAAATGACCATTTAGAAATATTACCACAATATTTTCACAATAAATTTTAAATAATTAACTAATATTGGTGAGTAAAAAAATAATTTCAGCAATGGGTTCAAATTAAAACTAGTAACAATTTCGTAAGATTTTGATGTGATTTTTGTGAAAGTATTGAGAAAAATGTTGTGAATATAACACTTTTCATTGAAAAATATAATTGTTGGAAATGGATATAAAAAAATAAATGATTATAAAAAAAATTATAAAGAATGAATGAAGAAATAATATTTAAATGAGATAGAGAATAGGATAGAGAATTTGTTGAAAAGTGTATTTGAAAAAGTGGATAACTAAAAGATAAAAGTCACTATTCATTCTCCAAACAGTATAAAAATTTGGAGAATCTGCTGAAGATGCCCTAGAGACAACCTCATGAACAAAATGAAAGTGGAAAATCCTAACTACCTTCTTTGCAACAAGCAAACTAAATCTCCTTGCCACCTCTTCCTCAAATGTCCTGTTGCCAAAGCTCTTTGTTTCGCTGCTTGCTGGGGTTTTAAGTCCAACCTTTTTTGGTAAGTGAATTCCAATCTTTTTTCTCTATTTTTGGTAAGTGCAAAAAAAAAAAAGGATAGAAGAAAGTCACCAAAGTGACTTTGTTACCTAAGCATTACCGTAATAGAATTCTATCTATTGAGTTTGATTCTACAGGTAAGGGATCCGGTGAGCCATAACTGATACTCCAAGCTTCCCAGCTCCCGAATGCCTAGTGGACATTGAACCAAAGTCGTGGGATTTTTCCCAAGTGCTTTACATTGGGAAGAAAACTTGGGACCTCCACTCACCAAACTAATTGAAAATAAGTTGAATAACCACTAAACCACCACCCTCGGTGGTGGGTAGAATTCCATCTCAAAGAAATGGTGATATATTTCTTTTTTATATCAAGGAAGATGTAATTAAATATAGGTTCTAAATTTTTTATATTTTTTTATGTGAAACTGGAAATTTCATTCAGATCATTTGATGCAACCTTATAATATCTTAAGGCATATGTGTTACTTCCACGGCCTTAATTTTACTTCAATTAATTTGTTAAAATTAAATTTATTACGATATACGTACAAACATATTATTTATTTCATTATTTTTCATTCAAGTCAACGAGAGAATATAAAGGATTAATTAAGTGGTTCGATCTTCAAATTAGATTCAGGTTGATTCAGAAAAAATTGCGCCTAGTTTGAATCCTGCCCCTTTCTAAAAACTTACCCAAATAATTACTTAATTGAACGCTTTTTTTTTTTTTTTGGAGAAAACACTTAATTAATCAAATGATTAAAGAGTTATAAACTTCTCATCAACCATTAAAAATAAATATAAATTATCTCTTGCCCTAATACTTGAAGGAGAATAATGCTACGTTCGCAATATTTTCACAATAAATTATAGACAACAAATTAATTCTTGTGGATAAAATAGTGATATAAATAATGAACGCAGAATAAAACCAATAATAGTTCGCTATTTAAGATTTGTTATTTATTGTGAAAATGTTGTAAATATAGTATTATTGAAAAAAAAATTAATTAAAAAAAAAGGAGAAGATATTTTGAAATGAATAATAACCAAATACCAAATGCTAGGTTCGAAAAGGACAGGATTTGGTTAGACAGTCATTCCCATTTTTTCTACAAACCTTCTAATGTTGATGTTTATTTTGTTGGAGAAAATTTTGACATTTTTAGAAAGAGAATGAGAGAAATGCAATGTATGTTGAATAAAACAAGTCATTTATATCAAAGCAACACACCTCCCCATGGCACCCAACCTCCCGCCGCATCGACAAAAAGCAGCTCAATGGCCCCCACCAATCAAACCCAGCCACTATCTCACCAAGACCAGAGTACTGGTCCCAATGACACGTGGACTACCAGCAATTATCCAATGACCACAACAGAGGACAATACAAGGAATGTCGCTAGAGAGGCAGAGCTGAATTTCGTACAAGTGGCACCTAATAGACGCCCACCGTCCTCCCACAACTCTGACACATCAACCAACACAACAACCTCCAACCTTATCCTCCTAACTCCTATGAAGATTGGGCTCACTTCTTCACCTTCTTCTGATTTATCAAGCCCGACCCACAACCCCAGCCCCACCAACTTCCAATCCCCTCCAACAAGCCACAAACCCTCTACGAATTGCCCATCACTAAGCCCAATCCACCTATCAAACAACCCTACTAGCCCGTCTCTGCTCTCTCATCCCTCCATGAGCCCAACATCCAATCCTCTTACCCTGAACCCCACATTCACTTCCTCCAACCCCACATCATAGATTGTTTCCCCCAATCCCCATAACACCTCCCAACCCCAGTTTCCTTCACCATCATTTTCTCACACTTAAAAGAGGAAATTATCCAAGTCAGAGGTCATACACTTCTCCAAAAGACTTAGGAAGGCAGTGGAAGGACCAGAGCCAGTGTATTTTGACCTCGATTCTGTCACCTTCATCCCGAGATTAAAGCTCGAATATTTCATCCTTGAAGAGAGGAACAAATCTGTCAACCATGGTGAGTCTTTCTCTTTTAACAATCATTCTTCCATTTCAAATTTTTATTGTGACTCCACTTCTGTTTCTATGGTTAAGAAGGCAGGCCTTATCATGCCCCCAACCTCCCCATGAGGATCCTTGGCTGGAACTATCAAGGAATTTGCAACTCCTCAACAGTTCGAGCCCTTAGGGCTCAAATAAAAGCCACTAGGCCCGATCTTGTTTTTCTTTCTGAAACTAAAGCCAATGTTAGTCGTATGGATTATGTAAAAAGGTATCTAAAGTTTGATAATAAGACTGTGGTTGAGGCTATAGGTAGTGCAGGTGGTTTATGTATGTTGTGGAAAGATGGTTTATCCATCAAGGAGTTCAAATTCAACAAAAATCTTATTGCTGTTAAGATTATTGACTCTGTGTTTGACTGGCTCTAGGTTGGATTCTACGATCCTCCCCATCATTCCAAGAAAAAGAAAGCGTGGGGAAATTTATTTGCTCTACTCGAGTCCCACTATGGCCCCTGGGCATGTATAGGGGACTTCAATTTCATCATCAATGACGACGAACAATCAAGGGGCAGGAAGGGTGGAACCTCGACCATTAATTACCTCAAAGAATTGTTGTTTGACTTCAATGCAGTCAATCTTGGGTACTCCGGAAACAAATTCACTTGGGCCAAAGGTAGATAGGGCAATGCAGTGGTCAAGAGAAGGCTTGACAAAGGAGTAGCCAGTATCCCTTGGAGGTTGGCATTTCCAAAAGCCACCATTACTCATCTCAGAGCTACCAAGTCTGACCATACCCCAATACTACTTGACACACACCCAAACGACAGTTTCACCGACAAAGCTTTTCATTTTGAAGCCGTGTGGCTTAGAGACGAGAGTTACCAATCCGGGACTGAGAACGCCTAGAATATTGAAGCATCAGGGTCAGATTTTGTTAAACTATACAAAAAACAAGCTTCAAGAAGAGATGCGCTCCGCAAATGGAACAAGCAAGTCTTCGGCAGATGTCAGGATAGAATCAACTCACTCCTCCAACAAATCAAGCAGATTCAAGATAAGCCTCCATCCCATGCCAACGATATGACAGGACAATCCTTACAAATAGAACTCTTAGAATGGCTAGTAAGGAGTGAAGCTCTCTAGCATCAAAAATCCAGAGAATTATGGCTTAAGCTTGGCAACAAAAACTCCAAATTTTTCCATCTATCCACAATTATCCATAGGAGAAGCAACAACATTGATGTCATCAAACAGGAAGATGGTACCTGGATTTGTGACCAAAACAGCATACATGAACTTTTTCAAGATAACTTCATTAATCTCTTCAAAGAAGAAGACATCTATTTTCTTGCCCATTTGAAGCACCTCATCCTTCCCTGCATCACCGAAGAAGAAAATGATACCCTGACGCAGATTCCGTCTCCGGATGATATTAAATCTACCCTTTTCCAAATGCATGACTTAAAAGCCCCTGGCCTTGACGATTTCCCAGCATTATTTTACAAGAACCTTTGGCCTACAGTGGGAAATGATGTGGTTAAGGCAATCATATCTTTCTTCCTGAGAAGCTCCATGCCTAGAGAGGTAAACTGTTTCTTGATTGTGCTCATCCCCTAGGTGACTAACCCAGCATCTGTTAATCATTTCAGGCCTATCAGCTTGTGCAACGTCATCTACAAAATCATTTCAAAACTTCTAGTTGCCATCTCTAACCTCTCCTTAACAAGCTCATCGCTCCTTCTCAGTCTGCCTTCATTCCCAACAGATGGATTGCCGAGAATCAGACCATTGTACAAGAAATTTTACATGGCTTCAAAACTTAGAAAACAAATCTAGGACTCATGGCTATCAAACTCGACCTCCAAAAAGCTTATGACAGAGTTAAATGCAAGTTTATTCAGGCTGTCCTACTCCATTTTTGGTTTAATGACATTTTCACAAATTGGATCATCTCCTACATTTCCTCCATCTCTTTTGAGGTTCTTGTCAATGGTGGCAAATCAAAGCGGTTCATGCCTAGTAGAAGCCTAAGGCAAGGAGACCTGCTATCCCCTTACTTGTTCATTCTTGGTCAAAAAGTCTTATCCAGGATGTTAGCACATGAACTGAGGCTAAAGAATGTTTCTCTGTTAAAGCTACCTACAAGGAGATTGTTTCCCTAGACAACCCCAATCCTGCCTCTGCCTTGAATTGGAAGTTGCTGTGGAAACTCAAAGCCCCCGATAGGATAAAAATGTTTCTTTGGAGAGTCGGTACAAATGCCCTCACCACAAGAGACAACCTCATGAACATAATGGAAGTGGAAAATCCTAACTACCTTCTTTGTAACAAGCAAACTGAATCTCCTTACCACCTCTTCCTCAAATGTCCTGTTGCTAAAGCTCTTTGTTTTGCTGCTTGCTGGGGTTTTAAGTCCAACCTTTTTTGGTAAGTGAATTCCAATCTTTTTTCTCTATTTTTGGTAAGTGAAAAAAAAAAAAAAAGGATAGTAAAAGTCACCAAAGTGACTTTTTTACCTAAGCGTTACCGTAATAGAACTCTATCTATTGAGTTTGATTCTAAAGGTAAGGGATCCGGTGAGCCATAACTGATATTCCAGGCTTCCCAGCTCCACGAATGCCTAGTGGACATTGAACCAAAGCCGTGGTATTTTTCCCAAGTGCTTTACATTGAGAAGAAAACTTGGGGCCTCCACTCACCAAACTACTTGAAAATAAGTTGAATAACCACTAAACCACCACCCTCGGTGGTGGGTAGAATTCCATCTCAAAGAAATGGTGATATATTTCATTTTTATATCAAGGAAGATGTAATTAAATATATGTTTAAAAAAATTTTTTTTTTAATGTGAAACTGAAAACTTCATTCAGATCATTTGATGATGCAACCTTAAAATATCTTAAGGCATATGTGTTACTTCCACGGCCTTAATTTTACTTCAATTAATTTGTTAAAATTAAATTTATTACGAAATACATACATATTATTTATTTCATTATTTTTCATTCCAGTCAACGAGAGAATATAAAGGATTAATTAAGTGGTTCGATCTTCAAATTAGATTCAGGTTGATTCAGAAAAAATTGCACCCAGTTTGAATCCTGCCCCTTTCTAAGAACTTACCCAGAACTTACCCAAAAAATTACTTAATTGAAAGTTTTTTTTTTTAAGAAAACATTTAATTAATCAAATGATTAAAGAGTTACAAACTTCTCATCAACCATTAAAAATAAACATAAATAATCTTTTTCCCTAATACTTGGAGAATAATGCTATGTTCGCAATATTTTCACAATAAATTATAGACAACAAATTAATTCTTGTGGATAAAAAAGTGACATAAATAATGAACGCAAAATAAAACCAATAATAGTTCGCTACTTAGGATTTGTTATTTATTGTGAACATGTTGTAACTATAGTATTATTGAAAAAAATTAATTAAAAGAAAATGAAGAAGATATTATGAAATGAATATTAACCAAATACCAAATGCTGGGTTCGAAAAGGACAGGATTTGGTTAGACAGTTATTCCCATTTTTTCTACAAATTGCGTGGATCCTAGTATGCGACTTGATCACCAACTTGAGAGAATGTTGGCTGCAAAGTTCTTCTGTTCATTACACGATGAAAATCATGAAATTGCTTGGTACAAACACAGCAACTTCTTCAAGAGAAATAAGAACTAGGGTAAACTAGGTTTCCGGTCACACTTTTCTTCACACTTGTGGAATTGTGCTCTTGTGCAACTGTCTATAACCTTTTACAACCCTTAAAATAATCCTTATATATATTTAGGGTTGTGAGAAAAGAAAGCCCAAACATACATTCACGAATTGGATGAAAATCAGCTCTGACTAAACTTCATAAATCTCGATAGATACCATATCTATCAAGCAATTGTTGAGCCTAGGGCTTAAACAACTCTTTTAAACCTCGATAGATACTATCTGTCGAGCTAGCTATCAAGATTTAGTGAACAGTGCTTCTTCTTTTGATTCTTGGATAGACTTGCATGGTTTTAACACTTGAACTTGAAACCTTATTTCTTGAAGTATTAAACACATCCTAGATCTATCCAATTACAAGTAAAGTGCATCTTGTCAAAAGATTAGCCAATTACGTAAAATGTTACATATGTTCCTAACATGAATCACATATGCCTTTGGCACTCCGTGACAAAACTACAACAAAAAAATGAACATATGAGAGAAGTCATAAATCACTCAACTCATACTCACTTGTTGAATACAATAAAATCTATCCTTACACAAATTCTTGAAAAACTTTGCAAGAAAAGAGTTTATGACAAAAAGACTTTAACAACCTGTATTTCTGAAACACTTTAAACAAAACTCATCAAGGCATCTTAATGTGAAACAAAAATAATAGATTGCATACATTATATAAGAAGCATGTGCATAAAGAGAGAAAAGAAACAACACATGTAAAGATATGTGAAAGAACTATAATAACAACCTCAAATGTATATATATCAACAAGTACAAGGTTTGCTATCACAACATGATCACAAGATCTAAGGTACATGAACAATGTATCTAAAATAGAGAGAAAAGAAAAAGATACATAAAATCCTCACTACATCCCTCAAAATATGAACACTCCCCCTAACAAAAATCTCTTATCCTAACCCTCCCCCTATGAGTATGACTACTCTCATATCAAAACTACTCCCCCTTTTTGTCGTGAGTGACAAAGGGTAAGTACATCAAGTAGACATCTCATCAGCACTGGAAGAGCTAGCACCATCATCCTCAACATCAATAGCATCACCATCATCGTCCTCATCCTCAGAAGCCTCTGGAGTAGGAGGAGGAGAAGTAACAAAGCCACCCACAACTGCCTATCGTCGTGTAATACAAATAACACGAGTGTTCACTTGACACAACTCATCACTGAAAGTGTCAAGGCGAGCATCCATGCGAACAAGCTGTGCCATGATATCCTCGAGAGTCACACCACCTATAGAAGAAGAGGGAGCAGATATGGATGGAGTTGTAAAAGCTAGAGGAATCACCGTCCTAGACCGCCTCGAACGTAGCTACGCCTCACTTCATTTAACGGTAGCAGCGTCTATGGCACACATGATATGGAAGTGGTCGAAAACTAGAAATGGGACAGAAAAATGGTGTAAAATCTTCGTGATAGCCGAAGGGAAGATGGGCTTATCACGAGTCGCTGTATCCCTATACATGTCTATAAGGGAAAGAATAAAATGAGAAGGAAAATCTATAGTAAAATGCTCTAAAAGGGAAAACAAAAATCGAGCATAAGGCTCTGTAATGGAGTTATAATGAGATAAAGGATGCAAAACAAAAGTCATAACCATGTTAATAAACCTAGGACCTTTAGCAAAGGTCGTACAAAGAGTGAATTGATGATCACCCCAATCAGAGGGATGCTCACAAAAAGAGGATATAAGCTCGTCTTTAGACACAGTCTTAAGACGCTCACAACTAGGGTAGTCAGGATGCGCTACCCTAGGGACATAAAGCATGTCAAATACAATATCTGGAATGACCACGATGGGCATACCTCGAACATAAGTGACAAAGTAATGTACTAAATAATCAAATCCATGCATGTTGGAGTAGAACTCCTATATAAGCACGGATGGACAAGTGACTAGGACGTCACACAGTGACTCCTAACCCCTACTATAAATGATAGTGGGTAAGTTAGTGTCAGAGAAGTATGACAAAATGACTTGGCATTCCGAATGAATGTCTCGTCTAGAAAAGTTGTCCAAAAAGTCCTATCGGGCTTTATCATCAGGGAACTGAACATGTGAAGGAGTAGGGTCAGAAGAAGTGGATGCCCCAAAACGAGAAGGGTTCTGGGTCGGAGTAGATTTACGTTTAACGTAAACAAAAGAGAGAGAGGGAGAGAAAGAGACACGCAGAAAAGCACCAATCACAATCAATATATAAGAATATAGAGAATGTGAGGTACGAATGCATAAAAATGCATGAGCATGTGATATGCAATAGTTAAAACATCATGGGCTCAGCCCAATCTAATCCTACCAACACAATCACTTCAACAAAGTAAACACACGTCTAAAATGTATGAAACATTGTTATAATGCAAATGTGATGCAATGCATGATGATTTAAAGCCATTTTTACAAAGCCCATCCCAAAAATTTCACAAAAACTCCATTGATTTTGAAAAAACCCCAAAGTTTATCAAAAATCCCAAAAGTTAGGTCAAAAGATATGAAATGCATGAGAAAGAGGGAGAAATCAACATACCAGATGAAGAAAAATGATTTTGAGGCCGAAAAACTCTTGGGAGATGAGTTTGAATTTAGAAAGAAAGGTTTTGGGAGGTGAAGAGTCTGCAGGAGTCGAGAGAGATCAAGAGAAGTGAACCAAAAATTGCGCAGATCCTATATATAGAATCTCTTAAATCTCAACAAATCGAGAGGTGTCAAGGTTTAAACTTTGACAGATGCATCTATCGAGCAGCTATCTAGAGGTGTCCACAACAAAAACAAGCTTGATGGATCGAGGAGCTATCGAGAAGCTATTGAAATTGCGATAAAAAGAAGCTGAAGAACTCAATAGATAGCCTAGCTGTCGAGAAGCTATTGAAATTGCTTAAAAACAGTTTTTCAAGAAGAGAAAAACACAAACATGAATGCAACTCAACCAAGGATTCACACAACGTTTTAATCTCTCAAAAACATCTCTCAATCAAGAAAAATGTAAGCACATAGATCCAAAAACACACACACACACACACACTAAACATGTCTAACCAATTTTATATTTCAAAAACAAGTTAAGAAAGTTTAGTGAGTATACATATATAGATGTAAACTTTGGGATGGACAAATCATATTGTACCTGCACTTGTATCAAGAGTAGCAAAGAATATTGCGTGTTATGTGTGAAAAACATTACAAGATTGTATAAGTGTCTACATGTTATGACGAATTGAGATATGAGAAAACCACTTTAACTCACACACAATCATAATTATTTGATGAGAACTATCACCTTCGAGGTACATCCTATAATTCCCACATCTCCTAGAATACACACTTACAATCATATATAAAGTATTTTGATCTTTTTGCTTTTATTTTTCTTTACAAATTTTTTTTTAAAAGCAAACCATGCATGGGCATATATGAGAGAGAAAAAAAAATACATAATGATGTTAAGCATTTGACATTCCACTTTTGTGCCGAAACATACAAATGTCATTTCATGATTGGGGGGCAACAGTGGTAAGATGGTTATTTATGCCTTTCTCTTAGGATTGTTTAGTCCTTCTCATCAAAAAAAGTGATATGAGTATTAAGTACAAGAGATTACTTAACCTTACTCATCACAAATATGAGCCACAAAGCTCACTTGCTTAGCTGTGCATAAAGATGCTCATCTAAGCTACAAAAGATAAAAAGTTTAGAAAACTTTGTTTCAATGGCCATCCAAGGTAAACAAGTACCAATGTACACAAACACACACTGTTTTTGTATTTCTTTTTTCAATTTTTCAATTTTTTTTTTATATGAAAGACAAAATAAAGCAAAACTGAAAACTAACCAAACAAAAATATGTTAAACAACAACAACAACAACAAAAATAAATAAATAAATAAAGTAGCAATGTATAAAACTAGACTAACTCAAAACATAAAAGCAAAATACACAAGTAATACAAAAATAAAAACACAAAGGGAAGAGAGAGAATAAGTGACAAAATCACTTGAAGCCATTTTCCTTCCACACCTTAGAAGAACCTTTCCATTTAGCAAACCTTTAATCCAATGGTAAGGGAGAAGAATTAAAACCGTTCAAGCTTAAAAGGAACATGAGAGCTTTAAGAAGATTTCCAAGAGGAGCAAAAGAGGATGGAAGCTGATTCTGGTTTCCCGATGCAATCATGATGTTGCTCTATTAAGTGGCTAGCCACTTATAGCAATTTGGTCGAATATGTCCAGCTGCACCATAGTGATGACAGAAATGCTGTTTTTTCTGTTTTGGCTTATGAGTATTTCCCTTCTTAGCCATATGGTTCTTAATCTCTTTCTTATCAAGCTTAGGCGGTGCTCCTAAAATAGATTTATCCTTATCTATGTTCTCACTAGCTAATTCATTCTTAACATCATTGTTCTCAGTTTCAACATTATTAGCAAAAAGAACAAAAACAGTAGGACTAGAAGTAGTAATACTAGGAAAAGAAATCATACCCTAAACCGGTTCGATCGGAAGCCAATTTCTGAAGACTGAGCATCTCATCAAGCTTCGTGCTTGAAGTCCTTTCCAGCTGAACTCTAACTTAGAACAGTTCTGCCTCAAGCTTCTTGGTCTTCTCAGCTAAGAAATTATTCTCAAATCTCAATGCTCTAATAGTTTAATTGGCTTCATCAAACTTTGAAGAGATTTCTTATCTCTCAAGCTCCACATCACTAAACTTCTTGGTGGCCAACCTGTACAACTTCTCATGCTTTTCTGAGACCTTGTATAACTTTGCATAGGCTGTGTGGATGTCATCTTACTCATCCATCTTCTCAAACTTAGACTCCACCAATTCCTCTTCTTCGTCTACATCTTCAACAATCCCTTTAGTAGGATTTACAGTGGCAGTAAAGGCATTTACGATTCCATCATCCTCATTATCGGAGTCATCCCCAGGCTCGATGTCGCTCAAGGTAGCAGCAAGAGCCTTACTCTTCCCAATAGTCTTGAGATATGTAGGGCACTCTTGTTTCATATGACCGAAACCCTAACACCTAAAGCACTTTGGTCTTGAAGGAACAATGTACTGACCGGCAGCTCTAGCATCCTTCTTCCCTTTGTCTTGCCTCTTAGATTGAGAAGAACTCTACTGTCTACAGTCCTTGTCGAAGCCCTTTGCATTGGCATTCTTCATGTGAACTTCTTGAATTGCCTGGTGATGTAAGACTTCATCTTAGAATCTTCATCGTCTAAACACTCATCAGCATCACTGCTCTTGGCCTTCAATGTCATGCTCTTGTTCTTGCTCGATTTCCCGATCCTTGTCAAACCCAACTCATAAGTCTGTCAATTGCCAACCAACTCTGTCAAAGAATCTTGTCAATATCCTTTGATTCCTCAATCATAGTGATCTTGGCATGAAATCTCTCAGGTAAAAATCTGAGCACCTTTCTCACAATCTTGAGCTTGGCATAGAACTCATCAAACGACTCATCCTCCTCCATCTTGATCTCTTCAAAGCTCTTGCAGTGAGCTCCTGAAGCTTTGAATCCTTGACAACCTTAGTTCCTTCATAGGTTGTCTGGAGAATGGTCCATGCTTCCTTAGCAATTTCAATAGAGGATATTTTCTTGAACTCCTCATTTGTTACTACACTGAATAGAGCATTCAATGCTCTGCTGTTGAAGTTTGCCACCTTGATCTTAGCATTATCCTAGTCGGCTTGCGCTTCCGTAGGCTTGGTCCAGCCTATCTCCACAACTTGCCACACTTTCTCAACTAAAGATTGCAAGAAAGCTCTCATGCGTACTTTCCAGTACATAGTCAATGCCATCAAATAAAGGAGGTATAATAAGAAATTATCCTCTATCCATGACAAACAGGGGTCAATGGATCACACAGCAAAGATTAACTCTAATCAAAGTGTGTCTCCTCTAATACCACTTAATAGGCCAAGAATGTATTGACCCCTTGTGATATAATAATTAATTAATTAGCTAAGTTTATTAATTAATCAAATTAACATGCAAACCACGTGGTAGCACAAAAAAATCACCAATTAACTAAAGTATGCAGCGGAAACTAAATTGACATAGTGATTTCTTTATGAATGGGGAAAACCTACACAGCAAAAACCCCACCCGATGATTTTAAGGTCACCACTCCCAAGAATCCACTGTTATCAAAACAAGCGGTTACAAGTAAAGGAATCCTAGTACCTTATACTAACATACAATTGAACCCTTACCCTAATTCTCAATTGGACTTGTTCTGTAGTGACAATCTCTCATTTTCAATGCACGGCTCCTAGTATGTGACTAACCAATTACACGAATCGTAGTACGCAACTTGATTACCAACTTGAGAAGAATGTTGGCTGCAAAGTTCTTCTGTTCATTACACGATGAAGATCATGAAATTGCTTGGTTACAAAATCCTATGACGTACAAACACAGCATCTTCTTCAAGAGAAAGAAGAATTAAGGCAAACTAGATTTTCGATCACACTTTTCTTCACACTTGTGGAATTATGCTCTTGTGCAATTGTGCATAACCTTTTACAGCCCTTAAAATAATCCTTATATATGTTTAGGGTTGTGAGAAAAGAAAGCTCAAACATACATTCATGGATTGGATGAAAATCAGCTCTGAAAAATTGAACTTCATAAATCTCAACAGATACCCTATCTGTCAAGCAGCTGTCAAGCCTTGGGCTGAAACAGCTCTTTTAAACCTCAATAGATACTAACTGTCGAGATTTAATGAACAACACTTTTTCTCTTGATTCTTGGACAGACTTGCATGGGTTTAACACTTAAACTTGAAATCTTGTTTCTTGAAGTATTAAACACATCTTAGATCTACCCAATTACAAGTAAAATGCGTTTTATCAAATGATTAGCTAATTACATAAAATGTTGACATATGTTCCTAACATGAATCACATATATCCTAACATTGTGGATAAAAAAGTGATATAAATAATAAACGCAGAATAAAACGAATGATAGTTCACTACTTAAGATTTGTTATTTATTGTGAAAATGTTATAAATATAGTATTATTGAAAAAAATTAATTAAAAAAAATTTTGAGAAATAATTACAACGTGCTACTAACTCCGCAGCTCGAACTCTTTTCCCCCCAGACCCCCAAGCACTTTGTACATGAGGGAGTGTCAATTCAGCTACAAGGCCTTTGGCAAAAATATATATATATATATATATATATATATATTTTTTAAATGAATAATAGCCAAATACCAAATGCTGGGTTCGAAAAGGACAGGATTTGGTCAGACAGGCATTCCCATTTTTTCTACAAACCTCTCAATGTTGATGTTTATTTTGTTGGAGAAAAATTTGACATTTTTAGAGAGAGAAGGAGAGAGATGCAATGTATGTTGAATAAAACAAGTCATTTATATACATCAAATTGAATTGGGCATTGGCCTATCATCAGGTCGTAAACAGCAGTTTCAGAAACATGTCTGTCCTACCCATCAAAAAATAAATAAATAAATAAATAAATTATAAAAATAAAATAAAAAATAAAAAATAAAAAATAAAAAAAGAAACATGTCTGTCCTGTGGGGTTACCGCTCCACATATGACATATACACCTGCGGATGCATATACTATATTCATTTCGAGTACTTATTTTTCAACTTTTGGCAACATTAAATTCTAGCGGATCATCATATCATTTGGGATTTTTATTTTTATTTTTATTACGTTTGTCGGGTCGTATTTTTACCTGCCGAATCTTAATTTAACCATCCATTTTTGCTCAATCTGATTGATGTATTTATAGAGATAGAAAAAGGAACAAGTATAGGTACTCAAAAAGTTATGAACACTGTCAAGGATGTTAGAATTTTAAAAATATTATAATTCAATAGTATTGTTTCATATCTTCTACGAGAAGAATAAGATTCGAATCACTTTTTCTCACTTATTGTATACAATCTAATTATTCAAAAAATACAATAAATAAATAAACAAAACAAAGCCAACTAACTAAAGGCTACAGCACTAACCTACATCACCACTACCAAACATTAGCGGAGGGAGGGCGCCATGGCCCCCCTAGCTATTAAAATCCTCTCCCACCCTCATTTTCTTTTTATAAAAAGTAAAAAATACATATATGCAATTATAGCTAAATTTAGCTAATGACCCTCCTACATTTTTTACACAAATTATATTACAATAATACAAATAACTTCTGCAATAATTTTTTTTTCATTTATTATACTTATATTATACCTAATTTTATTCTTTCTTTTGAATGATATATCATACCTATCATTAAATTATCTACAAACATAAGATGAGTGATGGAAAAAGTTATTTTTGCTATTTTGACTCCATTCACACTCTTCCCCCACTCTTCCCATGGCTAGATTCTTGGTTTGAGGAGAGTGGAGAGAAAAGAAGAAAAGTGACTCATTATCTTTAGTTTGAAGAAAATAGAGGAGAGAGAGGAAATGTAAAAAGAAGGGATTTCACTGGTCCCACCAATTTTTTATTTTTTAGTTTTCCTCCAAATCTTTAAAATTACTCTTAGGCTCTTGGAAAGTTTTGAATTTTTTGTGAAATTACTTTTATATTATCATAATTAGTTATTAATTTATAATTTAGAAGGATAATATTGTAAAATGATTTTTTTTAATTCCCTTTTTCTACTTTCTCTTCCCGTCTACATCCAAACACACATAAAAAAGAAATTTGTTTTTGCTTATCTTTTCCTTTCCCTCTCCTTATTTTGTTTTCTTCTCTTCTCTCCACTTCCACCCAACCAAACGTAGAGGAAATGACGGAGAGATAGGACAAAATTTTGTCTCCCTTTCTCAAGTCTTGAGAAGAGATTATATTTCCACAAACACTACCATTAAGAAGAAAGGAGAAAGTAATTGTGGCTATACACTACTCAATGAGGCTTTCAAATTTGTCTCTAAAGCTCAACGTTCAAAGAATACTTAGTATGAATGTTTTTTTCCATTTGATCATAGGCTTTTTGCACACAGATATATATATATACACACACACACACACCCAACCAACTTCTTTTTTCTCTTACTTGCTAAAGCTGTCAACAACCTCTAGCTCAACTTTCAAAGATTAGTTAGTAAGAATTTCTTTTCCATTTGATCATAGGCTTTTTGCATATAGATATGGATACGCAACCAACCTTATGCTTTTTTTTTTTTCTTGCTAAAGCTGTCAACAATCTCTTGAACTATAATGTTGTTTTCTGGTACCCAATTACTACCTAGGATAAACGTTGTCTGGTATGGATGTAGAATAATTTTCTCCAAGTGGTATTTAAGACTAGACGCAAGCAACTTGGAGGTAATTTTATAAATGATGTTATACAAACTTATGGAGCTGAAATGGTTGAAAGTGTTAGCACCTACATTCTTCGAAATGAGGGTAGTGAATGTATGATTTAGTTTGGTAAGCACATTCTGCCACTACGAAAAATTATTGAACAAATCTTAAAGCTCCTTATTAATTATCTCCGACTATGAGCACTTCTGATGTAAAAGTAAATTTTTGGGGAGACTCCAATTACATAGTTAATATAACAAATTATGAGTTTGGGTCCAACTATATTATATTAATAACTCATTTTTGTTAATGTTATTCTATGTGGGACTTCACTCACATATGAATACTAAAAAAAGAAAAAAACAATGTCCCCTTCACATGTGAGTCTTTGTCTATTTGTGAACGTCAAAGCCTATTTGTGGGGCATAAATAGGTCTTACTAACTCCTCCTAGGTGCCTATGGGCTTTTCCGTTAACAATGTGTCAACCTAGTCTTTACCTATTTGTGGACAGTGAGACCTATTTGTGGGACACAAATAAGTCTTAATAACTTCTTGACATCTATGGGTTTTTCCGTTATCAATGTGTCAACCTAGAGAATTAAGAGCATGTTGCAATGTGATAATTATGCAAAAAAAAAAAAATGTAGCAATGTGATAATATCAACAATCTCCTTAGCCATAGTTTTGCATTCTTAAGACTTCAAAATCCTCTTGGATGAGGTAAAGAGCTATTTAAAGTTGGCTAAAAGTTAATCCCCAAAGAGATTCGAGAATAACTTCTACATTTTCGATTGCAAAAAATTTCTTTAGGATAGGATCCTTGCCTTGGCTAAAATGTCTTTAATTTATTCCTAACCCCACCAAAGAATTATTCCACCTACGAATCGCCCTTACATTTTTTTAGCTTTGTTATTAGCTTCAAAGCTATTAGTCCATTAACACTGTCATCCCATGAGTTTCTGACTTCATTACTGCTCCTTTCCGTCCCTCGCCCAAGCAGGCCTCAAAATGGAAAGCGCTTGAATTTCAAAATATGACATACATTCCATAATAAGTGCTTTTCTTCATGAGATTAAAATACTAATCAATTTTTTCAACGACAAGAAACTTTATCAATTAAATTAATTGAAACCTACCAATTATATTGAAAATTATGGTGTGTTTGTTTGGAGATAAAATAGAGTGAATGCAAAACTTTGAAAAAAAAATATGAAAGGAAATTTTTTTGGAGTGTGTTTGGTTCGGTGAAGAGGAAGGAAAATAAATAGTAGGGCCCAAGTGTTTTCTCTCTGAACTCACCAAAAAGTTTTCTTCCCAAAATGGAGAGAAAATTGAGGGGAAAAAATAGGACTACTTAATGGACGAAAATGCGCATGGGCACTTGCCCATTGCCTCTGCCAATTTTCTTCTTTCTTTTTTTTTTTCTTTTTTTCTTCTTTTTTTGGTTTAACTAGACATGATTTTTTTTTTTTTAAATAAATTGAGTGATTGCTTCTTTTTATCTTTTTTTTTTTTGGTTGTTTGTTACTTTTGTGTTTTAATTGGCCATCATTTTTAACTAGAGTATATGAGTAAATTTATACAAACTCATTTTTTCTATCCTTCTACTTTTTCACTCACAACCAAATAAAAATGAAAGAAATTTAAATCTTTTTTATCCTCCCACTTTTCTATCCTCCTACCATTTTTTATCCTCTCACTTTTTCATCCTTCCAACCAAACCAACCATTAGGATAACAGGGGTGTGATCCATTTAATGGCTGGTAGATGCATCACATTCACTCCTACTTTAGGAAAAAGCATTTAAAGCAGTTTGTCCAACAAAGCTCCAATCAAATCCATCTTTGCTGCTCCGTGAATTCATTAAGACTATTTCTAGAGGAAGATCCAAATATTATTAACCAATCATTACATCATAATCAAATCAACATCTAACAACACCAACCACAACTACTCCCTCACAATCATATAAAGAGTAGTTTCTGGACCTGGAAGAAGGAAGAAGGAAGTAATGAATGAAGGAACCTGAAGAAAGAAATGAGGAACGCTGTGATGGAAGCCATGTCTAACGTCTTCCCATGCCGAAACTTAGCCTTCAAATTTAATCTGAGGAACGTTGTATATATTGGTAATTAAGGAACGCTTAAAAATGTCAAACTCAAATTTCTTTTATTGCTTTTATTTCGTCCCTAGAGATTTATTGTATCAATTTCATCCTTTAGCTTTTAAAATCAAGATTCCTCAATTATTAATTATGTTAAATTTCGTCCATCAATGGTATGCTTAAAAATTGACAAAAATTATGATAAAATTAACTTTATTTTTAAATTTTGGGAATAAAATGTGCAACGCACTCTTCTTATTGAATTGTATGGTAGTTAGAGAACTTTAAAAAATCCCAAACACAATATTTGAATAAACACATTAGTAACTATTTCAATACTGTACATATAAGAATAAAATTGACTTTATTTTAGTAGTTGAAGAAAGAAACCAATACAATTAAATTATATATGAACAAAATTAAAATTATCGTATTATTTTATGAAAAAAAAAATGTAGTTTGGACTTTTATATAATAATAATAATAATAATAATATATCTTTCACTACTACATTTATCACCTAATAGATCATATTAGAATGCCAACACTATGACCACCGAAATATATAATACAACTATCATTATTACTAATATGGGATAAAATTTTACTTGATTTTAAAAATTGATGGATACAAATTAACACCATTAATAGTTAAAAGATGAAAATTAACATGATTAAATATATAGAGACAAAATTGAAATTAACCTGGTTTCATGATGATGGTTTTTTATCATCAAGCTCAAAATGCTAATTGGCACTTTGTGTAAATAAGGTTTAAACTCTAAATTTTTTATTTGACAATAAGAGATTTTATCAATTAAGCTAAATGTAATCTACACATAATTAAATATATAGAGATAAAATTGAAAATATCCTCTATTTTTCAACTGGTTAGAAATATTACTAAATAAATACCTGACTCCCTTTCCTCCCTCCCCCCTACCTCAAGCCCAAACTATGGCCCCTCATTCTCCCATGCATGCACTTAGTGTATGGGAAGATACCATCTTGATAGAATAACCTGGTGGTGAAACTACTACTTTCTTGACAAACCTAAAATACAATTTAGTTTTCAAACACTAACAATAGCTTTCAAAATAGCTAGACACAACAATCACTGTATAGATCATATTGCAATACCAACTCTACGACCATTGTAACTTGTAATACAACTATCACTTCTCTTTTTGTAATACAACTATCACTATTGTAATGGTGACCTTCACCATCATCAAGGCTGATATAATTTAGCAAAAATAAAGTAATAAATAAAGATTTGGCACCGTCTGAGCCGCCACACCCACCGCGACAACCGTCAGTAGTATATATATAGTAACCACTTTAATGATTATCACACCATGATATGCACCGGTGGATAAGAAATTTTGAGAATTAAAAAAATGGAGTTGGGTTGGGGGGATGTCTCAGCTCTTCGTACAAAATGTTTTTTAAATAGGGTACTTGATTAAAGCTTAATTTGAGCCCTTTCCAGTGGTACCCATGCAGTCAGAACACAGTAGTCAATGACATACATGAACATTGCTAACTTTCAAGTCTATTTAAATATTGCATGGATCTTCCAAGTTGCATTGTTCTTGTCCTTTGACACCTCAGAACTGATAATATATATATATATATATATATATGATTCTTGCTTTGAAAAAGTCCTATGAATATGACCTCACTCTAAAGAAGTAGGTTAGTGAAATTTAGGGGGTGAAGGAAGAAACAAAAATAGAGGTGGGGTCTAGGCGGATGCTCTTTTATCAAAAGTGATAGGTTCCATGTCTGAGTTCAAAAAATCAGCTTCTTTAAACAAAATTATGAGTAAAGTTACTTCCTATGACCTCTCTTAGACTTTAAAAATGTGAACGGTATGAACTTAATAGAACCTTTAAGACAAAAACAAAAGTGAGAGCAAATAGTATCTCTTCCTAGTCGAGTTGTGAGTTGTAACATTGAACTTTTTACTAAAAGTTAAACCAACCACCTGAATTTGGACTCATGCAATACAAGGTGCGCAATTTCCTTGTGAAATCCGTAAGAGAAATCTTTGCAGCTTTTTATGATAGTGCCAAATAGGGCACATAGGAAACTTTAGGCAAAAGCCAACTTGAGGCTCTTTTGTATTTCAATGTCTTCGTCGCCTGTAATTAGTACTTGAAAACCTTCTGCGGGATTATATTAGGTATAACTTGTATTACTTTTTTGACTGAAGTAACTTGTGTTACTATTATCAAAAAAAATATATATTATTACCATGACTCATTCATAGTTTATTACCATGACTCATTCATAGTACTGGAAACTTGTATCTTACGCAAGATATGTTACTTTTTTTTCTTCTTTTTTTAATGAAACATAACATGACACATTAACAGTCATACCAATTTGCACTTAATAATTTGAGATTGCGATTATATATATGCAATTGCTTTTAATGACTGTGATTGAAAGTTAAAAAAATAATATTCAATTTCAACAGTTGAATAAAAAGAAATTTAAAAAGTTAAAAAGTGAAGATATAAATATTTTTTGTCATAGAAAATAGAGTAATTACACATATTGCAATACCTAAATCTTAATCAACTAATTTGATGTTAAGTGCTTAAAGGTCTTTTCCTTTCAAGGTCAAAAGCAAGCCCACGGGCCACGGTTAAAAAAACAGCAAATTACCTGTCTATAATTTAAGAGAAAATATCTCCAAAGCTCACTTCAAAGATCGGGCCTATCATAAGAATGGGGTCACAAGTCTATGGGGGCCTACAAAATTGTAAAAGGCCCACCCCATATAGCAGACCAATAATTCAAAGATTTTTCGAGTTGCCCTCCTATCTTGAAAACTTATATTGAATTTTTGCAAGTATTTTGGATTGAATTATACTGTCATAATTTATATCCAACTCAATATTAAATGAAAATTTTGTTCATCTACAAATCCCTCCCTTCACAACCTATTCTCTCTCTCTATCTCTCTCTCTCTCTCTCTCTCTCTCTCTCAAAAAAAAATATTTTAACATTTCTCCGATATTTGGATTAGAGGAAAGAAAAAGAAAAGGAAAACAATCGCCAGAATATATTTCTCTTTTCTTCTCACTCTATTTCAAACATTTCTTAAAAAAGAAACGTGTCCCACCCCCCCCCCCCCCCCCCCCCCCCAAAAAAAAAAAACAAGACAACATTAACTCCAATTTCAATAGCAACATAAAGTCATCTCCAAAATTCATCAACATTTCCTTGATTGATTCGTTACAATAAAGATTGATTTGGTTCAACAATTGTGGGATAAGCCAATGGCCTTTAAGGTTAGTAATGCATCCGGCTCCCCAT
Organism: Quercus variabilis; assembly: GCA_030445155.1. NCBI lineage: Eukaryota > Viridiplantae > Streptophyta > Magnoliopsida > Fagales > Fagaceae > Quercus > Quercus variabilis. The sequence goes on from CP129451.1 coordinate 7,761,477, forward strand.
TTTGGGGTGAGTGTCACTTTCTCAACAAAATAAAATAAAATAAATCAATAAAATAATGTGGCATGTAGAAATTTTTAATTAATTAATAATAATAAAAGTCAAATAATCAATTACGGATTTCATAAAGGTAAGCTCTTCTACTAATCTATTTATGCAATGGCCTAAAACCCTTGAGCAATAACCAATTGATGTTTCGGACTATGTAATTTTTATCTCTTTTGTGTAGGAGTTTTTACTAACCCCTAAGTGTTAGTCAATAGATTCAACATTTTTTTAGAAAACTATTTCTTTATGGGGCTTTCCACCACACACACCCAAGATTTTTAATTTCTTGATGATTAAGTAATAATCATCAAGTTATATGGTGAATCCATATTACTTATGCATTCTGAGACTATGAGATGATCCTATCATTAGATGCAATTGCAATAGAATATTTATTAAAACATGTTTTATTGTTAAGTGTTTCAAAATTTATATTGCTCTAGTCATTATTGTGAATTTTTAGGGCTGGACGGCCATGTGACGATTCACCCGTGTGGGAATAGTCAGGGTTTTTAGACCCGGACCATTCATTGAACCGTAAAAGGGAGAGGTTTAAGATTTTTGAGGTCAAAACAGGGTCAAACCGTGATGACATCATAATTAATTAAACCCTAAATATAGATATTAAATTTATAAAACTAGCAAAATTGACTAATATATCTATATATGTGAGAGAAATTTAATGATTTTCAAGCATATATTTAATAATTAAATAAGAAAGTTAATAAAATAAAATAATAATCATGAAAACATTAAAATTTATGATTACTTTTTGAAGTATAGTTGAATATCTTTGAAGGATTTTAATTATAATTTTTTTTTTTATTCCTTACAAAAGATGAATAATTTAATTAAGTAGAATAAAATTGTATCAAGTTATTTTTATATAAAAATAAATAAATAATTGCTAAGGGGTTGGACCGCACGGTTCTCACCGGTACATGCGGTCCAACCCCAGTTTTAGGGGTTCACGAAATTAACAAAAAATCCAGTTCTTTAGGATTAAAAAATCGGTTTTCACGGTCCGACCTCCCAGTCTGGTCTGATTATAAGAACCATGGGAATAGTAACTAGTGGTGGGATGAGATAGGGTCTCTTAGCGTGTGCAAGTGTATTGCTTACATTACTTGTGCTTACGGTATTAAATTGTGTGTTTGGAAGGGGTGTTGTGTAAAGTGTATGGAGTCACCACCAATCATTAGGATTTCTTAGTGTTAGTTTGGATTACACTGAAATGAAATTTCAGCGCATTTGCGTCTTTGTTAGTGGGTCCCGTGCACTGTTCACGGGACCCACAAATTGTCTAATTCAACAAAATTTTTATTAAAACTGGGTCTCACGACACTATTCACACATTTAAAAATTATTTTGCTATAGTATTTTCAGTTTTCAGTATTAAGCGGTATCCAAACAGACCCTTAATGTATGATCAGTCACTTTAATTTTATTTTATTTTTTTAAGTTGGTTTTTCCTAAGTTTGGTTCCTAACCTCAAACTATGTCAACTGTGTCTCAAACCAAAAACATAGATTCAATATTTCAATTATACGTGGGGAAGATTTTAGACATCTCATAACCCCCAACCATCATTGTTAGCAAATTTTCTATTATCCCTTGGAAATGTTTTGCAATGCAAGCCCAATTTTCGGACATATGTCTATTAATATCTAACAATGACATGCATCAAGATTGGTATATAAAATGATATCAATAGTTTTGTTTTTACAGGAAAATAGAATAAAATAATTTTTAAAAAGTTTTAGTTTGAAAACCATTTTAAAAAATTCATGGCTAGCAAAAGGTTGACGTCAAGCTATTGAAGATAAACTCGAAATCTTGTAACCCATTGCAGCCATGTTTTATTGGATTAGTGCTAGCCATCATTCGGATCTCATCATTCCATGGTGAATGATGCAATATATTTCAACTACCCTAACCTGGAAAAAAATTAGTATATATAAATTTTAAAAATTTGTGATTTTTTTGTCCTTAAAAAAAAATTTGTAACAATTTTAAATTTGTTTTAGGCCCAACATAATTAAACTTTAGACAAAATTTGGCAAGAAACTCGATTGTAGATCAAGGCTACAACTCCACTCAATATTTTCTTACTAAATGCTGATTTTGACAAATACACTATTTGATTACATTTTTTTTTTTTTTCATACTTGCAAAATTTCAAGCATATCAAAGATGAATAGCTATATTATCAATCAAATATTTAAATTTTGAGTTTTTGTAGTCTAAAATTATACATAAAAAATAAGTTTATGGATCGAATAATAAATAACATCAGTTGGCATGAAATTTAACATGTATTTGAAGAACATAAAGAATATAAAATTCAACTTTTAGATTTTCAAAATATGTAGTTGTAGGGATATTAGGCCTGGAGGTCCATTATACATTTGTACATTGGACCTTTGGCCAAGCCGAGGATTAGGACTAGTCCGAAGAGAGAGAATCTCTATCATTGGAGACTGTGTTAAATAATAAAAGAGTTGGTTTCGGCCATAAAGGCTCAACAGGGCGAGCCAAGGACAAGTGTCTCCTTGAAAGAGAACCTCTTAGAAAGTTCTGTCAATATGAATAGACATTGTGGAGACATTAGACCAAGAGAAGGTTTCAGATGTCTTGGGAAGAAAACTATCGTCACCGCATTTAATGTTCTGCAGCTACTTTCCTAACTGCATTAATGTGGAGAAAACTCATGAACAGTATAAAGTTGGCTGCCCCAAGGCCTATATAACCAGATAGGGTGTCTAATGGGACAAACACTCAAGTGGTAATGCAGATGATCAACAAGTGTAAGATTAAGATGCTTTAGAAGGAGCTATATAAGGAGAGAGGTCCTTCATAGAGAGGGGATCAAAATTGAGAGGAAAAACACTATAGCATTCAGGAATCAAACCTTTAACCAAATCTGAGGATAAAAAATAAGAACAGTTCACCTCAGATCTTGCCGAGGACTGTTTTTTCTTCAATATAATACTGCTTCTTTTCATTCTCCTACTTGAATCTATTCCAATGTTTGTTTGATAAACTAAAGCCCAGTTTTTCAACACATTCTCTATAAATTTATTGTTTTTGGCTTCTTAGGCCTAAGTCTTTTCACGTAGAGGATTTACTGCCCAAATCAGGTTCTCACAATTGGCGCTATCTGTGGGAAAGACTGGTGTTTCAGTAATTCCGACTTTCAACAATGGTAGGTTCAAGTCCGCATCAAGCAGAATCTATGGGGTCTCAGCCCCAGGATCACTTTTGCGATCTTGAGTGGCAACGAGACTGAAAGGGAAGTGTACATACTACCCATACTAGTAGAAGCCAAGCTAAAGGTAAAAGCCACGTCTCTCAAGAAGGAAATGCCAAAAATATGCAGAAGGAGATTGATCACTTAAGGAGAAGCTTGCGCCATGAACGACGTAGGCAAGCCTCATCGAATCTTGATTTCTCTTCTAATGAAGAGAAAGATTCCAGCTACAAACGCAGATTGAGAACTCCCCCTAGTGAGACTTTCTTGTATGATGAGGATTATCATCATGAGCGTAGAGATAGAAAGTCATCTTCGAACGGCCTCAAAAACGATGCTATGAGTAAAGCACTGAACCAGATTGCGAAGTCTCCTTTTTCACGCTAGATTGAAAAAGGGAGACTTCGTCAGCAATTTTCCCAACCCACGTTCACCATATACAATGGGAGAACGGACCCTGTGGAGCATGTCAATCACTTTAATCAAAGAATGGCTATACATTCCAAGAATGAGCCTTTAATATGCAAGATATTCCCATCCAGTTTGGGGTCGGTGGCAATGAGGTGATTTGATAGTTTTAGGGCAAGTTCCATTGATTTTTTCAAGGAGCTTACTCAAGCATTTGGATCCAGATTTGTCACATGTAGAAGGGCTCCTCAGCCTTTGTCTTCTTTGTTGTCTTTATCCATGAGAGAATGAGAGACTCTAAAGACATACTCGAACAGATACTAGGAGATGTTCAACGAGATGGATGGTGATTTCGATGACGTGGCCATTAGCACTTTTAAGCATGGCCTACTTGCCAAGCATGGCTTAAGAAAGTCTTTGACTGGGAAACCTGTTTTAAATATACGTCAACTCATGGATCGGATTGATAAGTACAAAAGGGTTGAGGAGGACCGGCAGCAGGATAGGGGCAAGAGCAAGGTTATCCCTCAAGAAATGAGGGATTTCAGGTTAGACCGCTACAATAATAACAGGCCCCAAAGAGATCTTGCTGGGCATTCTTCACCTTCAGCTCCTCAAGTTGTTAACACTGTGTTTAAAGAGCCAGTGCATCAAGTTTTAGAGAAAATCAAGAATGAGCCATATTTCAAATGGTCGAGCAAGATGAGTGGAGATCCCTTAAGATGCAATCAGAGCTTGCATTGTCAGTACCACCAAGAGCGAGGGCATACCAACGAGGACTACCGGACATTATGGAGTCATCTAGAGCAATTGGTCAAGGAAGGGAAATTACAGCATCTCCTATATCGCCTAAATAGGCAGGGTGACCAGCCGAGGTCTAGGACCCGAGGAATGCTTCTTCAAGACCTCCAATAGGTACAATTAATGTCATCTTCGCTGCACCTGGGAGGACTTGGTTCGCAGCCCTCTAGGGTGATGTCTATAGCTCAGACATAAGCCGAGGATATAAACTTTAGGCCAAAGAGGGCTAGAGTGAAAATTCGACCAGCACTGAGTTTCTCGAATGAAGATAAGAAAGGGACCATTCAGCCACATAACGATGCTCTGGTGATAACCCTTAGAATAGATGGATACAACGTAAGAAGGGTGATGGTAGACCAAGGCAACTATGTAGAAATCATGTATCATGATCTATATAAAGTTCTGCACCAAAAACCTGAATATCAAACCGCCTATAACTCCCCTTTGATGAGTTTTGATGGGAAGATGGTTATCCCAAAGGCTCAAATCAGGTTACTAGTGCATGCAGGCTTTGAGGTGGTAGAAGTGGACTTCATAGTGGTGGATGCATACTCCCCTTACACAGCTATCGTGGTCAGGCCTTGGCTTTACACTCTACGGGCTATTTCTTCGACCCTGCATCAAAAAGTGAAGTATCCATCTGGAGATCAGATTGAAGAATTGGTAGGGGACCAATCCGTGGCTTGACAGTGCCTTGTGTCTGCCATCTCACATTAGTCAACCGTTAAGTCTTCAGCCTCGGTAAATGATGGTTTATAGCAGTCAAAGTCTATGGTCATATCGGATAAAGGGCTAGCCGAGGATGCAAAATGTGAAAACCTAGAGAAATTTATCATAAGGGATGATCCGGAGAAGTTTTTCCAAGTTGGAATTTAGCTATCCCCTCAAGAAAAAGAAAAATTAGTAGAATTCCTTAAGAAAAATATTGATGTGTTCGCCTGGGATGCCTACAAAGCTCCGGGGGTGGATCCGAACATTATCTGCCACCATTTGAATGTCAATCCAACTGTCACCCCAAAGAAGCAACCCCCTCAGCATTCGTCCAAGGAACATTCTGATGCTATCAAGGATAAGGTGACAAAACTTAAACGAGCTGAGGCTATTAAAAAGGTTTTTTGCCTTGAATGGCTAGCTAACACGCTGGTAGTAAAAAAGAAGAGTGGAAAATGGCGCATGTGTGTAGACTTCACTGACTTGAATAAAGCCTGCCCAAAGGACCCTTTTCCTATGCCTTAGATTGACCAGCTGATGGATGCAACTGTAGGCCACCCTCGGATGAGCTTTCTGGATGCCTTTTAAGGATATCATTAGATACCTTTAGCTTCAGGTGATCAGGAGACGGCTTTTGTCATCCCTACTGAAAATTACCATTATAAGGTGATGCCTTTTGATTTGAAAAATGTAGGAACCACCTATCAAAGGATAATGACCAAAATGTTTGAGCCTCAACTAGGATAAAACATGAAAATCTATATTAATGATATGGTGGTTAAAAGCAGAGTAAATTCAGACCACGTTAATGGTCTCAGAAATATTTTTGATACCTTAAGGAAGCATAATCTACGGCTTAATGCTTCCAAATGTTCATTTGGCAAAGGATCAGGGAAATTTTTAGGCTATATGGTTACTCACTGTGGAATTAAAGTCAACCCTAACCAGATTAAGGCAATTAACAACCTACAACCACCTCGAAATCCCAAAGAAGTTCAAAGACTTACAGGAATGACTGCCGCCCTAAATCGATTCATCTCTTGGTCAGCTGACAGATGTAGACCTTTCTTTCAGTTATTAAACAAGTGGAAAGGGTTTGAATGGACCAAGGAATGTGCCCTGGCTTTTCAGCAGTTGAAAGAACATCTGTCTCAGCCTCCTATTATGTCCAGACCTAAGGTAGATGAAATCCTATTTGCCTACATCGCAATGGCCTCCCACGCGGTGAGTCTGGTATTAATACGTGTTGATGATGGTGTACAAAGGCCAGTTTACTACATAAGTAGATCATTGCATGAGGCCGAGGTCCATTACTTACCATTGGAGAGAGCTATTTTGGTCGTAGTGCATGTTACACATAAACTTCCCCACTACTTTCAATCACACACAGTTATTGTCCTAACCCAGCTCCCACTTAAATCTCTGCTACAGAGTGCTGATTACACAGGAAGAATTGCTAAGTAGGGTACGATTTTAGGGGTTTTTGACATCAAGTACATGCCACGCACCTTTGTCAAGGGTCAAGTTCTTGTCGACCGGTTGCTGAATTTGCTGAATCCTCGGAAGAAGAAAAGATAGAAGAATAAAACATGGATAGAAAATCTTTTGGAATGATCTCCGTACAAGAACCTGCACCTTAGAAAGTCTATATTGATAAGGCAGCAAACCATAGGGGATCTGGAGTGGGGCTAGTCTTAATATCCCCAGAAAGCATTACGATTGAAAAATCCTTAAGATTGGGATTCTCGGCTACAAAAAATGAAGCTGAATATGTAGCCCTACTGGAAAGGATGATCATGGTACAAAAAATGGGTGGAAAGGCAATAGAATTGATCTCTGATTCAAGATTGGTCATTGGCCAAGTCCAAGGGGTGTTGGAAACCAGAAATCCTAGAATGCAAGGGTACTTAAACCAAGTTAGACATTTACATTCTAAATTTAAATCTTTTAATTTATCACAAGTCCCTAGAAGTAAAAATACACATGTGGATTCTCTTGCTACATTGGCAACCTCCTCGGCATAAGGTCTACCTCGGGTAATTCTTGTAGAAGACTTAAGTAGACTTACCGATACAAGAAAAACCATAGCTTATGTTCATCAAATAAGGGCAGCTCCTAGCTAGATGAACCCTATTGTTTTGTTCCTTAAGGAAGACATTTTGCCAAAAGATAAATCCGAAGCTAACAAAGTACGAAGAAAAGCTCCTTGGTTCTGGTTGTCCAAGGATCAAAAGTTGTATAAGAGGTCTTTTTCTGGCCCGTATCTACTGTGCGTACATCCAAAAGGAATTGAGATAATTCTAGAAGAATTGCATGAGAGAATTTGTGGAAGCCATATGGGAGGAAGATCTTTATCAAATAAGGATATTATGTAAGGCTACTGGTAGCCGAGGATGTAGAAAGAAGCAAAGGACTATGTAAAGAAGTGTAACCAGTGTCAAAGGTTTACCCCTAATATTCACCAATTTGGTGGAGTCCCCAATCCTCTTTCTAGCTCTTAGCTTTTTGCTCAGTAAGGCCTGGATATTGTTGGCCCTTTCCCTAAAGTAGTAGAGAATAAGAGATATTTATTAGTCAGCACAGATTACTTTACCAAATGGGTCGAAACTGAACCACTGGCCAATATTAGAGACATCGATGTCAAATGGTTTGTTTGGAAAAACATTGTAACTAGGTTCAGAGTCCTTTGTATCCTCATCTCGGACAATGGTTTACAATTCAATAGCAAGGCCTTTAGGAGATATTGCTACGACCTAGGTATAACAAATAGATATTCCACTCCAGCATATCCATAGGGGAATGGGCAACCTGAAACTGTCAATAAAGTCATAGTAAGTGGACTCAAAAAGAGGCTAGATGATGCAAAAGGGAAATGGGTTGAAGAACTGTCACACGTCCTATGGACTTATCAGACCATGCCTCGAAGATCCACAAGAGAGATGCCTTTTTCAATGACGTATGGGGCCAAGGCCGTTATTCCTTTAGAAAATGGATTTCCCACCCTGAGAACAATTTCATTCACTCTGAGCAGCAACGATGAGTTATTGGAGAAAATTTTAGATTTAATCGAAGAACAGAGAGAAAACACCATGGTTCAATTGGCATATTATCAACACAAACTCAAGCAAGGGTACGATGCTAACATAAAGTTAAAGCCATTAACAGTGGGAGATTTGGTTTTAAGAAAGGTTGTAAGAGCTGCCAAGAACCCATCATGGGGGAAGTTATGACCCAACTGGGAGGGCCTATATCGTATAATGTCAATGGCTAGGATAGGTGCGTATTATCTTGAAGGCTTAGAGGAAAGAGCTGTACCTCGTCCCTGGAATGTAAATAATTTTAGAAGATATTATTATTAATACAAGTTTTTCTTCGTCTTCTTTTGGGCTTGTTATAGTACTTATCTATCGACTTTACCATTATTCTAAGTATCAAACAGAACATTGGTCATGTCTGGCTCCTCGAACCACATACCTTGAGAAGATTGATATCTTTTAAATATTTTTCTAAGTGTTAAACAGAACCTTAACTATGTCTAGTTCTTCGAACCATCTGCTTTGGGAAAATTAACACAATGTGGCATTATTCTAAGTATCAAACAGAACCTTAGTCATGTCTGGCTCCTCGAACCACATAACTTGGGAAAATTGATATCTTTTAAATAATTTTCTAAGTGTTAAATAAAGCCTCAGCTATGTCTAGTTCTTCGGACCATCTGTTTTGGAAAAATTAACACAATATGGCATTATTCTAAGTATCAAACAGAACCTTGGTCATGCCTAGCTCCTCGGACCGCATACCTTGGGAAAATTGATATCTTCTAAATAATTTTCTAAGTGTTAAATAGAGCCTCTGCTATTTCTGGTAATTCGAACCATCTGCTTTGGGAAAATTAATACAATATGACATTATTCTTAGTATAAAACAGAACCTTAGTCAAGCCCAAATCTTTGAACCACATATCTTTGGACAATTGATATCTTTTAATTAATTTTTTAAGTGTTCAACAAAAACTAAGTCATGTTAGGTTCCTCGGACCATAAAACTCAATGGAAATTAATACACTTTGGCATTGATTGAAGTGTTGGTCGGACATTAGCCCAAGCATTAGAAAGAAGCAAAATCCTAATTCCCTTCTTTGGTCACATGGTTTGTTATCGCTCAATAAAGATGTAAACTAAAGTACATGATCATCACTTAAAGCATTTTAGGGTGCCCTAGACTTGGCCGTTGTTTGATCAACACTTGAATATTTTCATTTTTTCTTAAGGTTAGAAAACTTGTTAAAGTTGGTAAACCCGAGGTATGTATTGACAATATTGTGAATCTAATAGTCTTGGTCTACTCTGATTCTCACTTAAAAACATGCAAAAATTGTATTTTCCCTTATGTAAGCAACCTTGCACTCTTATAGCATTTGGCTATGTTCAATCGAGGAATAATCAAAATAAAAATTGCATAAGTGAAGAAAATAACTCGTATAAATTTGGAAAAGTAAAGTGCACATTTCATGAAAACATGTCTTAAAAAAGGGAAGTTACACTACAGAAATTACAATTACATTCTAAAAATAAGAATTCATCGTTTCAACTTTATTTGAAGCCCAGCTTTGGAGGTCTTATCAGCTTGATTAGCTGCTTCAACATGAGTCACCTTCTCTTTCCCTCTAGGATCTTCCTTAGCAAGCATGGTGACAGAAGCTAAGACCATTTTAAAGCTTTAGGAAGCTGCCCCACCTTGTGAAATTTCTATATTTTTTTCCAAGGGCTTATCCACATCAGATGAGGTTTCCTTGGGAGCTTCAGATTCTCTTACTTGCTCCTGCGGAGTAGGAAGAGGAGGATCTTGAGGCTGTGTCTCTCCAATAGGGTCAGCAACTGTAGAGGTTGCTTCACCTTGAGTAGAAGGAAGGTCTGAGGCTCGTATAGCTGGGGGGCACTAAATTCTCTCTGGTTTTCTCAGCTCAGAAGAAACCTAAACCCCAGCTTAATTGAGGGCTTCATCCCAAGTCTAAGCACAGTAGGTTCGACACACTGCTAAGACCTCCACCCTAAGGGTTTCCTTGGTTTCGGCCACTTCGATGTCATAACCATGCTGCTCAGCCCCATCCCTAGCCTTCTCGGCCTCCCTCCTTGCTTTCTCAGCCTCATCTTTGGCTTTCTCGGCCTGATCTAGATGCTTTTGGACTTCAGCTAACTTCTTCTAAAGGGCCGCTAATTGCTCTTTAGAAGAAGCCAACTGTTCCTCGGCATCATGCAAGAGCAACGTTTGATCCTCGACCTGCTTTTGAGCACCCTCCAGAGCCGAGTCAGCACTTTTTCTTGCTCACTCTTCCTATGTCAGTTTTTTCCTTAAATCCTTGTTGGACTGATAAGCAATATTAAACAATTCCATGGCTACCACATGCCTAGCCCTCTCATCGTCCAGTTGTCGGTAGCAGGAATTGGTAATCTCCTCGACCCTAAAAGTAGCTTGGAGAGCCTGAAGGAAAAGGATAGTCACCTTTTGAGTAAAAAATAAAAAATAAAACATAAAAAGGGGGAGGGGGTGGGGGTGGGGGGCTACGTACCATTCCCAAATATCTTTTAAGGGTAAGGAAAACCTCTAACCTCCTGATAGACCGCAACTTGGCCATATCAGTGGGGAGTAGCAAAGCCTCCTCCAGAGTTGAGGCCATATGGCATCTAGTGCCTCCATGGAAATCCCCGATGGATGCATTATCCCTCAAGGGCTCACCACTAATCATTGGGGCTGGAAGCCAAGCCTAAGGCTCAGGTGGCTGACTATCTCTCCTCTCTGCCTTACTTGTCTAGTTTTTTACTGCTTCGCAGCACGTTGGGTCTCTTCTTCAAGCGAAAGGCGAGATCTCCCAACCTCAACCACATCCTTACCCTTCTGCTCTCTTTTTCTCTTCAGGTCAGTAGGTTCAACCCTAGGTGGCAAAGATGGCTGAGGAGGAGGAAGAGGAAGTTTGGGAGGGGGGGAGGAAGTTTGGGCTGAGCTGATTCCCCAGGTGCATCCTTCCCAGGCTGGGACTCTATTAATTCCAGTAGACTTTCTTAGACTTCCTTACGATGCCCATCTCGTTCGAAGTGCTTAGGTCTACTTGTTGTAGATCATCAAAATTGGTTGATGTACTCTCGAGGGATAGAGGTCGATTGAATACCTCAAATTCTTCTTGGGAGTCTATTAAGTTTACAATCCCCTCTGGTTCTTCTTCTTCCTCTCCTTCCCTAATAATGGGATGGGATGAGAATGCTCCTACTGAAGGGATGGCCACAAAGAGTGGCTGAGTGAAAGGTGTCCCCTTTGGGATTAGAATGCCCTCAAGAATGATGAATCCTTTAAAGGCCACACTAATGCGAGGAAGACGAGGATCCTTGGCTTTTATTATGCACTTAGGAGCTTGGAATTCGCAAGAAATAGGTGTGTACCCAAGGATTATGTCTGCTACTCGTAATTGACCATCGGCCTCATTGACAAACACCTCAAACCGCAGAATTTTGTCTAGACTCTCTCTGTTGGCTAAGTTGAGCCGAGGTCTGGTCGAACGTCTGTCTGCAAAATCATTAAAACAAAAGGAAAATTTGTCAGAAGCAGAGATAGTGTGAAATAAAAAGGAAATGTAAACCATCATGACATTCCCCAAAAAAGATTAAAAAATCCTCCTTTAACCCCCTGTTTGATGTAGGAAGGCATTGGATTAGTCTTACTTCGGGATACCTTGACTTAAGGTAGTATCCCTGTCCCTTCAAATGATGTAGGTTATATACCCAGTTGATATCATGGTTTATGAGTCCCAGGTTCATTTTTTCATTTAAGGCTTCTATACTCCCTAGCACTCTGAACATGTTTAGGGTGCATTGTGTGGGGGATAATCTAAAGAACCTAAGGTAGTTCCTTGTAACATTGCCCATGGGGATGGTCATTCCTCCCTCTATTAAGGTGATCATTGGGATGACCACCTCTCCCTCTTTTGTATCGTCTGCCCATTCCCCTTGGGTAGCGTATCTCATACCCACTGTTAGTGGGATCCTATACTTAGCTCTAAATCTCTCTCTATCCTCTTTGGATTTGACTAAACACTTAAACCTACCCATTTTCTAAGAAGTTTTGAAGAGAAATCAACAAGTTTGAAACGAAAAATAGAGCCAAGAAGAAAAAAAGTGTGACGAAAAGAAAATATTTGGAAAGAAATAAAACTAAAGGGGTTCAAGGAAACTTACAAGTTTGAAAAGAAGGTCCTCAGACAAATTTTTTGTATTTTTACATGCACGAGGAAGTAAGAAAGAGTGACAGATTCAATGTATGAGCTCTAAAACTGTGTGCTTGATGGAAATAGGGAAAAGAGTTGATTTGAGAAGCTATTTATAATGGCCCAGAAGTTACAAGCAGGAAAATTCCCGCTTGTAACCCCAAGAAATTCTCTGTCGTTAGATTTGCATCGTGCCATTAAACGTGGGGGACAAAAGTGGCATAAAAATTTAATGAGGGCGCGCTCAAGATGTCGAAGTGTCAAGAGCGTGCCTTAAGTAGGTAAAAAGGCGTTTGGGAGTTCGTATAGATAGGGTGTGACCATACCCAAGATGGGCTGATGAAATCAAAATTCTTCTTTCCTCCCAAGGAGTCAAAAAGCAAAATTTTAAGGGGCTATTATAGGGATATTAGGCTTGGAGGTCCATTATACATTTGTACATTGGGCCTTTAGCCAAGTCGAGGATTAGGACTAGTCCAAAGAGAAAGAATCTTCGTCATTGGAGACCATGTTAAATAATAAAAGAGTTGGTTTTGGCCATAAAGGTTCAGCGGGACGAGCCGAGGACAAGTGTCTCCTTGGAAGAGAACCTCTTAGAAAGTTCTGTCAGTATGAATAGATATTATGGAGACATTAGATTGAGAGAAAGTTTAAGATATCTTGGGAAGAAAACTGTCACCACCACATTTAATGTTCTGCAGCTACTTTCCTAGCTACGTTAAAGTAGAGAAGACTCATGAACAGTATAAAGTTGGCTGCCCCAAGGCCTATATAACCAGAGAGAATGTCTGATGGGACAAGCACTCAAGTGGTAATGCAAGTGATCAACAAGTGTAAGCACAAGATGCTTTAGAAGGAGCTATATAAGGAGAGAGGTCCTTCATAGAGAGGGGGTCAAAATTGAGAGGAAAAAGACTATAGCATTCAGGAATCAAACTTGTAACCAAATCTGAGGATAAAAAACAAGAACAGTTCATCTCGGATCTTGTCGAGGACTGTTTTTTCTTCAATATAATACTACTGCTTTTCATTCTCCTACTTGAATGTATTTCAATGTTTTTTTGATAAAGTAAAGCCCAATTTTTTAACCCATTCTCTTTAAATTTATTGTTTTAAACTTCTTGGGCCTAAATCTTTTCACGTAGAGGATTTACTGCCCAAATCAGGTCCTCACAGTAGCAATATTAATTTGTTTAATGAAAGCTAAAGCCTTAAGCTACAACTAAGTTTGTAGTCAAACTTTGTCCTTAAATTTTGGTCCACTTAATAATATATTAGATCCTTACAAACAAAAAAAAAAAGCTCAAGAAAAATTTTATTCAACTAAAATTTTAAAAGAGATGTAATTTGCAGCATTAATAATGAGACTATTGATAAAGAAAAAGCTCAATATTTATAATAAGACTATAATGCTATGATTTCAAAATTAAAAATAAATAAATAAAATCGTAGAAGAAAATTGTAAAACTTTATGTAGTTGCATGTGTATAAATGTGTGTATTTTTTTTTTTTTATCAATATATGAAATTCTCTTCTTCTTCTTCTTCTTCTTTTTTTAGATTTTACATAATTTAAACTTCCTGAGGACCATCTAACCAAAATTTCTAGAACAGCCACCGTACAAATGAAGGGAGGCTTCCTTCATGCTCTCATTTGTCAATGTAGACGTCCTTTGGAAAACATTTTGAAAATGAATTTTATGAAAAAAGCCGTAAAACCAGAATTTTTTTATTGAACTGTTTTCCACGTGGATAAATTGTAAAACCAAGTTTTAACATCGTTGAAGAGGTTTTTTGGAATGGAATACCAGAAAACTAAGGATTAGCATCTTTGGAAAATGGTGTTTGATTTGGAAAGCAAGAAAACTAGAGTTTGGCATCTCTAAAAAGGTTTTCCATAGAGAAAACCAATAAATCCGAATTTAGACTTGCAAATGTTTTTAACGTGAAAAACTAGAAAACCAGAGTCTCAGGTTTGACATTTGAGAAGGTTTTCGATATTGGAAAACCATAAAATCATACACGTGTAGCATCTTTGAAACGGTTTTTGATGTGGAAAAAATGCAAACCAGGATCTTAATGCTTGAAAGGGTTTTTTATATGGAAAACCATAAAACCAAGTTTCACTTGAAAACGTTGTTGAGGTGAAAAACCCAATAAACCATAGTTAAACGTCTTTGAAAATGTTTTTGATAGGGAACACAAAAATATCAGGGCTTAATGTTTGAAGATGTTTTTGATATGGAAAACCATAATTGATAAACCTAGGATCCAATTTGATGAACTATAAGGAAGTATTTAAGTCCTCCTTCTCTTAACTATCAAATTATAAATAAATAAAAATAACCTACATATTAATTAAAACTGGTTTTGATCTGATTTTAGACAAAACTAGATATTAGAAGGTTTTATTTTGTCTTAGTTTATAGTATTAGAAGTTAGAACTGAGCCAGTTATGTGATTTGCGTCTCCCAAAAGTAACAGAAAAAAGTGACTTTTCAACTCCCTTATTTTGTTTTTAATTTCAAAATATCATATTTCAAGATTTGGAAATTGCTAATGTCGACCTCTACATCTATATAACATCAAACAGATGCGTTAAAAAAATTGCAAATATCCTAATTCCTAAATAGTGGTTTTGACTTGTCAATAAAAATAAAAATAAAATAAAATAAAAAGTGGTTTTGATATTAGGAGCTTATTATTTAATTTTTTTGATAAGTTTCTTTGACTACTAGATTGCCCGAATTCGAGTACAATAAAAATCATCATAAAATGATCCCCTTTGATTTCTTTATCTGTTATAGTGAAAAGAAAATGTGTTTAACATTTAAGTTAGAGGAAATTAATAGATTCTATAAAAGAGATAGAGGAAATTAATTGTGTTTAACGTTTAAGTCAGATGAAATTGTCAAAGCAAGTGTGCCAAGTAATTTTTTGTTATACAAAGATCTATGGAGAAAAATTAGTCTCATGATGATGAGATCCAATTTGTCATCCACATTACAATTTTCGCATATTTATCTTGTACCATTTAAACTTAAAAAACTAAAAACTTGAATAATGACAATTGTTTGAAATGAAACATCAAACTTAAAAGTTCCAAATATTTAAATTTTTTGAAAACAAAAGACATCCATTTGGTACATGTGTTTAAAAATTAAAAATTGTTATTTAAAAATTTTTGTAGAAATACGTGTAAGTGAAAATGTGTGTAAAAATGTATAAAATATTATTTAAAAACTGAAAATTATTGTTGAAAAACACTCACCAAATACCCCCTAAAATTTGAACACATTACCCAACATTTTTGAAATTTTCAAGAGAGAGAGAGAGATAGAAATAGAATAAGACTCCCAAAAATTATAGGACTACACCATTTCTTACACCATTTGCCATGAATTGGTCGAAAAAAAGTTGTGGGTTAGTGTAAAACTAACAAACAACTAGTCACAATTTACAACATAAAATAATTACATTTTTCTCACTATTTTCAGTAACTATTATATCTGGCTTATTGTGAATTGTGGAAAAAAATTTCTAAGTTTATGAAAAAATAACAGATAATTAGCCGCAATCTGTTACATAAGATAATTACTTTTGCCATAATTATAATATATATGGCTTGTTATAAATTGTGAAGAAAAAAAAATTATAATCTATGTAAAAGTGACAAATAGCTCATCCCAAGATGCAACATATAATAATGGCGGAATAACGTGCGGTAAATAATGGTGGAATAATGTGCAGTAAATTGTGGAAAATTGTATAGTAATTAAAGGTTATGGTAGACTGCTAAGAGTAGCATTTTGATTTTTCTAAACAATTACTTCAAAAGGCATTCATTGGTAGGGCATTAAAAACACCACTATTCAGAGCTCCATTACTCAAAAGATACGTGTACGCTGTGGTTGGTTGAACAAGGACAAATATTACTAGTAGATGAGAAAGAAAGAAAAGGGTAAGAGCCAGCGTTTATTGACGATGACTCGTAACCCCCACTGCCTCTACAACTGGTCTTCTCTTTCTCTCTACCTTTCTTCCTTTAATTCCTTCTCAGGCTGATTCTCTACCCTCTGTACCAACAAACCCAATAGTCATTTTCAAAGTCTCTAAATTTTTCATTTATATTCAATTCTCACCCATCTATAGCTTGCTACTCCTATACACCCCTCTTATTACCCACTTCTCTAAATTTTCTAGACTTAGCTTAGAACAAACAAGCAAAAGCTTTATTCTTTCCCCATTTTTGTTTATATTTGTTTTGCTTGCCATGCTATTGGCCCAATGGAAGAGGACGATTTCTACGATGCATGATTGTTTCTATGGTTATAGATTATTATTGGGTTTTGGGCCGAGATTGATATACTCATTACATATATGTTCAGCAATAACTTCAGCGTGAGATTCTTCACTGTCATGGTTGTTCTGACTATTTCGCTTCTGGTTCTACCACTGGTGTTGCCACCACTGCCTCCGCCGCCGCTGATGCTTTTGTTTGTGCCGGTTTTG
Organism: Quercus variabilis; assembly: GCA_030445155.1. Taxonomy (NCBI): domain Eukaryota; kingdom Viridiplantae; phylum Streptophyta; class Magnoliopsida; order Fagales; family Fagaceae; genus Quercus; species Quercus variabilis. The sequence continues at coordinate 7,778,458 of CP129451.1, forward strand.
ATTATGTCTCTTCTTGTTGCCTTGGCTTTAACTCCTTCACAAGTGCCAGATATTGTTGACCCTTCTATTTGATTCCAATTTCAACACCTGCTTGGATGCATGAAAGATGGGAGCAACTTGTAACATTCTCTCTCATTCTGCAACTTTTTTGTCTTTCTCTCTGGATCCATTGCTCCTAGAAATGTATGGGAAGTTAGCATTATTCTTTTTGTTTTTCTTTTTCTCTTTTTTTTTTTACTTTTTAAATATTCAGCTTTCTTAAAGTCGGTAGTTTTTTTTTTTTTTTTTCTTTTGAATTGACTTATAGTAATTTTTATTTCTTTTAATTTAGAAGAGATAATTATAAATTGTGATGGAAAATATTTTTTCACTCTCATTAATTCACATTTAATATTTTGCACACGTATTTACTGTTGATGCATGAATGTTTACATTTTTAACATAAAAAGAAATACTATTGATATGTGAAGAGAAGTAGATGGCAGAGAAACAAAATCAGTATAATTATTTACTATTTATGGTTATTGTGATCATGAAAATGGAATGAAGACAAAGTAATATTTTTTTGTGGGGGGAATGGATTAGGGAGTAGGATCCACCATTTTTTTTAGCTTTGAGTGACGTGCAAGGCCACACGGCTATACCCCAGGAAGAGGCATGCGGTGACAGTACTGAACTCACTGTACCCATTTAAAACACTGGTAATTGTATTATACAATCTACTTTTTATTTAAAATTACAATTTAGAATCACCCACCAGATATAATGAATCCCATTTTAATAGTCTCTTCAATTCCTGACCTACGCACCTGGACCTGGTGGTGATGAACAACCTTAATTAATTAGTCCTGTCATTTTGTGTATCTTGGTGATCAATTGAGGAATATTCCTCAATTAACAATATACCATGATTTTTGAATCTTGAAATTTTGTTTTCAATCTCTTAAGTTTCAATTTAGGCATTTCATGTTTGATTTTGTTTTCATATTCATCATCCTATCTTCTATTTTTGTTAGGAATCTAACTGTCAAATGTTCTTAATGTTTAATTATGTCATAAAACTAACACAAATGGTTAAAATTTAAAAAAAAAAAATAACTCAAAATAGCCCTAATTTTAAGGATCAAAAGTGTATTTTAAGTCATGATTTTTCCCTTTTTTTGCGCAATAGAAAACTGCCTTTCAACCCAGGGCAGTGGATAATAAATAATCCTTTTGTTGGGTTACTAAGCAAGGAAAAAAAAAAAAAAAAAAGTCCTTTTGTAGGGTAGAATCTAGACCTGTGGGCTTGGTCGAGATCTATTTTGGGAGAGATAGATAAGAGCCAAGAAATGCCATTTATCACAGAGACCGTTGGCATGACCTGAGTAATTAACTAGGAGTCATATGTAAAAGTCACAGTTTTCATTATTTTTGTAGTACTCATCAGGTAGCTTCACAATACAGAATTAAAGCGCGAATCTAGGGGGTGATTATGTTGAAAATTTCAATAAACAAGGGGGAAATGAAAAATAAAAATAAAAATAAAATAAGAAAGACAGATACAAATACAACTACAGTGAGAGAAGAAATGAAGTCAAACGACGGAGAGAACGAGGAAGCAGCCTTTATACATAGGAAATTTTGGTTTGCGTTTGTTTCCTTAAGCCGACAGGAGCTATTGGTTACACACGTGTCGGTCATGGTCTTGGTCATAAAATGGTGGTCACTGAAACTGTAGCTTTTTTATTTAATGTTAATATTTGAAGCACTATTACAACATATTTCACACTTTATTACAATTATTTTAAGTAACATATTTTACTCTCATAAAAAAAAATAATAATAACATATTTTACGCATTTTATTACCAATATTTTAAGTGACAAACTGTGGCTGACGAACTATTATTATTATATAGACTAATTTATTTTTTTGGCTACATACAGGCTGTCATTTAAAAAAAGTTGTGAGAAAACATACTTTATTACAGTTATTTTAAGTGACAAATTGTGATGGAAGAACTATTATTTTTATATGATTTTTTTTTTCTTCGTTACTTACTGTCATAAAAGGGACAAAATGTGTTGAATAAGTTATGGTAATAAAAAATTTAGTTTTTACTTTTCAAGATGGTATAAAGAGAAGAGGGGTAAGTAATGAGTAATAATAATAAGAAATAACTATGGGCGATAGATACAGATGAATCTGGATCAAAACAAACAGTCCACTACTAGCTTTCGGCGGTTTTCATGGCTGTTTGTACAGCTAATATAGCCTAATAAGCCAGCGGTTTGGCACGAGTAGAGCTTATAGGTTCTAGCTCTTACACCTCCACGCTATTACTATTTAATACTCAGGCTTTTTTTTTATAAGGTCAGACTTAGTTTCAATATTTAATGGTACTGGATTCGTTGAGATGAAAACTTGTATTTATTTTTAAATATATGTCATCATCTGACTGGATCTAATATACTAAATATACTGAACTTATACACTGAACCTAAACCAAATCTTATTATATATATATATATATATATAATTTTAATTTATAATGTCTATTTTATGATGATTGATCTTTATTATTAAATTAAAACACTAATCAACTTTTTTTTTTATATTTTATTACAGTGTGAATTCAAATCCCTTACTTAACCATAAAAGACTTTTTCAAAAAACCACTCATCAAGATAGCTTGATTACATTTCTTTTTGTGTTTTTTGTTGCGTTGGGGCATCCGCTTATTTTACATAAGACCAACCAGTTTCATGTGTATTTGGCTTTTTCATTTTTAATTTCCTTGCCTTTTTCTTTAAGGCATTATCCAAAATGGATCTGCCTGCCTATAAGTTAGGCAGGAACTTTGGTGGTGGTAGAGAAAGTAAAAAAGTAGTGGCTAAATGTGAGCATTTTGGAAATGCAGTTGATTTTTTGGTCAAAAAGTCCAAATCATTTAGTTTTGTGTACAAGGATATAGAGGCTTCTTTGTCCCTTAATAATGATATAGAGGCTGCTTTTGGTAGAGCTTGTTTTTATTAGTATACATTTATGAGTCATGCTAACAAGTGTTTTTAGGCAGACCTTTGGTGGCGGTAGAGAAAGTAAAAAAGTAGTGGCTAAATGTGAGCATTTTGGAAATGCAATTGATTTTCTGGTCAAAAAGTCCAAATCATTTGGTTGTGTTTACATGCATATAGAGGCTTCTTTGTCCCTTAATAATGATATAGAGGCTGCTTTTGGTAGAGCTTGTTTTTATTAGTATATATTTATGGGTCATGCTAACAGGTATATTTAGGGCAACAGTTAGTAATCTATTTTAGAAAAGTTTTGACACCACTTTTATGAGAAATAGAAAAAACTAACAAAACATTAGTTGTTTTTTTTTCTTTTCTTATAAAAAATTTCTTTAAATGGATTATTAACTATTGCCCTAAGGGCATCCATTAGCATTTCTCTAAACTTATTGATATAAGCTAAGAGTCTTGTAGATTTATTAGTTGACAATTCTTGAATAATAATTGATGGTGTAATGAAAATCTATTAGTCATTTCTCGTCCATATAAGTCATCCAAAGAAAAGGGAGGAAGAAGGAGTGTGCTCGTCTAGAACAACCTTATCCATCCGTCTTTAAAGGACGGGCGAGGTTGTAGCACCTTGAGCATAATTGAGCCTTTGATGACTCAAATTCCCACCAAGTGTGAGAAATGAATAACCATTACCAATAAGTCCAAACCGTTGTGAAATGCAAATCCAAATACTATATCTTCCATGACAGTTATGGAAATTACCTCCGAATCTTTCGAACTCCTCGATAATAGGAATAGTTACCAAACAAATAACCGTTCCTCGTATGCTATATAAGCGCTCGCCAACGAGAAGGTAAGGCATTCTGATACATCCAATATATTTGGAATTAAAAAGAAAGACTAACTTTGCCATCGGAGGATTCTTGGCCGAATTCCACCAGTCTCCTCTAATTCTGTGTTTGTTTTCTCAGGACTCAGTCACAAGATCACTAACGCCCGAGACTTTCAACCCATTGATATCACAGGATTCATCAGTTGGCGCCGTCCATGGGGAAGAATTTATTTGTCGTGTTCGAACTTCATTCGTTGAGTTCTACGATTTCTTTCTCCGACAAATGGCTGAAATGGTTCGGACAAGATCAAGGGCTACTAGTCCAAGCCCTCAAGAGAGTAGAGATGCTTCTAGTAACCCCCATCGTGGCCATCAATCGGCGCCTGCCATGCAACCATCTTCTGTCCAACATGTGCAGTCAATGGCCACTACCATGGCAGAGTTAACTCGTCAGAATCAGAAATTGAGAAGGGAGATTAATCTCAGAAGGCAACGGCATGAGCGCTATGGAGAAGAACATGGACAGAGCTAGGGAGATGGAAGAAATGTAGTGCCAGAGAGCCAATCAAGGGGCACTACACCAAGAAGGATGCCACACTTGGAGAGGGAGATGGACCAGATGAGGAAAGTTATGGATGAGATGAGGGAAAACATAAGAAGGATAAATCTCGTAGAAGACTTGGTTCATAGAACTGATTCTCCATTTACGGCTTCCATCAATCCTTGCCACCAAAGTTCAAGATGCCTTCTTTAAATTCATATGATGGGACACGTGACCCTTTTGACCACATTGCCACCTTCAAGACCATGCACCTTCAAGGGATTCCAAATGAGATAATGTGTAGAGTTTTTCCCACCACCCTTAAAGGGCTCGTGCGGGTGTGATTCAACAAGATACCCCCAAATTCGGTAAGTTCTTTTGAAGAATTGAGCAAATTATTTGTTAATAATTTCATTGGAGGAAAAAAGCACAAAGCGTTCCTCATCTAGCTTATTAACTATAGAACAAGGAGAAAACGAGAGGTTGCAGTCCTTCATTACTCATTTCAATAGAGAAGCCTTGGCGGTGGATGAGATGAACGATAAGCTACTGCTAGCGGCCTTCCACAACGAGATCAATTCTGACCTATTTATCCACAAGCTTTACAAACAAGAGCCTTAGACTATGGTTGAACTCATCCATTCAGTCCAAAACTTCATGAATGCAGAAGACGCAATCATTACCAAGAAGAGGAAAAGAATGGAAGCAAACACTCAACGCCGCCCCGAGCAAGGTCCTCGTCAAAAGAAGGGACGAACAGAAGATAGGAAAGACCGAGACAATAAGAAGGCAAGTCCTTCAACACAGAATCAACAGTATACACCATTGAACATGCCGCTTGAGCAAGTCCTTATGCAAATCAAGGACGATCCTTCCTTAAAGTAGCCAGAGAAAATGAAAGGAGATCCTAATAAGCGCAATAGAAATAAGTATTGTCACTTCCATAAAGACCATGGACATGATACGGACGAATGTTTTGATCTAAAGCAGCAAATTAAGAATCTTATAAGGCAGGGAAAGTTGAGGAGTTTCCTTGGATGAGACCACAAGGATGAGAAATTGAAGGGTAAAGTAGAAGAGTCGTCACGACCAACACTCGGAGTAATCAGAGTTATCATAGGGGGAAGTTCAACAAGCCAATCGTCCAAGTCCAAGAATACATACCTGAAGGTAGTACAGAACATCCAACTTTCTAGACAATCCCCAAAGTCAAGAACCACGGACGAGCAGGCAATCACTTTTACAAACGAGGATGCAAAGAGAATTCATCACCCTCATGACGACACTATTGTCATCACCTCAGTTATTGCTAACTACACAACCAGAAGAGTACTGATAGACAATGGAAGCTCGGCAGACATTCTGTATTATCCAAGCTTTCAACAAATAAGGGTTGGACGAAACCAACTCCGTCTAGTACATTCGCCTCTAATGGGTTTCGAAGGAACGAAGGTACAACCTGTAAGCACCATTACGTTGCCAGTGGTGGTGGGGGCATATCCATAGTAGGTAACCAAAGATGTAAATTTCCTTGTGGTAGATTGATCATCCTCTTACAATGCCATAATTAGAAGACCAACTCTAAATAATTGGAAGGCAGTTACGTCCACTTATCACCTCTCAGTCAAGTTCCCTACGGAGCATGGGGTAGGACAAGTGCAGGGAGACCAACTGACAGCAATGGAATGTTATTTGGCCATGCTTGCCATGGATGAGCAAGTGCAGACGATGAGCATCGAAGAAAGGAGAATTGTGGCTAAACCCACCGAAGTGTTAGAAGATATTTCCTTAGATGAAAACAACCCTGAGAGGTATACCAGGATTGGGATAGATCTAAAAGAAAAGATTAAGAAAGAGCTCATCTAGTTTTTGAAGAAAAACACTGATATATTTGCTTGGAGTCATAAAGATATGCCAGGTATAGATCCTAGTGTCATCACCCACCGTCTAAACATATGTCCTTCCTCCAAGCCAGTGCAACAAAAGAAAAAGGTGTTTGCCCCCAAGAAAGATAATGCTGTTAAAGACAAAGTTCAAAAGTTGATGGCGGCGAAGTTTATACGAGAAGTGTATTATCCAGATTAATTGGCCAATGTAGTAATGGTCAAAAAGGTGAACGGCAAGTGAAGGATATGTGTAGATTTTACTAATCTAAACAAGGCTTGCCCCAAGGACAACTACCCATTGCCGCACATTGATCAACTAGTGGATTCTACTGCAGGCCACAAATTACTTAGTTTCATGAATACTTTCTCAAGATACAACTAAATAAGGATGGACAAGGCCGATCAGGAGAAGACATCCTTTGTTACTAGTCAAGGCTTATTCTGTTATGAAGTAATGCCCTTTGGCTTGAAAAATGCTGGAGTAACATACCAATGACTGGTCAACCACATGTTCCGTCCTCAGATTGGACAAAATGTAGAAGTCTATGTGGATGACATGTTGGTGAAAAGCCTAGACGAGGGAAAACATCTGGATGACCTGTGAGAGATCTTTAATACACTAAGGTGGTACAATATGAAGTTGAATCCCAACAAGTGCGCTTTCAAAGTAACATCAAGAAAATTTCTTGGATTCATGATTTCACACAGAGGGATTGAGGCAAACTTAGAAAAGATTAAAGCAATTCTAGATATAAAGCCTCCGCAGAATATCAAAAAAGTCCAATCTCTTACCGGGCGAGTTGCTACCCTCAACAGGTTTGTTTCTAAAGCTACTGACAAATGTTTACCATTTTTCAAGGTTCTTAAGAGAGCATTGAGTGGACAGACGAGTGCCAAAGAGCCTTCCAAGACTTGAAGACGTACCTCGTTACGGCTCCATTGCTGAGTCCATCCGTGATAGGAGAAGAATTGTTTTTATACCTGGCAATGACTCTGTATGCCGTGAGCTCAACATTAATAAGAGAGGAAGGAAAAGTACAAAAGCCAGTATACTATACTAGCAAGGATTGAGAGGAGTGGAAGGACGATATCCACTAATAGAAAAGCTAGCTTTTGCACTTATCACAGCTTCCAAGAAGCTGAAGCACTACTTCCAAGCCCATGTAATCAATGTTATGACAGACCATCCGCTCAAGAAAGCCATGAACAAGTTGGAAGCCGCAAGACGATTGACCCAGTAGGCTGTCGAACTCAGTGAGTTTGACATCCAATACTAACCAAGGTATGCTATAAAGGCTCAAGCCTTGGCAGAATTTATTGCGGAGTTCACACCAAGCTGCAACAACGTAGAAAAAACAGAAGATAATAAAAAAATGGGTCATCTACATGGATGGTTCCTCCACTCAACATACAGGAGGAATAGGAGTGGTTTTGCAATCCCCTGAAGGAGATAAATTGAAGCATAAGATCCATCTGCAATACCAAGTAACCAACAATGAAGTTAAGTATGAAACCCTCCTTAAAGGGTTGGAACTAGCTAAGTCTGTGGAAGCAAAGTCAATACTTGTCCTAGGAGATTCTCAGCTAGTTATGGGCCAAATAAATGGGACGTATGAGGCAAAGGAAGAACGGAAAAAGTGTTACGGCTTGTGAAGAAATTCAAGGAAGCTAACTTTGTTCAAATCCCAAGGGAGGAGAACGGGGAAGCAGATACTTTAGCGAAGAAAGTCTCAGCGACTGGAGCCATGGACAGGTTCGATGAAGTGCAGTACGTCCCAAGTATAGATCTCCTAAGAGTGCAGCAAATAAAGAGTGAAGAAAATTGGAAAACCCCAATAGTATCGTACTTAAAGGACGAAAGGCTTCTGAAAGGGAAGGATGAGGCTAGAAAACTCAGGGTTAAAGCAGCCAGGTATGTCCTTATAGACAAAGTTCTGTACAAGAAAGGTTTTTCTCAACCTTATCTCAGGTGTCTGGTTCTGAGCGAAGCGAACTATGTCTTAAGGGAAGTTCATGAAGGAGCCTATGGAAATCATTCGGGAGCCAGATCACTCATCCACAAGGTCATCTGTGCAGGATATTATTAGCCAACTGTCCAAGCATATGCAAAAGCTTATGTCAAAGTATGTGACCAATGCCAACAATTTAGTAATGTCCCCAAACAACCATCAAAATATCTCACCCCAATAATAGCCCCATGGCCCTTTGCTCAGTGGGGCCTAAACATCTTGGGTCCCTTTTCACTTGGAACCAAGCAGATGAAATTTTTAGTGGTAGGGATAGACTATTTTACCAAATGAGTAGAAGCAGAACCCTTAACAAATATCACACAGCAAAATGTAAAGAACTTCGTCTGAAAGAACATAGTGTGCAGGTTTGGGGTGCCCAAGGTACTAGTATCCGACAACATGCGACAATTCGACAATGCCCTTTTCAAGGGCTTCTGCGAACACTTTGAAATCCAAAATCACTATTCCTCCCCCCCCCCCCCCCAACCCTCAAGCAAACGATCAGGCCGAAGTTGCAAACTAATCCTTACTGAAAATTATCAAGACTCGGCTTGAAGGGGCAAAGGGAGTATGGCCAGATGAGCTACCTGATGTCCTATGGGCATATAGGACGAAGGTGAGAAACCCTACAGGGGAAACACCTTTTAAGCTAGCCTATGGAAGCAAAGCAGTCATACCTACAGAAGTGCACATGACTAACCATGGGGTGATGTCATACCAGGACAAGGATAACGAGGACCAGCTTCGCTTGAACCTTGATCTGGTAGACAAAGTAAGGATGGATGCAGAACAAAGGACGGCAAGGTACAAAAACCTCATGGCTAGGTGATATGATGTAATGGTGAAACCAAGGCGATTCAACATAGGAGATCTTGTCCTGAAAAAGGTTTCTTTGGCTACCAAGAACCTAGCTCATGGAAATTGGGACCTAACTGGGAAGGACCCTACAAAGTTGTCAACTATAAAAGACAAGGATCCTACTACTTGGAGGCCCTAGACGGGAGGAAATTAGAGCATCCTTGAAATGTTGAACATCTGAAGAGGTACTATCAGTAAAACGCCAACCTGGACGAGCCTAGAGACCATTTATTTATCTCTACATAAGGAACTTTATTTATCTATGTATTTCTAATATTACTTTATGGTTGCTATGATGTGGTTATGGACGAGATTATAGGTTTGCTTGTATTTACCTAACTCCCTAAAAGGCACTAACTCATGAGCATGTGCCTCATCTATGAACAATTTTTATGTTATGTACAAAATGTTGTATAAATTCTTGATTTCTATACTACTTTTGTTCAAATTAACCCATAAGAAGGCTAAAAAGCTCAAGACGAGAAAATTCTTTGGACGCAGAGATGTAACATCTAAGCCTTCCTAAAGGTAAAGCAAAATCAAGGCATGCTCGTCCAAGGTAAAGGACGAGGTAAAGCCTATGCCTTGGTAAAGCAGAATCAAGGCATGCTCATCCAAGGTAAAGGACGAGGTAAAACTTATGCCTTGAACAAATCACAAAAAGCCCAAGGCATATTTGTCCATATCATGGACGAAATAAAGCATAGTGCATATCCAGACCATGGACGAGGAAATGCATAGACGAGTATTTTGAAATTGTTAAGGCACCTACTAAAACGTTCCATTCTATGGACGAGCAAAATGCAGGGTCTTATCCTCATTAAACATGAAAATCAGCCAAGTCTAAGGACGAGTAATGCTGATAATTACCATTTCACATGGACGAATTACACTTGGTGAAATTCCACTGAAAATGGTAGAAATATATATATATATATATATATATATATATAAAGTGTGGACGAGTCAAACATGAAGTCTTGTATATGAAAATAAAAAGTCTCGTTCATGCATATATAAAAGAAAAATAACAATAGTCATTCAATTGTTTTAAGGGCGGACGACCAACGTCCAAACACCCTTTAAAGTAAAACTTAAAATTGTTTAAAAACTCGTCCTAAAACCATGGACGAGATAGATGTATTTGAGTTACGTGAAAAGATCCAAAACAATGGACCAAAAAAAAAAGAGAGAGAGAGAGAGAAAGGAAATGAACAAAATGCTAAAATTGTGTTCAGGCTGGAGGACAGTCAGCATTTGAGTTGTCCTGAGGTGGATGGGTACTAGCATCGTCCTCAATATTAATATCTTCTGAGCTCGTCTGGAGGAGGGATCTTGTAGCAGCACCACCGAGGTTGAGTTTGATAGAACTGAAGTCAAGCTCAGGGAATTTCTCCATGGCATCTATCCTAAAATCTTCAAACCTAACTGCGTAGTTGTGATCCACCATGTCAGTAAATTCCTTGGATGTCTTAAACTCCGCAACTGCGTCTTCCTTTGTTTTTTCAAGAAGGGCACTCAACTAGTCATTCCTCTTTTGGAGGTGATCAAGACGACTGTCCTTCTTTACAACATTAGTCTTCAATTTCTCAATGTAGTTTTGCAGCTCCTTTGTCTCGTCCTTAGCCTTCGCTGCCACCTCAACCCATTTTTTATTCTCGTCCCTCACATTTTGAATTGTCGTCTCCAGCAAAACCCTCGTCTTGTCCATCTTAGTGGCCTGCCTAGACGCTACGATGAACTTGGAAATTACCTGCAAGGGGTAGACATAAAAATGCTAGATTGGACAACAAAAAATTACAAAATAATAAAGATGAGACGAGAGTAAAATTACATACCTTAAAAAGATCATGAACACCTGAGTGTTCAAAATCCTTCAAGGACATGTCGTAACAGACATTTATGTTTTTGTCCTTCACAGCTTCCTTGAAGTAGTCCTAAGCCAAGTCCTCATTTTAATAATGTTTGAGGGAGCCCTTGGAGGAGGTTGGGACAAGACAAGTGTAGTCGTCCTAGGAGTGGTCTTGGACAAGGTAGTCTCAATTGGCGTGGACACATCTACGTCAACTATTTGGATAGAAGGATGGGACTAAGGAAGATTAGGCTTAGTTACTTTGGACGACCAATGCTTAACTCTCTTGTCACGACAACTAGGGAGACTTCCCAAATCCAAGTTTTTTGGTAGGGACTTCCTCTTCTCCCCAGTAGACAGACAAGTTTGGGATGGGACCTCATGACGATCTCCATCACCTACAACTTCTTTTCCTTTGTTTCCTTGCATTGTTGCCATTCCTAAAAAAAAAAATTAGAAATAAAACAAAAAGGATAAATGTGTAAAGGATGTTTTGAGTTTAAAACTTACTTTTTTCTTAATGTAATCTCATGTGCAAGTGCCTCTTCAAAAGGATTAGGGCCTAATCCCCACTTAGCAAGTCGTCTAAGCGTCACTAAAGAATGGAAATTCCTATCTGCGAGTAGACAAGCTCTATGGACGCGGTCACGAAGAAGCTTGCTAAGAGAAGGTCGTCCAACAGCTGTAAAGGAGTAAGTAAAAGTTAGACACAAAAAAAAAAAAAAAAAAAAAAAAAAAAAAAAAAAAAGCGACTTACCTTCAGGACAAAGGTTCCCAAGGTCCCCAGTATAACGATCAAATATGTCCCGGCCAACGTCCATAGGACTCCCAGCCCAGAAGCCGAAGACAAAGAAAAACTCCGTCATCCATTTTCTGTCAGACCTAGGGACTAATCAGTCTACAATCTTTACCCCTGACTGTGAATTGGTAGAAGCCAAGGGACTTATGAATCTCTAAGGGTTTATAACAGTAAAGGAACTCATCCATGGTAAAAGGATGGTTCCCTTCGAATACCTCCTTCCACAAAACTTGCATAGAGATAATCAATCTCCATGCATTAGGATTGAATTGACATATTCCTAAACCTAGCCTAATTAATAACTCCCTAGTAAAAGCATTCAAAGGAAACCTTAAACCCCCCAAAAGATAAGCTTCATAGACGCCTATCCCAAAATTAGGATTACAACACCATTCTCCAGGGACGGTAACCTAGGGTTAAGCTCATCTGCGATCTGGTACCATGTCCTAAGATTATTAAGTCTTTGCTCATCTGTTTTGGAAGTGATATCTACTGTACAACTATACACAATGACCTCTTCCTTGTCCAAAGAACCAGACAGAGGGACTTTGGACAAGGTGCTTGCCTGGGATCCTGAGGCCTTTCTAAGCTCTTCTTGTATGGCCTCCAAGGTAAACCTAGGGATGCCAGAAACATATTCCTCGTCCGTGGAGTTCCCCCCACTATTATTACTAGAACCACTAAAACTTGTACTATAACTACTTTCGTCTTGATACTCGTCTATGGCTTTCTCTAAACTATCACTAAACGACATTTTCGAAAAAGATCAGAAACCTAAAAGATGAGAGAAGAAGGAATACCTGGCTCTAAGACGAACAAAGGTTATAGACGCGAGGAAACTCCTAGACGAGTCTCTAGACGAGGAATGTCAAAGAAGGAAAATCTCAGAAATGTGAAGGGTAGTGGAGGAATTCCTCTATTTATAGGCAGCTGACCTGGGCATATAAAACGACACAAACAATCAGGAGGTGACACGTAGCGTTCACCTCATAAAAATGAATCGACAAGACTTATCGCCAATTAAATGGTAACACATGGCACATCAATTCACTAACACCATCTACACGCATTCATGGAAGTGACGCTAGGTTACCCTTTCCTTTTTAGACAACCCATATGGACGAGGGGGCAACTGATGGTGTAATGAAAATCTATTAGTCATATCTTGTCCATATAAGTCTTCCAAAGAAAAGGGAGGAAGAAAGAGCGTGCTCGTCCAGAATAACCTTATCCGTCCGTCTTTAAAGGACAAACGAGGTTGTAGCACCCTGAGCATAATTGAGCCTTTGATGACTCAAATTCCCACCAGGTGTGAGAAACGAATCTGACCATTACCAGTAAGTCCAAACCGTTGTGGAATGCAGATCCAAATACTATATCTTCCATGACAGTTATGGAAGTTACCTCCAAATCTTTCGAACTCCTCGATAATAGGAACGGCTACCAAACAAATAACCATTCCTCGTATGCTATATAAGCGCTCCAATGAGAGGGTAAGGCATTCTGATTCATCCAATATATTTGGAATTAAAAAGAAAGACTAACTTTGCCATCGGAGGATTCTTGGCCGGATTCCACCAGTCTCCTCTAATTCTGTGTTTGTTTTCTCAGGACTCAATCACAAGATCACTAACGTCCGAGACTTTCAGCCCACTGATATCACAGGATTCATCAATAATAATAATAAAACCTTATTTATATAAATAAATATATATATATATATATATATATGTACCAAAGCTAAGAAGTGAAGATTTAAAAGGTTAACTAATCAAATAAATAAATTAAACTGTAAAATAAGTCTAGCCAAAGGAGCGACTTTAGAAAATCTTCTGGTTGTGAAAAATAGTCTTCTCAAATGAATAAAGGAATTATATGGAGGTTTGAGTTTTCTTTTCTGTTTACTTAAGATCCACTTTGACAAGGATCTAGATTACTGTTTACCCATGCATTTGACCAAAATAAACATTTTAGCATATTAATTTAAATCATATTTAAATATAACCACAACAAAATAAAATTATCAACTTCAACTTGTTCCATTCGAAATCGAAACAATTAAAATATTTTTCATTGGTTATTCAATACAAATAATCCCATGATCCATCTCGATTTATATTCTGGTCTGTTTTGCTAAATATCAAGTGATTCTTGAATTTTGGGTGGTATATATACAAGGTTGACTTTTAAAATATATATGTATATATATATATATTTATCCTTTTTTCGCTCAAAAAGTAATAATAATAATTTCATTCTTCCTTTTAACCTCTCTCTAGTCCCTTATAGAGTCATTGGTTACGCCCTCTTTGAGCTCTATCTCTCTCCATCGTGTCCACACTATCTCACTCTCACTACCATCGCAGGGCTCAATCAAGTCAACCCAAACTTGACCAAGTCAATCCCTCAGTCTCTCTCACCTTTCCTCTCCACCGGTGGAAGTGGAACCTGAGATTTATGTGCTCAAGGAGAAAGAAACACAAAAGTGAATGGTAGTTGAGATTAAAAGTTGAAATGCCATTTTCTTTTTTTAGCAACTTAGAAAAACTTGCAATTTTTAAATGTAGCCAAACCAAGATTGAAATACCAGCATTAGTATAGCACCTGTCTAGCTTGTGGAGAACAGTATGATACAAAAAAATAAAAATTATTTGAAGCATATAGTCTATCCGTATTAAGGTTAGTTTTACTGTCACCTCTGCTAAAAGAGAGCGGACTCCAATTTCAGAAGAGTCCAATTGACATGTCTAATTGTTGCGAGTGACTAAGTGCATTGCACTGGTTTGGACTTTGGACCATGAAACTGCTTGGTGGGGTAGCTCATTTGGACCTAATGAGAAGCAATTTAAAGTAGTCTCCTATTCTTGTGGACAAAAGAGGAATCCATCCTTCCTAGTTATGCTTTATAGTAGTTGACAAAAGGGCCTTTTCATTGTATGGTGCATCTCCCATTCGACCTTCACTGCATTTACACATTCTTCTAAAAAGAGTTTTTACACTATTGATATTGGAATTTGTGATTGGGTGCTTCTTTGTGAAGAATAATTATTCTCCTTTCCTCCTAAATTTCACATTCTCCTTTGGTAATAATTATAACTTAGTTAAATAGTAACAGTTTACGCGTATAATTTGACTAATTTGAAAATAAATCCTTCACTTTCAAGACTTTCAAATAAACCCAACACTTTCAAAATAGTAATCATTTCAATTCAAATTATAACTCATTAACAGTAATATCATTAATAAAAAATGCTTGAACGAAATGATGTGATTATGACAACATCAACAATTTATGAATATCATTTCATTTGAAGTCACATGACATTATTTGGTTTGTCTTTTACGTTAATGACTTCATATCTAACAGGTTTATGATTTGAGAATCATCTTTTTAAAAGTATATGATTTTATTTAAATCATTTTTTATTTATTTTTTTATTTCCCTAGCCGTCTTTGGATTAATTTACCATCTAAATTAATTCTCACGTGTATAAATTACGTACGCCATCGTATTCAAGTCGATTAGCAGGTTGGAAAATTGGGATAATAGTTGTTGGGTGTGGATGTACCAAACATGGATTGAACAATGGAACCGTTCATAATTGAAATGACGATAAATGTTTGGGTAAAATGCATGTATTTTGAAGGTTCAAGACCATTTCTTAGAAATTTCTCAAAAAAAAAAAAAAAAGACTATTTCTTAGAAGTACAAAGGACGAAGAATTATGTGAATAATCAAAATTTGACTTGTCCAATGCACAATTAGTTCGGTTAAACCAAGTACAACCGCCACTCTAGCCGCCCATCTAGATGATGTGCGGTCTAGATAGGAACAGAAAGAAACTTATATGGATCTCAATACTTTTTTTTTCTGACCATTAAACACTAGGAAGCGTTACCCTTTTTACCAATTTATATGTTTAGCCCTATTAAGAAAGTGTAGAAATCAAAGCCAAAGATTTGGACAAGTTCAACAGGAACCATTTTTATTTTCTTGTCCATTGAAAAGGTCTCTTGGACTGCAGGCCGACAAAATAGGGTTAGACTTTGCTTCTTAATAAAGGCAGGAGGGTAGTCATATATCTTATTTTCATTGGAAAAGATTTTACCGTCTAATAAAAATTATTAAACAAATTTCTTTTTCAGCGTGTGAATTTGAGAATGTGAAGTCTGCTCCGAAGCGAATTCCTTCAATGGGAACCATATTGCCATGCTCCCAAACATGAGATTTTCCTACCGGCTACTCATTCTGTCTACATTTTGGAAAAAGATGACAGAATGTGATGGGACCCGTATTGATTTTTGGATATGGATCATGATAAGGCACTAATACTGAAATTGTGATCCTCGGGCCACCGATTTAAAAGAAAATTCATTTCCAGATAAGATAAGAAGGATACGTACTTGTCAAATGAAAAGCTGAATTGGAAAACAGTCGTAACATTTTTTTTATTTTAACCTAAAAACTGATAACAATAATTTTTTTATGTATGCTACTATTTGACTGCTTCACAGTTGTACGGTGCTTGAGAGCCTTAGCAATGACCAACAATTCATCCACAAATTCCAGAGTCTTGTAATTCAACTTGATTAATACCTCTTGGTGTTTCTAATGAAAATATTCAGAATTCAAATCTCCCCATCCCTAACTATTGATGTATCAAAAAACAATTCATCCACAAACAAGAATCGTTTTTATTAATTTCATTTATCAAACTATTTGAGTCCTAAACAATAAATTAGATTATGTAACTACATGTGCATGGTCGGTATGGTAAGAAGCAAGATTAGACATTTCTATACTATGATGCTCTGTTGAATGAACTTTTTACATGGTAACAAAAAATAAAAATCTGAAGAAAGCTCAACCAGAATTTAATTAAACTAAAGAGGAATGACTAGCAATAGCAGGCCATGACACTGCTATGAAAGATTGGAAAAATCTGAGCTTGAATTTACAATGTCTGACACAATCACTATACAAATTTTATGTGACCAAATGTGTATGCTTTTCAATGTACAGATAAGGGTCTCCAACTTCAGGTAGTGCACTGCTAATCTTTGATTAAAACTTTTTTTTTCCACCCTCAACACTAAAGCATTCAAATCCTTGTAAGTAGCAGTAGAATTTAACTTAATATTCCATCTCCCGTGTATATGACTGTACAGATTGGGAAGCAGTTTATGTGGTTTCAGTGCTGGTCTCAGGGTACTTTTGAATCATCATCCTAAGCAGATTGCAAAGTGACCTGCCCAGCACCTGTTTTCTCATAATCTGCACAAGCTTCTGGGGTGTCTTCTTCACTAGGTGGAACCAGCTGCCAAAACAGTGGTAGATATGTGTCCCACTCCTTCAGAATAGCAGAACCTTTACTGCTCCCAGTTTTTTCCTTCACCAAAAATTGATTAAAAAAATTAAAATTAAAATTTTTTTTTTAAAAGTTTGAATAGTAAAGTTTGACATGCTAGTTGTATATCGACATAATCCAGCATCGGCTCAGGCATAATGCTAAAGGTAGGAAAATATTCGAACTTTTTCTGTTTAAGGTGTGCCTTTGTGGCATGTCATGAGGGTGCATGCATGCTTATGCAGGTCATTATGTGCACTTACAACATGGGCTTCAATAAGGTTCTTCAGCTGCATCTGCCCCACAGTCGCAGTCACTCTTTGGATCTTGACAATTTCTTTATTTACCTGTCAACATTTACAAGATATGATTTCAAAGTTTACATGATTAGATAATTAGTACACAGAAGGAAAGCAAAAGAGCATCAGTTGAGAAAATGATATGCACTAGCTCCCATGAAACGCCAGTGAAACAATGCTAATGGTTTGAGTAGAAAAACAGGGGGAATTTATAGAAATAACATGTATGCATCAGCCCCTGGGTTAAATTGACCAAGAGATAGGGATTTAATTAGTCACTGACTGTCTAGTGATTCTATGACAGAACCAAAGACAAAGTCAAATGAGGTGTTCCTGTCCATCCTCACACAGCTCATAGTATAATCATATTTTCTTGATAGATAATGAAAAACAAATATAAATACCAGGGAGAAAACAGAGAAGAATTATTAAAATAATAAATTAATCTCCATTTATATGCATCCCATGTAATTAGGAAAAAAAATAGTTACCATATTAATAAAAATGTCATGTAATGCATCTATTTCATTTTCCGGCATTAATATATGCCATGCAATGCATCTACAACTTCTCCAGGCAATGTAAAGCTAACAAACTTTTTATATACCTAAATTAATTATAATGTCAGATTCACTTTAAAAAGTACAATAAACAACTAAGTTACAAGAATACAATGCTGCGACAGGGAAGTCCAGTTGAAGCAGCTGGAAAGGGAATAGATAGGAACAAATTTTTTGTGACTCCAAATCTCATTCTTAATTATAACCTTTTTTATTAGGATTCTTAAGGACGAGAATAAAATAATATAGAGAAGCAGAAGCAAGAAAGAGAGAAGAACACGAAGGATTACGTTGTTTGGTCTGACGGCTTACATCCACGTGATAAAGCCCTAGCAACTACATCTTTACTGTATGCTCAAGTCAATGATTAAAATGAACCCTTAACAGGGTATGTATAGAGACTAGAAGCTAGGGTTAGCCCTACATGGGCTTGCAACATAACCGGGCCTCTTAGGCCATTACATCAACATAAACCCAATATATTTAACAAGGTTCAAATACAAATGTCAACAGACCATTTTGTTTTCCCATAGGGCCAATTCTAAATAGTCACAATACTGAACAACTGACCTAGCACACAGATAATGAAGTAAGGTGATAGTGAACAATTAGCAGCAGAAGGGAAAAAAACTTAGGGAAAAAAAAAAAAAAAAAAAAAAAGAGAAAGTTGACATGTTTCCAACTGCATAAAGTTCCACGAAGTACTGCAATGAAAAAGCACATACCTTGGGGAGGAGAGTGTTGTCCTCATCAAGAATGTATGCCAAACCACCAGTCATTCCAGCAGCTACATTTCTACCCACTCTGTCACAATTAAAAGATAGAAGTGGTTCAAATTCCACTCTCTTCAATTTTCTTCACCATAAGGGTAAAAAATGTTATGAGGCATCACTCACTTTCCAAGTACAACAACGCAACCACCTGTCATGTACTCACAACAATGGTCTCCAGTGCCCTCAACCACTGCTTCAGCAAGAGAGTTTCTAACAGCAAATCGTTCCCCAGCTTTTCCTCTGACAAAGACTTGACCACCTGTTGCCCCATACAGGCAAGTATTCCCAACAATAGTTGCATCCTCGGGGCAGAACCCAGTGTTATCAACAGGAACTACAATCAACTCACCTCCAGCAATACCCTTGAAACATTTATATCCCCACATCAGAAATTGACAGTAGGAATACATATGAAATACCAAGTCATTGATACAGCCAATTGGGTTTATTATCGAAAAACAGCCCAAGTTAAAATAGTTCAACTTAATACTCTTAGTTTCATTAAACGCAACCTTTCAAGAAAAAAGAAGGGTAAGAACAAAACTGCTTTTGCAAAACACAATTTAATGAACATCTAATGTGCCTAGTCAATTAAAGAATTATCAACCCGAGTCTACACAGCCTAGTTAACCCAAAACTCAATTAAAACATAACATTGCAAAATCCTTGAACTAGTTATCTTTTAATATAATAACTCAATCACGTTACTCTATCGAGGTTCAAGTAAAATCTTCAGCTTCTCAAGCATGCAAAGATTTGGTCGACAAACCTTTCCCACATAGTCATTGGACTCTCCTATTAACCGAATATTCATTCCAGGTGTCAAAAAGCATGCAAATGACTGCCCAGCACTCCCCACGAATCTGAATATATTGAAAAATACTGATTAGCCAGCATTAGAATGAAAGGAACATCACCATATAGATCCTTTCATTTATTAACAATTGCTGTCAAACCCAGAGCTTACGTTATGTTCAACTGCCCAGCAAAACCAGTGTCACCATACTTCTTTGCAATTACCCCCGCTATGCGTCCACAAGCAGCACGATCGACATTGTAAATCTTTACATTCTTATGGATCACCTTTTCATTATCAATTGCATCTGATATCTGCACAAACATAAACGATATCTTATTATATAGTGGGTATAGGTAGCAATGCACAGAATAAATGCTTGCGGATAAGGTAGCATTGACCAATATGACATTTTTATCTCATGTCCTTAGAATTAACATCCATCAAGCTCTTCTACACAACACCATCCCCCCCCCCCCCCCCCACCCCTCCCAAAAATAATAATAATAACAATGAAGATAAAATAAGAATCAACCATCAACTTCAACAAATGATGTCAAACTGGCTTCCAAGTCAACTCAAGTAGTATGTGCCATTTGCTGGTATTATACTTCTACACTCAGCTGAGCAACTACATTTTTCTTTTTACTTTTCCACGTTACAAGATTTCATTATAAAAATGTACAATACCCTCTGATGGACCATCCTACCCAATCTGCATCAATGAAACCTGCCACCTTGAGATTGACCATTCTTTTTAAACAATATGACAATTTGAGCTTCCTAATCAATCAACATTATCGGTTAGGATCAAAAATAAGGTCTCCTTTATCTCTAAATTTTTATGACTTTATGAGTTTCTGATTTGAATATGATGAATCAACGGTAGTCCCAAAAGCAAAGGCTGTTAGGACTTAGGATATGGTGAATTTAAACATTTAACCATGATTTTAGCACTCCTCCAAACATGTGTGCCCAAGCTCCATTTAATGAATGGGACCCAGCACATGGGAATTTTTAACTTCTTAAATGAGAGGTAGAGTGGACGTAGGGTTAGAACTTATAACCACCTGCTCTAATACAATGATAAATTATCAATCATCCTAAAAGCTTAAGTTTTTAAGAAATAGTGAATTTAATTATTTAACTATGATTCTAACAGAATCCATAGGAGTGTCAACAAGACAAAAACCCAACAATCCAATCTCTTAAATTGATGCCTTACCTATACCTTGCAACTTCAATTTCCAAGAAATATTGAAGTATGCCAAGATCGTTAGTGTGAAAGTAGTGTGGTAAAGATAGTTTCAATCTAGTAATGTCTTCATAGCCATTTCTAGTAAATATTATATTGTACTCAAACAATATCATTGTGTAAGTGGAATACTGAATGATATGTCTGACAACAATGGACACCAAATTTTATGACAATTTCAGAAAATTTTCCTAAAACCATGCTCTTTGTAACTGCTTGAGACCTTATAATACTTTCTTCAACTTGCAGACATGGCCCGAACACTTCACATGAGCAAAAAACACAATTGGTAGCTATACTTCCTTGAGTAAATGACCATGTAGAGATGCATTCTTTACATCATGATAATATAGAGGCTAGTTAAGATTGACAGCAAAAGAGATTAGGACATGAACAAAAGAGATTTTAGCCACAGGGCAGTACCACTTATACAGCACATTGTACATACCCATATAATATTCTCTCTCTAATTCTCTAACACTAGTCAATAAAATTCAACCTAAAACCTAAGAAGCATTAATATCAATGTCAATGCTAACTACATTTTGTAGCAACTACCCCAAATTATCAAAGAGTCATTACCTCTGGATCCGCTAGTAAAATATCATCCAGAACAGGACCATTAGTATGAACATCTTGATTCCTGATTTCAGTACTACTCCATTTTGGTAACCCAACATTCTGGAAATAAAAGAGAAGGCATTCAAATATAAGAAATAAAATAGGCATGTACTAAAGCAATTACACATGATAAGAATATAAGAAATTAAATAAATACGTACTGATAGAATGTAACTGAGATCAAGATGTTGGGTTTTCATTAGAGAGATATCTCGTGGTCTTAATAAATCTGTCCTACCAATAATATCATCCAACTTCTCATATCCCAGTTGTGCCAACATGCCTCTTACCTGGCCAAAATAAGTAAAGAGTTGATTAACCTATAAGAAAATGAACCTCAAAGGGCGTTAACCCAAAGTATGGTCAAAACAGTTAGGAGAAAATTCAAAGTAAAGAACAGATCAAATCAAGGACCATAAAATTTGAAGACAAATCCCATCAGGAAAAAAAAAACAAACAAACGGATTACCTCCTCAGCAACATATAAAAAGAAGTTGACAAGATCACCAGGCACACCAGGGAACCGAGCACGCAGTTCTTCTCTCTGAAGTAAAATGAATTTTAAATAGTGGGGAAAAGAAAAGTACTCCCACATTTGCTGGAAAAGAGGACAAGAAATAAAAACATGAACTAACAAATCAGCCTTATTACCTGACTGGCAACACCAACAGGACAATTATTTGTGTGGCAAATTCGGGCCATCACACAACCAGTAGCAATCATTGCCACAGAACCAAACCCATACTCATCAGCACCCATAGCTGCAGCTGTTAGGACATCTACTCCACTTTTAAAGCCACCATCAACTCTGAGAATGACCCTTTCCCTTAGACCATTTTCAATAAGTGTCTGTAAAAAATCATCATAAATCAAGTAGTAAATATGGGTCTGTCCAAAGAGAATCAAAACAAGCAACTTCCACTATTTAGCTCATGAATGTCAAACAATAACCTGGTGTGTCTCTGTAAGTCCAAGTTCCCAGGGACCACCAGCATGCTTGATGGAACTTATAGGGCTGGCTCCAGTTCCACCATCATGCCCTGATATCTGCCAAGCAAATTAAGAGTAATCAGTAAAATATCAAAATGCTTATGTTGCACTGAAAGAGTTTTAAGGGCTGCAGACGCAATCTTTAGCTATTAGTGACCCTGGGTAATCCACAATTAATTAGATCAAGAACATTATTTAAAAATGCAATGGAGCACAAGATATCATCTAAGATGCAAAATATATTACATTATGTGATTGTTTGGATCCGGATGAAAAAGCCAGCGCGTCTGCGTCTGGCGTTTTCTTCTTCTTTTTTTTTTTTTTTTTTTTTGATGCACGTGTTTCAGTGGGTAGGAGACAAAGTGCACTGTTCACAGGACCCACAACCACTTTATTCATAAAATAAAAAATTAAAATAGGTCCCACGGCACTATTCACACATTTAAAAATTATTTTACTATAGTGATTTTAATTTTCAATTTTCATCCAAATAAACTATATCCAAACGGACCTTATGTTCCCCAAAAAATGATCTATAAAGATTCATATTTTTACAGGTACACAAATTATTGAGATTATGATATTTTGATAATAGGGCAAAGAACGGAGAAATGATACCACAGACATTTAAGATAGTTTCATTGCTCAAAACATAAATATGATAACAGATAATCTACCTGTATAATATCAGCATTACCCTTTGCAACCCCAGAAGCAACAGTGCCAATTCCTGCTTCTGCCACTAGCTTTACCGACACCTTAGCCTTAGGATTGACCTATCCAATCAGTAGAAATTAGTTATCATTTCTATTAGTGTTTGGTTCCTCTGTCTTACTAGGAAAATATGAAGATTCGATATGCTGCAGATAATCACCTGATGAAGGTCAAAGATCAATTGGGCAAGATCTTCTATGGAATAGATGTCGTGGTGAGGAGGTGGAGAAATAAGTGGAACCCCAGGTTTAGAATTTCTTAACCTTGCAATATATGCACTAACTTTTTTCCCAGGCAATTGACCACCTTCACCAGGCTTTGCACCTTGTGCGATTTTGATTTCTAATTGATCAGCATTGGCTAAGAACATTGGAGTGACACCAAAACGTCCTGAAGCAACCTGAATATGACGCAGCAAAGTTTTGTAAAGCATTGATTATATTTAAATACATAGTAGGAAGCTACTTCTAATCAATTCAAGAAAGAATAGGCTCGTGAATATGATGAAAAGATCATGACCTTCCCATTAAGGAAAATTATGCAAATAGTAGACTACAGTGCTAACAATTGAATTATATAGTCAGATTGCAGAAACCATGTTAATCTATGAAGTCATTTTAAAGAATAAGTTCAATGAAGTGACCTGTTTGATAGCACTTGTAGCTGTATCCCCATTTTGAAGACCTTTGAGATGAGGAAGCGTTGGTGAGTACCCATCAACAACATCAGTAAGTGGTCTCCAACGAATGGGATCCTGGATGCAAAAACGTAGAGAGTATATTATAATTATAATTTTCAAATCTTGTTTCAACTTGGCTGAACAAAACTAAAGAGGACCTAAAGTGATATACTTGAAGTCACTAGTGTAGGATCAACTTATAATATCAGGAAAACTACCTCACCACCTTCTCCGGAATTAGATTTTCCACCTAATCTATTCATAGCAATAGCAATGGCTTCATGAGTTTCTCTTGAAATAGCTCCGAGTGACATCCCACCAGTGCAAAACCGTAGCACAATAGATACAGCAGGCTCAACCTTTCCCACAGGAATTGGAGTGCGATCACTTTTGAACTCAAGAAGATCACGAAGAACCTACAGTCAAAAAAAGAGATTAAGGTCAACTTCATATGATAATAGAATATTGATTTTCAATAATTTTAGTAAAATATCAGAAAAGGATGAAAAATAATAAATGACTTCAGCACTCACGTTAACAGGTCGGTTAGCCAAGTGTTGCTGATAAACTGAAAACGCACTTTCACTCTTTTGGCGAACAGCTTTATGGAGTAATTTTGACATCTCAGGATTGTTTCCATGATACTCCCCTTAAAAAAAATTAAAAGAAAATAAAGTAGAACAGTTAGACTTTCAAGACGTTCTTAGGTAAGGCAAAAGCATAATGAACAAATACAACCCATGCTGTCAGCTTTCAAAGATATAGACGTGAAATTGCATCATTCTAACTAAAAGTGGAATAGTTTGTATGGATTACAATTAAAAGCAACATATTGATTCACTTCTAGCAGCAATAATTTCCTGAAGTTTTCAATAAAGGATCCACTTGTATAAATTATGTAGCCAGTCCTTGCATTGCATAAAAATGTCTCCACCCCAACCAAAATAAAAATAAAAGTACAAACATATCATACCTCCTGGTCTGAATTGTATAAACCCAAAATTTTCTAGTCTTTTAGCTGTATCCTCCGAGAATGCCTTCACCCAAAAAGATAAAGTCTCCCTAGCCAGCTGCAAAAAAGGAGTATTTCCAGAAAACATAATCAATTGACATAGCCATCAACAGTTAGATGCACCATCACTATATCAGGGGGAAAAAAGAGATTAAAGTTTGGGAAGACTGTATGAAAATAGTGTAAGCCACCAAAGGCTAACGATTTGTTAGATTTCTTGGTCCCAAAGTTAAAGTTAGGAGCTCATAATTTGTTTATCCTACTCACATAAGTTCTCATCAAAAACTGAGCTCAGCTGCATTAGGATTTAGTCGTTCTGGATCCTTTAATCTACTATGCAGAGCAAATTATATACCCAATTATTAAATTAGTACTACTCTTACAACTAAATTGAACTCTACACTGTTACAATTGTGAAGAAACAACAGATAAACTTTATAGGTCACAACAAAACGTAACCATATCTGTAAAACTTGTACACTCCAGGAATTGGATGTTACAACTTTGTCAAAGTCATATGCTACCTACAAACTGAAAGCACTTATAATAAGACATGGTAATTCAACAATCTTGTTTCCTTGTTCTCATGTAACGAAGAGAATTTGAGTCCTACTGGCTATGTGGTTCTCAGTGCAGTCATTTCTCAAACGCAAAGTCAATGTAATTGAAATTAACAATTTATATGCCTCTAAGTCCTTCCTCAGAAGTTACCATCTGCCAGCACTATCGCATTAGTGTTGGTCATCAAGATTTTCAAGCTACAGGTGAGGACTCTTTACAGTGGATTAAATGCATTTCACACAAATTACAAATTCCTATGTTGTTCCTGAAGAGAACACCCTTTCAAGATCTTTAATGAGTGTTGTAAAAATCATTTAAGAGTTAGTTTCCAGAATAATTACACATTATGCTGTTAAAAATGCTTAGAATTTGAAGTTTAAAACATATTTTAGACAACACTATATTTAAAATTATAAATTCTAATTGCTTCAAAAAAAAACTTATACATACTCTTATTGTAGCTTAGAATTAATAATTTGACCACTATGGATGATATTTTTATATAACAAAACACCTGAAAAGTTGAATTTAAGTGTTACATTGGTTATTCTCACAAATAGAATTCACTTGACGTTTCCTACCTAAAAAGTGGTGGTTAGAACTCTCACGTTTTATAGGAATCAAGAGGTTCATGGAAATTTTAATTCTCAAGAATTTTCTCAAACAAATAGCCAAAAATTAACAATCTTCATCCCAAATTCCTATAAAACGGGCATATCCTAACAAGGTGCTTGGGTTCAGAATTAATAAACAGCTCTTAGGCATTTGACAGAATTTAAACTTCTGCCATAGAAAGTTTCTTGTGTGGGTGTGTTAGGAGGAAGAAATTTTAAATTTCAACAGAGAATTTTAGACTGGATTTGAGGGCTCAAATTTCTATTTATAAAATTCCACCTATATAGACATTTTTTTCCAAATTCCACCAGCTTTGCTTTCTTACTCACTCACCACCTCCTTTCCATGCCCATGTCCAATCTAAGCGTGAAAACAAATCATTCTTGAATAACCCGGAACTGCTTTGATGTTACTGTACAGCTCATACAAGTTCACCTTTGACTCATCCCAGTGTGACCCCTACAGATGCTCTGTCTCCTCCCACCTTGATCAGCTCACCGCTGACTGAGTCCAACCAGTACTCTGGAAAGTTGCCATCAGCAGCTATATAGCCTAAGTCATATTCATTGTGGTTCTCATTGAAGCTCTCTCGCCAACATATCACTTCAATTGATTCATCAAACTCATCCAGAGCTTCTCTTCCAATGTGTTTGCCAGTTAACAATAATCATGGTTACTGGGGTTATTTATCTGTGTAGTTGACTTAGGCTTGGGTTAACCATGACCAGGAGTAGTCCCAATTCAATGGTAGCGAGTTACAGAGGGAATTCTTTATTTGGAAGATGAAAATTAGAATTTCTTTCGCTGTCTTTTTTTTTTTTTTTTAATTTGTTGTTAGGCTTTGTTTTTTACTTTGCTTATTCTTCTTCTTTAAGCCACACCCTTTTTCTTTTTCTTTTTGGTACAATTCTACTTTTGTTCAAATTCTTTTTTAAGCAAATAAAGCCACCAGAAATAAGCTATATGGTATAGGCATATACCAAACCAACAAGAACTTCATAGAGCTGATGAATGTTATTTCCTTTTCTATATGATATCCAAATAATGAAATTAATATTTGGGGGGAGTTTAAATAATGGAACGATAAACCCCATCATTTTAGATTTTCCGTAAAATATGAATTCCTTTATCTAAAGCCAATATAAAAGAAAATATATTCAACCACAAGTCCAAGGGCTTCATTTAAGTTTTCCTTACCTCATCAAAAGTTAATCCACCAATTTTTGAGACACTTCCACAAAATGAAAGATCAACAATCTCCTTCCCTAATCCATAAATCTCAAATATCTGTGCACCACAATAACTATAAGACCAGAAACTAGTAAGTGGAGTTGCCAACATGACTACATAAATTATGAACTTAAAAAGCACAGCTGTAAACTGACCTATTTAAAACAAAAAACAAACAATGTGGACCATGTAAATCGAATAATTATTGTGGCAGAACTGATATAACTGACTACAAAAAACAAAAATATTAAAAAAAAAAAAGAGTTAATACCTAGAAAGCAATGAGATTCCCATTTTGGAAAGAATTTTGAGAAGACCGGATTTAACAGCCTGAAATAATTAGAAACGATCAGTATAAAATAGAAAAGCAATGGAATAGAGCAACACTTTTTTCTATTGAAACCACAGATAAACCAGAAGTAGATAATTCTTAAGGTAGAACTCACCAAAATGAATCATCAGACAACCCAATGTCCAGAAATTTTATTGAAAAGTAAAACACAGAGACAATGAATACACTTTCCATAAAAATCTAAGCTAAAGATACCAGACATACAGTCTTTGTTACATTGCACTTCTGTTCTTTAACCTACAACTGTTCGTGAGTGCATGCATGCATGGCACATGCAAACATGTAACTTCATGTTCCTATATCTCTTCCCAGTCCATATATTTTGAGGTTAAAGTTATAAAATTATATATTGTAGTATAATATCTGCAATATAATATATATATATATATATATAAAATATGCAGGCAATAAACGAGTTTCCAACATAATCACACAACATTGTGTGATTGCTTTGGTAACCTTGTACATCCAAAAACTCATAGATCCTCTTTTGAAATACGCACGGTAGTCAAAGGCATGCCAGGCAACTTTAATGATGCACTCGCCTTTAGATCGTAGGCAAGCAAGGCGATCACCTTAAACCATGAAATAGGCGCTAAGGTGAAAGCCTAAGTCTTTTTTCTTTTTCTTTTTTTTTTTTTCTTTTTTTTTTTTTTTCAGGAGCTTGTAAACCTATGTTATTTTTAATTTATAGAAGCTTGTTGTAAACTTATTGTTAGATTAATTATATACAAAAGCTTTTTGTAAAACATTAATTAATTTCTAGATGCTTGTTGTAACACCTATTTCTAAAATAATTAATAGAGCCTAAACCATATTAAATCTATTTTGGATTAAATGCTAGACCTAATCTTCACGCAACACATGTCAAAAACAATTGATTGTAACATTTCAATACATTAGATACATATAATTTTGCAATGGGAGAGACGAGTTGAAAAGAGGATTCCTCACTCTCTTAAAAATTGAACATCATGTTCAAGATAATGAACACTCTGAACAAGAAATAAATACAAGTTCAAGAACTATAGCTAACAGATTGTAAGAATTCAGAAATCAAAACACAATGCATAAAACCCCAAATACAAGCCCACTGAAACAAAGTGCCAAAGAGAAGAGATTTTAAGAGGTCTAAGGGTCTCTCATTGTCTTCAAAGGTGCAAATATTACGTTCTTGCCAAGCTAACCACATTAAACATGTCGGGACCATATTCCATATAGGTGACAGGTGCTTTCCAAACCAATCTCTTCAAGCAAAAAGAAGAGAGCTAACCGTTCTCGGCATTACCCACTAAATCCTAAACACCTCAAAAACTGCACTCCAAAAAGCGTAAGAAACCTTACAATGGAGCAGAAGATGATCCACGGATTCCCACTCACAACAACATAAGCAACACCTATTAACCACAAACTGACCTTTCTTAACTACATTATCAGTGGTGAGTATCCCACCCCTAGCTATTGTCCATAAAAAGAAAGAACATGTTTAGGCACCTTCGCACACCAAATGCACTCCCAAGGAAACACAACAGTGGGAGGACCAGACAATAGCTTATAGTAAGGGAGCACATCAAACACACACACACACCACGATTCCTCACTTTTTTCTCTCATTCAAAACCATGAATGAGACTATCATCTCACACAACTCCTAAATTATAAAAGAAAAGGGAACTCATCTTCTTTCCTTTTTTGATTACCTTCTTGGCGTATGTATAATGTCAAATCCATTAAATTTCTAAAAAGGATTACTAATCCTTAACTTTTTGATGAATCCTTTATCAATGGTTGTGAATGACCAATTTTTCTCAATCTTTTCAACCTTGGTTCCAAAGGAAGGTTCCAAAAGAGGAAGTCAAAAAAAAATTGAGAAATAGAACCATCTAATTTATTTGTAAATTCTATATGTATTAACTATATTTATTACTTGGTACTTCACTTTAATTCAGCTAGTGCCATTTTGTTGCCTCATGCCTCAAGTGATAAAAGGCCTTTAGTTAAGGTAGCCTTTTGCCTTTGAATACCTAGGAACTACCTCCCTTTTAAGTAAAGCTTGCCATGTTCTTTACACTATTTCTTAACTTATTAATGATCTATATTTAAACTTTCATCATAAGGAAACCGATTTTTTTAGAAATGCTTGATCATTGTAATTTAAGATTTTGATGTACTGTTATCCATGTACACCCCTGGTGTACCTGATTTTTTATTAATACAATTTCATTATTTATCAAAAAATTAATAATAAGGAAACCAATTTTCAAGCAACCTCAAATAAACAATTTTCCTTGCAAAGCACTAATTATTAATGCAATAGCTGAATGCCATGTTCTAATACCAAACGTAAGTTTAAGAGTGACCATTAATACATAAAAGCATAATAATTTGTTTCGTTTGCATATTGCATTGCCTTTCAATACTAAATTGTTTTTATTGAACATAAAAATGATCTACCTAGTTCCCCTTAACAAACCTAGGCAAATATGTTAAAATTTTTCCTTTAATATCAAATAAGCAATGAAAATAAATAAGAAAACAACAACCATAAAAACAGCATAAGAACCAATCCAATAAACAATTCACAATAATTAACTAAATATTTCTATGCAAGTCCCTATTTTTTTGCTTGGTAAGTGTGAGGGATAGAACCCCAGTACAAGTGGTTACAAAGGAACCCAGGTGCCACTTGGCTACAAGACCATTGGCAAGTTTTAACGCACTTGACATAAGTGCCGGAATTGAATTGGGCCAATACACACAATGGGAACAATATTACATGAATTGCATTAGAAAATTACAGCAAAATATTTACATCCCTAAAATATTCCTTCTAATATTGATGTACTGACCTTGCAAAAGTTCTTTTGAGCCTGCTCAATTGTTACAGTAGGCATCTTTCCATTCCTCATCAAATTTACGGTTTTATTACTCAGACGCCACTGTCGGCATGTTTCTAGTGCCAAGTATGGACATATGGCACTGAAAAATTATTCAAGAGATATAGTGTTAAGCATTTTCAAGATAAAAAATAGAAGTATGAACAAGCCCAAATAATGGAATCAAGATGAAGAAGAGGATTCTGATTCAGAGGGATGTAGAACCTTCTAAGATCTTTACATAAGACAGTTTGGTCAAGTTTTTAATGAATGAACTATGGGAATTCTTGACAAGCATTAACACAACTGAACGTGCAAGTAAAACAGGAACAGGAGTTAATATACATCTAAAGCATTTTTACAATATTCTACACTGTTAGAGGGATTTAATCAGCTACTGAGACATTTCCAGAAAGTAATCTTGTCCCTGCAACTTATAGCTTTACTTTCAAGAAACTATTCCTACTTTTTTTTTTTTTTTTATAAGTAATAAAAAACTGTTCCTACATTTACAGAAATACACTTTGTTCTATTTTATGTATGCCGTACAACTGCCAAGAGCCTCATGGCTCAGTAGCATTGTATGCTCCTCTCCATGGAGAGATTATGGGTACAAATCCCCCCCCCCCCCCCCCATTTGTAATTTTTTGCTTCCCACAGTGGGATCAGCTATAAACAATCTATTTTTTTCATAGGTGTCAACTATAAAGGATCTATGAAATTTTCTAAGATAATGCAACTAATACACAGAAAGTGAATTTATCTGAGAACATTTTAGAGTAACTGGAATCAGACCAAACAAAATAATGCTTTAAGAAAATATTAACAAGAAACAATATTTGTTAATTTTTTTCAACAAATAAAAAGACATCCATTATTTAAAAATTTTCATAAGGGAAAAATGACCTTGCACCAAATCCAACCAAACAGGCAAACTGATGAGTGCTGAAGCATTGTGCAGTGTCTGCAACAATAGAAGCTGACATTCGCAATCCATTCTGAATAAGATGCTGATGAACCGCACCAACAGCCAGAAGTATTGGAACTGCCGGACGAGTTGGTTCCTGGAAGAAAAAGAAACAACGCATTGCTCCAAAATGAGAAAATCAGTCTCATGGTTTTAAAAATCGGTACGGTCAAAGAACCAGAATGGAGAGGGATTCTTGGTTATATGGTCAGACCGATGGTCGAACCGATGATGTCATAAATAATCAATTAATAATTATAAAATATAAATAAATAAATAATTTTATAACTAATATTTTAACTAAAAAATTAAATTAAATAACAGTAAAACATTAAACATTAACTTTAATTTATAAAAAATGATATGTCCACAATATTTTCACAACATTTTTACAACAAATCTTAAGTGACAAGTTGATACTAGTTGTTATTGGTTGTTATTATTAGGGCAAAAAAGTACTCTTAGTATTAAGTTCAAATTTGAATCAATAAAAACTAACCATCTATATTGTAAAAATATTATGAATATAATTAGACAACCAAACTAAAGCCTATTACAAAAATTATTTTAGTTATTCTTTTATTTTTCAAATAACAAAATGTCACCTGCGAGTAACAACATCATTGCCCCCTTGATATTTCTTTTCCACCACATATCCTACCTTTAGTCCTTTACACATTGATACTCCACCTACCACATATTTTGAAATCTTACATCCACACCTTGGTTAAATAAAAGCTCTGTACTAGTTTCTTTTTTTACTTTTTTCTAATTTTTCATCACTTTGTCTTCAAAACTCTCTCTCTCTCTCTCTCGTCAATATATGTGCATCCGTGCATGTGCAAGTCTAAAAGAGCAGCAGCAAGATTTTTCTCATTCTTTTTATTCAACCAAAAAAATAAAAAATAAAAAAATACAAGAGCAGCAAGAAAGCTCTGAAACTGAAGCAGACAGATTGTTCCTACATGGCTGCATCTCTTTGGTTTGGGTTTCCTCGGTTCTTTTTCAACTGTGTCAAGTCATAAATAGTAAATCTGATATTTTTTGTGTCAATGTGGGTGTCTTAGGCTTCACAGCTTCCAAAATCTCTCTTCTTCTTAAATTTGAAACAAAATCTCTTTTTTTTTTTCTTTTTTTTTTGGGTCAGAAACACAGTGGCCGAAGGGTTAATGATCAAAGCAGCTTAAAACCGGTTTAACCATACTGGTTTCCAGTTAAACCGGCAGTTTTTCCAGGTTTTCCATTTTTTTCCATTTTCAGTTTTTACTAATAACCGACCAGATTAAGGTCCGGTTCCCGGTTGAACCGGCCGGTCCAGTCCGGTTTTTAAAACTATGATCAGTCTACCAAAAAGTTTCCTCACAGGCTTTAATGAGGAGTACATTAAAGTACCACACACGCACGCATATATGTGTGTGTGTGTTTACATATAAACTCATGCATACACGCTAGAACATGAGCCCCTACGTGTAGGACAAATGGCAATCGTTTTCATAACATACAATATTTTATAAAGCCATAAAATTTTATCAAGAAAAATGCTGGACAACGAATAACAATCAGGAAGTTCAAACATCGATATGATCAGGAATAATGCTAGTAGTGAACTAGAAAAGTTTCTGTTCAATGGTCATTTAACTAAATATAAATTTTTTAAACTTAATAAATTTAAGTTTTAACTCATGCTCACAGTAGATATAAACTCTCAGTAAGCTAAAAAAAGGATTGAGATATAAAAACAAAGATAGCTTCAGGATGAATACAGAGGTAAGGTGAAAGTTTTTTACCAGCACGTCAGAACGGTCCGACAGAACAAGCAGTTGGGAACCATTTCGAACAGCTTCATCAGCAGCTTCACAAAGCTTATTTAGTGTCTTTTCCAAGGAACCATCAACTCCTTTACGAATATCAAAAAATGTCGGCAAAACTTGGGGTTTCAAAGAGGGATCATTTAGCAAGGACTCAAGCTCCCCTTCATTCAGTACGGGACTGGACAAAATAACCTGCTCCATGGCAAAAAATTAATAAAGTGCAGTTCAAAATTTGAAAACTGAAAGCATTACATTATCATTTTACCTAAAATTCAATACAAAATAATTGTTAAAAACACCATTAATATGGCAGAAAGAGAGATCCTAACAAACCTGTGAAGCATTTTCAGGTCCAACCTCTAAAATATTTCTTCGCTTCCCAATATTGATTTCAAGAGACATGACTAGTCCTTCTCTAAGAGGGTCAATAGCTGGATTTGTAACCTGCAGATAACACAAATGAAAAACCGGTTCAAATATAAAATTAACATCAAGAATTCATCAAAAAGCCAATTGCAAGCTAAAATCCTTAAAATGATAGCAAAGAAACACCATAATATTTAGAATGGTTTACATAATATAATTTAATATATATTATGCTCATGTCCATAAGAACAATTCTTTTTTTTTTTTTTTGATAAGTAATGAAACTTTTATTATTAAACAAAAAACAGCCAACCCGAGTACATTGGGAATGTACTATGGGGGCCTAAATCAAAAACCAAGATTACAACGATCAAGTAAAACAGGAAGGGAAGAAAGAGAAGAATGACAAAAGATCACACTCCAATCAAGGAGAGTGTGTAAAAAAAAAGACTTAATCTCTAACATAGAGCGCTCACATCCCTCAAAGCTTCTAGCATTTCTTTCACGCCAAATACACCATAACAAGCAATGAGGCACAATTCTCCACAACTCTATATTTCTATATCGTCCAAACATACCCTGCCAAGTCTCAAACAACTCAATAACCTTCTGAGGCATAACCCAATGAATTCCAAACAAACAAAACACCAACGACCACAACTCACAAGCAATGGGGCAATGAAGAAGAAGATGATCCACTGACTCCCCACAATTCTTACACATATAGCACCAATCAAGAACTAGCACACATCGTTTGCGAAGGTTATCTGTTGTTAAAATCTTACCTAAGGAAGCAGACCAAGAAAAGAAAGCTACCCTTGGAGGAACCTTCGATTGCCATATCATTCTCCAAGGGAAGGAGAAGAGGGTAGGAGGGTAGAAAGAAAGATAGAATCCTCTAACCTCAAAACCTCTACTCCTTGCTGGCTTCCAACAAACCCGATCCGGCCCCAATCCTCGTACTGTTGAAGAGTAGACCAAATCCATAAACAAATCAAAGGATTCTTGTTCCCAATCTTGTGGAGGACGACGAAATTTAGCATCCCAATGAATCCTCCCACCAAACCAACACATAACCTCCGCTACTGAAGAATCTTTTGTCCTACTAATACAATAAAGTTCTGGGAAAGCCTCTTGGAGAGTACAATCTCCACACCACACATGTTTCCAAAACTTCACTCTAGTACCATCCCCCACATCATACAGAAGGAGTTTAGAAAAACTCATCCAGCCACTCCTAATATGTCTCCACAGGCTAACACCATAAGCACTGGTCACCTTTTTCGTGCACCAACCACCCCAATCATTCCCATATTTCACCTCAACAACCCTTCTCCATAGGGCATCGGTCTCCATGCCATACCTCCATAACCATTTTCCTAACAAGGCAGAATTGAAACTCCTCAATCTTCTAATACCCAACCCTCCAACCTGTAGCGGCTTACAAACCTGAGCCCATTTGACTAAATGTAATTTAGATTCACCACTCATACCACTCCACAAAAAATCTCGTTGTAACTTCTCCATACGGTTTGCCACCTTTCCAGGTAAAGGCAGAAGGGAAAGATAGTATGTAGGTAAGGAGGAAAGAGTACTTTTAATAAGAGTTACCTTACCCCCCTTAGATAGATACAACCTCTTCCATCCTGCTAATCTTCTTTCCATCTTCTCCAAAATAGGATTCCAAATTGACACCTCCTTAAATTTAGCTCCTAACGGTAGCCCCAAATATCTCAATGGAAGAGAGGATTGCCTACAACCCAACATCTCCACCAGAACATCCATATTGTGCACCACACCAATAGGAACCAACTCAGATTTCCCCAAGTTAATCCTTAAACCTGAGACCTCCTCAAATCTAGCCAGAATTGCTCTCAAACTAGCTATTTGCGTAGGATCAGCATCACAAAAAATAAGAGTGTCATCAGCAAATAAAAGATGAGACACCATCACTGAGTCACCAGCCAAATTACCTACAGAGAAGCCTGAAAACTGACTAGTAGTAGCAGCTACATCCAACATCCGACTCAAACCCTCCATAACAATATCAAATAGCAACGGAGACAGGGGATCCCCTTGCCGAATCCCCCTAGAACTACCAAAAAAATCAGAAGGACTACCATTGATTAGAATGGAGAATTTAACAGTTGAGATGCAACACATTATCCATTTTCTCCATTTCTCTGAAAACCCACAGCGTTGAAGCATATACATTAAAAAACCCCAACTCACATGGTCATATGCCTTCTCCACATCCAACTTACACAACACTCCTGGAACACCAGACTTCAATCTACTATCAATACATTCTGATGCAATTAAAAAAGAGTCCAATATCTGTCTACCTTTCACAAATGCATTCTGAGAAACTGAAATAAGCCCGTGAGCCACCCTTCGAAGACGATTGGCTAACACCTTAGAAATAATTTTATAAATCCCACCAACTAAGCTAATAGGCCGAAAATCCTTAATATCCACAGCATCCACCTTTTTGGGAATAAGAACAAGGAAGGAAGCATTAAGGCTCTTCCATAAGAACAATTCTTATGAAGCCTGCAGATTGATGTGAAAAAAAAATACATCAGCAACTTGCAGCTTCACCAGGGAAAAAGTTCATAAGAGAGACTGAAAATTTTAACAGTCCCAGTCTAGATTTTCCCATCGAATAGATAACGCTCTAGAGGAGAAATTTGAAATGCACTTGACTATGTCATCTCGATGGGCACAGTTCTGGACAAGAGGTCCCTCAAGAGATATTGTAGGGCCAACTGCAGAGTGGGTGTGTGTGAGATGGAGAGGGATATTTGGTTTTGAGACAAGATTGATCAACAAGTGGCCAACACTGCAGAACTACATCTATCTTAGACAATCTCACTACATCCAATGCAAAGTTACCCAGTTGTTGATAGCAAGGCACAACGTAAACATGCAAAGCCCATCCCAAATCATTCAAACACTGGGATGCATGATCATTCCAGGGCATAATACCCTAAAACAGGTCAAGCTTCATTTACAAATTCTTTGCTCATACGCTTGAGTGGAGGCAAGCATGAAACAATGTCTGGAGTAAGTTTTATACGAAACTTTGTAAATCAGTGGTTCCTATTTGGGGCCCATGACCTGAAAACTGCAGGTCCAAATCCTCCATCAGCCAATCAAGGCTAGTGGAGCAAAAAAGGCCCCAGACCAGGAGACATGAGGCTGGCCAAATCTCCCTTCACACAATAACCCATGCAAACCAACTCTAAGTAAATTATAGCATACCTGTGCAAACCGCTGCTTAAAATAATCATAAAGCATGTGTGGCTTCTGAGACAGTATTGCCAGTGGAATATCATCTCCCATGCAAAATGTAGGCTCCTTCCCTTGTGAAGCCATGGTTTCAATAACCAATTGCACATCTTCGCTTGAGTAGCCAAATGCCCTAGTCCCATCAAATACAAAACAATGAACAACATTTAAAATGGAGACTATTGCAAGAATGTATTCAAACTAATTTCTTGGCCATCACCAAATTACTGATGATAACTATTAATTTGTCTGATAAAAATCTTGAGGTAGTCATACCGGGATCAATTAACAAAGTAACGCAATCAGTCTCAATATATAGTACCAATATGATACTTAACAAGGAAATGCAATCTATCCAGTCTTCTGAATGTGATTCCCATCAACCACTTTATTACATTACTATTACATTACACCATAAACAGAAAATGAACATACCAGAACAGCACAAAGACGTGTGAACACAAATATCACTGCATAATACCTACAATTCATTGGCTTCCCAAAAGTAGGGGCAAAAGAAATGCAATTCACTTACTTTTGTATCACAGCCATTATTAAGGATTGAGGATTTTATCTCTAAGGAACTTCATCCACATTGCAGGTTAATCCATATACTAAAGTATTATTAGTACACAAACACACATGCATATGCATCATCAATAACACCACAGAAGTAGAGTTCCAAAAAAAAAAAAAGAAGAATAAGCTAGCAAGCATTTTCTCCTCTTTGTACCGCCACCACCACTTTAAAAATAGTGGGTACATTATTTAACAAACTTCATCATAATCCCAGGCTAATCAATAGTGTGAAGGTTTCTCAGGAAATAAAATTAGTAAGCAAGATACCCTCTTCTCTTTGTTCATTTAAGTATATAAACTTTACTGCTATTCCTAAAGGTCATACACAATGCACAAGACATCCACTTTTGTGAGGTCTAAGAGAAGGTGGTAAGTAGTAAATCTCAAGGAGTTGGCTTAGTGGTTCCTAAGGTCTCACGATATCCATGAAATCCTGAATTCAAAACCTCTTGCCAACATATTGGGGTCACCCCTAAGGGATTCCTCCTTGTAATTACCCAGTGTGTCTAGAACGGGAAGATTGCGCATGCCTAAGGGAATAGTCAAGAGGTACTCGAAGAGGTCTAGACACCCTTGTTATAAAATAAAAATAAAAATAAAAATAAAATAAAATAAAATAAAAAGAGTGGGTAAGTAGTTAGTCTTACCCCAATTTTGAAGATGCTGATTTCCATACTAAAACCTAGAAAACATCACTTGGGCAGAGGGCACTTGCAATGGCCCCAAGGTTTGACCAATACTTTACTGCTACTTCTACAGGAGATAATTTCCAGGCAGAAATCATTGCACTTAGTGTGCAACATGATTCCAAATCAGCTCTGAACCTTCACAAAAATTTGTGTTCAAGAAAGCTGAAGGCCATGAAATTCTATTGCAAAGTTACTACTTTTTGCATGCACCCAATTCTTTTAAGCAATGCATTTATTTGGCTTCAAAAATTTTCGTTAACCAGGAAGATTTCCTTCCTTGCAAAGAAGAATGGATTGCACTTATAATCACATCACCATTGGTAAAACAAAAACGCACATGCCCAATTCCTTTAAACTAAATTGTTTCCAATTAATTTATTTGACTTCCAAATTTCAGTAACAAGGAAGATTGCCTTCATACCAGCAATGGATCGCATTTATAATCACAACACCATAGGTATAACTAGAACCAAAATGAATTATCATTTGAGACACATCAATCAGGAATCATATATTTACACAATTGCAGATATATTATTAACAGAGTATATGTGTCTAATAGGATTAAGAAAGAAACTTTAAGTTCCAAACTCCTAGACAGCATCTTAGGACCACCCCCAGGGGATTCCTCCTTGTAATTACTTGGTGTTTGTGGAAGGAGGAGACTACACGCACCTAGGGGAATGGTCCGACTCATTGAGCTCTGAATACCCATGTTAGCCAAAAAAACAAAAATTAAGAAACATTCACAACATCTCTCACATCACAGTGCTCAGAGTCATCTCCAAACAGTTCATGAAGTAGAACACTTACTGTTGGTGTCTCAATATTGCATCGTTGTCCATAACCGTTCCTGATAGGAAGTTCACAGGCTTCAAGGATCGCAAGTTTTCCTTTATCCACTTTCCAAATGGATTTGACAAGGCTACTCGCTTTTTTACCTCCGTATTCTCATAAACCTGCAATCAGAATAATGTCATACCCTTTAGGAAAATTGGTCAACAATTTGGAAAAAATAGAAAAGAAATGAAGAAAACTAACCTCACTTTTATTTATATTATTGAAATATAGTTTTTTAGTTTACGTAAGATTCTTGATTAAGCCATGCATTGCACAGGCATAACACTACTGAATAATAAAATGAAATGCCATGCAAGAAACAACAATGACAATGCTGACTTTTACTACTGAATAATGTGACTTTTGAAGGAAACCCTCCAAAAATTCTTTAAAAAAAATAAAAATAAAAACCCCATAAAACGTGATTCTAATAAGTTTAAACAAACCAAAAAAAGAATCATCAGGAATGTTTTTATAAGTAATTGTCTTACAACAGCAATCAAAAATTAAAAGTTCTACAAATTTGATCATTCAGTAATTTACTCACTGGCTTCAATCCTGAACTTAATAGATAGCCATCACAAATAAATCCAATACCAACAATCATGCAATGGCACCCAGTAAAACCAAAATACAATGGTGTACAAACCTGTCCGCTGGTTAAATCAACAGCTATCATCATCCCTGGACCTAGTCGGCCTTTCATTGTAACTTTCGACTCATCCATAGGAAGGACACCAACCTAAATAAGAACAAAAAGGAATGCTTAATATCTTAAGTACATTCATGGAACCTATTAATGTCCTCAATATACTTTTTCTTATTTTTTTGAGAAATTGACACAAATTCTTGTTAGAAGTAAAAGCAACAATGGGCAAGAGGATTGTAGTTAGACTGAACTGTTAATTAATAAGAGATTTCCTTGAGTACGGCCTGACATGACAGATGATCAAGCAAGGAGATCCAATTCTGAGTAAATTGGTTTCAAGAAAGCCAAGGAATTCTAAAAGCCAAACTAAAGGCTGATCCCCTGGATCAAAATATGAGACAGACTTATGCTCCAACCATCCACCTTTTATGGTTATACATCAATCATAAAGAAACTTTTGAGTTATAACCAATAGGCCCAGATTTCACAGTTTTTTGAAGGGCCAAGACACCCAATCCCTATCATCCATAGATGAGGCAGATTTGAACTCTAACCAGTAAATAATTTTACTCCACAAAAACTACCCCAGAAACAATACGAAGTACAAGGTAGTCTAAAAAATTGTATCCAAAACATTACAAGTAAAAGATATTGAATTGGCGAACTCACTGAGAGTACCATTGTCACCAAGACCAAGGACAATTGACCATTCACAGAGTAATCTAAGAAACGAAAATCTGAACTGCACTTCCATAACTTTCACATCTTCAAAGCCACATCAAACACAAAGAAACTAAATTCCACACAGCAAACAAACATTTACCAATCCATTTCCCCCAACCAACCAGTAAATCAAATACTCTACATGGCATCACCCAATTAGCTCCAAAGAGACAAAAAACATAGTCCAACAATGCATCAGCAAAATCACAATGAACCAACAAATGATCCACCAACTCCTGGCTACACCTACACAACCAATAAATGATTCCTCATTTTCTAAGATTACCATTAGTCGAAATCTTCCCCCAAGTTGTTGTTCAGACAATGAATGCTACCCCTCTTGGGGCTTTGGCACACTAAATTCCTCTCCATGGGAAAAAGATCTCCCTTGGGGCTTATAGCACACCACAGGAAGACCGCACATCAAACACCCTAATACCTCTGAAACTCCATCTCATTCTGTCATGGCCAGCACTCCTTGGCGTATTCGAATACAATAATCCGTGCATGGAAGCAGTCCAATTCCCATCATTAAACTATGTTATGAATCAACATCCCAATGTCTCTCCCTACTGCATTACAAGTAAGAAGGTAAGAAAGCATCCCGGTTAGCTACCAAAGAGTAGAAAATTGAATACAACTCCTTCAAAGGTTGATCCCCACACCTCCTATCATGCCAAATACCACATATTCTCCACTCCCAGCACAAAACAAACAAGGCTAACAAATCTATCCCACCTTGTTCTAAGACTCTTCCATAAGCTACACCCATGAGTTCTTCACACAAGCTTCGTTGTCCAACCTCCTCCATTTACCCCATACTTTAAAGCAATGACCCGTCTCCACAAATAAAATATAAACAGCATAATTCTTACGAAAAATTATCAAATTATGTATATTAAAAAAATCAAATCAAAGGAAAAATGCAAAACACACCTCAGATGCAACATAGACAACATTGTCTGATGTCCGCCAATACCTAGCAGGGCGAAGTCCATTCCGATCAAGACATGCCCCCACTGTTTTTCCATCACTATGTCATAAGAATTAGAATAGCAACAATCAGAAAGAAGAATAACAAGTTTGCGAAAAAGAAACACGAAAGTCAAAGAAAAAGAAGAGTAATTGATAGAACGTCAACAGGGCAATATATCCTCCACTGGCTTCTAAAGAAAATTTAGGACATCAACAAATAATAATCACTGAGCCCCAGAAACATGTGTAATGCTATGCAAATATTGTACAACAAAGGCATTCATCACAAACTTCTATTCTTGATTTCACATTGGTCTTCTACCACATAAATTGAACTTAATAACTACCACTTGTCCCAAAAGCTTAAGCTAATTGGAAATGGTGAATATAATTACTTAGCCATTACCTAACACTCATCCTCACGTGTGAGCCCAGACTCACCCTCCATATGTGGGGCCCAACACCTGGATTTGGAACTTTAAATGAGAAGTACACAGAGATAAGGTTCAAACTCAAGACCACTACTCTGATACTATAATAAAATACCATTTGTCACAAAAGCTCAGCTAATAAAAAATGGGAAATTTAATCACTTGACCACTATAACAAAACTGAAGCAATGCAAAACAACTAATCTTTCTCCTCAGAAAAAGTTCTCTGTAGCACATTAATGTGACATGTGAAATTAAAATTTTCCAAAAGAAAGTAGTAGTCCAAAATAATCAGGTAATTATGATGCTGAGCACTAAAGAGATCTTTCAGCTAAACTTCCAGCACTGTATCCAAGGTAGCAGCAGAGATATAGCAGTATATCATCTGGCAATAAAGATGCTGCTATATTTGGCATTGGCCCACTAAAAGATTTACCATCCCCAATGTTAGTAAACTTCTTACTTTTTAGTTCCACTTTTTCCTTTTTCTTTTTTTGGTTAATTAAGATTATCATGTCAGTATGGGTACTGGCAGTAGTAGAGATGCCATATCTAGCAGTGCCCAAGAAATCACCCTCCTACATTCATTTGAATTTATACATTATTCAGTTTTCCAAAGTACAAAAATCGTGTTGACTAGGAATTCTAAGTAAAGCAATATGATTCATATTGCTTGTTGAAAGTGACCAGTTAGGAGAAATCGCCTTCCTACATACAGTTGGATTTATATAATCTCCACACAATTAAACAATAAGCCTAACTCAAGATTTGTGTTCCTATTACAGCAAAAATGGTCTATACATATCTTATTTCCTTCAAAACAAAAGTCCTTCACACTCAAGAAACAATTCAAATCTTGATTGTATTGGGGCATCCCCAACCTGCATCACATTAGCCAATGTTCAATGCCCTAACTCTCTCATCTTGGCCAATCAACGTAGATTTGGCGACACTTCAACCATTAGTTAGTCTAGAAGTCAGTGCCAAGACTTTTTCTTTCCATTAAAGAAAAGTACAATAGTCCTTCTAATGCACTAGGTAGGTGTGATGGAAAATAACACAAGGGTCAGTACCCATCCAAGGCCCTTTGCACAGACTAAGGCCCATTTCAAGATTCCTATTTTATAAATCAAGGTTTTGCTAATCAATGTCAGTGGCAAGAGAACTGCTGATTCTTTTAAAATGCCTTGGAAGCGTCACCTGAATAAAAGTAAAGCAGGCCCATCCCAAGCCTCCATCTGACCCTTGTAGTAGTCATAAAAGTCAGCCACCTAAGTAGAAAAGACAAAGTGATAGTTGTCAACAAGGATATACATTCAAATTACATAAAGTTCACTGTAATGAAGACAATTATATAAGAAATTTGTCCAAAAATCCTGAAGACTAGATCCAAATGAATGAATTCAAGTTGCTGGAATAAATATGACAAGACAAAAAAGGTTGTGAAGATTGAGTACTGAGGAAAGATATAGTGGCCAAGGATGTTGGAGAAAATAAGGCCCAAAATAAAGGATATTGGAAAGGACCATCATGTTGATAGAAGATGCAATTTTGGTATTTGGTCAGTTAATTTAGTTTGGGGAAATAAACTGAACAAACTTAACAAACACCGTAATGACTGGTGGTAGTCATGACAATGCAATAAAGTAAAAAAGTTGATGAAAAATAGATAATCCACTACAAGGAGATATTTTTTTCCTAGTTTTTTTCAAATTATGTTGACACCTTACTGGAAGTGTCAACATAAATATACCTCAGGATATTTGATCATAAGAGTTGGATGATTCTTGTATGCCTCTGGGACAAGAATCATTAGAGCTTCCTCAGCAGTACGGCCACTCCTTATTAATAACTGAACAAAGCATAAAAAAAATGAACTAGTATCAGGCCAAGATTAAGAAACTAGTGAAACTTAACATAGAAATACAGGAATGTCAAAACACCAAATCATATAATCAAATCAGGTGAGTTTTATAAATAACAAATGCTAATAGATAAATAGG
Organism: Quercus variabilis; assembly: GCA_030445155.1. NCBI lineage: Eukaryota > Viridiplantae > Streptophyta > Magnoliopsida > Fagales > Fagaceae > Quercus > Quercus variabilis. Next base: position 7,822,245 of record CP129451.1, read on the forward strand.
TTGCCCTTAAGCCATAAAAGCAAATGTTTCAAAGAAAAAGTACAACAGATACAAGAGAAAATTTCCAGCAGTTTATGGAGATACCAGACAGTCTTGAAAAACATGGTCACATCAAGGATTCAAACCAACCATGAAAGTTAAAAAATAACTCAACATGAACAGTCATTAAAAACATCCTCTTGCAGGCACCAATCAGGTGGTCGCATAGCAGCATAAAATCAAATGGATCTTTCAAATTTGAAATCAATATTATATTGAAAGCATTTTGTTAAAATACATATACTATAATTTGTAACTAATGAACATTATGAATAGATCAAATGTTTAATATGTATGCTTAGTTGCAAAGATGGCAGTTTGTCATTATAACTTACAAACTTAAAAGATTTTAGAGATAAATTCCACTAAGAGTATATATCTTCTGAAAGAACATTCAATTTTTGACATTTATTTCTGTTCAATAATTTAATTCTAAATAGTCACTGCCAACAAGGGCTCCAATGACATGTATTAATAAAACAATGACATAAGTGATAGATCGTACTTCTGCTGCGCTATCAAGATTTGCAGAGTCCGATGCCTTTGGGTTACCAAATGGACGAATTTCATTTTCACGCCCACGCCATACAGATGACTTCAAAGAGCTTTCTCGAGATTGCATCCAGTTTAAGTTACCCTGCACAAAAATCACTGTCAAAATAAAGAAACTTAAAGTCTCTTTTTATTTTAGCTGAATTCAGTCTAACTTATATCTGCATTTTACAGCATAGTAGAACAGATAACAGCCAGAGCTAAGGAAATTTTAACCTGAATGGTATTGATTTCTCCATTATGTCCAAGAAATCTCATTGGTTGTGCAAGAGGCCATCTGGGACTAGTATTTGTGCTGTACCTTCGATGATAAATGGCAAAAGGGGATTTATAAAGATCACTTTTAAGGTCAGAATAAAATAACCCAAGAGCTTCAGAGCGAAGCATTCCCTTGTAAACTATTGTCTGATTGGATAAAGAACAGAAATAAAGCTCGCTTCCCCAAGTTTCTGAGCTTGCTGCTCTTTCAATCAATTTTCGGCAGATGTACAGTTCTCTTTCAATGTCTTCGACAGTCTCTTCTTTGACAGCTTTAACAAATACCTGCTGTATGTTGGGCATGGTTTCTCTGGCATAGTAACCAACTATAGAAGCATTCACAGGAACAGGCCTCCATCCAAGCACCTCAAGACCCTCTTGTTGAAAAGTATTCACAATAACTACAGAAGCAATTAAAATTAATCATCATTTAACAGATTACACATACAAAATTGAACATTTTCCAGACTGAGTAGCGAATATTTCATGGAAATTGAGGAATTAATGATACTGAAAGAAACATTCAACAATATTTAATTCTATATCAGTGGGCATCAAGAAATATTTAGCATCCGACAAAAAGAAACAAAAGAAACACAAGAATCTAAAAGGACTGCAACCCTTTCTTTTTCTTCTCTTTTTTTTTAATCCTTTTTAAGTAGCCTGCCATGTCTTGGTAGGATTCATGAAATTGAAAGCAACTATCACACGGAGACAGCCAAACTCACTGAATACCAATCTAGGTTTATTATCACAACCAAAACTCACCACAGCATGTGCAAGCTTATCTATTATTTGCACCAAGTAGCACATTAGAGATACCATTCTTTCAGATCATATTATCATCCCCAGCTTTGGTATAATTTTTCTCTTTTACCTAAATAGGTGGATTGCTATTAAAAAGGTGGCATGCTGGAGGGTAAGATCGTGGGGTGCAAGACTCAGACCAACCAGGTTTGTGTGCAACTTACCAATCAGAAAAATATAGGTTTGTGCATATATGAGAAGAAATTAGAAGCCAATAGTTAACCAACAAAACGTAAAAAAACAAATCAATACATAAGGCTTGCAAAGGAGATCTAGAACTGCTTCAAATATATAATTTTGAGCCACTGCCTATGATATACATTAGTTCTACTAGAAAAATGGCTTATGGAAACTAAAGACACTGCTTGTGTCTTCTGAACTTAAATATTCAGAAGGGCTATGCAGATTAAAGGAATAAGCCAACTCTGATGCCTGACATAATAACTTACAATTAAGACATAATTTGAACCCCAAATAATCCTGAAAAGTTCTGAGTTCTTGATTTTAGTTATCTGTAAATATTTTCCTCAACATTACCATCTTAAAGATTTCTAACTTAGAAATCAACTTGAAAATGATGATGTAATAATATCTGAGTCAAATATAGCATCAAAAACTTTTAAAAACCTGAAGAGGCTATTAGATCCTATTACCATGCCATAAACTAAAAATGGTCACTCATGAGTTTCAGAATATAATCTTCAGAACTCTCACTCTTCTAATTTCAAGTAAAAAAGAACCTCTGTCCACATTCCTAAGTTTTCATGGCATGCCAAAAGAATCAAGAATTATTGACTAAGAAATGCATAATTCTCATCAATAAGACTAATAGTCAACTGGACTACTTTGTAATTATAACAAATAAGTAAAAATCAATGCTTAACATATATAAAAGGAAGAAGAGCCATCAAACAATCATTCATGATGAGATACTTGAGAAAACAAAAAGAATTAAGTAATAAGAATGATTAAAACTAATTAAAAATCACCTCTTTTGGCTTCTTTCAATAGGCCATCATCTTTGGGAAGGAAAATCATTCCAACAGCAGTATGCAATTTATCAAAGGGAGCAATCCCTTGCTTATTTGCCCAGATGTTAAAAAGATCCCAAGGAATTGAAGTCATCACACCTGAACCATCACCAGAGTCATTATCTGCTCCACATCCCCCACGATGTTCCATACAGCCAAGAGCTGTAAGAGCATCCTTAATTATCCCATGTGATTCTTTATTTTCCAGATTGGCAATGAATCCAACCCCACAAGCTCCTCTCTCTGATAATATATCATCCAAGCTTGCAACCTGCTGAGCATGAAAACTGGATCATATAGACAGGACCACATGGAGCAGTTATTTTACAGGAACAACAAATTAATATCATATCAAGCACAGTCCAATGCCAACAAGAAGTTGGATCCAAACAATTGACAGATATAAAAACAACATTCTATATAGATCCTCTAGTTTTTTTTTTTTTAATATATAGGTAATGAATCCTCTAGCATATCAAGAATATTGCGTCTTCATTGATTATGAGGTCTTCAAACACTTTAAGAAATAAAAATGCAATTCTAGAATACTTGTCTCATTATACCAAGTTAATAATTTTGTTCCAATGACTTTTCCGGTTTTGCCTATTGGTTTGGAACTGAATATTTAGGTACCAAACAATTCTAGTGTACCGTTTCAAATATATTGAGTTCAAGTTACACCTAGTGTAATTCTAAGTAATATTACACCACTCAATAACTAGTTAATAATTTGATATTTTGAAAATTCCACCGTCGGATTACATGTTCTATATGTTCTAAACATGCATGCCAATTTTCATACCAATTAGATGTTATTTACCATTCGATCCATAAACTCATGTTTTATGCATTATTTTAAACTACAAAAACTTGAATTTATATAGTTGATCATCTTAATATTTTGCAAGCATAGAGAATATACAAAAATAATGTAATCCAACGGTCGATTTATCAAAATTCACATACAGCTAAAAAATATTGATTAGTGTAACATTACTTAGAGTTACACCAGATGTAACTTGAACCCAACACGCGCGCGCGCACACATATATATATATATAACTCTAAAAATCCCATTAAACTCATAAGCTTGCCCAACCCAAACTCACAAATCCATGACAATCCAAAAACAAAGCCCACACACAAAAGCCAACAAAGTTATCTTCATCCATGTTATTTTTTAAATTTCTCTTTATCTCTCATTGCTTTTCTCTCTAACATTCCCAATCCTTTTTAATTCTCTTTCTTCACTCTGCCTCTCTCTCTTAACTCTTCTTCTTTTCCTTATTTATTTTCTGACTGTGCCCAAGCAAACCACTTTTTTCTCTTTCTTATCTCTCTTGCCCTATCTTCGTTTCTCTCTTAAGTGTTATCTCTAAATGAATCCAAAGTTTCCGAAATACCAACCCTATAATTTACATTGTGTCTCTTTTCTTCTCTCTTCCTAATGCTCTTCCAGTCCTTTATAATTTTCTCATCTCCTCTATCTCTCTCTCTCTCTCTCCAATTTGGCCAGTTTCAGGAATGCCTCTCCCCTCTGAATTTTCTCATCCAGAAACGCTAGCATTTGACATTGTCATAACCAGCAACAAAAATGAGCACTGAACAACCAAAAAAGGTCACTCAGGACCATAACACACGTTTTCCTCCCAAGGTTTGCTGGAACTTCCAGAACAGTCCGGTAAAGGTCAATATTTAAGGCAAGACAAATTATAGGGGTTAGATGTACTGGTTTATGAAACAGTACGAAATATATCAGCATTCTGGCCAGTACGGAATAGCTTTCAAACCATTGGTACCATTACTACAGCATTATAAAAGGAAAACTGAAAAGAGAAAATGAATAAGATGACTTAGACGGGGGAAAAACATGAAAACTCAATGGCTTAAAATCATCTTATTTAGTTATACAATCTAAAGAAGGATGCATGTAAAACTCATGACCTCTACCCAAAGTTTAACAATACAGATGTCTACTTATGACCAGCTAAAAAAAATAGGCTTTTGGTGTGAAATTAATAACTTGGCCCAAGATAAAATAAAATAGTAAACTTGGTAACATGGTTTGGAAATCTGAACTAGGGGCATCAACAGGTCTAATCTGGCAGACTTTTTGGAAGATCTCATTCTAAATATAATATTATACTTCTCAATAGCCAAGTACAAATTTGAAGCTGACTGGAGTTGAATTGTCCCATACAACTTTCAATCTATTAATAATTAATAACATCCAATCAGGCTAAGGTTTTAAACAATAGATCCACACTCTGTATGCAGGCAGCAACCCTTCTCTTGAAATAACTGAAAGTATCTTTAAAAAATCAAGGGGTAGCACACTTACATGAAGAAAAACACATACATAAGACATAACATGTTGGAAGATATCATTGCAGGTGTCATATTACAACTATGAATCCTAGACTGGCTAATCGTTAGATTCAATATTGAGAATAGGATTACGAAGAGAACAAAAACTCAAAAAAAAAAAAAAAAAAGAGCCAGCCTTGCTCCTTCCAAAAACATATGAACAAAATCAGAAATGCAAAAGAGAAAACAATCTCCAGTGAAAATCTACTAGTGTTGGTCCAAAAGCTCACTATTTAGTGTCTATTTGGAAATAGCTTATTTAGCTGAAACTGAAAACTTTTTTACTAAAAATACTATAGATAAAGATAAAAGTTAGCTGAAATAGTATAGTGGGACCCATGAATAATACCAAAAAGTGAAGTGGGACCCATAAATAGTAGCAAAAATAAGTTAAATAGTAAAACTAACTTTTTAAGCCAATGTCAAACGCAACCTTAGAGTGGCTGCTCTCAAGAATCAAGCACAATGCTATTGCACTTGACAAAGATATAATTTGAGTCATGTTCACTACCATCAAAGATTCATAATCCAGGGTTTACATGAACCAAGGTACAATTATGGCCATGCACATGCACACAGAGCAAGCCTCTTACATCACATGGACCAAGATGCAGAGATGCAAACATTTTTTTTTTCTTTTTTTATTGTTAGTTACACATACACTAATTGGTTTTGGACAACCTCACCTTCCATCCCATTCCAATGAGAAGATAAGGTGCCATTTGAGCTAAAGATTATTAGCAAGGATGCAAAAATACAAACACCATTGGTTTGACACTAAACATGACTCATTATCAACAAAATCTATCAAAGGAATTACTAGTGACTATTTTTCCCCCTTCTTTTTTTTGCTTACAAGTGATAGGGGAATTTAAACTTATAACCAGGTAGTGCTCCAAAAATTGTATTAAGGCTATTAGTCATCTAAAATATTTGATTAAAGATCATATCTAGTGCACAAAACTCCCAAAATTCTACCGGGTCTAAGAGAGGTGATTGGTAGGCAACCCAACTCCCAATTTTTTTTTTTTTTTTGGAGAGGCAGATTCTTGAACTCTAACCCTCCACATGTGAAATATTTGATTCCTCATAATAATTTATCAAACTTTTGTTAATTATAAACACACTTCATCCGCATTCATCATTAAAAATATAAACATTTTTTTAATAAGAAATGGAAATTTTATTCAAATCGTGAAAAAGAGTCACCCAAGTATACATGATGTATACAGCTAAGGACCAATACAATCAAGAACACAAATTACAAGCATCCATCAAAGCATAAGCCAAAAAAATAGAATGACTTTCTACGACTAACATTCATTCCAATAATGTTTTAAAGAAGAAAATTTTCAGGTCTGCCACTGTCCTTTTAGAGTCCTCTAAGCTCCAATTATTTCCCTCCCACCAAATACACCACATCAAGCAATGAGAAACAACCCTCCAAATAACACCATTACGATGAAGTCCAAACTTCCCTTGCCAACATGCAACTGCAATCTTTAGCATTACCCAGTGAATACCAAACAAGGTAATAAAAGATATAACACCAATCCAAACCCCAAAGCTACATTCCAAAAAAAGAACGCAACTCTAGAAGGGACCTTTGGCTTCCAAATGCTCCTATAAGGGAAACACTGGTCACAGACACCAGTCAAAACCCAATAGGAGTTGCTAACCTCAAAACTCTTTCTCATAGCAGGTATCCAACACATCTTATCATAACCAGTACCCCTCAAAGAAACTCCATGTATAACATCCATAAAATTAGACAAAGACTCCAATTCTCAATCCTAAACAGCTTGCAAGAATTTCATATCCCAATAAAGAACCCCATTGGGGAACTTCATGAGATCAACCACATAAACCTCCTTGTTACTACTTATTCTGATTAACTCTGGAAAACACAAACTGAAAGGACTATCCCCACACCAAACACCATGCCAAAATTTCACTCTAGACCCATCCCCAATCCCAAACTGAATATAGTAAGAGAAAGTAGGCGAACCACCTCAAACAGTCTCCCATAAACTCACTACATAAGGACCTAGAATGGAATTAGAATACCAACCTCCCCCTTCACTTCAATATTTAACCCCCTATCATCCTTCTCCAAAACGTATCTCTCTTAGTTCCAAATCTCCACAATCATTTTCCCAACAAAGCTTCATTAAAGCATCTCAAACTCCTAATCACCAATCCCTCATACTGAAGAGGAGAACATACCTTAGACCAATTCACCAAGTGAAATTTTGAATCATCTCCCATACCACTCCAAAGAAAATCCCGTTGGAGTTGTTCTATGCGATTCACAATGTCAACCACAATAGGAAAAAGAGAAAATAAATAGGTTGGCAAATTGGATAAACAATATAAACATTATCTTGAATTTTAGATTCCTTTCACAAGTAATATGTATGCTTTTACAAACATCATTAACAATTAAAATGCAAACTTCAAGAGAAAATAAGTGAAGCTTTGTACTTGTTTGAAAATTTGATAGAACCATTGTTCCCACTTCCCAAAAAAAAAAAAAAATCAAGCAGCACAGTAAATGATGATATGTAAGAACAAAACTAGAGTTTTTTGTATTATTCAAAACAAGTGCAGTACCATTTCAGTGCATCTAGTTCTAGATGGGTACATGATAAGTATTAGTATCTAATTATAAATAACCTGTTCTTTTCAGCAGCATGCAACCACCACTAACAAATTCAAATAACATACTTATACCTTTAAAAGATAAAGTGCTTATTATCTGTGTTCCCATTGAAAAACACCATTGTTTTATTGTAGTGGTTCAATTTGCATCAAACTTAACTCAAAGCCAAAATCACGACTCACCAAGAACTTGCAAACTAAGAATTTTTACTACATATTGCTTTGACCATCAATCCTTGTTATAAATAACTCTGTTCTCGTCAGCAGTGAGCAACACAACTAACAAATTCAATTAACATGCTTATACCCTTTACAAGATAATGTGCTTATAATCTGTGCTCCACTGAAAAACACCATTTTTTTCATCGTAGTAGTTCAACTTGCATCAAACTTTACTCAAAGCCTAGATCATGACTCGCCACAAACTTGCAAAGTGAGTTTTTATTGCATATTGCTTTAACTATCAATCCTTGTAATAATTAAGTCATACAGGTACCTAAATAAATTCAGTCAATTTTTTGGGTCTCAAAAAACATTGAAAGTACTTCTAATTCTAAAGACCCAAGGCACTGTTTGATTGCTATTTAATAACCACCTAACCTATCTTTTCATGGCTAAGATTGCAGAGACTATAATTAGCAATTCCTTCTTGCTTTTCAAAGCAACAAAAGTACTCCCAAAATCCTGAAGTCCTGTTTGGTTAGTATATTTGAAAACAAAAACAAAAAATAAACAAAAAGTAATTTTGTTGTTATTGCACGAGTACATATGGCAAACTCCGATTTTTTTTTTTTTTGGGAAATAATTAAGGCTTAGTTGAATTGAACTGAGTTGTAAATGTCAAATACAATCGAATTTAACTCCTAAAAACAAGAAGAGAAAATCCAAAACGAGAAGCAAACAGTATCTTAGTTTATCTCAAGAGAGTTGGGGAACAAAACAAAACACAAAAGAATGATTACAAAAAAGAAAAAAAAAATAGTTAAGTAACAAAATTCTTAAGGCCCGTTTGGCTTCGCTTCCAAGAAGTAAAAATAAAAAACGCATTTTCTGGAAATGAAACCCAAACAAGTCTTCCAATTCAATCACTTTCATGAAAGATTACTCGGAAAAACAATAATCCAAGCAAAAAAGAAAAGCGCACCTTCGGTCTCAAATCAGAGCGAGAATCCGATTCCTCCAAGGCGCTATTGTTACGTGCAAGATCAAGAACCGCTTTGACCTTCGACGAAGAAACAAAGTGCGAGAAGGTTCGAGAAGTCGCAGAGAATTTCCGCCTGCCTCGCTTGGATTTGCAATGTAAACCGACGAAATCAATGAAGTAGCGGCCATTGTTGGAAGAAGCGAGAATCGAAGGCTTTGGTGAAGAAGAGTGGAGAAGGTGAGGAATGGGAGAGACTGACTGTAAAGCCATAGAGAGAGAGAGAGAGAGAGAGAGAGAGAGAGTGTGTGTGTGTGTGTGTGTGTGTGAAGAGAAATGTGGGGATGAGAGTGAAGATAAAAGGGCAGAGAATGAGAGATAGAGAGGTTTAGAACCACCAGCCTCACATTCTCACAAACACAAACACCAAGCTCTGGCGTTTACTTCTACTGCTATCTATTCCCACTGCCACTACTCTTTTTTCGTTTCTCTTCGTTGTACTATATAATTTTTTTTTTTTTTTTCTCTTTCTTTCTTTCTTTGATGTTTACACTTTCCATTTCAAATTCAGGTCCTCAGCTTTTGCCACATGTGTCGCGGTCCACCTTAATGCTCTGCACTGCCCTTTTGTTTTTCTTTTTGATTTGATTTGCTGCATCAAGAACCTGTCCGTATGGTAATCTAGAAGTGTAAAAAAAATAAAAAATAAAAAGTTAATCTTGGATCCTATATGCACAGAAAGTATTCGAACGACGCATGATTTTTTTTAATAGAGTTTTAATTTATAACATTTGTTCTTAATAATAATTTTTTATTATCAAATCAAAATATATGATTAAAAGTATACACGTATCACTATTATAGTAAATAAATATAACTGAATACTAAACCCAATTAGATACAATATAGCTGAATACTGAACCCAATTTTTGCAAATTAAGTTAAAACTCAAAACGGGATTTCTTTTCTTCCTTCAATTTTGTCGGCACTTTATCATCATTTGGCCTATTATTTGTCCACATCCCAACAAGGTCAACACACAATAGCAGTGGACCTAAGTTGGTTTCCTTATATTCCAAAATTCAAAATGAACCCAGTGAATTTTACCACTTGGTCAATAATTTAAATAAATATCAAAATATTGATAATTAATATTTATTTTAATGTTAATGATGTGGTAATTCTAAAATCTAATCCACTTGTTTCAAAATTAATTTGATAAGATTTTAAGAATTCTACAGTAGTGGAGTTACTTACAAGGTTTAGAGGATCACTCCTAGTTAGGTAGTATATGACAAAAAGTTTTACTAAAGTGTTTTGTTTGTCTTTTTCTAAAATTGCGCAAAAGGTGTCAATTGTCAAACGTTTCTTTGATTGATGAGTTTTGATTAGTTTTTTACGGTCAGGTATTTTGGTCAATTTTGGTGGCTTTAATTTGATAAGATAATTGCTATTTGCCAAAATGCCAAGTATGATCTTTGTTTCCTTACCTACTTAATTTGATTTGATAACTTCGGAAGTATTATTAAATTACAGAACTGATGTGCTCGAATTTTGAATGAATCAATACTTTAGAAAGAGGCTCTGATTTGTAGGCGTGCTGTCTAAACCAAACAATAACCAGATTTTAGTTTTCTTTTTCTTTTTCTTTTTCTTTTTTGAAATGCAGGTTTTAGCTTTCTATAGTTATGTTTGTGTTAGTTTTTTTTTTTTTTTTTTTTTTTTTTTTTTTTTTTTTTTTTATGGGAGTTTGTGTTAGCTTTAAATACGAAAATATATGGCACAACCCAGTATCATCCTTACAAAATTCAACAAATAGCGAAATTTTAAAATCAATGAACGAATGCACGCGTGTGATATTTGCAATAGCCTCTACGACTCAAAGATATGAGACGATACCTTGTATGTTTGATAAACATATGGGTCCCACAGGGTGGGCCCAAAAAATATTTTTTTTCAAATACATGGTGATGATCTTAGGATAACAATTAAACTATAAGTCCTATATAAATACAAGATACTACCTTTGAAGGTACGTAAAAATTCATTAAACATAGTGTATACTATTTTTCACAACTGTAAGTACTAACTTAAGTATTGGAATGGTTGTGTCTAACAATACACATGTCAACACCAAACTATATGTGGAATTTTGCCTTTACAAGTCTTTCAAAACTTCTGTTGACATTTGAACACTAACTTTTTGTGTTGTAATCATCACCATCATCATCATATATTACAAAATAAAATATGAAAATGTTATGTATATTTTAGGGTAAATCCTCTTCTCTTTTTTTAGCAACCAAAAAAAGTCCTCTATTTTTTGGGTTAAGTGAAAAATATTAGTTCCATAAAATAAAGTGAATGATGTATGGTTAGGTCCATGAAATTATGCTACGAATTCCCACTTGAGAAAATTTAGTCTAACCTAACTTAAGTTAATTAAATTAATAATTCCTATATACTTTTTTTTCTTTTTCTTTTTCTTTTTTTGAGAATTAGGTATATAAGTCAGCATTAGATTTTCAACTCATTAAACTAAACACTATAGTTCATCTTTAGCTAGGGAGGTTTGAACGTAAAATGTTATTTTAGTGTGATGCATTTGTTTTTTTCCGCAACCTAACATCTGAACCAGTCGCAACAATTATAAAAGTTATATAACTTTTTGTATGCCAATACCAATACCAATAATGTGATCTTTTAGTTTTATTTGTTCTAAGTATGTGGCTATTACATTCAGCAAAAGTATGTGGCTATTACTTTTCAAAAAAAAAAAAAAGTATGTGGCTATTAGAAAAAGCAGGCCACCAAATCAACTCTTTCTTTGATCTGACAACAGCGTTAGATTTTTTTTTTTTTTCTTTCCGTTGAATAAACATCTATATTTCATAAAAGGAAGCCACAACTGGTACGGATTTTATTAAAAAATAACCATAAAACTAAAAGTATATTATTAGTTAGGCAAGGTTTGAAACATATTTGATTTCTAACAATTCGAGTTTCCTGCACTCGATTTTGCCCAGTGAATATACACTTGGGAATCGAGTGTTTTAAACTTGATTTCCATACTCACTTGGAAATCAAGTGTCTCACACTCGATTTTCTCAGAGCAAAATCGAGTCTTCTTGCCTCGATTTGCTAGAAATGAAATTTGTTTCAAATCTTGCTTAACTAATAATATTCTTTGAGTTTTATGGTTATTTTTTAATAAAATCCAACTGGTACAAGAAGGAACTCATGGGCCTTTGTCCATCTCTTTCCAAAACTTGAGCCACTAACAAAGATGGATTAGAGATGGAGACAAGCCTAAAGTGGTTACAAAAAGCAGCCCAAAGGGCTAACAAATGAGCTGAGGAATTACCCTCTCTTTTCACAAAAGAAAAAGAAACATCATCAAACAAATTACACAGAGCTAAAATATTCTACAATATTTACATCAATAGTCCATTCAGAGGATGACTTTTTGTCTTTAAGAGGAGCAATAACATTCCAAGCATCACTTTCTATTATCACTCTTTTGAGCCCAACTTCAACTACTTGATTTACTGCTGCGTAGGCCGCTTTAGCTTCACCTTACAAAGGGCTTCCCGGGTCCAAAATGTCAGTCCAAGCCAAAACAACTCTGCCATGATTGTCTCTACCCACCACTGCAACTGATGTTTTATTCTCTCTTATGGCAACATCAAAATTTAATTTCACCCAACCAGCTGGAGGAGGGGTCCAACTAGACTCATTCAATTCTAGTTTTTCCCCACGATCTTCTTCCAAAGCTGTTTTTTGTTCGTTGAAAGAACTCTGAATTTTCCTGGCTAGATCTACCACTGAACCAATATCTTCACCCAATCTCGCCTTATTCCTCTACATCCAAATCCTATCACACACAATTGAGGCATATAATTGGAAATGATGGGATTCCTCTTCCCTTATTCCCAATTTCACTTTGGGGTCAATGATGCATTTTACCCACTCTATAATATCAATATGTGATAAATTAGACATACTTAAAGGCCATGGAGCCATCAGCCATACCTGAGAGGTCCACGGACATTGGAGGAAAATATGTTCAATTGTCTCAACCGCATTCTTGCATAAGAAACACTCAGTGGATGGGATATGAAATCTTTTTTCCAGCTCCTCACCTATAGGGAGCATCCTCCAAGCAATCTTCCATAGGAGATTTTTGAATCTGGCATGGACCTTAAGTTTCCATAGACCTTTCCATTCTTTAAAACTAAGAGGATTTGGGCCAGTTAACTAGGGTTGGATGATTGACATATAAGCTGACTTGACTGAGAAAAAGCCTAATTTTGATAAACACCAAAAAATCTAGTCGTTTTGTTGGGGATGTGGAAGATTGATCTTAAGGATTTTCATTGCTATCTCTATATCAAATAAATTGAATAGCTTACCACGATCCCATTGTCTTAAGTCATGGTCAATAAGACTAGCCAGACAAACATCATTGCTACTTATGTCATTAGGGCTATTAGGAATAAATCTTGGGATTTCAGGAACCCATGGGCCTTCCCATATACATGTACCCCATCCATTCCCAATCTTATGGCAAAGCCCATTGCTAAGAACATCTCTACATTTGAATATACTCATAGCTGCCCAAGAAGTAGATTTTGGGCACTACATCTTCATAAAATTTCTATGCTTCACATATTTCTTATGAAAGAGTTGAACCCATTTTTTCCCAGAATTACTTGCCACCTCCCAAGATAATTTAGCTACTAAAGCTTTATTCAAATCCTCTGTTTTCCTGATACCGATACCGCTAACCTAATTAAGGAGGCACATTGAGTCCCAGCTTCTTAAAAACAACCCATGTTTCTTTTCATCTATTCCCCACCAGAAATTTCTATTGATATTGTCAAGCTTCTTACAGATATACTTTGGCAAAAGAAGGGAAGACATGTGATAAGAAGGAATGGATGAAGATATTGACTTGATAAAAGCCCCTCTCACTGCTTGAGATAACACTTTCATTTTCCATCCTTGAAGATGGATATTAACCTTATCAATAACCTCCTGAAGCGCCATCCTTTTCTCCTTGCCCAAGACTAAAGGAAGCCTAAGATATTTTTCCCTCATGTTTGAAGCATTTATCCCAAACATATTTGCCAGTCGACTTTTGAGCAAAGGTGAAACATTTTTGCTAAACATGATAACAGACTTTGACAAGTTTACCTTTTGTCCCGACCATGCTGAGAATGAATTAATACACTCCATGATGCTATCTGCATCAATCTCCCTTGCATAGGCAAATATAAATAGATCATTAGCAAATTGTAAATGAGTAATTGGTTCACTATCTCAAGATAATTTGACCCCCTTGATCCTATCATTAAGACCTGCCCTTCCAATCATTCTAGATAAAACTTTCCCTACTAAAACAAATAAGAAAGGGGATAGAAGGTCCCATTGCCCGAGGCCTCTTTCAAATTTGAAGAACCCATAGGGAGCTCCATTGATGAGAATAAAGAAATAGGGTGTTATAATGCATTGAAGCACCCATTGAATCCATACCTCTAGAAACCCAAAATGCTTCATGACTTTGTAAAGAAATACCCATTCAAGCCTATCATAGGCCTTCTCCATATCTATCTCGAGCCCCATCCTAGGACTTTTTCCTTTCTTCTTCCTTGTTTCATAAATGATCTCTTAAGCAATGAAAGTATTTTCCTGAATAATCCTTTCTAGTACAAAAGCAGTTTGCCAAGGAGAGACTATTTTATGAATAACCCTCTTAAGCCTATTAGCAAGCAGCTTAGAAATTCTACTAAATGGAATCTTAGTTTCAGACAAAAAAATCACATTCGAACAAGTGTCCTTTATTGTGGCTCGAAGAACTCTTTTTGCCAAGGTTCGAGCCAAACCTCGACAATTTCAACTCAGAACAATCATGGCTAGGTTGGGGGCATGGTAAGGCTCGCCTCCTTAACCATTTTGGATTTTGGGGAATTACCTATACTAGCTTCGACTTCTTCCTCTATACTAGATAATCTGGCCCTTATTGACCCTCCGATTTCTCTTGCTCTTACTTTCAATTTTTTTCTTCTCTCTTGTTTCTGCTTTCCCATATCCCTTTCAGGTTCTACTAGAGTTTTTTACCTCTGTAACTACTCACTATTACTTCCAGAGTTAACCCAATTAACCTTCACAATGTCCACTGACCTAATTTTAAAGAGTTTTAGTGTTTTATTAAAGGTTAGGCCATCCATTACTTCCCCTTTCCTTTTACCACTAATACTTAGCTGGTAGGTCTCAGTGGGCTTCTATGAGAGGGCTATTAGGCCTGGATCTACTTCAGTTATCTCCTCAACTTCTCTGATTCCTATGGGCTTATTATCCATTGACTCCTCAGCTTCATTGAAAAATGCAATCCAAGCTAACACTTTTAATTGGGCTTTGGAAAGCCCAACTAAATTAGATGGGTTTGACAGTTTTTGTGTTTTTGGTTAGGATGGTTTGGTGGGGTAGGGGACTGTATTGGGAATTTCTGGATGATTCTGACAATGAGTATTTAATGGTTGAATTAGTGGGTCCAATTTTGGATTGTCAAGGTTTGATGTGTATTGGGATTTAATATTTCTTGGATTTTGTGTCTGGTTCGAGATTGGCCGACTATAAGTTGGATGGTTTATTTTGTTTGGATGGTATGGTAATACTTCAAGTGGATTTAGAGCTTCAGTTTGGTCAATGTCCATTGGGATTAGGGAGTTTAGTGCAGTTTGAATCAAGTATGTGTTAATGGGATTATTTTCTTTGCACTTGGCGTGGGAACTTGGTTGGGTTTGGTTGTGGAGGTTGATGAGTTTTTCTAGTTGGACTGGATTTGAGGTGACAAGGGTTGCTAGACTTTCAAAATTAATGGGGAGTTGAGCTGTCAAAGTTCCTAAGGAATCAAGGCTATTGATGTGCTTCCCTGTTTCATCACTGTTCATTACATGCTCCACATCATCTGCCGCTGCTGAAGGAGGAGACCTTGTTAGCTCTGGATTATTACTATCCTCATCTTCATTACAGATCTTCGAGAGGAACTCTACCCACCTAGAGGTTCTTTTTCCTTGGGTTTCAGCTTTCATCCAAGGTCCAAACCCTTGGAGTTCATTCAACATCTTTTGCACTTGTGAACTACAATTGAACTTAACATGTCCCAGCCCACCACATTTAAAACAAAAATCCGCCACTCTCTCATATTTTAGCTAGATCCAAATATAAGGCAGAGGATCTTAATCAAGGAAAAAAAAACCACTTTTTAGTGGTTTGCTCACTTCAAACTCTATCTTAACCCTAAAAAATCGGCTTATACACACCAAGCCATCACCTGAGAAGTCCACCTCTAGAACTTTTCCCCAAAAAGCTCCAATATTTTGTGCATTTTCTTTTGACATATATTCTATAGGTAAATTATGAACTTGAACCCACAATTGAATGAAAGAAAAATCAATATCTCTTACTTGGAGTTTCTGATCCCATTGTTTAAGGATGAAAGGAAATCCCTCTATGTTCCATGGCCCAAGCTCAATGAGTCTTTTCCTGTCTCCTTCAATAGCAAACTTGAAGAGATATATATTGTCACTTAGGTCCACAATCTGAACTCCTTTAGCCGTATTCCATGCTTTCAAGAGAATAGCTTTGACAACATTCTTATTTATGACTTTATCTACCAGAATCTTACCAACTAGACCCAAGTTATACATAATGCTAATTGCCTTATCATTGGCCTTTAGCTTTATGGATTACTAGGACTTGGTAAATTGGTTGTTTCACTTACTAGAGATTCCACTATGGAGACATCTAATTCTTTATTATTGGATGATTTTGCCATGGGACCAGAATGGCCCCCACCTAGTGGGTAAATAATGGGCTCCACGGTTGGGTTTATATGGATGGAGATGAGTGTAGAGAATTAGTTTAATGGATTTAAATCTGATGAGACAAAATTGCTAGATGGAGATGGGTTATCTGGAAAGGTCGAAAGATAGGGAAGAGAAAAAGGAGGATTGAAAGAAAAGAGACCTAGGGCCGCTGGGAAGAAAGTGGGCTCAGGTTAAAGACAACTTGTCCAAGCAAGGAGATAAAGTTGCTACAAGCAACGAGTTGTTGATTGTGTTTGCTACAACAACGTTAGATTGGGTCACTATGCAGTATGCACATGATATTTTGCTCAAGGAAAGACCCTACATTGATTTGTTGTCACATTTATAGCTGTCCATTGTTAAATGCTACACTAACGACAAAATCACGACCTTAATTTCAGTTAGTAAAATTTTTTTATTTCTAATAAAAAATTTGATGTTCAAATTTTATTTATACAAAATATCAATTGATATATTATCATGATGATAAATAATGAACAATCATAATACAGCATCTATGAGATTTTAAGGGTATTTTATTGATATGAAATGAAATAGTCTAATCAAAAGTTGAGTTGGTACTTTTTTATATAAAAAAAATTGTATATATATACACACACACATATTATAAAAAGAACACCATGAAATTTCATTGCATCTAAAAAAAATATAAAAATAATAATAATAATAATAAAACAATCATCATAAAATATCTATGGAATTTTGCAGGTATTCATTGATATAGAGTGTAATAGACTAATAGTGTAGGTATGTAATGCCCAGTAATATATATATATATATATATATATATATGTTGGGCCAGGGGCCAATCCAAGGATGGGTAAATGCTGTCATGGAAGTCCGCATTAGTGAATGAAGACATAGGGTCTGGTCATGAAGGTCTAGGAAGGTGGTCTAAGGAGGAATGTCTCATCAGCTAAGCAAAGCAAAGGTCAGAAGGTGTGGTCTGCCATCCAGAGTAACATTCCGGGAGATTCTATTAATAAGGATACACATCATGAAAATACAGGATAAAGGGGAACTATGAAATATCTAAGAGAAAGTTACTACCATCGTATTGAATGCTCTGTAGCTAACTCTCTGGCCGCATTAATATGAAAGTGATACCTGAACAGTAATTTTCAGCCTTACAGCTACTCCTAGAGACTTCAGGAAGGTGCTGATGGGACATGAATCAACGCTAGAAACCTAGTCTACACGTGGAAGGTGGAGATGAAAGAAGGAGGATCGAAAAATTAAAAGAAAAACACTGTAAAAACAAAAACTAGACTTGTAATCAAATTTAAGAGAAATATATATATATAAGAACCGATCTTCTCGGATTGTGCCGAGGACAATTTTCTTTAGATATGACCTGTTTATCTTTGCTTTCAGGTGATCTAGACCCACCATAATTGTTGTCCAATTCATTAGAGCCTAGTTTTCTGACTACAAATTCATTGTATTGGGCTCTTTGAGCCAAAAATCCTTTTGACTCTTAGGCTTGAGATCCAAATTAGGTCCTCACAATTAGCACCATTTGTGGGGAATTTTCTTGTGTTATAGTGAATTTAACGTTCAATTATAGTAGGTTCAGGTCCGAATTGGGAGGAATCTATGGGGTCCCAACGTCAATATCATTTTCTCAATCTTGAGCGAATAAGGAACGGGGAAGTTAATGTGCATACCACCCATACTAGTAGGAGCCAGTCTAGAAGTGGGAGCCATGTCTCTCATAAGGAGTATACCAAAACCATGCAACAGGAGATTGATCGTTTGAAAAGGAGGTTGCACCGTGAACGGCGAAGACGAACTCCTTCCAATTCTAACTTCTCTTCTGACGATGATAGAGATGGCAGTTACAAGCCCAGGTCAAGGACTCTCCCTAGTGAGTCTTTCTCAGGTGATAAGGACAGCCACCATGAGTGTAAAAATAAGAGCTCATCTTGTAAAGGCCTGGGAAATGACGCTATGAGTAGAGCATTAAACCAAATTTCCAAATTACCTTTCACACGCATAATTGAAAGAGGAAAACTTCCTTAACCAGAGAGAAAGCAGCAAAGCTTCTTAAGCAAGCACAAATCCATGTAAATGATACTCCCTTCTTGGATGTAGAATCACTTTTTTCATTGGATGATGACTACTTTCCCCAAGCTTTGGTAGTCATGGCTTATTCCACTTCAGGAGAGGATTCAGACTTAGACAAAGATGATGATTCAGACTCAAAAATCCAAACCATCTATGCATCCCAGCCTATTATAGCCCTCCTAACCAACCCTACTCCCATAACCCAAGTACATATCCTTCTTGACACTTACTCCAGACCCATTCCAGTGATAACCTTGTTTGATACAAGAGTAGCAGCAACAATCCTTCATCCCAATATTTTACCTGCAGAAGTTCGGTTGCCTCATAATCAAATGTTTTGAGCGGCAAATGGAGAAACATTCCTGATCACCAAGAAAAGTAAGCCCATCTTCATCAGAATCTTTCCAACCCTTTCCATCAAACACTAAGTCCTTGGATCCCCTCTTACAGGCAGAGACCTTCTTATAGGATTTGATCTCCTTCATCAAATATCTAGTCTTAAATGGTCTTCAAAAGGACTTCTGCATAAACAACACCTTCTCACCTAGACCCAAGTACCTCATCTATTCACTGTTGACCCGTTTGACTTTTTGAGACTCCAGATTATCAATGACTGTTGTGCAAACAGCCACTCTGAATTCCTTCTAAAAAATCCAAAACCTTTGTATAAAAACTCAAACTTTTTCATACGCCTTCCCTTTAAAAAGAATGAAGATATTAACCCCACAAAAGCCAATCACAGAGGAATGAATCCAGACCATTTAGCCTTGGCTAAGCAAAAACTATCTACCCTCCTTTCGGAAGGCCTCATTGAACCTACAGTCTCTCCATGGGCATGTGAAGCTTTCTATGTCAACAAACATGCTGAACAAGTTCGAAGAAAACTCAGATTGGTAATCAATTACCAGGATCTTAATAATTTTCATGGAGATGATAAATTCCCTTTGCCAAACAAAAGTTCTCTCTTTCAGCATCTTTCAAATACGAAAGTATTCTCAAAGTTTGATCTTAAAGCAGGATTTTGGCAATTAGGAATCCATCCAAAAGAGAGATACAAGACAACGTTTTGCATCCCGGACCACCATTACCAATGGACTGTCATGCCTTTTGGTCTCAAAAATACTCCATCCCAATTTCAAAAGGCAATGGTAATATTATTCCAGCCACTCTTGACCAATGTATTAATTTATGTAGACGATATCCTTTTGTTCTCAAAAGATGAAGAATCCCATGAAAAGTTGCCCACTAAATTTTATAATTTAGTGAAATCTCAAGGGATAATGCTCTCGGAAAAGAAAATGGTCATAGGACAATCTTCTATAGATTTCTTGGGAGTAAACATCTCAGATGGAAAGTATACTTTGCAGCCTCACATAGCCGTCTCTCTTGGTGAATTTCCAGATAAGCTCACAAGTACCAAACATATACAACAGTTTCTTGGAATTATTAATTACATGTCAAACTTCATTCCAAAAATCTCCAAATACAGGAATTGTTTAGCCCAATTGTTAAAGAAGTCTCCTCCAGAATGAAATTCTATTCTTATAGAAGCAATCCAACAATTGAAAAAATTAGCAAAAAAACTTTCCCATTTACAGATTCTAGGACCAGGCAAACGGATATTGCAAACAGATGCAAGTGATGAATACTAGGCGGCAGCTCTCTTTGAATAAGTTAATTGCAAAAGAAGTATTTGTGGTTATAAAAGTGGTGCATTTGAGCCTTTAGAACTTCACTACCACTCCACTTTCAAAGAAATCCTTGCAGTCAAACATATGATTGAAAAATCTCAGTTTCATCTTCTTAGGCATAATTTTCTAGTAGAAATGGATATGTCCTCCTTTCCCAAAATGCTCAAATTAAAAAAAAAAAAAAAAAAAAAGGCTCTCACGTCCTTAGTTACTCAAATAGTCAAATTGGTTTTCACAATGGTCTTTTCAAGTCAAGCACATTAAAGGAAAAGATAACCTTATCATTAATTACCTTTCCAAAAAACCTCCAGTTCTTAACACCAAAATCATTTCTCCGCCCATATCTTGGTACAGATCCATCCTCATCCTCAGACCCTTTCTTTACACCCCTAATGATATCTTTAATATGATAAATAACATTTCCCCAAAAATAAAAGATCAAATAAAGAACTTAACCCTTTAAGCCCGATCTAAAAGAATCATTTGAAACAATTATTTTAAGTATTATTTTAACAAAGATTCTACTTTAAAGTGCATCATCTTTCCTCTAACTTTTGTCTCCATTTGAGAAATAACGCGAGCGGTTTGTGCTGCAAACTGGCAATTGCCAGTTTGCAATTGATCCGATTCCGCATCTTATGTGATGCGACAAAAAGACCGGTATCTTTCGGTAGTAATCAGTCACGTGAGGGAAGTCTTTTTCCTGAACAAAGAATTGACTGACATGGATACGCGGGCATAAGGAAAAAAAAAAACTTGGAATCTTTATGTGATTAGATTCGTGATTCACGTTTTCTTTTGGAACTATATGGAGCTGTAAGTTGTTTTGCTTATGATTGGTGATTGATTGCATCATAGATTTTGAATTCACAATTTTTCCATAATAAAAAATCTTTACCATCTAAATTTCAAGAATTTCGATTTTGACCCATAAAATTAAAATTTTTAGTTTTAATTCCTAACAGTTAAGTATATTTTTAATATTGTCTTTTCGGTTATTAATGTCAACAACAACAACGGTAATTATAGAATATTCCAAAGTACAATAAATACATATTCACTCTCATTACATACGAGAAATGTTATGTCCATAATATTTTCACAATAAATCATAAGTGATCAGTTGTTATTGGTTTTAATTTGAACTTACTACTGAAATTACTTTTTTGCCACACCAATAACAACTTATAACAACTTATCATATAAAATTTGTTGTGAAAATATTATGAATTTATAGTAATTAATTAAATTTACAGTGGCACCTATTATTTATGTGTGCTTGTTAGAAAGAGAGAGAGAGAGACAAAGGTTGAGTTGATAATAGAAGGAAAAATGAAAGAGTTTGTGAGAGAAAATATATTTAAAAAAACATTTTCCTGTTTAAATTTTTTTTTCCTTTTTTGTTAAATGTTAATGCTTTTTAAATGTATTTTAAATAATGTTGCATATTTTAGTTGCACTAACTATATAGATATTGTATGCCGCCATCAACAAGAATGGATGGAAGGGAGACATTAAGAACGAGTCCAAACATCAAGGACTAATAAATAAATATCACTGACTAAAATGAAAATGAAAGTGTTACTGGGTTGGCGATACCTGTCTCTTTGTTTCTCTTTCTCGAATGTTTGTTCCTTTCCCAAAAAAATAAAATAAAAAGAATGTTTGTTCCATACAGATATGGGGCTTTTGGTTGTAGCTTTTGTCTTGGACATATACACAGACTCTTGAGTTCAGATTTACACACTTTTGAGATTTCTCATTTCTAAGGAAAATTTTTTAGTTCCACCCCTGGCTACACCAAAGTAGCTGGGTGTACCTAGTAGTGAATAGGGTATTTTGAGGCAATACAGGCCCCTGGCTTGCTGAATATTTGGTTCAAATCTGTTCCTATATTGTTAATTTCCAAAAATAAATTACATGATTTTTTTTATCAAATAAAAAATAAATTAAATGATTGATTGGTAATAAGACCAATTTTCCGCCGATGTAACATTAAGACCAATTTCAATTAGTGTTACTATCGAGACCGGAGAGAATACAAGAGAAGCATGCGGGGGAGTTTATTTTATATAACTTATCTCAATGTGACATGTATAAGTTGTTTATAAATGGGGGAGTTTCTAAATGTGGCTGACAACATGCAGGTTCATAATTGCTTTTATTATATATATATATAAATGAAATCCCATGAACAGGGACAACTTTAAGCTGAGCAAAGGTGTGAACATTCGAAAAAAATTATATTTGCAAAATATATATGTATATACACATACTAGTTTTAAATAAATAAAATAATATGTAAGCTCAAAAAATTTAAAACAATTAAAACTAAATTATTAAATAAATATTAATAATAAATTATAAAATAAATTTAAAAAATTTAATAAAAAATTACTTTAAACAAGCATATCTGATTGTTTATTTTTATTTATTTTAGCCTTATCATCAAATAAGATACATGAGGTTTCAACCCATACCAAATTCAATTAATGTCTAAGCCTAATGAGAAAAGACAATCATCATGGAGTGGAGACCCTAAGTTGAAATTCTATCATATATGTGTGTGTGTGTGTGTGTCTCTCTCTCTCTCTCTCTCTATATATATATATATATATATTACTGACAAACCCACATTTTCCACATTATTGTTCTAATATGTATATTTTCTGACGAGTTTAAATTTTATAAGGATTCCTTTCATATAATAATAATAATAATAATGCCCTATAAAACATCCTATGTTATTCACTACATTCAAATTTCGCCATACATAATTTCTTTAAACAGTATATTACATAATTATATATATAAACACAATTAGAATTAAGAGTGTGCATCAAACTCATCAATTTGACGAAACTGACCCAACCAAACTAACCTAACGCCTCAAGTTGATTTTTGTGGGTTAAAATTTTATTTTGAGCCCTACCTCGGGTTGATAGTTTTTTCAACTCATATGAGCCAATCCAACCCACCATGTATATAAGTTTACTTGATTACCCTTATTTTAATGTTTTTTAGTTCATTTGATTTTGGTATTTTGAGAGTAAGTTTGGATGAATTTGAATTTTTTGAATATAATTAAAGCATATTATATGAATTGTAATAATTTATTGAAATATATTTGAATACTTGATGAAAACCTAATTTTTGACGACGCATGAAACATGTAAGCACAGCTCATTTACCTAACCCAACCCACCCAACCCAACCCATGTTAGTTGGATTGGGTTGGGAATTAATTTCTCATTTCAACAAGATCAGGTTGTGTTGGAAAAAACTCTTCAACTTGACCCCATGCACGTCCCTAATCATAATAAATAAATTTTAATAATTACCTTAATTATTAAATTTTATTTTTGAAAAAATATATATATATATATATATCTTGTTAAATTTTCTTTGCATTGTAGGGATACTTCCTAATATAATACAATACGGAGGTTTCTGATTTTTTATTAACTTATTCTAATTAATTTTATCAAATAAATTGAAAACCCATACTTTTACATGTCAGGATTATAGTATATGCTGTTGAAATTGGTTTAAAAATTATTGGTACCATAACTTAAAGTAACTTAATAGGTAAACAAATTTTAATTTGATTAGATTTGATTTTCTCTAAAAAAAAACAAATTCTAATTGAATTACATATGTTCTTTTCTATAAATTTTTTAATTGACTCTTTATTTATCAATAATGATTTAACGTTTCCATGCATTACACAATTTTATGATTAATGATATATCATCCAGAAGTCATCAAGATAAAAAAATAATAAGAATAATAATAAGAAAATAAAAAAAATGAGAAATAAAATAATTTTGTTGAACTCATGAAAAAATTATACTAGTTTTATGTCCAACAATGACAAAATTAGGGTTGTACTGACCTTGAGAATATATGAGCTAAGCATCCACACTTTCCACAAAGATTTTGGACAACACCATGTGATGCCCCTAATTATTATTACTTTTCACAAAAAAAAAAAAATTGAAAATTTTGAGTTGTTAGGTATATTAGAAATTCTTCAAAAGTAAAAATAAAATCTTTTTTTTTTTTTCATTAACTTCAAATATAAGATAAAATAGTCACTTACCCAAGCACTGCATCCGATAGTTAAGTAATATATATTGCTTGAAGGTATAATCAATCTCATGCAATTCATTTATAAGTAATAAAGTTAAAACAAATGAGTAACTACACTAAATATTAAATTTGTATATTCATAACCTTCATATTTAGAAAGACTTTAACTTATACCATCGCATACCCTTGGTGCGATGGTCACTCTACAAGTATAAGTGCTTGTGAGGTGTGAGGGGCAAAGGTCAGGGTTCAAGTTTCCAGAAGGGAGTTTTACACACATATACACTTAGATTAGGTTAGAGTAGAATTCTATCTTGTATAAAAAAAAAAAAAAACTTTAACTTACGTTTAGCCAGATCCAAGATTGATGTTCTTCTCATAAATTGAATATGATCGATGGCAGAGTTTATGGTTGGTTTATAATAGAGCCTTTTTCAAACATGAAATATTTTTTATTTATCTTTAGGACAAAGTTTGGCTACAAACTCAGCAGTAGTTTAAGACTACAACTCTCACTAAACAAATTATCATGGATATATATTTTGAAAATTTAAAAGTTAAATTGTATATTCTTTATGTTTTTAAAACATGTCAAATTTCATGCCAATCGGATGTTATTTACTATTTGATCCATAAACATAATTTTTATGTATAATTTTAGACTACAAAAACTCGAAATTTAAACATTTAATTGATGACATAATTATTAATTTTTTATCTTATTGAAAATTTGCAAGCATGGAAGATATAAAAAATAAAATGTAATCCAATAGTAGATTTGTCAAAATTTACATCAAATACAAAAAGGACTTAGTTTAGATCCAGTGCACTGGACCCGGTCAGATGATAACACATGTCCAAAAGTGAACACATGTCATCATCTCAATGGATCCAGTACTACTGGACACTGAACCTAAACCTGACCCATACAAAAATATCAAGTGGAGTTGTAGCCTTAATTAATAATTAAGTTTGTTGCCAAACTTTGTCCTATTTTTTAATATATAAAAAATGAAGAAAAATATCTTCATGATGCTATTAGGAACATTGTCAAACATTAAATCTTCACAAAACCATCACATTTTGAATCAATCATTAGTGGCCAACTAGCCATATGTCTCGTATTTGTGTTACCAACAATAGAGCAGAAAAATATGTAGAACAACAAAGCTAGTCCAATTAAAGCGCTTAACCATCAGAATGTTGACAAATAAGCTGGGTTGATTTGTTCCCTTTGCAATCACTCACCATGCACCCATCTCTTTAATAAAGATTTTCCTCGTGCTTCTTCTGCTACAATAGTATAAACAAAATAATTGCTGGAGTGTCACTACAATGTCTACTATAAATGGTTGCCACCAATGCCACATAACAACCTCTTTTACGAAATTTGTTAAAAAATACAAATATAGCTTCTATGAAGAGTAGCAGAATAGATGGTCACATTGCTTCAACTTACAGCATATGACCAATTGAACCTTCAAATTCTTAAAAAAACAGGTCGAATTACTCTGTATATATCTAGTCTAAACCTAATCCATAGTGTATATGAGCATAGCCAACCTAAACAGGTTGAATTAACATATATATCTAGTCTCTCAGCGAAATATTGGATACGTTTGGGTGAAAGACTTTACAAAAATTGTTGTATGATTCAAGCCTCACATGAAGTGGTTGTTATCTAAGAAATTGTTGTTAAAAATCTGTTTTGTAAAAGAAACTATATTTATCATTTGTGTAATTTTATGTGGGATTCAATTTACTATCTTTTCAAAATGTGAGTTGATTTTTTTTTCCTTACTAACTCTTAGCAATTTCCTAATGTTTGATTCCAGGCTCCTCTATAAGGTGATCATTTTTTTATAAATGACGCTACACGATTGAAGTTTTTGTTTCATTTAATGATAGCCACCAAAGAAATCCTGCAAAGCGGAGTTGTTTTTTCTACTTTATTTGTGAATGCAATTGTGTTGTAAATTTTCTGAACTATTTTTTAATTTTATTTTTATATTCAACTTTGCAACTTGGTAAACTTAATATAATTGATTTTTTAAGTGAAATAACCTTAATTGATTCAATTACATGATACGGTGAAGATCTCTTGTATCTGGACCAATTAATTACTTTTTTTTTCTATATTATTTTGCATCAGTTTTAAATACTTTGTTTCTCTAAGTACTGGCGTATGACCAATACTTAGAAAAGGAGAAAGATTTTTTTTATTTTCTTGCTTTGGTAAGTGTATTTAAAAGTTTTAATTCCAAGCTCTTGATGGACTGCAGGACATCTCTTGCTCTTGTCGTATGTCTACATGATGCATTCCTATAATGGTTGGTTGTTATGTGGTGTTTTCCCTGCTTCTCATCAAAATTCATATTTTATTTTTTTTTTTGAGAAATTCAAAATTCATATTTTCTGGTATAAGTTTTTATAGTCTGACTTTACCAAAGTATTTAAAGTGTTGAAAATTTATTGGAGATGGAGTGGTTTAGGATTTTTGGTTTTAATTGATATTCATATGATAGCCAAATCAGTGCAACATGTAATTGCAGGTAAATAATTTTTATTAAGTAACAGTTATCTTCTTTTCTATGAGATTCAAATTGTTTTTTTACTGTTTTCATCTTATCCTTTGATTAATCACTGATTCTTCCAAATGCTAAAACTAATAGAAAAGAATCACATAACCATTATCCTAACACTACCCCCCATGTGTAGGCCCAAAGTCTTGAGGTCCAACATGTGGGATTTTGAAATTTTAAAATGCGAGGTTGAGTGGAGATAGAATTTGAATTTAGGACAATTTGCTTTGATATTAATGAATTACTGATTTTCTCATTAAAGCCCTAACCATTATCCTAACAACCTCATTAAAGCCCTAACCATTATCCTGACCTCCTCATTAAAGCTTGCCTCTGCTGATGAACAGAACCTGAAAGAGATGAATTGACGTCAGGACAAGTTAAAGAATTTGAGTTCCAAAATCAACCAGATGGCTGGTACTCTTAACTTGTCCTGCTTCAACAATAGAGATAGCTTACTTGGGCCTAATATAAAACAGGGTGACATCATAAGCAAAACAAATGGCTTGAACCATGGTCTAGTTTGCTTTCAATGGCAAGTACAAGTACAAAACACATTGCATTGGCAGTCAATGAGAAACTTAACCTACATACTAGGCTTTTGGTTGGGTCTTTTACCGATATGTTCTCCATTTTTTTTTCTTCTTTTTCTTGATGTTCACCATCCTATTTGTGGTTATGGCTTCTGCTGCCTCATAACTTTATGTTTTTCCATCTTTTGCAACATGCAGGATAACTTGGACCAGCATGCGGACTTAACGAATTCCCACCTACAGGTTACTCCGTTACTATTGTTGCACTCTAATCAACCTTGAATCCATGTGCATGGCAGCATTCACTTTGTTTTTCGACAAAGCATCCAACGTTTTAATACTTTGACCTCCGGAAATTGAGTGTAAGACATATCCATGTTAAAAAACCAACATCAATTTTTTTGAGGAAAAAATTGGCTTTTGTCCTTTTTAAAAAACCTATCCAGCATTTTGCCATTTTTTTAAAACTAATTAGGAAAATGCCCCTATTTTGAAAATCGATTTTCTCAAAATCGAATTAAAGCCCTATAGCGGTGTTTTTAAGAAGTCTATAGTGACGTTTTAAGAACCTATAGTGGCGTTTTGTAACTCGATCTTTGTAAAGCCAAGTTATAGATAAAAAAAAAAAAAAAAAAATTTGCATGTAACTTGACTGTAAAGAAATTGAGTTACAAAACGTCACTATAGGTCCTTAAAACGTTACTATAGGCTCCTTAAAACGCCGCTATAGAGTTTCAAATTTTTTTTTTAATAACTCGATCTTAAGAAAATCGAATTTCAAAAAATGGGCATTTCCCTAATTAGTTTGGAAAAGTGGACAAAATGCTGAATTTTTTTTTTTTTGAAATGGGCATTTGCCTATTTTCTCCATTTTTTTGGTATTAAAATAATTTAAGAAAATAGGTTCTATAGACTTCTTAAACTAAATAACTGAACATGAATTTGAAGTTCCAAGAATGGTAGATCTTTTCGTTTGTCACAACTCATTGACCTTCGTCTTGGATACTAATATTAGCAACTTCTTCATCTGTCGTGATTTGAAGCGTCTAAAGTTGCTCTAAGAATTTCGAGTCCATCTTGACAGCCCAAGCATGTACAAACACTCCTAGCCCTAAGGAACTCTCTTGGGCAAACCAAGACAAGAAAGAGAGACTCCTAAGTCCTAACCTAATGAGAGGAGAGCAAATAAGTTTGGGTCTGGACAATGTATTGGTAGAAATTACAAGTATTATTTATAATTCATAAATTCCCATATTTCCTTCACATAGTGTCATCACCAACAACTTTATTTGGAAAGTTCATTATATCCACTACTATATGTTAAAATATGGGCGTTTATTGCTAAAAATAGATTCAAGTTGCTTAGATCCATATATCTGAAGTGCAGTCACCACCAGGATATCTCATCTCATGGGCCAGGGAAGGACCATCAGGTTCAGTAGCAAAATCCACGAAAAAATTCGGGTTTATTTTCAGACCACCTTTCTCTGTATCAACATCAATCTGCAACATGTGAGATCCTTTCTCCAGAAGATCAGGATAAAATTGACGATCCCATGTACTGAAGAGTGAGTTGGTGACATATAGTCTCTTCCCATCTAAACTTAATTGGATCATTTGAGGCCCCCCTCTTAACTGATTTCCCTGAAAGGAAAATATGAAGTGAACAACATATTAAATTAAGGGAACTACATGGAGCAAAAGTACTGTCTTAGTTTGAGTGATTAAATAGTTTGTGCCAGACCAATGCACATAAACCACATAAACATCTGGTGTACACTAACATGAACAACATATTAAATTAAGGGAACTACATGGGGCAAAAGTACTGGCTTAGTGTGAGTGATTAGCCCGTTTGGTAAAAGATTTCTAGTAACATTGTTTAAGTACTGTGAAAATACGTGTGGGTTAAAAAGTGTTGTGGAACACTAACATGTCACATCAGAGATAGGAAGATACTCAAATAGTATTATTTTTCTACAGCCTATCAAACGAATGGTCTAGGTGTCTAACTGAACTAGGCATATACCTATATGGGATAAAGGCACTCGAGTGATGAATATATAACAGGTCACTTATACGTTGTCTAGCCACTCACATACAGTGTATAGTGTTAACACATCAAGGTTTAGGTGGTCCGTGTGCATCTATTACTAAATGATAATGATTGATGGTCACCAGATAATGAATAAAGCACTCAGTAGATTAATAATACATCCTTTTTTATAGAATCATGATGTAAATCAGAAGCAGAAAGAACCAAACAGATTATCTGATGCATCTCTGTGGGAAATACTTCTAGTGCAGGAACCGTTTTAACTGATATCTAAACTGCACATAAGCAGCATTCCCAACCAAGCCTGTCTTGTTTAGGGAATTGTTACTAAAAGCACCCAATCAATCATCAATTAGGCAGCAATAAGCTATAGCTCAGAAAGAGTTTTAACTTTTACAATGGAGTTCACACAAACCTGGATCTCTGGAACATCAAATTGCCATGTTTTTCCATCTTCTCCCTCGGCCACTATTGGGCTTCCCTTTTGAATTAGTCCCCCAACCCACACTTGGCCTCTCAATACAGGATTCTTAGG
Source organism: Quercus variabilis (assembly GCA_030445155.1). Lineage (NCBI taxonomy): Eukaryota > Viridiplantae > Streptophyta > Magnoliopsida > Fagales > Fagaceae > Quercus > Quercus variabilis. Next base: position 7,852,549 of record CP129451.1, read on the forward strand.
GTCCTCAATGTTATACTGCCTCACATCCCCATGCAGCCAGTTCACAAAGTACAGAAAACGATCATCAAGAGAGATCAGAAAATCAGTTATAAGCCCAGGCATTTCTGGAAGAATCCAATTTTGCACCTTCAATGGCTTCACTGATATTGCAATCTGCAAATATTGATCAATGCCTCAAATAAAAAGACAATACAGAGCAAATTACAAGGCGAACACAATATGGCACACTAACATACAGACATATATAAATATCTTATGTGCATACCTCATGGCTCCAAGAGCCATCTTGGGTCTGAAAAAATCTCACCATGTTACTTGTCAAGGCACAACCAACAAACCCTGTATCTTTCGAAGGATCATGCAGGAACCTTATCTGCAAAAGGGTTACATTGAGACAAAAATAGATCCAGACTTATTATGTTCTGATTAAAGAAAAAAAAATATAAATTAACAAGTAATCATGTTGGCCATACTCTAGATGTAGGAAACCAGACTGTAGATTGTCTATGCACTCACCTCCAAAGGTAAGAGCCCTGTACTGCCAAGATCCAATGTTTGTTTCAGTTCACCACCTGGCCAGCTGTACACATGCAGATGCCTCCCATAAAGACCATCAGAAACATGCTGAAGGTTGAAACCTTTAGTGAAAGCAGCAGGGGCACCCCATGAGGAGCTTATCATGGTCTTGTGTCGTGGTTGGTACCAGAAATCATAGCCAAAAAGTGGACTGTGCCCTGGTTTCTCCCACCTGGTAGATGTGAAGGGAGCTTTAAGGTTACATCGTAATCAAATCTACAGTAAACATGCTCAATTTACAATGCCAGGAATTGAATCATGCTATTAAACTGTCACCATCTCTGTGAATATTTATATAGATTTCCAATATTACTTGTGTATTGTCAATCTTGTCTTTAAATTTGATATATTGTTTCCATTAATCAATATAACGAATTGCGCCAAAATTGGATAGATAGATACATGATTTTTTAAAACAAGTTTGCTAACAGTAAAAGGTTAGATTTATTTGTATGTCTCAGAACAGTACCTTCCTTTGACATTAAACTCAGAATCAAGAAGAAGAAAGCCATTCCCTGCAGCATTTCCATCTTTATCACCAAGGCACGACACCAGTAAGTCTCCAGAAGCAAGGCAATGGGATGTGTGTGGATAAGCCAAACCAGTCTTCTGAACAATATCTTCAGGCTCAACAACTTTATGCAGTGATGGAGCCTTGGAATTGGTTTTTGTGTCAATCACATATATGCGACCAGATCTGAAAAGGCTTGACTTATTAAGGAATATATTACCAACAGTTAATGCACCTCTTCAAATGATGAACCATCAATACTAGTAATCATAGCTTCTGACAAAAAGAACAGAAATTACAAAAAGGCTACATTTGGACTCTTACGGAAATGGAGTCATTATAAAATGCTTCCTCAGCATTTTAAAGGCATATATCCATCATACAGCACCAATCCATTGGAAGTAGAAGAAAACACAAAAAAGTACAATACCAAACAATTTTCTTTCTTTCTTAGGAGGCGGGGTGTTAATAATTCTCAAAAGTTAAAAATATCACGTTACATTAAACCATAAATTTGATCTTTTTGGTAGACACAAAAGACTTAAATAGGAAACAGATTATCTCACGTGTGTTTCTTTTGTGGGGATATTCCAAAACATAAAATGCAACCAGTTATCACGTATCAAAAGTCAAACCCCCCTGCCCCCGGCGGCGGGCAAAAATAAATAATAATAAATATGAAGTATCAAACCTGAGCCATAATTTTCTAATCCACCTATACTGGTGAAGTTCAAGAGTTTGATACTGTTAGTGAAACTAAACTAAGGAACACTGGAGAACCAATAATAGGTTATTAAATAAAGAAATCATCGTGATATTACTATGAAGTCACTAGCATACACCTATTTAGCAATGGAATTACCATCTTATCGGATAGTGAGTTTACTTTTTTTTAATTTTTTTTAATATGAAATCAGTGAGCTGCAAACACCAGATCAAACCTAAGCACAAGTCAAGACAAGACATGCAGTTAAAATGCTTGCCTAACTACAAAGTCATTATCCATAATCTTATGTGTGTTTATCTTTTCAAACGCATCCACAACTACCACAGATAAAGTGGACTTCAGACTGTTGAATTGTGAGTTCAAAATGTAATAGTTCATAATTTAAGTAATATTTCAATAACAAGAACCACATCTACATTAATCAAACAATGCATGTGCACATGTATTTATGTATATACACATGAACCTACGTATGTATTTATGCATGCAAAGATTCATTGATGCTAAATAAAATTTACTCATACACTAGTGAAGGTAGGATCAGAAAGCGTCGATCTGCTGAGGGATCTCCATGGCAAGAGCTACATGTATTCCACCCTGAATGATGTAGTTCATCACCTAAATAAGGCACAGGCAGCCTGTGGATAACTTTTGAATAAGTAGGAGAGCTTGGATCTATGTCCACTGTAGCCAAGTAATCAGGCTTCTCTCTTCCTGTTCCTGTATATACAATTAACCATTATATTATAGGAGTAACTTACTACATTATGCCCAACTAAGACAAACAATCCAAAATGGTTCCGTAACAGCAGAAAAGCAATAAGCTATAGATAGAAAAACAGCTCAAATCAACTAGTCCACACATAGAAAAGGATTTTAAGTGGTAGAGTTTGGAGGCGAGGAACAAAAAGGAAAAAAGCCTAGGGCACAACACATATGTCTCAACTCTTCAAGGTAAAAAGCAACAATATATATTATGAAGATGGCAAAAACATATTAAGAAACTAATCTGGCCATATATAGCACTGCACAAAATAAATAATGAGATGCAAGAAACTGCTTCATTGAAATCCAAGAGTCAGCAGAACAGGAAAAAAAAAATCCTAAATTTTAAAATTTAGTTGAGGGATGATTTTCAATAGGAATCATTTGCTTTCAAAATTATCTTATAAAAATAAAAATAATAATAACTAAAAATATAAATAATAAATAAATAAATAATAATAATTAAAATAATAAAAATAAATATGATTGTGTTAAGCATTCAAATTGAAGCAAGTCCTTATTTCACTCATTTAACCAGACAAGGAAAGCCTATTTTTTTTTAAAAGGTGGGGCTTTTTTGGTATGCAATAACTATCTCATGCATCCAATATATATATCTCCATCAGACAATGTGTGGGCAGTGGGCAAGGTCAGCCTTCCACTAGGCCAATTAGGCCATTGCCTAAGGCCCCCAAGTGGGGCCCCAAAATTTTGGAAAAGTAGGGGCAGTAGAGACAAAAAAAGAAAAAAATTTAATTTCAAATGAAACTCAAAAAATCCGGTACATCCTTGTGACCTTGTAATCAAAGAAAAAAAAATTTGGTACATCCTCATAAACATTGGTACCCCAAAAAATTCTTTGGTCTAAACAAAATAAATTGTCCCAAAAATAACATCCTTAACCTCTAGACAAACCAAAATTCAAAAAGATAAAATACAAATCTGGTCTAAAAAATTAACCACAAAACAATAACAAATCAAAAATCTCAAATCCCTAAAATTTACTCATATTACCATTTCTCATATATATTAGATGAAGCAATTAGTTCAACTGATAATAGGTTTGAACAATTTCAAATATATGAAGATATTTTTGGTTTTCTATTTAACTTCACAAAATTAAAATCACTAATAGTTTGCAAAAATACTGTCTTAATCTTGAATCTTTTCTCAAATATGATGTTTATTATAATATTGAAGGTTTTTTTGGATTTATTTTCAGAGTTAAAAGTTTTTAAAAAAACTTTACAAATAAAAGAATATACTCCAATTGACATACTAAATTATATAAAAATGTTAGATTCATTTCCAAATACATGCATTGCTTATAGAATGTTACTAACAATACCGGTTACAATTGCTTCTACATAAAGAAATTTTTCAAAATCAAAATTAATAAAATCATATCTAAGATCAACAACATTCCAAGAAAAATTAAGTAGATCAGCTATATTATCGATTAAAAATGATATGTTAAAAAAACTTGAATACAAAAATTTAATTAGCCAATTTGCATCTAAAAAGGCAAGAAAAATAAATTTTAAATGAAATATATATTTTAAGATAAAAATATTAAATAAATATTAATTTAATTAATACATGAATATAAAGAAGAGCCCATTTTAATTCTCCCCTTGGCCCCAAAATGTCTAAGGCCAACCCTGGCAGTGGGCTTATCCAATTAAGAAGGATTCACTACCTCATCATGACTCCTGCATATACCTTCAATAAATCCTTCACTAACTTCAATTTCACTATGGAAAACTACATATTCAAAAAACAAAAATCTTCCTAAATTACAACTTTACTAAACATGAAACCATATTAACATAAGAATATGTTCATGTTTCGATCGGCCACAAATACTCTTGTCCCCCTCCCTTATATATATATATATATATATATATATCAGATTCTTTTTTTTTTTTAAACAGACCCAAAAGAAAATTCAATAATAACTGCAAATTCCCTGCATATTTAATTCGAATTGCTATGAAAAAGAAAAGAAAAGAAAAAAAGCAATAAAAATAAAAATTAGACGAAGATAGTATATATATATAGGTACCAGTGTAAACGCAAGTGACATAGATGAGAGCTTCTCTAGGACCAGACATGGCCTCCAGCGGAGTTGCGTACCCAGGTCCCCCCGTGTTGCAGCAAGCAGCGTGCCCATGATTCTCATTCCCCGCCACTCCATGTTTCAACACACTCGCATCCGTAGCCATTTTTTTTAAATGACAAGCAAGAAGATGAAAGAAAAGAGTATACAGAGTCGCGTGTAAAAAAGAATCTCTCTCTCTCTCTTATAATTGATGAGCTCGCTTTGTATTATTATATAATGACTGGGGCACAGTATCCTGACGTGTCACTTCTATATATCTAATATAGTATCTAATCTAGTGTCCTTTTGGATCGCGTTGATGTGTTTTTCTTTATTTTTTTTTTCTTTTCTATTTTTTTACCCGTGCTTATTTCACAGTTGAACATAAACAGTCCATTAAGACAAAATTACAATTTTTTCAGCAGTAAATAGTAATTCATAAATGATTTTTTTTATTGTTTTTGTAAGGTCTGATTTGGCAGTCCAGGCCCACGAGGGATGGGTTACGAGCCCAATGAACCCAAGACAATGAATTTGTAAAGAGTGGGCGAAAGAGCTGGGTTAGGTGTGAATCAAACAGAGGTAAATTATAGCGTTGGAGGATTCATTGACACAAGATTATATTCATCTTCTTTTACAAATGTCTGTCCGAAGAGGCATATTATTGGAATGTGAGGTGGTTACAATTCTTGGAACTACAATGAAATTGTCTAATTCCTCTCTCTCCCTCTCACCCCCATTATCAGAGACCTCTCTTGCTTATATAGCACAATTTTCTATCATCTCCATCGTCCATTTATTCTTCATCTAAGCATCCACTTAAGTGCATGTCCCATCAGGTACTCTCTTTGTCCCTCTGTGAGTGGTAATAGCTGAGATTACACTGTTCAGAGGTCTTCTCCACATTAATGCGGCCAAAAAAGCAGCTACAGTGCATTTAACGCGGTGATGGCAGCTTTTCCTTAAGATATTTTCTCGTCCTAATCATCCTTAGATGCACTCAGAGCTTATCTTTGTCGTTGGGATTGCCCGAGAGTCCATTTAGACCTTCTATTCCCTGGCTGGGTCAAGACTATTTATGTCTGAGGAGTGTAATCTCTTCAGACAAAATGTGATCTCTTCGTACGTTATTCTTCCTTTACTTCTGGGTTGGCTGCGTTTAGATGAATTCTACCCCGACCTGTTATTACTCTTCAGACGTACAGTGTTCCTCAGGATAGAGCCCACAGCCCAATAAGTATGTCTGGGCTTTCATCCCCCACAACAGCCCCTCAAAATCCCAAATTTTCCCTCGCATCCGAAGAGAAAAAGTGGGATTTTGACTTGTCATGAGGTGAGAAATTTGAGGGGAGACAAATATTTGAATTGACACGCACGTGGGCCTAGATAGAAGCGCTTCATTATTGCCAACGTTTGTTTCTGTATTTCCAAGGCGCTGCATTGATTACTCCAGGCGGTGCCTTGTCTTTCATATCCAACAGTGGGCTGTCAATCCAACAGGCGTGCTTCTCCCCCGGGATTTGAGCGAAATAGCTCCTGCCCTTTCATTTAACCCCGTATAAAATCTTAGGAGAAGGCGCTTCTTCTTCATTTTGCAAACTATCAGACTTCCCGACGAGAAAAAGCGCACAACTTCACCACGCTCTTTCAACAATCGATCTCAGTCTTTCACAGAGCCCTTAAGGATCCTTGTGTGAGTTCAGAGATCATTCTTCAGTTCAGTTCCTGTAAGTTTTCGTCCTTTCGATCCTTCAATTTTCTCTTCGGCCAGTTGCCTCAACTTTTGAACAGTTATTTCCCCGGTCACCGCACCCAGCGCTTCCATCTTTCAGTTTAGTCGTGATGGGCAAACTCCAATACCTGGTGGATAGTCCTACCCGGTTGGAAAAATTTAGGGCCACTTATCGCATAGCCCAAAATGTGGGTGTGAGGTATTGTCCACCAGAGAAAATACTAACGGATCAGAGAACGGGCGAAGTTGTAAACCCCGTTATTGCTTTCTTAGAAAGGGGGATGACCATCCCCATAGGCTCTATCACCACTTATTACCTCCGAAACCATAGGCTTAGTCTCGACCAGTGTGCGCCCAACATGTTTAGGATCTTAGGGGCAGTTGATGATCTTGACCGTCACCTAGGACTAGGGCGCACCTGGCTGGACGTCGCATACATGTACGAGTGTCACAGCCAACAGGGGGCGGAATATTACTTAAAATCCTGGTCTGATATTGTTAGGCTTGTTTCTTGTCTTCCTAAATCCAACAAGGGGATGAAGGACAATTATGTGATCGTTTCGGGCGTATAGCACGACGGTCACCACTGTCCAACCACGCCAGGAGAACCAGGTGGGGCACACTAGACTTAGGTTCACTAAAAGTAGGCTTGGGGTCTTCGACTTGTAGCAGTTTTCAATTTTCTTTGTACTACTATTTCTAAATTTCTGACTAAATTCTGCTTTGATTTTTAACTGATAGGAACCAGGTTGCTCCTCGGCTTACCCTCACAAACATTGCTACCCTCAACTACCTACTAAGGTCGGAGATCTTCGTAAGTGAAGACGGGTAGCTCAGATCGGTTCCGCTTATCCTCGGGTACACAGTGAAATTGAAGGACTACCAGCCGATCAGTAACGCAATAACGTAGGGGGATTATCGTCTGAACCGTATAGACGTTGCCCGAAAAGGTTTCTTGGCATCATACGACCTCGCCCCGGTTCCCCATCCGAACCCCCAAGTTGTACTCCCGCTCGCCCAGTAGATCCAGCAGATTCCCTTTGAGCCGGTCGCAGTAGGCAAAAGGGTTGGTTCATCTACCTCGTCACTAGAGGAGCAGATTGACAAATTTACGTTCGGAGGGGAAGCTTTAGGAGGGGAGCGCGTGATAGAGCTCTCGGACGCCGAGGAAGAAAGCGATAGGCAATCCAGTGTCCACCCAATTCTGATAACTGCCCTTCCTGAAGATTCTTCGGACGACGACATGGTGGACTTGAAGAGCCTGATGAAGAAAAGAGGCACTAAGGCAGAGGCGAAAGGGACTAGAACATCCCAACCAGCTGCGAACCTTCCACCGCCACCCCCTTAGATTCCTCTAAATCTTGGCACCAAGTAGGTGCCAGATCTGAAAAAGAAGAGACCAATTGTTGATGTTGAGGAGAGGGAGGTGGCCCCTCCAAAAGGTGCTAAGCAGCAAAGGTGACGAAAGGTCACCGTGACAAGAGGGCCTCCTCCACTGAAAGCAGAGAGGACATGTATGTGGCCGAGGTGCGCCGAGGGCTTTGCGCCTGGTGCCCCAGGTTGGAGTTAGACGGAGCCCCTATCCCCCAGGATACCTCCCTCAGAAACTACGACAGGGGGAGGGCAGGCCTTGTTGCCGAGGCTCTGGAGCAGCCTTTTCTTCTCCCGAAGGACATGGACTCATATCGGCGCTTCAACCAATACGAGCTCTTCCATTCCCTCAAGAGAGATATTGCCATGGTGAGTGAACTGATCCTCTTAGTTCAGGTACCCCCTCTCCTTTTTTACTTTATCCCTGTCTTTACTCTACGTTGAAAACTCTTGTCATGCAAGTTACCCAGTAGATATACAATAAGAAAGCCCACCTCGAGGCCCAGGTTGCAGCCCAATCCCAATCAGAGGCCGAAAGATCTCTGGGCAGCCTCAAGGAGAACTACTCTCTGCTCTCTGAGCAGTTAAAGGACATGACCAACCAGAGGAACAGCCTTGACGCTGGGCTAAAGAACACTGAGGCTCAAGCCGAAAACCAGCGCAAAAGGCTATACCTAGCAAAGATCAACCTAGCAACTGAGAGGGAGATGGTGAAGGGTCTCAGGGCCGAACTTCAGAAAGCTAAGGAGAGTGCCCGAGTAGCCGAATAGAATGCTCGGCTGGCAAAGGAGGCAATTGAGACCGAGAGGAAGGCAGCTTACCAGCTGGGGGTTGAAGAGACTGGGAACCAGCTTACAGAGCAGTTTGCCTCAGTTGCTCGAGATTACTGTGATGTAACTTGGCAAAAGGCGCTGGATACCGCTGGAGTCCTTCTTGATTCCGACCTGAGATTACCTGGGAGCATTTATTATGACCTTGAAATCCGAGTGCTCCTAGGGTCTGATACTCCTCCTCCCACTCAGCTTCCTAAGGCTTTGGAGCAACCCATAATCGGCCAACTCCCACCAGCTAAGGAATCTGGTAGGTCCGACGAGCCTGTTGAGGCTCCCCAAGACAAGGGCAAAGCTTTGACGGAGGAGAAGACCCTTCTAGAGTCCAAGGACCAAGCTGCTGATCCTTCGGTCTCTCAGAAGAAGGCCTAGGGACTTAGGGTTTTCTATTTTGTATTTACGACATTTTCTTTTGTTAGGCGAGGATTTTGTAAACTTTTCTTCTTTTTAATTAATGAAACTTTTTTTCTTTTATTTCTTGTGTCTCCGTTACATTCTTCATGACTTGTTATTGTTGCGAATGATTGTTCCTTTTAATTGAGATAACAATATAGCTAAACTCATCCATCATATCATGTAGAAGACGTAAGTAAAAATTGGTACTAAGAAGAACAGCTAGTATAATGCTTACCAACAAGCTACGAACGAGATTAAGTTTAGACACTCAGGAAAATTGTAAGGGAGTGCTAACTAACCCAAATCATGTGGTCCAAGGACTACAGACATGAATGGGTTTAAGTTTAAACACTTAAGAAAATTGTAAGGGAGTGCTGACTAACCCAAATCATCTGGTCCGAGGATTACAGGCATGAATGGTTTAAGTTTAAACACTTAGAAAAATTGTAACGGAGTGCTAACTAACCCAAATCATCTGGTCCGAGGACAACAAGCATGAATGGGTTTGAGTTTAAACACTTAGGAAAATTGTAACGGAGTGCTAACTAACCCAAATCATCTGGTCCGAAGACTGCAGGCATGAAATGGTTTCAGTTTAAACACTTAGGGAAATTGTAACGGAGTGCTAACTAACCCAAATCATCTGGTCCGAGGACTACAGGCATAAATGGGTTTAAGTTTAAACACTTAGGAAAAATGTAAGGGAGTGATAACTAACCAAAATCATCTGGTCCAAGGACTATAGGCATGAATGGGTTTAAGTTTAAACACTTAGAAAAAATGTAAGGGAGTGCTAACTAACCCAAATCATCTGGTTCGAGGACTACAGACATGAATGGGTTTAAGTTTAAACACTTAGGAAAATTGTAACGGATTGCTAACTAACCCAAATCATCTGGTTCGAGAACTACAGGCATGAATTGTTTTAAGTTTAAACACTTAGGAAAATTGTAACGGAGTACTAACTAACCCAAATCATACGATCCGATGACTACAGGCATAAATGGGTTTAAGTTTAAATACTTAGGAAAATTGTAAGGGAGTGCTAACTAACCCAAATCATGTGGTTCGAGGACTTCAAGCATGAATGGGTTTAAGTTTAAATACTTAGGAAAATTGTAACGGAGTGCTAACTAACCCAAATCATCTGGTCCGAGGACTACAGGCATGAATGGGTTTAAGTTCAAGCACTTAGGAAAATGCGGTTCAAATGACGAGTCGGCATGTTGTTTAACGGAAAAGCCAGATTAATAATAATATCTTTTGAGGTTGTTTACATTCCAAGGGTGAGGTATCACATGGCTATCTAGATCTTCCAGGAAATATGCCCCTATGCCAGCCCTTGAAGTAATACGATATGGCCCCCCCTAATTAGGCTTTAATTTTTCTCAAGGTGGGTTCTTTGCAGTGCCAACAACTTTTTTCAGTACTAGATTACCAGGTTCCAAAGACCTTGGCTTTACGTTGGCGTCGTAGCCCTGCCTGAGCTTCTGTTGATAATGTGCCAGGCGAACCATCATATTCTCCCTTTTTTCCTCAACTAGGTCCAAACTCTTCTCAAGCTGTTCATTGTTGTCGGTCAGATTGAACAAAGTGGTTCTCAAAGTTGGGAATCCATTCTCCAAAGGTATTACAACTTCAGTCCCATAGGTCATTGAAAAAGGGGTTTCCTCGGTAAATCTGCGAGGCGTAGTTTTGTAGGCCTAAAGTACATGCAACAATTCCTCTACCCATTTGCCCTTTGCGTCGTCCAATCTCTTCTTCAAATCGTTTACAATGACCTTATTGATGGCTTCTGCCTGGCCGTTACCCTAGGGATAAGCTGTGGTGGAATACCTCCTCGTGATTTCTAATTTGCTGCAATAACTCCTAAACGCCTTGCTGTCGAACTGCAGACCATTGTCCGAGATGAAAGTATGAGGGACTCCGAAACGAGTGACGATGTTTTCCCACACGAACTTTTGTATGTCTACATCTCGGATATTGGCAAGAACTTCTGCTTCGACCCATTTGGTGAAGTAGTCAGTGCCAACTAGCAAGTATTTCTTGTTTCCCGCGGCCTTGGGGAATGGCCCTACGATATCCAAGCCACATTAAGCGAACGGCCACGAGCTGGATAGTGGGTTAAGGGTCCCACCTGGCTGGTGTATATTCGGCGCAAATCGTTGACATTGATCGCATTTCTTCATGTATTCTTGGGCTTCGTTTTGCATGTTTGGCCACCAATAACCTTGCGTAATGGCTCGATGGGCCAAAGATCTACCCCCAGTGTGACTCCCACAAATCCCTTCATCCAGCTCATCCAGTAGCAATTCAGCGGCTTCAGGATGGACACATAGTAGGTATGGTCCTGTATAGGATCGTTTGTACAGTCTCTGGTCCTCAGATAGCCAGAACTTGGTTGCTTTTCTTCAGACTTTATCAGCCTCCCTTTTTTCCTTGGGCAAAACATCGTGCCGCAAGAATTTAATGATAGGATCCATCCAACTAGGCTCGGCCCTGATCTGGTGAACCTGCACTGCCTCTGTCCTCACCTCTGTAGGCTCCTACAGGTCCTCGACGAGGATGATTCTTGGCAGACTTTGCGCGGAGGAGGTGGCAAGTATGGCCAGAGAATCGGCATGTGCATTACCACTTCTGAGGATGTGCAGTAAATTGAAGAAGTTAAATCCCGATCGCAAGCGCTTAACTCGGCTCAGGTATCGTTGCATTCTCTCATCTTTCGCTTCGAATTCTCCTTGCACTTGACCTACAACCAGTCCCGAGTCCGAGAACACTTCCAATGATTTTCCTCCCATTCTCTGAACCATGGCCATTCCTGTCAAAAGGGCTTCGTATTCGGCTTCTTTGTTCGTGGCAGTGAAGTTCAGTCTTAACGATTTTTCAATAACTATCTTCTTCGGAGATACTAACACTAGTCCTATGCCAGAACCCTTTTGATTTGCTACGCCATCCACATACATTTCCCAATGAGAGGGACTTTATTTAAAGATCATGTCAACCGATTTTCCATCCATGTCCGATGTTGGTATCGCTTCCTCTAAATGAGGTTCCGTGAACTCGGCTACTAAATCCGTAAGGATTTGGCCTTTGACTGACGTGCGGAGCATGTACTTAATGTCGAAAGCCCCTAAAATGGTACCCCACTTAGCAATCTGCCCGGAGTAGTCAGCGCTTCGGAGTATAGCCTTGAGCAAGAGTTGAGTGAGGACGATGACCGTATGGGCCTGAAAATAGTGGGGTAGTTTTCGTGTACCCAGCACTACTGTTAGGATGGCCTTTTCCAGTGGAAGGTAATGGGTCTCGTCTTCATGCAGTGATTTACTTACGTAATAGACTGGTTTTTGTATGCCGCAGTCTGCTCGGATCAATACCATGCTCACAGCACAGGGAGCCATCGCAATGTAAGCAAACAAGACTTCGTTCGGCTCAGGGCTGGACATAATTGGTGGCCAAGCTAGATAGTCCTTGAGTTACTGAAAAGCGACAGCACATTCTTCAGTCCATTCGAATCTCTTCCATTTGTTAAGCAAAGAGAATAATGGCCGACACCTGTCTACTGATCGGGAGATAAATCGATTCAAGGCAGCAGTCATTCCAGTTAGTTTTTGGACTTCTTTGGGATTCTGAGGAGCTCGCAAGTTGTTGATTGCTTTTATCTAGTCAGGGTTAACCTCAATACCCCTATGGGTCACCATGAATCCCAAAAACTTGCCAGACCCTACGCTAAATGAGCACTTGGAAGCGTTTAAGTGCAGCTTGTATTCCCTGAGGACTTCGAAGGTACTTTCAAGGTCCTTTATATGCTCAGCAATAATCTTGCTTTTCACTACCATGTCGTCAATGTAAATCTCGATGTTTCTACCGAGCTGTGGCTTAAACATTGTCGTCATCATCCTCTGATAGGTGGATCCCGTGTTTTTTAGGCCAAATGACATTACCTTATAGTGGTAGTTACCAATAGGAGTGATGAAAGCGGTCTTTTCCTAGTCGTCTAGGGCCAAGGGTATCTGGTGGTAGCCTTGGAAGGCATCTAGGAAGCTCATCCGAGGATGGCCGACAGTGGCATCCACTAGCTGATCGATGTTTGGCATTAGGAATGGATCCTTAGGGCAAGCCTTGTTTAAATCGGTGAAGTCCACGCACACTCGCCATTTTCCATTCTTTTTTTTTCACTACCACTGTATTCGCCAGCTACTCAGGGTAGAAAACTTCCTTAATAGCTCCAGCTTGTTCAAGCTTTGCTACTTCTTCCCTTACTGCCTCAGCGTGTTCCTTGGATGGGCACCGAAGAGACTGCTTCTTAGGGGTTACTAATGGGTTGACTCTCAGATGATGACAAATGAATTCCGGGTCGACCCTTGAGGCTTCATAAGCGTCCCAAGCAAATACGTCAAGGTTTTTCTTGAGTAATTCTACTAACTCTTCCCTTTCCGAAAGAGGTAACTCAGATCCGACTTGAAAGAATTTTTCTGGATTGTCTCCAATGGTGACTTTTGTCAGATCCTTGCACCTAGCTCCTTCTTCTGGATTCTCGGTAGGTAATTCCCGAGACTTTAATTGCTATAAACCCTTCTCGGCCCTAGGCAGTTGCTCAGTTTCTGGTTCATGTTGAATGGCGGCCATTAAGCATCGATGGGCTATGGATTGATCCCCTCGGATTTCATAAACTTGTCCTTCGGACGGGTATTTGACCTTCTGATGCAGAGTAGAAGAGACAGCCCCAGTGCATGAAGCCAAGGTCTAGCTACAATCACCGTATACGGTGAATACACATTCACAACAATGAAATCCACCTCCACCACTTTAGAACCAGTCTGCACAAGAAGGCGTATCTGGCCTTTCGGGGTGACAACTCTTCCCTCGAAACTCACAAGGGAAGAGTCGTACAGCGTTAAGTCCCAAGGTTTTAAACCCAGCCCCTTGTAAAGATCGGGGTACATTATCTCCACGGCACTGCCCTGGTCCACCATTACCCTCCTAACGTCGTATCCACCAATTCTGAGGTTAATTACTAAGGCGTCGTCATGGGGTTGGATGGTCCCCATCTTATCTTCATCCGAGAACTCTATGACCAATTGTGCTACCACCTTAGCTTTCTTCGGGTTTTGGCAGGCATCAGTTGTGAACGAACGGGCAACTGACATCACCTTTGAGGGCAAGGATCTTGTTCTTCCTAGTGCGACCAAGACAACATTGATGGTTCCTAATGGAGGCTTGGATGGATCGTTTTTTCAAGATTCTGTGCTCGTCTGACTTTCTTGGCCACTAGAATGGTGCAGAAGGTGTTTCAATCTACTGTCCAGGACTAGTTGGTCTAGGTGGTCCCACAGGCTTCTGCAATCCTCCGTGGTATGCCCGTGGTCCTGATGATATTAGCAGAAGAGATTATGATTGCGCCTTTCGGGGTTTCCCACCATCTTATTCGGCTATCGGAAGAATGATTCGCCCTTAATCTTTTCCAGAACTTGGTGTACTGGCTCTTTGAATACAGTGTTGACTGTTTGAGGGTTCGTTGCTCCAGTCGCAGAAAAATCCCTCTGTGGTTTACTGCCGCTGAGCCGATCCGACTTGAAGTCCCTTCTTTCTTGGGGGATAACCTTTTCCTTGCCCTTCCCCTGTTGCTGATCTTCTTCGACCCTTTTATACTTTTCAATACGGTCCATCAGCTGATGCATGCTAGTGACTGGCTTGCCAGACAAAGATGTCCTCAAGCTGTGGTCAGTAGGGAGGCCGAGCTTGAACGTGTTGAGGGCCATCACATCAAAGTTGCCCTCCATATCATTAAACATCTCCCAGTAACTGTCCGAATACGCCTTCAGAGTCTCGCCCTCTTGCATGCTCAAGGATAGCAGGGAGGACAAGGGCCCGGACACTCTTCGGCAGGTGACAAAACGTGAACCAAAGGCTTGAGTGAGTTCTTTGAAAGAGCTGATGGAGTCTTCCTTTATGCTGTCAAACCACCTCATCGCAACCGGCCTGAGGCTGGAGGGGAAGACCTTGCACATCAAAGCTTCATTCCTGGAGTAGACTGCCATCTGCTGATTTAAATGACTGACATGTTCTATTGGGTCCGTTTTACCGTTGTAGATGGTGAACGCAGGTTGGTTAAAACGCCGGGGGAGTCTTGCTTCCTCAATCCTGCGTGTGAAGGACAATCTAGAGATTTGGTTCAAGGCCTTGCTCATGGCGTCGTTCCCTATATCTCCACGTGGTGGGCTCGGAGGTTGCTTCTCACGACGACGCTCCTCCTGGTAGGAAAAGGACTCACTGACTGGCGTTCGTGATTTTTGTTGGTAAGTGGGATCCTGTTGGTCATCAGACTCCTCATCGTAGTGTGAAGGAACCTGTTTCCATTTCGCGTGACGCAACTCTCTTTTTAACTTTTCTACCTCTAACTACAAATCCCGGTTCTTCTGTGCATGGGATATGTAACTCCCATCACGTGAATGGCTTTGCCCAGTGTGCACGGTGTGTGCATTGCCCTCGCGATCCTGTCTCTGCTCCAAATTAAGGAAAGGGTTCGCATGCTGGGATGCCCTTGACTCTGCCTGTTGTTGGCCTCATTTAGTCATCCTTCGCTGTTGTTCTCACCCCTGCACGAACTCTTCCCACAGACGGCACCAATTGTAGGGTCTGATTTGGCAGCCCAGGCCCACGAGGGATGGGTTGCGAGCCCATTGAACCCAAGACAATGAATTTGTAAAGAGTGGGCGAAAGAGCTGGGCTAGGTGTGAATCAAACAGAGGTAAATTATAGCGTTGGAAGAGTCATTGACACAAGATTATATTCATCTTCTTTTACAAATGTCTGTCTGAAGAGGCATATTATTGGAATGTGAGGTGGTTACAATTCTTGGAACTACAATGAAATTGTCTAATTCCTCTCTCTCCCTCTCACCCCCATTATCAGAGACCTCTCTTGCTTATATAGCACCCTTTTCTATCATCTCCATCGTCCATTTGTTCTTCATCTAAGCATCCACTTGAGTGCATGTCCCATCAGGTACTCTTTTTGTCCCTCCGTGAGTGGTAGTAGCTAAGATTACACTGTTCAAGGGTCTTCTCCACATTAATGCGGCCAGAAAAGTAGCCGCAGTGCATTTAATGCGGTGATGACAGCTTTTTCTTAAGATATTTTCTTGTCCTAATCATCCCCAGATACACTCAGAGCTTATCTTTGTCGTTGGGATTGCCTGAGAGTCCATTCGGACCTTCTATTCGCTAGCTGGGTCAAGACTATTTATGTCCAAGGAATGTAATCTCTTCGGACAAAATGTGATCTCTTCGGACGTTACTCTTCCTTTACTTCTGAGTTGGCTACGTTTAGATGAATTCTACCCCGACCCACTATTACTCTTCGGACGTACAGTGTTCCTCAAGACAGGGCCCACAACCCAATAAGTATGTCTGGGCTTTCATCCTCCACAGTTTTCAATAATAAGTTTTTAGTTTTAAATAAATAAATAAATAATTTAGTGAAATTTATAAAAAATATATATATATTAGTACAATGAAAATAGCCAAATACCATGTTTTTAGAAATTTTATATCAATTTAGCACTTTTTTAATACTTGAGTTTCGTGAAATCGAGTTTTGAACAGTACTCGAGTTCCTAATGAGTTTACCAGTGTGGCAGTGACTGAGTTGGAATTTTGCACATTAAAAAATGTCATCTAGAACTCGATGGTCATAAGCTCGATTTCTTTGTTGATTAAACTCGAGTTTTTAGGACTCAAGGATTGTGTTATTTTACATACACAGTACTCGAGCCCCGTAAATGCGAGTTTGGCTCGAGCACTTAGTCCACCATACTCGAGTTCATTGAACACGAGTACGGCTCGGTTACTTCATCTTACTCAAGTTCATAGAACACGAGTACAGATCGAGTATCTTGTTATATTTAGTGCACAGTACTCGATTTCTAGGAACTCGAGTACCTTCTTAATGTAACTTCTGCATCTTTTCCTCTAAAATGTAGTTGATGCAAAAATCAATTTTTCGCAAAACATCTTGCGCCCACAAGCTTACAATAGTCCCTTGTGGTCTAACCCTCAACTAGACATCATGTGGGAAGCTAATCTGATTTGGAACTTTTGATCTACTCACTCTTCTGAAAATTTTTAAGCAGTTATAGACCATGTTCTTACTAGTAATCATAATCACAAGTTATTTGCAACATGGGTTTGGTCCGTTTGGAATCACAGAAACCAAGCTCGATCCAATCAAACTTGCTTCCCCATTCTTCAACTTGCTCAACTAGACAAGACTTGATGTGCTAAGTTCTTGGAGTTAAAACTTGTGAAGATGAATCTTCAGTCCAATGCTAAAGTTCTTTAGATTCCACCTCCACAAATATTTTCAAGATTAACTTTGATGGAGCGGTGTTTAAAGATACAAATAGGATCGGGATTACATAGTTATCTAGGATTCAAGTGGGCTTATTATTGCATTCATGGCTCAACAAATTCCTCAACTTCTATCTACTGCTGATGCAACAAGAGCCTTTGAATTTGCTTTGGAAATTGGTATTAATCAAGATGTATCAGAAGGTAATTCTGAGATGGTCATACACGCACTTGTAGATGAAGCTCTATACTAGGCATTTTTGGGAACCTTATAGAGGATGCTAGAAATTTTTTTTTTCCAGATTCCTTTAGATGGTTAAGTTTCTCTCATACTTAAAGAGAGGGCAATTGATTAGCTCATAATCTGGCCAAACATTCTATAAGTTTCCCTCCTACTCCTTCATGTTTTTCAAGCTAATATAGTCGAGTTACCTTGAATAAAAGCTTATTGTACCACTGCACACCCTTGATGCGATGGACACTCCACAAACATAAGTGTTTGTGGGTGTGGGGGATAAGGGCCAAGGTTCAAATCTCCAAGAGGGAGTTTCACACACATATACACTTAGATTAGGATAGAGGAGAATTCTATCATATATCAAAAAAAAAAAAAAACTTGTTGTCTTTCTTCTTAAAAAAAATCATTAATTATCTAGTGCATCACAAATGTTAGTGACTAGTATAAACAGTATTTAATGGTGTTTTAAATGTTTAATTAATTTTCTTTCTTATTGATTTGACTATCAAATCTAATGGGTAGTAAATAGCCTATAATAAGAACGAACAGTTTAATCATGGTAACTTATTGTAATATATTCAGTAACCTATTAAAGAAATTTAAAAGTAATTGTTGATAACATCTTTTATGGCAAGAGTTCTTTTTTTTTTTTTTAAGATTTCAGTTTTGATATAAGAGAGGAAAAAAAGTTTTATTTTTTATTTATTAGGGGAAAAAAAATGAGTCAAGTTGGGTAATACCCTACCCAATATAGAAAATTAGGGTAAACAAGGATACCCACACTTAATACCCAAATATCTTGACAAGTTGGGCTAGGTTAGGTACCCACTATCTAATGGGTTTGGCCATCCATAACCGTATTATATATGCTAAAATGCAAAAGCCACCTTTTAAATTTTATCAAAATTCATTTCAGTTCTCTAACTTTACTTTCAATTAATCTAATTCTCTAAATTTATAAGTTTATTCAATTAAGGTTTCTCCATCAACTTTTGTTAAATATTGTAATCAATAGCCCAAATTATAAATTTTTTTTCTTCAAAAAATTTTAATTAAAAGAATCCAATTAATGATTCAAAACAAAAAGAGCTTAATTGAACATAAACTTTGAAACTTAGATAACTAAAATAAACGAAAACAAAATTAAAAAACTGAAATGAATTTTGATAAAACTTAGATAATAAATTTTACATTTTAACCTTTTTATTTATTTTCTGCAATAAAAAAACTTGCGCTACTTAAATCCTTCTATACCAAACGTATTAAAATAAAGAAAGAGATAAATTATTCTTAAAATATTCGTCTCAATCCTATTCGTTGACTTTCCTCACTCTGAAAAGTATTGAAGGGTATGGCGGGTGCGGCGATCGCGTGTGGATGATGGATCAGTAAAATAAAGCCCTTTCGATTTTTTGGGATTGTTTTATATTATATTGTTATGGGATCTTTATCCAGGATAGGATTTAATCCAATTATCCGATTTTGTGTGAATGGATTTTAGCTGGAAGTGGGACCGTGCACATGCCTGCTGTTGCGGATATCATCATATTTGCAAAGGATTCGGAATTATTATTATTATTATTATAATTATATTACTGGGGAGATCAGAGCAAGATTCAGGATTTTTTTTTGTTATGATAAAAATAAGCATTTGATAAATTGGACTTTGTAACTGAAAATTATAAACTAATGTTTCAGATAAGAAGAGGCCATATAGAGTATCATATATTTTTGATACACAGAGATATTCTATTTCTAGGTGAGACTTCGTGCGAGAGCTGGACTTTGAGACCTTATCTACTGAAATTTCTCTACCAACATAAATATAATTAAGAACTAGGAACCACCCTCATCCAAAAAAAAAAAAGAACTAGGAACCACCGCCCAGCTTGGCGTGTTGGCATCCGGTTCTATTGGGACCTGTAGCTCGGGGTTCAATCCCCGCAATTACCTAGCACGCGCACAAAAAAAAAAAAAAAAAAAAAAAAACCTAGGACTTCTTGCATGCATGAGTGCGGGAGTTGCTGCATACATGAGCAAGTGGCAACAACTCAAGGTGACACTTGTACTAAGGTCATGTGCAATGTACATGAGCGGTTTTAAAAGTTGCAGCCTTTTTTTTTTTTTTCTCTCTCTCAAATGTCAAACATGCAAATCAAATGCAACTCTCTTTCTCTCTCTTCAAGACCATCACTCTCTCTCCCTCCCTCTTTCGTTCCTTTCTTCAAAAACCACAACCACCTAATCCCATAAATAAAATAAAAAACTCTTGCTGCTAATCCCACCTAAACCTAAAATCCAACATGCAACAACGAATCCACCAAAAATGCATACTTTAGCTTTGATCTAGGCAAATTGTTTGGGTATGGAAGTTTAGATTTAGTGCTAAATCATTTGGGTTATAGGGATTTGGCTTTTCTTGGGGACTTGGCTTCGATCTATGCAAATCGTTTGGGTATGGAGGTTTAGATTTCGTGCTAAATCAATTGGGTTATGGGGATTTGGCTTTTCCTTTGGAATTTGGGATTCTTGCTATTTGGATGCCAAGAAAAAACTCAAATATGAAATGCTATTTTTTAATTTATATTTTCTTTGGTGATATTGAAATTTTATGTATTTTTTGATGAATAAAACTAATTCAAAGCTTCTTGAGATAGAGACATATTCATCTTTGGTTAGTTTTAATGCGCGAGATGGGGATTTTTTTTTTTTTTTTTTTTTTGCGTGAGATAGTAGAGAGAGAGAGAGAGAAGGGATGAATGAAGGAGATGAACGAGAGAGAGGGATCTAACGGGTTAAGAGCAACTACATCAGTTCATGCATTATACACACTCATTTTTACACTAAAACCCTATTTTTTCTATTTTACACATCTACTTTTACAAAACACCCACATTAGTTTATCTATTCTACCACCTCTTTTAATTAAATAATCAATTATATCAATTTTATTATTATTTCTCTCAACTACCACTTTACATATGCACGCTCTCTCTCTTTCTCTACTCATTTTTTCTTATTTCTTTCTCTCTCTCTCCATACCCATCACTCTACCCATCTCCCTACCCACACATCGACTCTCCCTTACAGCTCCGATCTCACCTAGCTCCGATCCACACATCAACTCTCCCTCACCTAGCTCCGATCCACACATCAGCTCTCCCACACAGCTCCGATCTCACCTAGCTCCGATCCACACATCAACTCTCCCTCACAGCTCTGATCCACACATCAACTTTCCCTCACAGCTCCGATCTCACCTAGCCTTGATCCACAAACACCGATTAGGCTCCGATCAGGCAAGACCCATACCCACGAGCTCAAGCGAAACCCACGAGCTCCGATCCCAAGCATCGACCAGACCTCCCTAGCTTCGATCCACAGGCACTGATCAAATCCGAGATCTCCCTAGCTCCGATCAAGCAAGACCCATACCCGCGAGCTCCGATCAAGCGAGACCCACGAGCTCCGATCCACAAGCATCGACTAGATCTCTACAAGCAAGACCCACAAGCTCTAATCGTTCCAGTCAAGCTCCAATTAGGCTCCGATCTGTCTCTTTGTTGTTTGTCCGTGGGGGTTTGTTTGTGTGTGGGTGTGTTTGTGTATCTCTTGTGTTTTTTTTTTTTTTAGCAAGTGAATCTCTGTTGATTTGTCTGTGTGGATATGTTTGTGTGTGGGTGTGTTTGTGTTTATGTTTGTGTGGATTTGAGGAAAAAGAAGAAGATGAGGAGAGGAGAAGCTACTGAGTTTGTTGAGCACGAAGAAGAGAGAGATAAAAAGGAGTGAACGGAAATTAATAAAATAATCTTTACACGAGCTACAGTAACTGTGTAAAATTACACAGTTATTGTAGCTCATGTAAAACTACACGGTTAGATATACACATTTTTACACATTTTTAGAAGCACTGATGTAGTGCATTTTTCAGGCAAAATGTGTAAAAATTGGATCTTTTTCTATTTTACATGATTTTGCATCCATTGATGTGGATGCTCTAAGAAGTAAGAACTGAAGAAAGAGAGAGTGATTTTGGATTTTGAGTTTCAGAGAGAGAGAAAGGGTGTGAACTGTGTGCTACTATAAATGTTAACGAAGAAAGTTAACTAAAAAATCTAGTTAGTTTAAGCAATGTTGTTTGTAGCTTTTTAAAATACGCGTAGGTAAAAAAATGTATGAAAATATGTGTAATACTGTTTAAAATATGAAAATGTGATTTGAGATTGATGACCAAACAGGCCCTAAATTTTCAAATTTTGATGCACTGTCCAACTATATTTGGTGAAATGAGCAAAGTGGTTATCTTTCACATGAAATTTGACATGTAACTTCCCAAAAAAAAAAAAAAAAAGTAACCCTATTTTAAAATTTTTTTGGTTATGTTCTAAAAAAAAAATTGTTTTGGTTATTTAAATACACAAATCAATGAGTCCCACTAAATGTTATTTTGTTTTGTAAATTGTTTCAAAAAATTGTTTTTAGAAAATTGTTCTCAAAATTACGGTACAAATTAGTTTTCAAAACTTTATATCTATTTTCTCAACTTAGATTCACCATTCAATAATATAATAATTTACCCTTCTCAAAAAGAAAAAGAAAAGAAAAAAACTAATACAATAATTTTAGGGTAAATTACAGTAACCTACCTTGAAGCTTGGGGTAATACCAAACACATCCAAAAATTTTAAAATATGACCAATTTGATCCTTAAATAGAGACGGCATGTAATGCCATTTATTAATTATCTCCCAAACATTTTTTTAATTCATTTGTATTCTTCATTTTCTCTCTTCTTCACCCATAACATAAACACATCTCTCGCTCACTCTCAAGCCTAAACCAATATCCAAAGGATATACACAACCATATAGTTAAGAAACATTCAAAAAAAAAATTCTCATTAAATTAATATCTATTTTCCAAAACCATACACATTCTCATTTGGGTTTTTTATTTTTATTTTTTTATAGAACATTAAAAAAAAAAATCTCACTACATCAATAATCAAATCAAGCTCAACCCATTTAGATCCAGTATCACACAAGACAATCAAACATAGTTCAACTAAACCAAACAACCATCCACCATCAAACCTCAAACATACCCAAATCGAAAATATTTCAAAACAAAAACTAGACACACAACAAAGACCAACCCAGCAACCACCATCCACCATAACATCACTTATCACTACCCACTCATCCTCCTCAAATCCAAATAGTTCCAACTATCCAACATCATATGATTCATAGCCCAAACCCAAATTAACAATTTAAAAAAAAAAAAAAAAAAAACCTATACCCAAGACGGTGAGCTCCACTAGATTGTGATTTTACAACCGCTGGTCACCACTCATCACGAATCAGGGTTGCAGCCCACCATCCTCCTTGATGGTGACCAAACCACCCAGCTTTAAACGATAGCGTATGGCATTAGATTTGTGGGTATATTGGTTCTAAAACCATTTAGGTGGCAAAGTTTGTTGGGCCTTTGTTGAGTTTGAAACCTTATGGCTTGGCTTGAGAGAGAGAGAGAGAGAGAGAGAGTTTTTCTAGCGTGAAGAAGAAAGAGCAAAGAGACAGAGCAAAAGAAAGGGAAAACTTAAAAATGAAATAAATGATTTAATAAACAGTGCACAAATTGTGTTAGTGTTTAAGGACCAAATTGGTCATTTTTTAAAACCTTTGGATGTATTTGGTATCATCCCATATCTCAAGGTAGGTTACTATTGTAAGGACCAAAAAGTTTGTAGTCCAAGGCCACTTAGAGTAATGGGTTGTATCCTTCAAACTTGGCCTAAATCAACAAAATTTGTAAGAGGTGGGAAAGAACAACAACAATAAGCTTTGCCCGAGGACAACTATAAGGAAGAATCAGGTTTGTATTAAAAAATAAATGAGTATCAAGTTTTACACAAAGGCTCCTGAGGAGGCAGAATTCATATAGAAAGTGATATTGTTCCCTTTCATCTCCAATGCCATTCTCTCTATTTCTTTTTCTCCTTTTTTCTTTGATCCTCTTTTTCCAATGACCCCTCCTCTCATTATATACCTCTACCTCCATCACATCCTCACCATTCATTCCTAATTGGATCACTGTTTAGGTCATTTCCTCATCAATACGACTGATAAAATTGTTGTTCATCATTTAATGCAGATGCAACAGGCTACGCCAAGCTAGAAGTTTCCCTACTACCCACTAGCTTCCACCATCTTTAGATCCTAGATCCCACTTAGAACGTCACAGAGTACCGTGACTCGTTCATCTCTTCCTCGAGCGGTTTCCCCCCTTAAACCCATGGCTTGCAGCAGTACCACGTCAATGCTGCGATCTCTCAACGTCATCCTTGGTCCTCAGGCCAAATGTTGCGACCTTTCAGCTTCCTCCTCGGTCCTCGGGCACCCACAACTTTAATTTACCCATAATTTTATTTTCTCATTTTTCTCACAGTTCTCAATCGTTACTCTCTCTCTCTCTCTCTCTCTCTCTCTCTGAGTGATGGTTGACAATGTTAATATCGTATTTTGTTTACCCTCGTTTTGGAAGCCGAAAATCCCAGTTTGGCCTTTAAAAATGGAAAAGATTTCTTTGCAAACCATTTAAACTCTACCGATATTGTTTTATTGGATGTGCATTTTGAAAATATAACAATTAAATTGCATGTTCTTATTATATCCTCTATACTTATAAAATTTTAAGAAGATAACTATATTATCTATTAAATATTTAAATTTCAAGTTTTTGTAATCTAAAATTATGCATAAAATATAATTTTATAGATTGAATAGTAAATAACACCTGATTTGAACAAAATTTGACATACATATTAAGAACATAAATTACATTAAATCAAATGGTTAGATTTTCAAAGTTTGTATCCAATAAAAGGATACATAAGGGGTTTGAAGAGTTTCTCTCTAAACTAGTTTAGAGATAACTATCCTTTAAAAAGTTTTCAAATTATAATTTTGACCTTGGGATCAAGAGAATGTCAAAAATAATTTAATTTATCTCAATCGAACATCAATTTAACCTTATTATTTTCGTGTGTATTCTAATAAGTATCTGTTTACTCAAAAAAAAAAATCAAATTAACCAATTTCATGAGTGCAGTTTTAAAATGACCAAAATGCCAATTGTTGACCCACAATCAACAACTTCAAAAATTCACCCAATGGCTAAATTTCATTATTTCACATCAAAAATTATATTTCTAAACATTTGTCAAAAGTTTAACTTAGTTTGTCCATGATCAACTCGGGTTTGGCTTTTATTTGACCAAAACTTTGACCATTCAATAAGGATTAATTTAACCTCATGTTGTAGAAAATTGAATTCCCTTCAAAATGATAGCTCACGAACCAAATTGGATCTAAAATTAACAAGATATCGCAATAACAATGATGACTTATGCCAACAATCCAAAACACCATTGCAGAACCAAATAAATAGACATTCTATTTTACTACACTTGTAATGTTATTACACAAGAAAAGTTGATCATCCAACATATCTCCACTAGCAGGATGGTAGTTGATCCACTTACTAAGGTCACTACTAAATATGTGTTTTAGAGTCATCGTAGGAGTCTGGAATTTTGTTGGATTTGATATGTTCTTTTTGATACCTTCTAGACATTGTGACTATTCATATTGATGGCGTAATAAATACACCAAGTCCAAAATCGTCCATGATGGTCATACAGGGCAAGGATAGGAAAATGAGTTGTATTAAACGCTCGTCCGTGACCAGCTCATCCATCTAAAATGATGGTTGGATGATCTCCGTACATTCCGGGTGTATTTTTCTATATAGGTCTTGGACGAGCTCCGCGTTCCTATTTTGTAGCACAAGTAAAAATTGAGGTTCATAGCTACAAAACTGCTCTCAATGACGGTTATGGAAAATAAGGTCAAACAATAATAACTTCCATGGCAGTTATGGGAGTTAACTCCGAACCTTTCGACCTCCTCTATAATAGGGGAAGTTATTAAACAATTAACCATTTCAGATGCTATATAAGCCTTCCTCTACGCCAAAATAAGTTAAGTCTTTCAAACACTTCCAAAGATATTGGAATTCCAGAATTTGAGAGAAAATACTAACTTTACCATCGGAGGATTCATGGCCGGTCCTCCTCAGTCACCTTTAATTGTGTGCTCTTCTCTTTCAGGTTTTCTAAGTGATTCTCTTGTCATTGAAGCCTGAAGCATTCAGTCTACTAATTTCACATCATATCATTAGTTTGTGCCGTCTGTGGGGAAGAGATTATTCTTGAGTTTCACGATTTCTTTCTCCGACAAAAGTTTGTATGGTTCAGACAAAATCAGGGGCTACAAGCCTAGGCCATCAAGAGAGTAGGGATGCTTATAGTAATCCCCACCATGATCGTCAGTCAGCGCCTATCATGCAACCATCATCTGTTCAACACGTGTAGTCCATGGCAGTCGCCATGGCAGAGTTAACCGTCAAAACCAAGAGTTAACTAGTGAGATTAATCTAAGGAGGCAACGGCAAGAAGGGTATGCTGAAGGACAAGCCTAGAGTCAAGAAAATAGAGGAAATATTAAGCTCGAAAGCCAGTTGAGGGGCACCACTTCGCGAAGGGTGCCACACTTGGAGAGGGAGATGGACCAGATGAGAAAGATTATGGACAAGATGAGGGAGAACATGAGAAGGGCGAATCCTGTAAAGGATTTAGTGCATCGAACAGACTCCTATTTCATGATTTCCATCAATGGTCATCCTTTGCCTCTGAAGTTCAAGATGTCTTCTTTGGATTCGTATGATGGAATGCGTGACCCTTTTAATCATGTTGCTACTTTCAAGACCACAATGCACCTTCAAGGGATTCTAAACGAGATTATATATAGAGCCTTCCCTGCACCCTTAAAGGACCAGTGTGAGTGTGGTTCAATAAGATACCTTTGAATACAGTGACTTTATTCAAAGAGTTGAGTAAGTTGTTTGTCAATAATTTCATCGGAGGACAAAGGCACAAGCGCTCCTCATCCAGCCTGTTGACTATTGAACAAGGAGAGAAAAATAGTTTGCAATCCTTCATTACTCGTTTCAACAGAAAAGTTTTGACAATAGACGAGATGGACGATAAGTTGTTATTGGTAGCCTTTCATAATGGAGTTAACTCTGACTTATTCATCCAAAAGCTTTATGAGAAAGAGCCTCAAACCATGACTAAATTCGTCCACTCGACCCAAAATTTTATGAATGCAGAAGACACTATTATAGCTAAGAAAAGGAAGAGAGCTAAGAGAATGGAAGCAAACCCCACACGCTACTCTAAACAAAGTTCTTGTCTAAAAAAGGGACGAACAGAAGATAAAAATGACTGAGATAACAAAAAGGCAAGCCCTTCAGCACGGAGTCAACAATACATGCCACTGAACTTGCCACTTGAGCAAGTTCTCATGCAAATCAAGGATGATCCTTCCTTGAATTGGCCGGAGAAAATGAAGGGAGATCCCAACAAGTGCAATAGGAACAAGTATTGCCACTTCCATAGATACCATGAGCATGATATAGACGAGTATTTCGATTTGAAGCAACGTATTGAAAATCTCATTAGATAGGAAAAATTGAGAAATTTCCTTGGACGAGATACTAAGAATGAGAAGTTGAAAGGGAAAGTAGAAGAGTCATCACAACATCCACTAGGAGAAATAAGAGTTATCATAGGAGGAGGTTCAATGGGGTAATCATCCAAGTCAAGGAAAACAATCCTGAAGGTAGTGTAGAATGTTCAACTCTCTGGACGATCACTAAGGACAAGGAACATAAACGAACAAGCCATCACATTCAAGGATAAGGATGCTGAAAGAGTTCACCACCCTCATGACAATGCCATCATTATCACTTTACTTATTGCTGACTATACAACCAGGAGGGTGTTAGTGGACAATGGAAGTTCTACAAACATTTTGTATTATCCTGCTTTTCAGCAAATGAGGCTTAGATAAGATCAATTTCGTCTAATGAATTCACCCTTGGTAGGTTTCGGAGGAATGAAAGTACAACTTGTATGCACTGTTACATTACTTATGGTGGTAGGGGCATACCCACAGCAGGTAACTAAGGACGTGAATTTTCTTGTGGTAGATTGTCCATCCTCCTATAATGCCATAATCGGAAGACCAGCTTGAAATAATTGGAAGGCAGTCACATCTACTTACCACCTGTCAGTCAAGTTCCCTAAAGAGTATGGGGTAAAACAAGTGCAGGGAGATCAACTAGCTGTAAGAGAATGTTACTTAGCCATGTTGGCCATGGACAAATAGGTTCAAACAATGAACATTGAGGAAATGAAAGTTGTGGCAGAGCCCACTGAAGAGCACACATTCCCTTAGACGAGAATAACCCTGAAAGGTATACCAGGGTTGGAACGGATTTGGAAAAGAAGACGAAGCAGGATCTCGTCCAGTTCTTGAAGAAAAGTATCGATGTGTTTGCTTGGAGTCATGAGAATATGCCGGGTATAGACCCCGGTGTCATTACCCACTGTCTAAATGTATATTCTTCCTCTAAGCCTGTATGACAGAAGAAAAGAGTGTTTGCTCATGAGAGAGACAATGCCATTAAAGAAGAGGTTCAGAAGTTTACTGCGGCAAAGTTTATTCGAGAAGTTTATTATCCATACTAGTTGGCCAGGCAAATGGAGGACGTGTATAGATTTCACCGATCTAAATAAGGCCTGCCCCAAGGATGGCTATTCATTGTAGTGTATTGATCAATTGGTTGATTCCATTGCAAGTCATAAATTGTTGAGTTTTCTGGATGCTTTATTCGGATACAATCAAATAAAGATGAACGAGGAAGACCAAGAGAAGACGTCCTTTATCACCAGTCAAGGCTTGTTTTGTTATAAAGTGATGCCCTTCGGTCTGAAGAACGTAGGGGCAACATACCAAAGGTTGGTCAACCATATGTTTCGTCCACAAATTGGATGGAATGTAGAAGTCTATGTAGATGATATGCTGGTGAAGAGTATGGATGAAGGAAAGCAATTAGACAACCTGCAAGAAACCTTTGACACATTTAGGCAGTACAACATGAAGTTGAACCCTAGCAAATGCGCTTTCTAAGTTTTATCAAGAAAATTCCTTAGATTTATGGTTTCACACAAAGGGATTGCGGCAAATCCTGATAAGATTCAAGCAATATTGGACATGAAGCTTTCGCAAAATATCAAAGAAGTCCAGTCTCTTATCGGACGAGTTTCTGCCCTTAACAGGTTCGTTTCTAAAGTTACTGACAAATGTTTACCATTTTTCAAGGTTCTAAAAAAGGTGTTCGAATGGATGGACGACTATCAAAAGGCCTTCCAACATCTTAAAGAATATCTTCCTACGGCTCCATTGCTAAGTCCATCCGTGCTAGGAGAGGAATTGTATTTATACTTGGCAATGACTCCACATGCCTTACGTTCAGCGTTGATCAGAGAAGAAGGAAAGGTGCAGAAGCCTGTGTACTATACAAGTCGTGCGCTTAGGGGAGCAGAAGGGCGATATCCACTGATAGAAAAGTTGGCCTTTGCACTAATAATAGCTTCCAAGAAGTTGAGACATTATTTTCAAGCTCATATTATCAATGTCATGATGAACCATCCGCTCAAGAAAGCAATGACTAAGTTGGAAGCTGCAAGACGACTGATCCAATGGGCTGTCGAGCTCAGCGAATTTAACATCAGGTACCAATCTAGAAATGCAATAAAGGCTCAAGTCCTGGCAGATTTCATTGCAGAATTCACTCCGAGTTATGATGACTTAACCAGGATGGAAGACAGTAAGAAGTGGGTCATCTGTGTGGATGGATCGTCTACACAACATGCAGGAGGAATATGAGTTGTTTTACAATCCTTAGAAGGAGATAAATTGAAGCACAAGGTTTGTCTACAATATCAAACAACTAATAATGAAGTTGACTATAAAGCCTTTCTAAAAGGGCTGGAGTTGGCTAGGTTTGTGAAAGCAAAATCAATACTTGTCCTGGGAGACTCTCAGCTGGTTATAAGCCAAGTAAATGGGACATGTGAGGTCAAGGAAGAATGAATGAGGAAATACCTTAATAAGGTAGTGCGCCTTGTGAAGAAATTTAGGGAAGCTAATTTCGTTCAAATCCTAAGGAAATAGAACATAGAAACAAATATTTTAGCGAAGGAAGCCTTAGCGAACGAAGCCATAGGCGAGTTTAATGAAATTCAATACATGTCAAGCATAGATTTTCCAGAAGTACAGCAAATAGAAGGCGAAGAAAACTAGATGACTCCAATAGTATGGTACCTAAAGGATGGAAGGCCCCCAGAGGGTTAAGACAAGGCCAGAAAGCTTAGGGTTAGATAAACCAGGTACGTCCTCATAGACGAGGTACTATACAAAAGAGGGTTTTCTCAACTTATCTAAGGTGTTTAGCTCCAGATGAGGCAAATTATGTATTGAGGGAGGTTAATGAAGGAGTATGTGGCAACCATTCAAGAGCAAGATCACTCATCCTTAAGGTCGTCCGTGCAGGATACTACTGGCCAACTATCCAAGCCGATGCCAAGGCATATGTCAAAGTCTGTAATCAATGCCAACGATTCAGTAATATTCTCAGACAGTCGTCAGAGTATCTCACCCTGATGATGGCCCCATGGCCCTTTGCACAATGGAGATTAGATATCTTAGGTCCCTTTCCCACTTGGAACAAAACAGATGAAGTATTTGGTAGTTAGTATTGACTATTTCACTAAGTGGGTAGAAGCAAAACCCTTAGCAAAAATCACCTAACAGAATGTTAAAAACTTCGTCTGGAAGAATATTAAGTGTAGGTTTGGGGTGCCCAAGGTATTGATATCGGACAATAGATGACAATTTGATAATGCACTTTTCAGGGACTTCTGTAAGCATTTTGGAATTCAGAATCATTACTCTTCACCCTCCCACCCTCAAGCAAACGGTCAAGCAAAAGTGGCAAACCGATCATTGTTGAAGATCATCAAAACTCGGCTTGAGGAGGCAAAGGGAGTATAGCCAGACAACCTACCAGGTGTTCTGTGGGCCTATAGGACGACAGTGAGAATCCCCATAGGGGAACCACCTTTCAAGCTCGACTATGGAAATGAAACAGTCATACCTGCAGAAGTACATATGACTAGTCATAAGGTGATGAACTATCAAGACGAGGAAAATGAGGAGCAACTTCGCCTAAACCTTGATCTAATAAACGAGGTAAGGATGGATGCAGAACAGAGGACAACAAGGTACAAAAACCTCATGGCTAGGTAATATGATGCAATGGTAAAACCCAAGTGTTTCAACATAGGGGACCTTGTTTTGAAGGGGGTTTCTTTAGCAACCAAGAACCTAACCCATAGGAAATTGAGACCGAAGGACCCTAAACAGTTATCAATTGCAAAAAACAAGAATCCTACTATCTGGAGACCTTGGACGGGAGGAAGTTGGAGCATCCTTGGAATGTTGAGCACCTGAGGAGGTATTACCAATGAGACATCAGCCTAGACAAGTATTACGCTGGACGACCATCATGGACAAGCCTGGAGTTCGTTTTATCTACGTATTGTTAGTATGGTATACATTATGTTTACTCCTTAAAACTATGTTAGTTTCTAAACTGTGGTGTATGGACAAAGTTATGGATTTATGGTATTTGTTTGTATTTATCAAGTTCTCTAAGGCATTAGCTTCTAAGTATATGCCTCGTCTATGAACAATATTTATGTTATGTACATAATGTTTGAATTTCTAGCTTTCATATTGTTTTTATTATTCAAAATAATCCACAAGAAGGTAAAGGCCCAAGACGAGTAAATTCTCTAGATGTAGTGATGTAACGTCTATAATCTTTTCTTAATAAGGCATATTCGTCCAAACAATGGACAAGGTTTAGCCTTAAACGTGTTAGTCCAACCCATGGACAAGGAAATGCGTACATCAATGTTTAATCCACTGAATAAGGATACCAGCTAAAACAATCCAATCTTTGAACGAGTAAAAAGTGGAGCCTTAAACTTTATGGACAATACAAAATCAGCTACCAAGTCTAAGGACAAATAAAGCTGAAGAAACCATTGCCATTCACAGAGACGAGTTACACTTGCAAAAATTTAAAGAATGGTGGAAAATATTGAACATGTATAAACCCTTATTATGGACGAGCCAAGGTTGATCAATATCTAACATGTTTTAGTAAGTTAAAAAAAGAAAAAAGAAAAAAAAAAGAATGAAGGAAATAAACGTTCATTCATCAACTAAAGGGTGGATGACCTATGTCCAAAAACCCTTAAAAAAGTAAAGCTCAACAAATTGTTTGAGAGCTCATCCTAAAATTGTGGACGAAGTGAATGTACTTGAGTTACATCAAAAGGTCCAAAACAATGGACCAAATAAAAAAAAAAAGAAAAAGAAAAATACAAGGATAAGCAAAATATTAAAGTCTCATCTTCAAGCAAGAGGGCCGTCAGCATTGGGGTAGTCCTGAGGTGGCTGGGTAATGTCATTGTCCTCTATGTTAATGTTTTCTAAGTTCATCTAGAGGAGGGAGCTTGTAGCAGCACCACCACGATTGAGTTTAATGGAGCTGAAGTTAACCTCAGGGAAGTTCTCCACAGCGTCCATCCTAAAATCTTCAAACCCAGCTGCGTAATTGGTATCCAATAGGTCAGTAAATTGCTTGGATGCCTTGAACTCTGTAACCGTGTCTCCCTTAGCTTTTTCAAGGAGGATACTCAACTCGTCATTCCTCTTTTGGAGGTGGTCAAGTCGAATATCCTTCTCTATAGCATCAGTCTTCAGCTTCTTAACATGGTTTTGCAACTCCTTAGCTTCTTCCTTGGCTTTAGTTGCTACCTTAGCCCACCTTTTACACTCGTCCTTAACCTCCTGGATCCTCTTCTCCAGCAGGATTCTTGTCTTGTCCAGCTTCGTTGCTTGCCTGGACGCGGCGATAAACTTGGACATTGCCTACATGAATTAAAACTTGGTCAAACAAAATCCACATGTATACATTATTGACAAGACGAGATAAAAATAGTTCACATACCTTCAAAAGGTCATGAACACCAGAGTGCTCAAAATCCTTTAAAGACATGTCATAACATGCCACCACGTCCTGATCAGTCACCACCTTCTCAAATCTCTCCCAAGCCAAGTCTTCATTTTCGACAAGATTTTGAGGAACTCCTTAAGAAGGTTGAGACAAGGCAAGCACATTGGCTATGGACGGAATATCCATAGATAGAGGATCTGCAAGCTGGGAATCAACATCATGAACTTGGACAAATGGTTACTGGGTAGGAAGGACAAGAAGGCTAAGCTTGACCACTTCAGACTTGGACGACCTATGCTTAGTCTTTTTCTCCCTGCACCTAATTCCTTTTGATAAATTCTTTCTTTTTTCACCCACAGATGGACAAGGCAAGGATTGCGCTCCTTGCCCAACTACCTCGTCCATCACTTCTTTGCCTTTGTTCTCTTTCATTGTTGCCATCCCTAAAAAGAAAGATGTTAGTCACCCTAAAAAAAAAAAAGGAGAGATGAGAGAAAAAAAAGAACTTACGTCTACAGACGGTAAGCTCGTGGACAATTGCTTCAGCAAACGGCTTAGGGCCTAACCCCGAAGTGTCAAGACGTTAGAGACTTACCAAGTAATGGAAAGTCCTATCAGTGTATAGACGAGCCTTTCGGACTCGTTCAATGTAAAACCTGCTCAAATGAGGTCGTTTAACACCTTAAAAAAGAGAGAGGGAAAAAGCAGAGCTGATAAGATGACTACAATAGAGAATAAATGCAATAAATAATAAAATGGTAAACTTAAGCGTACTTTCAGGACGAAGGTTCCCCAACTCTCCTGTATAGGGAGCAAATGGATCCCTGTCAACCTCAATGGGGTGTCTAGCCCAGAAACCAGAGATGAAGAAGAACTCCGTCTCCCAGTTCCTATCTGAGGTCACTATGGAATTTATTAACCTATAATCTTTCCCTCTGGCTGTGAATTGGTAGAAGCCAAGGGATTGGTTAATCTCGGAGGGTTTGTAGCAGTAAAGGAACTCGTCCACAGTGAGAGGATGATCCCCCTCAAACACCTCCTTCCATAAAACCTACATAGAGACAACTAACATGCGTTGGGATTGAATTGAGATATACCTAAACCCAATTTGGTGAGCAACTCCCTAGCAAAGGCATTAAAAGGCAACCTCAAACCCCACAAGAGATAAGCCTCATAAATGCTAACACCAAAACGGGGTTGGCAACACCACTCCCTGTGTATTGGTAACCTGGGGTTTAGATCCTCGGGAATTTGATACCAAGTCTTAAAGGAGTCTAACCTTTTCTCGTCTGTCTTAGAAGCAACCCCTATAGCACAGCTATAAGCTATCTCAACCTCGTCTTGAACAGTAGACGAGGGAGCACTTGTACCAGCCCTAGACCCGGACTCAGCCCTCGTCCTTAGTTCTTCTTAAAGAACCTTTATGGGAACCCCAGGGACACCAAACGTGTATTCGTTCGTGGTGTTTCCCCCACTGCTACCATTGCTACCACTACTACTATTATCACTAGAGCCGCTAAAACTACTAGGGTCGTAATACTCGTCTATGGCGTTATCAACACTATTGCTAGACAAAGAAAGGACAACCTTAGAAATTCTTTAAGGAAACTTAAAATCTAAGGACAAGGATAGAGAAAATACCTGGATCTAGACGAAAAGAGATTATAGATGCAGGAAACTTCTAGACAAGGTGCTAAGACGAGGGATGTCAAAGAAGAAAATTTTAGAAATGTAAAGGGTAGCGAAGGAATTCCACTATTTATAGACAACGGACTTTAGCATCCAAAGCGACACGACCAACCAAAAGGTGACACGTGGCATACTCCTTGAAAAATGAATCGACGGGACCAGCCACTAATTGGGTCGTGACACGTGGCAAACCTGATCACTGACATAAATACATACATCCAAAGAAGGGCATTAGGCTATACAGTTCCCTAAACGACCCATGGACAAGGGGGCAACTGATGGCGTAATAAATACACCAAGTCCAAAATCGTCCGTGATGGTCGTCTAGGGTAAGGATAGGAAAATGAGTTGTATTGAACGCTCGTCCATCCAAAATGATGGTTGGATGACCTCCGTACATTCCAAGCGTATTTTTCTATATGGGTCTTGGACTAAATCCGCGTTCCTATTTCGTAGCACAAGTAAGAACCGAGGTTCATAGCCATAAAACTGCTCTTAATGACGGTTATGGAAAATAAGGCCAAACAATAATAACTTCCAAGGCAATTATGGGAGTTAACTCCGAACCTTTCGACCTCCTCAATAATAGGGGAAGTTATCAGACAATTAATCGTTTCAGATGCTATATAAGCCTTCCTCTACGCCAATATAAGGTAAGTCTTTCAAACACTTCCAAAGAGATTGGAATTCGAAAATTTGAGAGAAAATACTAACTTTACCATCGGAGGATTCTTTGATGGTCCTCCTCGGTCACCTTTGATTGTGTGTTCTTCTCTTTCAGGTTTTCTAAGTGATTCTCTTGTCATTGAAGCCCGAAGCATTCAGTCTACTGATTTTACATCGCTTCGTCACATATCATATGTAATAATGAGGTTATTAATTTTAATTCATGTTTTGATGTGATCAGTATTGTATAATTAGCACATTATTTAAGAATATGTCACCATGCTTAGATTAATCTACTCACATGAATGATCACCATGGTGCTCAAGTAGTGAGTGAGATGAAACATAGTGATCACTTTGGCATTTTGGAAAGGGAGCAAGTGATCATCTTGACTAGAAAGTGGGAGCTCTGCCATAGCTTACAAATTATACTATAAATGCTGTAGTCAACAAATTAAGGGAGTGCTTGTATAAATCCCTATATTGTCACTATATGAGGCTTCGTTTACCATTACATGATCTATTTTATTCCCTTTTTGACCTAGAACTATGTCATGACGGCTTGATGTCGCTACTTAGCGTGTCATCTTAGGGCCATGATAAAATACAATCTCATAGAGCATGTCTAGGAAAGTAGTCAAGTGTGAATGAATTAGCATGAGTGCTTTCGAAGATTATTTAGAACATTATTCGTTCTATGGCATATAGTCCTAATGATTTTGTTTTTTCAACATAATCATGAGCATAATATATGCTATGGGATCAAATGTTGCTTTGAGTTTTGAAATCGTGGGGTATTAAAGAAACTTGA
Organism: Quercus variabilis; assembly: GCA_030445155.1. Classification (NCBI taxonomy): domain Eukaryota; kingdom Viridiplantae; phylum Streptophyta; class Magnoliopsida; order Fagales; family Fagaceae; genus Quercus; species Quercus variabilis. The sequence continues at coordinate 7,888,369 of CP129451.1, forward strand.
ACTAGTGCGATAAAATAATTTGGGACATTGATGAAATATTATGAGTGATGTACTATGTTAGTTTAGATGATGACTTAATATAGTACTCATACCTTACACGCTCCACTTTCTGTATGAAGGAAGGATTGAATTAAAGATTGGGAGGATCCATTTTTTACTATAGTTCATAGTATGGACAGGTGGAACATATTAGTAATTGGGTCAGATTTGACTCGACCCGTAACCCGTTGCCTAAGAATTGTCCACATGGTTTATTAAGTGTATTTAACTTTGAGCTTAAATTTAAATTGATCTTATATGAGTTGTCAAAATCAGTAGTGAAGTGTTAAGATGAGTGATTAAGTGTTTGAAGGACCACTCATCCTAATAGTGGAGTTTATTCCTATCTATTTTTATTTATTTATTTATTTATTTTATAAAGTTTTAACTTATGGCGTCCGCTTTATCATCAGACCAAGACACCAATTAGTTTTTGGTGTAGGCAGGGATTGAACATCAGATCTCTTATTCAACCATCAAAGACGTTACCAGTTGAACTAACTGGAACCCACCTATCTACTTTAAATACTCCTACAACAGTCAGAAAACTGAAGATTAAGGGTGTGTTCGTTTTGAGGTGAAATATGGTGAATGGAAAACTTTTGAGAGAAAATGGAAAAGAAAACTTTTTTGGAGTGTGTTTGGTTAAGTGGGGAGAAAGGAAAATAAATGGTGTGGCCTGGGTGTTTTCTCCATGAGCCCACTAAAATGGAGAGAAAACTGAAGGGAGAAAATTAGGTTGTTTAATGGACGAAAATGCCCATTTGCACATGCACATGGGCCATTCGTCAAGCTCCTTTCCTCTCTCTCTCTCTCTCTCTCTCTCTCGACATGATTTTTTTTAGGACATAATTTTTATTTTTTAATAAATTGGATAATTGCTTCTTTTTTCTTTTTTTTTGGTTGTTTGTCACTTTTTTATTTTAATTAACCATCATTTTTTAACAAGGATATATGAGTACATTTATACAAAATAACTTTTTTCATCACTCAACTTTTTCACTCCCAACCAAACAAAAATGAGAAAAATTAAAAATTTTTCTATCCTTCCACCTTTTAGTTTGGAGAACGAATCATTTTGAATGATTTTACCTTGAGTATTTTATTATAACTTATTTATTAAAAAGGGAAATAAATTAAATAATTTCTTTAAAAGGCTAATATATCTGTTTATTTGTTGAAAGCCAAGAAAAAAAATGGGGAAAAAAAAGACCTAGCTAAAAAATTCTAAACCGACACTTCCTAAAACCTCAAGTAAGTTGGTATAATTTATCAAATTAAATATTTCTGAGTTTCCAAGTACTTTTTTTTTTCGGGTAAATATTAATGGGTAGCAATTTATTATTCCTCTAATTACTGGGTTGTATAAGAGTGATAATACAATAACGAACAAATTGCTTTTATCTTTATGTTATCTTAATTCTTAAGGTCCTAAAATATCGAGATTTGATCAGTATTACAGCTCATTGCTTGGTTATAGACTGATTCTGTTTTGAACAAGATAATTAATGTCTTCGTCAGATCCAAAAGAGCAGCCTCTGCTGAGCCTTTAGCTTTACATTGTAAATGCCTAAATTCCATTAACAAATATGCTCCTTTACTTTGAAGGATCGACTATCCTCTAGGACCTCTAGTGACGTAGAGTTCAAGATTAATTAATAAACAACAAAGCATATGAAATTTCTCACAATGCTTCATATAAATTCTGCTTCATCAAGCCAGTGATACTCAATTCCATGATCGAAAGAGAGCAAAATTTAAAAGAGAAATCTCCCAAAAGCAAAAATAAGAGAAAACAATTCGTCAAGGAATGCATATCCCCTGAAGTGGTAATGCAATACCCACAATTATAGGTAAACGTCAGCCACTTTCGCCGTAAAGCCTATGTTTTCCTTGGCTTGGAGGTTGAAAATATGGGATCAATGTCATTTAAACCATTGGTGCTGACAACACAGGTTAGGCGATACGTGTTCCAATAAAATTAGCAAGCCTCAGAAATTAAAAAACCAAAATGAAAGGAAAAGGCTAACTACAAGACGCCTGAACAAGCAGATTCAGACTTGAACCTATGATCAATAGAGGGCAGACACATGAAAAACCAAAGGAAAAATTCCGACGCAGAGCCACAATATCACCAAAAATCATTGCATGAACACTCCCCGTCCTTGAAATGGTGATATCTATTGGCATCTCTGACAACAATTTCCCTCTTCATAATGGTGCTTATGAATTTTAAAACTGTGTGACAGTCTCCACAAACACGAAGATTCTTCACTACCCGAATAACTGTCCCCGGGACAGCCTTAAGCAACCCGTAGGCCACAGCCAACCTCTCACTATGCCAAAATAGTTGTCTTTCCTTCTCTTGCCACTCCATGTCATGTAAAACAGAACTAATATCTGGAACATAACCCCTTCTCCTCATCTCTGCATCCAACTTCTTAAGCAAACCAAAAATCAAATCCTTCATAGAATGAGCGGTCTCCCCAGCATAAAACACTTCACTTTCCTTTCCCAATTTAATACAACTATAGCCTGGTTGCTTTTTAACTTCCATGAATGCCATCAACTTTCTCACCTTTGAAACCTTTTCCCACAGTTCAGCTCTAGCATAAATATTAGACAACAGTATATATGTAGATGGATCTTCTGGTTCTAAACTTAATAGATGATCAGCAACCCTAATTCCCATTTCAATGTTATTATGGTGCTTGCAGGCACTTAGTAAAGCTGCCCAAGTAGGTTCATCAGGCTTAAATGGCATTGCATTAATGAGATTCTCAGCCTCATCTAGCTGTCCTGACCGACTAAGAAGATCCAAGAAGCATGTGTAGTGCTGCAGAGAAGGATTAATCCCATAATCCTCCTTCATAGATTTGAATAGATAACGGCCTTTACTTACTAAGCCAACATGGCTACAAGCATAAATCAATCCAACAAAGGTCACTTCATTTGGCTTTACTCCAGCATAAATCATCTCATCATAAATAGCCAATGCCTCCTTTGCTTGCCCATGCTGAGCCATCCCAACGATTATAGAAGTCCAAGAAACTACATCTCTTTGTTGCATCCTACCAAAAATTTCCTTTGCAGCCAGAATATCACTACATTTGGCATACATATCTACAAGGGCATTACTTATAAATATGCAAGACTCATAACCAAGAGTGATAACTAGGCCATGAATCTGCTTCCCGAGTTCCAGCACTGCTAGATTAGCACTTGCACCAACAATGCTTGAAAGAACTAATGGATCAACTATGTCGACTCCTTCTCTTCGCATTTCAATAAATAAATAAAATGCATCAACCCCATTCCCACTCTGTACCAACCCTGAAATAAAGGCTGTCCAAGAAAATAAATTCCTGACTGGTACCCTCTGAAACAGGTCACTAGCCTCCAATTTCCTCCCGTGTCGAGCATACCCAGAAATCATAGCAGTCCAAGAAACTGAATTTTTCAAAGAAATTGAATCAAAAACCCCACGTGCGTTATCAAGTAATCCACACTTGGCATACATATCAACTAAGGATGACTTGACAACATTGTCGTCACGGAATGGGGACAACACAAAGTGGGCATGCACTTGCTTGCCTTTCCTAATAGCACCCAAGGCAGTACATGCCTTAACAAGGCTAGCAAGCACAAAATGGTCAGGTACTAACTCATCATCCTTGAGCATGGAGGGGAACATGGAAAGAGTTAGGTGGGGGAGGCTGGCCTGGTTGTGGGCAGTGAGAATGGAGGCCCATGAGACATGGTCTCTTTTGGGCATTTCGTCGAACAAGTGAAGGGCATCTTGAATGAGACCACATTTGCCGTACCCATCTACGAGGGTGTTGGGCAAAGGACCACAGTGCTCTAGGCCAGCTTTGATAATTTGGGCATGAAGGTTTTTGGCAGTAAGTGGGGTATGACGCCTCGCACAAAGTTGGAGTTGATGGAGATAGTGAGAGATAAGCATTCATCACCGTTTTGGCCTAAATCTATCAGGTAAAGATTTTTGTTTTTGAGACCAACGTTAGTTAAGCCAAAGCGGGCGGAGTCTCTGTTATATAATACTTTTTTTTTATTTTTTGATAAGCTCTGTTACATAGGATGTGTTTGGATTGAACTTATTGTTGCTGAAAATTGAAAACTGAAAACTGAAAACACTGTAACAAAATAATTTTTAAATGTGTAAATAGTACCGTGGAACCCATTTTTAATATTTTTTATTACATAAACAGTGCATAAACAGTGCACACACTGTTCATGCACAGCTTTTTTGTCTCCCAAAAGTAAAAAAAGGGAGGAAAACGTGTTTTTCTCCCCTTTTTTTTTTTTTTTGTTTGCCGCATTAAAATACTGTAGCAAAATAATTTTTAAATGTGTAAATAGTACCGTGGGGCCCATTTTTAATATTTTTTATTACATAAACAGTGCATAAACAGCAAAATAATTTTTAAATGTGTAAATAGTACCATGGGACCCATTTTCAATATTTTTTATTATATAAACAGTGCATGAACAGTGCACGCACTGTTCATGCACAGCTTTTTTGTCTTTTTTTTTTTTTTTTTTGTTTGCCGCATTTGTTTTCCTCCCTTTTTTTTTTTTTTTTTTGTTTGCCGCTTTTTTTACTTTTGGGGGACAAAAAAGCTGTGCATGAACAGTGCGTGCACTGTTTATGTAATAAAAAATATTAAAAATGGGTCCCACGGTACTATTTACACATTTAAAAATTATTTTGCTACAGTGTTTTCAGTTTTCAGTTTCAGCAACAGTAAGTTCAATCCAAACACACCCATAATACTAGCGCCAGTGAAGTGACCAATGTTAATGTTCTTAGTACCGATTTGAAACCCATTTCAGTTTCTTTATTAGAATGAAATATTTTGGTATCGATTTATTTTGGTGTATCATTTCAATAAGTTTCAGAATTATCGTTATTATATATATATATATATATATATATATGTTATTAATCAAAATCCATATAAATTATGAAAAGTCTTCAAATTATAAGTCTATATATCAATTAAAATATGATTAAATTTTTATTTTGAATTTACCTTTCTTGCTCTAAAATTTTACCAAACCAGATGTTATTTAAGGTGTGAGTCTCTACTCACTAACAAATAACTAATCTAAATCCATACTTGGTAGGGTTTTTTTTTTTTTTTTGTTTTTTGTAAGTGATTTAACTTTATTTTATATTTTGTAGAATGATATGACCTGTAGATTTATGTATAATTCAAAATTTGCTTTTGAGTGTTTTTTTTTCCTTTTATAAAAAAAGGATAAAAAAATAAGTTAGAGAAAATATTAATTTTTTTTGTTTGCACTCGACAAGACCCATTAAAGATTGAATAAGCGTCATATGAACAAGAAGTTAGCTATTTATTTTATTTTGATATGTTTAACCTTTTTACTAAACTTTTAATATTTTAATAAAAATTTTCAATACCTATATGTGTATATGTATGTTTATTCGTTTGCAAGCATAAATATGTATGTGATTTTTTAATTGAGGAGGTTCTTCCAAAAAAAAATTTTGAGGAGGCAGGTTGCTTTGAGCAATGTAAATCTATTGAAAGGAGTTGGTTAGATCCTTTTTTGGCCATACTTATCAGATATTCATTGGGTCCTTGTCTTTTCATCTAGTTGGCTGTTCTTGATTGATTGAGAGTGTAGGAATGCTTGAATTTCCGAAGAACTAATTCTATCCCATCTTCTGTTAATGTCATCTATTTTCAGTTGTAGCCAGTTTGTAAAATGAATGTGTTGAGGTGATAGTTGGGCATTACTTTGACAAGGTTGTTCTTAATATTGTTGAAAATAATAATGAAGATGAATTTTAGTTGCTTACTTGCTTCTAGTCTTGATATTCTGCTTATACCACTTGACAGATGTCATTTTATTATTGTTTCAATTCAACTCAACTTGACCAAGTATTAATCCCAACTTTTCATGGTTAACTATATATATCTTTTCCTATCATTATATCGTATTGAAGGTTATACTCTCGAGTTAAATCACTCTCTCATTTGTGCAAGGATTCTCATTCATGAGTTGTGACTAGTTTTATGCTAGTCATCAATTTACCACACCCACCACTTTTCTTTGGGCTCTGTACCATCTATGTATAAAGATTAGCACACTAAGAATATCACGCAGATCGAGTTCCATTTGACTCTGAACGTATTACAAGCGGCTTGTGTTTCTCTTTAATTAGGGTCACGGGTTTAATTGCTGTTCAGGTTTTAAGTATAAATTCTTTTAGTTAAAATTTTCTTCTTTTTTCCATAATAGATAATGATTCTTGGTCAATGTTTTGATTGCAAATATGTCATCTTGGTTCATCAATTGTCATCCCAATTTTGGATTGCCTTCTAAGCTTCAACGTAAGATAGCTATTTCTATCGAGGATCATTCACTTTTTTATGTTTTCCAGATATCTCTAACTTCATTGCGCCAACTTAAAGAGATAGTTATACATTGATTTTTATATTAGAATGTTATCTTCTTCTTTTTTTTTTCTTTAAAAAGTTTTATTTGATTGAATATCATTTTTTTTATATTGTAGTCACTCACCACCTATCTCTTTAATAAAGATTTTCCTTGTGCTTCTTCTGCTAGAATAGCATAAACAAAATAATTGATGGAGTGTCACTACAATGTCTACTATAAATGATTGCCACAATGCCACATAACAATCTCTTTTAAATTTGATAAAAATACAAATATAGCCTCTATGAAGAGTAGTAGAATAGACGGACACATTGCTTCAACTTACAGCGTATGACCAATTGAACCTTCAAATTCTTTATAAAATAGGTCGAATTAACTCTGTATTATCTAGTTTAAAAAGAGCATTCACATTGGAAATGACATATGCCATATGTAGGAAAAATTTAGAATAAAAGCCTACAACCTCCCACACATCTGGACTTGTAAAAACCAACTATTGCAAAAAAATTTGCAATAGTGCTACAGTGCAATTCTACCTTTAGAATTGCACTGTAGCACTATTGCACTGTAGCTCAATTCTATTAAAAAAAACAAAAAAAAATTATTCACTTACTCTCTCTCTCTCTCTCTCTCTCTCTCTCTCTCTCTCTCTCTCTCTCTCTCTCTCTCTCTGGGTTTTTGTTTTTGTTTTTATTTGAGTTTTGGGATATATTATTTTATTACGTAGAAAAATTATTTTAATGTATTATATTGTAAAATAAAAGTTGGAATGTTGAGAATATTGTAAAATGGTTTGGTATAATTGATAAAGTTGTTTTTTAAGATAGTAAAATAGAATGAGATAGAATTTTTGGGATGTGAATGCTCTAAGCATAGCCTGCCTAAACAGGTCAAATTAACTCTGTATATATCTAATCTCTCACTAGAATATTGGATAAGTTCGGGTGAGAGACTTTACAAAAATTGTTGTACAATTCAAGCCTCACATGAAATAGTTGTCATCTAATAAATTGTTGTCAAATATCTATTTTGTAAAATAAACTATATTTATCATTTGTATATTTTTACGTGGGACTCAATTTACAGTTTTTTTAAATTTTTTTTATAATTACTAATTTACTACCACATTAATTTACTCTTTTTTGATAATTACTAATTTACTACCACATTAAAAATGTTAGAGTTTTTATTTTAATTTAAAGGTAGTTGCTAAATCTCGAATTTAAGCTCTTTTTAACTTTTGTTATAAATGTATAGTAAATGACTGAATTTTATGATTAAAAATATGTTGATAACTATCATAAATAAATCATAATTATCTTTAAAAAAAAAAAAAACTAATTTAGGAAAGATGTGTAAATAAAAATTTGGATACATGAATCATATTAAATGATTCCATACTTCACCCAAAAAAAAAAAAAGAAGCAGGTGTTCAATGATTCTTCTATTTTTAAATTTTTTTTTTTTTAAAGATTAATAGTTTTTATTCATCATTATTTGAAGTTGCTACATTTTTCAATTACAAATGAGAGGTGCTACATTAATAATATTTTTACAACAAATCATAAGTGGTTAGTTGTTATTGGTTTAAATTTGAACCTAACACTAAGATTACTTTTTGCCCTAACAATAACAATTAATAACAACCTGTCACTAATGATTTATTGTAAAAATATTGTTTAAATGTTGTTAACTAACTTATCATTTTGTAAATAATATTACACAGACTAATAAGGTATTGCTAACCGTCTTAAGCCTATTCTTAATGATATCATATCTGAGTCTCAGAGTGCTTTTATAGTTGATAGGCTTATTACTGATAATGTCCTTATTTTATTTGAATCTTTGCACCATATGAAGACTAACTGTACAGGGAGGACAGGTTTAATGGTGCTTAAATTGGATATGAGCAAAGCCTATGATAAGGTGGAATGGTGTTTCTTGGAAAAAATACTGCTAAAGTTGGGTTTTCAGGAGTCTTAGGTTGCTATGATTATGGAGTGCATTTCCACTGTGACTTATTCTGTCTTGGTTAATGGGGAACCAAAGGGTTTGATCACTCCCACAAAGGGACTAAGGCAGGGTGACCCTTTATCACCTTACCTTTTTCTCTTCTGTGTAGAGGGGTTGAATGCTTTACTAAACCAAGCTAGTGAAAATGGGGATATACATGGTTTCTTTATTTGCAGGAATGGACCAAAACTCACCCATCTATTCTTTGCAGATGATTGTCTGCTTTTCTATAGATCCACCTTGGAGGAGTGTGAGAAGATCCAACAGATTCTTGCATACTATGAGGAGGCGGCGGGCCAAGTGGTAAACAAGGAGAAGACTAGTCTCTTTTTTAGCAAGAACACAAGTGAGCAATCCCAAGATGCTATTAAAAATTCCCTACATGTGCTTGCTATCCAACATTATAAGAAATACTTGGGATTACCCTCTTTTATTAGGAGGTCTAAGAAAGCAAGCTTCACTCAAATAAAAGAAAGGATTTGGTCCAAGATGCAAGGGTGTAATGAGAAACTCCTCTCATAAGCTGGAAAAGAGATTATGATTAAGGCGGTCATCCAATCCATCCCCACTTATTCTATGAATGTGTTTCGATTGCCGACAAGCCTATGCAAAGATATTGAAGCCATGATTCGTAAATTTTTTTAGGGGCAAGGAGAGAATAAAAAGATTCATTGGGTGAATTGGAAGACTGTGTGTGGCTCAAAATCGGTGGGAGGAATGGGGTTTCGTAGCATCCAAAAGTTCAATAATGCAATGCTGGCAAAGCAGGTTTGGTGCCTTTTCCATCGTAGAGATACGCTGTTGTTCAAGGTTTTTAGTGCTAAATATTTTCCACATGGTAATATTCTAGATGCTCCCATCCATTCCAAGTGCTCTTATGCTTGGAAGAGCATTTTACAGGCGCGGGAAGTCATCCATAAAGGAGCTGTGTGGCGGGTTGGAGATGGGAAAGGGATTGATATTTGGGACCAGAGATGGCTTCTAGACTTAGCATATGGAAAGGTGGTGTCTCCTAGAGTTGACGCTGAGATTAATAAAGTCGGTAACTTATTTCTACCAAATTCTAAGGTATGGGATGTGGATCTTATCGAAGCCATGTTCTACTCGTGGGAAGCCTCAATGATTGCCAGAACTATTGTAAGTGAAGTAGAGGACAATGATACTCTTGTCCGGCCTTTAACTCCTAATGGTGAGTACACTGTACGGACTGCTTATAGACTACTGGAAAATGGAGGGTCTCAGGAATACCCAAGTACCTCTTCCACAGATGCTGCTGCAACGATATGGAAAGAGGTGTGGAAAATCCAGGCTCCTAGTAAAATCAAGCACTTTATGTGGCGAGCACTCAGAGAATCACTTCCTACAAAACAAAACTTACGGAGCAGGAATATCATGGTGGATGAAGCTTGCTCTCTCTGTGAGGATGGGAAGGAAACAATCATGCGTTCTCTATGGTACTGTGAGCAAGCCCAAACAGTTTGGAAGGTGGAGAGGAGCTTCGTGGAATTATATAAGAAACAACACCGGTCTTTTATGGATTTATTTGAGATGGTGATTAAGGAGAAGTCCACCTTTCGAACGGCGTGGCTTGCAACCATAGCTTGGAGCTTATGGCAATGACGGAATCGGATCCATGAGCGCCAAACCACATGGCCGCTACTTGAGATTGGAAGGAGAGCAAAAGCAATGGTGGAAGAATTTTTTAATGTTCATAAACCGAAGCCTTTGGTGAATCCCAGACATGCCTAGGTACGATGGTCCCCACTGACGAAAAACCTGTTTAAAGCTAACTTTGATGCAGCCTTATTAGATCACTTGGGCTTCGCGGGGCTAGAGGTGGTTGTTAGGGATTGTCGAGGGAATGTTTTGGCAGCCCTCAGCCAAAAGGTGGTGCTGCCTCAGTCCGTGGAGATGGTAGAGCCTCTGGCAGCCAAACGGGCAGTACAGCTGGCTATAAAGATGAGTTTCCTAAGGGTGATGGTGGAAGGTGATTGCAAAAGGGTGATTCAAGCTCTATAGACCTCAGGTAGAAGTCTCACGTTGTATGGGCATGTGCTTGAGGATGTTAGAAGATTAGGTGCCACGTTGTAGATCTGTTCTTTTCACCATGTTTTTAGAGAGGGTAATTTATTAGCACACTCTTTAGCACGTAGAGCAGTTTTAACTACAGACATAGATGTATGGGTAGAAGAGCTACCTAGTGATCTGGATGATGTATTCCGGAATGACCAATGAGTTATGTTTTGAATAAAATTCCATTTACTTCTTCTCAAAAAAAAAAAAAAAAAAAAAAAAACTAACTTATCATTTTTCTTCAAATTTTGGGTGTGTTTGGATTGAACTTATTGTTGCTGAAACTGAAAACTGAAAATACTGTAGCAAAATAATTTTTAAATGTGTAAATAGTACCGTGGGACCCATTTTTAATATTTTTTATTACATGAACAGTGCGTAAACAGTGCGTGAACAGTGCACACACTGTTCATGCACAGCTTTTTTGTCCCCCAAAAGTAAAAAAATGTGGCAAAAAAAAAAAAAAAAAAGGAGGAAACGCAGCAAACGCGGAATCCAAACCCCCCTTTATGTAAAACTTTTTAAAATCTTAATTTTTTTTTCTTTTTCCCGCTCTTCTTACTTTTTGAATTTCTTTAAAGTACAAGTGTACTCAGCGGCAAAAAGGTACAAGTATATTAAGCAGCAAAATGATTTTAGAAAAAACCTAGTATAAAAGTAACACTTCAGTCAGAGAGTACACTTTCAAAAGGCACAGAATTTGCTTTTATATTCCTTCCTTCTCTTTCCCTGCTTCAAAAATGGCGGACAGAAAGGGCACAGGAAGACCCCACTGAGCCTCAACGATCGCCATTACAATTATCTTCTCCAAGGCCTCTCCGCTCCTCCAAGCACTATTTCGATACTCGCTCCTTCATATCTCTCTCTCTCTCTCTCACTCTAAGAAATTATTCAAAATTTACCCTGATTATTGAATATTTTGTCTCTCGCAGACGATGATGGGATTTCCCAATCCTGAGGGATCACCGATTTCGATTCTCCTCCAGTCGCTAGTCGGTACTCATCTCTCCCTCTCTCCTCACTTTTTTCCCCATAAATATTCTTGTACGCCATGTGTATGTATAAATTTCTGTATGAATGAAAGTGTTTTTGTTTTTTGTTGTTGTATTATGTGGTTGATAATGATAGTGCCGATAAAGAAGTTTATACACTTTTCTCTGTCAATTTCATTATATGATTCTCACTTAGGGCAAAATTAGGGGATTTTGTGAAACTATATGGTTGGGTTTATCGACCGCATTGTCGATTTAATGAAAATCGGCATTACTGTCGATTAATTCAACTATATAAGATAGAATGGTGGAGAAGAATAAATATGTGGCCAATCTCGATTGGTCGGTTAAAGATCTATAGTTGGTATAAGATTCATTTGTTTTTTTTTGGGTGTGCAGAAGTTAATACCTATATTGAATATTAATTAGAGATTATATGTGTTAATATATTTGCTACATAAATAGTTTATGCCGCAGACTGGATTAATGGATTGTTTGGGATATTTTTTTCTCTTCGTTGAATTTGTTTCTTGATAATATATTTTTAGCAGAGGCTTTTTTTATTAGCAGGAGTAGATGATTGTATGAGATTTTCCCTTGTAAAGAGACTGTGTAGATGCTTATAGAATCTGCTGGTGAGATTAGTTTAATGTCTCGTATCTCATCACAAATGAAATGAACATTTACTGTTAAGAAAAAAGTTTACAAGTTTGATAAATTTAGATAATGAAGAAAAAAAAAAAAAACTGAAAGTGGATGAAGACCATATAAGGGGAGTTATCTATTTGGATTTCATCTAGTGGAATGTGCTTAGATTTTCTGGCATATAGTTACTTTTCTCTTTTGGTGGTACTTTTAGATAAAACATTACTTTGTTTTTGCTTCTGTGCTTTTAAAGTGTGAAATGTTAAACTGTTAGCAGATCCCATTTTTCATTTGTTTAAGCAGTTCATTCGGTGAAAATATTTTCTTTGAGGTTGAATTACAGTCACCAAAGAAATCCTGCAAAGTAACTTTTCTGCTCCAAATGTGAGTTGATTTTTTTTTCCTTACTAACAACTCTTAGCAATTCCCTAATGTTTAATTCCAGGCTCCTCTATAAGGTGATCATTTTTTATATTTGACGCAACACGATTGAAGTTTTTGTCTCATTTAATGACAGGCACCAAAGAAATCCTGCAAAGTGGAGTTGGTAAACTGGATTATACTTGTGTTGACTTCGTTTTTTCAACTGTATTTGTGAATGCAATTGTGCTGTAAATTTTCTGAACTTTTTTTAATTTTAATTTTATAATCAACTTTGCAACTTGATAAACTTAAGACAATTGATTTTTTAAAGTGAAATAACCTTTATTGATTCAATTACATGATAAGGTGAAGATCTCTTGTATCTGGACCAATTAATTACTGTTTTGTTTTTCTCTATATCATGTTGCATCGGTTTTAAGTACATTGTTTTTCTAAGTACTGTTATATGACCAATAATTAGATAGGGAGAAAGAATTTGTTATTTTCTTGCTTTGGTAAGTGTATTTAAAAGTTTTAATTCCAAGCTCTTGATGGGCTGCAGGACATCTCTTGCTCTTGTCGTATGTCCTTGCATACATGCTGTTGTTGTCTACATGATGCATTCTTGCGGTTGGTTGTTATGTGGTGTTTCTTCAGCATCACATCAAAATTCATATTTTCTGGTATCAGGTTTTTAAGTCTGACTTCACCAAAGTATTTAAACTGTTGAAAATTTACTAGGGATGGAGTGGTTTAGGATTTTTGGTTTTAATTTATATTCATATATTAGCCAAATCAGTGCAACATGTAATTGTAGGTAAGTAATCTTTATAATGCAACAGTTACCTTCTTTTCTATGAGATTCGCCTTGTCCTTTGATTAATCACTGATTCTCCTAAAAGCTTAAATTGATAGAAAAGAATCACTTAACAATTATCCCTAACACTCCCCCCCATGTGTGGGCCCAAAGTCTTGAGGTCCAACGTGTGGGATTTTGAAAATTTTAAAATGGGAGGTTGAGTGGAGATAGAATTTGAATTTAGAACCATTTTCTTTGATACTAAGATGATATACTGATTTTTCCAATAGTTTAAGTTGTTAAGGAGTGAATTCAAGCACTTAGCCATTATCCTGACAACCTCATCCAAGCCCTAACCCTTATGCTGATATCCTTATTAAAGCTTTCCTCTGCTGATGAACAGAACCAGAAAGAGATGAATCGACGTCAGGACATGTTAAAAAAATTGAGTTCCAAAGTCAACCAAGTGGCTGCTACTCTTAACATGTCTAGCTTCAACAATAGAGATAGCTTGGTTGGGCCTAATATAAAGCAGTGTGACATCATGAACAGAACAAATGGCTTGAACAACCATGGACTTGTTGGCTTTCGGTGGCAAATTGTGAAAGGTATGTGATTCTTACTTGGATGCATGTTACTTCTTATGCTACTTGGATTACAGTATATACATTTGTAATTTGAGTTACATACTATCATTCAAAGCATAACAGAATGAAGATTTTGAAAAATTGGAGGAGACAGTAACAAGTACAAAACACATTGCATTGGCAGTCAGTGAGAAACTTAACCTACATACTACTTCTGGATGGGTCTTTTACTGATCTGGTCTCCATTTTTTTTTCTTTTTCCTGATGTTCCCCATCGTATTTGAGCTTATGACTTCTGCAGCCTCATAACTTCATGTTTTTCCATCTTTTGCAATAAGCAGGATAACTTGGACCAGCATGTGGACTCAACGGATTCCCACCTACAGGTTACACCATTGCTATTGTTGCACTCTTATCAACCTTGAATCCTTGTGCATGGTAGGGTTCACTTTGTTTTGCACCAAAGCATCCAAATTTTTAACACTTTGACCTCTAGAACTTGAGCGTAGGGGATAACCATGTTAAAAAATCAACATCTATTTTTTTGGTATTAAAATAATTTGAGAAAATAGGTTCTGTAGGCTTCTTAAACTAAATAATTTAACATGAATTTGAAGTTCTAGGAATGGTAGATCTCTTTGATTGTCACGACTCATTGACCTTTGTCTTGGATACTAATATTAGAAATTGTATAAAGCATGAATAAATTTTTATTTTGGATTTACCTCTCTTGCTCTAAAATTTTACCAAACCAGATGTTATCTATGGTGAGTCTCCACTCACTAACAAATAACTAATCCAAATCCATACTTAGTAGTTAGTTTTTTTTTTTTTTTTTGGTAGTTATTTAACATTATTTTATATTTTTTAGAATTATATGACTAGTAGGTTTATGTATAATTCAAATTTTGTTTTTGAGTGTTTGTTTTTTTTCCTTTAATAAAAAAGGATACAAGAAAAAAGTTAGGGAAAATATTAAATTTTTTTTTTTTTTTTTTTGTTTGCACGCAACAAAACCCATTAAAGATTGAATAAGCATCATGAACAAAAGTTCGCATTTTATTTTATTTTGATACGTTTAACTTTTACTAAACTTTTAATATTTTAATAAATTTCTTCAATACCGGTATGTGTGTATGTTTGTGTATTCGTTTGCAAGCATAGATATGTATGTGATCTTTTAATTGAGGAAGCAGGTTGCTTTGAGCAATGTAAATCTATTGAAAGGAGTTGGTCAGATCCTCTTATCTGATATTCATTGAGTCCTTGTCTTGTTGTCTGGTTGGCTGTTCTTGATTGATTGAGAGTGTAGGAATGCTTGAATTTCCAAAGAACTAATTCTGTCCTATGTTCTGTTATGTGATAATTTTTCTTCTAGAATTGGGCTCCTAATGTCCTCTATTTTCAGTTGTGGCCAATTTGTAATATGAATATGTTGAGGTGATAGCTGGGTGGACTTTGACAAGGATGTTTTTTAATATTACTGAAAATAATAATGAAAATAATAATTAAGATGTAATTTGGTTGCTTGCTTATAGTCTTGATATTCTGCATATACCACTTGACATATGTCATTTTTATTATAGTTTCAGTTCAACTCAACTTGACTAAGTCTTAATCCCAACTATTCATGGTTGACTGTATATATCTTTTCCTATCATTATATCATATTGAAGGTTATACTCTCTTGAGTTAAATCACTCTCTTATTTGGGCAAGGATTCTCATTCATGCATTGTGACTAGTTTTGTGCTAGCTATCAATTTACGGCACCCACCACTTTCTTTGGTCTTGGTACCAGCTGTGTAGAAAGATTTGTAAACTAAGAATATCACACAGGTAGAGTTCCATTTGACTCTGAATGTACCTTGTTGCCTTTCTGTTTGAACGAGCAGCTTGTGTTTCTCTTTAATTAGGGTCACAGGTTTAATTGCTGATCAGGTTTTAGTATAAATTCTTTTAGTTAAAATTTTTTCCTTTTTTTCCATCATAGATAATGATTCTTGGTCAATGTTTTGATTACAAATATGTCATCTTGTTTCATCAATTGTCAGCCCAATTCTGGACCGCCTTCTTTGCTTCAACGTAAGATAGCTCTTTCTTTCAAGGATCAGTCAGTTTTTCAGGTTTTCCAGATATCTCCACCAACTTAAAAGTGATGGTAATACAATGATTTTTACATTTGTCTTTGTATTTTTTTTTCTAAAAAGTTTTATTTGATTGTAGGATCAATTTGTTTTTTTGTTGACCACCCACCCCCTCCCCCCCTTTCAAAAAAAAAAAAAAAAATGGAAGCAAGTTGCAGGAACTGTCTCTTTTGCTATCCTTGAATTTTTATCAACGCTTCAAATATTTTTCGATTATTATGCAATCGCTTAAAGCCATTTTTTGAAAGAGGTTCGTATTTATTATATCCCTTTTGTGAGATAATCTTTTTATTAATAATTTTTTTAAAGGTGTCCTGGAGAGATATGTTCTTTAGGCTGTTTCCTGTTGCTGTATCTAAATTTACTTTCATTATAGAACTTTTGTTGATATGTAATTAAACTTTTGTTGTTGTCAATTCGTTGGTACTAATTATTTGACATTTTAAATGTCATTTACTATCACATAGTGGTATGCCTGAATGAGGTGTTCACAGATCATTCATGGGGGGGGGGGGGGGGAGGGGGGATATGTTAATGAACATTTAATTGTTACATTTTGACCCCTAAAATATGGATTAAAATGGAATTATCTGGGTTCTACTAAATTACCGAATTTTGCATTTTTGGGACTAAGTTTCAATTATTTCTTGTTGCTCTTTCCATAATGTCATTTTTTCACTACGCTCCAATAGCTTGAAAGAATGCTATAGTAATACCATCCAGATCTGAATGCCATAGGTGAACACCTCTCATTTCTAATTGTGTATACTTCTATTCATGCTTTTCTCATGTTGCTAACAATCTGTCCAGGTGTCCTCTTTTTTTTTTGTACTCGCTAACATTTTTATTCACTATCTGCCATATAGTATGATGAAGAATTTCTGCCCTTGTTATTTTGTCATTTTAACCCCTTATTAAGACTTTCCATAGGAATTCTATACAAGTTTTGTCAGCATAACTATTGCAATTTTTGGGCTGGTTTTTTGGAGTCAAATTTTGAAAGAATTGTTTCCCTCCAGCTCTCCTCCATCTATGTTATTGTGTTTTAATTTGCTCTTATTTTTTATTATAAGATATCCTTTAAAAGCTTTATAAATATTTTATCATAAGCACACATTTATTATTTTGTGTAGTGTAACCTAAAGTCAGTTCTTGTCTTCTTAATTCTTGTGTAGCGATCAAATTGACATTTGTTTTTAAATTAATGATTAATTTGTTTTGTTTTGTTGTGGGACCATATCTGACTATTTATATTTTTTTGTCAAAATAATTTAGTTATGATTTAATCTTTTGTTAGTTTTGGGATCAAACTTAACTATTTAAGTTTCAACGTTATTTTTTGTGGTATTATAAGTTATAGTCTTTATATTATATGTTACTATAATCTTTCATGCTGGTTTCCAAAGTGTGTAATGTTAAACTGTTAGCAGATCCCTTTTATCATTTGTTTTAGCAGTTCATTTGGTGAAAATTCTTTCTCTGAGGTTGAATTACAGTCACCAAAGAAATCCTGCAAAGTAACATTTCTGCGCAAAATGTGAGTTGATTTTTTTTTTCCTTACTAACAACTCTTAGCAGTTCCCTAATGTTTAATTACAGGCTCTTCTATAGGTTGATCATTTTTTATAAATGACGCTACACGATTGAAGTTTTTGTCACATTTAGTAATATGTTGGGTGAGATGTTGCTATTTTTTATTCTTTTCTTTCATGTATCCCAGGCTATGGTAAGTTTTTACTTAGCGAAATGATCATGGGCAGCAATGCTGGTGGACATCATTATGCATGTCTTCTGTACTGTCTCCCCTTGCATAAGACGAGTTGTAATGTGCTAGTTCTTGCTTGATTGGGATGAAAATAGGAAAAGCAAGTGAATAAAAAATATTTAATATTTGTCATTCCTAGTCATTGTATCTCCTGCCTATCTACAAGGCAGATCATATATTGAGCACTTCTAATCAAACTGGTTAATAAGAAAAGAAACGCCACAGAATTCAAACTTATGTATATAAAAGGAGCTGCGGAATTCAAGAAAAAATTGATCACAATGTTTTTAATCATACTGTTGGCTTGTCACAATTTTTGAATCCTTTTAATTTTGCTAACGCATGAAAAGTTGGCTTTTTGACAGAAGTGCATTTCCGACTTTTCCATCTTCTGTCACATGGTTCATTTGGAAGGAAAGGAATTACGGGACATTCAAAGGCATTGAACAACCTGTGGTGGTAATGAAGTTGATTTTTTTGTGCACTTTGTGCGATTGGATGGCTGCTATAGGTGGTCATTCGTTATTTAGTTTGTTGGATCTTCTTGATTGTTCTACTTTTTTTTTTAACTTAGATGCACTTCCGGTACACTGGTGCTGTTTCCTTGTCTTTCATTTCATGTTGATGGGCAAGTCCAAAGGTTTCTTCCTTAGAAAGATTCCATATGTTATTTAATTAAAACTAGTTGGTATTAAAATTATATAGTTTAGCTTTCGTTAAATGTGATGATTTAAAACCAACAATTAAGCCTGAAAGGGAGGGGATGGGAAGGGAAGTAGGGGAAGTGGGATGTAGGCTTTTTGCTTGTGAGGAGATTCTTGTTGATTTCATTAGAGATGTCATTCTTACTGTATGCTTGCAAACAAACCATTCCAACAATAACCCTAATATTTTGGTTGTTGATTCTTTTTGGATATGTTTTGTTTCCATGCTATTTATTTGTTGGAAATTTCTTACTTAAGAATAAATTCATTGGTTATTTTCCTTTTTGTAGCTAATGGAAAATATGTGATGAATTTACTTAAAGCTTCATAAACATAAGTCAAGACTATTGAGCCAATGATCTTTTCCCAAAAATATATTTCTGAAATTTTTATCCAGCTAAGCAATTGGGGCCTTGGGAAAGCTCACCCATAAAAATTTAAAGAAAAATTATTTGTTCTCTGTAACTCCCAATGCTTATCATGTTGTGTTTGGCAGAACTTTCAGCTCATGTTTGGTATTTGATAAATGTGACAGACAGTGGGTGGGTTACACAGTCAGGTATGTCATTAAGCCAAGTTGACTTTTTTTTTTTTTTTTTTAGTGTTCATATATTTTCAGTACAACTTGAAAATGCAGCATTTATGGTGTGACATTGTCGCATTTTATATCCATTTTTTTTCCCTTCTTATACATGTTTTTATAAAGATTAACATGACATCTTTGTATTAGGAGCTTAGGAGTTGCAGGTTTATATTAAATAGTTATTTCATATGTGGTAGCCATTTGACTTGAAAGATTTGAGATTTCATTAGCATTGCAAAATACCTGTAATGTTACTTCTGTTTTCCTTTTTGGAGTAGTTAGGACCAAACTTCTACAATAATGTTCTACCAGGTCATATATAAACTTCTTGATTATAGACTAACTAGATTTGGATTTGGGCTTGACATTTGGCGATTATATAATTGTTTTTATACTTAGACCATAGCCTGAGTTATCTGGTTGCTACTTGTTATTAGTAATATAAAAGGGAGGGACAAATTAGAAAACATTACATAAATAGTATGTGTTGTTTTGAGTTTGAAAGTCAACCAGATGGCTGCTACTCTTAACATGTCCAGCTTCAACAATAAAGATAGTTTGCTTGGGCCTAATATAAAGCAGGGTGACATCATGAACAGAACAAATGGCTTGAACAACCATGGTCTTGTTGGCTTTCAGTGACAAATTATGAAAGGTATGTGATTCTTACTTGGATGCATGTTACTTTTTATGCTACTTGGATTAGAGTATATACGTTTGTAATCTGAGCTACATACTATCATTCAAAGCAGAACAATGTGAAGATCTTGAAAAATTGGAGGAGATGGTAACAAGTACAAAACACATTTCATTGACTGTCAATGACAAACTTAGCCTACATACTAGGCTTCTGGCTTGGTCTTTTACTGATTTGGTCACCATTGTTTTTTCTTTTTCCTGATGTTCAGTTGTTCACCATCCTATTTGTGCTTATGACTTCTGTGGCAACTTAACTTTATGTTTTTGCATCTTTTGCAATAAGCAGGATAACTTGGACTAGCATGTGGACTCAACGGATTCCCACCTATAGGTTACGCCATTAATATTGTTATACTCTTATCAGCCTTGAATCCCTGTGCATGGCAGCGTTCACTTTGTTTTGCGCCAATCATCCAGCATCAATTTTTTTGGGATTAAAATAATTTGAGAAAATAGGTTCTGTAGACTTCTTAAACTAAATAACTGAACATGAATTTAAAGTTCCAAGGATGGTAGATCTCTTAGTTTGTCACGACTCATTGACCTTTGTCTTGGATACTAATATTAGAAATTGTATAAAACATGAATAAATTTTTATTTTGAATTTACCTCTCTTGCTCTAAAATTTTTCCAAACCAGATGTTATATATTGTGTGAGTCTCCACTCGCTAACAAATAACTAATCTAAATCCATACTTAGTAGTCAGTATTAGGTTTTTTTTTTGTAAGTGATTTGACTTTATTTTATATTTTGTAGAATTATATGACTAGTAGATTTATGTATAATTAAATTTTTTTTTTGAGTTTTTTTTTTTTTTTTTTTTTTAAACAGGATGCAAAAAAAAAAAAAAGTTAGAGAAATTATTAATTTTTTTTTTTTGGTTTGCACTTGACAAAACCCATTAAGGATTGTATAAGCGTCATATGAACAAGAAGTTAGCAGTTTATTTTAATATTTTAATAAGTTTATTCAATACCTTAATGTGTGTATGTATGTGTATTCATTTGCAAGCATAGATATGTATGTGATCTTTTAATTTAGGAAGCAGGTTTCTTTGAGGAATGTAAATCTATTGAAAGGAGTTGGTCAGATTCTCCTTTGACCGATTCTTTGTCCATAATCCAATCTGCATCTTATCTGATATTCATTGGGTCCTTGTCTTTTCTTCTGGTTGGCTGTTCTTGACTGATTGAGAGTGTTGGTATGCTTGATTTTCGAAAGAACTAATTCTGTCCTATCTTCTGTTATGTGCTAATTTTTCTTCTAGAATTGGGCATTTAATGTCCTCTAATTTCAGTTGTAGCCAGTTTGTAAAATGAATGTGTTGAGGTGATAGCTGGGCTTTACTTTGAAAAGGTTGATCTTAATATTACTGAAAATATTAATGAAGGTGAATTTTGGTTGCTTACTTGCTTATAGTCTTGATATTCCGCTTGTACCACTTGATAGAAGTCATTTTATTTCAGTTTCAGTTCAACTCAACTTGATCAAGTATTAATCCCAAATATTCATGGTTGACTATATGTATCTTTTCCTATCATTATATCGCTTTGAAGGATATACTCTCTTGAGTTAAATCAATCTCTCATTTGTGCAAGGATTCTCATTCATGCGTTGTAACTAGTTTTGTGCTAGCTATCAATTTACTGCCCCAACCACTTTTCTTTGGGCTTGGTACCAGCTGTGTTTAAAGATTAGGACACTAAGAATATCACATAGGTAGAGTTCCATTTGACTCTGAACGTACCTTGTTATCTTTCTGTTTGAACAAGCACCTTGTGTTTCTCTTTAATTAGGTTCATGGGTTTAATTGCTGATCAGGTTTTAGTATAAATTCTTTTAGTTAAATTTTTATTCTTTTTTCCATAATAGATAATGATTCTTGGTCAATGTTTTGATTACAAAATATGTCATCTTGGTTCGTCAATTGTCAGCCAAATTCTGGATTGCCTTCTATGCTTCAACATAAGATAGCTATTTCTATCAAGGATCAGTCACTTTTTTTAGGTTTTCCATATATCTGTAACTTCAATGCACCAACTTAAAGTGATGGTAATACCCTGATTTTTATATTAGAATGTTATCTTTGTATTTTTATTTCTTTAAAAAATTTTATTTGATTGAATACCATTTTTTTTTGTTGACCCCCCCCCCCCCCCCCCCAAAAAAAAAATCTTAAAAAAAAAAAGTTGGTAGCAAGTTGCAGGTACTGTGTCTTTCACTATCCTTGGATTTTTATCATTTGATTTTGTGGGGACATTGTTTGATGAAAGTTCATATGAGATTAGTACTGATACATTTAACTGTTTTGAGGTAAATGATCACGAAATAACTCATTAGCCTTTTATGGTTTTTCTATTTTGGTACTTTTTAGTTAAAACTATTGTTGCCTTGAGAATTACATATTCCAATTTCTTGTTGGCCAGTTATTTAGGATTCCTCAACACTTTAAATATTTTTTGATTATTATGTAATCACTCAATGGCATTTTTCGAAAGAGGTTTGTATTCTTTATATCCCTTTTGTACGATAACCTTTTTCTTAATAATTATTTTAAAGGTGTCCTAGAAAGATAAGTTCTTTATGCTGCTGTTGCTGTATTTAAATTTACTTTCATTATAATACTTTTGTTGATATGTAATTAGACTGTTGTTGATGTAAATTCGTTGGGACTAATCTTTAAGACATTTTAAATTCCATTTACTTTTACATAGTCGTATGCCTGAATGAGGTGTTCAGAGATGATTCATGTGTGGGGGGTGGGGGTGAGGGGGGGATATGTCAATGAACATTTAATTGTTACATTTTGACCCCTAACATATGGATTAGAATGAACTTATCATGGTTCTACTAAATTAGCAAATTTTGCATTTTTGGGACTGAGTTTCAATTATTCTCCTTTGCCTCTAGCTCTGGAATTATTTCTTGTTGCTCGTTCCATAATGTCATTTTTCACTATGCTCCATCTGCATTGAAAGAATGCTATAGTCAAACCATCCCGATCTGAATGTCATAGGTGAAAACCTCTCATTTCTAATTGTGTATACTTTTATTGATGCTTTTCTCATGTTGCTAACAATTTGTCCAAGTTTCCTCTTTTTTCTTTACTTGCTAACGTTTTTATTCACTATCTGCCATATAGTATGATGAAGAATTTCTGCCCTTGTTATTTTGTCTTTTTATACCTTTATTAAGTAGGACATTCCATTGGAATTCCGGACAAGTTTTATCAGCATAACGATAGCAATTTTTGGGCTGCTTTTTTAGAGTCAAATTTTAAATGAATAGTTCCCCTCTAGCTCTCCTCCCTCTATGTTGTTTTGATTTAATTTGCTCTTATCTTTTTATTATAAGATATCCTGTAAAAGCTTTGTAAATATTTTATCATATGCACATCTTTTTTTTTTTTGTTTAGTGTAAACTAAAGTTGGTTCTTGTCTTCATAATTCTTGTGTAGTGATCAAATTGACATTTGTTTTTAAATTAATAATTAATTTGTTTTGTTTTGTTGTGGGGCCATATCTGACTATTTATATTTTTTAGTCAAAATAATTTAGTTATGATTTAATCATTTGTTAGTTTTAGAATCAAACTTAACTTATTTAAAGTTTAGCGCTATTTTTTGTGGTATTATTAGTTATAATCTTTATATTATATGTTACTACAATCTTTCATATTGTTTCCAAGGTGTGAAATGTTAAACTGTTAGCAGATCCCATTTTTCATTTGTTTCAGCAGTTCATTCGGTGAAAATTCTTTCTTTGAGGTTGAATTATTGTCACCAAAGAACTCCTGCAAAGTAAATTTTCTGCTCAAAATGTGAGTTGATTTTTTTTTTCCTTACTAACTCTTAGCAGATCCCTAATGCTTGATTCCAGGCTTCTCTATAAGGTGATCATTTTATGTAAATGACGTTGCACGATTGATGTTTTTGTCTCATTTAATGATAGGCACCAAAGAAATCCTGCAAATTGGAGTTGGTAAACCGGATTATACTTGTGTTGTCTTTTTTTTTTTTTTTTTTTCAACTTTATTTGTGAATGCAATTCCGCTGTAAATTTTTTGAACTTTTTTTTTTTTTTTTTAAATTTTATCTTTATAATCAACTTTCCAACTTGGTAAGCTTAAGACTATTGATTTTTAATGTGAAGTAACCTTTATTGATTCTATTACATGATGCATTCCTACAGTGGTTGCTTGATTTTATTTAACTTTTATTGGGAGAAAGAATTTTTTATGTTCTCGCTTTGGTAAGTGTATTTAAAAGTTTTAATTCCAAGCTCTTGATGGACTGCAGCGCATCTCTTGCTTTTGTCGTATGTCCTTGCATACATGCTGCTGTTGTCTACATGATGCATTCCTGCGGTTGGTTGTTATGTGGTGTTTCTTCAGCATCGCATCAAAATTCATATTTTCTGGTATCAGGTTTTTAAGTCTGACTCCACCAAAGTATTTAAAGTGTTGAAAATTTACTAGGGATGGAGTGGTTTAGGATTTTTGGTTTTAATTTATATTTATATAATAGCCAAAATCGGTGCAACATGTAATTGTAGTTAAGTAATCTTTATAATGCAACAGTTACCTTCTTTTCTATGAGATTCAAATTGTTCTTTTAATGTTTTGACCTTGTCTCTTAATTAATTACTGATTCTCCTAAAAGCTTAAATTGATAGAAAAGAATCATTTAACCATTATCCTAATACTCCCCCTGTGTGTGTGCCCAAAGTCTTTGAGGTCTAACATGTGGGATTTTGAAAATTTTAAAATGAGAGGTTGAGTGGAGATAGAATTTGAATTTAGGACCATTTTCTTTGATATTAAGATGAACACTGATTTTTCTTATTACCTATCAAAAAAAAGAAGAAGATGAATACTGATTTTCCCAATAGTTTAAGTTGTTAGGAAGGAGTGAATTCAATCACTTAGTCATTATCCTGACAACATCATTAATGCCCTAACCATTAGCCTGACATCCTCATTAAATCTCGCCTCTGCTGATGTACAAAACCAGAAAGAGATGAATCGACGTTAGGACACGTTAAAAAAAATGAGTTCCAAAGTCAACCAGATGGCTGCTACTCTTAACATGTCCAGCTTCAAGAATTGAGATAGCTTGCTTGGGCCTAATATAACGCAGTGTGACATCATGAACAGAACAAATGGTTGAACAACCATGGTCTTGTTGGCTTTCGGTGGTAAATTATGAAAGGTATGTGATTCTTACTTAGATGCATGTTACTTTTTATGCTACTTGGATCAGAGTATATACATTTGTAATGTGAGTCACATACTATCATTCAAAGCAGAGCAAGATGAAGTTATTGAAAAATTGGAGGAGACAGTAACAAGTACAAAACACATTGCATTGGTAGTCAGTGAGAAACTTAACCTACATACTAGGGTTTGGATGGGTCTTTTACTGACGTGTTCTCCATTCTTTTTTCTTTTTCCTGATGTTCACCATCCTATTTGTGCTTATTTTTTTTGCAGCCTCATAACTTTATGTTTTTCCATCGTTTGCAATATGAAGGATAACTTGGACCTGCATCTGGACTCAACAGATTCCCACCTACAGGTTACTCCATTACTGTTGTTGCACTCTTATCAACCTTGAATCCCCACCTACAGGTTACTCCATTACTGTTGTTGCACTCTTATCAACCTTGAATCCATGTGTGCATGGTAGTGTTCACTTTGTTTTGCAACAAAACATCCAACATTTTAATACTTTGACGTCCAGAAATTGAGCGTAGGGCATATCCATGTTAAAAAACCAAAATCAATTTTTTTGGTATTAAAATAATTTGAGAAAATAGGTTCTGTAGAGTTCTTTAACTAAATAATTGAACATGAATTTGAAGTTATAGGAATGGTAGTTCTCTTCGTTTTTCATGACGTATTGACCTTTGTCTTGGATACTAATATTAGAAATTGTATAAAACGTGATTAAATTTTTATTTTGAATTAACCTCTCTTGCTCTAAAATTTAAAAGAAGTTTAAAATCCCCTACACACGTGGGAGGATTGTTAGAATAATAGCTAAATGATTAAATTCATAATTACCTAGCAATTTATGCTTTTGGGTAAAGCTAAATGATTAAATTCACAATTACCTAACAATGCTATTTTGGTTCAACTTCAATGACATCTGTTTCTGATTCATGGATGCGAGCATTCAATGAGGCGTCAAGATTAGCTGAGGATATCAAAGGTATGATTGCTGGAAGTTGTTCACTGTCTCCATCTGGACCAGAAACATGGCGGCATTTGTCAACTGCTTGGGGAAAGATGACAATATTAAGGACCAAACTTGAGACTCTGGAGTTACTTCTGTCAACGCTTTCTAATACGCGGCCAATGTAAGTTTTCTAGTGGAATTTGTATCATTATAGGAAAATAAGCTGCAATGTGTCTTGAATCACATCACAAAAGAAGTTGTTTTGTATACTTTCAAGTTTCTAATGGAAACACACATTAGCTAATCTTTGAGGATAAAAAAAAAAGAATAAGACGTGAAATGTAGGTGCAAGTTGTAAGGGTTCCTCAGTTTTAAAAGGATTCTGTTTAATGTATAGTTGAACACTAATACACTAGTTGCTGTTCTGTTAGGGCTAGTTTGGATTTTGGGTGAGTGGAGTAGAGTTGGCTAGAAATTGGTGCAATTTCTAGAGGTTGATTCAAGTATGTTTGTTAGCTTGAGATGCATGTTCTCAATCCAAACTGGCCATTATTGGTCATTGAAGAAACTGACGCTATATGATAAGAGTTGCAATAGTATAGCAGTACTTAGCTGTAGTTACAATCATCAGTTAGTTGGTTTAGTTATCATCTTTTGGTTGGGTTTGTCAGAGGAGGTGCTGATGAAGCTGATGTAAGCAGTTAGTTAGCTGTTGTTCACCACCGGGGGCAGTTGAGTTAGTTAGGGAAAACTAGAATGTCAGATTGTACTGAGTGATTGTATATATGCAGCTGTAAAGGAATGTAAAGGGTATCAATGACAATGTTAAGCAGATTGTCTTCTTCCTTCTTGTTCTCTCTCTCTCTCTCTCTTTTTCTACAATTCTAATCTAGGAGGTCTATTTTCCTCGAAGAACTACATTCATTCCATTTTTGTGTGATAGATGTAATTGGTACTTATCACTATATGAGGGCATGCTAATTTAAAACTTGAGCCTGTGGTGCTTGTACACAACTAATTGATTGAAGTATGTTTGTTACCTTGAGATGCATGTTTAATAGTTTCTCTTGTCCAAATTTCCAGGTGTTGATTTCATCTATTTAAACCTAAATAAATTGTTATTTTCTGCTTTGAGGGAAATTCAGAAAATACCATGGAAAGCTGAAAATAACTGTTAGATGCTGTCTCGGAAATATTACCAATTATACTGTCTTGCTCATTATTAGAATCTTTGCACTGATAACCACATTAGTGTAGCAAAAGGCAGTAACGCTTTGAACCACTATGACCACCTATTGCTTACCTTCTCCATTCGAGAAGTCAGCAAACTGATTGTAGCCTATGTATCAAGGATTTTACCCCTTGGCAATGCATCAGATATGTTCACTTTCAAATACAAGGGAGTATGGATTTGTTTGACCATTCTTACTAGAGGTATGGGGATTATTTCTTCTGTCTCTAGGTCTTGTAGAACAGGAGAAGCATGTTTTTGAAAGTCGCTATATACTTGAATGCCCAGCTTGAACTGGTTTCCTGACAACCAAAGTTGATATCATCTCGTATTTCTTTGTAATATGAAGTTTTTTAACAAGGTTTTTAAAATAATTGGAGGTCTTATATATTAAGGATGTCATGTATCCATGCAACACGAGACACAGGAGAATATTGAAAAGTGACTAAAGAAACATTTCTACGCTGTATGTATATTTATATTGCTAAAGATGGTTCCATATCTGCTGACCATTATATGTGGTTCGTTTCTGTTTGGCAGCACTTGCTGGGAACTATGTGAACTTTGGTGGGTTTGAGCTTTATGGTGATAGATCTCTAGCTGATGCTCTAGACGTTGCTCTCCGAATGATATTTTCTATTCCTTTGGCTGATCTATTGAAATTTCGAAAGGTATAAACTTTAGCTGTGTTATATTGTTCCTTTAGGATTTCAGTGATGTGTTTGTGTTTTTGAGAGAACTATTCCTACTGGTCACTTCCATTCAATGTATAATATCCCTGCATCACTGAGATATTTCATTGTTCATCTTTTTTATTTCAAATTCATACTAAACTTGGACCAACCTGCACACAGGGCCCTGAACACTATAATTTTTAATGGAAGAAGATTAACCCATTCCAAATTTTAGACTTTTTAGTTGATAGGATATAGGGCATGGAAACCCATAGCATTGGAAGATTATAGTGACCAGAAAATAAGTAGGGAAGGAAAGAAAAGATGCCCGATTGAATTCTTAGTGCTAACGTTTGTTGTGGGGAAGAACATGGGTTTTGGGAAGGGGCATAATAAGGAGTAATGATTGCAGAGAATGAAGTAGCTCAGTCATAAGGTACTCAAAGAGATGCATTAATGATTCCATGGGCCTGTTCTCCTTCAGAGCATGATTCAAGATCTGGTACACTCTCTTAGAACCCTCAAAATACTGAATGACTGGAGAAAAGATCCTAACTAAACTTGCTGTGCAGCTATTTATAGGTGAAGGGGGTTGCTTTTATAATTGAACAGATTATGATCATTTGAAGCATGGCCTGACCAATGGAGGCTGTATAGGGCCTGAAATTTTTCTGAGTGACTTATCAAAAAAGAAATTTGCTGAGAGTGACCCTAAGAGCAAGACGTCCTTAAGGGCTACTCAGCGTAAGATGCCTGATCTCATCTTACTGAACAAACGGCGCATTTATGAGTCATGAATAGAGATCATTTAGTTATGAAGGTTTAGTATGTGTGCTTTCTATCTTATGTTATCTTCTTCCTCAGCAGGATAAATGAAAGAATTTTTTGAATTGCCCGATTATGTGGATTGTTTAAGGTAAAAACTCTTGATAACAAGTTTTGCATGCACTTGGTCAAAGTTCACATCATGTACAGAATATTCAGTAGCCATTTTAGATTGTTCTTATTATTCATGTTTCATGCAGATCTAATATTTTCTTGTCCTTTCTCTTTGTTTCTTTCCAGCTGGCTCAAGACTACTTTGCATTCTTGGAGATCCATTTCAACAGCCATATGGCTTTTGTTTTAAATTTAAATAGAAGCGCATTTATTTATACTGTTGGATCTTTTGAAGCAGGCCTTAAAGGTCTAATTGAGAATATCTCGACATAGGTTTTTGTTGTGTTCTCTCATTTTAACTTCTACAGATTCTCTTGTGACTTGTTCTTCTGCTTTTAACATGCGCACTATCCTTATATCCTTAATTGATGTTTCTATCTAGTATAAGTGACACTCGTCAGAAAGTCCATTTTCAAAAGACACACAGAATTTGCTTTTTATATTCATTCCTTCTCTTCTCTGCTTCAAAAATGGTGGACAGGAAGGGCATAGGAAGATACCACTGAGCCTCAACGATCACCATTACTGTCTTCTCCAAGGCCTCTTTGCTTGTCCAAGCACTCTTTTGATACTCATTCCTTCATCTCTCTTTCACTCTCTCTCTTTCTCGAATAAATTATTCAAAATTTACCCTGATTATTGAATATTGTGTCTCGCAGATGATGATGGTATTCCCCAATTCTCGGGGATCATTGATTTTGATTCTCCTCCACTCGGTAGTCGGTAGTCCTCTTTATTACTCTCCTCACTTTTTTCCCATAAATTTTTTGGAAATGTTTTAGAGTAAATGTTGATTATTTTACTGTATAGAAGTAGGAGAAGCAAAGCCATTGATAGTCAATGAAGGCGACTATAATATTCCTGATGATTTTGATTCTCTACTCGGTATTTATATATTTTCCCTTTTATATCTTGTACGCCATGTGTGTATAAATTTCTGTATGAATGAAAGTGTTTTTGTTGTTTTATTATGTGGTTGATTTTGATTTTTATTAGTAGTTACCTAATGTTTAATTTTAGGCTCCTTTATAAGGTGATCATTTTTTATAGATGACACTACACGATTGAAGTTTCTGTTTCATTTAATGACAGGCACCAAAGAAATCCTGCAAAGTGGAGTTGGTAAACTGGATTATACTTGTGTTGACTTCTTTTTTTCAACTTTATGTGTGAATGCAATTGTGCTGTAAATTTTCGGAACTTTTATTAATTTTATTTTTATAATCTACTTTACAACTTGGAAAACTTAAGACAATTGATTTTTTTAAAGTGAAATAACCTTTATTGATTCAATTACATGATAAGGTGAATATCTCTTGTATCTGGACCAATTTATTACTGTGAGGAGATGCTTGTTGATTTCGTTAGAGAAGTCATTCTTACTGTATGCTTGCAAATAAACCATTCCAACAATAACCCTGATGTGTTGATTGTTGATTCTTTTTGGATATGTTTTGTTTCCCTGCTATTTATTTGGTGGAAATTTCTTTCTTAAGAATAAATTCCTTGGTTATTCTCCTTTTTGTAGCTAATGGAAAATATGTGACGAATTTACATAAAGCTTCATAAATATAAGTCAAGACTATTGAGCCAATCAATGATCTTTTCCTCAAAAATATATTTCTGGAATTTTTATCCAGCTAAAGCAATAGGGGCCTTGGGAAAGCTGACCCAAAAAAATTTAAAGGAAAATTATTTGTTTTCTGTAACTCCCAATACTTATCATGTTGTGTTTGGCAGAACTTTCAGTTTGTGTTTGGCATTTTATAAATGTGACAGACGGTGGGTTACATAGTCAGGTATGTCATTAAACCAAGTTGACAAAATTTTTTTTTTTTTTTTCCCCCATAGTTTTCATATATTTTCAGTGCAACTTGAAAATGCAGTATTTATGGTGTGAAATTGTCGCATTTTATATCCATTTTTTTCCCCGTTCTTATACATATTTTTATAAAGATTAACATGACATCTTTGTATTAGGAGCTTACGAGTTGCAAGTTTGTATTAAATAGTTATCTCGTATATGGTAGCCAGTTTGACTTGAAAGATTTGAGGTTTGATTAGCATTGTAAAATACCTGTAATGTTTCTTCTATTTTCCTTTTTGGAGTTGTTAGGACCAAACTTTTACAATAATGTACTACCAGGTCATATATAAACTTCTTGGTCATAGACTAATTAGATTTGGATTTGGACTTGACATTTGGCGATTATATAATTGTTTTTCCACTTAGACCATAGCCTGAGTTGAATGGTTGCAACTTGTTATTAGTAATATAAAAGGGAGGGACAAATTAGAAAACATTACATAAATAGTATGCGTTGTTTTGAGTTCCAAAGTCAACCAGATGGCTGCTACTCTTAACATGTCCAGCTTCAACGATAGAGATAGCTTGCTTGGGCCTAATATAAAGCAAGGTGACATCATAAACAGAACAAATGGCTTGATCAAGCATGGCCTTGTTGGCTTTCAGTGGCAAATTATGAAAGGTATGTGATCCTTACTTGGATGCATGTTACTTTTTATGCTACTTGGATTAGAGTATATACATTTGTAATCTGAGCTACATACTATCATTCAAAGTAGAACAAGATGAAGATCTTGAAAAATTGGAGGAGACAGTTACAAGTACAAAGCACATTTCATTGGCAGTCAATGTGAAACTTAGGCTACATACTAGGCTTTTGGTTTGGTCTTTTACTGATATGGTCTCCATTGTTTTTTCTTTTTCCAGATGTACAGTTGTTCACCATCCTATTTGTGCTTATGACTTCTGCAGCCTCATAACTTTATGTTTTGCATCTTTTGCAATATGCAGGATAACTTGGACCAGCATGTGGACTCAACGGATTCCCACCTACAAGTTACACCATTAATATTGTTATACTTTTATCAACCTTGAATCCCTGTGCACGGCAGCTTTCACTTTGTTTTGTGCCAAAGCATCCAACTTTTTAATATTGACCTCCAGAAATTGAGCGTTGGGCATAACCCTGTTGAAAAACCAACATCAATTTTTTTGGTATTAAAATAATTTGAGAAAATAAGTTCTGTAGTCTTCTTAAACTAAATAACTGAACATGAATTTGAAGTTCCAGGAATGGTAGATCTCTTCGTTTGTCACGACTCATTGACCTTTGTCTTGGATACTAATATTAGGAATTGTATAAAACATGAATGAATTTTTATTTTGAATTTACCTCTCTTGCTCTAAAATTTTATCAAACCAGATGTTGTCTATGGTGTGAGTCTCCACTTGCTAACAAATAACTAATGTAAACCCGTACTTAGTAGTTTGTTATTATTTTTTTTTGTAAGTGATTTAACTTTATTTTATATTTTGTAGAATTATATGACTAGTAGATTTATGTATAATTCAAATTTTGTTTTTGAATGTTTTTTCTTTTCCTTTTATAAAAAGGATAGAAAAAAAAAAGGTTAGAGAAAGTATTATTATTGTTTTTTTTCTGGTTTACATGCGACAAAACCCATTAAAGATTGAATACGCGTCATATGAACAAGAAGTTAGCAGTTTATTTTATTATGATATGTTTAACCTTTTTACTAAACTTTTAATATTTTAATATATTATTCAATACCTTTATGTGTGTATGTATGTATGTGTATTCGTTTGCAAGCATAGATATATATGTGATCTTTTAATTGAGGAAGCAGGTTGCTTTGAGCAATGTAAATCTATTGAAAGGAGTTGGTCAGATCCTCCTTTGGCTGATTCTTCGTCCATAATCCAATCTGCATCTTATCTGATATGCATTGGGTCCTTGTCTTTCCATCTGGTTGGCTGTTCTTGACTGATTGAGAGTGTAGGAATGCTTGAATTTCCAAAGAACTAATTCTGTCCTATCTTCTGTTATGTAATAGTTTTTCTTCTAGAATTGGGCACTTAATATCCTCTATTTTCTGTTGTAGCTAGTTTGTAAAATGAATGTGTTGAGGTGATAGCTGGGCTTTACTTTGACAAGGTTGTTCTTAATATTTCTTAAAATAATAATGAAGATGAATTTTGGTTGCTTACTTGCTTATAGTCTTGATATTCCGCTTATACCACTTGATAGAAGTCATTTTATTACAGTTTCAGCCCAACTCAACTTGACCAAGTATTAGTCCCAACTATTCATGGTTTACAATATATATCTTTTCCTATCATCATATCGAATTGAAGGTTATACTCTCTTGAGTAAAATCACTCTCCCATTTGTGCCAGGATTCTCATTCATGCGTTGTTACTAGTTTTATGCGAGCTATCAATTTACTGCACCAACCACTTTTCTTTGGGATTGGTACCAGCTGTGTATAATGATTAGTACGCTTAGAATATCACACAGGCAGAGTTCCATTTGACTCTGAACGCATCTTCTTTTTATCTTTCTGTTTGAATAAGCAGCTTATGTTTCTCTTTAATTAGGGTCACGGGTTTAATTTCTGAT
The DNA here is from genome assembly GCA_030445155.1 of Quercus variabilis. NCBI lineage: Eukaryota > Viridiplantae > Streptophyta > Magnoliopsida > Fagales > Fagaceae > Quercus > Quercus variabilis. Next base: position 7,921,701 of record CP129451.1, read on the forward strand.
TAGGTTTTAGTATAAATTATTTTAGTTATAAATTTTTCTTCTTTTTTCCATAATAGATAATGATTCTTGGTTAGTGTTTTGATTACAAATATTTCATCTTGGTTCATCAATTGTCAGCCCAATTCTGGTTTTCCTTCTATGCTTCAACGTAATATAGCTATTTCTATAAAGGATCAGTCACTTTTTCAGGTTTTCTGGATATCTCTAATTTCATTGCACCAACTTAAAGTGATGGTTATACACTGATTTTTATATTAGAATGTTATCTTCGTATTTTCTTTTCTTTAAAAAGTTTTATTTTATTGAATATGAATTTTTTTTTTTTTGTTGATCACTCCAACACCCTCTCCCCCCCCCCCCCCCCAAAAAAAAATCTCAAAAAAAAAAAAAGTTGGAAAGAAGTTGCAGGTACTGTCTCTTACACTATCCTTGAATTTTTATCATTTGATTTTATGGGACATTGTTTGATGAAAGTTCAGATGAGATTAGTACTGGTGCATTTAACTATTTTTGACGCAAATGATCATGGTATAACTCATTAGCCGTTTATGGTTTTTCTATTTTGGTACTTTTTAGTTAAAACTATTGTTGCCTTGTGGAGTATATGTTCCAATTTCTCGTAGGCTAGTTATTCAGGGTCCCTCAACACTTCAAATATTTTTTTTGATTATTATGTAATCACTCAAAGTCATTTTTCGAAGTGGTTTGTATTCTTTATATCCCTTTTGTAAGATAACCTTTTTCTTAATAATTATTTTAAAGGTGTTCTGGAGAGATAAGTTCTTTATGCTGCTGTTGCTGTATTTTAATTTACTTTCATTATAATACTTTTGTTGATATGTAATTAAACTTTTGTTGTTAATAATTCGTTGGGACTAATTTTTTAGACATTTTAAATCCTATTTACTATTACATAGTGGTATGCTCGAATGAGGTGTTCAGAGATGATTCATGTGTTGTTGGGGGGGGGGGGGAACGGGGGGATATGTCAATGAACATTTTTTTGTTACATTTTGCCCCCTGAAATGTGTATTAGAATGAAATTATCAGGGTTCTACTAAATTACCAAATTATGCATTTTTGGGACAGAGTTCCAATTATTCTCCTGTTCCTCCAGCTCTGGAATTTTTTCTTGTTGCTCTGTCCATAATGTCATTTTTCAAAATGCTCCAACAGCATTGAAAGAATGATATATCAAAACCATCCAGATCTGAATGCCATGGGTGGACACCTCTCATTTCTAATTGTGTATACTTCTATTGATGCTTTTTTCATGTTGCTAACAATTTGTCCAAGTTTCCTTTTTGTTCTGTTCTCGCTAACGTTTTTATTCACTATCTGCCATATAGTATGATGAAGAATTTCTGCCCTTGTTATTTTGTTATTTTATACCTTTATTAAGTATGACTTTCCATTGGAATTCCAGGCAAGTTTTATCAGCATAATGATAGCAATTTTTGGGCAGGTGTTTTAGAGTCGAATTTTAAAAGAATAGTTTCCCTCCGGCTCTCGTCCATCTATGTTATTGTGTTTTAATTTGCTCTTATCTTTTTATTGTAAGATATCCTCTAAAAGCTTTTTAAATATTTTATCATAAGCACACCTTTATTATTTTGTTTGGTGTAACCTAAAGTTGGTTCTTGTCTTCATAATTCTTGTGTTGTGATCAAATTGACATTTGTTTTTAAATTAATGATTAATTTGTTTTGTTTTGTTGGGGGACCATATCTGGCTATTTATATTTTTTAGTAAAAATAATTTAGTTATGATTTAATCTTTTGTTAGTTTTGGGAGCAAACTTAACTTATTTAAATATTTGCTTTTTTTTTTTTGGTTGTATTATAAGTTATAGTCTTTATATTATATGTTACTACGATCTTTCATACTGGTTTCTGAAGTGTGAAATGTTAAACAGTTCGCAGATCCCATTTTTGATTCATTTCAGCAGTTCATTCGGTGAAAATTCTGTCTTTGAGGTTGAATTATTGTCACCAAAGAAATCCTGCAAAGAAGCTTTTTTGCTCAAAATGTGAGTTGATTTTTTTTTTCCTTACTAACTCTTAGCAGTTCCCTAATATTTGATTCCAGGCTCCTCTATAAGGTGATCTTTTTTTTTTATAAATGATGCTACATGATTGATGTCCTTGTCTCATTTAATGATAGGCACCAAAGAAATCTGGCACTGTGGAGTCGGTAAACTAGATTATACTTGTGTTGACTTTGTTTTTTCAACTTTAATTATAAATGCAATTGTGCTGTAAATTTTCTGAACTTTTTTATAATTTTATTTTTATAATCAACTTTCCAACTTGGTAAACTTAAGATAATTGATTTTTTATATTGATTCAATTACATGATGAGGTGAAGATCTCTTGTATCTGTACCAATTAATTACTGTATTTTTTTTTTGTTTTTTTTTTTCTCTATATTATTTTGCATCTGTTTGAAATACTTTATTTCTCTAAGTATTTGCATATGACCAATACTTAGAAAGGGAGAAAGAAGTTGTTATTTTATTGCTTTGGTAAGTGTATTTGAGGTTGAATTATTGTCACCAAAGAAATCCTGCAAAGAAACTTTTCTGCTCAAAATGTGAGTTGATTTTTTTTTCCTTACTAACTCTTTTCAGTTCCCTAATGTTTGATTCCAGGCTCCTCTATAATGTGATCTTTTTTTATAAATGATGCTACATGATTGATGTCTTTGTCTCATTTAATGATAGGCACCAAAGAAATCCGGCAAAGTGGAGTTGGTAAACTGGATTATACTTGTGTTGACTTTGTTTTTGATACTTTACTTTTGAATGCAATTGTGCTGTAAATTTTCTGAACTTTTATTTTATTTTATTTTTATAATCAACTTTCCAACTTGGTAAATTTAAGACAGTTGATTTTTTAAGTGAAATAACCTTTATTGATTCAATTACATGATAAGGTGAAGATCTCTTGTATCTGGACCAATTAATTACTTTTTTTTTCTCTATATTATTTTGCATCTGTTTTAAATTCTTTTTTTCTCTAAGTATTTGCATATGACCAATACTTAGAAAGGGAGAAAGAAGTTGTTATTTTATTGCTTTGGTAAGTGTATTTAAAAGTTTTAATTCCAAGCTCTTGATGGACTGCAGGACATCTCTTGCTCTGGTCGTATGTCCTTGCACACATGCTGTTGTTGTCTACATGATGCATTCTTGCTATGGTTGCTTGTTATATGGTGTTTTCCTTGCTTCACATCAAAATTCATATTTTCTGGTATCAGGTTTTAAAGTCTGACTTCCCCAAAGTATTTAAAGTGTTGAAAATTTACTAGAGGTGGAGTGGTTTAGGATTTTTGGTTTTAATTTATATTCATATATAGCCAAATCGGTGCCACATGTAATTGTAGGTAAGCAATTTTTATAAAGCAACAGTTATCCTCTTTTCTTTGAGATTCAAATTTTTCTTTTACTATTTTCACCTTGTCCTTTGATTAATTACTGATTCTCCCCAAAACTTAATTGGTAGAAAAGAATCATTTAACCATTATCCTAACACTCCCCCCCATGCGTGGGCCCAAAGTCTTGAGGTCCAATATGTGGGATTTTGAAATTTTAAAATGGGACGTACAGTGGAGATAGAATTTGCATTTAGGATAGAATTTGAATTTAGGACCATTTTCTTTGATATTAAGGTGAATTACTGATTTTCCTAAAACTTTAAGTTGTTAGGAAGGAGTGAATTTAATCAATTAACCATTATCCTAACAACCTCAATAAAGCCCTAACTATTATCCTGACCTCCTCATTAAAGCTTGTCTCTGCTGATGAACAGAACCGGGAAGGGATGAGTCAAAGTCAGGGTAGGTTAAAAAATTTGGGTTCCAAAGTCAACCAGATGGCTGCTACTCCTAACTTGTCCAGCTTCGACAATAGAGATAGCTTGCTTGGGCCTAATATAAAGCAGGGTGACATCATAAGCAGAACAAATGGCTTGAACAACCATGGTCTTGTTGGTTTTTAGTGGCAAATTATGCAAGGTCTCTGATTCTTACTTGGATGCATGTTACTTTTTATGCTGCTTGGATTAGAGTATATACATTTGTAATTTGAGTTATATACTTTCATTCAAAGCAGAACAAGATGAAGATCTTGAATAATTGGAGAAGACAGTAACAAGTACAAAACACATTGCATTGGTAGTCAATGAGAAACTTAACCTACATACTAGGCTTCTGGTTGGGTCTTTTACTAATGTGTTCTACTTTTTTTATTTTCCCTTTTTCGTGATGTTCACCATCCTATTTGTGCTTTTGACTTCTACAGCCTCATATCTTTGTGCTTTACATCTTTTGCAATATGCAGGATAAATTGGACCAGCATGTGGACTCAACGGATTCCCACCTACAAGTTACTCCATTTCTTTTATTGCACTCTTATCTACCTTGAATCTATGTGCATGGCTGCGTTCACTTTGTTTTTCGACAAAGCATCCAACATTTTAATACTTTGACCTCCCAAAATTAAGCTTAGGGCATATCCATGTTAAAAAACCAACATCAATTTTTTTGGTATTAAAATAATTTGAGAAAATAGTTTTTGTAGACTTCTTAAACTTAGTAACTAAACTTGAATTTGAAGTTCTAGGAATGGTAGATCTCTTCGTTTGTCACGACGTATTGACCTTTGTCTTGGATACTAACATTAGAAATTGTATAAAATGTGATTAGATTTTTATTTTGAATTTACCTCTCTTGCTCTAAAATTTTACCAAACCAGATGTTATCTAAGGTGTGGGTCTCACTCACTAACAAATAACTAATCTGAATCCATACTTAGTAGTTGTTTTTTTTTTTTTTGTAAGTGATTTAACTTTATTTTATATTTTGTAGAATTATATGGCTAGTAGATTTATGTATAATTCAAATTTTGTTTTTGAGTGTTTTTTGTTTTTTTGTTTTTGTTTTTCCCTTTTATAAAAAAGGATACAAAAAAAAAGTTTTAGAAAATATTAATTAATTAATTAATTTTTTTTGGTTTTCATGCGACAAAACCCATTAAAGATTGAATAAGCATCATATGAACAAGAAGTTAGCAGTTTATTTTGATACGTTTAACCTTTTTACTAAATTTTTAATATTTTAATAAATTTATTCAATACCTTTATGTGTGTATGTATGTGTATTTGTTTGCAAGCATAGGTATGTATGTGATCTTTTAATTGAGGAAGCAGGTTGCTTTGAGCAATGTAAATCTATTGAAAGGAGTTGGTCATATCCTCTTTTGGCTGATTCTTCTTCCATAATTCAATCTGCATCTTATCTGATATTCATTGGGTCCTTGTCTTTTCGTCTGGTTGGCTGTTCTTGACTGGTTGAAAGTTTAGGAATGCTTGAATTTCCAAAGAACTAATTTTGTCCTATCTTCTGTTATGTTAATTTTTCTTCTAGAATTGGGCTCTGAATGTCATCTATTTTCAGTTGTATCCAGTTTGTAAAATGAATGTGTTGAGGTGATAGCTGGCTTTACTTTGACAAGGTTGTTTTGAATATTATGGTAAATAATAATGAAGATGAATTTTGGTTGCTTACTTGCTTATAGTCTTGATATTCCGTTTATACCACTTGAATGATGTCATTTTATTATTGTTTCAGTTCAACTCAATCTGACCAAGTATTAATCCCAACTTTTCTTGGTTGACTACATATATCTTTTCCTATAATATATCGTATTGAAGGTTATACTCTCTTGAGTTAATCACTCTCTCATTTGTGCAAGGATTCTCATTCATGCATTGTGACTAGTTTTTTGCTTGCTATCAATTTACCACACCCACCACTTTTCTTTGGTCTTGGTACTTGCTGTGTATAAAGATTAGGACACTAGGAATATCACACAGGCAGAGTTCCATTTGACTCTGAACGTATCTTCTTGTTATTTTTCTGTTTGAACAAGCAGCTTGTGTTTCACTTTAATTAGGGTCATGGGTTTAATTGCTGATCGTGTTCTAGTATAAATTATTTTAGTTATAAATTTTTTTTCCCATAATAGATACTGATTCTTTGTCAATGTTTTGATTGCAAATATGTCATCTTGGTTCATCATTTGTCAGCCCAATTCCGGATTGCCTTCTATGCTTCAACGTAAGATAGCTATTTCTATCAAGGATCAGTCACTTTTTTAGGTTTTCCAGATATCTCTAACTTCATTGCACCAACTTATAGTGATGGTAATACACTGATCTTTATATTAGAATGTTATCTTCGTATTCTTTTTCCTTTAAAATGTTTTATTTTATTGAATATGAATTTTTTTTTTGTTGATGAACACCCCCCCCCCCCCCCCCCCCCCCCCCCCAAAAAAAAAAAAAACCATCTCCCAAAAAAAAAGCTGGAAGCAAGTTCAGGTACTGTCTCTTTCATTATCCTGGAATTTTTATCATTTGATTTTATGGGGACAGCGTTTGATGAAAGTTCAGATGAGATTGGTCTGGTATAGGTTCATTTTACTTTTTTTGAGGCTAATGTTCTTGATATAACTCATTAACGTTTTTATAGTTTTTCTATTTTGGTATATATTAGTTGAAACTATTGTTTCCTTGCGGTGTGCATATTCCAATTTCTTGTAGGTCAGTTATTCAGTATCCCTCAATACCTCAAATATTTTTTTGATTTTTTTGCAATCACTCATAGCCATTTTTCGAAAGAGGTTTGTATTTATTATATCCCTTTTGTAAGATAACCTTTTTTTTAATAATTGTTTGAAGCTGTCAAAGTTCTTTACGCTGTACCCTGTTGTTGTATCTAAATTTACTTTCCTAATAATACTTTTTTTGATTTGTAATTAAAATTTTGTTGTTGTTTGTTTGTTAGGACTAATCTTTTAGACATTTTAAGTCCCATCTACTATCGTTACATAGTGGTATGCCTGAGTGAGGTGTTCGCAGATGATTCATGTCTGGGGGATATATCAATGAACTTTTGATTTTTACATTTTGACCCCTAAAATATGGATTAAAATGAAATTTTTAGGGTTCTACCAAATTATAAAATTTTACATTTTTGGGATTATATTTTAGTTACTCTCCTCCTGTGCCTCCAGTTCTGCAATTATTTCTTTAGCTCTTTCTTTTTTGTGTCCTACGTCCCCCATCTCTTCCCATTCCACTTCAAATCTTTCTTCAAAGCTCGATGTTTTTGGGCTTGAATGAAACTAGGTGTGCCTTGAAAGGTATAACTCTCTGCCATTTCCTTTGCCTATAACCACTTCTTTTCTAATTTGAAATGAGTCTTACCTCCGTAAAAAAGAATAGGAAAATGATCCAAGATGGTCTGAGGCAAACGACTTTGAGGGATCCTGGAAAAATGCTCTTCCCAACTAGTGGAAAAAAAATCCAATCCAATCTTGACGTGGATGTTCTCTAGTTATTATTGGACCATGTAGTGACCTATTCAATCTAGACATGGATGTGTACATGGATATTCTCCATGGGTATTCTGCCTCTGACACGGCCCAATCAACAAAAGTACTACCCCATACACTTCTCACCATAGGTCCAATTTCGTTTCTTGCAAACACACATTATCACCTTTCCGGTTTTTCAAGGAGTTTCTGACCCATAGCCTTCGATCATAATCGTTTAATCCTTGAACATTCCAAGACAAGATTTCTAGCTGCATAAGTTTGACTGAAGAGCCCTCTCACCTTGGCCCTGACAACTATCTCCAACTTTGTTTCTTGCAAACACACATTGTCACCTTTGTACTTCTTCAAGGAGTTTCTGACCCTTAACATTTGATCATAATTGTTTAATCCTTGAACATTCCATGGCAAGATTTCTAGCTTCATAAGATTTACGGTAGAGCCCTCTCCATCCTAGCACGATCTCAGTTGTTTCCTGTCTTAGAATTATAGTTCATTAACCACTCCATGCTTTTCAACTTCCTTTCTTCTCTCACCCCACCTCTGTGGTGTTGCTGCGGGGAACCTCTCTGTGTTCTAGTAGCTTGCCACCTTCTCTCGATTTCCGCAAATGTCTTATCTTCTTCCTTGTAGTCATCTTTAAATAAACCCCAGGATTTTTTAAAACCCCTTAATCCTTCTCATTACCTTCTCTAAGGGTTCCTCATGAGAGGTGGCTGATTACTTCTCGGATCCACAGTAGGTGCTCAAAGGGGTAACCTCTAAACACTTCCTCCACAACAGGGTTTTTTTTTCCCAATAAACTTCCCTCTCTACTGGTACTCCATCAGCCACGTCTTCATCCCCATTGAGCCATCTGCCTCTGCCCCCTTGCCCTTGAACTACCCTCCTACCATTGAGGGAGGCATCCAACCACTGCCAAAGCTAGAAGGAGTGCTGACCCTAGGAACCCCAGGCTTGATGTGTTGCTTGTTCTGAGGCAGCCACTTGGGCATGAATTTGAGGTGGATCATCACAACTGAGGCTCCACCACTACTACTGCTGGATCTCTTCGTATTGACACTACTGCAAACTCCTCACTGGTTGGCTCTGATTTGACCACTGTCCACTCACCTTGAATCTTCTCATTGGCGTTCTCCTCTGGATTCTCATGTCTAGGGGGCTTGCTCATACTGCTCACTGAAACATCCATAATGTCATTTTTCACTAGGCTCCAACAAGCTTGAAAGAAAGCTATAGTAAAACCATCCAGATCTGAATGCCATAGGTGAACACCTTTCGTTTCTAATTGTGTATACTTCTATTCATGCTTTTCTCATGTTGCTGACAATCTGTCCAAGTGTCCTCTTTTTCTGTACTTACGTGTTTATTCACTATCTGCCACATAGTATGATGAAAAATTTCTGCCCTTTTTATTTTATCATTTTATCCCTTTATTAATAAAGACTTTCCATAGGAATTCCGTACAAATTTTATCAGCATAACGATTGCAATTTTTGGGCTGGTTTTTTGTAGTCAAGTTTCAAAAGAATAGTTTCCCTCCTGCTCTCCTCCATCTATGTTATTGTGTTTTAATTTGCTCTTATCTTTTTATCATAAGATATCCTCTAAAAGCTTTATAAATAGATTTGTTCATATAGGCACATCTTTATTATTTTGTCTAGTGTAACCAAAAGTTGGTTTTTGTCTTCGTAATTCTTGTGTAGTGATCAAATTGACATTTTTTTTTTAATTTAATGATTAATTTGTTTTATTTGTTTTGGGACCATATCTGACTATTTATATATTTTAGTCAAAATATTTTAATTATGATTTAATCTTTTGTTAGTTTTGGGATCAAACTTGACTTATTTAATTTTTAGTGTTTTTTTTTTTGTGGTATTATAAGTTCTAGTCTTTATATTATATGTTACTACGATCTTTCATATTGGTTTTCAATGTGTGAAATGTTAAAGTATTAGCAGATCCCTTTTTTCATTTGTTTCACCAATTTGTTTGGAGAAATTCTTTATTTGAGGTTGAATTATAGTCACAAATGGAATCCTACAAAGTATTAACTTTTCTGCTCAAAATGTGAGTTAATTATTTTTTTTCTTACTAACTCTTAGCGCTTCCATAATGTGTAATTCCAGGTTGTGCTATAAGGCAATCATTTTTTATAAATGCCTTTACACGATTGAAGCTTTTGTCACATTTAATGATAGGCACCACAGAAATCCTGCAAAGTGGAGTTGGTAAACTGGATTATATTTGTGTTGACTTCATTTTTTTCAAATTTATTTGTGAATGCAACTATGCTGTAAATTTTTTGAACCTTTTTTTTTCAAAATCAACTTTGCAACTTGAAAACTTAAGATAATTGAATTTTTTAAGTGAAATAACCAGTATTGATTCAATTACATGATACGGTGAAGATCTCTTGTATCTGGACCAATTAATTACTGTTTTGTTTTTCTCTATATTATGTTGTATCAGTTTTAAATACTTTATTACGACTGTCATTGAGCCAATTTGTTAACCTCTGGATTATTATTGAACACCATTTCTGACTTTCAATGTTTGCAACAAAAGTTGATCTTGTTTGTATTACATCACACATTTCACATTTATCTTGTTACAAAATTATATATGACATAGGTGAGGATATCCATAAGAGTTCCAGCGGAAACATCCCCATCCAAATTAATTTTGTGGGGTATCCTGAGATTAAAGTAAATGACTCAGCAATGTCTTCACCATGTGTCTTTTTACTCCCTCCCCAAAGATGAGTAGCAAAGAATGGAAAAAGAAAATCTTGCTAGTTTGCGACCAGTTCCTGTGGCTTTGGTGATTTTCTTCACTAAGTATTGCTAGAATGACACTTAGGAATCTGTTCTGTGTGTCATGACTTTGAAAAGAGAATGCATTAGGAAACAAATTTGTATGACTGAAACACCAGCCAACATTAGGTCTTTGGATATTATAAAATATGATTGGCCTCGCTACAATTATTGCAGCAATTCTTTATCTTAATAAAAATTTATTTATAGTGTCCCTGCTACCAAAGGTGCTAATAATTTTTGTTTTTTTATAGAATTTTTTTGATGACCACATTCATGCTGTTAGAATAATGGTTAAATAATTAATCTAAACATTTCATTTCCTAGTAGCTTATGTTGTTAGGACAAGTGGTAATTTATCATGGTAACTCTCCACTCTACCTCATTTAAAAAATAAAAGAAGTTAAAAATCCCCTAAACACATGTGGGAGGATTGTTAGAATAATAGTTAAATGATTAAATTCATAATTTCCTAGCAATTTATGCTTTTGGGTAGAGCTAAATGATTAAATTCACAATTACCTAACAATGCATTTTTGGTTCAACTGCAATAACATCTGCTTCTGATCCATGGATGCAAGGGTTCAATGAATCATCAAAATTAGCGAGGATATCAAAGGTATGATTGCTGGAAGTAGTTCAGTGTCTCCATCTGGACCAGAAACACAGCGGCATTTCTCAACAGCTCGGAGAAAGATGACAATATTAAGGACCAAACTTGAGACTCTGGAGTTACTTCTATCAACGCTTTCTAATATGCGGCCAATGTAAGTTTTCTAGTGGAATTTGTATCATTATAGGAAAATAAGCTGCAATGTGTCTTGAATCACATCTCAAAAGAAGTTGTTTCATATGCTTCGAAGTTTCTAATGGAAACACACAATTGCTAATCTTTAAGGATAAAAGAAGTAAAATAAAGAATAAGACGTGAAATGTAGGTGCAGGTTGTAAGGGTTCCACAGTTTTAAAAGAATTCTGTTTAATGTATAGTTGAACAGTAATACACTAGTTGCTGTTCTGTTAGGGCTAGTTTGAATTTTGGGTGAGTGGAGTAGGGTTGGCCGGATATTTTTGCAATTTCTAGAGGTTGATTCAAGTATGTTTGTTAGCTTGAGATGCATGTTCTCAATCCAAACTGGCCATTATTGGTCATTGAAGAAACTGACGCTATATGATAAGATTTGCAAGAGTATAGCAGTAGTTAGCGGTAGTTACAATCATCAGTTAGTTGGTTTAGTTATCATCTTTTTGTTGGGTTTGTCAGAGGAGGTGCTGATGAAGCTGATGTAAGCAGTTAGTTAGCGGTTGTTAACCACCAAGGGCAGTTGAGTTAGGGAATAACAGAATGTCAGATTGCACTGAGTGATTGTATATAAACGGCTGTAAAGGAATGTAAAGGGTATCAATGAAAATGTTTAACAGATTGTCTTCTTCCTTGTTGTTCTGTCTCTCTCTCTCTCTCTTTCTCTACGATTCTAATCTAGGAGGCCTAGTTTCCTCGAAGAACTACATTCATTCCATTTCTGTGTGATAGATATAACTGGTACTTATCACTATATGAGGGCATGCTATTTTCAAACTTGAGCCGGTGGTACTTGTACACAACTAATTGACTGAAGGATGTTTGTTACGTTGAGATGCAAGTTTAATAGTTTCTCTTGTCTAAATTTCCAGATGTTGATTTCATCTATTTAAACATAAATAAATTGTTATTTTCTGCTGTGAGGGGAATTCAGAAAATACCATGGAAAGCAGAAAATAACTGTTAGATGCTGTCTTGGAAATATTACCAATTATATTGTCTTGCTCATTATTAGAATCTTTGCTCTGATAACCACATTTGTGTAGCAAAAGGCTGTGACGCTTTGAACCACTCTGACCATCTATTGCTTGCCTTCTCCATTCACACCACTGCTCATACTACTGTGATCACTATATTACTCCCTCCATTCTTTCTGCAATGACCTTTCCCCCCCAACAATCTACTTACTAGTACCGAAAAACCTCATGTTAATTCTGTTGCCGATAATATCTCAATGTGCAGGCTCTCTTTTGATGGTAACCTTTTGATTTTTTCTTAGAAAGGGAGAAGGAATTTGTTATGTTCTTGCTGTGGTAAGTGTATTTTAAAAGTTTTAATTCCAAGCTCTTGATGGACTGCGGCATATCTGTTACTCTTGTCATAAGTCCTTGCCTACGTGCTGTTGTTGTCTACATGATGCATTCCTGCAGTGGTTGGTTTATGTGGTGTTCCTCATCAAAATTCATGTTTTCTGGTATTAGGTTTGAAAGTCTGAGTTCACCAAAGTATTTAAAGTGTTGAAAATTTACTGGAGATTTAACGGTTTAGGATTTTAATTTTAATTTATATTCATACGATTACCAAATGAGTCCAACCTGTAATTGTAGGTAAGTAATTTTTATACAGCAACAGTTACCTTCTTTTCTATGAGTTTCAAGTTGTTCTTTTACTGTTTTAACCTTGACCTTGATTAATTACTAATTCTCCCAGAGGCTTAAATTGATAGAAAAGACTCACTTAACCACTTAACCGTTATCTTGACAACCTCATTAGCGCCCTAACCATTATCTTGTCAACCTCATTAAAGCTTGCCTCTGCTGATGAACAGAACTGGAAAAGAGATGAATCTGCAACAAGACATGCTAAAACATTTGAGTTCAAAGTCAACCAGATGGCTGCAACTTTTAATATTTCCAGCTTCAACAATAGAGATTGCTTGCTTGGGCATAATTTAAAGCAGGATGACATAATCTATAGAACAATTGGCTTGGACAGGCATGCTCTTGTTGGCTTTCTGCGGCAAATTATAAACGGTATGTGATTCTTACTTGGATGCATGTTACTTTTTATGCTTCTTGGATTGGAGTATATACATTTGTAATTTGTGTTACATACTATCATTCGAAGCAGAAACAGAAGAAGATTTTGAAAAATTCGAGGAAACAGTAACAAATTCAAAACACATTGCATTGGCTGTCAATGAGGAACTTAACCTACAAACTAGGCTTCTGGTTGGGTCTTTTACTGATGTGTTCTCCATTTTTTTCCTTTTCTTGACGTTCACTATCTTATTTGTGCTTATGACTTTTGTAGCCTCATAACTTTATGTTCTTCTATCTTTTGCAATATGCATGATAACTTGGACTAGCATGTGGACTCAACGGATTCCCACTGACAGGTTACACCATTACTATTGTTGCACTCTTATCAACCTTGAATCTCTGTGCATGGCTGTGTTCACTTTGCTTTGTGCCAAAGCATCCGACTTTTTAATGCTTTGACCTCCGGAAATTGAGCATAGGGCATAACAATGTTAAAGAACCAACATCAATTTTTTGGTATTAAAATAATTTGAGAAAATAGGTTCTGTAGACTTCTTAAACAAAATTGAAAAACAAGACTCGTTGACCTTTGCCTTGGATACTAATATTAGAATTTGTATAACATGAGTAAATTTATATTTTGATTTACCTGTCTTGCTTCAAAATTTGGCCAAACTAGATGTTATCTACGGTGTGAGTTTCCAGTCACTAACAAATAGCATGCCCTCAAAATAACATTTATTTTATTTTCTTACTTTGTAAAATTATATAACGAATAGATTTTTGTATAATTCAAATTTTATTTTTGAGTGTTTCCTTTTATTTTTTTTTTATCTTTTATTTTTTTAAAAATATTACAAAAAAATAGTTAGAAAAAATCTTAATTTATTTTTTTGTTTGCACATTAAAAAATCCATTAAAGACTGAATACACGTCATAAGGACAAGAAGTTAGGATTTTTTTTTTTTTTTTTGGATATGTTTATCCTTTTTACTAAACTTTTAATATTTTAATAAATTTCATTCAGAAAATATATTTAATAAAATTATATAAAATTTTTATATATTCATTTATATTTTATGGAGAAGATGAAAATAATTACTGAGGGTTTATTCAAGAAAAAAAGAGAGTAGAGGGGTTAATCTTAAAGGGCTATCTTCAGCATAGATTCTGTGGTTTGTGGGGGTAACCGTAAAACTTACAAGCTTACATTTGCTTCATTATTTATTTATACTCACTCTCTCTCTCTCCCTCAGAACGCCTCCTTTTTAATTTTGAATACAGAGCTTGTGCGTTTTGCAAGTAAGAAAGTGTCATTCCGATTAGCGATTTCAAATCCGACCTGATAATTCTATCTCGGTTCTTTGATTGTATTTGGTGTAATTTTAACAAATTTTTTTATCGCACTCAACGTATTTGCTAATTCTGTTTCATCAATTGTGTAATGCATACTATATGATTTCTATAGGCTAGAATTGCATATTCTTTTACATGTTATATGATTCTCACTTAGGGCACAATACACATTTGTGAGGATGGTACCTAGGTATTCGATTGAATTCAGTCGTGTGGTTCCATTAATCAATAATTTATGTGGTTGGATTTAAAAATTTTGTTGTCGATTTTTGTTGTGAATGTGATAGTCTTATCTCATAGATAGGATAGTGAAGAAGAATACGTGTGGGCAATCTCGATTAATTGGTTAAACATCTATAGTTGGTTTAAGATTTATTGGTTTTTATGTGCAGCTTTGTCTTGATATTTGTAGTATTCTTGTTTGCTTGTGGATATTTATGCATTTGTATATCTTATGGAGGAAATTTCCAGGACTGGCTTCTATCTTGTAGAGGTACCTAAGTTGGAGCCTTTTGTGGTCAGATCCCTAATTCAACTACTTTGTCGCGTTACGAAGTTTGGGTGGCTTGATGATGATAGATTCAAAGAGGTGATTAAAGAGGCGATGAACTTTTTATGCCAGGTGATGACTTTTTTTTTTCTTTTGTTTGTTTGTTTTATTTGATTTGATTTTTTTTTTCTCCTTCTTATTTTAATGATTGCTTCTAGGAAATATATACCATGAAATTCTCCTGTGGCATATTTCTTTTCTCGTTGAGATAGGTTGTTAGTACAGGACTTTTTATATAATAACGTTTTTTATAATGTTCATGGTTTTCATGATCCTGACAAATAGCCTACTAGGATTTATTTATTTATAAATTTTTTAATGTTATTTTGTGCATAGCTGGAAAGTTAATATGGTTTGCTTGAAAGAGGTTAGGATCCATTCATAATAAAGTGACTACATTTTACGTTGACTGTCAACCTACTGTGATCCTCATTTTCCGGGCTTTGGACTAGTTGTGAGCAAAATATAAGACAGTAAGCACTTTTCTGGCCATTAACCTATATAGGAGGCTAAGGTGTAATCCATTAACCAATTATTCAGCCCGACTCCAAAGCTTATGGGGATCTCTGTTTTCTGGGCTGGATGTATTTTATACTATTGAACTTTTGGTAGGGTGCTTTTGTCATGGAGGGTGTAAAGCATGAAGGAGGAAATGAAGCTGATTCTATTTCTTGTTTGTTCAAGATTGAGGATAGTTTTACTTGGATTATTTCAGGGGTGTATAAACTGACCTAGTCATCTCATTAGGTGCATCTTAAATTAAATGTAATTGAATTCTCCGTCATTTGTTCCAATGACTTTTCCACAGAAAACCATGGTATAGGTCACAACTCCATTGTTGAAATTTATTGCCGAGTTTGTGCTGAATAATCTGAGAGTGGCTTTTGATTCATAATCTCCTAATGTCATACTACTTTTTTAAGAAGTCAGCAAACTGATTGTAGCCTATGTATCAAGGATTTTTCCCCTTCGCAGTGCAGTAGATATGTACACTTGCAAATACAAGGGAGTATGGATTTGTTTGACCATTCTTACTAGAGGTATGGATTTGAAAGTCGCTATATACTTGAATGCCCTGCTTGAACTGGTTTCCTGACAACCAAAGTTGATATCATCTTGTATTTCTTTGTAATATGAAGTTTTTAACAAGGTTTTTAAAATAATTGGAGGTCTACGCTGTATGTATATTTATATTGCTAAAGATGATTCCATATCTGCTGACCATTATATGTGGTTCATTTCTGTTTGGCAGCACTTGCTGGGAACTATGTGAACTTTGGTGTGTTTGAGCTTTATGGTGATAGATCTCTTGTTGATGCTCTAGACGTTGCTCTCCGAATGATATTGTCTATTCCTTTGGCTGATCTATTGAAATTTTGTAAGGTATAAACTTTAGCTTTGTGTTTGTGTTTTTGAGCAAACTATTCCTACTGGTCACTTCCATTCAATGTATGATCTCCCTGCATCACTGAGATATTTCATTGTTCATCTTTTTTAATTACAAATTCATACTAAACTTGAACCACCGGTTCCAAATTTTAGACTTTTCAGTTGATAGGATAGAGTGCATGGAAACCCATAGCATAGGAAGATTATAGTGACCAGAAAATAAGTAGGGAAGGAAAGAAATGATGCCCAATTGAATTCTTAGTGCTAACGATTGTTGTGGGGAAGAACATGGGTTTTGGGAAGGGGCATGATAAGGAGTAATGATTGCAGAGAATGAAGTAGGTCAATGAGAACGGGATGAAGTTCTGAAAGACTTTATAAGTATTGGTGTCAGTCATATGGTACTCAAAGAGATGCATTAATGATTCCATGGACTTAATCTTCTTCAGAGTATGATTCAAGATCTGGTGCATTCTCTTAGACCCCTCAAAATACTGAATTACTGAACGAAAGATTTTAATTAAAGTTTCTGTGCAGCTATTTATAGGTGAAGGGGGTTGCTTTTAGCTTATAATTGAACAGAGTATGATCATTTGAAGCATGGCCTGACCAATGGAGGCTGTATAGGGCCTGAAATTTTCTGAGTGACCCTAAGAGCAAGATGTCTTTAAGGGCTACTCAGAGTAACATGCCTGATCTTACTGAATGAACGGTGCATTTATGAGTCATGAATATAGATCATTTAGTAATGATGCTTTAGTATGTGTGCTTTCTATCTTATGTTATCTTCTTCCTCAGCTGGATAAGTGAAAGAATTATTTGAATTGCCCGATTATAAGGATTGTTTAAGGTTAAAACTCTTGACAACAAATTTTGCATGCACTTGGTCGAAGTTTGCATCATGTACAGAATATTCAGTGGCCATTTTAGAACGTTCTTATTATTCATGTTTCACGCAGATCTAATCTTTTCTTGTCCTTTCTCTTTGTTTCTTTCCAGCTGGCTCAAGCCTATATTGCATTCTTGGAGATCCATTTCAACAGCCATATGGCTTTTATTTTAAATTTAGATACAAGCACATTTATTTATATTGTTGGATCTTTTGATGCAGGCCTTAAAGGTCTAATTGAGAATATGTCAACACAAGTTTGTATAGTGTTCTCTGATTTTAACTTCTACAGATTCTCTTGTGACTTTTTCTTCTGCCTTTAACATGCTCACTATCCTTATATCCTTAACTGATATTTCTATCTAGTATAAGTAACACTTGTCAGAAAGTACATTTTCCAAAGACACAGAATTTGCTTTTATATTCCTTGCTTCTCTTCTCTGCTACAAAAATGGCGGACAGGAAGGGCACATGAAGATACCACTGAGCCTCAATGATTGCCATTACTGTCTTCTCAAAGGCCTCTCTGCTCCTCGAAGCTCTCTTTTGATATTCACTCCTTCATCTCTCTCTCTCTCTCTCTCTCTCTCTCTCTCTCTGTTTCTCTCTAATAAATTATTCAAAATTTACCCTTAATATTGAATATTGTGTCTCTCGCAGATGATGATGGTATTCCCCAATTCTCAGGGATCATCGATTTCGATTCTCCTCCACTCGGTAGTTGGTACTCCTCTCTTTCTCTCCTCACTTTTTTCCCATAAATATTTTTGAAATGTTTTTGAGTAAATTTTGATTAGTTTACTGTATAGAAGTAGGAGAAGGAAAGCCATTGATAGTCAATGAAGACGACGATAATATTCCCAATGATTTTGATTCTCTGCTCGGTATTTTTTTATTTTCCCCTTTTATATCTTGTACGCCATGTGTATGTATAAATTTCTGTATGAATGAAAGTGCTTTTGTTGTTATATTATGTAGTTGATTTTATTTTTATTGAGTGGGTCCGTAGAGATAGCGAAGTTGGCAAAGGTTAAGATCGAAGGTCGGCGTTGTAGTCTATGTAAAGTTTCATCTCGAGATAATGATAGCGCTGATAAAAAAGTTTATACACTTTTCTATGTCAATTTCATTAGATGATTCTCACTTAGGGAAAAATTAGGGGATTTTGTGAAACTAGATGGTTGGGTTTATCAATTGTATTGTCGATTTAGTGAAAATCGACATTACAGTTGATTAACCCAACTATATAGGATAGAATGGTGAAGAAGAATAAATGTGGTCAATCTCGCTTGGTCGGTTAAAGATCTATAGTTGGTTTAAGATTCATTGGTTTTTTGTGTGCAGAAGTTAATACCTATTTTGAATATTAATTAGGGATTATATGTGTTAATATATTTGCTATATAAATAGTTTATACCACAAACTGGATTAATGGATTGTTTGGGATATTTTTTCTCTGCGTTGAATTTGTTTCTTGATAATATAGTTTTAGCAGAGACTTTTTTTATTACCAGGAGTAGATGCTTGTATGAGATTTTTCCGTGTAAAGAGACTGTTTAGATGCTTATAGAATCTGCTGGTGAGATTAGTTTTCATCCTGGAGTGTTTGGCTATTGATGTGGAGATTTTAACTTAGTTTAATATCTCATATCTCGTCACAAATGAAATGAACATTTACTGTTAAGAAAAAAGTTTACAAGTTTGATAAATTAGATAAATGAGAAAAAAAAAAAAAATGAAAGTGGATAAAGACTATATTAGGGGAGTTATCTATTTGGATTTCATCTAGTGGAATGTGCTTAGATTTTCTGGCATATAGTTACTTTTCTCTTTTAGTGGTACTTTTAGATAAAACATTACTTTGTTTTTGCTTCTATGCTTTTAAAGTGTGAAATGTTAAACTGTTAGCAGATCCCATTTTTCGTTTGTTTGAGCTATTCATTCGGTGAAAATTCTTTCTTTGAGGTTGAATTACAGTCACCAAAGAAATCCTGCGAAGTAACTTTTCTGCTCAAAATGTGAGTTGATTTTTTTTTCCTTATTAACTCTTAGCAGGGCCCTAATGTTTAATTCCAGGCTCCTCTATAAGGTGATCATTTTTTATAAATGACGCTACACAATTGAAGTTTCGGTTTCATTTAATGACAGGCACCAAAGAAATCCTGTAAAGTGGAGTTGGTAAACTGGATTATACTTCTGTTGACATCGTTTTTGCAACTTTATTTGTGAATGCAATTGTGCTGTAAATTTTTTGAACTTTTTTTAATTTTATTTTATAATCAACTTGGAAAACTTAAGACAATTGATTTTTTAAAGTGAAATAACCTTTATTGGTTCAATTACATGATAAGGTGAA
Source organism: Quercus variabilis (assembly GCA_030445155.1). Lineage (NCBI taxonomy): Eukaryota > Viridiplantae > Streptophyta > Magnoliopsida > Fagales > Fagaceae > Quercus > Quercus variabilis. The sequence goes on from CP129451.1 coordinate 7,941,300, forward strand.
GATCTCGTCTCTGGAACAATAAATTACTGTTTTGTTTTTCTCCATATTATGTTGCATCAGTTTTAAATACTTTGTTTTTCTAAGTATTGGCATATGACCATCACTTAGAAAGGGAGATAGAATTTGTTATTTTCTTGCTTTGGTAAGTGTATTTAAAAGTTTTAATTCGAATCTTGTGATGAACTGCAGGACATCTCTTGCTCTTGTCGTATGTCCTTGCATACGTGCTGTTGTTGTCCACATGATGCATTCTTGCAGTTGGTTGCTATGTGCTGTTTCTCCAGCGTTGCATTAAAATTCATATTTTCTGGTATCTGGTTTTAAAGTCTGACTTCACCTTAGTATTTAAAGTCTTGAAAATTTACTAGAGATGGAGTAGTTTAGGATTTTTGGTTTTAATTTATATTCATATGATAGCCAAATCGGTGCAACATGTAATTGTAGGTAAGTAATGTTTATAAAGCAACAGTTACCTTCTTTTCTATGAGATTCAAATTGTTCTTTTACTGTTTTTACCTTGTCCTTTGATTAATTACTAATTCTCCTAAAAGCTTAAATTGATAGAAAAGAATCACTTAACCATTATCCTAACACTCCCCCCCTTGTGTGGGCCCAAAGTCTTGAGGTCCAACATGTGGGATTTTGAAAATTTTAAAATGGGAGGTTGAGGAGAGATAGAATTTGAATTTAGGACCATTTTCTTTGATATTAAGATGAATATTGATTTTCCCAATGGTTAAAGTTGTTAGGAAGGAGTGAATTCAATCACTTAGCCATTATCCTGTCAACCTCATTAAGGCCCTAACCATTATCCTGACATCCTCATTAAAGCTTGCCTCTGCTGATGAATAGAACCGGAAAGAGATGAATCGATGTCAGGACACATTAAAAAGTTTTTGTTCCGAAGTCAACCAGATAGCTGCTAGACATGTCGAGCTTCAACTATAGAGATAGCTTGCTTGGGCCTAATATAAAGCAGTATGACATCATGAACAGAACAAATGGCTTGAACAACCGTGGTCTTGTTGGCTTTTGGTGGCAAATTACAAAAGGTATGTGATTCTTACTTGGATGCATGTTACTTTTTATGCTACTTGGATTAGATTATATACATTTGCAATCTGAGTTACATACTATCATTCAAAAAAGAACAAGATGAAGATCTTGGAAAATTGGAGGAGACAGTAACAAGTACAGAACACATTGCATTGGCTGTCAGTGAGAAACTTAACCTACATACTACTTCTGGTTGGGTCTTTTACTGATATGGTCTCCATTTGTTTTTCTTTTTCCTGATGTTCACCATCCTATTTGTGGTTATGACTTCTGCAGCCTCATAGCTTTATGTTATTCCATCTTTTGCGATATGCTGGATAACTTGGACTCAACGGATTCCCACCTACAGGTTACACCATTACTGTTGTTACACTCTTATCAACCTTGAATCCTTGTGCGTGGTAGCGTTCATTTTGTTTTGTTCCAAAGCATCCAAATTTTTTACACTTTGACCTCCAGAACTTAAGCGTAGGGGATAACCATGTTAAAAAACCAACATCTATTTTTTTGGTATTAGAATAATTTGAGAAAATAAGTTTTGTAGACTTCTTAAACTAAATAACTGAACATGAATTTGAAGTTCCTAGAATGGTAGATCTCTTCTTTTGTCATGACTCATTGACATTTGTCTTGGATACTAATATTAGAAATTGTATAAAGCATGAATAATTTTTTATTTTGAATTTACCTCTCTTAATCTAAAAATTTACCAAACCAGATGTTATCTATGGTGTGAGTCTCCACTCGCTAACCGATAACTAATCTAAATCTGTACTTAGTAGTTACTTATTTATTTATTTTTTTTGTAAGTATTTAACTTTATTTTATATTTTGTAGAATTATATGACTTGTTGGTTTTTCTATAATTCCAATTTTGTTTTTGAGTGTTTTTTTTTTTTTTTTTTCCTTTTATAAAAAAGGATACCCAAAAAAAAAAAAAGTTAGAGAAGATATTAATTTTTTTTTTTTGTTTGCACGCAACAAAATCCTTTAAAGATTGAATAAGCGTCATGAACAGGAAGTTAGTTGTTTATTTTATTTTGATTTGTTTAACCTTTTTACTAAACTTTTAATATTTTAATAAATTTCTTCAATACTTGTATGTGTGTATGTTTGTGTATTCGTTTGCAAGCATAGATGTGTATGTGGTCTTTTAATTGAGGAAGCAGGTTGTTTTGAGCAATGTAAATCTATTGAAAGGAGTTGGTCAGATCCTCTTTTGGCCGATTCTTCTTCCATAATCCAGTCTGCATATTATCTGATGTTCATTGGGTCCTTGTCTTTTTGTCTGGTTGGCTGTTCTTGACTGATTGAGAGTGTAGGAATGCTTGAATTTCCAAAGAACTAATTCTGTCCTATCTTCTGTTATGTGATAATTTTTCTTCTAAAATTGTGCACCTAATGTCCTCTATTTTAGGTTGTGGCCAGTTTGTAAAATGAATGTGTTGAGTTGATAGTTTGGCTTTACTTTGACAAGGTTGTTCTTAATATTACTGAAGATAATAATGAAGATGAATTTTGGTTGCTTACTTGCTTATAGTCTTGATATTCTGCTTATACCACTTGACCGATGTCATTTTATTATAGTTTCAGTTCAACTCAACTTGACTAAGTCTTTATCCCAACTATTCATGGTTGACTGTATATGTCTTTTCCTATCATTATATCGTTTTGAAGGTTATACTCTCTTGAGTTAAATCACTGTCTCATTTGTGCAAGGATTCTCATTCATGCATTGTGACTAGTTTTATGCAAGCTATCAATTTACCACACCCACCACTTTTCTTTGGGCTTGGTACCAGCTGTGTAGAAAGATTCAGACACTAAGAATATCACACAGGCTAAGTTCCATTTGACTCTGAACGTATCTTCTTGTTATCTTTCTGTTTGAACGAGCAGCTTGTGTTTCTATTTAATTAGGGTCACGGGTTTAATTGCTGATCAGGTTTTAGTATAAATTCTCTTAGTTAAATTTTTTTTTTCTTTTTTCCATCATAGACAATGATTCTTGGTAAATGTTTTGATTACAAATATGTCATCTTGGTTCATCAATTGTTAGCCCTATTCTGGATGGCCTTCTATGCTTCAATGTAAGATAGCTCTATCTCTTTAGGATCAGTCACTTTTCAGGTTTTCCAGATATCTCGACCAACTTAAAAGTGATGGTAATACACTGATTTTTATATTAGATAGCTATCTTTGTATTTTTTCTAAAAAGTTATATTTGATTGTAGTATCAATTCATTTTTTGTTGGCCCCCCCCCCCCTCTCTCAAAAAATAAGTTGGAAGCAAGTTGCAGGAACGGTCTCTTTCACTATCCTTGAATTTTAATCATTTGATTTTATGGGGACATCGTTTGATGAAAGTTCAGATGAGATTAGTACTGGTGCATTTAACTTTTTTTTGAGGCAAATGATCTTGATATAACTCATTATTCTTTTATGGATTTTCTATTTTGGTACTTTTTAGTTAAACCTATTGTTGGCTTGAGGAGTACATAAATTTACTTTTTCTATAATACTTTTGTTGATATGTAATTAAACTTTTGTTGTTGTCAATTCATTGGGACTAATTTTTTGACATTTAAAATCCCATTTCCTATCACATAGTGGTATGTCTGAATGAGGTGCTCACAGATGATTCCTTTGTTCTTTTTTGGGGGGGGGGGGGGGGGGGACATTTTGACCCCTAAAATATGGATTAAAATGAAATTATCAGGGTTCCACTAAATTACCAAATTTTGCATTTTTGGGACTAAGTTTCAATTATTCTCTTGTGCCTCCAGCTCTGCAATTATTTCTTGTTGCTCTTTCCATAATGTTTAATGGTTACATTTTGACCCCTAAAATATGGATTAAAATGAAATTATTAGGGTTCTACTAAATTACCATATTTTGCATTTTTGGGACTGAGTTTCAATTATTCTCCCGTGCCTCCAGCTCTTGCAATTATTTCTTGTTGCTCTTTCCATAATGTCATTTTTTTCACTATGCTCCCATGGCTTGAAAGAATGCTATAGCGAAACCATCCAGATCTGAATGCCATAGGTGAACACCTCTCATTTCTAACTGTATATACTTCTATTCATGCTTTTCTCATGTTGCTGACAATCTGTCCAAGTGTCCTCTTTTTTCTGTACTCACTAATGTTTTTATTCATTATCTGCCATATAGTATGATGAAGAATTTCTGCCTTTGTTATTTTGTCATTTTATCCCCTTATTAAGTAAGACTTTCCATAGGAATTCCATACAAGTTTTATCAGCATAATGATTGCAATTTTGGGGCTCGTTTTTTGGAGTCAAATTTTAAAAGAATAGTTTCCCTCCAGCTCTCCTCCAACTATGTTATTGTGTTTTAATTTGCTCTTATCTTTTTATCATAAGATATCCTTTAAAAGCTTTATAATTATTTTATTATAACTACGTCTTTATTATCTTGTGTGGTGTATCGGTTCTTGTTTTCATAATTCTTGTGTAGTGATGAAATTGACATTTGTTTTTAAATTAATGGTTAATTTGTTTTGTTTTGTTGTGGGACCATATCTGACTATTTATTTTTTTAGTCAAACCAATTTAGTTATGATTTGATCTTTTGTTGGTTTTGGGAGCAAACTTAACTTACTTAAATTTCAACGTTATTTTTTGTGGTATTATATGTTATAGGCTTTATATTATATGTTACTACGATCTTTCATACTGGTTTCCAAAGTGTGAAATGTTAAACTGTTAGCAGATCCTTTTTTTCATTTGTTTCAGCAGTTCATTCAGTGAAAATTCTTTCTTTGAGGTTGAATTACAGTCACCAAAGAAATCCTGCAAAGTAACATTTCTGCGCAAAAATGTGAGTTGATTTCATTTTCCTTACTAACAACTCTTAGCAGTTGCCTAATGTTTAATTCCAGGCTCCTCTATAAGGTGATCATTTTTTATAAATGACGCTACACAATTGAAATTTTTGTCACATTTAATAATATGTTGGGTGAGATGTTGCTATTTTTTATTCTTTTCTTTCATGTATCCCAGGCTATGGTAAGTTTTTACTTAGCGAAATGATTATGGGCAGCAATGCTGGTGGACATCATTATGCATGTCTTCTGTACTGTCTCCTCTTGCAGAAGACGAGTTGTAACTGAGTATGTGCTAGTTCTTGCTTGATTGGGATGTAAATAGGAGAAGCAAGCGAATAAAAAATATTTAATATTTGTCATGCCTAGTCATTGTATCTCCTGCCTTTCTACAACGCAGATCATATATTGATCACTTTTAATCAAACTGGTTAATAAGAAAAGAAACGCCATTGAGTTCCAACTTATATATATATATATATATATATATAAAAGGAGCTGCGGAATTCAAGGAAAAATTGACCACAATGTTTTTAATCATACTATTGGCTTGTCACAATTTTTGAGTCCTTTTAATTTTGACGACGCATGAGAAGTTGGCTTTTTGAAGGAAGTGCATTTCCAACTTTTCCATCTTCTGTCACATGGTTCATTTTGATGGAAAGGAATTACTGGACATTCAAAGGCATTGACCAACCTGTGGTGGTAATGGAGTTGATTTTTCTGCACACTTTGTGCGATTGGATGGCTATTATGGGTGGTCGTTCATTATTTAGTTTGTTGGATCTTCTTGATTGTTCAACTTTGAAATAATTTAGATGCACCTCCGTTACACTGGTTCTGTTTCCTTGTCTTTCTTTTCGTGTTGATGGGCAAGTCCAATGGTTTCTTCCTTAGAAAGATTCCATAAGTTATTTAATTAAAACTAGTTAGCATTAAAATTATATAGTTTAGCTTTCGTTAAATGTGATGATTTAAAACCAACAATTAAGCCTGAAAAGGAGGGGATGGGAAGGGAAGTAGGGGAAGGGGATTGTAGGCTTTTTGCTTGTGGGGAGATACTTGTTGATTTCATTAGAGAAGTCATTCTTACTGTATGCTTGCAAACAAACCATTCCACTAGTAACCTTGATGTTTTGATTGTTGATTCTTTTTGGATATATTTTGTTTCCCTGCTATTTATTTGGTGGAAATTTCATACTTAAGAATAAATTCATTGGTTATTTTCCTTTTTGTAGCTAATGGAAAATATGTGATGAATTTACTTAAAGCTTCATAAACATAAGTCAAGACTATAGAGCCAATGATCTTTTCCTAAAAATATATTTCTGGAATTTTTATCCAGCTAAGCAATTGGGGCCTTGGGAAAGCTCACCCATAAAAATTTAAAGAAAAATTATTTGTTCTCAGTAACTCCCAATGCTTATCATGTCGTGTTTGGCAGAACTTTCAGCTCATGTTTGGTATTTGATAAATGTGACAGGCAGTGGGTGGGTTACATAGTCAGGTATGTCATTAAGCCAAGTTGACTTGTTTTTTTTTTTTTTAAGTGTTCATGTATTTTCAGTGCCACTTGAAAATGCAGTATTTATGGTTTGAAATTGTCGCATTTTATATATGTTTTTTTTTTTTTTTTTCCTTATATATGTTTTTATAAAGATTAACATGACATCTTTGTATTAGGAGCTTAGGAGTTGCAAGCTTATATTAAATAGTTATTTCATATATGGTAGCCTGTTTGACTCTAAAGATTTGAGGTTTGATTAACATTGTAAAATACCTGGAATGTTACTTCTGTTTTCCTTTTTGGAGTAGTTAGGACCAAACTTTTACAATAATGTACTACCAGGTCATATATAAACTTCTTGTTTATAGACTAACTAGATTCGGATTTGGACTTTATATTTGGCGATTATATAATTATTTTTCCGCTTGGACCATAGCTCGAGTTGACTGTTTGCTACTTGTTGTTAGTAATATAAAAGGGACGGACAAATTAGAAAAAATTACATATATAGTATGTGTTGTTTTGAGTTCCAAAGTCAACCAGATGGGTGCTATTCTTAATATTTCCAGCTTCAACAATAGAGATAGCTTGCTTGGGCCTAATATAAAGCAGGGTGACATCATGAACAGAACAAATGGCTTGAACAACCATGGTCTTGTTGGCTTTCAGTGGCAAATTATGAAAAGGTATGTGATTCTTACTTGGATGCATGTTACTTTTTATGCTACTTGGTTTAGAGTATATACATTTGTAATCTGAGCTACATACTATCATTCAAAGCAAAACAAGATGAAGATCTTGAAAAATTGGAGGAGACAGTAACAAGTACACAACACTTCTCATTGGCAGTCAATGAGAGACTTAGCCTACATACTAGGCTTCTGGTTTGGTTTTTTACTGATGCGGTCTCCATTGTTTATTCTTTTTCTTGATGTTCACCATCCTAAATGTGCTTATGACTTTTGCAGCCTCATGACTTTATGTTTTTGCATCTTTTGCAATATGCTAGAAACTTGGATGAGCATGTGGACTCAACGGATTCCCACCTACAGGTTTCCCCATTACTATTGTTGCACTCTTATCAACCTTGAATCCCTGTGCATGGTAGCGTTCACTTTTTTTTGCGCCAAAGCATCCAACTTTTTAATACTTTGACCTCCAGAAATTGAGTGTAGGGCATAACCATGTTAAAAAACCAACTTCAATTTTTTTGGTATTAAAATAATATGAGAAAGAAGGTTTTGTAGACTTCTTAAACTAAATAATTGAACATGAATTTGAAGTTCAAGGAATGGTAGATCTCTTAGTTTGTCATGACTCATTGACCTTTGTCTTGGATACTAATATTAAAAATTGTACAAAACATGAATATATTTTTATTTTGGATTTGCCTTTCTTGCTCTAAAACTGTAGAAAACATGAATAAATTTCCTCTTCTTGATGTTCACCATCCTATTTGTGCTTATGACTTCTGCAGCCTCATAACTTTATGTTTTTCTATCTTTTGCAATATGCATGATAACTTGGACTAGCTGTTATCTTTTGCAATATGCATGAGTAAATTTTTATTTTTATTTACCTTTCTTGCTCCAAAATTTGACCAAACCAGATGTTATCTACGGTGTGAGTTTCCAGTCACTAACAATTAGCATGCCCTCAAAATAACATTTATTTTCTTTTATTACTTTGTAAAATTATATGCCTAATAGATTTATGTATAATTCAAATTTTATTATTGAGTGTTTCCTTTTTTTATCTTTTTAAAAAAAGAATACAAAAAAATAGTTAGAAAAAATGTTAATTTATTTATTTGTTTGCATGTAAAAAAATCCATTAAAGACTGAATACGCGTCATAAGAACAGGAAGTTAGCAATTTATTTTATTTTGATATGTTTATCCTTTTTTCTAAACTTTTAATATTTTAATAAATTTCGTTCAAAAAATGTATTTGATAAAATTATATATATTTATTTATATTTCATCGACATGATGAAAATAAATAGTGAGGGTTTATTCAAGAAAAAGAAAGAAAGTAGAGGGGTTAAACTCATGGTTTTAAAAACCGGACCGGACCGGCCGGTCCGACCGGTTCAACCAGGAACCGGTCACTAATCTGATCTGGTTATGATTATTAACCAGAAAGTAACTAAAAACCAGGAATAGTAAAAAACCGGCCGGTTTAACCGTGAAACCGAAAACCGGTAAGGTTGAACCGGTTTTTGGCCGGTCGCATTGAGACTGAAAACTACACCGTTTTTTGACATTTTTCCCAACCTAAAACTACGTTGTTTTGGGGAAACCTAACCCTAAAAACTCTTATCCTCTTTTTTTTTGTTTTTTTTCCTCACAATCCTCTCTCACACTCTCAGCCTCTATTTCCTCTGAATTTTTTTTTTCTCTCACTCTTTCTCGTCTTCTCTGCTCAGCTTTGAAATTTGGTCGTCGCCTTTTTCCCTCACATGCCTCTGCCTCAGCCTCCTTTTTCTCTCGGCCTTGCGGTATTTTGAGTAGATGAACGAGCTTCAAAGGACAAGAACTGAAGAACACTTAATCTTTTCTCATCTTCAGTTCTTGTAAAAGAAACGAAATTTGGGGAAGAAGCAACGCTGATTTGTTGTATAAGAAATGATATTTTGGGAACATGCTAGCTGTGGAGTGAGGTTGAACTTTGCTTGGCAGAGAGAGAGGTGGAGGAAGATGTGTAAAATGAGGAGAAGAAATAGTTTCGGATTTTGTGTAGAAGCAAGTACTGACTGAATGGGAAAAGGAGAAGCAAGTGGGGGTAGGTGGATTTAATGCAAGCAAATTTTGAATTGATGAACTAATTCACGGGAAAAGGAGAAGAAAGTGGGGGCTAGGTAGAGAAAATTAATGCCAATGGAGGTAGGTGGAGTAGTAGGGGAGTTATTTAATGATTCTGATTAAAATTTTATGGTATAAAAATTTTAAATTAAATATTATTAGTTACTATAAAATTTTTTTATTATTTTTTTAATTATAAAATTATTAATTATTAATTATGACATCATCGGTTCGACCCCGGTCGAACCAAAAAACCGGTAATCAGTCTTTTTACGGTTCTTTGTTCGTACCGGTTTTTAAAACCATGGTTAAACTTAAGGGCATCTTCAGCATAGATTCTGTGGTTTGTGGCAGTAATTGTAAAACGTACAAGCTTGCTATTTGCTTCATTATTTATTTATACTCTCTCTCTCTCTCTCTCTCTCTCTCTCTCAGAATGCTTCCTTTTTAATTTTGAATACAGAGCATGTGCGTTTTACAAGTAAGAAAGCGCCGTTCTAATTAGCGAATTTGAATCCGAAACTGATAATTCTATCTTGGTACTTTGATTGTATTTAATTTTCACAAATTTTTTTATTGCACTCAATGTATTTGCTAATTCTGTTTCATCAGTTGTGTAATGCTGATACTGTATGATTTCTATAGGCTAGAATTGCATATTCTTTTACATGTTATATGATTCTCACTTAGGGCACAATACACATTTGTGACGATAGTACCTAGGTATTCGATTGAATTCAATCGTGTGGTTCCATTAATCAGTAAAATACGTGGTTGGATTTATCGACTGTGTTGTCGATTTTGTTGTGAATGTGATAGTCTTATCTCATAGATAGAATAGTGAAGAAGAATACATGTGGGCAATCTCGATTAATTGGTTAAGCATCTATAGTTGGCTTAAGATTCATTGGTTTTTTTGTGCAGCTTTGTCTTGATATTTGTAATATTCTTGTTTGCTTGTGGATATTTATGCATTTGTATATCTTGTGGAGGAAGTTTCTAGGACTGGCTTCTATCCTGTAGAGGGACTTGAGTTGGAGCCTTTTGTGGTCGGATCCCTAATTCAACTAATTTGTCATGTTACGAAGTTTGGGTGGCTTGATGATAATAGATTCGAAGAGGTGATTAAAGAGGCGATGAACTTTTTATGCTAGGTGATGACTTTTTTTTTTTCTTTTCCTTTTTTGTTTGTTTGGTTTGTTTTATTTGATTTTGTTTTGTTTTTTTTCCCCATCTTATTTTAAATTTTTAATGATTGCTTCTAGGAAATATATACCATGAAATTCTCCTGTGGCATATTTCTTTTCTCGGTGTGTTAGGTTGTTAGAGTAGGACTTTTTATATAATAACATTTTGGTTACATTATTATAGTGGTATTTTGTCATCATACTAGGGCTGACTTGGGCTAAACGGCATATTTGTACCCAAATTCAAGTGTTCTACAATTGCCTATAGCCCTTTTATGATAAGTAATAAAATTATATTAAAGAACCTGTCTTCTGTTATGTGATAATATTTCTTTTAGAATTGGGCACTTAATGTCCTCTTTTTTCAGTTGTAGCCAGTTTGTAAAATGAATGTGTTAAGGTGATAGCTGGGATTTACTTTGACAAGGTTGTTTATAAAATTACTAAAAATAATAATGAATATGAACTTTGGTTGCTTTCTTGCTTGTAGTCCTGAGATTCTGCTTATACCACTCGACAGATGTCATTTTATTGTAATTTCAGTTCAACTCATCTTGATTAAGTCTTAATCCCAACTAAATCATGGTTGACTATATGTATATTTTCTATCATTATATTGTATTGAAGGTTGTACACTTGTTATCAACCTAGCAGATAGCTAAGGATCGGTCACGTTTTCAAGTTTTCTAGATATCTAACTTCACTGCACCAACTTAAAATTGATGGTACCATACTGATTTTTATTTTCGAATAAGTATCTTTGCATTTTTTTTCTTTACAAAGTTTTTTATTTTTTATTTTTTATTTTATTATTGTAGTACCATTTTTTTTTTGTTGATTCCCCACCCCTCCAGATTTCTCTAACTTCACTATCCTAGTATCCTTGAATGTTTTATCATTTGATTTTATGGGGACATCTTGATGAAAGTTCAGATGCGATTGGTATGGTATAGGTACATTTGACTCCTTTTGCGGCAAACAATCTTAGTATAACTCATTAGCCTTTTTTGGTTTTTCTATTTTGGTACTTTTTAGTTGATGCTATTGTTGCCTTGTGGTGCACAGATTCCACTTTCTAGTGGCTAGTTATTCAGTATCCCTCGACACTTCAAATATATTTTGATTATTATGCAATCACTCAAAGCCATTTTTCAAATATATTTTGATTATTATGCAGTCACTGAAAGCCATTATTCAAAAGAGGTTTGTATTTTATATATCCCTTTTATACAATAACCTTTTTTTTAATAATTATTTTAATGCTGTCCTAGAGAGAAGTTCTTTACGCTATATCTTGTTGCAGTATCTAAATTTACTTTCATTATTATAAATTTTTTGATATGTAATTAAAATTTTGTTGTTATTTCATTGGGACTAATCTTTTAGACATTTTAAATCCTATGTACTATTATATAGTGGTATGCCTGAATAAAGTGTTCATAGATGATTCATCATTCATGTGTGGGGGGAATATGTCAAAGACTTTGTATTTTAGGGAAAATAACAATTTACCGTTTGTAGTTTCTTCCTATCATAATTTATTCACGAACTTTTAATTCTTACATTTGACTCGTAAAATATGGATTAAAATAAAATTATCAGGGTTCTACCAAATGAAACTTGGTGTGCCTTGATAGGTGTTACTCTCCACCATTTCCTCTCCTTATCTACAAACCCCTCTGTTCTTAACCACATATTTTGAAATTTGAAATGAGTCTTACCCTCCATTAATACTACATACTACCTATATCAAACAGAATAGGAAAATGATCCAAGATGGTCTGAAGCAATCGACTTTGAGTGATCCTAGAAAAGTGCTTCTTCCCAATTAGTGGAATTTATTCAAAAACCTATTCAATCTGGACATGGATGTTCTCTCATGATTATTGGACAATGTAGTGAACCATTCAATCTGGACATGGACATGGACATGGACAAGTCCTTCAGGACATGGACATGGACATTCTCTACCAAATCCTTCTGCCTCTAACAGGGTCCAATCCACAAAAGGACTACCCCATACACCTCTCACGATGGCTCTATTTACTACCGCCAACTTCGTTTCTTGTAAACACACATCGTCACCTTTCCCCTTCTTCATGGAGTTTATGACCTTCAACCTTTGATCATAATCATTTAATCCTTGAACATTCCCAGACAAGATTTCAAGCATCATAAGATTAACTGTAGATCCCTCTCCATCCTACTACTTTCTCTGTTGCTTCCACTCTTAGAAAAATAGTTCACTTACCACTCCATATTTTTCAATTCCCTTACTCCTCTCGCCCACATCTATGGTGTTGCTGTGGGGAACCTCTGTGTCCCAGTAGCTCTTCATATTCTCTCAATTGCTGCAAACTCGTTACTTCTTCCTTGTAGCCACATCTTCATCCCCATCAAGCCATCTGCCATCTGACCCCTTGCTAAACATCTGTCCAAGTGTCCTCTTTTTGCTGTACTCACTAACGTGTTTATTCACCATCCACCATATCATATGATGAAGAGTTTCTGTCCTTGTTATTTTATCATTTTATCCCTTTATTAAATAGGACTGTCATAGGAATTCCATACAAGTTTTATTAGCATAACAATTGCAGTTTTTTGGGCTGGTTTTTTGTTGTCAAATTATGAAAGCATAGTTTCCCTCCAGCTCTCCACCTATGTTATCGTGTTAGAATTTACTCTTATGTTTTTATCATAAGATATCCTCTAAAATCTTTGTAAATAGATCTGCTCATATAAGCACATCTTTATTATTTTGTGTAGTGTAATCTAAAGTTGGTTCGTCTTCGTAATTCTTGTGGAGTTATCAAATTGACATTTTATTTTTAAATTATTGATTAATTTGTTTTGTTTTGTTTTGGGACCATATCTGACTCTGTATATTTTAATTTTATTATGATTTAATGTTTTGTTATTTTTAGGATGAAACATTACTCATTTAAATTTCAGTGTTATTTTTGTTGTATTATAAGTTATAGCCTTTTATATTATATGTTACTTCGATCTTTCATACTAGTTTTCAACGTTTGAAATGTTAAACTGTTAGCAGATCCCTTTTTTTCATTTGTTTCACCAATTCGTTTGGTGAAAATTCTTTATTTGAGGTTGAACCGTAACTTTTCTGCTCAGAATGTGAGTTGATTTTTTTTTTTGCCTAACTAACTCTTAGCGCCTCCCTAATGTTTAATTCCAAGCTTTGGAGTGCTTGTTTCAGCTAGCCTATATAAGGCGATTATTATTTTATTTTATTTTTTTATTTTATAAATGACGCTACACAATTGAAGTTTTTGTCCCATTTAATAACTTGCACCAATGAAATCCTGCAAAGTGGAATTCATAAACTGGATTATATTTGTTTTGACCTTGTTTTTTCAATGTTAAATTACCATTATTGTTTCAATTACATGAAAAGGTGGATCTCTTGTATATGGACCAATCAATTACTGTTTTATTCTTCTCTATATTATGTTGCTTCAGTTTTAAAATCAAACTTGGAACTTAGAGATGCTTTGACCCCCTAAATCACAAGTTTTACTCTCTTTATAGGTATTTAATAGTATTGGTCATATGCCAAAAAGAAATTCACTAGATGCCAACTAAATATAAAAAAGCAGCAATAAGATGTCTGAAAAACATAATGAAATACACAATTACTACACATAAAACACCATAGAGCATGTAATATTATTTATAACGCTGTCTACAATTGGGTTATATCTGTTGAAAATTTACTTGAATCACAATGTTAAAACCCCTTTATTTAAGCTATTAAATTTTTTCTGCGAATAATTTATTTCTAGTTAATAACCTTGTCGTAAATGGGTCTGTAATTCCAAGGCAGGTGGCCATCATTATCCATGTCTTCTTTACCATCCCCCCCTTTAGGAAGAGGAGTTGTAAATGAGTATGTGCTACTTGTTTGCTTGACTAGATTGTAAATAGGAAAAAGAAGCAAATAAAAAATAAAAAATATTTGTCATTCCTAGTCGTTGTATCTCCTACCTATCTACAAAGCTAATCATATATTAGAGCACTTTTAGTCAAACCAGTTAATAAGCAAAGAAAAGCCACAGAATTCATATATTGTATCTCCTGCACAATTTTTGAATCTTTTTAATTTTGCTGACACATGACAAGTTGTTTTTTTGGGCGAAAGTGCATTTCTTACTTTTCCATCTTTCTGCCAAATGGTTCATTTGGAAGGAAAGGAATTGCCGGATTTACATTTGGTGAGCTCTTTTTGCAAAAACATAAAAATAAAGTGGGAAGAGATATAGACACAAGTCCATGCAAGTATCAAGACCAACAAGACTATTGACCAATCATTCATGACAAGTTTGAAGATCTATTTACAACAGTCACACATAGTGTTCAAGGTTTCTTCCACATAGAAAAGAGTGCATACATAACAAGCCAAGATCGTAAATGCACTACGCCATTAGTACGAAGGTATTAGGCCAAACTCACATGTGACATACATAAAACAAGTGATCAAACTTTTGAGATTTTTCAATTTTTATGGGTTTTTGAATTTTTTAAACACACCCAAAACAGAACAAGAAAAGTAAGAAAAAAACAAAACAGCTGGTATAAACCAACCAAATAAAAGATCAACAATAAACAGAAAGCAATGCATGAAATGATGCAACAGCAAATGTCCCTAAACATTGGAAGAATTTATGCATGGACATGTTATAATGTTTATGTATGAGTACCCTTCTTCATCCACACGTCACGTGTGTTTGGGGTGATATCCTTGACGGATTGGGTACGAGAGTTTGGACTTTCAAACCTTCTGGTGAAACTTTCCAAGCAAGTGGTGAAGGCGCCGATCATCTTCATCACGTCCATCATTCCTGGATCACGTTTTTGACTTCTTGGTTACTCACCACCTCAAGACCTCATGTCATTTCTTCTTTCTCGTGACCGAGGTGTGCTTGCATTGTTGTCTGATCTCAGCTTTTGACAGTTGGGTTTGGTATGTCCTTGCAATCCGCAATAGTGACACACATAATCCATCCTAGGACCCCGTTGTGATTTTGGGAGAGATCTTCTTCTGGTTTCATGTTTAACCATAGATTGATTTCGGAGCTTATTCACCATTCGTTGCTTAGCCAAATTCTTCTTCTTTACATCCTCATCTTTCTCAAGAATGGGCTTTTCTATAACCGTCTCGTTTGCCTTCACAAACTTTACCTCTTTGGTGACTTTGGCTGATGAGCAACTTCCTCCGGTGTATCCCAACTCGGACTTGTCTGAGAAAGGTTTTTGAGATGATATGACATCTTCTAACTTCTGAGAGGAGATTCTCTCTACCTTGGCATGAGCTTGCACTACCTCTTGCTCAAGAAATCTCACCTTCGTATAGGCTTTAGACAGCTCGCCATTTAGTGTCTCAATCTCACACTTAGCCTCTTTGTATCTGACCAAGAGACTTCTGTGGTCCTCTTCAGCTTTTTTCATCTTCCTCACAGCCGCCTTGGCTACCCTTGCA
This sequence comes from Quercus variabilis, assembly GCA_030445155.1. NCBI lineage: Eukaryota > Viridiplantae > Streptophyta > Magnoliopsida > Fagales > Fagaceae > Quercus > Quercus variabilis. The sequence continues at coordinate 7,957,197 of CP129451.1, forward strand.
TACTCTCCCGACTTCTCAAGTAGTAAGGAGTAATTTTCTTGAAGATTAGCTGTATTCTCTTCCTCTTTAGCATCTGATTCTTCCACAATCCCAATAGACTCTGAATCAGAATGCTCACCAAGCTCCTTCACAAGTGCACCCAAATCATTTGATGACTCCACATGAGCAATGGTCATGAAGGCAGAGTAGTTTTCCCCTCTGTCACAGCTCTCTTCTGAGTCAGAATCAGAAGAGTCAGAATCACTGAGCATTGTGGCATAAGCCTTGCCTTTTCCCCTCAGAAAATTTGGACATTCCTTCTTTAGATGTCTATGGCCATTGCACTCATAGCACACAATGTCTGAAGGAGGTTGAGAATCCTTTCTTTCTTTTCTCGTAAACTCTTTTTTATCACCTCTTGAAGATGAAAATTTCCCTCTGTTGAATGGTTTTCTACTGTTCTTCATCTTAAAAAATTTTCAGAAGTTTTTCGCAAGATATACTACTTCCTTCTCCACTCCATCTTTTTCGGAAGGATCATCCATTCTTTTGGTGATGGTTTTAAGAGCAAGAGATTTATTCGTCTTGTGGGAAGGCAGTCCAAGCTCATACGTTTGAAGTGATCTAATAAGCTCTTGGATCTTAATTTCATCCAAATCCTTGCTTTCCTCTGTGGCTGTGACTTTTGCCTGAAAGCTCTCCGGTAAGGACATTTTAGTATCTTTAATCTTCTTCCCAAGATTGAGTTTAGCAATTACAATTTCATTGAGCTTCCCATAGAATGAATCAAATGGTTCATCATCTCTTATCTTGAGCTCTTCAAATTTGGTGGTAAGCATTTGAAGATTTGTGTCCTTAACTTTCTTCGTACCCTCATATGTCGTCTCCAAAATCTCCTAAGCTTCCTTGGCTACTGTCATATGAGAGATCCTGTGGAATTCAATAGGAGACACTCCACAAAAAATAGCATTTAACGCTTTACCATTAGCATTGGCTGCTGCGAGAGCTGCCTTATCCCAAGTGGACTTAGGATCCCCCGGTTTAGTCCAACCTATCTCAACCGCATCCCAAACGGTATCATCTATAGAGCATAAAAATGCTCTCATTTTGACTTTCCAGAAAGCATAATTGTTTCCATAAAAAAATGGTGGAACATTGAGCGATTGAGACCGGTCCATCTCAAATAGGGTAATGATCACACTCAGGTATTTAAACCACATGGAGTGTACCCGTTCTGATACCAATTGAAAGCTCAAAAATGTGTCGAAAACACAAGAACAATTTAGACTCCTAAATTAAAGTTACGACTTGGTTGATTTTACACTAATTTAATACTAAGTACGGAATAGTGTAAAAACAAGCGTATATGCAAGACAATTACTCTAATCCATATTTAAAGCAACACAGCAGTAAAAATGAAATAAACAAGAGTAAGGAAGAAGGATGCAAAGACAGATAACACCGAGACGTGTTATCGAAGAGGAAACCGAAGAACTCAGTGAAAAACCTCTCCGCTGCCTTCCAAGCGAAAATCGATCCACTAGACAATCAGTTGGGATGCATAGGTTAGCAAGAGACCCTCCAAGCCTAATCTACCCGATGTACCTAAGCCCTCTAAGCTCCTACTCCAACAAGACTTCTCAGAACCGTGTTTTGTCTAGTTCTCCGGATCCCGTAACAAGCTCCATGTTGCATCTGCCATTCTTGGCTTCTTGCAATGCTTCCCAACAGCATCAAAACGTTACTCAACACTCTCAAAGGGTGTGATAAGTGTTTTGGCTATCAACCTCTCAATGGTATGGAAATGGAGAGGGAAGAGTTGAGGAAATATCACAAGCAAGTGTATAGAGAAAGGTAGGGATGACAATCTCTAATTCTCAATGTGCTTGGCTAGGGTTTTTCTCTCTAAAGCATTCCTCAACATTTGTGGGTAATAAGGGTATATATAGGATAGGCATAGAAAGTGTGAGTCATTCAGTACAGGCTGACAGAATAGATTGCCTCGCAGGTGTCTCGCGGGAAGGCCTTACCCACGAGATGCTTGCGAGACACAGCTGTCTCCACCTGGCCTGACTCTTCGCCTTCCAGCATGTGCAGGGCACATGATTCACTTCGCGGGAAGCTAGGTCATGAAATACCCGTGAGAATTCTTCAGCCTTTAAATGCTTGAGTCTTTACATTCTCTCTCTATCACACATCCCTTACAACAAATCCCACAAAAGATACAGGGTATAAGTGATTGATAATAATTACAATCAAATTTGGCACGGAATAAAAGCCAACAAAATACATAGTTGTAAATAACAACTTTACAATCAAGAACAAATCCTAGTGTATACAGTGTCAAATTCTATAGTCTCTTATTACATCAAATGAGTGTTTAATTTTTCTTGCAAATTATTGAATAGTAAAGCTTCTGGGCCATAGTCTTAACTATAACTCCCAATCATGTTGGACTTGGATGACACCTTTCCACAACGTATCATTATGAGTGCAGAAAAAATTTGGAGTGTATGCAATGTTTAGTGTGGATGGGAAGAAATTTCAACATATTCCAATTGGTTAGGTTAGTAAGGGGGCTATTCGAATTTAATGATCATTGAATTTTGTATACAAGTATTAATCAATGAAATTTCCACCTAAAATAAGTCCAACTTTTGGCAGAAGAAAAAATTGATGTCTAAACAAATCTAGCTAAGGCCAACCAAAATGGACCATATTCATAATTTCTTATCTTGATTTGTTTCATGTACAAGACTTACAGTCAATGCTTGACATATAAAAGTTGAACATCTTTCTAAAGTCCATCCTTTGAAAGCTTGATGAAAAATTCATTTAAACCAACACAATAAAGAAATTATAAAGGAATCAAAGAAAAATTGTAAAAAATAATGAAAATTTAATCTGTGCTTAAATTCTTTTGTACGTATGATAAAGACCTATCACAAAGTTTTTTGAGACTCATGTTGATTAGTGATTAGGAGTTATAAAGGAATAATCAATATATATATATATATATATATATATATATATATATGTATATATATAAAAGCAGAGATTTTATGCAAGAGTGCATGAGGCCTGCCATGTGGAGCTCTAATTTTGTATTTAACATTTTTTTTTTACCTCTTTCATTAATTTTTTTTTTTTCTGTTACCCAAAAGTTTATATTAACTTATTTTCTGTTATCTTATTAGTCTCTCATTAATTGCCTAAACTTACACAACACATTTATCTCTTCTTCATGTCTTTTAGCATTCCCACCATTTTAATATGTTTTTTAAAAAGCAAAAAAAATAATAATTAAGGACTAATAGTAATAACTAACCAAATAAGGCCCTAGAGAGAGAGATAGAGAGACACAAAAATGTTGTGGATTATTAAATAAAACGCATTGTTTCACTTCATATTACCAAACAAAAGACTTGAGACTGACAAAACCTTTGAAAGAGAGAGAAAGAGAAATTTGAGGGGTTGCCACCTCCGTCATGTTGGCCTCCCACCACCATCAAGACGCCAAAACTCCTATGGTTTTTATTTTTATTTTTATTTATTTTTATAATTTTTATAAATTTTTGATTTTATAATTAGGGGCTTAAATATGATTTAGATTTGGGTAATTTGGTTGGATATTTTTTGTTTTGGGTATATAAGTAGAGAGAATATTTGGTACACAATGTAAAGCCATATTCTACTATGTTTTTAAATCATCTATAAGACACATTCATACACACTTGCCCACACCATGTCTGAGAGAGTTCGACATACTTTCATTTCATTATATGAAATATGTGAACACAACACAAATTGGTTGATTTTCATGGTCTCGTTACTCTTTTGCATTTATTTTTGGTTTCATGATTTAAAAAAAAAAAAAAGAATTAATCTTATCTTGAGAAGGCTATAAATATGCAAGCTACTGAGTTAGTTACAAGAACCTACCATGTGGACAAATTACACTAGTACTAGAACTCAAGTCTTAAAGGCTCAAGTTTGACACCAAACTTGAGTCTCAAAGACTTCTCCTTTTTCAGATCTACTTCTATAGATCTCGAGTCTAAGAGACTCAAGTTCCACGTGGACAAATTGTTCCATGCCTGCATTTGAACTTGAGTCTCAAAGACTCAAGATGCTAGTTTACAAAATAGTTTCAAAAACATGCTTACTAATGAAAATGTTTCAAAAATCATGTTAAATGCAAATTGCCTTCTTTCAATTATGTCAATGTGGTTCCTAACCTTTTAGAGCCTTGTCAATTTACTTCTTGCCATTATCTCTTGGATGCAAATTGTTGACATGGCAAATAGCCAAAATAAAAAATTAGTTTGCCGCCACATCAACAAAAGTTAATTTTTTATTTTGGCCGTTAGCCACGTTAGCAATTTTCATCAAAGAGATAACAACATGGACTAAATTGACACGACACTAAAAAGTTAGGAACCAAATTGACATAATTGAAAATATATCGACTGAATTGAAATATAGTGTAAATGATAGAGATCAAATTCAAAACAAACATGAAAGTTGAAACACTCACATATTACGAAGGGGTGGGGAATAGGTCATTTTGGTGTTTTCTTAAAACCCTATCTTTCCCCATTTTATCTCCTAAAATCTCTTTAAATTGGAGAGAATAGATTTTGGTGGGCTCGGGGAGAAAGCACATGGGCCCCACCGAAATTCTCTCCCCCTCCCTCTTCCCCTCCCAACCAAACACTCCTTCCATCCATTTGCTCTCATTTCTTTTCTATCCCCCGAATTTCACCTCCAACCAAACATAGCCTAATGGAAAAATACAATTTTCGACCTTAATCTTTCACTCCAATTAATTTTAACCTCTTAAATTATCACAATTGAACCTCCACCCCCACCAGCACCACCCCCCCCCCCCCCCCCCCCACACAAAAGTTTCTACAATTTACTTGTTATCATTTATTTTGGCGTTAATTTTGACTGAATTAAATATTGAAAGACAGTTGACCCATTTTTCCAATTTGAAAAGTCAATAAATGGAGAGAGAGAGAAAGAGAGGAGTAAATTGGTTTTTTAATGCCAAATTCTGTCATACAACACCAAAACGTACAACAAGGGGAGAAGTAGAATTATAATTTTGGGAAATCAACTGTCCTTTTCAATAGCTTAGAAGGGTATGCATAAGTGGAATGGAAGATTAAGGTAAAAAAATTGTAATTTTTTGAACTTCTCTAGTCATTGGCTGAACTTAACAACTATATTATTTAACAATTTTTTCTTTTTAAATTAAAATTTTGAAAATCCTATGATTGGATTACATACATGCCAAATTTCCAGTTAATAAGAGCTTGTTTGGAGGGAGGATTTTTGTTTTTATTTTCAAAACAATATGAAAATGATTTTCAAAAAAATGAAATTGAAACTAGTTTTCAGATAATAATTTTTACATTATAGTGTTTGGCTCCCACTTTTAAGAAAAAAAAAATTCAAAATACTAAAAAGAAAAAAGATGTTTGGGACTCCATTTTCTATTTTTGTGTTTTTTTTAATAAAAATTTATAAAAAGTGACATGTAGAATATGTAGATTACTTTTTTTTTTTATTATAATTTTTATATAATGATAAGAGAATAGAGCTCATGTACTTTTTTATTTTATTTTATTTTAATTTTGTAATGACAAGTTTCAAATTTGAAGTGTGAGAATTTTTGTGTGATAAAGATAAGCTCCTTAATTTAAGTGATAGAAGAGTTTGGATAAATTTGTGAGGTCCATTGTTTTTAATTTATTTGCAACTATGCCATTGAAAATATTTTTATCTTGAAAACATCCTTTCGACCATTTTCAAAATCTTGTTTTGGATATGGAAAATAGGATATAATTTTTTGCAAAATGTATTTAGAAAATAGCAGTCAAACAATAGATTCAGGTATTGAACCCACCATTTTATAGTTCCAAAAAAAAAAAAAAATCATCTTATCAAACAGGCCTTAAGATATTATTTATTATTCGATCATGAATATATATTTTTTGTATAATTTAAGTTAGGGATGACAATTTTTCCCCGCCTCGCTTAACCCACCCCCTCCCTACTTCACCCCGCGAGGATTTTCCCTGCACCGCAAAGGTGATGGGGTGGGGATGAGACAAGATTTTAACCCCGCATCATGGGGTGGGGCGGGGATGGGTTTAGACTTTTTAGACCCACCCGACCCCGCCCCTCCTCTTCTCTGCCTCGCCCCGCGTTACCAAGGGTTACAAAAATTTAAGTATATTTTTATTAATGAAATAGGTTTCATTAAAAAAATTGTACTAGTTGTAGGACAAATTAAAAAAAAGTTAGAGTTTTACGGGGTGTGGCGGGGCTTCGCGGGGCTCCAAGGGGTGGGGATAGAGTGAGAAAATTTTCCTCATTATGCGAGGCGAGGCGGGGAGGGGATGTGGCAAGACAAAACCATGCGAGGTGGGGATGAAGACCCCATCCTTCGGCCCTGCCCCGCCCCATTGCCATCGCTAATTTAAGTGCAAAAAATTTGAAATTTGAAATTTAAATATTTTATATATAAGATAATTATTAATTCCTTATCAACATGATATTTTGTAAGAGCACTAGCATCTGCCGTTGCAAAAGTTTGTCATTTTAAAACATCAAAAAACTGCTTTATTATTTTAACACACAATTTTACAATATACCCTACATTACATCTTCTATTTTTCAATTCTATATATTAAAATAATATATATTGCACATTAAAATAATATTAACTACTAACTTAGCTCAATCACCGAACAACCACTAACCACCATCGGGTTCTCCATGACCCAAAACACAACTCAAAACAAACCAAATCAAATCAAGCCGAATACCCACAACAACCCCATAACCAACACCACTCCAAACCCACAGCTGCCACAACAACAATCCACAGCCACAAACTCATAAACACCACTGCAACAACTAGTGGTGGAGCCACATGATAGGTTGGGGGGGCCATGGCGCCCCCAAAATTTTGAAATATTTTAATATCCTATATATATATATATATATATATATATATATATATATATGTTATAAATCGGTTAAGGTGGGGCCAAAGAAAAATGAGATTTGCGCGCCCCCCCCCCCCCCCCCCCCCCCCCCCCGGAACCCAAATTTGAGTTGCTCTCCAATAATATTAGAAAAAAAAATTGGCTTCCCCCAAGAAGAAAACAAAAATAAATAGCTTAATCTTTCTAAAACAAATTTATTAAAAAAAAAAAAAAAGTTACACAAGGATCATCCATTATTATTATTTTTCCTTTTTTATCTTTTCATTTATACATCCAATCAATTGAGTTACAAGGCTCCTGACACCATTATATTTAAAAATTTAATTATTTTTCTCTTTGGATTATTTTCCATACATGTTTAGAGTAAAGTAGACAATTTGTGTGTACTCATTAAAGTTTAGAAAGATTATGTTCATTAGAAAAATTTTTTAGAAAAATAACGAGTTCTTGCTAATCTAATTGTATATGAATATGTTTTGAATTTATCTAAACTAATTTATGAATATCATAATTTGGCCCCCCCAAGCCAAAATTCCTAGCTCCGCCACTGGCAACAACCCCCAGCCAGAACCTCTATAAACCCACAACCTCTATACCAGCTTCATACCATAAGAGATGGGCTTCATACCAAAGTGGCTTAGACCGGCTTCATACCATGAGAAATAGGCTTCAGACTGGCGATGATGGTAGCTTTAGGTTGTGGTTGAGATGGGTTCAGACTGAGGATTAGATGGGCTTAGCAGAGCCGGAGATGGTGGCTTTAAACCAAGGTGGCAATAGCGGCTTTAGACTGGCAGGGATGGTGGTAGATAAGAGAGAGAGAGATGACAGAGAGAGTGCAAATAGAGAGGACTGAGGAGTGGGAAGAGGGAGAAAAGAATGAAATAATAAAATATATGAGGGAGAATAAAAAAAACAATAAATTTTTTTAGAACTTTGCAAATATATATAACATTTAGAACACCTCATGCAGTATGTTATGTTTTTTAGTGTTTGGTGTACTAAATGCTAAAAATTTAGCATTTAGCACATGCTAGTGCTCTAAGCATGATGTGTATAAAGAGACAATATTATAATTCAATGGTGGCGACAAAAAATTGGTGGTAATAGTGTGACATTAACAAAAGATCAAGAGTGTACCTGTTTTTTCCATCCATAAAATATAAATGTCAATTTCACTTTTTATTATTCTCTTATATTGTGCTGGGACTCCCACGTAAGGTGTGTCGCTAACCACTTAAAATAAAAAATACTAGTTGCAAACTCATGCCATGCTTCTTATCATAAATAAATAAAAAAAAAAAAAACCCAAACAAACAAACAAACAAACAAACTCATGCCATGCTTAGGAAAGATAATTGAAAATTAGACAGAAATTTTGATTTATTTTCTTATTATGTTGAGATGTTATAAGGGTTGGAAAATTTGGTTTTAAGAAGTGTTTTGTTGGATACTAATGTCATGTGGTGACTTATCCAAAACCATTTTAGGAGTGAATTTCCATAAATTGACTTCTAAAGTACCAAATAGAAGATGGTTTAAATTGATAGAATCTATGAGTCCCAAATAGGTTAAAATTTTATTTAAAAAAAAATGTTTATATGTATATTTATTTCTTTATGGGTGTGGGTCTATGTGGGCCGTCTCAATATTAAATAAATTATTATTATTATTATTATTAATGTCTATGTGGGCCGTCCCAATTAATGTGTATGTTCATATGGCACAATATAAATAAGAAGTCCCTTATAATAAACGTTAGGGGTGTGCAAACCTGTATCGGAGCTGACAAGACCGACCAGCGCCGACTTTCCTGCACCGCCATTGCCACCGACCGATGGGGCTGATGCCGGCGATCAGAACTAGAAGGGACATCCGATGCCGGTGCGGTGCAGTCGTCGGAGCTGCAAATCCCTCATTAATTGGTGCCGAACCGAACCGATATAGGTAAATAGTTTAATAGTTTTTCAAACTTTTGGATACGGCGTTGTTTACTGAGTATGGATTTTAATTTTTTTTACTAAAACGTCATAGTATTGGGTTTTATTAAAAAAAAAAAAAAACACAAAACGGCACCATTTGGTTCTAGGTTTTCAGATTTCCTTCCCTATAAATACACTCTATTCTCTCTCATAAGATAACTCTCTCTCTCACTCTCGCCTCTCGCCTCTCCCCGGGCTGATGACTCGTGTCTCAGCTTGCACCGGCTCATCGCGGACAGGCACCTATAGTCACTGATAAGCCATCTTTGTGTCTTGGGTGTCTTGTTCTTTTTTTGGTTGTTTGTAGTACGAACTTTACATGCTGGCTGCTGGATTTGTGTTTCTTTGTGAATGTTTGCCTTACATGGGTTTGTGTTTCTTGTTATTTTACATGCTACAAACATTGTACTCTATTTTATGCGAAAACAGTCAAAACACGTTGTTCTTGATTTGTTGATAAGGTGAATAGTAAAGGTGATAAGGTATTAGACATTTAGTTAGCATTCCCATTTAACTTATTTAAGTGCGGTGAGTGTGAGTGTGTGACCCCAGACCCACCAACTCTATTTTCTCCACTTTAATGAGTTTCTCTGTTTTTGACTTTATAGTTTATATTGTGAGGTAAAAACTAAAATGTAAAATTAAAACAAAAGATTGAGATAGTTAAAAAAAAAAAAAAAAAAAAATCTTAAATTGATCTAAAGATTTTAGAATCCCAACAAAAGAAGAGTCCATGAAAATACAAACCTCAAAACCTCATATAAATAAAAGAATAAACTCAATCTAACCGGTCCAATTAATAATAGAATTCCTTTTTTTTTTTTTATTTTTTATTTTTTTTAAATTTTTAAATGTGTTTATATATATATATATATATATATATATATATTTAATGGTAAAGCAAGTGAATACTGATTCAGTATTACTGAATAGGAAGTATCTAAAGAAATGTTAAAACCGACCAAACCGATTAAACCGAGCCAACCAAACTGTACCGCTATAGGTCGGAAAACCGACTCTAATCGGTATGCATCGGTTTTAATTATGAGAAAACCGATCCCTATCGGTTCGATAACAAATTTGAGAAAATACCGAGCCGACTGAACCGCGCACACCCCTAATAAACGTGGTGTTTTTCCAAAATGTTATTTTATATTTTCTTCATAAAACTATAATTTGCGATAAATGCTAGTGCCACAACAAAACACACAATTTTGGTGCAACTTGTCCACATGGCTAGTTATGAGTAGTGAATTTGTGGCTCGAACACTTTTTCTTTAGGTCTCATAACTTGTCATGTGGGCAAGTTATGGCAAAAGTTATGTATGTTTTGCGACCCTAACATTTTCATATTTTGCATGAAGCCAAAGAGAGAGACATAGTTTTGTTTGTTGTGTATGGAAATTATAATTTTTTTTTCCCTTTTGAGAATACTAATGGAAATTATATTTTTAACCAACTATACTCTACTCCTTTAGCCAACTCTACTCTACTCCCCTCCCCTCCACTCCCCCTCCTTCCACCCTTCATCCAAATATGCCATAGGTATTTTTAACACACACACACATGGGGAGAGGGGAGGATGCTTTTTTTTTTTTTTTTTTTTTTTCTTTTTTTTCTAAAGAAACTTACAATGGTGTATATCCCAAAGGGTCTAACTTTAGGCCCTTTTGGATATACAGTAAATGCTTTAAACCTCTTTTACTCACACTCATTTTCCAATGTGGGATTAACTCACTATTTTTTATAATATTTTTTCTATGTGCTATTGATCATTATATTTTGGGAAGCAGATGTTTGTGAGTTTGAAAACACCACTAATAATATGAAGGTTGAAATCTGTCTTAAGGTCGTTATGTCAAATACAAACTTTGATCAATTATTCATCATATCATTCATTCTTACCTGTTAGTTATTTAATTATTTTACAAATTTCTTTATTTTTTGCAAAACCTATTTAGTCTTTGCCTATTGAACTTGTTTATATTATTGTTTATGATTATGATTAGATCAGTATATTATTCTTGTTTATATTATTACAAAAAAAAATTAGTTAAGTCTAGACCAATTAAAGTAAATTAATTCTCAATTAATTTATATTTGTGATTATTGTGAAAGGAATCTCGTGTTTGGTTTACTTTGTACTGTTGTTGTTGTGTGTCAACTGTCAACGTTAATTTTTATGTAATTTTGTTTAATCTTGGCAACTGGACGAGAGATCGTACCGTGATTGTTCGAGATCTCATAATTACTGTTGCATAAATTATTGAATTTGCACGTTTTGTCTTTCGGCGTAATTATAGAGTGAATTATCGCTGACAACGTTAAATTTATTTTGTTAAATTGTACTACCTGTCTGTTTCTCGAGAAATTATAAAGCCCTTATGTAAAACCACGTTATTTGTTCACAATTCTATTAAAAGACGCCACAGGTTTAAAATTGCTGAGTCAATTTTTTTTTTTTTAAAAACAAAAACTGACTACTGACTAAAAAATTTTAAATAAGTGAGAGCTTTTTAGTAAAATGGTAGACTATGTACGATGAGAATCGTATAATTTCTCCTGCTTTTCACACAGAGCTATGGCACTTCACTATAGCTCTCCATGATAGACGAAAAATAAAAGTTAAATAATACATAAATACTTAAATTTATGTAATTCAAAGTTCTCTAATGATGTCGTAACTATAAAAGTTAGATGATTTACCATTACATGCCAAATAAAATGATGTAGTTTTGGCTTTTGAAAATTTTCATGCATTTTTTTTTTTAAAATCCATAAAATAAAAAAAAAAAAATTTTAATAGAGCATTAAGTGTCCATAACTTTTGTGACATTCTCAATGTGGTTTAGTGACCACTATTTTACATTTGTTTCCTCTTCCTCTTGTTGCACTTATGGGAAAATCCACTTACAGTTACAGACTCATTATTACACACTTCATTTGAAATCATGTTTTAAAAACCCAATATTAGTTAAAATTGTAAAATGCTGAAATATTGCTTTAAAACACAATTTTAGCCCACATGGCAATGTGTGTACATTGAGATCAATCCATGCATAGCCCAAAAGTAGTTGAGTTCGTGGAGAAGTCTACAATTGAAAGCTCAAAAGCAATGGTGAGTTGGAAGAGGCTTACCACAAGACCTCAGACTCTTAGTAATTCTTCAATTGTTGATGTGGAACTTGGGAAAAAAAGGAAGCAAGTAGAAAACTTGAATAAGGTGGCCATGGATGTTAAGGGAGAAAAGAAACATAGAATTGTGGAGAATGAGCAAGGTGTTATATCAACTGTTAGGTTCTAAAGATTTAGGAATTTATGTATTTAGAACTCTAATTTGTATTGTTGGCAAACCATGATCAAAACAGATTGTTTAGTCTTGTTTAGGCTTGCTCAAAGTTGGGTCTTTCATGTAAAGTTGAAATCGAGAGGCTGCAGATGCATTGGTGCATTTCGGCCTAGCTCAATCGATCGAATGAAAGGCTCTATCGATCGAATCTCGGGCAGAATGCTTTTTTGCAGAATTTCCCAGCTCAGCCCTAACTCATTAAACGTTTTTGATTTTCTGTTTTTACCCTAGGTATATAAAGAAAAACCCTAACCACGTTTTTAGAGTTGCTCCAGTTGTATTGTTGCTCATACTTTTCTGTTTTGTGTAAATCTTTTGTGAGATCTAGAGGAGCTTTCCTTTACACAAAGTTTAGGGTTTTTAAGGTAGAGATTACTTCAACATCTTGATGATCAACTCGGTTGCGACCATTGAAGCTTAAAGAATAACAAGTGTGGGTGCTTGTAACTGATTGGAGAATCCAAGAAAGAAGGAGTCCGTGGATTTGGAGCTTGCACGTGGTCGTGTCAGTAAGTTCTACTGGTGGGTAGCATTAGGAAGTCAAGCGGGGAGCTTGTAAGTCCTTTTGTATGAACTTCAATTTTTTCATATTGGATTCAGGTTTACCTTGAGTATAGCTAGGTCAAATCCTCCCTAGGTTTTTACCGTGTGGTTTCCTAGGTGATCATATTATTGTATCTTTTATATTTCCACTGCTTTACACTTTTGATATGACTGTATATTTGTGATAACCTAGAATTGCTTAAATTCACTAAGTTAATCACTTGGCTAATTAACTAGGTTAATCTGATTGTTTTAAGGGGTCTAAAACCGTTCAAATGGTATCAGAGCGGGTAGCTCTCTTGTTTGATATTTTTTGATCTCTGAGCTGATCCTTGACCCTTGTTGTCATGGAACATGGACACTCTCTTGTTATTCCTCCTCACTTTGATGGGAATAGCTATACTTATTGGAAAGTAAGGATGAAAACATTCTTGAAATCTATTGATGAGAGGGTTTGTAATTTCGTTGAATACGGATGGCAGAAGCCTACTACTCCTATGAGTGAGTGGCAAACTTCTGAAAAAGAAGCAATAAGTTTCAATAGCAAAGTTATGAATGCCATCCTTAAAACTGTTTCTATGGAGGAATTTAAGAGAATCTTTAATGTTGAGGTTGCTCACACTGCTTGGAAAATCCTCCAAACTGTGCATGAAGGCACAAAGGCAGTTAAGATCAATAAACTACAGTGATTGACTTCTAGATTTGAAAGCATTTGAATGTCTGATGATGAATCTTTTGATGAATTCTATGCTAAATTAAATGATATTGTTAATTCTGCTTTTAATTTGGGTGAAATCTATGATCAACCTAAAATTGTTAGGAAGATACTTAGATCTTTAACTGAAGACTTTAGACTCAAAGTGACTGCCATTACTGAGAGCAAGGATGTGGACACCATCCCTATTGATGAGCTTTTAGGATCTCTTTAGTCCTATGAGTTTGACCTACCCAAAGCAAACAAATCCAAATCAGTGGCTCTTAAGTCTGTTGATGATATTGATGTTGGTGGATTTGATGATGAGTTCTCTGCTACAGAGATTACGTACCTTGCCAAGAACTTTAGAAACTTTCTTAGGAATAACAACAGAAAGGCAAGAGGTACAAATACTGCTGAACCTAGAAACTTTAGGAAGAATGATTCCACTAAGGTTAATAACTTTGAAAAACCTAGAGAAAAAGTTGGTCAATCTTCAAACAATCCATTGGGTGCTCAGTGTTTTGGCTGTCAAGGGTATAGTCATGTTAAATCTAAATGTCTTACATCCTTGAGGTCTAAGGGTAAAGTTATGGTTGTAACCCTTAGTGATAATTAGGTTTCTGATGATGAGTTTGGATGTGACGAGGATGAAAACTTCATTGCTTTCACTGCTATTGCCGTAGTCAATGAAAGTATATCTGTTGAAGAGAGCCCTTCTGATGGGGAACTATTTGAGGATGTAGATCTTCAAGAAGCCTACAATAAATGTTGCAAAATTGCTGCAATGGATGCTATGAATGTTGATCTTGGCCTGAAGAAAATTGAATCTCTTGAGCTTGGAAAGAAGAATTTGCTTGTTAAGTTATTTGCTGCTAATGATATTTTGAACAATGTGAAATCTGAGAATATGCTCTTGCTTGATAAAGTTAAAATTTTGGAACATGATTTATCTATTGCTAGATCTGCTAGTTTTAAATTTGATCAAATGTTGAATGTTCAAAAGTATCATTTTGATAAATATGGTTTAGGATATGTTGAAAGCATCTCTGAATCTGCACCACATTCTACGAACTTTGTTCCTTCTTCTTCCTCTGAACCTTCAGTGAGTGAGGTTGTGAGTGAAATTGTCAAACCCCCTGTGAGTGAGGTTGTCAAATCTGTAGAAGTTTCACCCCCTAGGAAGATTAGGGTTGATCTAGGAGAGTTTAAACCTAGGGATTCTACCCATTTTAAGGACAAGATGCATGGTAAACCTGCTTAGGTTTGTCATTTTTGTGGAAAGTCTGGACATATTCGTCCTAATTGTTACAAGCTTCAAGCTGCTAAGAGAGCAAACAAACCAAAAGGGCCTATGCCTCAAGCACAAGATCTTATGGCACTCATTGGTGAATTGGTAAAGGCATTGAACCTTATTCCAATCCTGGAGTTGGAAATCACTCGAATGTGAATAAGAACTCCAATGCTCGTGGTGCATCTAAAATATTTTGGATGCAAAAGACTCGATCTAATTGAGTCTTTTTGACATGGTCCTTGTGCTTCATTGCCCATTCCTTTGTGACCATTCTTCTTTGATTTTTTGTGTTTTTGAGTTTTTGTTCTAGGACTTGCATTGCATTACATTCATGCCTTTTATTCTAGGATTTATTTGTTTTCTCTTTTAAAAAAAAAAAAAAAAGGAGAAGAGCAAAATATATTATGGCACTATGTTTCTTGGTCTTTGAAAACAAGGTTGGTCAATTTATTTACACATAACATGTCTTATGTACCTTGTTTAGCTTTGATGAGCTTATTTATTGTACTTAACTAGTTGAAGCTTTGTAGTGCATGTTGTGTGAAAAAGATGTTTATGGTTTTTGATCATTTTGTCTTAATCTTGAAGTCACATGTTATTTAATTGTCAGACTTGATCCTTTTGAGAAAGGCATAAATAACCCTCTCACCACTGTTCACTAGCCAATCATGAACACCTTAGTGCATATTATAAGATTTTTTTTTGTGCACTTGTTGCACATGCACAAAAGGAACATAAGGTGATGCCTCGGTTTAATTTCTTAATGCTTAAAATTGGTGTGTACTATTAGACTTGATACCATCTCACATAATTAAAATTGGTATGTACTATTAGGCTTGATGCCATTTCACATAATTATGAGGCAAAAATTCAAGAAATTTACATGATTGCAAGCTTATGTTCTAGGAGATGTGGGAGTTATATGATGTAACTCTTTAGGCGATAGTCTCTTTTAAATTCTGTGTGATGAATTTTGTAGACTTTGTGATTGATTTCTATTCACATATCACCTCACATGTATCTCAAGTTTTTGCTAGTTGCACACACTACACAAGTTAATCTTTGCTAAACACCGTACATGTTATTGTGTGTGTTTTTGGTCTGACCAACCAAGTTTGAAAATACCTTGAGTATTATGCAAAACATTTTTTTTGCTTGAGAATTTAAAGGGAAAACTGGCTAAAACTTTCTTTGGAGAAATTGGGTTTAAAATTTGGGTTTTTGAAAAAGCATTCCTTTACATCTCATACTCATGCATTTTGATTCTTTGATTTTAATGCTTTGAGGAGTTATTTTTCAAAAATTGGTTTAAGTTTTCAAAACTGTAATTTTTCTCAAAATAGTGTGAGCCACTACCTGTTTCGATCGATCCAATCTGTTTTTCGATCAATCGAAAATATTTGAAATTCCTTTAAAAATCTCGGAGTGATTCGATCGATCGAATGTGATTTTCGATCAATTGAAAGTCGTGAATCAAGTTTTTTAAAATAGTGTTCTTTGACTAATTCAACATACTTTTTCAAAAAAGTTTTTCAAACTTTCTCTTCTCTCTTCGACTAGGTAAGGTTCAAACAGCGATTTTTGTCGTTTTCCTCCAAAATTTTGGTAAAGTTTCTCTGTCCTCAAGCCGGTAAGACTCTTTTGCCCTTTCTTTTGAGTTTGTTTTCATAATTTCATCCATTTTTCATGCATTTATCCTCAAAATTTCGGACCTCTTTCTTTTTGGGATTTGTGTTGTTTCAAGCCCAATTATGTGCAATTGATCAATGGGTTTTTATGGGGACATGCTATAAACATGATCTTGATAGTTTAATTTGACCAATTTTGGGTTTTGTGGAGAATTGAAATTTCTAGGGTTTATATTAGTTCCGAATTGGGGATTTTGTTCAATTACGTTGAAATTGATGAAATTGGGTCGTTGATTGGATGTAATTAGGCATTATAATCTATGTGTTTTGTTTTGTAATGCTTAGTTCATCAATGTGCTTCAAAATTTTTCAAGTGATTTTCAAATTTTTGGGGTTTTTGTTAGAAACTCTATGCTCGAGCCAATTTTGTGCAATTGAACTTAGAATTGAACTTTGTTTATTGCATTAGTACATGCATCATGACATTTTAACTGTTCATGCATCATATAGATTTTTGCTCTATATTTTTTTGTGCTAACTTGTAGTCTACCATTGGTTTTTATTATTTCTCTTTTGGTTTTCTCTTGTGTCTCTGTCCTTTCCTTAGCATCATGCCTTGGAAAAGTAGGGTTCGTAGGTCTGTCCCCTTATTTACTCCTTCCCCTCCATCTTTTGACCGAGAGAAATTTTCTAGTGAGAAAACCCAGGAAATCTTTGAGAAGTTGAATCTTAGGCATAAGATATGGTTTGAGCGGTCTGTCATTTTAGATGAGTTAAATCCTGCCATTAAGGCAAACTTAGAGCGTAGGGGCTAGTTACCCTTGGTGGATATTTCTAATCCTCCTCCACTTGCTACCTTGATTCGAGAGTTCTTCTCGAACATCTTGATCCGCGTCTATGATTCCAACACTTTAGTAAAGAGTTAGATACGAGGCGTAGAGTACACCATTACTTCTACGGTAGTGGCTAATGCTCTTGGAGTACCCTTGGTCCAGCACTCTGTCTACCTTTATGATGAGTCTCCTGTTTTGAGTGATGTTATGTCTTACATCACTGGGTCTTCTATCCAGTGGGGTTCTGATCCTGGGATCACCACTGCTGAGCTTTTTAAGCTACACTATCTTTTGTTTTGGATAGCGTGTCATTGTATTTGGCCTATTTCTGATCTTCACACCATTCCTCTCGAGAGGTGTGTATTTTTGTACGCTCTAGTTACTGATGCTCCTATCAGTTTTCACCATTTGTTCCTTCGTTCTTTGAATGAAGTGTATAGGAGTTCATCTTCTTCTCATGCCCTTATTCATCCTATTTTTATCCATAGGATTCTTCTTTATCTTGATCTTAGTGGTTTCCCTTCCTCGGAGCCTATGCATGTTATTGCTCCTATAGGTGCGTCTTTTCTTAGACAGAGGGCTGCTCACCTTCGAGCTGGCTCTAAACACCCTAGGTCTGCGCCTTCTGGGTTCGTACCTCCTCCCACTTTTTCTACACATCTTGCTGGTGAGGATGTTCCTGATCCTAATGTTGCTGTTGCTGCTGCTGCTGTTCCTCCACCTCCATCGGATGACTTTGATATCCGTCGTACTTTGGAGACTGTCATGACCGTTCAGGCGGCTCATGGTCAGCTTTTGGTGGACCTATTTGACGAGATTCGTGCGTTTCGAGTTGATTTGGCACATCTTCGTTCACCCTTGCCACCTCCTTTTGATGATAGATTGTGATTGCCCTTTGGCATTCCGTCACAAAAAGGGGGAGTAGAGTTTGTAGAGGAGTTTTGTAGTTAGGGAGAGTTTTTTTTTTTTTTTTTTTTTTGAGGAGCTAGTGGAGTTGTTAGATTGTATCTAGGCGCTTCACCTTGTATATCATTTTTTTTGGGATATTCATGTTAGGGGGAGTAACATTGATTGATATATATGATTTCTTATTTGATTCTTGTCTCTTTGGATTTACTTTTTATTGATTTATATTTATGAGTTATTCATTGATATATGTCTTTATTATGTGTTGTGTGAATTGTACAAGAAGTTATACCTGTTTATATACTATTTTCTGTCACACATGCGTTTATGCATTTTTTGAGTATTTTAGGAATATACAGGTTGATTCAATTGAGTTGCTGTCTACACTTGCAACTGATGGATAATAGTTAGGATTAAATTGTGGTTTTATGAGCATTATTTTTGTAAAGGGTTTTTACTTGTAAATTTTGAGCTTATTGTTTGTGTTTTGTCATGGATTGCCAAAGGGGGAGTTTGTTAGGTTCTAAAGATTTAGGAATTTATGTATTTAGAACTCTAATTTGTATTGTTGGCAAACCATGATCAAAACAGGTTGTTTAGTCTTGTTTAGGCTTGCTCAAAGTTGAGTCTTTCATGTAAAGTTAGAATCTAGAGGCTGCAGATGCATTAGTGCATTTCGGCTTGACTCGATCAATCGAATGAAAGGCTCGATTGATCGAATCTTGGGTAGAATGCTTTTCTGCAGAATTTTCTAGCTTAGCCCTTATTCATTAAACGTTTTGGGTTTTCTGTTTTTACCCTAGGTATATAAAGAAAAACCCTAGCCATGTTTTTAGAGTTGCTCCAGTTGTATTGTTACTCATACTTTTCTGTTTTGTGTAAATCTCTTGTGAGATCTAGAGGAGCTTTCCTTTGCACAAATGTTAGTGTTTTCAAGGTAGAGATTACTTCAACATCTTGATGATCAACTCGGTTGCTACCATTGAAACTTAAAGAATAACAAGCGTGGGTGCTTGTAGCTGATTGGAGAATCTAAGAAAGAAGGAGTCCGTGGATTTGGTGCTTGCATGTGGTCGTGTTAGTAAGTTCTACTGAGGGTAGCATTAGGAAGTCAAGCAGGGAGCTTGTAAGTCCTTTTGTATGAACTTCAATTCTTTCAATGTGGATTCAGGTTTACCTTGAGGATAACTAGGTCAAATCATTTCCAGGTTTTTACCGTGTGGTTTCCTAGGTGATCATATCATTGTATCTTTTATATTTCCGTTACTTTATACTTTTGATATGATTGTATGTTTTTAATAACCTAGAATTTCTTAAATTGACTAAGTTAATCACTTGGCTAATTAACTAGGTTAATCTGATTGTTTTAAAGGGTCTAAAGCCGTTCATCAACTATGAGATTGGCAGAGGTTGCAAGGCAACCCTGCCAAGCATAATGATGCTCCTAAGTCAGAAAAAAAAAAAGGAAAAAAAAAAAAACTCATCATTTTGACGTCCTTGTAAATCAAGAAGGTGTCGTTTGACATTTTTTTGGGCATCTGGAGATTTTGAAGTGAAGATTCGTGTTTCTTATAGTAGTTTGAATTTTGAAGATTTTTTTTCTTTGTTTTTTTGTTTTTTTGTTTTTCTTTTCTTTTCTTTACGATGTAATTGTGTGACTCTAGCATATGCTCGTGTTGCAAAAAAGAATGAAGAGGTCACTATTTAGTTAATAGAATGTCCCTCTCTCTCTTCCCTATTGTATATCATGATTCTCAATTAATAAAGTCTAATATCATTTCCTCTAAAAAAAAAAAAATCAAGTACTCAAACAAATGACAGCAACATATAAAATAAAACAAATAATAGTAGTAGATAAAATTATGAACAAAATATAGCTAGATAATCAACTTCTGATGTAGGACTTCCATAGGTGCAGTAAGACTCCAGCAGCAACTAGCAACCCGTGAGTGGACATAACATCTACTGTTCTTCTTAGGGCAAGGAATTAAGTTGTAGTCGAGTTCATACAGTCACCCAATTGATCCAAAAGACCTTGCAGGCTCTGAATGAAAGTGTCCAAATATCTCTCTTGCATGCCTTCGCGAGTAATTACCTCCTTCAACTTGGCATGATTATGTTTCACCATCCCAGCTACTTCACTAGTGTCTTTGTCGATCATAGAGATAATGGCCTCACTCAATCTCTCATTTGAAATCCAACCATTATCTTTTCTCTCCACCTCCACTACAACCTTGAGTTCTTCCACCATCAATCTGGCATTCAAAATTTGATCACCAAGGTATGGAACACATACTATTTGGCAATCACTAAGAAGAGACTCCCACATGGACCCATAACCACAATGGGTCACAGAACAACCAACGGATGGGTGCTCCAATATCAATGTTTGTGGCACCCAACCCCCATACACCCACCCTCTCCCTTTAACTCTCTCTTCAAACCCTTCTGGCAAAGCTTCTTCAATTGTTGCGCACCCATTTGGAGTACTTAGTGCCACCAAAAATGGTTGCCCACATAACTCAAACCCTAAAAGCAGCTCTTGAAACTAGTCCTTTTGTAGTATATTTTGACTCCCAAATGCACAATACACCACAGTACCTTGCTCAAAATTGCATAACCAATTAGTCCATTTTTCGTCTAGCTTTGTGGTCGGTGTTTCTGGCAGGACAGGTCCTGTTAGCAACACAAGCTTAGCATACTACTGCCTTAGATAGTCACAATAAGGCCTCTCAACCTTATGATATGTCCTTAAGGCAATTGCATCACCCCCTTTCATGCTAGAGGTAATTTGAGAGTACCAACTGGGAACCCCAGTTCCGTTATGATCTTCGGCAAGTATTTTTATTGTTGCAATTTCGAATTCCTTGTGTTTTAGTAGCACTAACAAAGAAGGATAGCCAGTTGGATCAGCTCTTCATTAGTCATATGCTTTGCAATCTTCTTAGCAGGGACCATACGTAGCGCAAGTGTGGCGGTGCTTACCATCGAATAGTGTGTGGCCTTGCTGCCAAGTTGGTGTGCCAAAATTGTCATCCAATGACTGAAATCAAAGAAGATGAAGTGAGGCTTGAGAGTGGTAAGAATGGTTTCAAATTGGTTTTGGGTTCGATCAAAAGCAATAGCAAGGTGCATATGAAGTGAAAAAGGAACATCCGAGGCAGTCTCAGCACCAAGGGGTAGTCCATCTACATGGGGAACGAGAAGAGGATAGAAGTTGATAAGGTTTGGATAATGGTTGAGATGATGTAGCTTTGCTTGTGCTCCTTTGGGCAGTAAGAAGGACACTCTATGGCCTCTTTGCGCAAGCTCATTAGAAAGTTGAAGGTAGGGAATGAAATGGCCAAAGGCAAACTAGGGAAACATGGATACATGAAGTTTTGTGCTACTCAAACTGCTCATCTTTGAAAATAGTATGATTTCCCTTGATGTTTATGTATGAGTAATGTGCTTGATCTGGTTTTTTTCTCAAGGAGGGGGAGGGGCATACATATGCACGTCAATATATAATGAAGTAAATAAGTTGTCACTAGTCATCACTCTGGAAAAAAAAATAGTCACCAAAATGGAGGGTAAATACTGCTCCTACATATTGCACAAACATTTTGCGTTAAAATCGTGACTTGACTTAGTTAAATATTTTTAAACTGTCAGGATTTTGTGTTTGTGTGCAATAAGCAATGTGAAATAAACACCACCCAAAAATGTAAGAGTACTGATAAGTCAAGAATGTATTGACCCCTTTGGTAACTTAATCAATTAATTTAGCCAAGCGAAATTAATTAGATTAAATTATATGCAATAATCGTGGCAGTAAAAACAAATCACCAACTAAATTAAATGCAGTGGAAAATAAATTTAACACGGGTGATTTGTTTACGAATGAGGAAAACTACTGAGGCAAAACCTCACCGGGTGAATTTAAGGTCACTACTCCCGAGAATCCACCATTATCAAAACAAGCGGTTACAAGTAAAGGAATCCCAGTACCTTATACCAACTTACAGTTGAACCCTTACCCCAATACATAATTGGACTTGTAATGTAGTGACAATCTCTCCTTTTAATGCACAATTCTAAGTACGTGACTAATTAATTGATGCACGGATCCTAGTCCATGACTAACACACCAGCTTGAGAAAGATGTTGGTTGCAAAGTTTTTTAGTTCATCCACACGATAAAGATCAAGAAGTTTCTTGGTTACAAAATCGTTGGTGCACAAATGCAGTAACTTTTACAAAGAAAGATGAACTAGGGCAAATTGTCTCTGGTCACAATTTGAGTGAATAATCACTTTGCATCAAGTTGCATCACCTTAGATGGCCTTTAAAATAATCCTTATATATGTCTAGGGTTGTGAATAAAAAAACCCTACACAAATATCTTGGATATGTGTGAAAAACAGCTCTGAAAATCTGAATTTTGTAATTCTCAATAGATACAGTTTCTGTCGAGAGCTGTCAAGAATCACATATTAAATCTTAATAGATACATCTGTCGAGCTATTTGTCGAGCTTTAATGAACAACACTTCTTCACTTATTTTTTGGATAGACTTGCATGACTTTAATACTAGACTTGAACTCTTATTCCTTGAAGTATTAAACACATCCTAGATCTACTCAATTACAAGTAAAATGCATTTTTTCAAAGGATTAGCCAATTCTATATGACATATGTTCTAACAAGCTCTACATATGTCTAACAATCTTCCCCTTTGGCAATCCATGACAAAACCACAACAAACAAATGAAGTATTAGAGAAGTCATAAATCACTCAACTCATAATCACTTGTTGAATACAATAAAATCTAATCCTAACACAAACTCTTGAAAAACTTTGCAAGAAGAGAGTTCATGGCATGATAGATTTTGACAATTTGTCTTTCTGAAACATTTTAAACAAAACTCATTAAGGCATCTTAGTGTGAAACAGAAATAAAAGATTGCATATATAATAAGAAACATGTGTATAAAGAGAGAAAAAAAATAACACATGGAGAGATAAGGTGAAAATGATAACATCATCATCATATATATATATCAAAGATAAGAACAATGTTTGCTATCACTAAGTGGTCATAAGACCGATGTACAAAAAGATAATGTATCTAAAAGAGAAAGAAAAGAAAAGATACATAAATCCTTACTACATCCCTCAAAAAAATAAAACATTCCCCCTATAAAAAAGTCCTATGCTAACTCTCCCCCTAAGTACATGACTACTCTCATACCTAAAACTACTCTTCCTTTTGGTCACGAATGACAAAGGGCAAGTCACTGAGAAGTGGTCATTTCCTCACCACTAGAAGAGCTAGCATCCCCATCCTCATTATCGGAGCCATCATCATCGTCCTCGTCCTTTGAAGCCTGTGGGAGATGGAGAGGGAGAAGTAATGAAGCTACCAAGGTGAGCCTGACGTCGTGCAATACGACCCACACAGGTGGTCACCTGACTCATCTCATCAGTGAGAGTGTCAAGGCAAGCATCCATGCCTTGAATCTATGCCATAATCGCCTCAAGAGTCACACCACCACTCGAAGAAGAGGAAGGAGTGGAGGTGTATGGAGCGAAATGGGCTGGAGGAGTTGCCATCTCGGTCTGTGGCCACTTCGGTTAAAGCTGGGCCCACTTCATTGAACAGCTGCCGCACTGATGACACCTATGATGGTGAAATGAGAAGACTCGGGATAAGGGATAGAAGAATGGTGAATGATCCGCGTGATAGCCGAAGAGAAAATGAGTTTATCATAGGTCGCCATGTCTCTGTAGACATCCATGAGAGAGGGAATGAAATGCGAGGGAAATTCTATAGTAAGGCCCTCAATGAAGGAAAGCAAAAATCAAGCACGAGGCTCGGTAATAGAGTTATAGTGAGACAAGGGATGGAGAACAAATGTTATCACCATATTAAGGAACCTCAGACCTTTTGCAAAGCCCAAGCATGAGCTGGTTTAACGATCTCCCTATGAAGAAGGTGTCTCACAAAAGAGAGATAGAAGTTCTTCTTTGGACATAGTCCTCAGATGTGGACATTTGGGGTAATCAGGATGCGATACCCTTGGAACATGTAGCACATCGGAGATAGGCTCCGGAGTGACTACTATACGTGTACCTCGAACAATATAATAAACCGAGGCACAGAAGAATCAAAACTGTGCATATTGGAGTAAAACTCTTGTATGATCACGGAGGGACAACTCATGGGTATCTCACATAGAGATTCCCAACCCTGCTTGTGAATGACAGTTGGTAGAGTAGTATTGGGAAAATCCGATAGAATCACATGGCATTCCAAATGAATGCCACATTTGGAGAAGTTCTTCGAGAAGTCTTGATGGGCCTTCTCATCACGGAACCTGATAGAAAGAGGAGTAGATCAAAAGATGATGCCCCAGAATGAAAAGGGTTCCAGGATGGAGTTTTTTTGTGCTTGGGTGGCATGCGCAGACTATCCGAGAGAGAGAGAGAGAGAGAGAGAGGGAGACAAATAGAAAAATACCATAAACAGAGAGTACCAAATATGAGAAAGAAAAGGTACGTATGCATGAACAATGCATAAGCACGTGATATGCAAAGAAAATTCATCATGGGCTCAATCCAATCCAATCCAATCCTACCAGCACACAAATTTTCAACATAGAAACACACGTCTAAATGCATGAAATATTGTGAAAATGCAAATGTAATTCAATGCATGAGCATAACAAATATAAATAAAACCCAACCTAAAAATTTCATAAAATACTCAAAGATTTTCAAAAACCCCAACAATTTTAAGAAAACCCAAAACCTAGGTCTAAATGCGTGAAATGCATGAAGAATGAAGGAAAGATAGATCATACCAAAGAAGAAATGATCACACTAGGCCGAAATCCAAGTGGGTTTGAGGATTAGAGAGAGTAGAGAGTGTTTGGGAGGTGAAAGGGCAAGTTTTTGTCGAGAGAGATAGGAGAAAAATGAATCTGATTTCACGCTGAAGCTACTTAAGGAAAACGCGTCTCGATGGATTGAGGATCTATCGAGAATTAATTCTCAACAGATAAATTTGTCGAGGTGTTGTCGAGAATCTGTGGACGGTAAAAGTATCTCGATGGATCAAACAGTTATCGGCCAAGCAGAAACTTTCTCGATGGATCGAGATTCTGTCGAGAAGCTATTGAGACTAATTTCAAAAAGTTTCGATGGATCGAAGATGCAATAAGATTTATCGAGAAAAGAAGTCCAAGGGTCTTCAAAGAGAGGAAAAAAATACAAAAATGAATGCAATTAAGCAAGCTACTCAACCAAAGATCCAAACAACATTTTAAGCTCTCAAAAAAATCTCTCAACAAAAAAAAAAAAAAAAAAATGCAAAGCATTTAAGATCCAAAACACACACACACACACACACTAAACAAGTCTAACCAATTTTATATTTCAAAAACAAGTCAAGACAGTTTAGTGAGCATACATTGACACATGTATTCCTTGTGATGGTCAAATCACATTGTACCTGCACATGTATCAAAAGTAGCAAAGAATTTGCATGTTATGTGTGAAAACATCGCAAGATTGTATAAGTGTCTCATGTTATGACAATTTGAGATTTGAGAAAATCAATTTAGCTCACACACAATCATAACTGCTTGATAGGGACTATCACCTTCGAGGTACATCCTATAACTCTCACATTTCCTAGAAACACGCTTGCAACGATATTTAAAAGCATTTTAATTCTTTTTGCTTTTGTTTTTCTTTGCATATTTTTCTTTTTGAGCATATTATGCATGGGCATATAAGAGAGAGAAAAGAAATATCCAATTATGTTAAGTTTAAACATCATAATTTTGTTATGCTGAAGCACACAGATGTTTTACATGATTGGCAGGCTTTAGTGGTGAGATGGTTATTTATGCCTTTCTCTTAGGATTTTTTTAGTCATTCCCGTAAAAAAGAGTGATATGAGTGTTAAGTATAAGAGATTACTTAATCGTACTCATCACAAACATGAGCCATAAAACTCATTTGCTTAGTTGTGGATTAAGATGCTCATCTAAGCTACAAAAGATACAAAGTTTAGAAAACTTTGTTTCAATAGCCATCCAAAGTACACAAGTACCAATGCACACAAAACTAACATTGTTTTTGTATTTTTCTGATTTTTCAATTTTTTTTTTCATTTTTATGAAAAAAACAAAATAAAGCAAAGCTGAAAACAAACAAACATAAAATATGTTAAACAAAGCATAGTATAAAACAAGATTGACTCAAAAACAAGAAAGCAAAACACACAAGTAATGCATAAACAAAAAGAGAGGGAGAGAGAAAAAGTGACTAAATTACTTTGACCTTTTTTTTTTCCCACACCTTGGAAGAACCTTTCTGTTTGACAAACCCTTGATCCGGCGGTGAAGGGGAAGAATTGAAACCGTTCAAGTTTGAAAGGAACATGAGAGCCTTAAGAAGATCTCTAAGAGGAGCAAAAGAGGATGGAAACTGATTCTGGTTTCCAGATGAGATCATACTGTTGCTCTGTTGAGTGGCTAACCACTTGTAACAATTTGGACGAGTATGCCCTAAAGCTCCATAGTGATGACAGAGATGCTTGTTCTTCTGTTTAGACTTTTAGTTATTTCCCTTCTTAGTCCTAGGGTTTCTAGTCTCTTTCTTATCAAGCTTAGGGGGTGCTCTTAAGATAGATTTACCCTTATTTATGTTCTTACTAGCTAAAATAGTTTTAACATCATTGTTCTCAGAATTAACATTATTAGCAGGTGAAACAAACACAGTAGTACTAGAAGAAGCAATATTAGGAGAAGAAAAATCATACCCCAAACCGGTTCTATTAGAGGCAGATTTCTAAAAGCTAAGCATCTCATCAAGTTTTGCACTGGAAGTCGTCTCCAATTGAATTCTAACTTGAAATAGCTCTACTTCAAGCTTATTGGTCCTTTTAGCCAAGAAATTATTCTCAAACCACAGTGCTCCAATAGTCTGATTAGTTTCGTCAAATTTTGTGGAGAGCTCTTCTCGATCAAGTTCCACATCACTCAGCTTCTTCGTGGTTAGCCTATATAGTTTCTCATGCTTCTCAGAAACCTTGTACAATTTTTCATAGGCTGTATGGATGTTATCTTGATCGCCCATTTTCTTAAACTAAGAGTCCACCAAGTCCTCTTCATCATCTACTGTTTCTGAAACCCCATCAGTAGGATCAACTGTAGCAGTGAAGGCATTCAAGATTCCCTCGACATCATTGTCATCTAGATCATCCTCAGGCTTGGTCCCTACCTTAGCCAAACCCAATTCATAGGTTTGCAAGTTGCCAACCAGCTCTGTCAAAGGAATTTTGTCAATATCCTTCAATTCCTCAATAGCGGTGATCTTGCAATGAAATCTCTCAGGTAGAGATCTGAACACCTTCCTTACAACCTTGGGTTCGAGAATGGTTTCCTCAAGATTAAAGGCAGAGTTCACTATGTCTTTCAGTTTGGCATAGAACTCATCAAAGGACTCATCATCCTCTATCTTAATCTCTTCAAAGCTCTAAGTAAGCCTTTAAAACTTTGAATCCTTGACAGCCATAGTCCTTTCATAGGTTGTCTAGAGGATAGACCATGCTTCCTTAGCAGTTTTAGTGGAAGATATCTTCTTGAACTCCTTATTGGTGAAGTTTGCCGCTTTGATCTTAGCGTCATCCCAATCATTCGGCCAGCGCTTCCTTTGGCTTGGTCCAGCCTATCTCCATAGCTTGCCACATTTTCTCATCTAAGGACTGCAAGAAAGCTCTCATGTGTGCTTTCCAGTATGCATAGTTAATGCCATCAAATAGAGGAGGTATAATAAGTGACTGTTCTCTATCCATGACAAATCAATAGATTACACAGCAAAGATTAACCCTAATCAAAGTGTGCCTGCTCTGATACCACTTGATAGGCCAAGAATGTATTGACCCCTTTGGTAACTTAATCAATTAATTTAGCCAAGTGAAATTAATTAGATTTAATTATGTGCAATAAGCGTGGTAGCAAAAACAAATCACCAACTAAGTTAAATGCAGCAGAAAATAAATTTGACACGGGTGATTTGTTTACGAATAGGGAAAACCACCGAGGCAAAACCCCACTAGGTGAATTAGTCACCACTCCCAAGAATCCACTATTATCAAAACAAACGGTTACAAGTAAAGGAATTTCAGTACCTTATACCAACCTACAGTTGAACCCTTACCCTAATACACAATTGGACTTGTAATATAGTGACAATCTCTCCTTTCAATGCATGGCTCAAAGTATGTAACTAACCAATCGATGCACGAATCCCAGTACGTGACTAACACACCAACTTGAGAAAGATGTTGGCTGCAAAGTTCTTCAGTTTATCCACACGATGAAGATCAAGAAGCTCCTTGATTACAAAACCTTTGGCGTACAAACACAGTAGCTTCTACAAAGAAAGATGAACTAGGGCAAATTGTCTCCGATCACAATTTGAGTGAATAATCACTTTGCATCAAGTTGCATCACCTTAGATGGCCCTTAATATAATCCTTATATATGTCTAGGGTTGTGATAAAAGAAACCCTACACAAATAACTTGGATATGTGTGAAAAACAGATTTAGAAATCTGAAATTTCGTAATTCTTGATAAATACAGCTTTTGTCGAGAATCATATATTAAATCTCGATAGATACATTTGTCGAGCTATCTGTCGTGTTTTAATGAACAACACTTCTTCATTTGTTTCTTGGACAGACTTGTATGACTTGAATACTAGACTTGAACTCTTGTTCCTTGATGTATTAAACACATCCTAGATCTACCCAATTTTGTCAAAGGATTAGCTAATTCTATATGACATATGTCCTAACAAGTACCAATGGTAGAGAAAAACAAAGGTTGCTTAGGTATGCAATGGAGACTTCTTTTGCAGAGACCCCACAAATTAAGGTTATAATGCAAAGACATTGATGAAAATATTGTACTCTAGTTTTCCATGGAATAGCTTTTTTGTTTTTTTTCATCCCTTGTTGCTTGGTATAATTGTTTACAGTTGACTTTAAGCCTATAATCGCGGATAATTACTAGCGCACACTATAATATACACACAATCCTCACAAGTCACAATTTATAAGTAAATTGTAACTTCAAATCATGATTTTAAGTCACAATTTGCTTGTAAATTATGAACTGTGTACTATGTGTCCACTAGAATGTGCGTAATAGACACCACTCATCCACAATTACGTTAACTAAAATTTTCGTTGCATTGTAGGTCCCATCATGCCCAAATAACCTCCTTTAGGCGTGATGGCATGCCCGTGGCAGCCCATTGTGCATGCGGCCAAGGCCATGGCATGCCCTTGTGTATGTTGGCATGCTCCAAATAACCTCCTTTGGGATACTTACTAGTGTAATACAATATAAAAGTTTTTTGAGTCTTTATTGACTTATTCTAATTTTGTCACATAAATTGAAAACCCACATTTTTACATGCTAGGATTATAGTACATGTTATTTAATTTGGTTTTATAATTACAAGTGGTGCCAAATTTGTTAGTTTAAACAAATTAGAACTTAAAGTAACTTAACAAGTAAATAATTTTAATTAGATTTGATTTGATTTTCTTTAAAAATATTCTAATTGAATTGCATATGTTCTTCTCTATAACTTCTCTAATTGACTCTTTATTTATCAATAATGATTTAACTTTTCCTTGCATTACACATGTTTTTGATTCATGATATATGATTCAGAAGTCCTAATATAAAATGAGAAACATAAAATAATTTTGACGAACTCATGAAAAATTTCTACTTGATATATGTCCAAAAACGACAAAATTAGGGTTGTACTTACCCTTAGATTATATGAGCTAAACATTCCGCTAAAAATTTGGACAGTACTATGTGATGCCCAAAAATTATTACTTTTTATTCAATATCCAAAATTTTGGAATTTTTGAGTAGTTAGGTATATTATTAATTTTTTAAAAGGAAAATTAAAATCTTTTTTTTAATTGACTTTAGATATAAGATAAATGAATAATACTAGTGATACAAACTTTTTCACATAAAATTTTACAAACTGCTGATATGGTGGGTAGTTATTGGTTAATGAAAAAATGATGTTAATGATGAATCTAAATGAAAACCAATAAGAAGCTGACCAGGCCACGTCAAATGTTTGTAAAAATATTGTAAAATAATCTGTGACTCTCAAGATAAATTAGTCTACAATCCTTAAATGAGAAGTTTGGAAGTCAAGTTACATTGCGGCAAGGTAGAGGGCATTTTATGTGTTCCTAGTTATTTATCAGTCTCTACAAAGTAAATGTTATTTGATGATTAATTAATTATCTTATTTATATTTCCAAATGCCCGTTTGGCGTATTTCCTGACAAAGCTAGAAAATTTTCCCAACATATGGAATTAATATTGTGATGAAACAAAAATAATCCACAACATCAGTACAACCAAGAAAATAAAATTACCAGAAAAAAAAAAAAAGAAAAGAAAGAAAGAAAAGAAATACAACTACATACCCAAATAAACCGCATTAAAAGTAACAAAAGGGCTCATAACTTGGCATACCCAAATAAACCACAGATTAAAACATCCTTGATTAAAGCCTTTACTACTCCTCTTAGTGCAAGGGATTAAATAGTAGAGGTCATACAGCCACTCAGTCAATGAATGATGTAGGACACGATTTAATATTTAATATTTGTAATTATTTAATTTTAGTATTTTTATGTAATTTTTGTTATTTTAGGTTTAGGTGATTTATTTCCTTGTTTTGGGCTTTTTAATGTTTTTTAGTAAAATTTATAAGTTTTCGTAGCCGCCTTAGGGTTTACTCGCAACCTTAGGTTTATAGAAGAAAAACTTGAAATAAAAATTGTGGAAGAGATTGATGAAGACCTATTATAGAGAAATATCTTGAAGTCGAGATAGCAGAGACAATTGAAGAGGAAATTGTCAAGGAGTTCGACAAAATTGAATCATGTGGTTGTCAATATTAAGATCCTTTTATTTTGGTGGTAAGCGATACACCAAAGTTTATTGATTTTATTGGGGTTGATAGATTTGATTCAATTGTTAGTTCTTATTTGGTAAATCTCTACAATTATATGAAGACCAAGGAAAAATAAATTCAAGTTGATTTGTTTATCCCATTGATGAGTTGCAAGTATGGAAAGAAGATCAAGGGGCTCAAGAATTCAAAGTATTTGTTTATTTGGAACAGAAGATTTCAAACTTCAAAGATGAACTCGATGACAAGTTTGTTTTAAGTGGAGGGGTCTGATGTAGGTCACGATTTAATATCTAATTTTTGTAAATATTTAATTTTAGTATTTTTATGTATTTTTAGGTTTATATTATTTATTTTCTTGTTTTAGGTGTTTTTAATGTTGTTTAGTCAAATTAGGATTTTATATGCTTTCATAACTGCCTTAGGGTTTCTAGCCACCGTAGGTTTTCTCTTTACTATTTAAACACATTGTAGCCTCCAGAGGCAATTCAGTTTTCAAATTATTATCAATAAAATTGCAGAGTTTTTCTCAAACTTTTCTCTAGTTGATTCCAGTTTATCACCTTGTGGATTTAAGGGACCCCTCGTGGATTCGAGGTTTATTACCCAGAAATTAGCATTTAGTTTCTGTCCATCAAAGAGAATATTGTTTGTGCTTTCTTCAAGCTTCCGCGACATCAATGTATGACATGGATTGTTCACAAATCAAGTCCTAAATGTTGTTTCTTAATTTTGTTAGGTCTGGTGCTTACTTGTGAAAATTCAAAATACCATTTTTTTTTTTAATTATCTCTTTTTGGAATTGTTCTCATTGTGTAATGACTCTCTTTGGCAAAAACTTTTGCCCTCTTATTCAGAGCTTTCATGAAATATTTTACTTAGATTTTGTCACTTTGCATTTAGATTAGGATGCAGTTTAGCTATAAAATTGGTTGTAATCTAAGGTTACAACTTTGTCCAATATCATTAAAATTATTATATATTTTGAAAATCTAACTATTGCATGTTCTTTACGCTTTTAATACATATGTCATATTTTGTGTTCATCAGATATTGTTTCCTATATTATCTATTATATTTTATGCATAACTAGTAAGTCACCCGTGCGATGCACGGATAATATTGTAATATTTTATGTAAGATGGTTTTTGAGAATGTTGTATATGTATTATAGTATAACTGTTATAAAATTTTATTAGTAATGAGTTCATAATAAAATGCAATAATTATAAATTGTACACACGTCCATTATAATTATTCAATTGAAGTAATGAAGAAAAAAAAAAAAACAATTTTGGAGGAATATTGTAGAATAAAAGTTAATATAGAACGTGTCTTTCTCTTTTTCCTTAATTCTAAAACAAAATACACATCCCAAACACCCATAGTCAATCGCATCATTTATAAAACCCACAAATACACAATGTCCAACCTTAAAATTAAAATCATTATTGCTTTTGTCACTCAATATAAAATGCAAGAACAAGCAAGTATGATTCTCCGCTACCCCTTAGAAATTCATTCTCTTTAATCTCTAGGATAGTTCTCCGATAGTGGATTACGTTCATCCAGGTATGATTCTAACTTTGTTTCCATAATATGATTCGGTTTTTATTTTTATTCCAAGAACATGCTTTCATATATGCTTTATTTTCCATGGATGTGATTTTTTTTTCCTGTTTAGATAACCATGTTTGTCATATGTTATTACATGCTCTCTTTTACTTTTCAAAAAATTTCACATGAGTAATTGATGAACATGCTTAAATTTAGGGTTGAATACTTGAATATTTCCTTGAGATTTTAGATCTGCAATTTTTCTTTATGTTTTTTGAAGCTAAAGTTAGATTTGCAATTTTTTTATTTTTTCTAAACTAAAATCAAATTTGCTATTTTTCTCTATGTTTTTCAAAACAAAAATCAAATCTACATTTTTCTCCTTGTTTCTTTTTTAAAGTAAAACCAGATCTGTATTTCATTTATAAAATCTTATCTGTATTTTATTTATAAAATTTAATCTATATTTTGTTTACAAAAATCCGGTCTGCTTTTTAATAAAATCTCTGAATTGTGTATTGTATTTTTTCTTTTAAAAAAAAAAAAAAAGTGGCGACTCCACACATAATCTTGAAAAGGGATGGTGCTGATGCCTGCACCCTTTTCTAAGAGCATCCAAGTTTTCTTGGTCTCTCAATATATATATATATATATATATATGAGTAAAATACTATTTTGGTCCCTAAACTTTATTAAAAGTTTGTTTTTCATCCCTAAACTTTAAGAAGTTCATTTTGCATCCTTAAACTATTGAAAAGTTCTTATTTCGTCCCTAAACTATTGAAAATGTTTTATTTATGTCCTTAAACTTTACTAAATTTTTTTTTTCATCCCTAAACTATTGAAAAAGTTCTTTTTTCATCCTTATTTTTGTCTCTATACTATTAAAAAAAACTCTTTACAAAGTTTAGGGATGAAAAAAAAACTTTTTAAAGTTTAGGGACCAAAATATTATTTTACCATATATATATAAATATATATATATATATATATAATGTGAGTTTTTACACAAACCTTTAAGTAAACTCTATATATTCCACTTCTTTAGATGCATAAACCCATAGATTAGTACTTTGTAATGATATGGCTAATTAATTTTATCATTTTTTTAATGGTCTGATTTGTAACGCTTCTTACCATTATCATATATTTACTAACTGATGATTTGTATAACAAAAACGTTAAATGAGAAGTAACATCGTTCATTAGATTTTCAAAAG
Source organism: Quercus variabilis (assembly GCA_030445155.1). Classification (NCBI taxonomy): domain Eukaryota; kingdom Viridiplantae; phylum Streptophyta; class Magnoliopsida; order Fagales; family Fagaceae; genus Quercus; species Quercus variabilis. The sequence goes on from CP129451.1 coordinate 7,991,224, forward strand.
TAATAGTGTATGAAAATTATATATATATATATATATATATATATATATATATATATATAAGGTTAAATGAAATGCCAAAAAAGAGATTTTAAATTTTTTAAAATTTTATTTCTTATGTAATTTCTATTATTACTGGAGAACATCTCTTTTTTAGTTATGATTAGGAATATGGTTTAAATGGTTAGAGTTTGATTAGTTTTAAGTTTAAATTTAGTACTATGATTGTATTTAATTGTTGATTATTAATTTAATTTTTTAAGTGAATGTAACTTTGTATTTTACTACACCGCAACATTTTTAATATTCTCTGTATGGTTATCTCTATTTTATCTTTTAGTTCTCCATACAACCTCTTTGTTTTCCAATTAACGGTTACTAATTAAAGTTATATTTTTTTTATCTACTTTTTATTACTTTGTATTTTTTTTTCTCTTTACCGTGTCTCTCTCTCTCTCTCTCTCTCTCTCTCTCTCTCTCTCTCTCTCTCTCTCTCTCTCTCTCTCCATTGGCAACTGATCGTTTTCCAAAATTTGATGATGATTCTATCGCATTAAATATGCATTATTAGTTTCTTTATGTTATATTTGGTTAGATATCCTCATTAATTTTATTATTATTTTAATTTAGTGTTTCTAAATTGGCATTTATTTTGTATTCCATTTTTCCTTTAATGCATTGGGTGTGAGGACAATTTTATGGGGACAATTTTATTTATTGAATTTAAGCAGCAAAATTTTATATGTTTAATTTTTTAAAATAAAAAAGGAGAGGAAATATAAATAATTTAATGATATATATGAGGGATTTGGTTGAATTTAAATGTTGAATAAAATAATAAGAGAAGAAAAAAAAGTAAAAAAAAAATATATATATATATATATATGACAATAAACACAATAACTTATCCAAATCATTCTATTTAATATTTTTGTTAAAGGTGAAAGTGTTTAGGGTTTGATAAGTCAACCCTAACACATAAAACATTATTTATATGTATATAAAGAAGTACATGATATTATTGTTCTGCCCCTAATACTCATAACACTCTCCCTCAAGCTAGAGAGTTTATATCATACAATCCTAGCTTGTTACAAAATAAACCCAAATGAGTCTTACATAAAACTTTGGTAAACATATCAGCAATTTGGATTCTTATAGAAACATATGGAATAACAATTACACCATATTCTACTTTCTCTTGAGTAATATGACAATATACTTCAATATGTTTGGTTTGCTCATGGAACACAGGATTGTAGGCAATGTAAATTGTTACTTAATTATCACAATGCATAGTCATAGGTAGCTTCACAACAAATTTTAATTCCTCAAGTAAATGCTTAATCCACATAAGATCACATGATGTGTGTGCCATGGTTCTATACTAAGCCTCTGCACTAGATTTAGCAATACCCAATAGTGGATTTTCTATCTGACGGTGATCCTGCCCAATCAGCATCAGTGTAGGTTTCTATCTGTAGGTGACCATTAGCTTTATACAAAAGACCACGGCCTAGATGTGCTTTAAGATACCTCATAACCTGAATAACTGCCTCCCAATGTGGAAGGCGATGATCTTTCATATATTGGCTCAAAACACTAATCAGAAATGATATATTTGGGCGAGCAATTGTGAGATAATTATTTTGCCAACTAGACAACGATATCTCTCAAGATTAGATAACAGCTCCCCTTGATCTTCATACAATTTGACATTAAGATCCATAGGAGTCTCCATTGGTTTAGATCCTACAAGCCAATTTCTTCCAAAATTTCAAACACATTCTTCCTTTATTGTGATAAACTGATGCCTTCTTTAGATCTTGCTACCTCAATACCCAATAAATAACGAATTTTTCCCAAATCCTTAGTTTGAAAGGAATTTTGAAGGTATCTTTTCAAATCATCAATACCCTTCTTGTCATCACTAGTGATTATAATATCATCAACATACACTATCAACAAAATCTTTCCTCTTGTAGAGGTATATATGAGAAAACATAGAGTGATCAAAATGGCAATGTCGCAATCCAAACTTTAACACTATTTCACTGAATTTACCAAACCAAGCTCTGGGAGATTGTTTAAGACCATAGATGGCCTTATGCTACCTACACACATTTCCAGACTCCCTTTGGGCAACAAACCCAAGTGATTGCTTCATATACACCTCTTCCTTCAAATTACTATTCGAGAATGCATTTTTAACATCTAATTGAAATAATGGCCAGCCCAAATTAGCAGCTAAGGAGATCAAAATCTGGACAAAAGAAATTTTAGCAACAAGCGAGAATGTCTCGACATAGTCGACATCGTATGTCTGGGTATATCCTTTGGCAACCAATAAAGCCTTCAAGCGCTCAATAGAACCATTAGGAAAATACTTCACAGTTTAGACCCAATGACAACCAATAGTAGTTTTACCTGGAGGATGAGTAACTAAAGACCAGGTAGCATTTTCAAACAAGGCAGACATTTCTGCCTCCATAGGAGACTTCTAGCCAGGGATAGACATAGCCTCCTGGACAGACTTAGGAACAATAGTAAAATTCAAGGATGTGGTAAAAGCATAGAGAGATGAAGACAAATGACCATAAGAGACAAATTGAGAGATAGGATAAGAGGTACAAGAATGCTTACCTTTGCACAAAGTAATTGGAAGAGAGATAGGATCAAGAGGCAGGTCACTGGGCAGGGAAGAAGTCTTTGTTGGAGGTTTCTACCGATGACGATAAACCTGGAGTGGTTTCTAAGGAGATTCAGTAAGAGAAACAGGTGGTAGGAGAGGAAGACATGAAGGAGAACTGTCACTAGCAACTGAAGGAGAGAAATAGGACTGAGATTCATCAAATGTGACATCAGCACTAATGAAACGATGACGAAGAGTATGTGAGTAACATCGGTATCCCTTTTGAGTATGAGAATACCCAAGAAAAACACATTTAATGGATCTAGGATCAAGTTTTTCACTTCTTGGACCCAAGATATGAACATAGTACACATAACCAACGATCTTAGGAGGTAGATGAAACAAAGGTTCATTAGGAGAGCGCACAATCTAAAGGATCTAACCACCTAGAATAGTGGAAGTCATACGATTAATCATGTGACAGGCAGTGAGAACAACATCATTCCAATATGATTTAGGAACACACATATGAAACTTTAAGGCACAAGTGACCTTTAACAAATGACGCATTTTGCGTTTTAGCAACACCGTTATGTTGTAGAGTATGGGGGCATGAAGATTGGTGAATTATACCATGATCATCAAAAAATTGAGACAAAGATGTGTGAAAATATTCAGAAGCGTTATCAGACCGAAAAATACGAAGTGAAGTATTAAACTGAGTATTTATTTCCATATAAAACGATTTGAAAATTGAGTACAATTCAGAAAGTTTCACTAACAAAAGAAAGAGATTACAAAGGTGGTACCAAAACACTCTCACAAAGCCCAAAGCCCAAATACACCTAAAGAGCTCTCACTCACCTAAAGCAAGTGACCAAAGAAACATAAAAATCTCTCTAAAAAACAAAGCACGGCTTAGAACCCTAGACAATATGCGGCTACTTGTACAAGTAACAAAGTTGAAACAATTTGTGTATATATATATATTAGGCTAAAGTCAACTACGGCATAAGTTTATCTACTTAAGAGACCAAGTGGTACTTAAATAACAATTCCAAGGGGAGAAGGTCTTAAAGAAACTGACAATGGTGTATATCGAAAAGGGCACAACTCTTGTGTGTGTGTTAAAATACTTAGTATTCTCAAGAAAAAAAAATTCCAAGTTGAACTTGGACACATAATTCGGATGGGTATTAACTTGGGAAATTTTATTAAGTGCATCCACTTCAAGCCACCAATCATAACAAATAAAAAATGGTAAATTGCAAAACACACTCTTGTAGTTTGGGAGTGTTTGGATTTGACACTCTAACGTTTCAAAATTTGAATTTTACTCCTTGAAGTCACATTCCGTTTGCATTAGCAGCCGCTTCTATTAGTTTTTGCTGACATGTCTGTAAGTGCCACTTAAGCTTATGAAGTCTACTAATGATTCAATTGAAACATGACATGTGGATTTAATTATTTCAACTATTCCATCTCAAAAAAAAAACACTGGAGAAGAGTGGGTGATGGGTATTTTAGTTTTGTTCAGATGGGTCATGACAGTTAATGGGTAAATGGGTTGTTGTGCTCTGATGGGTTACAACTCTGTGGATTGGATTATTTGGCGAAATGCTCTTAGATCTCTTCAATTGAGAGCGAAAGGAAAATTCTCGTTTGGTATTTTTTTTCAGCATTCTTTGTTCATTACATCTATTTCATTTTTAATTCACTTTTCTTGGGTTTGATTAATTATTTCTGCATTCCAATCTTATGGTTGTGTTTTCTGGGTTTGAATTTGTTGTGGTAATCTGTTTGTGCTGGTTTCAATCTTTTGTATTTGATCTTTTTGGTTTGTTCATCGTGTTCATCGTTTTTTTTTTTTTTTTTTTTTTTTTTTTGGGTTGTTCGTCAGTGTTTGTTGTTTTTGCTTGTCTGGGTTTGCTCATCCTTTCAAGTAAAAAAAAAAAAAAAAAAAAAATTAATTAAATTATTTTATTTTTTGATCTAAAAGATAGAATTAAATTATTTATTAGTTTGGTAGAAATAATCTAAAGTTTTTAAGGTTACTTATCTGAGGTGTAAGGTGTAATAATTATATCAAATTGTCATGTTTCAATTGGATCATTAGTTTTATTATAATAAAAAATTGGATCGTTAGTCCACTTCATAAGCATACCTAATATTTAACCGACATGATAGGAAAAACTAACGTTAGGAGCTTCTAAAGCAAATGGAACGTAGTTTTAGGGTATAAAATTTAATTTCAAATATATTAGGGTGTAAAATTTAAATACCTCTAAATTTCAGGGGTGTATTTTACAATTTACCCAATATAAAACAAATAAAAAGATCCAGATCTTTGAAAACCTAATCCATGTGCCCATCTTACAAATTCCACAATGAAGAGAACTGGCCAAAATCGCCATATACCACCGTTCTTGCGTGAGCTTTGCATTTTGGGAATTGTCTTAAGGTGGATTTCAATTTTGTTAAAAAAAAGAAAATGAAAAAAAAGAAAGAAATGGCATCAATGGGATTGTCATGTTCAGGGATGGAGCTAGGACTTGAAGTTAGGGAGGCGACTCACTACTGGTTACTTGTGATAACTCTAGCCTCTAGCTTTGCTGCTTAGACATTGAGGATTTTTTTTTTTTTTTTTTTTTTTTTTTTTGGGGTCTTTGATGCATGTTTATTGCTAGGTAAGGACAAAATTTGTTAATTTTTTTTAAAGGGCCGGGTTGTTTGTTTTGGGTAAAATTTGTTGGTTGGACTTAATTTTTTTTAGTTTTACTATTGTTAATTTTTGTTATTGCACTAATGTTTTTGGTCTTGTATATTTTGTTTTAGATCTATAAATTTTTTATGGCCTTTAAAAAGAGAAAAATGTTAAGGATACAAACTTGTTTTATAAATTAATGATGTGGTGAGTGATATTAGTAAGTAAAATAATGATATAAGTGGTGAGCCTAGAGACAAACTAATAAGAATTTGTTATCTCAACACTTTGTAAAAATATTATAGAAAAGTTTGTGACTATAGTATTACGCTTAAAAGAATCAATGATATTGTTAAGGGGCAAAGTGTAATTTTATAAAACAAAATTGCTAAAATTAATACCCATATATATATATATACTAATATTTTAAATAAATAAAAAATTAGGGGGGCCATTGCCCCCCAAAGTCCAAGCTTAGCTCCGCCCCTGGTCATGTCGGCAAGCATAGTGACATGACTAATTATTTACAAGTAAAGAGATTGACATCTACAATGACATGACCTTTTATCTCACAAGTACTTATATTTATGGAATAACTATCATATTAAGTATGCCTAGTTCCTTCTCAAAAAAAAGAAAAAAAGAAAAAAAGAAAAAGAAAAAAGTATGCCTAGTAGTAAAATTAGTCTCAAACACTATTTACTTGGTTGTGGGTTCTAATTTTTTATCTATAATATTAATAAGATGATTCTCCTGTTTCGTCTTCAATTTTTTGTGTACCAAAATATTCTCATACAAATTCTGAAATAACATACCCTTTAGTTTAATTATTTTTTTCCTACAAAAAAGTAAAAAATGTTAAAACAGTAATACTATCTCACGTACAAAAGGAAAAAAAAAAACCGTTATTCTCACCACCTATTTGTATTCAAATGTTTGATTCCTATTTATATTTGTTATCTATTTGAATTCAAATACTTCAATTATCTCATTCTCAAAAAAAAAAAAAAAAAAAAAAAATCCTACCTCACGTAAAAACTACTCATTCTTATTTCGAAATTTCTATAGTTTTTTTTTTTTAATTCTTTAAAACATTTTAAATTTTTTTTTATTCAAATTCTATACAGTTATCACAAATCCCCATCCATCCACACTAATGTATATCATCTTTTTTTTGTTCAAATCTCAAAATTTTTACTTATCACAATTTTTATCCCAATCAATAAAATCAAATGTTTCATTAGGTTTCAACTTCTTATGATTCTCTCTCATTTTTAAACATTATTTCACGCTACCTTACCTCATTTTTTTAAAAAAAATACATGGTTATTTATATATTACTTTTAAGCATTATAACACTAAATTAAAAAAAAAAAATAGTATTATTACATGTGCAAAATACATATAATAAGCCTAATATTTAAATAAAAATATTTAAAATTCAATCTCGATCTATCCCAACTTTCCTAAACAACTCAGCAAATAATGGCCTTACAGACCCCAACTTTCCTATACAACTCAGCATCTGATGAGGATAAGGATAAGCAAAAGATATGGATAATTGATATGGATCATCAAATGTTACCCCACATTATCAATTATCGACGACTCTACGAGCACTTAAACCAATAACATCAACACATTAAATAAAAAATAATAGCAATAGATAAAATCAATAAAAGATAGCTCTTAATAATCCACATCTGATGTAGGACTTGCCGTGTGTGCACTGGACTCTAGCAGCAACCAACAACTAACATCTACTGCTCTTCTTCGGGCAAGTGAAAGTGATTAAGATGTAGTCGAGTTCATACAGTCACTCAAGTCAATCCAAAAGACCTTGTAGGCTCTGAATGAAAGTGTCCAAATATCTCTCTTGCATACCTTCGCTAGTAATTACCTCCTTCAATTTGGCATGATTATGTTTCACTATCCCAGCTACTTCACTGTTATTGTCCAACACAGAGATAATGGCCTCACTCAAACTCTGCTTTGAAATCCAACCATTATCTTCTCTCTCCACCTCCACTGCAACCTTGAGTTCTTCCACCATTAATCTGGCATTCAAAATTTGATCATTAAGGTATGGAACACATACTATTTGGCAATCACTAAGAAGAGACTCCCACATGGACCCATAACCACAATGGGTCACAGAACAACCTACAGATGGGTGCTCCAATATCAATGTTTGTGGCACCCAACCCCCATACACCCACCCTCTCCCTTTAACTCTCTCTTCAAACTCCTCTGGCAAAGCTTCTTCAATTGTTGCGCATCCATCTGGAGTACTTAGAGCCACCAAAAATGGCCGCCCACATAGCTCGAATCCCAAAAGCAACTCTTGAAACTGGTCCTTTTGTAGTATATTTTGACTCCCAAATGCACAATACACCACAGTACCTTGCTCAAAATTGCATAACCATTTAGTCCATTTTTCGTCTAGCTTTGTTTCTGGTGTTTCAGTCAGGACAGGTCCCGTTAGCAACACAGGCTTAGCGTACTGCTGCCTTAGATAGTCACAATATGGCCCCTCAACCTCATGATATGTTCTAAAGGCAACCGCATCACTCTCTTTTATGCTAGATGTAATTCGAAAGTACATGGGCACCCCAGTTCCATGATCTTCAGCCAGTATTTTTATTGTTGCAATTTCGAACTCCTTGTATTTTAACCCCACTGACATAGAAGGATAGCCTGAAGGCGGTTGGATTAGCTCTTCATTAGTCATATCCTTTTCCATCTTCTTAGCAGGAACCATAATGAATGCGATTGTGGCCGCGCTTACCACAGAATAGGCTATGGCCTTGGTGCCAAGTTGGTGTGCAAGGGCTGGCAGCCAATAACTGAAGTCAAAGAAGATGAAGTGAGGCTTGAGAGTGGTAAGAATGGTTTCAACTTGGTTTTGGGTTCGGTCAAAAGCAATAGCAAGTTGCATATGAAGTGAAAAAGGAACATCCGAGGCAGTCTCGGCACCAGGAGGTAGGGTATCTACATGGGGAACGAGAAGGGGAGAGAAGCTGATGAGGTTTGGATAATGGTTGAGATGTTGTAGCTTTGCTTGTGCTCCTTTGGGAAGTAAGAAGGATACCCTATGGCCTCTCTCTGCAAGCTTGTTGGAGAGGTGGAGGAATGGAGTGAAATGGCCAAAGGCAAACCAGGGAAACATAGCTACATGAAGTTTGGAACTTCTGGAAGTAGACATCTTTGCTTGATCTTATTTATTGGTATAAAGTCGCTTGATTTCCCCTGCTGTATATGTATACTTTCTTGATCCGGTTCTCCCTAGAGGAGGAGGATCCTTTTATGGACAAACAAACACTAATAAAAGTTAAAAAATCGGTAATCACAAATGGACAAATTAAACTATATCAGCATTGGAATCTTATAGTGCACATCCATTATGAAGTTACTCGATGATTTTATCAAAGAATGCAGAGATCTTATTCTGATCCACACAACAATAATTTGTTTTGTGTTCGGTGGTTAATGAATGCCTAGAGGCAGTACCAATCTATAGATAGAGAGTGGAAGAGATAGAGGGAAAGAGGATGTAAGAAGATTATGAGAACTGGTTAAGAAAATATAACCCTAAACAAATATAGAACAGAGAACTAGATACCATTGTTATTAATACCGTTTCGGACCCCGTTTCGGTTTGTCCAGTGGAATGGAATATTTTGGTACCGGCCGATTTCGGCATACCGTTTTAGACCGTTTCAGAATTACCACTTTTTATATACATACATATATATATATATATATTAGTAATTAATAAAAAAAATATTATTACTCATTGTTATTCTTAAGCCAAATTTTATAAATGTAATATCATCATTTAATGAATGTAATATAATATTTTAAAATAAATATTACTATAATAATAAAGTGATTTGATTGATTATTTTAAAATTTAAATTTAGATATTTTTGTAAATAATTATGTTAATATTTATAAAATAGGAAGCTTATAGGAAGCCCCCTTTTCACCTTTTCACCTAATCCCATTCCATCACCCATGTGCATTACTTGCCTCCACTCTTTCTTCTTCATTTCATATTCCATCAGTTACTTACACTTACAGAAGTGCTTCTTGGAAAGTTTCAGAGACCCAAACCAGAAGTTTAAGTGCAAGACTAAAGAAGAAAGTTTCAAACGCAGCTAAAATTTAAGCTTCCTTCACAACTGCTCTAAATTTCTGTTCTCTTCTTCTTCCTTTATTTTATTTATTTTTTATTTATTTTTTTCAAATCATTTGGTAGCTTTGTAGCAGATCTAATTTGAACTTCTTCAGGCAATCAGTGCTAGGTGGAAACATGCTGTGTTGATGGGTTTGTTATTATTATAATTATTATTTTTTTGGCTGAAAACTGGTATCGGCCGAAATCTACATTTCGGCCGAAATTGACCGGAATCATTTGGAATGGCCGGAATGACCCGAAACTGGCCAGAATTGGACCCAAGGTGGAACGGGTGGTATTACCGTTCCGGATTGCATCCCGGTATGAAATATTCCGGCCATTCCGGCCGGAACGGAATGGATTTAATAACATTGCTAGATATAACAAACTGACTAATATTATTAGATTCAACAAACTCTTTACATAGGTCATAAGGATTTTTGAAGGAGGCTATCTTCTGCCATTACAAAGATATAAAGAAGGTATTTATAGACAACAGGACTCAAACCAAATTTAGATACAATTTACAATCAACTTTGCATGAGATAGTAGGGGCTTGGCTGAAGATAAAACTACTTTCAGATAAGCTTCTGCAGGGACAATAAGTGTTCTCGACATGCATGGATAAGGCCGAGCTACTTCAGGACGTATCTAGAACCCTTTTTTTTTTTTTTTTTAGTGTTCGAGCTGTTTAGTCCCATCCATCTCTTCCTTGGAACCATTCTTCCTCGACGTTAGCGTCAACATCTAGGTCATGGTTATCATAATAGGGGTTATCATAACCAATAAAAGGATTGGGCATTTCCTAATGATCTTCATGTGGCCACTGTTATCTGTAAGCTTCTGGGGTACTGGGTCCTATTTCAGATAAGATTCCCTTATTAAGGGATTTTGTCTTTCTAAGAGCACGGTGACAAGATGCCCAAGTGGTGTCCATGTGTAAATGGAGGGCGTCATCTGGGTTAGTGACCTAATGCATTTCTGATGGGTGAAAGATACCTTTTGCTCGGATGTCCTTTTTTGAATTGAGCTTAGCAACCATACATCTTATAGTAATTTTGTGACCAAATCTTGGATGTTCTGTGACTGGATACTTTTTCCAATCTCTATTATTAGCATCACTTTTTAGGATTTCAAACCAAAACTTTTGAAAATATCTATTTTCACAGGGGAAAACAAGTTTATAAAAAAATCTTGGTTCAAAATGAATGCACAAATAATACTTATTAAGTAGGTACCACATATAAAAATAAAGTATGACCGTCCAGTTGGTAATCCAAAAGGCAAAGGGGGTTTTCCATGGTTGGTCCAAGTCAGGGTAAATAGCAAGAAAGTGATTGTGGTGTTCCTTAAGGTAATTATGGAGGACTTTGATGATTTTTTTGGATCTGGCTTCAAGGGTCAAGGTCTTTATTTGTTCTTTTATGTCTGGAAGAAGGATTTCTATCATATTAAGGATATCATTAGGGGTTGCAGAGGAAGAACCTGAGGATGAGGATGGATTTGTAACAAGATATACACACAAAGGTGGAGGAACAATTGTAGTGTTAATGGCTGGAGGCTTTTTGGAAAGGTAATCAGTGATCAGGTTATTTTTTCCTTTGATGTGCTTTACCTGGAAAGACCATTGTGAAAACCAATTTGACCAACTGAGTAACTGAGGATGAGGGACCATTTTTCGTTTGAACTGAAGCATTTTTGGAAAAGAGGACATGTCCATTTCGACTAGAAAATTATGCCCAAGGAGGTGAAACTGGAATTTTTCAATTCCATGTTTTACTGCAAGTATTTCCTTGAAAGTGGAATGATAAGGAAGTTTTGAAGGCTTGAATGCACCGCTTTTATATCCACAAATATTTCTCTTTCCATCAATCTCTTCAAAAAGAGCTGTTGCCCAGTATTCATTACTTGCATCTATCTGCAAAATTCGTTTTCCTAGTCCTGGAATCTATAGCGGAGGAAGCTTTTCTGCTAATCTTTTCAATTGTTGGATTGCTTCTGTATGAACAGAATTCCATTTGGGAGGGTTTTTCTTTAGGAGTTGAGCTAAACAGTTCCTGTATTTGGAAATCTTTGGGATGAAGTCAGACATGTAATTAACAATTCCAAGAAATTGTTGTATTTGTTTGTCACTTGTGAGCTTATCTGAAAATTCGCCAAGAGAGAGAGCTATGTGAGGCTACAAAGTATATTTTCCGTTTGAAATGCTTACTCCCAAGGAATCAATAGAAGACTGTCCAATGTCCATTTTCTTTTCTGAAAGCATTATTCCTTGAGATTTCACTAAATTATAAAATTCAGTGAGCAACCTTTCATGGGATTCTGCATCTTTTGAGAATAGGAAGATGTCATCCATATAGATTAATGCATTGGCCAAGAGTGGTTGGAACAATGTTACCATTGCTTTTTAGAATTGGGATGGGGCATTTTTTAGGCCAAAGGGCATGACTATCCATTATTGGTAATAGTGATCTGGAATGCAAAACACTGTTTTGTACATTTCTTCTGGATGGATTCCTAATTGACAAAATCCTGCTTTAAGATCAAATTTTGCAAATACTTTTGCATTTGAAAGATGCTAGAAGAGAGCACTCTTGTTTGGCAAAGGGAATTTGTCATCTGTAAGAAAATGATTAAGATCTTGGTAATTGATTACCAATCTGAGTTTTCTTGGATTTGCTTAGCATGCTTGTTGACATAAAAAGCTTCACATGGCCACAGGGAGGCTATGAGTTCAATGAGGCCTTCTGAGAGGAGGGTAGATAACTCTTGTTTAGCTAAGGCTAAAGATTTTGGGTTCATTCCTCTGTGGCTGGCTTTTGTGGGGTTTACATCTTTATTCTTTTTGAAGGAAAGATGTATGAAAAAGTTTGGGTTCTTTCATAAGGGATTTAGATTTTTAAGGAGGAACTCCGAATGGCTATTTGCACAATAATCGTTGATGATCTAGATTCTCAAAGAGTCAAAAGGGTCAATAGTAAATAGATGAGGGACCTGGGTCTAAGAGAGAAGGTGCTGTTTGTGCAAAAGTCCTTTTGAAGACCATCTAAGGCTAGGTATTTGGTGATGGATATCAAACCCTATAAGAAGGTCTTTGCCAATAAGAGGGGATCCAAGGACTTGGTGTTTTATGGTGAGGATTGGGAAAATTATGATATAAATAGGCTTACTTTTCTGAGTAATTAAAAATGCCTCTCCATTTGCTGCACAGAATATCTGGTCATGGGGCAACCAGACTTTTGCTGGTAAAATTTTAGGATGGAGAATTGTTGTTGTAGCTCCAATATCAAAAAGGGCTATGACTGTGATGGGTCTAGAGTAAGTTTCTAGGAGGATATGTACTTGGACTATGGGAGTGGGGCTGGTTAGAGGAGCTATAATGAGTTGGGATGTATAAATGGTTTGGATTTCTGGGTCTGAGGCATCATAACTATCTAAGTTTGAATCTTCTTTTGATGTGGAATAAACCATGACAACTAAAGCTTGAGGAGAGTAGTCATCATCAAGTGAAAAAAGTGATCCTACATCTAAGAAAGGAGTTTCATATGCATGAATCTGTGCTTGTTCAAGAAGCCTTGCTGCTTTCTCTTTTTTTGGACAATTTTTTGCAAAATGGCTTGGTCTTCTATGCGCAAAACAGAATTTTGAAGTCTTTCCTTTAAATTGCTTTCTTCTGAGAAACTTCCATTTTTTCTTTCTGAAAATTTTCTTCTTTGGTCTTGCATGGTGTCTCCTTATCAAGGGATACTTCTTAAAATGATCTCTCCTTTTTGTTGAACAGTCACAGTTTTTCTCATAGCACTTTATCTGCAAATCTTTTCTTTTGCAACTGTCTTTGAGTTTACTATGAACCTTTTCAATTTCTAAAAGAAATTTTATCTAGTTGCAGAGCTTTTCTAGAGCAATGAGCATATGTTGGTAAATTTCTCTCGTTAACCATCGAACACTAATTGATTATAATAAAAAGGTTAAAGTGCAAATTACACTCTTAAAATTTAGGGTCTTTAAATTTTACATCTTGAAGTTTCAAAATTTGTTGTTTTTTTTTTTTCCTCTTAAAGTTTTATTTTATTTGTACAAGCAGTTCATCCGTCTATTTTTTTTATTAAGTGTCACACAAACTTGTCATGAATGTTTAATTCGTCCAATAAGATGATGTCATGACATTTTTTTAGCCTAAATTTTATTAAAAAAATTTAAAGTTTTTAAAGTTAAAAAATGGTAGGGCATAATGAAAATAACATGACATTTTATTGGATGAACTAAACACACATGACAAGTTTATGTGGTATTTAATAAAAAATAAAGATGGAATGGCTACCAAGGCAAACAGAATATAATTTCAGGAGTTAAAATCTAAATTCGTATAAAATTCAAAAGTCCCTAAACTTTATGGTGTAGTTTCCACTTTAGACAAATAAAAAATTTAACATTAACATATAGCACTCGTGAAGCACACAAAAGAAATTATTGTTTCACAATCCTATTGCTTTCACTTTCAATAAAGACACTCGTTTTGAGACCTAAAATGGATAAAGTTTTGGGTCTCAAAAACATTTTAATACTTCTAACTTTTAAGTAATTAAAGACCTAAGTCATTGTTTGATTGTTATCTAAGAATCACCTATCTTTTAAGGCTAAGATTGCAAACTCTATAATTACTATTTCCTTATTGCTTTTGAAAGCAAATTGGATTTAGTTGAGCACTTCAAAGTTCAAAACAATAAATGTACTTCTAAAATCATGAAGTACTCTTTGGTTAGTATTTTGAATTTATAAAGAAAAAAAAAAAAAAAATTGTATATGTCAAAGACACTTGAATTTAACTCCTGAAAGCAACAAGAGAAATTCCAAAACGTGAACCAAACGGTATCTTAGTTTATCTCAGGAAAAATGATAAACACATAATAATGAGTAGCCAAATTCTTAAAGATGCGTTTGGCTAAAAAAACGCATTTTCTGAAATAAAAGCCAAGCATATAAAAAAAGAAGTGCACCTTTCGGTCTCAGATCAGAATGAGAATCTAATTCATCATCCAAAGGCGCTATTGTTGCGTGCAAGATCAAGAATTCAATGACGAAGAAACAAAGTGCAAGGAGCTTCTAGAAGACGCAGAGAATTTGCGTCTGGTTCGCTTGGGTTTGCAGAGTAAAGAGAGGAAATCAATGAAGAGGAATCCATTACTCGATGAGGCAAGAATCGAAGGCTTTGGTGAAAAAGAAGAGTGGAGGAGGTGAGGAATGGAGAGGCTGACTGTAAAGCCATAGGGATAGAGAGAGAGAGAGAGTCTAAGATGGATTGAGATTAGTACTAATGGGTAATTAAAAAGTGTTTATCGTCCATATGTGTCATCCACAAGAACAAAGTTCGTTCAAGATAATAGTCTGGAAGGAAGAGAGAAAAACGGTAACACCAAGGAGAAAGGTCGTCTACGGAAGATAGATCATCTACATGATGAGAGACTATAGATGACCAATGAACATTAAATAAATTCTAAGGGGTTCTCTGCAAACCAAGAAAGGTTGCAACATGATTCACTATTCAAAGACATGGGGTGAGTTCCCCGAAATTTGCTCCACTCTCCCCACTAAGTCCACACATCTCCCACGATGTTAGTGGCACCTAACAAGTAGACTCACTCCAAATTCTCTATAAAAGGGACCAAGCCTCACCAAACCAAGGTACGTGCTACTATTCATCCACTTATCATAATTGAGTTCTAGAAAGAAACTGACTTAACTTTCGGAGGGTCCTTGGCTAGTTCACCCCGGTCACCTTCGATAGTCTTTCTTTCTTTTTTAGGTTGTTGATCCACCGTTGAAGTTCAGAGCATATGACCTACTGATTTCATACATCATCAAGTACAATACCCACCTATATGCAGTTGTAATTAATGGTTAAGCTTTATTCAATCTCAACCATGAAAAGAAATTAAACATATTAAAAAGAAGTAATTATTTATTTATTTATTGAGAAGAAGTAAAAAAAAAAAAATTAGAGTTTAAATGTTTAAAAGATTTGTGAGAGAAAGGTAGGTTAATTGCATTAGGTAACTTAGGGATTACACTTGATCTCAATCTAGTTTGGATACACCAAAAAATTGTCAACTCAACAGGTGTGAAAATAGTTGTCAAATTTTATGCCTACATGCATTACTCTTAGGCAATATGTATTTCTTTGTTTTTTCTTTTTTTAAATATTTTTCATCCTTAGGTATTTGTAGGGGTGGCAAAATGTGACACAACCTATGAATAAGACATGACACGACACAACACGAAGTTAGCCGGTTATGAGTTGAGGGTATCATATTTAATAAATGTGTCATGTTTGTGTAAGGAAAATTTAGCCACTTGACAAGAAAAGAAGATAGCTAGCTAGTTAGCACAAACACATCTTTTAAGATCCAACTTTTATTATATCTAAATTTATATCTACACGTAATATAAAATAAAATAAAACTTTTGAATTTTTTATGAAATCTTTTATTTTTTCCATGTAAGCTTTTAAGAATTCATATTTTCCACGTCATTATTCTAATATGTATTTGTTTAATGAGTTTAAATTTTCTAAGGATTCCATTTTTCTTTTTGGAAACAGACAAACAACCATATCGATTCCCTATTTAACATCCTATACTAACACACTTCATTCGAATCTTGTCATAAATATATTCTTAAAATTAGTTCTTAATTCGTGCTTCACATGGTTTTTTATTAGGTATTTGGTTTAAAGTTTATAAACCTTTACGCACCTTATATTTCATCTTCGCAAAGAATTCAAGCCTTAAACATGCAACCTAAAATTAAGAAATGCAAGCCTTGAGGTTTAAACATATTTTAATCTTTCATCATTTGCATATTGGTAAACAAATTTTTACTGAAGCCCTGAGATCTAAACAAATTAGTGCAATTTCCAATAATCATCCTTTGTGCTTATTTTACTTACAATTATTTTATATTGTAAAGAAGCTTTTTAAATCTCAACCATTCTTGAAAAGTGCTTCCTAGAATTTTATCAAACATATTGTATACATGTAATTAAGCAACTAATCATATTCTATTGAGTGGATATAATATTACACAACATCATCATCCTCATCAAAACCAATCCCTATCTATATCATATATCATATCATATACTATATATAATAGCAGAAGCCTTTTAAGGAGGTGCTGGCACGTTTACAATTTAAAAGGCGATACATTACAATCTTTCACTATGTAAAACACTGTTTGGAGCCTCTGGGTATAAAAAGAAATGAACCGCTTAAAACTGAAAAAAAGAAAAAGAAAAAGAAAGAAAGATTGGCACACAAAGAAAGGAGAGAGAGATGAGGGACGCCGAAGACCCATAGAGAGACCGAGACCGAGACCGAGAGATCCCAACAATGGCGACACGTTTCAAGGAGAAAGGAGAGAAACCCGTAACTCCTCTCTCTTCTCAGAAACCAAAAAATCAAAACCATATCCTTCCCTTAAAATCGAAATCTAAAACTTAGATGAGAAAGAAGTGAGCGATCAGAGGTGCCATTCTCACTCAATCTCCGATTCTCTCATACAATGACCATCGATTCATCAGACCAACTCAACTTCAACCCTACTACTACTGCTGTCACGTCCACCAGATGCTATATATAATAGTAGAAGCCTTTTAAGGAAGTGCTGACACGTTTACAATTTAAAAGGCGATACATTACAATCTTTCACTATGTAAAACACTGTTTGGAGCCTCTGGGTATAAAAAGAAACGACCCGCTTAAAACTGAAAAAAAGAAAAAGAAAAAGAAAGAAAGATTGGTATGCAAAGAAAGGAGAGAGAGATGAGGCGCACCGAAGACACACAGAGAGACCGAGAGCGAGAGCGAGAGATCCCAACAATGGCGACACGTTTCAAGGAGAAAGGAGAGAAACCCTTAACTCCTTTCTCTTCTCAGAAACCCAAAAATCAAAACCATATCCTTCCCCCAAAATCAAAATCTAAAACTTAGATGAGAAAGAAGTGAGCGATCAGAGGTGCCATTCTCACTCAATCTTCGATTCTCTCACACAATGGCCACCGATTCATCAGACCAACTCAACTTCAACCCTACTACTACTGCTGTCATGTCCACCAGATCGCCTCGAAGAAGGAGAGAATGAACCAACCAATGAGGCTTTTGATCAGCCTTCTGTAACCACCGTTGATTCCGACACGAAGTACAGCACCGGTACATTATTTTTTTTCCATTTTTTAGATTTGGGTATGAAATGTTACTTTTGATTTAGTTTTTTTGTTGGATAGGTTTAGATTTGATTCATTTTTGTTTTGGGTTTTTGGATTCTCTATCAAAATGTTTTTTTTTTCTCTCAATTTTAAATATGATTTAGGCTTTTGAAGGACTTGATTTTGGTTTAGGGTTACATTTTTGGTCCAGCACCACCCATCTCGGGCTCCATTCAATCAGAGTCTCAACGGTGACTTTGATTCATTGTAAGAAGGCAACAGATGCATCGAATTTCCTCATTTCGTCCTCTGGCCCAGTTCGTCTCTACAACAGCATATTTTGAAGGTTTGTATACTTTTTTTCCTCTTCAAATATTGTTTTTGTTTTCTGAAATCTGCCATGCTTTTTTTTTTTTTTTTTTTCCTTCGATTTGGTTATGAACTTATGAGTTAGTTCTAGGTATTTTGGTTGGGTTGGTTTTGACTTAGGTTTTTGGGTTAATTTAATTTTTTTTTTAAATAATCTGTATCTATATCTATCTAATTTAACATTATCTACTTTTGTTTAAACAAACCGTTTCAATTAAATTTTTCCCACCAATTGGTGTTCTGTTGCCTATATAAATTACATTTTTTTTTTTGTTGCTACATTGGTGTGAATTGATGCTCTAACCTTTTCAGGTTTCTCTATTAAAAAAAAAATGACATATTCATAATTGCCTCTCACTATTATTGAGATTGCCAATAAGGGGCAGCAAGAGTCAGACTATCAGAGAGGGAGAGAAAAATCCATTGTTAGACCAATCTTTCTCCAAAATATTACAAGTAAATTTCTTTATTTTGTTTTATACACTTGCTGGTTAAATATGATTTAGGCTTTTGTATTTTCAGTTGACTTGATTTTGGTTTAGAGTTATGTTTGGATATGTATTTGTTCTTTTGAATGATGAGCAGAGGTAGTGGGTTTTGATCTCACTTTAGCATGTACTAATTTGATTGGGTGCATTGCTCTCTCTTTCATATTTCAATAATTCAATCAAAACTGCATCTCCTAACTATATCCTTTTGCAAGAATATAACCAGGTGTTTTTAACTCATAAATCACCATTGTTTCTTTCTCTCTTTCTTTCTTCTCTTTTTTTTATATTAAGTTAAGTTTCAATTCATTTGTGGTTGCGATTTTCTTTCTTACGTGTTGGATAAAGATGGGGAAGGAGGGGAGTAGTTTTGGCTTAATCTTCTTCTGCTTTGTTTAGAATTAGTTTTCTTTTGAGTTTTTGGCTTAATCTCCATATTTATATTTTGACAATTGTTTTTGTGGGATTGCATAATCTGGTGTAGTCTTCTCCATCGCCCAAATTTTGTGTGAGAAATCAAAAAGTAAAGCAAACTCTGTGGAAATATTCCTTTGATATTGTATATGGAAGATGTAGCGCATCTATTTTTGGGTTGAAAATTTTCTACTTATTGTTAGGTATTGGACATCAGTACATGGCAGATGAAGTGCATCTGTTTTTTTATGAAAAATCAAAGTTGGAAGAGGAAAGCATGGTGGAGAAAAGAAATCGGAATGCTTTTATCCATGATTGATTAAAAGATGGAACAAATATGGAGATGATAAATATGTTCACAACCTGTGTAATTTTGACCATGTTAATTTCCTTTGATTTTTTTTTCTCTTTTATGATTTGATTGATAATGGTAACTCAGCAAAGAAGTGATCTACTAAGACCATCTTTGTCCTTTGCAAGCTTGATCGGTCTGGAGTAAGTTTTGATTGGTATATTGCTTATAACTATATTTTTAATGAGAAAGGGGCTACTCTTTATTGTTTGAAATTTCCTTTGTGGTTTTATATTTCAGAAAGTGATCTACCTACAGGTTCCCACTCCATCCTACTTAATTGATTATAATTTCTCCTATATTGATTGGTTCTTGCGATTGATTTAATATTATTATAGAGTGAATTGGGGAATTGAACCTTTACTTAGCATTTATCAAATTTCAGTGAGACAAAATACTATTAGAATTCTCTCTAGGTCTCTAATGAAAATTATTTCACAGCAATGATTTTGTTAGATTTATATTCAATGGGACAACCACCTGTCTTCACAGATAATTTATAATATGATTAGTGGGACCAATTTGATCATAAAATAAAAATATAACCCATCATAAATATACGATGAATGGTCCTTGGCGTAAATTATAATAAATTTGCTTGAATGGAACTCCAAAAGCTACTTAAAAATTTATATGTTATTTAAAGTAGAATTAGAATTTCATATGCTTGATGCAAAGTGTCCTGCACTGTCATCTATTGCTTCATTTTTTTTTTCATTCTTAGAACTTTGTTCTCAATATTAAAACCATGGAAAGGGATTATTTTTAAAAGTCCAAGTTTATTCATTATTTTTTATGTTTGTAGGTATTAAGTGAAGCATATCAAGAGATCATTTGTTTGTAGGAAGATGATTCATGCTAGGAGCTGTGGTGGAGGAAGCAATACTAAGAATGAATCTGTTCAAGCCATGGAAGGTAAGCTATTCTAGGTGAGAGGCGAATCAGCATGCATATGTATTGGTATGGCTTGCTTATTGATTGGCAAACACTGATGTAATGAATATAAATAGTATTTAATACAAGTTATCTTTGATTAGTTTAAGGGAAGAGAAAAAAAGAAAAGAAAAAAAGAGACCAATACCCCCAACATAAGTTCATTTATTTTTGTTGATAAGTTTTGGCTTTGGGGAAAAAAAATTCCATTATAACCGGGTTATAATTCTGAATTTGGTTGGAATTTTTTATTACTATTTGTGATTTTGAAGTTTATGGTGATATTGGGGGTATTCCTGTGTCTGTTGACTCTGTTAGTTTTCATTATTTATTCTGCAATAATGTCAAGTATGAGGGGGCATTAAGTTCTTTGTAAGTTTAGTTGCAGCTTTTATTTAGTTTCTTGCTTGCTTTGTTTTTTTTTGTTAGGTGTTACAGGTTTTAGATACTGGTGTTTGCTGTTTGTGTTGATTTTTCTATCGTGTTTGTCTAATTTGATTTCAAACAAACTTTAGATATGAAAAAATAATAATAACATAGCTACAATGAGCTTTTTGTTTGCATGTCTTTTACATTTTCTTCACATCTTTACCTAAATTTTAGCTTCTACATCTGTTTAAATTATTACAATGGTCCCTCAATTCTTTACCTTGATCATTTATATTATTCCTATATTGCAAAATCTCTGAAGCTTCTTGCTTCTTTTTGCTGTCTTGCAGCACTTAAAATTTTGAGTTTATAGATATTTGTAGGGCAAAATTGTTTACTTTAATAAGGTTGTGATAGTGTATTGTTAAGTTATTGTATGTCATCTTCTTTGTACATATTGCCATGAATTTTAGTGAAGGGTTATGAATTGGTTTGGTTTTAGAATTTGAGATTCCCATCTAATTGATAATGCATTTTATAGGTGACAGGTGGAATTCTATATTGATTATATATTGTGGGTTGAGGGTTGTTGTTTTGTTTTTAGATTTAATGTCTATCATTGCAGCTCTTTTGGAATTGTGGATTTGGGATGCACTATAGCTTTTTCTTTTTTCTTTTGAAATTCAAAATTTGGATTCAATGTCCCTTTTAAGGGTTATAGAAGGGTTATGTATTGGTTTGGCTTTAAAATTTGAGATTCCCATATACTATTAATTATGCATTATTATTTGACTAATATTTTTCAGACTTCCTGTTTCATAAACCCGTAGCCATTATTTTCTGTTAAACTTGCATCATATATTTATTTATTTATTTACAGTTTTCTACAGTATCACCCATTGAGCCAACTACTAGGATTCTAGATGCAATCTTTTAAAATATAACTGCTCACAGTATTCCTGCTCATCCACCCCATAGTTCAATGGCAAACAAAAACATCACATTGTCTGATGGTAGTCTATGACAACAGGAAACCAAATGCTAAAGAAAGAATCATTGGGAAGTCCTTATGGTGTCTTAGAATATAAATTAAAAATAACAAATCCAAAGCATCAGATATACTATTTTTCAAATGCATGAATCTTGCCATCTCAGGGAGGAAAAAAGAGGGAGAGAGCCACTTACACTAGTCAATCAACATCAGTAGAAACTAATAGCTGTTTATTGTATGTCTGTGGGTAAGGGGGGGGGGGGGTGTGGAAATGGTATTACCAAAATTACATTTTGCACATTGACCTTATCCCCTAAATTGATCTCAGGCGTGGTCATTATCACTCAATAATTAATTAAACTCAACGGTTTCAAAACTGGGCTTTCCATATCCAAGTAAATTGGACCCAATAAAAAGCATATACATACACACACACACACACACACACACACACACACACACACATTCTTGAAGCACAACACAAAATTTAAAACAAGAAACATACACTGGCCAAATTGGCTAAATACCATGAATTTTTGAAGTTTTTTGCACGAAGACACTGTTTCGGAAATTATTAGGAATCTACCACTTTTTTAAGTACTCGAGTTTGGTGAACTCGAGTACTACATTTTCCACTCCACCGTGGCACAATGACGTGGCAAGATTTTAAAATATTGTGCTTAGTACTCGAGCTTACGAGGCTCGAGTACTGTATTACTGAAGTACTCGAGCTCACTATGCTCGAGTACTGTTCTGCCTTAACAAATTTAAAAAAAAAAAACCTGGGTCATCTCAGGTACTTACTTTATCTGTCACTCTCTCACCTATCACTTTCCCAATATCCCTCTCAATCTCGCTCTCTCCCTCTCAATCTCGCTCTCAATCTCGCTCTCTCCTTCTCAATCTCGCTCTCACTTTCTCAATCTCCCTCTCAATCTCGCTGTCAATCTCTCTCTCAGTCTCGCTCTCGCGCTCTGGCTGTCTCGCTCTCGCTTTGTTCTTCGGCACCACAAGCTGTTCTTCTTTCTCTATTTCTCACGACAACACAGGTTCATCACTCTAACCTTTCTCTGCTTCGTT
Source organism: Quercus variabilis (assembly GCA_030445155.1). Classification (NCBI taxonomy): domain Eukaryota; kingdom Viridiplantae; phylum Streptophyta; class Magnoliopsida; order Fagales; family Fagaceae; genus Quercus; species Quercus variabilis. The sequence continues at coordinate 8,013,936 of CP129451.1, forward strand.
GACCTTTCTATTTCTGCTAAATCTGAATCCATATAGGCTCTGGGATGTGGGTTTCATTTGATATATATATATATATATATATATTTTTTTTTGTTGTGGGTTTGCTTGAAGTGTCATTTGATTTATTGTGGGTTTTTTTGGGGTTTTGTTCATTTGTTTGTGCGTTTTGTTTCATAGTATTTTCAATAATTTGTTTTGGGTTTGCTGTTATTTTCTATTTCTGTCATCTTTTTGTGGGTTTGTAATGCAAATTATGTGTTTGATGAAATGCTTGTATGAACTATCTATGAAATGCTTGTAGAAAAGATTGAAGCCAACTCTATAAACCAAACCCATGTTTGGTGGAATTTACCTCGAAGATCTTTATGATCTGTTTATTGTATCTGAAAATCTTAATTTATTTTGCAGCTAAATTATATATGTACAAAATTTTAAAGATTCACAATAATAATTTTACACAATTAATTTTTAAAACAAAATAAGCTAAATAAAAAAATTTAAAAAAATCATCCAAAGACAACCTTAAATATTGAAGGAGTGAAATTAAGTTATGTACAAATTGTTATTGGTACTAGGAGTAGGAATACTCTTAGAGCTCTTTGTTAATTTGGTGATATGGCCATATGGGATAAGCGTTTGGGGCTACTTTAATTGGAATACAATTCATGTATTACTTCTCAAAGTCTTATTCAAAAAACATAATACTTCTAAAAGAAGTTCTAAATTTTTGTTTCCTCAAGGGGGTATATATATATATATATATACCTCTAAACAAAATAAAAGCTAGAATGGAAAAAAATAACAATACAATAACATTATACTGATACTTGTATTTATTTATTAATTTGACTGATATGGTGCAGTGTGGTATACAAAGAATTTATGCCTCTAACTTGGTACATTATGACTAATTGACTAGCAAAAAGTGCAACAGTAGGCAGTTTCCTGGTTAGTGTAGTGTTTGTGAATGACTCATTTTAGCAAAAAGTGCAACATTATGACTCATTTTAGAAATTCCTTCCATCTGAATGTTGCGGCTTTCTCATTCATTTATTTAGGGGTAAAAATGTTTTATCGTGTATGTTGATGTATGCTATTTCTATTAGCTGAATATGCTGTAATCTACTTAACATTCTGAAGTTTAATTCATTGTTTTTCATTTTAGATTTATATTATTTTCATTTTCAATCAAATATGTTTATATTAAAAATAAACAAATCAGAAGAGAAGAAAGTTTATGTATTTGAAGTGAATTTTCCCCTGACTGTTGTTGTAACCGAATGCCAGATATGAACGTAGAAGAAGCGGGACCCTCCATACAGACTATCTTGACGAGGCAGCCTATGCATCGTTCAAGTTTGCTTTGGAATGCTCCTTTAGAAGGCGAGGTATGCACTTGTCCAAAATCGTAGTCAATATATGTAGTAGAAGAGTTTTGGCATTGAAGAAACATAATTAATACTAAGTTGCTTTGTTTGTAGGAAGTGCCAGGTGTACTGACTTGTCGTCACCGAGATAAAGGTCTGCTTGAAGATGGTGCAGTTTTAGATCCACGGATTGCAGCTTATATCACAGCTGCAGGGTTAGATGGGCTTCTTCGGGTCCCACATATGGACCTTGACCATGCATTGATCATGGCGTTGGTGGAGAGATGGCGGCCGGAGACACACTCATTCCACTTGCCCCACGGTGAGATGACCATCACGCTACAAGACATGGAGGTTATAATGGGGGTACCTATAGATGGCTTGACGGTGGTGGGATATACTGATTTGGAGAATTGGGGCCACTTCTGCTATGAAATGCTAGGACATAGTCCGCCGGGAAGAGATGTTGGTGATAAACGCAAGAACGTTGGAGTGATAGAAGGGCCGAGGGTAAAAGCCAAATGGCTTGAGGAACGGTTTAGCAACCCTCTCCCAGCTGATGCCACTGAGGTGCTTGTTCAGCAGTATGCTCGGTTTTATATACTAGGGTTGTTGGGTGGTACATTGTTTATGGATAAGTCAGGCGAACGGGTCTCAATTATGTACTTGCAATTTTTCAATCCAATCAGCAACGGAAAGAAGTATAGTTGGGGTAGTGCAGCACTAAGTTGGTTATATAGACATCTCTGTAATGCATCAAAGAAGACATCGAAGCAGATTGGCGGTGCACTGCTCTTGGTACAGTTGTGGGCGTGGGCGAGGTTTCCACATATATGTCCTGTGATGAGGCATCCACCCCAGGCATTGCACCTAGGTCCACTTGCTATCAGGTATGTAGGATCGTAGATAGTTATTGTTTTGCATTTCCGCATTAAGATATTAATTGAGAAGTTTGGGAAATCTAAAACAAATGCTTACTTCTTGGTGATAAGATATTAATTGAGAAAGCAATTATAATAATTTAAAAATTGAGAACTGAAGGGATTTGTGTACAATTAGGCAGCCACTCCAAAAATCAAGGAGAGCTTGACATTGGATCATGAAAGTTGTCATAAGGATTGAGGTTACTCAAATACATGTGTCTACTAAAAACTGGCAGTAATTGTCAAAATGCAAGTATAAATAGAGACTATATGAGCTTGAGGGACAAGATTCATCTTAAGGTCTTAGATGGATTGGTTTGATTAATGGTGGAAATTGTTGTGGTTGTTTAGAGGGAATCTGACCTCAAGAATAGCTGTTGGGTAGAGTAAGAGAATTAAGATGTTACAGTAAGAAATTAGAATGTCATGTAGCAGATAGCGATTTGCAAGATAGGTAAATTATTAACATGAAAATCAGCTAAATAGCAGGAAACAAGCCTTTATATGACTGGCATTTGTCAAGATTGGTAGATTACTGTTGACTTATGATTGAATTTTGTTATCTTATTTGATGCATCATGATTAATTTGAGGTAGCAGATGGTAGTAAAATAAAGTTTTGGTTGGATGTTTGGTGTGGCTGCTGTTTCTTATTATGCCTTCTTCTTCTTTTTATTTTATTGTATTTTTTATATTTCCTGCTAGAAGAGTTCTGATTATACACTGTGTTTGAATGTCTAGTCCATGTCTTCTGCAATTGCATTGGATTGATCTTCCTATTTTTCTCTAAATAACTGTTGATCTTACTATTTTTTTTGAAGTAATTACCCTAAATCTCTCTCTTAATCGAATGAACCCATTTATCTTTGGGATTCTTGCTGTTCTGTTTAGTTTGCGTGACTGCATTTGTATATCACATGTTGCCAGTTTGGTGTTGACAATCTATGTCAGACTATATGATGAGGAAATTGGAGAATGTTAATCAATAATGATTACAATGTCCTAACTCTTAACTCTTAGGCTTCTCTACTAGGGGATCTTTTCTAAACTTCCAATTGAGTCTTTGCAATTAGTACTGGCAACTGAGTCTTGGTAGTTTGCTGGATTTTTCATTCTTTTGATATGCTTCCATCTATTTAACTCAGCTGCACAACTTATTAATATTTTACCAAGCAGCTGAGTTATTTGGTATTGTTTTAATATAATTTTTTGGTGTGGAAGTAGCTATTATAGTCCTCAAGTATGAGCATGTAAATTCAGATATGTAGAGAGAGTTTAGGCAGGAGGTCTTTTTAACGAGGTGTGTTGAACTATGTTATTTGCCAAAATTTTGACTTGGGATATATGTTCTTCATATCTTGTTTGTTGAGGTTGTGTAACTAGGCTTAATATAATTGTTTGTGGGCGTTAGAGTTATTTTTGAAGACTTAATTCTGTGGAAAAACATGCAGCACAATAAAGGAAACATAGCAGTGATTGGCAGTGCCTAAGGTTTTGTTTTAAATATATTTTGTCACTCTTGATCAATGTCAAAATTCAAATTTAAAAACACAAATCATATATTTCAACCATGGTATAGAATAGTCTAGTTGAGAGGGTGGGTTTTGAGTTCAACTACGGTGCTCATTCTGTTTTTGCACATGCACTTTTACTAATATTGGGTTAGCTTCAATTTTTGGGATAACTATAGGAAATTCTTTGATGGGAAATTCTTTTGGGATAACTATAGCTTCAATTTTTGTTATTGTTTTGCATTTCCTCATTAAGTTTTTATGCATGAGAATTATGTAAGTAACTAACATGGCTTTTATGTCTCTATTGTTTGTTAGATGGAAAGGGGCTAAGATAACAACCGAACATCCTTTGCACGTCTTACGCGCCTATCGTGTGTCGCTTGCTTCATTACGGCCAAATCAGGTATCGTGCCTTACAATTTTGCTTTGGCATGAATAATTTGCTCTTGGAATGAATAAGCATTTTTTTTTTTAATTTCAGAATGCTCATGTTACATGTATTGTTCACATTCGTTACACATTTTTTCTAATTATATTAATATGTTTGTTTGCATCGGTTGGATTATTGTAGATTGTGTGGGAGCCATACAGAAATTATTTGCGTTCCCTTCCCGCATATTGTACGGCAGGCCAACACATATGGAGGTCTATCGTGCCACTCGTTTATTTTTGGGTGGTTGAAGGCCATCACCCTGAACGTGTTCTCCGACAGTTTGGGATGAAGCAAGACATACCACCAGATGTCGATACTTCAATTGACCTTCACAAGATAACTCTCCAGGGCAAGCACCAAAAAGACTGGGCCCAAGAACATGCCACGCATATTGCTAAATGGGCTGCACATGCCACAATTGCCAATGCACCGCCCTTTCATGGGGAGATGAGCTACAATGATGAGTATATGGTGTGGTATCGTCCCCGTACTGTTCGCCATATAACAAAAAAGACCTCGTACTGGGACACTTTGGTAAGTTTACGAAGACACTGTTTTCTTATAAATGTATCTTGCTTCACATAGTTTAGATCAACCTACTAACACTACTCTTGTATATTTGTGCCAGGTTGAATCACAATTGAAGATTATGGCGAAGTGCGAACCAGGTTCTGAGATATACACCGACTGTATTAAGGCCTTGCAATCTGTTGAAGAGATTGGTCGGTTGACCTTGGACGATGCACGCAATGTGGGCAACACAAGTGAACCGGCTGTAGGGCGTGGTCGACAAGCAAGTGGACGTCAAGGGCGTGGAGGCCGTCAATCTAGTCAGCGTCCCACATCCACTCATCCTCCCACACCTGTGCCCACATCTAGTCGGCGTCCCACATCTGGTCAGTGTCACACACCCGTGCCCACATCTAGTCGGCGTCGCACATCTGGTTAGCGTCGCACACCCGTGCCCACATCTACTCAGCGTTCCACATCTAGTCGGCGTCACAGACCCATGCATGACCACACCATGGAGGAAGCAAGTCAGACAGCAGATGACATGTGCTTGGACATTGGTTATGACATGGGCTCCATGGCACACGATGATGCGGGTCCATCCCATATGTGCCCACCCACATCCCCTACTACATCCCCGTTGCCCACCACCCGTACGTCTCCCCCACTGACTACCGGCATTGCCCCCGCAGATGTACATGGTAGAGATGAGATGAGATTCATGCCCACTCCTGGGCTACCCACCCCTGGTGTTGTCCCCTCTTAGTTTGTGCATACTGAGTTCATCCAGACACCGATACCCACCCCCCCACCAGAGGCTTCACACATTGAGGGTCGACCGCAAAGGCCGAAACGGACACGGACACATCCTCCAGACTGTGGGACTGGACATGGTACTATAGTTCGATTCAATACCGATTACATTTATATCTCTTTATAATTAAATGATTTGCATATTAGTATTTGCTTGTGTTCTTTTCAGGCAAAGTGAGACCAGTGAAGGAACCAGTGAGGAGAAGAAAACGGGGATGATTCAAGAATGGTCGAGAATCAATGGTGCTTTGGTAGTTCTAATTGCTTAATTTTCCTTAATGGCATATATTGATATCTGCTCAAAAGCCTCGTTCATTATAGGTTCTAACCCCATCTACGTTTGTGCTTTGTTTATTAATCCTCTGATACCATATTAAGAGATGGACTAAGAGCTTGCTAACAACTTAAGCAAGAGGAAAATGGAGAGGAAAATGATTTATTATTCCTCTTGATTAATCTGTACAAGTGAGCTTTGTTCCTATATATTAGAACAAAGCATTTCCAAAACTAACTGAAATCAAAACTAATCCTAATGGCTAAGATGTTCATCATATTTGGAATAACTATCTCTTAACTCCACTAAAGCAACTAATCATGCATTAACTTATTGGCCTTCACATGTGACTTGCAGTATTGACGGAGTTTTACTAGAGAAACTATATGACAGTGAGGTTAGTGCCTGGTCTTGCTGTATGACCTGTTGTATTGATCAACTGATATAAAGCGACTTGTCTTAAATATCAACCTTCACTGATATGCTTGTATCTTCACTGCTGCAGTTCTTTGCTTTGTAATACTGAGCATGAAATTTACGGAGATAACAGCTCTATAATCACTTGAAACAGTGACAAGTTTTTGCTTTGATATTTTTCAGGTTCCATTTTCCAGATTAGGCTGGACTTATACACTTATACTTGCCTTGATGTAAATTCTTCATTGTTATTGTTTACACACTTCAATGGCAATGATACTGGCCTTTTTTAGGGGCAGGTCATTGCATAGCCTAATTTTCCTGTAGACAGTTGGGTTTTCATGTGTTTTTATTGGAAAGATGATCCTGATGTGGGTGATGAGATGACCCAGCAATCATAACAACACCATAAATCCCCCATCCCTGATTTAACAATTTTTTTTTTTTTTTTTTGGATTAATAAATATGTGGTTTGTGGGTAAATTTATGACAACTTTGTTGGACCTAAGTTTGAATAAAACTTTTTAAGTGATGTTTTTATGTATCCCATATGTAGGTGCCGGTCCCAAGCCTATATGGTGGATCGCAACTTCATCAACCTCTTCACAACAGAAGTTTTGATGACTTTGAGCCGTTTCTTTCCACCAACAAGCTTACAAACAGATCTGAAGGGTTGCCTGACAATAATCTTCTCAAAAGTTTCTCAGCAGATAAAGAAAGAGCCGATAATGTTGCTAAGATCAAAGTTGTGGTATGTCTATTTGATACTGTCAATCAGAATGCTTCTGTTACTCTTTACTGTGTGGTGAATGGTAGTTTTGATTCCTTGGACAATTGCAATACCATCTAGATTAGTCAAGGTTGTCAGCTGTGTATTTTCTACAGAAACTTCAAAATGAAGGTGTATATTACAGGACTACTGCATAGAAGTAGACCATGCATTTGTGCTATGTTTAACCGCCTACTTTCTTGTGATAATAATGCTAGTGATAATTTTCACTGCAGGTGCGCAAGAGACCACTAAATAAGAAGGAAATAGCAAAGAAAGAGGAAGATATTATTACCATAGAACCAACTTCCAATGCTCTCACAGTTCATGAAACAAAACTCAAAGTGAGTACATAATGCTGGGTCTCTTGTCTATTCTTATTTGGTCATATGATTTTTTTTCTTGTCTAGATGGGATTTTTTTTCTTGTCTATTCTTATTTGGTCATATGATTGTCTAAGCCCCGTTCATACTTACCTGCACAGCTACCTTTACCCCTTTTATTGAATTCCTGGTGGGACTGTGGTGACGTTTTGTGGAGACTAATGAACTTATATTAGTAAATACCGTGAAAGTTTAAGATAGCTGAACTTGTGTTTCGAAGTTAGAACTTAATTGTGAGGAATGTTTTGAATGCCTAAGTAGAAAGGAGATATGGTGGCATGATTTCTGCCTTATATATATATATATATATTGAAGTTCCAAGAGAACTGAAGGCTGAATTGTTTCCACATTACATGGATAGGGATAATTCTTTCAATTCAACATCAATTTTGGGTTTAATTTCTGATACGGTTAATAAATATCAAATAGAAGATCAGTCCATGAAAGGTGAGGATTCTTTTGAAAGAAGTTAGTTCCTTTATTTTCTTGTGCCATTCAGAGAGCATCATGTAACAAGTATTGTAATATGTTTTCTGTGCACCATTCAGAAGTTTGGAAACTTCCATGTTTTGATGTTGAAGTCCCTGAAGCCTACATGGAAAAATGGAAGGAACACTATGAGCAGTATGGGCAGGACATGTTTTGTGTTGGCTGTCATATGTGTGACTTGTGCATTCCCTATCATATGTTTTGTGTTGGCTGTCTATAGGAACTTGTGCATTCCCTGTCATATGTGTGAGTAGTTATTTGGCCTTAATGATTGCTTCAATTGCTTGTTTTGAGCTAGAGTTAGCTGGTACAATCCTTCTAAATTATACTTGTGCTAAATGCAGGTACCAGAGAAGCACCACTGCCATTTCTGTAGGTAATGCAGAGTTGATCGTTGCTTGTCGCTGATGCAATCAACTAAATTCATTCACCCAGCTTTATGATTGAAGTAGATTTTGATATTATTTGACTTGGTTCCTGAATCCTACTATTGACCCATTTAGTGTAACTAAATCCCAAAATTAGTTGTATTCTTTTGTTATCTGAATTTTTTCCTCTGCGTGCAGTTGCTCCTATATGTTATGCACACTTGGCAGCCACCCAAATGGGACAGTTCATGAAATTTGAGGACTTATCTGAGACATCCTCAAGCCATGGTGGAGTGACTTCTGCAGGAGCTGTTCCTGTCCCACAGCTTCCCAGATTGCAGGAGAACGTGTGCAACTTGATGTTCTTTTGTTGAGAGGCTTGTACCCTCTGCCTATGAAAAATGACAGTAGTATTATGAACACATGGTCTGTATATAGCCGTAGTTTTTGGTGTGGCCTCCCCTAGCTGTGGAGACGTTGGACCACCTTTTTGATATGTTGATGTCTAGGCCTGTCAGTGGTACCTCTTAATTTTCTGCACTTATATGCTGCTCTGCTTGTACTGCGGCCATCCTAGTTACATGTATCTACTGACTTTGTGAAGTCTAGTTAGTGATGATGGTTTTGTGTTTGGAATCATAGAACTGGGTTTGATCTAGATGGCCAGTTACAGCAATTCGTTGTGCCATGTCATGCAAATTAATTTTTCTTCTTCACTTTTTAGCTATTTAATTTCCCAGTTTACGGAAAAAGCTCTTTTTTTTTTTTTGTTTTTTATTTGTAGAAAAATGTCCTTTTTACAACAGGAAAAAAAAAATGGCTTATTAAATTAGTGAAAGCCTCTCATATTCTCAGTCTGACTTGAGATTGAGCCAAAGACATTTTTAGGAATAGCATAGCAAATTCACCACCACTTTTCTCAGCTGAATTGGCATAGATTTGTTTTTTTTTTTTTTTTTTTTTTTTTAAAAATGACCTATTTTTCAAATACAACTGAGCCATACTCGAGCCCAGTGGGCTCGGGTACTGCAAACAGTACTCGAGTCCAGTGGGCTCGGGTACCGACGCAAGAAATTTTTTTTTTAAAAAACGTGGACACACCATACCCGAGTCCAGTGGGCTCGGGTACTTCAGATAGTACTCGAGCTCACTGGGCTCGGGTACCGAGTGCAAGAATTTTTGAGGACTGCTCTTTTTTTACACCGAGCCGTACTCGAGTCCATTGGACTCGGGTACTTTTAACAGTACTCGAGTTCACTGGGCTCGAGTACAAACTGCCAGTTTTGGAGCCCAGTGGGCTGGTGCAGTACTCGAACTCATTGGGCTCGGGTACTTCAGACAGTACTCGAGCTCAGTGGGCTCGGGTACCTTGCAAGGATTTCTTTTAAAAATTTTGGACTTACACCGAGCCGTACTCGAGTCCAATGGGCTCGGGTACTTCAGACAGTACTCGAGCTCAGTGGGCTCGGGTACCTTGCAAGCATTTTTTAAAAAAATTTTTGACTTTCACACCGAGCCGTACTCGAGTCCAGTGGGCTCGGATACTTCAGACAGTACTCGAGCTTACTGGACTCGGGTACCTTGCAAGCATAATTTTTTTTGGCAGGCCCAGCCCACAGTACTCGAGCTCGTTGGGCTCGGATACTTCAAACAGTACTCGAGTTCAGTGGGCTTGAGTACCAAGCACTTATCACAAACCTACTAAAAATGTACTTTAACTGGCGCGCCAACTACCGTGTTGAATGGACAATGAATGGTACTTGAATTCGTAGAACTCGAGTACTGCTTAACTTTAAATACCCGCTCTTTGTTTCAGCTATTTTCAGTACCTGGGAGGACCTGGTTTCTGTCTTCACTGTCCAAGGCTATTGTGATGAGTCAGAACGGGTGAAAGCAAATGCAAGTCTCTGTGCGGTCTCCATCCAAGACAAACAATTATTCTTTGGGTCCTGCTTGTCAGTAGATAGAGGTAATATAAATGGTTTTTCGTTTGTGTTTACATGTGGTCATAATATTGTGTTTACATGTGGGTTATATGAGATTGTGTTTACATGAGGTGGAATTCATGTAATGAGTTTTTTGCAATTTGAAGGGCTCTGTACAAAAACAACTGATATATTACATATGGAAATATATATATATATATATATATATGGAAAATAAATATAAATATTACAAATGGAAAATATATATAGTATATATATGGAAAATATATATAAATATTACAAATGGAAAATATATATAAATATATATATATACATATGGTTATATGAGATTGTGTTTACATGAGGTGGAATTCATGTAATTCTTTTTTTGCAATTTTAAGGTCCGTGTATATTACATATGGAAAACAAAATATATATACATATATATATATACATATTAAATATGGAAAATATATATATATATATATATATATATAACTTTGTTGTCAAAACAAATTGAGCACAAATATAAAAGAATGAAGCTTGATCATGATAGCAAATAGAGAGCATGCATAAGATTATTTTGTAAGTTACACACATACACGTAGTGGGGTAAACGTAATACACGTAGTGAGTTTGAATATAAATTTTTTTTATCATATGCCAAATTTATGTATGTGGTTATAGATGATGACAACTTTTATATTGTTAATAACAGGTTGGTGATGGATTTTCACTTTTTCTATGTGTACTATGATGGAGAGATGTATTATCATGAGTTGCATGGGTTGTCATACCAAGGCTCCAACCAAAAGCAAAAATGTGTGAAGATGAAGCGTGGGATAGGCCTTATGAACATGAAACGAAGAATATTGAAGGCGATGGGGTTAGACCAGTCTAGGCATAACATTTCCATCGTGTATCGAGCACCTCAACTGGTTGTAGGCACCCAGGTTGTCTACAATTCACTACAGTTATCGAGTGGCGCCGAAGTGAAGATGATGTGGGCAGTTGTTGAACAAATGGTGGTGAAAGGATTCGTTGCTTCAGAGCTCTATGTCACTGTTGAGCCCACCATAGTAGAGGTTAGAGAGGGTTCACAACATATTGTTTTGGATGGAAGTGAACCATGGCAGACATTTGCCGGTGTGAACTCAACTGAGGAGGAGGAAGGGCCCCCACATGTGCATGAAGGAGAGCATTTATCTCATGATGAGTTGCATTGGGGCACATCCGAAAATGAAGATCATTACGTACTTGGTGATGATGCAACCCATATTGATGTTACTAGGGATGACTTCGAAGAGTTCCTAGATACCATGGGTGAACATGAGGATGTTGATCATATTGAAGATGTGGTTGTAGAAGAGAATAGAGACACATGCCCCGGTCCCGATCCTACGCCGGAATGGTTCACGAAAAACACTTGGGATAATATGTTTGATCCATCACCGGTTATGCAAGCGGAAGTATCAAGTTGGACGCCTGGGGAGCAGCCACTAAAAGGGATGGTATTCGCCACTAAATTGGTAGTGCGAAATGCGTTGACCTGGTACGCATTGCGAGAGAATTTTAGCTTCACAATAGAGCATTCAGACTTAGAGAGGCTTATGGTGAGTTGTGAGGATGATTCATGTCCATGGTCAGTCCGTGCAATTTGTTTCAAGGGAGACAATGTCTGGAAGATCGCAAAATGCAAGGGCCCCCACACGTGCGACAAAATTCAGAATGCTCATGATGGTCGGATGATTGATTCGGCGTTCCTAGCATACGTACTTGAGCGCTATATACGAGAAGACCTTGCGTATAAAATAAAGAACTTACGCCACGTTGTTTTGGCAGACTTAAAACACGAAGTATCTCATTATAAGGTATTCTTTAACTTGCATTTTTTTTTCAATACAATGTAGAGACATTAGTCTTCTGTGAAGTTTTATGCATGATATTTTTTCCCAAAACCTGTGAATACTTTATATTATAAAAATTGAAATTGAAAAAGAAAAAAAAAAGAGGAATAAAGATAAAGAAATATTATCTTCATCTTATAGCCTTACAAGTCTTGATTTGTTTTCTTCAACTATAATTACTTGTATTCATTTCTAACTTAATCATCATAATTCACATACAAGGTATGGGATGCCAAACAAAAGGCTGTTGCAGCTATATACGGGGATTTTAAGGAGTCTTATGCAGAGTTGCCGCGTTTTTTGGCAGGACTTACTGATGCAAGTCCGGGTACACAGTATAAGTTAATAGTGGACGATAATTATGAAAGGATAACCTGTACATTCAATTCTGTATTTTGGGCGTTTCGACCATGTATTGTTGGGTTCAAGCAGTGTAGGCCTGTGATTAGCATTGATGCAACCCACCTCTATGGAAAATATAAAGGGAAATTGATGATTGCAATGGCAACAGATGCTAATAATAAGATTTATCCACTAGCCTTCGCCGTTGTCGAGAGCGAGAGCACAGATACTTGGGGTTGGTTCTTGGCTTGTATAAGAACATATGTAACCGACCAAAGACACTTGTGTGTCATATCTGACAGACACCCTGGGATACAAGCTATCTTCAGAGACACTAATCGAGATGTCTCCCTGCGGCCTCCCATGACAGAACATCGTTATTGCCTTCGTCATCTATGCAGTAATGTCAATACTAGATGGAAAAATGAAACTTTAAAGAATCTAGTATGGAGGGCAGCAAGTGCTACCCAGGAGCGAAAGTTCAATGCCACTTTCGATTCAATTGAGAATGTCAACCGGGATGCGCATCGATATCTAAAGGATGTGCCCAAAGAGAAATGGGCTCTAACTTTTGACAACGGTTACCGTTATGGGGCGATGACTACAAACGTGTCCGAGTGCTTCAATGGTGTTCTAAAGGGTGCTCGTAGCCTGCCTATTACGGCAATGGTGAAATACACATGGTTCAAACTAAATGCTTATTTTGATGATCGTCGCAATAAGAGCATAGTGCAGTTGAAATCGGGTCAAAGATGGACTAAATATGCCTTGGATATCTTCATGAGAAATAAGGCCAAGGCGGAGAATCACAGGGTGACAAGATTGAGTGCGCAACAACAATCATATCAAGTAGATACATCGCATAATCCAGGGACTGCTGGACATGGGGATCACACACATGGAGTTAATCTGTTGCAAAGAACTTGCACATGTCAGAAATGGAAACTGTACAAGATACCGTGTTCACATGTCATTGCAGTTTGTATTAGGTATCGACATGATGCAGAGCAGTACATTGACCCATGCTATAGCGTGGACGCACTGTTCCGGAGCTATGCTCCTGTTTTCCCTGTGTTGAAAGATAGATTATCATGGTCGGATCCTACAGAAACTCAAAAGGTCCTCCCTAACCCTCGATTAATCCAAGAGAAAGGTCGCCCTGTCTCAACACGAATTAGGAATGAGATGGACGAGGGCGGGAGACGGCCGAGAACCACACCATGGAAGGAGGGGGGGAGGAAGGTGCAATGCGGGTTGTGTGACCAAGAGGGCCATAACCGAAGAACATGCCCTAAGCGGAACGAGGTACCGACGAGTGGTGGTCTCACGGACTAGGTACGCTAATTTTGAACCATGGCATCCTTTTAAACCCTAAAATTTTACCATTTTCTTAATGCTCATCATAAAAGTTCTAACTTCGGACTTGTTCTTAAACATTGCTACGAATCAAAGGAATTGCCTAAAGAATCACAATTGCACGCTTTAGTTCCTCCTAAATGTCTTTGATTGCACTAGTTCAAAACTTCAAATTATTATGCTTATGATGATGATGACTTTCTCTTTATATTTAAATTGTTGAACTTGTGCATTATTTTACTTAAATGCCAATTAGCTTACAAAGCTTCTCTACTCCCAACAATTCTATCACCAATAAGAAAGATGATTTTTTTTTTTCCTTAGTTCAACATTGTTTGGAAATAAGATTGTGTTAGCAAGGATTTTAACTTAGAATATAAACGTGTAAATTTTTATTAGTTTGTAATTGGTAAGCTGTATTGTTTTCACATAATTTGGTAACTTGTGATTGAGAAAAAAAATACATGGTAGCATGGCAATGACTAAGAAGTTCATTGGTAGCATAGGGGGCAATGACATCCATGTTATAGAAAATGAAGATCATCTTCATAACAAGAAATCTTCTCTTCGATCCATTTTAATTGTTCAGCCTTTAGGTTCCAAAATTTATATTGATAGAAAGTTTCAATCTATCAACTCAAATTTTGTATTGATGGAAAGTTTCAGTCTATTAACTCACCAGCTATTGTCAATTATAACTCACAAGCTATTGTAAATTATAAAGTGTATTGATATGAATGGTCATCAAACCATTATAAGGTTTATATTTTGCATCCAATTACAACTAATGCATTTTTACATAACCAAAGGAACCTAACAATGAAGGAGTTGCATTCACATTGAGACTGCTAATATAAAGTCTTGTGTCAATGTGCCTATGTCAGAAATTTACTAAATATCATGAAATAGCAACTGAAAATAAAGATGATTTGCCCATGTAGTTATTTGCTAGGCTCATATGCTCTTGTTGTCACAAGATGCTCTCTGGTGGTAATCAAGATTTCATCTTGGTATTCTTTTTTTATCAGATGTCTCTACAAGTCACTTACTTTTTTCCCCTGATGAATGCACATAGGTTCAAATAGTTGCCCAGTTTGGTGTAGTTTTTCTTCTTTTTGCACTGGGCTTGGAGTTCTCCATAACGAAGGTTAAATTCTGTTCTTTGGCTTGCTTCATTTTCTTTCTCTTTTAGTGAAATTATGATTCAAACTCTATAACTGTGTCATTGCAGCTTCGCGTTGTTCGAGCAGTTGCTGCTCTAGGGGTCTTGCTACAGATTTTCTTATTTATGTGCCTGTGTGGCATACTAATATCGGTATGTCTACAAATTCTAACAGAAAATTCAAAAAAGTTTGCCCATTTCTACTTGTAAAAACTACTTGTACCTGATTATGTGCCATAGAAAAGTTTGACTGGACTGGGAATATTGGAAACGCTTAAAAGAGATGCAAGTTTGAAAGTGATAAAGAACGATTGGAAATGGATGACAAGTTTACTGAGGATTCTTGTATGATATCAACTTCATCTCAAGTCCATTGAAGAGTTATTTTGCTCTTTAGTTACATATCGTGTGTTATATTTTGTAATTATTTTCTTAAGCTTTGGCTTGGAACGATTGGAAATGGATGACAACTTAACAAGTTCATAAAATTTTCTATTTGGCTTGGAGGGATGTTAAGTTCTAAAACAAATAGAACTGTTTTGAAAAAAATAATTATACAAATTAACACTGGAATTAAGTGAAAATGCCTAAGTACTACCACCTCTGACTTCTCAAGGTTACCATACAAGTTGGGTGCTGAATGAGTTATGATGCTGGTGATTTTATAACCAACCTTTCCATATATCACCCATTTTGATCACATGTAAGTATTAAAAAACCTTAGGCATGTCATAAACTAATATAATATAATAATGAAGGGAGGTGTAGGGGGAAGAAAATCAACCAATTGGGAAACCATTGGGTCATTGTATTATGTTTCTAATGATTTGAGTTAGATGGCTAACCAAAACCACATAAAAAAACATATTCTTTCATTGTTTTTTTATTGAGAGAGAGAGAGAGAGAGAGAGAGAGAGAGAGAGAGAGAGAGAGAGAGCATGTGCTTTTAGCCAAGTGGACCTACCAGTGAATTTAGCTAAGGGCAGCCACAATCCCAGAACTGGACGTAAAGATTGCATTTTCCAGAAAATGGCAAACAGAATAATACCCGAGTTTGGTGAACTCGAGTACTGAACACAGTACTCGAGTTTCACATACTCGAGTATTACGTTGAACAGTACTCGAGCTTTCTGAGCTCGAGTACTGTTTGGAATTTTTAAATCCCACACGCCATGTCAGCCATGCCACGGTGGAGATATAAAACACAGTACTCGAGTTCACCAAACTCGAGTACTAAAAAAAGTGGTAGATCGCTGTTTATTTCCGAAACAGTGTTTTTGTGCAAAAAATTTCGAAAATTCATGGTATATGGCCAATTTGGCCAACATACACCAATCAAAAACAGTATCAATTTGATAAAAATAATAATAATAATAGAACAGAGTCAACCTCTGGTGAGATAGCTACTAGATCAGGGTAAATTGAAGGTTTAAAATAAATCCAACCGACTTCAATAAATTTGTCAATGGGTTCATGTCTCGCTGCAATTGTCATAGTGCTAAGTTACACACCTTTATTCTCCATTGGTGTTTCGAACTACTCCTTGCAAACAAGGCACACATAGTCAACGCATGGTTGTCTCATACAGTAAATTCAGGCGTACAAAGAATTCAACTTGAACTCTTCGGAACTGAACACTTTGCCTTGCCACAATTTATTCTTAGATGTAATTCCGTGAGTTTTCTCTTGGTCAAGACCAATAACAACATTATGAAATTACCCTTTACGTCATCAGCTGGTTGTGGCATCAATACTACTCTACACAATTGAATCTTACAAGAATAAGCAGAATAAAGAGAATATCATTAGCTGGTTATGGTATTGATACTTTGCACCAGACATTAGTTTTGGAAAATGGCTTTCATAAACTTGTAGCCATTATTTTCTTTTAAACATTTTGGTGGTAAAATTTTTCTCTAATCTCATGGTTTATTTCATTGTGGTAGATTTGGTATTTGAAATTGTCTTGGAAGTTTTAGTTCGGTGTGATTCATTGTGGTTCCTAGGAGTTGTCATGTAAATTTTAATTGCTTAAAGTCGGATTCTTTATTTAAGTCTCTCACAGCTGGGAAGTACACACAAGAAGTGATTTGAAGAAACTAATTTTTAAAATTTTTAGGAGATATTGGACACTATATGCTTAAATATACCGTGTTATTAAAGTTTGAATATATGTAGTAGAAGTATGATAACTAAGTTTATGTTGGATGCAAAGTTCATTAATATATAAAATGACCTCACACATTGTGAGGGTTAAACACTAGTATATAATAATAGGTAAAGCTGAGAGAAAATCAAATTAGATTTCAATTGGATTCTCAATTTTGCGTCACTTGTCCTAACCAAAACTAAAAAAAAAATCTAATTAGATAAATTTGACTCCAATTTTGTACCATGTATCTTATCTAAATTTTCTAATTTTTGTGCTTAAATAAATAATGCATTAACATTTAACACGAAAGCCAAGAAAACCACACTGATAATGCTCATTGGCCTAAGTAAGAACATCTTACCTGCACACTTTTATGAAGATTATAAATTGGACTCCAATTTTGTGTCATGTATCTTATCTAAATTTTTCTAATTTTTGTGCCCAAATGAATGATGCATTAACATTCAACACGGAAGCCAAGAAAACCACAATGATAATACTCATTGGCCTAAGCAAGAACATCTCACCTGCACACTTTTATGGGTGATCTCATTAGAATCTGGAGCTCTTCTAATCCCACAACTAGAACCAATGAGTCCAACGAGAAAGACTATAAAAGTAAAACATCATCTCTTTCTAATTCCATATCGTCATCCCATGTCTCCTTCTTTCTCAACCTCTATCAACTAGATCCACACACTACCCTCTCCCCCTCCTTACGGATTTCTCAGAGCAAGGCTGGGTTCAAACACAATGTTCAATCCCACTTTTCTTTACTTCACACTCTCATACATTAGCGCTTCATTAGCGCCTCCAAGAATATTCCAAGCTCAATGATCAGTTCTTATTTTTAAATAGTTTTTAGTGTGTTTGGATTAAGATTTTGTTAATTTGTTAAAAGTGGACAAAAATATAATCATATATATTATTGTGGGGGGAAAAGCCCAATCTAATGTAGTGGGCCTAGGGTCCTATTTGAGGGTTATTTGTGTGTCTGAAGAGAAGGGACTGGTTGAGATAAAGTCCATCTGGAAGAAGGATACCTGGAAACGAAGGAGGAGTACAATCCGAAGAGGTCATCAGCGGTCCGAAGAGGTCCTGCTCCTCGGATACGAATAGTATTGATTAATCAAACGTGTGGAAGGTTCGAATGATCTTCCTAGCAACCCCAATGATAAAGATAAGCTCTGAATATATCTGGAGACGATAAGAATGAAGAAATATCTAAAGAAAAAGCTATTACTACCATATTAAATGCACTGCAGCAACGTTTCTGGCCGCATTTATGTGGAGAAGACCTCTGAACAGTGTAACCTCAACTACTGCCACTCACAAAAAGTTAAAGAAGATACATGATATGACATACACTCAAGTAGGTACCCAGATGAAGAACAAGTAGACGATGGGGATGATGGGGAAGGATGCTATATAAAGGAGAAGGGCTCCTGATAAAAGAGGGGGAAGGGAGATGAGAGAAGAAAAAAGAAAGGTTTTACTGTAGCCCTAAGAACTGTAATCATTATTCAATTTATCATAAGCCTCTTCGGATTTCAACTTATTTCATCTTTACGTGTATCTTTATGCTGGTTTATACTTGGACGTTGTGATCAACCGTTGTGAATTCCACAGTCAACCTAACTCTATCATCCACATTCTACAAATTTATTGTTTTCGGCGTGGGCCACAAATTCTAACCCTACAATTGGAGCCGTTTGTAGGAAGAGCTTGAGCAAAAGTGGAAGCAACAGTTGATAATGGCTGAACCAAGGCAACAACCAGCAGAATCTGGGGCGTCCCAACACATAGACCCTTTTCTCAATTTGGAGCAGAGATAAGATCGTGAAGGCAGTGTGCATACTATGCACCCTGAGCGAAGTCAACCACATGGAGGAAGTCACGTGTCTTATGCAGAGAAAAAAAACAGCATGCAGCTGGAAATTGAGAGGCTAAAGAGGGAATTGTGCCATGCAAAGAGAAAACGGATCTCTTCGCATTTTGATGAGGATTGGGGCGACGAGCAAGATGTCACTTACGAGCAGAGATCTCGGACACCAATCAGTGAATCCTTTTCCTACGAAGAGGAGCACCGTCGCAAGAGATAACCTCAAAGCCTATCACGTGGAGGAGTAGGAAACAATGCTATGAGCAAAGCCTTGAATCAAATCTCTAGGTCGCCCTTCACGTACAGGATTGAAGAAGCGAGATTTTCTCGGTGTTTTAACCAACCAACCTTTACTATTTATAATGGTAAAATGGATCCTGTGGAGCATGTGAGCCACTTTAATCAAAGGATGGCTATCTACTCCAGAGATGAAGCTCTAATGTGTAAGGTCTTCCCCTCTAGTCTTGGACTGGTTGCAATGAGGTGGTTCAATAATCTAAAAGCAGATTCCATCAATTCCTTCAAAGAGCTCACTCAAGCATTTGATTCACGTTTTGTCACATGTCGAAGAGTGGCCAGGCCTTTGTCTTCTTTGCTATCCTTGAGTATACAGGAGGGTGAGACCCTGAAGGCGTACTTGGACAGGTACTGGGAGATGTTTAATGATAAGGAGGGCAACTTTGATGCAATGGCCCTCGACACATTCAAGCTCAGCCTCTCTATGGACCATGGTTTAAGGACGTCCTTGTCTGGTAAACCCGTTACTAACATGCGCCAGCTCATGGACTGCATTGAAAAATACAAAAGAGTTGAAGAAGATCAATAACAAGGGAAGGGCAAGGACAAGGTTATCCCCTAGGAGAGGAAGGATTTCATGTTGGACTGTTACAATAACAACAAACCATGGAGAGATTTCGCTGGGCAGTCAGGGTCAACAAATCTTCAAGCAATTAACACTATATTTAAAGAATCAGTGCACCAGGTCTTGGAAAAAGTTAAGAATGAACCCTTCTTCAAGTGGCCAAACAAGATGGTTGGGAACCCTGAAAGGCGTAATCACAATCTCTATTGCCAATATCACCAAGATCATGGGCATACCACAGAAGATTGCAAAAGTCTGTGGGATCATTTGGACCAGCTAGTTCACAAAGGTAAATTGAGACACCTCTTGCATCACTCCAGTGGACGAGGAGGTCAGATGAATTCTGAGCCCTAGAGGAATGATTCTTCAAAACCTTCATTAGGAACTATTAACGTCATCTTCGCAGCACCGGGGAGAACGGGATCCTGGCCATCTAAGGTTATGTCAGTAGCTCGGTTACCGGCAGGGGACTTTGGCCAAGATCCAAGGAGAGCTAGATCGGATATCCAACCAATTTTAGGCTTTTCAGACGAAGACAAGATTGGAACCATCTAACCTCATGATGACGCTCTGGTAGTCACCTTCAGAATTGGAGGATATGATGTGAAAAGGGTAATGGTGGACCAGGGTAGCACGGTGGAGATAATGTACCCTGACCTCTACAGGGGGTTGAACCTAACACCTAATAACTTAACACCATATAGTTCTCCCCTAGTTAGCTTCGAGGGAAGAATCGTCACCCCGAAGGACCAGATACGGCTGCCTGTATAGATTGGCTCGGAAGTAGTGGAAGTGGACTTCATTGTTATAGATGTGTATTCCCCTTATACAACAATTGTAGCCAGACCTTGGCTACATATGCTAGGGGCTATTTCCTCTACTTTGCATCAAAAAGTTAAATATCCATCCGAAAGGCGAGTTTGTGAAATCTCTGGAGATCAATCTTCGGCTAGACAATGCTTGGTGGCTGCCATCCAACACAAGCCCAAAATTGAGTCCTCGGCTAGGGCCGAGGGAGATTTATAACAGTTAAAAGTTGGGTATCGCCCGTCGAAGATCTAGATGAAGGCGTTAGATGTGAGGATTTAGTAAAATTTCTAATTGGGGACAATCCCGAAAGGTTCTTTCAAGTCAGAGCTCAAATGCCTCTACCAGAAAAGGAAGAGCTACTTGAGTTCCATAAGAGAAATCTTGACGTATTTGCTTGGAATGCTTACAAAGCCCTAGGAGTGGATCCAAAATTCATATGCCACCATCTAAAGGTCAACCCACTGATTGTCCCCAAGAAGCAGCCTCCTCGGTGCTCATCTAAAAAACATGCAGATGCAGTCAAAGAAGAAGTAATGAAGCTCAAACAGGCTGGAGCTATTAAAGAAGTTTTTTACCCCAAATGGTTAGCAAATACTGTGGTGGTGAAGAAGAAGAGTGGGAAATGGCGAGTCTGTGTAGATTTCACCGACTTAAATAAGGCTTGTCCTAAGGACCCTTTCCCTATACCGAAAATTAATCAGCTAGTAGATGCCACTGTCGGCCATCCTCGAATGAGTTTCTTGGATACTTTCCAAGGCTACCACCAAATACCGTTAGCCCCAGATGACCAGGAGAAGACCGCTTTTGTTACCCCTATTGGTAATTACCATTATAAAGTGATGTCATTCGGTCTGAAAAATGCTGGCTCTACTTACCAACGAATGAAGACAAGGATGTTTGAGTCACGGCTGGGCAAAAGTGTTGAGGTTTATATAGATGACATGGTGGTGAAAAGCAAAGTTGTTTCTGAGCATGTGAAGGACCTTGACAACACTTTTGAAATCCTAAGAAAGCACAAGCTACGTCTGAACGCTTCCAAATGCTTATTCGGTGTAGGGTCAGGCAAATTCTTGGGGTACATGGTGACACACAGGGGAATTGAGGTTAAATCCGATCAGATAAAGGCTATCCAAAATTTACAGTCTCCTCGGAATCCGAAAGAGGTTCAAAAATTGACAGGAATGACCGCTGCTCTGAACCGATTCATCTCTTGGTCGGCAGATAGGTGTAAACCTTTCTTCTCATTGATCAACAAGTGGAAAGGATTTGAATGGACTGAAAAATGTGCTTCAGCATTTCAACAACTCAAAGACTATTTGGCTCGACCACCAGTTATGTCTAGTCCTGAACTGGATGAGGTCCTGTTTGCCTATATTACTGTGGTTCCCTATGCCGTAAGTCTAGTACTGATACGAGTGGATCAAGGCGTGCAAAGGACAGTTTACTATGTGAGTAAATCTTTACATGAGGTCGAGATTAGGTACTTGCCACTAGAGAAAGCTATCTTGGCAGTAGTACTCGGAACAAGAAAATTGCCTCATTACTTCCAAGCACATACGGTCATCGTGCTTACACAACTCCCGCTTAAATCCATACTTCGAAGTGCCGACTACACAGGAAGAATAGCTAAGTGGGGCACTATCCTGGGGGTTTTCGATATCAAATACATGCCTTGCACTTTAGTCAAGGGGCAGATCCTTGCAGATCTAGTGGCTGGGTTCACGGAACCTAGTTTAGAAGAAATAACGGTAGAGAAGGACATGAATGAAAAATCGGTTGGCATGATTTCTCAACAAGGCCCCTCCTATTGGGAAGTGTATGTGGACGGCGCAGCGAACCAGAAAGGTTTTTGAGTGGGGCTAGTGTTGATATCCCCCGAGAGAATCATCATTGAAAAATCGTTAAGGCTGGATTTCTTGGCAATAAATAATGAGGCGGAGTACGAAGCCCTATTGATGGGAATGTCTATGGTCTAAAGAATGGGAGGAAAGGCAGTGGAATTGTTCTCGGACTCAAGGTTAGTCGTGGGTTAAGTACAAGGTGAGTTTGAGGCGAAGGATGAGAGAATGCAGGGATACTTGAGCCGAGTTAAATGTCTACAATCGAAGTTTGAATTTTTCAGTTTGCTGCACATCCCCAAAAGTGGTAACGCACACGCTGACTCTCTGGCCATACTCGCTACCACTTCGGTGCGAAATTTGCCGAGAGTTATCCTCGTCGAGAACTTGTATGGGCCTACCAAGGCAAGAAGAGATGTAATCCAAGTTCACCAAATCAAAACCGGGCTCTGCTGGATGGATCTGATAGTTAAATTCTTGAAAGAAGATATTTTGCCTGAAGAGAAGAGGGAAGCTAAAAAAATTCAGAGGAAGGGGACCAGATTCTGGCTATCCGAGGATTAGAAATTATACAAACGCTCCTATTCAGGACCGTACCTGTTATGCATGCATCCTGAAGCGGCTGAGTTGCTACTAGAGGAATTGCATGAAGGAATCTGTGGGAGTCACACTAGAGGTAGGTCTTTAGCTCACCGAGCCGTTACTCAAGGTTATTGGTGGCCGAACATGCAAAAAGAAGCCCATGAGTGTGTTAAGAAGTGCGATCAATGTCAACGATTTGCACCGAACATACACCAACCAGGTGGAGTCCTCAACCCACTATCTAGTCCATGGCCATTTGCTCAATAGGGCTTAGATATAGTAGGTCCATTCCTAAGAGCTGCAGGAAACAGGAAGTACCTTCTGGTCGGCGCAGGCTATTTCACCAAATGGGTTAAAGCTGAACCTCTAGCCAACATCCGAGATGTAGATGTGCAGAAATTTGTATGGAAGAATTTTATTACTCGTTTTGGAGTTTCTCATACTCTCATCTCGGACAATGGCCTACAGTTCGACAGTAAAGCATTCTGGAATTATTGTAGTGAACTGGGAATCACAAATAGATACTCCACCCCTGCTTATCCCCAGGGGAATAGACAAGCAGAAGCAGTTAACAAAGTCATAGTTAATGGATTAAAGAAGAGATTAGACGATGCGAAAGGCAAGTGGGTGGAAGAATTGCCACATATACTTTGGGTTTACAGAACTACACCTCGCAGATCTACTAGAGAGACCCCCTTTTCGATGACTTATGGGGCTGAAGCTATCATCCCTTTAGAGACTAGGTTCCCAACTCTGAAAACCAGCTCGTTCAGTCCGATTGGCAACAATGAGCTGCTAGAAAGGAGTTTGGATTTGATTGAGAAAATGAGAGAAAATGCAATGGTTCGATTGGCACATTACCAACAAAAGCTCAGGCAAGGCTATGATGCAAACATAAAGTTAAGGCCTCTAGAACCTGGTGATTTGGTACTCAGGAAAGTTGTGGGCACGACAAAAAACCCAGCTTGGGGGAAGTTAG
This sequence comes from Quercus variabilis, assembly GCA_030445155.1. Lineage (NCBI taxonomy): Eukaryota > Viridiplantae > Streptophyta > Magnoliopsida > Fagales > Fagaceae > Quercus > Quercus variabilis. The sequence continues at coordinate 8,037,992 of CP129451.1, forward strand.
GACCCAATTGGGAAGGGCCATATCGTATCACTTTAGGGGTTGGCATTGGGGCGTATTTCCTAGAAGACCTAGATAGTCATGTGATACCGCGCCCTTGGAATGTAAATAACCTCAAAAGGTACTATTATTAATCGAATCTTCTCTTCAATCGCCGTGACAATTTGTCATCTTCACGGTTCTCTAAGTGTTTAAACTTAAATCCAATCATGCCTGTAGTCCTCGGACCAGATTATTTGGGTTAGTTAATACTCCTTCACGGTTCTCTAAGTGTTTAAACTTAAATCCAATCATGCCTGTAGTCCTCGGACCAGATAATTTGGGTTAGTTAATACTTCTTCATGATTCTTTAAGTGTTTAAACTTAAATCCAATCATGCCTGTAGTCCTCGGACCAGATAATTTGGGTTAGTTAACACTCCTTCACGATTCTCTAAGTGTTTAAATTTAAATCCAATCATGCCTGTAGTCCTCGGACCAGATGATTTGGGTTAGTTAACACTCCTTCACGGTTCTTTAAGTGTTTACACTTAAATCCAATCATGCCTGTAGTCTATGGACCAGATGATTTGGGTTAGTTAACACTCCTTTGCATGCCTATAAGTCCTCGAACTAGATAATATGGGTTAGTCAACACCTCCGTACAGTTATTGTTAGTGAAGTTTAATTTTGGAATGAGTCATGCCTAAAATTCTTGAAGGTATTTAAATTAACTCTAACTTATGATAAAATTCTCTGTGCATGTTTGAAAAGACCTGTGAAGCTTTCATATCACTCGTTGCATTCATTACTTATTAGTAGTTCTTATACAAACTGCTCTTTTCAGTACCAATTTATGTTATGTACATTGTCAGCATGATAGGGTGGTTATGTTTACTTACATTACTATAATTACAAAGTATAGTTATTTGCAGCAAAAGTAAGTCATAAGATATGCAACGAAGACACCAGAAGTAAAAGGAAAACTGTTTCATTGATCAAAAGAAAATAGTTTACAATCCCTTACATAAAAGAAAGACAAATTCAAGTACCAAAAAAAAAAAAAAAAAAAAAAAACACCTAAGTATCTAAGTCTTCGCTTGAGGGACCAAGGGGTCGGCAGCCTGACTGAACTGAGTTACAGTAGCTTCTGGGGCTTGGTCCTTAGGTGCTGGAGGGGTTTTCTTCTTTCCCAAGCCCTCATCCTTATCCTTGGGTGCCTCTATTGGCTTGCTCTGATCACCAGACTGACTAGACTCCTTGGAGGCCTCGAGGGTGATTGGAGGAACTTGGCTGACCAAGGGTTGCTCTGAGGCCTCCTGGAGTTGTGTTGGAGGAGGGGAATCAGACCCTGGGAGCTCTCGGATGTCAGGGTCGTAATATATGCTCCTAGGCAGTCTCAGTTCTGAGTACGCAGGGACCTCAGCAGCATCCAGTGCCTTGCCCCATGTTATATCGTAGTAGTCTCGACTAACCGTGGTAAACTGCTACATGAGGCCTTTTTCGGTCTTCTCCACCCCCAGCTGATATGCTGCTTTTCTTTCAGCCTCGGTCGCCTCCTTCACCAGCTGAGCATTCTTCTGAGCCAGCTTGGCAGTCTCCCTGGCCTTTTGAAGTTCGGCGCGAAATTCCTTCACAAGCGCTTTCTCAGTTGCCAAATTGGTCTCAGTCTTATTTAGCAGCTTGCGTTGGGCTTCAGCCTACTTCTCAACATTCTGCAGGTCCGCATTAAGACTATTCCTTTCATTAGTTACCTTTTTTGAGCTACTCAGAGAGTTGGAAAAAGTCTTCCTTCAGGCTGCCCAAAGACTTCTCTACCTCGAACCGAGAATGGGCCTCTACTTGGGCTTCGATATAGGTCTTCTTGTTCCACTCTTCAGCCACAAAGACTTACTGGGTAATCTGCATAGTAAAGTGAAAGAGTTAGCACAAAACAAAAAAAAATTAACATCCCAAACTGAAGAGCTGAAATAAACTCACTTACCATGGCCAAATCCCTTTTTAGGGACATGAAGAGTTTATACTAGCTGAAGCGCCTGCATGAATCCATGTCTTGGGGAAGGAGTAATGGTTGCTCCAAGGCATCAGCAACTACTCCTGCTCTTCCCTCATCATAGTTTCTGAGGGAAGTATCCTAAGGAATAGGAGCACCGTCCAATTCTAACTTCGGAGACCATGTGCGTGGCCCTCGGCGTACATCAGCAACATGAGGGTCATCTCGGCTCTCAATAGATGAGGCCCTCTTGCTCCGGTGGTCTTTCACCACCTTCTGTTTCTTGGTTGCTTTTAGTGGCACCACCACCTCCCTCTCCTCAGTTTCAAGGAGGGGCCTCTTCTTCTTCAGATCCGGCAAGGGCTTTAAGCCGAGATCAGGAACCTGAGGTGGCGGTGGAGGCAAACTCACCACGGGTTGGGAAGTCCCAGTCCCTCTCAGCTCAGCCTTCTTACCTCTATTCTTCATCAAAGCCTTCAAGTCTGACATGTCTTCCTCGAGTCTTCTGGAAGAGCAATTATCAGAATGGAAGGATGGACACTAGACTGCCTATCAATTTCGTCCTCGGAGTCCGAGGATGGTATCACTTGAACCCCTCTTGAAACTTCTCCTTCGAATTTAAATTTGTCTATTTGTTCCTCTAGGGAAGAGGACGAGGAGCCAACCCTCTCACCTATAACCACTGATTCAAGGGGACTTCCTGAACTAGCTGAACAAGCAATGGCACACCCTATGGATTTGGGTGTGGTACGAGTTCAAGGTTGTATGGCGCTAAGAAGCCACGCCGAGCGACGTCTATTCGCCAGAGCTGATAATCACCTTGTGTAATGGCGTTGCCGACCGGCTGAATATCGGTTGATTTTGGCGTGTAACCGAGGATAAGAGGAACTGACCGAAGCTGTCCGTCTTCACACATAAAGATCTCCGAGCGTAATAAATAATTAAGCGCGGCTGTGTTGGTGAGGCTAAGCTGGGGAGAAGTGTGATCCTTATCTGTTAACAAAAAAAACTTAGTCAGAAAACTGGAAAATAATGACATAAAGGAGAAGACAGATTATGAAGAGTGAAGATCCTAAATCTACTGTTAGAGATCCTAAGTCTAGGAAGTTACACCTGGCTCTCCTGGCTAGGTCGGATAGTGAAGACCGTCATGCCACGCGCCCGAGACGATCAAATAGTCATTTTTCATCCCTTTATTTGACTTGGGAAGGCAAGAGAGAAGTCTAACGGTGTCAGATCGGGATTTAAGGTAATATCCCGCTCCCTTCTAGCTATGACACTCGTACATATGTACCAAGTCACGCCAGGTCAGTCCTAATCCTAGATGAAGGTTCAGGGCATCAATGGCTCCCAGGATCCTAAAGGTATTGGGCACGCACTGCTCGAGAGAAAGTCTATGATTGAGAAGATAGTTCATGGTGATAGAACCCATCGGAAGAGTCATTCCCCCTTCAATGAAGGCTATCATAGGGATTATGACTTCCTCCTCTCTTCGATCAGTTAATATCCGCTCCGGAGGGCAATACCTCAGATTTACCCCCTGCGGTATACCATAGGTCTGCTTAAATTCTTCTATTAAGGCAGGACTATCGACGAGGTATTGAAATCTACCCATTTTTTAGAAATATTCGAAGCAATAACCAGGAGATAGGGGTTTGAAGGTTGAGAACCCTGGCTGAGAAGAGAATGATGAATTAAGGATGTCGAAACTTACACAAACAGAACTGGAGAATGATCTCTGAACTCGAACTGGATTTTTTGTAGATTCTGGGATGTAATAAGATAGGTGATTGAAGGAGATTGAAGGATTTGAGTGCGTGAGTTCGCTGGGTAGTCTGAGGATTTGTAAGGTAAAGAAGAAATAACCTCCTCTGAGGGCTTATATACGGGGACAGGTGAAAAGGTGTAATTCATCCCGCCCAAATCCCAAAGAAGAACCATGTCCGTTAGATCAATGACCCACCGTTAGATGCAAAAGACAAAACGCCGCCTGGAGTAATTAATATAGCACTTTGGGAATACGGAAATGACAGCGGCAATGATGAAGCGCTTGCATCTATGCCTACACACGTGCAAGCTTGGATATTTATGTGTTTTTTCAAGCTTTTTACTGCATGACAGGTCAAAATCTTATTTTTTCTCCTCGGATGCGAGGGAAAAATTAAAATTTTGAGGGGCTATTGTGGGGGGAAAAGCCCAATCTAACGTAGTGGGCCTAGAGCCCTATTTGAGGATTACTGTGTGTCTGAAGAGAAGGAACCGGTTGAGATAAAGTCCATCTGGAAGAAGAATACCTGGAAACGAAGGAGGAGTACAATCCGAAGAGGTCACCAGCGGTCCGAAGAGGTCCTACTCCTCGGATACGAATAGTATTGATTAATCAAACGTGTGGAAGGTCCGAATGATCTTTCTAGCAACCTCAATGATAAAGATAAGCTCTGAGTATATCTGGAGACGATAAGAACGAAGAAATATCTAAAGGAAAAGCTGCTACCACCGTATTAAATGCACTGCAGCAACTTTTCTGGCCGCATTTATGTGGAGAAGACCCCTGAACAATATAACCTCAGCTACCGCCACTCACAAAAAGTTAAAGAAGATACATGATATGACATACACTCAAGTAGGTACCCAGATAAAGAACAAGTGGACGATGGGGATGATGGGGAAGGATGCTATATAAAGGAGAAGGACTCCTGATAAAAGAGGAGGAAGGGAGGCGAGAGAGGAAAAAAGAAAGGTTTTACTGTAGCCCTAAGAACTGTAATCATTATTCAATTTATCATAAGCCTCTTCGAACTTCAACTTATTTCATCTTTACATGTATCTTTATGCTGGTTTATACTTGGACGTTGTGATCAACCATTGTGAATTCCACAGTCAACCTAGCTCTATCATCCACACTCTACAAATTTATTGTTTTGGGCTTGGGCCACAAATCTTAACCCTACAATTATATTAAGTTGAAGTTCAATTTTAGAATTCAAATCGAATTAAATTAATTTCTAATTGTAGTTTAATTTTGTGCTATGTGTCCAATTTGATTTTTAAATGTTGGTGTTAAGTTACCTCCATTCATAATGCTCAATGTGGAAACTAAATCTACCAAGATAAACATCTTATCATCACAATTATTAATATTTCCGTGCGTAAGCACGAACTACATGCTAGTTTGAATAATGTATGCTACACAAAAGCATTCAAAAAATTTTGGCTAGCATATAGTCAACAAAGACCACTTATTATTTTGACATAAAATTGAACATAAATTTATGGTGTTGCAAATACAATATTAATGCATTTTGAACAATATTTCCAAGTACAAAACTCTACGAGAGAGAGAGAGAGAGAGAGAGAGAGAGAGAGAGAGAGAGAGAGAGAGAGAGAGAGAGAGAGAGAGAGAGAGAGAGAGAGAGAGAGAGAGAGAGATGCATATCATTGTGAAGTTGAGGGATAGCTCATAGGAAGAAGCATCATAAAGAGAGGGGAGGCCATTTATGTGCTTCTCATATATCATGGAAGGGTGATTAAGAAATGAAAAGGTAAATCCATTTTTCCATGTATCTAAACATTAGTTTAGGAATAACTATATAACTCTTAAACTCTCCAAATTCATTAACTGGACAATAAAAAAGAGTAGTAGTTTAATATAGAAATAAGTTGAATTCGAAAAGACATAAAAATATGAGTAGAGAAACCAAGGCCATAGCTTATGTTGACAATCCATTAATTGGTTTATAGTGCCAAAATTGTATATATATATGTATGAATCTCCTTCTTGGAACTTAAACCTTGGCCCTTACCTTCCACATCCCATAAACACTTATACTTATAGAGTAACCATCACACCAAGGATGCACGGTGATAAATTTGTTAGATTTAATACTAAGAAAAATGGTATTTTTATGTGCTTTAATTATGTGTGTGTGGGTGTGTGTGTATAATATGGAAGTAAATATATTTTAGGCTAAAAATGCAAAGTATACCCTCTAAGTTTGACTAAAATTCATTTCAGTCATCTAACTTTATTTTTATTTAATTGAGTCCTTTAAGATTCAAAGTTATCCAATTTAGGCCTTTTTGTCCAATTTTGCTAAAAAAATTGTAGTTACCCTCTGGCAAAGCTTCTTCAATTGTTGCACATCCATCTGGAAAACTTGGACAAAAACCAAAAAAAAAAAAAAAAAAAAAGGAAGAAGAAGAAGAAACTCGATTGCCCACTTAACTCAAACCCCAAAACCAATTCCTGAAACCGGTCCTTTTGTAATATAGTTTGGCTCCCAAATGAACAATACACCACAATACGTTGCTCAAAATTGCATAACCAATTAGTTCATTTTTCGTCTAGTTTTGTATTACTTTATCGCACCCATTATCATGATTCTGAGATTGCTGTAATTAATAATATTTTCTAGATTTGACAAACAGGTTAGATCTAGTTCGGATCAACCCATATTTTTTCACAAACAATTATTATGATTCTTAGAACTTTGAGATTTAGCTATTTTGTAGGATTAAAAGTGCAATGGAAGCCATTGGTATCTTTGGCCCAGTGCCAAGTTCCGGGCTTAACACCCCAAAACAAGCTCGGTCTAGCAAGGTCACCCTTCCAGTAGATGACACGTAACTGCACACAAAAACAGCCCCTCAACAAACTTTGAATTGTGGAAACTTACGAATTAATGCATTATTTAACTTTTATTTTTGACTATACATTTAGTAATTTTTGTTAATTGTTTTTTGTATGTGAAAAAATATAGGTTGATCCGAACCAGATCTAACCCGTTTGTCAAATCTAGAAATTATTATTAATTACATCAATCTCACTGAAATCTAATGATCTTTTGGGGGGTTTTGAATCAGTATAAGGGGTTTGAAATATGCATGTAGTATATTTGAGTCCGTGGCAAGGATAGTTTACTGTTAGAAAGGTTATTGAAGTTTTATCTAATTCTGAGAGCGAAAATTATTCCAAGGATTATAGGTTCTTTTACATATCAATATGTAATATAAAATAAAATTTTTGATTTTTGATTTTTGATATATATATATATATATATTTTTTAAACTTCTTCTTCAGATATTGCAATTTAAGTTTTTGAAAATCCACATTTTTTGATGTCATTAAAATATGTTTATTTTAATTGAGTTTAAATTCTATAAAAATTCCCAATGAAGCCTCTTATATTTATGCCCTCAATTAGAAAAATAAAATAAAATAAAGGAATATAATTTTTTTTTGTTAAAACATTGCATATGTTTCTAACTAGTACAATATAAAATAAAAGTCTTTGACTCTGTGTTGACTTACTCTATTAATTTTGTCCATGAGCTTTTGAAAACTAGTGTCAACATCATTATTCTAATATATATTTTTAAAAATGATTTTTTAAGTTAAAAATAATTCTAAATTATGTTAGTTTAAACTAATTAGAACTTACCGTCTTTTCTTATAAAGTAACATAAAACTAAACAAATTTTGATTGAATTAGATTTAATTTTCTCTAAACAAATTCTAATAAAACTACTAATGTTCTTTTCTACAACTTTTCTAATTGACTCTTTTATTTATTATTAATTATGAAATAAATATGTATTATATATAAATATTTTTTTATATTAAGTTTCCATATATTGCATGAGATCCTGATTACTAGTATATAATATAGAAGTCATCTCTCTTTTAAAGATATTTTTAAAGAGAAAATAAAAGGAGAAATAAAATTACTTAATTTATTGAAATCCATGAAAAATATCTACTTGTTTAAAGTCCTCCCACAACAAAATTAAAGGTCTAATTACACTGTGAGAAGATATAAGCTAAGCAACAACATGTCCCAATAAAAATTTAGAAATTGTCATCTGATGCCCCTAAAAGAGTTACTTCAATTTGGAATCTAGAAAATTTTGGAATTTTTTAATTGCCAATTATATTAGAAATTTTGACAGGGGAAATAAAATAAAATAAAAATAAAATCATATTTATTTATCTTAATTAACTCTGAATATATGATAAATTATTCTACATTTCTTCAAGAACAAGTCCGGAAGTCAAGTTATACCATGAGATGGTATAGGGCATTGACGTGCACCCGGCATAACTACCAGTCACCGCTAATGTTATTTGGTGTTTAATTAATTAATTTATATTTCAGCATGCCTGCTTTGAAATTTTCTTTTTTGATAAGCTTCAATTTCATTAAACTAAAAAGAAAACAGCATGCCTGTTTTGACATAGTTATGGACAAAGCTATCAACTTCACTCAACATATGGAATTGATTTTAGATGAAAGGGAAATAAAACACAATATGGATGCAGCCTAGAAAAGAAGTACAAATAGATATACCCAAATAAACCACATCGAAATTTTTTTTATTTTTTATTTTTAAGTGCTCCTAAAAGTAGGCATAACTGAACTGATAACTTGCAACACTTCCTTCCAAGACCATTTTGGTTTCCCCTCAACTACAATATGAGTGAATACTTCCTCCATTAATGAAACCTGTAGTACTCATCTTAGTATAAGGGATTAATTAAAAATAGTCGAATCCATACAAACACTTATTTGTCAATCCAAAAGGCCTTGCAGGCTCTGAATGAAATTGTGTAAATACCTCTCTTGCAGACCTTCAGTAGTAAGTACCTCCTTTAATTTGGCATGATTATATTTCACCAACCCAGCTACCTCACTTTCCTTGTCCATCACAGAGATAATGGAATGGCTCAAGCTCTCCTTGGAAATCCACCCATTATCTTCTCTCTCGACCTCCACTGCAACCTTCAGTTCTTCCACCATTAATCTAGCACTCATAATGTGATCACTAAGAAGGTATGGAGCACATACTATTTGACAGTTACTAAGAAGAGATTCCCACATGGATCCATGACCACAATGGGTCACGAAACACCCAACAGATTTGTGCTCCAGCATCAGTGTTTGTGGAACCCATCCCCCATGCACCCACCCTCTTCCTTTAACTCTCTCTTCAAACCCCTCTGGCAAAGCTTCTTCAATTGTTGCACATCCATCTGGAACACTCAGCGACACAAAAAATGGTTGCCTACTTAACTCAAACCCCAAAACCAATTCTTGAAACTGGTTCTTTTGTAATATAGTTTGGCTCCCAAATGCACAATACACCACAGTACCTTCCTCAAAATTGGATAACCAATTAGTCCATTTTTCATCAAGCTTCGTCACTGGTATTTCAGGCAGGACAGGTCCAGTTAGCAATATGGGCTTGGCGTACTGCTGCCTTAGATAGTCACAATAAGTCCCCTCAACCTCATGATTTGTCCTTAAGGCAATGGCATCACAGTCTTTCAAGCTAGAGGTGATTCGAAAGTACAAGGACGTCCCAGTTCCTCGATCTTCCACAAGTCCTTTTACTTTTGCAATCTCGAACTCCTTGTGTTTTAGTAGCACTGACAAAGAAGGATAGCCTGGAGGGGGTTGAACTAGCTCTTCATTTGTGGAATATTTTGCAATTTTCTTAGAAGGGACCATATGAAATGAAAGTGTAGCCGAACTTACCACAGAATAGAATATGGCCTTGGTACCAAATTGGTGAGCCAGAACTGGCATCCAATAACTAAAATCAAAGAAGATGAAGTCAGGCTTGAGAGTGGTAAGAATAGTTTCAACTTGGTGTTGGGTTTGGTCGAGAGCTATAGCAAGGTGCATATGAAGTGGAAGAGGAACATCCGAGGCAGTCTCGGCACCAAGGGGTAGTCCATCTACGTGGGGAATGAGAAGAGGATAGAAGTTGATAAGGTTTGGATAATGGTTGAGGTGTTGTAGCTTTGATTGTGCTCCTCTGGGCACTATAAAGGACACTCCATGGCCTCTCTCTGCAAGCTTGTTGGAAAGGTGAAGGTAAGGAATGAAATGGCCAAAGGCAAACCAGGGAAACATGGCTACATGAAGTTTTGTGCTCATCTTTGCTTGATTTATGATTACTTTTTTAAAAGCCACTTGAAAACTGAATGATTTCTCCTAATGTTATATGTGTTTGATCTGTCTTTTTCTTGAGAGAATTATTGTATACTCGAGAGTAATTCCCTCTTTCTCTTAAAAAAAGGCAGTCCATGTGAACTCCTACCAGTCCTACGTACGCAATAACAACCGAAGGGTCACACAGACATATTTATTCACATCACGTGCACCGATAATGAGTTGTCATTTTTCTCCAAAAAAAGTAAATAAATAAGTTGTCATCGGTTTTGAAGAAAACAAAGAAAGTAAATGGGAATGGACCACCCACGTTCAAAAGTTGGTTTGTTTAAGTCCAAATAAGTCAATATCATACAGGATACTATACCAATTTAATCAGTAAAATGATATATTTTAGTACCAGTTAATATCAGGGTACCGTTTTAGATTTACCGTTATTTTATATATATATATATATCTGTGTGTGTATGTATGTGTGTATATATTATAATAAATATAAAAGTTTATCATAAAATATTATCTCAATTCAGAATAAATTATTCATAGTTTTAGACTTTAGCATCAATTAAAAGAAAAAAAAAACACAATATAAAAATAGAAATCTTAATTGTTCATTGCATACTAAGAAAACAAATAATATTAATAAGTTAACGCAAGTAAGTTACCATTCTGCCCTTACAAAATTTCAAAAATTACAAAACTAAAAAAAAAAAAAAAAAAGGGAAAAAAGAGGAGATTGGATAGAGACAAAATGTATTTTATTGAGAATGAGAGAGACCTAATAATTTTTTTTTTTTTTGAGTTTTTTGCTAGGGTGAGCTACTAAAGATGACAACTTAAGGGCATTCTCATCAAGGGCTGTATAAATGTTAAAATGCAAATTTTAGCATTTGAAACCATAAAAACTCACTCCATCAAAGATGTCATATGCTAAAAAAATTGATATCTTGCTACAGTGCACTCTAATTTTTTAGAGCACATTGTAGCAAGATGTTATAATTTTTTTTATTTTTTTATTTTTTTCTGCTCAGAGAGAGAGAGAGAGAGAGAATAAAAAAATAATAAAGAAAGAATATTTAAATGAAATGGTAAAAAAAATATAAGTTTTGATATTAGAGGTATTGTAAAGTGATGTGTTAAATGCTATAAAATTAGGTTTTTAGATGCTAAATGCTAAAAATTTTAAAACTCATGATGGGAATGCTCTAATGTACATAGCTGAGTGACAAAATTTTTGGCATTTGAAAACTTTGATGGAGCATGGTTTTTGTGGTTTAAAATGCCAAAAAAAATAACTTTTTAGTGGGTTTGACACCCTTGTTATGAAAGCTCTAATTGGAATTTTTTAGTGAGGAACTTTATTGATTCTAAGTGGGTCATCTCATTTTGTGCATATTTGAGAGAAAAATCACAATAGAGAGGTAATGTGTAACATGTCGGAACACACCCAAAAAACAAAATCTACATAAACTGGTCAATTTAGAGTTGTTAACATGTATATTGTTGTGAGCTTTAGGCCCAACTAGATTACTTGTATACATATTCTTATACTACATTCTTACTTGTACTGCACTCATATACCTCCTATATAAAAGTACTCATGTATATTCTTTCAGGGTGAAATACAATACAATCATTCATTATTTCTAACATCAAGTACACATAGATGAATGGTAATTATGTTAGAAATACTATTTCACCCTCATATTACCTCATGTACCACCTTGATCTATGTGTACCTTTTGTATTATGATGTATGGTAATTATATTAATGAATATATAATGTATGTGATTATTTAACATATCAATGTGTATTTTTTTGTTTTTTTTCTCAAATAATATAAGTTCTTACAATCTACGATCTCGCCTACTTCCCATGATCCTATATAGGATTTCAATTTTGACAACATTGTTCCATGTATCAAATGTCTTCTTCAAATTGCTTGTACATGTTGAGAGGAGAGCCCCCCATATGTTATTGCTTATCTGCTTCCTTCTTTTTATTTTTTATGATTTTTTTATTTTTTATTTTTTCAATAAGTAGGACAGAATTAGAACCTATAACGTCCACTCCATGAAATTAGTTTTTATCGCTAAAAAATTAATTTATTTTTGGTGTAGGTAGAGTTCAAAACCCAGGTCTTTTATTCGATAACAAAAAACTTTAACAGTTGAGCTAATTAGAACCCACGTGATTTTTGAGTAAGAAAATTTCTGTTTGTCTGCTAAGTCAAGTTGATGTTCTTAAGTTTTTTAAAATATTTAAATATATATATATATATATATATATATATATATATATATATATATATATATTTGTGTGTGTCTTGGTTGCATTGAAAAACAAAGCTCGTGGAATACTTTTAAGGTTATTTTGCTGATAAAAGATTTTATTTTTTTAATCAAACCCCACAAAACATTTATCTTTTAGGGGCATTTTTACAAAAGAATTATTGTTTCGCACTCTCCCTGGTGTACCGTCCGCACTTACAGTGTCCAAGCCTTCACACCAGGTGTCCATTTTGTTTAAGAATTTCCACATTTAACAGATGATGATACAAGATTTGTATGGATATCTTACAAACTATAAGTGTGAGACAATCAAAATCCTTTTTACAAACCGCAACTCTAATACAGGGCCGCTCCAAAAAGATTATTAAAAAAAAAAAATTCGATGCGTATATACACACATGGTATATGTTCTGTACAATATAATAATAAACTAAATTTCAACATAAGTACAGGCTACAACCCAGAAAAGAAATAAAATCAGAAACCCAAAGACCAAAATTCGGAATTAGCCCCATATCCCAAATTATATAGTTAGTAGGCATGGTTTCAAAAGTATATAATTTACTAACATCTCGAGTCTCAAAGACTCGATTCTGGGCCTATGAATCAAGCCTCTAAGACTCCTTTTTCATGTTTAGATCAGATCTAATGTGGCGTTTTTTTCACTTGGCGTCCACCTGGAAATCAAGTCGTAGAGGCTCGATTTATAAGCCAACCCTTTAAGCATCGATTTGTTTGTGACGTGGTAATTTGTATGTGACGTGGTTGATCCACGTGGAAGCCACCTGGAAACCAAGTCTTTAAGACTCAATTTCTAATAGGGCTTTTTCAAAATTTAACGCATTCTATCTCTAACGCCTCTCCACTCTTACTCACCCTCTCACTCTCACACAGATCAGAGCAAACTCTCACTCACCCTCTCCACTCTCACTCACCCTGTCACTCTCTCACTCACCGACTCACTCTCACGCCTCTCTTAGTCACCCTCTTCACAGTCTCTGGAAAAAAAAGAAAAAGAAAAAAAGAAACAAAAATAAGGTGAGTCCCTTTATGCAAAATGCAAAGTGTGTTTCATCGTTTGGTTGCTAAGAAACAGTGGGAAAAATCAAAGAAACTTTGGTTTCAATTCGTTTTTTTTCTATATTGGTTTCTGTATTGAATTTCTAATGAAGTTGTTAAAAAGGATTGAAGCTTTATTGTTTTTTGAGATTGAATTGGTACGTGGAATTGGATTATTTTCTGGGTTTGTTTATATTTGCTAAGGATTTAATTTTAGTGCTTTGTTGATCAAAATTTACTTTGATCTAAGTTTGAATTGTTCAGTTATGGTAAATATGTTACTAAGAATGGAGAAATTGGAGATATATATATATATACTTGTTGGGTTGCTAAGGATTGAATTTTTTGTCGTTTTTTGGAAAAAATTTACTTTGATTTAGTGATTTTTCTCTAAACTTTGCTAGAGTGGACAAAATGCTTTAGTTGTTTTTTTATTTTTTTATTTTAACAATTAAAGTAACATTGGCCTGCTAGGTTACTGAGGATTTAATTTTAGTCCTTTGTTGGAGAAAATATACTTTGATTTAGTGATTTTAGAGATGTTAGTAATATATATACTTTTTCTCTAAAATCAGTATTGTCTAACATGAATGTAAATCATGTCATGTTCAGCTCAAAAAAAAAAAAGAAAAAAAAGAAGGTGAACTTAATTTGTAACAATAAACCAAACAATAAGTATTGTCTAACATTATTGTGTTAGATTTCATTTAAGAGCCATTTTGTTGACGTTAGCTGGTTTGATGTGGATCAATCAAAAATTATGATATTAGATGGCATTCATTCATAGGTAATGTAAAGGTTATTAGGCAGAAATCAAATTGGATTGTGAATTATGAATTCCTCCTGTGACCATTCCTTCAGCAACAGCCCCACCACCACCACCACCACCACAACTCCTCCACCAAGACTCTTTGTCCAACATTAATGGTTGCAACACTCTCACCAACTGTGGAAGAGTCAATAGAAAAAGGGTTCTTTGTGAAGGCTCTGATTCCCCTACAGAGACCAAATACCAAAGGCTTGTTCTGCACTGACTACAAATTTAAACAGTAATCCCCATATTTGCCATTATAATTTTTAGAATTTAATACTACTATAGTATAGGCTACTGAGCAGATTAAATTGCAAGTTGGGTATGTGACTGATCTAGCATTTTGTACAGAAGTTTGTTCTAGACAAAAGAACCTATCCCAAGTTTTTTTCTTTTTTAAGTTTTTTTTTAACTCACTAAAGAGAAGAGAAAGAGCTTAATGTTCTAGGCTACTTTCTACTGGGTATTTCGGGTGGAGATTTTTGTCTCTTTCTTTTTTCTTCTTCACATTTTTAGTTTTTACCCCTATGATGTGAAAGGGGTTTGATTTCTCTAGTGTTGCTGTGTGATTAAAATTGTAACTCTGATAGTATAGTTCAGCACGTGCCTCTGTGTGTGTGTGTGTGTGTGTGTGTGTTTGTGTGTGTGGGTGAGTGAGTGAGAGACAGAACAGAGAGAGATAGGGATTACTCCATGAAACATTTAAAGCTGATGGGTGTGGAGTTGTTAAGGTTTGGGAAGAAGGGATAGGTATGGTTAACAACCAGAAAGGGTTAGAGAGAGCCTTGCTTGTCAGGGGTTTGAGTGGAACCCACAAATCAGAATCAGGATCTACCACTTTGGTGTGATGTATGATTTTATTAATGCAAAAGTATAGTTCGATTATTATTGGAGTCTTTACCTCTAATCTTTTGTTTCTTAATATCAACAATATCTTCTTCTTCGTCTCTGTTTATTTATTTATGACTATTTCACTAAAGCCTCTTTTGTCTCTCTGTCTGCCTCCACTCACTTTGTTTATGCTTTTTCTTTTTTTTTTAATGGAGCTAAAATTGTCTATCATTGGTTTAATCCATCCCCTCTTTCCAAGGGCGGCTCTATAGCCAGCCCAGGGGGTTCAAATGAACCCCCTGGTTTGGCCCCCCAAAAAAAAAAAAAAAAAAATATATATATATATATATATATATATTTTGACCTTAAAATATAATTTTGAACACCCTGAACCTAAATTTTGTTTAAACCCAATTGATATAAACTTGAAATATGATCATATTAGTGCTATTTTCACAATATTTTTACAATAAAGGTTAAGTGATAATTTGTAATTTACTTTTTATCTAAACCCATAACTGACATCATTTTTTTTTTACATACCTTTAACAACTTGTCATCTAGATTTTATTGGATAAATGTTTTGTCAGTAGCACTACTCTTAAAATTGCTCTTTTGTTAAAAAAATAAATAAACCTTCTCTCTGAACTCTGGCTTACTTTACTGTTGATGATAGAATGAAACTGTTTTTTCCTGCACTTTACTTCTTCATCAACAAAAAATTACACCACTTGTACAACTAACTAATTTGTATTTACATCTATGATTCTTTTTTCATTCTCTCTTTCTCCCTTCTATATTTTCTTTCTATCTAATCAAGTAGTTTGATAAGTGTTCTATAGTTTTTCGAGTCCAAAAAGTTTTTTAATGCTTGCTCCGATTCCAAGAGAATGACCACATGTGTGGTTAAAAATCCATACACTTCAAAAGCAAAATCTTATATAAGTTACTATTTATTTTTTTTAGTTTAACGTTTACTCTCAGACCTACTCTTAAGTGTGTTACTATTCTTTTTTATCATATATTTTTTATTTAATTGATATTACATATGATTATAATAAATTATTATTAATTTGACAAATATTATGATTAGTTATTTATTTATATGCATTCTATTATTGTTTTCTTACCAATCTTTAAACTATTAATAATTTTTTTAGACTATTTTACAATATAGTTGTATCGTATACTATTTAGAATACTATGTTAGATTATTGTACGCAATATGACAATTGTATATACAAAATACAAATAAATAAATAAATAAATAATCATTTTATTTTTTACTCCCCACAACAAAATCCTAGCTCAAAACACTATTGACCCCCCTAAAAGCAAATCCTGGAGCCGCCACTGCCTCTTTCCCGAGTTAAGCAAATAATGGTTAAGATATCCAAGAAGCAAATGAAATTGCAGTACTACTGGACAAACTACAATGACTGAGCAACTTTATTAATATGAACCTTCTGAATTGCAAATGAAAGCATAAGGGCGTGGACTTCAATTCACAAATCACAACTCAAAAGTCTACATAGACAGATTTCATTAATTGGGTCTCCACCTTTAGATGTCCAAATCATGGAATTTCAACTAAGAGCAAAATGTCATTATTCACTAGACATGTATAAACAAAAATTACTCAAATTTTTCTTCTTTGTGCTTAAATTAAGTCTCAATTCACACATCTACATAGACAAAATTCATTTATTGGTCTTGACCTTCAGCTATCCAAATCAATTTGCCTGTTCTACTACGAGCAAAATTACTCGCTTATTCTCCAATTTGCTTGTTCTAAGCGGTTTTTTTTTTGTTTTTTGAGAATATTTTGTAGATTGTTTTTGTTTTTGTTTTCAATAATGTTTATTACATGCTAATTGCTTATCATTCTTGTGCAGTATGGCTGCTACAAATGTTGGACAGATTAACCATGCGCAACTTGGCCCCATTGATGAGTTGGTGTTGAGGTTGCAGGCCAACCATCGATCAAAAGCTATTTGGAATGGACAAGTAAAACACAGAACTAAAGATTTAACGAATGTACACGCATTTAATTCATACAATGTACATGCACTTGCTGTCATATGTTAATTCATAGTTCTGTTTTGTGCAAGATCCAGGGTCCTTTACTTGCCGTAGCCGTAGTGAAGAGTTCTCCGATTGAGAGCCAATGGTGGATGACCGAGTCGTTGACATCATTAAGGCACTTGGTTTGGAGGGACTCCTCTGGATCCCAGGTTGAGAGATTGACCATGGCCTGATAATGACCTTAGTGGAGTGATGGCGGCCCGAGACTCACACCTTCCACATGCCATATGGTGAGATCACCATAACATTGCAGGATGTGGGGGTTCTTCTCGGGCTTCCTATTAATGGTGACACTATAACAGGTAGCACGCAGAAAGAATGGGAGAATCTGTGCCATGAGTTCCTTAGCTTTCGACTTATAAATCAAGAGCATACGCAACTTACTGGCCAGAGGATTCTCATCAAATGGCTTTTGGAGCAAGTTGCCAATCCATTGCCTCCTAATGCTGTAGAGGATCAACTAAATAAGTACACACGATGCTACATCCTAGCGCTACTGGGGGACATAATCTTCATGGACAAATCTGGCGATAGGGTGCATCTAATGTGGGTGCAATAGTTGGAAGACCTTCGCAACCCACGAAGTTACAGTTGGAGAAGTGCTTGCCTTGCATGGTTGTACCGAGAGTTATGCAAGGCAAGCGATAAGAATACCAGTCAGATTGGTAGGTGCTTACTATTGGTCCAGTATTGGGCGTGGGCCAGGTTCCCCTATTTATGCCCAGTAGTTAAGCGTGGCCCGCCAGTGGATGCTTATGGTCCTCCAGTGCATGGTCCACTATCCCGTAAGTAAGTCTCTACCTCATACACATCATATACATTATGTGATCATTACCTAAGCCCATAATCATGTAACTTGATTCTATTTATTTATTTTAAAGGCTTCTAGGAATTATTTATGTCAACATTAAAAAATTTTAAACAGAGGTTCAATATATATGATTACGTTAATATACTCTAATTTTATGACTGTCATGTGGCTTGTATGTGCTCTGTTTTTTATAAGGACCGTTTCTTATTATAGTGATATTATTAATTGAGTAAATATCTATAAGATTATCTTAGTAGTTATATGTGATTACATTATAGTTTTAATCATAACATTATGTTAATAGGAAAGTTCTAGATATTGATCCCTTGTTCTTGAGTGTAGGTGGGTATGGGTCCCAAACAAGAAAAACAGTCCCGCCCACATCTTTAGGGACATGTATCACGAGTAAATAGCTTTAATGTTGCCAGGCCAGGTATAAAAATGCCTTGTTTAACATATTTAGGAACAAGATATACGTTTGGTGAACTTTGAAATATAAACATAGTTGCCTAATGTGTTGCGTACTTGTTTTTGGGCTGTTGTAGGTGGTGTGGCCGCCGTATGAAGTTGAATTTGAGGACCTTTTGCCATGGTGCATTGCAAGGAGGGCCGTGTGGATGGCAACAGTGCCGCTTGTATGTTTTCACCTAGTAGAGAAACATACACTGGATCTTGTCGTTCGTCAATTTGGGAAGATCCAAGAAATTCCCCGCGATGTTGACACTGACACAGTGCTTCATGCCATTGATTTGAGGGGGAAGGTCGGTGTTGATTGGATGCAGAAACATGCTGTACATATCATGGAGTGGGGTAATCGCCTTCAACGACATTGTGAAGCAGTTCTTGGTGATATGCCTCCATAACACGAGTACTTCGACTGGTTCAAAAGGTTAACTTGGAGGTTCATCGATATCCCTGATGCTAGATTGATTCTAATGGTAACTTCTCCATGTCTTCTACGTCTTGCCGTACTTTTTAGCATGAAACCACTGTTTAGAGAACATGATATATGTGGTCCAATGTCTACTTAGCATCAAACCTCCCTTTTAAATTGTTGTTTGCTTAAGATTCCTTATAGAGAATTTTGTTGATTTACCTTATAGAGAACTTTGTTGATATAAAAATCTAATTTAAGATGCTCTAAGGTCATATTTCCTATTTCATCCTTTAGAGTTATGGTATACATTCTTCTTTCCATTTTTATTGTCTTTTATTTTCTGCTCATTTGAATTTTTAATTAGCATTTTTGTCTACGCTATCCTCTAGCTACATCTTAATAGAAAAGATAATTTAAATTTAGTCAAAGGTAGCACTTGGTCTCCCTATAATTTGCAATTATTACTAGCAAAACCAATTCAGAACCAACATTTATTTTAGTATTGATTGGCATTGTTGATTTGGTATTGCATTACTAATATACTTGGTTTTTCCATGTGCAGATTGAAGGATACGTCCGTTTGTTGACACATCACCCAGTGGGCATGAAGGACCACAAGGACATTACTGATGTGTTGGAGGTAGTGCATGAGATTGGCCGTGTACAACCTCCAAACTCTGAGGCCCTGAATGTGGAGGTAGCTACTCCTACGGTAGTGACTACTCAGAGGCCAAGCACTACTGAGAGCCCAAGCACTAGCACAGCTCCTGCCAGACATTGCTCTTGTTCGCCTGTTGCTACCCCTCAGGTTGTCCCTACCCCCGATCCCTCTCCATCCACCCCACATCCATCCCTTAGGCCCGCCATCCCTTCACCCATCCCACATCCACCCCCTAGCCCCACCATCCCTTCACCCACCCCACATCCACCCCCTAACCCCACCATCCCTCCACCCACCCCACATTCATGTCCTAGGTCTGATGTCCGTCCACCCACCCTACGGTCATTTCCTAAACTGTCACTCATTCCATCCTTTGACCTGGGTATTAATCCAACCCCTCCTGCCATGCAGTAGGAGCCACCCTCCCATAGTATGTCTACTGGCTCGTCTTCGGGCATCGACCCACCACATGTTCAGGTTGAGCAAGTTGTTGGGTTACCTACAATGGCAGAAGATCGGCCGAAACGCATATCAAAGGCACCTCCTTGCAGGACAGGGGGGCATAAACATGGACACAAAGCTGGGCCCAAGGCATCTGTCGAAGGACATGCAAGACCTCCCCCTCATTATACGAGACAGAGTAAGTTTCAAAAAAGGTAACTCAAAGCTTAATGTGAAACAACACACTTTATTCTCTAGTGGAATTCCTTTTTTCATATTTAAATTTGGTGTTGAATACTTCATGATATTATTTTTGTTTTCAATATGGTTTTAACATACATTATTGGAACTAGGAGAATGATACAAATAAGGACATTAACTGAAGGTAGATATTCCAACAAGGATATTATTGCTGTTGTTACCGTGAAGGTAGATATTCATGTGTTGGTTGTTATCTATGGTTCTTTTGTTATTAAGTATCTTAATTTGAACCACAGGTTGAGTGCACAAGTTCTGAAGTCAGTCTGACATGTTTAGGTATAATGCTTGTTGTTGCTGTTTTCTTTTATGCATTTTATTCATTCACCCTCTAGTGTATGCATTTAGAGTCCTTCTACATATAACTCAAATAGAAGTTATGAATTATGAATATGCTGATTTCAAGTATAGTGCTTGTTGGCTTCCCTTGCTTGCTAAGCATTCCAAGTCCCAGATTTCTGAAGGGCCTTTGGTTGTGCCTCTTGATTGTGAATGGATTTGGCATTGTCACAGGCTTAATCCAGTAGGCTTCTGAACTTAAAACATATAAATTCAGTATCCCTTTTCTATTCTCTGCTCAATGGAGTTGGATTACTAAGCTCTTTTTTGTTTGTGGTTTTTTTTTTCCTACTTTGTTTGTGGTTTTGTTATTAATCCTCAGTTTTGCAGTAATAGTAGTTGTTAGATCTAAGGTTCTTTGTTCTTATGATTAACTACTGATCTATATGTATAGTTGGCTTTATGTAAGTTGAATTTAATCAACCATCTTGTTAGTTTTATTCCGTGCCAAATTTGCTTGTAATTCAACATTTAGAAACCCTGTATTTAGGTGATAATCATGTAAGGGTAGTGTGTGAGAGAGTGAAGAAAAGCTCAAAAGTGTGCACTGAAACAAGGCCTCGCAACTGGATCTCGCGACTGGCTCGCAGCTTGCAAGTCGCCAAAGCTGGCACACGAGTGAAGCATACAGGGGAGTTGAAGAGTCACGCCAGCTGTTGCACTACAGGACAAAAGTCTCAGGCTGTTAGCTCACGGCTTAAACTCACGACTCAGTCCAGTCACGAAGCCAAGTCGCCAGATCACTCTATTTAGGAAAAATTGACTCTTCGTATTCCAAATACACACTAGTATAAATATCCCTTATACCCACGAAATGTAGAGAGCTTCCAAAGAGAATTTTGAGAGAGAAACCCTAGAGAAAAACAAGATTGACTCATCCACAATCTTCATCTTTTGATTCTACAAATTCCTCTACTCTCACCCTCTCCATTGTTACATCCTTGAGAGGTACATTAGCCAAATCCTTTTCTCACCATATCCATATCTGTGAGAAGGCTTTTAGTGCTTGGGAAGCAGTTAGGAAGAGACCAATTGATATTGGTTGATGCTATGGGCTATAGCGGAATCTGGTAAGCCAAAGAAGACAAAGGTTCGGCGTAACCTCGTTAGAGCAAGAAGTTTGGAGGGCTTAGGTACACTGGATAGATTAGGCTTGGAGTGTCTTCTGCTGTTCATGTATCCCAACTTCATTCTTTAGTGAATTATTGATCGCTTGGAGGGCGGCGGAGAGGTTTTACGCCGAGGACTTCGGTTTCCTCTTCGATAACACATCTCTGTGTTGTCTTTGTGTTTGCATCTCTCTTCCTTCAATCTTTGCTATTTAATTTCTACTGTAGTTGTGATATTATTTGGTTTAAATTGTTTTATCAATTCTGTTTTAACTTATTTTCATATTCTACACATACATCGTTTGATAATAAGCTTGAATTGGTAATTTGTAAATTGGAGGTCTAAATGTTCAAGAGTGTTTTACACACATTTTGAACATTCACTTTGTATTTGTGTTTGGTTGGGATACTAGCTTTCCTTCACCCTTATGTGTCTTTAGGAGTTGTGTAGTGCTGGTTTACTGGCCGTGGATACGTTCTTGTAGTTTGCTTGCTCGAGTCTCCCAACTTGTTTTAAACTTTTAATAAAAATTTCTTACTTACCAAAAAAAAAAAGGCTCTATGAGATATTAGAAAACAAAATGTTACAAGAAATTGGTTTTCTTCTTGTAACTTTTTGTTTCCTGCTGTACAGCATGCTTTGCGGAATCAGTTTTGGGCCTTTTGAAGATCATTCTTGGCAGTTAAATGCTAATAAAAGCCGTTTCCAACGAACATTTGCTAATCAGGTACCTACTTACCACTTGTTAGAGTTACTATTGCAGTTTTCATGTTTTAGACTGCAAAGTGTTTCTTATGGTTTATCTTGGTAACTCAAATGTGCGAAACATTAGTTGTCACATTAGTAGGTCTTCTAGAGATGTTTGCTGCAGGAGGTGGTATTATGTGTATCCGATGCATGAACCATCCCTGCTGCATCCAGTTCTTATTGTAAGTGTGTTGTATGTACAGGTTGGTTAGTTCCAGTAAATAGGTTAAGAAACCTGTGCTAGTTTTTACATGCTTGTTGTGTTATAGTAGTGAATTGGTAAGCATAAGCATTTTAACATCAAGCTTTGATTTTATGTCTTTTACTAACAATTTCCATAAGATAAAATCCTTAACTTATATGATTTTTTTAAGTATATATGATTTTATTAGTATTCATTTTTCTCTGTAATCTATACCTCCTAAACTTATGTCTGCAACTGAATGGTGTAATGTTGAAGTCATTGATCATCTAGGTATTATTTCTAGTTCTATTTTTTTTATAGTTTAGAATGGTCCTAACTTCAATTGAGAGCTTTTCACAGGTGAAGAGATGTGCAGAGATGTCAAGAAAGCTACGATTCATTAAAGATCAAATTAGTAAAGCCAATCTACTATCTTCTATGCGTCCTGTTATGCAACCCGATATTGAGCTGGAAGAATTAGAGGGTATTTTCACCATAAACTGCTCTTACTAAACTGGGAGGGAGATTTTTATTTATTTATTTATAAAAGGCTTTGCCTTCAATTTTTTATGCTGTCAGTCAAACCATGAAGCTTTTAACTTATTGTAGGGAACACTCTTTGTTGGAATCTAATAATGTGTATTATATGTGTTTTTCATAATTGGTAGTTATTGAATATAATAATAATGACCACTATTGTTTTGGATACAATTTTGGGTTTTTGGTTGCAGGTTTCATTACGTCTTGCTGATTTGGAGAGGGCTGGGGTCCTATATTTGCAAAGGCTCAGGTAACTTGTTTTGCTTTCTCGTTAGTATTGATTTTGTTTTGTTTAACAATATGCTCCACAGTTACGGCAAGTTTTTACTTGTACTGGACCATTGCAAATTAATAGGTTTATTTATTTTTTTAATGACTCAACAGATTCAGGCTGCACTGCAACGTGTGACATTTGATAGCAGTTCACAAGTGGGCATTATATTTCACACGATGGATGCTGTAGAATCACCTCCCACATATTTCAGAACTAACAAATTCAGAAATGCATTTCAGGAAATTGTTGATGCATATGGGTAAGTCAAATATGCTACTCATCATGGGTAAAAAGGGTTGGAGTGTGCCTCTATCATTTAATATTGGACAGGCCTTTTCCTTTTTGATCAGAGAACTAATAAGGCCATTTCTTTTTGCTGTGATGTTTGGGGATTGGGGTCATGGAATATGCTTGTTGCTGGGAGCATTAGTTCTCTTAGCTCGTGAAAGTAAGCTTAGTACACAGGTATGTTTTTTTTAGGAGTTTAAACAGGTGTTCTTTCAGAAGAAGCTACTGATGTGATTTAGGTTCCTACTTTAGTAAAAAGGAAAGTTAGTCATGATATTTTGTGTGTTATAAACTTATAATTTTTCCTTATCACAAATAATTGATTACTGGAGGCTGGTACAAAAATAATAGGCATTCTTTTTATAGGTAATGAGGTTATTAGAGCATCTCCAACAACTTAGGCATCCCTCAAATCCTAGCCAAAATAGAGAATTTGAACAAAAAAATGAGCTCCAGCAGATTAGGCATATCTCTTTTTTTTTTTGGCTTATGAACAGTAGCCCATCAAACCTGATGGGCTACTGTTCATTAAGCATTGAATATTTTAAATAAACTATTATACCCACCCTTTTTATATTAATTCTTTCTCTCTCTCCCACATTTCTTTTTCTTTGTCCTTCTCTCCGTGGCTTTCTTCTTCTTCTTTTCTCTCATCCTTTCATTCACTCTGTTTCTTTTTTTTTTCTCTCCATTCTTCTTCGCTTGTCTCCGGCTCTGCTCTTCTCTGCCCACAACCCAAGAAGCAACCCCCACAACCCAAGCCATTACTTCTTTTTTTCTCTCCGAGTCCCCACATCCACTCTTCTCCGCCCACAACCCAAGAAGTTGGCTTTGCCAACACAACATTGGGGCCGCCCCCTTCATTCTATGCTGAAACAATCTTGGATTTCTTTCACAAAAGCTGAAATCAAACTGGTATGCCAACTTCAATCATTTGAAATCATATTTCTAATTGGCTATTTTTTGAGTTTAGAAAAATGGGTTTCTATGTGGATACCGTATATGGGTTTCTGTTTCTGGTTAGAGAAGAGCTATTTAAGATATTGATTTCGTAATTTGGATTGTGTTTGTGTTTGTGTTTGTTCCCCTGTTTCTGTTTATTATGTTCCCCTGTTTATTGTTTTTGAACATGCCCTGTTTGATGAAAGTCCCGAGTGGGTTCTGTTTTGATGGGTTTGTGTTTGTGTTTGATGGGTTCTGTTTTTGAGATATGCTCGCAAGTGATTAGCCACTAGTTCTTGATTTAACGCAATGTACTGAGAGGAATCATGTTAAAATGGTAGAACAATCAGGGTGTATTAAAGGGTGGTTTAAGTGTTTGGAGAAAACCCTAGAAATTAATTTTTGATTGGAAGCATAGGGTAAGCAGAATTATGCTTTTACTGTTTTGAGAGTGATGAAATGATGATACGAGGGTCTTGGTACCAAAATGAGACAGTAGGTGATTGCAATGTGATCTTTAAATGTTTCTCTTATTATTATGCTTTGTTCAAGCACTTGGGGATCTTGCCGTTTTGAATCCTTTAGGCGCATTTTATTGAATAATCCCATTTTGGTTTGTTTTGCATTTTAAGGTGCAAGTCCAGTTTGAAAAAGGAAATTTTGGGTAGTTGGTCTCACCATATTATTGAAAGTAGGAGTTCATTGTAAGCTGCATTATACTTTCAGTTCTATACTTAATTAATATAATTTCTTATATATATAGAAAAATCTGCATTATACTTTTAGTTCCAATTGTGTTGTTACCATTCATTATAATAGTCCCTGGCCCTTTTGCTTGGAGTAAATAGCTTCAATTAGAAAGATAAGTTTAATCATAGAAATATATAAAGCGAAGTGTTAATCGAAATTCTATGGGATGTTCAAATGCTTTTAGCCTTCATGATGGTTTAATTTTGACCCAGACAAAGGCTGAGTGATAATTTGATAGTGTTTTTGCCATTGACATGATCATTTCATTTGTAATTTGTTTTGTTGAGGATCAGAACTTTCAATCCATAAACATCTGTTACACAAGCATTAGAAAAGGAAGGGAGAGGAGCATTATTAGAAAATTCTTACACTCATGAGTGGCACAATCAAAGCTGTCATGAACCTTGTTCAAGTAACTCTCAGCTAAAAGAAAAAAAAGGAAAAGAAAAATAAAAAATTGTGGTGCATTGAAAATATTTTTGTTTTTAATTTGCAATTTAGAAGTCATGCTTGGATCTTTGCAACTTCATTTTCATGTCTTTGTGTGTGTGGGAGAAGATTTACAACTAAGTTCAAAACAGGCATTAGGGAGCCCTATTCCTAATGCACCCAATGACCCAATACACCTTTTTATTTTTAATAATCCCCAATACACCTAATCCTTTTGTCGTTGTATCATTAGACCCTTTCAGTTAGTCAATTGTATCATTAGACATGTTAGGCATGCTGACAATATTTTTGGACCTCATTACTTACTTTGATTTTCATGTCTTCCATAAACATCATAGTTATCAAACTGGTGATTTTAATATGGGATTCCTATGTCTTCCATTAACTTTCCTGAATCTTTGGCTTGTGTCCTTTTCATGATTGTGTGCTTTTTTGGTGGCAGCAACTTGAGAAATTTGTTCCATGGGTCATAATGCAAATTATGCACATAATATGCTTCTAAATGACTCGGATTCTGATGATGATTTTGAGATAATTGCGCTTCTTGCATTGGAAGAAGAACGATTAGAAAGAGAGGGGGCGTCAACATCACATTGTGGTTCTGTTCTAGGCCGTAGGATCATCCAACGTGATCATGGGCAAGGCCACCAAAGACTTTTTCAAGACTATTTTGCAGAATCACCAGTATATCCTCTTAATGTATTTCGAAGGAGGTTTCGAATGAGTCGTTCTCTTTTTCTACGTATTAAATCTAGTCTAGAAGAGAAAGATGAATATTTTGTTCAAAAAAGAAATGCTGCCGGAGTGCTTGGTTTGTCTTCCCTTCAGAAGATGACTGCTGCACTAAGGATGCTTGCCTATGGAGTAGCGGCGGATTTTACAGATGAATATGTGAGAATTGGAGAAAGCACTGCAATAGAGAGTCTCAAAAAATTTGTTAAAGCCATAGTCGATATTTATTCTACAGAGTACTTGAGGCCACCAAATAGCAATGACATTGCTAGGTTGCTAAGAGTTGGTGAAAGTCGTGGATTTCCAGGGATGCTAGGGAGCATTGACTGCATGCACTGGAAATGGAAGAATTGCCCATCAGGGTGGAAAGGTCAGTATACAGGTCATAGTCGTGAGCCAACAATTATTTTGGAAGCAGTAGCATCATATGATCTTTGGATATGACATGCATTTTTTGGGTTACCTGGGTCTCATAATGACATCAATGTGCTAGACCATTCTTTTATATTTACCAAGCTCGCTCAAGGCCTTGCACCTTCGGTGAATTACTCAATCAATGGTCATGATTATACGATGGGATACTATCTTGTTGATGGTATATTTCCTTCATGGTCCACTTTTGTAAAGACAATCCGAGCTCCACAAGGCAAAAAGAATAGTCTTTTTGCTACAACTCAAGAGTCAACAAGGAAGGATGTAGAGCGTGCATTTGGAGTGCTTCAAGCACGATTTTCAATTGTTCGTGGGCCTGCACGTCTTTGGAAAACAGAGGATCTTGATTACATTATGAAGGCATGCATAATATTGCATAACATGATAATTGAAGATGAACGTGATGTCAATGGAGCAGAAGACTTTGATTATGAACAAGTGCCTGAAAGCATCCCTACAATAGTGTCTCACGAGCGTACAGAAGAATTTAGTCAATTTGCAGCGTTCATTGCAGCCCATGAAAAAATTAGAAATAGAGAAACTCATTCTAAACTCCAGTTGGATCTCGTTGAGCACTTGTGGCAACGATATGGCAAGATGTAGGATCATCTAATTTTAGGTTTTATGCTTGCATTAATTTTTATGTCTTTAGTCTTTATTGTAATTTGAAATTTCTCTTCATTTATGTTAGTCTTTTATAGGTAAAATTCGATGTAATTTGAAATTTATCAAATCTATGTTAATCTTGAAATTTATCAAGTCTTTTTGAAAAATATGACTATTGAGAAATATTACCATTTGAAAAAATGACCCTTTAAAAAAAGGGTATTGAAAAAATATAATTGTTGAAAAATTTGAAAATGTTACCATTGGGAAATTTAAAAATATAGCTGTTAGGAATTTGAAATATAGTTGTTGTGAATAAATAAAGAAAGATTAAAGAAAGAATAAAGAATGAATGAAGAAATAATATTTAAATGAGATAGAGAATGGGATAGAGAATCTGTTGGAAGTGTATTTGAAAAAGTAAGTAGGCAAAAGCTAAATGCACTGTTCATTAGCCAAATAGTACAAAATTTTGGCTAATCTGCTGGAGATGCTCTTAGTATATATGTCATTGTTTGATTCAGAAACATCATTAATAGTGCTAGAACCCCAACGATGACAGTCATAGCAACCACAAAACTACCATTACGACTGATCTCCACATCTTTGATGGCAGTCAATAGTATTGTTTCTACTACAATTTATTAGGAGGTTACGTAATAATAGCAATAACATGCATATGGGTATTAATAAGCAGCACAGAGATGATGGCTTTGATGTCTTTTGCTTGAGAGGAACACCAGAAAAAGAATATGCTGCTGAACCATTTTTTTAAATGGATGAAATTGATGATCACTACTTATGTAGTGATTTTTTTTACCTAAATACCTGAACTAAATATGTTATCTAAAAGTATAGTCATTAATGTTTTATGCTTCTGGAATTGCATTTGAAAATAGGGAATAATGTGTCAACCATGTTAATCTTATTACCTTTTTGATATATGCTTCCTGCAGAAACTTGGAAGCGTTATGGAGATGCTATTTGGTGGGCGTTATGTACTTCTTTTGATGTCACTATTTTCAATTTACTGTGGGTTGATTTACAATGAATTCTTCTCGGTTCCTTATCACATATTTGGTGGGTCTACTATGCGTATAGTGATTTATTTCTTCTAATTACGATGCTTCCAATTTTTTATGGAGTAGTCTAGGAATACTTTGCTGCCAATATATTGATTTGCGTGTGTTTTATGCAACGTGCTGGTAGCCTATATGACTAGCAAGGTAAAAATCATAATCATTGAAGGGTTTGGTCAACAACGTTTGTGATTTTATAACTTAAAGTTTTTATCCTAAGTGCATTAATTACCAGAAATGGAGATAATAAAAAAAGGAAGGTAGAGTTTGTGCCATATTGTCTAATTTGCTTTCTCTTGCGTTTTTATAGGCACACTTGCTTGATGGCCGGGCTAGTGCTGGCGCAACTTGTAAAGTTGTTATTTACAACTATATATTTTATTGGCTTATATTCCGTGCTAAATTTGATTGTAATTTTATTCAATTGTATGTACCCTGTATTTATTGTGGGATTTCATTGCAAGGGTTGTGTAATAGAGAGAGTGTGTAAAGACTTAAGCAATTGAAGAAAGAAGTTTTCTCAGGTAGCTCGCGACTTAGCATCCCGCGAAGTATCTCATGTGCCTTGCATATGCTGGAATGTGAAAAGTCAAGTCAGGTGAAGATAGCTATGTCTTGCGAGTATCTCACGGGTAAGGCCTTCTTGCGAGACACCTACGAGGCATTCTAATCTGCTAGCTTCTCCAGTCTGATACACACTTTTTCTGCCTACATTATTTATACTCACATTACCCACAAATGTAAAGGAGAGCTTCTAAGAGAAAACCCTAGCCAAACACCTTGAGAGTTAGAGATTGTTATACCCACAATCCTCTATACATTTGTTTTGGAAATTTTCTCATCTTCTACCTCTCCATTTCCATACCATTGAGAGGTTGATAGCCCAAACACTTACCACATCCTCTGAGAGTGTCAAGTAGAGTTTTAGTACTGCTGGGAAGCATTGGAAGAAGCCAAAGATGGCAGATGCAACATGGAGCTTGTCATGGGATCCGGAAAGCTAGACAAGACACGGTTCCGAGAAGTCTTGTTGGATTAGGAGTTTGGAGGACTTAGGTACATCAGGTAGATTAGGCTTGGAGAGTCTCTTGCTAACCCATGTATCCCAACTGATTTTCTAGTGGATCGATTTCCGCTTGGAGGGCGGCGGAAAGGTTTTTTGCTGAATTCTTCGGTTTCCTCTTCGATAACACGTCTCGATGTTATCTGTGTTTGCATCTCTCTTCCCTACTCTTGTTCATTTCATTTTTACTGCTATGTTGTTTTAAATTTGGATTAGAGTAGTTGTTTTGCTTATACGCTTGTGTTTACACTATTCCGCACTTAGTATTAAGTTAGTGTAAAATCAACCAAGCCGTAACTTTGTTTTGGGGTTTAAACAACTCTTGTATTTTCGACACATTTCCGAGCTTTCACAATTGTTGATTCGGCTAGACAAAACCTTGCTAGAACAGGGAATGTTCTTAAGGTATTCTTTTCAAGGCAATTTAATGATACCATTGTAAATTTTTATAGTCCATTGCCAATGAGCTTTGACTCAAAAGGCTTTTCGTCAAAAATGGGTGGAGCTTCAGGTCGTGGATTCACAATAATTGGGCAGTATGTGTAAATTACTTTTATTTGTTTTTTTGGCAGTAAATTATATAATTTATTAATTTCTTTTACTTGTCCATAGTAGCTGATACTTTTCTCTGTGTAGGTTGGTGCACCTTCTGGGTCATTGTTCACAACATCTAGACAAAGGTGAAACTGACCAGGGTCCTGCTATGCTTGGAATTGCTATGGTTGCAATGACTGAAGAATTGGGGCTTGAGATGGCAGTTCATTCATTAGAGCATCTTTTGCAATGTGGAGAGCAGAATATTCGTCATGTTGTTCCTTTGGCTCTTGCTCTCCTTTGCATATCAAACCCTAAGGTATTTATCTTTCTAGCCCTTGCTGATTACACTTTGGTTGGAAATGCCTACTCATGCCAAGTGCCTTGTAGCTCAACTAGCACATTTTGGTGTTGCCAATGGAGACATCTTTGGTTCAAATCCCCCATCCCCCAACAATCAAAGTATAAAAAATTAAAAATTAAAAGGAAAGAAAAAGAAGAAATTCCTGCTAATCAGTCTCTACTGGATTGACTTTAAATGGCTTTTGAAATGCATCCTAAGTATTGGATAAGCAAATTAACAAAACACATATACAAAATTGAATTCACTTGACACCCAAATTCAAGGAAAACCTGTTTTGGAAGTCTACTTTCTGCATTTTGCTTGTAATCTGAGTATTCATCCCCTTGTAAGCAAATTCTATGCATTTTTGCAAATATTTGCATAGAATGACTTGGCAGGAGGTGTGTAGGCAGTGATCATATTTGTATCATGCTAGACGCCAATATCATCGTCTGCATCACTTTCATCATGGTACTCCATATTTTCCTCTTCAAAATTGGGAACAAGTTCATAGTCATCCACATCCCTGTCAAAGTTGTTTCACTCAATTCTCTCTTCATACTCATTCCATATCATCAAGATTTTCACCATTATTCGCAGCATGATCTTCGTCTTCGTCTTTGTCTTCCTCCCCTAAATGTGTCTATTGAGGTTGGAGTGTTACACCAGTATTAACAGCATGATCTGATGAGAGCGTATAACTTCCCATTATATAGCCTCCCATTGTAGTGATCCATTATCTAGGGCTGTAAATTGTAAAGATGTAGTTGTTTGTTGCACCTCCTCAGTATCAACTTCTACAAGCGGCTCCAAACTTACGTACAACTCATCAGAATTTACTTAGGGCATTTTATGGATCCTATTAAACATGATCTTCACATGTTTGTCTTCTTTAATCACCATATACCTGTAATTTATCTGTTCATAGAGGACTTCTTGTGGGTAACGATAAATAATCTTTATGTCATAACAAGCAGAGTTCAAATTCAATTCTTCCATTATTTTCCTCTTCAAATCATTTAACGTCTTCAACTTACGACGTATCATCATGTAGTAGCATTCGATACCCGACCCTCTAAATGAGAATCTATCAATCTCTCCAGGATTGACAAGGGGTCCATTGTAGTATACATTTATATCAATATTCTTCAGAGATTGTGAATCTATTATAGTCAAGTGTAATGTGTTAGTGACATATTTTATCTCTTTCATTTAACATCAATTGCAAAACCTTTTCTATCTACTCAAAGTTCAAAAATTACAACTTGTCACCCCACATTTGCATATACTCACCCCACATCACATACAAAAACACTCAATCATTATCATTTCATACTCAAACAAATAAAAAAAACTAAAGACAAACTCACCCCCATTACAAAATTTCAACTCATTCTAACCAAAAAAAAAAAAAGAAAAATATTAAACTCAACAAAAAAAAAAAAAAAAATAGTCATGATAAAAAAGTCTAATAATATATATATCTACAATATTTTTTTACTTTTTATAAAAGCATAACTTGTTAAATCATATGCATATACAAACCCCACATTTGCATATACTCACCCTATCACATACAAACACACTAACTTGTTAAATCATACGCATATACAAACCCCACAATTGCATCACCATATCACATACAAACACACTCAATCATTATCATTTGTTTCTAAAATAAAAAAATAAAAAATCATTAATCATACTCAAAAAAAAAAAAAAAAAAAAAAAAAAACCTTAACACACAACTCACCCCATTACAAACCTTCAAATCATTCTATCAAAAATATAAAGAACAATATCAAACCAAACAAAAAAAAAAAAAAATAGTCATGATATACATACCCATAAAAAAAACCTAACAATACATATATATATATATATATATATATATATGTAACTAACAACTAGAGAGACTGAGAAACCTTACCTGACATGAGGATGTGAAAATATGGAGGGTGTGTTTGATTTGAAGTTTTGTAATGGGGAGAGTTTTGTATCATAGAGAGAGAGAGAGAGAGAGAGAGAGAGAGAGCTGCTGGGTTTTTTGGAGGGAAAAACGCAGAGACAACCCACATTATGCTAAAGGTTAGTAGCTGCCCTAACCATGTGGCAGTTTGTGGACCAAAGATTGAAAATCGAGTCTCTAAGACTCAATTTTCAAAACTGAATCTTAGAGACTTGATATCCAGCTAGAATCCACGTTAGATGGAGTATACAAATAACTTGTGTATTTAAGGGTCAAGATAGAAATTGAGTCTCTAAGACTCGATTTCTAGGTGGAAAAAGGGCCAAGCCAGACTCCCTCAAAACATGAAAACCAAGCCTCAAAGGCTCGATTTATAAGTCCAAAATCAAGCCTCTTAGGCTTGAGATGTTAGTAAGTAATATAGTTTGAAAACGTGGCCTACTAATTATATTTGTTGGAAAACGAAATTAGTTTCCAATTTTGGCCAAAACCTAAATACAACAACAATGCTTTATCCTGACAACTTGCTGCACTTCCTCATGTAAATTTCAAGGAAAAATAAACGAATAAACTAATAGATTTGATTGTGAAAACCCTAACTTCCCAAGTATAGAGCTGCATATTATTCAATTTTAGCATCCCCTCAATCACTACATGAGTAAATCCCTCCTCCATTATTCAATCTTAGTGCAAGGGATTAATTAAGTAATTGAGTTCATACAAATACTCAGTCAATCCAAAAGACCTTGTAGGCTCTGAATGAAAGTGTCCAAATATCTCTCTTGCATGCCTTGGCTAGTAATTACCTCCTTTAACTTGGCATGATTATGTTTCACCAACCCAGCCACTTCACGATTCTTGTCCACAGCAGAGTCTGCAGAGATAATGGCCTTGCTCAAGCTCTCCTTGGCAATCCATCCATTATCTCTTCTCTCCACCTCCACGGCAACCTTGAGTTCTTCCACCATGAATCTGGCATTCACAATTTGGTCAAAAATGTGTGGAACACATACTATTTGATAGTCATTAAGGAGAGACTCCCACATGGACCCATATCCACAATGGGTCACGAAACAACCAATTGATGGATGCTCCAATATCAATGTTTGTGGCACCCAACCCCTATAAACCCACCCTCTCCCTTTAACTCTCTCTTCAGACCCCTCTGGCAAAGCTTCTTCAATTGTTGCACTTCCATCAAGAGTACTCAAAGCCACCAAAAATGGTTGCCTACATAACTCAAACCCCAAAAGCAACTCTTGAAACTGTTCCTTTTTTAGTGTATGTTGGCTCCCATATGCACAATACACCACAGCACCTTGCTCAAAATTGCATAACCAATTAGTCCATTTTTCGTCTAGCTTTGTCACCAGTGTTTTAGGGAGGATTGGTCTTGTTAGCAGCATAGGCTTGACGATCTGATGCCTTAGGTAGTCATAATAAGGCCCCTCAACCTCATGATACGTCCTTAAGGCGTGTTAACGTATATAGTGTTATGGGCTTTAGGCCCAACTAGATTACTTGTATAGCACACATTCTTGTACTACACTTTTACCTGTACTACACATATATACCTCCTATATAAAGGCACTCATGTATATTCTATGATTGGAGAAATACAATACAATTTTTCAGTATTTCTAACATGGTATCAAAGCCATTGCTCTAACTTTTTTGTGTTTTTCAGTCTTGTCTTTGTCAGTAATTTTCGCTACCTCAACTTCTCCGATCAGTAAGCCTCTTCAGTGCCTTTCCTGACTACCCTGCTGCCGTCAGAGGTTTCAAGGTTGAATCTCCACCGCCAGAAGCTCAATCTTCACTGCCAAGACCATTGCCTTCGTCGGATCTGTTGTTTTTAACCTTTAACTAAGACACAAATTACATCAGTGTATAGCTTGTCAAACGATCTACTCAACACCGCTGGAAAACTCACCATTCGACAATCCACACGCCCTCACGCACCGGCCAAAGTTTCGGTGAGTTTAGCCACGCACTTCACGTGCCGCCGTATTCCTCCACGCGCTGTCACACGCTTGGACCGCACCTACTGACGTCATTCTACCACGTCAGCCCTAGCTGACCTCATCTTCCAGGTTGCTACTGACGTCATCACCCAGTCAGCCTGCTAACGTCATCCGTTGACCGTTGACTTTCAGTTGATTGTTGACTTTGACCAGGTTTGATTGTTGACTTTTTCTAGAGTTTACTTTTTGCAGTCCAAGTGCTCATTACCCAGTTTTTCACGTAGATTTCATTTTTGCAGTCCATTTTTGCATATTTTGCTTCTAAATGAAGAATAAGGACAGGTCTTCTTCTTGTTGCAATAATCGTCCTTGACAATCCAACAAACATTTTTGCAATTTTTGCAAACGTTTTGGCCACAATATTGAGATTTGCTATTATTGCAACAAATCAGCTATTTCAATTTTCGCTACTACTGTTGCTAACACTGAGAGTGTCCAACCAATGGCTCCCAACTCTGCACAATCTAAGTCTTCAGGACGCACTTTCACCATGTCCACAGATGACCTTAAAAACATCATCGCCAATGTCATTCGTATGGTTCGTAATGCATCTTATTCCTCTTCTCTCTCAACTTTATTTGGTATGTCTCCTTCCTCTTGGCTTATTGCAATCACATGACACCTCACTCGTCCTTATTTTTTGAACTCAAACTTTCACCACACCCTCTTAATATTTGCACAGCAAATGGTTCCACAATGTCTGGTCATAATAGAGGTTCCGTTTCAACCTCTATCCTCTCGGTTCCTAGGGTCTTTAACGTTCTTGACCTTTCTTACAATTTATTTTCTGTGTGACAATTAGCTAAGTTGGGTTATCACATTATCTTTGATTATTCTAGGTGTATTGTGCAAGATCCAACCGGTCCCAAAGTTGGGCGTATGTTTCCTGTAGATAACTTTCGTCTTCCACCTGTTGCTTCTGTTTCTATTGCTACAACTGCTACAGTTTCTTCTATTCCTTCCCTTGCACTTTGGCATGCTCGACTTGGTCACGCGTCTTCCTTTCAGGTACAACAATTGGCTTCTAGAGGTTTGTTAAGTTCAGTGTCTACAGAAAATTTTGATTGTGTTTCATGCCAGTTAGAAAAACAATTAGCTTTGCCTTTCAATATTAGTGAATCAATATCCACTAATATCTTTGACCTTATTCATTCTGATATTTGCGGGCCTTCCTCTGTCTCTAGTATTGGTGGATCTCGATATTTTGTGGTCTTTGTTGATGATTACTCTCGCTATAGCTAAATTTTTAATATGAAACATCGTTTTGAATTATTGCAAGTATATTCTAATTTTGCAAAAATGGTTGAAACTCAGTTTTCCAAACACATCAAAATTTTTTGATCTGATAATGCTCTTAAATACACTCTATATGCTTTCCAAGCTGTTTTGTATTCCTATGGCATTGTTCATCAACTAACTTGTTTAGGTACCTCTCAACAAAATGGTAGAGCCGAATGAAAATTTCATCATATTCTTGACACTGTTCATGCCCTCCTTCTCTCTGCCAAAGTTTCTGCTCCTTTCTGGGGCGAAGCTGCTCTTCATGCTGTTCATGCTATAAATCGCATTCCAAGTGCTGTTATCCAAAATCAAACTCCATATAAGCGCCTTTTTGGGTCACCTCCAGACTATCACCACCTTCACTTCTTTAGTTCTGCTTGTGTCGTTCTTCTTCAACCACTTGGGCATAACAAACTTAAGCCTCGGTCAAGACTTTGTTGTTTTCTTGGCTATGACGAAACTTAAAAGGGGTATTAGTGTTATGATCCTGTCTCTCATCGTCTTCATATCTCCCACAATGTTATCTTTTGGGAACATCGCTCCTTTGTCGAGCTCTCTCACTTCTGTGCCTCCCTATCTTCCTCCTCTGTCTTAGATCTTTTTCCAAATGAGGCACACATTCCTTCTGTAATTGCTCCTGGTCCTCCTATAGTTGCTCCTGATTCTCTTGTAGACTTCTCTGTCCAACCACCAGATATCCTTGATTCCTTTCCTAGTTCACCCTTTAATGAACAGGTGGAAGATGAATAGGTCGAAGACAAGCTACCCAACCCTGAGCTTGGGTCCCCTACTCCTGCTCTTCTTGAAGATCTTGGACAAGACATTCCACCTCGTCACTCAACTCGGGTAAGATCCATTCTTGCATATTTACTTGGGATTTAGTGACTCTCCCCCCTAGGAAATCTATGGTTGGTTATAAGTGGATCTACAAGATTAAGACTTACTCTAATGGGACCATTGAGCGCTACAAAACTCGTCTTGTTGCAAAAGGTTTTATACATGAGTATGGGATTGATTATGAAGAGACCTTTGCTCCGGTTGCTCGTATCTTATATGTTCGTGGCCTCTTAGTTATTGCTGCTGCTAGTAAATGGGACATTTTTAAGATGGATGTAAAAAAAATGCATTCTTTAATGGGGATTTAAGTGAAGATGTTTATATGCAACCTCCTCCTGGTCTCTTTGTTAAATCAAACAATGTTTGTCACCTTCGACGTACACTTTACGGCCTTAAACAAGCTCCACAAGTTTGGTTTGACAAATTCAACTCTACCATCTCTCGCTTGGGTTACATGGCCAGTCATTATGATTTTGCCTTATTTCTTCGTCGCACTGACAAAGGTACTATACTTCTCCTGTATGTGGATGATATGATCATAATTGGTGATGACCTCAATGGCATTCAAGAACTCAAGGAGTTTCTTAGTCAGGAGTTTGAGATGAAAGATCTTGGACATCTCAGCTACTTCTTGGGTCTTGAAATCACTCATTGTACAAATGGACTTTATATTATTCAAGCCAAGTATGCCTCTGAACTCTTGTCTCAAACTGGACTTACTAATAGCAAGACTGTTGACACTCCAGTTGAGCTTAATGTGAATCTGACTCCCTCAAGAGGGAAACTATTATCTAATCCCTTTCTTTACAGATGCTTAGCTGGCAGCCTATTTTATCTCATTGTCACTTGTCTAGACATTTCCTATGTTGTTCACTAGGTGAGTCAGTATCTGTCTACTCCACGATTGACTCACTATGCTGCTGTTCTGCATAGTCTTCGATACCTAAAGGGCACTCTCTTCCATGGTCTTTTCTACTCTGCTCAGTCTCTTCTTATTCTCCACACATTTTCTAATGTTGATTGGGTGGATCCCACTGATCGCAAGTCCACCACTGGTTATTACTTTCTTTTTGGTTCTTTTCTGATTTCTTAGCAAAGTAAGAAATAAACTCATATGGTTCGCTCCAATACTGAAGCAGAATATTGTGCCTTTACTGATACCACATCTGAGCTCCTTTGGCTATGATGGCTTCTCAAAGATTTAGGTGTGTCCACATCCTCTGTTACTTCTCTTTATTGTGACAACCAGAGTGTCATTCATATTACTCACAGTGATGTCTTCCATGAACGGACTAAACACATCGAGATCGATTGTCATTTTATTCGTTATCATCTTGTCCATGGTGCTCTCAAGCTAATCTCAGTCTCCTCTAAAGATCAACTTGTAGATATTTTCACCAAGTCACATCCTAAGGGATGCCTTCGTGATTTGGTTGACAACCTCAAGCTGGTCTCACATCCATCTTGAGTTTGAGGGGGGGCTGTTAACGTATATAGTGTTGTGGGCTTTAGGCCCAACTAAATTACTTGTATAGCATATATTCTTGTACTACACTCTTACTTGTACTGCACACATATGTCTCCTATATAAAGGCACCTATGTATATTCTATGATTGGAGAAATATAATACAATTATTCAGTATTTCTAACAGGGCGATGGCATCCCTCCTTATCATGCTAGAGCGAATTCGAAAGTAAAAGGACATCCAAGTTCCAAGATCTTCAACCATTATTTTTACTTGTGCAATTTGGAACTCCTTGGACTTTGTTTGCACTGACAAAGAAGTATAATCAGGAGGCGATTGTATCAGATCTGAATGTTCAAATAGCATGTAAAACACTATGAACATTTAGACCCCTAATTATGAATTACCAATTCAAGCTTATTATCAAACAATAAATGTACGGAACATGAACATAAGCTAATAACAAAATTGATAAACAATCTAAACCAATTAAAATCACATCCACATCAGAAATTAAATGGCAAAGATTAAGGAAAAAGAGATGCAAACACAAGGACAACACAGCAATATGTTATCGAAGAGGAAACCAAAGCCCTCGGCGTAAAACCTCTCCACTGCCCTCCAAGCAGTCAATAATCCACTAAAGAATGAAGTTGGGATACATGAACAGTAGAAGACCCTCCAAGCCTAATCTACCATAAGAACAAGTATCTCTAGAATTTGTGAAGCTCTTGAACCATAAGAACAAGTATCTCCTGAAACACAACAACATAGTATGATCATTGTATGCAGAAAACTTGCAATGCATATGGAGCAAGCACAATGCGATCAAGCAAAATGGAAATAAGTAATAAACCATAGCTTAACAAAAAATGAACAATCACTATAAATAGTGATCATAATGCTCATTCACACATAGAATTAACATCCAGACATGCAAGCTAATAAGCTCAATTGCAAAGTATTATTTGCATGTCTAATACTCAACCAATGCAACAACACAAGGTTATTGCATTAAGGATATAAAATCCAAAAAAAGGAAGTTTTTAAGTCAATTTCCCCCCTCAAACTAACACTCCCCCTCAAGAGCTTCCCTTAAAAATCTCCCCCTATTTGACCAAAATGGCTAAAGGGTCACTGTTGAGTGGAGAAGCTATCGAACTTTGCTAAAAGGATGTTCATCTGATCTTGAAGTGTAGCCAACCTGTCAGATTGTTCATTCTAGACATCTCTGAGTCCATCTATCCTCTCTAGGATGATCTGGAATGCATCTGAAGGTACAGCTGATGAAGATGAAACTCTGCTCCTCTTGCCACGACCTCTTGAGCTTAAGGGTTCTCCTACAGCCTCTGTCTCAGTTTCCATTGGTTCACCTTCTTCTTCATCACCTGGGAGACGAACTTGTATCCTTGTGATGGTTTGTTTGTTAATGGCTAAGAGTGGAGGCATGAGACTGATATCTTGAGGGATTTCAACACCTTTCAATCTAAAAAGTCTCATAAGAAGGCAGGGAAAAATCAGCTTGGCCCTTGAAGTTGTTCTAGTCTCATCCACAATTGTGTCAAAGATGTGAGAGCTGATGTCCATAAAGGTGTTCTCCTTGAGCTCCATGAGAAAGATAGCTCTTGCATTGTTGATTGTAGTCAACTTCCTTACTGGGTACAAGTTGAACATCATAATGGTGGTTAGACACCTCATGTCAGCTGGGAAGGCATTAGTGTTGAGGCATCTCCCCTTTTTAACACCACCAATATGAGATTGGACAGTTTCAATAGATAACATCCTGTCCTTGTAATTGGTGAAGTCATGATCATCTAAACTTTCAAGTCCTAGCACCTCATCTATATCACCCGCATCTATAGTGAATTCCTTTCCTTTTATCCATCAATTAATTTCATCCTCTTTTAGCACAGCATTTGCATAAAACTCTCTAATCAAAGGCTTACACACTCCAGGCAAGTCACTCAATAACTTATCCCAACCTCTGCCCTCAAAACAGTTGGGAATGAAAGTGTCCTTCAAATCCACTAAGCCCACAAATCTTTCTTGAATGATTGTTGCATTCAGGTAGTACACTTTGTATCTCTCAAAGTGTTGTGTAGATCTAAACTTGGAGTTGTCCATTTTCAGCCTTTTATCACCCTTATTGGCAATGGTTTTCTTCTTGGTAGGAGTCATCTGTAAACATAGCAGAAAATGCCACAAGAACAGAGCACAATGGATGGAAATTCAAACATTAGTAACAGGTTAGTATGACTAAAAAGAGCATAGAACTATACCACCTATCAACAATAGTTATGCTTAACACATTATGACAGTGAGCACAATAACTTAATCAAGAACACTCTAGAAAACATTCCTAATCACAGACTTCAAAATACAATAATATGTCTATGAGACATATCTTAATGAGTATGAGATGTTCAATATCCAACACAGAGTAGACAATATCCTCAAGGCAGAAGCAACACACATGATATCAAAAGTCAATAGCAACTATAAAGTAATAAACTATAACTTAACCAATTTGAACCAACAATACTCAACAACAGAGTAAGTCACAATAACCCCAAACAAATAACATATGACAATGAGACAAACTAACATGGGTATGAGATATACCAACCAACACATATCAGAGCACAAACTCCAACAGTGAAACTAAAACATGATAACAACCATATTTAGTATCCTAGAAACAAGATCAACCAAACCCAAACACCCAAACTCACAAACATGAACCCAACCCGTATCCGAAACTACATATATCACAAATCAGAATCACAACTCACAGATTCAAGAAAATAAAGCTCAAAACATGGAATATGTAGTGAGAAAGAGAAAGCCCATACCTTTTCCTTGAAGATTTGAGGTTGAAATGATGCAAAAATGGAGGTTTTTCAAGAGTGACATAGTGAGTTTGAGAGAGAGTTAAAATGGGGAAGACAATAAATAGTCACAAAAGTTCGAGGGAAAATTAAAAAGTTTTGAAAACTGCCCTTAAAGCGCAAAACACGCGATTTTCGCGACTGAGTCAAGTCGCATGCAAGTTGCTAAGGCCGACCGCCAGAACACTTAAAAAAAAAAATTTGAAAAAATTTTCTAAGTGTTTTTCGCACAACTAGAAGGTCTACCCGCGAGAAAGTCGCGAGGTAAGCCGCGAAAATCTCTGTGTACCCCTTGCGACTGGACCTTCCACCCGCGAGAAACATAAAAACTCAAATTTTGAAAAATATTCTAAGTATATTTCACGACTGGGACTTTGACCCGCTAGTGAGTCGCGAAGACCTTCTGAATAATGTTCACGACTAGGGGTGTGCAACTGGACCAACCCGCAACTAAGTCGCCAGAACAGAGCAACATTGTTTTTGAAGTTTTGGCAATTTTTATAAAAACAAAATACTTTCCAAAAACAAACTAAAACACTCAAAAATCTTTTTGTATTTGATCAACGAAGATTGAGCATATGAAAAAACATTTAATCAAGTACAATTACACAAATGAATATGACATTCATTGAATATAAACATGTGTGATGTGTGTGGGTATCAAAAACTGTCTAATGTGAAGCTTCAATGATCAATTCAACCAAGACATACACAATTAGCACTAGATAATGTGACTCATCTCAATTATAGAAATATGCGTATATGACCTCCCACATAAACTTGTTAGGATAACTTTGAAACTTTTCATTTGGCTCCATATACATCATATCATTTGATCGTTTTGAATCAATACATCTCATTGTGAGATCGATGCTTGAAATTTTGATATCTGAATTTGATGTGTAAGCCTTTAGCTTTTTAGGCATCATACATTTTATTTTAGGTGGCTTTTTCTTTTTCCTAGTCAAATACTAGTATGTGCGACAGGCTTTTGCTTTTCAATATCTCTTTTCATTTGGAGATTTACATTTGGTGAGCTCTTTTAAGCAAAAACAATAAAATAAATGAGTGGAAAGATATATAGGCACAAGTCTATGTATGTCTCAAGATCAACAACTAATCATTCATGATAAGGTTGAAGATCTATTTACAACAGTCATATAGATTTCAAGATTTCTTCTACAATGATATGAGTGCATAGGGAGCAAGCTAAGCTCATAGATGCACAAAGCCATTAGTACAAAGGTACAAGGCAAAACATGTTTTAAAACAAAACTCAACAATGTCGATCAAACTTTTTGGATTTTCTTCTTTTTATGTGTTTAAGGATTTTTGACACAAAAGCAGGAAAAGATTGATCAAAAACAACAATGTAAAAACATTTAAAAAGAAACAAATAAACAATTTTCAACTCAAACTAGCAAAAAGCACACAGCCAAGCATAGTCACAAAGTATAGGAAGTATTAATGCATGGACATGCTGTAATGCTTATGCATGAGTACCCCTCTTCACCTACACGTCACGTGCGTTTGGGGTGATATCCCTATAGAATTGGGTACAAGAGTTAGGACTTTCAAACCTTCTAGTGAAGCTTTCCAAGCAGGTGATGAATGCACCGATCCTCTTCATCACGTCCATCACATCGGGATCACCATTTCAACCTCTTGATGACTCAACAGCTCAAGTCCTCTTGTCATTTCTTGGTCCTCTTGACCTTTGATTAGTTGCATTCTTCAATGCTCTAAGCTTAGGATAATTTGGTCTGGTGTGTCCTTGAAGTCCACAATGATGGCAAAAATGATTCGTTCTTGGACCTCTTTGTGATCTTGGAAGAGATTTCCCTCTAGCTTCAGGTTTGATCACTGATTGGTTACGGGGCTTATTCAACACCCTTTGGTCAGCCACATTTTTCTTCTTTTCATCCCCTACTTTCTTAAGTGTAGAAGCAGTCACTACAGGTTCTTTGGCTTGCACAAACTTCACTTCCTTGGTGATTTTGACAGCTAAACTACTTTTTCCAGTATATCCCAACCCGGATTTATCTGAGAATTATTTTTGAGAGGAAATGACATCATCTAGTTTCTTAGCGGAGACCTTCTCTACCTTGGCATTCGCTTGAACTACCGCAAGCTCAAGGAATCTAATTTTTAAATAAGCTTCCAACAACTATCCATTCAGCTTCTCTATCTCACACTTGACCTCCTTATGTTGCACTAGGAGACTTCTATAGTCCTCCTCTGCCTTCTTCATCTTTTTCACAGCTGCCTTGGCCACATGTACATATTCTCCTGATTTCTCAATGAGTGAATTGAAGTTTTCTTGAAGACCCTCTGTATTCTCATCTTCTTCAACAT
The DNA here is from genome assembly GCA_030445155.1 of Quercus variabilis. Taxonomy (NCBI): domain Eukaryota; kingdom Viridiplantae; phylum Streptophyta; class Magnoliopsida; order Fagales; family Fagaceae; genus Quercus; species Quercus variabilis. The sequence continues at coordinate 8,081,275 of CP129451.1, forward strand.
CTAATTCTTCTACAATTCACATTGATTCCTCGTCACTATGCTCCCCAAGTTCTTATACAAGCAAATTCAAGTGTTCTAAAGACTCAACATGAGCAATAGTCATAAATGCTGAGTAATTCCCTTCTCCATTATAGCTTTCCTCAAAATCCGAATTAGAAGAATAGGAATCACTAAGGGTAGTGGCATACACCTTGCCCTTTGATTTCAAATAATTAGGACATTCTTTCTTGAAATGTCCATGTCCATTGCACTCAAAGCAAGTGATTCCTTGTGTAGATTGGGATTCCTTTCCATCTTTCCTTTTGAATTCCTTTTTCTCCTTACAGGAAGTTTAGAATTTCCCATTTTCACCAAATTTTCCATTGTTCTTGAATTTCAAGAACTTTCAGAAATTCTTCACCAAATATGCCACATCTTTATCGACAACATCCTCATCCGATAAGTTGTGAGCTTCAACCCTTTTATTAACCGTCTTAAGAGCAAGAGATTTGTTCTTCCTTTGTGTGGGCAATGACAATTCATAAGTCTGAAGTAAGCCAATCAGTTCTTGGACTTTGATATCATCAAGGTCTGCCGATGACCACTTCATTCAGCTTGCTATAGAAAGAGTCAAAAAACTCGTCCTCACTCTTTTTCAACTTCTCGAATCAAGTGGTCAGGATCTGCAACTTGGTATCCTTCACTTTCTTTGTTCCTTCATACGTGGTCTCCAATGTCTGCCATGCTTCCTTGGCAATAGAAATGTGAGATATTCTGTGAAACTTATCTAGAGATACACCACAAAAAATAACGTTAAGTGCTTTGCTATTTGCATTAGACGCCACGAGAGTTGCCTTATCCCACTTGGATTTGGCAGCCTCCAGCCTAGTCCATCCAATATCCACCACATCCTAGACGATTTCATCCATTGAACACAAAAATGCCTTCATCCTAACTTTCCAAAAGGCATAGTTGCTACCATCAAAATATGGTGGTGCATTTAAAGATTGAGACCAGTCCATCTCAATACAGGGTCAAGGATCGCACTAAGGTGTTTAAACCACAAAGAGTACACCCATTTTTGCATATATATATATATATATATATATATATATATAATTTGTTGAGAAATAATAACTAAATTAAATGAGTTATTATTATATAATTTTAGAATTTGTTTTTGACTAAATAAATGATTTTTTTTTTTTACAAGATAGAATTTCTACTCTAACATAATCTAAGTATATATGTCTGTGAAGCTCCCTCCTAGAAACTTGAACCCCGGCCCTTGCCCCCCACATCCAACAAGCACTTATACTTGTAGAGTGATTATCACACCAAGGTTGTGCGGTGGTGACTAAATGAATGATTATTATTATATAAAATGCATAATTTTTTATGTTTGTCATTATATATAATATCTCTAATTAAAATTATCATTAAAAATTTTTCTAATTATTTTTTTATAATTCCTTATTTATTAATGAAGGGGGTAATTTGAACATAAGCAGTTAAATCATTTCCAATACTTACATAAATAAGGTTATCCTAAAATAATTAATTCCAAACTTAAGATTAAAAAATCAATTGTATTTTTACAAGTAAAAGAAATTTCATTTTTAAGTCTTATTTTGATATTCAAATCATATGTTTTAGTGTTGATTTTATTCAAATGGTTAACATCCTAACTTATACAACTTGAGTAATGTCTCTAGTTATATTATGCTTTAGCTTTTAAGAACACATGTTAATATTACACATGAAAAACAATCCAAATTTCTAAACTCTTTTAAAAATATGAAAAAGAAGTTATGTAAAAATACACTTATATAGGAATTTGGACCGACAAATCTAATTTAACCAAATATTTTCTATAATCTAAAAGGATATAGGAGGGATTCTAAATTGAATTTAGTTAGACTTTCAAAGAAATATGGGAGGAATTCTACATCTTAAGAAATTAACACAAAACTAGCACAAAGAGAATTTTAAAATATAAAAATAGATAAACATTGATAAAGTCTTAACAAGGGATATATTTCCTTAATATAAATAATACTTTATAATAATAGTTTATCAAAAATTGATAAGAACAAATAATACTTTGTAAGTTTATGTATAATTTATATAAACAATAGTTTATAAACAATTCCACACAATAAAATATTGATGATTTTTTTAATAAAAAATTAATAAAACATTTATTATTACTTTATTTAAAGAAATTAATAAGAACAAGTAAGTTATTATCTCTATCAATTGAAACTTAGATGCATGTTGTATGTTTTATTAAAACACTTATTGTTATTTTATCTAAAATGAATGTTACATGTTTTGTTAAAACACTTATTGATTAAAACTTAGATTTGTCATGCGTGTTGCATGTTTTGTTAAAAAAATTATTATTATTTTATCTAAAGTGTATGTTGCATGTTTCGTTAAAACACTCATTGACTGAAACTTAGATGCATGTTATATGTTTTGTTAAAGCATTTATTGTTATTTTTTCTAAAATGCATGTTCTATGTTTTTTTAAAACACTTATTGACTAAAACTTAGATGCACGTTACATGTTTAGTTAAAACACTTATTGTTATTTTATCTGAAGAAATTGATAAAAACAAATAAGTTGTTGTCTCTATCTAAAAAATTAATTGTTTTTATCCAAAATATTGTTGTAATTTGGTGAAGCCACTTTACATAACCATAGCTTCTAAACAAAACTTTGATAACATAGTATATAATATGATATGATATGCTTGATCTAGTTTCCCCCCAAAGAGGGATAGGAACCTAGACAAACACACGTCAACAAAGTATTGGTCTACAGATATCAAAGTTTATCTAAGGGCTTTATTTTGGGCTAAATACTTGAGTTTTGAAAATTTATTTATTACAAAACCTTTATCACAACTTTTTTAATTATGTAGCACATTTTTTAACCCAACTTCGTCAAAGTCGAGTTCGAGTACTATACAATTCAATTGAATGTGAAACTTGAGTTTGAGAAAATCAAATTCCACATTTGCCACATATTATTAAATAGCATAGAACTTAACTTTTGCGCAATTTAGTTCCACTTTGAACTCGATTTTGAGAAAGTCAAGTTTTGAAAAGAGGCTACATAACTAAATAAGTTGTGATAAAAACTTCTAAAAACACCATTTACTTGAAGTGTGTAGATAAAGGGTTCAAAACATGTACAAACTTTGCCACAAAATATACAAACGTTTACACAAAACTCATAGACTTTCCTACAAAATTTCCTGATTTTTCCCACAGAATATACAAACTTTCCCATGAAATGTACTAACTCTTTTACAAAATATACAAACTTTCCCACAGCATGTACAAAATTTTCCTCAAACTATATAGACATTCCCACAAAATGTACAAACTTCCCCCTAGAATATATAGGATTTTCCATGAAATATACAAACTTTTCCAAAAAATGTATAGACTTTATCATAGAATATACAGACTTTTTCAACAAAATTGACAAACTTTCCCATGGAATATACAAACTTTTCCATGAAATGTACTAACTTTTTCATAGAACATATTGACATTTTCATGAAATGCATTGATTTTCCCACATAATATAGATACTTTCCGGTAAAATGTACATACTTTCCCAAAGAATGTACAGACTTTCCATCAAAATATATAGATTTCCTACAAAATGTACAAATATTCTCACAAAATGTACAAACTCACCCCTAGAATATACAAAATTTCCCATGAAATATATAGACTTTCCCACAAAAGGTACAAACTTTCCTATAGACTTTCCAACAAAATGTAAATTCTTTCCCACATAATGTCCAAACTTTCGTAGAAAATGTACAGAATTTCTTGTTGATATAGTATTTTGAAAGGCCTCAAAAACCGTGCCAAAATGCTAGTTCAAGCCCTGAAAACTGAAAACCAAGTTTCCAAAACTAAGAAAATAGGGAAATACATGAAAGAATCATGATCAGGCATCAGAACAAACCATCCAAGATTCCAAAATCCTAAACTTGCCATTTCTAGCAAAGTTTGCCCAATACTGACCAAACCCTAACTAGGAGTAGTCAAAATGTTGACTTTTTTCTCTGACCATCCGATTAAGGTAAAGTTGTAACATATTAAAGATCATGGAATTAAACACAACATAGCATGCTTCTAATATGGAAGCTATAAAACCTAACTATAGAGCAAAGATATTAAAGCAATAAACAAACCAAAATGATAGACCTTTACCTTAAACATAAGAACTCTTTAAGCTTTAATTTGACTATTCCTCTAAGTCAATCTAATCAAGACAAAACCAAAAGTTTAGTAGGCTTAAAACACGAAGGTCAAGACCAAAATAGTGATGGAAAAAAGACATGTTTATATCGCATACAAAATATCTGCAGTGAAAAATTAATGAATCTACTTCATTCGCAAATTGATAACATGTACTATGTAAATTTCAAAATATAAGAACAAGAGAGTGTACCTTGGTGTGGTGAATTTCAAAACCAAAGATCAGAAGTTCTTAAGAACACTTTTAATCTTCACTCCAATTTCACTTGATACCCAAGAAGTGTGGTCTCTCAATCAATTATATGTGTATGTTCAAGAGAGAATGAAAGAGTGTCCAACACTCACATACATACCATTTCATGTTCTTACTAAATTCTGTATATTTCTCTCCTCATAACTGATTATCTAATTGGGCTAGCCTTTGGGGCCTCTCTAATTGAGCTTTAGTATGTGGCTTAGAGTTGGACTAAAAGGGAACAAATATTTAATTATTTGGCATTTTCTGTCAACTCTTAAAAGTCCAAAGTTACCATTAATTATATTTAATACTACTATATAAATATAATTGCACTCTAGACCTTATTAATAAATTATATCCCAAGACTTTATTGTACATGCAACCCCTTTATAAAATATTCGTAGTAATACAAAGTCATGAATGAAGACTACCACTTTGTAAATTACTACATTTTAATCCTTAAGTACTCGATTTAATCCTTTAAGGTTATTCATCATATATTTATGAAATTCAATTTCATAAATATATACTTTAGAAACTCCTTATTAAAGTGGTTAGGCCTAACTCTCTAAATAACCAAACCCATTAAACTTATCTCAAGGGAATATTTTATATCTCCGTTAAGAGACTATGAATTCCATCTTGAAAATATATATTCCATCAACACTAAATGTGACTATCCAACATACTGAGGTTTTGACCGTTATTTTAGATTTCACTCCTGATATGTCAAAGTAACCTATACTCTATGATCAAGTCCATTATTCTCTCAGGATTAAAAGTTCATGTAAATAGAAATCGTGAGATTTATTATTTATTTGACAGTCATTAGGAGAATAATAAATCTCACAACAGTCCAATTCAATATATCTTAACTCTTAAAACATATCAACTAGAAGTCTTCACTTCCATGATCAAGATAAATCATCTTAGTTGATATATTATAATCTTCACAGATGAAATGCCCAATTCTATCACCAACTACGAACTAAAATTCTGAGTTTACAAAGAGCTTACGATTTATATCTTCTGTGACTTTTCATATAAATCACATACTATGCATCTCATGGACTATATGATAATGTCCGAATATTCATGTTACTATTATTTTAGATAATAAAACAATTTTATCAATCACAATATTAAGTCATACATAATGTCACACATAATGTCATACATAATATCATACATACTACATAATATCATACATACTACATACAATAGGATTTAAGGACAATAATCTTAACAATCTTCCACTTGCCCTAAAGACTATTATGCACTAATCTAACTCCCATTCCTTCCAAATGTGACTCGAAAGTCCTTTGAGGCAAGGCTTTGGTAAAGGGATTTACTAGATTATTTGCACTTTCAATCTTTGCTACTACTACATCTCCACGAGTAATAATGTCTCGAATGTTGTGGTACTTTCTCTCAATGTGCTTTCCTTTCTTATGATTCCTTGGATCTTTAGATTATGCAACCACTCCACTATTGTCGCAAAATAATGTGATGAGAACTTGCTCCATTCTCACAACACCAAGATCAGAAAGGAAATTCTGAAGCCAAACAGCTTCTTTTGCTGCCTCACAAGCAGCAACATATTCAACTTCCATGATGGAGTCTACAATACAAGATTGCTTAACACTCCTCCAACTTATTGCTCCACCTCCCAAGGTGAACACACAACCTGAAGTAGATTTTCTGAAATTAAGATCTGGTTGAAAATCTGAATTTGTATAGCCAATGGGAATCAAATCCTCACACTGGTAAATAAGCATATATTCTCTCATTCTCCGTAGATACTTGAGAATATGCTTTACAACTTGCCAATGTTTTGGTCCTGAATTTGTTTGATATCGGCTGACCATGCCAATTGAATAACAGATATCTGGTCTAGGACAAAGCATGGCATACATGAGACTTCCTACTACAGAAGTATAAGGGACTTGTCTTATCATATTTTCTTCTCCTTGAGTCTTAGGCCTTTGGTCATCAGATATAGGAACTCCATGTCTGAAAGGAAATAATCCTTTCTTCGAATTTTGCATGCTAAACCGTTCTAGAACTTTATCTATATATCCAGCTTGTGATAAGTCTAACATCTTATTCTTGCAATTTCATCAAAGCTTGATCCCTAAAATAAAGTTAGCCTTACCCAAGTCCTTCATATCAAATTGGCTTGACAACCAAACCTTTACCGATGACATTACCCCTACATCATCTCCAATGAGTAAAAATGAGTAGAATATCATCAATATAAAGTACTAGGAACATTACTACTTTTTCTCGGTGTCTTTTGTACACACATAGTTCATCAAGATTTTGTTCAAAACCAAATGATTTGATTGCTTAATCAAATCTTATGTTCCATGACCTAGATGCTTGCTTAAGTCCATAAATGGACATTTTCAATTTGCATACCATATACTCTTGATTCTTTACTATGAAACCTTCCGGTTGTATCATATAGATTTCTTCTTTAAGATTGCCATTTAGAAAAAGCTATCTTGACATCCATTTGCCATATCTCGTAATCATAATGAGCAGTAATGGATAAGAGAATTCTAATAGATTTAAGCATTGCTACTAATGAAAAGGTTTCTTCATAATCAATATCTTCTTTTAGTGTATACCCTTTCGCCACTAGCCATGCTTTAAAGGTTTCAACATTTCCATCTATCCCTCTCTTCCTCTTGTAAACCAATTTGCAACCAACAAGTTTAATGCTGTTAGACACCTTTACAAAATCTCAAACTTGATTGAAATACATAGAATCTAATTCAGATTTCATAGCTTTGACCCAATGATGTGCATCTATATCATTAATTGCCTCTTAATAAGTGCAGAGATCCAATTCAGCCTCTTCTAAGATAACTTCATAAGTTTCTCCCAAACCTATAAATCTTATGAACAATTCTCCCATTACAACGAGACACCTGTGTACTAGACATCTTTTGAGTAGTATCTTGTGGTGTATCCGATATAGCCACATTATCCCTAGTTTCATCCATTGGTTGTTCATTTACAGGTTCATTCATTTCAGCCAAAACAACTCTACATCTAGGAGTAAAATTATTCATATAGTCATTTTTCAAGAATTTAGCATTTGTACTAACAAAAACTTTATTATCTTTACAACTATAGAATAAATAACCCATAGTTTCTTTTGGATAACCCACAAGCAAACACACTTCTGATTTTGATTACAACTTATCAGGCTTCCCTTTTAATACATGTGCTGGACAACCCCAAATGTGGAGATATTTCATACTAGACTTACGCCCACTCCACAATTCCATGGGTGTTTTGGGAACAAATTTTGATGGAATTAAATTTAAAAAATGTATTGCTTTATTTAAGGCATAACCCCAAAAAGAAATCGGTAAAGTTAAGTAACTCATCATGGACCTAACCATTTCTAAAATAGTCATATTCCTTCTTTCTACTATACCATTTTGTTAGGAAGTTCTAGGTGCAATCAATTGGGATACAATCACATTTTCAATTAAGTAATCCTTGAAAACCCCAAGAAGGTATTTGCCACCACGATCAGATCGAATAACCTTTATGCGTTTACCTAATTGATTCTCAAATTCAGCCCTAAACTCTTTGAACTTTTCAAAGGTTTCGGACTTCCGTTTCATTGGGTACACATAACCATATCTTGAGTAATCATCAATAAAAGTGATGAAGTACTCATAACCTCCTTTTGCTTGGGTTGACATAGGACCACATACATCCGTATGAACTAATTCAAGCAACTCTTGGGCTCTTCTACCTTTTGCATTAAAAAGTTGTTTGGTCATTTTTCCTTTCAAACAAGATTCATAAACTAGAAATTCATCAAAGTCCAATGGCTCTAAGAGTCCATCTTTGATCAGTCTTTGAATTTTGTTTGGATTAAAATGACCGAAACGCAAGTGCCAAAGATATGCTTCATTAGTAGAAGAAAACTTCTCTTTAATGATTTTACATGAGAATCATTATCTAATTCAGAATTATATAATTCATGCTTATTAGGAGTTAAAATATAGAGACCACCCACAATATTGCCAAAACAGATAAACAATTTACCCTTCTTTATTACAACATTATCTTTAAAGATAACACAATATCCATGTTTACCTAAATAAGTTGCACAAATTAAATTCCTACGAACATTAGGTACATATAGATAGTCTTCCAATATTAAAACCCTATACTCAAAGCATAAATTAACAACTCCAACAACTACAACTAGGATCTTGCTCTCATCAGCCAAAGTAAGAAACAATTCCCCTTCATTAAGCTTTCTATTCTCCTGTAACCCCTGCAAAGAATTGCAGATATGATTAGTACAACCTGAATCTACACACCAGGAATCCGTGGGGTTTTATACTAAACATATTTCAAGGAGGAAGGAACTTTTCGTACCCTTATTATTGGTAGTTTTGAATTTTGGACAATTCCTCTTCCAATGTCCTTTCTCACCACAATGGAAACGCTTTTCTTTGATCTTCTTTCCTTTGTCGGCAACTCCTAAGTCAATTTGTTTACCATCTTGCTTGGTGATGTCCTTCTTCTTCTTCTTCTTACCCTTACCTTTCGACTTAAGTTGAGAAGTAAAAGCTTCAACCATATTAGCATCAACACTAGAAGTACTAAAAATGCCTTCCGCCACTATCAACTCATTCATTAATTCAGACAATGATAAATCTTTTTGTTCATATTATAATTGAGTTTGAATTCCTTGAATGATTCTGGTAGTGACTGAAGTATCATATTCACTTGGGATTCTTTATCAATATCAGCACCTAAAATTTCCAGTATATTCAGATTAGAGATTATTGTTAGACAATGCTCCTTAACTGAACTGCCTTCAGCCATTTTGGTATTATAAATTTGCCTCATAGTTCCTTGCCTTGTAGAATGGCCTTACTCACCAAACATTTCCTTCAGACTTAGCATTATGTCCGAAACTAATTCTACATCCTACATTTGATGCTGTAGAACATTTGAAATAGATGCTAAGATGTAACACTTGGCCATCTCATTAGATTTCTGCCAATAATCGTATCACTGTTTTTCCTCAGAAGAACCATTTAATGAAGGAAAACTAGGACAAGATTGAGTAAGCACATATTTGTGCTCTTCAGCTGTAAGAACAATGTCCAAATTTTTTTTCTAATCAACATAGTTAGATCCAGTCAGTTTGTTTTAATTAAGAATAGTAACAAGTGTAACGAATTAAAGAAAAACGCTAGTCACATTTGCGATATGCCTCAAAAGGACTAGTCACAATTGAGGTTCCTTATAGTTATTAATAAAGTCCAGATCTACCCAGTAAATACCTGATGTGAGACTCATTACACACCCACACACATCACATAATTAATCAAATTGGGGCATCACAATCTCCTCCACTTAAATCCCTAACATCTTTGTTAGGGCCCACTTTGTGAGGTAGTGTCTCCGAGCCCACACGGGGTTACCAACCTGGCTTTAATACCATATGTAACAACCCAAGGAAAAGCGCTAGCCATATCTCCGCTATACCTCAAAAGGACTAGTCACAATTAAGGTTCCTTGTAGTTGTTAATAAAGCCCAAATCTATCCAGTAAATACCCAATGTGGGACTTATCACACACCTACACACATCACATAATCAATCAAATTGGGGCATCACAACAAGTGGGCTAAATGATGTCATGATCAAATCTGAAAATAATAAACATGAATATAATAAGTAAATTGGACATTATCAATTTAGCATATAAACATATTGTATAAAACCTTAATAAAACCATAATATAATATATGCAACGACAATCCAATCACATGTTTAAAATTCCTTCGAAGCAAGTAAATTATAAACACTATGATTGATTGAGAACTATTCTCATTATTAGTGCTATCATGATAACTCTTATCAAACACTAATAACATGCCGTATTTCCTTTAGCCTCTAAGTAATAATAACATAGCTCCAAAGGGAGGTTAACATTAAACTTAGTCTAGTGTACGCCATTGACTGAATTCAATGTGAGTCATTAAGTAACTCCACGGTAGCGTGATCATTCTTAATGTAAAAACATATATCATCCATCATTAAGAAATTTAATATGTATTTCTATGAATTAAACACCATCCGAAGGGAGCAAGGCATATACACCAAGGTGAGGTCCTTAATCGTACTACTATAAACTGACAATGGAGGCCATGAGATCCAACCATTGTATCTCTCTCCCACTAGATGTTTTAAATTAAAGGTTTTTATTTTGTAAACATGTGTAATCTAATCACACATAACCTTACACTTTATACAATTGAAAACACTTCGAAAAAATAAAAAATTCCCTTCAGAGGCATTTTCGCGAGAATCTAATGACTAAGCTCTTCCCACGAAAACGAGTTAAGGCAAATTAATGAAAACACAAAATTCAGACAAAAACTTTCGTGACTATTTCGCAAGTAAAGCTTACCTGTGAAAAGTTTTGTGTTTTAGAGGCATTTTTCGCAAGTAACTTCGCGAGAAGGTAACTCGCAACCCGTGAAAAATGCGTGTTTTCATTTTTTAAAGAGAAGATGTAAACAGTTTTCAACGGTTTTTCATGAACAAACAAACCACCATATGAACATAATAGATAGAATTTGATATCAAAACTGAATTTCATTGATGTTATAGCCTTAAATTTCAATTCAACACACTTAAATTCAAATTTAAACAACGTCATAACATCAATGTCAGTTTTCATCAAACCATAGTTTCTACAACCATGCTGAAAATTATATATATATATATATATATATATATATATATAATCTTTTAACATCATGAAACTATTATCTCTAATTCCAAAACTCACAAAACATGTTATACAGATTCGAAATTGAAGACCGTTCTGATACCATTTGATGGAAAAAATACATTTTTGTATCGCATACAAAACATATGTAGCGAAAAATTAATGAATCTATTTCATTCGCAATTGATAACATGTACTGTGCAAATTTCAAAATATAAGAACAAGAGAGTGTACCTTAATGTGGTGAATTTTAAAACCAAAGATCAGAAGTTCTTGAGAACACTTTTAATCTTCACTCCAATTCCACTTGATGCCCAAGAAGTATGATCTCTCAATCAGTTATATGTGTATGTTCAAGAGAGAATGAAAGAGTGTCCAACACTCACATACATATCATTTCATGTTCTTACTAAATTCTATATGTTTCTCTCCTTATAATTGATTATCTAATTGAGCTAGCCTTTTGGGTCTTTCCAATTGGGTTTTAGTATATGACTTGAAGTGAGACCAAAAGGGAACAAATAAGACACTAATTCCAATCGGCCTTGGCCTTTTCTATCAACTCTTGATAAGTCCAAAGTTACCATTAATTATATTTAATACCACTATATAAATATAATTGCACTCTAAGCCTTATTAATAAATTATATCCCAAGACTTTATTGTACAGGCAACCCCTTCATAAAATATTCGTAGTAATACAAAGTCATGAATGAAGACTGTCACTTTGTAAATTACTACATCTTAATTCTTGAGTACCCGGTTTAATTCTTTAAGGTTATTCATCATATATTTATGAAATTCAATTTCATAAATATATACTTTAGTAACTCCTTACTAAAGTGGTTAGGTCTAACTCTCTGAATAACCGAGCACATTAAACTTATCTCAATGAAATATTTTATATCTCTGTTAAGAAACTATGAATTCCATCTTAAGAATATATATTCCATCAACACTAATGTGGCTGCCCAACATACTAAGGTTTTGACCATTACTTTAAATCTCACTCCTAATATATCAAAGCAACCTACACTCCATGATCAGGTCCATTATTCTCTCAAGATTAAGAGTTCATATAAATAAAAGTCGTGAGATTTATTATTCATTTGACAATCGTTAGAAGAATAATAAATCTCACAGCGGTCCAATTCAATAAGTCATAATCTCTTAAAACATATCAACATATCAATTAGAAGTCTCCACTTCCATGATCAAGATAAATCATCTTAGTTGATGTATTATAGCTTTCGCAAATGAAATGCCCAATTTCATCACCGACTACAAACTAAAATTCTGAGTTTATAAAGAACTTATGATTTATATCTTTTGTGACTTTTCACATAAATCACATACTATGTAACTCATGGACTATATGATAATATCCGAATATTTATGTTACTATTATTTTATATAATAATAAAACAACTTTATCAATCACAATATTAAGTCATACATAATGTCACATATAATGTCATACATAATATCATACATAACATCATACAATAGGATTTAAGGGTACTAATCCTAACAAATAGGACCTAACTAAGTAAACTTTAACTTGAGGATGTTTTAGAAATAAAAACTCCCTCTTTGATTTACTATTTTCTAGTGAATTGGGTGTGTTGTAGGAAACTTTAGGGCCTTTTATAGTGATCAGAGAAGGGTATGGATTGGCTCCTAATCAATGTGGGATTAGCTCTACACAAATTTTACATCAAAACTTTCCATATAGGTGTTCTGAAACCCTACATGCACGCGCATACTTGAAGGATGCATGCGCATGTGTGGGCACAAGCACCTATGACAAGTGGTTTTTTCTCGCGGGAAGTACGCCTTGGCCTATGATGGACCGAGTGAAGGGTAAAAATCGAGTCGCCACCGAGATTAGGTCTAACAACCATACGTATAGCGCCTTTGTGGAAAAACTAATCTTTACCAAAACACGTGTCCGAAGTTTAGGTATGGGGATGGGAAGGTGTTAGGCACCCAACCCCACCCGACCTGTAGGTTGGCCTTTACTCATTTGTATTCCAAATCCTAATCCCGTCAAATGGTCTTCTAATAGGTTATTCTATACACACACATACACACACGCACAAAGCCTACCCTAACATGCATCTAACACACAACATGACATATCATTCATGGTGTAAAAGGAGAGGAATTCAAATCAAATATCAATCAAAGATATCAAATCAAATATCCAATTAATGACAAATCAAATCATGCATTTAAAAGGAAAAATCCTATTCTAATCATGTCAAATATAACATCATGGAAAAGTCAAGAAGAAAATCATATTTCTAAGCATGCATCAAATCTCATATTAAACCAAGAACAACAAAACATAAATCAAAGCATGTTAATGTCAACACACACACACACACACACACACACACACACACACACACACACACACACACACATATATATATATATATATCAATCCATTCATACTTAGGATAGAATTAAGCACAAGGATTAAGACTAAACAAATCAAAAATAAACCCTAAACATGTTAAAGATCCAAAACTAAACAAGAACACAAAACAAAAATCATGAATATCCAAAATAAGGAAAAACCACGGTAGACACTCACCTAGCTTATGGATCACAAGTTTGTAGAGATTTAACTGATCCCTCAGTGCCTACATAACATATTCAGATGAGAATCAAAGGAATCAAATATATTAATAATCCATTAGTAATCACAACTCAAAATAAAAAAAGATTTTTAGAAAAGCTTTGATGGAAGGGTTTAATTTCAAGAATGAAAAATAGTTTCTACCTTAAGACCTAGAAAGGGGTTTTGAAGGGATCAAAAAATGTACTAGCTATTGTGGTCTCCAATGATTGAAAGGGGAAAAAGTGTTAATGGTAGAAAGGTGGTGAGAAATCCCTTTCCTTAGCTCCCCTTTGAGTTTGGAGGCATAAGATTGTATTTATATCCTTAAACTAGGGTTTTTAGAGTCATTTAAAGGGTTTTGGAGGTTCTCAATGGTCTAAGGGCTGGCCCACATCAAAGAATGATGTTTTAGGACCCAAAATCTGAAGTTTTGGGCTGCTAGAAACAAGGCTGTGTACACAGGCTCAAGCCTGCATATGCATCCTTACCCTCATGCGTACGCATGCTTCCCAAGAACATTAATTTAGACTACACTGTTGGTCCAACTTTAAACGACCATAACTCACTCAATATAAATACAAATCATAAAGACGTTATGTTCAAATTTAAGCCTAGAATGTCTACTTTCCACTACAATAAACCTCACTCAAAACTTATTTGTGATTCAAAAGTTATGATCAAAACAGTGAGAAAATGTCATTTTTCAACATCATTTTTAAAGTGATTTGAGCACTTTTGAGTTGTGATTACTTTCGAGCTATCAAGGTAACTTCAATTACCCTTTGTAGACATGTCAAGCTCATCATTGGGACTACAGACTAAATTTTATTAACTAGATACAAAATGAGGTGTCTACAGCATGCTCGAGGTATGCGTATGCATGCTTATAGCATTCGTGCGCATACTTAGGGTTATTGTGTGTTTTCCTTTCACCAAAACATCCTTCAAGATAAAGACTTACAAGATTGGGCTCTAAACCAGCCTTTGGCCTTTGAGTAATATTGTCATTGGAGAACGGGAGCTTGAGTCGTAAATGGTACAAAATGAAGTGCCTACACAAATAGGTGACCAATCACACCTAATACAAAGCCAATAGTTGGTGGTGACTCCTTAAAATAAAAATAAACAAGAGACTCTCTCTCTCTCTCTCTCTCTCACCCCTCACCGAATATACATATACACATAAGAGTTACGTTGCCAAAGCACCCAATGTGTGACAACACCAAACTCCAAATATTTTTCTAAGGGAAGGGGGCATCCACATTTCCCACAAAAGGTACATACTTTATTTATACTGAATGTATAGACCCCCCTTAAAATGTGCAAAATTTGCCATAAGATTTACAAATTTTCCTGCAAGATATATATACTTTAATTACTTTCTCACAAGATGTCGAGACTTTCCCACAGAATATGCAAATTTTAAAGCAAAACGTAAATACTTTCTCATAAATATATACATATTTTCCTGCGAAATATGAAATTTTTTCCACATAATATACATGCTTTTCCTACAAAATATATAAACACTCCCACAAAATGTACCAACTTTCCTAGGATATACAAAATTTTCCACATAATATATAGACTTTCCTCTAGAATATACAGACTTTCCCATGAAATGTACAGACTTTACCATATAATTTATAGACTTTCTCATGAAATGTAAAGACTTTCCCACAAAATGTACAAACTTTCACATAGAATATATAGACTTTCCCACAAAAGGTGCAAATTTAATATGGTGCTCACAAAGGAGTTCTAGATATTGCTATATGAACATAAGATGTTGGACATCTTACACATAAACTAGTTGAAATAGTTTAATACATTGTTGTAAGTAGAATAGGTTGTGGTACCATGTGAGGTATTTTTTATTCAAACATTAGGTCGTGTATTAGCAGATGATATATATATATATATATATATATATGGGCCCACGATGCATTACCATTAGAAATTAGGATATTGGAATTGGGCTCATTTCAAAGTGTACAAACTTTCCCATATAATGTACAGATTTTCCACAAAATATACAAACTTTCCTGCGAAATATAAAGACCCACAAAAACATCAAATTTCAAAGACAAAATTTTTCATAAGAATTTGAAATTTTTATTTATTGATTCATCAAAACCCATATACAAAATCAACAAAAATTTCTATACATTGTTTACAAATTCAACAAAAAATTTTCTATCCAAATACAATATTTCTATACTCATATCTAACCAAATATATAAATTTTAACACCCACTAAACAAGATATGGAATTCAATTTTATAGTTCAAAGTAACAAGAAATCCAAAATATAACTCAGTTCATTCCTTGGTTTTTAAAACTAGACTAACAAGTTGAACTAGTTCAACTGGAATCTGAACACGGAACCAATTTGGTAAAAACTGGAAAATTAATGGTACTCAACCATGAAAACTTCCGATTGAACCTATAAAAATTGGGAACTAGGCTCATTTTCAGTTCTTTGACCATTTCGGTTTTTAAAACCATGGTTCATTATCTTCCTTTTCATTTTCTCACAATCCAAATAATTCAAGGTAACAAGAAATATTGTGATTTACAATCCAAGTTCTCGGAGGAGAAGTTACAAGAGTTTTGAGGCACCATGAAGGCGTTATGGGGGGAGTTTTTGGAGAACTTAAGAGCATCTCCAACAACTTAGGCATCCCTCAAATCCTAGCCATAATAGAGAATTTGAACAAAAAAATGAGCTCCAGCAGATTAGGCATATCTCTTTTTTTTTTTTTGGCTTATAAACAGTAGCCCATCAAACCTGATGGGCTACTGTTCATTAGGCATTGAATATTTTGAATAAACTATTATACCCACCCCCTTTTATATTAATTCTTTCTCTCTCTCCCATATTTCTTTTTCTTTGTCCTTCTCTCCGTGGCTTTCTTCTTCTTCTTTTCTCTCATCCTTTCATTCACTCTGTTTCTTTTTTTTCTCTCCATTCTTCTTCGCTCGTCTCCGACTCTGCTCTTCTCTGCCCACAACCCAAGAAGCAACCCCCACAACCCAAGCCATTACTTCTTTTTTTCTCTCCGAGTCCCCACATCCACTCTTCTCCGCCCACAACCCAAGAAGTTGGCTTTGCCAACACAACATTGGGGCCGCCCCCTTCATTCTATGCTGAAACAATCTTGGATTTCTCTCACAAAAGCTGAAATCAAACTGGTATGCCAACTTCAATCATTTGAAATCATATTTCTAATTGGCTATTTTTTGAGTTTAGAAAAATGGGTTTCTATGTGGATACCGTATATGGGTTTCTGTTTCTGGTTAGAGAAGAGCTATTTAAGATATTGATTTCGTAATTTGGATTGTGTTTGTGTTTGTGTTTGTTCCCCTGTTTCTGTTTATTATGTTCCCCTGTTTATTGTTTTTGAACATGCCCTGTTTGATGAAAGTCCCGAGTGGGTTCTGTTTTGATGGGTTTGTGTTTGTGTTTGATGGGTTCTGTTTTTGAGATATGCTTGCAAGTGATATGCTCGCAAGTGATTAGCCACTAGTTCTTGATTTAATGCAATGTACTGAGAGGAATCGTGTTAAAATGGTAGAACAATCAGGGTGTATTAAAGGGTGGTTTAAGTGTTTGGAGAAAACCCCAAAAATTAATTTTTGATTGGAAGCATAGGGTGAGCAGAATTATGCTTTTACTGTTTTGAGAGTGATGAAATGATGATACGAGAGTCTTGGTACCAAAATGAGACAGTAGGTGATTGCAATGTGATCTTTAAATGTTTCTCTTATTATTATGCTTTGTTCAAGCACTTGGGGATCCTGCCCTTTTGAATCCTTTAGGCGCATTTTATTGAATAATCCCATTTTGGTTTGTTTTGCATTTTAAGGTGCAAGTCCAGTTTGAAAAAGGAAATTTTGGGTAATTGGTCTCACCATATTACTGAAAGTAGGAGTTCATTGTAAGCTGCATTATACTTTCAGTTCTATACTTAATTAATATAATTTCTTATATATATAGAAAAATCTGCATTATACTTTTAGTTCCAATTGTGTTGTTACCATTCATTATAATAGTCCCTGGCCCTTTTGCTTGGAGTAAATAGCTTCAATTAGAAAGATAAGTTTAATCATAGAAATATATAAAGCGAAGTGTTAATCGAAATTCTATGGGATGTTCAAATGCTTTTAGCCTTCATGATGGTTTAATTTTGACCCAGACAAAGGCTGAGTGATAATTTGATAGTGTTTTTGCCATTGACATGATCATTTCATTTGTAATTTGTTTTGTTGAGGATCAGAACTTTCAATCCATCAACATCTGTTACACAAGCATTAGAAAAGGAAGGGAGAGGAGCATTATTAGAAAATTCTTACACTCATGAGTGGCATAATCAAAGCTGTCATGAACCTTGTTCAAGTAACTCTCAGCTAAAAGAAAAAAAAGGAAAAGAAAAATAAAAAATTGTGGTGCATTGAAAATATTTTTGTTTTTAATTTGCAATTTAGAAGTCATGCTTGGATCTTTGCAACTTCATTTTCATGTCTTCGTGTGTGTGGGAGAAGATTTACAACTAAGTTTAAAACAGGCATTAGGGAGCCCTATTCCTAATGCACCCAATGACCCAATACACCTTTTTATTTTTAATAATCCCCAATACACCTAATCCTTTTGTCGTTGTATCATTAGACCCTTTCAGTTAGTCAATTGTATCATTAGACATGTTAGGCATGCTGACAATATTTTTGGACCTCATTACTTACTTTGATTTTCATGTCTTCCATAAACATCATAGTTATCAAACTGGTGATTTTAATATGGGATTCCTATGTCTTCCATTAACTTTCCTGAATCTTTGGCTTTTGTCCTTTTCATGATTGTGTGTTTTTTTGGTGGCAGCAACTTGAGAAATTTGTTCCATGGGTCATAATGCAAATTATGCACATAATATGCTTCTAAATGACTCGGATTCTGATGATGATTTTGAGATAATTGCGCTTCTTGCATTGGAAGAAGAACGATTAGAAAGAGAGGGGGCGTCAACATCACATTGTGGTTCTGTTCTAGGCCGTAGGATCATCCAACGTGATCATGGGCAAGGCCACCAAAGACTTTTTCAAGACTATTTTGCAGAATCACCAGTATATCCTCTTAAAGTATTTCGAAGGAGGTTTCGAATGAGTCGTTCTCTTTTTCTACGTATTAAATCTAGTCTAGAAGAGAAAGATGAATATTTTGTTCAAAAAAGAAATGCTGCCGAAGTGCTTGGTTTGTCTTCCCTTCAGAAGATAACTGCTGCACTAAGGATGCTTGCCTATGGAGTAGCGGCGGATTTTATAGATGAATATGTGAGAATTGGAGAAAGCACTGCAATAGAGAGTCTCAAAAAATTTGTTAAAGCCATAGTCGATATTTATTCTACAGAGTACTTGAGGTCACCAAATAGCAATGACATTGCTAGGTTGCTAAGAGTTGGTGAAAGTCGTGGATTTCCAGGGATGCTAGGGAGCATTGACTGCATGCATTGGAAATGGAAGAATTGCCCATCAGGGTGGAAAGGTCAGTATACAGGTCATAGTCGTGAGCCAACAATTATTTTGGAAGCAGTAGCATCATATGATCTTTGGATATGGCATGCATTTTTTGGGTTACCTGGGTCTCATAATGACATCAATGTGCTAGACCATTCTTTTATATGTACCAAGCTCGCTCAAGGCCTTGCACCTTCGGTGAATTACTCAATCAATGGTCATGATTATACGATGGGATACTATCTTGCTGATGGTATATATCCTTCATGGTCCACTTTTGTAAAGACAATCCGAGCTCCACAAGGCAAAAAGAATAGTCTTTTTGCTACAACTCAAGAGTCAACAAGGAAGGATGTAGAGCGTGCATTTGGAGTGCTTCAAGCACGATTTTCAATTGTTCGTGGGCCTGCACGTCTTTGGAAAACAGAGGATCTTGATTACATTATGAAGGCATGCATAATATTGCATAACATGATAATTGAAGATGAACGTGATGTCAATGGAGCAGAAGACTTTGATTATGAACAAGTGCCTGAAAGCATCCCTACAATAGTGTCTCACGAGCGTACAGAAGAATTTAGTCAATTTGCAGTGTTCATTGCAGCCCATGAAAAAATTAGAAATAGAGAAACTCATTCTAAACTCCAATTGGATCTCGTTGAGCACTTGTGGCAACGATATGGCGAGATGTAGGATCATCTAATTTTAGGTTTTATGCTTGCATTAATTTTTATGTCTTTAGTCTTTATTGTAATTTGAAATTTCTCTTCATTTATGTTAGTCTTTTATAGGTAAAATTCGATGTAATTTGAAATTTATCAAATCTATGTTAATCTTGAAATTTATCAAGTCTTTTTGAAAAATATGACTATTGAGAAATATTACCATTTGAAAAAATGACCCTTTAAAAAAAGGGTATTGAAAAAATATAATTGTTGAAAAATTTGAAAATGTTACCATTGGGAAATTTAAAAATATAGCTGTTAGGAATTTGAAATATAGTTGTTGTGAATAAATAAAGAAAGATTAAAGAAAGAATAAAGAATGAATGAAGAAATAATATTTAAATGAGATAGAGAATGGGATAGAGAATCTGTTGGAAGTGTATTTGAAAAAGTGAGTAGGCAAAAGCTAAATGGCACTGTTTATTAGCCAAACAGTACAAAAATTTGGCTAATCTGCTGGAGATGCTCTAAGGAGGCATAGTGGAGCAATTAGGAGTGGGGACCATGATTTGAATGAAGGCTTTTCATGGGGCAAAATGGGTAAATACCCTTAATTTTAAAACTATGTAGCAAAATATTCCTCTTTCCAAACTATTTAGTAAAATGCCCATGTTTTGGAACTCGATTTGCAATGTGCATTTTTAAGTAGAACTCGACATTAGCAATGTTGAGTTCCACTTAAATTTTCAAAAAAATATTAAGTGGCAAAATATGCATAGAACTCGAGTTCTACCTATACCTCTATTTTGTTAAAATCAAGTTCCAAAAATATAGGCATTTTGCTAAATAGTTTGGAAAGAATGATATTTTGCAACATAGTTTTAAAATTAAGGATATTTAACCATTTTGGCCCTTGTCATGATAAAGGTAGACATGGCAAACAGCCGAGTCAGGTCGGGTTCAGGTTGGGTTAATCAAGTTGTGAGCTAAATGGGTCAGGTTAAAATACGGGCCATTTTAAACAGATTGAAAACAAGTCAGGCCAATCAGGTTGTGGGCGAGTTCAGGCCAACCTGTATTTTCACATGAAAAAAAAAAAAAAAAAACGCTTAAAAAAAACTTAAAAAAAAAAAATGGAAATGTCAAATTTTTAGAAAGAATGAATCAAATCAATCAAAGAAACGAATTATACATAATACCTTTTGTTTTTTTTTTTTTTTCGTTAAGTGGGCACTTACTATTATTAGACTATTTGTGTTATTAGTATACATGTAAAGGGAAAAAAACAAACAAACCAAAAAACATAAAACTTTCTATATCTTTCCAATTTTGATAGTTTTGTGCATAACGAAAATTCTTTACTTTCATAATAACAAAATCTTTCATGTTAATAACTCATAGGCATAATGCTTATAATTAGGGCTGTCCAAATTCATCCGATAACCCGACCAACCCGAAGAAGCGACTGAATCCAACCTGAAACCGACCGACCCGACTACTCCTGCGAGTCGGCAATGGGTCTTCATCACCAGAAACCGATTCTTGCAGGTCAGGGTTTATGTTTTCCTCCCCTAAAACCCAAAAAACCTAAACCGACTAAAAGATTTCCATATTCCAACCAAAATTTTCCAGAATCCGGCAAAAAAACCCAGATTTCGGTGATAGTTTTTCAGATTCTGGCACTATTTCCCTTAGATCCGGTGAGATTTTGACCGAATCTGGCGAAATCTCATCAAATTCGGTGAGATTTTCATTAGATCTAGTGAAATATCATAGAATCCGATGAGATTTTTGCCGGATCTATGTTTTTTCCATGCCTTTTCTCGCTGTCTTGAATCCAACCGACCTACCCGCCACCCGTTGATGGTCTGAACCACCCGACCCAATTACTCCGGCGGGTCGGCGATGAATGACTTTTTTTCCCACCCAATTCTGGCGGGTCGGTTCCGGGTTGGGCACAAACCTGACCCAAACCGACCCATAGACAGCCCTACTTATAATTACAAATTTACAACTTAAGAGAGAGAGAGAGAGATTTTAAGGAGCACAAAAGGTATATATTAAGTTTACACACTTCTGATTCAAAGTTCACTAATGATATGGACTTTTGGATCTTTTCTTTTACTTTAGTTTTGTATTGTGCTAGTTAGACTTAGTGTTAGTAACTTAGTCTTAATATTTAACTCTACTACTTAGTATTTAACTTAGTGTTAGACGTTTAGTAGTGAAGACGTGTAGTTGTAAATGATTTTGCCTTTTGTATTTTTTTTTTCTCTACTATTTAGTATTTAACTTAGTGTTAAACGTTTAGTAGTATAGACGTGTAGTTGTAAATGTTTTTTCCTTTTGTATTTTTTTCCTCTACTACTTAGTATTTAACTTTGTGATAGACGTTTAGTAGTGTGATGTGTAGTTGTAGATGTTTTTGCCTTTATACTTATTTCCTTATAATTAATTTTTTTTTAATAAATGGGGGCATGGCCACTGGCTACTAAATGACTAAATAGTGTTTGTGCAATACTTTATACATTTATGTCTATACACCTAGCACCTTGGTATGTAGTCTAAGGGTACGTTTGGTATACTGAATGAGAATTATAATAGGAATTGTAATCTTTATTACTAGTAATAAAATGTATTGTAATGTAATAACTAAATCTATTCATTAGTTTGGTTGTAAGTTATAACATTATAATGAAATTTAACATTTATTTTAGGAAATATCTTACTCATACAATTATATTTCCTTAAAAATTGTTATTTTTAAATTTAAGAAAGATATGTGTTATTTTTTATGATTTTTTATTTTTATAATTATTAGATGTATATGGAAGGTTTGTTTATTTGGAAATATATTAAGTTTTGAAATTAATGCACTTACTAAGGAATAGCTAATACAACCTTTTAAAGAAGAATAGTTATTCCTCATTTTGAAGAATAACTATTCATAAGGAATGACTATTCCTTGTAATAAAAATATAACCAAACTAAAGAATAATTAAACTATGAGAAGTGCTACGTCTACAACAATTTTATAACATTTTTACAACAAATCACAGGTGGTTAGTTGTTATTAGTTCAAATTTGAAACTAACACTAAGATTACTTTTTTGCCCCAACAATAATAACTAGTAATAACCTGCCACTTAGGATTTGTTGTAAAAATATTGTAGACATATCATTTCTCTTAAACTATAAGAATAACTATTACATTACAACGCCTATTACAGTCTACCAAACATGCCCTAAATATTTTTTAGGAAACAAAAGTTTAAAAATAAGTCAGTAGGTTGGTCGGGTCGAGTCAAGTTGACCTACAAAAAAAAAGGAGGGTTGCGGTTGGCCCATTTTTAATTCAGGATAAAACAAGTGGATTAAGATTAGGTTAGGTTACGACCAAGATATAGGTGTTGGTGGTGGCTAGGTTGCCACAACGGTTGGAAAGAGAGAGGAATAAAATGGTTTTTTTTTTTTTTTTTTTTTTACCTTTTCATAAAATAAAACAATTGTTTTATTAAAAATATATTTACTAATTTAATTATATATATATATATATAGAAACCAATTTAATTTTATATTTAAAATCACAAGAATAACATTATAATGAAATCGTTTTGATAAATATAATCATGTATACACCGAGCACGAATCAAAGTTTAAGGACTTAAATTAAGAAAAATTAAAATTAAAGGATTGCTTGAAAATTAATCAAAAATTAGATAGTGTAAATTAGAATTTAATCTAAAAATATAATGAATAAGTAAAAAAAATAAAATAAAAATAAAATAAAATCGCCACCGACTCTAGACTCAAATCCAAGTCCCAACCCGGAAAAAGACCCATTAACTTCGAAGTCTTCGATCACCCCAAAAAAAAAAAAAAAAAAAACAGAAACGAAAAAAGGAAGCGAAGAAAGAAAGAAAGAAAATTCAAAATCTTTCACAAACCCACCAAAACAAAATGATTGAGCCCTAGAGAGATTACACTTCTCTGCGATTCTCTATCCTCGTCCCTCACAATCGCCCAAATCCTTCCTCTTTCACAGAGATTCGTGTACGGACGACTACGACTACGACGACGTTGTTTTCTTCGCAGATCTGAGGTTAAACTTTTCAACTACATTCTTTGTGGTAATTGTTTGGTTTATAAAAGCGATTCTTTCCAATTTATTTGATCGGATTATTTGAAAATTAGGGTTTCGAAATTCTGCTTTTCACAATATTAATTTTACGTAATTTATGCTCGGAATTCAAGAATGTAGGGTGTGAGATTGAGATCTACGTATGGTTAATTGGATACACTTATTTAGTTGATGCTGTTTAAATCTTTATGTATGTAATTTTCGTACTAATCGGAATTATCGGGTTTGCTGTTTCGATCAATAATGTAGTTATCGGGTTTTTTGATAGGAATTGTGCTAAACAAGAGTCAGAAGCCGAGGTTGATGATAATGTTGTGCGTAGGGTTTAGAGTGCGCGATGAACGATGTAGGGAATGAGAGAATTTTTAGATATCAAGGTATTTATTGTTCAATCAATGGTTCCTCATTGAAGATTCGGAGTTTCAGACGGTTGTTCATATGAATTTGATGCATATTCAATGGTTGTTTACCAAGAAGCAGAGGTTGATGATGATGATGTTGCTCATAGTCATTGGTTTAGGGTGCAATGAATGAAGTAGCCAAAAAGACAATTGATTTATTTATTTATCAGATGTAAGGTTTTTTTTTTTTTTTTCAATCACCAAGGGCTCTTCAATAAAGATTCAGACTGTTGTTAAGAATTTGATGCATATTGTATGGTTTTTCCCCACATTGAAGAGACTGGAGGTTATTTAAAGTGGGCCCTTTGTAGTTGTTCATGGACAGCCACTTTTTGCTTTCTACTCGGAGATTGTATTTTTTGCATTTTTCTTTTTCTGTTAATAGGTAAATGCAACTCAAGGACCCTGAGATCTAAAATAGCACAATGAGATTTTAGTTATGCATCCCTGCTTTTGTTCCCCTCCTGTTTGGATGTTGTGACCTCACTGTAATTTTTGGAACTTCTCAAGCAGCCATAATCAGTAGTAGAAATTTTGTTGGTTAATACGGGCAGAGGAGATGTGCATTTTTGGGGTTCTTTTTTTATTAATAACAAGGAAGAGAAGTAACATCAATAAATATTATTCATAAATAAATAAGAAAAGGTTTGATCCACAGTAAGTGGGGAGTTTTTGGGGATTTGTGGTAGTAGGGAATTAGGGCTTTTTTGTTGTTTTGTGAAGAAACGATGTCATTATTCTTTAGATGCGAGGCATATAATAGGAAAGAAATCTGCTTGTGTTCTAAGGATGTCTTTAAGATTGGAAGGAGAAAGTCTATATCAAAGTAAAAGTATGGACACTGGTGCATACTTGGGAAGTAGTTGCGTGAGGTGACTGTAAAGCTTAAAGAGTATCATGGTGATGGCTGAAAGAATTTAGTTTGAGTTTGTCAGGGAAAACTTATGAATTACAACTGCAGTGTTTTGGGCCTGGAAAAAATAGAATGTTTATGAACTGGTTTTATTGGTTTTCTAACTAATTGTGATAAAGCTTTGAGGCATTGATAAATAATGGACTTTGTGGTCTTTTTTTCCTGTTGGCAAGCTAAAAAGAGAAAGTTGAGTGGTGTCTTTCAATTGTCTTAGAATTTTAATAAATGGATAACCTTCAGTTTGGCTAAAACTATTTTGTAGTTTTTTGTTTGATTTTATGGTTTTATGAAAAATCTTGTTACTTTTTGCTTTGATTACACATTTTCTTTTTGAACCTTTGGCTGTTTCTTGCTTTTAATACCCCTGACCAAATTTACAGTTTGATTAGTGCTTCAATTATATTATAAATGGTTCTCATAAGAGCTCCAGAGTGGGGAAAAAAATATATTTGGGCATATCTTTTGTTGTGATTCTTTATCAATTGATATTCCAGATATTGGTGTTTTCTTGATTTAAGTAGAAGGTGAGTTACAAAATATTGTTTGGTCTTCTTTGAGCTGGTTCTGTCATATTTGATGTGGAGTTTTGGATTATATGGTGGGAATGCAGTAGGATACATCAGAGGATGTGGAGACTGGAGAGTATGGGGGATTAGCTACCAGCCACCTTCGAAGGCTCTTTGTTTGATTGGTCTCATGTAGAGGGTTTTATGCATAGAGATTCCATTCTGTTGTTTTTAGGGTCTTTGTCCTTTCATACATAATTCCTTTTTTTTTCTTTGTTGTAATTCTTTAGTCTACTTTGTGTCCATTGTAATGAAGTACTCTTCGTTTAATAAAATCATTCTTGCCTATCAAAAATTTTAATGTCTGAAGCTAATGTATGGTATGCCGTAAACCAGTTATTGTTGAATATAATTGATTATGCGTAAGGTTGTTTATTTATTTTGCCCACCCCCCCCCCCTCCTCTTTCGGTTTCATTTTGAGGCTTGTTTTTTGATTGAACAGTATTATTCCTTGTAATTTCTTTGCAGGTTAGATTCTGTTTATTGCTACTGAAGTTGGATTTTTCATAGTCAAATTTTGTGACACATGTTTGATGGAAGATGACGGTTCTGATGGATAATTCTTTGGTTTCATCGAGGGACCACGTTCAATGTCTTTACAACAAGGCAAGTCAGTACTTTTATTGCAGATATATTATTTTATATTGTAAAAATTCTTTAACTTTTGCGCCATGTGTTCTCAAATTTTCTGATTGTGTTTATATGTCATTTGTGGATGTATGTTTAGTCTTAGTCTGTAGCTTTTACTTAGGCATGCAAAATTAAGTTTATCATATATGTGCCATGAGGCATTAAAAGTAAGCATGTTGCATATGTCATTAGGGATTGTTATTAAACTTATCATGAATAACTAGCTTGGCTGTTCCAGCTGGTTATCTACTATGAGCAACTTTTAATGTCAAGTACTTTTTTTTGTTGGTGGGGGGAAGAGGGAGTGTTAAGAATTATGAATATCTTTTTTTTTGACATATTTGTTGTACTGTAGAATGTTGAGTTGGAAAATAGGCGTAGGAGATTGGCCCAAGCAAGAGTTCCCTCAGATCCCACTGCCTGGCAACAGATGCGAGAGAACTATGAAGCAATTATTCTTGAAGATCATGCTTTCTGTGAACAACATGATATAGAGTATGCTCTATGGCAATTGCATTACAGGAGAATCGAAGAGCTCCGTGCACATCTTAATGCTGCTGTGACTGCGAATGTTTCAGCCGCTTCCCAGGGTGCAAAATCTTCTTTAAGACCTGATCGAATCACAAAAATACGCTCTCAGTTTAAAACCTTTCTTTCTGAAGCAACTGGATTTTATCATGATCTGATGTTGAAAATCAGAGCAAAGTATGGTCTACCACTGAGTTCTTTTCCAGATGATCAAGAGAATAAGATGGTTAAGTCTAAAGGTGGAAATAAATCTGCTGAGATGAAGAAAGGCTTGATTTCTTGTCATCGTTGTCTGATTTATCTGGGTGACCTATCACGTTATAAAGGTTTATATGGGGAAGCTGATTCCAAAAGTAGAGATTTTGCAGCCGCATCAAGTTACTATTTGCAAGCTTCTTCACTCTGGCCTTCAAGTGGCAACCCTCATCATCAGGTTTTTGTTTCCAATCCATTTTTGTTATGACATTACTTCACGCTGTCTTATATTTTCATACTTGATTGCCTTATCATGTTCGTATGCGCTCATTTCTGCTTATTTCAGCTTTCAATATTGGCTTCCTATTCCGGGGATGAATTGTTGTCAATCTATCGCTATTTTCGGAGTCTGGCAGTTGATAACCCCTTTTCAACTGCAAGAGATAATTTGATTATTGCATTTGAGAAGGTATTATTTCTTGGCCTGAAATGAGGTTTTCTTTCAGACATTAGAAGATGTGTTAATTGTATTCTTTTGGGAATACAAAGCCTATTCTGATTATACATACTGATATTTCCCTAGAAGTTATTTTGTGGCTAGAAGCATTTCCTTAAAAAATGGGGGAAAAGATATGGATTTAGATAGTATAGGTGGCAAATTGTGTAATACCTTTTTTTTCCCTCCCCTAGAATCGACAGAATTTTTCCCAGCTGCTTGGAGATGGCAAAGCTTCCACAATCAAGACTGCACGTGTGAGAACGCCTGGGAAAGGAAGAGGAAAAGGTGGAGCAGTGCGCCCATTGAAAGATGATAAAACAGATGCAATTAAGGAAAGTCAATCCAGTATACCTGATACATTGAAAGCTTTCAGCATTCGGTTTGTCCGACTTAATGGTGTACTCTTTACTCGCACAAGGTATTAATTCTCACCCCTTGTTTCATTTTAGATGGAATCATGAAATAAATCCTTTTTGATATATATATATTTTTTCTCTTATTTTCCAGCTTGGAAACATTTGTAGATGTTTTCTCTGTGGTTATTAGTGATTTTCTTGAGCTTCTTTCTTCTGGGCAAGAAGACGTTTACAATTTTGGTGCAAGTGCCACAGAGAATGGACTTATGATTGTTAGGCTTATAAGCATTCTCATATTCACAGTTTACAATGTCAATAGGGAAAGTGAGAATCAATCGTATGCTGAAATGTTACAACGTTCTGTTCTCCTTCAGAATGCATATACTGCTACCTTTGAATTTATGGGACACACACTTCAGAGATGCATGCAGTTGCATGATCCAACAGAAAGCTATTTACTACCTGGAGTGCTGATATTTTTGGAGTGGCTAGCTTGTCATCCAGAAATTGCAGGTCGCAGTGAAGTTGAGGAGAAAGAAGCTACTGCTAGATCATCTTTCTGGAATAATTGCATTTCATTCCTGAACAAGCTCTTGTCAAGTGGATTCATGTCCATTAATGAGGACAAAGATGAAACATGTTTTTTCAATATGAGTAGGTATGATGAAGGGGAAATTGCTAATCTGTTTGCATTGTGGGAAGACTATGAATTGAGAGGGTTTCTCCCTCTTGTTCCTGCACAAATGATTCTTGATTTTTCAAGGAAGCAAGTTGGAAGTGATGGTAGTGACAAGGAGAAAAAAGCTCGTTTTCAGAGGATTATAGCAGCTGGAAAGTCTCTTGTTAGTGTAGTTCGGGTTGGGCAAGAATTCATGTATTTTGATCCAAGGTTGAAGAACTTTGCTATTGGCGCTGAGCCTCAAATATCCGATGATTTTGGGCTTCCTAGTTCTTTGGAAATGCCTGCATCAAATGGGTTGGAGCAAGAACCACGGGAGAAGAAAATGAATGTGGGAGTTTTTCCACCAAAGGCACAATTATATGCAGAAGGAGAAGAAGAGGATGAGGTTATTGTTTTTCAACCATTTGTGGCTTATAAGCATGCTAATTTCATTGATCCAGAGTTGTCTTCTTATGATGCTCTTGTCCCTGGTGGTAATGATTCCCAGGGTGATATGGGAAGTTGTGACGTTTCTGTTTCAGCTCCACTTGAACGTAGAGTATCAGGGAATGCATTAGATTCAAATTTAGGTCCAAATGCTCTCAATGCACAGTTAGGTCCTCCCACATCACTTGCTACCATTCTGCCCCAGCATGTGCAATCTTTCCGACCAAGTACTTCAAAGTGGCTGCTTGAACAGCAAGCTCGTCTGGCCAGTGGATTGAACAAATTGAACAGAACAGAGAATGGGGTGGTTGTGAAACCAGGTTTGCGAGAACATTTTGGAGTTTTGCAGCATGCAGCACTGTCACTTCCTTTTCCTCACTCTGTTAATACAAGTTCTGGCAATGAGTTTGCTCAGGGTTTTGATGCTGGGATACCGTCTAAGTTTGATTCAATTATGTCTACTGGAGCCAGCTTTGATACTCTCTCTCTGAATCCGTCATCAACCTTGGCAGCAAGTTTAAGAAAGAATCCAGTGAGTCGGCCACTAAGACACTTTGGTCCTCCACCTGGATTTAAGCCTGTTGCTCCAAATCTCAATGATGAGTCCTTGTCTGACACTACTTTGAAGGATGAGACCTCGCAGTTGGATGATTATAGATGGCTAGATGGATATCAGATGCCATCATCAGCTAACTGCACCAGGTTTGACAATTCCATAAATCATACACCACAATCATATCACCAAGCATGTAAGGGCAATATGGGGATGATAAGTTTTCCATTTCCTGGAAAACGAGTTCCAACATCTCAAGTCCAAGTGGAAAACCAGATGAACTGGCAGGAATACCAGGCTCCTGATCCTCTGAAAGCATACCAGGGACTGCACCAGCAGAAAACTATTAAAATGAATCAGGATTTCATTCCACTGCCGAAGCAGTATCAAGGACAATCTATCTGGGATGATCGGTTCTTTGTGTGAGATCATTATGTGTGGTAAGTTTGTAATCAGTAGTGTTTTTTGCTTCTGAATTTTCTAATTGATCTTCTTGCGATGAAGTTAAAAATTTTCATGATTATATTCGTGTAATTTTTTCCACATTGAAATTTGCTGATATGTTTTCTACATTGAGGTTATGAAGAATCTATTATGGTGAACAATCCTGAGGACTGGCACAACCAAGTTCAGCCTCAGTTCTTTGCAGTTCTGCCAATGGTATTAAGTTTTAGTTGGAGAGCATGGATGATCTTGGAGTGTTGCAGGTGCCTGCTTTTTAAACAGGTCTCTCTCTCTCTCTCTCTCTCTCTCTCTCTCTCTCTGTCTCTCTCATCATTCATCATTTTTTGCTTACACCATTGTGTGATTTTTTTGCCACTTGCTGGTGCATTACACGAGCACGCATAAATGATGCTTACCAATATGTATGTTGTACTTGTTTCTGAGGTTAGTAATGAGATTAACATGCACATCCTGTATGGATGTAGGTTTTGTGACAAGTGAAACTACATTAGGTGCAAGTTTGGGTAACTTCCTTAAAATATATGTAAATTTACTGAACAATAGAATTTTAGTTAGTTTATCTGCAATGCCGGTGGCAACCAGGGCAATTATGATGCAATCTGTGGGTTTGTGCCATGAGACGACTGGCACATGTTATACATGGGACTAGAGAGTTGTAGTTGCTTACTTTGTTATTGCACTTATTCATTGCCCTGAATATGTTTTCTTGTATTTTTATACAGCTTATGTTGAGCTCTCCAGACTGGCTGATGGTGAGAAAAGGAGAGTAGGTTGAGAAATGGGAAATTTACTGAAAATAAATGCTTTCCTTGTTGGATGGGTTGGTCGTATAACTTGTACCTTGCATTTCCATGGGGTTGGGCAAACGTCTGGAGTTGAGTTGAAAGAAAGTAGCTATTCTACGTACTGTCCAAGGAAGAGTTGTTTCAGAAGGGCGTGCTACTAGTCAATCCCATAGTTCCTGTAGCAGGCAACTGATCTGTAAAAGTTAAATAGACCGTTTGCTTGAGCTGCATAAAAGCTTCCAGCTAGTAAATTGAAGGTTTGTGGTTAAAGGGTCTTGGTATTATGTTGGTGGATTTGGGATGTTAGGTGATAAATAAGTATTCTATGCAAGTAGAGACACCTCTGGTGTTTTGAACCATTATGGTTATTTTCATTCTGTCTGTCTGCCGTCATGTTTCTTTGTGTATGCTTGACATTGATTTTGATGTTGCAATTATTGCTTGAACTGCTAAAAAGCTTCAAGCTATCAAATTTAAGGTTTGTAGAAAAAAGGGTCGTGGTATTATGTTGGTGTATTGGGATGTTAGTTGATAAATAAGTATTCTATGCAAATAGAAACGCATTTGGTGTTTTTAACCATTATGGTTACTGTCATTCTGTCTTACTGCTGGCATTTTTTTATTATGTATGCTTGACATGGTTTTTGATGTTGCAACTATTTTCTTTTGGAAGATTTTTGTTCGGCTGTTGGTATTCCTGTTCTTTAGCTAATCTTTAGTTTTCATAAGAGTTTTAGCATCCTGTGTGCTAAAAAAATGCTACTTCAACAAATCATTTCACAATTCACCATACATCCCATATCTTATTTTAATGTAACTCCCATTAAAATAACTGTACCGTCAAAAAAAGTTAAAAAAAGAATAAAGCAACCAATGTTTCAATGTCCACTTCACCAAATCAATCACTTTCTTATCCCTCATCTAAGCATTTATCACCATCTCCACTTTCATCCCGTCCAAAATTGTGTTCAACTTACCCGTTATGTACCATACCACAAATGCCCTGCAAAATTCCTCTTCTTTGTCAGGAACTCAGCATTGTGTGAGCATTTCCTCCCTAGCCTAAACTCAAATGACTTCTAAGAGATCGAAGCCTCTCATACATTGATTCCAAAACCATGAGCAACACACACCCAACCCGCAACCACTGCAAAAACCAATACACAACCCACAACCACTGCAATAACCATCACCATAACAACCGACGAACACACATACACCACAAAAACCTATAGCATTCCCACTAGAAAAACACCAAACTTTCAAACTTTCACAAAACCAACAAATCTCAACACCTTCGCCAATTTGAGAGAGAGGGGGATAAAAAAAAAGTAGCTGAGGGTTACAGTCATTGCAACTAGTAGTAGATCATTGTAGCACATTTGTAATATTTTTAGAAATGACCCGCTAGATGGAGCTTGTTTTTTGTTGTTTGGTGTGCTATAGCATTTTGGGTGTTATAGGCTTTTAGCACACCCAATGCTAATGCTCTAATTCTTGTTACTCTGGGAGTTTCATTGATCGTTTTAAATTCTTTCAAAACATTTAGATTCCCAAACACATGTAGCCCTTCAAGCAAGTAATTACCGGTATAAAATCTCAAGGGACTATTACAAGGGAAACAATAAAGAAAGAAAAGAAAAAAGAACAGAGAAAAGCTTATGAATTTCCCTTGATCTTATGATCACAAGTTTGAGACCTAAATATTTCAGGGTGAGTTTGGTTCAACTTTTTGTAAAAGTGCATAATAAAAAAGTTGAGTTTTCAAAAAGTGCATAATGAAAAAGTGGAGTTTCAAAAAGCCGAGTGTTTGGTAAAAACTGTTAAAAGTGCTTTTTAAAAAAGCTGAGTGTTTGGCTAGTATTTATAAAAGTGGCAGTTTGAGGAATAAATTACCAAAAAGGACAATGTATATATAAGAGCATTTTCAACAGGTTAGACAAATTTTTGTATTGTTTGGACAATCAACAGTGACATTTACCTTTTGATTATCCACTTTTTTAATCTTTATTTTTTAATCAAATTTATTCTTTTTTAATATTTATTTTTTCTTTTTCTATTCATTCTCAACAATTATATTTTTCAACAAAAAGTGTTACATCTACAATATTTTTTGCAATACTTTCACAAGAATCATAACAAAATTTTATATGGAAAGTTGTCACTAGTTCTAATTTAAACCCATCATTGAAATTATATTTTTACTTATCAATATTAGCTAATTACTTAAAATTTATTGTGAAAATATTGTAGTAGTATTTTTAAATTGTGATTTCTAATTGTTTGACTTTCTTTCATCCATACGTTTACTCTTTTCTTTTTTCCTTTTTTTTTTTTCTCTTGCATTTTATCCACCACACGTATACATAGGATTCCTTCATCTCACTTTTTCCTTTATATTCTAGAGCCTTCCTTTCTCGGCTCTCTCATTCTTTGCTCTCTTTTTTTTTTTTTTGCTTGATTCCATAAATTCTCTAGCTCTCTCTGTGATACTTGATTCCATAATCTTGCTTGCCTTTTGGTGTCATTATCTTCAAACACACACAGACACGCATGGAGAGAAAGGAGAAATCGTCTTTGCTCCACCACACCACCATCGCTGCTCCTCCTCCTCACTGCGGAGTGCATGCAACCAGGGATCAGATCGGCTTCTTTTTTTTTTTCTTGATCATTTATTGTTCTAATTTTTTTTTTCTGTTCTTGATCTGCTGTTGTTGTTGTAATTGCACTCACTCCAGCTACTGTTCTTGATCTGCTGTTTTTTTCTGTTTTTTTCCTGTTCTTGATCTGTTGCTGTTGTTGTAATTAAGGGAGCTGCGTATTCTGAAGTGTTAACCCTTGCCCTTTAGTCAAGGGCAATTTCGTAACTTCACTCTCCCAACGAATATAAATAAAAGCTGGGACTCAGCTTTTCAATTATGGAGCTACTTGATCCATTTTGAAAATGCGCATATCCTGAAGGAATATAAAAGCTAACTTTTCAGAAAAGTTGGCTTTTATTCTCACCAAACGCACATTTGGAGCCAGCTTTTTTGAAAAGCCAACTTTTAGGCTTGAAAAGTTGAACCAAACGGATACTTAATAAATTCAGATTTAGAATAGGTATTCTTAACCTAACGCTCTATTTGTTTCGCTGGAAAACTTTCTATAAGGATAGTTTTCCACATTTTCTAATGTTTGGTAGCATAAAAAAAGATTAGTCAACGGAAAACTATCTTTAGTTAACGAAAAGCTCTTATAAAAATGAGTCTTATTTTCTATATGTTGTTTTCCAAAAAAAAAAAATTGGAAAACAATCTCTCTCTCACATAGTGCATAGCTCCTATAAATATTATCTTTTTCTGACCTAAGAAAAAATATTTTCTTTCGCTCATTCAGCCTTTCTCACAATAAATTCTATCACTTCTTCTCCTCCCTTTGTTTTTTCTCTCTTCTCATACCCTCACTATTATCTTCTTCTCTTCCCACATATTCTCTCTTTACCTGCCTCTCTTCTCTTTTTTTCTCCCTATTTCTTCTCCCCTCTATAATATCGTTCTTTAATAAGGTTTTTTTTTTTTTTTTCCTCCTCATAGATTGGTCAACGGTTCTATAACAATTTTTGGTATATATATCAAACTATTTGCCCTGGATTAGTTTGCCAGTAAAATTATTTGGCCTATGTGGCATTTTGAACTATTTAAAATGGAACTTAAGGTTAAAATGGTTATTTTGAATTATGAGAAGTATGGTTTATATATATATATATATGTATGTATGTATGTATGTATGTATGTATGATGTACGTTACTGTTCATATACCAAAGCAAGATGAGTATTTGAGATTATGAAAATTGGATAGGTAATTTTGATTGTATCCGTTGTCAAAATTTTAGTTTGAAAACCAAATTCATTCTTTTTATTTTTATTTTTTATATTAATTACATTAGGTGGGTTTACACAATATACATATTATACAAGAAATGTTATAAAAACTGTGGATACCAAACACTAGAATATATTCTCAAGCCCATTGTCAAGGTTGTTACCAAATATCAGAAAATGAGATAGTTTTCTAAAAAATACTCTCTGAAAAATTAATCATTTTCAAGAAAACATTAATGTTGAAACAAACAGAGTGTAAACATAGACTGAAGTGGATAAAATAGATAGAAAGTGAACCAAAGTGGACCAAAATACTACGCTTCAGCTTTTAAATATTATATAGATGAGGTGAGGTTTTAGTTTGACAGAAAGTGTCTTCCATTAAAAGCAAGACATCGCTAGTTTAAGTTTTGGGAATTAGTGCCTTGAAAAAAGAATATATATATATATATATATATATATAGAGAGAGAGAGAGAGAGAGAGAGAGAGAGAGAGAGAGAGAGAGAGAGAGAGAGAGAGAGAGAGAGAGAGAGAGAGAGAGGGGTAAGATTGCCTATATATGGGCATAGTTCTCAGAATCGGACTGGATCGGGAGGTCGGACCGTGAAAATTGAGAATCGGGATAAAAACCGGTTTTCTAAGCATTAAGAACTGGGCATATGTGGCAATTCTATGAACCCCTAAAACCGAGGTTGGACCACACAAACCGGTGGCAAGAACCATGCAGTCCAACCCCTTAGCAATTTTTTTTTTTTTTTAAACAACTTAACACAATTTTATTCTATTTAATTAAATTATCCATCTCTTACAAGGAATAAAAAAAAAAAATTATAATTAAAATCCTTCAAAGATATTCAACTATACTTCAAAAATTAATTATAAATTTTAATATTTTCATGATTATTATTTTATTTTATTAACTTTCTTATTCAATTATTAAATATATGCCTGAAAATCATTAAATTTCCCTCACATATATAGATATATTAGTCAATTTTGCTAGTTTCATAAATTTAATATCTATATTTAGGCTTTAATTAATTATTAAATTAATTATGACGTCATCATGATTCGACCCCGGTTCGATCTTGGTTCGACCTTAAAAACCTTAAACCTCTCCCTTTTACGGTTCAATGAACGGTTCGAGTCTAAAAATCTTGTATATGGGTAACATTACCTATCAATCACCTCTCTAAAATGGAGAAACACCATAAAAGTAGGAGTTTTGTTAGTTGGGTGTGCCATTTTATACTCAAGATGAGCTTCTAATTTTAGACCGAATTAATAATTTAACATTCTGTTCAGTTAAGAGGAATCGAGTTTAGTATGGACAACGAAGCGGAAACAACCAAGTGCAGTGATGGTAGGTTTTTCAGTGGATAGTTGGCATAAAATAATACTTGTAGCTTCATCATTTAGATGGGGCTTTTTAAGGACTTTGATTTGAGATTAATAAAAATTGAAAATTAAGGATCATAAACTACTCTACTATAGTTATGTATAACTAGTGATCATATTTAGTTGAGGAGATCGTTTCGTCTCACTTCTAAAAGCATGGAGAATATCTGATTTTGAGACAACAATCACCAATGTTGTAGTTGTAGGAGGACCAATGAGTTTAGAAATGAAACCAATCAACAATCTCATCAGTTGGCATGATCGACTTTTGGTGAGCATTCTGCATCGCACCGACCTCGTCAGTTTTGAACAAATCCTATCTTGGAGCATATCAATGCTTGTTTATAAACAAGAGGAATCAAGTATATAGACTAGACTAAAAATCGTTTGTTATGCACTGTTTAAGGCCTTTTTTTATATTATTTCCTACTTTTCTCTCTAAAAAAATAAAAATATTCTTTCCTATTTTTGGGTCACATCCAATTAGTATATAAGTAAAATACACTCCAAATAAATTCCCCAACATCATGTTTGGTTGAGAGAGAGAGAAGATTAGAGAGCTTTTAATTTCACATCCTTTGTTTGTGGTAATTGAGTTATCAAGAGGGACATAAAAGAAATTTAAAGGTATATATGTCATTATCTTCCTTTTAGAAATGGTAAAATTTTCCATTAAAAATAGGTGAAATTTGAAGTGAAAGATGTAAGGGAAAAAAAATACTAATTATTTTCTCTCAATTTTTTGTTTATGACAAAGCAATACAAAATGATATTATCTTTAAAAGAAAAAAAAAAATTCTTACTTTTTCTTTTTTCAATTTATTTTCTATCCTAAATTTTGAGCCAAAGAAAATTAGAGTATCATGCATTAATAATTAATGCAATCTAATCAATCATCAATCATCAATCTATATATATAATAATAGGTGAAGTTGAGAAAAAATCAAATTAGAATTCCAAATTAAAGTTCCAATTTTGCGCCATGTATCCTAAATTATTTATTTTCAAAGAGTTTTATTTCTTAATTTTAGAATCAAATGTGGGACCACATCATATATATTCATTCAAGTGAGTTATTAAGTACAAAAACCAAAGAGACTAGAATAAATGAATCATAAAAAAAGTACTTCACAATAATAATAATAATAAAATGGACAATTTACATTTTATACCTAATAATATCCTTACAAATTTTTTTAAAGAGTTATCATAATACAAAAATGACTATCATAGTATTTCAATTATATACATATGAATTATATTATACATCTTAATTTATATTTTTAAGTGTATCCATGCATATGCATGGGATTATAAGCTAGTATATATAAAAACAGAGACCTCATGTAAGAGAGCATGATGTTCTGCCATATGGCGTTTTCTTTGAAAAGATAATTGAAATAATCTTTAAAGCCACAAAATAAGAACAAAAAAATAGAGACTTTTGGTTTCTTTAGTTCAATGTTTCAAGACTTTTCTTATTAAAGAATAATGATTATTTGTAAGACTTTGTTCTCTTTGGTTCAATGTTTCAGGCTAAAAACATCTTGCACTTCTACATCTTTATATATACACACCAACAACCTTTCATGCCATCTCATTTCAATTACGTCCCAACTAAGAATGA
The DNA here is from genome assembly GCA_030445155.1 of Quercus variabilis. Classification (NCBI taxonomy): domain Eukaryota; kingdom Viridiplantae; phylum Streptophyta; class Magnoliopsida; order Fagales; family Fagaceae; genus Quercus; species Quercus variabilis. The sequence goes on from CP129451.1 coordinate 8,119,404, forward strand.
TGTTATTTATTTTCAACCTTTAAATGACAACTACTTAGCTCCAACTTCGTCATCCCATCTAATTTTAACCTGTATGAGTTTACTATAACCAAGGAAGATGGTCTGCTTTTTTATTGAGTGATGACGACGATTTATTGTTTTGATGTTGAGGTCAGATATTGTGGTTTGTGTAAAGGATATGATTGGCTTCAGATCTTTAAGTATTTGGTGTGGGAAATTCATAGTTGTATTTTGTTTTAGAACTAAATAGAAATAGAAAGAAACATCCTAATTGATTATTAATGAGATTAGTTGTTTTTTATTATGTTTTAGAACTCATAATTTTTAGGTTTCTTTGTAGTCTTTACTATTATTTAGTGTGATATCAATATGAGCTATGACGATAAAAGTGAAAGTCAATGATGATTTTATTGTTTTTTTTTTTTTTTTTTGTGTGGAAGCCTAACTAAAGGCAATTAAATATATATAAATGGAAATGTTTTTAACCATTTTTTCTTTATTTTATCACATTTTCTATATGCCAATGCTAAAAAATGATTTTCTTTCTTTAACGTAATGAAACGGATGTTTCAGATTTGTGGGTTGTATTTTGTTGTGAAAATTGAGTAGTTGATAAAGTGTTTGGGAGGTTGCTTGAATTTTATCATTTTCAAGTTTTAAATCATTTAATTAATTTAAAAATTAAAGTCTACATATAATATAATATGTTAGTCTCCTAAAAATGTCCAAAAATCTTGATTGTTCCAACCTCAAAAATTTAGATTAGTAGAGAAATTTCACTCAATATTCGGAAACCAATTTTATGAGATTTTTTTTAATATATATATAAAGTATGAATTAAGAAAATTGAGTTTCAACGCATTCAAAAATATTATGATAAAACATAAATTTTTTACAACAAAATGAGTATTATAAATAGGTCTTAAAAACATAAACAAAATATTTCAAATAAATTTGCAAAGTATCCGTGCATTGCCTTAAATTTATCTAGTCTTGATAATAGGTGTAACCTTAAATTAAATAAAAATAAAAAAAAATAAAAACCTCCCTTTAAATTTCTAAAAAGGATCCAATTGAATTAAATTTTCTAATTCCCTCTAATTTTTAGTTGGATGTGGAACATGTGACATTTATTCGATTTTTAAATGCCACATGTTTTACATCTAAATCAAAATTAGATGGAATAGGAGGATTCAATGGGAGGGGATTTTATCCTGCTTTTACCCAATACCATTAGGTCTTATTATAATTTTGTAAATTCTAATTTTGAGTATTACCATTCCAAGATGGGTATGAGAATGTCTTTTTTCGTAATTGACTCATCAATTTACCTTTTCTTTGTTGGCATGTCATTGTTACATAGTAGAACTTATCATTGGATTTGACATAGATTTCGTTTTGTATGACCCCTCCTACCTTCACTAATTCACTGAACCACAGAGAGAGAGAGAGAGAGAGAGAGAGAGAGAGAGAGAGAGAGAGAGAGAGAGAGGAATATTATTAGAAAAAATAATTAATAAATACAATTTTCCTATATACATTTCATTTGAAAACAAATGCCACAAATCGTACATCTCTATATCTCTTGAAACTAAAAAATTGATCAAAACAATATATTTTGATACAATTTTACAATTGGACACACCTCTGCTTCTGCTTACAGCATTTTCTATAATATGCTGACACATACTATATATATATCTATAGATGTATATAAAGCAAAGGAAAGAATAGAATGGTCAACAGGACCAATCAATATGATGTGGAGCTTAGCCCCGAATGCTACAGTTGGTCTTCCAAACGGTGAAATTTATAGCCACAGTGGTACTCTAGCCGGGACAGGATGCTAGTAGCAACCGGAGGCAGTTCTGGCAAATGCAGACTTCTTGGGCTATGATGAACTGAAATGCAAAAGCTACTTGCTTAAAGTCTTTCAAGTGTCGTCTGTAAATATGTTAAATATGAAATCCCGGAAGCGCTTTGAATATTGTCTTGGATCAACTGCTGATATAGAGGTCGGGTCATATTGGATGGACTTGTATACATGCTCAAGCTTCTTGCTGATGTCGTAGTCTTGAAGTATGTCAATTATTCCAAAAAACATTACAACATCATAATACTCCCCTGTTGGTTCTCCTATGAGCTGAAATTCACAATCATTTCTTCTTATAGTCTTTTCCACCCGCGCTGGCATGTTCAAGCCTAATTTAATACTAGCCCACCTGCAATAGCCAATATTCAACTATGTCAAAACAAATTCTTTCATTACTTTGAGTAATAATGATAAAGTGCTGTTATCATGTCCACTACTTATAACCAAATCATCATTGTTGATATATAAGTAGTGGTCATTGTTAACTTCATTACTGTTGTAGGAGATAATTTCCATCATTTTTCACCTCTAATACTGTTTCATAATACAAAAACATTTTATATGTAAGCTCAACCTTAATGACTGATCATTGTATAATTCAGGTCAACCTAATTATGTAAGGAAGCCAATTTTTAGCATCTTCCTTTTCCCCAACCAACTAGGTTGGAACTTTGTGGTCATTGAGTAAAAAGGCAAAGGGGTTCTGCAATGATACTTGAATTGTAGGGGTTATGTAGTCATTGAGTAAAAAATGATTGGTGAAAAGTTGCATTAGTTACCCACTGATTATTAGGAAAAATTTACTTTCGAGGAGCATCAAGGCCATTTCATCCTCCCTGATGATTAGTCATTCTCTAATTCTTGTTCTTCAGGAGGTGTTTCTCTTCCCAGGAAGAATGTTGTTGGTTTTTTTTTTTTTTTTCTCCTCTTACTGTCTGTAATAGATCTAAAATTCTCTACATTTTCTTATTGAAATCAACTCACAAATATATTTTGAGATAGTTTTACATAAATTCTATTTCACATATTGATTGATCACTTTTTAACGATTTAATATATACAATTCACCTGGATGGGTCTAAAAGAAGCTGATCCATGTCTGCTCTTGAAAGACGAGGAATTCCATCACCCTCAGAGTCACCTGCAAGAAGAAAAACAGTCCACTGTTGTAAGTAAAAAGCATAAATATGAGATTAATATCAATTGAAAGTAATCCTGTGAAAGAGTGAAAATTGACCAGTAGGACTCTGAGTTCCAGAAGGAATTAAGTCACCAGCACTTGATATTTCTCTGAAGTGAAGACCCACCAAAAGACTATAGTCCATAATTCTCTCCTGCTCGAGAAACTCACAGTCCCTATCAATTTGCCTGTAGGAACAAATGTACATTTAGGAAGGCCAATAAAGGAAAATGGAAAGGAAAGCAATGCTCCATTTGGTGGCAAAACTCTTGGGATTGCAATAGTTTTTTTGTAGCATGCTAGCAATTAATGAAGCATTTAGAAAGGCATGAACTATGTTTCACCTGCAAAACTCTTGAAACCATGACTTCTGCAGTCTGAATAAAAAGTTCAAATCAAGGTCTTTAAGGATGGTGGTTTCATCAATCTCTGTCTCCGGCTTATCTGTTGTGCGGCCAAGGGAAGATCCCTTCAAGTCAAAGCGTCTGTGGATGGTATAGTCGGAACGAAAGAGATTCCCCATTATAATGAAGCGTACCTATATTATCAACCACATTACATATGAGTATATAAAAGCAATAGATTAGAAAACACTTTTCTTTCTAGATATGTGAACCATAAATACATACTAATTGATGCAGCTATTAAAAATTTAAAACTGATAGTATGATAATGGTAAGAAATGATGACCTGATCTTTTTCATACAAATTTGTTTTTTTTGCACGTTAGTTTTCTATCGAACTATAGCACATCTACCTTCTTCTGGATAGTTCCAGTTAGCTTTACACAATGCAGACCATAAAATTTGGTTACTAGAGTGTTTTCGAAGGCTCGAAAATGGTTATAATAGGCTGAAAGCATCCTTAATAGCACCTACACCATGAAACCAATTGCTGAATTATATTTAGAAACAGTGTCAAACAAAAAATAGAAAGGGTAAAACTATGTGAAACTCACTTTTACTTCTGCCTTTTTTATAGTCTTTATCATGTAGCGGTCATCATTGGTCAGGTAAAAGAAGCTACCACTTTTACCAGGAGAGGAGAGTTCCCGGAGAGCATCATTCCCACAGATTGAAATCATGTAATCAGCTGGGTCCACATTGAACAACTTCCTTAGAGTCCTGAAGACAAGAAAAGAAAAATGGTTAAAAGATGAGGATGACAAGATGATACTAAAAACTTTGGTTTAACATGTTAGCTAAAATAGTGACTTATTTTATCATTTTATAAGTCTTGCTCCCACATTCCGATGACATGCAATAGTAGACCTAGTAGTCAATAACCCATGTTCCAGGTTGGAAGGCTCTATTGCACATTGTGACAATGGTAATGAAGTACTAGCTGCTCAAGTGCAAAAGAAAACAAGAAACAGAAACAAGATATTATACTTCGAGGATTCACCTGAAGACTAATGGGCAGTAATCCTTCCATTTAAATTCACAGGACTGATGTGGTGGAGTGTACTTGGATCCTTCTGGAGGAAATTTTGTCCATACCTTTTCCTTTGGATCAAAAGCTGAAGACTTCAAATCAAGGGATGCAGCAGGAGCAGGTCTTCCAACAGAATGCCTGTCCAATCAGTCCACATACTGATAATGAGTGACAAAACACAAAGCAATCATATGTAGACATTTACCTTTAAACTGGTGAAGGAAAAGGAAAATTAAAGATACATTGCTTCAATTTTGGAGACTATGTGCTACATATCATAGTTTTCATGTCTTTATAATCACTTTTGTAAGAAAACATGCAAAAATCATTGCAGCAAGCAGAATCATAATCCTTATTATATATTCTAGAATGTGATGTAGCCAAAAAGAATAGCCTGAGCAGGAATTTGAAATGATAAGAGTTGACAAAACTTCCTTTTTTGATTGTTAAAGAAAACTTACAGTAAGCCTGACAAAAAGGCCAAAGCTTGAATAGTCAGAAAGTTGTATTTCTTCCATTATTAGACCCACTTTTTCTCTTGTAATGCGCCATCATTTAACAAAACTCCTTTAAAGATGATTTAGAACTTGTTCATCAAATTGCACAATCTTACTGGATAACTTACTACTAGTATTTAATTGAATTGGAAATAGAGGACTTTTAACTGCAACTTTAAAAGGTAAGAAAATGGAGCCATTAGATGGTTCACAAGAATAGATCATGGGAGGTATTCAGAAACAAACATGGTAACCCTGTAAGAATGGAAGGATTGTTGGGTGACAGCTGTTAAAGTGATGTAGCCAATTCTAGTTTTATTTTTTGTCCTTCGATTGCTGAGAAAACTGAGCACTAGAAACAAAATTTGAATAATGAGATTAAATCAGATAAGTTGCATTTGACTCACTAGGGTGGAGTTTGGACTTTGGAAATATGTCCAGCCTCCGAATTCAATTTAATAGATTAAATTTTTTGTTTAGCTAACAAACAGAACCAATTACATATAGAAAAACTGAAGAAAAAAATGACATATAGAAGAGAAGTGATTGCCACACCTTAAAAAGGAAATTGTGAATTTTTTAATCCAACTAAATAAAATCCTATACGCATCTTGACAAGGCCAACAAACTGAGAAAAAAACAACTTTAGATAACATCAATAAAACAATATAGCGTTGATAGCAATGACATAGATTATATGTTTGGAACAAAGCAGATCAAAAAAAAAAAAAAAGAGAAGGTGACAAAAGCCTAATAATATCCTATATCAGTAAAAATACCTGATTCCCAACTGCAAATTGAGCATGAGCTCATAATTCTTGTGCCCTTTGCATATTGTCTCTCCTTGTCTCTTAGCTTTCCTTGGTACTTTCAATGGTATCTTAGGTACCCCCCTTGGAATTACATCATCGTTATGTAGACCCAACATATCATCCTCAGAATCTCTCTCCTCAATTGGTGTCCTACTAACAAAATCACTAGATTCATCACCATCCCATATACGCATTCTATCCATTGGCTTCTCTATCCCCACACTTACTCTCCCATCAACAGACACTCTCCTAGGCTTAGCACCATCCCCTGACTTTGTTGACCTCCAAACCGCAAGCTTCTTTTGTGATGGCAAAATTGAGACTTTCTCTCCTGGACAAATCTTACAATCACACAAATCAACATTATACACATCTTGAGGATCCCATTCAAGATTGGCTTCTGGGGATGACTCTGGTGGATAATAAGTCCCATTTTGTTCACTTGGATCCTTACTCCAATTCCCAACATAAAAACTCCCATCAACCCATTTGAAACTCCCATGTCCTTTAGGCAATCCATCTTCCCAATACCCTTCAAACCTGTTCCCATTAGTCCAAACAAATGTACCTTTACCACATATCTCTCCATTCTTCCATTCTCCAACATAATGGTTCCCATTCTTCCATTGATACCTCCCTTGACCTTCTTGCAATCCTCGCCGCCATTCGCCTTCATACCAATCCCCATTGGCAAAATTCTTCACACCATTCCCATGTTTCAAATTCATGATCCATTGTCCTTTATAAGTATCTCCATTACTCCCCGTATACGTGCCCATCCCATCCATATAACCGCTCTTGAACTCACCTTCATATGTAGCCCCGGAAGGCCAGCTAAACCTACCTTTCCCCATAGTTTTGCCTCTATGCCACTCTCCCACGTACATGCACCCATCGGTCCATAAGTACTTGCCATGTTCATGAGGAAAGTTATCGCACCATTGGCCTTTATAGTAATCACCATTGGGGAGAACCCTCTCAGCATGGTATATTTCCCCACTGTGTCTTCCATTGTTGTCTTTGTCATCATTGCTGTCATCGTCATCGTCATCTACATGGGCCACGGACATGGTTCCCAAGAAATTGTTTGCACGTTTCTTTGCAGCCTGTGTTTTTCGAATTGTGGCCTCCCATGCCTTTAAAACACCACTCTCTTTGTTCATTCTGCAATGCTTTTGAACTTTTCCTTTAGTACTCTCTCTCTCTCTCTCTCTCTCTCTCTTTCACATGTGCATACTCAAGTTTTACAATAGAGACATGAAATGGGATTGGATATCCATACTATGTGCTTGTTTGAGAGAAATCACGAAGACCCTGATGAAAAAAATGAATCAAAATAGCATTGGTTAATTACCAATGCATGAATAGTTAAGGGTCGGAGAATTTTGAATATTTCAATGTTCATTCTCTCTCTTTCTATATGTTTCTTTGTTTTCTTAGTTTTTGTTAAGAAAGCGAAAAGAGCGATTGAACCAAAGAGTGCCTTTCTCTTTCTGAACCAGAACAAACGGTCATGGTGGTGTAAATTTTTGGTCGTCAAATTATTTTTTGTTTTTGTTTTTGTTTTCTCAATTGGTTTGTCGTTATGTTATTCTGACAGCATGTGTACATAGTTTGTATACAATGAACTGTCTAGATGTGGACACTTGTCACTGGTGAGAAAGTGAACAATAGGGCCTGCAAAAAATTTAGTTTGTGTTTGATTGAACCTTGTTCAAAACTAGGATTCACATGCTTTATTATACCTTTCTTTAAAATTTTCTTGTGAAGAAGTTTGACTAAGAAAAACCAAGAAATTAACTTTCATTCCTTAATTGGCCAGAGGAGCATGATTATCTCTAGTGTGCTTTTTTGGTTTTGTGATCCAAAAAGAGAGAGACTCGTTCATCTCCTACAACCTCTACAAGCCGTAACTTTTGGAGATAAAGGGCGAAAAGCAAGGTTGTTATTTACTGTTCTTAGGTGTTCCCTTACAAAAATTTAGGGAACTTTATTCCTAATTTTGGATAGATAAAGAGACCAACCGAACTTTAACAACCGCCAAAACTTTAGATACAGTTTCTTATATGTTTTTACTTAGATTCTCCGATTGATTGCTCAATCATTTGATTGCATTGAACATAGAAAAGATAACATTGTTTTTCTTATATTGGTCAATACAATCATGTGATTAAATTCAATTGAAAAACTAAAAATTATACTTAAATTAAACCCATTAAAAATTTCACTTATATCATCCTAAGTTCATTAAATCTAATGAGTAATACTAAAGATATTACAATTACATAAGTCTTATAAACCAATACGTTAATAATCATAAAAAATAAAAATAAAAATAAAAAATTAACATTCATTTACTATATCATTGAAGTGACAGCAATCATAATCACGTTTGTTTGTATGCATGAGTTTTATATATTGATTGGCAATAGTATTAACATTTTTCTAATCCAAATATGGTTTGTTGTTAAGAAAACACTTCTTCGTATATGAAAAATGAGAAGCTCAAAAGTTTGCTTTGCATTACTTCTCTACCTTTGAGATGAAAAATCTTTGAGATTTAACCCTATAAAGGGAATGATTATTAAGTGAGAAGAGAAATCTTGGAAGTTGGAAACAGGAAAATTGAGTTGGGTTTTCGTTGGTTTGGTGTATTAGTTCAAAACATTCTTATTTCGAATTTGGACAGACTTTTCCAATCCCAACCCAAATTTAATCATTGTTATTCCTATTTGACACCACCTATGAACACACTCACAAAACGAAAGCATAATGAAAACATTCACATTCATGCATGATTGCCAAGACTCTCTCATGATTATTCTTCTTATAGTACATATAAGGACAAAATGGGTTTCTGCCCTTTTCAGGCAAATTATACAGGGAAATGTCTCCCCTTCCCAAACTAAATAGGGAAATGCTCCTCTTTTAAAACTCGATTTTTGATAAATCGAGTTAGGCCCTATAGTGGCGTTTTTAAGGAACCTATAGTGATGTTTTAAAAACATATAGTGACATTTTTTAACTTGACTTCAATGAAATCGAGTTATAGGCAATGAAACTGACCTATAGTGGCATTTTTTAACCTATAACTCAATTTTTTTGAAGTCGAGTTAAAAAAACATCACTATAGGTCCTTAAAACATCACTATAGGCTCCTTAAAACGTCATTATAGGGCTTTAGAAATTTTTTTTTTCTAACTCGATTTATCAAAAATCAAGTTTTAAAAGAGAGGAATTTTCCTATTTAGTTTGAGAAATGGGGCATTTCCCTATATAATTTGCCCGAAAATAGCAAAAGCCCATTTTGTCCATACATATAATATATTTTCGTTTTCAAATCTCAAATGCTACAAAGGTAACATATGTGCAAAAATGTTTTTGTATCCAAGAGCTAAAACGCAAATTCGCAATCTGGAAAATACGTCAAGAATTTATCCTGGGACTCATAGAAAAAGATAATGGGCCTGAACTTTAAAGTGCATATGCGAAAAGAAAAGAGATTTCAACTGGGCAGGGCTGTCTCTTTGTTCCTCTAAAGCTAGTCTTTAGGACTATCAATAAGTCCAACTTAGCCCATTTTCCGAACCCAAGCCGAAATCATGTGGAATGTTTCAGTTTTCAATAGAATATTTCAATTTCCTCGTAGCCATTATGAGTTGTGGTGGAGAGCTGAGTGTTAGTTGTGAAGTTTTTACTAAGAACTTTTTTGCCACCAAGTTCATGAGTCATTTTTTGGTGCAGTACTTTTGGCAAAAGCTTGAAACTAATCTTCAATTTAACTCAATTTGTCACCCTCAAACTGATGAGCAGACAAAGGTTGGTAATCGAAGTTTGGACAATATATTGGGAAGTTTTGTGGGTAAAGAAGGTTTAGTTAACATTCTTGTCAGCAAAGGACAGAGGCATGTTATTTATGGCCGACGGACTGGCCCCCTAAAACCTTGAAAATGCTCGTCTTTTTTTCATTAAAAAATAATTAAAAGGTTATATTCATGGTTTGGCCCTCTAAAATATTATGAGTTCATTTTTTCGAAAGGAAAATGTGTAAAAATTTTCAAACTCTAACATTCAAGAGGTTCCAACCTTTATGAAAGCAAATATAAATGACAATGAGCCTATTAGTATATCATACATAGACAATATAATTTTTCTATCATTTCTTCTACTACTGCACACTTTTTCCCAAATGATATTATGATCGACTGTAATTAGTGAACCATCACTTTCACATGAACTCTCAATTTTTTTTTCTATCGGTCATAGTCGACCACATCAAAATTGTGACAAAAGTTGTGTCTACAAACTTTCTCATTTTCTATTAAGCCCTATACCATTGAAAGTTCAAATAGCGTTGAAAACACTATGAACGTTTAGGCCCCTAAACAACAAAAAATCAATTCAAACTTTATATCAAACAATGTATGTGCGGAAAATGTTAACAAGCTTATAACGGAATTGATAAATAATCTAACCAATTAAAACCACATCCACAACAGAAATTAAATGGTAAAGATTAAGGAAAGAGAAATGCAAACACAAGGACAACATAACGATGTGTTATCCAAGCAGTCAATAATCCACTAGAAAATGAAGTTGGGATACATAAACAGCAATAGACCCTCCAAGCCTAATCTACCCAAGTACTTAAGCCCTCCAAACTTCTTACTCCAACGAGATTACGCCGAACCTTTCTCTTTTCTAGCTTGCCGGATTCCGCTATAAACCATAGCATCAACCAATAACCATTGGTCCCTTCCAAACTGCTTCCCTTATCACCAAAAGACCTTCTCACAGATGTGGGTATGGTGAGAAAATAATTTGGTCAAAAACTTCTTAAGGATGTATCAATGGAGAGAATAAGAGTAGAGGAATTTGAAGAGTCTCTTTTGTGAAGATTGTGGATGAGGCAATCTTGTTTTTCTCTAGGGTATCTGTCTCAAAATTCTCTTTGGAAGCTCTCTACATTTCATGGCTTTAAGGGTATTTATATTAGGGTGAGATAGGAATGCGAAGAGTCAGGTTTTTCAAAACAGAGCTGGTTGGCGGCTTGGCCTCGCGAATTGGCTGAGTCGCGAGTTCAAGTTGCAAGCTAACAGAATGGCCAAACTGGACTTTTTGTCCTGTAGTGCTCCAGCTGGCACGACTATTCATCTTCTCGTATGCTTCACTCGTGTGCTGAATTTGGCGGTTTTCCAGTTGCGAGTCACCTGCGAGTCCCAGCCATGAAACCCTGCATTTTTGCACTTTCTTGAGTATTTCTTCACACTCTCTCACTCATTACTCTTACATGAATCCCACCTAAATACAGGATTTCTAAGTGCTAAAATACAAGCAAATTGACACGGAATAAAGTCAACAAGATGGTTGACTTAATTCAACCTTACAATCATTCATGGAGGAATGATATCTCATTAAAAATAAAAATGCTAAAAATTTATCTATCAAAAAATAACGTCAAATTAATAGGTTCAAAAGTTGAATTAATAATCGTATCATATGGTGTTGGTTACTTTTCTCTATTAGAAAGCATGATATTTTTTTACCAACACATACAAATATATATATTTTCCTTTCTCTTTTGTTTGATTTTTTTTTTTTTTTTTTGTTTCATATCTTTTTCTTTTGGTTGTATTTTTAAAGTAATAATTATGCATTGGACCCATCACGATGGTGACATACTATTAGGCCTGTTTAGGATTCAACCGGTGTCAATGAAACCGGCCAGCGCCTAACTGATCCAACTGCTTCAAAGACCCACCATAGGTGTTTGGCGTAGTGGTCAGTGGCGATCTAAGCAAACCAAAGACTGCCAGTGCGACAAGCAGTGGCTATCTTACACTCCGACAAAAAATCACACCGCACTGGTATATATATACACACACACTATAATTTGACATATATCATATATCAAGAGAGAAGAAAACTCAGACAAGGCATGAAAGCAAAAGACGCAAGGTAGAAGAAAAATAATAGGTTTTTTTTAATTCTTTTTTAAATATAAAAACAATGTCGTTTTAGCACTTGATATTAATTTTAATATCAGTTCCAAACGATGTCATTTTACAATAAAATTTAAATTCTTAAAAAAAATATTTAAAAAAATAAATAAAACAAACGTCGTTTTAGTTGGCTTGATTTTAAACCCTATGTTTATTTATGTTACCCACCTCTCTCTTTCTCTCTCTCATTAGTCTCCCTCCCAATCGCCTCTTCTCTCTATCTCTCTTCTCAACCTCTGTTGCTTGGTACCACCACAATCTATAGCTCGATGTCATGTTTCTTGGAGTTTCACCCTCTCCACTCTCCTTTTTGTCACAACATTCTCAGGAATTTCTAGTAATGCTTTTAACTTCAGATGCTCCTACCAGGTTTGTTTATGTATTTTATTTTCAATGGTTTTGTTTGATCTTTTATGGATTTTTTGTGATTTTAAATGGGGGTAAGTTTGAGAGAAAGATTGTGAATCTATTTGTACTTAATTTTTTGTTTTGTTTCGTTTTTTTTTTTTTTTTTTTGGGGGGGGTTGAATATTTCAATTTTTAAATGGTCATGACGTGGTTTGAGGTCGTTAATTGCATTGTGTTTGGTTCCTAAGAAAATGGAGAATTAACTGAACTAACTGCACCAAACCGGTATCTTGCACCGCACCTTGTTTAAACTAGTTACTTCTCCTCAACAGATAAGGTGCAATTAGGGACAAGGGGAAATTGCCCCTGTAGGTGCGACGCAAAAAAGCCCCCAAAAACCGGCCGCACTGCAACGTGTACAGCCCTACATACTGTATAAAAAATTTATATATATATATATAAGTTAGTCAATCGATATTATAATTGATGTATAATTATTACTTTAAAAAAGAATAGTGTGTCACCATTGTGACGGGTCCAATTGGACACTAGATCTAAACTATATTAAAATAAGAATAGAACTCTCTTATAACCAAAAAATCTACCTAGGAAACACCCAATAGACTTAGTTCACACAGTGACGGCCCTACAGTAAATGCAGTTGATGCAGTTGCCTAAGGCCCCATGTAGAAAAAATGCCCCTAAATTTTAACTGATAGGGTTATTTTTTTGATTAATTAAGTCCAAATATTAGTTAATAAATAAAATAATTTTTTTTTATCAAATGAAAGACAAGAAAAAAATAGAGAAAAATGCGTCCTCAACTTTTTTCACAACTTTTTTACAAAAAATCCTAAGTAGCAAATTGTTACAAGCCGTTATCAATGGCAAGAATATAATTCTAGTAGTAGCTTCAAATTAGAATCAGTAACAATTTAACACCTAGGATTTGTTAAGAAAAATATTGTGAATATAACACCTCTCAAAAAATAAAAAAGAGAGCAATACACAAAAAATAAGTTTACAATATTTTCACAATAGTTGAGTTGACAAACTTTTACTAGTTCTCACTTAGATTTACCACTAACATCATTCTTCTACTTACCACTATTAATCTATCACATCAATAGGTGTCAAAAGTTTTGTCAAATTTTTTGTCTATAGACTACTAAAATAAAAAATTTATATGGTTCATATTAATTAGTAATAATTTTGCATATAAAACAAGATAATAGAGTTTAAGTAATATTTAATTTTGTTAAGTCATATATATATATATATATATAAGGCCTCAATGTTAGTTTTTGCCTTAGGCTCCCAAATGCATCAAGACGCCCCTGAGCTCACACCCACACAACACGCACTCAAACAATCTAATACAAATAAATTTGTACAATTTGCGTATCACATTGAGCGGTTGAGCATAGTTTTGTGTCATATAGTTTAGTTTACACACGGAAAGCTATTAATCATTGAGCCATGTACAAGAGCATATATGCCTTGTGTCGACTCCGTGTAATAAATAACAAGTATTAGAAGATCATACAACATTATAATTTCCATTCAATGGCCCTTAGTAAACCTGTTTTTTTAAACAATACAATTGCATATTTTTCATATCTTGTTGAGTTTGGCAAGAATGAAGACTGTGGCTGAAGTGATGCTTGGGATGAAAATTTCATTAGGAATTGCACGTGGCATTATACTTTGCTTGATAACAAATGCAGTTATTGGGACACCAAAGATGTAAAGGATTAAATCTTTTGCCCCACCAATGCCAGTAACTCCTGTATCTAAAATCACTTCTTTGAGCATATCTTGAAATTCATCCTTGTTCAATGGTTTTTCTTTGTTTTTGAAATGTCTCTGCAAATCATATTAACCATTTATCAGCATTTAATTTCGTAGAAATCAATGATTAACATAAGGTATAGAAAGCTTTATTGTACAGTACATAAGCATGGGCTACCATTTTTCTCAAGTGGGACTTAGTTTTTAACTTATACGATGATAAAGACAATGATCACTTGGCAGCTCCAACCTCTGTTTATTCAAGCGTTTTTGTGAATTGTAGCTCATTTTAATGCATCAAAATCCATTGATCTTGAATGTGTTTGGGTTGACAACAATTTGCTAAAGGGATCAATTCCAAGAAACTAAACCAAGCCCATTTTATTTCTATTTTATTTTAGGGAAAATTTTATAGATGTTCTAAGAGCATTGGTTTATGAAATATTTTTAACAACTTTTTATAAGAGAAAAAAAAAAAGAAATTAACTTTTTTGACAGTTTTTTATATTTTTTCATAAAAGTAGTATTAAAACTTTCCTTAAGTGGTCTATTAACAAATTTCCTAAAAACACTCGTTAATCAAACCCTTTATTTTATTGATTTCTAATCAGAAAACTATTATTTTGATTATTTATGTTATAATAAGGTTAATTGTAAATGGATAATACTCATAATACTAAGCCAAAATTTGGTGTAAGGTTGTTTACCAACCACCCCTCCCAAATTCGCAAAAGTAAGAGTTTTGTGCATCAGGTACAATCCATAATATTGGACCAAATATTAGTTTGATTTTCCAAACAACTTGTAGAAGATTAGTTTGATAAACATTTGTTTTGTTTGTGCAAATCTTGGGCCTAAAGGACTGCTCATCACATTTAATAACTACAGTTGCACCTACCATATTTGGATGTGCTAGAAACATACATGTAATTAATGCCACATGCAAAGAAACTAAATAGGATCAATAACTAAGGGTCACCCAAATCCAAAAAAAAAAAACTAAGGGTCACACACAGTTCATCCACATTGCCTGTTAGGGGGGCTGGAGAGGAGGGCAAATTATCAAATTAGTGAACATATGAAACGTATCAATTTAAAAGGTAGAAGGTGCCTGATGGAGTCAACTCTTACCTTGTAGGCATAGGTGAGTGCTGTGGTCTTCGGTACACGAAATTGTGTGTTACCGAGCTTTTTGTTGATATCTCTGTCAAAATTTGATTAGAAAAAGCAAATTTTATCAATGCTAATGAATTCTAATATGGAAAAAGAGGTCTGATTATGTAATGTATTATAAACCCGATTTAAAACACTAATATTACTATTTTTGTGTGTGTTCTAATAAGTATTACTGTTTACTCAAAAAAATAATATGAAAAAGGAGGTAGATAATTACTCGACAGTTTCGCAAACTGCTCGAAAGAATTCAACATAGCTCATCTGCTCCGTGGTGATGGTAAAATGTGCGTCATAGCTTTTTTCTATAATTTCATTGATTTCTTTAGCCTTTTCCTCACTTCCTGCATGAGAAAGTAAAAAATAAGAAGCCCTTCTGGTCATATCAATAACAAGGATCAATTTGAAAATCTATAAATATAACAAAACAAGTAAATGGTGTTAGTAATCCACAATCTACGCATAAAAATGTTGTGCAGAAAAATGCAAGGCTGGTCTTCCACATGAGATAAGTTTTCCAATTTGGACAATTTGTGAGATTTCATTCACAAAGTTGTGCTTATTACATGGCATTTGAATGAGCCATTCTTTTCTGTAAGTATCAGAAATGATTTGCTTTCGTTGTTGATGAGAGATTAAACATCTAGAATTTTATGAAATCATGTTAGCTCCAACTGTCTTCTGCTCCAATTACTGTGGATTATGCTGACTATGTTGGGGCAATTCAATTGCACCCTGATGATCATAACATTTACTAAATTCAACTGGATAACCGACAACAAACTTTTTATACACCTTAAATAATAACATTTATGTATACATTTTCCATGATCCCATCATGATGGACATTATCTTAAAATAACATTCAATTCAACAATGGACTTTTAAACACGTTGACATATATGTATGCACATTGTCCATATATTTACCAGCAAAACATCAGCTTTATCATAGTTCAAAAGAATTTAAAAAAAAAAAAAAATGGAATAGGCAATATGTAACATAATTGTGCACACCACTTTTTATATAAAAGACATAGAGCTAGAGGTTATACCAGCAGCAAATTTCTGCAAAGCTCCACCCATATTTCTGTTTCCCTTTGAAAGGGGTGTCAGTGTCACAATAGGGATAGGGTGGCTAATTACACAGACACCAAAGGAAATTTATATGCTTTATTTGATCCAAGGAACAACAAGACTTGGCCAGTGAGAAGAGTATTTCCAATTTCATAGGCAAGAAGCAAAGTCATGATGAAGTCTTGTTAGATTAAAGAGAGGAAAGAATTTGGAAAAGCTATTTAATTTTATGCTCAAGGAAGGAACTACTTGCAAGTTACTGTTATTTGAGGAAATGCTTTGGCTTATATTTTTTTTTTTTTTAACTAAATAAAAAATATTGTTAGCGTGTTTCATCAAATATCCATTTTGAAAGGAAGAGGAGTCCTAAAAAACTACTGAATTTTGCTATCTTTCTCTCTTTTATTTTTTGAAATTTTGAACGTTACTGAAATTCAACATTGGCTGTTGATCAACCACAATGCTTCTCTTTTGTTCAAATGCAAACTTGGATATTGATTCTCTTAGAGGGAGCATAAAAAGTAGTACAGAAAATTTGTATCCTACTACACTAACAAAATGTTTTTCTTTATAGAGTAATGGAAAAAAAAAAAATCAGATAATGGAAAATACTCTCATTTAGAAATATCTTGAAATGTCATTTGACCTAAAAATCACTGATCATGGCATATTAGAGTTAGTAACTTTAATAATTATAAAATAAAATAAGAATGAAATAGAAGATTATTATTCATTTTATATGTCATGATAAGTATAAAGAATTACATTTTTACATCTTCTCACTCTCACACCTGATATACCATATATATGGGATATAATAACAAAATCAATTATTATAAACGCTTAAAAAGCATTATCAAATTAAGAAATCATAGGGAAGAATCTAGCTAAAGTTAGACTTAGAGATACCCCATAATTTTTAATTTTCCATCGATAACTCCATAATCTAGATGTATTTTACGAAGTCCACTATGAGAAATTATTTATACTCATCTTGTCCCCAGAAATGAAATCTTCTTAGATTCTCCACTGGCCGCTGGCGCTGGGTAACATAAAAAGCTTTGGTTCATGGAGATTCTGTTTATTCTTAAGCAAAGAGAGGTGATACGTCTACAGTATTTTCACAACATTTTCACAACAAATTATAGGTATTAAGTTGTTATTGATTCTAATTTGAATCTACATCTTAAATTACTTTTTTGTCCATCCATAACAACCAACAACAACCTATCCCTTAAGATAAAGAATATACACTACACAAGTAAAAGGGGTACAAAACTTCCACTTTTATAAAGTTGGAGAAGTGATGACAAACAACATAATTCTTTTTTTTTTTTTTTTTTTTGGGAGAGTGATTTTGGTACCTAAACCACCACATGATAGTTTTTGGTAAAACCATGAAAGGGATAAGGATCCTCTCCTCTCTATCTCAAAGGCCATGATACTAAGTGGATTTATTCTAGAATCTAGATTATTGTGCCAACTCATTTCAATTTAACTATGGTTAAATTTAATTGTGGTTAAACTAAATTAGAGTTATAAGTTCTCTAAACAAAACTAGAATTATAATAAGTTTTTAAATGAGTTAGCACAATCAGACTCTAAACTCACTCCACTTTAAATCATGGCCCTTAAATGGACACTTGGAAATAAAAAAGATCCAAACCCTCATAAAAAGCACTTGCCATCATCTACACCACTTCCTACTATGAATAGGAAAATTTTAACAGATACCCTAATAGTATTGATTTAGTAAATATTTTTATAAAATTTTTATTAGAAAAGAAAAGAATTATTAATTTTGTTAGCTATTTTTCATAATAGAACCAAGAACAACAACAACAATAATAATAACAACAACAATAAATAATTTTCCCATTTTATAAATCATGTCACTTGACCGCTAAAAGTGTGAGGGTGCCAAACCATGCCTTTTTTTTTTCTTTTTTTCTTTTTTTTTTAATGTTAGGCATGGCATGGGAAAACTATGTCACTTTTATGAGTCACTAATTATTTTTGTACATGCTAAATTACAAATTTCCGTACACAGTCTAATTGAAACATTTCATAATTATAATTAAAATTGTATTTCAAAAATACAATTTCAATTATATTTGTATATCTCATATATACAATGTGTAATTATCACTGCCTTCATGAGTTCAGAGTTAGGGGTAGGGGAAGGGGTAATTAGAGTTAAAAGCCATACTTTTTTTTTTTTTTTAATGTCAATTAAAAGTCTTACTTTTTGTATATATAATTTGGACATCTGTAGACTCTGGATGTCACACATCTTTGGAGGGGCTAGGCTCCTCTCCGGTTAGAAACCCTACCTTTCTCTCCCTTTTTTGTATAGATAAAGGACACGTGGCAATTAAATGATCTATTGGTTCAAAAAAAGCCAACTTACTTAAATGATCTAATGGTTCACCACCGCCTCTACTCTCTGCAATCTTCTACCCTTCGCCTCCCTCTACTCTCTGAAACATCACCACCGCCGGACCCATTCTCTCCTTGTTTTTTTACAAACTCATCATCGTTTCAAACTTTATCATTTATGAACTTGAGCTTTTCAGAGGAATCAATAAAAAGAACCATTTTTTACTATAAGAATGCAGGTATAAAGGTTAATACCACTTTCAAAAACTGAAAATTTGTTATAATCACAGCCAGAAAATTTTACAGAAATTCAACCCATTTGGCTAACTTTTACTGTCAAAATATGAAAATGAATGATGAAATCTTTAATCTTTTCACCATTTTGCATCCTAAGAAGCAAAAATACCCAAGCAGCAGTATATTGGGTTTTAAAAAAAAATAAAATAAAATCATTCCCTACCATAGTGTTCTTCTAGTTTGAAAAACAAAGTGTAAAGAAAGCTAGTAGCCAAATCAATCTCCTGGCATCCGTATGGATTTCATTTATAAGGATAATTACAAGCATTTGAAAAATAAAAAGATTACAACAAAAACGGATAAACTCTAGTTATCTGATGTTATGTGCGACTTTATCTTTTTCTCTAACTTTATCTTCAATAGCTTCAACAAATGGTGATTTACTAGGATTCATATTCTTAACACTTCTACCCATCAGAAACACACAAAACAAAAACAGAAAAATTACTTCTCTGTCGTAATCCCATCTTCATAACCATTGCCATACCTTTCTGTTACCATTGACACCACAAAGAAATTACTCAAATCGGAAATCACTACACAGGTTACCCGTCCCTCAACCCAATATCACTATTTATGCCATCTTCAACAGAGAAACCCAGATAAAGTGAACGCTTACCCTCAATCCAGTCAAGCCACTCCACCAAGTATCATGCTACCACCGAGATTCCGCTGGAAGCCTTCCTAACCACTCATTGTTGTGCCTCTTCCAAAAACAAAGGAGAGAATGGGTCCGGCAGTGGTGATGTTGCAGAGAGAAGGGAGGCGAAGAATAGGAGATTACAAGAAATAAGATAGCTTGAAGTGGCTTTTTTTGAACCATTAGATTGTTTAATTGCCACATGTCCTTTATCTATAATAAAAATGGAGAGAATGGGAGGGTTTCTAACGGGAGAGGAGCCGGACCCATCTTTGGGGAGGATGGTACTTTTGTGGAGCGTAGTGCTTGGAGGTGGTCCCGCCTGGTTCGCTTCAAAGTTCAGACATAATAAAAGATGTAAAGCAATCTACCTAGGGCAATTTTGTTGAAGTACTACAAACTCATAAACAACTTTTGCCACAATTTTATATATATGACGAGCGACCACTTGTGACTTTCACATGAATTTTTTTTTTTTTTTTTTCTTTTTGCTACTCAAAGTCATTCACATAAAAAAGTTGGTGACAATATGAATTAATTTGTGCTACTAGATTTTTTTTTGCTTAAAATATTATTTTTCATGATTATATATATAAAAAAAAGTGATTGAGGTAATAAACAATGATTAGGGTATGCATGCATCACTCACCACTTATACCATTTCTCATGCATTAAGTGATTGAGGTAATAAATAGTGATTAGAGTACTTATGCAAGACTAACCACTTATACTATTTCTCATTCATTGTAATGATATGGCATGACTTGGAAAAATACCTACTTGGTTAAGAGATGGTATCTTGTATTTCGAGTGTATGTAAAATATATAATACATTTTCCTAGTATATAATGTAATTGTTCATTGATTGGAGAAGTAATTTTTAAACTAAATTACACTTTTAACCTTTAAAGTTGGGGATTATTTTTATTTTGAAATTTCATATTTGATTTTGTTTACATGTTGGTCATGTTTTTCATTTCAGTTAGTAAGTTGACCTTTGAGGATGAACGAAGTCAATAATTGGGCATTGATGAAGAAACATTTTCCTTTTATTGATTTCGATAGCCAGAACTTAATAATAGCTTAATTTTGCATATTTATATCATTATTAGAAAGCATTATCATATTTATTTTGAGTTAATTCATACATTTTATATTAGGTTTTGTAATAATATTAAATAATTAATTTTCTACTTAAATGAATTTTAATGCGTGAATGTCTTTTTTATAGAAGAATGAAATTAATTGATTGAATTTGTACAAAAAGGAAGGAAAGTTAATGGACTTTATTTATACAAGGGTCATAATGAAGTTAAATAAATTCAACTCAATTAAATTAGAGTATAATTGGATTAAAGAATCAAAGCAAATTTAAACCAAATCCAAGTCGAATTCTTATTAGGGTTCCAGTTTGTCCACTTGTTAGTTTTTTGAGCATAACTTTCAACTCCGATATTCAATTGAGATGATTCAAGTTGGGTTGGAAAGATAACTTAAAGGCTACAACTTTGTAGTTTACCAAAAGTCTGAATTACGACTGTAAATGAGGCAAAAAGCTTGAAAACTTAAAAAAATTTTCAAAAAGAAATCCAACTGGTAACTGGAGTACTTGCAGGGAGGGGCCAAGGGGCTGAATTTTCAAATTTTCCATTTATAATACTGATAAAATGGAAGATTTTTATAATTGTTAGGGAAATTAAAAGAAACTTACTAGCCCCCCAGATTCTAATATAAGAAAATATCCATAAAAATTTTTAAAAAAAAAAATTTAATTGAAACAATCCAATAAAATACAATTTGGCCTATAATCTTTACATATCCAAACACCGAATCTCAAATCCGCAACATAAGGAAAAAGAATCCCTTCCAAATTAGGATTACTCTTCTATGTAAATCGGGAATAAGCACTCGTCCAAATACAAAAAGGGAAAAAAATTTCTAACGCACATATATAGACCTAAAGCTACCATCTTACTTAATAAAAATAAAATAAAAAAATTCCCTTACTCGGCTGCCATATTTCCCACACTACAACATCTCAACACTTTGCCTCCACAAGTCATTGTTTTGCCACCTCAACTCACTGGTTGTACTCAACGAAAGTACCGCAGTTGTAAAGTGTGTTCAAGACTCTTTTTTGGAGGGTGATTGTAGGGAACATAATTAGAAGAACCATGCGCAGAAGGTGTAACCACATTATCATCCCTTCAACTAAGATTTTGGTGATTCCTCCACCCTAAATTATAGGTCTATGAATAGGGAGAAAGGTATGATTTTTTCACCATGTTTATAGCATTTGCTTGATCATGCAACCCCTCTTTAAAAGCTAGAATTGTAAGACATTCATTTGTAGGTTGTTCCATGGTCTCACAATTTCTACAAACCTCATCAATCTTAGGCAAAGTAATGACTCCATTGACCTTTCTTAATTCCATGGCTTCAAGTTTCTTAGTTAGACTAGCCACCCTAATACTAAGGTCATCATCTTCCCTAATGTTGGGTTAAAATGAATTGACCCCTTGCAAAAAAAAAAAAAAAAAAATTACCCTAGTTAATTAATTAGTCAAATTACATGCAATTGCATGGTAGAACAAACAAATCACTAAATAACTAAATGCAACAGATAATAAATTTAACACAATTGATTTGTTTACAAATGGGAAAAACCACCGAGGCAAAACCCTACCGGGTGAATTTAAGGTCACCACTCCACCACTCCCAAGAATTTACTATTATCAATCACAAACGGTTACAAGTATAAAGAATCTTACCAAACCCTTTGGTCTATCCCGAAATACCAACCTACAGTTGAACTCTTAATTCAATACCCAATTGGACTTGTATTGTTGCAACAATCTCTCCATTCAATGCACGAATCATAGTACGTGACTAACCAATAATGCACGGATCCCAGTACATGACTAACTCATCAACTTGAGGAAGATGTTGGCTGCAAAGCTTCTCAGTTCATCAACAACGAAGATTAGGAAGCTCCTTGGTCACAAAACCCTTGGCATAAAGTCGCAGTAACTTCTTCAGAGAGAATGATGAACTATGTCACTTTTTGCATTCGGTCACATAATGCATGCGCGATGGCCTTTAAAATAATCCTTATATATGTCTATGGTTGAGAGAAAGGAAACCTTACACAAATACATAAGAATATGCATGTAATCAGACTTGAAAAGTCTGATTTTGTAATTATCAACAGATACAGCTTTTGTCAAGTTTCTGTCAAGTTTTAACATTAAATCTTGATAGAAATGATTTTGTCAAGACTACTGTCAAACTTTAATGAACAACATTTCCTTCATTTGTTTCTTGGTCAAATTTGCATGGCTTCAATACTTAACTTCAACACTTGTTTCTTGAAGTACTAAACGCATCTTAGATCTACCCAATTACAAGTAGAGTGTGTTTTGTCAAAGGATTAGCCAATTACATAAATATGTCCCTAACAATCTCCCGCTTTGGCAATCCGTGACAAAACCACAATAAACAAATGAATCATGAGAGAAGTCTTAAATTACTAAACTCATAACCACTTGTTGAATTACAAAATAAATCTAACCTTAATATAAACTCTTGAAAAACTTTGCAAAAAGAGAGTTCATGGCAAGATAGACTTTCACAACCTATCTTTCTAAAACACTTAAACAAAACTCATCAAGGCATCATGTGTGAAACAGAAATAAAGATTGCGTACATAAAGAAACATGTGTATAAAAATAGAAAAGAAACAACACATGTAGAGATAGGTGAATAAAAACATACATCGTCATCATATATATGAAAATAAAGTACAATGTATGTAAAATGATCACAAGACCGGTGTACAAGAGGCTAATGTAAATAAAAAAAATAAAGTGCATATAAACCTCACTACAACCCTCAAAATCTATATACACTCCCCCTATAAAATAAAAAATAAATAAATATATATATATATATATTTATATACTAACTCTCCCCCTAAGTACAAGACTACTCTCAAACCAAAACTACTCCCCCTTTTTGTCACGAATGACAAAGGGCAAGTCACTAAGAGGTCATCATCTCGTCATCACTGAAAGAGCTAGCATCATCCTCATCATCATCAGCATCATCATCCTCATCATCATCACCCTCATCAGCCGAGACCACTAAAGAAGGAGAAGGTGAAGAAGCAAAGCCAGCCATGCGAGTCTATCCACAGGCAATGTGATTGAATCGGGTGTTCATCTAACACATCTCATATGTGAGATAGTCAAGACGAGCATCCATCCGCTGAAGCTACTCCATGATGGCCTCGAGGGTTACACCACCAGCGACGGAAGAGGAAGGAGCGGAAGAAGAAGGAGCAGAAAAAGAAGGAGCCAAAAAGGGTGGAGTCGTAGGAGCTGCAGGGTCAGTCGTCTCTGCTCGTGGCCGCTTCAGTCGAAGCTGAGCCTCGCTCCATCGAACAAAACTAGTGTTGATGGCACCCATAAAGGTGAAAAGATGAGAGAAAGTAACAGGAATGGAGAAGCACTAAAGGATTGGCAAGATAGCCGAAGGAAAGATGAGCTTATCACGAGTAGTGGTATCCTGATACATATCTAGAATAGATGTGATAAAGTGAGAGGGAAAGTCTATAGAAAGATCCTCCATCAAGGAAAGAAGAAAATGAGCACGAGGCTCAATGATGGAGTTATAGTGAGACAACAAAATGAGAGTGAATGTCATCACCAAGTGAAGGAACCTTGAGCCTTTGGCAAAGCTCGAGCATAGGGTGTTTAGCTTACTACCCCATATGGAAGGATTCTCACAAAAGTGAGAGAAAAGCTCATCTTTAGACACTATCAGGAGACGCTCATAGCCAGGATAGTCAGAATGCGCTACCCTGAGAACATGTAGTACCTTGGATATAAGATCCAGAGTAACTACAATACATGTACCTCTGAATGTAGTAGCAAACTGAGGTACAAAGGTATCAATGCCGTGTATATTAAAGTAAAACTCTTGTATAAACACAATGGGATACCTTAAGGGTCTCTCAAGAAGAGATTCCCAACCCCGAGTCCAAATGACAATGAGGAGAGGAGTGTCGGCAAAGTTTGACAAGATAAGTTGGCATTCTGGATGAACGCCATGTTTCTAGAAGTTCTCAGAGAAGTCCTTCCTGGCCTTCTCAATGTGGAACCGAATGTGGAGGGGGACGGGAGGATCAAAAGAAGAAGACCCGGAACCTTGAAGAGGATTCCAAGCCGAAATGGATTTGCGTGCTTTAGGTGCCGTAGTGTAGTCTATCCGCAAGAGAGAAAGAGAGAGAGAGAGAGAGAGAGAGAGAACAAAGCACAACACAACTCAGAATAGGAAAGAAAAGAAACGTATGCATGAAAAATGCATGAACATGTGATGTACAAAAATTAAAAGCATCATGGGTAAAAACCCAATCCAAACCTACTAACACTCAAACAACAATAATCAATCACACATCTAAAATGCATGAAACGTTGTTATAATGTAATGAGAATGCAATCATGAGCATATATCACCAAATCAACACAACCCAACCCAAAAATTTCACAAAAAAATTCAAAAACCCCAAAAAATTTCAAAAACCCAAAACCTAGGTCTAAAAATGCATGAATGCATGGAAATGAAGCGATTAAGGATGCTTACCAAGTGATTTGAGCTTGATCTAGGCCAAAACTTGGTTGGGTGGAGTGATTTAAGTGAGACGAGAGTGTTTGGGGCAAGAGAGAAGGATATTTGTTGAAAGAGATATGAGAAGAGTAAAGTTTGAATCGCGCCTTAGCTTTAAATATAAAATGTAGCTCGATGGATCGAAGATTCTACTAAAAATCTGTCAAGCATAAAATCTTGATAGAAATGAATCTATTGAGGATCTGTCAACGGTAAAACTCACCTTGATGGATCGAGAATTTGTCGAGAAGCTATCGAGTAGATAGAATGCTTAGAAATTTGGCTCGATGGATCGAGAATCTGTCAAGATCTATCGAGAAAAGAGAAAGAAGGCTCGATAGAAAGAGAATCCATTGAGGATTTGTAGTGGAGTTGTTGAATTTGAAGAAAGAAGGTTTTTCAAGGGAGGAAAAACACATAAAGTTTAGGGATCCATTTTCTCAAAAAAATAAAAAATAAAAATTTAGGGATCCACACATACACACATCTCTTGGTAGTATTAACAATATTTATTTTATAACTGAACTAAAATTCATACAAAGGATGATCTTAGTCGGATTATTTAAAAATAAGAATTCAAGAATTAATTTTCTAATGTAGTTTCCTGAAATTAATTGATTTTAAGCAAAACAAATTAATGAATTAATTCGCAAGGAATATTAAGCATTTAACATGCCCAAAGTCTACACTAAATCAAAGAATTATATAGAACTAAACTTTTCTAGATAATTAAGTAAATCAAAAACACAAGAAAATAAGCATTAAAACCATAAAATAATTGTTAAGAACATACCAATAAACCATTTGGTTTCAACCCTTGCCTTAGCAAGGCTTCTAGCAAGCCATTACACCAAATAAAACTCTGAAAATTCTAAAGAAATTTTAAGAAAACCTAATTTTAATTCTGGGGCAGCTACCTTCTAAATTTTCCCCTGAGGGGCCTTTAAATAAGCCAAGTAATCCTATTACAAGTTAGATTCTCGTTTAGAGAAAATTTCAGGTTTTCAGGCTTCATTTAACCGACATTTTGGGCCATTTTAAATTCAAAATTCGGACTTTTGGTAAACTAAAAAGTTGTAGCCCTTTAATGTATCTTTCCAGCCCAACTTAAATCATCTCAATTGGATATTTGAGCTTAAAGTTATGCCCAAAATACTAACAGGTGCGCATGTTAGAATCCTGATCCGAATTTGACTTGGATTTTGTGCAAATTTCATTTGATTTCTTACTCCAATTGGACTCAAATTTAATTGGGTTAACCTCCTTTAACTTCAATATGGCCTCATATAAAGAAAGTCCATTAGTTTTCTTCTTTACACAAATCCGCTCATTTAATCTTATTCTCCTATAAAAAAGACATATTTACGCATTAAAATTCATTTAAACATAAAATTAGTTATTCAATATTATTTCAAAACCTAATATAAAATGCATATATTAACTCAAAATAAATATGATAATACTTTCGAATAATGATATAAATATACAAAATTAAGTTATTATCAAAATCCCTTTGGTCACTCGGCGGTAGGTCTAAGGCTAAAGGTAGATTTGGAATATGGTGGTTTCAATTACCTTAGCCACAAGTCTAAGGCTATAGTAAGGACTTCGATGAATTTGCTATAAAGTTTGGTGTTTCAGTGGCATGTGGTTGAAGGCAGAGAGGCATGGTGGCAAGGGTGGCAGCACTTGTTGTTTAGGGGTTCAAATGAACCCCCTAACTTAAAAAAAAAAAAAATATATATATATATATATATATATATTTTATTACTTTATTTTACGCTTAAAAATATTTTTACATACATTGGTTGAAATCTTGCACACTTTAATCACAAATCAGTACAACCTAAAACTAAACAACAATCAGAAATTTAGTGTACTATTTATGTTAGTATGTAATTGAAGAAAAAAAAATAGTAAAATTAGCAATTGTTCAAAAATTTGATTGGTTAGGTAGACACTTAGTGTAATAAGTATCTCTAGATGATTATGGATGTGTGGGTTAATAAATAATATAGTGTCAGTGGATTGCATTTTGTCATTTTAGTTTAAAATATTTTTATAAAAATAAATAAGTGTTATACAAACTTAACAAAATAAAAAGACCACACATAGCCACATAGGAATGGCAACGGGTCGGGTTCGGGCCGGGCTTTTTCATACCCAGACCCAACCTGCGGGCCAAGACCCGTGGCCCGGACCCGGCCCATTTACTAAGCCGGTTTTTTTCCCAGGGCCCGAACCTGTCCCTACCGGGCCCCGTGGGCCCCGTTAAGAGATTGGGCCCAATTCGTGGCCCAACCAAAAAAAAAAAAAGAATTGAAGCGTTTCCGTTTCTTTTCTTATTCTAATACATTTTCTCAGCATCCAAACAATGCACCAACAATCAAAACCTTAGCCTAGTAAAAAGAAACTGGAAAAAAAAAAAGAAAAAAAAAAAAAAAAAAAAACAAAAACAAAAACAAAAACAAAAACAAAAACAAAACCCAAAAAAAAAAAACAAAAAAACAAAAAAAACAAAAAAAAAAAACAAAAAAAAAACAAAAACAAAAAAAAAAACAAAAACAAAAACAAAAAAAAAACAAAACAAAACAAAACAACCCACGTCAAAGTCAAACTCATATTTAACAGCTCATTTTCTCTCTCTTTCATCACATTTTCATATCAACCAAACAGAGCACAAACATCCATCGTTGTTACCTTAGAACAAGTTTTCTCATTTCTAGAACCCTAATCGTTTTCCCCAACGCTTTATAAGGAAAAAAAATTGCGAGAGTAATAGACTGAGACGACGAAATGACGCTGTGGAAAGGCTCTTCGTCGCCTACAATGCTAAATGGCCCAGAGATTTCTAGAAGACTCAGAATTTCTTAGAGTTTTTGAGAGAGAAAGAGTCTTTGGAGTTTAATCTCATATTCTCAGAGACTCATATTAAAACAAAAACAAAAAATTTGAAACAAACAAT
Organism: Quercus variabilis; assembly: GCA_030445155.1. Classification (NCBI taxonomy): domain Eukaryota; kingdom Viridiplantae; phylum Streptophyta; class Magnoliopsida; order Fagales; family Fagaceae; genus Quercus; species Quercus variabilis. Next base: position 8,147,538 of record CP129451.1, read on the forward strand.
CAAACATCTCATATTCTCAGAGACTCATATTAAAACAAAAAAAAAAATAAAAAAAAAATTAAGAGAAGTAGAAAACAGATCGGCGTTAAGAACTTGGGCCGGCGATGAGATTGAGAGTGAGTGAGAACAGATCAGCGTTGGTGAATGCTTGGAACGGCGAGGCTAAGATCTTAGGCGGTGCTGCTTGGGCAGCATTGCTTGAAAGTGAGTGAGTGAGACCGTGTGAGCTGAGATTGAGAGAAAGAGAGAAAACAACCTGATCCTGTGCACGTGATGGCCGGTGGTGACAGAGATCAGAGGTTAGGGAGAGCAGAGTGATGTGAGGAGAGTAAGAGGGAGTGAGAGCAACCGATTGGGAGAGGAGAGTGATGTGAGGAGAGTGAGGCTGTTGAAGAGTGAAAAATGAGGGATTAGGGTTAGAATATATGAATATATATATAGTTAGGGTATTCTTGTAATTTTAGTTTACTGGGTTTTTAACCGGGTCGGGTCTCGGGTTTTTTTTATAAAACCCAGACCCGCTTCGGTTTTTTTTTTTTTAACCCATACCCGACCCTATTCCTAATCAGACCGGGTAAAATCCACCCCATTAGGATCGGGCCGGGCCAAGTACCCGCGGATCGGGCAAAAATTGCCATCCCTATAGCCACATTGACAATAGATAATAAAAAATGATAACGAACTATCATGTAACGATTTTAAAATATGAAAAATCTTAAAAGTTGTAAAATTTCATATATTTGCATTTTTTTTTTTTTTTGGAGACTCGATATATTCAAGTGTTTTTTTCTATTAAATTTTGTTTAATTTAAATTTCCTAATGACCCCTTGAAAAAAAATTCCTAGAACCACGCAAATTCCTAGAACCGTTACTGTGTGGTTGCTGTTGGAACTTGGAAGCTTTAGGTGGCAGATCAGTTTGAGTTTGATTTAGGCCATGGGTTTGCGTTGGGGCTGAGTGGGAATTTATGGTTGATCTATTTATGGTTATGGCCTTGTAGTTGAAAAGTGCTTTTCACGGTCCCTAGCAGTGCGTAGATAATTGTGGTTTTGAGGCTAAATAAGAATGATGTGGACTGTATAATCTTCTGTGTACGGTTTTCTGGGGTGGCAATAGTTAACACAATTTGAATATGACACGGTTTTCTATGGGTTAGTGTAAAAAATGTGTTGACACACTTTAACATAATTAATAAATAGGTTAATTTCATGTTAATCTGCATAATAAAAATTAATGTCATTTTACTCTAAAATAAATTTGAATTCTAAATAAAATTAAGTAATTAAAAGAATTTTAACAGTTATATTGATAAATTCTTAATTGAAACTTGAAACTCTAAAATCCCTGAACCTTTTATGTAACATCCCAAAATCATAAATAATATAAGTCTATTCAATGTAAATAATCCATAAAATAAATAAATGCAACCAGCAACCTAAAATCTCATCACAATTGTCAGGACTCTAATCCCACCAAAGATAAAATATTCTCAAAATAATTCTCTAGTACAATATTTAATACAATAAAAATAATAATGAAATCCTCAGTTCCACAATATAATTTGTAACTGTTGTCTTCCAAAATCTCTACTCCAATGATCTCTCTAATGTATCTGTAAAGAGAAATAATGGAAAGGGGGTGGGGGGATAACTCAATAAGTTAAATTCACTAAAATTCGGGTGTGGGAACAAACCTTTTAAAAGAATAATCCATAAAACAAAGTTATAACTTGCAAGCCATCTTTTTTTTTTTTTAACATCATTTATTTAGTATAAAATATCATTATATTGTGAGCTATCATGATATACAAACACTATCATATAAACAAATTTTTAGGCTTTTCTTGTAGTCAACGTTTACACCCTGTTGACAGAGTTGTGCTGTCTCCTTTTAGAATTGGAACCCCATTTTCATCCCTTTTCTTAAAGGTGGCTCCTTTGGAACTTAAAAGTGCACTCCCTTGCTAAAAAGAACCCTTTTCGAATCCTCAATGGTATACTCCCTTGCTAAGGAGCTACCAAATGTGCACTGTCCCCTTTATGGGACCATCCCTTGCTAAGGACTAACAACTGTATGATTATCGTTTACTAAGGACTAAATACAACATTGAGCTTTTAATCACGACTTGCCATAGGATTCAAAACAAATTTCAAGATGCTCACAACAAATAATTCAGTCATAATACTCAAAAATACAAAGATTTATCCACATATACAAGTGAAAATAAGTTTAGGTTATCCCACAAGTTTTTCATATAACAAATAGTCAACATTTTCATACAATGTGCACATCAAACGTTTATAGAATATCAACATATTTCTTTGATATAAGAATAGTTTCATAATCAAATTTGCTTTTGGGAAAATCCTCAAATTAGTAAACACCACTTACCTCTTATTTGCAACCAAAAAAAAAAAAAAAATCAACCACCCTTGAGTCACAATAATTCAGTAGAATTAGAACCTAACAACACCAAACATAGGTCCATTAATAAAAAAATTCCCCACTAAAATCTGTTTTCATACTTAAACAATATAATCTTGAACAATGCTAATATTTCCAAAATTTTCCATTTATTTAATTCACTCTCCAGTTCACTTTTAGTTTTGTTCCAGTTGTTATATTTCAAATATTCTCACTATCTATTAATTGGCATGATTGTACTACAACTCTATCGAACTCTAGCATTTCATTACGTGTCCAGCCATCATATAGTCTACTAGAATTCTTAGAAGCCACATTATAATCATATCTTATCAATCTAATATAGTTGAAGCCAATATTATATCTTAATTTATCAATCCTATAGCTAGCCCATTATTCCCTTGATGCTGCCAAAATTAAATGATAAATCTGGACAAATTTTTGAACAATGGCAGTGCGTGGATGACAAATTGGTTAACTTAGATAATACGTGATTTCTTATTCCTACGTTATAGGGGCTAAAAAGATATTATAGGCTTGAAAAGTATTGCTGAATTAGAGATGATACACATCACTAGAAGGATGATGAGGAAGATATATATCAACCATAAAGCAACCTTTTCCCATTTACAAGTTTTTTTTTTTTTGAGAAACTCCATTTACATGTTGACAAACTTAAATTGATAAAGTCTATGCCTATTACTCTATCATGTACTATTTTTTTATCCAATCAATCTCAAAGCCTATGGAGGACCATACAGCTATACGTGCAATGCCTACATTAATACTGTAACAATCATAGGTCAGCTTTCCCATTAATATAATGATAGGTCAGCTTTTCCAATTATATTCTACTAGGTACCAAAAATAATAGATGCACAGACCCATGTCTTTCTATAAGCGTGGGAACAATTACTAGCCATTGGGTATTCCAACCTTCTAAATTTAGAGCAGAAGAAAACTATACTTAAAATTCTCTAGCACAGCTATAGAGTAGAAAAGAAAAGCTCAATCGTGTGTTACGGCTGAAACTAAAGGAAACCTCTTTTATATATATATACACACGCGTGTAGAGGAAAAAGACAAGGTTTTTTTAAAGCTTATCAATGTTCCGTCGCTGCCTGAGGTTGGTAATCTGATTGAGGATGCCAAACTACTTGTAAGCCAGTTTGCAGTAGTGGAGTTGGCTATATCAGGAAGCACTGCCATCCCTAGTTAATAACAATTACAATGTTTTTTCTCAAAAAAAAAAAAAAAAAAAAAAAAGGTCATACTAATGAGTGCCTTAGGACACTCGTTAATAATCTATTTTGAAAAAAATTTTATACCACTTTTATGGGAAATGAAAAAAAGTTGTTAAAATATTAATTATTTTTTTATTTCTCATAAAAACTTTCTTTAAATGAATTATTAACGAGTGCTCTTAAGGTATTCATTAGTATTTTCCTTTTTTAAAATTATAAAATAAACTACTAATGGTCTAATATACTAGAATTAGATATCCTAATTTTGAAACTTTAAACTATTTTTTTAAGACAACCTGGTAAAGAGAGGACAAAATTTTTCACAACTCTCTTTTTGTTCATAAAGTGAATTGTTCCAAATAGTACTTGCCTAAAATGCGAAAAAATTATTAGACCACATAAAATTGCACAATTTGTATCACAGCTGTTTATATGATAGGTTATGAGTGACGAAGAAAAAATAGTTAACCTATATAAAAGTGACAAATAACCGGCCATAATTTGACGCATAAAATAGCTATGGCAAAACTTACGGCGGTTTAAGTGGCACTAAAACTATTAAAAAAAAAAAAAAAAAAACCGTTTTGGTGAACCTTGAATCCAATCTCACTCAGAAAATAGAGAAATTATAGAGTCCTTTAGTGGATCACGTCACTTATCCACCATTCCACTAAAAAACTTTCATTTGTTTAAAATTGTTGAGTCGATAATTAATTTTTATTTAAAAAATTTTTCTAATTAATAGTTTTAAATATGTGGAATGTCAATTTTCCACCACGTGAATATTATAATTTCTCCAGAAGAGGCTTGTCAGTGTCTCATATTTTGGACCGCTTCCAAGTACACTCTGGATCCTTCGCGACATGTCTCTCAATACTATAAATTTCCCAAGAAGACAAAGAACCCAGAAACAAAAAAGACACCCTTTTTAAGTTGCCTGGTTTTGTGTGTGTGGCTAGAGAGAGATCATCCCAGTGGATAGTGCAAAATGGCTGCAGAAAAGGATAAGGAGAGAGAAGCTGAACAGTTTTTGTCGGATGAGAGTGTTGATGATGTTTTTGAAGTGAACAAGAGTTATGGTGGTGCTGGTGCTGTTAATAATATTAGCAGCAGTGATATTGAAAATGTTGAAGGAGGTTTACAGGGTTCTCCTTCTAGTTCTTTCATTTCTCAGCAATGGCCGCAGAGTTATAGGTAAGCGTTTTCCACAATCTTCTCCGTTTGGTTTTGCATAAAAATTAATAATTTGAAACAGTCAAGAAGATACCAATTTCAAAAAACTTAATTTTGTTTTTATATATTCAGTTTCGAGTCATTTAAAATTCTGTAGACTAAAATAAAATTTTAACTGGAAATTTACTCTCTCTCTCTCTCTCACACACACACTTGGAATGAAAAACATCTTGTATGTACATTTTTTTTTTTTTGTGAGAATTATTTAGGGCTTTTATTTGGACTTTAGAAAATATTGGATAATAATTTCTGTTGAACCAAAGAGAGTTTGTGTAGTTTACTGTCTGTGTTTTTGTTTGTCTTCTGAATAAAAAATTTTTGTTGCACAAAGAACTAGCCCACAAAACTCTTTCAAATCAATGTTAATGAACAGTTAATGTGGGGACTGCCTAGGTAGTTAGAGACAGTGGGGACTAATAGTTTGGCAGATAAGTCATAAATAAGTTCACGTGTATGTGTGGTACATTCTAGCTTTTCTGCGTGACATGCATGAAAATAAGCCAGTATGTCACACATGTTCTATGGTCACTAACATTTAAACTCCAAAATTTTATCAAGAATTAGGTAATGTCCGACTTTATGCTTTTTTTGGAACTAAGGGATTTCAACTAAGCTTAGAATGTCTAATTAGTCTGCTTGAGTTGTGGTTTTAGCCAGTAATCCTGTTCAACTTATGAGTTTTCATTTCAACCTTAGCCTATATGTTACTTTAAGCATCATAGTGCTGAACCGAATTTACAATCTAAAATCAATAGTTTATGGTATAAAATAATTTTGTATATTTTTTTTCAGATTTAGTTTGAAATATATGAATTTTCATTTCATACTCTTCAATCCAAACATGTGTCCAGGTTGTCCTAAGTGAACTTTTAGAATGGCAATAGCGTCATTGCCACCCCTCGGAAGTGTGTGGGAGGGGGAGCTTGCCCATTTACAAAGTCATATAACTAGACTGCATCAAAGCTTTGTGGTTTAGGGGATGATATTTCTGTTAAGTCAATTTGCCTATGCTAGAGGGACCATAATTTACCCTAACAAGGATATTGGTGAACATGATGAGATTTAAGATGTCAATATTGAATAGCTTGATGAATATTGTGAATATATATATATATATATATAAATATATATTACCGTCCGTAGCCTGTTTATGTGTTAATTTTCAACAGACTCTTAAAATGGAGGATTGGTTTAGGAAATCATATTCCTCCAATTATATGTTAAGTTCAGTAACCTATGTGGCAACAAATGGTATTATCATGGTTATTGGTTAGAGTGCTCTTGGATATTTTAGGGTGTGTTTGATGACACATAGGAAGTACAAATATTTATCTTGCTCATATGATACATAATACATACCAAGCATTAACTTATCAAAAAATAAATACATACCAAGCATTACATTACATATAATTATGGGTGTAGGGAAGTCCTTTGTTTCTACTAGTGTAGACAGAAAGGGAAGGGGAATTCGTCATGGTTTTTGGCTTGCAATAAATCTAGGGTCCTGATCAAGCAACTAGTAGCCCTATCTATCCACCTATCTAGAAAGAATATCTTGAGTACCTATGATGACTCCATCTGCCGGCATGTGATATTTGGACAGGATCTAGTCCTTACTAAACAAAGTGCTAGCCAATATGAATTTATTGGAAATTACATCCTTGAGATACTTTTTCAGTCAGTTTCTATGTTCTATGAAAAGCTGGAAACGAATGTTTTGCACACATGAACTAAGCAATGTGATGCAAATTCTAGAATTATAGAATTGAAAATGATTTTTTTCACACACATGAAAACATGAATAAGTAACTTAGCTAGCTTTTCCATTTGCCACATCAATATGTCCTACAGCCTGGTGCTTAAATTGATAAGACACCCAAAGCATATGTGTGTACATTGAGTTCATCTGAGCAAATTATCAAGTACAATGTTGTATAGTACATACGTGATAGGCCAAGAATGTATTGATTCCTTGTGATGAATTAACCAATTAATTAGCTAAGTTAATTAATTAATTCAATTAGCGTGTAATATGCATAGTAGTACAAACAAATCACCAACTAAGTTAATATGCAGCAGAAAATAAAATTGATACGGTGATTTGTTTACGAATAGAGAAAACCTACAAGGCAAAAACTCCACCGGGTGATTTTAAGGTCACTACTCCTGAAAATTTACTATTATCACAACAAGCGATTACAAGTAAAGTAATCTCAATACCCTATACCAATCTACAATTGAACTCTTATCCCGATACACAATTGGACTTGTTTTGAAAAATTGATTTTCATAAATCTCGATAGATAAGTTATCTATCGAGTAGCTGTTGAGCATCGGGCTAAACATGCCATTTAAACCTCAATAGATGCTATCTGTCGAGTTAGCTGTTGAGCTTTAAAATATAGCACTTCTTCACTTGACTTTTGAATAGATTTGCATGGCTTTAACATTTAGACTTGAACTTTTGTTCCTTGAAGTATTAAACACATCCTAGATCTATCCAATTATAAGTGCATTTTTTCAAAGGATTAGCCAATTCTAAATAATATATGTTCTTAATATGATTCAAATATATCCTAGCAATACGTAAAAATCGAATTACTAGTGAGGCAATGTGTATTTTAAGTCATGTTCTATAGATTGGATACACTCAAGTACTCAATGTTTTTATTTTCTTGTCTTTTGGTCATTATCTTGCAGAGAGACTACTGATTCTTATACCATCGCTGCATCACCAAGTTTTGGATATCTTGGTCATGGTCCAAGTGTGACATCTTTTGGATATCTTGGATATCTTGGTCATTAAGTGCATTTTTTCAAAGGATTAGCCAATTCTAAATAATATATGTTCTTAATATGATTCAAATATATCCTAGCAATACGTAAAAATCGAATTACTAGTGAGGCAATGTGTATTTTAAGTCATGTTCTATAGATTGGATACACTCAAGTACTCAATGTTTTTATTTTCTTGTCTTTTGGTCATTATCTTGCAGAGAGACTACTGATTCTTATACCATCGCTGCATCACCAAGTTTTGGATATCTTGGTCATGGTCCAAGTGTGACATCTTTTGGATTTGACAATCATTCTAAAAGTAATTTAGACATTGATGGAAAGTCTCCTTTATTGTCTGATTATGAAAGAAGTTGTCAGAAGCAAGACTTGGATAGGATCTCAAGGGCACAATCATCATTGTCAGAGAAAGCCTCATTTCATATGCAGGCTACTGGGGAGTTACCCATTGGTCATGGTTGCAGCCTTACTCAGACTGTCTTCAATGGTAAGCAATGATATTCTAGTGTTTTGTTACTATTACAATTAGATATCTGATCTGAGCCTCTTTTTGATATATCATACATTCTAGTACTGGTGGAGAAATTCCTGATATATGTGAAAAGGTAGCAAATAACCAATACTCATCATCGGAGGAGAATGACTAATGTATGATATAAAGTTTAATAGTTGTTTATCTCTTATGTTCTCATTTATCCTTACTAGATGCCAGGAAGCAGAGATTCAACTTTGCATAATGACATAACTTACTGAAATTATTACGAATGAAGATTTGGACATCTGTGTATGTTTTATAATTTGAACTTATTATCTTCTGACCGTCTTTCGAATGGTTTTATAACGTCACTTTTTTTTTGAGGCAGGAATTAATGTGCTGGCTGGAGTTGGTCTTCTTTCTACACCTTACACGGTGAAAGAAGGTGGCTGGGCAAGTTTGGTAGTCCTAGTTTTTTTCGCAGTTGTATGTTATTACACTGCTTCCCTCCTGAGATACTGCTTTGAGAGCAAAGAAAGCATCATAACCTACCCAGATTTAGGAGAAGCTGCTTTTGGAAGATATGGACGTCTTTTCATAGCTGTGAGTTGCTTGAAACTTCAAATGGAAACATGATATCTTTTTTTTTTAAATTGGTCAGGCTAGTTCTTTATAGTTGTTGATGCCAAACTGTTGGTTCTCCATTCCTTTACAGGTTAAGAATTTATTTGGAATATCTTAAATCTTGAATTAACATCAATTAGTTTAAATTGGATGGATTCAATTTAATCTTGTGTTTGGTTAGTTCATTGTGTATATACAGACATGATAATTTGTCTACAATTAATTTATTTTGAATTCTACTGTTTAGCCCCATTTTCTTATGAACTTTTTTGAAGTGTTAATCTTGGGAGATGAATATGAATTATTTTACTCATCTCCTTGATTTGTTTTGTGTCCAATATCTCTGATGTCATTGATTTTTTTGGATCCTGGTGCAGATCGTTTTGTACGGTGAATTATATGTAAGTGACATGCTGATTCTGAATCCTTGGATTATATTCCCTTCAATCTTGGTCAAGTTAATCCACTTATTTTCCATATGTTCAGTCCTATTGTGTAGAATTTATTATTTTGGAAGGAGATAATCTCACCAAGCTATTCCCTGGAACATCATTGGATTGGGCTGGTGTTCATCTGGACTCCATGCACTTGTTTGGAATTCTAATTGCCCTGATTGTTCTGCCAACCGTTTGGTTGAGGGATCTCCGCGTGATCTCATACCTTTCAGGTATTGCAAACATGTTCTGGCAGGCCTCCATTGGTTCTTGAAATTCCACAGACATCTGAATTCTTGTCATCTATTTTGCAGCTGGTGGGGTCCTTGCAACAGTTTTGATAACCCTATGTGTACTTTTCCTTGGTACAATAGAAGGAATTGAGTTCCCTCAAACTGCTCAAGTAGTGAACTGGAGTGGCATTCCATTTGTCATTGGTGCATATGGATTTTGCTTTTCTGGGCATTCTGTTTTTCCAAATATCTACCACTCAATGGCTGACAAGACAAAATTTAGCAAGGCACTCATAATATGGTAAACAACTTTGTTGTTTAGATTGGGCTCACGTTGTATTTGTCTTCTATTCTCGCATGCCTTGACTTCATCTTTTTGTGCAGTTTTCTTTTGTGTGTCTTGATATACGGGGGTGTTGCAGTGATGGGGTATCTCATTTATGGTCAAAATACATTGTCCCAGATAACTTTGAATATGCCACCAGAGGCTTTTGTTTCCAAAGTTGCAATTTGGACAACAGTAAGTATGAGATTGTCATGGAAATGCAATGATTGTGTTTGAACTTGGGTCATGAACATTTACGTGGATTCTAAGCTTGGCTTTCCTGCTTTCTGCAGGTTATTAATCCGTGCACTAAATATCCTTTTTACAAATATTACTTATTTATTGAAATCAAATTAGGCTACATTTTTTAAATCATTATCTGCATTCTTTTTATTGATTTTGATTTCTTAACATTGAACAAATATGCGCTATTGATGAACCCTTTGGCAAGGAGTATAGAGGAGCTGCTGCCAGTTGGAGTTTCAAATAGTCTCTGGTGTTATGTCCTTTTAAGAACAGCACTTGTCGCTTCTTCAGTTTGTGTGGCTTTTCTTCTTCCTTTTTTTGGTAAATAATCTGACTTAAGGCAAATAATTCAGTTCTTAGTTTCATTTTATATTATTAGTTAGATAGTAAAAGGTATCAAAATATTATCAGCAAACTCACTTGATTCTGGACATAAAACTTGTCTACCATATCCTGCAATTAAATATAATATGCTTTTGTTCAACATAAACCCATATGCTCTTCTGTAAGTTATTTTGATTGTACAGTTGCAATATAACCTAGTCAGCAATTAACTTGATCACGCATTATGCAATCTGAGGGAAATCATATTATCTGATTTCATAAGTAATCAAATAGATTAGGATCAAGGTTGGATTTAATTCAAATTCTGAATTAGGTCAGCTAGGGGTTGATTCTTACTAGGTCATTTTTGAACTAATGCCAAATTGGTGACATTGCAATTTTCAATTTTTTATCCTGCTGACTAATTTATTTACAAAACAAAAATAATCATGCATCTAAATACGTTTATTGTAATTAATTTTTCTTACTTTCAATTTAGAAACGTTTTATAGGTGTAACCGGTAAGGATTTGGTGGAAATAGTTGCAACTTCTGATTCATTCTTTTCCAGCTCCAACAACTTCTTGGGCTATCAAGTGAACTCAATTACTTAATAGTCTCTTTTTTCTTTTTTTTAATGGTTGCAGGTCTTGTTATGGCTTTAATTGGTTCTCTCTTCAGTATAATTGTGGTAAGCTTTCACTTTGTTCAATATATACATAGTTGTAGTCCACATCAATTTCATGTAAGAATTCCATACAATCATTTTTTTTTAACATTCTAAATATTTTAATGATGATTCTTCACAAAAATCTTGTCAAGAAACTTTTACTTAAAGAAAAGGAATTTTGTTTGACTTTATTAAACAAAGATTCTGGAGGGCAACATGACATAAAAGATCATTAATTTTCATAAGCCATTGTAGTTTGATATAAATGTTTCTGCACTTGCAAAACACAAATTCACTTGGTTTGTGGTGTATAGCCTGCATTGTTTCTGAAATGCTGATTTATGCCAACCAATATGACATAACATGTTTTAATGGATGGATGTGTCTTTGATCCAGTCAATAATAATGCCAGCTTTATGTTTTTTAAAAATCAAGGGGAATAAAGCTACAAGGACACAAGTAAGCAGAGTTTTACTCTCTCTCTCTCTCTCTCTCTCTACATATATATATATATATATTCTTTATTCAAAATCATTTTGGAAGAAAATTATTCTATACATATGGGGGAAGAATCTGACAGCAATTTGGTGCTACACAATACCATGTCACTTTAGATAACGGCTGATATGAAGACTATAGTTGTGGGCTCTGTTTATTGCAGATAGGACTAATTCCTTAAAATTTAAAAATATGCCCATTACTAGCTGTAAACAGTAGAACCCAAAATGATACATAAAAATATCTCCTTTATGGCATGGTGAAATCTGATGATGGGAAAATTAAAAATAAAAAAGAAAAGAAGGCCATTAGATGGACCTAGAATAAACTAATTTAATAAGATGGTGAGTTCTACTTCAACAATGAAAGTGGTTAGGACAGTGAATACTGACTCAATAGCAAATGTAAATTTAAATTCATTGATTATCCCCCTGCAAAGTGTCTTTCAAATCAGAGGAAAAGAATTTGTTGTAGGAGGATCTTAAGGCTGAATATATGTAATGGCAATAAGTAAGACTCGGCCCTTCAAGTCCCTCTTGGTTTCTTAAGACAAAATTTTTTGAGACAGTTATTCCTGGTTTATATTTTTCCCATGCAAGACTGGTTCTTACAATAAGACCATAAAGGAGACTTATTAGGGATCCATATACAAAACACGTTTCAATATTCTTTTTTTCCCCCATATTTTCTTGCACTCTTCCAGAAAAGCTAGAGCCATTTATGTTTGCATGTTTTTCTTTACTTACTATATCATGTCCTCTTCTTTTTTCTTTTTCTTTTCTTTTTTCTTTTGATGTGTATATTGGTCTCCTACCTTTCTTGACACTATTTCTCTTCACCTACATAATCAGATTGTTTCAAGTACCACAATAGCTGTATTGGGTGTCATTTGTGCAATTGTTGGAACATATTCTTCAGTGTCAGACATTGTGAAGAGTTACTGAAATATTCAAATGGTTCAACATGTCAATAATTCTGGTAAATACCCATCCCTGTGGTATGTGCATTCTCTTTGCATCACATTAAATATTCAAGTCACAGATTATAGCCAGGAATTAGACCTTTTGAATGCTGAAACTCATTATATCTTTAAATGTAGCCCTTAAGGACTTGTATTAAACACATTTTTTTATGGCAATTTTTGTACTGGATACATTGATATTATCATTTGTAACATTGAAGAAGATCAGCAGTCACTCTAGCTGTAATCTCTGTAATGATGATACTTATGTCCTTCGCTTACTGCAATCCCTTTTTTTTTTTTTTTTTTTTTAACAAGATAGGAATTTTACTTTAGCCTAATCTAATTGTATATATATGTAAAGCTCCATCCTAGATACTTAAATCCTGGTCCTTAGTCTCCTCATCCCACAAGCACTTATGCTTGTGGAGTGACCATCGCAACAAGGTGCGCAGTGGTAATCCCTTTTTTTGTTTTTACTCTTAAATACTTTGTGTTTATGTGCACACAAGTCTCGGTGTGTATCTAATTTACTAAAAACTAGTGTTTTGAGTCTTTTGACCTTAGAACAAAGTGACAAGCATTTTAATGGTTCTTGTAAGAAAGCCTCTGGACTTTTACCTTTTTAACTGAAAAACGATTCTAAATCTGTACGCTAGGATATTTTAAGCAATAAAGCCATTCCTCATAGATTTTGTAGCATCTAATTATAGATGGCATTTCAGATACCCTTTTGTCTTCATTCTCAATTCATATCGTATAATCATGTCCTACCCTGCAACCAAATCCTCTTATAAAGTAAAGCTCTTTAATTTTGACGAATCAGAGAATGACATGTTAAGGGGCAATAAATCTAAGAATGTTTTCTGGTTAGAAAAGAAGTGGCATTCATCATTCCCTAGTAAAAGCACAGTGCAGAGTTGGCCTTTCAGTTTAGCCTTGAGCCAAAGGCATTACCCTAGTTCAAGAGAGCCCCAAACATCTCATCCAAAATATTAAAAATAAAAAAGCACTAAATGTGAGTGGAATTGCTAGTGTGTCAAAAAGGCCTCTAGAAATCAAAATTTTGATGTTTTCCAAATCAATGAATAAGAATGAAGATTCAACCATGGTGAGTTTTGGAACATGGTGGAACAACTTTGCATTCCACTTTCAAGACAAAGTAGACAACTTATTATTATTATTATTAGGAAAAATTACATAAAAATTTTCTGGATTTATGTCATATTTCTCCGCAACATCATTTGAGTGTAGTTTTTCATTCACTTTTACTGGGAGTACACACTGGTTTGTTGTTGTTCATACAGAACCTTTTCGAATTAAATCCTATGTTTTTAATTTTGTCAATTAAAGTCCAAAATTTATGCAATCATTTATATTTGAAGCCTTTGTTCAAATATAAATGAAGTAGGGAAAAGTGGGAAATCATTGATTAACTTCTGTGTTTTACTTAGAGCTTGTTTATAAATGAATTTAGTAGCTATTGAACAAAGATGGTAGAGAGAGAAAACTCCTCTTAGAGAGTGAAAGTTTTGTTTAGTGTAAGAAAGTGATTGCTAGAAAATCAAAACTAATTACTTAAGTTTTATCAAAAGTTTCGCCATTTTCTCTACTTAATTATTGCATAGAACAACGAGGACATGGATATAAGTTTCAAATTGAAATTGTTTAATAAGTATGAGACTTTAATATAAATATTTATATATATATATATATATATATTTTAAAAAAATATGACCTGAATTAGGATTTAAACATTGGGTCTTTTAATATAATTTTTCATTTTATTATTATTATTATCCCCAAACTTAGTTCTTCTTCACCAAATAGGCTTTAAACTCAAGCTCGCCTTATATTACATCTTTAAATTTATATAATATTTAATTAGAATTATTAAAAAAAAAAAATGAATCTATAATATGTAATCAAAATTAAAAAACAAATTTGTTTCAAATGGAGAGAATTCAATTCATTCCACATAGAGGCTTTTGGCACTATTAACAAATTTCTAATGAAAGTGCGAGGCATGATTTTCTCCTCCCTTTTTTTCTTTTTTCTTTTTTATATTATTTGGTATCATATATGCAACTGTAAAAACTGGACCAAGTTGAAGTCTGTTATGGTCATTATCACAGATTTTGAATACATAAAGCCAACTATATTGACATATAGTCATTTTCAAACATGACATAATACTATAGTCATAGTCTTTTTTTTTTTTCTTTTTTGATATGAGAGATGCTTTCATTAAACCAGAAATTGAACTACAACAGAGAGCAGGAATCAACCCTGCTACAAACAATCCAGATGAACCAGGTTTCTCACAACAGGGGGAGACACACCCCTCCATACCTGGTTTATATCATTACAATTAGCAAAATGGGCCAGCTCATGTGCAACCCTGTTGAAACCCCTTTTAAGGTGCCGAACTTGCCAACTTTTGAAGTCTTCAAGAAAACCACAAATACCATGGACAATATGGCCTAGGCCTCCACTAAAATCTTTTGCCAAAATTCGTTGAACAACTGAGAGTGAATCCAATTCCACAATGACTTGATGCAGGTCCAATTCTTTTGCAAGCAAAATTCCTACCTCGATAGCCAGCGCCTTAGTCTCATCCTCCGAGTAGCAACCAGGCAAAACTCTACAGAGAGCAGCAGCCACCTCTCCTCTAGAGTCCCTAATTACCACTCCTATACTTGACTGCCTACCATCATCAGCTGTAGCCCCGTTCGTGTTTATCTTGTAGACCCCAACTTGAGGCTTTTTCCAGCTAACCTCACAAGCTGAGGGACCCAGCCCACAAAACTTCACAGCTTCTTTATAATCAGCGAGCATACTGATAGCATGATTCCAGACCTGCTCCGCCCCTGCCAGACCGCCTCAAACACTCTCAAATTTCTACTATACCAAATTGCCCAAGCCACCACTACCAGCATCTCCATGTCTCTAGGAGTTCCAACCTCTAACATCTTCTATGCCAAATCCAAAAAATCCATGTTTTCAGGCCCAATCACCACGGACACTCCTTCCACAGATCCCAAATATTCTTGACACAAGCATACTTAAGGAGAGCATGGTAAATAGATTCAACCTCCAGTCCACACACGGGACACATTCCATCTGTATTCACCCCCTTTTTTCTTAAATTTAACATAGTTGGTAAAGCATTAACACAAGCCTTCCAACAGAAAATTTTATTTTTGGAGGAATCTTTAACTGCCAAATCCGCTTCCAAAGAGGAATTTTAGGGTTGTCATGAGAGCTCTCCCCACAATCTGATGAGTTAATCACAGAAAGGGCCACATAGTATGCACTTTTCACTGAGAATTCTCCCCTTTTATTCCCTACCCAAATTATTTTGTCCTCAGGAAGACTATAGCTTAGCGGAATATTGAGAATGGTTTCAACCTCAAAAGGGAGGAATAAAGACTTCAGGGTGTCAACCTTCCATCTTCTAGTATCCTCATCAATTAAGGCCGAAACCATAGGAAAATCATCAAACGGCTGGGGAGGAGAAATTACCTTATAAGTTGTTGGGGTGGGAAGCCATTTGTCCTCCCAAATATGAATAAGCCTTCCATTGCCTACTCTCCACCGAGTACCCTTCCAGATCACTTCCAGTCCTTTGAAAATACTTCTTCAGGTATATGAAGGGTTGCATCCCAATTTTGAGTTTAAAATGTCCCCATTTGGGTAGTATCTAGTTTTAAAGACTTTGGCACAAAGTGAATCCGGATTTGACAGGAGTTTCCATCCTTGCTTAGCAAGCATTGCTAGATTAAAAGCTTGTAAATTTCAGAAGCCCATGCCCCCATTTGATTTTGCTTTACACATCTTTTTCCAACTCACCCAAGCAATCTTTGACTCTTCTTGTCTTTACCCCTACCAAAATTTCCTTATCATTCCTTCAATCTCCTCATACAACCCTTTCGGCATTAGGAAGCAACTCATG
The DNA here is from genome assembly GCA_030445155.1 of Quercus variabilis. Taxonomy (NCBI): domain Eukaryota; kingdom Viridiplantae; phylum Streptophyta; class Magnoliopsida; order Fagales; family Fagaceae; genus Quercus; species Quercus variabilis. The sequence continues at coordinate 8,163,983 of CP129451.1, forward strand.
GTATAGGTGGGGCCGCTTGCGCCACGGCCTTTATCAGGATCTCCCTTCCCCTAGTGGACAATAATTTTCCCTTCCACCCCACTAACTTCCTCCCAACTTTTTCCTCTACTTCCGCAAACACCTCGGTTTTAGATCTCCCAATAATGGATGGAAGACCCAAATATTTACCATGACGAGTATCTTGCATTGGGCCAAGAATGTTCAGCACCGCACACCTTTTTTCATGGGGAGTATTATGGTTGAAAAAACAGAGGACTTCTCAGCATTTACTTTCTAACTAGAGGCAGCTTCATAAAGCTCAAGGATCTTAATGAGTTTATGGCATTCTTGGTCATTAGCTTTGCAAAACAGTAAACTGTCATCTGCAAAAAACAAATGGGTCACCATAAGGCATCCTCTACAAATGGAGATTCCACTCGATGATTGATTCCTAGCTGCATCCCTAATTAAAGATGAGAATCCATCTGCACATAGAAGGAACAAGTAAGGAGATAAAGGATCTCCTTGTCGGAGACCCCTTTAGGGAAAATGCAACCATGAACAGCTCCATTGATAATCACAGAATATGAGACAGTAGTAATGCATTTCATAACAAGTTTAATCTAATTTTCATGGAAGCCCATTTTTTCCATCACTTTCTGAATGAAACCCCACTCCACACGGTCATAGGCCTTACTCATATCAAGCTTGACCACCATAAAATTCTCCTTCCCTTCCTTTTTATGCTCAAGATAATGCATCAACTCAAAAGCCACTAATACATTGTCAGTGATGAGCCTCTCTGAGAGAAAAACACTTTGGTTTTCGGATACAAGTTGAGGAAGGATGTTTTTTAGACAATTAGCAATTACTTTAGATATTAGCTTGTATACTACATTGCGTAAGCTAATCGGCCTAAAATCAGACAACCTGGATGGACTATTGATTTTTGGGATCAAAGTAATGTTGGTTCTATTTATATCAGCAATTGACATATTGGAATTTAACACATTCAGAACCATACATATAATATCATTCCCTACCACATCCCAATATTTTTGGAAAAAGATAGCAGACATACCATCAGGTCCAGGAGCTTTTGTGGGGTGCATTTGTTTCAAAATGGCCTCCACCTCATCCCTTGTGAATGTTGAGATCAAACTTTGGTTCATTTCATCAGTTACTCTGGTGGGGATCGTATAGTCATAGTCTTCTAATTGGAAAGTGGGATTTGTATCATTGTGTGACAAATGACACAGCATGACACATGCCCAACGAATAAGGCAGAGTAGTGTATGAGACTTTTTTTAATTATAAATTTTCAACATTGCCAACATCATTTTTTAAAAAAATTTATTTGCTTATGTATTCTATTTTAAAATCCTATATTTTAACCAAATAAATAAATAAATTCTAGCAAAATATTAGGTACAACAATGGGCAACAATATTCTCAATAAAGATATATTCTCTCGTATTTAGATTCCTAAAATCGTGATATTTCTAAACTTGGATCCTTGGAAATGTAATGTAAGTAATGCTCACATTTGGTTTGATTAACATAAACATATACTTAAATTAAATTAGAGTATGATTTCTATCTTAAAAAAAAAAAAAAAAAAAAAAAAAAAAGGTAAAATTCAGCGATGCATTAAACATGACCAGGGAAAAAAAAAATTTGTGCCTAATCATGATCCTTGTTTCTTTTTCAAAAAAAGCTACTAAAAATTTTCAGTTTAGAATTTTTAAAATAATAATAATAAATTTTTTATAAAGGCTATTAAAAGAAAATTAGAGAATCAGTACTTAAATGATTATTATCTAAAACATAAAAAATAAAATAAAATAAAATAAAATAAAAACAAAGAAAAGCGTAGAACCAACCTAAAGCTTCATGGACCCCACTGTTGACCTTTCACCGTCTCTCTTGGCCACTTGCCTCTCCGTGCTTTGCATGCATATTTATTTCCATCCCATTCTAATATTTTTTCAGAAAAAAATAAATAAATAAAAGAAAAAGGTTTTTGAATTTTGAAAGCTAATAAGCAAGTTTGATGCAACAAAAACTCTCACAAAATTTTGGAATCAGTCAGGCTATGAATTCTCAATAGTTTAATTAAGATCAGTCACATGTATTCTTTAATTGTTATTTCGTGTCGAGTGTTAATTTGTCATATATAAAAAGTAGTTAAATTATTATTTTTATTATTTTTTTTTAAGTAGAAGGAAAGAACAGAGAAGGCCAGTCAAGAAGCAGAAGAAATGTCAGAATTGGTGGCTCGTATTGGTTGCCTTCTGCAACGTTACAAGGACGGTTGCCATCTTGTTGCTGGGTATATATATATATATGTGTGTGTGTGTGTGTGTGTGTGTATTGCTTCATTTTCTTACAGTCTCTCAAAAATAATATTGGCTATATATGGTTGCTAAAATTTTCTTTTGCAAATTTGGTTATGTATTATATATATAATATGGCAGGTGTATTCCTTTTAAGATTAGTAAAAATAGTGATGGAACGTTGGATAATTATGATGTTGTGGAGCTACTCATGATCAATTCAACTAGTGGACGTGGTCTTCTCTTCCCTAAGGTTTGTATTTTTATGTTTTAGAATCAGAATCTTTGTTATATTAAAATTTTAAATTAAGAAAGGAAAAAAATGAAGAGAATATAAGGCTTTTTTGTTGTGATTGATTAGTTTTGGCTGTTATCACTTGTCTTTTGTTGTCTTCTCCGATTGTTTTATGTTTTCTTTTGTTGTCTTGTAAAGCTGTGTGTTATTGAATACTTGCATATAACGATTTTATTCGTATTTGCTGTCCTTGAAAGTTTTCACTTTTCTCTTATGGTCCGTTTGGAGGGAGGAAGAGAGAGGGGGAGTGGAGTAGAGTAAAGTAAATTTAATATAAAATTAGCTTATTTTTAGCAAATATCTACTCTCCTCTACTCATCCTATTCTCCCTCCTTCTCCCTTCCATCCAAACAAGCCATTAGTTTGAATATATATATATATATATATATATATATATATACACACTAAGTATTTAAGACTCAGTACTTCTGTATGTACTATGTTTGCCTTTTGACAGCAAACGGAATGTTTCAAAACTTTTTTTTTTGATGTCGATGCTTTCTTTTTTTGGTGGGGAAGATTAGGATGTGCCATGATATTCATTGTAAGAAAAGACTTGTTGATAGATGCAAGAAATGGAAACTAGATTCAAGAGTGGGAAAGTGTTAGGCAACTTATTTCTTTAGGTTAATTGATGAGTATGGTGGTTAAGCCCTTGTAAAAGTCTACAGCAGTGCACAACACAAATGCATGGACAACAGGTAAATTAACTGTTAATGGCATGAGTTTGGAGATAGCCAACCCCAAAATTTTAGGACTAAGGTTTTGTTGATGTTGTTGTGGTATGTCTTTGGTGATAAAGCTGGGGTTAGCTTCAAATAGTATTAGAGCAAGTACAACTTTTGTTGTAAACCATTAAATTCTAGAAAGGAATGTTGAATATAATTTGGAATGGATACACTAAAAAATTGTAACTAATTTTTGGTTGCCAAAAGCAACTGTTTAAGCTAGTCATTCAACTTGTGAAACACATAGACATCAATGGTGTTTAAGAAATCTTTCTCTCTCTTTTGTTGAAAGCAGAAATCTTATCATGATGAAGTGAATCCAGTTTGGTAAGATGTATAACAAAATAGATTAAATGGCCTGAAATGCAATGCCCTTCTACCCCTAAAATTGCCTCATCCTGAACTGATGGGCTCCCAAGAATCCCAGTGAGAAACTTTACAGGCTTTTTCAATACTAGCACCCAAGAATGTGAGTCTTAATAGTAGTTCCTCTTGAAACAAGTAGTTAGGTGATTTTGAGAATATTAACATTTTGCCTTCTAGAAAAGTATCAGAAATTACATAGCAGACCACATTCCAAGACTTGAAGAGAACTTATTGGATCTCACCAATCTAGCAAGAAACCAGTAATTAGTATCTACTTCTAGAAGCACCAAAAGTGGAACATTAAGATGTTCTAAAGACCTTGAACAATGGTTTATATTTTCTTCCCCTTCCTTTTTCACTAGCAAATTTTATTAGAGATTTCCAATTTCTACTTATAAGGTAAGCTTTTATGATAAATTTGTGCAATAAGCCGTCAGCCTGGAAGAGCCATTAAACCTGGATCTTGTTTTGTTGAAAAATTCATATTGTAATTGTCTGCCAAGGCTTCAAAGTTTCACTTTTAGTTGAGGTCTTCTTCCACAACAGAGACCACAATATACTCATCAAACGATTTTTAAAGTGCCTTTGCCTCCTAATCATTCAGAGCTGTATGAAAGATTACATCTTAAACATTTCTACATCCCCTTTCTATTCATATTCTATCCCACTTTTGCTTGTTTATGAGAAGCGGTATCAAGTAAGTCCAGAAATGACATTGCCAATTCCCCCACAACCTCCCCCCCCCCCCTTCTTTTTCCTCTGGCTGCAATAGCAAGAAAAGGAATGAAAACACGAGTCATCTTGGCTTTCCCTACATCCACATTCTAAGCACTTCTGACCTCCCTACGCTTCATATCAACCTCCTGTGAAATTCTGTTTTCCTATCCTCGGGCAAAAATCATCTCTCTTTCTCCCTTACTGTTAGAGCCAAAACTGAATTCCATATAGTTTTTTATGCCTGAATGGCCACCAAGTTCCACAATTTTTTTTTTTTAAATTTATGTTGTAAATTTTATTATATAATCGTCTTAATTGCATGCATAACATTCAGTGAAATGTTGATAACAGAGTGATAATCATCGATTTGTTACAGACCAAGATAGTATTAATATTTCATTGTCTCCCAAAAGGAATTAGAAATAATAAAGTACTATTTGTGTTTTTGCTGTTGCAATTTGTACGGTTATAGGGTGGCTGGGAAAATGATGAGACGGTTGAGGAGGCAGCAAAACGTGAAGCTTTAGAAGAGGCTGGAGTTCGAGGCAATTTAGTGGTATGGAGAAATGACTTTGTTATCTTTTGCTCGATGTATGCTATTTTTCAAGTCTTAATTGTATTATCATCTTTCAATGGTTTGATAGAGTTGCTCTTTTAGGACGCTGAAAGAGTTTGTAATTTATTAAGTCAATTGTGTGTGTGTGTGGAAGTGTGTTTGTTTGTGCACACATTTGTTAGTTAGTGTGAATGAGTTGACACACGTATTCGATTAAGAAATCCCCATTTCCTTTCATAGATTAACATATTCATGTAGTAATTTTAGATTAGATATCCATTAAGCACTTTGGAAACTTTCCCATCAGTACCCTAAGGATTATGTGGAAGTACAAAGAGTTAGAACATCCTGTTCTTTTTCTTCAATAGATGACATAGGCATGGGATATGTATTCTTGGGAGACATCTACCTCCTGTTAGTAAAAGTCAAGCATAACCTTTTATGGAAGACTAAGAAAACAATTTTGATCTGCAATGTATCTTGCTAACATTCGATTGCAATTCTAAGCAATTCATAAGTATGAAAAGATATATTGACCTTACTTCTTTCCCTAATTTTTCTGGTCCATTGGTGGCCCATTAGCCTATCAGTTATTCATCAGCTGGTGTCCCTCTACCGCCCCTTGGAACCCGCTATTCCTTGGTGTATGTAAAATTCAATCAAAGTTCTCTTTCATGAAAAGGGCCAATACCTGCATGACAATGGCCTTTACCAGCATGACACCCATGCTTAGACTGTGGCTTTGGTATTCATGTGTGTGAATTTGGAGATAGATAAAGTGCAGCCTTTAGATGTCAATTGCATTGAATCTCTTTCTTACATACTGTGATTCCTCTCCAAGATTTAAGTTAATATTTTACGACCACCAATAATAGTGTGATTCCTCAAGAAATATTTAAGTGTACATGTGCATGCATAGACCCTCAATCTCTTATATCTATCAAATAAAATGTAGAGTCCTAAAGTACAAGTGTTTTAAGCTATGGTCACATACCAATCTGACTTCCTAGATTTAACAAAAGCCAACCGCACTACAATCTTTGAAACATTGAGTTGTTCCCCAGTAATACACCAGCAAATTCTCAAACGCAACAAAAATATTAGCTTACCAGCTTGAAATTATTGTCTGATCAATCAATCAAAGACAAGAGCATCACTTTATGTGCAAGGACATCAAGGAAGATTTTTTTTTTTTTTTTTTTTTTTTGCATTGAAACGAACAAAAAATACTTCAAGGCATCAAAGCCTACATGGAAAAGAATTAGCAGTGCTGCATGCAATTGTGAGCTCTAGGTGCACAATAAGGGAGCCAAAATGCAAGAGTTATTTAAAATTCATTGTGGAAGCATATCTGATCATGAAATGCATTGGAGTCACATGCCACAACTACATTGTGATAGCCCCCTCCCTATATCTTGGTTGTGTATTCAGTTAGTCCTCATGTTGCCCAATGGGAGGTGAGGTGGAATCCCTGTTAAGGGGTGGATCCATTACCTTAAATATTTGGTCCTTGCATAAACCTTCTAGTCTAATCTTTTATTGGGATTGCCTCTCACATTCTTCTCTCCTCCATCTTGGAATCTCTTTCTTATTTCTCCTTTTCTTTGCTGAGGTGTCCTTTTCTCTCAAATCCATCTGTAAATTTTTGTTAAAAAAATCCTTATTTTTTTAATCCATTGACCTGGATTATCATTAAATGGATTTTTTACCTTTCTTCTTTGCCTCCCAACAACAAGGGCAATGGAGCCCTAAGTTGAAGACATGGCTTATGGGCAGAAGCTTATGTTGTAGTTTCAGAATGATTGGGGTTGGAGGAGGCATTTAGTTGATATTCAATCATGTTTATGGGTACTTTCGTGTACATACATATATTGTTATAGAACAGTAACTTTACTTTCAATGAGGGAGGGTTTTCTTTTTCTTTTCTTTTTCTAATCCCTAACAAAAATTCAAAAAAAAAAAAAAAGAAAAAAAGAACAAGATTTCAATATTTGTATAAATTTAGGATGACCTTATTGGTTTCTTGGCTGCTTTTTTCCTGCTTTTGCTGTTGTTAAAAGTAAATTTTGAAATTAATGTAGAGCTTCTTTCTTTGTTTAACCACTCTAGTGTTAAAGAAAATAGGGAGTTTCTAATATTCCTGCAAAACATTTTGCTTGATATCCCTTAATGCCATTTCTGGCATAAAAGGTTAATCTTGTGTGTTTTAGTTGGAAATGACATCTTTTGTCTAGCAGTTCCATTTGTTTATAGAATAAAGGCTGTTTTTTTTCCCCAGCATTTTCTGGGGGACTACATTTTTAAGAGCAAAACCCTGCAAGATGAGTTTTGTCCAAATGGTTTGTGCAAAGCTGCCATGTTTGCCTTGCTTGTGACTGAGGAACTTGAGTCTTGGCCAGAACAGAACACTCGTCAAAGAAGTTGGCTAACAGTCCCTAAAGCAAAGGAGTGTTGCCAGTATCCATGGATGCAAGAGTCACTTGAAGGTTTCTCAAAGTGGCATGCTGATCAAATATTAAGCAATTCAAAAGAAGAGAATCCTCTAATTATTCCTGATTCAACCCCAACCCCAGTTTAGAATTGACAAAGTGACCACCTTTGTAAAGTTGATTTTGGTGCTTTTTCTCCTTCAAAGTTAGGTATAGGCAGTTAATAGGCCCATTTTTGAGGCAATGGCGAAGTATAGCATTCTAAATTTATAATGGTTTCAAATTTCTGGCTTCCTACTTGCTAATACTCTAAATTTAGAGGCTGGAGTACTTTTACAGTTTTACTAGAGAGGTCCATTATCAAAATCTGCGTCAAAAAGTGATGATGAATAAATGTAAACTCTAATATGTTTATTTTTTTCGCATGTAGTATGAGTGTACTCAAATTCCCCTCGATGGTTTTTCATATTTTAGAAATCATTGATTGATTGATTTTTTTTTTTTTTTTTTGGTTAATAGTTTTGAATATATCTTTCTTTGTTATATAGGTAATCAACATAAATTTTATGTTCAAGATAATCATATTTTAAACACATGATTTGATTGGGTTATTTAGTATACAATCATTGCTATAGTTAGGTATGTATGTTAATGTTATACTAAATAAAAAGATTTAAAAAAATAATAATCTAAATAATACATTTTCATTAATGAATTAACATAATAAGTTAATTAATTCAGAGAAAATAAATCGAAGTACAAGTATTTTTTATTTAGAAATGTCATAATGTATATCTAAAAAAATTTTTAATGCGTGTCTTGATTTCATTTGAAAAATCATATAAATGCTTCTCTTTCTCTAAACAAAGCTTCCCTGTTCAATTGTAGAAAATTTGGTATATAACCAAATCCCTAAAATGCCTAGCTTTGTTTGGTTGGGATAGAAAATATTTAGTTTTCTTGTGTTTGGTTAAGGACAGAAAATTAAAATATAAAATTTTGCTTGATTAATAAGAAAAATTAAAAAGTAGAAAATAATATTTATATAAATTTATTCTCGTGTAGAAAACCAAACAATGAAGCTATTTAAAATTCTCTTATTTTTTCCTCTCTTCTTCCATCATAAAATCACTCCAACCAAACGGTGATGAACCATTCAAATTTACTGTATCAGCAATAAAAAATAATAAAAATAATAATAAAGGACCAAATTTTAAGGTATTCTATCGCTAGTATTTATTTTTGCAATTATAGATATGCACTTTTCATATATTAATTATTGGTCCCTCAATATATAAAGAGAAATGGGTTTACTTGGGTTAGGCCACTTATCACACCGGAGGTAGCTCTAGCCGCCAACCATGCTCGTCTTCTCTACTCGCTTCGTTTGGTTTCTGGGAAAATAAAAATTTTCCTGGAAATGTTATGGAGATATTACAGATGGAGTTTCTTACATTCAACCCCAAATCGCCTTTTCTCCATTGCACCAGTTCTGCCACTTCGTTTTCTCTCCTCGGCACCAACGGTATGTGTAACTAACCCAACTACCCAGTATAAAAAATTCCGTGAAAATCATCAACATTTTCCCGAGAAAAATAACAAGCTGTTTATCACTCTCACTCATCAGACTGTACATTCCACCTTACTGAACTGCACTTCTGATTTGATTGCATTGAGCTTCTTTCTATGGTGTGCCAAGCAACCCAATTATTTCCATAATGCCACTGCGTTTGACCACATGGTCGGTGTGGTTAACCGCCTTATGCAACGGTATGAGACGGTTGGAGGGGTTGTTTGGGGGTTAGAAAGTATTGGGTGTGTTCCAAAGGCACAAACTTTTTTGCTTTTGTTGAGGATTTATTGGCGTGGAGGAATGTATGACATGGTTTTTGAGGCTTTTGAGCAAATGGGTTGCTTTGGTTTTGAGCCCAACACGTTTGCGCGTAATGTAATTATGGATGTATTGTTCAAGATTGGGCGCGTTGATGTAGCCATTAAGGTTTTTAAGGAGACCCAGTTGCCTAATTTTTTGACATTTAATATTGCATTGTGTAATTTTTATAAGTTGAATGATTTGGTTCGTGTTCGGGAGGTTTTTACAATGATGTTGGGAATGGGGTATTACCCGAATGTTGAGACATTTCAGATGATTTTGAATTATTTTTGCAAGTTGGGTATGTTAGTGGAGGCATATCAAGTGTTGGGTCGAATGATTATTTTGGGCATTCCGTTATCTGTGAATGCATGGAGTATGCTCATTGATGGGTTTTGCCGGCTGCGTAGAATTGATATTGCGTGTAGTCTATTGGAGAAGATGGGTAAGACTGGTTGTTCTCCAAATATTGTAACATATACTACTTTAATAAAGGGACTTATGGAATCAAAAATGATTGGTGATGCATTCCATGTTTTAAATATCATGAAATCCAAAGGTTATGCCCCTGACTTGGTTCTTTGTAATGTATTAATAGACTGTTTCTCCAAGGTTGGAAGGTATGATGATGCGGTTGATGTTTTTGTAAATTTAGAAACTCAAAAAATGGCACCTGATTCTTATACATTTTGTTCTTTGTTATCTACCATATGTTTGTCTAAGAGGTTTTCTCTCTTACCCAAATTAGTCCATGGACTTGTCATAGAAGCAGACTTGGTGGTTTGTAATGCACTGCTAATTTATTTTTGTAACGCGGGGTTTCCAAGTCTCGCTGTGGAGTTATATAGTGATATGCTTGATAGAGGTTTTACCCCAGATAAGTATAGTTTTGTTGGATTACTTAGAGGACTATGTGGAGCGAGAAGAGTTGATGAAGCAGTTAATGTGTACTATGGGATCATCATGAATTATCCTGGTCAGGATGCTTACATCCATACTGTAATTACAGATGGACTTATAAAGGCTGGAAAATTTTATAAGGCCATTAGAGTATTTAGGAAAGCAGTTGTAGAGAAGCATCCACTTGATGCTGTATCATACACAGTTGCTATCCGTGGACTTCTTAAGAGTGGTAGATTTGGAGAGGCTTGCACCCTGTATAACCAGATGAAGGAGGTCAATATAACTCCCAATGCACATACATATAACATAATGCTCTATATTTTTTGTAGAGAAAGAGATCTTAAAATGGTGATAGAGTTGCTACAAGAGATGATTGATGCAAGGATAGAACTCAGTTGTAATAATTACTTTAGGTTATGTGAGTTCCTTTGTAGATCCCACAATTCTAATTCAGCTGTTAATCTCTTAATTGAGATGAGAGATCTCGGGTTGATACCAGCTAATGCAATCTATGTGCCTTTATCTGAAGAACATGTCCAAGGTCTGAAAGTAGATGTTGGGAGCTTATTGTTGAAAGGGTATTTGGAAAATGATCCGTTTGTGGGCACATCTGGCTCTGAGGACCTTTCTGATGTGGCTGCTTCAGTGGGTTGAGATTCATTTGATCTTTTCTCCATAGATCAGAGATTCTTCTGTATTTTTGTCAGGCATCGTGAAGGTTGTTTTTTGATAATTCAATAATTACAACAGTGGGGGAGGGGGGATTCAAACACTGGAATAATGGAGAGCAGGCTATGCCACTGAGCTACAAAGCTCTTGGCAGGTATCTTGAAGGTAATATTGTTATCTATAGTTTCTATTCTGCCTACTCACTCGTATTTAATTATTTGGTCTTCTGGGTTTTTTCTTATGATGTGTTGTCAGTTCAGGATTTGCTGATGGTTTATATTTTAAAAATTGATCACATTGCTTATTTAACTTAGTTAGTACCAAACTATGAAAGCTTAAACTGCATCAGTTGAGATATAAATTGTATAAAACTAGCTACTGTATTTATTCTCTCTAAATGGAAGGCTATTTCTCAACCCTAAAACCTCTAATTTAGTACTATAATTTTGTTATCAACTTTATTTAATTAGTCTTTGTTCCTTGCAAGTTTTTTTTTTTTTTGGTTGCTTAGAAATTTTATGAAAATATGTGCTACAAGCTGAGATGCATGAGTTTTAAAATGTAAAGCATGCTCTTATAAATATTATATATATGGTTAGCAATTGTAATTGTATTGATTTATCTTTTTCATTGCATTTATTTTGTCGCAAATGGATGTGCAACTATTGAAGGATGAGCTTGTAAGGAGGGTTAAGCTTTTGCCAGGATATATCTTTTAAACACTAGGTTGATGGAGATGTTAGAAGTACCTCATCAAAGGTATTTGCATCAGTATATTTTTTCTTAATATTTTCCAAATTATAGGAAAAAGTTAAATTTCCTCAATTCCTGTGGTTTTTATGATACATTCATTCCCTTCTATTTGAAGGTTTTGTGTTCTAGGTCTCCAGTTATGATGTTGGAAGAGGCTTCTTAAGTTCTACCTAGTTTGATTTAAATAATTGAAGGATGGTTCTCAGGTGAGCAAGGTCTGGATGTTTTTTATTAAGGGGAAAAAAAGAGGAGAAAACCATTTGTTTCCTATCGCTTTTTAATGTGGGAAGAAGTGAAGCTTGCATGGCATCATTTTGGATTATAAGTACTTAAAAGGCTAACAGTGTTGTTAATTTGTGAATGTAGTCTGCAAACCCTTTTTGGTGTTCCTGTTAATCAAGAATCCATCATGAAAATCCCTCTGTTTCATCGTCTAGACACTGAACTTTGTTTATTCAAATTAGACCCTTATAGTATCGAGTGATGCAATGAGACATTGTTGCTAAACAACAATCAAAGGCAGCATTTTAAGACAGTATGAGAATCATGCAAGAGTTGGGCACTTGGGTTTTATTTTTTTAATTTATATAAAGCCTGTGTTTTTGACTGGGTTAATTGTCGTATAACAAGTCTCTGAGATAGGTGCAAGAATGTGCTTTAGGAAAGTTGTAGCCTTGCAGGTAAAAACAGGATGGATAAAAAAAAAAAAAAAAAATCTAGTCGAAAGTTGTGCAATTGTATAGATTTTTGGAAAAATTAAGTAAAACGTATAAGCGATTTAATTTTATATCATTTACTTGTTATCAATTCTATAATATTTATATTGTTGTCATTTAACAGTTCTTATTTCTTTCTTCTTGGAGGAAGTGGATGATGTAATATAATGTTTCTTAGGGGCCTTTTGGTTCAGGGAATTGGAGAATATTCCTAGGAATTTCACGTGGTAATCTTGAATTACCGTCTCTGGTGGTTTTCTTATTCCCAACCTGTAGGAATCTCACTGAAAAATGCAAAATTTCCAATGTAATCCCCCAGTCAGCTTCTTCTTCAAGTTTCTGAGCAGAGAGCGCAGTGCTGCATTGCTGTTGGTGTCATGTTTTGCTAATGCCTGATGTGCTCTACCACTGCTTCCACTATTTTCTCACTCTCTTCGCATCTGATACCCAATCTTTCTCACTCTGATACCCAGATTGATGGGTGCTTCAATTCACCATTCCTGCAGTATAATCTCAGGTTAATTTTAGAAAATTTGATTTTTGTGGGCTAAATTTTCTGGGTTTGTTGAACGTTTTCAATTTATCTCTAAAACCTCTTCTACTCTATATTTCAATTCAACAAGCATCTGGTCTCTTCTCAAACATTTCAAGAAAGCCCATGGCAAATCTCTCTCCTTCTCAATGTCAGTTATGGCTTTTGTTCTGAAATTATGTCATTATGAATCTGTTATCTGCTTTTATTTGCAGACTTGCTCACCAAGTTCTACAGCTGCAAACAGAAAGTTCATCATCACTATTTACAGCTACGTGGAAATGGTACAGTGTCTTTATCCTCTAATTAACATTCTTGATACTAGCAATATTTTGATGAGTTTTATCCTATTACCCCTTCTTTTTCTGCTGCATTAATTGTTTATTTTGAACGTTTGGCAATGTGAAGAAATGGATCTTTATCCTCATTTCATTTGCCCTCAAATTGTCTCTGATTGATGAAATTGGAAATATGTTAACGAGCTTTTATTCTTTTTGCTGCTCTTGTTTAATTCATGAATAAAGATAAGGTGCAGATAACTTTTAGTTTCTTGCATTGTTTGGTTTCTATTCTTGTTTGTATTCTGGAGTTCAATTTTGTCGCTCTATACAAGAAAGTTTTATTGGGTTTCAACTAAGTGCTAAATCTTTAAGTGTTCTTGGAGATTTTTTGATAATTTTAACTTCAATGGAGCATATAATTTCAATTGGAAATGAAATATTTGCCGGTTCTTGTAGGGCTTGTGATTTGGTTGAACCTCTTTTTTATTTGAGAATTTTTTGATAGCTTTCTTTAAATTTGTGGCTTTTAACTTTTGTGGATTCCAGTAATGAATATTTGTCAAAGTGATGATTAACATTAGTAAGGAGCTCAATTGGTAACTTTATATAATTTCAACTTGGTTTCAGTATTTGAAGACTTGAATGTGAATTGAACTAAGGCAAAATGGTCTGTGAAAAGAGGTTCTAATGGTGGCTAATGAAGACTCTGATGAAATCTTGAAGATTTGAATGGCTAGTTTCTATACTTTAGGACTTGAATGGCTGGCCTCTAATACTTGAAGAATTTAAGGAAGAGTTGAGTTCGAGTGATGGTAACCATGTTGATGCATTATTGGTGTGTTTGTTGCAAAGTGAATAGCAGCTGGAATAGCTTCTTTTTTTGAGAATGATATTGTTTGTCGTCTTTGTTCAATAAACTTTGTTCATTCATTTTATTTTGTTTTATTTATTTTTTGGGGGGAGGATAAGGGAAATTGAAAGATGATTGAATTGTTAGGATGGAAGCCGGCATGCTAATTGACAAAACATGAACGATGTCGCGTAATGGCTGTGTTATTTTTCTGAGAAAGGGTAAGCAAGTTCAAGGCAGTCTCTGTTGTGGTCAATTCCAAATGTTTGGTTTGAGAATCGTGCAAGATACTAATGGGATATTGAGCAAGTCAATACTCTTTCAAACAATGAGCATAGAATAGTCTCTCTTTCTCAACCACTGCAATCTGGAATACACTTCTTTCCTCATTGCTCAATCTCACAGATATTTATCTTTCTTGAAATTGATTCCACGAATCTGACAATCTCTCCTTCACTCCACTTCCAGCTAATCCGAGTGCAGCAAATTTGGTCTAGCCATGTGTCTCAACAACATTTTGCCACATCAACCATAGGCAACATCATCATTGCATCAACATCGGTGCCACACCACTAGACAACATAGCCCAGGTGTCTCTTGACTCTCTTTCATTCATCTCTTATTCCCCACTTGGAAGCCAAGTTTACATAACCCAAAAAATTGGCTTAAAACATTTAGCATAGCCGAAGTCAAGGATTTAAATCTAATCTGCACAGAATGAGTACAAATCGGAAAATTATTTCATGAAAATCCAAGATTTCTTGCCTTTGATGATCATGACCCATTTGATGAAAGTCCAAGATTTTCTGCCTTTGATGATTGAGTCCCGTTTGATGAAAATCCAAGATTTGCTCCCCTTGATGATCATTCATAATTCCAATTCTTGGATTCACAAGAAGGAACCAAGAAAATGGGTCTGGATTTGATGACGGACTCAATCTTATTGATGACACATTCTCTGGTCTTTCTGATATTAGTCAGCAGCCACTGTCTTGTGTAGATCTTCTGCTTGGTTCGTGGATGGGATTGTATGCTGCTGACTTCTCTGATTGTGCATTTTTTTGATTTACAAACACCCCTAGGTAGAACTCCTGCCAACTTTAAGTCCAATCATTATTTGATAGAATAGGACAGTGACTTGTATTTTTCTTTTTTTGTTCATTTTAATTTAGTCTTCTTTGAATTTGAAACAAAGTTGCTGTTTTTATGATATGAAAGCATCCTACATATGGACGTCTCTAGTTTCCAATCTGTTCATTGTTGTTTTTATTTTGGATTTTTGCCTGCTTTATTAGAATTAAGAGGTGGACATCATGAATTACTTATTTGCCACCACAAAACAGGGACATTCAAAGCTTGACTACTGTGTTTAATAATTGAATTTGATGGTGATGTACGTGAATTTTTTTTTTTTTTTTTTTTTTGAGGAACTGGTAGAATGGTGATATAAGTTAGAGCAGATTTATTGTTACCAAATCATGGAGAAGATTGTTTTCATATTTTCAAGTAAGGTGGTCGTGTATTTTGTGGTTTTGTGCTTACTTTAGTTAGAAACTTAGAATCAGGTTCAAAGTGAATGAATGATTGTGGGTGACTTAAAATTAATTTACACAACTGATTTCCAATGGCCATGTCTACATCTAATTTGACCTAAATGTCCCGGATGATGAGATAACCTGTCTGAAGACTTAGGAATTGGCAAAAGCAGATTCAATCTGTCTCATAAAATAGGTAAAGAACAAATGAAGCTATTATTTTTTGGTCTTCCAATGCCCTAGGTCAAATATTTCAGATTCTCTTCTTTATCCTTAAGACTTTTTGTCCAGCTTGTTGATTATAACATGTGTTTTAGTTTTTACTCATATTTGTACCTTCTCAATGACGCTCCTATTTGTAGATTGCATTATTGCATAAGGATAGTGAAATAACCATATAAATCTGAGTTCTCCAATTATGTAAACTAGTAAGTTGCTTATGCGATGCACAAATAATTTTGTGATATTTTACGTAAAACGGTTTTGAAGAATGTTGTATATATATTATAAAGAAAAAGTAAACTAAATTAGAGTAAAGAAACATATATATTTTGAGATAATAAAAATTAGTTTGAAGCTTCACTGCACATTTGTAACCTTCTCAAGGTAAGATTTAAAAAAAAAAAAAAAAAAAATCATGAACTCTCGCATGAGGTCTGTGCTTCTATATATAAATTGATTTGTCTATAAATGTGTGGCAAAAGGGGCATCACACTTGTATTGTATCAACCTTTTTAGTATCATCTTTAGTAAAGTAGGCAATCATGTGTCTCTTTTACTAGCTTTATAAATCTTTTGAGTCTGGTATGTAGTAGGATGTCAAATTCAGCCTAAAGTATCTCACATTCTTTGTGTCTGGATATAGTTATTCATACGAACATTCTGCTACCTGTAAAGTATCTCACATTACCCATAGACAGAATTAAAAAAAGAGCTGTCATGTTTGTGCGGAAGTCCCTTAGCCTTATGTTCTTCTAACGGTAGTCAATAGAATGAGTTTTGGAAGCAATTTCGAACGCAGAGTACTTCCAGAAAGTATATCAGAAGGGAATCCATACGATGGAGTTCTATTTATTAGTTTTTCTTCTAAGCATGTGTTGTTTTTCTAGCAGAAAAGCAAAGTGGTTTAAATCTATTATGAACCAACTGCATGGTACTAAATTTTTACCTTGGTACTCATTGTTCTGCAACTGCGTAGCCTTCTTCTTTTTTTTTGGAGAGGGGGAGGGGGAGGGAGGTGTACTCATGTTTCATGCAATGCAGTTATCCAAATTTTATATGACTTGGTCACTGGTTAATTCAGCTGGTGGTCTAGTAGGTTCTCTTTCTCTTTTGTGAGGAAGCAGGGCATGACCTGTCTTTGGAGTTTCATTATCTTGGTTCCTTACTGATCTGCGTTCATTTTTGGGTTATATTGGATACTCACAAGAGTTTTAGGTGAATTGTTCGTACAGTTCCAAAGAAGAATGACATTCTTGATGCGTCTAACTCCAAGCTAATTGATTAGTTCAAATATATAATATGTCAAACATGACTGTCTATCCTAAAGTGCAGCTGAAAAAAAAATCATATCTTTTTTTTTCCCCTTTAAGAACAGGATTAGGTCATACCCATCATAGTTTTTATATGGATGATTTTGAATGCATGATGAATAGCCATATGCAAAGACCTTTTTATGCTATGATAGGCTTGCAAATGAATTTCAAAGAGGATTGACCCTATGACTTCTGTGAGATAATTAAATTGGGTAGTTTACAACTAATGAAAAAGTAAATAAATAAATAAAATTGCAGGGCTTGTCCAAGGAACCATAACACCTAACCCAATTGAAGGAGGCTTTGAAACCAAGTATAACTACGATGGTTATTACTATTTTTGGTCATCTGCATCAATAACTGGCATAATATATATGCACAGTCATTATTGCTTTCAGCATTACACCCAAATTTGCTTACTAAAAGTACAAATACTGAGGGCAGGGTTAGACTCTTCACTTCCTGTCACCTAATTGATGTGAGGGAACGATTTCGTACAGATGAGTTTGTGCTTAAATGAATCACATGATATCTACTTTGTGGTTAATATTGTGTGTGTGGATGGATGACAATGGCAATTTTTGTGATGATATTAGAGTTCCTAGATTGTCCCATCCTAGAAAATTATTTATTAAATTAAAAAAAAAAATGCTGTGGGTTGTATCAAGGTGATTTAGAGATTGATAATTGTCTTCAATGTACAGTAGTTGGAAGTCTTTGAGTGGATGGATAACCAGCACCTTTGAAATTCCAAAGCTGTCTCAATTTGTGCAGCAGTGTAATTAACTATGCAGTCATATCATAAAATGCATCCTTAAAAGTTCAAGTATGATTACTATCTATGATGACAAGTTATTATTTAACTTGATGTTGGAATGACTTAGGCTTCATTTGAAGTAATAGAGATTTAGATTGGGCAAATTAATTCTGAAAACTCCCTTGGCTCTTGCTTGATTACAAAAAATGTTTTTAAACTCCTAAATGATTTTTTTTTTCCAATTTTATCCCTTTTAAGTTGGTTGTGGCTTCTGAATATATTTGGATTTTTATTAATAGGCAGGTATGTTTTCTTGATATGGTAATATCATAAAAGTTGTCACGTATAATGATGATAATAATATTTCATCTTATGATGAGTACATGTTAAAATTATAATTAAATAATTAAATTCACAATTTACTAACAGCTTAAATGTTTGAAAAAATCGATAATCTATATATATAATAATAGGTGAAGCAGAGAGAGTGTGAAATTGAATTCCAAATTAGAACTCTAATTGTGTGCCACGTGTACACACCAAATTAGAATTCTAATTTTGTGTCATGTGTCTAGAATTTGAAATTGAAGTTGAATTTTGCATCATGTGGCTAAATGTATGTGAGCTCATTCTCATTAAAACCACTTCTATGTATCGAGTCATGTAAGTTACTGTGCTAATTAAGTTTTTTCTTGATTTTGCAGTCAAACGTGAAAACCAAAGAGATTAATATCGGTGATAAGAACTTGGTTTGGGTAAATTGAAGTTGAATTTTGCATCATATGGCTAAATGTATTTAGGCTCATTCTTATTAAAACCACTTCTATGTATCGAGTTAAGTGAGTTACTATGCTAATTAAGTTTTCTTGATTTTGCAATCAAATGTGAAAACCAAAGAGATTAATATCGGTGATAAGAACTTGGTTTGGGTACATTGCATAATTTCCAAAAAAATAGCAAAGCCAGAGTTTACATCTTTGTTATAAATTGCACTGAGAATTTCAGATTAAAGTGCTTTCTTCTTGATTCTAATACTGAGTTTTGTTTACTATTCACTTACAAAGTTTGCATCTTTACATTTGTTATAAATTGCTAATATGTGATTAGATGCACATTATGCCTAAAATTCATTATCCTTATATTTGGCTTTTTGTTCAGGTTTGGCACCTATAATAATGAAGAAAGCACTATTGTGAACCGATGGATGATACTTTTTGTAGGTTACAAAGGAACTTAGTGATCATTGGAATTTCACACGAATTGGAGAGGACCCGACTATAGATGTCTGGATGGCAGATGTAAGTCACTATATTTTTAAAATTTTCAATTAAGGTAAATGTTATGAACAATGTAAATTTTCCGGAGAGAGATTTATTATTCTATATTTACGCAAGTTTGATTGCCTTCTTGGAGTAGATCACTCCTGAATAAACTCATGATTAATAATATATCCATTCCCGTGTGGTAGCACGGGGCTACATACTAGTTTAATATAATATCAAAGCAGGCTTTACTTTACCTCCTATTTGAAATGTTAAAAATCTCACATTCACATGTGAGGGGAGGTGTTAGAACCAGGGGTAGAACCATTTGTATCCTTTGGGGGACCATGGCCCCACAAAATATATCCTATGATCTTTAAAAAAATAAATTAAGTAATAGACTTAGTAGTAAAATTATAGAGACCTCAAAATATATCGCATGATTTTTCTTTAAAAAAATTAATAAGCTTAGTGGTTATAGAGACAAGTTATTTTTGTTTTTTTTTTTTCATTTTTGTTGTAAATTTAATTCTTATATATGCTAAAGTTTTAGATTATTTGTGGTTTTGAAGACTTCATTGGTTCCATTGTGATTTTGTTATCACTTTGCATGACAATTTGATTGTTTATATTGAAAATGAAATTATATGCATGATAATAGCCTAAATTTACCCTATGAAATATCATTATCGAGTATACCTTTGATAAGAGATATTATTTCTTCTGTTTGTGTAAATATCTAATATCAAATTAGACAATTTTTGTATATTTATTAGAGTTTATAATAGTAACATAACTCAGCCTTTAAACATAAATTCCTGGTTCCACCCATGGTTATAACTATAGTTAAATAATTAAGTTCAATAGCCTAACAACTTAAGTTTTTGGGACAATTGATAATTTAATAGTACACCCTACATTAGAGTTCCGATGGCAAATAGACACTTAAGCTAACCAAGTGATCATTATGCCTATTGCTAGATTACAGGTTTTTGTCACTGTAAACTAATAATAGAAAAATATGTAAAATTTACATAGTTAAAATGAGCCATGTCAAGGAGTGTATAATTGTGTAAATTTACAAGTTTACAAGTTTGCTATAGTAATCGTGTAAATTTATACTGACATTTTTTTTTTCATTTATTTATTTTATTCTTTCTTTACATATCCTAATGATGAAAGAAGAAAGTGGATAGTGGTTATTGTATGTAAAGAAATATGAACAATTAAAAAAATTAAGAAAATTTTATATTTTAGTGAAATGTAGTGTAATATAGATAATTTAACATGGGTTGTTTTGAAAAGTGAATATGTAAAATAGAAAAAATAGGTTTTTAAGCTAAAATAGACATGAATTTTCGCATGAGCCGATGTGAATACTCCAATGGTAGGTGTGGACTAATAGGGGGAAAAAAGATAGAAAGAAAATGAGAATATGGCTATTAATGTGGCTCAATTAAAACATAGCAGCAATAAATGTTAAACCTTAGCTTTTAGATAATATATAGATATATAATAATTAAATTAATCATTTTCTTGAATCTATGTTTTTTTTTTAAATGACTTTTTTTCATAATACCCAAACATGTGATTTCAAGTCTTTTAACTCTACCGCCCATTATTCCCTCAAAAAAAAAACACACACACACACACACTCTACCGCCCATTAGAGTTAAAATTCAATTCGTTGATTGGAAGAGCGATCAATACAACATGCTATTTCAAACTAATTATTTTGTTACATTCACCAGATTATGTTCGTTGTGGACTTACATTTCATAGGAAAATTAGATTGCAGAAAAGTAATTTAACAACCAAAGAAAAGTTAAAAGAGCACCAATTTTTTCCAATATAGCTAAAGGGTAAAGGCAATGGGCTCTCCTTGTAATGAGCGCCCATGAGCTCTCTCAAATTTTTGGTAAATTATTCTTTAAAAAAAAAAAACTTTAGTAAATTAAACTCATAAAGCATAATAAACATTTCAAACCATTAAATGTTTTAGAATAATCAAATAAGATTATTTCAGCCCGATCATTCTGAGTTTTTAAATCCTGTCTTCATCAAGGATGGTACTCTCATTGTTTGACTAATGATGAGGCTTCAAATATTGGGGGAAGAAAATTAATCAACTAAGATATATAAATACACACACACACACACATATATATATATATAGTTTTTGAGTCAAAGTTGTGATGTCATTTGACAATCTTTTAACATTGAAATTTTGTCAAATTTGGCTGGGGAGTAAAGTGAATTTGAAAATTTCTTTCCCGACTTTTACCCATTGAAATGATGTTATTGCATAGTCTTGGACTATACTCCCTCCTTCTTACTAAGGGTGGGTTCCATCCACCATAGGACCCACCCTGTGTGAGAGGGGGGAAATATAATCTAAGACTATGCAATAATTATTCTTTATTTTATAGATGCAAGGATGCATATCTGATTTTACCTTTGAATCTTCTGTTTATTTATGGGCAGAGATAATGAAAAAACCCATGATATATGGCTTTACTCAATCATTGATGGCCACACATAAAGATCAGGTAAAAAGAGGGAAGAATTCAAAATTTGAGATACAAGAAGTCTAGTGAGAGGTCAATCAGCATATAAATATGCAACTTATTAGTCCTATTTTACACTTCATTTCATTAAAATGTCATTTTTTTTCTTAATTTTTTTAATTGCTTCTCTTTCTTTATACATTACAACCATCATTCACAATTATACATGAACTGATGTAGGTCATTTTTAGGCAAAACTGTATAAATTTTACACAATTTTTTATTATACACGGACTGATGTGAATGCTCTAAATGGTCTTGCTCAAACTTTCCTAGCTTAGTTCCTAACCCTTAAAAAGAGAGAACAAATGTTCATGAAAATGTATATAGGCATGTCTATAAATAGACCCCTAATCATATGGTTTGGATTAAATAAATGTGCATTGTGCGGGCGTTTATTGAGTCACGCATCAAATGTATACTAAGAAGAATTGGAGTTACATAAGTAAAAACCCTAATAGTAACTTAACTTGTCCTCTAGGCAGGGACGGAGCAATGTTATGGCCAGGGGGGAACATGGCCCCCCTTAGCCCAAAGAGCTCCGCCCCTCCCTCTCTCTTTAAGTAATGAAAATGATTAATACAACAACAATAGTATTGTTACAATATTATATCCCCTACTCACGTGGGCGGCCAACTGCCCTTCAGCATGACTCTTACTCTCTTAGTCATGTCATGTGAAGTGATTCTAGTGAAGTAACAATCATACCAATAAAGCAAACATTTAGCTATAATGTAGGAACTTGAACTTATGCATCTTGCCAGCTTGCTTATTACCTCATGAGACAGACCTTGCAGTTTGAAATACTCGTTGTAATTTTTTTTTTTTCCTACTAAAATTCTTTGGTAAGCAAAAATAGATTAATAAGTAGAAAATTAAGGACAAATTAAGAAATAATAGACTAAGGGTCTTAAAGTAAAATTATTTATTTATTTTTATTCTAAGTTAGTTTCTTAATCTTATATATGTGTGTAAAAGTGTCCGCACATGTTTCTTTCTTTTTTCTTTTCTCCTTCAAAATTTTGATGGGACCGTAGTAGATTAGAAGTACCTTTTTTTTCCTTTTTATTCTTGGTGCCAAACAGCCGTTAAGGATTAAAAGATCAACAATCTATCAACCTGTTTATAAAGTGATTATAATTTCTATTATAACTACAAGATGAGCAAATTTAGTCTTAAATATTGTCAAAACTAAGTTTTATAAATAAATCAATCAATCAAAAGCTATTTGATTTTGTACAATAAAAAGGAAATTTATGTTTACTATATAATCGATCATAATTTATTTTCAGAATTTAAAAGAATATTGAATTCATTTTTGATTAATGATTTTTTTAAAATGTATTGGGAAATAATTTTTTGTGCCCTTTCTTGGTTTAGACTTTGCCCCAAACACCCCCAACCCCACCCCCACCCCCCCCCCCCCAAAAAAAAAAAAAAAACCAAGGCTAAAGACCTGCTCCTAGGCTATAGCACACAGGCTTGAATAGTTTTTTCTCGTAGGTATCCTAGGCTATAGCACACGGACATGAATAGGTTTTTTCTCGTGTGGATTCCTACGTTAAAATAGGCTTATATAAGCAATTATGAGAATAAACTAATTAAGAATGCAATTAATGGCTAGTTGAATTCAACTGGTAGCCATGCATCGAGACAAACTCCCCGATCTGCCAAGATTTTCATAGCTACACACTTAACAAAAAATAGGACTTATTGTGGTTAAATATTCACCTCCAACCCAAATATTCTAGTGCCCTCAGCTCTAATATTGTTTCCAATAAAAAAAAAATTTAAGTCAATTAGTTGGAGGACCTGTCACTATTGGCACAATAGTTGCTTACTTTCGCTAGCACGTGGGTTTCTTGAATCTCTGGTTGTATTTATAGTGGTAAGATACAAACTCAGCAGACTTGACTTGAATTCAAACCTTATTTTCCAAGGAGAACCACAAATTAAGTCAAGCGAGTGAAATGGTGGACTCATATGGACAATCTTCTGGTGCAAATGCATGCATGCATGCATATGGATAGAGAGAGAGCTTCGAGGAAGCTCAAAGACTACTCTTATATGTCTGTCTGCTATATACCATATTATAAATGGTCAGTCCTTCTAAATTAGTGATAAAGCTACTTAGAGCCAAAAGGAGGATGAATACTAGCTAGGTCACTTTCTCTTGCTTTAAAACAAACATAGAGACACTAAGAGAACGAAAATCTTTTTTACTTTTTAAAGAATTTTAAGGAAGTTTTTACTTAAACCTGTTATCCTATGTTATAAATGGTTCTATCTATCCATCTAGAGGGGCTTTGAAGCTTTCTAGCTCTATCTGAGGAACTTGAATAGTAGCAAATTTGATTACCTCTCTCTCTCTCTCTCTCTCTCTCTCTCTTACCTCACGCAGCATATGCACTGTGAATCTGAAGATATATTTGAGTAATTAGCAATTAACTTTTCAAGAAAATTGCCTAAATCCTCCATTTAGAAGATACCATCTCTAGTACCTTCTTATAATAAATCCATTCTTATGTAGAAATTCAATGTAGCAATCATAAGTTCAAAGTGACTATGTGTGTACCTATTTTTCAGAGAAGTAACTAATAAATCCAAATTATGAAAATAATTCTCACCTATAGAGTGATCACTAAAATATAAAAATGGAACTGCATATTCATATATGACATACACGTGCCCGCTAGCAGCCGGTGGCCTTTGTAATATGCATATCCTTTCTATAAAGGAAAGCATCTTTTCAAATCATGCATGAGACTACACGGCTGAGAAAGACATCCCTCTAATTTTTTTTCCGATAATCAATAATATCATCATAACAAGCCAAAAGTTTGGAAAATGAACCCTAGAAAGAATACAAAAGACAAAACCTTATAAATACAAAAGCCTCTTATCTCCTACATATACTGCAAGCTGGAAAGCCATAGCACTAACTCACGGGAAGCTTAAGTTACAGACATGAGTTCCATTAACATCATAGGAGCACTAAAAACATTTATTTCATTTTAATCACGATTTAGCATTGTCACAATTGAGCAAATAATAAACAAGCATTTAGGCACCTAAAACCTGCATTTCATTTTCAAAATCATTTAGTACACATTAATTAGTGGACAGCACCCCCTCACCCCCCACCCAAAAGAAAACACACACACCAACCCAAATCCCAGACACATGTACAATATTAGTTATCATATGAACAAATAGTTTTGGTTTTTCTTTTTTCTTTTTTCTTTTTTTTTTCCTTTTTATGATTGTCATGATCTATTTCAGTAATGGTTCCATTATATTTCATCGAATAACCTTGCACACTTCTTAATTACTAGAGAAAAAAGTGTTACCATTCCATTATAAAGATATGCTTAAAGTCGCCCTCCAGTTAATAACTTCGTCCTTTTTATAAAATCTTGCTCTTGGGAAAAGAGAAAATCATTTTGAACCACTAATTCTGCTTTACTTTCCAAACCACATTTTCCACACAGACCCCATATAGTATAGCTCTTTGCTATCAACTTGGAAGAGAAATGGTGTTTGAACTCATGGCTAGGTTTTTCCAGCAACAAATACTGCTCCCATCACTCCATGATGTGTACTTGACCTAACAAGTGTAAATAAGCTGGGACCCATATTGCCTCTTGCACTTTTTTCCACATCTTTTTCTTGCTTATCAAATTCAACCCCAACACAAGTCTAGCACTTAATTAAACCCAATCAAAAGTGCAAAATCAAAGTTATTCAAATTAAGCACATCATTAAACCATTAGTCACCAAGAGTCACAAACTTACAATTACAACCCTAGAATTTAATAAAACAAAGTTGATACAAATAGAAACAAAATAACACGTTCAAATTACATACAATAATATCAAATATGTCAATAGCCGTACCGTACGGATAGCATAGTTCTAGTCCTCTAGATCCTCCCTTTCAGAGAAGAAGAAGTTCAATACTGGACCCAGCAGTAATATGAAATTTATGGGATAAAGCCTAAAGGGTCTCAAAATACTAACATAGTTCAATAATTAAAAAACAAAAACAAAAACATAGAATAATTACATATACAATAGATATGTAACGTACAGTGATTCTAGGCCTTAGGCCTTTAGCTTGAGAGAGCTTACTCAATTTTCACACTGTGTCCAGCCTTCTAAGCGCATCAAGTTGGGGAGAATCATAGAATACAGTATTGGGCAACAAACCAGATAAATTGTCAAACATCTGGGGAGTGAAAACATCATCGTACGGCTCAAACTGAGAGCTTGAACTCTCGGGCTGTTCTTGACTAGTACTGGGGTCCACAGTGGGCACCTCCTCTTGTTGTGAATGATCATCATCATCATCATCATCACCATCCATCTTATTGTCATCATTAATCCTTGGATCGGGAGCCGTTTGATGCTGGCGGCCACCGACATGTTCATCTTTGTTTGAAAACTTTGTGGGGTCAGGCAATTCAGAATCTTGGCCCGTGAGTTCTTGAACCAAGGCCCTGAATTGTGAAGCACTGGTCTTGACCTTCATAGGGTTGGATATGTACACAACTTTGATGGGGTTATTGTTGTTGTTTTTCTTGGGTTGCTTGGCTTTTTTGGTTGGTTTTCTTTGGTGCACACTTGTTAGTAGGTTGTTTTCCATGTTTGGTAGTTGGAGATATAAAAAAAAGAGGGGGTTTGAGGAGCTCAAAAAGATATCATGTTTTGCATGAAAGTGGAGTAGATTATTGGGTGAGAGAGAGCAAAAGAGGGATGGTGTTTGAGGCTGCAAAAGAAGTCTTGGAAAGGAAAAAGAAATGGTGAGAAAAGAAGATAAAGAGGAAATGAAGGTAAAAAACAATTGATAGTTCTAGCTACGCTTTGATACAGCAAATGGAAACTAACAAGAAAGTGATGGCGTAGATTTCCTATTCCCATGCGCCACCATGGCGCGTGTTTCTCACGCTTACATTAACATTATATTATGCCTTTTTAAATAATTAAAAATAGAAATAAAAAATTACATAAAAGGCCAAAGTTTATAGCTTTTTCAAATTGTAAGTTAAAGTAAAAAATTTATGAAACCATTTTAATTTAAAAGTTATGTCTACCTATGTCACTTATTTTTGTTATCTTGGGCAATAATGGAGTAAAGAAGTGCAAGAAATCATTGATTCAATTATGTGTTTTACCTAATAGTTGTTCATAATTCAATCTAAAAAACACTAAATACAAATGGTGGAATGAGATAGTGACTGCCTAAAAATCGAAGTTCATTATACCCAGTTGTAACATAAAAATTATCATTTTATTTATTTGTTATTTTCTACTTCGTTATAGTTAATAATAATGAGGATGGATAAGTGCTTCAAATTAAAATAGTTTCATGAATTTGGAACTTTAATTTTCAATATTAAAAACATGAGACTAAGTATAAAACATGTTCTAAATTCTAGGCATTTTATAAGATTTTTTCAAATAAAAAGCATGACCATAGTAGTTCTTATCCATTACTAATCAATTCTTGAAGAGCCTAAACCTTAATGAGGTTGTAGTTTTTTTTCCAAGTGGAAGGTTGAGCCAATGCCTAACCTTGGTCCTACCATAGAACCTATGATATATTTTCAAATGGATGAAAGTTTATGGTCCTTAACTAGAACTAGTATCATTACCCTTAGAGTATTGATTCTTAATCTCTCTTATAAATTTTTTTTATATAATTTAATAATTATGATAATGACTAAAAGAGAACTTAAACATTTAATTCTTCTCGTGAAGAAGAGCCCACAATGTCATTGAAATACAAAACTTTTAATTAATCTATTCAATACTAAGTCTAATTCATAAGTCCATAACTACTTAAACACGATCTTACATGATCATTAAGCACAGGTCTTACTATTTAGAGAGCAGCCACATGCAATACAATATGTTTAATGGAATTATCTTTTATTAGAACAAATTAGGTTAGCAATTTTTTATGTTCGTGTAAAGCACGCGGGAAAGGAGGAGAGTGGAAGAGGTGGGGCAGAGCTGATCTATAATATTACCTTTGCACCAATAATCCATACACGTGCCCATCGCCGAAAGCCCGGTTAGATGTCGTGACGTCATGAAAAGGTGGCATGATGACGTCATGATACTTTAAAGTAAGAACCGGGGCTGATGAGCTGGGCTTGTCTGGACTCGGCGGCTTCGACACTGGTCCTAGCTAGTTGGCTCCATCTAATAGAGAGAGAAAGAGAGCACTCCTGTACTCATCAACTCCACCATAATAAGTTGCATTTTGTCAGAGATTACTAGTTGCAACACCAACCCAAATTCAATGCCATATTTTTCTTCTTTTCTATACACGTGGGAAAGGATTAGCCTCATCTTTCTATTTTGCAATGCCAAATTCTATAATGACTTTTTTCTTTTAATATAATAAGGAAACTTAATAATTAAGACTATTTATTTGGAATAAAATTTCTTTGTTAAGAAGTTATATTCACATGCATTTAATCTTGAACAGCCCTGGCTTGAGTCTAATACAAAAACAACTCTGAATCGTTACGCTTACGTATAGCTAAAAATGAACACGTATCATAATTTTGATGAATTTAGTGCACAAAAATATTGAATCCAATCTTTAATTGTCCATCTTGAACCCAGATTTCTTTTTTTATCAAATTATCTATAGAAAATTAAATGTTGTTTAAGTTTGTGGACTATAATTACTAGAAGACAAAAGTATTTGGGCACTATGAAATCTCACAATATCTTTACACCAATCTTATTTTGAGTAGTGGATTGAAATTTAATCTTTTTTTTTACATATAATAAGTTGATATTTAAATTTGTTGACTATAGAAGATCTCTTACAAGACATTAAAGATTTACTTCTTAATAAATTGTCATTTTTTTTTTTTTGAGAAATATTATATATGTCCATAACATTTTTACAATAAATTTTATGTAGTAAGTTGTGACTAGTTCTAAACCATCACTAAAATTTTTTTTTTTTTTTTACCCATTAATAATAGCTAATAACAACTTGGCAAAAATTATTCTCAAGTCATTATAGAAAGACTTAACTCTTATTGTTATTAATTATAAACTTATTTCTATGGCCTAGCTTCCTTTTTATTTTTTTAATATGATAAATGAAAGTATAAAATTTTTCTTGTAACTTTTTGTTTTTGAGGAGTGTTTAATCCTTTTTTGTTTTCCTTGTTACAATAAGTTGGTGGGATCTTGCCTCCAAGTTTGAATCCAAATTCTTCCACATAGGAATGCCACTAAATTAAAAAACTCTCACTTGCATGAAATCTCACACCTCTAATCCATTTGGCATAAGTTAAAAACCTCAAGAACTATGGGTGTCAGCTTATTTCCAGATTCAATAAGATATGTCTCTATTCTTGTTTTCAAAGACAGGAATGGGTTTTGGAGGTTTGGACCGGTAGACGCCATACGTCACATTAATTGTATGAGGCATAAATCTTGAGTCTATATTCAGGCCACGTATTTCCGGTCTTAAGCAACTACCAAGATGTTCCATGACTTGGTACAAAATTTCCATGGTTTTGATAGCCTTGGTTTATCCTAAATGTCGGAAATATTTTGTAGACATTCTTTTCTTTGTTTCTCTCCCAAAAAAAAAAAAAAAATTCTTTGTCTTTTATTTGTTGTTAATTCGATAGTAAGAGATAGAAGATTTTAATTCGCTCTAAACATCTCTAATGAGAACATCAAAAAATATTATTAAATTACAAAGCTTTTAATTCTTTTTTATTTTCTTTCAAAACAAGTAATAAAAAAAAAAAAAAAAAAACAATAGCTCAAAATATATCCAAAAAAAATTACAATATTTTCCACAACTATTAAAATGACATATTGTGATTATTATTAATTAATTAACAAAAAGCGTCAAGGTTGAGTAATATTACTCTAATAAGTTAAGAGTTTTGTAATTCAAGTAACACATTTTGATGATTTAAAAAAGAATTCTAGAGACCCCCACTCCCAATTTTCAAATTATCAACCAAAAAAATTATTGCTTTAATAACAGTTATTGTGTTAATGATTATAAAAAGGATTTTAAAATTTTTTGAGTTCCTAGTATTAGCATCCGCATTTGGGGTTGTAAATGCCAAATGTTAAGAACATTTGGCATTTAAGCCCCAAAACCCATCAGCAATGGGAAGGCTAAATCCTATATGCCAAAAAAAATTTGAGATTTTGCTACAGTACCATCTCAAATAAGATGGTACTGTAGCAAGATGGTATAAAAAAAAAAAAAAAATTTAATGCTTCCTCCCATTATTTTAATTTAACCAGCCCTTTCTCTTTCTTCTCTCATTTTTCCTCTTTCATTTCTCTGTCTTGCTTCTCTCTCTTTCTTTCTGCTCTCTGTTCTTCTTCTTGCTCTCCGATTCTTCTCAGCATCTTCACTCTCTCCGGCAACTCTCTAAATCGGCGGTGAGGTTCTAAATTGGTGGTGGGTCTCTAGATCGGCAGTGGGTTTCTAGATCGGTGGTGGGTCTCCACTTCTTTCGAGGGTGGGTCTCCGCTTCCTTCGAGCTTCGGCGAATTCGCTTCCTTCGAGCTTCGACGAAGCTTCCCAGAGGCAAATCCGCTTTCTTTAAGCTTCAGCGGTGGTGGGTCTGGTTTTTTCCCAGCAGGGAATCCGCTTACAATTCTCTGGGTTTTTTTTTTTTTTTTTTTTTTTTTTATGGTTTTGATGGTCGGATAGGGTGGTGGTGGTGGTGTTAATGGTCGGAGGGCAGTAGGTGCAGCGACGTGGTTCTAGTCTTTTCTCTGGTTTTTTTTTTTTTTTTTTTTTTTTTTTTTTTTTTTGCGGTGTTGATAGGGGGATAGGGTGGTGGTGGTGGTGGTGGTGGTGGTGGTGGTGGTTGTGTTGATGGTTGGAGGGCAAGAGGTGCAGTGGCGTGGCTCAAGTCTTTTCTCTGGGTTTTGGATTTTTTTTTTTTTTTGCGGTGTTGATAGGCGGATAGGGTGGTGGTGGTGGTTGTGTTGATGGTTGGAGGGCAGGAGGTTCAGTGGCGTGGCTCAGGTCTTTTCTCCAGGTTTTTTTTTTTTTTTTTGTGGACGGTAGTTTATGGGTTGCCGATGGTGGTGGTGGTGGTGGTGTGCAACGGTGGTGTTGATTGTGGATCTTGGACAGAAGGAAAGAGAGAGAAGGAACAAATAATGAATAAATAATGTGTTGTATTGGATAATGGTAATGGTGAGATATATTATTTTAATGAGTAGGATTGAGATATAAAAGTTGGGATGTTGGAGAATTATAAAATTGTATTGTATAATTGATAAAGTGACTTTTTGAGGTGGTAAAATAAGATAGGATTTAGAATCCGGTTGTGGATTACTAAATAGAAAATATTAACTTTAGGATGAGTCATAGTTTTAATTGACTATCCAGTCTAGAGACAGACACAGGTAGGGGTCCAAGCCCTCTGACCCAATTTTTTTTTTATTAATAGGTATATTTAAAAAAAAAATTAATAATAATAATAATAACTTGGGCCCCCCTCACTTAGGATCTTGTCCCTTCCCCCCTCCAAAATTTTCAGTCCCATTACCAGCCGGCCAACCCAAGGTAAATCAACCAAAAAAAAAAAAAGGGTAAATACAAAAATTCAGTCCAAACTCCAAACGCAATAGACCCCCCTCCAAAATTTTCAACCCCATTACTAGCCGGCTAGCCCAATGTAAATCAACCAAAAAAATAAAAAATAAAAACCTCCAAAATTTTGAGCCACAATTGACAATACCCAGCCAGCCAGCTCAATGTAAATCATTAAAAAAAAAAAAAAAAAGTAAATACAAAAATTCAGTCCAAACTCTAAACAGAGAACACAATAGAAAAAGAAAAAGAAAAAGAAAAACTGAAAAGAGAGAGCAAGACTGCAAGACAAAGAGAATTTCTTTTCCTTTATTTTTTTCCGCTTATCTCCACCGCCTTAGTTTGAATTCCTAGATCTATCCCTGATCCAGTCATTCATTGAAAGTTGTATAGCTCAACTTTGTCTCTTTTGAATAATTAAAAAAAGGAAAGATAGAATTCAAATCCTAAATATTTTTATTGAAAACATCAGAAAATGCTAGTTAAACTAAGAACTTTTCACGCGCACATCTCTCGCCAAATGATTTATAAGCTCATCAGTCGTGATGACTATTGAGTATATATTAGATATGCATTCTGATTGTATATTATGTAAGCATTACACTTGAAATAAACTCTACAAAGTGATGTGAGGTCACCACTCGCACGTGTTTTGACTTTCTGTGAATTTGAAAAGATTAATACGTAACAGACACTTAGAAAAAGAATAGAGTGGCATATTGCTACAGTGATAGTCATGACTTGAAATGCGTTGCTGGGGTCCTTTGATACGAGAATCTTCTAAACTTTTCGAGATCAATATTTAAATTATAATTCTTAATTTTTAAATATTAAACCGTTTATCTGAGATAAGTAGTGTTGATTTTAGCACTTTAACAAATAATTTTAAAAAAATATATAAACACTACTTCATGATTTATTCACTATTGGGGGAAAAGGAAGAAAGTTTGAAATCTTGTCTTTATCCTTTTTTTCTTTCAGAATTTTGAGTTTTTCATGATTGTTTTTTCCTTATATTCAATGTCTCTCTCTCTCACCTTAAGATTTTCAATAATTTTACAAGTCAAGTCAATATTATAAGGAGATGCTATAAATGGTATGATTATGTCAAGTTTATCCATGATAGACAACATGATAATATGGCATGACAAGCCCAACCACATTTCTTTGCTCAGCTTTAAGGGTAAATGAGGTCAAGCAAGAAGGAAGGATGAGTTTGAGTTAGCCTATATATCAAATAACCCAAAAAGGGGGTGTGCAACCAACCTGTCAAAATCGACCCGATTTAATTGAATCTATTAGGTTGGGTTGATTTTTAAGAGTTGGTGGGTTGGGTTGGGTTGGGTTGTGAAATTTGTTTTTACAATGGATCGGGTTAGATTGGGGTTATAAGATACACAAATCTACCTAACTCAACCTAATCCACCTATATTTAATATATATTTTAATTTTAAAAAACATATCTAAAAATATATTATGCAATTTTATTATTTACATTTTTACCTCTCTTCTTAAATATAACTCAAACACCTAAGTCCTTCTCATATAGTTTGTGTTGGTTTAATGTTATGTTTAGAATTATTTGGTTATAAACTTCTCTTATTTGTAGTGGCATTGTTCTAATTCTCAATTTAATATTAATAAAGTAATTAAAAAAACAAATCTAACCAACTCATGGGTCCAACCCAATCCACGTGGATTGAGTTGTGTGGAACCCAACCCGACTCATGCACACCATTAAATCCAAGTGACGAGCCTAATTCTTGTATGCACTTGACATGTGAGACTTATATCTCACTAACATGTGAGACCCACAAATACCGTCTCTAAGTAACTATCTCAAGAACGAATTATGAGAATCATAGTATTATCCTTTAAAGTTCTATTCCCCAAGAATCACTGTCCAATTTGAATCATGATCACTATAAAATATTAAGAAATTGGTTTCTTGAGTTATGGTATGCACAAAATAATTAGTTGTTTCTTGTTAATTACATTTCTTTAATTAAAAAAAAAAAAAAAAAACTATACCTTTGTTGACTTAAGCAATGAAATCAACTGCATCAACAATACTTTAATTTCTTCTTATTAATTACTTATTATTGACTTAAACAACAGAGAATCCCTCGACGGACCAAACTAACGACCCCCTTGTGTCTTCCATTACCTTCATGCAAGTGTCTATCATCAAGGTTCCACTATATATACGATCAATTGCATCAACAATACTTTAATTTCTTCATCTTCTTCTGCTACATTAAGGGGGGAGGGGGTCAAACCTTGGGTATCCTTATGGGATTCTTCGTGGTGTCGACTTAAAGGTCATTATTATATATATATATATATATATATATATATATATATATATATTTTCCCCCCCTCAAATTTGACTTTTAAGCTTTCCTCACTCATGGATTTTTTACACTTAAAGTATGTGTCTTGTACAATGAGTATTGTGGGGATAAAAGCCCAAATTTACATATTCGGCCTAAGCCCCTATTTGAAGACTAAAAGTTTGTCCGAAGAGAAATAGACGATTGAGAAAGACCCCAGGTGGGGGAGATATACCTGGAAATGATCGAGAAATATAGTCCGAAGAGAACATTAGTAGTTTGAGGAGTGTGTTGTCCTTGGATATAAAGAATCTCAGTTAAGCAAGTACCTGGGAGGTTCGAGTGACCTTCCTGACGGTTCCAATGATAAGGATAAACCTCAGGCATGCATAGAGATGATAAAAACGGATAAATATCTAGAGGAAAAGCTGCTACCACCACATTAAATGCACTGCAGCAATTTTTCTGGCTGCATTAATGTGGAGAAGACCCCTAAACAGTACATTCTCAACTACCACCACTCACAGAGAACCATAGAAGATGCTAGATGGGATATACACTCAAGAAAAGGCTCAAATGATTAACAAGTGTACGATCAAGATGATCTAACAAGAGATATATATAATGTAAAAGGTCTCCCAGAGGGGGAGGAGGTCTAGGAGATATATAAGAATGATACATGCACAAGTTTGTCTCTTCGGACATGAATATATTCAATTTTTAAGTTTGTTCTTACATTGATTCATCAGTAAAACCATTATTGAACGTTGTTTAATTCACAATCAGCCCAACTCTTTCACCTACTCTCTACAAATTCATTGTCTTGGATTCATTAGGCTCATACTCCAGATCTTTTGGGCTTGGGCTACAAATCTTGACCCTACAATTGGTGCCGTCTGTGGGAAAAGCTTGAGCAAGAGTGGAAGCAACGATTAACGATGTCGGAACCAAGAGAACAACCAGCAGAATCTAGGGTATCTCAACATGTTGATCATTTTCTTAACTTGGAGCGGAGACAGGATTGTGAAGGTAGTGTACACACTATGCATACTGATCGACGCCAGTCACATGGTGGAAGTCACGTGTCCCATGCAGAGAAGAACAAAAATATGCAACTGAAGATTGATCAGCTGAAAAGAGAGTTGCGCCATGTAAAGAGAAAATGGATTTCTTCATATTCTGACGAAGATTTTGATGACAAACAAGACGTCACTTACAAGTAGAGATCTCGAACGGCAGTTAGTGAATCTTTCTCCTATGAAGAAGAACATTATCGTAAACGGTAGTCTCGAAGTCCATCATGTGAAGGTGTAGGGAACGATGCTATGAGCAAGGCCTTAAGCCAGATCTTCAAATCGCCTTTCACGCATAGGATTGAGAAGGCAAGACTTCCTCGCTGTTTTCATCAACTGATGTTCACTGTTTACAATGGAAAAACAGATCCTGTAGAGCATGTGAGCCATTTTAACCAAAGGATGGTAGTCCATTCTAAAGATGAGGCTTTGATGTGCAAAGTTTTCCCCTCCAATTTTGGACCAGTCGCGATGAGATGGTTTGACAGCCTGAGAGCAAATTCCATTAATTCATTCAAAGAACTCACCCAAGCATTTGGTTCCCATTTTGTCACCTGCCGAAGAGTGACCAGGCCCTTAACTTCATTGCTATCCTTGAGCATGCAAGAAGGTGAGACCTTGAAAACATACTCAAATAGGTACTAGGAGATGTTCAATGAGATGGAAGGCGATTGTGATGGAATGGCCCTTAATATGTTTAAGCTCGGCCTCCCTACCGACCATGGTTTAAGGAAGTCCTTAACTGGTAAGCCAGTTACTAACATGCATCAACTCATGAACCGTATTGACAATTATTAAAGAGTTGAGGAAGATCAACAGTAAGGAAAAGGAAAGGACAAGGTTATCCCCTAGGAGAGGAGGGATTTCAGGTCGGACAGTTACAACAACAGTAAACCGCAGAGAGATTTTGCTGGACAATTAGGATCATCAAATCCTCAAGCAGTCAGTGCTGTATTCAAAGAGCCAGTGCACCAAGTCTTGGAAAAGATTAAGAATGAACTATTCTTCAAATGGCCGAATAAGATGGTGGGAAACCCTGAGAGGCGTAATCATAATCTCTATTGTCAGTACCATCAAGACCATGGGCATACCACAAAGGATTGCAGGAGCTTGTGGGATCATTTGGACCAACTGTTCCGCGATGGTAAGTTAAGACAATTCTTGCACCACTCCAGTGGCCAAGGAAGTCAAGTGAGCTCGGAGCCCTGAAAAGATGATTCTTCAAAGCCTCCTTTGGGAACTATCAATGTCATCTTCACTGTACCGGGGAGAACAGGATCCTAGCCATCCAAGGTTATGTCAGTAGCCCAGTTACCCGCAGGGGACTTTAGTCATGGTCCGAAGAGAGTTAAGGTTGAAACCATCTAACCCCATAATGATGCTTCAGTAATCACCCTCAGAATTAGAGAGTATGATGTGAAGAGGGTAATGGTGGACCAAGGTAACGCGGTAGAGATAATATATCCTGATCTCTACAAGGGGCTAAACCTAAAACCCGATGACTTAGCATCATACAATTCTCCCCTAGTGAGTTTTGAAGGAAAAGTTGTTACCCCGAAGGGCCAAATACGATTGCATGTGCAGATTGGTGCAAAGGTAGTAGAGGTGGATTTCGTCGTTGTAGATGTATATTCACCCTATACTGCAATTGTAGCTAGACCTTGGCTTCATACACCAAGAGCTGTTTCCTTTACTCTACATCAGAAAGTTAAGTATTCGTCCGAGGGTCAAGTTAACGAAATCCTAGGAGATCAATCTATGGCGAGGCAATGCTTGGTGGTCTAGTCGGAAGGAGGCTGCTCCGAGGTCTCTGGGAGTTCGAAAATGTTAGGGTGATAATAAATGCTTCCAGACTGCCTCAAGTCAGACTCTGGAGGGACCCCAGCAGTGTCGAGAGCTTTATCTCAAGTCATATCACAATATTCTCTGCAGATTTTCGCAAACTCCTCAATAAGTCTGACTTAGGTCTCTTCCACCCCGAGTGTATTGGCTGCCTGCCTTTCAGCCTCGACTGCCTCCTTGGCCAGTTGAGTGCTCTTCTCGGCCAATTTAGTAGCTTCCTTGGCAGTCTGCAGCTCAGCCCAAAAACCTTTGACCAACTCTCGCTCTGTCTCCAGATTGATCTCAGTTATGCGCAACTGCTTGCGTTGGACTTCAGCCTGCTTCTCAGCGGTCCTCAAGCTAGCATCAAGATTATTCTTTTGGCTAGTTATTTCTTTCAGCTACTCGGACAGCCGAGAGTAATCTTCCTTCAGATTACCCAGGGACTTTTCAACCTTAGATCGAGTGTAGGCCTCGGCCTAAGCTTCATTATAAGTCCTTTTATTCCACTCTTCGGCCACATAAACTTGCTGGGTAATCTACATAGTATAATGAAAATTTTCAATATAAAGCAAAGAAAAAGGAACGAACAAAAAAGATCAACATTTTAATTGAAGAAGTGGATTAATTCACTTACCATGGCCAAATCCCTTTTGAGGGATAAGAAGAGTTCATATTAGCTGAAGCGCCTGTAAGACTCCATGTCCTTCGAAAGGAGGAAAGGTTACTCTAGGGCTTCAGCAACTAGACCTACCCTCCCCTCGTCCGTGATAATTTCTAAGGGAGGTATCCTAAGGGATGAGAGCACCGTCCAGTTCCAATTTAGAGGACCAAGGGATGGGAGGTATCCCAAGGGATGGCGCTCGGCACACTTCAGCAATAAGAGGGTCATCTCTGCTATTAATAGATGAAGCTCTTTTGTTCCACTGGTCCTTGACCACTTTCTGTTGCTTGGTTCCTTTTGGAGGTGCCACCTCCCTTTCTTCAGTATCTGTGAGGGGCCTTTTCTTCATCAGATCTGGTAATGGCTATAGGCTGAGATCTAAAGGTACCTGAGAAGGTGATGGAGGAAGGTTGATAGTTGGTTGAGACGTACCAGTCCCTTTGGCCTCAAGCACCTTTTTCCTAGTCTTCATTAAATCCCTCAGGCTTGCCATGTCCTCCTCTTCTTTTGAAGAATCGTCTGGTAGGGCAATAATCAAAACTGGATTGCAAACACTGGACTGCTTGTCAATTTCCTCCTTGGCATCCGAAACCTGAATGACTGGAACCCCTCTTGAGGCCTCTCCTTCAAATTTGAACTTATCAATTTACTCCTGAAGTGAAGAAGTCGAGGAAGCAACTCTTTCACCCATTACTACTGGTTCAAGGGGAACCTGCTAAACTGGTTGGATGAGTAATAGTACTGCCTGCGGATTTGGATGTGACACAGGGGCAAGGTCGAACGACACTAGAAAATTACGCCGAGAGACGTCTATTCGGTTAATCCAATAGTCTCCTTGCATCATAGCATTGCCAACCGGCTGAAAATTGCTCGATTTTGGTGTGTAACCGAGAATAAGATGGGCAACCCGAAGTTGTCCATCTTCACTTACGAAAATCTCTGATCGCAGTAAATAGTTAAGTGCGTCAGTATTAGTCAGGCTGAGTCGATGAGCAACTTGCCTTTTATCTGTTAACATCACAACGAAATTAACAATAATCAGAAACTTAAAGATGCTAACATGGAGAAAGGAAAATAATGTTAAGCGATAGGTAGCCTAAGTATATTGTTAGGAAACTTAAATCTAGGATATCCCACCTGGCTCTCCTGGTTGGGTTGGGCGATAAAGACCTTCATGTCATACACCCGAGACGATCAGATAGCCGTCTTTCATCCCCTTATTAGACTTAGGTAGGCAGGAAATGAGCCTAACGATGTCGGATCGGGATTTAAGATAATATCTTGCTCCCTTTTGGTTATGACATTCATACATGTGTACTACATCAAGTTAGGTGAGCCCCAATCCTAAATGACGATTCAAAGCGTCAATCGCCCCTAAGATCCTAAACATATTAGGTGCACGTTGATCAAGAGAAAGCCTATGGTTACGAAGATAATTTTTGGTAACTGGACCCATAAGGAAAGTCATTCCTCTTTTTATGAAGGCTATCATAGGGATTACGACTTCTCCCTCTCTTCGGTCAGATAATATCTATTCTGGCGGACAATACCTCAGGTTACTCCCTGTGGTATGCCATATGTTTCCTTAAATGCCTTTACTAAGGCAGGACTATTGACTAGGTATTGAAATTTACCCATTTTTGGTTAAATAGAGAGAGATACAGAATAGTAACTGAGAAATGAGAATTTGAGGGCCAAAAGCGTTGGCCGAGAGGAAAATGAAGGGTTCGAGGAGATTAAAACTTACACAAATAAGGTTGGGGAGTGATCCTTAAATCCTCGAAAGGATTTGCATGAATTTTTGCAGAAATAAGATGGATGATTTGAAAAAGTGGATGAGCTTGAACGTTTGGGTTCACTAGAGAGTAAGAAATCGCAAAGTAAATGAAAGAGAGTCTTCTCTAAGGCTTTATATAGGGGCCAGAGAGTGGGTGGGAGTTATCCAGCCCAAATTTTGAGAAAAAACATCAACCGTAGGATTGATGATCCACCATTGGATGCAAGAGACAAAACTCCGCCTAGAGCAATTAATACCACTTCATAAATACCGAAACAACAGCGGCAATGATGAAGCGCCTAAATTTATGCTCACACACGTGTAAACTCAGGTATTCTTCGCGTTTTTATCTTTTATTCTCTGTAACAAATCAAAATCCTATTTTTTTCTCCTCGGATGCGAGGGAAAAAATTAAAATTTTGAGGGGCTATTATGGGGATAAAAGCCCAAATTTGCATATTGGGCCTAAGGCCCTATTTAAAGACTAAAAGTTTGTCCAAAGAGAAATAGACGATTGAGAAAGACCCCAGGTGGGGGAGATATACCTGAAAATGATCGAGAAATATAATTCGAAGAGACCATCAATAGTCTGAGGAGTGTGTTGTCCTCGGATATAAAGAATCTCAATTAAGCAAGTACTTGGGAGGTTCAAGTGACCTTCCTGACGGTTCCAATGATAAGGATAAACCTTAGGCATGCATAGAGATGATAAGAACAGATAAATATCTAGAGGAAAAGCTGCTACCACCATATTAAATGCATTGTAACAACTTTTCTAACTGCATTAATGTGAAGAAGACCCCTAAACAGTGCATTCTCAACCACCACCACTCACAAAGAACCATAGAAGATGCTAGATGGGATATACACTCAAGTAAAGGCTCAGATGACTAACAAGTGTACGATCAAGATGATCTATAAAGAGATATATATAATGTAAGAGGTCTTCTAGAGGGGGAGAAGGTCTAGGAGATTTATAAGAATGATACATGCATAAGTTTGTCTCTTCGAACATGAATATATTCAATTTTTAAGTTTGTTCTTACATTGATTCATTAGTAAAACCATTATTGAACATTGTTTAATTCACAACCAGCCCAGCTCTTTCATTCACTCTCTACAAATTCATTGTCTTAGGTTAATTGGGCTCATACTCCAGATTTTTTGGGCTTGGGCTACAAATCTTGACCCTACAAGTATATTAGTCAATTAGAAGAATTCTTTTAAGGCATGAATTACTTCAATTTCGCTAAATCAGGTTGAAAACTTAAGAAGTAAATAAAAAAAAAGGATTCTAAGTTAGGTTTCCCAATTGCGCTAAATAGGACCATAATAGCCCCTTTTTTCTCTTAATATGGAGAAAACCATGTGATTTTTTATATTGGTATTATTAGTTTCTTGTTGAAGTAGTGAAATCTAGAGCATTTATTTAATATTAATGGCTAGATTAAAATTTATACATACACACACACACATATATACATATATATATTTTTTGATACCATGGGCCACATTTATTTTCCAAATGCATTATATTTTACTACAAGATTTTTTGCAATTTAACATCATTTTTGCTAATAATTTCGTTAGTTAACATGTTTCGGAAACTATTTAGGAAACTAGCATCTCAAGTCTTTAAGACTTGAATTCAGTGAAAGAACTCGAGTCTCTAAGACTCAAGGTCCATAAGGTGGCAAAACTGAGATGGAAAAAAAATTCATGTGGAACTCAAGTAGACCTAAAAAGAAAACCAAAAGAAAGCCATCCTAGCAACATAGTCGTGCCATAGCTGAGAATCCAAGCTCTTGTCGGAGTTTCTCATTGGAATTTCTTTCACAAAATCCATCACAATAATCATTGTTGTTTGAATCCTAAGCCATTTTCTCCCACTTCCAACCCCAAAAACCCAAGAACGAAACCAAACACAAAACCCAAAACAAATACTTGAATCAATCTTGGTAATTTGGCAGAGGGGAGGAGGCGAAGGAGAGGAACTAGCTTCACTGCCCACAACAACACTAATTTTTCAGGTCTTCTCACTAGCGTTTTTTCTTCTTCTTGTTTTTCCTTGTTCCTTGTTCAATCTGGGCAAGTATTTGTGTGTGCATTGGGCATTGAAGGAACTCGAGACCCACGAAGAAGAGAAGAACAAGAAGAGGAGAAGAGGTTCGAAGAAGATGAAGAATAAGAAGAAAGAGACCCACATTTTTTTGTTTTGGCTTTCTCTTATTGAACTCGAGTCTCATAGACTCGAGTTCCACGTGGATTAAAAATTTCACATCAGCATGCCAGAACATGGAACTCAAGTCTCTTAGGCTTGAGTTGCTACAATAAACTCGAGTCTAAGAGACTCGAGATGTTAGTTTCCTAAATAGTTTGGAAACGTTACTATCTAACAAATTTGTTAGCAAAATTGTGTTATTTTGCACCCAAAAAAAAATCCTTTTACTACATTTCAATTCCTAGAAATGATGATATATGAACAAACAAGGTTTCTAGTTTGGAGAGAAACTCTTCAAACTTCTCATATATCTTTTTATTGAGTGTGAAATTTAAAAATTTAACTGTTGGATTGCAAGTTCTTTTCATTCTTAATTTGCATGTCAAATTTTGTTCAAATTAGATATTATTTAATATTTGATCAATAAACTTATTTTCTATGCATAATTTTAGACTACAAAAACTTGAAATTTAAACATTTAATTAATGATATAGCAATTAATTTTTTATCTTCTTAAAATTTTGCAAGCATAGAGAATATAATAAAAACATGCAATTTAACGAATAAATTTTCATAATTCATACTCAATAAAAAGATATAAAATAAGTTTAAAGAGTTTCTCTCGGAAGTAGTTTAGAGAGAAACTTTGTTCTAAAAGAAAATATATATGCATATCGAAGTCAACTTCATATCATGCTCTGATTGGTTAAGCTATTGTAGTTTCAGTATGTGGGTGGAATAAAAAATGGAAGTGCAACAAGGACTCCAAGAAAATGGAACTGCAAGAAGCACTCCAATGTCTCACCTGTTAAGGAGCTTGCAAAAGGGAAATTAGCCTACTAAGGCAACGTTTGGAGCAACTATACTTGGAGAATGCATGCATTTAATAGAATAGAATGTATTATGACATGACGTTTTTTTTTTTTTTTTAAATTGCGTTTGGTATCATATTGAAAATTTTATTGAGAATTCGTTTTTGTCATGTACAACCAAATTGTATATTTGATTCTCAAAAAAAAAAAAAAAAAAACAAATTGTATAGTCACTTCATTAGCATGAATATAGAGTAACAAAAAAAATGTTTTTTTTTTATATAAATAAATTGTATACATAAAAATTAACATAGATTATAATTGATCTTCATTACATAAAATCCCAAAATAAAATTTTCATTTATTAATTCCAACTTAAAAATCCCCCCACCCCCTCCCCTTTTTATTTTTATCCCAACATTACATAAAAATGTTTTTTTACTTCTTGTTAGTCGTGTACTAGGAAGGGTTTATAACAGATGTAGGTTTTTTATTGTATGGTTTTCTGGGAAAAACATTTATATTTTCATGAATTTTGGGTATTGTAATTGGGGAATTAATACTCATGTATATAGAGAACTTAAGGTGTGTTTGGATATTATAACAAAATAATTTTTAAATGTATAAATAGTATCGTGGGACCTAATTTTGAAATTATTTTTGCTGAAAAAAGTACTTACAAGTTTTATGAATGGTACATAAAACTCGCTGAAAAATGTAGGCCGCAGCTAAAAAGTGCTTTTTAGCACTATCGAAACATACACTTAGCTGGGAGAGTAGGGCATAGACTTTATTCCCCTTGTTTTGTATGTTTGTTAGCCTTACCCTTGAGGCTGAAGTGTAAAATAATGTTGTACTGGTTTGGTTCTGTTCAATGAAAGCATATTGATTTTTTATTTATTTAATATTGTATTCAAAAGTGAAAAAATATTTAATAAATTTGTGTTTATTTTACAAGAAAATTTAGAATGATGGAAAGTAAATAATCAAGTTTATTTATTTTTTAAAACATTCTTTGCATTCTTCCATTAAAAATTTAAAATTGTCAAAACAACTAATTGAAGAGTTTATTTGGCACAATACCAAAATTAGCTCGTACTAAACTGTAAAAAAAAAAAAAAGGGGGGGGGGGGGGGGGTCTTAAAGCAACGACATACAAGTTCAGAGAGATTTCATGCAATTTACTCTTTTTTTTTTTTTTTTTTAGTGTCCATTTGGCATTGATTATTTTTTCCAACTTATTTTACTATTCAGTTTATTTTTTGTTACTATTCATGAGTCTCACTACACTTTTTGGTACTATTTATGAGTCTCACTGTACTATTTCGATTACTGTATTATTTCAATTAACTTTTATCTTTATCCATGGTACTTTCAACAAAATGTTTTCAATTTCATCAAAATAAGCAGATATAAAACAGACCCTAAGTATGCGTTTGGATGCGGAAGAAAAAACTAAATTATTTTACTATTCGGCTTATTTTTACTACTATTCATGAGCCCCACTGAACTTTTTAGTATTATTCATGAATCTTACTGTATTATTTTGGCTAAGTCTTTATCTACAATACTTTCAGTAAAAAGTTCTTAGTTTCAATAAAATAAGTAGTTTCTAAACAAATCCTAAGTGTAAAAAAAATTCGGATTATTCCATGTTAATCCAGTCCTTCAAAGACTGAATAATGATCAGAGGAATATCAACCCATTTTAATATATTTAGTTTTTTGAATTAACACTTTCTCGTATATAAAATGTTTGAGAGTCTAAAGGAAAAATATTCAAGTGTCAGATATAGCAGCACATTTTAATTATTTCATTAAAAAAATATATAGTTATTTGTATCCGACTTGACACATGTATACCCCACCGAGTCAAATCGGAACTCACTTGATCCAACCCAGTGTCAAGTCTATTATCCACTGCACACCTTGGTCATGAAATGGAACAACATGGTCCCAAAACAGGTCCACCATGAGTCCTGGTTCATAAACCGCCGATTTATTTGTCTTTTTATCATATTTTAATTTTAGTTTGAGCCGGCCTCTACGAACATTAATCTTTACAAGGGCAGCTACACAATCCTTTGGGACGTAACGTAACTTTTAGCCATTCACCACATTACCCCAAAATCAAATACAACATGTACACTGTACTCGCGAGCTGTTCGATGATCACTCTAGCTAGCTGAGTGGCTCAGGCGAAGCAGCAAAGCAAAGCCACTGACTGCTACACTGAAAAGATATGAGCCGCCCTTTAATGGAAGCAATTAATAGTAGGTACCAATAAAAAGTTATGGAGGAAGGCAGGCCCTCATTGTCATATATAGTCTCGTAGATCACTTAGTTTTTATTCAAACAGTCAAACTTCAACAACTTTTTTCTTTTTCTTTTTGAAATTATATTTTTGCATGCCTTTTTTGCTATTAACTCGTATTAAAAAAACTAATTTACCATTCTCTACAAAATAAACATACGAGGACAAATAGGTATTTGAGTGTGAAATTCCGTCAAAGTAAACAACAGAACGAAACAAAAGCTCTCAACAGAACGAAACTCAATTAGGATATAACATATTTTTAAAGTATAATTTTTTTTACAAGGAATTTTCAATAGTAATTGTGGTGATAATTTAGAAGGGAAAAGAAAAGCCCCCCTTTTTTTTAATTAAAAAAAATTCTCAGACTCAACCCCTTTCTATATAATCAATTACAACCTTGAACAAAATGTTG
This sequence comes from Quercus variabilis, assembly GCA_030445155.1. NCBI lineage: Eukaryota > Viridiplantae > Streptophyta > Magnoliopsida > Fagales > Fagaceae > Quercus > Quercus variabilis. Next base: position 8,208,664 of record CP129451.1, read on the forward strand.
ATCAACTATGAAAACCTAGCACACACCGAATTAATTTGTGAAATCTCACATGTATTTGGTGGCTGATTCTAACAAATAAAAGAAGAATTAAACCTATATGTGTATATGGAGTAGGGTCCTCTACTCTATTTATATATATATATATATATGATAAATTTGAAATTATATATGGTGTCCATTTGGACCATTCTATGATTACTGCCTTTTATTATTAAGTCAAAACACACGTTGATTTTTTATGTAAACGGAATATAAACCACGTTCATTATTTGACAACAAAATACTTGATCAATTAAGTTTATTGAAGTAAAACCTACCACGATCCTTTACATTTGAATCAATTTCACGACTGAATTCTTTCTTCTTCTTATATTAATTTAGATATGACATAACAACATTTATAATTTTGAATGACATGCCACTAGATACAGTACTTTTAATTTTTAATTTTATAATACTTAATTCAAATTTTAATACGAAACCAATCCATTTCAAATAAGTATAAAAACTTAAATAATCAAACAAATTGAAAACTCGAACAAACACAAAGGAAAATGAAAATAATCCATACATAAAACTCATAAGTAGGAGTATACTTTCTTATTGCTTCTTTTTAAAGAAAATATGAAGGGGAAATGCAAAGCTTTTAATGATATTTTTTTGTCTTTGCTATCTTTATTTCTGAAAAAAAAATTATTACATCTTTGTTGCAAAAATTATAAGAATGACAAATTATTGACTTTCTTTTTTTTCTTTCCCTTTTTTTCAAAAAAAAAAAAAATGAAAGCTGGCCAATAATTCAAAAAAAAAAAATACTATACATTTTAAAAGCAATAATAGTTTGATTTATGTAAAAAAAAAATTATATCCACATGGGAGTTGCGTATTTAATATCTCAATAATGTGACAAGAAGCAGATCATATATATATATATATATATATATATGTATGTATATATATGTATGTATTTAAAGAACTTCTCAAACTTTTCAGAGAGCCATTTTACCTATGTGTGATTCCACCAGGACTACACAGCAACATTATATAATGAGTGAAAACATTGAGTGAAAACAAAAGTGTTTTTTTTTTTTTTTTCATTTTACTACAAGGATTGTAATTCTACCATTCATATGATAATGATATACACCCAACTTAAAGTCTTAAATGCATGTGGGGTTGTATAAATGAGTTAGATTCTGCAGAAGCCACTATATCCTAAAATTGCATTATAGCTAAGCTCCATATGTATTGGACCCCTATACTTGAAATTTTCCATGCTTGTGCTAGTGCAGTTTCCAACTACAAATAGACATATGGGACACGCATAGTGCTACAGGAATATACCTATAGTGTGTACGTACGTTGATTAAAAGCCTTGCCCCAAAGAATTTCCACAAATAAAAACATATACATCCACCAAATAGAAAGAAACGCCAATGTAGGATATACAATCCTGTCACCATTCCTGTATGAGCCAAACAAGTTTTTCCTTGCTGCTCAGTGCAATAAAAGTTGCCCTACTCCTTTTCCTGCCACTAGTACAATGGTCCACGCCTTATTAGCTAGCCAAATGTACAGTGGGTGAAAGTGACTACATGAATTTTGGGAGCCGCCACCAAAATTAAATTACAAAAATAAACAAATTTGCACTTTGTCATTTAATCACATGATCTATTTCACATTTAATCTCATCATCTCTGTCATTAATTTGAAATTTTTTTGCACAGAGTACGTACCATTAATTTCACAGTCAAGAAGTGGACAAAACTAGTGGATCAAAAAAAAAAAAAAAATTGGACAAAACTATGTTCACAAATAATAGCAATTCTATACTATACAATCTTTGGTGACAAATTGTTTGGCAGACCTGAAAAAAATTGTAGGAATTATTGAATGCTAGTAAGATTTTTGTTAACATGAGTCATTGTACACTTATTAAGGATCTAGCTTCAAACACGTTCACTTGCATGGAAAAATAATAAAAGCTAATTTATATATATATATATATAATAATAGATAAAACTGAGAGAAACTTTAATTAGAATTTTAAATTAGAATTCTATTTTTGCGCTATGTCCTAAATTATTTATTCCTAAAAAATTTTATTTCTTAATTTAAGAATCAAGTGTGGAACCATATCATAAATATTCATTTAAGTGAGTTATTAAGTACAAAACTATAGAGTCTAAAATAAATGAATCGTAAAAAAAAAAATGCTTCACAATAATAATAATAAAATAGATAATTTACATTTTATACCTAATAATATCCTTACAAATTTTTTTTAAAGAGTTAATTAAATATAAAAATAACTATCAATAATATTTAAATTATATATATATGAATTATATTATATATTTTATTGTATATCTTTAAATATATTTATACACATATATGAAATTACAAGTCAATAAATAAATATCCTCTAAATTAAAAATGACTCAATCCTAATAAAAAGTCAATCGACAATATTATAAAGTTTAATATTGAAAAATGCATATATCAGTTATGCGGGCCCTACTTGTAAAATAGCCTAATTTTCCCTTTTCCTGCTCAAATAATCTTTTCACTTTTCACCGGTCTTTAAGAAGGCAAACAAGGTTTCCTTTCTTCCAGATCCAGTGCGATATGTTACCCCACTATTTGCACAGTGTTCCACTATTAAGCATGGTCCATATGTACCATGGGAAAAGTAGCTCCATAAATTTTGAAAGACTCCCGCAAAATTACAAAATACGGGCACTTGACATTATCTCTTTCACATTAAATGATGCTAGCTATTTGTGTGTACTGCATTGCAAGCTTGTTTTGTTGTTAACTTGGAAAAGTAAATACAGATTTGACAACTGTGATTTGACCAGAGAAAAGAAGATAATTTTTTTTTTTTTTATAAAAAGGAAACTTCATTCAAAAACGAAGATAAATTATGTTCATAAACTATGTGCAAATAAATATCAATAAACATCTTCATACATTATTTCTCCGTTACTATGCTGTAATGTCCTTCATGACAAATTGGTTTGCATATGTGGAAAAGTTGTATATTAATTTGTAAACAACAATGCCAAAGATAAGATTAAATTTCACAGCTTGTTTGGTTGATTAGTGTTGAAATTATCATTGATATTGTTTTTATTATGTATTAATCACAATTTATCACATTAACAATTATGAAAAGTGTAATAAAAATTATTGTGTCATTAGACTTATAGATTTGTAAATAGCTTAGTTTTGGATTCAGGTAATTAAAAACTAATGTGGTTGCTATATCATCCGGTTTACACAAAGAACATGCATGTAATTCATCTATACGGATACAATTCTTCTAGTTGATCAGCATTGTTCTAAAAATCTCAAATAGAATTTAAAAGCATATATAATTTCTTGCCTATGTTTCATATAACCATAGAACTATATACCTGTTTTTATTTCTTACAAGAAAATTTTGTACATTTTTAACCGTGAAAAGTACAACCATTATTGTATCACATACTATCTTTTCGAATTCCAAGAGGGATATTAGAAAATCATATCCTTATCCTTTCTTTTGGCACCCATTATGTTCCATTGTACTAAAAAGTACCCTGCCAATTTGGGCGGGAGAGGCCATATCAGTGTGGCTACGAGAGTTCACATACTTATCATTGTAAATCGTACGTAACAGTATCATGAAAAAAGTATGATGCCTTAGGGATGAAAATTAGGTTAAATTGTACAGGAATCATATACTACTAAGGGTGTGTATTAGTTGGGTTGAGAAAATTTTTTGACCCAACCCACTATGGTGTATGAAAAAAAATTCAATCCAACCCAATTTATCACATAAGTTCAACCCAATCCACATGGGTCAGGTTAGGTCGGATTAAACTAATGGGTTAGACAATTTTTTTTATTACTATTATTATTAAATTGAGCAGAAAAAAATATATCACACTTGCGACCTGAATTGGTGATCAAAATATATATTAATATATAAACTAATATTCCAACTCAATTTTAAACAAAATATGTCTAAGTATCCAACTAAGATGATAAACAAAATATAAATGAACTAGTATCCTAATTCACTTATAAACAAAATATACATGAATTCCTAACTCAGTTATAAACAAAATATATTTAATTGAGTTGATAAACAAAATATATAATATATATGATAGTAGGAGAGCCGAAGTGCCCTATAGCTGTTTTTTTTTTTTAAATTATTAAATATATAATATATTTTAAATATATATTAAATATAGGTGGGTTGGGTCAGGTTTGGCGAGTTTGTAATTTTATGACCCAAACCCAACCTAACCCACTATAAAAAAAAAATTGTAACCCAACCTACCAAGCCTTAAAAATCGACCCAACCCGATGGGTTGGGTTGGGTTTGGTGGGTTGGTGGGTTTTTTGCACACCCCTATATACTACACAGATTATTATTGGGAAAAAAATCTAATTAAAAAAATTGAAGCCTAGAGAAGGGCATGCAATGATTGCTTTTGTTAAGAGGGCTATAAGTAATGTATCAATAAATAAATAAATAAAATAAAACACAACAAAGAACAACAATCAAGTCTTAGTTCCAATTATTTATTGGATTGGTCCTATATAGATTTGTTAGGGTTGACTATGTAAATAAATTAATATAATGGCATTCATAATAATAATAATAATAATGGCATGTGAAAACTTTGCTTACATAAACTATTCTTAACATAGAATAATGAAATTAAAGAGACAAATGTAAGTCAATATGAGAGATAAGAATTGTTATTGTGTTCTAGACTTCTAGCAATTCATAACTTCCATGGAGCCTACCGTGCCACACATGGACACACCACCACCATGAGCTTTGATACCCACTTATTGGTGAGATAACAATTTAGGGAGTTTTCAATTAAGTAATTAATTTAACATATAATGACATTAGTATTTAACCCAAAAAGAATAAACCTTTGAGCTTAGCTGAACTATGTTATACTAACAACTCACTATTTTTATTATTATTTGATGTAGAATTTTACTCACAGACATATACCCAACAATCACTATTTTCGGTAAACAATTCACCTGGACATCCAAAAAAAGAGAGTTTGGCTATTAGTTAATTCATATCACTTTATTCAACTGCATGGTCTTCTAAATGGTCCTATCTGTGAGATTTAACTATACAATTACTAGCTAGTTATTACAGCCCCAATGGTCCAAAATTCTGTAGTTACCCCCCTCCTAGCAGCATTCGATTAATTTCTCTAGCAGCTAAGGTTTGCAGGGTAGGAGCCCTGGCAAAATTATGATTTGCCAAAATAAATAATAATAAAAAAAAAAAAAAAAAAAAAAAAAAAAAAAAACAAGGAGATGGTAATAATCAAATTAGAAAAGCAAATATGACAATGAATAAGTTTGATGTCTACTCAAAATCCATTGGTCAAGATAATCATGCTAGTGGGTTTCTTGTAATCAACAGACCATGATTAAGAAAACCATGGAGGATATGCTTGTTTGATGGCGGTAAACCAATGATCTATTTTGTCAGCAAACGCCAAACGTACGTAAAACCAATGCCATTTCTAATCGCACTCACATATACAAATCTAGAGGGAATAAGATTAGCTTGTAGCATATGAAATATATGTCAAGAATAATGAGAAAATGGTTTGGTTTGCATTGCACCATTATTGAAAATCACAGCTATAGCACCTGTAGAGGAATAGTAATTGCAGTCAAAGTGTACATATGGAAATTGAAATCAGACAAGACATATAACAGCACAGCAATCTAGGATATTGACGGACGAAAACACATTCTGAAACTTTAAAACTTTCTTAGTCAAAAATTGCTATTTTTTAATGATTCGATCGATTATGTTATATGTCAAAGCATATACATGTTCCATTGCATTTGCATGCAATTTATTATACATAAACATGGCAAGCAACAAATTATCTCGATTCATAATTGGATCCAACGCTCATTATAACTTATAATTAACTTCAAAGAAATTCATTCCGGACTGTCGTCCTCAACTAAGAAGACCAACATATAGAGAACAAACTTGTACAAGAACTGGGATTCATTATAGATAGAGAGAAAAAAATAAGCAGACTTTGAAGATATATATATATTGGTTCACCATTTCAAAATAAAAATCTCACTAAGAGTTGAACTTTACTAGTTCGTGCACCACTTCTCAATCAAGTCTTCCACGTAACAAGCTTTTAAAATTTCACCCTTTCTTCTTTTTATTATTATTATTATTATTATTATTATTATTATTAGCCACTGTCTAAAAAGAAAAATCTTAGGAATACAATTCAAAACCTGTGAAATTGTAAGAGTTACTCAAATTGGACAAGTCAAAACCATCATTAATTAATCAAATAAATATTTTGTCAAACATTTAATTAAAATTTACTAAAAATTGACATTTAAAAAAAAAAAAAAACTTTCTAAAACTTGAAGGAAATTGGAGGATTTAAATGGAGGGATATCATCCCAATTTTGCCTCTCTTTTTTCAACACAGTTATTAATTCTAGGTGAAATACCATTAATTAAACGGGTCAAGCTAGAATGGGCCTTAATTTGTTAAGCCCAATCTCGAAAAAGAAACCCAGCAAGAAATAAAATCAGGCTGATATAAAATCGACCCATCATAAGAGGGAGAGTTGGCCCAGTTTTGGGTGGACTTTAAAAGTGGGCTGCTTTCCCTCCCTTTTTGTTCTTCTACATCCAAACCCAATCGACTGATGTGTCCTCACTCCTCACTCCTCTCTCCCTCTTTTCTTTTCCTTTTCTTCCAAATTTCTCTATCCCATCTAGCCATTAATGATGGATGTATCGAGCCTTTTTTTTTTTTTTTTTGTGTGAGGTTTTTTAATAAGCAAGCACCAACTAAACTTCTTTCGTTTTTATACAGGAGGAAATGTCATCAAACTTCCAAATAATGCTATTTCACTTGTTGGCACTGATATTTAATCAAGCTCATAATTTGGGTTTATGAACTTTCATATGGTACGCATGAATTGTAATTGAGAAGTGCTACATTTATAATATTTTTACAATAAAATTCATGGTGATAAATTGGTATTGATTCTAATTTGAACTTAATAACAACTATCAATAATAATTTGTCACTTAGAGTTTTTGTGAAAAATGTTGTTAACCCTAATATCTCTCATTGTGATTGCTAAAGCCAGATATGTACCGTAGACAGCAAGTCATTTTGCTCCCAACTATAGGAACACAATGGGCCACAACCCACGAATGAAGGGAGCATTGTGATGGACTATGGGACATGGGCCACAAGCTGTATGGACTATTTTAGACTAAGAGCGATGGCTCAAAGCCTCTCAAATTCTTGGACCCATTATCAATTTGATTAAATGCTAAGTTTCAGCTCAAGTGCCCAACTGACTCTGACTATAGTAGAACTGAAAAATCCTTTACTACAGGCCCAAAAAAAACATGGTTCCAATCCACGTTGGAATTGGGAAGCCCTTGTAAGTAATGGCTTGACAAATTTAGGTGTAGTACAATGGCACACTCAAGCACAACTCAAAGGTATTGGTCTTATAGTTCTCAATAACTCATGAGATTCACGACATTCTGAGTACAAAATTTCCGACCAGGATCTTTAAACCATCTCAAGATATATATATATATATATATATATATATATATATATATATATTTTTGGTTTCCTACAGTGTTTTCTCAAAGTTTTTAACTAGAAACTAATTACTATTCGTCACGGGTGGGCCCATATCGGGGTAAATCATTGGCTTAGGAAGTTTTTTCAAAGTGTTCTTGGTCGGACTTGAACTGAGGAGTTCCTAATCAAATCCAAAACAACCACTTTAAGACCGAATGCCCAACCACTCAACCAACTGGATTTAAGATATTTTTCTCTATAATTACTTGGTCTGGTTCAACACCATTAAATGTCAAAAAGCTAATTGTGGCATGCACTCCATTGAGGCAAAGAGGTTAAGCAAAACAGGCAACCTTTTATCGATCCTCTATAAATGCCATATGTAGAACTAAAATAGAGGAACAAGAATCATCGAATGCTACTAACAACAAGCCTCTACCCTAATTCATTTAGTTAATTAGTCTTATTTCCTTTCAAAAAACTTTCATTTTCCATACATACTTGATATTCATTACACCAGCCTAGTTTTCTACAAATAGAACTTTTAATTCACCATGAAAGACACCTAAACATATATATATTTAAGGCCAACTTAAGCATACTCTTTCTTCTTACCACTCCAGCTCCACCACGTGTTCTCCTTCCATGTTTGATTCATTTGATTATTTCCATTTTTAACCACCCAATGTTTTTGTCGCTTTCTTGGGATTTGATTTTGAAAGGAATTAAAGTGCAAAAGTAGCCACAATACATTGTCTGGTTGTGCAGAATTTCTGGGTCCGACCATCCTTTTGAAGAAACCAACTTTTAGACGACTAAGCCATTTTCCAATTGTCACGCGTTAATGACCCCACTTAATATATATATATATATATATATATAACAAAATTTGATCAAACCAAAACCTATATTAAATTAAGAGCAATTTTTGTTTTTTAAATTAAAGACAAAATGCAATTAACCCATAAGAGCATTAACATCAAAACTTTTTAAAATTTTAGTTTTTAGCATCTTAAAAAGTCACTTTATCTATTTTAACAACTCATTTTACAATACACCAAATATCACAACTTCTATTTTTACATTCTTCTCATTAAAATAATATGTAAAGTTGTGATTTTATAACTGTTTTATGTTGGCTTTATTAACAAAAAATGTTTGTAATTGCTTTAATTTTATTCATTGTATTTTGTGAGATTTTATTGGATTAAGTTTAGTATTAAGTTGGTGAAGAATCGAGCATGAAATGAAGATTAGTGCATTTCGCGATTAGCTTGCGAGAAGGATTCCTGCGAAAAGGGCAAGTGAGAAGCACATGGCTGAAAGTTGAAGAGTTGTGCCAGGCTGTCAATTTCATGAGTATTTCGCGAGTAAGGCCTTCTTGCGAGACTCTCTACCTGGAGGATTTTTGAGTGTTACTTTCTTACCCTTCACCCATATTATATATACATTTATTATCCACAAATTGTAAGGAGGTCATTTAGAGAGAAAAACCTTAGATAGATTTTCTACAACACACACACTCATCTTTTAGAGAGAGAGCTACTCATCCTTAGTGAGAAATTATTCTAGCATCTTCTCAATCCCTCTCCCATTGTTATACCTTGAGAGGAGATTTGTACTCAAATATAACTTACACATTTTCAGAGTGTAGAGAGTGTTTTGGAGTTTTGGAAGTTTTGGGAATTTATCAAAAGAAGCCGGTGAGGCTTGGTGGATGTAATCGGGTGTATTGCGAGATCCGGAAAGCTAAACAAAATACGGTTCTGAGAAACCTTGTTGGAGTAGGAGCTTGGAAGGCTTAAGTACATTGGATAGATTAGGTTTTGAGGGTCTTTTACTATTTGTGTATCCCAACTTATTGTTTAATAGATCGATTTACCGCTTGGAGGGTGGTGGAGAGATTTTTTGCCGAGTTCTTTGGTTTCCTCTTCAATAACACATCGCCGTATTATCTTGTATTTGCATCTCTCTTCCCTTACTCTTGTACTTTACTTTTATTGTTTGTTGTTCATGTTTATGCATTAGAGTAGTATCGGTTGTTTGCGTTTCATTTACTCTTATTTCTGCACTTAAATAAATTAGAGTAAAATGCAATCTAGCCATAATCTTTAATTTGAGGGTCTAAACAACTCTTGTGTTTTAACACATAATCAAGCTTTCATAATATAAACAACTTATTAAAATAAAACAAAACTTCCCAACAAAAAATTCATAGCAACCAGCCGCCACCACCCATGACAACCACCAACCACTTTCACCACCATCACCATGGGAATCACAATCCACCCCAAAAAAAAAAAAAAAAAAAAAAACAACCACCACCACAACCAAAACAACAACCACCTCCATTATCAACAACTCACCACATAATCTATTACAATAAACCAACACCACCAACCACAACAACCACCATCACAATCACAAGCCACCACCAGAAGAGGAAAAAAAAAAAAACCCCACTATTGCCCACCATTACCACCGCGGCCCAAAATCAACTACTACCACCACAACACAACAAACCATGACCCAAAACCATTTAGCACAACCACATATGTTTTTGAGAAAGTTTGAGCCAAAGGACACATGCAGATCTAACGATGACAAATTTCAGCGAAGAGGGAGATGTGAAATATGACAATCAAAGTCTGAAAATTTTCGTGGGTAAGCACACAATAGAGTCGTCAATGGTGAGATATAACCTTTTACAGATGGTTTGAGATTTCAGTTTGGATAATATGGTGGGGTTTTGGCTTTCTAGTTTATGTAGTATTTTGTTTCAATTTGGTGTGGTGAATGGAGAAGAAGATAGGAAATAGAGAAATTTAAGAAAAAAGAGAAACAAATATTATTTAATAGGATAAGAGAGAGAATGGAATAAAAAATTAATTAATTTTTTTTTTTTAAGTTCCTTGCTACAATGAGTTGATAAAGACCCCACTAGCAGCGCAATTACATGTCAATTATTCCAAAGACTCTCTTTTATTGACCCTTTTTTTAAATTGTAAATAAAGTCATTCAAAGGCACAAACTAGTCAACTTCTTTGGGTTTGGGGGTAGGTGAGGACAGGGGGCAAACTACAATTTCAATGAAATTACCACTCATTTTTTATATTCTAAAAATCCTTAAGGGCCATCCTTGATACTTTTCAAACTTTCTCTTTTTTCTCACATAAAAAAATTAATAAAATATTTCCGCAAATGGATCGGTTACAGACCGTGAATCACAGTGATACAACAAAAACCGAGCCCTTCAAAAAATAAGCCCTTTGAGTCTTCAAATTTACAATATGACCACTACGCCGTGATCCTTTTGTCTTTAAGAACAATGGCATTTCTTTGATTTTGACCAACTTGAGGGTTCTTACAGTGGCATGGGAACACGTGAGGTTAGTTATGTAAAATGCTATCGTCATTGAACTAATAGCAGTCTTTTATATGGATTTTACTAATGTGTGCTCTTAAATTTTCATTTTTGGAAAAAAATTTCTTGAAAATTAAAAAAGTATTGACAGGTTTTTCAATTTTCGAGAAAAAGTTTCCAAAAGTGGAAAGCTTAATGTGTGTCCTTAGGGCACACATTAACCGGACCCCTTTTATATTGCCGCGCCGCCCGCAAAGAAGCTTACAGAACTTCTTTTAATGAATTAAATGACTATTATACCCTTAAGAGTAAAAGTCAAAATTGATAACTTTGGATCAAAGATATGGCCCTCATTTCATATTTGATATTTATTACCAGCTCCCTACACGTGATGCTTGTTGACAATTGCAATAGAAAATAGTTTATATATATATATATATATATATTAAGGGGTGGGTTGGTTAACATGATCCATCAATGATCCAAAAAAGAAAAAAAAAATGATTCATCAATGAATAGCATGCGTCCAATTGTTTTTTTTTTTTTTTTTTATGAAATCTTTTTGTGTCAACTAAGAATTTTAAGATGGACTCAATTTAATACCAAAAAAAAATTTATCATTAATATTTTTTTATGATTTAATTGTTACAATAAATTGAGAAAATGGATTTGAATCCTGATTTTTTTTCCCTTTTAATGACAACGTCATTAAATTACAAAACTTATAATAAAATATATTAATCTTGTGAGCTAATTGTCCCACATTGCTTAAAATAGTATGTTATGTATAGTATAACTTACTCCACCCTTCTTTAAAAGTTACCATGATTTTTGAGTGGAGTTGTAGTGTGCCTTTGTATTAGAACATCTTTCCCTCTCCCTCGTGTGTGTGTGTGTGTTTGTTCTAAAAAAAAAATCAAAAAAAGCGAAATTCATATAATTATATTTTATTAATTAAAGATTGTTAAGCCAATTGAGTAAGTATTAGGAGTTCTTTTTATTTTTTGGAGAGAGAGAGAGCTGTTGTTTTGAAATTGTTGTTCCTAAGAACAATAATTAATAAATAAATTGAATTTCATAACATTCAACAAATCATATAAATTATTAAAATTCACATAAATTAGAATTTACTTAAAATTAGAGAATAGTGGAGAGATGTTACATTGATGATGCTTTAATGTAATCTCGTAACATAAGAATAATTTACCGTCAATTCGTGAATTTTTTCAGATGACAGAATTGAGGCGTGGACCATGTTATTGTCTTGAGACAATACACACCGTCCATGAGTTTTCCAGTGTAGTAGACTAAAAACATTATGCGTGTTGCTCTCAAAATATAACAACTCAGCCACCTTGCTAATTATCCTAACAAGGCTACACAGCTTGTGGGATATAAAGCTCTCATATGGTACTTTCTCATTACCCAAAAATAGTGTAGTAGGAATATATATATATATATATATATATATATATATATATTTTTTTTTTTTTTTTATAACCCTTCGTTTTACCACACATATATATTAGAAGTGGAAAAATTCATCAGAAGCATTGTGGTGAAAATTGATTTAATCACATCAACAATATTTTGGCAACGATTAGAACAAAATTGAATACTAATCAAAGCTTGGCAATTAATGATTAGGTTAATATATCATTAGCAACCAATGTTCAGTAAAAAACATTTTGCAAAAAACTAGGTAAGTTGTTTTCAAACGAACACTTTATATGTTAACTTATGATTAATATATAAATTAACAATACATTCTCAAGTGTTTGTAATAAACTCACTTAAAAGTGTTGTAATCTTATCATGAATTGACACATTAAAAAAAAAATGTGAGATTGGAAATGGTAATAAATACGTAGGCGGACTGCTACTTTTAGGTGGGGTGAGTTTTGAAAAAAGGAAAAAAACAATGAGGAAGAGTAAGGATTCTCTCCGGTCACTAAAGTGTTTGAATGGTTAAGGATCAATCATGAAATGACATGTGAACAAATTATTTATTGAGGCACATCTTTTTTTATGGTCAATTCTCAATGATTTTCGTTGTATGATTGAAGGGTTTCAATTGCTTATGACCAACTTTAGCCTATTAATTATGTATGTTATTTTTAACTTAAAAAAAAAAAAGGCCAAGCTTATTATGGCCAATTAGAGAAAATTTTGTCTGACTAAAAAGATTAGGTATGAACATATCGAGCTGTTGTGATCATCTTGAATAAATTTATATACGGTAACTATATTAACTTTTTTTTTTTTTTTTTTTTTATGAACTAAAGGTAACTATATAAAAATAATTTATTAGTTTTATACCTTTGTCACATCACACTCAACATAAAATTTCCAATAACAAGGCAGGTGGCACTCATCTTTCTTGGTAGGAACTATTGTTTAGAGGCCTTGTGTTAATTTAAATTCTCCCTGTCTCTCTTTAAACAGGTCATGGAGCCCAATTACTTGTCCCATGTGACAGAGGGAGTCCTCTTTTCCTTTATTTATTCAAGTCTTCCCAATTGGTAATTATATTTAGATTAGAGTGCGATTTTGTTTCTTAAATTATATGTTAGAATGTGAATTCATCAATAAAATATTGACTGTGTCAATTTAGCACTTGAAGCTAAACAAACCTCAATTTAATTCTTATTTTTTACTAACATAATTATTCTATTGAATAATTGCTACTCTTTTCATGACGTCTATATAATATATTGACATAACATATGATATCATATCATATATTAGTCTTTCAAAATTGAAAAATATATAAATCTAATATTTTCAAAAATAATAGATAAATTGAAAACACTGTTGTTAATAAATTTTATGAAATTAATATATGATATAATGTGGTTTTCAGTTAGTTCAACTGATAAAATATCTTGTAGTGGAATAAGAGATCTTAAGTTCAATTTCACATTTGCACCAAAAGCCAATTAATATCTTAGTCTAATGATAAAGAACATTGGAGGTTAATAACCATCTCTCAAAAAAAGAAAAAAAAAATGTTAACCAATGAAGCATACTTTTTTTTTTGGTTGTTGAGAGAAATCTAATGTAGCATGCTAATTGCTAACATTTAAAAAATATGTATATAGAAAGTGTTTTTGCATAAGTAATTGTTGTCCAAGTAATAAATTTAGAGCAAGTTAAGAATTATATTGGAGTGTTTTCTTTATTAAATAAAAAACTTTAAATTAAATTAAATTAAAATAAGAGATAGTTTTTTGGGGCAATGTTCAAAGCTTAAGTGCAAGTACGTTCCCTCAAAAAAAATACATAGACAATAATTATTAATTGCTTAATAATAGATATCAGTGGTTAGTAATATAGTTCTGCCAGTAATTATTAATTGCTTAGAAAGAGAATAAATACATTTATCAGCTCATAATCTGTTTGCTTGTTCACACTTAGGCTAGGCACACACTAATTTGAAACATGGACTATGATGATATAGATCATGATGAAGGTTATAGCATGAGAGATATAGACAATAATTGGTCTGACAGTAACATGGATTATGAAATTGATTCTGATTCTGACAGTGATATGGATGACTATAATTATAATTATAATAATAATGCAAAAAATTGGAATATATTAACAGAAGATAAAATTAATCGACAGACTAATAGACACAATAATAGTTTTTTAGACGTAATTAATAAAAAATTAGAAGCTATAGAGAATGATGAAAGATTTACGACACGCACTAAAGTAGAAAGAAAAAATGATAGCTTTTTGGACCTCTATGAAAAAATGAAAGTTTTAAATTCACCTTTAAAAGAAGAAAAAGAATTTGAACCCCATCATAGATCACCTTTAACAAAAGTTGTGACAGATAATTGGCATAATAGGCAAAAGGATAATTCAATACCAATAAATATGATAAATGATAGAAAGGATGACTTGATAGACATTTCTAGAGCAACTGACAGAAATGAACAGAAGAAAGAAAATAGTTGTAGAAGAGATGGCCATGAACCAACACGTATAAAAGATGTAGGGAAAGTGTTAACTAAGGACAAGCTTGAGCCAAAGGTAAATAGTAGTACCCTAAAAGAATCATTACGTAGGAAGATGGAAGTAGATGAAGAAATAGAACAAGATAGAGCCAAAGATGAAAGAATAGTCAACAAAGGGAGGAAAACTAATAATGAAAGAAAAGAAAATAGTGATAGTGTAGTAAAAGCAAAAGTATGTAAAACTAATAATAATAATAGTTTAAAAGAAGTAATCGATGAGAAACTAAAATTAATTGAGAAATCTATGATAGATAACAGTCTGGCAGAATTAAACAAAAAGATAAAAATCTTAAATTCACCATTAGATACAGACAGAGAAAAAGAGAAAGATATAGCAGTTCTAAATATTCCTGAGGTATCAGATAATGAGAATATTGACAGACATAATAGACATTATATTTGCCATAAATGCAAAAAAGAAGGACATACTAAAAAACAATGTGCTAGACAGAATAAAATTGCTAAACAAATTAGTATGTTGGAATTTGAGAAAGACACACTAAATGAATTAATGACAATATTTAATATCAGTCAAGCAGAGATAGATCAAGTAAAAAAAAAGGAAGAATTAAAATCAACCAACCCATTTAAAGTTAATAAAAGAAAAAGAAAACAAAAGGACATAATAATGAAATTGATAGATAAATTACCTAATCAAGACAAAAAAGATTATTTACTAAGTCTGAAAGAAACTATAGATATACCTATTGCTTGTATTAGATGTAAGAAATATGGACACCATGTTACAGAATGTAGGAAACAAGAAAGAGCCAAAAAAGAAAAAGATAAGCAAGAAAAGATAGAAAAAAAAAAAAGATAAGGAAGAAATAGAATCAGTAACTTTACAAGATTTAATGACAGAAGCAAAAATACTTAAACAAGAAATCAAAGATATTAAAGAAGATGATCATATATATATAAATGAAGGGAATATTGCAGAAATAATAAATTTAAAAGAATTATCTAAAAACCCACTTTTATTAGAAAAAGACAGTGGTAATAAACAAAATTTCTTGAGTCTAATTGATAGAGTAATCTTCCAAAAATGGTATACAGAAATTACTTTAGTAATTAATAAAGAATTTTCTTTGACAGAAATTGCTTTAATAGACTCAGGTGCTGATATGAACTGTATACAAGAAGGAGTAGTACCTTTAAAGTATTATGAAAAGTCCTCAGAAAGATTAACCCAAGCTAATGGAGAAAAGTTAATAATTAATTATAAAATACCTAATGTCCACATATGTAATGATGAAGTATGCTTTGAAACAGTTTTTGTTCTAGTTAAAGATCTTTCTTCTAAAATCATTTTAGGAAATCCTTTCATGGCTTTACTTTACCCTTTTTTAACGACAGAAGAAGGAATTAAAACTAATGTGCTAGGAAAAGACATACTTTTTAAATTCATCTTGCCACCCATCTCGAAAGAAATTTATTCCCTTGATAACATTTCTATAATAAAGGAAATTGATAGAGAAAGAATTGACAGAAAGAATAGACATTTAGAATCTTTAAAGACAGAAATAATATACAAAAGAATCACTGACCAATTAACAGACCCTATATTACATTATAAAATAGAATCATTTAGACAGCAAATTGAGGCAGAAATTTGTTCTAATCTCCCCACCGCCTTTTGGCATAGGCATCGACATATAGTACAACTACCTTATGAAAAAGACTTCAATGAAAGACAGATACCTACTAAGGCTAGACCAATACAAATGAATAATGAATTATTAGAACACTGTAAAAAAGAAATTGAAGATCTTTTAAATAAGGGCCTAATTAGAAAAAGCAAGTCTCCTTGGAGCTGTGCTGCTTTTTATGTCAATAAACAGGCAGAATTGGAACGAGGAGTTCCAAGATTAGTTATAAATTATAAACCTTTAAATACAGCATTACAATGGATAAGATATCCTATTCCTAATAAGAAAGATTTACTTGACAGACTTCATGAAGCAACCGTATTTTCTAAATTTGATATGAAAAGTGGATTTTGGCAGATACAGATAGATGAGAAAGACAGATATAAAACTGCTTTTACAGTTCCTTTTGGTCATTATGAATGGAATGTTATGCCTTTTGGATTAAAAAATGCACCAAGTGAATTCCAAAATATAATGAATGATATATTTACACCTTTTACAGAATTCTCAATTGTTTATATTGATGATGTGTTAATTTTCTCTAAATCAATTGATGACCATTGGAAACATCTAGATATATTTGTTAAAGTAATTAAACACAATGGACTAGTTGTTTCAGCCACTAAGATAAACTTATTCCAGGATAAAATTCGATTTCTAGGACATAATATTTATAAGGGAACCTTAAGCCCCATTGATAGAGCCATCCAATTTGCAGATAAATTCCCAGATGAAATAAAAGATAAAAATCAGTTACAAAGATTTCTTGGCAGTTTAAATTATGTTTCAGATTATTTTCAAGGACTAAGAAAAATTTGTAGACCCTTATATAAGAGGCTAGAAAAGAATCCCCCTGCATGGACAGATAAACACACTATGATAGTTCGACAGATTAAAAAATATGTTAAACAACTTCCTTGCATTGTTATTCCTTCACCCCATGCTTTTAAGATTGTTGAGACAGATGCTTCAGACATAGGTTATGGTGGAATCCTAAAACAAGTAACAAGAAATGATACTAAAGAACAAATTGTTAGATTCCATTCTGGCTCTTGGACATCTACCCAGCAGAATTACAGTACTATTAAAAAAGAAATTTTATCTATTATATTATGTGTTTCAAAATTTCAAAATGATATTTTTAACCAAAAGTTTTTAATTCGAGTTGACTGTAAAAGTGCTAAAGAAGTCTTACAGAAAGATGTTCAAAACCTTGTTTCCAAACAGAGTTTTGCAAGATGGCAGGCTATTTTAAGTGTTTTTGATTTTGATATTGAATATATTAAAGGAGAATCTAATTCTATTCCTGATTTCTTAACCCGTGAATTCCTACAGGGAAGATGAGCTCCCCTGCAGATAAGAGCAAACCCAGATCTAGACAGTCTTATGCTGCCCCACCAATCCCTCCTCCCCCTAGTAGACTTCTCTCTTGTCCTTCCTTCAACTCACCTAGCTTCTCTTCAAACAGACCCCAAGAAAGAACCCCAATACCCTGCAGCCCAAACCCTTTTCAGCCACTTTCTCCAAGCTCCAATCCAACATCTAAACAGTCTTATGCCAGGCCCCCAACTCCTCCTCCCCTAAAAACTCCATTTAACATAGTTGCTTCTTCCTTTCCCCCACTATCCTCTCCCTCTAAACAATCAATAGACAGACCCTCTACCTCTCAAACTCAAACCCAAACCCCAAGAGAAGATCACAGTGTTGAACTCCCAAAAAATTCTTGGAATTTTATTTTATGGATTGAAAGAGAATACCAGCATATTACAGATCCCCTCTCACTAGTTAGACAGTTGCTACCTCCAGGATGGGAGCACCCCAAGACAGAAACATTAAAGACCCAGACATTCTATGAGTTTATTCTAGTTGACACAGACTCAATCCTAGTCACACACATGCCCTGTTCCCAAGACCCAAACAGAATTGGTTATTCTAAAATAGTTATAAAACAGATTCTCACCCCTTCTCAGTGGAGGGCAGAGCCCTGGATTCCCAGGAAGTTTTCTCATCCCTTTGAGCCTCAGTTTTATAATTATTATGACTATATGGAAGCGTGGGACAGATTCCTTTTATTTCAAAACAATATTAACAGACACACTTGGTTTTTGTGCACACGACATGACCATTTTCTATTAGTTATATTCATAAAAAAAAGTATTTAAGATATTGATATCTTAATAAGTAGATGAGTTTTTATCACTCTTATATAGGATAATCACAATTGATCGCACTCACATTTCCAATTGAGTGGCAAAACTCTTAATACACTCACCTTTTTTACTAATATAAAAAAAAAGGTCAATTTCTACTATAAGTTTTTGATAAAACTAATAGAAAAATGGATAATTGAAAATAAAATTATGCTTTCCCTTGTGTCATGAAAGAATAAAAAAAATATTATGTATAATTACACCCTTATATATGAAATTAAAATAATTAATTTAGACAAAATTGGTTGTTTACTTATCCATGTATTTTAAATCTCATTAATTTTCCCTTTAATTTTCTTTGTATGTTTGGAGGAATATAAAATTCTCATCCTCTTTTTCTTCCCACCCCTTTTATGGTTGTACTTTAAATTCTATGAAAAATTATTTTAATTTAGTTTCTACTATGGACGTGAGACAAAAAGAGAAAATTACATCTCATATAAAAACATTAGAAAGAGTATTGGTGATGATAACTTGAAAATCCCAACCTAAAAGCGTAGAAGGATTGTTAAGAGCCTTGATCACTACTTGGTGTCTCCTTAAACATGAGGACCTAACCTCCCTTATAGGCGATAGCAGAGATGGCAAGAAGAATAGCTTAAGTAGAGGGGGACAAGAAGATTTTTTTCGGTGGTAATGGATAGGATCGAGCCTTGGGAGCCCTTATTGACTGCAACGATGAAAGACACTTGCTTGATCTATGAAGAAAAAATCAAAATTAATATTTATCCAGTCTTGGGCTGGAGGTGACCAAGAAGTCGTGAGTGTGGGAATAGCAGAGAGCCAAACAACACAATGGGAATTAGAGGCTTTATTGATTTCTTGATCTAGATTTGGTTGGAGTTATGGAGTATTTCTCAAAGACTAGCTTGTTTCAGTGCCATTGAGGTATTATACTTTCGAGTGTTTGTTAGTTTAATATTGTTTTAAAACTTAAAATTAAAGCTGCCTT
Source organism: Quercus variabilis (assembly GCA_030445155.1). NCBI lineage: Eukaryota > Viridiplantae > Streptophyta > Magnoliopsida > Fagales > Fagaceae > Quercus > Quercus variabilis. The sequence continues at coordinate 8,228,507 of CP129451.1, forward strand.
AAAAATGATTATAAAAAATCAAAAGAATTTCTTTCTATTGCATGGCTCATAATTCATAGGTCTACGAGAAAGGGAATTGTCTATACTGATGTGGACATCATATTACCATATGACTAGTTTGTAATTTTTTTTAAAAATAGTTTATAACTCTAACATTTTTTTGGTGTATGCTTACAGGTAATGTTTCCAAAATACTAAAGACAATTACAATTTTCTAAAATTTGAATGAGTATAATAAATTAACTGGAATTGTGTAATTAGTATTAAAATAACTGATGTGGATATTAATATATTATCAATTTATAAAAAAATTGTAAAATAATTTATAACTTTAGCATTATTTGGTTTATATTAGCACGCCCATAATGACAATTACAATTCTAACACTGAAACAGATGACTGGGAGATAAAAAGCTTGCAGAAGGAGACCAGTCACAGGGAAGTGAAAGAGGGGTACTCAATGACATTATGACAAAGTTGAGAGGGAAAGTTCTGATATGTACCAAAGTATCGGACACAAAAGAAAGGTACATACATTTTTGCAAAGCAGTAAAAGAAAGAAAGAAAAAAAAAAAAAAAAAAACTCCACAATGACAGTAGAAAAGTATATACAAATACAAAAAAAACTGGTGGCTTTGAAAAATGGGAAAAAGTAGACAGAGGAAAAGGACAGATGAAGTTAGATTGGAATGGTCTGAACGTCACGCTTCTTCTTCTAAGTTCTATGGTTCCATTCTCTCTCTTACAAAAAAAAAAAAAAAAAAAGCTCAAAATTCAAGGTGGGTCTGTTTGAATATAAGAGAGAGAGAGAGAGAGAGAGAGAGAGAGAGAGAGGTTGTTGTATAAAATACTGTATTCTTGAGTATACGATCAAAAAGTCAAAGTAAGTTATTAGAGGAGTAGTATTTATCTGCAAGAAAGGTTCACTGGCTAGGGTTTTCAGTTTTCTTTTGGGCTCCTCTCTCATTTTCAGCTTCTGGGTGTTGCTCAAATAGTGATAAATCGGTGTTTCAAGCACTGGGTCTTTTGGTTTATGTGCTGGGTTAGTGTTAGTTCTGCTTTAAGTTTTTGTTTTTTCTATGCAGTTTGTGGTGGTTTTGGTGAATTTGGTGCTGGAAGGGGTTGTTAAGGTTTAGAGGGTCTTTTGTTGTACTTTTAGTTTGTGAATTTTAAGGTTTGCTGGTTGATTCTGTTGGTTGGTTGGTTCGATTTTGGATTTGGGTTTGAGTTTTAGCTTGTGTTTGTTTGGTAAAAGTTGCATCTTTGCTCTTATGGTATGGAATAGAAGGTGATGAAGTGGTAGTTTGACTTGGCTTGAGAAGCTACTTGTACTGTAGTCTGTGATTTTGGAGTTCCTGGTTAGTTTGGTTTTGTAAAGGGGTTTAAGATTTTTGGGTTTTGTTTTGAGGGGGATTAGGTGGTGAATTTGATGATCATGGTGATGGTGATTCATGGGTAGTAGAAAAGTGAAGATTGGAACAGAAGATGCTAATAAAGTTGTGACCGGGATGCCGAGCTTCGTTCCTGCTATACCCACGTCTAATTCCCTGTAAATTTCCTTCTGTTTCTCTTTGTTAGCACACCTCTGATTTGAATTTTACTGTTAAATTTCATTGGCCGTAAAGTTTAATTGGTTTTTAATGCCTCATCTTAGTTCTTGTTTTTTTTTTTTTTAGATACAAGTTTCTGGGATAGTTTACAAGCTTTGTTTTAATACTGGTGATGAAATGGATTTTGCTACTATAATGTAACTTTGGTTGATTAATTAGAGAAATTCTTGTTTGCTGCTGAGATTTAGAAATTATGTTGCTGAGGAAGTATAGGAGAAGAAAAAGAAATTTAGAATAAGATTTTTGATTGCGTTATTAAATGGGATATGAGGTGACAATGCTCCATTAATGCCATTCTGCAATTTAGTTTTGTTGTGATGAGTTCCCTCTTTTTCCTTTTTTTTCCTGATGATGAGAAACAGAATAAAATATAAGATTATGAAGTTCTGTTTTACTGTTATTATTTCTAATGATGCCTTAAGATATTTGTGGGAATGTTTTCTGATAGTGTAGGAATATGTTTTATTTCAAATTAATCAAAAATGTGGGGATAAGTGTGGGGATTTCAATCAATGGTCGTGCGATTATATGTGAGCAGGGAAAAAATAGAGTAAAATATGCTAAATTTGATTATTTCCCTAGTCTACGAACACAACTATTTCAATCAACTACCATAGTTTACGTGTTTTATCAGATCATCCTAGTGCTAAGGTGTTGTCTCACTATTCATGTAGGTGTACATTTTCCTTTCCAGATTATTTCCTTTTCACAATGTGTCTTCTACAAAGTAGTATGAATTTAAAATTTGGAAGTTCATTTCTTAATTTGGGTATAACAGGGTATTGAAAATGTGATCAAATATTTGGTTGATAAGGATTAGCATATCAAGATTGATGAATTAAGTCATTAGTAATCATTCAATAGTAATTGTCTATACTGTGGTGATTTTATGAGACTGATAATTATGTTTGAAAGTTCAATTATGCTTTGAACATATAGAGGCTTTATATGGATGTGTATCTTTGTGGATGGATTTGCTGAATTCTTAGCACACTTTTAGCTTTTAGTACCTGGCTAGGGAATATGGATTATATTACTTTTTATGGTTCTTATTTTTTTTTTCTCTGTTATTACGGGTGGTTTTGATGATCTTGTGGCTTTCAGTGGCACAGAAGGAAACGCCATTGGTTCTTCTCGAATTGCAGAATTCGGAACTTTTGAGCAATCACTTGGATTTCGCATAGAGGATGCTGTTGACCTAAGTAGAAGTATGTGGCTAAGATTCAATCTTTGACCAAATTAGATTAATCTTGTTGTGGTTCTTTCAATTACCACTCATACAATGTTTCTTTTATATTCATCCTTTTTTCTTGTTTTAACTTGAATAAGTGCATAACAAATATGCCCTGCTAAAGTCTTTAGTAGAAAGCATTGTTTCCAATCTCTCCTTTATTTTCCATGTAGCATGAGAAACTCATGTATTGTCCTAAAATGTCTATATTGTCTGTTGTAAATAAGCTTATAGATATAAATTGCCTGATGCTTTTCCTCATAACTGTGTACTGAACCCAATAACCGTGTCCACAAATTGCTATGACCTTATATCCTGGTGATGTAGGATGATTATTGTGGATCAATTCATTTGTGATTATTTTGACCTATGCTCAGAAATATTGCCTTAAGGATTCATTTGTAATTATTTTGACCTTCTGCATAAATCTTTCTTATTCATCTTTTCTTAGACTTCCCCGGAAGTATGAGCTTGAAAAGGCATAATTTCAGGAAGTACAGGAGTTACAATCACAGAAAATACTGTTCCATGGTTTATGAGTTGCTTGGATTGCAATTTGGTCATGCATGTAATAGTTTGTGTTATGAATCTTAAGGGTTGTTTGTGAAATATACTAACATGATTTATATAATATTAGGATGCATATCTCTCATGTTGAATGTCACATGCTTCTTAACCATCTTCTCTCCCTATTTGATAATTTTACTGGCTTTTAGATCCCCTATATAACCAGATGAAGTCAAGTAGCCAGACCCTAGGTACTGAAGTTCAATTTGCCACTTTAAATAAGGTAATTGTTTCAATTTCCGTAACAGTTACTTGCTTCAAGTTAAATAAAATTAATACTAAGCACTTGTTTTTCTATTCTCCTGCATTGTGGAATTTAGTCACTTGCATCTTCAGATATAAATCTGTCTGCTGCTATTGTGGGGTCTCAGACTTTATCACTACAAAAAGAATCACAATCAAATCTAGTTTCTACATCTGGTGGCCATCGTGAGAATTGGGGGGAGTCCACGATGGCAGAAGCAAGCCCCAGGACTGATACCTCAACAGATGATACAGATGACAAGAATCATAGGGTGATGTCTCTTTCATTGTTTATTCATCTTATTCAGCTTTCTGTAGATCATGTCATCTATAAATTCCTTGTAGTAATGCTGCTATGTAGTAAATTGATGCTAAAAAGTAATATGCCATTATATTAGATCCATATGATAATAATTCTTTAATGAGAACTATCTTTGCTTTTGAAAAGATAGGAAAATTGCATGTAAGAACTTTCTTTTTCATTGGAAAGCTTGGCTGCTCTTTGGCAGTGACATTAAATATGTGCCTTCCTTGTCTTTGTGCAGCATGAAAGGGGTCAATTGGCTGCTGTTGCAGCTTCTGATTCCAGTGACAAATCAAAAGAGAAATCAGGGGATCAAAAGGTAATATGATTTAAACAATGTATATTCAGATAATTTCAGATCAATATGATTTAAATAATATATATATTCAGAAAATTTCAAATCAAAATTTGCAGACTTTACGCCGGCTTGCTCAAAATCGTGAAGCTGCCAGAAAAAGCCGATTAAGGAAAAAAGTAGGCCCTTTTGTGTCTTCCATTCTTTTCTCTTCATGAACATTGTTGTTATTGTTATGTTGCTGTGCTTTCAATTATAATTGCTGCATATGCTGGAATGCAAGCTGCTTCATCTTATAATAGTTTTTGTATAAGATGCAACAACTTGTTTTTACTTAAATTTTTAGGCATATGTGCAACAACTTGAGAGTAGCCGCCTAAAGCTAACTCAACTAGAGCAAGAGCTCCAGCGAGCCCGCCAGCAGGTTTGACAATGTTATCCTCAATTAAGTGCAGTTCTCCTTTTATCCTTTTGACATTTAAATGTGATGGCTTGGGACATTGTTCTTATGTTTCTAATAATATTTTTTCTTCAAGGGCATATTCATTTCAAGCTCAGGAGACCAATCCCATTCAATGAGCGGAAATGGTATCTAAACTTCTTTTTCCTTTTGATTCTTTATGGATTGTGTGCCTGGATTTGGAAAATTGATCACAGAATTAATGTCTCTAAAAACTTTAGAATCATATTCTTATTATTTAGCAGGTCCTTAAAATTGTAACCACGTAGTTGTAGCTGAAATATGCGAGTTACCGAGTTTTATGATAAAATTAGCTTAAATTCTTAGTTGCGCAGGCAAGCTCAATGTACAATTTGATGTGGACACCTCAAGTGGGTTGCTTATCTTAACCTGTCAAGGGTTTTAAACATGCCAAGGTGTTTTTGTAGCTCATTCATGTTTCTTTGCTAAACTACATGACAACTGAAACCTGCATTGAACCTTCCTTTTTTTTTTTTTTTGGTTTTGTTTTGTTTTGTTTTAATCTAGTAGTTTGCTGGCTTGTCTACTTGAAATCAACTTGACATGTAGATTCATTTCTGTTGGACCTAATTGGGGTACGCTCCAAAGGCTGAAAGTTGGAGAACTAATTCTGTCCCAGGGAAATTCTCTAAACATCCATCTCGATGTCATTGTGTTCGTCTTTTGATGCAAGAAGCACCAAAATAAATTCAGTATTTATTATTTCAGATTTTATTTTTGAATTTTTAACTAATTTTATATTTTTTGAATTTGAATTTTGAATTCGGTCTTTATTGTGATTTTGAACTAGTTTTTTTCCCCCTTAGCCAGTCAGGGGTGAATGCCCCTAGGTTGCCTGTAGGTTTTACCAATAGTTCCTTACGTTATTGAGTATATATATATATATATATTGAATTTGACCATTTTTGTTATTGAGGATATTATGGGTTTTAATTGTGGCATGATTAGAATTTAGCCCTATTAAAATTGTGGCTTTTGTAATTGTGAAAGCGGTAACAATCTGAAAAGAATTTTTATGATTAGAGAATGTTTTCTCTTTGTTTGGTGGTGATGCCTAGGGTTTTTAGGCAGATTCTAGATGGTGAAGCGTAGGTTTTTTCCTTTTTTCATTATCTTTTTCCCTTTATCTCTATTTTTCCATCTCGTCCTGCATCATCTTTCTTTCATGACCTTCATGGGTTGCTCAACTGCAGTCTCTTTGAATCTGAACTCTTTTTCTGGCATATTTAGTGACTATTTCTCCTTCAAACGAAGGTACAAAATAGAGAAAGCTTAGTTGTTAAGGTTTTTATAATTAGTTAATTAAACTTGAATTGATGTTATGAATCCGTTATGATCATTGAATCATGGGGAAACATTTTATGTGTTATGTATAGGTCAGTTTTTTAGGGAATATTCCAATTAATTCTCTACATTAGTTGTTTTATCAGTTTCTAGTTTTGTTTTGGGCTTTAAATTATGAACTTTTAATGCTTGATGCTTAGTTTTTGGGGCTAAGTAATGCTAAATGCTTTCCAAATCATGGCCATCTTTATTTGCTCGCTGTCTTTGATCTAATGGTAGCACAGGTGTCTTTTTATTATCCATTCCTTTTTTTTTTTTATTAGGCTTTGATGTAGGTTTTTGTTTAGGTCTATATGGGGCTGACTCATAAAAAAAAAAGGTTCTATATGGGGCTGAAGTTTGGCTCTTACGCTTATAGTGTCATGTCCTAGAGATAAATGGAGCACCCTGAAGTTTGGCTCTTACACTTTACGTACCTACGGTACTGCTGCAAGTGGACTGAAGCTTTGTTACCAAAAATGATGCAGGACAATCAGAATAAAATTAAATAACATGAAAATAAAGGGGTATGACCTAGGAGTCAGCACCTAGGCCTAGCTTGGAGATAGCACCAAGCAGCAAAACCACTAGGAGTCAATATCTAGGGTGGAATTGGAGTCAGCACCAGACCAAAAAAACCAAAAGGCCATTTTTTCTAATCCATTGAAACATAACTATCTCCAAGAGGGGTACAATAGTTTGCTTATATAGGCAAAACTAAACCCTAAATCTAATTGGTGAAATTGCTGTATTACAAAAATAACCTTGCTTCCAAATACTAATAGCCTAATAAACTTCTAAGACCTAAAACATAAAAATACATTTGACCGGCAAAGATAAATAAGACTAAATTAAAATAAACATCTCCTTGTGTTTCCTGCATCACCACCCCTCCCCATGATGCCAATAATCCATTAATATAAGACTAAAGTACACTTTTGGCTCTTAAATTTGGGGGTTGTTTTCATATTTTATGTTTCAAAATTTTCATTTTCATGAATTTCCAAAGTGAAAATAGAAAACTACATTAAATGTGGAGGGTCAAACTGAAAATTTTGAAACTTTAGCGGCCAATATGAAAACTAATCAAAAGTGAAGTGGTAAAATGTAATTAACCTCAAATTTTAAGGAAGGCACCCATTAAAATCACAAATAAAAGAATCTCCTTGATGTTGGCTCTATAAACTGGCAAAGAATCCACTAGGACTACCATCAACAAGAATAGAGAATCTAATAATAAATGCTAAAGTAGATCCACCTTCTCCCTTGGGCCCAAAAACCACATCATTCCAACATGTATAAGTAATTTCTAGCTTGACATGGTTATATGCTTCTCCAAGGTCCAATTTACATAATATTTTAGAATACTAGATGTTAGTCTACTATATACACATTTATGGGCGATAAGAATATAGTCCCAAATCTCTCTCTTTTTATAATAAATGCATTTTGTGATTTGAGTCAAATGACTTGGAATATAATTCTTGTTGCTCTTTATTAATAATAATAATGGTTATGTTACATGTTGTGTAATTATTAACTTCGATGTAAAATTTTAAATTGTGGTTAGATATCAAAATCTAGTACATAAGACGGTCTCTAAAAAAAGGTATGTAAGATGGGTTGAGTGTTCTTGGACCCAACTTGAACAGGCCTACCTACAAACTATTATTGGCTCTTTCCATATGCATATGCATAAATTCCAATGAGGAGGTATGTACTGACAAGTTTGTGCCTGAAGGCAAGTTTCCTTCAGCATTTTCTGGCTTTCACTAAGGTGCAGATAAACAGTATCTAGGGTTGGGTGGTGGTTATGGAATTTTATTTTGTTAATTATTTGTTTGCATTGGCTTTTCTGACTAAGAACTTTATGGTGCGGTAATTATAAAAAAAATAGCTCAGATTATAGTTCCATGAAGCAGATCTTTTATAATTAAAATTTGTCTTTTTGATTGCGTGTTTCTATAGGTGCCCTGGCATTTGATGTAGAGTATGCACGGTGGCTTGAGGAGCATAACAGGCATATAAGTGAGCTCAGGGCTGCAGTCAACTCACATGCTGGCGACACGGAGCTTCGCACTATAGTTGACAATGTTACAGCACACTTTGATGACATTTTCAGGCTGAAAGGAATTGCAGCAAAGGCTGATGTTTTCCACATATTATCAGGAATGTGGAAGACTCCAGCGGAGCGGTGTTTTATGTGGATTGGTGGCTTCCGGTCATCTGAACTCCTCAAGGTCAGTTTCCTTTTCATAATTTCTATGTCCTCATCTGTTGTAGTTGATAATGTGATAAAGTGGGAGAAGAATATGTTTGACTCAATTATCATGTTTTCTGTAGCCTTGTAATGTGGTAAAGTAAGAGAAGAGTATGTTTGACACAACTATGTTTTCTTAAAAATAACTGAGCATTGCTTGTGTGTGCAATTGATGTAATGCTGTATGTATTATTTGGATAGCACAAATGGTTTCTAAGCTTCACACAAACACACAATAGGACTGACATTCCTTCATGGGATTGGAACTGATATCGCTCCACCACTTGTTTAGGGGGCAAGAGATGCCATATTGATAGTCATTTTTGGTAGAAATAAGAACTATATAAGTTTAAAACTTGATGTTCTGAACTGCGGGCAAATATGAATTGGAAGATCATTAGTTTGTACATAAGAATATAAAGCATATATGTGTGAGCTCATGACGTGGGATTTTATCTTTTAACTAAGTTTTATTTACTTTTAAAATTCAATTGTTTTTTATTGGTAAGTTGGCTCTTATATTAGTTCTTATTTAATTAGCTTATTAGTATTTTGTTTAATATCTTAGAGTCGAAGTCATGTTTTGTAATTCGATAACTGGGTTTCTATAAGTCAATTGGATTTAGTTAAGCTATAGTAGTCTATATAATCACACTATTGTACTCCAAAGCTTACAGTTTGGCTTTATTAGTAAAATTTCCTTGGGAATTCTTTTAAATGGTCTAGTGTTTCCTCCAATCAACCTTAGGTGTTAACTCGTAGGTTTTCTATCTTTGCTTGGTCTCAACTCCAAACATTTTTTGGCCCAATTATCAATTAGAAGATTTATAATGGTAGTCGTTTCAGTCTGATAAGGATTCAGATATATCCGCTATTGAAAATTCATTAATGGTACATTTTGAGTTTTGACTTGATTCCCATACCATAGTAAGTATATGAAAACAAAGAAATAAACACCTTTTACTTGTTCTTTTGGTTTAGTCCTGGGTTTATTTTGGTATCAAAGGAAACTTTGATCTGTGTATACTGAAGTAAACCACCCCTCAACCAAAAATTCTAGTGCAAGTTCAAACCCCACCACCATCACTTAGCCGGAAAACAAAAAAAAACCTAAATTACCCTCACTGTTGATAGCCACGTACAACCTCTATTGCCATAGCTTAAACAACCAACTCGTCAACCTGAAATGGAATCCAAGAATTAAAAAAATCAAAGCCTAACATACTGACAGTTTGTTGGGAACCCATCGCCTAATTTGCCATCCATGACCTTCATTGGCCCTTTGAAGATAAAACAGGAATGCTGCTACATATTCGATTGGCTGTTTGTCCACATAATCAACAATGTCAAGTTTTGCGAAAGCCTACTCACACCAGTGATTCAATCAGAAATCTTATGTTGCTGTCCCTCCTTTAGTCTTTGAGCCAAGAATTTCTGACAAAAGCTTGTTGGAAAAGTCTAGGCTAGGATGTGCTATCGTGACTGCTAGCCAGGCTGAGTAGTTGCGACCTGTCAGAAGCCTTCCCCCTTGCACAATGTCATTAGACAGAGTCCTGACTAGTGCCTGGTTTGAGAATTGAGAGCCTCACACCAATCTATTGGGACAACTACTGACCAATCTTATTCATTTGCAAGCTTCCTTTAATTGTCAGTAAAAGAAGAGAAAAAAGAGGGTTTTTGAAGGCCCGAAGCCGTATGGTTCGAATTTTGGACTATAGGCCCAATTGACATGTGGTCTGATCCACGAAGTTCAACAGTGGGCTCTTCCTGGGTATTTAGACAATACAAAGCCAGTAACTTGTGAAGTGCAAGCCAAGCACTGCAATAGCCAGTCCATATTCTTAAAAACCAGTACCGTCAAAGAACTGTTTTTGGTCCCGGTTTCTGATTTTTAAAACTATGAGCGAGTCTGTCATGAAGTCCAAGTTCTTGTTTCAATTATTTATTGAAATTTTATTCTACTGAATCATGGTGATATTAGAGGCACCTATGTTTGGTGGTTATCAAGACCCATGGATTTTCAACATTTGGTTACATGAGATAGACCAATTCTTTAAACAAGAAGGTTTATTAGATAAGGTTTGCCAAGATGAAACTCATCAGTAGAGCTATGTATTAATAAAAATATAGTGATAACCTTCGTCTTATGTTGTACAAGCCTGCCATTATTTAGTGGAAAGAAATTAAGAAAAAAAATCAAAGAGGAATATCTAGCTCAATACTATTGGAAGAAATATCTATCACAATCTCATCAGGATGATTTTCTAGTTTGAGAGACAGTCTAAGGTAAGGGAACAAACAATGAGTAGCACAATATGATTGGTCGCACAGCCTCTGGTCTTAAGCCTACCTACTCTAGGACAGTTTGCCATAGAGTCAACCTTAGCAAATCTAGCAAATTCTTTTAAAGACTTGTCTGTGTTGAAAGAGAAGTTCAAGCGCCAACAACTATTGCTTCAAAATTTGTGGAGCAAGACTAACACATTGTAAGTAGAAGGGGTAACATTTTTGAATCATGTGTTGCAGGTTTAATTCAGTCTATTGAAGAGTCAAATATGTTGCTTACCCTAGGTGCCAACTCCTAGGTTTTTTTACCTTTTCTTTGTTTCTTTATTGCAATTTTCTTTAGTGTTTTATCCTACGATAGCTTAAGAATCTATAATCTATAATATATTATAAAAAACTAAAGACGCTTTACTTTTTTGTTGACCTTTTATATTTTTCCATATAAACTTTTGAGGTCTCAAAATTTTACACGTCATAATTCTCGTGTATATATTTATTTTTAATTGAATTAATTATATATTTAAACTCTCCACTAAAATCTTGGCATATTATATTTTCTATAAATGATAGAATATGTAGTTCTATATAAACACTATGATAATAAATGCCTAATATTGAGATATGTATTTCCATATTAAAAAAAAAAAAAACTATCATAATTATCAAATTTCATATTTAGATTAAAAAAAAGAAAAAAAAATATTGTTACTTTTTTGTGCATTGCATGAGTTACTGACTAGTTTAATGATATGTCCATACTGTTGCAGAAATAAGAAAAGAAAAATAAAAAGTATACGTTTTAGTTGAATTCATAAAACGTAAAAGACAATCCACAAAGAACACCTGCAAGTAATAAAAGTGTTATGTTAAAGCCAGGATGGAGACGTGCAAATGAAGGTAGTGAAATAATAGATAAATAAACCCTTATCCTCCTGTTGTGAACAAACAGTGTAACTATTGTGTTCAAATGGAAATTCAGCTTGAAGCTTTGAGAGCGCTTTGTAACTCTAGGAATTTCTATTTTTTTTATAGGTAAGAAATTTCTAGTTTTGTATTGGAGGCATATGGTTAAAGTCGTGCAGCGCATTCTAATAGGATGCTAAAGGTCTCTTTCATTGTTTGATTTTGGATACTATCCCAGCAACTTGCTCTCCCAATTGATATCACACCTTCCTTCCAAACTCAATTTGTCTCGAAACTTCCAAACGAGTTGTCTTAAAGCTTTCACATTGAGTTTGAAGTGAGACAATAAAGATATAAAAGTTAAAGCCCAATATATTATTCTTGTCATGGTTCATTGTATAATCCTAGTCCAAGTTCATTGTACTAGGAATCTTGTTCCTACTTGTAATCCTAATCCTTGTCCAAGTTCATTGTAACCCTAGGGCTAGTCCTAAACTTAGCCTACTATATATATATATTATTCAATAGGTTCATTGTAACACATAGAGCTCAGTAATAATGGGTGCCAGTTATCTCTAGTGATAAAGCCTTTTATCATCGAATAAGAGATTTGGGATTCGAACCCTGTTTACACCAAAAAACATGAAGATAGAGGGCAATAATCATGAGCGAAGACCAAAGATTTGAAAGTACTTACCTCTTCTAAAAAACCATAGAGCTCAGTAATAATTATGTAGTCATTTTGGGCCTTTTTGTTGTGGATGTAGGTCTCTAAGGTTGAATTGCGTTAATTCCTTATATTCTTTCTTCTTAACCTAATTTGTTTTTTATTCTAACATGATATAAGAGTTAGGTCTCTATTTTTTCTAACATACCATCAAAGGCTCAATGCTATATTTTGCTTTTTCTAACAGGTTAAAAGAAATTGAAAAAAAAAATAATACTACCTCTGTCTCAAATTGTTGATCGTGTTTAGAAAATCCAACTTTTTTGGAGAACATTATTTATTGTCTTGTCTCTTAATTAAAAAGATAGAAGTTTCCAAATTTACCTTTAAACAAAGTTCTCAAAAATAAATTCTCGTTTAAAGTGCTTGTGCTTGGTAGGGGGATAATAGGAAACTTAGTAAATTAATGGTTTGAAACAGGAAAATTTTTTGGGACATCCTAAAATGGAAAACAAGACCAACAATTTGGGACGGATGGAGTAATAATTTGAACTTGGAGTGTAGAAGGCTGATAGAATTGCTTTACAATTTTAAATTCTCTTTTTTTGTCTAGAAGGCTGATAGAACTTTGAGCGTATTGGGACCTAATTTGTGATGGTGCACTATTACTGAGCAATTAATTGCTAGAATCTAACAATATTCAATCTAGAGTTGAATGATACTTGACATTTCTTCACCATAAATATTGATGAACTTCCACTTATCTAAAAAATTTAAGCTGTTAGGAAATGATAAATTTAATTACTTAAATTATTATTGTAACACTCCATCTCACATGAGGTTCCATATTTTCACTTAATAACTAGGGCCTATATGTGGGACTTTTAACTTTTAAATGGGAGGTAGAGTGAAAACAAGGTTCAAACTTAGGACCTCCTGCTCTTATAGTATGACACACTACCACTTATCCCAAAAGTTTAAACTAAGTAAATGATGAATCTAGTCACTTTATCATTTTTCTAACACATATGGCATTCATAGGGGAAGATGCACTAGACACACACACATACATATTTAATGAAGGATGTCTACAGATATCACCCCCTTCCCCCACCCCTCTTTTTTTTTTTTTTTTTGCTCCACCCAATTTGTTTTTCCTTGATTGTGTTAAGTTGGCAACATGAAAACCTACATGGGTGTATATGTGCATGTCCAAGATATTCAACATGGAAGTAAGGACTATATTATCTACTTTCTTATGTTTCTAGTAATCCTTATGATTTTCTTATCATTTTGCCATTCTGATTTCAACGTTGTCTTTCTTCTTCATCATGCATTTTCGGAAAGGATGCATTGTAGATGATGTGACAAAAAAAAAAGCACTTTTGGGACATTCATCAAAATTAAAATATTTAACACCTTGTTTCTATCTTGGCAGCACTTATTTTTACTTTATTTTTTAAAATTCATTTTGTAACTTTTTTTGACTGAATTGCCAATGGTGCAGCTTCTTGTGAATCAATTGGAGCCTTTAACTGAGCAACAATTGGTAGGCATCTACAACTTGCAACAGTCATCCCAGCAGGCTGAAGATGCTCTGTCACAAGGCATGGAGGCATTGCAACAATCCCTGGCTGAGACATTGGCCAATGGCTCACCTGGCCCATCAGGATCATCTGGGAATGTGGCAAACTATATGGGTCAAATGGCCATGGCCATGGGAAAGCTTGGAACACTTGAGGGTTTCCTTCGCCAGGTAATTTTCTATAATGGTTTGATCCTGCTTATTTTTTTCCCAGTATGGTTCATGCACTCATTGCTAGGAAGGAAAGATGATGAAATGAAACTCAATCTTAAAACAAGCTAGATTTGAAGTGGTAGGATAATCCTTACATATGGTAGAAAATTGCTTCTTGGCATTGCTTTAAAATGCTTTAGCTACTTTGATATTTTCAGTAAAATAGTAGGAAATCTGTAAGTCTAATTGTTTTGAGGAATGTAGGCCTCACACAATTATAAAATTTTAATTTTTGTTCCTTGTCCATAATTAGCGAGTTTGTGTTTCCATAGAATTAGGATTAGTGTTCCCAGATCTGCACTTTTCTGAATGATTGAGTACTTTGGTATGTTTTCAGGTATTTGGAACATGAGGACTAAACCAAATCCTTCATGTAAATGTTGTATTTGTATATGTTCTTCAAAGCATTATGCATTTAATCTTGCTTGGGAATTTTTATGGAGGGTGGTGGGAGTCTGCAAAAAAGAAAAGAAAAGAGTCTGATTGCTTTTCATTAACTTCCTATTATTATTATTATTGTTATTTTTAAATTCTGCAAAATCTGTCCTCTTGCTAGGTGAAGCAAATCAAACATTTAAAAGGCTTAGTGCTAGTTTTGATGCAACTTGTACATAACTTTGGCTTCTTTCCCTTTTTTGAAAATTACCAGGCTGATAATTTGCGTCAACAAACACTGCAACAAATGCACCGTATATTGACAACCAGGCAATCAGCTCGTGCGCTTCTTGCAATAAATGACTATTTCTCTCGTCTTCGAGCCCTCAGTTCCCTCTGGCTTGCGCGGCCACGGGAATGAGAAGCACAACATTGTCCTGATGAAGTTCTTTTGAAGACTGACTCAACCCAATCCTATCAAATGATCATTAAGCGTAGAGTTCATAAAGGATCAGTCATATGATTCACCATTCAGTGGATTTGCTGTCGATCTTTAACCCTAAATTCATTTGGGATTGGGTTGTCATGCATTAGTCACATTGATCATCAAATTGGAAGTTGCAGATCTCTTTGTTGTTGATATTGTCTCCATCTGCACTTCTAGTGTCACATATGTTTACCTAGGTCGTTTATTCTCATTTCTTATGTTTAAACTATAGATCCAATAATCTGATTATGTTAGTTGTTTAATAGAACCAGGAAGGAAAATAGGATAGTATTTGTAATTTAGGTTACAGTAATCGATTTGTATACCAGAATCAGATTATATTTTGGTGAAGGAGTTCCTTTTTTTTTTTTTTTTTTTGGTGGTTGGATTTTCTTTATTCATATTCAACATGTAAATATGTTGCTGTGCACAATTTCATTGGCAATGATAATTTCGTAGGTTGGTTGTATCGTTTGGTTTTAGAGGAAAGTCAATTTTGTATGCAGAAATGTGCTGGGGAAGTTTGACTATAGTTGGGTTTCATCAAATTGATTTAATGCTTTCCTGTATAAAGAAAAGTACAATAGCTTATGTTACAACTTACAGCCACATTTTTTTTTTTTTTTTTTAAATTTTGGATTAAATTAGTTAGAGAAGAAAAAGGACTTCCATGTAAATCCTCAATAATATTATTTTCAGTGTCAAAAAAGAAGAGAAAAAAAGAGAGCCTAACACTATGTTTGGATGGGTGGATTTTAGGGAAGATGGAAAAAAAAGAGTGGAAAATAGGAGAGAAAATGAGCGAGAAGAGTGTTTGGATGAGAGGGGGAGGGGAAGAGAAAAGTGGTGGGGCTCAGCTGTTTTCTCTCTGGGCCCACCACAATTTAATCTCTCCAAAATGGAGAGAAAATGAGGGAGAGAAGGAGGAAAAGTGTATTGGACAAAAATACCTTTCTCCATCCAATGGCCGACTTTTTGTCTTTTTCTACTTTTGTCTTTTCGGTTTTTTTTTTTTTTTGCTCGACAAAATCTCTTCAGGTTTGCACAGTGCATTAACGGTGGTTTTGGTTTTTGTTTTTTTTTTTGTTTCTTTTTGGATAAAATTTTGCACAGTAAACGTTGGTTCTTTTGTTTTTTATCTGTTTTTTTTTTAATATCCTTTTAGCATTTGATTATTTTATAAATAAATAAAAAAATTAAAATGTCCATACAATTTTTTTAAAATAATAAATGTGTTACTTTTGGTTTATATATTTAGTAAAGACATAATGGTAAATTTACATCAACTTTATTTTTCATCTTCTCATTTTTTATCTTAACCAAACAAAAAAGTTTTTCATTCCTCTACTTTTTCACCCTTCTAACCAAACACAAATAAGGGAAAACTAAATCTTTTCTATCCTTTAACTTTTTCATTTTTTCACAATTTTTTATTCTCTCACTTTTCCATTCTCCCAACCAAACGGACCCTAAAAGTCTAGGCATGAAAATATATGAAAGGCATAACAGAAAAAAGAAAAAGAGGAATGTAAAATATTGATCCTATTAAATATGACTTGTTTCTAGTACAAAGAAACTTGGGTTTGTTTGGTAACATTGTTTGAACAACAGTTTTTGTTGTTTAAACAATATAACACGTATTTCTACAATACTTTTTTATTCACACGTATTTTTAACACTTAAACAATGTTACTAGAACAATATGAGTGTATTTACTTGAGCATACATAGAGCTAATAAAAACCCACAAGTTTTTCAAATTCAGAGTCTTTTGGATAAAGATTGAACATAGACAAAAACAAGAAGAGTATTATCACACAATGGTGCTCTCAGAGAGTCAGAATACATATACAAATAGTTTAAGATAGATCCGGCTAGTTATAACAAAAAGAAACAATAAAAGGCACAAAAAGAAAACAATATAAGGCCCTGTTGGGAAGTGCTTCTCCAAAGTTTTGTGAAACTGCTTCCTTCTTCAGATATCCCAGCATCATATTTTCTTACTAACTTGAGGTTGAACATCATGCAGTTGATATAACCTGTTATTAAAAAAATGTAATTGAGAAATTAGATTTATAGTGAGTTAAATGAAGACTATTTTCATTACTTTTATATTTCTACATATGATGAGGAAAAGGGAAGCTTAAACTGTAATGATTTTGATTAGTATGCTCTTCTAAAGATTTTAACTTAATTTCTAGCATGTGATGTTTTGCTCTTATAATATAAATATAAAGTTAGAGCAAAATTAACAATATTATGTTATACCAAATATGAATTTTTATATTTTATAGCACTATGATTAAAATACTCTGAAAATGGGATATAAAGGTCTTAGAGAAGCCAAAAGCATGAGAATGAAAACTATTAGCTCACAAGAAGAAAGTGCACAAGTAATTGTCTAATAATTAACAATATATATGTCTTTATATTAATCAAGATGTATTGGACTCATTGATCATTAAATACTTTTTTTTTAATGCCAACTGAATATGGTAAATAGATTGGTTTCAATTGTCCAATAAGTTGATAATTAGAGTCAAGTTGCATTGTGATTGTGTCTTTTTTTTTTGCCAAGTGTGCTGAGGATGGTTAAGAGATTTTAGTTGGTAATAAGTATAACCATAAGGGCAATTGCATAATTTTTGATTGAGTGGATGGTTAGGAGCTGCTTGCAGACAACTTACATAGTGTTCGTTATGATTCTTATTTGAGTCTTAGTCAATGTGCACCACAACACCACCAATGCATTGAGTTATTTATTCTGGTTAATAATGCTATTGTTTTAAACCAGTTTTATAAACTCATTGCAATTGAATCATATATAGAATCACTTTATCATTAAGCCTACATAATACAACTAGTTCTACTTCTAATTTGCATCTTTCTTTCTTAAATAAAAGAAAAGAAAAAGTGATCTTTCTAAACAATGGGTGATTTCTAATTCTACCAAACTGTTGATGATTGTTGACCACGAAATAGTTCTTAATAAGTGTTTCAAATGGTGCGCCTTATATATATATATATATATATATATATTTTTTTTTTTTTTAATTTTTATGCATTTTTGGATACTGACTAAATACTAAACTGATATAAGAAAATGTAATGTGCTCACTCACCGATTGTATGTCTTGCTCAGCTCCAACTATCCTTCTCAATAGTCTCAATTTGTTCCCCTTGCTCTGTCTCATGATTTGCCTGCTTTTCCTGTAAAAATAAAATATATACGTGATTTGAGTAATCATAATATTTGCTATTGGAAAAATGATTGTTGCTACTATATTTGATTGTAAGTGAAATGTTATTGTTTTTCAAGACAATTTTTTTTTTTTTTATATATATAAATTGTGTTTTGTCTTCCTTCCTTTATTTATTTTTTCTTTTTAATAAAACTAGGATCTAATTTTTATACTAAGTAATAAAAGCTTAAAGTATTTGCAAATAATATAGTGCGATGGTTTATACAAAAGAGTTAAAATTCACCCATTAGTGAGATATTTGTGGTGAGAATGTGCTATACCTTTCCTTTGAAGATGTGCTCTATGGTGGCATTCAGCTCTCCCTTCCAATGATTCGTTCCACTTACTTCCCATGAATCTTGTACTACCTCTAGCTTAGGTGTTTTTAGATTAGATGGAATAAACGTGCTTAAACTAGGACATTCCTTCACGAATATTTTTTTCAGCGATGGCCACTCTAAAGCATTGGCTTCATTGCAAAAGCACTTCAGATTTGGTAAGCCCAGAAGCACGATTGAGTTCACTTTGTCGAACAGAACGTCCTTTTCTTCCTCTTCTTCTCCTGCTCTTGCAAGGATTTCTTCAATTTTTCCACAGCGAATAACTATTATGTTCGCTAACATCACAAGCAATTTTGCTATGGATGGCGAGAACAAATATGTTAGACTATTGCATTCCTCCACTTTTAAATATGTCATATTTCCAAAGCCCAAGATCCTTTCTGGACCCTTCTTCCATATGTGCATCAGATTATTTAACCCCCTTAGAGTCAATTCCCTTAACAGATCAAGTACCGATGCCATGTGGCTTTCCCCAACATTTAGTTCCTCAAGTTGAAATATAACTTCATGTGATAAATCACAATCAACCAAGGAAATTGCTTCCAGATTCTTTAACCACTCAATCATACGGGATGGAAAAAGAGACCGTATCTCTGAGGGATTGTCGATATCACCAACTTTTAGATCTTTTGGCTTAGTCAAAGTACCCTACAAAAATTCAATTACTATTAAAAAAGTAAAATAATAATTTCTTTTTAATTATTATTTGTATTTTTTTTTTTAGAGAAAAGATTATAGAAAAGCAATCAATATCTTTTTATTATGGGTCCAGTTAGCCATCTATTTTGAAAAAAATTTTATGAAAAATTGAAAAAGTTATCAAAACAATGAATTAATTTTTCATTTTTTCATAAAAGATTTTTTAAAATAAATTACTAATACATGCCCTAAAGTCACGTTACTGTGTTGAATGCATTAAGGTTATGGCCAACAATTGATTGATTGGATATCTATATGACAGTCGGTGACCATAGTCCACTGGGATAAGTGCATAAATCTAGGACTTGTACGTACCTCTTCCTTCACAGAGTAGCTTCTTTGGGATTTATTAGTGGTGCCTTGGTCTGACACAGCCATCAGACTGTAATTTTTGCGACGTGGTACACACTCTAGGCATCGGCAAAGAAAACTAGGGGACCCAAGTTCTTGCTCATTGGGTCTTGAATCCAATTCCCTATTGATTTTCTTCGACTTTCTTGGGCTCTGAATTTCTGAACCAATTGTTTTCAATTTGGGACAACCATCCAAATAAATCTTCTTAATGGATGACCATTCAAAAGAATAAGCTTTGATATCCGTTGCCTCTTCTGCTCCATCTCTTTGAACAATGTTTTCGATTGCGGCACATTCATATATACTAATGTTTTGAAGTACCACAAGCAGTTTTGCAATAGAAGTTGGGAATAAATATCTTAGACGATGACAATTATGTACTCCAATGGATGTTAGTTTTTGAAAGCCTTGAATTCCTAGTGGAACATTCTTCCACACGTATGTCAACTCAGATAAATAATTTACCTGTAAAGTTTTCAACTGAGCAAGTACTGCGATTCTTTGGTGATCTTCGTTGACCTTCAGTCCTTCAAGATCAAATACCACTTCTAGTGAATCAGCTTCGTCCAATTCAAGATTTTCTAAATTCGGTGCCCACAAGATGGTGTTGGATGAGAAGAGTTTATGAGAGATAATGGGTGTTGATTCAGGAAAGGGGCCAGTATGTTGTTGAATGTCTGTCGTCTTGTGCTTTTCAAGATTGGTCACTTCATCAGTGCCGATCCTTCCAACCTGATGAATCCATCAAATTATTATTAGCATCAGCGTTCAACTTTTTCAGTTTTATTAGCATCAAATCCAGACCAGAACGAAATGTTAAAAAATTGATAAATCAGTTTGATAAACATTAAACAACGAGCTTTTGAATGGTTTAACTTAACTATACAACAATTTATTAAATAATAGTAATATTTTACAGAGAGAGAAAGAGAATCATACATACCTCTTGATTCAAGGATGGTTGGACAAGCTCAACGGGACCCACGCCTGTACAAAAGCCAATGAGTCTTGGTAGACAAATTAGTTGAAGAGATTTGAGGCTGCCAAAACAAGCACCGCCAGAGGATCTATCTGGGAATTGGATATGATATATCTCTTTTAAATTAGTCAATCCCTCCAGTTCCAATGACTCCAGGATAGGGAAGGCAGCACGTGGAGTCAGATATGATGTGGCATCCATTACATATTCTACATCTTCACTTCTAACAACTTCTAGAACCTTCAAGCATTGAAAACCCTCTTTGTCCAACTCATACGCAATGTTTTTTAAATCTTTTATTTTTTTCAACCTTAATATTTCAGATCTCTTTAAAAGTTGAAGAAGCATCTGCCTCTCTGCAATATCACTTAGGTCACAGTTTTCAAGTCCCAAACTATTTTCAAATAGATAGTTTATATCATCATCTCCATTACCACTTGCAAATATCTGAAATTTTATCGTTTCATTTTTGAAGGGCAAGTCTTTTGGCAAGACCTTAATATTTGGTATTTCAATTTTTAAAGCCATCAAATAGGACAAAGACATGAGTTCAGTAAGGCTTGCGTTTGCTCCCTTTTTCTCTTCTTCCTCTTCCTCTTCCTCGTCCACTTCTTTCAGGTACTCTTCTTCTTCTTCCTCATCCACTTCTTTCTCTTCCATAGGTTTCCACTTCACATCTACTCCAAACATGTACAACTCTTCTAGGTGAGATAAACTCGATAGGAGATCAGGTGGAATTCGCTCAAGATACCTGCATCTATTCAAGTCTAACAACTTTAGACAACTAAGATTTCTCATTTCTCCTGGCAGCTCCTTAATTTTAGACCCAAGAAAGCTAAGAATTTCTAGTTTCCTAAGTTCTCCAATTGCTGACACATCTGTTATCTTACAAAGAAGAAATTGCAGGGTCCGAAGGTTTTGAAGGACATTGATTGATTGTGTTAATGACGGAAAGGACACACGAAACAGAGTCAAAACCTTTAAACCTTTCATCCCTTTAAATAGATCGGGTGGGAGCTTCTGCAAAGTGTTACTGTCAAATGCTAGCTGCAAAAGCTCAAGTTTAGGACACTCCAAGTCATCGGGATGCCTTTTCAATTCTTTGTATCCAAGCGAAATTGCAGTAGAACGCTCGCATGAATCTTTCTCTGGCCATTCTCCCATTTTTTCCTGACATCGTACAAGAAAACCTTGATTTTCTGCAATTGATATTGCAACATCACGTACAACATCATGCATTTTCACAAAATCTTCTCCTCTCTCACTATCCAACAGTAGAAATAATCTTTTGAGATTCTTAACTATTGCATGGACTCTATTTCTTGCTTCTGACACAGTATCAATCTTTGCAAACAACCTTTGTCCCACCCCATACCTGACTAAATATTCAATGAGAATATTCAAATCTTCCGGAAATAAACAGCATAGCAAAAAGCATAACTTGGCTTCGTCACTTTTTAAGTAAATATAACTAAGCTTTATGCTGGAATACACCTTTGAATCAAGGCCGGGAATATTTTTTGGGATAGCATTTCTAAGCTGTTGAAGTGCAGCACTCCACTCAAACTCGCTTTTGTTTTCTAGAGCTCTTCCAACAGTTACAATAGCAACAGGTAAGCCTCCACATTCCTTTGCAACCTCTTCTGCTATTCGATGTAGACTGGGAGTCTCGATACAATTACCTGCCATCTCGCTGAAAAGATTCCACGCTTCTTCTTCAGATAAGACTTCAATTTTAACAATCTTCTCAGATTTCATCTGATTGCAAGCCTCTTCACTTCGTGATGTCAACAAAATTTTGCACCTCTTATGTTGACCTCCATAAGGAATTCCTATCTCCTCTAAATTAAGTTCTTCCCAAACATCATCCAATATTACAAGGACACTCTTATCACCCGTTAGTCTTGTTTTTAATTTTTCTGCTCTTTCATGTAGTGGATCCATTTCATCAAGATGGAGTTTTAGCGTCCCAGCAATTTTATCTTGAATCTTGCTCTCGTCTTTATTCTGGGACACCGCTGCGAACGCAACTTCATCAAATTTTGCTCTGTTGGCTACCACTTTTGCCATTGATGTTTTTCCAATCCCCCCCATGCCGCATATCGCAATCATGTTGACCTTGTCATCTTCTAGTGCCTCTAAAACTTCGTTCATCTTCTTTGTTCTTGAATCAAAATCCTTGATATCTTTCACGGGAAAAGATATCATTCCCGATGGAGGGGGAGGACAGGACACTCTAGTAGCAAATAGGGCTGCATCACTTAGAAGCCCATCAATTTTCAGAGTCGTCTTCTTAGCATTCCTACTCGTGGAATAACGTGGCCACCATCCATCGAAGCTCCTCTTATTCGCTTCAACATCTTCTTCAAGGATGCGTACCTCTTCAATCCACGACTCAACCTCAGGTAATATTAGCTGTTCGTTCCTTTTTTCTGCGTCAATTATTAATTGCACCCCATCTCTTTTTTCACGCAACTTCTTAATTTTAATTTCGAGATCCTCGATGTTGCTATTGTAGTGAATCAGATAGCCACAATGTTTTCCGATTGGGACCGCAAAGAATCCTCCAATGGCTGCCATAAAAGAAGCGACCTCCATTTCTTTGCTTTATTCTTCTGGATTCTCTGTAAGAAAAGAAGAAATTTAAAGTTAACTTTCATTTATTCATAACCAAAGAGACGAAATTTTAAGTATTATAACTTTCATTTATTCAAAAACAAGTCAGAAGTGATGATCGCACTGAAGTGGACCTGCTGATTAGATAGTTTTAGCACTGCAATTATCACCGAAGTTTTTAGAATGGTGTTCTTTAATCCAATAAACTTGTGATAAGTAAGTTGGTGCTACGTGCATTTACAATTTTGTGAACAAAAAAGTTGGGTGTAGAACAAAAATACTAGCATCATCCCTACGCAGGCTTTACTTTTTTTTATTTTTATTTTTATTATTATTATTATTTATTTTTATGTCAAAAGTTATCATTCATCCCAATTCTGGTTTAAGCATTTGCCAATCACCGAAATAGATAGAAGTGTGAATATTAATTGTTTCTATTTTTCTAGATTTTTATTTTGTTTTGTTTTTGATTCATTGGTATCAAAGCGTACTTGTGCTCAGAGGATTTTTATATTTATTTTTTATTTTATCAAGGTTTTCCAGTGAGCTTTACGTGTTTAATTTTTCCAAGATTATTTTGTTTAAAACTGATTAATATTAGCCATTTTACCAAATTCAAAATTTTCAGTGTAATGCTATTTGAACATTCCCTATATTGGCTAATTTTGGCTAATTCTAATTTGAGGGGTTGTGTAGTATTGGGCGTGGTGGTTCACGGTGATCTTTCTTGACAATGTGTAGTAATTTTGATTAGGTGATGATTTTTTTTTTTCTCTTGATGAATAGCGGGATTTTTTTTTCTTAATATTTTTTAGTAGTTATTTATATTTTTTAAATAATTGTAATTGGTTAAATATAGGCTTTTGAACGGAAGAACCAAATTACAATGAATGTAAACTTTATGGATAACCCCAAAAAAAATAAAAATAAAAATAAAAATTTAAAGGTCAAAAATGAAAATTAACCTAAACTTATACTGAGAAATTTGGATTTTAGTCTTTTATTATTATTGAAAAATACCTACACTGGACACATGACTGAAAAGGCAGGTGGATAGGTGGATGTGTGGCAGTAAAAAGAGAATAATGCTAGGATCACATAAAATGGCACAATATTTGTCACAATTCTAAACAACTTGCCACGTGATGAGTTGTGACAAAAGTTGTGCTATTTTATGTGATTCTAACATTACTCATAAAAATAAGAGTGAAATAATCAAATCCCCTTCTATCCATCATAATTTTGTTTTTAGTTTTTTATTTTTTATTTTTTTATAAAAGGATGCAAATACCTTTTTATAGATGGTAGGCTTCAAATTAAAATTGATGTAACTTTTGATAATGTTACATCACTTATTATTTGGGATAAAACTTAAATATAGTACCTTAATTTGGTGCATACATTAAGTTCTTCAATTGAATGCCAAAAAAAAAAAAAAAAAAATTACACTATTTTTAT
Organism: Quercus variabilis; assembly: GCA_030445155.1. Lineage (NCBI taxonomy): Eukaryota > Viridiplantae > Streptophyta > Magnoliopsida > Fagales > Fagaceae > Quercus > Quercus variabilis. Next base: position 8,253,025 of record CP129451.1, read on the forward strand.
TTTATCATCAATGCAATCAAGTATTTGAATTTATTGAGTTATGTGGAGCCTGGTTTTGTGTTTGGTTCAGCTTGTGACCCTACCTGACTTGAAAGTGTTTTGGTTTTAAATAGAAGATTTTGTGAGACTTAGTCCATTGAGTATAGGCTTGGGCCCATTTGAACTCTTTGTTTGGGGATATCTATACTATTACTTCATAATTAGGGTTTGATGCATTGAAAATCTACCATTTCTCCTTGCATGACATAGTGAAAACCCTTAGGTTCTAGGAATTAGGTTAAATTCCTAATAGAATTCAATTTTGGAACATGATGTATTATACCTAATTTTTAGGCTAATAAATGTCTATTAGATGTGTGTTTTGAAAATCTATCATTGAATTGCATATACTTTTTATATTGTCTGTGCTTATCAGATTCCAAGATGATGAAAAATAAATATCTATTTCATTATAAACTATTTAAATTTCAGTTTTCTTTTCTTTTGCATTTAAAAACTATACACGAAACATGATTTTATGAATTCAATAATAAATCACATATGATTAATTTGAAATTTGATGTGCATGTTAAAAAGAATAAAGAAGATTTACTCCAACAATGAAATATTTAAAATAGTAAGATATATATATATATATATATTTTGTAATTCATGTTGGACAATCACAGAATTCAAATGTTACTAAAATAATTTAAATGACAAATTTTGCCTACAAAATAGTTTGTAGGCAATGACTATAATTAAACTCCCACTAAAATTTAACATGTCTACATATTTTAAAAATCTAATTATTAGATTATATGTTATTTATGCTCGTAATATACATGTCCAATTTTGTTCAAATCAAATATTATTTAATATTTAAGTAATAAAATTATTTTTATGAATAATTTAATATTACAAAAACTTGAAATTTAAACATTTGATTGATGACATAGTTATTAATCTTTAATCTTTCAATTTTTACTAGCATTGAAGATATAACAAGAAATAGTATACAATCTAATGGTAGATTTATGAACGTTCACATCCGATATAAAGTTATAAGGGTAATTTATATTCAAACTTTTTTTTTCATTTGGGTATGAATTGAAGGGCCTTCTAGCATGATGCCGAAGCACCAAATTTGCAAAAGAAATGGTGTTGGGCTGCCCATTCGCTTCACTAGAACATGTTGTGGCTATTGGTTTAACAAGTCAGACTTTTTTGTTCACTCCTAGATCAGAGATTCCACACTATCTTCTCAATCCCACCATGAAATAACGATTACCTAGTTGAGGAACTAGAAAGTTCGGTTGCAAGCTGTCCGGTGTAGGTAGCAATATATGGGATCTCACTCTGATTTGACCTGGGTGGTGAGATCTTTATTTATTTATTTATTTATTTTTGTGTTACTCAAATGATTTTGAGTTGTGGATTGAAAGTTTTAAGATGATCGATTTTTCATAAAAGGAATTTGGAGGACTTCGTTTATTATTATTATTATTATTATTATTTTTGGTTACTGTGAAAGTTGCGAGATTTTTTTTTATTTGTTCTTCTCTCAATTTAATTTTTTTTCGAGCACAAATATTCTTAAAAGGTTTTTTAATATTTTTTTTTAAATTTAAAATTTTCAAAAAGACCAGTATAGAACTATTTAATGGCGACATAGCTAGCAGAGTACGTAGATGGAAGTACTGCGTTAAATAGAGTTAAAAGTTAGATAAGTGAATTGAATGAAAGTGAGATTAGTGGCCTAATTTAAATTTTAGTTAAAGAGGGTGTAATTTATATTTTTGCATTTTTTTTACTTAAAATAATTTTTGGTAGTTTTTTATTACTTTTTAAAAATAAAATATTTTTAAAGGTTAGATATAGCTAGGCTTTTAAATAAAAAGATAGAATCAGTCTTATTTATTCGATACCGGACTACCAATTAGATCAAAATAACCGTGTTCCATGACATTAAACGGAATAATACGAAGTGTTGTACGGTTTATGTAGTCTATTAAGTCTACCATATCAACTTGTGGAAAATCATAAAAATCAAGTTATAAAAGGTTTGATTTTTCGTCAGTATTTTCTCTAGTTAGTTTCTATGAAATAGAATAATGTGATACTGAGTAGTGGTGTGACAATTTCTAAAATACCAAGTTAAAAAATAAGCTAGACCCCAAATTTTTTGACCAGCGGTCAAAAGGCCTCAACATGGAATAGAAAATCAGTTTGGTGGCAAAGCTATCACACTTTTGACACAGATAAAGACACTTTTGACCTTGGGGGTGTTTTTGGTCTATTACTCAAACCTAACAACTAGCTTAGCCTTTTACACTGTCCCTCCCTGTGCAAAAGTGAATTACTGCATTTCCTACTTAAAAAAATGATATTTTTATCTATTTCGGTGTGGTCTTGGATTTAACAAATGAAACTAAAAATTTTATTAGCAAATTTTACTTTATTCTAGAATTTTTATAATTATATATAAATAATTAATTATTATTAAAGCTACCAACCAACCATTAAATCATTGGTTGAAGTTGAACCAGTGAACCACTCTTTTAGTTGGTCAATATTTCTTAATTCGCTTTTAATAACTGTGGACGGAATTGCAATAAATGTAATCTCTAAAGATAATTGACTCAAATAAAAAAAAAAATTAAAGATCCAAAAATGAAAATTGACCTAAACTTATATAGTGTAATTATTATTAATGAAAGATAGTTATATTATTTTATTTTATTTTATTTTATTTTTTTGAAACCAAAAGATACCTATATTAGGCACATGTCTGAAAAGGAAGATGAATGTGAGGTAGTAAGAAGGGGGGCAGGAACGGAACTAGTTGGGGCCCAAAGGGCCCGGTGTAATGTCCCAAGTTCAAAGAAAATAAAAAATAAAAGAATTTGTGGTCAGTTTTTTGAAACCTACGTTCCCCCCACCGACTCCTTTAACTCCCAACCACACATCTTGCAAAATATCTAACTCTCTCCCTTGGCCGGCTAGTGAAGGGCCTTCCTTCATTTTTTTTTTTCACTCTCAAGCACAAACACACCCAGATACACTACTCTTTACACCCCTCTCATAGCCACCTCCATCATTTTTCCGACAAGATTTACCAGAAAACTCCATAGGAAAAAGCTAAGGCTCACTCATCCCTTTTATTTTAGGTAAAAATTCCTAATCTTTTGGTGGGTTTTAAACTTTTGTTTGAAGTTCTTTTAATCTAAGCTTTGAAATGATATTCATGTGATTTATGAGCTTCTTGGATGATATTTTTGTGATTATGTATATGGGTTTTTGAATTGGTGAATTTATTTGATGAATGGGTTTATGGTTTTACAAATGGTGGCTATTTAAAGTTTATTTATGGTGGAAATTTAGGAGTTTTGAGTTAGATAATGTGATAGTTAGTAAATGTAATTTTTCCATTACTATTAAGTTTATTTGGAGCTATTTAAAGATTTAAATGGTTTGTGTTAGAGGATATTGTGATTTTGGATTCAGGGTTTCTTGATGATGTTGGAGCCAACTGCCCTACACCTAGATCCTTCATATTTCCCACTGCCTTTCATAAGACCAGGTCCCCTACAACAAACTCCCCTAGCTTTACATTTCTGCCATACCATTGAGCCAATTTTTGTTGATAGTTGGTTAATCTGATCAAAGCCATCTCCCAGCGCTCTTCCAGGAGGTCTAACTGCTCGACCACACAAGCATCATTATTTCCGGGGAGAAATTTGAGACCCTCATACTATACAAGCCTACCTCCACGGGGACCACAGTTTATGTCTCGTAAAGTCATAGAAAGAGGGGTTTCACCCATGGATCTCCTAGGCGTTGTGCGGTAAGCCCATAACACATATGACAGCTCCTCAGCCTATTTACCTTTAGCCCCTTCTAGCCTTTTTTTCAATCTGTTAACGATTGCTTTGTTTGTCACTTCAGCTTGCCCATTACTCTAAGGTTATGCTGGAGTCAAATACATGTTCTTGATTCTGAGGTCACCACAACATTTACGGAAGACCTTGCTGTCGAGCTATAACCCATTATCTGAAATCAGCATTTTTGAGATCCCGAACCTTGTGATAATATTTTTCCAAACAAACCTTTTTACATCCACTTCTCGGATATTTGCCAAGGCTTTAGCTTCGGCCAATTTTGTAAAATAGTCTGTTGCAGCAATGGCGAACTTTCTATTACCAGTGCCCCGAGGAAAAGGTCCCACAATGTCTAATCCCCATTGGGCAAAGGATCATGGGTTCGAGATCAGGTTTAGGTTCCCTCTCGGTTGGTGGATATTTGGGGAGTGTTTCTGACATTAATCATACTTTTTTACGTACTCGACAGCATCCCTTTTCATGTTTGGCCACCGGAATCCTTATGTCATGACTGGGTGTGCTAATGACCGTCCTCCCGTATGACTTCCACGGATTCCTTCATGCAACTCAATTAAGAGACCCTCCACATCCCCATGGTGAAGACATAAAAGATATGGTTCTCCAAATGATCGTCGGTACAACCTTTTGTCTTTAGACATCTAAAATCGGGTTGAAGTCCTTCGTATCTTTTCAACCTCCTTCACTTCACTTGGCAGAACACCATCCGTTATAAATGATTCAATAGGATCCATCCAACTTAAGCTGGGTGTTGATACTACGGATACACATTGCTAGCGTTCTATGCTCGGCTGGCTCAACACCTTTACTGATATTATACGAGGAACGCAATCATCCATAGATGAAGCCAGGGTGGCCAAAGAATCTGCATGACTGTTCTGTCCCCTTGAAATCTGGGACACCGTCACCCTTTGATAGCCAGTGAGTACTGTACCAACCAGTGTCAAGTACTCGGCCATCCAAGGATCTTTAGCCTCAAAACTTCCTTCCACCTGACTTACTACCAAGTGTGAATCTGAAAAGATATCTCCACCTCTCTTGCATCTAGCTTCTTAGCTGCTCTAAGCCCCGCAATTAGCACCTCATACTTAACTTCCTTATTGGAAGCCCAAAAACTCAACCTTAATAAGTACTCTAACCTTATGCCTTCGGGCGAAATAAGTATGATGCCTATTCTGACGCCTAGAGCATTAGATGTCCCATCGACATACACTTGCCAAGATCAGACTGAGACTTGACAAACCCTATCTATACTGCTCACCAAGGGGGTAAACTCTGCCACAAAATCTACCAAAATCCATCCCTTAATAGTGTTCCTTGGTTTGTATCTCACATCAAATGACTCGAGCCTCGTCCCCTACATCGCTAAAGCCAACTTCTCCAACAGTAAGTATCACACCAGCCTCTGTACCCCCTTATGAGTTTTCAATAATATTGCACTCATAGCATGATTGGACACTACTAGATACATATACAAATCTTCCTCGGACTCATGGTTGGACAAGATTGATGGGCTCATCAAATAACACTTTAGATCCCGAAATGCTTCCTTACATTCCTCAATCCATTGGAATCCTTTCCACTTCCTCAATAATTGAAAGAACGGCCTACACCTATCCGCTGATCTCGAGAAAAAACAATTCAGTGTTGCAATTATCCCCGTGAGTTTCTGTATGTCCTCAAGGTTGCTCGGTGGAGTAAGTTGTTGTATCGCCCTAATTTGATCTAAATTCACCTCAATGCCTTTGTTTGTAATCATATACCCTAAGAAATTCCCGGCACCTACTTTGAATGTACACTTATTGGCGTTGAGGTGTAGTTTGTGTCACCTCAGGATTTCGAAGGTTTTGTTTAAGTCCATCACATGCCTCTCATCCTTCTTACTCTTGACCACCATGTCATCAATATAGACTTCAACCATACTCCCGATCTTATCCTTGAACATTCTTGTCACCATCCATTGGTAGGTGACTCCTGCGTTTTTCAGTTCAAAGGACATCATAATATAATGATAGTTGCCATTGGGGGTTATGAAAGATGTCTTCTCCTAATCCTTGGGAGCCTAAGCGATTTGATGGTATCCTTGAAAAGCATTTAAGAAACTCAACATTGGGTGCCCACAAGTGGCATCAACTAATTGATCAATCTTTGAGACAGGGAAGGGTTCTTTCATGTACGCTCGGTTCAAGTCGATAAAATCTACATGGACTCTCCACTCCCAATTCTTCTTTTTTGCCACCACTATATTCAAAAACCATTCAAGGAAGAGCACTTCTTTAATAACTCCAGCATGTTTCAACTTTTTCTACTTCTTCCTTCACGGCCTCCACATGTTGTTTAGCAAATCTCCTCGGCTTCTGCTTTTTAGGAGAGCACAGGCAATCTACATTCAACTTATGGGTGATGAAGGTCAGATCCACATTGGGCACCTCATATGGACTCCATGAGAAAATATCCAAATTCTGTACCAAAGATAATAGCACGGCAACATGGTCCTTTGGTAGTAGGCTCTTTTCGACCTAGAAATATCTATCTTCATATGGGAGGATTCTAATCTAGACCAACTTTTTAGTACTATCAGCCCCAATGCCCCCTTTGGGTTTCTGTGATTGCTATAAGGATTTTAGTTGTAACGTTAGGTTACGAACTTATTTAGTATCTTTTTATTGGAGGTAAATTTTGACAAATCCATCATTGGATTACATATTTTTCTTATATCCTCTATGCGTGCAAAATTTCAATAAAATTAAAGATCAATAACTATGTTATCAATAAATTTTTTGAATTGCATGTTTTTGTAATTTAAAATTATGCACAAAATATAAGCTTATAGATCATATAGTAAATAATATCCGATTGACACAAAATTTAACACATGTATTAAGAGCGTAAAGAACATGCAATCAACAATTAGATTTTCAAAATATGTTATAATATTTATTTTATTGAATGAGTTTATAGATTACAACCAATTATGTAGCTAAATTTTGTCCTTAAAATCTTAGTCCAAAAAAATAAGTATTTTTTGCAACTCATATTGGGCAATCTTAAAATTCACATTTTACATAAATAATTTAAAATAGAATAGTATACAATTTGTTAGCTCTAGCTTCAAAACATACAATTTAAAACTTTTGAATTGTTGTCAACGTGACCTTTTAGTGGTGGTTGGGTATTCTGGTGAGAATGGTGAATGGATTTGTGGACATTGCTTTGAGTTGGGTGTTGTTATGAGTACAATGGTGATGGTGGTTGGGTTTTATAGTGGCGACTTTTGGGTTCTTGATATCACTACCTACTTGCACTTATTCACATAAACAATGACAATGGTTTGATTTCTATATTCATCACCAAAGGGAGCTGTAGGGCCTAAATAATCTGGCAAACCCGGCCCATCTTGTGTTCGGCCCAGGGCCCATGCCGAGGATGAAGAAGGGCCTAAGGAGGAAGTGCGAAGGTCTGAACAACCAAGAACCCTGCCGAGGATCACCCTGTCCTCGACCAGCCGAGACTGACACGTCAGTGGTAGCAGCATGGTGGGGGAACACGTTTGGAATGAGTTGTCATTTCCACACTAAATGCATTCACCTAATCCCACAGCCACATTAATGGGGATGTGACTGCTGGACAGGACCGTCTTGGTTACTGCAACTCTCAGGAACACTAGGAAAGTGGCTGACGGGACAGGCGGTTAGAGAAAAGGTGCATGCATAATCAACAGGTGAAAATGAGGGATTATAGATAGGGAAGAGAGGGAGATGAGAAGGGGGGATTTTTCCCTAGAAGGAGCTCCCAGAGGCAAGGCCATCATGAAACTCCTCGGATAGGTGCCGAGGACAGACGCCGGAGAATCACTTTGGTCGGCCGGCCCCCAGCGAATAGGACGCTAGACGTTGTCCACTTGTTAGGGCCTAGTTCTTCAACCCACTCTTTACAAATTTATTGTAATGGGCTAACGAGTCCACTCTCTCAATAGCAGAAGTGCTCAAACTCGGACCCTACAGGAGCCATGGTATTAAATTTTTTGCAAATTTTTTTTTTATATGAATATTGGCATGAGAATGACTGATATATTTGTATGGGGATGTTTAAAGGTTCAAGTTCTTCTTAATTTTTGCAAGATTTTTGTGTTCACATATGAAATCTTAGTCATTTTTTAAAATTCTGGTTTTTTATTTTATTTTTTTATTTTTTTTTAAAGTAATGCAAATTGAACGTTCCCTACCCTACGTTACTACTTTTGTTCCTAGTGGTTGAATAGGAGTTGGGTAGTTGATTTTGAGGGCTTGTGTGTAGTATTGCCGTATTGGCCATGGTGGTTCACGGTGATCTTGACAATGTGTGGTCATTTTAATTAGTTGATGATTTTTTTTTTTTTTTTAACTTAAAACAAATTTTTGTAGTTTTATACATAGTTGTCAAAATGTGAATCGTATTGTGAATCGATTTTTTTTTTTTTTTTATATCATATATCATATCGTATTGTGTATCGTATGTAAGTTACACAAACACTTGATAAAATTAATAAAAAATTATAAATATTCATATATAAAGTGTATATTTATTATAGTTTTTTTTTGTGTGTGAATATTTTCAACTAATGACTAATATTTATTCATCACTTATGTAATAATATTTAACAAGCTAACTAAATAAATCAAACTAGCATGTGTTTATAACATACACATTCAAATTGATTAATTAAACTTAAAAGAGATAATACATTACAAATGACCCAAAATAATAATTTATTTTCATCATATTTCTTAATTAACTCCATCTAAGACTATTTTGTTTTTGATAGGTGCCATCTAAGACTATGCTATCATCATGTTCATCATTTTGCAGACTTATTTCTTCATTGAAATTTTCTTCATCATCTTCAACATTTTTACTATTTCTTCTTGTTCTTTTTTTTAATAATTAAAAAAAAAAAAAATTCTTGGCAATCAAATTTCTTAGACTTATAACAATAATGACAAAAATAAAAAATAATTATATCATCAGATAATACCTTATTCATAGTGTATAAAAGTAATTTGCAAATAAAAGTGAAGTGCAAGTGTGTAATTCAAATTTTGTAGGAGAAAGAAAAAAAAAAACTTATGGACATGTTATTTTATTAGACTAAATTAAGTAGCCTAATAATTTTGTGTTAAAAACAAGTCTAACAACTTGTTAGATTCAAATCCCCCCTATCCATCACAAATTCTATTATTTCTTTTTCTTTTCTTCCTTTTTATGATTTTCTTTATTTCTTTATTTCTTTTGTTCATTTATATCATACTAATATATTTTTATATGTAAATCTCATTCAGAAAAGAAAAGTAAAATATTAATATGTGAATAGGAGTATTGGGTGTAACACTAAAGCCTTCATAGAAAATTATGTTCAATTTTGATGGCAATTCGTATTATTTGGGTTGTGTTTATTTGGTGTTTAGTGAGGGGTACTCAACTATATGGGTCAACCCAAACATGATTTATTTTAATAATCATGTCCTAAAACCACTTAACACTAACATGGCCCATTTATTAAGCTAGTTCACACAAAATGACCCAACCCACATAACATCCTTATTAAATATGTTGTCTTGGATTGACATGTACATGAACAATTTGACCAATTTATTAATATAGAGGGAGTATTAGATGAAAGGGAGACAATACCGTACCCAACCAAGTGGTACAACTGGTATTTGTCATATTGATAGGTGAATTAGTACTAAAAACACTCTTAGAGCACTCTCATCAGGTGTGTCAAATGCCAAATATTTGGCATTTGACACACCAAACACCAAAAACCAACCATCATCAGACGTTTCAAATCTCATAAAATTTGGCATGGAGCTACAGTACGCTCTCAAATATGAGAGCGTATGAACAAGAATGCCAAAATTTTATATGCTTATTTTATTTACTTTTCCTCTCTCTCTCCTCCCAACACATCTCTCCTCAAGGACAACAACTTCAGAGTCTCCCAAGGCGCACCCCAAGCTCTGGACTCCGCCGCTGTGCTCTCCGGCGACCACTTCAAGCTCACTTCAACACCGGCCTCGTCCCCTCTGTTGTCGAGCGCCTCGGTGACGCCAAACAGCCCGTTCGCGACACCGCCTGGCGGTTCCTCCTCATGCTCAAGCAGCTCTGTTTGATTTGGGATGGGTTTGATGGGTCTCCCACCTCCGACGCATCACTTCCATGCCGATCTCCCTCTAGCCATGGTTTTTCTGTATTTTTTTTTTTTTTTTTGGCTGTGGTTTGATGGGTGGGATCGGATGGGCTCTGTTTGATTTGGGATGGGTTTGATGGGTCTCCCACCTCTGACGCATCACTTCCACGCCGATCTCCCTCTAGCCATGGTTTTTCTGTGTTTTTTTTTTTTTTTTTTTTTTTGCTGTGGTTTGATGGGTGGGTTCGGATGGGCAGTGGGTGGTGGTGTTATGCTGATTTTGGTGGTTTGGTTGATTGGTTGATTGGTTGATTTTGGGTTTTGGTTATGGTTGTCGGCGGTGGTGGATTGTGATGGTTGTAGGGGTGGGCTATTATGGGCAGTGATGGTGGTGTTGTGCTTTGGGCGGCGGCGGTGGTGGTGGTGGTGGGCTGTGTAATATATATTACAGTTTGAAGTTTTTTTTAATGATATTTTAATGTGTTGTATATATTATTTTAATGTTTAGAATTAAAAAATAGAATACCTGATAAATGGCATGTTGTAAAATGATGTGCTAAAATGATAAAGTAGGTGTTTGGTGTGTCAAAATGACATTTTTTATGAAAGAGCTGATGAGAATGCTCTTATAAGTCATTCTTACTAGCTAGCACCATAAAAATAGTCATTTCTTCGCTTTGGTTCAAGCCATGTACTTTACTTGGCACTAAGCCACTAGAGTAGATCCCACACTCCACCCTCAAGAGTGGGATTTGATGAACACTGTTCATCATCTTTAACCTTCAACCGTAACTTTTCCTAATATCATATAATTTGACCCTAATCTTTAAAAGACCATAACTTTCTCATTTATAGTCCAAATCTAACTTGTAAACTATTGTTTTGAAGCTTATGAACTATATTATCAATCCATGTATACAGACTTTAACGGAAAATGAGTTTTAGTGATTCAAAATTGGCCTGAAATTTTGGGTTTTTTTACCCAACTTTCAAAACTAGGTTTTGGATTTCTCTCTCCACATGCCATATTTTACAAGCATGCTATCATCATCATTAGAAACATTTTCATATGATTGAATCATTCATTTTCATTGCATAACTTGCTTCTTAAATATTCATGCATATTGGATTTTTTTAAAAAAGAAACAAAGATCAAGGAATTTTTAATCCAAAAGGGAAAACAAGCATGCATAGCTCTGATATCAATGTTGAATATATTAAACGGGCCATATATTCACATACCTTTTTAGAACCGATTAATCACTTCCCAGATTGTTCTCCTCCTTGCTTTACAAACTCTTCCACACGACCACTACAGTATTTGGAGTACCTTCTTGTCGCTAGAGAGGCTACCAAAGTCTCTTCCGAGATTCCTACACTCCAAGCTCCAAAGTACTCTTGATGGTGTTCCTAGAGCATATATATATATATATATATTCATTGCACGTTAATACTTTTGGGATGATTCATGGTTATACTTATAAATAAATAAATAAAAGAGCACTTATTTTTAATTTATTTTCTATGGAATTTTTAATTTCCTATTCCATTTTGGGAGATGTGCTTTTTTTTTTTTTTTTTTTTTTTATACACATATATATATATATATATATAACTTGTTTAAACTAAATATTAATTATTTTAAAGTGTATCAAACATCACATTCTTTAAAATTTTAAATGTGATGATACTTTTTTTAAGTTTAAAAAAAAATTAAAACTAAAATGTAGCATGAAAGGAGTCTAGAATGGAGTAGAAGAAACTCTCTAAGCACCATGGCATGCAAATCGTGTCACTTTTCTTTCTTCATTTCTTTTGGCCGTATATGTATACTATATTATTTCTTTTTTTAACTATGACTTATGAGGGTAGTCCTCGTTGATCCCTAGGAGCCAAGGACTCGCATACAATACAATAGAGAGGTCTAAAAGTGAGAGAAACAAATTGGGTTGGTTAGGACTTTGCCAACGCGGCAATCTTGCATGCCAGTTTTCTTCATTAAACATTTCCAAAGCACACCTCATTATGATTATAGACACTCTCATGAATGCAATTTTTTTTTTTAGGTTTTTTTTTTGTTTTCACACAAGTATGACAATGATAGTATGAATCTAGATCCATATATATATATATATGTGAGAGATGAATGGAAAAGTTGGCCTAGTCTTAACGTGCATACTACATGACTGGTAAATTTTGGATCCTTTTGATAGAGGAGTTTAAGTAATGTTGTTTGTAATTTTTTGAAATATGTATAAATGAAAAAGTGTGTAAAAATATATGTAATATTGTTTAAAAACTGAAAATGAGTTATTTAACAACTCTACCAATCCGGCCTTAAATTTCCAAGTCTTATTGATTTCAGGTTTTAGTGGGGATATGATTTGGATTTGGACCCAAAAATATTGGTTTGCTTTGTACAGCCAACACACTAGATCTTCACCCCTGAATCTTGGAAATTCCAACTTCAGAGATTTTGGCACCATTGTGGTTGAACCATTACTTGGAGAAACTTCAAGTTGAAAAGATCTTCGAGCCACTTCCTTCGATCTTCTTCAGCTTCGTTGAGTCGTCACAGAATCGTAGTCATCGCATCAAGTTTTTGGTTGATTTCATGAATTTCATGATCATGGTTCTCGGTTGTTCTAGGAAGAATTGCTAGCTTTTCATTGAATTGGGTATTGGATCGTGTTTCTGTCATGGTGACAAACACACTAGCTCTGATACTAATTGTTAAGACCCTAATCTATATAAAGTTTTTGAGTGGCTGATTCGAGATAGCCAGGTCTCCAATAGAAGAAGAATTTAAGAGGTTGAGAAGAGAAACTAGAAGAAGATGGAAAAAGAACTAACTTCAGTCTTATTCCACCCTCAACAATTGTTCAAATCAACTAAAATTTGGAAGGATGCCGATTGAGGGTTTAAACCGATAAGCCATAATCTATGTCCATTTAAAATTTTCATCTTCAATATTAATTTTATCAATAGGAAAATTGGTGTAGAATTAGTGCGTTCACAACACATTATTGCCAAATCCTCAACATCCACAAGGTATCGAATTTTCTAATGATTTTATGCTTGCACTTACATTCTTACCTTTCTTTTATCTTCTTGTTCTTTTTATTTTATTTTATAAAAATTTTATTGTTGTATTTCTCTATTTTATTCTTTTGTGTATTTTTGTGAATAAAGCTTCTTGTTTAAGATGTATAACTACAAGTCCACAATCACTTAATTTAAACAGCAAAAATATAAAAGCTTGTGAAACTATGTGCAAATTAAAGTAGCATTACCGGCCGTATCAGTAAAACGTACAAATGGATCCTCTGTTAAGCTGCAAGATATGCAAATATGGTGGCATCTTCCTTTCTGTGTCTCATTTGCTCCTCGAGTGATTAATGATTAGGCTTGCATTCCTTCCTGTGTTTTGTTTCCTCTCTCACGTTTGCATTTATTTTAATACCCACTACTTTGTTGCGTTACCCTTTTGTACTCACCCTGCATTTTTTACTGTAACAACAAAAAACAAACAAACAGAAACATTAAGATCGAAAAATATAGCAGCAACTTCAACTTGAGGTCAAAAGATGTTCAAGAAATATATATATATATATATGTATATATATTTTTTTAAAATGGAAAAGTTTTTTAGGACATACCTTTGCCTTGCATAAAAAGAAAAGAAGTGTATTATTTAGAAATTCAGCAGTAGGATGAAGTAGCAGAGAGATTTTAGCAAACAGAAGAGAAGCGCCACAGCAAGTATAATCAAGGAAGAATCACAAGGAAGATAGAAAAGACAAGAAGCAAGTAATGTCATTCAATGAGTGTGGGAAGGAAGGGATGTTATTCTTCTTCTTTTTTGGTAAACTTCAATGTATTAAATCAAAAAGACAAACACACAGAGGCATCTTCCTCACAGACAGCAGCCAAAGTGGCTGGAAGATTGCCAGGTACAAAACAAAGAGAACCTAAATAGTTAAGTGCGTACTTTGCTGTCACGTGAGCAGCAACGTTTCCACTTCTATTAATCCAACTAAAAAAGCAAGAGGAAAAAGACTTAGCCAACTGACAGATGTTGAAGACACAAGTGGAGATAGCCCACATGGGGATTCCTGAATGTTTGGAAAATTTAGACCCCGGTTGATAGAATTAACAAGTTTAAACCCAAGTTATTATGAATAAACTTGTTAAAACAAACAAACATCAATATCATGTAAATAATGAATACAGCGAAAAAGTAAATAAGACAAGATATGATGATCCAGGAAAACTAATGAAACTAACTTGTTTCACAGTAAAAAACCTGGAGGGAAACCTTCCCGAAAAACAATCCACTATAGTAAAGAGAAGTTTCAGATCTAGTACAAAACCTTTGTCCCTAGACTCTACAATCCCCGTAGATGAAGTCACAGCAGACCGTTTCAGAACCTCTGAACTCTTCAATATATGAACGCTACATTTTTTTTTGCACGGATCCCAGTACGTGACTAACTCCTTTGCACGAATCCCAGTACGTGACTCACTCACCAACTTAAGGAAGAAGAACGTTGGTTGCAAAGTTCTTCACTTCATCAACAATGAAGATCAAGAAGCACTTGGTTACAAAACCCTAAGGCGCAAAGACGCAGTAGCTTCTTTCAAAGAGAATAAGGCATCGGTCACCTTTTGTATATGTTCTCCTTGTATTCTCTTATGTGACGGCCTCTAAAATAAGTCTTATATAGGTCTAGGGTTGTGAGAAAAGAAACCCTACACAAATACAAAAGTCTAGCCCAAAAATCAGATCTGAAAATCTGAATTCCCGTAATCTCGATAGATAGCAGGTGTCGAGCTTTAAACCTCGATAGATTGGTAGGTGTCGAGAAGCTATCGAGAAGGTGTCGAGGGGACAGGAGCTTTCTTGATCGATTCACCAGCTGTCAATAAGGTGTTGAGATTGCGATAAGAAAACGCCTTAAGAGCTCGATAGATAGCCAGCTATCGAGAAGCTGTCGAGATATCTATCTGCAGGTGTCGAGCTATCTGTCCAGCTTTAATGAACACCTTTTCTTCATTTGTTTCTTGGTCCAATCTTCATGGCTTTAATACTAGACTTGAACAACATGTTCCTTGAAGTATTAAACATATCTTAGATCTACTAAATTACAAGTAAAGTGCGTTTTGTCAAAGGATTAGCCAACTACATAAAATATGTCCTTAACACTGAAGAGTCCAAGATGGCATCAATGCTGATTTTTGAATCACTTTCCACGGCAATATTCCTCCAATTTTCCCCATACGCAATGTTAAGCGCCCATAGGATTGCTTCGATTTCAGCCAGAAGTGAGGGGCAAAGAGGTATGATTTTAGCCCAGACTTTAATCACAGCCCCACGCTCATTTCTTGCAATTACTGCTAAGGTCGCCTTTGATTGGGAGATGGCTGCATCGACGTTCATCTTGATGGTACCCGCAGGGGGGGCACCCATTTGACAGAGGCCTTACTAGGATAGGGAGACTCACAAGGAGATAAAATCCAAGAGTATTCCTTGAATTTAGAGTTAATCCTCAAGCAAGAAGCAATAATATCAGCAGGGCTTTTAAGATGCAGTACCTCATTTCGGGTGTGCCAAATTTCTTCCAAAGTGAGTGCCATGTTGAGTGTAACTCTCCAAAGGTCTTGGGATTTGCAGAGGGCTGAAAGAGGGTCTAGGATGACCTTTATAATATCACTGGTGCTAGAGAAATTGGCATCATCTGGTCTGAACCCCCAGCAAGCCGCAAACCAGAGAGCTTTCGCTGCTTGACATCTAGAGAACAAGTGCATGATAGATTCAATCTCTTGGTTACATAGTACACAACATGGGTCTGGAATGTCCATGCGATTTATAAGGTTTTCCCTTGTAGGAAGAGCATTGACAGCTACTCTTCATAAGAACATTTTTAAGCTTTTCAGGTCTCTGATTTTCCAAATTTTGGGCCAATTCACATCGGAAGGTGCCTGTGCAGGAAGATTCAGCATCAGCTCTTTGTATGCAGATTTCACCGAGAAACAACCTTTGGATTCAGGGATCCATATGAGCTTATCAGGTCTAGGCCTTGATGGTAGCGGGATGGATAGAATGACATGTGCTGAATTGGGGTTAAAGATGTCAAGCACCAGTGAGGTTTTCCAAGTGTGGAGCTCATGATTAATGAGGTAGGCAACCTTCATGGGCGATTGTACTGAAGACTCCACCTTTGGAGATGGGATGAAATTTTGAGCCTAAGGAACCCAAGGATCCAATCACATATCAATGGATTCGCCATCTCCGATAAGGAAGCAGGCACCTTTCTTGACCACCGACCTTGCTTTCTCAATTGCTTTCCAAATGGGGGAAGCATGCTTAGATGCATTTGCCCGAAGCCAATCCTCCTTGACCTTGTATTTGGCTCTAAGGATCCTCATACAGAGGCTATCCCTTTTGGATGCTATCATCCAAGCTAGTTCAGCCAGCAGAGCAGAGTTGATGCTTTTTGCTTTTTTGAACCCTAGGTCACCAACACTTCTAAGGCAGCACAGACTTTCCCAGCTTCTCCAAGCTATGAATCCGCCTTCCCGCTGAGAGGGTTTCCACCAAAACCTTCTAGCTAGCGAGTCCAATTTGTCACAAACCTTATTTGGGATATCAAAGGTGGACATAGAGTACATGGGGATGGTTTGTGCCACCGAGTTGATTAGGGTCTTTCTCCCTGCCCAAGACAAACATTTACTTCTCCACTCAGCAAGTTTAGCTTCGAGTTTGCCTTGGAGAAAAGCAAAATCCTTAGATGGGGCTCTAGACAAAAACATCGGTGCTCCAAGATAGACCGCATCCTTTTTTAAGCTTTTAACTTGGAGAATACCCTTTATAGACCTTTGGGCTTGGTTTTGGGTATGCTTGGAGAAGAAGACACCTGACTTGTTTTTATTTATGGCTTGCCCAGACCATCTACAATACTTTTCAAGGGTTTTCACTAGGCTTGCAGCATCTTTTCTAGAGGCTTTAGAAAACAAAACCACATCATCGGCATACATCACATGAGTGATGGTTAGGCCACTGATACTTGTTTTAATGCCAGCAACATTTTTTAGTTTAAGCTCATGGTCGATCAATCTGGAAAAAACTTCCTGCCCCAAGATAAAGAGATAAGGCGAGAGTCGGTCACCTTGCCTAAGCCCCCTACTGGGTTTAAAACAATCTGACTTACCCCTATTTACAATCACCTTGAAAGACACCGATGATACACAAGCGATGATCCAACTCGTGAATGTTTCATTGAACCCGAAGTGAAGGAGGACAGTTTCCAAGAACTTCCAATTGACCTTGTCGTATGCCTTTTGAAGATCAAGCTTGATTTCCATGAGGCCTGGCTTGGTTTTACGAGTCTTGAAGCTATGGGGAACTTCCTGGACAATGATCTGATTTTCAGCTATCCATCTATTTGGTATAAAGGCTGATTGGATAGGAGAGATCATTTTGTCTAACAGGGGTCTGATCTTATCCACCAGAAGTTTTCAGATGATTTTATAAACCATGTTACACAGACTGATTGGCCTGAAATGGTTAACAAAGGTGGGGTTAGAATTTTTTGGGATAAGCACAATAAGAGAAGTATTTACCTCTTTAGGCATTGAACCCCTGATGAAGAAAGAAGTGACTGCATTTATAATGTCATTACCAACAGTAGGCCAAAGCTGCTTGTAGAAAAGAGCTGGGAAACCATCAGGACCTGGCGCCTTCAGGTCTTGCATTTGGAATAAGGTTGCTTTAATCTCCTCCGGAGAGGGAATGCAAAGAAGGCTCTCATTTTCTTCCTCGGTTATACATGGCAAGATCAGATGCTCAAGATGCTCAGGGAAGTAGGTATCCTCTTCTTTGAAAAGGTTTATAAAATTGTTCCTGAACAGAGTTCTGATTTGGCTTGACTCGTTGATCCAAGTCCCATCCTCCATTTTGATGGCATCTACATTGTTACTTCTTCTGCGAATGATAGTGGACAAATGGAAGAACTTTGAGTTTCTATCACCCAATTTGAGTCATAATTCTCTGGATTTTTGCCGCCAAATTACTTCAATTCAAAGAAGCCACTCGGAGAGCTCAGCTTGGAGGGCATTTTCTACTAACTCGTTTTCCTGTGAAGGTTGTTTGTCTTGAACCTCCTTTATTCTCTTTAGTAAGGAGTTAATTCTGTCTTGGCATCGACTGAAAACCTCCTTGTTCCATTTGCGAAGAGCTTCTCTAGTGTATGCTTGCTTCTTATAGAGTTTGATGAAATCCGACCCTGCTACCTTAGTATCCCAAGCTTTCCTAATAACTTTAGTGCAACTTCCGTCTCTAAGCCAAGCTGCCTCAAATCTGAATGGCCTGTGTGCAAAACTGTCATGCGGATTTGTATCAAGGAGAATTGGGGCATGGTCAGAGTTAATTGCTCCAAGATGGGAAGCGATTGCCTCTGGGAAAGCAAGCCGCCAAGAAATACCAACGACACCCCTGTCTAGTCTTCTTTTGATTGATGCTTTGCCCCATTTACCTCTGGCCCAAGTAAACTTGTTCCCTAAATACCCAAGATCCACCGCATTGAACTCAAACAATAGCTCCTTAAGATAATTGGTTGCTGAGGTTCCACCTAAAGGGATGTTATTTTTCCTTTTGCCATTGATGTGATTCCTTATCTAGCAGCAGCATGTGGAAAGAAACTATTTCGTTATAATCAATCAACCTGCTGGAAAAGAAAATCGAATAAAGAAGAAAGATATACATAAAAGAAAAAGGAAAAGGACACGGCTTGTGTCCAGTGGAAGTCACGTGTCCACAATCCAATGTGTCCAGTGGAAACTTCCACTGGACACAAGCTGGACCCGAAGGAAAAAGCTCAGCGTTTAACAATAGTGAGGTGTCGTACATTAATTGCCCCATCAATAATGCAGTTTTGGTGAATTCTTGCCAAAAGAGAAAAGCAAGATTAAGTGCTCGTTTGGCTGGCACGTTTATGTTTGACGTCTGCATTTTTTCAACCTCCTTTTTTTTTTTTTTTTTTTTTTTTTTTTCACGCGTTTCCAGCTAAATTTTACTGTAGTAGTACTGTAGCGGCTACTATTCAATGAACAGTAGACGCAATAGTTGACATTTTAATACAAATTTCACTGTTCATGGACTCACAAATTTTACTTTTCAGTAATTTTTTCATTAAAAATGGGTCCCACGGTACTATTTACACATTTAAAAATTATTTGCTACAGTGTTTTTCAGTTTTCAGTTTTCAGCTGTATCCAAATGGACCCTAAGTGGACTGTAGTTTGATTTTTGTGTGTGAATGGAAAAAAACAAATCTTATGATAAAATTAAAAATATCTGGATGGAAAATCTTTATACATTTTTAACTTTTTTTCTTTGTGGTTATTTTGCTATTGCATATGCCACCCAGTAATTTAGAAGTGGGAATTTCAGCCAAAAAAAAAAAAAATTTAGAAGTGGGAAAGGTATCTTCCTGGTTTAAACACAAAATAAAAGACAGTCTAACGCATTCAGCGGACTGAAAACAAGCCCGCAATCCCAAATTGACAGCCGGCATTGCCCGGCTCCATACCAGACAGCACGTGCTATTGATTTTGAAATTGGACACTTTAGCAGGACAAGTTGATGCTTGCAGACCTCAAGGCGCTAATTGACTCTGACATCCAGCATTGCCCGGCTCCATTCCAGACACCCAGTCATTTAAAAATTATTTGCTATAATGTTTTTTAATTTTTAGTTTTTAGTTGTATTTAAACAAACTCTAAGTGGACTGTAGTTTGATTTTTGTGTGTGAATGGAAAAAAAAAATCTTATGATAAAATTAAAAATAACTGGATGGAAAATCTTTATATATTTTTAACTTTTTTTCTTTGTGGTTATTTTGCTATTTCATATGCCACCCAGTGACTTAGAAGTGGGAATTTCAGCCAAAAAAAAAAAAAAATTTAGAAGTGGGAAAGGTATCTTCCTGGATTAAACACAAAATAAAAGACAATCTAACGCATTCAGCGGACCGAAAACAAGCCCGCAATCCCAAATTGACAGCCAGCATTGCTCGGCTCCATACCAGACAGCACGTGCTATTGATTTTGAAATTGGAAACTTTAGCAGGACAAGTTGATGCTTGTAGATCTCAAGGCGCTAATTGACTCTGAGATGTAATCGGAGAAATTCAAATTTTCAAGATCTACAAAATACAGAATAGTCTGCTTTAGTCGCGTTTTGTCAGAAAAAATCAATAATGTTTTAGCTACGCCACAACTGTAAAGTAACTCATAGCATGTTAGATTTTTTGACTTTGCTGGCCATCGTAACTCCACACCTTGTAACTTGATGCTTCCTTTCAAACGAGTCCACTAAAACAACTTATTGATTGTTTATTTGATTTTTTTTATAAAATAATAAAATTTTAAAATAAATTTATAAAATCAACCAGCTTAGAAATATAAGGAATTAATTAAGTATTTAATCTTACATTATTAAAAAAGTACTCTTAGAGTGCGTTTAGATATCGTTTATTTTGCTAAAAACTGAAAATAATAAAAAAATAATTTTCGGTTATTGTTCACACCCATAAAACACTGTTCATTACACTTAATGCATGAACAGCCATAAACGCCAATCCAAACGCATGCCAATCCAAATGCTACCGAGTTTGATTGGTCTACAACAAGACTAAAATAGGAACACAAGAACACTAGACTTACATGGTTCAACCTTACAGTCACGTTTACGGAGGAAACCCTTAAAGGCTACATCTTTATTATATAAGAGTGTAGTACAAAATCTTGTGTTACAATGAATCATAACATGAGTATATATAATAGACTAAACCTTAGACTAATAGACTTTTAGTACAAGTAGGGGACTTAGCCTGCACACAAAGTAAAATTAAGCTTGAATTTATGCTAATGGGCTAATATATCTCTAACAGTAAAAAAAAAAAAAAAAGACTACCAACACTTGAGAGTTTCACTATTTTTTTTCACCTTATGCATGTGTTCTTGTGTTGCGGTGAGCCTATGTGAATAAGGTGCGAAAAGGTTGTAATTTTTTAGTGCTTGTGGTAAGAATGGAGAGATAAACTAGAGGAAGAAAGGCAGTTTAAATTGGTTTGCAACTAACAGATGAATAAAGCCAACACAAAGTGAATTTAGTGTGAAATTTGTAGCTTAGGTTTGGTATGGATACCGCTTATTTTGCTGAAAACTAAAAATACTGTAATAAAATAATTTTTAAATGTGTGAATAGTATTGTGAAACTTATTTTTAATAAAAAAGTTGAATAAAAAGATTTATGATCCGTAAACAGTATTTGGGACCACTGACAGACCACTTTCCAGCTGAAACGCACTTCTCAACACGCAAAAAAAAAAAAAAAAAAAAAAACACAGACGCAAACGCAAACACGCCTCGTCTTTGTTACGAGAAGAATTCAAATCCGACCCACTAACAGACCACTTTCCAGCTGAAATGCGCTTCTCAACGTGCAAAAAAAAAAAAAAAAAAAAAGGGAAACGCAGATGCAAACGCGTCTGGTCTTCATTTTGGGTCCGTTTGGATTGAACTTATTGTTGCTGAAACTGAAAACTGAAAACACTGTAGCAAAATAATTTTTAAATGTGTAAATAGTATTGTGAGACCTATTTTTAATATTTTTTAGTGCGTAAACAGTGCTGTGAATAGTAATAAACAGTGCCTGAATAGTGATTTTTGTCTCTTTCATAGTGAACTCATTTGATGTTACTGTTCACGCGCAGGGAAAAAAAAAAAAATTCTGTAAACGCAAAACGTGGATGCCACTCTCAGCTGAAACCAAACGCTCACTTTATGAGAAGAATTCAAATCCCTCTTTCACACTTATTGATTGTGACAATTTTTATGTATATATTGGCCTGTTGGTGACGTAACTGTAGAAAGAGATACAACGGCTTTAATTTTAGGATATGGGTCCTGTTGGTGAAGTCACTGATCTCCTGGGTTTGTTTTTCGTGGATTGATGAGTTGGATTATAATTTTTTAAAAAAAAATTTATAAAGCTTAGGTGTGGTTTGGGTTCAAGCTGGCATAACAAAAGTTACTTGACCCAACTCCCACTATTAATATTTTATAAAATATGTATTCTAAATTTGTAAGTTTGATTTATTTTAAAATTTTAAAATTAGTTTAAATTAGCTAGTTTGATTTATTTGGAGATTTGGGGCCATTGTTCTAGTAACGTTGTTTGTATTTTTTTGAAATACGTGTGGGTGAAAAAGCGTGTAAAAATACGTATAATGTTGTTTAAAAACTAAAAACATGTTAAACCACTCTACCTAACGAGACCTTGGTATTGATGAAAACGAAACATTAGATCCAGTTGTATAATTTATTGAATAGTGAGATTAAATATTTAAAGGTGAAAATACACTGTTGATCCCTACATTTTGGTACCATTCTCATTTTAGTCCCTAAATTGATTTTGCTCCTAGGTCAATTCATTTATGAATTGACCTAAGAGCAATCTTGATATTAAATTCGAAAATGCCACTATAAGGCCTAGTGGCAGCTCTAAGAATATTTTTTAGGGGGCTCATTCAAATTCGTGTTGAAAAGGTTGACAATGACCTTTTTGTAAATAATTTTTTTTCATCTTGATCATTATGATAATATTGATGAGATCTTTCGTAACCTACGATCCAAATGAAGATTTTTTTAAGTCAATGCGAGTTCTTTTAGATAATAAATCTTAGGTAGGAGATAAATCTTGCGGTATATGTGACTTCCTTATCAAAAGTTATTCATAGTATTAGCAAGAGAAACAACGATAAATTATAAGTTCATTGGGTATACATTTTCTTAGTACAATGAAAATATTAATTATTATCGCTAAGATTAAATCTTGTAAATTATCTATTCTCTATTACTATAATAAAGTTATTAAATATTGTTGTTAAATGAATTTCAATTATTATCTATATATATATATATATATATATATATTATATGTATATAACTGAAGTCTCTGAAGTTCCCACAATTTTCCACGTCACTATTATTTTTTTTTCTTTTTATTTTATGTTTTATATCTTATATATTTATTATTTCTCTTCACCGTGTAATTATCTTATTAAGTGTTACAATAGTTTAGTTTAAGTAAAACTCTATTAGATATATGTTTCAAGAACTTGAAAACTCTACTTCAACTAAAATTCTATAACAAAAATTTTAATTGTTTGGTGCCATACAACCACTATACTTAAAAAAGACCTAAATTATCACCTAAATTTAGTTGTTAGGGTTTGCAAAAAACCTCACGGTAAGCACCAAGCCACCAACATAAACATTAGACTGCTTTTGTTTTTTTTGTTAGAAATATATTTGGATAGTTGAATTGCATAACCAGCCCTCTTCATTGGATTTGCTTCCTTTTCGCCTCTGCATCCTCCTCCCGTAAGTTTTTTTTTTTTTTTTTTAATGGGACTCGTATAAGTTGGGTTCATTCAACTTAAGATTACAATGTTATCATATTTTTTTAATGAATTGTAAGGGATGTTCTTATTTCCCACTTTCTTTACGAAAGTATAATATTGCTTGATTTTTCTGTTGGTGAAGTCTCATTCGCAGGCATTGTACGAGCAATAATATTAGCTTAACCTTCGGTTTTACTAAGCTATTGAACATGAGAAAGTTTGTTATATATTAATTGTGGTAGTTCAATTCACAGAAATATTAAAAAAGCTTAGGGATAACAAGACAATCAACAACCAATCATAAGCAGATTTCATCGATGTACACCATTTATATACATTGAGTAAACCTTCAGTTCTATATTTTTCTTATATTTTATCTGATTTGTTGTTATATATTTTGGATTTGTCTTAATAAATATTGGGTTCTAATTCTATTATTGTCAAATTGTAGGAGCACTGTGCGCGCTTTGTGTGATTTCTAATGTTCTAGCCATGGCCAATTTCAACGAGTTGTGGAGCTAATATGATTAATCCTCAAAAGAGCTAGATGGGGGGTAAGAGAATTTTTGTCATTGTTATAAGGGGTCATGGAATATCGATATATGCAATGTTCATAACTTCATAGGGGTAGTGTAAGAACTTAAGTAGAGTTTATGTTGTGAGTTTTAGTTAGTTCAACTGGTAAAGTTTATAATAGTTGAATAAGAGAT
Source organism: Quercus variabilis (assembly GCA_030445155.1). NCBI lineage: Eukaryota > Viridiplantae > Streptophyta > Magnoliopsida > Fagales > Fagaceae > Quercus > Quercus variabilis. The sequence goes on from CP129451.1 coordinate 8,277,251, forward strand.
TTGGAGTTCAATCATCACCTACACCAAAAATCAATTGATATCTTGGTCTAATGATAAAGAGTTATCATTAAAAGCGAATAACATAGGTTAGAACTCGCTCTTAAAAGAAAAAGAAAAAAAAAAAGAAAGAGCATATGTACATATAAACTTATACTCCTTGATTTTAACTTATTTTGAACTACAATATGTTCTGCCAAGTTTTTATGTGAAGCATTATTTTATGTATGTTTCTCGGTTGACAGCTATAATGTAATTATGACACAATAACAAAGCATTGGATCATAGAATAATGGACTAGCAGATGGGCGAAGGTCTGTCTATCTATATATATATATATATATATATATTAACCATTTGTTTTAACTTCATTACTTTTAGATGAATTATGTGAACTTTATTTTGAACAAAATTACATATTTTCTTTTATTTTTAAGTCGTATTACCTTCCATTAAACTAAATATTTTTAATATGAGAAATTTTACGTCCACAAAATTTTCACAACAATTTTACAATAAATCCTTAGTGATAAGTTGATATTGGAAGGTAAAAAAAAAAAAGTAATTTCAATAATGAGCGAAGATTAGAACCAATAAAAAATTGCTACATAAAATTTATTGTGAAATTGTTATGAAAATATTGTAGAAGTACCATTACTCTTTTAACATTTTTTTAACCATTCCGTGCATCACATGGGTTAGCGACTAGTTACTTAGAACACTCTAATTCATTATTTATTAGTTTTTGTTTTTACTTTTTTCAATTTTTTTATTTAACAATTCAACTCAATTGTGACAACTTATAGGTCTATGTAATTCATTAAGAAGAATTTTGTTGTGTTTTTTACATTACTCTATTAAGAATTCAATGCAACAATACAATCATTAAAAAAAAAATGTCTTCATTCTCCACTGTCTCACGCCCCACTTCTACTACCTCACACTTAATTTTCTTTTAGTGTTTACACTTTACAACTTATTTAATTATCTTTTTTTGAGATTTAAGATCAACAAATTGCAAATTTTTGTTGTTGGACTTGCTATTTTTTTTTCCTCAAATTTTAGATCAAATTGGTTTGATTTTGGGGTTTTTCTTTTTGTTTAAGAAGACCAAGATAAATTTTAGTATTGATTTGTTCTTTGGACTTATTTTAGGGGGTTCAAAATTTTATTATAAGGCATTCAAAACAAAAATATTTTAAAATGTTATATGTAAAAAAAAAAAAAAATCACAAGTCACGTGATTTACTCCTCCACTGATGTGGCGCTGCCACTGATAAGGCCTCCATTTACTCCTCTCATTTTCTTACTTACCCAAAAAAAAAAAAAAAAGTAGAACTACCCAACAGGAGATTTGGATCCAACAAATTATAACCCCGTTTAATTTAAGAATTTTAAAAATATATATATAAAAAAGAGAGTAAAAAGTTAGTAGAAGATTAACATTTGAAATTAGAATTGATTATTCATTAAAAAAAAATGATTTAAGGGTTCAAATAAAGTTAGTGAAGATGTCGTGACTCATGATGGCATTTAGCTGCATTCAGTGAACGTACATTACATTATTCATTGTGCTAAAAATAATGCAATATTGCTAAAAGATCAAAGGAATAGTCTATGATATTGAGGGTTTCATTGCTTTTTTCACATTATGCATGTGTTTTGTGGTGCTGTAATGTTGCGTAACTCAGTAGTCAAGCTGCGTTTGGTTCGATGTAAATCGAATTTCGAGTGTGAAATAAATGCAGGGAAAAATGAATTCCCGTAAGGAAATTAAAATCCGGGCGTTTGGGTGTGCAATGGAAAATAGTCCGGAAAACAATTTTCAGTATTTGGTAACATTCTGAAAATGCTATTTTTCTACAAATTTTTCACATTTTCTCAACTTCCAAACAAATTTTATATCAGAAAATCCACCAGCACCCACACACTAGCACCCATAGAAAATCCACTACTATCCACACAAAACCCACCACCACACAACATAAAAACCACCAAAACACCACCACCCACACCACCACAGCAACAACAAAAAAAATCAGAGATTAAACAGAGAAAGATTGAGAGATTGAGGGAAAGAGAGATAGATTGGGAAAGAGAGATCGGTCTTCAACGGTGGTGATGATCTTCCATGGCGGCGACAAGATCGATCTTGGGTGGGTTGAGAACGAGATCGGTCTTGGGTGGTGACGATGAGAATGGGATGCAAGGCTCTGATCTAGATGGTGGCGATGTTGGAGCACAGCTTGCGGTCAGTTTTCAAGATCGGAGCTCAACCTGTACTCGTCGAGGCATGGCTGGCGATTGGAGAGGTAGGTCTTTGGTGTTTGTGGATTGGTGATGAGGGAGGGGTGGGCTAAGATCTTCAAGTGTATGATGTCTGTAAGGAGTGGGCTGGTGGTCGATGACGGCTAGATCAATGACGTTGAGTAAGAGGGAGAAGAAGAGTTGAGGAAGAAGAGAGAGAAAAAAAAAAAAAAAAACTTGGCCGGCGCGTGATATGAGCGGTGGGGGTGGTGTGATCTAGGCTGGCCGGAGCTTAGCTGGGCGGCCACCTGTGCTCTCTTTTCTTTCTCTCTCCCTCTCTCTTTCTCTTTGTCTGTGATCCTAGAATTCATTTGAAAGTAAAATAGAAACTAAAATTCATCTCCGGCTTGGGACGGTTATTTTACGGTCAACGCGGAAATTGATTTCCGTTTGACCCAATTTTCTGTGCTTACCAAACGCATAGGCTGGAGTAAAATGATTTCCTGAAATCATTTTTAGCCAAAACAAACGCAATCTCAATACTATCTCAAATGTTACGTGATTAAAATGTAAAAAGAATCATTTGGGTTGGAGAGAAAAACAAGAGGGAAATAAAGGTGGATTGTTCAGCACCTAATGAATACTGCCAACCAAAAAATGAAATTATATAAATGTGAAATTTGTGGCTCAATGATATTTAATATGTCTTTTTTACAAGGAGAATTCAAATCCTTTGTTCACACTTGTTGTAACAATTCTTTTATATATATACACTTAAAAATTTAGGGTGAAAAAATGCAATTTAATTACAAAAAAAAAAAAGTGCACACACAATTGCTAAACAGTCTCCTTTAGTCATTGACAAATTGAGAATACTTAATATTTAAGATTCTTATGGTTTGTCATTCATTTGAGTATTTTCAGTAAATAAGGTAATATCAAAGAATGAAAAAGAAATGCCTCAAAGCTAAAGTTAGAAAGAAATTTCTTGATAAGTAGAAAAAATTTATCTTAAAAATTGATATTTTAATAAAATATAGAGTAAAATAGACAATTTGATGTTGAGTGTTTTCAAATTTTAGTATGTAAAATATAAAAAATAGGTTTTTATACTAAAATAGACAAGAATTTTGGGGAGAGGGGGTTTGAACTTTGGATGTCCTGAAAACACTAGGAAGTACAAATTAATTGAGTTACAAAACTCTTAGCAATTAATTTTTTAGTTTGTCGTATAGCCAAGCTTGTAATTTATGAAAAAAATCATTTGTAGAAATTTTTGTGTTCAGAAAATTGTGATTTATGGAGAATAAAGTGAAATACAAAAGTAGTACATGATTTTTATCCGTAATTTACTTATTCATCTATTTTTCTAGAGGGTTAACTTTTTCATATATCACTGTGCATTTTTAGCGTGATGATCACTCTACAAGTATAAAGTTCTTATGGTGGGGGGTAAGGGTTAGGATTCAAGTCTCTAGAAGAGAGTTTCACACACATATATACTAGGGCCGACTGAACAATAAATGCAATTGATGCAATTGCCTAAAGCACCCAAATAAAAGAAGGCCTCCACCTGAAAATATATATATATATATATATATATGTGTGTGTGTGTGTGTGTGTGTGTGTGTGTGTGTTTGTGTGTGTAATATTTATCTATATATTTTAATTATAAAAAAAATATTTTAGTCATTTTATTGGTCAGTAAAATGCATTAAAAAATCCTCATTGTATCCTAAAATGTAGAAGATTAAATTGGGAAAAAACAAAAATAGCCAAACTTCAGTTAACAAAATTAAATTTAAAGATACAAATTCATTAACTCTTTCTTAAAATATACTAAAATCAAAATTAATATTAGACAAATTTATTAATAATACAACATTTGGTTGCCGAGAAAATTTAGAAAAATAAGGAAATGAATTTTGAAAATTGGATTCCCCAAAGGTCTGAACCTCTCACTTACCAAAATCTCCTCTCCACAGCTCTTTCTCTCCCTAACCGGCAACCATCTCTCTCTAGAACTTTCGAAATTTTCATGTAGTCCAACAACAACAAAAACACAGAGAGCATCAAATTCCTTTGCGGTTGTGGCAGGAAAATCCTCCCTTGCTACACTGACGGCACGCTCCACTACGCTGGCGGCCTTACACGTGTCCTTGCCATCAATCGCTCTATTTCTTTCATAGGTTTGTTTGATTTTCCATTTCCAGATTCGATTTTTTGTGGACTTGTTTGGTTTTTGTGAATAATTAATCAATTTATGTTTGTTGTTACAAAGTTGATGGTGAAGCTCAGAGAGTTTTGTGGCTCATCGGTGAATCTTCGGTGTCAATTGCTGACCGGCGACTTGGGTTTATGGGTTTGCTGGAGATGGATTGGTTACTGTGTTTATGGGTTTGTTTCTTGGGTTGATTTATGGTTTGGTTTGGTTTCTTGTTTCTTGTTTTCCTGGATTTGATGGAGATTAAACTTTCTCAGAGACCAAATAGTGCAAAGTGGTGAATAGAAAGAAAGAAAAAAGATCACTGGGTCTCCGACTAAAACGTGATTGGAGGCCGAGAAAATGAGGGAAAATGAAAATTCTCGTGAAACACTAAAATGTCTGAGGGTTGGCTTTTATTTTATTTTATATTTATGGGAAGGACGGTGTTGAATTTGAGTATATTGTTTTTGGGTTAAATGAGCTTCAATGAGTTTTTAATTAAAACCCAATAATCACTGGGTCTAAATGGGTTGATGCCTATTTAATCCAACTAATAATTCGGTAGATTTTTAGGTAGGGCTGTAATCGGTTTGGTTCAGTCGGTTTTTTTTCATCCGGACAACCGAAATAGACCGAAATAGTTGAAAAACCATCGGTTTCAGTTTGTTTCGGTTTTGGTCAGTTTTTCGGTATGTTTCGGTTCCTTATCATTTATTTTCTAAGAAAGCAAACAAAGAAAAAAAAAAAAAATAAACAAACCCAGAAGAGAGAAGAAATTGAAAAAATAAACAATCAAGCACATGGGTTTTTTCAAAACCCTAACTTTATTTGCACATAAAAATTGAAACAATAGCATTGATTCAATATTAAACAAACCCAGAATATAAAAAAGAGAGAAGAAATTGAAAAAATAAACAACCAAGCACATGGGTTTTTTCAAAACCCTAACTTTATTTGCACATAAAAATTGAAAAAATAGCATTGATTCAATTTTAAACAAACCCAGAATATAAAAAAGAGAGAGGAAACTATGGAGAAATTAAAGAGAGAGAGAGGGTCACTGTGACTCTGTGAGAATGAAAAGATTAGCCGACGTGTGGAGGCTGGTGTAGGAAGGCCGACGTGTGGAGGCGACATGTGGAGGCATGGAGCGGTGAGAGAAGAGGAAGGGCTGAGGGCTGAACTCTTTAGAAGACAGAAAAAATTGAGAGAAAAAGATGGGGAAGGGGGCGGTTTTTTACACACCCCTATTTTTAGGTTCAATTAGAGTGGGTGAGTTTGGGTGGACAAATGAATTTAGGCTTACTTTACCATCCCTAGTTTTATTATTATACCAAACACGGAAGAAGGCCAAGGCCACAGTTCCTCCATTAGTCCATTTGTACTCAAATTGTATGGCTCACAACATTATTTTATCTCCGAGTACGTCAAGTGAGTCAAAATTATGCGCACAACAAACAACCTTTTTAGTGAATCCTCATGAAATTAATGTCCTCATTTGTATTTTTTAGGCCACTTAATGCCTTCCACTTGGCACTTTTTCTCATATATTAATGTACAAAAATCTTAACTCCTCAACTAATTAACAGCATAAGTAACTAACTAGACCAATGAAAATGAATAATGTTAAACAAAACTACAGTCGTTGCTAACTAATAACTCTAACACGGCATGTCGTTTAGTACTAGACTCTTTCATTATTGAACACCAACGACTTGTCATGGACATTGCCTTAGGTTGAAACTATGATTCTCTCTCTCATTCTCATCTGAGGATTAATTTTAGGATATGGGTCCGGTCCTGTAGGTGAAGTCACTGTAGAAAGAGATACAACGGCTTTAGTTTTAGGATATGGGTCCGGTCATTGTCGTTTCATGCACTATGATTTGTATTTAATTGACTTGAAGCTCCCCCCTATCTGTGGGAATGCTGCCCGTTGTGAAAAGATTAACACACTTAACAGAGTGATGAGGAGGTTGTCTCCGTTTGCTGACTTGTAATTTTTATTAATTGACGTGGCATTTCTTTTATAGAGCAATTGATCATATTGTAACCTTGAGTGTAGGTGATTTCATCGCCAAATGATACAAGTCAAGCTTAAAGCAACATGTCTATCCATAGTTGTGAATTTAACCCATCAGCTCGATAAATCAAACTCGATCAGATTTAACCTAGACTGATCTCCTGGGTGTTTGTTTTTCATTGATTGATGAGTTGGATTATAATTAAAAAAAAAAAAAAAATTATAAAACTTAGGTGTGGTTTGGGTTCAAGCTGGCATAACAAAAGTTACTTGACCCAACTCCCACTATTAATATTTTATAAAATATGTATTCTAGATTTGTAAGTTTGATTTATTTATTAGCTAGTTTGATTTATTTTGAGATTAGGTATTGATGAAAACAAAACATTAGATCCAGTTGTATAATTTATAACAATTCATTGAATAGTGAGATTAAATATTTAAATGAATATCTCAATTTTTTATTAGGTCACAAAAATCATCCTAACAGCCCAACCCAACCTCATCCTTGCATGTTTGGTAGAGTTGGTATATAAAGCAACATATATATCTATTATTGCTACACTATTATAAACTATAATTTTTTATCTTTTTTTTTTTTTTTTAGAGACTTTCAACCTATAGCGTCCACTTTTGATAATATCTTTTTACCATCAGACTAAGACACCAATCGGTCTTTGATGTAGGCAGGAATTAAACTTCAGATCTCTTATTTAACCATCAGAAACTTTATCATTTGAACTAACTGGAATCTACTTATTTTTCTTTTTTGATTCTATGTATGTGGTGAGGGTAAAACTTGATCACGTCTTCTAAAAAAAAAAAAAAAAAATTATGATTTGGCCTAACATAAACTCAAAGAATTTATGGAAATTTTTTTTTTTTTTTTTAATTCAAGTGGGCTTAGATTATTCAAACTAAATAAAAGAAAAAACAAAACAAAACTCAAACAATAAAGAATGAAAAACTTGCATTTAACATTAATTGCTCCTAATTGTTATGTTTCACCTGCTCCTAAATTCTAATGCTAATGGTAATAGATTTTTATTTTTTATTAATTTTCTTCTGAAGAGTGGTTTCTTTTCCAAATGATTCTTCTCAATTATTTGTAGGGTTTCTTCCAAGAATTACTCCTTCCCGATCGAAGGAATTGTATTTTGCCAGCAATATTGTAAGATTCGCCCTCGTAGTCGGAGTAGTATAGGATGATTTGGACTTCTTTCAGATTTAGAGGATTTACAAATTTACAATTGACTATTTATTACAAAATTTTGAGGAGTTGGGTACTTGCGGATCAATAATTTCCCGAGCAAGCAGGCATGATAGTGTCCCTCTCATGTTGGTTTGTTTTATTTGGTTCTCATGTTGGGCCTTACAATTTCAAACTGGTGTCTTACAAGTTCAAGGGGAGGATATAGGCCTACCCTTTATGCATTGTGATGTAGCTAGAGAATATTAATCTCTATTTGGACTAGTCCGAATGATAAATATAGTGCCATGATCTACTACTAAATATGGAATATTCACAATGTGGACATGTTTCATTTGTCTCTAGTTTGGAATTGGCAAGAATAAAAAAACCACAATGACCTAAATGAATTAATGGAGTAATCCTGATTAAATTCGGAAATGCCACTATAAGGCCTTCATTTACTCCTCTCATTTTCTTACTTACTCAAAAAAACAAAGTGGAACTGCCCAACAGGAGATTTGGATCCAACGTATTACTCCCTCTGGCTCATTTTTTTTGTCCTGTTTGAAAAGTCAAACTTTTTAAGGGAATATCATTTATTATTTTGTTGACTTTTTAAAATGTATAAGTTTTCAAAACTACCCTTAAAAAAATTTATCAAAAAATTGAATTAGTAAATTAATAGGGGTATAATAGGAACATTAGTAAATTAATGACTTTTATTTTTAGAAACAAGACAATATTTTGGGACATCTCAAAATGGAATAGAGTATAACCTCATTTAATTTAGGAAATTTTTTTAAAAAGATATAAAAAAAGAGAGTAAAAAGTTAGTAGAATCATGGAAAAACATTTTATGTGTTATGTATAGGTCAGTTTTTTAGGGAATATTCCAATTAATTCTCTACATTAGTTGTTTCTTCAATTTCTAGTTTTGTTTTGGGCTTTAAATTATGAACTTTTAATGCTGGATGCTTAGTTTTTGGGGGTAAGTAATGCTAAATGCTTTCCAAATCATGGCCATCTTTATTTGCTCGCTGTCTTTGATGTAATGGTAGCACAGGTGTCTTTTTATTATCCATTCCTTTTTTTTTATTAGGCTTTGATGTAGGTTTTTGGTTTAGGTCTATATGGGGCTGACTCATAAAAAAAAAAAAAAGGTTCTATATGGGGCTGAAGTTTGGCTCTTACGCTTACAGTGTCATGTCCTAGAGATAAATGGAGCACCCTGAAGTTTGGCTCTTACACTTTATGTACCTACGGTACTGCTGCAAGTGGACTGAAGCTTTGTTACCAAAAATGACGCAGGACAATCAGAATAAAATTAAATAACATGAAAATAAAGGGGTATGACCTAGGAGTCAGCACCTAGGCTTAGCTTGGAGACAGCATCAAGTAGGAAAACCACTAGGAGTCAATATCTGGGGTGGAACTGGAGTCAGCACCAGACCAAAAAAACCAAAGGGCCATTTTTTTTAATCCATTGAAACATAACTATCTCCAAGAGGGGTACAATAGTTTGCTTATATAGGCAAAACTAAACCCTAAATCTAATTGGTGAAATTGTTGTATTACAAAAATAACCTTGCTTCCAAATACTAATAGCCTAATAAACTTCTAGGACCTAAAACATAAAAATAAATTTGACCGGCAAAGATAAATAAGACTAAATTAAAATAAACATCTCCTTGTGTTTCCTGCATCACCACCCCTCCCCATGTTGCCAATAACCCATTAATATAAGACTAAAGTACACTTTTGGCTCTTAAATTTGGGGGTTGTTTTCATATTTTATGTTTCAAAATTTTCATTTTCATGAATTGCCAAAGTGAAAATAGAAAACTACATTAAATGTGGAGGGTCAAACTGAAAATTTTGAAACTTTAAAGGCTAATATGAAAACTAATCAAAAGTGAAGTGGTAAAATGTAATTAACCTCAAATTTTAAAGAAGGCACCCATTAAAATCACAAATAAAAGAATCTCCTTGATGTTGGCTCTGTAAACTGGCAAAGAATCCACTAGGACCTCCATCAACAAGAATAGAGAATCTAATAATAAATGCTAAAGTAGATCCACCTTCTCCCTTGGGCCCAAAAACAACATCATTCCAAAATGTATAAGAAATTTCTAGCTTGACATGGTTATATGCTTCTCCAAGGTCCAATTTACATAATATTTTAGAATACTAGATGTTAGTCTACTATATACACATTTATGGGCGATAAGAATATAGTCCCAAATATCTCTCTTTTTATAATAAATGCATTTTGTGATTTGAGTCAAATGACTTGGAATATAATTCTTGTTGCTCTTTATTAATAATAATGGTTATGTTACATGTTTTGTGTAATTATTAACTTCCATGTAAAATTTTAAATTGTGGTTAGATATCAAAATCTAGTATATAGCGAGGAAGCGGAGGTGTTGGCTTGTCGGAGAGCAATGGAGTTCGCGGTAGAAGCGGGGTTCACGGAGCTGGTTCTTGAAGGAGACAATAGCACAGTCATGAAGTCTATTAATTCTCTTCAACCAAATATGTCTCGTCTGGGTCATGTATATCAGGATATAAAGTGTATTGCTGCTAGCCTTCGTAGGCTGGAGGTTAGCTGTGTAAAATGTACTGCGAACGCCGTGGCCCATGCGTTGGCTAAATTTGCTAGGCAAATAGACGAGGAGGTTGTTTGGCTTGAGGAAGATCCTTTCCCTGCAGCCGAAGCTATGTACTGTGATTCTCTATATTTAAATGAATGAATAGCAGCTGGTAGCCTGGTTCATTCTCAAAAAAAAAATCTAGTACATAAGACGGTCTCTAAAAAAAGGTATGTAAGATGGGTTGAGTGTTCTTGGACCCAACTTGAACAGGCCCACCTACAAACTGTAATTGGCTCTTTCCATATGCATCTGCATAAATTCCAATGAGGAGGTAAGTACTGACAAGTTTGTGCCTGAAGGCAAGTTTCCTTCAGCATTTTCTGGCTTTCACTAAGGTGCACATAAACAGTATCTAGGGTTGGGTGGTGGTTATGGAATTTTATTTTGTTAATTATTTGTTTGCATTGGTTTTTCTGACTAAGAACTTTATGGTGCGGTAATTATAAAAAAAAAAAGCTCAGATTATAGTTCCATGAAGCAGATCTTTTATAATTAAAATTTGTCTTTTTGATTGCGTGTTTCTATAGGTGCCTTGGCATTTGATGTAGAGTATGCACGGTGGCTTGAGGAGCATAACAGGCATATAAGTGAGCTCAGGGCTGCAGTCAACTCACATGCTGGCGACACGGAGCTTCGCACTATAGTTGACAATGTTACAGCACACTTTGATGACATTTTCAGGCTGAAAGGAATTGCAGCAAAGGCTGATGTTTTCCACATATTATCAGGAATGTGGAAGACTCCAGCGGAGCGGTGTTTTATGTGGATTGGTGGCTTCCGGTCATCTGAACTCCTCAAGGTCAGTTTCCTTTTCATAATTTCTATGTCCTCATCTGTTGTAGTTGATAATGTGATAAAGTGGGAGAAGAATATGTTTGACACAATTATCATGTTTTCTGTAGCCTTGTAATGTGATAAAGTAAGAGAAGAGTATGTTTGACACAACTATGTTTTCTTAAAAATAACTGAGCATTGCTTGTGTGTGCAATTGATGTAATGCTGTATGTATTATTTGGATAGCACAAATGGTTTCTAAGCTTCACACAAACACACAATAGGACTGACATTCCTTCATGGGATTGGAACTGATATCGCTCCACCACTTGTTTAGGGGGCAAGAGATGCCATATTGGTCCAAAGACCATTCATTTCTCAGCTTGAGAATTTAAGTCATTTTTGGTAGAAATAAAAACTATATAAGTTTAAAACTTGATGTTCTGAACTGCGGGCAAATATGAATTGGAAGATCATTAGTTTGTACATAAGAATATAAAGCATATATGTGTGAGCTCATGACGTGGGATTTTATCTTTTAACTAAGTTTTATTTACTTTTAAAATTCAATTGTTTTTTATTGGTAAGTTGACTCTTATATTAGTTCTTATTTAATTAGCTTATTAGTATTTTGTTTAATTTCTTAGAGTTGAAGTCATGTTTTGTAATTCGATAATTGGGTTTCTATAAGTCAATTGGATTTAGTTAAGCTATAGTAGTCTATATAATCACACTATTGTACTCCAAAGCTTACAGTTTGGCTTTATTAGTAAAATTTCCTTGGGAATTCTTTTAAATGGTCTAGTGTTTCCTCCAATCAACCTTAGGTGTTAACTTGTAGGTTTTCTATCTTTGCTTGGTCTCAACTCCAAACATTTTTTGGCCCAATTATCAATTAGAAGATTTATAATGGTAGTCGTTTCAGTCTGATAAGGATTCAGATATATCCTCTTTTGAAAATTCATTAATGGTATATTTTGAGTTTTGACTCGATTCCCGTACATAGTAAGTATATGAAGACAAAGAAATAAACACCTTTTACTTGTTCTTTTGGTTTAGTCCTGGGTTTATTTTGGTATCAAAGGAAACTTTGATCTGTGTATACTAAAGCAAACCACCCCTCAACCAAAAATTCTAGTGCAAGTTCAAACCCCACCACCATCACTTAGCCGGAAAACAAAAAAAAAACCTAAATTACCCACACTGTTGATAGCCACGTCCAACCTCTATTGCCATAGCTTAAACAACCAACTCGTCAACCTGAAATGGAATCCAAGAATTAAAAAAATCAAAGCCTAACATACCGACCATTTGTTGGGAACCCATCGCCTAATTTGCCATCCATGACCTTCATTGGCCCTTTGAAGATAAAACAGGAATGCTGCTACATATTCGATTGGCTGTTTGTCCACATAATTAACAATTTCAAGTTTTGCGAAAGCCTACTCACACCAGTGGTTCAATCAGAAATCTTATGTTGCTGTCCCTCCTTTAGTCTTTGAGCCAAGAATTTCTGACAAAAGCTTGTTGGAAAAGTCAAGGCTAGGATGTGCTATCGTGACTGCTAGCCAGGCTGAGTAGTTGCGACCTGTCAGAAGCCTTCCTCCTTGCACAATGTCATTAGACAGAGTCCTGACTAGTGCCTGGTCTGAGAATTGAGAGCCTCACACCAATCTATTGGGACAACTACTGACCAATCTTATTCATTTGCAAGCTTCCTTTAATTGTCAGTAAAAGAAGAGAAAAAAGAGGGTTTTTGAAGGCCCGAAGCTGTATGGTTCGAATTTTGGACTATAGGCCCAATCGACGTGTGGTCTGATCCATGAAGTTCAACAGTGGGCTCTTCCTGGGTATTTAGACAATACAAAGCCAGTAACTTGTGAAGTGCAAGCCAAGCACTGCAATAGCCAGTCTATGGTCTTAAAAACCAGTACGGTCAAAGAACTGTTTTTGGTCCCGGTTTCTGATTTTTAAAACTATGAGTGAGTCTGTCATGAAGTCCAAGTTCTTGTTTCAATTATTTATTGAAATTTTATTCTACTGAATCATGGTGATATTAGAGGCACCTATGTTTGGTGGTTATAAAGACCCATGGATTTTCAACATTTGGTTACATGAGATAGACCAATTGTTTAAACAAGAAGGTTTATTAGATAAGGTTTGCCAAGATGAAACTCATCAGTAGAGCTATGTATTAATAAAAATATAGTGAGAACCTTCGTCTTATATTGTACAATTCTGCCATTATTTAGTGGAAAGAAATTAAGAAAAAAAATCAAAGAGGAATATCTAGCTCAATACTATTGGAAGAAATATCTATCACAAACTCATCAGGATGATTTTTCTAGTTTGAGAGACAGTCTAAGGTAAGGGAACAAACAATGAGTAGCACAATATGATTGGTCGCACAACCTCTGGTCTTAAGCCTACCTACTCTAGGACAGTTTGCCATAGAGTCAACCTTAGCAAATCTAGCAAATGCTTTTAAAGACTTGTCTGTGTTGAAAGAAAAGTTCAAGCGCCAACAACTATAGCTTCAAAATTTGTGGAGCAAGAGTAACACATTGTAAATAGAAGGGGTGACATTTTTGGATCATGTGTTGCGGGTTTAATTCAGTCTATTGAAGAGTCAAATATGTTGCTTACCCTAGGTGCCAACTCCTAGGTTTTTTTACCTTTTCTTTGTTTCTTTATTGCAATTTTCTTTAGCATAAACGATAGCTTAAGAATCTATAATCTATAATATATTATAAAAAACTAAAGACACTTTACTTTTTGTTGACCTTTTATATTTTTCCATATAAACTTTTGAGGTCTCACAATTTTACACGTCATAATTCTTGTGTATATATTTTTAATTGAATTAATTATATATTTAAACTCTCCACTAAAATCTTGGCATATTATATTTTCTATAAATGTTAGAATATGTAGTTATATATAAACACTATGATAATAAATGCCTAATACTGAGATATGTATTTCCATATTTTTTAAAAAAAAAAAAAAAAAAAGCTATCATAATTATCAAATTTCATATTTAGATTAAAAAAAAGAAAAATAAAATTATGTTACTTTTTTTGTGCATTGCATGAGTTACTGACTAGTTTAATGATATGTCCATACTGTTGCAGAAATAAGAAAAGAAAAATAAAAAGTATACGTTTTAGTTGAATTCATAAAACGTAAAAGACAATCCACAAAGAACACCTGCAAATAATAAAAGTGTTATGTTAAAGCCAGGATGGAGATGTGCAAATGAAGGTAGTGAAATAATAGATAAATAAACCCTTATCCTCCTGTTGTGAACAAACAGTGTAACTATTGTGTTCACTTGAAGCTTTGAGAGCGCTTTGTAACTCTAGGAATTTCTATTTTTTTTATAGGTAAGAAATTTCTATTTTTGTATTGGAGGCATATGGTTAAAGTCATGTAGCGCATTCTAATAGGATGCTAAAGGTCTCTTTCATTGTTTGATTTTGGATACTATCCCAGCAACTTGCTCTCCCAATTGATATCACACCTTCCTTCTAAACTCAATTTGTCTCGAAACTTCCAAACAAGTTGTCTTAAAGCTTTCACATTGAGTTTGAAGTGAGACAATAAAGATATAAAAGTTAAAGCCCAATATATTATTCTTGTCAAGGTTCATTGTATAATCCTAGTCTAAGTTCATTGTACTAGGAATCTTGTTCCTACTTGTAATCCTAATCCTTGTCCAAGTTCATTGTAATCCTAGGGCTAGTCCTAAACTTAGCCTACTATATATATATATATATATATTATTCAATGGGTTCATTGTAACACATAGAGCTCAGTAATAGTGGGTTCCAGTTATCTCAAGTGATAAAGCCTTTTATCATCGAATAAAAGATTTGGGATTCGAACCCTGTTTACACCAAAAAACATGAAGATAAAGGGCAAGAATCATGAGCGAAGACCAAAGATTTGAAAGTACTTACCTCTTCTAAAAAACCATAGAGCTCAGTAATAATTATGTAGTCATTTTGAGCCTTTTTGTTGTGGATGTAGGTCTCTAAGGTTGAATTGCGTTAATTCCTTATATTTTTTCTTCTTAACCTAATTTGTTTTTTTATTTTGACATGATGTAAGAGTTAGGTCTCTATTTTATCTAAAATACCATCAAAGGCTCAATGCTATATTTTGCTTTTTCTAACAGGTTAAAAGAAATTGAAAAAAAAAATAATACTACCTTTGTCCCAAATTGTTGGTCGTGTTTAGAAAATCCAACTTTTTTGAAGAACATTATTTATTGTCTTGTCTCTTAATTAAAAAGATAGAAGTTTCCAAATTTACCTTTAAACAAAGTTCTCAAAAATAAATTCTCTTTTAAAGTGCTTGTGCTTGGTAGGGGGATAATAGGAAACTTAGTAAATTAATGGCTTTGAAACAGGAAAATTTTTTGGGACATCCTAAAATGGAAAACAAGACCAACAATTTGGGACGGATGGGGTAATAATTTGAACTTGGAGTGTAGAAGGTTGATAGAATTGCTTTACAATTTTAAATTCTCTTTTTTTGTCTAGAAGGCTGATAAAACTTGGAGTGTATTGGGACCTAATTTGTGACGGTGCACTATTACTGAGCAATTAATTGCTAGAATCTAACAATATTCAATCTAGAGTTGAATGATACTTGACATTTCTTCACCATAAATATTGATGAACTTCCACTTACCTAAAAAATTTAAGCTGTTAGGAAATGATAAATTTAATTACTTCAATTATTATTGTAACACTCCATCTCACATGAGGTTCCATATTTTAACTTAATAACTAGGGCCTATATGTGGGACTTTTAACTTTTAAATGGGAGGTAGAGTGAAAACAAGGTTCAAACTTAGGACCTCCTGCTCTTATAGTATGACACGCTACCACTTATCCCAAAAGTTTAAACTAAGTAAATGATGAATCTAGTCACTTAATCCTTTTTCTAACACATATGGCATTCATAGGGGAAGATGCACTAGACACACACACATACATATTTAATGAAGGATGTCTACAGATATCACCCCCTTCCCCCACCCCTCTTTTTTCTTTCTTTTTTTTTTTGCTCCAGCCAATTTGTTTTTCCTTGATTGTGTTAAGTTGGCAACATGAAAACCTACATGGGTGTATATGTGCATGTCCAAGATATTCAACATGGAAGTAAGGACTATATTATCTACTTTCTTATGTTTCTCGCAATCCTTATGATTTTCTTATCATTTTGCCATTCAGATTTCAACATTGTCTTTCTTCTTCATCATGCATTTTCGGAAAGGATGCATTGTAGATGATGTGACAAAAAAAAAAAAGCACTTTTGGGACATTCTGTTTTAACGTGTCAAAATTAAAATATTTAACACCTTGTTTCTATCTTGGCAGCACTTATTTTTACTTTATTTTTTAAAATTCATTTTGTAACTTTTTTTGATTGAATTGCCAATGGTGCAGCTTCTTGTGAATCAATTGGAGCCTTTAACTGAGCAACAATTGGTAGGCATCTACAACTTGCAACAGTCATCCCAGCAGGCTGAAGATGCTCTGTCACAAGGCATGGAGGCATTGCAACAATCCCTGGCTGAGACATTGGCCAATGGCTCACCTGGCCCATCAGGATCATCTGGGAATGTGGCAAACTATATGGGTCAAATGGCCATGGCCATGGGAAAGCTTGGAACACTTGAGGGTTTCCTTCGCCAGGTAATTTTCTATAATGGTTTGATCCCGCTTATTTTTTTCCTAGTATGGTTCATGCACTCATTGCTAGGAAGGAAAGATGATGAAATGAAACTCAATCTTAAAACAAGCTAGATTTGAAGTGGTAGGATAATCCTTACATATGGTAGAAAATTGCTTCTTGGCATTGCTTTAAAATGCTTTAGCTACTTTGATATTTTCAGTAAAATAGTAGGAAATCTGTAAGTCTAATTGTTTTGAGGAATGTAGGCCTCACACAATTATAAAATTTTAATTTTTGTTCCTTGTCCATAATTAGCCAGTTTGTGTTTCCATAGCATTAGGATTAGTGTTCCCAGATCTGCACTTTTCTGAATGATTGAGTACTTTGGTATGTTTTCAGGTATTAGGAACATGAGGACTAAACCAAATCCTTCATGTAAATGTTGTATTTGTATATGTTCTTCAAAGCATTATGCATTTAATCTTGCTTGGGAATTTTTATGGAGGGTGGGGGGAGTCTGCAAAAAAGAAAAGAAAAGAGTCTGATTGCTTTTTATTAACTTCCTATTATTATTATTATTGTTATTTTTAAATTCTGCAAAATCTATCCTCTTGCTAGGTGAAGCAAATCAAACATTAAAAGGCTCAGTGCTAGTTTTGATGCAACTTGTACATAACTTTGGCTTCTTTCCCTTTTTTGAAAATTACCAGGCTGATAATTTGCGTCAACAAACACTGCAACAAATGCACCGTATATTGACAACCAGGCAATCAGCTCGTGCGCTTCTTGCAATAAATGACTATTTCTCTCGTCTTCGAGCCCTCAGTTCCCTCTGGCTTGCGCGGCCACGAGAATGAGAAGCACAACATTGTCCTGATGAAGTTCTTTTGAAGACTGACTCAACCCAATCCTATCAAATGATCATTAAGCATAGAGTTCATAAAGGATCAATCATATGATTCACCATTCAGTGGATTTGCTATCGATCTTTAACCCTAAATTCATTTGGGATTGGGTTGTCATGCATTAGTCACATTGATCATCAAATTAGAAGTTGCAGATCTCTTTGTTGTTGATATTGTCTCCATCTGCACTTCTAGTGTCACATATGTTTACCTAGGTTGTTTATTCTCATTTCTTATGTTTAAACTATAGATCCAATAATCTGATTATGTTAGTTGTTTAATAGAACCAGGAAGGAAAATAGGATAGTATTTGTAATTTAGGTTACAGTAATTGATTTGTATACCAGAATCAGATTATATATTGGTGAAGGAGTTCCTTTTTTTTTTTTTTTTGGTGGTTGGATTTTCTTTATTCATATTCAACATGTAAATATGTTGCTGTGCACAATTTCATTGGCAATGATAATTTCGTAGGTTGGTTGTATTGTTTGGTTTTAGAGGAAAGTCAATTTTGTATGCAGAAATGTGCTGGGGAAGTTTGACTATAGTTGGGTTTCATCAAATTGATTTAATGCTTTCCTGTATAAAGAAAAGTACAATAGCTTATGTTACAACTTACAGCCACATTCTGTTGGTTTTTTTATATTATTATTTTGGATTAAATTAGTTAGAGAAGAAAAAGGACTTGCATGTAAATCCTCAATAATATTATTTTTAGTGTCAAAAAAGAAGAGAAAAAAAAGGGCCTAACACTATGTTTGGATGGGTGGATTTTAGGGAGGATGGAAAAAAAAAAAAGAGTGGAAAATAGGAGAGAAAATGAGTGGGAAGGGTGTTTGGATGAGAGGGGGAGGGGGAGAGAAAAGTGGTGGGGTCCTACTGTTTTCTCTCTGAGCCCACCACAATTCAATCTCTCCAAAATGGAGAGAAAATGAGGGAGAGAAGGGGGAAGAGTGTATTGGACAAAAATGCCTTTCTCCATCCAATGGCCAATTTTTTGTCTTGTCTTTCCCTTTTTTTTTTTTTTTCTTTGGCTCGACAAAATCTCTTTAGGTTTGCACGGTGCATTCACGTTGGTTTTGGTTTTGGTTTTTGTTTTTGTTTTTTTTTTTTTTTTTTTGTGGATAAAATTTTGCACAATAGACGTTGGTTCTTTTGTTTTGTTTTTTTTTTTTATCTGTTTTTTTTTTTAAATATCCTTTTAGCATTTGATTATTTTATAAATAAATAAAAAAATTAAAATGTACATACAATTTTTTTAAAATAATAAATGTGTTACTTTTTGTTTATATATTTAGTAAGGACATAATGGTAAATTTATAGCAACTTTATTTTTCATCCTCTCATTTTTTATCTTAACCAAATAAAAAAGTTTTTCATTCCTCAACTTTTTTACTATTCTAACCAAACACAAATGAGAGAAAACTAAATTTTTTCTATCATTTTACTTTTCCATTCTCCTACAATTTTCTATCCTCTCACTTTTCCATCATCCAAATCAAACGAACCCTAAAAGTCTGGGCATGGAAATATATGAAAGGCATAACAGAAAAAAGAAAAAGACGAATCTAAAATATTGATCCTATTAAATATGACTTGTTTCTAGTACAAAGAAACTTGAGTCTATTTGGTAGCATTGTTTGAACAACAGTTTTTGTTGTTTAAATAACATAACACATATTTCTATAATACTTTTTTATTCACACGTATTTTTAACACTTAAACAATGTTACTAGAACAATATGAATGTATTTACTTGAGCATATATAGAGCTAAAAAAACCCCACAAGTTTTTCAAATTTAGAGTCTTATGGATAAAGATTGAACATAGACAAAAACAAGAAGAGTATTATCACACAATTGTGCTCTCAGAATACATATACAAATAGTTTAAGATAGATCCAGCTAGTTATAACAAAAAGAAAACAATAAAAGGCACAAAAAGAAAACAATATAAGGCCCTCTTGGGAAGTGCATCTCCAAAGTTTTTTGAAACTGCTTCCTTCTTCAGATATCCCAGCATCATATTTTCTTACTAACTTGAGGTTGAACATCATGCAGTTGATATAACCTGTTATTAAAAAAATGTAATTGAGAAATTAGATTTATAGTGAGTTAAATGAAGACTGTTTTCATCACTTTTATATTTCTACATATGATGAGGAAAAGGGAAGCTTAAACTGTAATGATTTTGATTATTATGCTCTTCTAAAGATTTTAACTTAATTTCTAGAATGTGATGTTTTGCTCTTATAATATAAATATAAAGTTAGAGCAAAATTAACAATATTATGTTATACCAAATATGAATTTTTATATTTTATAGCACTATCATTAAAATACTCTAAAAATGGGATATAAAGGTCTTAGAGAAGCCAAAAGCATGAGAATGAAAACTATTAGCTTACAAGAAGAAAGTGCACAAGTAATTGTCTAGTAATTAACAATATATATGTCTTTATATTAATCAAGATGTATTGGACTCATTGATCATTAAATACTTTTTTTTAATGCCAACTGAATATGGTAAATAGATTGGTTTCAATTGTCCAATAACTTGATAATTAGAGTCAAGTTGCATTGTGATTGTGTCTTTTTTTTTTTGCCAAGTGTGCTGAGGATGGTTAAGAGATTTTAGTTGGTAGTAAGTATAACCATAAGGGCAATTGCATAATTTTTGATTGAGTGGATGGTTAGGAGCTGCTTGCAGACAACTTACATAGTGTTCGTTATGATTCTTATTTGAGTCTTAGTCAATGTGCACCACAACACCACCAATGCATTGAGTTATTTATTCTGGTTAATAATACTATTGTTTTAAACCAGTTTTATAAACTCATTGCAATTGAATCATATATAGAATCACTTTATCATTAAGCCTACATAATACAACTAGTTCTACTTCTAATTTGCATCTTTCTTTCTTAAATAAAAGAAAAGAAAAAGTGATCTTTCTAAACAATGGGTGATTTCTAATTCTACCAAACTGTTGTTGACCACGAAATAGTTCTTAACAAGTGTTTCAAATGGTGTGCCTTATATATATATATATATATATATATATATTTTTTTTTTTTTAATTTTTATGCATTTTTGGATACTGACTAAATACTAAACTGATATAAGAAAATGTAATGTGCTCGCTCACCTATTGTATGTCTTGCTCAGCTCCACATATCCTTCTCAATAGTCTCAGTTTACTCCCCTTGCTCTGTCTCATGATTTGCCTTCTTTTCCTGCAAGATTAAAATATATACATGATTTGAGTAATCATAATATTTGCTATTGGAAAAATGATTGTTGCTACTATATTTGATTGTAAGTGAAAATGTTATTGTTTTTCAAGATACTTTTTTTTTTTTATATGTAAATTGTGTTTTGCCTTCCTTTATTTATTTATTTTTTCTTTTTAATAAAACTGGGGTCTAATTTTTATGCTAAGTAATAAAAGCTTAAAGTATTTACAAATTAAATAGTGTGATGGTTTATAAAAAAAGAGTTAAAATTCACCAATTAGTGAGATATTTGTGGTGAGAATGTGCTATACCTTTCCTTTGAAGATGTGCTCTATGGTGGCATTCAGCTCTCCCTTCCAATGATTCGTTCTATTTTTGTTCGATGAATGATTATCGTCTACTACCTCTAGCTTAGGTGTTTTTAGAATAGATGGAATAAACGTGCTTAAACTAGGACATTCCTTCACCGTTATTTTTTTCAGCGATGGCCACTCAAAAGCATTGGCTTCATTGCAAAAGCACTTCAGATTTGGTAAGCCAAAAAGCACGATTAAGTTCACTTTGAGGAACAGAACGTCCTTTTCTTCCTCTTCTTCTCTTGCACTTGCAAGGATTTCTTCAATTTTTCCACAGCGAATAACTCTTATGCCCTCTAACATCACAAGCAATTTTGCTATGGATGGCGAGAACAAATATGTTAGACTATTGCATTCCACAACTTCTAAATATCTCACATTTCCAAAGCCCAAGATCCTTTTTGGACCCTTCTTCCATATGTGCATCAGATTATTTAACCCTCTTAGAATCAATTGCCTTAACAGATCAAGTACCGATGCCACGTGGCTTTCTCCAACATTTAGTTCCTCAAGTTGAAATATAACTTCATGTGATGAACCACAATTCCACAAGTTAATTGATTCCAGATTCTTTACCCACTCAATCATATGGGATGGAAAAAGAGACCGTATCTCTGAGGGATTGTTGATATCACCAACTTTTGGATCTTTTGGCTTAGTCAAAGTACCCTACAAAAATTCAAATACTATTAAAAAAGTAAAATAATAATTTCTTTTCAATTATTGTTTGTATTTTTTTTTTTTTAGAGAAAATATGATTGAAAAGCAATTAATATGATTGAAAATTTTTTAGTTGAATGCATTAAGGTTATGGCCAACAATTGATTGATTGGATATCTATATGACAGTCGGTGACCATAGTCCACTGGGATAAGTGCATAAATCTAGGAGTTGTACGTACCTCTTCCTTTACAGAGTAGCTTCTTTGGGATTTATTAGTGGTGCCTTGGTCTGACACAGCCATCAGACTGTAATTTTTGCGACGTGGTACACACTCAAGGCATCGGCAAAGAAAACTAGGGGACCCAAGTTCTTGCTCATTGGGTCTTGAATCCAATTCCCTATTGATTTTCTTCGACTTTCTTGGGCTCTGAATTTCTGAACCAATTGTTTTCAATTTGGGACAATCTCTCAAATAAATCTCCTTAATGGATGACCATTCAAAAGAATAAGCTTCGATACAGAAACTCATCATATTTTGCAGCGATTGTAGTCTCAAGGAACTAACTCTAGGGAACAGGATGATATCCGTTGCCTCTTCTTCTCCATCTCTTTGAACAATGTTTTCGATTGCGTCGCAATATGTTATCTTAATGCTTTGAAGTTCCACAAGCAGTTTTGCAATAGAAGTTGGGAATAAATATCTTAGACGATGACATTCACTTACTTCAATGGATGTTAGTTTTTGAAAGCCTTGAATTCCTAGTGGAACATTCTTCCACACGTATGTCAACTCAGATAAACCATATACCTTTAAAGTTTTCAACTGAGCAAGTACTGCGATACTTTGGCGATCTTCGTTGACCTTCAGTCCTTCAAGATCAAATACCACTTCTAGTGAATTAGCTTCCCCCAATTCAAGATTTTCTAAATTCGGTGCCCACAAGATGGTGTTGGATGAGTAGAGTTTATGAGAGATAATGGGTGTTGATTCAGGAAAGGGGCCAGTATGTTGTTGAATGTCTGTCGTCTTGTGCTTTTCAAGATTGGTCACTTCATCAGTGCCGATCCTTCCAACCTGATGAATGCATCAAATTATTATTAGCATCAGCGTTCAACTTTTTCAGTTTTATTAGCATCAAATCCAGACCAGAACGAAATGTTAAAAAATTGATAAATCAATTTGAATAAACATAAAACAACGAGCTTTTGAATGGTTTAACTTAACTATACAACAATTTATTAAATAATAGTAATATTTTACAAAGAGAGAAAGAGAATCATACATACCTCTTGATTCAAGGATGGTTGGACAAGCTCAACGGGACCCACGCCTGTACAAAAGCCAATGAGTCTTGGTAGAGTCCATAGTCGAAGAGATTTGAGGTTGCCAAAACAAGCACCGCTAGAAGATATATCTGGGAATTGGCTATGATATATCTCTTTTAAATTAGTCAATCCCTTCAGTTCCAATGACTCCAGGATAGGGAAGGCAGCACGTGGAGTCAGATATGATGTGGCATCCATTACATATTCTACATCTTCACTTCCAACAACTTCTAGAACCTTCAAGCATTGAAAACCCTCTTTGTCTAACTCATACGGAATGTTTTTTAAATCTTTTATTTCTTTCAGCCTTAATATTTCAGATCTCTTTAAAAGTTGAAGAAGCATTTGCCTCTCTGCAATATCACTTAGGTCACAGCTTGCAAGTTCCAAACTATTTTTAAATAAATAGTTTGAAACATCATCTCCATTACCACTTGCACATATCTGAAATTTTATCGTTTCATTTTTGAAGGGCAAGTCTTTTGGCAAGACCTTAATATTTGGTATTTCAATTTTTAAAGCCATCAAATAGGACAAAGACATGAGTTCAGTAAGGCTTGCGTTTGCTCCCTTTTTCTCTTCTTCCTCTTCCTCTTTCACTTCTTCCTCTTCCATAGGTTTCCAGTTCACATCTACTCTCAACATGTACAACTCTTCTAGGTGAGATAAACTCGATAGGAGATCAGGTGGAATTCGCTCAAGAGCAATGCATTCTGTCAATTCTAACAACTTTAGACAACTAAGATTCCTCATTTCTCCTGGCAACTCCTCAATTTCAGACCCACGAAAGCTAAGAATTTCTAGTTTCCTAAGTTCTCCAATTGCTGACACATCTGTTATGTCACAATCAACAAATTGCAGGGTCCGAAGGATTTGAAGGACATTGATTGATTGTGGTAGTGATGGAAAGGACATACCAAACAGAGACAAAACCTTTAAACCATTCATCCCTTTAAATAGATTGGGTGGGAGCGTTTGCAAAGTGTAGTTGTCACATGATAGCTGCAAAAGCTCAAGTTTAGGACACTCCAAGCCATCGGGATGCCTTTTCAATTCTTTGGATACAAGCGAAATTGCAGTAGAACGCTCGCATGAATCTTTCTCTGGCCATTCTTCCATTTTTTCATTACATCGTACCAGAAAACCTTGATTTTCTGCAATTGATATTGCAACATCACGTACAACATCATGCATTTTCACAAATTGTTCTCCTCTCTCACCATCCAACAGTAGAAATGATCTTTGGAGATTCTTAACTATTGCATGGACTCTATTTCTTGCTTCTGCCACAGTATCAATCTTTGCAAACAACCTTTGTCCCACCCCATACCTCACTAAAAATTCAATGGGAATATCAGTATCTTCCGGAAATAAACAGCATAGCAAAAAGCATGACTTGGCTTCATCATTTTTTAAGTAATTGTAACTGAACTCTATGCCAGAATAGGCCTTTGGATCCAGACCGGGAATATTTCTTGGGATAGCATTTTTAAGCTGCTGAAGTGCAGCACTCCACTCAAATTCACTTTTGTTTTCTAGGGCTCTTCCAACAGTTACAATAGCAACAGGTAGACCTCCACATTCCTTTGCAACCTCTTTTGCCATTGGATGTAGACTAGGAGTATCGATACAATTACCTGCCATCTCCCTGAAAAGATTCCATGCTTCTTCTTCAGGTAAGACTTTGATTGGAATAATCTTCTTAGTTTTCATCTGAGTGCAGGTTTCTTCACTTCGTGATGTCAACAAGATTTTGCAACTATTGTGTTGACCTCTATAAGGAATTCCTAAAGCCTCTAAATCAAGTGCATCCCACACATCATCCAATATTACAAGAACACTCTTACTATCCATTGATAGTCTATTATTTAATCGTTCTGCTCTCACAAGTGGATTCTCTTCAACGAGTTGCAGACCTAGCATCTCCGCAATATGAACTTGAATCTTTCTCAAGTCTTGAATATGGGACACCACCACCATCACAACTTCATCAAATAACTTATCATCTTTTGCTATTTTCGCTACCTCTCTTGCCATTGTTGTTTTTCCTATCCCCCCCATACCGCATATCGCGATCATGTTGACCTTGTCAGCTCTTAGTGCCTCTAAAACTTCTTTCCTTATTTTTGTTCTTGACTCGAAATCCATAATACCCTCTATGGGTAAAGATCCTATTCCCAGTGGAGGACGAGAATAGGAAGCTTTAGTAACAAATGCGGCTGCATCCCTTAGAAGCCCATCAATTTCCAGAGTCTTCTTCTTAGCATTCCTACTCAAGGAATATCGTGACTTTGGATTGGGACACCATCCATCCAAGCACATCGTATTTGCTTTGACATCTTCGTCAAGGAATCTCTGCAGATCTGGACTGATGTTGTCTACCTTACGTACCCAACTCTCAATCTCAGGTGCGATCAGCTTTCCGTTCCTTTGGTCTTCGTCAATTCCTAATTGCAGCCCACGTTTTTTCTCACCCAGCTTCTGAAATTGATCTTTGAGATTCCTAATGTTGCTATTTAGGTGAATCAGATAGCCAATCTGTTGTCCTATTCGCTCCAACAGGTTTGCTTCAATTTTTTCTATAATTGGTTTGATAAATTCCATTTCCATTTCTCTCGTTTCTTCTTTTGGATTATCTGTAAGAAAATTTCAAATTTTAAGTATTATCTTTCATCATCAAAAATTCCAAAATTTTTGACAAGCTAAAAGAGATTGAACTCTAATATCTGAGACATCACAAAAAGATGCTAGAATCAGTGAATATCGTCTAGTGTTTCTGTCGTGGAACTCATTGTATGTTAGATTTAAGAATTAACGCCAAATTTAATTGACCAAGTGGGGGGCTATTAATATTATACGAAAGTTTCATTTCCGCCCACCTCTTTTGTCCACTTGCCGAATATCGGCACATGACCGGTCTTTGACTCTGCAATTTATATTGCATATGATAAGGATACGGTCAAATTTTATATAATCATAAAGTGGTCATTATTAATGCTTACGGTATACTTATCTATACAAACTAAGGCTGGAAAAATCTAATGGAATTTGTAAAACATTACGTCTAAGGGCCTCAAGTTTAATGGATTGGTGTTAAGACTTGAGACTTATGACTTAAGAGCTATAGAGCTAAATCATACAACAATAGTTTTCATTTTAAAAAATAGTTAGCAGCTGTAGCATTACTAATATGATAAGATTACTTTTTAAACTAGTTTGGTAGTGCCGTTTCTAGTTCAAGAACTTTTATTAGATTTTTTTGTTAGGTAGAAGTATATTGATTAGATTACTTTCCTTTTCTTTTTTTTAGAGACGATTAGATTACTTTTAATAATTAGAGAGAGATTAGATTTTATTTTTAATGGTTAGCATGTGTTGGATTACTTAAATATTTGTTGCAATAAATACTCAAGGATTACAAATATTATATGCATCCATTATAATTAAGAGAAATGATATGCCTACGACATTTTTACAACAAATTCTAAGTGGCAGGTTGTTACTAGTTGTTATTGTTGGGGCAAAAAAGTAATCTTAGTGTTAGTTTCAAATTTGAACCAATAACAACTAATCACCTGTGATTTGTTATAAAATTGTTCTAGACGTAGCATCTCTCATTGATTAAAGTGTCATTAATTTCTCAGATTTAAATTTATTAATAGAAAGTTCAAAAAAAAAAAAATTATTAATAGAAAAATTAAATTTATTGATATGGATTTTGCTAAGGAATATTACAAAAAAAAGACATACGCCCGACCATGTATACCTTTTATAGATGGTAGGATTAAAATTATATTTTGACAAAACTATCACTAAATTACATTTACTCTCTTTACCTTCTAAGCTTATTACAAGATTTCAAGATGATAAAAAAGTTGGTTATTATTTCATTAGAGAATGTTTAAATTTCAAGTTTTTTGTATTTAAAAATTATATACAAACACATGAGTTTATGGATTGAATGGTAAATATTATATGATTAAAATAAATTTGGTATATGTTAAGAAGATCAAAGAAGTTTAATCCAACAATGGAATATTTAAAATATGGACAAAGTTTAGCTACAAAATTAGTTGTAACTTTAGGTTATGAATTTATTTAGTATCTTTTTATTGGAGGTGAATTTTGACAAATCTACCATTGGATTATATTTTCTTTTTATATCCTCCATGCGTACAAAATTTCAAGAAAATTAAAGATCAATAACTATGTTATCAATAAATTTTTTAAATTGCATGTTTTTGCAATTTATAATTATGCACAAAATATAAGCTTATAAATCATATAATAAATAATATCCGATTAACACAAAATTCAACATATGTATTAAGAGTGTAAAGAACATGCAATTCAACGGTTAGATATTCAAAATATGTTATAATATTTATTTTATTAAATGAGTTTATAGCCTTAAGTTACAACTAATTTTTATAGCTAAATTTTATCTTTACAATATCAATCCAAAAAAAAAAGTATTTTTTGAAACTCATGTTGGGCAATCTCAAAATTTACATGTTACATAAATAATTTAAAACAAAACAGTATACAATTTGTTAGTTCTAGCTTCAAAACATACAATTTAAAACATAAACTTTTGAATTGTTGTCAACGTGAGCTTTCAGTGGTGGTTGGGTATTCTGGTGAGTATAGTGAATGGGTTTGTGGATATGGCTTTGAGTTGTTGTTATGAGTACAATGGTGATGGTGGTTGGGTTTTATAGTGGCGACTTTTGGGTTCTTGATATCACTGCCTACTTGCACTTGTTGACATAAACAATGACAATGGTTTGATTTCTATATTCATCACCAAACGGAGCCATGGTATTAAATTTTTTGCAAGATTTTTTTTATATGAATATTGGTATGAGAATGACTGATATATTTGTATGGGGATGTTTAAAGGTTCAGGTTCTTCTCCTTAATTTTTGCAAGATTTTTGTGTTCACATATGAAATCTTAGTCATTTTTCCAAATTCGGGGTTTTTTTTTTTTTTTTTTAGTAATGCAAATTGAACGTTCCCTACCCTACGTTGCTAATTTTGTTCCTAGTGGTTGAATAGGAGTTGGGTAGTTGATTTTGAGGGCTTGTGTGTAGTATTGCCTTATTGGCCATGGTGGTTCACGGTGATCTTGACAATGTGTGGTCATTTTGATTAGTTGATGATTTTTTTTTTTTTTTTTTTTTTTTTAACTTAAAACAAATTTTTGTAGTTTTATATATAGTTGTCAAAATGTGAATCGTATTTTGAATCGATTTTTATTTTTATTTTTTATATCATGTATCATATTGTATTGTGTATCGTATGTAAGATACACAAACATTTGATAAAATTAATAAAAAATTATAAATATTCATATATAAAGTGTATATTTATTATAGTTTTTTTTGTGTGTGAATATTTTCAACTAATGACTAATATTTATTCATCACTTATGTAATAATATTTAACAAGCTAACTAAATAAATCAAACTAGCACGTGTTTATAATATACACATTTAAATTGATTAATTAAACTTAAAAGAGATAATACATTACAAATGACCCGAAATAATAATTTATGTTCATCATATTTCTTAATTAACTCCATCTAAGACTATGCTATCATCATGTTCATTATTTTGCAAACTTATTTCTTCATTGCAAATTTCTTCATCATCTTCAACATTTTTACTATTTCTTCTTGTTCTTTTTTTTAATAATTAAAAAAAAAAAAACTTCCTAGCAATCAAGTTTCTTAGACTTATAACAATAATGAAAAAAATAAAAAATAATTATATTATCAGATAATACCTTATTCATAGTGTATAAAAGTAATTTGCAAATAAAAGTGAAGTGCAAGTGTGTAATTCAAATTTTGTAGGAGAAAGAAAAGAAAAACTTATGGACATGTTATTTTATTAGACTAAATTAAGTAGCCTAATAATTTTGTGTTAAAAACAAGCCTAACAACTTGTTAGATTCCAATCCCCCCTATCCATCACAAATTATATTTTTTATTTTTATTTTCTTCCTTTTTATGATTTTCTTTATTTCTTTTGTTCATTTATATCACACTAATATATTTTTAATATGTAAATCTCATTCAGAAAAGAAAAGTAAAATATTAATACGAGACTAGGAGTATTGGGTGTAACACTAAAGCCTTCATAGAAAATTATGTGCAATTTTGATGGCAATTCGTATTATTTGGGTTGTGTTCATTTGGTGTTTAGTGAGGGGTACTCAACTATATGGGTCAACCCAAACATGATTTATTTTAATAATCATGTCTCAAAACCACTTAACACTAACATGACCCATTTATTACGCTAGTTCACACAAAACGATCCAACCCACATAACCTCCTTATTAAATATGTTGTCTTGGATTGACATATACATGACCAATTTGACCCATTTATTAATATAGAGGGAGTACTAGATGAAAGGGAGACAATACTGTACCCAACCAACTGGTACAACTGGTATTTGCCATACTGATAGGTGAATTAGTACTCAAAACACTCTTATAAGTCATTCTTACTAGCTAGCACCATAAAGTAGTCATTTCTCCGCTTTGGTTCAAGCCATGTACTTTACTTGGCACTAAGGCTGCGTTTGAATCGGGTGAAAAGCATTTCCGGAAATGCTTTTCACCATTTCCGGATGTTTGGCTGTGCACGGAAAACGCATTTTCCGGAAAATATTTTCCGTTGACCAGTGGTCAAGGGCGAAAATGATTTACGGAATCATTTTCAGTTCAAATGATTTCCGAAAAATGGAGAGAAAGAGAGAGCATGAAGACAGAGAGGGAAAGAGAGAAAGAGAGCGCCAGCACCCCGAACCCAGCGAGCCCAGACACGCCGGAGACATCGCCGGCGAATCCCGAGCACCGCGCCTTCGATCATCGCGCCGGCGAACCCCAAGCACCGCGCCTTCGATCTCGCGATCTAGCCTTGGATATCGCGACTCGCCTTCGATCTCCCACCAACGAACCCAGAAGCCGTGATCGTCGTCGCACCGCGCCTCGCCGTCGATCGTCGATCGTCGATCGTCGATCGTCGTCGCCGCACCGCGTCGTCGCCGCACTGCGCCGTCGATCGCGTCCTCTTCGTCGATCTCTCAGCTTTTTTTTTTTTTTGTTTAAAGTTTGATTGCTATTGTTTTTTTTTTTTTATTTGTTTTGATGAACTGATTATTGTTGTTGTTGTGGTGGTGTTGTGGTTGCCGGAATTTGTTGTTGTTGTTGTTGTTGTTATTGTGACCGGAATTTGCTACCGGAATTTGTTGTAGGAAAATAGCATTTTCCTAATTGAACCAAACACACGAAAATATTTTCCACACCAATTTTCATAAAACAACCAAACACTTAAAAATATTTTCCTTTTTCGGAAAATAGCATTTCCGGAAAATATGTTTTTTCCGGAAAATATTTTACGGGTACCAAACGGACCCTAAGCCACTAGAGTAGATCCCACACTCCACCCTCAAGAGTGGGATTTGATGAACACTGTTCATCATCCGTAACTTTTCCTAATATCATATAATTTTACCCTAATCTTTAAAAGACCATAACTTTCTCATTTATAGTCCAAATTAAACTTGTAAACTATTGTTTTGAAGCTTATGAACTATATTATGAATCCATGTATACAGACTTTAACGGAAAATGAGTTTTAGTGATTCAAAATTGGCCTGAAATTTTGGGTTTTTTTTACCAACTTTCAAAACTAGGTTTTGGATTTCTCTCTCCACATGCCATAACTCGCTACCATATTTTACAAGCATGCTATCATCATCATTAGAAACATTTTCATATGATTGAATCATTCATTTTCATTGCATAACTTGCCTCTTAAATATTCATGCATATTGGATTTTTTTAAAAAAGAAACAAAGATCAAGGAATTTTTAATCCAAAAGGGAAAACAAGCATGCATTGCTCTGATATCAATGTTGAATATATTAAACGGGCCATATATTCACATACCTTTTTAGAACCGATTAATCACTTCCCAGATTGTTGTCCTCCTTGCTTTACAAACTCTTCCACACGAACTTCTTGTCGCTAGAGAGGCTACCAAAGTCTCTTCCGAGATTCCTACACTCCAAGCTCCAAAGTACTAAAGTACTCTTGATGGTGTTCCTAGAGCATATACATACATATATATATATATATATATATATATATATATATATTCATTGCACGTTAATACTTTTGGGATGATTCATGGTTATACTTATAAATAAATAAATAAAAGAGCACTTATTTTTAATTTATTTTCTATGGAATTTTTAATTTCCTATTCCATTTTGGGAGATGTGTTTAGTTTTTTTTTTTTTTTTTTTTTATATATAAATTATAACTTGTTTAAATTAAATATTAATTATTTTAAAGTGTATCAAATATCACATTCTTTAAAATTTTAAGTGTGATGATATTTTTTTAAGTTTAAAAAAAAAATTCAAACTAAAATGTAGCATGAAAGGAGTCTAGAATGGAGTAGAAGAAACTCTCAAGCACCATGGCATGCAAATCGTGTCACTTTTCTTTCTTCATTTCTTTTGGCCGTGAGTCCGACTATTGCTGAAACTGAAAACTGAAAATTGAAAATACTGTAGCAAAATAATTTTTAAATGTGTAAATAGTATTGTGGGACCCATTTTTAATATTTTTTAGTGCGTGAACAGTGTTGTGAACAGTGCTAAACAGTGCATAAACTGTGTTTTTTGTCCTCTGCACAGTAAAATCATGTGATTTTACTGTTCACTTACAGGGAAAAAAAAAAAAAACCAAAAAACGCAAAACGTGGACTCAGCTTTCAGCTGAATCCAAACGCCCTCCGTATATGTATAATATATTATTTCTTTTTTCAACTATGACTTAGAGCATTCTCATTAAGAATGCTAAAAGTGCCATATGCTAAATTTTAGCACCAATACACCAAAAAACCAACTCCATCAAACGTTTCAAATCTCAAAAATTTTGAGATACTGCTACAGTGAGATTGTATTAATACAACCTCACTGTAGTACAAATCTTAAACCAAAAATCATTTTTTTATTCCAACGGTATTGTGCATGTACTTGTTTTTTATTTTTCCCTTTTTTCTTCTCTCTCCTCTCTCACTTTCCTCTTCTCTCTTTCCCGTAGCTTCTCTGTGGGTCTAATGTGCTTCTCTGTGGGTCTGATGGGTCTCGATGACTGCAGGTGGGTCTGGGTCCGACGGTGGTGGGTCCGACGGTGGTTGGGGTTGGTTGAGACCGTGGGTTGAGGCATTGAAGATCGGGGTTGAGGATTGCGACTGAGGTGAGGATCGGGGATCGGGGATCGAGGTTGAGGTGAGGATCGGGGTTATTGGGGTGGTGGGTTTTGTGGCGGTTTTGTGGTGGGTTTTCTCTGCGGTTTGTGCCGTGGGTCTTTTTTTTATTTTTTATTTTTTAATTTTGGTGGTTGGGGGTTGAGGTTGTGGTTGGTGGTGGTGGCTGTGGCTGTGGCCGTGGTTAGAGGTGATGAGCTTGAAAAACTCAGGCCATGAAGGTTTTGAGAGCAAATATCAGAGAGAGGGAGAAGCTTCTTGGTTTGTGCCGTGGGTTTTTTTTTTTTTTTTGGGTGGTTAGGGGTTGAGGTTGTGGTTAGTGGTGGTGGCTGTGGCTGTGGCTGTGGCCGTGGTTTATCGGTGATGAGCTTGAAAAGCCTAGCCCATGGAGGTTTTGAGAGCATATGTCAGAGGGAGGGAGAAGCTTCACCGGGTTGAGAAAGATGGAAAGACAATGGGAGAGAGAGAGAGAGGTCGCTGGGTTCTGAAAGATGGAAAGAAAATGGGAGAGAGAGACAGAGGGAGAGTGAGAAATAATAAAAAAAAATGAATAAAAAATAATATTTAAATGAAGTGTTAAAAAAATAGAAGTTTTGATGTAAAAGATATTGTAAAGTGGTATGTTATATGTTATAAATATAGGTTTTGAGAGGGTAAATGCTAAATTTTTTAAAATGCTTGATGAGAATGCTCTTATGAGAGTAGTCCTCGTTGATCCCTAGGAGCCAAGGACTCGCATACAATACAATAGAGAGGTCTAAAAGTGAGAGAAACAAATTGGGTTGGTTTGGACTTGGCCAACGCGGCAATCTTGCATGCCAGTTTTCTTCATTAAACATTTCCAAAGCACACCTCATTATGATTATAGACACTCTCATGAATGCAATTTTTTTTTTAGGTTTTTTTTTTTTTTTGTTTTCACACAAGTATGACAATGATAGTATGAATCTAGATCCATATATATATGTGTGTGTGTGTGTGAGATGAATGGAAAATTTGGCTTAGTCTTAACGTGCATACTACATGACTAGTAAATTTTGGACCCTTTTGGTAGAGGAGTTTGAATAATGTTGTTTATAGTTTTTTGAAATATGTGTAAATGAAAAAATGTGTAAAAATATATGTAATATTGTTTAAAAACTGAAAATGAGTTATTTAACAACTCTACCAATCCGGGCCTTAAATTTCCAAGTCTTATTGATTTGAGGTTTTAGTGGGAATATGATTTGGATTTGGACCCAAAAATATTGGTTTGCTATGTACAGCCAACACACAAGATCTTCACCCCTGAATCTTGGAAATTCCAACTTCAGAGATTTTGAAACCATTGTGGTTGAACCATTACTTGGAGAAACTTCAAGTTGAAAAGATCTTCGAGCCACTTCCTTCGATCTTCTTCAGCTTCGTTGAGTTGTCACAGAATCGTAGTCATCGCATCAAGTTTTTGGTTGATTTCATGAATTTCATGATCATGGTTCTCGGTTGTTCTAGGAAGAATTGCTAGCTTTTCATTGAATTGGGTATTGGATCGTGTTTCTGTCATGGTGACAAACACACTAGCTCTGATACTAATTGTTAAGACCCTAATCTATATAAAGTTTTTGAGTGGCTGATTCGAGATAGCCAGGTCTCCAATAGAAGAAGAATTTAAGAGGTTGAGAAGAGAAACTAGAAGAAGATGGAAAAAGAACTAACTTCAGTCTTATTCCACCCTCAACAATTGTTCAAATCAACTAAAATTTGGAAGGATGCCGATTGAGGGTTTAAACCGATAAGCCATAATCTATGTCCATTTAAAATTTTCACCTTCAGTATTAATTTTATCAATAGGAAAATTGGTGTAGAATTAGTGCGTTCACAACACATTATTGCCAAATCCTCAACATCCACAAGGTATCGAATTTTCTAATGATTTTATGCTTGCACTTACATTCTTACCTTTCTTTTATCTTCTTGTTCTTTTTATTTTATTTTATAAAAATTTTATTGTTGTATTTCTCTATTTTATTCTTTTGTGTATTTTTGTGAATAAAGCTTCTTGTTTAAGATGTATAACTACAAGTCCACAATCACTTAATTTAAACAGCAAAAATATAAAAGTTTGTGAAATTATGTGCAAATTAAAGTAGCATTACCGGCCGTATCAGTAAAACGTACAAATGGATCCTCTGTTAAGCTGCAAGATATGCAAATATGGTGGCATCTTCCTTTCTGTGTCTCATTTGCTCCCCGAGTGATTAATGATTAGGCTTGCATTCCTTCCTGTGTTTTGTTTCCTCTCTCACGTTTGCATTTATTTTAATACCCACTACTTTGTTGCGTTACCCTTCTGTACTCACCCTGCATTTTTTACTGTAACAACAAAAAACAAACGAACAGAAACATTAAGATCGAAAAATATAGCAGCAACTTCAACTTGAGGTCAAAAGATGTTCAAGAAATATATATATATATATATATATATATATATGTATATATTTTTTTTTTAAAAGGAAAAGTTTTTTAGGACATACCTTTGCCTTGCATAAAAAGAAAAGAAGTGTATTATTTAGAAATTCAGCAGTAGGATGAAGTAGCAGAGAGATGTTAGCAAACAGAAGAGAAGCGCCACAGCAAGTATAATCAAGGAAGAATCACAAGGAAGATAGAAAAGACAAGAAGCAAGTAATGTTATTCAATGAGTGTGGGAAGGAAAGGATGTTATTCTTCTCTTTTTTGGTAAACTTCAATGTATTAAATCAAAAAGACAAACACACGGAGGCATCTTCCTCACAGACAGCAGCCAAAGTGGCTGGAAGATTGCGAGGTACAAAACAAAGAGAACCTAAATAGTTAAGTGCGTACTTTGTTCTCACATGAGCAGCAGCGTTTCCACTTTTATTAATCCAACTAAAAAAGCAAGAGGAAAAAAGACTTAGCCAACTGACAGATGTTGAAGACACAAGTGGAGATAGCCCACATGGGGATTCCTGAATATTTGGGAAATTTAGACTCCGGTTGATAGAATTAACAAGTTTTAAATCCAAGTTGTTAATTAGATTTATTATGAATAAATTTGTTAAAACAAACAAACATCAATATCATGTCAATAATGAATGCAGCGGAAAAGTAAATAAGACAAGATATGATGATACAGGAAAACCAATGAAACCAACCAGTTTCATAGTAAAAAACCTGGGGGGAAACCTTTCCGAAAAGCAATCCACTATAGTAAAGAGAAGTTTCAGATCTAGTACAAAACCTTTGTCCCTAAACTCTACAATTCCCGTAGATGAACTCACAGCAGAAACCTTCTACCGCTTCAGAACCTCTGAACTCTTCAAAATATGAACGCCACCTTTTTTGTTGCACGGATCCCAGTACGTGACTAATTCCTTTGCACGACTCTCAGTATGTGACTCACTCACCAACTTAAAGAAGAAGAATGTTGGTTTCAAAGTTCTTCACTTCATTAACAATGAAGATCAAGAAGCACTTGGTTACAAAATCTAAAGGCGCAAAGACGCAGTAGTTTATTTCAAAGAGAATAAGACATCGGTCACCTTTTGCATATGTTCTCCTTGTATTCTTTTATGTGACGGCTTCTAAAATAAGCCTTATATAGGTTTAGGGTTGTGAAAAAAGAAACCCTACACAAATACAAAAGCCTGGCCCAAAAATTAGATATGAAAATTTGAATTTCCGTAACCTCGATAGATAGCAGGTGTCGAGCTTTAAAGCTCGATAGATAGCTAGGTGTCGAGGGGACAGGAGCTTTCTCGATCGATCCACCAGCTGTCGAGAAGGTGTCGAGAAGCTGTCGAAATATCTGTCCGCAGGTGTCGAGCTCTCTATCCAGCTTTAATGAACACATTTTCTTCACTTGTTTCTTGGTCTAATCTTCATGACTTTAATACTAGACTTGAACAACATGTTCCTTGAAGTATTAAACACATCCTAGATCTACCAAATTACAAGTAAAGTGCGTTTTGTCAAAGGATTAGCCAATTACATAAAATATGTCCTTAACACTAAAGAGTCCAAGATGGCATCAATATTGATTTTTGAATCACTTTCCACTGCAATATTCCTCCAATTTTCCCCATACGCAATGTTCAGCGCCCATAGGATTGCTTCGGTTTCAGCCAGAAGTGGGGGGGGGGGGGGGCAAAGAGGTATGATTTTAGCCCAAACTTTAATTACAGCCCCATGCTCATTTCTTGCAATTACTGCTAAGGCCGCCTTTGATTGGGAGATGGCTGCATCGACGTTCATCTTGATGGTACCTGCAGGGGGGGGCACCCATTTGACAGAGGCCTTACTAGGATAGGGAGACTCACAAGGAGATAAATTCGAGAGTATTCCTTGAATTTAGAGTTAATCCTCAAATAGGAAGCAATAATATCAGCAGGGCTTTTAAGATGCAGTACCTCATTTCAGGTGTGCCAAATTTCTTCCAAAGTGAGTGCCATGTTGAGTGTAACTCTCCAAAGGTCCTGGGATTTGCAGAGGGCTGAAAGGGGGTCTAGGATGACCTTTATAATATCATTGGTGCTAGAGAAATTGGCATCATCTAGTCTAAACCCCCAGTAAGCTGCAAACCAGAGAGCTTTCGCTGCTTGACATCTAGAGAACAAGTGCGTGGCAGATTCAATCTCTTGGTTACATAGTACACAACATGGGTCTGGAATGTCCATGCGATTCATAAGGTTTTCCCTTGTAGGAAGAGCATTGACAGCTACTCTCCATAAGAACATTTTTAATCTTTTCAGGCATTTAATTTTCCAAATTTTGGGCCAATTCACATCGGAAGGAGCCTGTGCAGGAAGATTCAGCATCAGTTCTTTGTATGCAGATTTCACTAAGAAACAAACTTTGGATTCAGGGATCCATATGAGCTTATTAGGTCTAGGCCTTGATGGTAGCGGGATGGATAGAATGACATGTGCTGAACTGGGGTTAAAGATGTCAAGCACCAGTGAGGTTTTCCAAGTATGGAGCTCATGATTAATGAGGTGGGCTACCTTCATATTGTACTGAAGACTCCACCTTTGGACATGGGATGAAATTTTAAGCCCAAGGAACCCAAGGATCCAACCACATATCAATGGATTCGCCATCTCCGATAAGGAAGTAGGCACCTTTCTTGACCACCGACCTTGCTTTCTCAATTGCTTTCCAAGTGGGGGAAGCATGCTTAGATGCATCTGCCCGAAGCCAATCCTCCTTGACCTTGTATTTGGCTCTAAGGATCCTCATACAGAGGCTATCCCTTTTGGATGCTATCATCCAAGCTAGTTTAGCCAGCATAGCAGAGTTGATGCTTTTTGCTTTTTTAAACCCTAGGTCACCAAAACTTCTAGGGCAGCACAGACTTTCCCAGCTTCTCCAAGTTATAAATCTGCCTTCCCGCTGAGAGGGTTTCCACCAAAACCTTCTAACTAGCGAGTCCAATTTGTCACAAACCTTATTTGGGATATCAAAGGTGGACATAGAGTAGATGGGGATGGTTTGTGCCACCGAGTTGATTAGGGTTTTTCTCCCTGCCCAAGACAAACATTTACTTCTCCACCCAGCAAGTTTAGCTTTGAGTTGCCTTGGAGAAAAGCAAAATCCTTAGATGGGGCTCTAGACAAAAACATCGGTGCTCCAAGATAGATCGTATCCTTTTTTAAGCTTTTAATTTGGAGAATACCCTTTATAGACCTTCGGGCTTGGTTTTGGGTATGCTTGGAGAAGAAGACACCTGACTTGTTTTTATTTATGGCTTGCCCAGACCATCTACAATACTTTTCATGGGTTTTCACTAGGCTTGCAGCATCTTTTCTAGAGGCCTTAGAGAACAAAACCACATCATCGGCATACATCACATGAGTGATGGTTGGGCCATTGATACTTGTTTTAATGCCAACAACATTTTTTAGTTTAAGCTCATGGTCGATCAATCTAGATAAAACTTCCTGCCCCAAGATAAAGAGATAAGGCGAGAGTGGGTCGCCTTGCCTAAGCCCCCTACTGCGTTTAAAACAATCTGACTTACCCCTATTTACAATCACCTCGAAAGACACCGATGATACACAAGCGATGATCTAACTCGTGAATGTTTCATTGAACCCGAAGTGAAGGAGGACAGTTTCCAGGAACTTCCAATTGACCTTGTCGTGCGCCTTTTGAAGATCAAGCTTGATTGCCATGAGGCCTGGCTTGGTTTTACGAGTCTTGAAGCTATGGAGAACTTCCTGGACAATGATATGATTTTCAGCTATCCACCTATTTGGTATAAAGGTTGATTGGATAGGAGAGATCATTTTGTCTAACAAGGGTTTGATCTTATCCACCAGAAGTTTTGAGATGGTTTTATAAACCACGTTACACAGACTGATTGGCCTGAAATGGTTAACAAAGGTGGGGTTAGAATTTTTTGGGATAAGCACAATAAGAGACGCATTTACCTCTTTAGGCATTGAACCCCTGATGAAGAAAGAAGTGACTGCATTTATAACGTCATTGCCAACAGTAGGCCAAAGCTGCTTGTAGAAAAGAGCTGGGAAACCATCAAGACCTGGCCCTTCAGGTCTTGCACTTGGAATAAGGTTGCTTTAATCTCCTCCGGAAAGGGAATGCAAAGAAGGCTCTCATTTTCTTCCTCAGTTATACATGGCAAGATCAGATGCTCAAGATGCTCAGGGAAGCAAGTATCCTCTTCTTTGAAAAGGTTTATAAAATTGTTCCTGAACAGAGTTCTAATTTGGCTTGACTCGTTGATCCAAGTCCTATCCTCCATTTTGATGGCATCTACATTGTTACTTCTTCTGCGAATGATAGTGGACAAATGGAGGAACTTTGAGTTTCTATCACCCAATTTGAGTCATAATTCTCTAGATTTTTTCCGCCAAAGTACTTCACTTCAAAGAAGCCACTCGGAGATCTCAGCTTGGAGGGCATTTTCTACTAACTCATTTTCCTGTGAAGGTTGTTTGTCTTGAACCTCCTTTATTCTCTTTAGTAAGGAGTTAATTCTGTCCTAGCATCAACTAAAAACCTCTTTGTTCCATTTGCGAAGAGCTTCTCTGGTGTATGCTTGCTTTTTATAGAGTTTGATGAAATCTGACCCTGCTACCTCAGTATCCCAAGCTTTCCCAATAACTTCAGTGCAACTTCTGTCTCTGAGCCAAGCTGCCTTAAATCTGAATGGCCTGTGTGCAAAACTGTCATGCGAATTTGTATCAAGGAGAATTGGGGCATGGTCAGAGTTAATTGCTTCAAGATGGGAAATGATTGCCTTTGGGAAAGCAAGCCACCAAGAAATACTAGCGACACCCCTGTCCAGTCTTCTTTTGATTGATCCTTTTCCCTATTTACCTCTGGCCCAAGTAAACTTGTTCCCTGAATACCCAAGATCCACCGCATTGAACTCAAACGATAGCTCCTTGAGGTAATTGGTTGCTGGGGTTCCACTTGAAGGGATGTTATTCTTCCTTTTGCCATTGATGTGATTCCTTATCCAGCAGTAGCATGTGGAAATAAACTATTTCGTTATAATCAGTCAACCTGCTGCAAAAGAAAACCGAATAAAGAAGAAAGATATACGTAAAAGAAAAAGGAAAAGGACACGGCTTGTGTCCAGTGGAATTCACGTGTCCACAATCCAATGTGTCCAATGGAAACTTCCACTGGACACAAGTTGGACCCGAAGGAAAAAGCTCAGCACGTAACAATAGTGATGGTGTCATTCATTCATTGCCTCATCAATAATGCAGTTTTGGTGAATTCTTGCCGAAAGAGAAAAGCAAGAGTAAGTGCTTGTTTGGCTGGCACGTTTACGTTTGACGTTTGCGTTTTTTCAACCTTTTTTTTTTTTCCATGCGTTTCCAGCTAAATTTTACTGTAGCAGTACTGTAGCGGCTACTGTTTAATGAATAGTAGCCGCAATAGTTGATTTTTCAACACAAATTTCACTGTTCATAGACCCATAAATTTCACTTTTCAGCAATTTTTTCATTAAAAATAGGTCCCACGGTACTATTTACACATTTAAAAATTATTTGCTACAGTGTTTTTCAGTTTTCAGTTTTCAGCTGTATCCAAACGGACCTTAAGTGGACTATAGTTTGATTTTTGTGTGTGAATGGAAAAAAAAATCTTATGATAAAATTAAAAATAACTGGATGGAAAATCTTTATTCATTTTTAACTTTTTTTCTTTGTGGTTATTTTGTTATTGCATATGCCACCCAGTAATTTAGAAGTGGGAATTTCAGCCAAAAAAAAAAAAAAAATTTAGAAGTGGGAAAGGTATCTTCCTGGATTAAACACAAAATAAAAGACAATCTAACGCATTCAGCGGACCGAAAAGAAGCCCGCAATCCCAAATTGACAGCCAGCATTGCCCGGCTCCATACCATACAGCACGTGCTATTGATTTTGAAATTGGAAACTTTAGCAGGACAAGTTGATGCTTGTAGATCTCAAGGCGCTAATTGACTCTGACAGCCAGCATTGCCCGGTTCCATACCAGACATTCAGTAATATAAAAATTATTTGCTACAATATTTTTTAATTTTTAATTTTCAATTGTATTCAAACAAAATTTAAGTGGACTGTAGTTTGATTTTTGTGTGTGAATGGAAAAAAAAAATCTTATGATAAAATTAAAAATAACTGGATGGAAAATCTTTATACATTTTTAACTTTTTTTCTTTGTGGTTATTTTGCTATTTCATATGCCACCCAGTAATTTAGAAGTGGGAATTTCAGCCAAAAAAAAAATAATAAATTTAGAAGTGGGAAAGGTCTCTTCCTGGATTAAACACAAAATAAAAGACAATCTAACGCATTCAGCGGACCGAAAACAAGCCCGCAATCCCAAATTGACAGCCAGCATTGCTCGGCTCCATACCAGACAGCACGTGCTATTGATTTTGAAATTGGAAACTTTAGCAGGACAAGTTGATGCTTGTAGATCTCAAGGCGCTAATTGACTCTGAGATGTAATCGGAGAAATTCAAATTTTCAAGATCTACAAAATACAGAATAGTCTGCTTTAGTCGCGTTTTGTCAGAAAAAATCAATAATGTTTTAGCTACGCCACAACTGTAAAGTAACTCATAGCATGTTAGATTTTTTGACTTTGCTGGCCATCGTAACTCCACACCTTGTAACTTGATGCTTCCTTTCAAACGAGTCCACTAAAACAACTTATTGATTGTTTATTTGATTTTTTTTATAAAATAATAAAATTTTAAAATAAATTTATAAAATCAACCAGCTTAGAAATATAAGGAATTAATTAAGTATTTAATCTTACATTATTAAAAAAGTACTCTTAGAGTGCGTTTAGATATCGTTTATTTTGCTAAAAACTGAAAATAATAAAAAAATAATTTTCGGTTATTGTTCACACCCATAAAACACTGTTCATTACACTTAATGCATGAACAGCCATAAACGCCAATCCAAACGCATGCCAATCCAAATGCTACCGAGTTTGATTGGTCTACAACAAGACTAAAATAGGAACACAAGAACACTAGACTTACATGGTTCAACCTTACAGTCACGTTTACGGAGGAAACCCTTAAAGGCTACATCTTTATTATATAAGAGTGTAGTACAAAATCTTGTGTTACAATGAATCATAACATGAGTATATATAATAGACTAAACCTTAGACTAATAGACTTTTAGTACAAGTAGGGGACTTAGCCTGCACACAAAGTAAAATTAAGCTTGAATTTATGCTAATGGGCTAATATATCTCTAACAGTAAAAAAAAAAAAAAAAAGACTACCAACACTTGAGAGTTTCACTATTTTTTTTCACCTTATGCATGTGTTCTTGTGTTGCGGTGAGCCTATGTGAATAAGGTGCGAAAAGGTTGTAATTTTTTAGTGCTTGTGGTAAGAATGGAGAGATAAACTAGAGGAAGAAAGGCAGTTTAAATTGGTTTGCAACTAACAGATGAATAAAGCCAACACAAAGTGAATTTAGTGTGAAATTTGTAGCTTAGGTTTGGTATGGATACCGCTTATTTTGCTGAAAACTAAAAATACTGTAATAAAATAATTTTTAAATGTGTGAATAGTATTGTGAAACTTATTTTTAATAAAAAAGTTGAATAAAAAGATTTATGATCCGTAAACAGTATTT
The DNA here is from genome assembly GCA_030445155.1 of Quercus variabilis. Lineage (NCBI taxonomy): Eukaryota > Viridiplantae > Streptophyta > Magnoliopsida > Fagales > Fagaceae > Quercus > Quercus variabilis. The sequence goes on from CP129451.1 coordinate 8,319,945, forward strand.
GGGACCACTGACAGACCACTTTCCAGCTGAAACGCACTTCTCAACACGCAAAAAAAAAAAAAAAAAAAAAAAAACACAGACGCAAACGCAAACACGCCTCGTCTTTGTTACGAGAAGAATTCAAATCCGACCCACTAACAGACCACTTTCCAGCTGAAATGCGCTTCTCAACGTGCAAAAAAAAAAAAAAAAAAAAAAGGGAAACGCAGATGCAAACGCGTCTGGTCTTCATTTTGGGTCCGTTTGGATTGAACTTATTGTTGCTGAAACTGAAAACTGAAAACACTGTAGCAAAATAATTTTTAAATGTGTAAATAGTATCGTGAGACCTATTTTTAATATTTTTTAGTGCGTAAACAGTGCTGTGAATAGTAATAAACAGTGCCTGAATAGTGATTTTTGTCTCTTTCATAGTGAACTCATTTGATGTTACTGTTCACGCGCAGGGAAAAAAAAAAAAATTCTGTAAACGCAAAACGTGGATGCCACTCTCAGCTGAAACCAAACGCTCACTTTATGAGAAGAATTCAAATCCCTCTTTCACACTTATTGATTGTGACAATTTTTATGTATATATTGGCCTGTTGGTGACGTAACTGTAGAAAGAGATACAACGGCTTTAATTTTAGGATATGGGTCCTGTTGGTGAAGTCACTGATCTCCTGGGTTTGTTTTTCGTGGATTGATGAGTTGGATTATAATTTTTTTTAAAAAAATTTATAAAGCTTAGGTGTGGTTTGGGTTCAAGCTGGCATAACAAAAGTTACTTGACCCAACTCCCACTATTAATATTTTATAAAATATGTATTCTAAATTTGTAAGTTTGATTTATTTTAAAATTTTAAAATTAGTTTAAATTAGCTAGTTTGATTTATTTGGAGATTTGGGGCCATTGTTCTAGTAATAATGTTTGTATTTTTTTGAAATATGTGTGGGTGAAAAAGTGTGTAAAAATACGTATAATGTTGTTTAAAAACTAAAAACATATTGTTAAACCACTCTACCTAACGAGACCTTGGTATTGATGAAAACGAAACATTAGATCCAGTTGTATAATTTATTGAATAGTGAGATTAAATATTTAAAGGTGAAAATACACTGTTGATCCCTACATTTTGGTACCATTCTCATTTTGGTCCCTAAATTGATTTTGCTTCTAGGTCAATTCATAAATGAATTGACCTAGGAGCAATCTTGATATTAAATTCGGAAATGCCACTATAAGGCCTAATGGCAGCTCTAAGAATATTTTTTAGGGGGGGTCATTCAAATTCGTGTTGAAAAGGTTGACAATGACCTTTTTGTAAATAATTTTTTTTCATCTTGATCATTATGATAATATTGATGAGATCTCTCGTAACCTACGATCCAAATGAAGATTTTTTTAAGTCAATGCGAGTTCTTTTAGATAATAAATCTTAGGTAGGAGATAAATCTTGCGGTATATGTGACTTCCTTATCAAAAGTTATTCATAGTATTAGCAAGAGAAACAAAGATAAATTATAAGTTCATTGGGTATATATTTTCTTAGTACAATGAAAATATTAATTATTATCGCTGAGATTAAATCTTGTAAATTATCTATTCTCTATTACTATAATAAAGTTATTAAATATTGTTGTTAAATGAATTTCAATTATTATCTATATATATATATATATATATATATATATATATATATTATATGTATATAACTGAAGTCTCTGAAGTTCCCACAATTTTCCACGTCACTATTATTTTTTTTTTCTTTTTATTTTATGTTTTATATCTTATATATTTATTATTTCTCTTCAACGAGTAATTATCTTATTAAGTGTTACAATAGTTTAGTTTAAGTAAAACTCTATTAGATATATGTTTCAAGAGCTTGAAAACTCTACTTCAACTAAAATTCTATAACAAAAATTTTAATTGTTTGGTACCATACAACCACTATACTTAAAAAAGACCTAAATTATCACCTAAATTTAGTTGTTAGGGTTTGCAAAAAACCTCACGGTAAGCACCAAGCCACCAACACAAACATTAGATTGCTTTTGTTTTTTTTGTTAGCAATATATTTGGATAGTTGAATTGCATAACCAGCCCTCTTCATTGGATTTGCTTCCTTTTCGCCTCTGCATCCTCCTTCTGTAAGTTTTTTTTTTTTTTTTTTTTTAATGGGACTCCTATAAGTTGGGTTCATTCAACTTAAGATTACAATGTTATCATATTTTTTTAATGAATTGTAAGGGATGTTCTTATTTCCAACTTTCTTTACGAAATTATAATATTGCTTGATTTTTCTGTTGGTGAAGTCTCATTCGCAGGCATTGTACGAGCAATAATATTAGCTTAACCTTCGGTTTTACTAAGCTATTGAACATGAGAAAGTTTGTTATATATTAATTGTGGTAGTTCAATTCACAGAAATATTAAAAAAGCTTAGGGATAACAAGACAATCAACAACCAATCATAAGCAGATTTCATCGATGTACACCATTTATATACATTGAGTAAACCTTCAGTTCTATATTTTTCTTATATTTTATTTGATTTGTTGTTATATATTTTGGATTTGTCTTAATAAATATTGGGTTCTAATTCTATTATTGTCAAATTGTAGGAGCATTGTGCGCGCTTTGTGTGATTTCTAATGTTCTAGCCATGGCCAATTTCAACGAGTTGTGGAGCTAATATGATTAATCCTTAAAAGAGCTGGATGGGGGGTAAGAGAATTTTTGTCATTGTTATAAGGGGTCATGGAATATCGATATATGCAATGTTCATAACTTCATAGGGGCAGTGTAAGAACTTAAGTAGAGTTTATGTTGTGAGTTTTAGTTAGCTCAACTGGTAAAGTTTATAATAGTTGAATAAGAGATTTGGAGTTCAATCATCACCTACACCAAAAATCAATTGATATCTTGTTCTAATGATAAAGAGTTATCATTAAAAGCGAATAACATAAGTTAGAACTTGCTCTTAAAAGAAAAAGAAAAAAAAAGAAAGAGCATATGTACATATAAACTTATACTCCTTGATTTTAACTTATTTTGAACTACAATATGTTCTGCCAAGTTTTTATGTGAAGCATTATTTTATGTATGTTTCTCAGTTGACAGCTATAATGTAATTATGACACAATAACAAAGCATTGGATCATAGAATAATGGACTAGTAGATGGGCGAAGGTCTGTCTATTTATATATATATATATATATTAACCATTTGTTTTAACTTCATTACTTTTAGATGAATTATGTGAACTTTATTTTGAACAAAATTACATATTTTCTTTTATTTTTAAGTCGTATTACCTTCCATTAAACTAAATATTTTTAATATGAGAAATTTTACGTCCACAAAATTTTCACAACAATTTTACAATAAATCCTTAGTGATAAGTTGATATTGGAAGGTAAAAAAAAAAGTAATTTCAATAATGAGCGAAGATTAGAACCAATAAAAAATTGCTACATAAAATTTATTGTGAAATTGTTATGAAAATATTGTAGAAGTACCATTACTCTTTTAACATTTTTTTAACCATTCCGTGCATCACATGGGTTAGCGACTAGTTACTTAGAACACTCTAATTCATTATTTATTAGTTTTTGTTTTTACTTTTTTCAATTCTTTTATTTAACAATTCAACTCAATTGTGACAACTTATAGGTCTATGTAATTCATTAAGAAGAATTTTGTTGTGTTTTTTACATTACTCTATTAAGAATTCAATGCAACAATACAATCATTAAAAAAAAAAAGTCTTCATTCTCCACTGTCTCACGCCCCACTTCTACTACCTCACACTTAATTTTCTTTTAGTGTTTACACTTTACAACTTATCTAATTATCTTTTTCTGAGATTTAAGATCAACAAATTGCAAATTTTTGTTGTTGGACTTGCTATTTTTTTTTCCCTCAAATTTTAGATCAAATTGGTTTGATGTTGGGGTTTTTCTTTTTGTTTAAGAAGACCAAGATAAATTTTAGTATTGATTTGTTCTTTGGACTTATTTTAGGGGGTTCAAAATTTTATTATAAGGCATTCAAAACAAAAATATTTTAAAATGTTATATGTAAAAAAAAAAAAAAAAAAATCACAAGTCACGTGATTTACTCCTCCACTGATGTGGCGCTGCCACTGATAAGGCCTCCATTTACTCCTCTCATTTTCTTACTTACCCAAAAAAAAAAAAAAAAAAAAAAAAAAAAAAAAAAAAAAAGTAGAACTACCCAACAGGAGATTTGGATCCAACAAATTATAACCCCATTTAATTTATGAATTTTAAATATATATATATATATATATATATATATATATATATATATATATATAAAAGAGAGTAAAAAGTTAGTAGAAGATTAACATTTGAAATTAGAATTGATTATTCATTAAAAAAAATGATTTAAGGGTTCAAATAAAGTTAGTGAAGATGTCGTGACTCATGATGGCATTTAGCTGCATTCAGTGAACGTACATTACATTATTCATTGTGCTAAAAATAATGCAATACTGCTAAAAGATCAAAGGAAAAGTCTATGACATTGAGGGTTTCATTGCTTTTTTCACATTATGCATGTGTTTTGTGGTGCTGTCATGTTGCGTAACTCAGTAGTCAGGCTGCGTTTGGTTTGATGTAAATCGAATTTCGAGTGTGAAATAAATGCAGGGAAAAATGAATTCCTGTAAGGAAATTAAAATCCGGACGTTTGGGTGTGCAATGAAAAATAGTCCGGAAAACAATTTTTAGTATTTGGTAACATTCTGACAATGCTATTTTTCTACAAATTTTTCACATTTTCTCAACTTCCAAACAAATTTTATATCAGAAAATCTACCAGCACCCACACACCAGCACCCATAGAAAATCCACTACTATCCACACAAAACCCACCACCACACAACATAAAAACCACCAAAACACCACCACCCACACCACCACGGCAACAAAAAAAAAAAAAATCAGAGATTAAACAGAGAAAGATTGAGAGATTGAGGGAAAGAGAGATAGATCGGGAAAGAGAGATCGGTCTTCAACGGTGGTGATGATCTTCCATGGCGGCGACAAGATCGATCTTGGGTGGGTCGAGAATGAGATCGGTCTTGGGTGGTGATGATGAGAATGAGATGCAAGGCTCCGATCTAGATGGCGGCGATGTTGGAGCACGGCCTATGGTCAGTTTTCAAGATCGGAGCTCAACCTGTACTCGTCGAGGCATGGTTGGCGATTGGAGAGGTGGGTCTTTGGTGTTTGTGGATTGGTGATGAGGGAGGGGTGGGCTAAGATCTTCAAGTGTATGATGTCTGTAAGGAGTGGGCTGGTGGTCGATGACGGCTAGATCAACGACGTTGAGTAAGAGGGAGAAGAAGAGTTGAGGAAGAAGAGAGAGAAAAAAAAGAAGAAGCTTGGCCGGCGCATGATATGAGCGGTGGGGGTGGTGTGATCTAGGCTAGCCGGAGCTTAGCTGGGCGGCCACCTGTGCTCTCTTTTCTTGCTCTCTCCCTCTCTCTTTCTCTTTGTCTGTGATCCTAGAATTCATTTGAAAGTAAAATAGAAACTAAAATTCATCTCCGGCTTGGGACGGTTATTTTACCGTCAACGCGGAAATTGATTTTCGTTTGACCCAATTTTCTGTGCTTACCAAACACATAGGCTGGAGTAAAATGATTTCCTGAAATCATTTTTAGCCAAAACAAACGCAATCTTAGTACTATCTCAAATGTTACGTGATTAAAATGTAAAAAGAATCATTTGGGTTGGAGAGAAAAACAAGAGGGAAATAAAGGTGGATTGTTCAGCACCTAATGAATACTGCCAACAAAAAAATGAAATTATATAAATGTGAAATTTGTGGCTCAATGATATTTAATATGTCTTTTTTACAAGGAGAATTCAAATCCTTTGTTCACACTTGTTGTAACAATTCTTTTATATATATACACTTAAAAATTTAGGGTGAAAAAATGCAATTTAATTACAAAAAAAAAAAAAGTGCACACACAATTGCTAAACATTCTCCTTTAGTCATTGACAAATTGAGAATACCTAATATTTAAGATTCTTATGGTTTGTCATTCATTTGAGTATTTTCAGTAAATAAGGTAATATCAAAGAATGAAAAAAAAAATGCCTCAAAGCTAAAGTTAGAAAGAAATTTCTTGATAAGTAGAAAAAATGTATCTTAAAAATTGATATTTTAATAAAATATAGAGTAAAATAGACAATTTGATGTTGAGTGTTCTCAAATTTTAGTATGTAAAATATAAAAAATAGGTTCTTATACTAAAATAGACAAGAATTTTGGGGAGAGGGGGTTTGAACTTTGGATGTCCTGAAAACACTAGGAAGTACAAATTAATTGAGTTACAAGACTCTTAGCAATTAATTTTTTAGTTTGTCGTATAGCCAAGCTTGTAATTTATGAAAAAAATCATTTGTAGAAATTTTTGTGTTCAGAAAATTGTGATTTATGGAGAATAAAGTGAAATACAAAAGTAGTACATGATTTTTATCCGTAATTTACTTATTCATCTATTTTTCTAGAGGGTTAACTTTTTCATATATTACTGTGCATTTTTAGCGTGATGATCACTCTACAAGTATAAAGTTCTTGTGGTGGGGGGTAAGGGTTAGGATTCAAGTCTCTAGAAGAGAGTTTCACACACATATATACTAGGGCCGACTAAACAATAAATGCAATTGATGCAATTGCCTAAAGCCCCCAAATAAAAGAAGGCCTCCACCTGAAAAAAAAAAAAAAAAATATATATATATATATATATATATGTGTATGTGTGTGTGTGTGTGTGTGTGTGTGTGTGTGTGTAATATTTATCTATATATTTTAATTATAAAAAAAATATTTTAGTCATTTTATTGGTCTGTAAAATGCATTAAAAAATCCTCATTGTATCCTAAAATGTAGAAGATTAAATTGGGAAAAAACAAAAATAGCCAAACTTCAGTTAACAAAATTAAATTTAAAGATACAAATTCATTAACTCATTCTTAAAATATACTAAAATCAAAATTAATATTAGAAAAATTTATTAATAATACAACATTTGGTTGCTGAGAAAATTTAGAAAAATAAGGAAATGAATTTTGAAAATTGGATTCCCCAAAGGTCTGAACCTCTCACTTACCAAAATCTCCTCTCCACAGCTTTTTCTCTCCCTAACCGGCAACCATCTCTCTCTAGAACTTTCGAAATTTTCATGTAGTCCAACAACAACAAAAACACAGAGAGCATCAAATTCCTTTGCGGTTATGGTAGGAAAATCCTCCCTCGCTACACCGACGGCACGCTCCACTACGTTGGCGGCCTTACACGTGTCCTTGCCATCGATCGCTCTATTTCTTTCATAGGTTTGTTTGATTTTCCATTTCCAGATTCGATTTTTTGTGGACTTGTTTGGTTTTTGTGAATAATTAATCAATTTATGTTTGTTGTTACAAAGTTGATGGTGAAGCTCAGAGAGTTTTGTGGCTCATCGATGAATCTTCGGTGTCAATTGCTGACTGGCGACTTGGGTTTATGGGTTTGCTGGAGATGGATTGGTTACTGTGTTTATGGGTTTATTTCTTGGGTTGATTTATGGTTTGGTTTGGTTTCTTGTTTCTTGTTTTCCTGGATTTGATGGAGATTAAACTTTCTCGGAGATTAAACTTTCTCAGAGACCAAATAGTGCAAAGTGGTGAATAGAAAGAAAGAAAAAAGATCACTGGGTCTCCGACTAAAACGTGATTGGAGGCCGAGAAAATGAGGGAAAATGAAAATTCTCGTGAAACACTAAAATGTCTAAGGGTTGGGTTTTATTTATTTATTTTATATTTATGGGAAGGACGGTGTTGAATTTGAGTATATTGTTTTTGGGTTAAATGAGCTTCAATGAGTTTTTAATTAAAACCCAATAATCACTGGGTCTAAATGGGTTGATGCCTATTTAATCCAACTAATAATTCGGTAGATTTTTAGGTAGGGCTGTAATCGGTTCGGTTCAGTCGGTTTTTTTTCATCCGGCCAACCGAAATAGACCGAAATAGTTGAAAAACCGTCGGTTTCAGTTTGTTTCGGTTTCGGTCAGTTTTTCGGTCGGTTTCGGTTCCTTATCATTTATTTTCTAAGAAAGCAAACAAAGAAAAAAAAAATAAACAAACCCAGAAGAGAGAAGAAATTGAAAAAATAAACAATCAAGCACATGGGTTTTTTCAAAACCCTAACTTTATTTGTACATAAAAATTGAAACAATAGCATTGATTCAATATTAAACAAACCCAGAATATAAAAAAGAGAGAAGAAATTGAAAAAATAAACAACCAAGCACATGGGTTTTTTTCAAAACCCTAACTTTATTTGCACATAAAAATTGAAAAAATAGCATTGATTCAATTTTAAGCAAACCCAGAATATAAAAAAGAGAGAGGAAACTATGGAGAAATTAAAGAGAGAGAGAGGGTCACTGTGACTCTGTGAGAATGAAAAGATTAGCCGACGTGTGGAGGCTGGTGCAGGAAGGCTGACGTGTGGAGGCGACATGTGGAGGCATGGAGCGGTGAGAGAAGAGGAAGGGCTGAGGGCTGAACTCTTTAGTAGACAGAAAAAATTGAGAGAAAAAGATGGGGAAGGGGGCGGTTTTTTACACACCCCTATTTTTAGGTTCAATTAGAGTGGGTGAGTTTGGGTGGACAAATGAATTTAGGCTTACTTTACCACTCCTAGTTTTATTATTATACCAAACACGGAAGAAGGCCAAGGCCACAGTTCCTCCATTAGTCCATTTGTACTCAAATTGTATGGCTCACAACATTATTTTATCTCCGAGTACGTCAAGTGAGTCAAAATTATGCGCACAACAAACAACCTTTTTAGTGAATCCTCATGAAATTAATGTCCTCATTTGTATTTTTTAGGCCACTTAAAGCCTTCCACTTGGCACTTTTTCTCATATATTAATGTACAAAAATCTTAACTCCTCAACTAATTAACAGCATAAGTAACTAACTAGACCAATGAAAATGAATAATGTTAAACAAAACTACAGTCGTTGCTAACTAATAACTCTAACACGGCATGTCGTTTAGTACTAGGCTCTTTCATTATTGAACACCAACGACTTGTTACGGACATTGCCATAGGTTGAAACTATGATTCTCTCTTTCATTCTCATCTGAGGATTAATTTTAGGATATGGGTCCGGTCATTGTCGTTTCATGCACTATGATTTGTATTTAATTGACTTGAAGCTCCCCTATCATATGTGGGAATGCTGCCCATAGTGAAAAGATTAACACACTTAACAGAGTGATGAGGAGGTTGTCTCCGTTTGCTGACTTGTAACTTTTATTAATTGACGTGACATTTCTTTTATAGAGCAATTGATCATATTGTAACCTTGAGTGTAGGTGATTTCATCGCCAAATGATACAAGTCAAGCTTAAAGCAACATGTCTATCCATAGTTGTGAATTTAACCCATCAGCTCGATAAATCAAACTCGATCAGATTTAACCTAGACTGATCTCCTGGGCGTTTGTTTTTCATTGATTGATGAGTTGGATTATAATTAAAAAAAAAAAAAATTATAAAGCTTAGGTGTGGTTTGGGTTCAAGCTGGCATAACAAAAGTTACTTGACCCAACTCCCACTATTAATATTTTATAAAATATGTATTCTAGATTTGTAAGTTTGATTTATTTTAAATTTTAAAAATTAGTTTAAATTAGCTAGTTTGATTTATTTTGAGATTAGGTATTGATGAAAACAAAACATTAGATCCAGTTGTATAATTTATAATAATTTATTGAATAGTAAGATTAAATATTTAAATGAATATCTAAATTTTGTATTAGGTCACAAAAATCATCCTAACAGCCCAACCCAACCTCATCCTTGCATGTTTGGTAGAGTTGGTATATAAATTATAAAGCAACATATATATCTATTATTGCTACACTATTATAAACTATTGAAGGTTCAATATGGGTATGAAACACCCTTGAGCGTTTAGAACCCCAGTTACAAAATTATCAATTCAAGCTTTATATCAAACAATGTATGTGAGGAAAATGATAATAAGCTTATATCAGAATTGATAAACAATCTAAGCCAAATATAAACACATCCACAGCAGTAAATATAAGGCAAAGATAAAGGAAAGAAAGATGCAAACACGCGGACAACACATGATGTGTTATCGAAGAGAAAACTGAAGTCCTCGGCGTAAAACCTCTCCGCCGCCCTCCAAGCGGTGATAAAATCCACTAAAGAATACAGTTGGGATACATGAACAGCAGAAGACCCTTCAAGCCTAATCTACCCAAGTACCTAAACCCTCAAAGCTTCTTGCTCCAACGAGATTACACCGAACCTATTTCTTCTTTAGCTTCTCGGATTCCGCTACTAAACCATAGCATCAACCAATGTATATTGGTTCCTTCCAAACTGCTTCCCTTAACACCAGATGAACCTTCTCACAGACGTGGGTGTGGTGAGATAAGGATTTGGTAAATGACCTCTCAAGAGTATGACAATGAAGAGGAAGAGAGTAGAGGAATTTGTAGAGACTCTAAGGTAAAGATTGGGGATAAAGCAATCTTGTTTTTCTCTAGGGTTTTCTCTCACAAAATTCTTTTTGGAAGCTCTCTCAAAATCGTGGGTATAAGGGTCTATATATAGTGGTGTGTGTTTGGAATATGAAGAGTCAGTTTTTGCCAAACAGGGTAAATTGGCGGCTTGATCTCGAGGCTTGTCCAAGTCGCGAGTTCAAGTCGCGGTGTAACGGCCTGCCAGCCTGGGACTTTTGTCTTGTAGTGCGACAGCTGGTGCGACCCTTCAGCTTCCTTGTATGCATCTCACGTGCCTGAAGTTGGCGACTTGCGGCCGCGAGCCACCCGTGAGTCCTAGCCACGAAGCTCTGCTTCTTTACACATTCTTGAGCCTTTCTTTACATCTTCTCACACACTACCCTTACAATAATCCCACCTAAAAATAGGGTTACTAAGTGCTTAAATTACAAGCAAATTGGCACGGAATAAAGCCAACAAGATGGTTGATAAATTTCAACCTTACAATCTCCCTTTTGGCTATTCCATGACAAAATCTTAAAACAAACTTTAGACTTAACGCGTGAGTTAAGAACAGTTGGAAAACTCACTTACACCTAACTCTAGAATCTGCGAAGCTTCAGAACCATAAGAACAAGTAATTCCTGAAACACAACAACATAATAAGTTCATTGTAAACAGAAACTTGTAATGCATATGGAGTAAGTACAATGCGAACATGCACAATGAAATAAAGCAATAAACCATGGTAAGACCAAAACAGGTAATCACTATAACCAAGTGATCACAATGCTCATTCACACTTGGAATGAACATCCGGACATTCAAGATGACGAACACAAGGCAAATCACTTAAATGACCAATACTCAACCAATGCACAATACAAGAAGAATGTACATCTAGGAAAAATCCTACAAGGGCACAAGAGTGACAGTACTTAGAAGAAAATGCAAGACATTTAGTTGTAAGTACTGATTTAACAAAGCACAAAAGCTGCATAAAGCATGGCACAAACCACAAAGGCCTACAAACGTGCAAAGAAACAAAACAAACCCTTAAAGCTTACATAAGCAACATGGGTACAAACAAACAACATAAAGAAATGTAAGCTGAATAACATCATACTATATATGCTGAAATAAACAACTACCACCACAGTATTTTGAATTATCAAAGTTTTATACACAGAAAATCAAATGAAAGAGAAATGATAAAGAAATCTTCCCCTCAAGAGCTGCCCCGAGCACTCCCCCTCAAGAGCTACCCCACCAAGGTTCTCCCCCTTTTTGACATGAATGGCCAAAGGGTCACTGTTGTAACATGGTGAAAATGCTATCAACTTGGGTTGCTACAACATCGATCTGGTCCTGCATAACTGTGATTCTCTCTGACTGCTCTCTCTGGCCTTGTCTGAGATTCCTTTCCACTTCCTCAAGGTGCTTGTGGAGGTTCTCAAATAACATTCCCAACCGATCAGGTTGTGGGGCAGACTGTGCTTGTGTAGTGAGAGGTTGCTGTGATACATGTGTGTCAGGTTTAGGAGTAGAATGAGTAGTAGGAGAGAGATGTGCATTCTTCGGAGATTTGGATGAATGGCTTCTACTAGCTTGTAGAGTGGACATAGAGATTGGACGAAGATGTGTAGTTATTTTCCTAGTTGAGGGATGAGTAACACCTTCACTTAGAACAAATTTCGTAATGAGACTGCAAAATGGAAGACACCCTCATGCTACTGTTCGAGTCGCTGTCTTTCTTATGATATAATAGATATGGGCACAGATGTCAATGGTGGTGCCTGTGATGAGATCATATAGAAATTGAGCCCTGCCAAGGTTGATAAACATTGTATTGGTCAATGGATATATGTTGGTAAACATGATCAGCTTCAATGTTGTCAACTCGGGGGAAAACTTGGTGGTACTTATGGATGTGCCAGAACTGGAGATGTCATGTTCAGGACCAAGAACTTGGAGAATGTCGTGAACCATTGGAGTGCGATCATCATAAGGAGTTAGGTCAGCATTCTCTGGTCTAGTGATTTTGAGAAGTTCAACTATGGTGTCCGGACTAATGATGAACTCCGTTCCTCTTACCCAACAGTGTAGTTCACTTTCAAGATCAACTGTGTTGGCGAAACACTCCTTTACTAGTTCCATCATTGGATCAACAAAATTTCCAAATAAGTCTGCTCAATCTTTTGTCTCGAAGATTCGAGGGACAAAAGTGGTTTCCAAAGAGTCAAATCTGACCTCCCATTCCACTATAGGGGTTCCCCGGTCAAAAATGCTTGAGTAAGCATGTAGGTGCTGAGGAGATCTGAACAGATCAATATTGAGTTCAGTAGATGGCTGTGATGAAGAACATGTTCGTTTTGCAACAGACACTGTTTCTGCTTCTGTCATAACCTCTTTTCCTTTAGAGGATTGTCGAGACATCTGTAAGAAAACAAACACACAGCAAAGTACCAAATGCAATACCATAGGGAGCCAACATCAATTTGATTAAATTCAGTTAAGAATGTGAACAAAAATTTCACTAAATCATAAACACAATAATCAGATTAACCCACTCCACACTGAAGCACAGAAACATTTCATGGAGCACAAACTCTATATAGACTACATAACCATAGACAAATGACCTAAGGCCACATACAGAGTGCACCACAGAAAAAAAACCCCAGACCCATATGTTTAATGAGAAAAAAAAAAACTTATCAAATGAATAATGCTCAGACTAGAGACAAGCATACTGAAGCACAGACAAGATACAAAATAAACTTAGCAACAAAATACAATAACCTCAAACAAACATATTCACCATTTTAGGCAAACCCATTTTTGAACACATTCTATCGCATAACACATGTGCAATATTCAAATCAAGAAGGTAATGATGAACACAGCAACTATGAAGTGAGGGAAAGAAAACCCATACCTTTTTCTTGGTGTTTGAAAAGGACATGATGCAAAAATGGATTCTTTTTCAAAGAGACACGGAGTGTTTGAGTGGAAAATGAAAAAGACAATGAACAGTCATAAAGCTTCGAGGGAAAAACTGAAAAATAGTTTTAAAACTGTCTTTAAAACACAAAACATGCGTTTTTCGTGACTGGATCAAGTTGCCAGGTTAAGCTGCGAAACTGTGAAGGAAATAACTTGAAAATTCTCTAAGCGTTTTTCGTGACTGGAAGGTCTAACTGCGAGATAGTCGCGATATGAGCCGCGAAATTCCCTGAGTACCCCTCGCGACTGGACCTTCCACCTGCGAAATAGTCGCCACACTGACCTACGAAAACTAGAAAACACAAATTTTGGAAAAATTTTTTAAGTCTTTTTCGCGATTAGAGCATTTACTCGCCAGTGAGCCACGAAAAATCTCTAAGTGATCTCGTGACTGGGATAAGCGACTGGGCCAACCCGCGACTTAGTCGCCAAAACAGGGCAACACTGTTTTTGAAAATTTTGACATTTTTGCAAAAACAAAGTACTTTCCAAAAACAAATCAAAACACTCAAAATTTTTTTTGTGTTTGACCAACAAAGATTGAGCATGTGAAAACACATTTAATCAAGTACAATCACACAAATGGATATGACATTCATTGAACATAGACTTGTGTGATGTGTGTGGATATAAAAAATGAGATAGTCCTTAGTCCAATGTGAAGATTCAATGATCAATTCAATCAAGGCATACATAACTAGCACTAGATAATGTGATCTATCTCAATTATAGAAACATGCATATATGACCTCCCACAAGTACTTGATAACAATTCTTTGAAGCTTTTCATTTGGCTCCATATTCAACATATCATTTGCAATTTTTGAGCAAAGAAAATCTTATTGAGAGATAGATGCCTGAAATTTTTGATATTTCAATTGATGAGTTAGCCTTTAGCTTTTTTGGGCATCATACATTTTATTTTAGTCGCTTTCCCTTTTTCCTAGTCGAATACTAGTATGTGCGACAGGCTTTTGCAGCTCTATATCTCTTTTTATTTGGAGATTTACATTTAGAGAGCTCTTTTAAGCATAAACATAAAAGGTGGGAAGATATATAGGCATGAGTCTATGCATGTCTCAGGATTAACAAAACCATTCACTAATCGTTCATGACAAGGTTGAAGATCTATTTACAACAATCACATAGATTTTAGAATTTCTTCCACAATGATATGAGTGCATGAAAGACAAGCTACGCTCGTTAAATGCACAAAGCCATTAGTACAAAGGTACAAGGCAAAACATGCTTTGAGACAAAACTCAACAAAGTGATTAAACTTTTTGGATTTTCTACTTTTTATGTGTTTTTGGATTTTTTTGACACGAAAGCATTAAAAGATTGATCCAAGACAAAGAGAAATGTAAAACCATTTTAAACACAAACAAACACAAATTAAAAAAAAAAAAAAACAACACTAAAAAACACAAAGCATATAACCAATCATATCCACAAAGCATAGGAAGAATTGATGCATGGACATGTTATAATGCTTATGCATGAGTACCCTTTGTTACCTACACGTCACGTGCGTTTGGGGTGATATCTTTGACGGATTGGGTACGAGAGTTAGGGTTGTCAAACCTTCGTGTGAAGCTTTCTAGGCAATTAGTGAAGGCACCGATCATCTTCATCACGTCCATCGTTCTTGAATCACGGTTTTGACTTCTTAGTTGCTCACCACCCCAAGAACTCATGTCATTTCTTCTTCCTCATGTCCGAGGTGCACTTGCATTGTTGTCTGCTCTCAGCTTTTGACAGTTGGGTCTAGTATGTCCTTGCAATCCACAATAGTGACAGACATAATCCGTTCTAGGACCCCATTGTGATCTTGGGAGAGATCTTTCTCTGGTTTCACGTTTGACCACAGATTGATTTCGGGGCTTATTCACCATTCGTTGCTCAGCTACATTCTTCTTCTTTACGTCCTTAACTTTCTCAGGAATGGGCTCTTCTACACCCGTATCCTTGGTCTTCACAAACTTCACTTCTTTGGTGATTTTGGCTGATGAGCTGCTCCCTCCGGTATATCCCAACCCGGACTTGTCTGAAGCGAGTTTTTGAGATGAAATAACATTATCTAACTTCCTAGAGGAGACCCTATCTACCTTAGCATGAGCTTGCACAACTTCTTGCTCAAGAAACCTCACCTTTGTGTAAGCTTCTGATAGCTCACCATTTAGTGCTTCAATCTCACATTTTGCCTCCTTATATCTGACCAGTAGGCTTTTGTAATCTTCCTCAGTTCTCTTCATTTTCTTCACAGCCGTCTTTGCTACCTTTGTATATTCGCCTGATCTCTCAAGAAGTAGGGCGTAATTCTTTTGAAGACTGGATATATCTTCTTCTTCTTCATCCTTCGATTCTTCAATAATCCCAATGGACTTCAAATCAGAATGTTCACCAAGCTCCTTCATAAGTGAACCCAAATCATCCGAGGATTCCACATGCGCAATGGTCATGAAAGCGGAGTAATTTCCTTCTCCGTCACAACTATCTTCAGAGTCAGAATTTGATGAATTAGCATCACTCAAAGTAGTGGTATAGACATTTCCTTTTGTCTTCAAATAATTTGGACATTCCTTTTTGAAGTGTCTAAGTCCATTACACTTGAAACACACAATGTCCAAAGGAGATTGAGACTCCTTTCCTTCTTTCCTCGTAAACTCTTTCCTCTCACCTCTCGAAGATGAAAATTTCCTTCTGTTAAATGGTTTCCCACCGTTTTTCATCTTCAAAAATTTGCGGAAGATTTTCGTAAGATAAGCTACTTCCTTCTTCACTCCATCTTCTTTGGAGGGATCATCCATTCTTTCAGTAATGGTTTTGAGAGCAAGTGATTTACTCGTCTTGTGGGAAGGCAGTCCAAGTTCATATGTTTGGAGAGACCCAATTAGCTCTTGAATTTTGATTTCATCCAAGTCTTTACTCTCCTCTATGGCTGTGACTTTTGCTCTAAAACTTTCAAGCAAGGACCTCAAAATTTTTCTCACCACCTTAGTATCTTTAATCTTCTCCCCAAGATTGAGTTTAGCTATTACAATTTCATTGAGCTTCCCATAGAATGAATCAAACGATTCATCTTCACCCATCTTGAGCTCTTCAAATTTGGTGGTAAGCATTTAAAGCTTTGTGTCCTTCACCTTCTTAGTCCTCTCATAAGTTGTCTCCAAAATTTCCTAAGCTTCCTTGGCCTCAGTCATGTGAGATATCCTGTGAAATTCATCTGGAGACTCACACAAAAAATAGCATTTAACGCTTTACTATTAGCATTGGTTGCCGCGAGAGCTGCCTTATCCCAAGTAGATTTAGTAGCCTCCGGCCTAGTCCAACCGACTTCAACCGCATCCTAAACGGTGTCATCAATAGAGCATAGAAATGCCCTCATTCTAACTTTTCAGAAGGCATAATTATTACCATAAAAAAATGGTGGAACAGTGAGAGATTGAGATCTATCCATCTCAACAAGAGGTCAAGGATCACACTCAAGTATTAAAACCACAACAAGTGTACCCGCTCTGATACCAATTGAAAGTTCAATATGGGTATGAAACACCCTTGAACGTTTAGACCCCTGATTACAAAATTACTAATTCAAGCTTTATATCAAACAATGTATGTGCGGAAAATGATAATAAACTTATACCAGAATTGATAAACAATCTAAGCCAAATTTAAACACATCTACAGCAGTAAATATAAGGCAAAGATAAAGGAAAGAAAGATGCAAACACGCGGACAACATACGATGTGTTATCGAAGAGGAAACCGAAGTCCTCGGCGTAAAACTTCTCTGCCGCCCTCCAAGCGGTGATAAAATCTACTAAAGAATACAGTTGTGATACATGAACAGTAGAAGACCCTCTAAGCCTAATCTACCCAAGTACCTAAGCCCTCCAAGCTTCTTGCTCCAATGAGGTTACGCCGAACCTATTTCTTCTTTAGCTTCCCGGATTTTACTACTAAACCATAGCATCAACCAATGTATATTGGTTCTTTCCAAACTGCTTCCCTTAGCACCAGATGAACCTTCTCACAGACGTGGGTGTGGTGAGATAAGGATTTGGTAAATGACTTCTCAAGTGTATGACAATGGAGAGGAAGTGAGTAGAGGAATTTGTAGAGACTTTAAGGTAAAGATTGGGGATGAGGCAATCTTGTTTTTCTCTAGGGTTTTCTCTCACAAAATTCTTTCTGGAAGCTCTCTCAAAATTGTGGGTATAAGGGTCTATATATAGTGGTGTGTGTTTGGAATACGAAGAGTCAGTTTTTGCCAAACAGGGTAAATTGGCGGTTTGATCTCGCGGCTTGTCCAAGTTGAGAGTTCAAGTCATGGCGTAATGGCCTGCCAGCCTGGGAATTTTGTCTTATAGTGTGACAGCTGGCGCGACCCTTCAGCTTCCCTGTGTGCATCTCACGTGCTTGAAGTTGGCGACTTGCAGCCGCAAGCCACCCACGAGCACATTCTTGAGCTTTTCTTCACATCTTCTCACACACTGCTCTTACAATAATCCCACCTAAAAACAGGGTTACTAAGTGCTTAAATTACAAGTAAATTGGCATGGAATAAAGCCAACAAGATGGTTGATAAATTTCAATCTTACAACTATAATTTTTTATCTTTTTTTTTTTGAGAGACTTTCAACCTATAGCGTCCACTTTTGATGATATCTATTTATCATCAGACTAAAACACCAATCGGTCTTTGATGTAGGCAGAAATTAAACCTCAGATCTCTTATTTAACCATCAGAAACTTTATCATTTGAACTAACTGGAATGTACTTGTTTTTCTTTTTTGATTCTATGTATGTGGTGAGGGTAAAACTTGATCACGTCTTCTTAAAAAAAAAAAAAATTATGATTTGGCCTAACATAAACTCAAAGAATTTATGGAATTTTTTCTTTTTTAATTCAAGTGGGCTTAGATTATTCAAACTAAATAAAAGAAAAAACAAAACAAAACTCAAACAATAAAGAATGAAAAACTTGCATTTAACATTAATTGCTCCTAATTGTTATGTTTCACCTGCTCCTAAATTCTAATGCTAATGGTAATAGTTTTTTTTTTTTTTTATTTTTTTTTATTTTTTATTAATTTTCTTCTGAAGAGTGGTTTCTTTTCCAAATGATTCTTCTCAATTATTTGTAGGGTTTCTTCCAAGAATTACTCCTTCCCGATCGAAGGAATTGTATTTTGCCAGCAATATTGTAAGATTCGCCCTCGTAGTCGAAGGAGTAGTATAGGATGATTTGGACTTCTTTCAGATTTAGAGGATTTACAAATTTACAATTGACTATTTATTACAAAATTTTGAGGAGTTGGGTACTTGGGGATCAATAATTTCCCGAACAAGCAGGCATGATAGTGTCCCTCTCATGTTGGTTTGTTTTATTTGGTTCTCATGTTGGGCCTTACAATTTCAAACTGGTGTCTTACAAGTTCAAGGGGAGGATATAGGCCTACCCTTTATGCATTGTGATGTAGCTAGAGAATATTAATCTCTATTTGGACTAGTCCGAATGATAAATATAGTGCCATGATCTACTACTAAATATGGAATATTCACAATGTGGACATGTTTCATTTGTCTCTAGTTTGGAATTGGCAAGAATAAAAAAACCACAATGACCTAAATGAATTAATGGAGTAATCCTGATTAAATTCGGAAATGCCACTATAAGGCCTTCATTTACTCCTCTCATTTTCTTACTTACTCAAAAAAACAAAGTGGAACTACCCAACAGGAGATTTGGATCCAACGTATTACTCCCTCCGTCCCATTTTTTTTGTCCTGTTTGAAAAGTCAAACTTTTTAAAGGAATATCATTTATTATTTTGTCTACCTTTTAAAAATGTATAAGTTTCCAAAACTACCCTTAAAAAAATTTATCAAAAAATTGAATTAGTAAATTAATAGGGGTATAATAGGAACATTAGTAAATTAATGACTTTTATTTTTAGAAATAAGATAATATTTTAGGATATCTCAAAATGGAATAGAGGACAAAAAAAGTAGGACGGAGGGAGTATAACCTCATTTATTTTAGGAAATTTTTTTAAAAAGATATAAAAAAGAGAGTAAAAAGTTAGCAGAAGATTAACATTTGAAATTAGATTTGATTTTGTTTCAAAAAAAAAAAAAATTAGATTTGATTTTCCATTAAAATAAAAAATTGATTTAAGGGTTCAAATAAATTTAGCGGTGATGTCGTGGTGGCATTTAGCTGCATTCAGTGAACCTACTTATTCATTTCCCTAACAATAATGCAATATTGCTAAAAGATCAAAGGAAAAGTCTATGACATTGAGAGTTTCACTACTTTTTTCACATTATGCATGTGTTTTGTGGTGTTGTCATGTTGTGTAACTCAGTAGTCAGTACTATCTCCAATGTTACGGGAGTAATATAGAAAAAGAATCATTCGGGCTGGAGAGAAAAACAAGAGGAAAATAAAGGTGGATTGGATTGTTCAGCACCTAATGAATACTGCTAACAAAAAAAAAAAAATTATATTATATTATTGTGAAATTTGTGGCTCAATGATATTTAATGGGTCTTTTTTACAAGGACGATTCAAATCCATCATTCACACTTGTTGTAACAATTCTTTTATATTTATACACTTAAAAATTTAGGATGAAAAAATGCAATTTAATTTAAAAAAGAAAAAAGAAAAAGCACACACACAATACCTAAACAGTCTCCTTTAGTCATTGACAAATTGAAAATACTTTAAGATTCTTATGGTTAGTCATTCATTTGAGTATTTGAGGTGAATACGGCCGGTAATATCAAATAATGAAAAAGAAATGCCTCAAAGCTTAAGTTAGAAAGAAATTTCTTGATGAGTAGAAAAATTGTATCTTAAAAATTGATATTTTAATAAAATATAGTGTAAAATAGATAATTTGATTTTGAGTGTTTTCAAAATATAGTATGTAAAATATAAAAAATAGGTTTTTATACTAAAATAGACAGAAATTTTTGGGAGAGGGGGTTTGAACCTTATGTGTCCTGAAAACACTAGGAAGTACCAATTAATTGAGTTACAAGGCTCTTGGAAATTAATTTTTTAGTTTGTAGTACAGCCAAACTTATAATTTATGAATAAAAATCATTTGTACAAATTTTTGTGTTCAAAAAATTGTGATTGATGGGGAATAAAGTGAAATACAAAAGTAGTACATGATTTTTATCCGTAATTTATTGATTCATCCATTTTCTTAAAGAGTTAACTCTTTCATATATTACTGTGCACTTTTGACATGATGGTCACTCAACTATTTCTTTACTGGATAAGGTTTTACTTAACCAAATCAAGGCAAGGCCCATTTTGCAGTTATGGGCTCATGTCTATTATCTAGAACTTATCCCAACTCAATGAATACAAATCCATTCTTGTGGCATAAGCTTCAATGGGCCTTTCCTATTTGGCCCAACCCCACCTTCTTCCCCTCTCTCTCTCTCTCTCTCTCTCTTTTTCTGTTTCTTTGTTTATGAATTTGAAAGGGTTCACGGAAGCGCGTGAGAACCAGAACTCTGACAAGAATCAAAGGGTGATGTCTCTCGCATTGTTTATGCATGCATCTTATTCAGCTTTCTAGAGATTATGTCATCTATAAATACCTCGTATGTAGTAGTAATATTAGATCATCCGTGAATCAATAAATAATATGCCCTTTCATTAGATCCATACGATAATTCTGTAATGAGAACTATCTTTGCTTTTGGTGTTGTGTTGCCATGTGAAAGTAATATTGCATGTAAGAACTTTCTGTTTCATTGGAAAGCTTGGCTGCTCTTTACCAGTGACTTTTAAGTTTGTGCTTTCCTTGTCTTTGCGCAGCATGAAAGGGTTCGATTGACTGCTGTTGTGGCTTCTGATTCCGGTGATAAATCAAAAGAGAAATCAGGGGATCAAAAGGTAATATGATTTAAACAATGTATATTCAGATAATTTCAGATCAATACGATTTAAATAATATACATTCAAAAACTTTCAAATCAAAATTTCATGGATGTTACACCAGCTTACTCAAAATCGTGAAGCTGCCAGAAAAAGCTGATTAAGGAAAAAAGTAGGCCCTTCTGTGTCTTTAGTTCTTTTCTCCTCATGAACATTGTTGTCATTGTTATTTTACTGTGCTTTCAATATATAATTGCTGCATATGCTGGAATGCAAGCTGCTCCATCTTATGATAGTTTGTGGATAAGATGCAACAACTTGTTTTTACTTCATTTTTTAGGCATATGTGCGACAACTTGAGAGTAGCCGCCTAAAGCTAAATCAACTAGAACAAGAGCTCCGGTGAGCCCGCCAGCAGGTTTGACAATGTTATCCTCAATAAGTGCAGTACTCCTTTTATCCTTTTTCCTTTTCAATGTGAGGGCTTAGGACATTGTTATTATGTTTCTGTTAATCCTTTTTCTTCTAGGGCATATTTATCTCAAGCTCAGGAGCTTAATCCCATTGAATGAGTGGAAATGGTATTTATACTTCTTTTCCTCTTGATTCTTTAATGATTGTATGCCTGGATTTTTAAAATTGTTCACGGAATTAATATCTCTAAAATCTTTAGAATCATATTTCTTAGTATCTTGTGTTAAGGTCCTTAATAATGTAACCACATGGTTGTAGCTTAAACATGCAAGTTACTGAGGTTATGATCAAATTATTTTAAATTCATAGTTGTGTGGCATGATAAGCCGCAAGCAAGCTCAACATACAATTTGATATGGACACCTTAAAGGGTTTTAATCATGCCAAGGTGTTTATGTAGCTCATTCAGGTTTCTTTGCTAAACTACATGAGATGAACTCTAACCTGTATTGTGGCTTTAATTTTTTTTTTTTTAAATTCTCAAAATCGGTTGCTGGCTTACCTATTTGAAATCAACTTGACATGTAGATTCACTTATATATTGTTTGACCTAACTGGGGTACGCTCCAAATGCCTAAAGTTGGAAAACTAATTATGTCAAATGGAAATTTTCTTAACATGTATCTCAATGTCATTATGTGTCTTTTGATGCAAGGAGCACCAAAATTAATTCAGAATTTATTATTTCTGATTTTATTTTTGAATTTAGAACCACTTTTTTATTATTTGAATTTGGCCTTTATTGTGATTTTTTTTCTTAGTCTGTCATGGGTGAATGCCCCTAGATTACCTGGCAACTAGTTTTGCTAGGCAGGGTCAGCTGGCTGTAGGTTTTACAAAAAATTCCCTACATTATCAATTCTTTTAATTGTGGCATGATTAGAGTTTAGCCTTGTTAAAATTGTGGCTTTTGTAATCAAGAAAACAAAAGCTTCAACTCAAGGCCACCTATTCTGATAGTATGACATACTACCACTAGTCCTAAAAGTTTAAACTATTAAGCAATGATGAATTTAGTTACTTAACCATTTTTCTAACACATGTATGGCATTAGTAGGGGAAGATGCACCATACACACATACATATTTAACGAAGGATGTCTGTATAAACTGAACCCCCTGCCCTCCTCTTTTGCCCCACCGTTTTTTGTTTGTCCTTGGTTCCTACATTGGAGTCTATGTACATGAATGTAAGGACTATATTGTCTTCTTTCTTACTTTTTGAGTAATGGAAGTTTTGGTTTTCTTAACCGTAAAGGAAGTTCTAATTAGCCCTTCTGATTTCTACATTGTGCTTTCTTATTCATCACCCATTTTTGGAACGGATGTATTTTACATGTTGTGACAAAAAAAAGGGCACTTATGCGTCAAAAATTAAAATCTTTAATACCTTGTTTCCATGTTGGCAGCACTTCTTTACTCTTTATTTTTAAAAATGATTTTGTAACGTTTTTGACTGAATTGCCAAATGGTGCAGCTTCTTGTGAATCAATTGGAGCCTTTAACTGAGATGCTCTGTTACTAGGCATGGAGGCATTGCAACAATCCCTGGCTGAGACATTGGCCAATGGCTCACCTGGCAGGTTAGGATCATCTGGGAATGTAGCAAACTACATAGGAAAGCTTGGAACACTTGAGGGATTCCTTCGCCAGATAATTTTCTATTTTGGTTTGATCCCACTTATTTGTTTTCCCACTATCATTCAAGCACTCATTGCTAGGAAGGAATGATGATGAAATGAAACTCAATTTTGAAACAGGCCAGATTTGCAGTGCTAGGATAATCCTTACACATGGTAGAATATTGCTTCTTGGGATTGCTTTAAAATTCTTTAGCTACTTTGATATTGTCAGTAAAATAGTAGGAAATCTATAAGTATAATTGTTTTGAGGAATACCCCTTGTGCAATTATAAAATTTTAATTCATATTCTTTGTCCATAATTAGCCAATATGTGGTCCTATAGCATTAAGATTAAATGCACTTTGGTATGTTTTCAGGTATTTGGAACATGAGGAACAAACCACATCCTACATGTGATTGTTGTATTTGTATAAGTTCTTTAAAGCATTATGCATTTAATCTTGCTTGGGAAATTTAATGGGGGGTGGGGTGGGTTTGCAAAAAACAGAGTCTGGTTACTTTTCATTAACTTCCCATTATATATTTATTTGTTTTCTTAGAAAAGAGTCTGTAAAAGCTTGGTCCTCTTTCTAGTTGAAATAAATCATGCATTTAAAAGGCTTGGTGCTAGTTTTGATGCAACTTGTACATAACTTGGTCTTCTTGTAATTGTTGATGAGGCCATTTTATGTCACTTTTTCTTTTCTTTTCTTGCAATTACCAGGTTGACAATGTGCATAAAAAAACACTATAACAATGCACCATATATTGATAACCAGGCAATCAGCTTGGCACTTCTTGCAATAAATGACTATTCCTCTCGTCTTCGAGCCCTTAGTCTCCCCTGGCTTGTGCGGTCACGGATATGAGAAGCACAAAAATTGTCTTGATGAAGTTCTTTTGAAGACTAACTCAACCCATCCTATCAAAGGATCACTAAGCATTGAGTTTGTACTGGATCAGTCATGATTCACCATTCAGTGGATTGCTGTCGAACTTTAACCCCAAATTCCTTTGGGGATTGGGTTGTCATGCATTAGTCATATTGATGATGAAATTGAAAGTGGCAAATCTCTTTGTTGTTGATTTGGTCTCCATCTGCACTTCTAGTCACATGTGTTTACCTAGGTCATTTATTTTCATTTCTTATGTTGTTGATTTGGTCTCCATATGCACTTTTAGTGTCACATATGTTTACCTATGTCGTTTATTCTCATTTCTTGTGTTTAACTATAGTTCTAATAATCTGATTATGTTAGATGTTTAATAGAACCAGGGAGGACAATAGGATAGTATTTGTAATGTAGGTTACAGTTTTTAGTTTATATACCAAAATTAGATTATATATTGGTGAAAGAATTCATTTTTGGTGTTTGGATTTTCTTTAATTCATATTCAACATGTAATATGTTTTTATGCACAATTTCATTGGCTATGAGAATTACGTAGGCTGGCTGTATCGTTTGGTTTTAGTGGAAAGTCAATTTTGTATGCGGAAATATATCATGTGCTGGGGAAGTTTGGCTTTTGTTGGGTTTCATCAAAATGATTTACTGCTTTCTTGTGCAAAGAAACGTACATTAACTTGGTTCTTGTTTAAAGAAACTTAATAACTACAAGATTATCAAGTAGATAAATTAGTATGAACATGAGTATATTTACTTAGCATTCAAATGTGGAGATAAATGCATGGCATTCAAATATAGGGCTCATAAACGCACTTAATTTTTTCAATTTTGGAGTTTTATGGATAAAAGATTGAACATAGATGAAAACAAGAATATAATCACACTATGGTCTTCTTGGAACACACACACACACACACACACACACAAATAGCATAAGATAGATCCAGCTAGCTGCACCACTAAAAGAAACAATGCTTCCTTCTACATGTATATGCCAGCCACATATCCTCTTTAGCAACTTGAGGCTGAAAAGCATGTAATTGATACCACCTGTTACCATATACATGCAAGTGAGACATTAGATTTATAGTGAGTTAAATGGGATTACTTTCATTGCTTTCATACATCTATATATGATGAGGAAAAAGGACACTTATTGATTAATGAATTTGATTAGTATCATATTTTAAAGATTTCAACTTAATTACTAGAATATGATGTTTTTGTTCTTATAATATAAAGATTAAATTATAGCAAAATGATCGGGATGGATAGAATAATATTATGCTTTACCAAATATGATTTTCTAGATTTTATAGAGCTAAAAAACTTGTAATTAATGATCATTCAATTTTATTTTATTTATTTATGATGTTTATGCATTTTTGGATACTGACCAAATACTAAGCTAATATAAGAAAAGGTAATGTGCTCACCACTTGTATGTCTTACCCAGCATCACACATCCGTCTCACTAATCTCAATTTGCTCTTGTTAATGTGTCTAATGATCCACCGGCTTTTCCTATATAAAAATTATGTGTGATTTAAGTAACCATAATATTTTCAATGGAAAAACCACAGTGCTATGTGATTGCTATTACTGCTACTGTAATTGATTGTAAGTGAAAAAATTATTGTTTGTCAAAATATTTTCTTGGTGCATGCAATTGTGTCAAAATATTTGTTTTTTCATTTTAATAAAACTAGGCTCTAATTTCCACTAATTAATAAAAGCTAAAAATATTTGCAAATTGTATACAGTGATGGTTTATACAAAAGTGTTAAAATTCTCCTATTAGTTGGATATTTGTGGTGTGAATGTGACATACCTTTCCTTTGAATATGTGCTCTATGGTGGCATTCAAATCTCCCTTCCAAGACACGTTCTTTCTTCTATCCATGGATGATTATTGTCTACTCCCTCTAGCTTAGGTGTGTTTAGATTAGATGGAATAAACGTGCTTAAACTAGGACATTTAATTACCCTTATTTCCCTTAGCGATGGCCAGTCTAAAGCATTAGTTTCAGAGCAAAAACACTTCAGATTTGGTAAATTATGAAGCACGATTGAGTTCACTTTGTTGAACAAAACGTCCTTTTCTTTTTCTTCTTCTCCTGCTCTTGCAAGGATTTCTTCAATTTTCTTACAGGAACTAACTTCAATTTTCTCTAACATCACAAGCAGTTTTGCTATGGATGGTGAGAACAAATATGTCAGACTGTCACATCCACTTACTTTTAACAATCTCAAGTTCCCAAAGCCCAAGTTCCTTTCTGGGCCCTTCTTCCATATGTGCATCAGTTTTGGTAAATCACTTAGATCCAATATCCTTAACTGATCAAGTATTGGTGCCATGTGACTTTCCTCTACTTTTAGTTCCTCAAGTTGAAATATAACTTCCAGTGAATCATAGTTGCTCAATTTCATCGTTTTTAGATTCTTTAAGCACACAATCAAATGGGATGGAAAAAAAGGCCATGTCTTGGAGTTGTTGTCGATATCGTTAGCTCTTGGATCCTTAGTCAAAATACCCTACAAACAAAGATAATCAATTACTTTTAAAGAACTAAATAATCATTTCGTTAATATCCATCAAAATTATTTGGATCCATGGGCCCGACAGCAAAAAAAATAAAAAATAATGTGTGTATATATATATATATATATATATCTACAAAAGAAGATGGTATAAACAGAGTGGATGAACAAATAGAAAAGCAATAAAATGTTGATGTCTATTTATCTTATCACTCTGTTGATGGACTTAAGGTTATGACCATGCTCCATTGGCACAGGTGCATAAATCTAGAAATTTCATTGTGCTGTTTTCTTATTATTAAAAGAAAAGGTGGTAGGGATTGTTATTTGTGAGATACATACCTCTTTATTAACAGATGAGCTTTCTTGGAGTTTCTTGGTGGTGCCTTGGTCTGACGCAACCGTTAGACTATCATTCCTGCCACGGGGTACACCTTTAAGGCACGGCTCTTGGTCTTGGGGTATTGAATTTGATTCCCAGTTAATTTTCTGCAGCTTCCCATATGTTTTGAATTTCGGACACCCATACATATAGATCTTCTCGATGGATGACCATTCAAAAGAATAAGGTTCGATACAGAAACTCATGACGTTTGGCAGAGAACTTAAATAGAAGGAAGTAAGTTTAGGCAACAAGATGATATCCTTTGCCTCTTCTTCTCCATCTCTTTGAACAATGTTTTCAATCATGCCACACCACGATATTTTAATGCTTTGAAGTTCCACAAGTAGTTTTGCAACAGTAGGTGGGAATAAATATCTTAGTTTATGACATCTATATACATTAATTGATGTTAGGTTTTGAAAGCCCTGAATTCCTTGTGGAACATTCTTCCACACATACCTCAAATTAGATAAACCAATTACTCTTAAAGTCTTCAATTTAGCAAGTACTGCGATTCTCTGATGGTCATTGTTGTCCTTCTGTCCTTCAAGATCAAATACCACTTCTAGTCTTTCATGTAAACCCTCCAATGAAAGTTCTTTTAAATTAGGTTGCCACAAAATGGTCTTGCAGGAAAAGAATTTATGAGAGATGGGTGTTGAATCAGGAAAGAATCCAGCAGTTTGCTGAATGTTTGTCATCTTGTCACTTCCAAAAGTGTCTACCCTTCTAACCTGGTGAATCCATTAACTTATTATTGTTATACCATCAACAATTTTCAGCTATTTATGTAAGAAGCATCAAATCCAGGCAAACCTTTTGAACATTAAAAAATTGATAAATCAATTTGAAAAGCATAAAACAATGAGCTTTTGAAAGGACGGATTTATAAAATTATTATTTTAAAGAGCGAGGGAAAGAATTTTACCTCCTGATTCAACAACGATGGTTGGACAAGCTCAATAGGACCCACGCTTGTACAAAAGCCAATGAGTCTTGGTAGATAATCCATATTTATAGATGTTAATTGCGGAAACATGATCTTATCATTAAGTGCCTTCTCATCTTCTCCTTCCTTGTGAAATATTTCTTCCATGTCTTCACAGTCTTGTATTTCTAACTCTTGGAGTTGAACCAAACCTCTTGCTATGGACAATGAAAAGACATTTTTCAAACATTTGCAAGAGAAGAGTGTAATTGATCTTAGTTTGCCAAAACAAGCAAGCTGTGAGTGTGTACCACTAAAGGATCTCTGTGGGATTCGGCTATGATATATCTCTTTTAAATTAGGCAATTCCAAGAGTATTAATGACTCCAAGATAGGGAAGGCAACACGAGGAGTCTGATATGATGTGGCATCAATTAAGTATTCTACATCTTCACTGGATGAAATGAGCAGAACCTCCAAGCATGGAAAACCCTCTTCATCTAACTTATAGAGAATGTTTTCGAAATCTTTTATTTCTCTCAAAGCTATAAATTCAGATTTCTGTAATAGTAGACGAGGTATCCAACTCTCTGCAATATCACTTGCAACAATTCCTTCAAGTGCCAAACTATTTTTAAATATATACCGAGTTGTGTTCCAGAAAGTAGAATATTTGCCAAAATTTTGATGCCTAAATGGCTCGTCACATGCATATATCTGAAATTTTATCATTTGATTTTTGAAGTGCAAATCTTTTGGCAATAACTTGATGTTTGGAATATGAAGACGTAAAGCCATCAAAGAATCAGAGAAAGACCTTAGTTCAGCAAGGCTTGCGTTGGCTCCCTCTCTATTGCCTTCCATTGGTTCCCAATTCATGATAGAGACATTTCCCATGTACAACTCTTCTAGTCTAGATAAACTTGATAGTAGACCAGGTGGAATGTGCTGAAGAGCAGAGCATTCTGATAGATCTAACAACTTTAAATGACTCAGATTTCCTATTTCTTTGGGCAACTCCTTGATTTCAGAACCAAGAAAGCTAAGCATTTCTAGTTTCCCAAGTGCTCCAATTGCTGACACATCTTTTATCTCACAATACTCCAGAAGCAATGTCTGAAGGTTCTGAAGGACCTGTATGGATTGTGGTAGTGATGGAAAAGACATACCTTGCATAGCCAAAACCTTTAATCCCATCATCCCTTTAAATAGATTGGTTGGGAGCGTTTGTCTAGTAGCGTCTTTGCCACATGATAGTTGTAAAAGCTCAAGTTTCGGACACTCCAAGCCATCAGGATGATTTTTCAATTCTTGAGATACAATCGAAATCGCAACATAATGTTCATATGTATCTTTCTCTGTCCATTCTTCCCAACAAACATGTCCATTAGCAATTGATATGGCAACACCCCGTGCAACATCATGCATTTTCACACATTCTTCTTCATCGCTATCCAACAAAAGAGATGATCTTCTAAGATTGTCAACCATTTCATGGACTCTATTTCTTGCTTCTGCCACCTTATCAATATTTGCAAATAACCTTTGTCCCACTCCAAATTTGACTAAATATTCAATGGGAATATCATAATCTTTTGGAAATAAACAGCATAGCAAAAAGCATGACTTGGCTTCATCACTTGCTTGAAAATTGTAACTGAGCTCTATGCTGGAATAGACAGTTGAATCCGAACCTGAATTATTTTTTGAGATAGACTTTCTAAGCTGTTGAAGTGCAGAAACCCACTCATTCTTTCTCTTGTTTTCTAGAGCTCTTCCAATAGTAACTATAGCAATAGGTATGCCTTTACATTCCTTCACAACCTTTTCTGCTATTGGATGTAGATTGGGAGTATCTATACAATTACCTGCCATCTCTTTGAAAAAGCTCCATGCTTCTTCTTCAGTTAAGGCTTCAATTCTAACAATCTTATGAGATTTCATTTGATTGCAGACTTCTTCGCTTCTTGATGTTAACAAGATTTTGCAACTATTGAGTTCAACTTTATAAGGAATTCCTTCATCCTTTAGATTAAGTTCTTCCAGAACATTGTCTAATATTACAAGGACATTCTCAAAGTTAATTTCCCTACGTCGCATCATAGCAATTTGATCTTCAATCTTGCTCAAGTCTTTTTTACGGGACACTGCTACCATCACAACTTCATCAAATAAGTTATCATCTTTGGCTCTTTTTGCTACCTCTTTGGCCATTGTTGTCTTTCCAATCCCCTCCATCCCGCATATGGCAATCATGTTGATCTTGTCATCCCTTAAAGCAGTCAAAAGTTCTTTCATAATTGGTATTCTTGATTCAAAAACCTTAAAACCTTCCTTGGAAGAAGTTGCTATTCCCCATGGTGGAGGAGGAGGATTGGACACTTTATCAAATTGTCCATCCCTTAATAGCCCATCAATTTCCAAAGTCTTCTTCTTAGCTTGCCTACTCAAGAAATAATCTGACTTCAAATTGGGACACCATCCATTCAAGCACATCACATTTTCTTTGACATCTTCTTCAAGGAATCTCTGCAGATCTTCACTGATGTTGTCTACCTTTTCTACCCAGCTCTCAACCTCAGATGCAATTACCTCTCCATTTTGTTTTGCTGCATCAATTTCTAATTGCACCCCAGCTCTCTTGTCACCCAGCTTCTGAAATTGATCTTTGAGACTCTTGATGTGGCTATTGTAGCAACTTAGATAGCAAAAATGTTTTCTAATTGGCACCACCAAGTGTCCTCCAATGTCAACGATAAGTGAAGTAATCTTCATTTCTTGGCTTTATTCTTTTGGATTCTCTGTAAGAAAATACGGAGTTTTTAATTTTTACTTTCATTTATATTTGCGTGATCGATTTTCTGTTCTTTTAGAATCAAGAGTTCTAAACATTAGAAAAAAAAACATATATTCCAATTGCTTCAAAAGTGCTCAAATGAGGCTCGTGAGTTCTTCCATTTATTTCAATTGCTGGTTAAGAAGCTCCCACAACTGGAGTTAGAATGATGGGCAATGGTGTCTTGGGCAATATGGAACACAAGAAATAAATTCTACTTTGAAAGAATCCAGCAGCATCCAAAAATCATTCTAGATGGGGCTATTGGTTTTTTAGAAGAGTATCAGAGACTGTGTGCTTCACAGAAAAGAAACTAGCTCTCATCGAGTTGGTTGATTTGTTTTGCTTTTCTGTCTCTGGTGATGTTTTAGTCGTTGTTTTGTTTTGTTGCTATTGTCCAACCTGTCGGATTTATTTCCTGCTCTATGGGGTGTGTTGTTCCCAATGGTACTTTTGTTATACGAACTTTTCTAAAATAAAATATTTATCTTTTATCTCAAAAAGAAAAGAAAAGAAAAAACATATACTACTATATATTCTACGCAATTCCTTACCCGCTATTAAGGGTTCGTTTGGATTGAATGAGAGTGGAGGGAAGTAAAATAGAGTTGACACGAAATAAAGGATTGAGTAGATTTATATAATTTCCATAAAATCTCGGGTGATTTCAAATTAAATCCTATTTTTTTAAATTTTCAATTAAAATCATATAATTTTTAAATCATTTCAATTAGTGTCTCAATTTGTTACTAACTTACTATTAATTAAATTTTTTTTTTTGCACAAATTGTAACTAAACCTATCTAAACACAAAAAACTGTCCAATATGAAATTATAATACCTTTGATATATTATAGACAGAGCAAGACTTAAGTACAGTAATAAGGTGTTATTCCTGAGGCTCTCTTTTGAAGATTCTGCCATGTGGATTTTTCTTCATCGGATGAAAGTGTATTTTTTAGTTGAATAGCCACGTGACTCAATCTTAAGTGGGGAACCTAAGGAATGACACCTAAGTTATTGTACCTAAAATTTGTCCTTATAGATAAGAGTTGTGAAATTATATAATAATCAGTCATTTATTTATTGTCACCAAAATATTTAGAATAAAATTATATATTATATAAATTCATATCCAAATTATATCATATTATATACCATATAATAAAAATTATATCCCATATGTTGTGGTTGCTCCAAATGGACAATCTTTTATTAATAAACAAGCTGATATCCCACACGATGCGCGGTGCATTTTAATAAACTAGCTAATAAACTTAGCAATCAAGTTTCTTAGACTTATAACAATAATCACAAAAATAAAAAATAATTTTATTATCAGATAATACCTTATTCATAGTGTGTAAAAGTAATTTGTAAATATAGAAGTGAAGTGCAAGCGAGTAGTACAAATTTTGTAGGAGAAAGAAAAAAAGAAAAAACCTTATGGACATGTTATTTTCTTATGTAAATTAAGTAACCTAATAATTTTGTGTTAAAAACAAGTCTAACAAGTAACAAGTCTAACAACTTGTTAGATTCAAATAAAAGTACAAATATTAACCAAAAAAACTTATTTTAAAGCACTTTTCATGTATCGTACGATATATGCGATTTTACGATACGATATGATTCGTATGATATACATGTTTTATAGTACAATATTGACAATTATAATTATACATATATATATATGTATATTAAAAAAATATATTTTAATGGTTAAAATAGGCTCTTAAATAGAACGACTGAATTATAATGAATGTAACCTTGAAAGATAATTAATAAAATAAATTAAAGGTAGAAAATGAAAATTGACCTAAACTTATACAATGAAATATGGATTTTAGTCTTATTATTATTATTATGAAAGATACCTAAATTGGACAAAGGACTAAAAAAGAAAGGTAGATGTGTGGTAGTAAGAAGGGGAGTGTAATAATCAATCCCCCCTATCCATCATAAATTATATTTTTTATTTTTATTTTCTTCATTTTTATGATTTTCTTTATCTTTTTTTGTTCATTTATATCATACTAATGTTGGACTTTGTGGAGCTTAATTGTATTTGATCCAGATTATGACCCAACCTGAAATAATATTGTACTGTTTTTAATGGGAGATTTTTTGAGGCTTAGTCCATGAAGTGGAGACTCGGTTCGATAGGCCTTGTACGCAGGATAGAAAAATTGTTGTTTTGGAGATTAGAGTTTAAGATTGTTTTAGAAAGAAAAAACTGTACTGCCGCATCTTGTATTTTTTTTTTCTAGAGAATAGTGAAATCCTTACAACTTCGTAGACGTAGACAAATTACTGAACCACATAAATATTATCTTGTGTGATTGTTTTCTTTGGTGCATATTTGTCTCTATTTTTTGTATCTCATAGATTTGGGAATTTCAATGTATATTCTCTTTCAACTGGTATTAAAGCCTAGAGTTAGGTTTGAGTGAGAGCAATGACAGATGAAATAAGAAAGGTCTCTAAAATAGAAAAATTCGATGGACCAGATTTTGGATTCTGGAGGACGCAGATCGAGGACTACCTCTATGGGAAGAAGTTGCATTTGCCGCTTTGGGGGAGAAACCTACAACTATGAAAGATGATGAATGGATTCTTCTTGACAGAGAGGTATTGAGAGTTATTAGATTAACTCTGTCAAGGTCTATTGCATACAACGTTGTGAAGGAGAAGACCACAACAGATCTGATGAAGGCTTTGTCTGGTATGTATGAAAATTCATCAGCAAACAACAAGGTGCATCTGATGAAGAAACTATTCAATTTGAAGATGGAAGAGAATGCATCAGTAGCACAACATCTAAATGAATTTAACACTATCACAAATCAACTATCTTTTGTAGAAATTGATTTTGATGATGAGATTTATGCACTGATCGTTTTGGCTTCTTTGACAAATAGTTGGGAGGCTATGAGAATGGTAATAAGTAATTCTACTAGAAAAGAAAAACTGAAGTACAATGATATACGAGATCTAATTTTGGCTAAGGAGATTTGTAGAAGAGATGCAGGTGAAACCTCAGGATCTAGTTTTGCCCTAAACCTTGAAACAAGAGGTAGAGTTAATGATAGAAATTCAAATCGGGTTTAGATCAAAATCCAGAATTTTCAATTGGTAGATTTGGTCAACAAGTACAATGTTGGAACTGTGGCAAGCTTGGCCACATTAAGAGGCACTGCAAAAGCCCTAGGAAGAAGAATAAAGATGATTCTGCTAATACTGTAAAAAAATGAGGTATAAGATGCACTACCTCTCGCTATAGATAGTCCATTTGATGATTGAGTTTTGGACTTGGGAGCTTCATTTCATACCACTCCACACCAAGAAATCATACAGAATTATGTTGGAGGTGATTTTGGTAGGGTGTATTTGGCTGATGGAGAAGTCTTGGATGTAATGGGTATGGAAGACATTCAGATTATACTGCCCAATGAGTCTGTCTAGTTATTTCAGAAGGTTTGACATAATCTTGACCTGAAGAGGGATTTGATTTTTGTTGGACAACTTGATGATGAAGGGCATGCATTACTATTTGTTGGTGGTACCTAGAAGATTACAATGGGAGCCATGGTATTGTCTTGTGGAAAGAAAACTAATACTCTGTATATAACCTTAAGTCCAAGAGACACAATTGTAGTTACTGAAGTAGGTATCGATGCAAGCCTATGGCACCACAGACTCGGTCACATGAGTGAGAAAGGGATGAAGATACTACTGTCAAAAGGGAAACTACCAAAATTGAAGTCTATTAATTTTGACATGTGTGAAAGCTGCATCTTAGGAAAGCAGAAAAGGGCGAGCTTCTCAAAATCTAGCTGGACACAAAAGGCTAGAGAATTAGAGTTAGGACACACTAATTTGTGGGGGCCTTCTCCGGTTGCATCCCTTGGAGGTTCAAGGTATTACATCACTTTCCTTTATGACTCAAGTAGAAAAGTATGAGTTTATTTTTTGAAAAATAAATTTGATGTATTTGAGACTTTTAAGAAGTGGAAGGCTATGTTTGAGATAGAAATAGATTAGAAAGTAAAATGTTTGAGGCTAGATAATGAAGGAGAGTACATGGATGCAAGGTTCAATGAGTATTGTGCTACACATGGAATTAGGATGGAGAAAACCATTCTTGGGACACCATAGCAAAATGGTTTGGCTGAGCGAATGAATATAACTCTCAATGAGTGTGGTAGGAGTATGAAGTTGCATGCTAGATTACTAAAAACTTTCTAGGTTGATATTGTTAATACTATAGCTTACCTAATAAACCGAGGACCATTAGTTCCCATGGAGTTCAAAATTTCTGAAGAGGTTTGGAGCAGTAAAAGGTAAGGTTTTCCCATTTAAAAGTTTTTGATTGTGTTTTTTTATGTAAATATTGATTCTGATGCTTGTAGTAAACTTGATGCAAATTCTAAAATATGTAATTTTTATTGGCTAGAGTGATGAGAAATTTGGCTTCTAGTTTTGGGATGAACAAAACCAAAAAATCATCAGAAGAAGAAATGTGATATTTAATGAATAGCTTATGTACAAGAATTGATCAACTGTAGTGCCAGATGCTACAAATATAGATCAAAAGAAATCTAAGTTTGTCAACTTAGATGAATTGACTAAGAATACTATCCAAAAAAAAGGGTAAAGAAGATAAGGAGAATGCAAATTCATAGGTAGATCAAAGTACACCTGTAGCCAAAGTCCGTAGATGTTCTAGGATCACTAGACCTCCACAGCGTTATTCATTTGCTCTAAATTATATACTATTAACCAATGGTGGTGGGCCAGAGTGTTATGATGAAGCCTTGCATGAAGAAAATTCAAGCAAGTGGGAGTTAGCCATGAAGGATTAGATGGATTCTTTGTTGGGGAATCAAACATGGGAACTAACTAAAATGCTAGAAGGGATGAAGGCTTTGCACAATAAGTGGATATAAAGAATAAAGAATAAGCATGATGGTAGCAAGCGCTACAAGGCTAGATTAGTTGTCAAAGGGTTCCAACAGAAGAAGGGCATTGACTACTCAGAAATATTTTCCACAATTGTGAAGATGTCAAAAATTAGATTGGTACTGGGAATGGTGGCTGTAGAGAATCTACATCTTGAGCAGTTAGATGTGAATACGACATTCCTTCATGGTGACTTGGAGGAGGACATTTACATGAGTTAGCCATAAGGGTTTATTGTTCAAGAACAAGAAAGTCTAGTCTATAAACTAAGAAAGAGGTTGTATGACCTAAAACAAGCTCCAAGATAGTGGTATAAGAAATTTGATAGTTTTTTTTTTTTTTTGTATAGAATTGGTTTCAAGAGATGTAAAGTTGATCATTGTTGTTATATTAAGTTCTTTGACAACTCTTATATCATTTTATTATTGTATGTGGATGATATGCTTATTGCGGGATCTAGCACAAAGAAGATTAATAATCTTAAGAAACAATTGTCAAAACAATTTGCAATGAAGGATTTGAGAGTTGCAAAACAAATCATCGGTATGAGAATCATTAGAGACAAGGCTAATGATATATTGAAGCTTTCACAGACAGAGTATGTGAAGAAGATTCTTAGCAGGTTTAACATGAATGAAGCTAAACCAGTGGGCACACCCTTGGGTAGTCATTTCAGACTGGGTAAAAATAGTCACCGAAGAGAAAAGAAGAAAGGGACCATAAGAGCAAGATACCTAATGTATGCTATGATGTGTATAAGGTCAGACATTGCACATGCAATGGGAGTTGTGAGTAGATACATGATTAGGCTAGGAGAGCAACATTGTGCGGTAATCAAGTGGCTTTTGAGGAATCTGAGAAGTTTAACAGATAAATGTCTTTGCTTCACAGGTGCAAGTTTGGAATTGCAGGGTTATATAGATGCTGATTTAGTAGGTAATATTGATAGTAGAAAGAGTACTACTTGGTTTGTATTTACTCTGGGTGGTACAACTATATCTTAGTCTTCACATATATAAAAGATTGTTGCTTTGTCTACTACAGTAGCTGAGTATGTTGCAGCGATTGAAGCTACAAAAGAGATGATTTGGCTACATAGCTTCTTGGACGAATTGGGTAAGAAGTAAGAGATGGACATTCTACACAGTGATAGTTAGAGTGTAATTTTTCTTGCTAAACATTCGGCTTTCTCATTCAAAGTCGAAGCATATACAAATGAGAAACATTTCTATCTGTTACCTTGTTAAAGATAAGCTGTTAATACTTGAGAAGATTTGTGAATCTAAGAATCTGATAGATATGTTGACTAAGGGTGTCACTATTGAGAAGCTGAAGCTATGTACAACTTTAGTTGATCTTCTTGCCAAAGATAGGAGGATGAGTTGCAGTGATGAGGGATTGTCTTTGGAGGATTGCGGTTGATGTTAGAGATTGAACTAGTCTCCAAGTGGGAGATTTGTTGGGCTTTGTGGAGCCTAGTTGTATTTGATCCATATTATGACCTTACTTGAAATAATATTGTTATAGTTTTTAATGAGAGATTTTCTAAGATTTAGTTCATGGAGTGAAGGCTGGGGCCGATCGGCCCTGTGCCCAAGATAGAAAACTGTTGTTTTGGATATTAGGGTTTGAGATTGTTTTAGAGTAAAAACTATAGTGCCACATCTTGTATTTTTTCCCGAGAATAGTGAAATCTTCGCAATTTTGTGGATGTAGGTAAATTACCAAATCATGTAAATAATGTCTTGTGTAATTGTTTTCTTTGGTGCATATTTTTCTCTATTTTTTACATCTCATAGATCTAGGAATTTTGTTGTATATTCCCCTTCAACTAATATATATTAATATGTGAATAGGAGTATTGTGTGTAACACTAAAGCCTTCATAGAAATTATGTGCAATTTTGATGGCAATTCATGTTATTTGGGTTGTGTTCATGTTGTGCCTAGTAAGGGGTATTCAACTATATGGGTCAACCCAAACATGATTTATTTTAATAATCATGGTTCGGAACCACTTAACACTAACATGACCCATTTATTAAGCTAGTTGACACAAAATGACCCAACCCACATAACGTGCTTAATAAAGTGGTCATTTCTCCTCCATGGTTCAAGCCTTTTACTTTCTTAAGCACTAAGCCACTAAAGTAGATCCCACACTCCACTTTCAAGAGTGGGATTTGATGAACACTGTTCATCATCTTCAACCTTCAACCATAATTTTTCTTAATAGCATTTAATTTGACCCTAATTTTTAAAAGATCATAACTTACTCATTTGAAGTCCAAATTAAACTTGTAAACTATTGTTTTGAAGCTTATGTAATATATTATCAATCCATGTATATAAATTATAACAGAAAATGAGTTTTAGTGATTCAAAATTGGCCTGCAATTTTAGGTTTTTTACCGACTTTCAAAACTAGGTTTTGGATTTATTTCTCCACATGCCATAACTCGCTACCATATTTTACAAGCATGCTATCATCATCATTAGAAACATTTTCATATGATTGAATCATTCATTTTCATGCCATAACATGCCTCTAAATATTCATGCATATTGGATTTTTTAAAAAGAAACAAAGATCATGGAATTTTTAATCCAAAAGGGAAAACAAGCATGCATAGCTCTGATATAGTGTTGAATATATTAAACGGGCCATATATTCACAAACCTTTTTAGAACCGATTAATCACTTCCCAAATTGTTGTCCTCCTTGCTTTACAAATTCGTCCACACGACCTCTACAGCTTTTGGATTACCTTTTTGTCACTAGAGAGGCTACCAAAGTCTCTTTCAAGTCTCTTTTGAGATTGCCACGCTCCAAGCTCCAAAGTACTCTTGGTGGTGTTCCTAGAAAGAAATGGCATGCTTGAGAGAACACTTGGGAATTGTATGTTCGTTTTTGTTCTCACAATTTCTCAGTTGGTCCCTTTTGTTTTCCTTAATTTTTGTAGGATTATTTAAATACAAATAAGAATAAACCCACTATCAAGATAAGTGGTATTATAATCACTTAACCCATTGTATATCACTCCACTACTGATCTTGATAACTCATATTCAGATCAATTTAAATTTAAACTTTAATTTAAATCCACTTATCCAAGAGTCCATGGATAGATACCTATGTGGATGATCTATGGTCCATGGGTTATGGGTCGGGTCAAATCCAGGCCATGTATTAACAATTATAAACAAATAAATTCCAAAAAAAATTATTCCATGATAACATCAATTAAAATACAAAGAGAATACAATCTAAAAGTTTTGATATCAATCAAACCAAAATCAATCAAGATATAGAAATTAAAAAAAAAAAAAAATCTAAGAATAATACAATGAACATGATAGCTTTAGCTTTATTTTGGTGTTAAAAAAAAGAAAAAAAAGATTAGTAATTCAAGGGTTTCAAATAAAGAATTAATTATATAACCATTAAAAATTCAAACTTATGTTGGAAAAAAATGAGATGTATTATTATATGGGTTAAATTGATTTTTTTGTTAAATTGGGTTAACTCATCTTGAAATAATTGATGAGCTAGATAATTTTGGGTTGATTATGAGTTAAAGAGATTAGGACAAAATTGACCTATTTGTTATGTGCATTAAATTGGGTTGACCCTAATTTGATATGAATTCATTTATACTAAAAATTAATCTCGAAAAAATTGTGTCACAATTATGGGTCGAGTTATCCATTGCAATCTGTACGGCCACAAGAGATTGAGTATTTAAAAACAAAAATAATCTTCTGGTCCTTACATTTTGGGGGTTACTGTCAATTTAATCCCTGCATTTTCGTAGCAATTAATTTGATCCATGTTATTTTCAACTTGCAATAATTTGGTCCCTATCAACAATTCACTAACCGAAATTGACTATTAGTTGAAAATAACATTAATCAAATTGACAACTACCTCAAAATATCATGACCAAAATGGTATTTTCGCCATATTTAAATTGTTTGAAGTTTGCACTTACAATCTCACCCTTCTTATATATTCATTCTATGTTCTTTTCGTGCATGCAACCAATAACTAAGAACAAAATAATAACAAAAATAAAATAATAAATAGAAAAGTCACAGAAATGTGAAACCAAAGTGTAAATCAAAGAAGCATTACCATAGAAGAATTTAGAAGTAACTTGGGGTGGAAAGATATTCAAGTGAGTACCGTTAAGGACAGAAAAGTTTCAGGTACTAACCTCTGCCTGCTATACAAAGCAAAGAAGTGTATCCCACAGAGAAATTTCGCAGGTTGCAGCAGAGAGATATGTTAGCAAACACTCGCAGAGCAACGTGATTGATTTTAAGTGTAATTAAGGCAGAATCAAAAGGGTAATGGATAAAGAGCAAGTGGGTGTGTTTATATATGAGTGTAAATGCCTTCCGTGATGATTTATTTATTAACACGCATCTAATTCTTGCTTACCCATTTCGACAATGAATCAGTGATGATTTTTCTATAATAAAAAAAAAAGGGATGACTTATTTATTAGCAGGAATCCCTACTTTCCTTGAACATCTGTCTTAAGCAAGTTCAGATGCAGTTTTCAGAATAGGGGTATGAAATTTTCCACTATCATTTTGTGAAGCTAATTTTTGGGAAAAGGGAAAGAAAGAGATAACTAACTGTGATTATTATTAAATTGAGCATATATTGTTTATTGGCCTAACTATAGCGGCGAATGCTTTACAAAAGAGAAAAAACAAGAGTGCTAAACTTAAAGGTGGGCTAGATAGATTGGCATGCAAAAAAGTGTTGATTTGAGAATTTTAAGCTAACTCATGACATTTTAAGTAGGGGTGGCAAAATTTGACACGATCCGCGAACCTGACACGACACGACATGAAATTAGCAGGTTATGAGTTGAGGCTTAAAGGGTTCGTGTCATATTCGGGTTGAATTAGTGTTCAACACATAGAATCTATTTGACCCGTCTGACCCGTTTAATTAAATAACATTTTACTAATATACGCTTCAAACTTTAGGTATGTAAACTTATTAGTTGTTGTGATTTATTTTCGTTGACATATTGTGATTGATTATTTGTGATATTGAGATATGTTTTAGTTTTGAATGATTATTTGTGATGCAGCTACTTGTTAATTTTGAATTTTATATTAAAAATATTTATTTGTTTTGTTTTTTCATATTTTTTTTCTTCATTTTGATAAAATTTGATAAACAGGTCGACATGACTAACCCGTTTAATAAATAGGTCGTGTTAGGGTTGAGGAATCTTGACCCGTTTAATAAACATGTCAGGTTAGTGTTGACCTATGTAGTCGAATATTTATGACTTAACACGACACGAACCCGACACGCGAACACGAATTGTCACCCCTATTTTTAAGTCAAGTACTAACGGGAATGAGTTGGGCTGGTCAAACATAGAATAGTTTTATTTTAAAAATAAAATCAATTAGACTAAGTTTTAGTAAACAACTTCGACTACATTAAAAAGAACAAAATTAGTTAATAAATACAGAATTAAAAATAAATAGGACTGTTTAAATTTGGCCTCAAAATTAAAATATCAGTTCATAGTGAGCAGTCGTTTATTAATTTAGCCACTCAAAACCTTTTTTTATTCTTTAAAACACAGGTTCAGATAAAAAGAGAAGAGATAGATTCTGTATTTCCACCCTATACTATTAGGTTTAGGTTATTTGATTAACATAGCCTAGATAAAATCCAACAATCAACATCCAAAATTATGCAATAAATACACATAACCTCTGCTATTTAAAATTGGTGTGAAAATAGACTTTTTTTTAACACGAGTGTCACGTGACTTGTACCAAATTTGAAAATGTATCAACTTAACCAAAATGAACAACTATATACTTAAGTCATCAAATTTATCAATTTTGATGGTGATCTGAGGCTATTTGCTTTGAGAGTGTAACTTTAGAAGAAGATTATTAAATTTTAAAGTTTAGAGAGAATATTAGGAATCCTTCTATTGCTTTAGGGGGGCAACGAGCAATTAAAAAAAAAAAAAAACACTAAAAGAATCCCCTCATTGTTTTTTCCTTTATTGATTGAAATCCCCTTATTGGTCATTGACAAATCAATTCTATGGCCATCCTGACATTTGAGAAATTAAAACACATATGGTAGAGTGAGAGAATAAAGAAGTGAAGTTTATTAAAGACTAGGGGTGTGCTTGGGTTGGGTTGAGTCGGGTTAAGGGGATATTTTGATCCAACCCATCATGGTGGGATAAAAAAAATTTAATTCAACCAAACCCATCAAATAAGTCTAACCCAACCCAACCCAACCCAGCCCACATGGGTCTGGTTGAATCCATGGGTTGGGCAATTTTTTTTTTTTATTACTATTACTATTAAATTGAGTAGAAAAATAATTATCACACCTGTCACTTGAGTTGATAAACAAAATATACATTAATATATGAACTAATATTCCAATCAGTTATATATTAATATATAAACTAATATACATTAATATTGACTTTTATATAAGATAGGAGGAAGAGCTAGTTATTTAAAAAAATTTATTTTTATATAATATATTTTAAATATATATTAAATATATGGGTGGATCGGGTTGGGTTTGGCCGGTTTGAAATTTTATGACCCGAACCTAACCTGACCAGCTAAAAAAAAAAATAAATAAATTTGTAACCCAACTCAACCCATCAAGCCCTAAAATTTGATCCAACTCAGCGGATTGGGTTGGGTTGGGTCAGTTTTGGCAGGTCAGCAAGTTGGCTGCACACCTTTAATTAAAGTTAAAGTTAAAGCCAAAAGCAAAAAATGGGAAAATGTAGAGAGAAGTATGCCTCATTAACAGGAAAAGGAATATTCATTATTTACAAAATGTGTAACTCCAATTGACAAGCATTCCAATCAAGCTCTGGGCATGAAATAGCTAGCAGATTCATATTTGCAAACGTCGTAAACCTTATTGGCTTATTTTTGTCAAATGACGTTTCAATTCTTCTTTCCTTAACTTTCAAGGTCAAGAATATGAAAGCAAGTAAGAACATTATGTACTTTTCTTCCTCTCAATGTTAGAACAATGGTATATTATTCAGTTGTATGTAAATATGAGTAAGAGATGCTTATGTATAGACACACTTTATGAGTGCAGTATAAGTGATCACTTGAATTTAGTGTATGCAATAGGCCTAGACAATATATATGGCTTTACAACCTAAATGCG
Organism: Quercus variabilis; assembly: GCA_030445155.1. Lineage (NCBI taxonomy): Eukaryota > Viridiplantae > Streptophyta > Magnoliopsida > Fagales > Fagaceae > Quercus > Quercus variabilis. Next base: position 8,363,279 of record CP129451.1, read on the forward strand.
TGCTCAAATGACAAATAGCCCCCTTCAAACTTCAGATGTGTTGCAGAAACCCAACTTGAGTTGAGATTTAAGATCATGGAACCGACGTAGCAGATGATGAGAATAGGTGAAGATGTCGACTAGCTGATAACAAGAGGGAATGGATCACATTTGTTACGTATCTTGAAGAAGATGGTGACTGTGAGGTCCACTCCATCTGACAAAAAAGAAGGAAAAAAAATAATAATAAATAAATAAAATGCAAATTGTACCCTTCAAGTTTGAATAAAATTCATTTCAATTATCTAACTTTACTTTCATTCAATTCAGTCCTCCAGGTTTCAAATTTATTCAATTCAATTTTTTCATCCAATTTCATAAAAAAATATATTTTTTTTTCACATGAATATAATCTACAAAATTAATAAAATAATTTATAGATTTTTTATGTGACGATTTTTCTTTTCAATTTATTTTTTCATTAGTTAGTTGCATAATTAACAACAAATTTTAAATGAAATTGGACTAAAAGCCTAAATTGAATATATTTGAAATTTAGGGGACTCAATTAAATAAAATTAAAATTAAATTACTTAAATAAATTTCAGTCAAATTTAAAGGTCTAATTTTATATTTTAACCAAAAAAAAAAAAAAAAAAGTGTCAAATAGCTAGTAAAGGTCTGGTGACGTTTGTTGGGTTTGAAGTTTGAACCAACCAATGTTAGTCTCTAAAGGTGCCTATGAAGGGCCACACCCCATTGCCTATAAAAAGTGCTTTCACATTTGATTTTTATTGAATTTTTTCACCATTACAAAAATTTCATAAGAATTCTCTGGTTGCTACTTGAAGAATTCTTGGCTTAGTCATATCCCAGAGACAAATTTTCTATAACCATAACAACTTTGTGTCAGAGCAAATATTGTCTTGAAGAAAACAATTTAATCATACCTCCAAGCCATTAAAGTTTCTTGATTATTGATGAAGTTAAGAAGTTCACCAATAAGTCGCGCAATGCTCTTTTTGCTTGTATGTTAACCTGCACGAAACAAAGGAGAAAATCTATCAAAGGGCACCAGTGTGGTGCCGGCCAAATACCCTTCGAAGGTCAAGTCAGAAAGTATTCTCACAACTCTAGAATGCTAGAGAGGGTAAAATCATGCGTACCTTGGTTTGTGAGTGTATTGGGGCTTTTATAGCAGTAGAAGGTTGACATCTTTTTCTTGATGCGGAAGTCTTTTCCTTATAGGACTCTCCTTGTAGAATCCTAAACGTGATGGATAGATCTCCCCCCTTACGAGGAGAATCTTTACCAAATATATAAGATTTTTGGAGTTCTACTGGCGCAAGGACTTTGTTTAGGCCCTCATGAGAGTGGGCCAAAATATCCCCCATGAGGGGTCCAAAAAGCCCATGGCCAACCGGCCCACATTCCTTCGCTTCGTCCGTATCCGGTCCGTTCTCATGGGGTCCGTCCATTGGGGGCCCGTGCAAATGACGGGCTCGCTCATTCTGACGTCTGCGGACCATATACGACCCATCCAACCATATAAGGCCTTCCAGCGTGCATTTTCCCCTTTCAGTTGCCCCCTCACCTAATGGGTTCGTTAAAGATAATGAACGGATCCATGGAGTGACGAATCTAAATCTAGGTCATGTCTATAGGACACCTATGTCCGTGAACTTTCATCCGTACACTGCTGGATCAGGAGCCAATGCATTAATGTGCCGTGCCAAGTGTCATCCTGTCAGTGGCCGTTGTTTTGGAATGAGGCGTCGCTTCGTCTTCCGTGCACCTTTCTTATAAATATCAATCCCCCGCCCCTCATTTCTCCACTTGTTGCTAGAAGAAATTGTCAGAGCGAGTCTGTCATACCTGTCAAAGCACAGTCCATTCACTCTCATAACTGTCGTCTGCCACATCTTGCTTCAATCTTCTGGTGAGTTATTTCACACCCGTCCTTTTTTTTTTTCTTTAGCTCTTATTTATTCCTCTACTTCATGTGCCTATCATTCTTTCCAAACACGTCAGAGTCATAGGTTCTGTCATTACCTGTAGGCTATGTCTAGTGTGTCGAGTAACTAGTCCGTCGTTCGTGACGGGGCAGATTATGAAGGGGTATACCCATCAGGTCCCAAAGACCACGATGTCACGAGTGAGAGTAGTCCGTCATCATCTTCCTCGTCCTCAACACATGAGGGCCTGGAGATGATCGAAATCCATGAGGGATTAGACGATGAAGAGCCACTGGTTAGGTCTATCGTGGGGGTTGATGGACTTAGGGAGTTCATCTTGCCCCCAGAGTGGACGGTACATGCCTTCACATCAACCATAAAGGAGGGCCACTTTAATACACTTAGGGTCCGCTACCATATCCCAGACCATATCCCACTCCGTCTACCATATAAGTCAGAGAAATGTTATTACAAAGGAATTGACAGAGTGGGCGTGTACGAACAAGTGCTCAAGGCGGGCCTAAGATTTTCGTTAAGTTTGCTACACCGCGAACTCTTACACTATTTAGGTATATCCGTCAGCTAGGTGTCCCCAAACGCCTAGAGGGTCTTTATCGCGATGGAGGTTTTGTACAGAGCAATGTCGGACGGTGGGAGGAGGCTTACAATAAAAAAGTTCCTCCATTGCTACCGTCCGGACGAGATAGAAAAATCGAGAGGTATGTACAGCTTCGTCCTTAGGAGCCCCGTCCTGAAAGTCATCTATGAAACCCCGGACTCAAATAGAGACTAGAAGAGTCGCTACTTTTTTATAGAAGGAGAGGATTGGATGTGTTACCCAAGGGAGACGGACTTCATGCCCGTTGACATAGTTTGGGGCATTTTAAACCCATCCGGTATGGCCCGTCATAAATGACTCCGTGCATCCTTACAATTTTTATGTTTCTAACATCCGTCCTCTTTGATGCAGTTCGACGGCGCCCCCAAATTACTCTTGAGGAATTCAGTTTCCTTGAGAGAATTTTTTCAAAGACAAAGCCAAAGGAGCAGACGTGAGCCAAGCTCGTCAACCTCAACACAATCCACTGGTATTGTGACGGTCCCGAGCCCACCCCAGCGACCTTAAAGTACGAGAGACAGACCCGTCTACGTGAGTTCGTCTACCTTTGTGACTTTAATTTTCTTTTTCCGTCATTATTATTATTTCTTAGTTCGTCACCCTTTCTCAGAGATGGAAGATGCAAAGAGGCGAGCAGCAATAAGACTCCAGGCCGTGAAGAACAAACAGACTGGTACGAACCCCATGGGGAAGGGCTCCAGCAAGCAAAATTTGAAGAGGAAGTTGCCCGTGAAAGGTGACCGTCCTCCAAAACAGCCCAAGGTCCCCCTGGACCTGGTCCTCGGTTTGATGGCTGAGGGGAGTAAGGCAGTCACTCCGGCAAAGCACGGTGCAAGCAAAGGGCTGATGTCGGGTCCTCCTGGCGAGCAAAAGAAGCCACCCGTCTTGCTCCGTGAGGGTTCCAAGTATGCCTTGGAGAAGTTGTCGTCGATCATTACCGCTGACGACTACGAGGATCTTGGGAATCACTTGACGGAGGCGATGGGGGAGATGGGCCTCTTCAACATTGCCCAGGTAATTACTCCATCGTCATTAGTTCATCCGTTCGCCATTTTCTGCCTTTAAATATTTTGCTTACTTATTTTCGTGGTGCCTCAGGCTATGATCATGATGAAAGGCTTGATGGGACGGTGTCTCAACCACGAGATGACCATTAGCCAGATTCGTGGAAAGGCTAAGGTGATGGAAGAGGAGCTGCTCGACCTCAAGGCCTGGAAGGCCACCCAGGAAAAGAAGCTGAGGATGGCCGAGACGGCCCGAGACGAGGCCGTTCAGTTGGTGGAAAGTCTGAAGAGAGACTTAGTGGACAAAGACAATGAAGTCCGTCAGGCCAAGGAGGATGCCGTTTTTGAATATCGCGACTCCAACGCCCTTATTTTGGAGCTGAGTCTTGTCTATAACGACGGGTTCGACGATGCCCTCCGTCAGGTGAAGGCGTTGTATCCGGAGATAGACTTATCCACCGTCGCCGTCATTGCCCCCGAGCCGTTAACTGCCCAGCCTGTTCAGTCGGAGGATACCGACGCTCTTTTTAAAGAAAACGTCTCCGTCCGTGAAGCTCTTATGGATCATACTGCCATGGACAGCCAGGTCAAAGACATTGGGGACCGTCCGACTGAAGAGGGAGACAGGGCTGATTTGTAATTTCATAGACTTGCTTGTAATAACTTTTTTTTTTTTTTTTTTTTTTTTTATGTGTGGAACAATTTTAACACCCGTCATGTTTATGGGGTTTGTATATACATTGACCGTTCAGTATGTTTATTTTATGCAAGGTCTGTTGACCTTTTGCTTTATTTCTGTGGAATGCATGTTTTTATTTCTAATGTATACTTTCATGTTAAAATGAGCTCCGTTCTGCTTATTTGGTTTTCCGTTCATTACTTGCTTAACCAAGGGTTGTCATCCCTTTGGAAGATTGGTGTAACTTAGAAATACCATTTGCTTTTGAATGGTCCGTTCATTGGGTAGACTTAGCTTATTGAAACTGTCTGTCTGGAAGACTCATCTTATTGAATCCATCCGTAGGGCAGCTTAGCTTATTGAACCCGTCCGTCGGGTAGCTTATTCCACCCTCCTTAGGTGAACTGTCCAACTAGCGGACGTTACCCTGGGTCCGTCCATTATGTGAACTTAGTAGTTTCCGTCTATTTAGGTTGATCCGTCCACTTGTGGACGCTGCAATTTGTCCGTCTACTATCCGTACTAAAGGTTTCCATCCTCTTGGGATAGTCTGTCCATCTCATGGATAATCTTATTAGTTCGCCCATTATCTGGACTTAGGTTTTCATCCTTTTGGGATGATCCGTCCACTTTGTGGACAACCTTATTGATCCGTCCATCATATGGACTTTGATGTTTTTATCCCTTTGGGATGATCCGTCCACTTTGCGGACAACCTTATTGGTCCGTCCATCATATGGACTTTGATGTTTTCATCCCCTTGGGATGATCCGTCCACTTTGTGGACAACCTTATTAGTCCGTCCATCATATGGACTTTGATGTTTTCATCCTATTGGGATGATCCATCCATCTTGTGGACAGCCTTATTGGTCCGTCCATCATATGGACTTTGATGCTTTCATCCCCTTGGGATGATCCGTCCATCTTGTGGACAACTTTATTGGTCCGTCCATCATATAGACTTTGTTGTTTTCATCCCATTGGGATGATCCGTCCATCTTGTAGACAGCCTTATTAAACCTTATGATATTGAATTAACTAGACTAGGCAGGAAAAATTTAGTAGTCTGAAAGAAATCTTTATAGGAAAATGGCGCCTGCCCCCTTGGGCTTAAAAAGGCACTGGTAGAGAGATTTGTTCAAAGTAAAAGCATAGAACAATTAATAAAAACAGCTGTTCAAAACAAAAGCTATAGAAAACTTTAGAAATGAGCTGGAATGCTTGGGGGGGTTGATGTCCCTTCATGTCGCATCTATTGGTAGTACCTTCGTAGGTGCTTTGTGTTCCACGAGTGTTGCAGTTTCCGCCCGTCCATGGTTTCGAGATGGTAGGTCCCCTTTCTCTGCCAAGATGAGATTTTGTAAGGTCCTTCCCAGTTTGGGCCATGTTTTCCTTGTGAAGGATCTTTAGCCGCTCCCATTACCTTCCGAAGCACAAGGTCCCCAATCTGAAAGTCTCTGTGTCTGACTTTGGAGTTGTAGTATTTTGCCATGAGGTTTTGGTATCGAGCCATTCTTTGTTCAGTTGCAGCCCGGACTTCGTCGACTAGGTCTAGCTGTAGCCGTAAAGCCCCTTCGTTCTTGTCTTCATCGTAGCTCTCCACTCGATAAGTTGTAAGACCTATCTCTGCTGGAATGATAGCCTCGCTCCTGTATGCCAGCCTGAATGGTGTTTCTCCTGTGGGCATTCTTGCCGTTGTGCGGTATGCCCACAGGATACTTGGTAACTCATCGGGCCAGATGCCCTTTACCCCCTCGAGCCAGGTTTTGATGATTTTGAGCAAGGACCGGTTCGTGACTTTAACTTGTCCATTCGCCTGCGGATGTGCGGGTGATGAGTAGTGATTTCTGATGCCTAACTCCGAGCAAAAACCTTGGAATGCCTTGTTGTTGAACTGCTTCCCGTTATCGGAGATGAGTACCCTTGGTATCCCGAATCTGCATATGATGTTTCTCCATACGAAACTTCTGATGTTTTTCTCCGTGATAGTTGCCAGAGCTTCCGCCTCGACCCACTTGGTGAAGTAGTCGATCCCTACCACCAAGAATTTCACCTGTCACGCGGCCGACGGGAGAGGGCCCATGATGTCTAGCCCCCATTAGGCGAACGGCCAAGGGGCCGTCATGGGAGTCAGTTCTTTGGTTGGTTGCCTAATCAAGTTACCAAATCTTTGGCATTTGTCGCAGGTCTTGACGTAGGCTTGTGCGTCCTTCTGCATTGTAGGCCAGTAGTATCTTGCTCGGATCAGTTTGTGTACTAGAGACCGCGCCCCCGAATGGTTTCCGCAGATGCCTTCATGGACCTCTCTCATCACATAGTCAGCTTCCTCGTGACCCAAACACCTTAGGTATGGTCGTGAGAATCCCCTTTTGTATAAGACGTCATTGATTATTATGAACCGCGAAGCCCGGACTTTCAATTTTCTGGCTGCGTCTTTGTTGTCTGGGAGTGTACCTTCCTTCAGGTAGGCCATTAGTGGCGTAGTCCAATTGTATTCTGGATTTACTTCTTGCACCTCCGTCCAAATGTTAATGATTGGGGAATTCTGGATGAACGACAGCACTCGGTCGGGGGTCGTCATGACCTCTGCAGAGGCGACTTTTGCGAGCTGGTCAGCACATTCATTCTCCTCCCTTGGGATTTGGATGAATGTGACCTAGAGGGAGTCGATCCGTCTTCGAACTTCTTCCAAGTATTTCTTCATCTTTTCCCCCCTGCACTCATAGGCGCCACTAATCTGACTGACTATTACCTGCGAATCGCAATGGATAACCATGGCCTCGGCGCCTGCTGCTTTCGCCAGGTCTAGTCCTGCCAACAATGCCTCATATTCGGCCTTATTATTGGTCGTTAGGAAGTTCAATCGGATCATGCACTCGATTTTGTCTCCGTCAGGGGTTTGAATTAACACCCCGGTGCCTCTGGCTTGCCTGTTTGATGATCCATCCGTGTGGATGTTCCATTGTCTGAGGGTTTGTGGCTCCTGCTGCTCCATTTGCGTGTATTCGACGATGAAATCTGCCATTGCTTGGCCCTTTGTTGCGGTTCGTGGACGGTAGTGTATGTCAAACTCGCTCAGCTCTATTGCCCACAGGGCCATTCGTCCGGCTGCTTCGGGGCTGCTCATTGCCTTTTTTAGGGGCTGATTTGTTAGGACGATGATGCTGTGGGCTTGGAAGTATGGTTTCAGTTTTCGAGCTGCAGTTATCAGCGCGAAGGTGAGCTTTTCCATGTGGGGGTACCTTTCTTCAGCCCCCCGGAACTCTCTGCTTATGAAATAGACGGATCGCTGCGTCCTTTCCTCGTCCCTTACCAGGGCCGCGCTTACTGCCACCTGTGAAGCTGTTAGGTATAAGTAGAGGTCTTCCCCTGGTTTGGATGGGCTGAGTAAGGGTGGCGAGGCAAGGTATTTCTTAAGATCTTCAAATGCCTTCTAGCACTCCTCCGTCCACTCGAATGATTTCTTTAGGACGCGGAAGAACGGTAGACACCTGTCCGTTGCTTTTGAGACGAACCTGTTCAGGGCGGCAACTCTGCCGTTCAAGCTCTGTATGTCCTTTGCTGTCCTTGGTGGTTCAAGCTCCATGATGGCCCGTATTTTCTCTGGGTTGATCTCTATTCTTCTTTGGGACACCATAAAACTCAAGAATTTTCCTACTGTTACCCCAAATACACACTTGCCCGGATTCAGTTTCATGTTATATGATTGTAGGGTATCGAACGTCTCCTGGAGGTCGCTCGGGTGATCTTTTTCGAATGGGCTCTTGACCAACATGTCGTCAACGTAGACTTGCACGTTCCTCCCTATCTGGTGTGCGAACATCTTGTCCATTAATCTTTGGTACGTTGCCCCGGCGTTCTTGAGTCCGAACGGCATCACCTTATAGCAAAAGAGGCCTTGGCTGGTGACGAAGGACGTTTTCTCCTGATCAGATTCCTCCATCTTGATCTGGTTATAGCCTGAGAAGGCATCCATAAAACTCAGGAGCTGGTGTCTGGTCGTAGAGTCGACCAGCGCATCTATCCGCGGGAGGGGGTAGCTGTCCTTTGGGCATGCTTTGTTTAGGTCCGTGAAGTCGACGCACATTCGCCACTTTCCACTAGCCTTCTTGACCATGACCACATTCACCAACCACTCTGGGTAATATACTTCCCTAATGAAACCAGCCTCGAGTAGTTTTCCAACCTCTTGTGCTATTGCTCTGTCCTGTTCGGGAGCGAACACTCGCTTTTTCTGCCAGACTGGTGGGGTTGAAGGGTTCACGATCAGCTTGTGTACTATGACAGAGGGATCGATCCCAGGCATGTCTTCGTGGCCCCATGCGAAAATGTCTTGGTTCCTCCTGAGGAATGTTATGAGGGCCTGGCGCACAGGCTGACGGGCCAATGTTCCTATTCTGGTAGTCCGTTCTGGTTTGGATTCGTTGAGTATTACCACTTCCAGCTCCTCGACCGGTTCAGCAACTGTTTGCTGTTCTTCTATGCACATCGCCTGATGGTGATCTTCCATTTCTAACATGGCAATGTAGCATTCTCGGGCGATTGCCTGATTCCCTCGCAATTCCCCAATCCCATAGTTTGTTGGGAACTTGATCATCATGTAGTATGTTGATGTTGCCGCTTTCCATGAGTTAAGTGTGGGCCGTCCGAGAATACCGTTGTAAGCGGAGGAGCAATCCACCACGAGGAACATCACATTCCTAGTGAGCTCTTGCGGGTAATCGCCCACTGTTACAGGTAGTGTGATTGAGCCTATTGGGAATACCTTGGTCCCTCCGAAACCGACGAGTGGAGCGTTCGTCGGCATCAATCACGCTCTGTCTATCCCCATTTGCTGGAATGCTGGATAGTATAGAATGTCTGTTGAGCTGCCGTTGTCGATTAGTACTCGGTGGACGTTGTAGTCCCCCACACGTATGCTGACGACCAGCACATTGTCATGTGGATGATGGAGTCTCCTTGCGTCTTCTTCGGTGAATCCAATGATAGGGCTCTCCACCCGTGTGGTATTAGGCCCCGGGCCTGTTAGATGGACGTTCAGGACTGATCTGAGGTACGTCTTTCGAGCTTTTTTGGAAGAACCAGTAGACGCGGTTCCTTCCACTATCATCCTTATGTCTTCGATGGGGGGTCTAGGACGCTCGTTATCTCGTCGGGGGGCCGACTTTTGGCGATTATGATCCGTTTTCTCTTTGTTGACGAACTTCTGCAACTTCCCTTGTCTAATGAGGGCTTCAATCTGCTGCTTTAGGTCATAGCAATCGGCTGTGTCGTGGCCATGATCTCTGTGGAAACGACAATATTTGTCTCGCGACCGTTTGTTTGGGTCGCTTTTTAGTTTTCCCGAGAATGTTAGTGTCTCCTCGTCTTTGATTTGCATAAAAACTTGGTCAATCGGGGCGTTCAGGGGGGTGAAACTTGTGAACCTTCCGCCCGGGGGCTTAGGGCACCTTTCATCCCTTCTGTCTCCTGTCCTTGGTCTTTTTTGCCCTTGGTCCTGACGCGTGTCCACTTGGCGTTCCTTTTTCATGGGCCTTTCCTCCCGTTCAAGTAGTGCGTCTTCTGCGTTCATGTACTTGGTGGCCTTGTAGAGTACTTCCGACATGGTTTTGGGGTCGTTTTTGTATAGTGAGAACAAAAACTTGCCCTTCCGCAATCCGTTCGTGAAAGTTGCCACCAGTATCTTGTCGTCGGCTTCGTCAATTGAGAGTGCTTCCTTATTGAAGCGGGTTATGTAGGATCTTAGCGTCTCGTTTTCTCTTTGCCTGATGCTCATCAAGCACGCTGTGGACTTCTTGTACCTGTGTCCCCCTATGAAGTGCAAGGTGAACTGAGTGCTTAATTCTTTGAAAGTGTTGATGGAGTTTGGTGTCAGCCGACTGAACCAAATTCTCGCAGGACCCTTCAATGTGGTTGGGAAGGCCCTACACATGATTTCGTCTGGTACCCCTTGTAGATGCATCAAGGTTTTGAATGTCTCCAAGTTGTCTAGTGGATCCTTGACCCCATTATAGCTCTCTATTTGCGGCATCCGAAACTTGTGTGGTAGGGGGAAAGAATTGACGGGGCCAGTGAATGGAGAGTCGGTCCGGTTCACTAGGTTGTCCAGATCGCTAGACACTCGCCCCTTTAGGGCGTTCATCATGACTTCCATCTGTTCTTTCATCGTCTGCATCTCTGCGAACATAGGTGGAGTCGTCGCATCCGTGAGGGATGGGAGGCTCATGTTCTGTCGTTCTGGCCTGCTTGGGGCGTTACTCCCTTCAGGCCCTTCTCGTTCTCTTTGCATGGCGCTGGTGTCTTCTTGATCCTCCCTCTGGTTGTGGGGTGCTGTGTTTCTTTGATGTAACTGTTCTTCTAGGTCATGATTTTGCTTAGTGAGACGCTCCACGGCCGCAATAAGGGTCCGAACCTGCCTTTCGAGTATGGTCGTGGGTAGTCCCTCTCCTTGGATGTCATTGGTTGTTGCCATCGAGCGAGTGAACACCATGCAACTCTTCTGTCTCAGGGGTGAAGCAATGTCTGACTGCTTTCTTCTTACGTTTCCCACAGACGGCGCCAACTGATGAAGCTGAGAAGTTCACCAATAAGTCACGCAATGCTCTTTTCGCTCGTATGTTAACCTGCACGAAACAAAGGAGAAAACCTATCAAAGGGCACCGGTGTGGTGCCGGCCAAATACCCTCCGAAGGTCAAGTCAGAAAGTATTCTCACAACTCTAGAGCGCTAGAGAGGGTAAAATCATGTGTACCTTGGTTTGTGAGTGTATTGAGGCTTTTATAGCAATAGAAGGTTGACATCTTTTTCTTGATGCGGAAGTCTTTTCCTTATAGGACTCTCCTTGTAGAATCCTAAACGTGATGGACAGATCTCCCCCCTTACGGGGAGGATCTTTACCAAATATATAAGATTTCCGGAGTCCTACTGGCGCAAGGACTCTGTTTAGGCTCTCATGAGAGTGGGCCAAAATATCCCCCATGAGGGGTCCAGCAGGCCCATGGCCAACCGGCCCACATTCCTTCGCTCCGTTCGTATCCGGTCCGTTCTCATGGGGTCCGTCCATTGGGGGCCCGTGCAAATGACGGGCTCGCTCATTTTGACGTCTGCGGACCATATACGGCCCGTCCAACCATATAAGGCCTTCTAGCGTGCATTTTCCCCTTTCAATTATTCACTAAACTTTCATTTGTTTGTTTCATTGTTTTCCAACATGCTGTTGGTTTCGTCGTGTCCTATTATACAGATTTAAGGAAACACCTCAAGCTTGGCTCGCAAAATTCAACACCATTATAGGTTGTCTTAATTCTCAAGGGTATGGCAGCAAGTCCAGATGCACTTTCTAGAATAGGGTCTAAATATCGGCTTAAATTTGTATGCCCCAAAAAAAAAAAATGTGTGTTAAGAGATTTTTCAGACTAACTTAGGATATTTAAGTCAAGTACTACATCAGATCGAAACCATGCTAACAGATAACGAAATTTGGCTGGTAAAAATGTAATAGATTTTTAAAAGAAATTACCATAATTTCAGTAACAAATTATATATTTTTTTTCATTATTATTATTATTTTATAACGATGCATATATAGAAATCTAATTATGAGATTTTTCTAATAATGATTTATTTGATAATCTTTTTGGGTGGATGAATTTGCAATTTTTGCAAAGAAAATAATTTCAATAGATTATCAATAACAAATTGTTTTCCAGATTGGACCAATCAATCATTATTAAGTTTTATTAATTTTTTAGATATGTTTTTGGGTGTTTTGGATTGTAAGGTAGAAAAAATAGGGTTTGAGAAAGTTTGTTTGAAACGAAAGAAATAATTTCCAAATTTTATATACTTTTTAATGATACACAATATATTATAAATGACTTCTATTAAAAAATGAATATTTTAACTAACTTGCCTTTTAAATTCTTGAGAAAAATTGTATTATTTTCATATTGGTATGACAAAAATTAAATTTTATTTATATCATTATGAGATTGTTCTATCATAATGAAAATATGATTATGAAATACATTACTCTTTATTAGATTAGTTCAAATTGAAAAAGAAAATTTTAATTTAATGAGATCATCCTAAGAAATTACCTTACATAATGCGCAGGTTTCCGATTAGTAGTTATTAAACTCGGACCATATGTTAATCTAGTCTAAGAGCCGGATCAATTGCTCATTGGTTCAACGAGTGGGTCACCGGTTGCACCGCATAGTTATAAAATAAAAATTAAATAAGTTATAAAAATAAGTTTGAGAAGTCATGAAATAAATATGAAAATTAATAAATAGGCACTTATAAATTATCAGTTAAAATCAAGTCTAAAAAACAAGCCACTTAATATAATTCAAATTCAAAGTTTCACAAGTAACAACACTAAATAATAGAAAATAAAAGGATATCATAAAAATGTAGTCATGCTTTAGCTATATAAAATCTTATTGCATTATATTTCTTAAAATTCTAGGAATAAAAGCTTATCTTAAACTTCAAAGTCATATACATATTGCAAATCTAACTAATTGTTATGAACCCTTGGATTATGATCTAAACAAAAACTTGAAACTTTATATTTATTGAAAAGTCAAGTATCAACCTCATTATAAAATATATATTTTTTTATTATACTTAAAATATAAAAGTACTGTAATGAACCTATAAAGGTAATTTTTATTCCAAATCACAAAACCGAATGGGTCACAACAACTATACTTAGATTACATTAAAACAAAGAATTATATTAAAAAAACTTGAAAAGAATCAGTTAATAAATATATAGAATTAAGAGCATATAAAATAGTTGTAAAATAAATAAATAAATAAACATAAAAAAATAAAAAAAGGTGTCCCAAGCTTTTATTCTAAATGGAATACCGGATCTCAATCTGACAAAATTAAGAGCATGACCTTAATAACTACGCATTAGTCAAACATAGTGATTTGCGGCCTAATGGGCTTCAATTCACGTAGCATAGGCTTTAATGGGCCTTTTTTAGACTCCTATTTGTTAACAAGCAAATCAAACATTGTTGTTTCTTTGTTTCTTTGTTTCTGAATTTGAAGGGTTCACAGAACTATTGTCTGAGCACGGGAGCAAAAACTATAGTACGTCGAGCCCCCTAGCTGACGTCATCTGCAAAAACTTGATCGTCTTGCAGGAAGTATTGTATGTCGTTTATTCTCATTTTTTATGTTTAAACTATAGATCCAATAATCAGATTATGCTAACTGTAATCGATTTGTAATAATATTTTTTTTCAATGTGTCAAAAAATAGAAGAAAAAAAGAGCCTAAAAGTCTGGGCATGGAAATATATGAAAGGCATAACATTGATCCTATTAAGTATAACTTGTTTCTAGTTCAAACTTCAAAGAAACTATCAAATTATCGAGAAGATAATGAATATGAGTGTATATACTTGAGCATACGTAGAGCTAATGAACACAGAAGTTTTTCAAATCTAGAGTCTTATGGATAAAAGATTGAACATAGACAAAAACAACAAGAGTATATCCTAGCGTCATATTCTCTTACTAACTTGAGGTTGAACATCATGTAGTTGATATAACCTATTATTATGTAAATGTAATTGAGAAATTAGATTTATAGTGAATTAAATGAAACTATTTTCATCACTTTTATACTTCTACATATTGAATTCCATACAAGCTCCGAAGATACATCAATGGTGGAATGAAAACTCAGAGAGAGAAAAGAATGATGTGAAACTTGTAAAATGAATTCATTGAATAAGTTTACAATGCTCTGTTCTTTATATAGTGAGAACAGAGGGGGGAAAGGTGAAACAGAAATAACTAACTGCCTAACCAATCCAAAACGTACACGTGGAATAAGAGATAACAGACTCATTAACTTGTATATACGAACAACAGTTGTTTATAGCTATCTAAACTATTCTTAACTAAGCTACTGTAGTTTAGCTCTATATTTACAAACTACAATGTTTTAATACAAACACTGATATCCTATAACAAAACTCAATACTTCCCCTCAAGATGAACCATAGATGTTGATCAGGTTCATCTTGGACAGAAGAAAGTAGAATTGCTTATATCCAAGGGCCTTGGTGAAGAAGTCAGCAACCTGGTGTTTGGTAGGCACATGGAAAGTCTTAATCACCCCATTTTGAATCTTACTTCTAATATAGTGACAGTCAACCTCTATGTGCTTTGTACGTTCGTGAAATACTGGATTTGCAGCAATATAGAGAGCTGCCTTGCTATCACAGTACAAAGAGGCTGGATAATTGTGATCTAAACCAAAAGTTCCAAGTAATGCCAACAACAAGACAAGCTCACTTGTGACAGTAGCCATTGCACAATATTCAGATTCTGCTGATGATCTGGACACTACTTGTTGCTTCTTACATTTCCAAGATATGAAGGAATTACCAAAAAAACACAAAATCCTGAAATTGATCTTCTGGTGTCTGGGTAGGTTGCCCAATTAGCATCACAGTAGGCTTTGAGTTTCAATTCAAAGCTTGTAGATAGGAATAAACCTTGCCCTGGTATCTTCTTAAGATACTTAAGTACCTTATAAGCTGCTTGTAAATGAGGAATCTGAGGTGAACTCATAAACTGACTCAGTTTGTGCATTAAGTAACAAATGTCAGGTCTGGTTAGAGTCAAGTAAAGTAGTTTGCCTATAATTCTTCTATACAAAGATGGATATGGTGCAGCCTCTCCCATTGAACTCCTAAATTTGGCTGATTGATCCATAGGCACATTAGCAGGCTTACTTGCTAGCAGATTTGTATCAGATAGCAGCTCTAAAACAAACTTCCTTTGACACAAACTAATACCTTTTTTAGTCCTTGCAACCTCAAGGCCTAAGAAATACTTCAAAGTACCAAGATCCTTGAGCTTGAACTTGGCATCTAGGAAAACCTTGAAAGTATTGACTGCCTCCACATTGTTGCTAGCTATCAAGATGTCGTCCACATAGACCAGCAAGATGAGAATTGAAGACAGAGTAATTTGATTTGGATTGAATGAAACCATGATCAAGGAGAGTGGATAAGAGCTTAGCAAACCACTGTCTACTGGATTGCTTCAATCCATAAAGGGATTTAGTGAGTTTACACACTTCCCCCTTGCTGCCAAATCCAGGAGGAGGGATCATATACACTTCCTCATTCAATTCCGCATTTTTGACATCTAATTGGGACAAATGCCAACCATACACAGCAGCCATAGCCAAAAGGGTCCTAACAATAACAAATTTCACTACAGGAGAGAAGGTCTCATAGTAATCAACTCTCCTAGTCTAAGTAAAACCTTTCGCCACCAATCTAGCCTTGTACTTCTCTATAGAGCCATCAACTTTAAGCTTGATTTTGTAGACCCATTTGCACCCAATAGGCACTTTACCAGGAGGCAGTTTGGTCATGACCGAAGTCTTGTTAGCCTGAAGTGCATCAATCTCAGCCTTTATGGTAGCTTGCCACAATGGATTAGGTAAAGCTTCAGCATAGGAAGTGGGTTCCTTGGCAATAGACAAGGCAATAAAGAAGACTCTATGTGCATTAGACAACTTAGAATAAGAAAGAGTTGATGAAAGTGGATAAAGGATACCTAGATTGTCAATGGATAGTGAATCATGGGAAGGTAGAGAAGTGGAAGCCAAGTTGCAATGATGATGAGGAATGACAGTGAAAGCTAAACTACAGTGGTAATCATGAAGATATGAAGGAGTTTTATGAGACCTAGTGGACTTTCTAACAAGAGGTGAGTCAGGTTGAACAATGGGAAAATCAGGCTGAACAATGGGTAAGTCAGGCTGAATAGTAGGTAAGGCAGGTTGAATGGAAGGATCATGATGATGAGAAGAGTCTAGATTAGGGTGGACAAGATCTGGAAATTCATCAGGGGGCACAGCAATATCAACAGAGCTAAAGGGAAGAGAAAATTCAGCGGAAATAAAAGCAATAGGATCTGGAATTTGTGACTGAGATGGAAAAACATTGTGAGAAGTGGAAGGAGAACTAGGAATGGTTTTAGACTGCCAGTGTTTAAAAGGAAAAACAATCTCTTTGAAGATAACATCCCTTGACAGAAACATAGTTCTAGTGGACAAATTATACAACTTATACCTTTTAGTCCCAAAAGGATAACCAAGAAATATGCATGCCTTTGCTCTAGGGTCAAATTTTGATCTGTTCCTAGTTAAAGTTGAGGCATAACATAGACAACCAAATGATTTAAGGTGCTGATATGAAGGGGAATAACCTAAAAGTTTTTGGTATGGAGTAAGATTGCCTAGAAGAGGACTAGGAAGCCTGTTGATGAGATATGTGGCTGTAAGAACACAATCTCCCCAGAATTTTAAAGGTAAGTTGGCATGAAATCTCAAGGCTCTAGTAACATTCAATAGATGCTGGTGTTTTCTTTCAACAACAGCATTTTGCTGTGAAGTTTCAACACAGGATAGTTGATGTAAAACATCTTTGGAAGCATAAAATGAAGAAAAAGCAAATTCAAGACTATTATCACTCCTAATGACCTTAATGGATACTTTGAATTGATTAAGAATCATTTGAAAGAAGGTTTGAATTAAAGAAGAAGCATCAGATTTGTACTTCATTAAATAAACCCAAGTGCACCTACTATGGTCATCAACCAAAGTAAGAAAATATTTTGAGCCATTTAAGGAAGGAGTAGAATAGGGTCCCCAAATATTAGCATGGATTAAATCAAAACAAGCTAAAGAAACACTTGTGGACTTAGAAAAAGGTAATTTGTGTTGTTTAACTAAAGGGCAAAGGATTTATTATTACAAGAAATCAGATCAGGTACAATAGATTCCAACAAAGCTAGTCTTTGTGAAGAGGGATGACCCAATCTGTAATGCCACATCCTAACAACATCATTTGAAGTAGCAACAACAGGAGAAGAATCAAGATTATAGACATTGACACTTTTATTACAAAGGAAAGAGGGTAATCTGGATAGAACCTCTGAAACAAAAGGTGGTAAGGTGATGGAATCAGTGCACTGCAAGGTATATAGCCCTCCATGTCTCTTACCCAACCCAATTATCTTCCAATGCAGTAAGTCCTAGAGAAAACAGTAATGAGAAAGAAAGATGCAACAACAGGAAGGGTTTTGGGTTAGCTTGCTTATGGAAATAAGATTGAAAGAAAAGGTAGGAATGCAAAGAACATTTTCTAGAATCAATGTGGCTGAGATTTTAACAATTCCAACATGAGTCACCTTAACCATTTCACCATTAGGGAGTCTAACTAAAATTTGAACAGAAGAAGTGACAGAAGTGAAGAAATGAATGGAATGTACCATGTGGTCTGTTGCACCACTATCAAGAATCCAGTCATATGAACTAATATGAGAGGTATTGACACTGGAAGAGAAGAGAGAACACTTTGCTTAAACCTTCTTCCCAGCACCTACTTTTCTCTGTTTCTCATCTCGCAGTAGAAGAGAGAACACTTTTCTTAATGGAGGCACAGGCTCCATAAGCATAATTTGGCTCCTGACAGCTGCATATGTCTCATTCAGCCCCATCAAGAAAGACATGGTACACTCCTCAACTTGATGACCACATGTACGTGTCCTATAATTGGAAAATTCATCCCAAAGACCTTTAAACTTGGCATAGTACGCATTGATGGTTAAATCCTCTTGAACCAAAGAACTAATCTCCTTTCTCAAGTCAAAAATTGTAGGTCCATTTCCTTGCCCAAACCTGTTTTGCAAATCAATCCATACATCTCTGGCAGTCTTGAAATAAACTATACTTGACTGCAACTCCTTGGAAATAGAATTAAACAGCCAAGCTAGGACTGTGCTATTGCATTTATTCCAAGTTGCATAATGTGGACGATCAACAGATTGAGGCTTAGGGATAGAGCCATCAATGAAGCCCAATTTGGTTTTGGCATCCAAAGAAATAAGTATCGCCCTACTCCAGGTGTTATAGTTGTCTTCAGTGAGGTGTTGAACCACCAAAGAAACTCTTGGATTATCACCACTAGATAGAAAAGAGGGGCTAGATGTGTTTTCCCAAGGTTGGATAGTAGGAGTAGTGTTAGCACTAGAGGTACTCTCAGCCATGCGTATCAAAGAGAAAAGATGAAGATTCAAGGTCTCAAGTAACTAAAACCAAGAATTGGAAAAGAAAACAAGGATTGATTTTCTCAAGAATTCTCCAAGAAACAAGAATTGGATTCTGTGTGACAATCAAGATGTAATTCACAATCTTGATGAGATTGCAACAGAAAATAGTGAATTCGAAATGGAATAACCCTAGAATCGAGAAAAATTGAATTGAAACCCAAAGATTGAAGATTTCAATTCAATTATGAATAGAAGAACAAAAATCAAGGTTTCAACACTCTAAAGGAATTAAAACCTTGAGGATGATGAACTTAATGCAAGAATCAACAGAAATGCAACAAGTAAATTTCTAGTTGATCTGAAAGAAGCACTAAGAAATCAAGAAAGAACGTAATTGAACTAGGAAATTTCAGAATACCATACTTGAATAATCTCTGATCTAGTTCATTTTGATACCATATTGAATTCCATACAAGCTTCGAAGATACATCAATGGTGGAATGAAAACTCAGAGAGAGAAAAGAATGATGTTAAACTTGTAAAATGATTTCATTGAATAAGTTTACAATGCTTTGTTCTTTATATAGTGAGAACAGAGGCGGGAAAGATGAAACAGAAATAACTAACTACCTAACCAATCCAAAACGTATGTGTGGAATAAGAGATAACAGACTCATTAACTTGTATATACAAACGGGAGTCGTTTATAGCTATCTAAACTATTCTTAACTAAGCTACTATAGTTTAGCTCTATATTTACAAACTACAATGCTTTAATACAAACACTGATATCCTATAACAAAACTCAATACTATATATGATGAGAAAAAGAGAAGCTTAAACTATAATGATTTTATTTAGTATACTCATTTAAAGATTTTAAGAGCATTCTCATTAAGATGGGTAAATGCTATAAATGCTAAAATTTAACATGCCAAATGCTATAAATACTAAAAAACATGCTCCATCAATCCTCTTAAATCTTATTTATTTTGCAATACCGCTACAGTGGACTGCTATCTCTAGCAGCCCAATGTAGCAAGATTGTAAAAAAAAATTATTTGTTTAATAAAATCCCGCTTCCCTTTTTCGTGCCTATCTCCTTTGGTTTTCCCTCATTCTTTTCGTGCCTATCTACTCTAGATTTCCCTCTCTCCTTTTTTTTCTTTTTTTTTTTTTTTTTTTTTTTTTTTTTTTTTTTTTTTACTGGTGCTCTCTTTCTCCCATGCCTACGCCTTTGCCTTGTCTCTTTTTCTTTTTCTTTTTTTTTTCTTTGTTCTCCCTCAACCCACGCCGCCAATTCATCTCCACTTCAATACTCCCTCTGACCGAACCACCATCACAAACACAACCTCTGTTCTTCTTCCTCTGAGTGAACCTATACCAAACCCACTCTTTTCTCCTTGACCAAACCCAAAAACCCAGTCTTGAAACCTATATTCTCATCTCAAAAGAGTCAAAACCGAAGATTCAAGGGAGGGGATTAGGCTTCCATTTGGGTCAGATTGAAGCTCCATGGGTCAAGCTTCCATTTAGGTTTTGTTTTGGGTTAGGGATTTTGTGGGTCTTGTATTGCTGCTTAGTTCTTCCCAATCTGATCTTAGAGTTAAAAGCTTTACCCAAATTTCACACTCCAAAACCACCGTTGACCAGCGCACAGAGCCATTTTGAGCTTTGGCGGACAAGTCCTCAGCTCATCTCTAATTCTCTCTTGTCAGGTACACCTTACTTTTTTTTTTTTTTTTGGTTTCTATTTCTATTCCTATAATTTTATCTAATTCAATTCTTTTTTTGCAGTATAACCAAAAACACTAGAGCGATACTAGCAATCTTGCTTCACTTCTCAGGATAACAGCATTGAACGTGAAGCACATGTTTGTGTTTGTTGAAATTCCTCCTTAAAATTCTAGTATCGTCTTTAGAGTTTTATATGTTGAACAGATTTTAGACAGATTTGCATTTTTCTCTACACACATGAAATCAAACTTTGCTCACACATGAACATTATACTAGTATGAAATTTCATACATCATGTTTGAGTTCAGTGGCATATATACTTATACACATGATGTTTATAGAAAATTTTAAAAGGTTATTGAGAAGCAGGGCATTGTACCTTTAGACATCTAGATTCATTTCCTTGGTTGTTGAGAACTAATATTTACTCTAGTTGTAATTATTTACTCTTTTTATTGGTTATAATTTTATATTGAACTTCAGTTGACTAGACATTATCTACTTATGGACTCACAACAATACATGCCGCTTTACACTGGTATCATAGAAGGGCAAATTGATGTTAACTCTCCTTCGTTGAGTGTATCCCAAAATAACCTAATTTCTTCCCCTGAAGTTGAAGTTGAGATCACCGCCTCCAACAAACTGCCGAGATGGGGTACCAACTCTAGTGTAGAGGAGGATAATATCCTTGTTTCGGCATGACTCAATGCTAGTATTGATGCTATGCATGGTAATGAGCTGAAACATGAAAGATTCTGGGCAAAAATTTGGCAATACTTTTGCCAATGCAACCCATCTGGTAGCACACGTACTGCTGAAATTTTATTTCCTTTTAAGATAATGTGATACTACCTCCTCCCACCTATATTGGATATTGTTTCTGTTGGTTTTAATTTAACTGCTGTTTTTTTCCTCTACATTGGTTTTTCTGCACTAGTTTTAATTTGATTGCTGTTTTTTTCCTCTGCACTGGTTTTAATTTAACTGCTGCTTTTTCCTCTGCACTGGGTAGCTGCTGGATTTCTACACTAGATAGCTGCTGCCTGCGGAGTATGGGTTGCTGTTTTCTTATTTTGCACTGGTTTAATTTAACTGCTGTTTTTTCCTATGCACTGGTTTTTCTGCACTGGGTAGCTGCTGGATTTCTGTACTGGATAGTTGCTGCCAGCAGTGGAGCATCAACAGCTAATGCAGCAACTCAAGAAGCCGTGGTGGAAGATGCTGTCAAAGCTAAATGGCTTGGTTGCTGCAGAATTTTGTTTATGTGTAATAGTAAAAGAGTAGCTCAAGTCTGTAATTTTAGTTACACACCAAGTTGGCAGCAAAAAATTATGGTTTCTGACATCTCAAACTTGATGCAAAATTTCAACAATATAAATGAAAATGAATATGTTCCATTTAATAAGTGATCGTCCTATTATTGTTTCTTTGATAAATGGTGCTAGTGTTTTATGGATTCTTATCAATTATTGAATGCTAAGAGAATGAATTCCAAAAAAAAAAAAAAAGCTAAGAATAATTCTCTCCAATACTACTTTGCAGTAATGTTGCAGGGTACTTGTGGTAGTTAGTTATGGTAGTTATGCTAGTTAATTGAAAACATAAAGAAAGAATAAAGAAAACATAAAGAAAGAATAAAAAAAGAATATTTAAATGAAGTGGTAAAATAATAGAACTTTTGATGTTAGGTTTTTTGTAAAATGAGTTGTTAAAATGAATAAAGTAACTTTTTGATATGCTAAATGCTATATTTTGTAGCATTCTTGATGAGAATGCTCTAACTTAATTTCTAGAATGTGTTGTTTTGTTCTTATAATATAAATATAAAATTAGAGCAAAATTAACAAAATTATGCTATATCAAATATGATTTTTTATATTTGATAGAACTATCATTAAAATACTTTGAAAAGGGGATATGAGAATAAAGCTATTAGCTCACAAGAAGTTAGTGCACAAGTAATTGTCTAATAATTAACAATATATATGTCTTTATATTGAACAAGGGGTAATTGTTGAGTACTCCCAGAGTACCATAAGTATATACTCCTTCCTCACACATAAATGTGATTGTGTCTTTTTTTTTTTGGCAAGTGTGTTGATGATGGTGAAGAGATTTAGTTGGTAATAAGTATACACATAAGGGCAATTGAATAATTTTTTATTGAGTGGATGGCCAGAAGCTTGCTTGCAGACAACTTATATAGTATTCGTTGTGATTCTTTTTTGAGTCTTGGTCAATGCGCACCACAACACCACCAATGCATTGAGTTATTAAAATATTGGTTAGGAAATCACGGTATTAGTATATGATATTGTAGTAGATCAAAAGAAAGCCACATACCTAGATTTTGAAAATCATTGCAATTTAATCATATATAAAATCACTTTATCATTAAGCCTACATCATACAACTAGTTCTACTTCTAATTAGCATCTGTCTTTCTTACATAAAAGAAAAGAAAAAGTGATCTTTCTAAACAATGTGTGATTTCTAATTCTACCAAACTGTAGATGATTGTTGACCACGAAAATAGTTCTTAACAAGTGTTTCAAAAGGTGTGCGTCAAATATATATATATATATATATATATAAAAGAGTTGTGTCTATTTTTAATTTTTATGCATTTTTTGGATACTGACTAAATACTAAACTGATATAAGCAAATGTAATGTGCTCATCCACTGTATGTTTTGCCCATCATCACATATCCTTCTCAATAGTCTCAATTTGCTCTTCTTGCTGTGTCTTATGATTTGCCTGCGTCCTGTATGAATATAAGGACAAAATTGGGAAATGCCCTGTTTAAGCAAAAAAAGTAGCATTATGCCCTATTTTCCAAACTAAATAGAGAAATGCCCCTCTTTTGAAAATTGAGTTTCTCAAAATCGATTTAGGCCCTATAGTGGTGTTTTTTAGGAGCCTATAGTGATGTTTTTAGGACCTATAGTGGCGTTTTTTAACTCGATTTATATGAAATTGAGTTATAGGTAAAAAAAAATTAAAAAAATTGCCTATAACTCAATTTTATGGAAGTCGAGTTACAAAACGTCACTATAGTTCCTGAAAATGTCACTATAGGTCCTTAAAAACGCCACTATAGGGCTCCAAATTATTATTATTTTTTTATAACTCGATTTTGAGAAAATCGAGTTACAAAAAAGGGGTATTTCCCTATTTAGTTTGAAAAATAGGGCATAATGCTGCTTTTTTTGATCAAACGGGGCATTTCCCAATTTTGTCCATGAATATAATATATATGTGATTTAAGTAATCATCATATTTGCTATTGGAAAAATGTTTGTTGCTACTATATTTGATCGTAAGTGAAAATATTATTGTTTGTCAAGACATTTTTTTCATATATGTTAATTGTGTTTTGCCTTTCCTTTATTTATTTATTTTTTTTCTTTTTAATAAAACTGGAGTCTAATTTTTCTACTAGGTAATAAAAGCTTAAAGTATTTGCAAATTATTTAGTGCGATGGTTTGACAAAAGAGTTAAAATTCACCCATTAGTGAAATATTTGTGGTGAGAATGTGCCATACCTTTCCTTTGAAGATGTGCTCTATGGTGGCATTCAGGTCTCCCTTCCAATGAGACGTTCCTTTTTCATTGAAATAAGTATTGTATACTCCCTCTAGCTTAGGTGTGTTTAGATTAGATGGAATAAACGTGCTTAAACTAGGACATTCCATTACCCTTATTTCCTTTAGTGATGGCCACTTTAAAGCAGTAGTTTCAAAGCAAAAACACTTCATATTTGGTAAATTACGAAGCACAATTGATTTTACTTTGTAAAACAAAACATCCTTTTCTTCCTCTTCTTCTCCTGCTCTTGCAAGGATTTTTTCAATTTTTTCACAGAAAGATATATATTTCAATTTTCTCTAACATCACAAGCAATTTTGCTATGGATGGTGAGAACAAATATGTCAGACTGTTACATCCCCATACTTGTAACAATCATAGGTTTCCGAAGCCCATGATCATTTATGGGCCCTTTGTCCATATGTGCATAAGTTTTGGTAAATTACATAGAGCCAATTTCCTTAACTGATCAAGTACCGATGTCACATGACTTTCCTCAACATTTAGTTCCTCAAGTTGAAATAAAACTTCCGAATGTAAACCACTCAATTCAATGTATTCTAGATTCTTTAAGCATTCAATCATATAAGATGGAAAAAGAGACCATATCTCTGAGGGGTTGTTACTATCACCAACTTTTGGATCCTTCGACTTACTGAAAGTACCCTACAAAAAATCAAGTACTGTTAAACAAGTAAAATAATAATTTCTTTTCAATTATTATTATTATTATTTTTTTGATTTGAATTTTCTTTTCAATTATTTTTTGTATTTTTTTAGAGAAAAAGATGGTATAAAGTATAAACAGATCAGTGGATGACTAAATAGATAAGCAATCAATGTCTTTTTTATCTGGCTGTGTTGAATGTATTAAGGTTATGGCCAACAATTGATTGATTGGATATCTATATGATAGTCAATGACCATAGTCCACTGGGATAAGTGCATAAATCTAGAACTTTGTACGTACCTCTTTCTTCACAGAGTAGCTTCTTTGGGATTTATTGGTGGTGCTTTGGTCTGACATTGCCATTGGACCATAATTTTTGCAACGTGGTACACACTCAAGGCATCGCCAAAGAAAACAGGGGACCTAAAATCATGCTCATTGGGTATTGAATCCAATTCCGTGCTGATTTTCTTCGACTTTCTTGGGCTTTGAATTTCTGAACCAATTATTTTCAATTTGGGACAACGATACAAATAAATCTTCTTAATGGATGACCATCCAAAAGAATAAGCTTTGATACAGAAACTCATCATATTTGGCAGCTCTTGTAGTTTCAAGGAACTCACTCTAGGGAATAGGATGATATCCGTTGCCTCTTCTTCTCCATCTCTTTGAACAATGATTTCGATTGCGTCACATTCTTTTATCTCAATGCTTTGAAGTTCCACAAGCAGTTTTGCAATAGAAGTTGGGAATAAATATCTTAGACGGTGACATTTATGTACTTCGATGGATGTTAGTTTTTGAAAGCCTTGAATTCCAAGTGGCTAGTGGAACATTCCTCCACACGTATGTCAACTTAGATAAATCTTTTACCTCTAAAGTTTTCAATTAAGCAAGTACAACGATTCTCTGGCGCTTATCGTTGACATTTAGTCCGTCAAGGTCAAATACCACTTCTATTGAATTAGCACGAGTCAATATAAGCATTTCTAAATATGGTGGCCACAAGATCGTGTTGGATGAAGAGTTTGTGAGAGATAACGAGCGTTGATTGTTGAATGCCAGTCATTTTGTCCGCTTCAAAAATGGTCTGTTCATTGGTGTCAATCCTTCCAACCTAATGAATCCACTAATTTATTATATTATATCATCAACAATTTTCAAGTTTTCACGTAAGAAGCATCAAATTGAGACCAAAACTTGAATTGTAAAAAAAATCGATATATCAATTTCCAAAACTTGAATTGTAATATCAATTTCCAAAACATAAACAACGAGCTTTTTGAGTGGTACAACTATTCAACGATTTATTAAATATTTTACAAAGAGGGAGAGAGAATCATACATACTGATGGTGTACCAAAAGAATACCAACTGTGCTTCGTCCAAGGGAGTCGTCCAGGATCTCCAGTCAACTAAATAACCAGAAAATCTCTGGTTCGTCCAGTATGATCGTCCGTGACTTTTAGCCAATTGAATGAACCCTGGGCGTTCAGCACGGAAGGGTCGTCCATATGCAGAGCTCATGGACGATCAGTCAACATCAATTTGTATGCAAAGAGTCGTCCATGGGCAAGTCACATGGACGACCATGCAACACTTAGCAAAATCTGGAGCAGTTAATCAACCCGTGTTCATCGCCAGTGATTTCTCCCAAGTGTGTAACTTCCATCAACGGTTACTACTTCTATAGCCGTTGGGGAAGTTACCCCTATAGTTCCGGATTTCCGCAAGTCTTGGAGAAGTTATAAAAACAAGTAACTGCCCCAAGGTTCCCTATATAAGGACCGGTCTGAATTAGACAAAGGTAGGAAAAATCTGAGATTTTACTCCCAAAAAGTCGGAACTTACCATCGGAGTGTATTTGACCGGTCCACCCCGGTCACTTCCTTCAGTGTTTCTTCTTTTCAGGCCTTCGCTACCGCCGTAGCCGACCGAAGCCGAAGTGTTCAACCAACTGATTTCACCCATCATCAGTTGGCGCCGTCTGTGGGAAGCGATCGTAAACTGGTTTGCGATTTGGCTTTCTGAGAAAAAGGTTGAATGGTTCGGACTAGGTCTAGGGCTACAAGCCCAGGCCATCAGGGAAGCAGAGATGCTTCAAGTAACCCCCATCGCGATCGCCAGTCAGCGCCTGTCATGCAGTCGCCTTCCATCCAGCACATGCAATCTATGGCGGCCGCGATGGCAGAGTTGACTCGCCAAAATCAAGAATTGACTAGGGAGATGGAGCGACAGCGCCGTGAAGGACAGGCTGAAAGACAGTCCCAAAGTCAAGAAGTTAGAGGAAATGTTGAGCCTGAGGCTCAGTCAAGAGGCACCACGTCACGAAGGGTGCCACATTTGGAGAAGGAAATGGATCAAATGAGGAAGGCTATGGACGAGATGAGGGAAAACATGAGAAGAGCAAATCCCGTTGAGGATTTGGTTCACCGGACAGATTCCCCTTTCACGGCTTCCATCAATGGGCATCCCTTGCCACCGAAGTTCAAAATGCCTTCCCTGGATTCATATGATGGAGCACGTGATCCTTTTGACCACATTGCTACTTTCAAGACCACAATGCATCTTCAAGGGGTTCCAGACGAGATTATGTGCAGAGCCTTCCCTACCACCCTGAAGGGACCAGCGCGAGTATGGTTCAGCAAAATACCCCCAAATTCTGTAAGTTCTTTCGAGGACTTAAGCAAATTATTTGTCAATAATTTTATTGGGGGACAGAGACACAAACGTTCCTCGTCCAGTTTGCTGACCATAGAACAAGGAGAGAACGAGAGCCTGCGTTCCTTCATCACCCGTTTCAACAGGGAAGCCCTGACAGTAGACGAGGTGGACGACAAGCTCCTTTTGGCAGCCTTCCACAACGGGGTTAACTCAGACTTATTCATTCACAAGTTGTACGAAAAAGAGCCCCAATCCATGGCTGAACTCGTCCATTCAGCCCAAAACTTTATGAACGCGGAAGACGCCATCATAGCTAAGAAAAGGAAGAGGGCTGATAGAACGGAGGGAAACCCCCCACGTCATCCTGACCAAGGGCCTCGTCCAAGGAAGGGACGAACGGAAGACAAGAAGGATCGAGATAGGGATAACAGGAAGGCAGGCCCATCAGCAAGAAATCAGAATTATACACCTTTGAATGTCCCACTTGATCAAGTGCTTATGCAAATCAAGGATGATCCTTCCTTGAAGTGGCCGGAGAAGATGAAGGGAGATCCTAACAAGCGCAATAAGAATAAATATTGTCGCTTCCACAGGGATCATGGGCATGACACGGACGAGTGTTATGACCTGAAGCAGCAGATCGAGAATCTCATTAGACAAGGAAAGTTGAGGCATTTCGTTGGAAGGGATCATAAAGATGAAAAACTGAAAGCGAAGATGGAAGAGTCATCGCGGCCCCCACTAGGAGAAATAAGGGTTATCGTCGGAGGGACTTCTGAAAGACAATCCTCTAGATCAAAGAAGACGTATCTTAAAGTGGTGCAAAATGTCCAACTCTCCGGACGATCATCTAGGATGAGGGGGGCAGACGAGCCAACCATTTCTTTCACAGATGAAGAGGCTGAAAGAGTTCATCATCCACATGACGATGCAATTGTCATTACCCTTCTGATAGCAGATTACAGAACTAGGAGGGTGTTGGTGGATAACGGAAGTTCAGCGGATATATTATATTATCCTGCCTTCCAGCAGATGAAGCTTGGACGAGATCAGCTTCGTCCAGCAGGCTCACCACTGATAGGATTCGGAGGAATGAAAGTGCAGCCCGTGGGTACTATTACCTTGCCTGTAGTGGTAGGATCATACCCTCAGCAGATAACTAGAGAAGTAAATTTCCTCGTGGTGGATTGTTCGTCCTCATATAATGCCATTATTGGAAGACCAACTTTGAACAGTTGGAAGGCAGTAACTTCCACCTACCATCTATCAGTCAAATTCCCTACGGAATGTGGAATTGGTCAAGCACAAGGAGATCAATTGGCAGCCAGGGAGTGTTACTTAGCCATGTTGGCTATGGATGAGCAGATGCATGCTATGAATATAGAAGAAAGGAAACTTGTTGCAGAACCAACTGAAGTATTGGAAGATGTTTTGTTACAAGAAAATGACCCGGAGAAATTCACTAGAATTGGAACAAGTATGAAAGAGAAGGCGAAAGAAGACCTCGTCCAGTTTCTAAAGAAGAATGCCGATGTTTTTGCATGGAGTCATGACGACATGCCTGGTATTGATCCAGATGTAATTACTCATCGACTGAACGTGTCCCCCTCATCTAGACCCATTCGTCAAAAGAAGAGAGTATTCGCCCCTGAGCGAGAGAAGGCTATCAAGGAAGAGGTTCAGAAACTGACCACGGCACAGTTCATTCGGGAAGTCTATTACCCGGATTGGTTGGCAAATGTAGTGATGGTGAAAAAAGCAAATGGCAAGTGGAGAATGTGCGTTGACTTCACTGACTTAAACAAGGCGTGTCCTAAGGATAGTTATCCCTTGCCTCGTATTGATCAATTGGTTGATTCTACCGCTGGCCATCAACTGTTGAGCTTCATGGACGCCTTCTCAGGATATAACCAGATAAAGATGGACGAGGCAGATCAAGAAAAGACATCTTTCATTACTAGTCAAGGTTTATTTTGCTACAAAGTCATGCCCTTCGGTCTGAAGAACGCGGGGGCAACTTATCAAAGACTGGTGAATCACATGTTTCGTCCACAGATAGGGCGGAATGTGGAGGTGTACGTGGATGATATGCTTGTGAAGAGCTTAGACGAAGGAAGCCACTTGGACGATCTTCAGGAAGCTTTTGAAACACTTAGGCGATACAAGATGAAGCTGAACCCAAGTAAATGTGCCTTCGGAGTATCTTCAGGAAAGTTTTTAGGATTCATGGTTTCAGAGAGAGGAATTGAAGCAAATCCAGACAAGATCCAAGCCATATTGGACATGGGGCCACCGAGAAACATCAAGGAAGTCCAATCCCTAACAGGACGAGTTGCAGCACTAAACAGGTTTGTCTCAAGAGCCACTGATAAGTGTTTACCCTTTTTTAAGATTCTCAGGAAGGCATTTGAGTGGACGGACGAATGTCAAAAAGCCTTCCAGGACCTAAAGCATTATCTTGCCACGGCCCCTTTGCTAAGTCCGTCCGTGCCAGAGGAAGAGCTATATTTATACTTAGCAGTGTCCCCACATGCCGTAAGCTCAGCATTGATCAGGGAGGAAGAAAAGATGCAAAAGCCTGTGTATTATACTAGCCGGGCATTAAGAGGGGCGGAAGGAAGGTACCCACTGATGGAGAAGTTAGCCTTTGCGCTAATAATAGCTTCCAGGAAGTTAAGACACTACTTCCAAGGTCATGTCATCATAGTCATGACTGACCATCCGCTCAAGAAGGCAATGAACAAACTTGAAGCTGCAGGACGATTGATCCAATGGGCAGTTGAGCTCAGTGAATTTGATATTCGGTATCAACCGAGGAATGCAATAAAAGCACAAGCCTTGGCGGATTTCATTGCAGAATTCACTCCAAGTTATGAGGACTTGGTTGAGAAAGAAGACAGTAAGAAATGGGTTATCCATGTAGACGGATCATCTACACTGCATACAGGTGGTATAGGAGTTGTTTTGCAGTCACCAGAAGGAGATAAATTGAAGTACAAAGCTCGCCTGCAGTATCAGACAACCAACAATGAGGCGGAGTATGAAGCCCTTCTTAAAGGGTTGGAGTTGGCTAAATCAGTAGAAGCAAACTCAGTACTCGTCCTGGGAGACTCACAATTGGTCATAGGCCAAGTAAACGGAACATGTGAAGCCAAGGAAGGTAGAATGAAGAAATATTTGAGGAAGGTGTTACGCCTTGTGAAGAAATTCAGGGAAGCTAATTTCGTTCAAATCCCGAGGGAAGAGAACACGGAAGCAGACACTCTAGCGAAGGAAGCTTCCGCCAGTGAAGCCATGAACGAGTTAGATGAAATACGATACATGCCCAGCATAGACCTTCCAGAAATGTTGCAGATAGAAGGAGAAGAGAACTGGATGACTCCGATAGTCTCATATCTGAAGGACGGAAGGCTTCCAGAAGGGAAGGACAAAGCCAGGAAGCTCAGAGTTAAATCGGCCAGATACATCCTTATGGACGACGTGTTGTACAAAAGAGGTTTTTCACAACCCTATCTGAGGTGCTTGGCTCCAGACGAAGCGAACTATGTACTGAGGGAAGTTCATGAAGGGGCATGTGGAAACCACTCAGGAGCCAGATCACTCGTCCATAAGGCCATCCGTGCAGGGTACTACTGGCCAACCATCCAAACTGATGCTAAGGCATATGTAAAGGTATGTGATCAATGTCAACGATTCAGCAATATTCCTAGAATTCCTTCAGAATACCTCACCCCAATGATGGCCCCTTGGCCTTTTGCTCAGTGGGGTTTGGATATTTTAGGCCCCTTCCCAACTGGAACCAGACAGATGAAGTTTTTGGTAGTAGGAATAGACTACTTCACTAAATGGGTGGAAGCTGAGCCCTTGGTGAAAATTACACAACAAAATGTCAAAAATTTCGTCTGGAAGGACATTGTATGCAGGTTTGGTGTGCCAAGAGTGCTCGTATCTGACAACGGACGACAGTTTGACAACACCCCCTTCAGAGAATTTTGTGAACAGCTTGGAATCAAAAATCACTATTCCTCACCCTCCCACCCACAAGCTAACGGACAAGCAGAAGTAGCAAACCGATCCTTGTTGAAAATCATCAAGACTCGGCTTGAAGGGGCAAAGGGAGTATGGCCGGATGAATTACCAGGTGTTTTGTGGGCTTACAGGACGACAGCGAGGACCCCCACAGGAGAAACTCCTTTCAAACTGGCTTATGGGAGTGAAGCGGTTATACCAGCAGAAGTACATATGGCCAGCCATAGGGTGATGAAGTACCAAGATGACGAAAACAATGAGCAGCTTCGTCTTAACCTTGATCTTATAGACGAGGTAAGGATGGACGCGGAGCAAAGAACAGCAAGGTACAAAAATCTCATGGCAAGACAACACGATGCTATGGTGAAACCCAGGCGCTTCAGCATTGGAGATCTCGTCCTTAAAAGGGTCTCTTTGGCAACTAAAAACCCGGCCCATGGGAAGCTGGGACCAAACTGGGAAGGACCTTACAGAGTTATCAACTCCAAGAGACAAGGATCCTACTATTTGGAAGCCCTGGACGGACGAAAGTTAGAGCACCCGTGGAATGTTGAACACCTAAGGAGATACTATCAATGAAGGGAGGTCATGGACGAGCCCTGATATGGACGAGAACCTTGGACGATTGAAGTAATGCTTAATATTATTTCGTTATTTCCCAGTATTTGCTTATTACTATTATGTTTTAAGTGTGTGTTTTATGCTGCTCATGGACGAAGTTATGATGTATTTATATGTTTTTTATTCCCTAAAAGCACAAGCTCTTAAGCATGTGCTGTGATTGTGGACGAATGATTACATAGTATGGATTTCTAAATATACATATGGTGTGTTTTAAATATGTATGATTGTATGGGAATCCTTCATTTTCTATGATTCAAAATAATCCACGGAAGGCGAAAAGCCAAAGACGAGTAAAATCCTTGGACGCAAGGAAGTATCGTCTAAAAGCTTTCCTTTAGATAAGGATAAAGCAAGAAAAATAAACAAGGCATGTCCGTCTAAGATCAGGACGAGACAAACCTGAAGTGCAATCGTCTAGCCCATGGACGAGCAATGTGCGTGTAAAACCACAACCCCATAGACGAATCTAACCAACTTAACAATCCAGCCCATGGACGAGCATTAGTTGGGAAAATTTTTATTAAAGACGAGTAAACAGTCGTTCAAAAGTTGTTCAACAATTAAATCTTGTGAAAGGACGACATTCATGGACGAACTTTACAAAGAATAAACATCTCATGATGTTATACACGAAGGGGCTCGTCCATATGTTCAAGACGAGGCAAAGCCTTAATAAAAAGGAAAAACCCACAACCACAAAAATGGTATGGACGATGTGAATGAAGCTTGTTCGCAAAGTAAAAGAATATTCAAACACAATGAACAGTGAAAAAGGAAATCATTCGTACATTCATAAAATTTAAAGGGTAGACGACCATCGTCCAAAAACCCTTGTATATTGCTCATTCATAAAACTCGTCCATAAACTTGGACGAGGAAATTGTACTCGAATAAATTTTAGAAAAAGAGAAGGATAGAATCCCAAAACATTAGGGCACTTCTAAAAAAAAAAAAAAAATAAAAAAAAAAAAAAAAAAAACTTTCTAATAAGTTGAAGTCATTTTGGTGGTTTGGTCTTGGGATCGTCCTGCGTGACCTCATTGCTGGCATCGTCCACGACGTTGACGTCTTCAGAACTCGTTGCTAGCAAAGAGCTCTCTGTAGCAAGAGGAAGCTTGAAGGAATCAAAATTCAACTCAGGGAAGGCCTCCTTAGCATCAGCACGGAAGTCTTCATAGCCAGCAGCATAGTGGCTGTCTAGACGATTCTTATATTCGTCAGATTTCTTGAAGGCTGCTATGGCTTCTTCACGAGCTTTCTCCAAGGACGAGGCAAATTCTGAAGCTTGTCCTTCCAGATAGGCAATGCGAGTATCTTTTTCAACAGCATCTGCCTTGAGTTCTTCCGCATCGTTCTTCAGCTTCGTCTCACTTGCCAGCAAACGGTTGAAGTCGTCCTGCAGCCTGATCACTTCCCTCTTCTTCAATAAGACTTCCTTGTTCAGCTCTTCCGTCTTCCCCTTCGCCGTCTTGGCCTCCTCAGCAAGTTCCTTGGCCTGGCACGTCGCTGTGTAAAACTTTGACATAGCCTGTGCATGGACGAAAGAAAGTTAGAAAATTCTACTTTTTAAGGATTAGGTCAAAACACTCAAAGACGAATGGAACTCATACCTTGAAGAGATCATGGATACCAGAACGTTCAAACTCCTTCACTGACATGTTATAACATTCGTTAACTTCATTGTCACTGACGATACCTTTGAACGTCCTCCATGCATATCCCTCGTCCAGCACCAGGTTCGAAGGACGATCAGATGCTTCAGACGAATGAGGCTTGCGAGGAGTCTTGGCTAGAGAAGGAGTGGGATCAGTTGAAACAGGATGGATTGTCTGGACGGGCTCCACATTGACAGGAGGGTCGTCCAAATTCACCGTCGGTGGTACGAATTTGGGAACTTTGGGAAGAGATGAAGTGTGAGTGGATTTAGGCTTTTTTGGGCCTCGACGACTCGGAAGGTCTTCCAAGTCCACAGCACTAGAAATTTTCTTTGATTTTCTCTTCGCTGTCTGGACGGAAGGCTTCTGGACGACAGGTGAAGCGGTCACATCCTCGTCCCCACTAGCTATTGTTTTTTCTTTGTTTTCTCTCATTGTAAGTATTCCTATGACGAAAGAAATCAGTTAGAAAAAAGAGGAGAAAAGAAAACAAAAAAGGAAATGATATGATGCTGGACGACACCCACTCTTGCGAGTTGTTTCCTCGTGACTTAAATTTTCAGCAGAAGGTTCTGGACCAAGTCCCCAGGTAGCCAAACTGCTGAAGGTCACTAGCTCGTGAAAAGACCTTCTAGGGAAGGCACGAACTTTTTCTATTTGATCCAAGTGAAACCTATCCAAGCGTGGGCGAGTAACAGCTGCACCAATAAAAGAAAGGTGGTTAGACGACTGAAAGATAGAAAAAGTGCAAGGAATAAAAGAAATGACATAGAAAGAAGACATACCCTCAGGACGAAGGCGACCTATGGGGCTGGTAAAAGGAGGGAAGGGGGCATTACTAACTTCAGTTGGGTCCCCAGCCCAATCTCCAGAAATAATAAAAAATTCTTGTTTCCAGAGCCTGTCAGACGAGCTACGGCCCGTTATTAAACTATACTGAGAGCCTCTGGACGAGAACTGGTAAAAACCAGCAGACTTCTTTATCTCTGAGGGCTTATAACAGTAAAGGAACTCGTCCACCGTTAAAGGACGGTTCCCTTCTAATGCCTCACGCCATAACACTTGCATGGCAACTATCGTCCTCCAACCATTGGGGTTAAGTTGGTTAGGACCAATACCTAACCTATGAAGAAGACCTGTACAGAATGTATTTAGGGGAAACCTAAGGCCAGCTAAGAGGTAAGACGAGTATACTCCCAAGCCAGAGGAAGGTGAACAACACCATTCCCCTTCCATGGGTAGACGAGGATTGAATTCCTTAGGAATTTGATATCTATCTACAAGAGTTTTAAGTTTGGGGGCATCTAAGGTGGACGCTACTTCAGGAGCGCAGCTATATATTACATCTTCCTCCTCCTCGTCTTGAGGAGGGCTAGGTGACCTTCTGGACGAGCTAGCCCCAGCCCCAGAAGCCATCCTACGCTGCATCTCCTGGAATTCCTCTAAGGACATACCAGGGACCCCAGACGAATAATACTCGTCCGAAGAATTATCGTCCGAAGAATTATCACTACTACTGGTATTTCCCTCACCACTCTCATAACTATCCCCACTTCCAGAGGAGACGTCCTGATACTCGTCTATCTCCCTATCTACGCTATCACTAGACCTAGACATGATTGTTAAGATGAAAACCTAAGGAAGAGGGAAGGAGAATACCTGACGAAACTAGATGACGAGGGCTAGACGAGAATCTTGGACGAGATGGCAGAAGAGATTATGAGAGAGGTGAAGGGCAAGAATGAGAATGTACCTATTTATAGGGCCCACAGGTAGGGTCACAACAGGACACAAGCGAATCAAAAAATGACGCGTGGTACTCTCGTAAAGAAATGGAATCGACGAAACAGACAACCGACACGATTCTGACGCGTGGCACGATCTGGGATGACATGATGATGACACGTGTCAGAAGTTAAAAAAAAAATCTCTACAGTGCTATAGACGACCCCTGGACAAGGGGGCAACTGATGGTGTACCAAAAGAATACCAACTGTGCTTCGTCCAAGGGAGTCATCCAGGATCTCCAGTCAACTAAATAACCAGAAAATCTCTGGTTCGTCCAGTATGATCGTCCGTGACTTTTAGCCAATTGAATGAACCCTGGGCGTTCAGCACGGAAGGGTCGTCCATATGCAGAGCTCATGGACGATCAGTCAACATCAATTTGTATGCAAAGAGTCGTCCATGGGCAAGTCACATGGACGACCATGCAACACTTAGCAAAATCTGGAGCAGTTAATCAACCCGTGTTCATCGCCAGTGATTTCTCCCAAGTGTGTAACTTCCATCAACGGTTACTACTTCTATAGCCGTTGGGGAAGTTACCCCTATAGTTCCGGATTTCCGCAAGTCTTGGAGAAGTTATAAAAACAAGTAACTGCCACAAGGTTCCCTATATAAGGACCGGTCTGAATTAGACAAAGGTAGGAAAAATCTGAGATTTTACTCCCAAAAAGTCGGAACTTCATTTCCTTGTTGAGAAGACTAACTTTATCATCGGAGTGTATTTGACCGGTCCACCCCGGTCACTTCCTTCAGTGTTTCTTCTTTTCAGGCCTTCGCTACCGCCGTAGCCGACCGAAGCCGAAGTGTTCAACCAACTGATTTCACCCATCATCACATACATACCTCCTGATTCAAGGATGGTTGGACAAGCTCAACGGGACCCACGCCTGCACAGAAGCCAATGAGTCTTGGTAGACCTTGTAGCTCTATATGTGGTAATTGCGGAAACATGGGGTGTGTTTGGATTGAACTTATTGTTGCTGAAATTGAAAACTGAAAACTGAAAACACTATAGCAAAATAATTTTTAAATGTGTAAATAGTACCGTGGGACCCATTTTTAATATTTTTTATTACGTGAACAGTAAAAAATAGTGCGTGAACAGTAATTTCTGTCTCTGCACAGTGATTTTACTGTTCACGCAAAAAAAAAAAAAGGGGGGGGGGGGGGGAAAACGCGCAGTGCAAAACGTAAACGCACGTAAACGCTGAGCCCAAACGGCTCCATGATCTTCTTATCATTAAGTTCCTTCTCATCTTCTCCTTCCTTTGGAAAAATTTCTTCCATGTCATCACACCATTCAATATCTAACTTTTGGAGTTGAACCAAACCTCTCGCTATGGACAATGAAAACACATTTTTCAAACATTTGCAAGAGAAGAGCGTAATTGATCGTATTTTGCCAAAACAAGCAACCTGTGAGTGGATACCACTAAAGGATCTCTCTGGGAATTGGCTATGATATATCTCTTTTAAATTATATAAATCACGCAATTCCAATGACTCCAGGGTAAGGAAGGCAGCACAAGGATTCTGATCTGATGTGGCATCCATTACATGTTCTACATCATCACTCCACCGAACTTCTAGAACCTTCAAGCGTTGAAAACCCTCATTGTCTAACTCATACGCAATGTTTTTTATGTCTTTTATTTCTTCCAACTTTAAAATTTCAGATTTCTTTAAAAGTTGAAGAAGCGTTCGACTCTCCACAATATCACTTTCGTCACATATTGCAATTTCCAAACTATTTTTAAATAAATATTCCACATAAATATCCCCTCCCATTTGCTGACCTGAAATTATCTGAAATTTTATCGTTCCATTTTTGAAGGCCAAGTCTTTTGGCAAGACCTTAATATTTGGTATATTAATTTTTGAAGCCATCAAATGGTGGGACAAAGACATAATTTCAGTAAGGCATGTGTTTGCTTCCTCATCCTCTTCGTTTCCTTCCTCTTCCTCTTCTTCTTTGTTGCCTTCCATAGGTTACCAAATTTCAAGGGGTACTCCAAACATGTACAACTCTTCTAAGTGAGATAAACTTAATAGGAGACCAGGTGGAATTCGCTGAAGATCATAGCATCTTGTCAAATCTAACAACTTTAGATAACTAAGATTTCCTATTTCTCCTGGCAACTCCATAATTTCAGAAGCAAAAAAGCTAAGAATTTCTAGTTTCGTAAGTGCTCCAATTGCTGACACATCTGTTAGCTCACAATCAACAAATTGCAGGGTCCGAAGGTTTTAAAGGACATTGATTAATTGTGGTAGTGATGGAAAGGACATATTTATTAGAGACAAAACCATTAAACCATTCATCCCTTTAAATAGATTGGGTGGGAGCGTCTGCAAAGTATCTTTGTCACATGATAGCTGCAAAAGGTCAAGTTTAGGACACTCCAAGCCATCGGGATGCCTTTTCAATTCTTTGGATACAAGCGAAATTGCAGTAGAACGCTCACATGAACCTTTTTCTCGCCATTCTTCCACTGTTTCATTACATCGAACCAGAAAACCTTTATTTTCTGCAATTGATATTGCAACATCCCGTACAACATCATGCATTTTGACATGTTCTTCTCCTTCCTCACTATCTAACAGTAGAAATGATCTTTTGAGATTCTTAACCATTGCATGAACTATATTTCTTGCTTCTGCCACAGTATCAATCTTAGCAAACAACCTTTGGCCCAGCCCATACCTGACTAAATCTTCAATGAGAATATCATAATCTTCCGGAAATAAACAGCATAGCAAAAAGCATGACTTGGCTTCATCACTTTTTAAGTAACTATAACTAAGCTCTATGCTGGAATACACCTTTGAATCAAGACCGGGAATATTTGTTGGGATAGCATTTTTAAGCTGTTGAAGTGCAGCACTCCACTTAAACTCACTTTTGTTTTCTAGGGCTCTTCCAACAGTTACAATAGTAACAGGTAGACCTCCACATTCCTTTGCAACCTCTTTTGCTATTGAATGTAGACCAAGAGTATCGATACAATTACTTGCCATTTCCCTGAAAAGATTCCATGCTTCTTTCTCAGAAAAGACTTTGATTGGAGAAATCGTTTTCATCTGAGTGCAAGCTTCTTCACTTCGTGATGTCAGCAAAATTTTGCATTTATTGTGTTCACCTCCATAAGGAATTCCAACAGCCTCTAAATCAAGTGCATCCCACACATCCTCCAATATTACAAGAACACTCTTACTATCCATTGATAGTCTATTATTTAATCGTTCTGCTCTCACAAGTGGATTTTCTTCAACGAGTTGCAGACCTAGCATCTCTGCAATTTGACCTTGAATCTTGCTCAAGTCTCTATTCTGGGACACCACTGCCATCACAACTTCATCAAATAACTTATCATCTTTTGCTCTTTTCGCTACCTCTTTTGCCATTTTTGTTTTTCCTATCCCCCCCATGCCGCATATGGCGATCATATTAATCTTGTCAGCTCTTAGTGCCTCAAAAACTTCTTTCCTTATTTTTGTTCTTGACTCAAAATCCACAATTCCTTCTATGGATGAAGATCCTATTCCCAGCGGCGGAGGAGGATAGGACACTTAAGTAACAAATTGGGCTGCATCATTTAGAAGCCGATCAATTTCCAGAGTCTTCTTCTTAGCTTTCCTACTCAATGAATAACGTGGACACCATCCATCCAAGCTCATCTTATTCGCTTCAACATCTTCATCAAGGATGTTTCGTACCTTTTCAATCCACGTTTCAACCTCAGGTGCTATTACCTGTCCGTTCCTTTTTGCTGCGCCAATTTCTAATTGCACCCCATCTCTTTTGTCACGCAACTTCTGAATTTTATCTTTGAGATCCTTGATGTTGCTATTGTAGTGAAACAGATAGCCACAATGTTTTTTGATTGGGTCCACAAAGTATCCTCCAATGGTTACTAGAACTGAAACTACATCCATTTCTTTGCTTTATTCTTCTGGATTCTCTGTAAGAAAAGAAGAAATAATTTAAATTTTTAACTTTCATTTATTCAAAGCCAAAAAGACGAAATTAAGTATTATAACTTTCATTTCTTCAAAACCAAGTCAGAAGTGATGGTCGCACTGAAGTGGACCTACTGATTAGATAGTTTTAGCGCGGCAATTATCACCGAAGTTTTTAGACTGGTGTTCTTTAATCCAATAAACTTGTGATAAGTAAGTTGGTGCTACGTGCATTTAGAATTTTGTGAACAAAAAAGTTGGGTGTATAACAAAAATACTAGCATCATCTCTACGCAGGCTTTACTTCTCTCTCTCTCTCGCTCTCTCTTCTTCTTCTTCTTTTTAATTGTCAATAGTTTTCATTTATCCCAATTCAGATTTAAGCATTTGCCAATCACCGAAATAGATAAGAGTGTGAATATTAATTGTTTTTATTTTTTAAGATTTTTATTTTGTTTTTGATTCATTTATCAAAGTGTACTTGTGCTCAGAGGATTTTTTATTTTTTTAATTTATTTATTTTATTTTAAATTTTTCCAGTGAGATTTACTGCTTTACGTGTTTAATTTTTCTAATGGCTTGTGACTCGACTTGACTAGAAAGCGCTTGTCAAGGCAGAAGCTGCAGGTTCGAGCCCCATCAGTTTCGACCTAGGATCTGATGAATCGATCAATTCATCTCTCTCCATTTTCTGCGAAGAAGGGAGACACAGAGCAGGATCTAATTCCCAATAGGAGGATCCTACTTTCGTTTCGCATTTGTCATCGGACAAATCAAGTCAAGAGGAATCCAAATGACAATAACTAGTACTGATTAATGGAGGAGAGACATATGTAGGTTGGTACAATCGGGGGTATCGCCATATTCAGGATTGAAAGAGATACCGTATTGGTATGGCTTTTTTTTATTGTTCCTGGTCTATTGAATAGA
The DNA here is from genome assembly GCA_030445155.1 of Quercus variabilis. Classification (NCBI taxonomy): domain Eukaryota; kingdom Viridiplantae; phylum Streptophyta; class Magnoliopsida; order Fagales; family Fagaceae; genus Quercus; species Quercus variabilis. The sequence continues at coordinate 8,403,274 of CP129451.1, forward strand.
GTAGCCATTTTTTTTCCCAGGAGCACATAACATTTTTTTATAGGCAATTTACTTTTCTTAGTTACCCCAACAGAGTACTTTTCAGAATCAAGCTACCCCTTCTTCTAGCTTCGATTTTTTGTAACCTATATGACTAATTGGGGGCTTGGGCCCATTTTGGATTCTTTGTTTAGGGATATCTATACTATTACTTCATAATTAGGGTTTGATGCATTGAAAATAATACTTCATAAATGTCTATTAGATGTGTGTTTTGAAAATCTATGATTGAATTGCATATAATTCTTCTATTGTCTATGCTCACCAGAGTCCAGGATAATAAAAAATAAATAACTATTTCATTATAAAATATTTAAATTTCAAGTTTTTTTGCGTTTAAAAACTATACACAAAACATGATTTGATGAATTCAATAATAAATCATAAATGATTAATATGAAATTTGATGTGCATGTTAAAAAGAATAAAGAAATTTACTCCAACAATGAAATATTTAAAATATTAAGCCAATATATATATATATATATATATATTGTAATTCATGTCGGACAATCACAAAATTCAAATGTTACTAAAATAATTTAAATGACAAATTTTGCCTACAAAATAGTTTGTAGCAATTGGCTATAAACTCCCACCAAAATTTAACATGGCTATATATTTTTAAAATCTAATTATTGAATTATACGTTATTTATGCTTTTAGTATGTATGTCAAATTTTGTTCAAATCGGATATTATTTAATATTTAAGCAATGAACTTATTTTTATGCATAATTTAAAATTACAAAAACTTGAAATTTAAACATTTGATTTATGACATAGTTATTGATCTTTTATCTTTCAATTTTTACAAATATCAAGAATATAACAAGAAATACAATGTAACGGTGGATTTATTAACGTTCAAATCCGATATAAAGTTATAAAGGTAATTTGTATGCAAACTTTTTTTTTCATTTGGGTATGAAATGAAGGACCTTCTAGCATGATGCTGAAGCACCAAATTTGCAAAAGAAATGGTATCGGGCTGCCCATTCGCTTCAACAGAACATGTTGTGGCCATTGGTTTAACAAGTCAGACTTTTTGTTCACTCCTAGATTAGAGATTCCACACCACCTTCTCAATCTCACCTTGAAAGAACGATTACCTAGTTGAGGAACTAGATAGTTGGGTTGCAAGCTATGAAGCACGGGTGCGTTTCGGGACTCGGGTGCGGGTGCGGGTGCGGGTGCGGGACTCGGCAATTTTTGAAAAAGTAGGATGTGGGTGCGGCGGGACTCAGTGATTAAAAAATTATTAAAAATATTTTTATTTATATTTTCTATATATTTTTACTATTAAAATATTCTTAAAAAACACATTGCTATGCCTTGATTCACAAAACAAAGAAAGAAGAAGGCAAGAAACACATATGCCTCTGAGGTCAGAATTTCGGTTGTTTCGGCGAGTTTTAAGGCCGATATCGACCTGTTTTGGCCGTTTCTGGCATGTTTCGGCCGTATTCGCAGTATCGATCGCCGGTCGATACGACCCGATATGGCCGATATGGCTTGATTCTAGCCGAATCGAGCTGCATCGGCGCGAATCGAGTCGAGTCGGCGCAAATCCGAGAAAAAAAAAACTCAGACACGGCACCGGCACGCGGTCAACCGCGTCGAACGCCACGTCCCCCATCAGGCCGCATCGGACTCGGGTGTGGCACCCTCCCAGCCGCGTCCGTGCTTTCTAGGTTGCAAGTTGTCCGATGTGGCTTGCAATGGGATCTGTCTCTGATTTGACTTGGGTGGTGAGATTTTTATTTTTTATTTTTTTGTGTTACTCAAATGATTTTGAGCTGTGGATTGAAAGTTTTAAGATGATCGATTTTTCATAAAAGGATTTTGGAGGACTTCGTTTATTATTATTTTTTGTTTGGTTACTGTGAAAGTTGCGAGATTTTTTTTATTTGTAATTCTCTCAATTTTTTTTTTCCAGCACAAATATTCTTTAAAAGTTTTTTAAATTTAAAATTTTCAAAAAGAATAGTATAGAACTATTTAATGGCGACATAGCTAGCAGAGTAGATGGAAGTATTGTGTTAAATAGTGTTAAAAGTTACACAAGTGAATCGAATGAAAGTGAGATCAGTGGCCTAATTTGAATTTTAGTTAAAGAGGGTGTAATTTGTATTTTTGCATTTTTTTTTTCTCTTGAATCTCAGATTTTTTTTTTACTTAAAATAAATATTGGTATTTTTTATTACTTTTTTAAAAGAAAGTATTTTTGAAGGTTAGATATAGGCTTTTAAATGAAATGATAGAATCAGTCTTATTGATTCGGTACCAAACTACCAATTAGATCAAAATAACCGTATTCCTTGACATTAGAGGGAATGATATGAAGTGTTGTACCGTTTAAGTAGTCTATTAAGTCTACGGTATCAACTCGCGGAAATCTATAAAAATCAAGTTATAAAGGACCGTTTGGTAATATTGTTTATATTTTTAGGAAATACGTGTGGGTAAAAAAATGTATGAAAATACGTGTAATGTTGTTTAAACACTGAAAACTGTTGTTTAAAATACACTACCAAACAACCCCAAAGGGTTTGGCTTTTCTTCAATATTTTTTCTAGTTAGTTTTTATGAGATAGAATAATGTGATTGCGAGTTTAAGGACCCGTTTGGTAATGTTGTTCTAGTAACGTTATTTGTATTTTTTTTTAAATACCTGTGGGTGAAAAAATATGTGAAAATGTATATAATGTTGTCTAAATACTAAAAACTGTTGTTCAAAATACACTAACTCTTAAATCTCCAAAGTTTAGTTAGTAGTAATGTGATTATTTCTCATAAAAAGTTTAAAACAAAAGAAAATATTTAATTAAAAAACCGCCTTCTCAATAATTAAAAAACCGAAGGTAAACTAGACCCCAAATTTTTTGACCAGCAATCAAAAGACCTCAACTTGGAATAGAAAATCAATTTGGTTAGAGCATCTCCAATAGCTTCTCTAAATTTTTGTATTATTTGAAAAATGAACAGTGACATTTAACTTTTACCTATCCATCTTTTCAAATACACTTCCAACAGATTCTCTATTCCATTCTTTATCTTATTTAAATATTATTTCTTCATTCATTCTTTATTGTTTTTTTTATCATTATTTATTCTTTTTTTAACAACTATATTTTATGAGATGTGTTACATCCACAACATTTTACGCAATACTTTCACAACAAAATTTATGTAAAATGTTGTTACTAGTTCTAATTTGAACTCACTACTGAAATTATTTTTTTTTCTCGCCAATATTAACTAATATCAATTTGTTACTTAAAATTTATTGTGAAAATATTATGGTAGAATTTCTCAATTAGAATTTTTTATTCTTTATATTATTTTTTATTCTTTCATTTCATTCCCCCTCCAGACACGTGTCCTCCACCCCCTTCTTTTATTTCTTTTTCTCCTCTCAAGAACGTTCCAGCAAAATCATTTCCTCTTCACATCAGAGAGAGAGAGAGAGAGAGAGAGAGAGAGAGAGAGAGAGAGAGAGAGAGAGAGAGAGAGAGACGAGAGATCAGCTTGGGCTTCCACTGCCGCTCCAGACGCCGCTCGTCATCCTCCCCACCACCAGGCTGGGTCAGATCGGCTTCGTCTCTCTCTTTTTTTTTTTTTTAATCTTGTACTGATTCAATTTGTTGTTACAATGGAGCTTAGATAGGCTTTTATGCCCTTGATTTGTTGTTTTTGTTTTGATTTTAGATTTGTTGTTCTAATTAAATTTGTATTTTTCCTTGTTCTTGATCTGTTATTGTGTTGGTGTTTTGATTGGGTTACCATTTGAGAGAGAGAGATGAACAAAGAAGAGAGGAGGAAAGAGAAAGATTTTTTTTTTTTATTCAGCCGGGTATTTTTTAAGATGAAATAATGGTTTGGAGTTGCTACAGTGTTCTCTAAATTAAGAGAATTACTGTAGCAACTTCAAAAATAAATTTGAAGTAGCTGTGCGTTTGGAGAAGCCACTGGAGTGTGTACAGTAACATTTGGTGGTCCAAATTTCGCTTTACAATAACTGTTGGAGACGCTCTGATAAAGCTATCACACTTCTGACACAAAGAAAGCCACTTTTGAGCTTGGGGATGTTTTTGGTCTATTACTCAAACCTAACAACTAGCTTAGCTTTTTACATGTTGTTACTCCTGTGCAAAAGTGATTTGTTACTGCATTTCCTTAAAATTTTTTATATAAAATATATATATATATATATATATATATATATATATTTATGGGTAGGTTTCATTACTGTGCATAGAGGTTTGAGTTAATACCAACTGAATTCAAAAATTTTCAAAACTGACCAATTAATTCCTTAGCAAACTTAGTACCTAAACGGCTAAACACACCGTTACACACTCTCCTCTCTCTGACTCTCTTCTCTCTCATCCCTCTCTCTCCAATACCTCAATTCCAATTACAGGGCTTCTAACACGTGGACAGTGGATCACACCTTACTCGGTGGACTTGGTTATAGAGCAATGGTTGGAACTGCCATGGCCTTTTGGTCTTTGCCTTTTTTTTTCCCCCCTATGATGGGTCTCAGATCATCACACACATAAAGCCTCACATCAAAATCCAATTTTGAAGAATACCCAGTTGGTTTTTGCATTCAAAGACATGAAAACTCACACACAAATCATTGGTTTTAAATTTCTTTTTTCCAGTATAACAAAAAATCGGACACCCTTTAAATAAAAATTGTTTCTTTTCAATTTTCTCAAGATACTCAATTGATTCTTGCTATCAAACACAATAAATCAGTGATTTTAATTTAAACACAAAAACCAAATTAATGTTCCAGAATAAAAGACCCTTCAAATTTTTTATTTTTATTTTTAGATACAGTATTTTTCTCAAGAACACAGTTGATTTTTGCATTTGACCAAATAAATAAGTGATCTTTTTCTTTATACACAAAAATCCAATAAATGTCCTAGAATCTGAGACCTAGTGAGGGAAAAACAACAAATTTGGGAGAGACAAACTAGGGAATTGAATTCGTGTGAGAATTGTTCTAAAGAGAAGAAATTGAAGCTGCAGTCTGCACAAATTGATAGAAGTTTGAAAATTTGGGATAACAAAAGTACTAACAGGAAAAAAAAATTCTAAAATTAAGAAGGAATTTACAAACCTGAACCAAACCCCAAGAATTTTCAAAGGAAGAGGCTAAAAAACTGACTTGGGATTGCTGGAGAGAGAGATTTCTTTGGATTTATTTCTGAACAGTTTTAGACCCCTTAAACCAACTAGATTAACCTAGTTAATTAGCCAAGTGATTAACTTAGTCAAATTATGCAATTCTAGGTTATCACAAACATACAATCATATCAAAAACATAAAGCAGCGGAAATATAAATAACACAATAATATGATCACCTAGGAAATCACACGGTAAAAACCTGAGGAGGATTTGACCTAGCTATCCTCAAGGTAAACCTGAATCCACTATACGAAAGAATCGAAGTTCATACAAAAGGACTTACAAGCTCCCTGCTTGACTTCCTAATACTACCCACCAGTAGAACTTACTAACACGACTACATGCAAGCTTCGAATCTACGGACTCCTTCTTTCTTGGATTCTCCAATCAGCTATAAGCACCCACGCTTGTTATTCTTTAAGCTCCAATGGCAGCAACCGAGTTGATCATCAAGATGTTGATATTATCTCTACCTTAAAACCCTAAGTTTATGTGAAGGAAAGCTCTTCAATAATCTCACAAGAGATTCACACAAACCGCAATGTATGAGCATCAATACAACAAGAGCAACTCACAAAAACGTGGCTATGGTTTTTCCTTTTATACCTAGGGTAAAAACAGAAAACCCAAAACGTTTAATGAGTTAGGGTTGAGTTGGAAAATTCTGCAGAAAAACATTCTGCCCAAGATTCGATCGATCGAGTCTTTCTTTCGATCGATCGAGTCAGGTCGAAATGTATCAATGCATCTGCAGCCTAAACAAGACTAAACATAATGTTTTGATCATGGTTTGCCAACATTACACATTAGAGTTCTAAATACATAAATTCCTAAATCTTTAGAACCTAACAATTTCAATGAGAATTACTTTCCTCTTTCTCTTTTTTCCGAGTGAGAGAGAAGACTGTCCAAGAGAAGAGAGGGAGAAGCAATGGCGTGTTCAACCGTTTAGGACTGTTAGCTTAAGGCTCCGCTTGGGAGTTCATAAGGAAAGGGAATGGAATGATCATAAAGCGAATAGAAAAGAATGGAATGGAATGAAATGTATTTAAGTAAGGGAAAAGAATGGAATGGAATTAAGTAACCTTGATTGGATGTTTTAAAATAAAGGAATGGAAATGAATGAAAATGAATGGAATGTAAGTAATCTTGTTTGGGAGTAGCATGGAGGGAATGGAATGGAATCATTTTATGACAATATTACTATTAGACCCCTATTTTAAAATAAAGAGTTGAATATATAGGGATATTTTGGGAGTTTTAGTAAAAAAAATAATTAAATCTAGTTCCATTCCCTCCCATTCTTCCCAATTTCGGGGGGAATGAAAATTTGAGGTTTTAAGGGAATAGAAAGGAATGAGTGTTCCCTCCTACCCATTCCATTCCCTCTCACTTAAACTCCCAAACAAGGGAATGAATTTTCTATTCCCTCCATTAAAACTCCCAAACAAGGTAATGGAAGAATATTCTAAAATGATTCTTTTCATTTCTTTCTATTCCATTCCATTCCCTCCTCCCAAGCAAGGCCTAAGGGACTTTTTTTTGGGGGGGGGGGGGGGGGGAGAAATATTAGCTTAAGGGACTTGATTGGTAAGTTTTGTGAAGTTTTGGACTTGTTGGTGTTAGCCTAAACCTCATGATATGGTTACAGAATTTACCCTATTTTTATCTATTTCGGTATGGTCTTGGATTTAACAAATGAAACTAAAAATTTTATTAGCTAATTTTACTTTATTTTAGTTAATTTTAATAATTATATATTCATAATTAATTATTATTAAAACTATAGTCCAACCATTAAATCATTGGTTGAACCAATGAACCACTATTTCAGTTGGGTCAATATTCCTCAATTCGGTTTTGATAACTATGGACAGAATTGCAATATGTGTAATCTTTATGGATAATTGACCCCCCTCCCCCCCCCAAAATTTAAAAATCAAAAATGAAAATTGACCTAAGCTTATAAAGTGTAATTTGAATTTAAATAACAATAATAATATTATTATTATTATTATTAAAAGATACCTATATTGGGCACATGTCTAAAAAGGAAGATGAATGTGAGGTAGTAAGAAGGGGGAGGAGCAGAACTAGGTGGAGGCCCAAGGGGCAAGGGGGCCGAAGCCCCCCTAGTCTAATGAAAAGAATTATATATATATATATACACTACAATTTTATATTTGACACCCTCTTTCAAAAATTTTGGGCCCCCTCTACTGCAATTTTACATTAATTTTATTGTAATAGCATTTGCATTAATTGTAAAATAGCATAAAACCCCGAGTTTGTCCAATTAACTCCAAAATACACCCATATCAGTTTATGTATCATTGTGCAACAATACAATTGCACAGTTACTGTAGCAAAGGTATTTTTGCAAATTTACACAATTATTATAGTACAAAAGTATTTTTGTCCAATGATACATAGACTAATGTGGGCATATTTTGGATTGATTGGAAAAATTTACACAATTATCGTTGCTATGCAAATAAATGTTTTAGAAGTTATTTAGATTGAGGAGGGTGGTTATGGGTTTTTTCTCATGGGATGGAACAGCACCTAAGATACTATACCTAAGTTTTGTCTCTCTGATAAAGTGTAGTGTAAAATAAGTAATCTGATGTATGGTATTTTGAAAAAAAAAAAAAAAAAAAAGTAAGTAAGAAACAATGGTGTTTTGTGTTTTTTCTTTATTAGTAGATAATTGCATTATAATGTTTTACAAAACAATGATTTTGTGTATTTTTCTTTGTTGATAGTTTCTTAATACTAAATAGATGCTTATTTGAAATTTTATGATTTTTTTTACTTATTCTCCGGCCCTCCCTAACTCGAAATCCTAAGTCCGTTCCTGAGTGAAATAATCAAATCCTCCTATCCATTTTATAAAATAAATAAAAAATTCACCCTATCCATCATAAATTTTATATTTTCCTTCTATTTTATTCCTTCTTATGATTTTCTTTATGTGTTTTTTTTTTTTTGGTTGATATATATATATATATATATATATATATATATATGTCTTTTCTTATGATTTTCTTTATGTGTGTGTGCGCGCAGGCACGCGTGTGTAAAACCTCATTTAAAAAAGAAAAAGAAAATATTTCTTATCTTGTTGATGTCTGTTAGAGCTCCAAAACCTATAAGCACAAAACAAAATTTTCTTCTACATTAAACTTTAAAGTTTTAGGTACATATATGTTCACAATATTATTTTTGAGATGTGACAATTTGATCATTTTACGAGTATTAACTAAATTATCATAATTCACACGAGTTGCACTTAAAGCTTTGTAAGTTTACTTACTAAAAACTCTTTTATATGAATTGTAAGTAAAACTTCAACTTCAAAGAAAAATAACAAAATGGCTTATTTGTGTGTAAATAAAAACCCTTTAACATATAAATCCTTCTATTTGAATCGCAACAAATATGCTATGTTTGTGGAATTTTGTTACATTTAAATATTGTTATATATTCAGACAAATGGTTTTTTATTATGAAGAGTGATCCTGTTTTGTGTGCACATGTGTGCATTATATATGAATTTTGTTCCCCTAAAATTAAATCCTTATCCTACCACCGCATGAAAGTAGGAGTTCCTTAATGTGTGGCTAGTAGTGGAGAGCAAACACGTGCCAAAGTCGGAGAAAATGTCATGTGGAAGAGGACGCACACGTGGCATATGTGATCAAGGAGGTGGCAGTGCAAGTGTGTGGCTGACACATGGAGGCTTGGATAGGCATGTGGAGGTGTGTAGTAAGACCTTTTGGTGGAACATGAATAAGGTCCATGATTCATGAGCTCTCTTTTGGTAGTGATTTCTCTCTACATGTCATAGCTCACTACTATATTTTAAATAGCATGCTATTATCGTCATTAGAAACATATTCATATGATTGAATCATTCAATTTCATGCCATAACATGCCTCTAAAATTCATGTATATTGGATTTTTTAAAAGCAATAAAAATCATGGAATCATTAATACAAAAAGGGAAAACGAGCATACATAGCTATAATATTAATATTGAATATATTTGATGGCCTATATATTTACATACCTTTGTAGAACCGATTACTCACTTTCTAGATCTTTCTCTTCCTTACTTTACAAACTCATCCACATGACCACTACAATTCTTTGAGCAACTTTTTGTCATTGGAGAGGCAACCAAAGTTTCATCTGAGATTCTCACACTCCAAGTTCCAGAGTACTTTTGATGGTTTCCCTAGAAAGAAATGACTTGCTTGAGAGAACACTTAGGAATTGTATGTTGTTTTTCTTCTCACAATTTCTCTATTGGTCCCTTTTTTTCCCTTTAACTGCTGTAATAGTATTTAAATACAAATTTGAATAAACCTACTATCAAGATGAGTGGTCTTATAATCACTCAACCCATTGTATATCACTCCACTATTGATCATGGCAACTCATACTTAGACCAATTTAAATTTAAACTTGAATTTAAATCCACTTATCAAATAGCTAGTGGATAGATAACCCATGTGGATGATCCATGGACCATGGGTTATGGGTTGGCTCAAATCTGAGCCAAGCATTAACAATTAGAAACAAATAATTTCCAAAATACAATGAACATGATAATTTTTCCTTTATTTTGGATATGTTTAATAAAAAAAGGGTGAGGAACTCAAGGGATTAATGAAGGATTAACAATATAAGTAGTAAAAATTCAAACTTATGATGGACAAAAATGTCATGTATTTTTATGGGTTTCATTGATTTGTGTTAAAATGGATTAACTCGTCTTGACACAAATAATGAGCCTGACAATTTTGGGTTCATTACAAGTTAAAGAGGTCAACATGAAATTGACCTATTTATTAACCATATTAAACTAGGTTAACCCCGCTTTGATATAAACTCGTCAATACTGAAAACTAATCTACAAAAATTGTGTTGCATTTATGGGTGGAATTATCCATTGCCATCGTTACCCACAAGAGATTGAACATTTAATTTGTTTTAAGCTTGTACTTAGATTTTCACCCCTCTTAATTTTATATAGCTTTTTCGAAAAAAAAAAAATCTCTCTCCCTCTCTCTCACTCACTCACACACACACACATGTTCTTTCTGTAAACTGTTAACTATTAACTAATATAAAATAATAACTAAATAACTAAATAAATTGAAAATTAACTTAGAATAATTTGGGAGTAACTTGCGGTGGAAAAATATTCATGAAACACCAAAAGGAAAATTTTATGGTACTTACTTCCACATCCTCCTATACAAAGTAAAGAAGTGTATCATAGAGAAATTTAGCAGGTTACAATATAGAGACTATAGCCAACAATCGCAGAGGACCGTGATCCGATTTAAGTGTAATTAAGGAAGATGTTATAAAAAAAGGTGTAATTAAGGAAGAATCAAAAGAATGATGGAAAACAAGCCAAGTGGGTGTTATTATATGTAGTGTAAATGCCTTAACTTAAGCATCAGAAAGGAAAGGTACCCAATTCTTGCTTGGCCATTTTGACAAAGAATCAATGATGATTTATCTTTAACAGGCGTCCCAACCTTTCTTGAATATCAATCTCAAGGGTATGGAAGCAAGCCCTAATTCACTTTCTAGAATAGATTTGTCAAAATTCATATCGAATTAAGAAATATAAGGTTGGGTTCAAGTTACACCTGATGTAACTCTAAAAAATGTTACACCACCCAGTAACTTGTTATTGAATTCATATTTTGGAAATCCAATCGTTGGATTATATGTTCTATATGTTCTTAACATGCACGCTAATTTTCATGTCAATCGGATGTAATTTACCATTTGTTCTATAAACTCATCTTTTATGTATTATTTTAAACTACAAAAACTTGAATTTAAACAATTGCTTGATGACATGCTTTTCAATCTTTGATCACCTTGAAATTTTGTAACCATGAAAAATGTATGAAGATAATGTAATCTAACGGTAGATTTGTCAAAATTCACATCGAATTAAGAAATATAGGGTTGGGTTTAAGTTACACCTAACGTAACTCTAAAAAATGTTACACCACCCACTAACTTATTATTGAATTCATATTTTGAAAATCCAACCGTTGGATTACATGTTCTATATGGTCTTAACATGCATGCCAATTTTCATGCCCATCGGATGTAATTTACCATTTGATCTATAAACTCATCTTTTATGCATTATTTTAAAACTACTAAAACTTAAATCTAGACAAATGATTGATGACATGACTATTAATCTTTGATCACCTTGAAATTTTGTAAGCATGAAAAATATATGAAGATAATGTAATCTAACGGTAGATTTGTCAAAATTCACATCGAATTAAGAAATATAGGGTTGGGTTCGAGTTACACTTAGGGAAGTCAGTTTCGTACCGTACCGGCCAGTACCTCTGGTATTTACCGTTCCGGTACCTTGGCCAGTACAGAAACAAGGTTGTTTTGTACCGGAAAATATACCGGCCTATACCGGGTCATTTCGGCCATACCGAAGAAAATATCGAATTCCGGCTGGTAAATGCATACCGGACCGGAAAAAGAAAAGTGTTTCTTTCTCACTCTCACCTTCCACCAGCGACAATCTCTACATTTTCAACCTCAAGTCGGGGCCATGGACTGCTTTTGGCTGCTGCTACTTCATCTTCATCTTCTTCTCCTCTCTGTCTCGCTCTCTGTACGTCTACCTCTCTCTCTCTCTCTCTCTCTCTCTCTCTCTCTCGGTTTTTCAAACCTCTCAAATGATATTTGCACGCCCAAGAAATATACTTTACAGCTTGCATGATTTTTTACTGATAGTTGTTACTTTACAGCTAGCATGTTTTAACTTTTATTACCAAATGAATTGAAATTTTAAAAGCCTCACGTGATGGCAGATTGGCTCTTATTTCTAATAAAATATAATATTAATTTGATTGTTATTATTTGTAAATAAATGTACCTATTTCTTTTTATTGAGCTTGGATTAGATTGAGTCATTAACAATATGGTTATATAACTTATATTTATGAGATTTAATCAATAAAACTTAAATTAATAAATATATATTTATTTATAGCGGTAAATCCGAAACGGTACACCGGTATTGACTGGTATCCGAAATATATCGTACCGCTGGTCAAACCGGTACAGCCTCCGGTACGGTATTGACTTCCTTGGTTACACTTGACGTAACTCTAAAAAATGTTACACCACCCAATAACTTATTATTGAATTTGTATTTTGAAAATTCAACCGTTGGATTACATGTTTTATATGTTCTTAATATGCATGCCAATTTTCATGCCAATCGAATGTACTTTACCATTTGATCTATAACTCATCTTTTATGCATTATTTTAAACTATAAAAGCTTGAATTTAAACAATTTACTGATAACATGACAATTAATATTTGATCACCTTAAAATTTTATAAGCATGAAAAATATATGAAGATAATATAATTTAACGGTAGATTTGTCAAAGTTCACATCGAATTAAGAAATATAGTGTTGAGTTCGAGTTACACTTGACGTAACTCTAAAAAATGTTACACCACCCAATAACTTATTATTGAATTCATATTTTGAAAATCCAACCATTAGATTACATGTTCTATATGTTCTTAACATGTATGCCAATTTTCATGCCAATCGGATGTACTTTACCATTGATCTATAAACTCATCTTTTATGCATTATTTTAAACTACAAAAACTTGAATTTAAACAATTGATTGATGACATGACAATTAATATTTAATCATCTTGAAATTTTATAAGTATGAAAAATATATGAAGATAATGTAATCTAACGGTAAATTTGTCAAAATTCACATCGAATTAAGAAATATAGAGTTAGGTTCAAGTTACACATATTGTAACTTTAAAAAATGTTACGTCACCCAATAACTTATTATTGAATTCATATTTTGAAAATTCAACCGTTAGATTACATGTTTTATATGGTCTTAACATGCATGCCATTTTTCATGCCAATCAGATGTAATTTACCATTTAATCTATAAACTCATCTTTTATGCATTATTTTAATGAGAATAAATTTTTATTCACTTTTGAGAGAGAGAGAGAGAGAGAGAGAGAGTACAAAAGGCTGAAATTCTTGAATTTTAGGCTACATTTTGAAGTTGAAAGTGCTATCATTTTTTTATGGGTACAATTGCTTAGAAAATAAGGACAGACATTTCTTATATAGGATGTATATAAAAGGTTTTTTTTTTAGACTGTAAACAAAAGGTTCATCTAAAGAATACAAAGTCCCATATGTTTATACGTTTTTTTTTTTTTTTTTTTTTTTTTAAATTTTAGATAACTTTTATCTCCAAAAAAAATTAATATTTTAATGATTTTTTGCGAAGGTCAATCGTGGTCTTCACAAATAATTTAGTGTTAGTAAGGGCATATTTTTAACCCACACAAAAACTAAACTTTTTATAAGGAATTTTTATTGTCCCTTGGAAATAATTTGGTAGCAACATTTCCCTCCAAAAATTTTGACATTTTAATGATTATTTGTGAAAGTCGATCCTAGCCCTCGCAAATAATTTAGTATTAGTGATTGTTTTTTTTTAACCGTCACAAATAATATACTTTTTGCAAGAGATTTTTAATTGTCCCTTGCAAATAATATTGAGGGAAAATTTCCCTCCAAAATATTAGTATTTGTGACGGCTTTTTTTGTTAGTCACAAATATTTCACATTTTATCAAGTATTTGTGAGGGGTTTATTTTGCCATCACAAATAAGATTTTTTAAGAGGGCTTTTTGGGTCCGTTAAAAATTCTTGGTCACTAATAGGCATTTTTCTTGTAGTTATCCTTCTGAGGAAAAAAAAAAAAAAAAAAAAAAAGAGGCTGAAAAAACGAATAAAAGGAAAAAGAGATAAGAAAGGAACAACAATACTGGTGAGGAATTACTTGAATATTGAGCAATGTATTGTTCACTGCCCTAACAGTGGGCGAATGCATTACAAAAGAGAAAAAGAAAGAGTGTTGAAGGTGGGCTGGATTGGTATGGCAAAAAAGTGTTGATAAGAGAATTTTTAAACTAATTCATGATATTTAAGTCAAGTGCAACGGCAGCAGATCGATTAACCACGCTAACATAAAATGAAATTGGGTTGGTAAGACGTAGAATAGTTTTCTTAAAAAATTAAATAAAATCTATTAGACTAAAATTTCAGCAAACAACTTAGACTACATTAAAAAACAAAAAATTCTATATATATATATATATATATATAATCAGTCAATAAATATAGAATTTAATAAAAAAAATGGACAATCTAACTAAGCTACTTTCTAGCATAGTCTTACATGTTTAATATTTTTATAGTTATTTTAAAAAAATTATTGCGAGTATTATTTAATAATTAATTTAGCCACTTTAGAAGAACTTTTTTTTTTATTTTTTTTTTTTATTTTTTATCAATCTTTTATTTATTATTTTTTTTTTCGTCAATAGGAATTGTTGTATGAGCACGGGAGCTCTCAAGAAGCCCAACCTACCTAGCCCAAGCCGACTCCGAAGTAATCATAGGAATTACAATCGCAGGAAAATATATCATTCCGTGCTTCGATTCCTATTTGGTGATGCATTCATGTAATTGTAATACTATGTATTATGAATCTTAAAGCGTTACTTTGTGAAATATACAATAACATGAAAGATTTATATAACTAGGTTCTAGTTCCTTCCCTGGTTTTCACTAAAACATTGTTTTAAAAAATTATGTATGTATATATTAATGTGTGTAATATATATATTACACATATTGATATATATATAATCCTAACTGGCTTTCTCACATGTTTGAATATGGCTTTATCAGGTTCCTAAAATTAACAAGCCATCATCAAGCCAGCCTACTTCCACAAATAATTCAGGATGCTATTAAAAGATTTCCTAGCCCTTCTGTTTCTATTAGATGCTGGAGTACTTTGCCAAAATGGGAAAGAGAAAATTGGATGAATGTCCAACCTTCTAAGCATCTTGTTCTCATAAATGGACATACTCACCAAGGACCATGGTTTGAAGGAAATTCTCATTTGTCCTTTAATGATCCTAATGCTCTAGCTGAATGTTGGAGTAATTATTTCAATAACCAGATTATTGAGGTGGCTTAAAGTTTATGGAAAAACTATCATTTCTTTGGTAGTACTGATCGAATTTCTATTTTTGGTCCCAGGCCATATGTTGATACTATTGCTCGGATGCGGATAACTAATCACTATAATCCAAGGAGCCTACTCATTCCAGGAAAAATGTCAAAGTTTGAACCAATATTATATTGTGGATATTGCAATAGATATGCTATTTACCATGACCATCCATGCTATTCTCCACAAGGGTCTTTTGATCCATTTGATGGGTACCCATCTGATGCTCCTTCCACTGATTAAATTTGTGACACCGATAAAGTTATTTTCTTGATGCTCCCACTATCAAGAACTGTTTTAGTCAAGATCCTACTGACCCTTTGCAGATTATTGATAACTGATTTCTCTATTTGTCTGGCCTGCACAATGGCTAAAAATTGTTTCAATATTCACGTGCTCCTGCTCAATTCATTATGTTTTCTATAATATTCCTGTTCAAAGGCTATGCGTCTGACAAAATCTGATGATTGATGTCCTTCCCACTTGACAAGGCATATTCCTACTATTCAAGCTTATGTTCTCACATGCAAAGCTAATTATTCTTGCTTTTGTCACCTCTAAGTCAGAAGAATGTCCATCAAATACTCCAAATTTGCTGAAGACTTCAAGTCAAAAAGTGAGAAAAATCACTGTTCACAATTGCTGTTCATGGATTACTGTTCACGGATTATTGTTCACGGATTACTGCTCATGGATTACTGTTCACGGATTACTGTTCACTTTTTACTGTTCATGACACTGTTCACTCCGAATTTTGCCTATTTAAGGGGGGCTGTCCCTTAAATAGGGGGGCTGTCCCTTAAGATAGAATCAGAACTTATTAGAACTAGAACTCAATTTAGAGAGCTTTCTTCCTAGAAAACTTCTTTGAGAGAGTTCTTTGCTACCTTGTTCTCCTACTACCTTGTTCCTACAAACCTTGTAACTAGGACTAGTTCAAGCTTTGTAACTATTGATCTTCTCTGAGATCTTGTATTCACTACTACTACTGTAAGTGTTTAACTCTACTTTCAATAAAGAAGTATTTTCAGTTAACATTATGTTCATTATACTACTTGTTGCTACCGCCACCATGGACGGATTATCGCTATACCTACGGTTCTAAATTGTTAAATTGCTTTCATTTACTTTGAACTATTTTGTTATACTGCTTGGCTGGTTCTACCGCCTTATTTTGCTAACACTATTTTCAAGCTTATATATTACTATGCTTCCATCTCTATTTCTCTGTCTCTTCCCTTCAGCTGTGCGTCCCCTTCCCCCTTTATGGTATCAGAGTCACTCTTTTCTGGCCAGTGGTAGTGTTGTTGTGTCTTTGTAGCTTGTCTGTGCTTGTCCGACCCTTTGGTGCTCCGTTGTTGTGTCCCCTTCTTACCGTCGTTGGCGCCACCCTAGGTGTAAAGTGAATTCCCAGAACCTGACTGTAAGACCCGTTTGAGCCAAGAGAGGGCGTGTAGGGCATGTGTGTGGTATAGGGTTGCTTAGGGTATGTGTTACGAAATGCAACGGTTGTGAGAAAAATATGATAACTGAGTGTTAAAACTAAGATAGTATGGATAAGTTGTGGAGATCCAATTCCTCTATCAGCTCCAGGATTGGTTGTCCTCCTGATATTTTAAATGAAGAAGATCATACTGTTGAAGATAATGAGCTTCCTGATTTCAGTAAATGGAACATTCCCAAAGTTGATACTAAAACTGTTTACAAAACTAGTTGGGCTGAAACTACTTTTCATCCCATTTACAAAGTGAGAACTGTTGAACAAACATTTTCTATTTCAAAGATTCATGAAAAATGTTGCTTGTTTTTCAAAAGAAATATTAACGAATTCATTGCTAAAAAACAAAGTTACTTGCATATTGGTATGGTTCAAGTTGCTATTAAACCACTCACCCGAAAAGGTATCAATGCTTCTGTCCTCATGTGCCTGCGTGATGCTAGATTTAAGGTGTTTAAAGATAGCATTTTTGGTATGATTACTGCCTCTCTGTTTGATGGTCCTGTTTATTTTAACTGTTATCCTGATCTTACTCTTGCTTTAGATGATCCTAATATTCAAACATGTGAGAAAGCCAGTTAGGATTAGGATCAGTATTATCATCATCTTCAGGGGAATCAGCAAATGGACCATCAATAATAAATGGACTGTCATCATAATCAATTAAAAGACCAGGAAATGGGTGTTTCTTTTCATACACCCTGAGAGTACTCCCAAAGTGTTCTTCCCATTCTAGCTGGATGAACACATTATCGCCTTCATCCAATTCATCAGGATCAGGAATAGTGGCTGTAACAAGTTTCTTGAAACATGTGAACCATAGATCAAAAGATCCAAACATAGCCTTGCTTTCTAGAATACAAGATTGTATATCTATAGGCAAGTTGGCAACAACACCTCTTAGCTAAGATTGGGTCTTAAGGCTCAATCTAGCAAAATTAGTGCCCATTAAAGTCATTTTATCCTTTGAATGGATATCCTCTTTGCCAAAGAGTTGACTAATATAGTTATCAAGGCGGACTCTAATAGTTGCATTTTCCGGAACAAGATCATTTTCTGAAATAGGGTTGGTTTCTGAAATAAGGTTGGCATAAAGGTTAATATAAGCATCATTTTGAGCAGTAAGGTTAACAAGGTGAATTTCAAGAGCATGGAGGGTGTTTTCAAACAGGGAATAGTGGTCTTTAGTAAAGGCAGCATAGAGATTATCAAGAATAAATTTAATGGAATCTGGTAATTCACTATAGATACCATTATGAAACTGTAAGGATCTGGATAAGACTTCTTGTAAAGCAATCATCATATCACCACTGGAATAAGTCACCGTTGCCGGGACAAATTCTTGAAGGGATGTTGATCCACTGGGTTTTATCCCAGAAGATGCGCCTTCATGCAAATCAAAAGGTCTTCCCGATGAGGGCCTTTCATTTTGAGAATAGTCCTGTATAGGAGCTTTTCCCTTGTTTTTCCTTTCGGAAGAAGAGGGAGCCATAATAATCCACTTATTAGTGGTATAAATATAGATATTATCCCACTTATTAGTGGTATTTATCCTCGCATCATTGTCAAATTCCTGCAAAGAATTATTAAAATTATTAGGAATATTGGTAATAGTTAACAATTTATCACTATGAGTATTACCTTGAAAATACGAAGTCATCTGAGATTCATGAACAGATTTATCAATAAGAAAATCACAAGACAAATCTAAAGCATTATTAATATCAATTTCAAGTTTTGATGCAAATTCAAATTTTACTTTCTGACCAAATGGATCAGTAGTAATTCCATCATGTTCAACAAGAAAGGGATACAAAACATTTATAAATGGTAATCCAAGAATCACCTTGTCAGTCATGTTTTTGACAAGAATAGAAGGAATTTTGAAACAAACATCATTATGACAAATATGAACATTATTCAATTCATAATTAATCTTCATTCGGGAACCATTAGCAGAAACCATTTTTTCAGTTGATTTTTCAAAATATTTAGGAGGAATTAATCCTTCCTGAATACAATTCTTATCAGCACCAGAATCAATCATAGCAATAACAGTGAAACAATAATCATTGGAAACAACAATTTTCACTTTTGTGAACCCTTTTGGAGGAAGTATGTTGGTAACAAAAGCAAGTTGAGAATTATCAATATTACCTTTATCAGAAAGAAGAGCTTGTTGACTGGATTCATTTCCATCTTTGTGCTCATCTTGTTCATTATCAGATTTGCCTTGGTCAATATTTTTATCAAGTTTTAACATTAACAATTCTTGTTTAAGATTATGGTTATCATTTTTTATATTTTGAAGAGCATTCTTAAATTCGCTTATCTCTTGTTTAACAATATTAATTTCATGATGAAGATCGTTAATAGTTAAGTCTTTGGATTTCTTTTTATTAAATCTTTCTAAAGTTTCTTCAAAACTTATGGTTGATTTAAATTTTTTAGTAGTTTCTTCTTTTAACAAGTTTTTCTTAAAGGTATCCAAATATTCTTTTTGTAAAGCAGGGTTTTCAATTTGACTTATCAATTTAATCAACAAATTTTCATTTTCTTCACTTTTAGTGAGAACATTAACAGAGTTAATAACATTACAACATGAATCTCGACAACCAAGTTTAATATTAGAGGAGTCCGGAGATTCATCAGCAGATTGATAGCAAGAATTAGTTGAAGAAGAAAAATCATCTTCCAAGGAATCAGACGAATCGTTTGATTCAAGGATTCTGAATAATTGTTCTTGATCATTAGTTCCAATGTTTAACATGTTGAACTTGTTTTTTAATTTACCAGGTTTCTGTTTGCAGTCTTTACTAAAATGACCAGGTTTTCCAGAATTGAAACATTTACCTTTTCCAGATTTTTTATTAACATATTTTTTCGAAACATTTTTCTTTTTAGCATAGAAATTATCTGTTTTGTATTTTTTATAATTTTTGTGGCTTTTATCATGTTTTTTACCCTTTTGCCTAGAAGGAGCAATTGGGGGTAAACCATATTGTTCACAGAAATTACCCATTTCATATTTAGCTTTTCTTTTATTTTTTAATTGGTGTTTTAACAGTTTTTCATCATGACACATATTAATACCAAGTTTTTTAATAGTACTTAAAATATCGCCATAGGTTAAATTTTTCAATAAACTTTTCTTTCCAATAAGGTTTGTAACAGTCTTTCCGCTGCATTACTCTGGAAAGGAAAACATCTTGGTACCATCTATAATCAGACATAGTAGGACATTTCAAATTATTCAATAAATCAGAAATTCGAGATGAAACATTAGATGGAGCACCAACAAAATGTTTGATAATAGTATAAATCAAGGTATTAACACCATCAGGAATACCCCGACCAATACGATCATCAAAAATAGGTAAACCTTCATCATTCTTTTTAACAGCATGTTTAATAGAGTCTCTGGAGTCTTCTATGAGATATGAATCCCACCAACCACGAAGAGTACCAGAAAAACCAGTAGCAAGCAAGTCAACAATTTCATGTTGTTCTAAATCATGATTATTTTGATAAACAACACTAACCATGGACATATGTCCCATTTTGTTAATAATTTCTTGTTCAGATTATCCATCAATATTCCATTCATAAATTTTATCAGCAGAAACAGAAAATTGAGTTTGAAAAGGTCTTTCTTCAAACTGAATATCAGGAGGAGTAGGTCTTGAATACCAATTTTTTGTGAGAAACATGGGTTTGGAAGAACTTCCAACAAATCTTTTAATTTCTGGAAAATCATCAAAAGCCTTTTTAGCAGAAACAGAGGAAACAGTATCAGAATCTGTATTTTCATCAGAAACAATTTCATTTTCATTTTTTGAAATAGTGCGAGTAGCATGAACTTTTAAATCAGCAAGCATTTTCTCAACAATATCCAGAGTCTTGGATTGAGAATTTTTAAACTTGAATTTATTATCAAGAGTGGGTAGATTAATTAAAGGTTTCTTAGTTTTCACTGAAACAGGTTTTTCAACAGAAGTAGACTTTTCAACAGTTTTTTCAACAATCTTTTCTTCAATACAGTCAAGTTGTTGACCAATAACATGTAAAGACTCATTAGTAAAATTGTTTTGTTCAATAAGACTAACAATAGGAGTCTTGTCATCAGCAATTTTGAAAGGAGTGGCTTTAACATTAGTTTTATCAGTAGTTATCAAAATAGTTTCAAGAGGTGGATGACTAGACCTGACAATGGTTTTATCATCTTTAACAAAATTCGATTTCTTTATCACGTTCAAATGATTTTTTGAAACTTCATCTTTTGAAATATAATAATTTTCAAGAAAATCAAAGAATAAAATATGCTTTTTCAATTGAAGCATTTTTTCTTTCCATTTTCTTTTAACACGGTCTTTTTCAGACTGAGCAAAATTATTTTGAAAATATTTTCTTTTTGGTCTATTTTTTGATAATAGACCAAATGGATATATATATATATATATATATATATCCTGGACCATTACTTAATACTTAATGCTTATGATAAAATTATTTTGATATATATATATATATATATATATTATTGAAAAAGTTAGCGAATGTCTTAAGAGCTTAGTTTATAAAATAATTTTAGAAATTTTCTATAGAAAAAAAGTTTTTTGACAAATGTTTATATTTCTCACAAAAGTTGTATTAACTAAAATTGTCTATTAGCAAACACTCTAATAAGGACATCCATTAATAGAACACTTCTTTTATCGTTAAAAAATTTCACAAACTTGGGTCAAATCGAATGCCTCCATTCACTCGCATCATTGCGATGGCAACATGCGATTTAGAGTAAGACACATGTTCATTTCTTCAGCCCAAAATATTTTTACATCCAAACAAAAATTGCTCTCTCTCTCTCTCTCTCTCTCTCTCTCTCTCTCTCTCTCTCTCTCTCTCTCTCTCTCTCTCTCTCTCTCTCTCTCTCTCTCTCTCTCTCTCTCTCTCTCTCTCTCTCTCTCTCTCTCTCTCGGCACATAATATAATTAGACAACACATCAAAGGGGGCGAGGAGAGCAACTTAGACCTTGGTATATACTATGTTTTATTGTTTTTATAAAATAGTAAATTAATTTCATGCACATTTCAAAAACCAACGGTCACATTTATTACCACCGTTTAGCTTTCTAGCTAAACCGACCAACCTCGCCAAATTCCAAAAACCCTCACCACCATAAAATTTCTCAGTTCTCTCTCTTAACCCCCAAAATTTCCCAAACAATTTTTAATTTTCACAATTTTTTTTCCACATATAAATAGTACTAATTGTTATTAAATGCACTTTTTATTGTAAAAACAAAAATTTTATATTTTTATTTTATTTGTTATTAAATGCACATTTCATGTAAATGTTGTATTTGTATAGGTTCTTCAAAGCATTATGCATTTAATCTTGCTGGGGAATTTTTATGGAGGGTGGGGGGAGTTTGCAAAAAGGAAAAGAGTCTGATTACATTTCATTAACTTATTATCATTATTATTATTATTATTATTATTATTATTATTTTTAAATTCTGCAAAATCTGTCCTCATGCTAGGTGAAGCAAATCATACATTAAAAGACTTAGTACTAGTTTTGATGCAACTTGTACATAAATTTGGCTTCTTTCCCTTTTTTGAAAATTACCAGGCTGATAATTTGCGTCAACAAACACTGCAACAAATGCACCGTATATTAACAACTAGGCAATTTGCTCGTGCACTTCTTGCAATAAATGACCATTTCTCTTGTCTTTGAGCCCTCAGTTCCCTTAGGCTTGCGCAACCACGGGAATGAGATGCACAAAATTGTCTTAATGAAGTTCTTTTGAAGACTAACTCAACCCATCCTATCTAATGATCATTAAGCATAGAGTTCATAATGGATCAGTCATATGATTCACCATTCAATGGATTTGCTGTCGATCTTTAACCCTAAATTCATTTGGGATTGGGTTGTCACACATTAGTCACATTGATCATCAAATTGAAAGTTGCAGATCTCTTTGTTGTTGATATTGTCTCCATTTGCACTTCCAATGCCACATATGTTTACCTAGGTTGTTTATTCTCATTTCTTATGTTTAAATTATAGATCCAATAATTTGATTAGTTAGTTGTTTAATGGAACCAGGAAGGAAAATAGGATAGTATTTGTAATGTAGGTTATAGTAATCGATTTGTATACTAGAATCAGATTATATATTGGTGAAGGAGTTCCTTTTTTTTTTTTTGGTGTTTGGGTTTTCTTTATTCATATTCAACATGTAAATATGTTGTTGTGCACAATTTCATTAACAATGATAATTTCATAGGTTGGTTGTATCGATTGGTTTTACTGGAAACATTTTTCTATGCTGAAGTGTGCTGGGAAGTTTGGCTATTGTTAAAATTAGTACACACATATATAATAATTTTAAAAAAGAAAAATAGGGGGGGCCATTGCCCCCCTAGTCCAGTAGTGGCTCTGTCTCTGGGCATAACAAAAAAAAGAAAAGAAAAAAGAATAGAGGAATGTAAAATATTGATTCTATTAAATATAACTTGTTTTTAGTTCAAAGAAACTTAGTTACTATGGGGCTAGGAAAGTGTGCAGCCTTGGCCCACTCTGAACCAGGCCCAAATGACCCAATCCGAGGAAGGATGACTACTCAGGAGAAATTTGGGGAGAAAACTCCTTTGGATCCATGCCGAGAACCCCTCATCCTCGGCATACTGAGGATAACTATAAAGGGGGGACAAACCCAGAGCGAGTTGTCACCTCAATACTTAGTACACTCACCTAACCCTTCTGGCCGCATTAATAGGGATGCAACCCCCGGGCAGGGCTACATCGATCAGGGTAAACCACTTGAGCACAGATACGACCTCTGATGGGATAAGCAGCCAGAGGAGAGGCCAATGAGCGATTAACAGAAGGAGTAGGAAAGTGATATATAAGTGATAGGAGCAAAGTAAGAGGAAAGGAGAGATCTGGGAAACAAGTCTCCTCGACCATTGGCCGAGGAGCATCCCTCATTTGTAAATTGGCCCAAGTGTTCTTTTAATGAGAGATGAAGTAGTTTCAGCCCGGAGAGGGCCAGCCAGCGCCTAAACCTTCAACTCACTCTCTACAAATTCATTGTTCTGGGTTCGTTGGGCCTTTAACCCATTTCTTTTGGGCTTAGGCGACAAAAACCGACCCTACAATTGGCGCCGTCTGTGGGAAGGATTAGTGCGCCGACCGGCGCAACAGGCGACGGTTCTAAGTAATCGTTCTATGAAAGATTGGTGGTGATGCAAAAAAAAAAAATAATAATAATAGTTTGAGACAGGAGATTCAACAACAAAGAAAAAGCTCGATATTATTTCATAAAAAGAAAAGTTACAGATTACAATCAGAGGCTCAAGCAGGCGTGCTTTACAACTATTCCTACCAGCTAGTCCTACAATCAGAGGCCCAGGAGGACCCGCCCTAAAACTAGCCAGAGGGAAATGTCAACCCGTGCTTTTATTGGCATCAAGAGAATGGGAGAGCTTGACAATAAAAGCAGGGAAGGGGGAGGGCCAGGTGCGCCAAAGCTTGAACAAAGTGAGGAGCAGATGCAGGCGCACCGGGACACCCTCCCTCATGATGTTCCCTTGATTCTCTCCAACCCTCACGAGCGTTGGCCATAGGAGATGGCAACGCTCAGGCACCGGCCGTGACGTGAATTCACACATCTCTTTCGTCGGGGGTGCGCTCTGAGGAGAGATATTAGGTACTTCAACGACATTCCTCCGGGCCACCATGCATGGCACCATTAGGGTTACGCCTAAACTCTGCCGTGCCGGAAAACCAGTGGGGGCTGCAGCCACGACGGCTCTTGGCACGGATGTCCTCACACCCGCCCAAAGCCGCCCCATAGCTACCAACTCCGGCAGGGTCATTCAAGGGGCTTGGGGAGCTGAAGAGGTGTATTCTTTCTGTCTATGTTTGGGAATTCATGGAGTGTGAAGAAACCTTCCCCCCGAAGAGTCTTATATAGGGGATAAATGTTAGTTGGAATTAATTCGCGCAGAATTCGAAAGGAGAGTTGTCAACAGTACAAATCACGGAGCCACCAAATTCTGAAGGGCCATAGACCACTGGGTGTGTGCTAATTCACGAGGACATTAATGAGGGCGCGTCTCGCGCATCGAAACGTCAAGCGCGGAAAACGAATCGCCAAAGGATGCCTCATAAATGAAGAAGGTGGGACTCGAACTGGAGGCGAGACAAAATGCCACGTGTAAGATCATAATCTAACCCGAGGAGGAATCATCTCCAGTGAAGCAGTCCGAAGACAAACCCCTACTTACAGAAAAATAGAAGTGATAGACAGAACCAAGGCATTGCACGGTCCTCGGACTCAAGCCTGTGGGAAAACTAATCGCACCGTTATATCTGGGTACTAGACAGAACCAAGGTATTGCATGGTCCTCGGACTGAAACCTATGGGGAAACTAGATACTTACAGAAAAATAGAAGTGATAGACTCAAGCCTGTGGGAAAACTAATCGCATCGTTATATCTGGGTACTAGACAGAACCAAGGCATTGCATGGTCCTCGGACTCGAACCTATGGAAAAACTAGATACTTACAGAAACATAGAAGTGATAGACAGAACCAAGGCATTGCATGGTCCTTGAACTCAAGCCTATGAGAAAACTAATCGCACCGTTATATCTGGGTACTAGACAGAACCAAGGTATTGCATGGTCTTCGGACTCAAACCTATGGGGAAACTGGATACTTACAGAAAAATAGAAGTGATAGACAGAACCAAGACACTGCATGGTTCTCGGACTCAGGCCTATGGGGAAACTAACCGTTCTATCAGACCATGGTGCCGAACAAAACAGAGGCGTCGCACGGCCCTCGGACTCAGGCCAACAGGGAGGATAACTACAAAATATTCCAAGTTGGGAAAGGACCAAGCCCCACAGGGCCCCCGAGACGCAAGAAAGCTGCCCATGCATACGTTCTCTCTCCATATCATCATTACTGGCGCAATTGACCGACATGCAATTCAAGATAAAGTCATGCAGATCTAAGGAAGAAAGGAAAAGTAGGCAGCGTGTACACAGATAAACGATTCAAATAAAGGGAAATCAAATTCGCATTACAACGATGAGTTCGTAAAAAATTGCATGGCAAGAGCCACAGTACATAGAAGAGAAGTATAACAAAACAAAATGACAACGTAAAAGCAGGACGAGCCGAGATGCCGAGAAGTCTACTCCTCTCGCTCGGGCAGGACGGAGGTAACCTGTGACCCCTCCGAGCCCTGGCCTAAGGGGGTGGTCTGCGGGGGTACGGCGAGAGCAGCCATTTCCTCAGTGGTGGGGGCCGGATTATCGGAAGGGATCTCCGCTATCTCTGAGGGCACCTCCTCACTCGAATGCTCCCTCAGTTCAGCTCCTCGCACCTCTTCAGCAATCTCCCCAACCTTAGGGTCCTCAGGGACGGCCTCGCGGATAGCGAGGGGGTAATACATGCTTTCTGCCTTCCACAGGTCGGACGTGGCCTCCACCCCAGCTTGTTTGAGGGCCTCAGCCCAAACCTGCGAACAATATCGCCTACACACCCCTAAGACTTGAGCCTTGTAGGTAGCCTCTACCGAAGCCACCCCATTAGCATAGGCTGCAGCTTCAGCCTCCTTCTTGGCACGCTCGGCCATCTCCTTGCCATGGTCAGCCTCGTCCTTGGCCTGCTGGGCCTAATCTCTGGCAAATTCTGCCACCCTCTGAGCCCCCTCGGCCTTAGCCACGCCAGCCCGCAGGTCAGTAATCAGATCCCTCGCAATCTGCAATTGCTCCTCCGCTTCGTTGAAGCGCCCCGTCTGCTCCACGACCTGGGTCTGGTTAAGACCAGACAGCGCATTGTCCCGCTCCCGGGTCACCTTCTTCAAAGCCTCTCGGGCCTTGGCGAGGTCAGCTTCGGAATTCTTCAGAGTACTGGTGGCCTGGTATCGCTAGTCGCGCTTTTTTTTAAAGGCCTTCTTCTGATCGTTTGCCGCCCCTTCCAACGCAAAGATTGCTTGCATAGCCTGCTAGAATAACCAACGTGCTATAAGCCCAATAAAAGAAAATGAGTTGGAGAAGATCCAAAACTAAAGTCCTTACCATCCCCACATATCGCTTAAGGCTGAGGAAGACCTGCTCATTCGTCAAAGAGTTAAGCTCCGCCATGTCTACCGGGAGCAGCAGGCTCCTCTCCAGGGCATCGGCCATGCGCGTCCCTTAGCCCTCGTCGAAGTCCCTGAGGGATGCGTTATCCCTCAATGGCTCCCCACGGAGCATCAGAGCTGGAAGCCAGGCCTCAGCCTCGAACAAGGTGGTGTCGGCGACCTGCCTATCTGGACTTCTACCGCCTATCCTCAGCTGCTTGGACGGCCGCAGAGTAGTGTCTTCCTCCTGCGAAGGAATCGTTTTCTCCTCTATAGGCCCCTTGCCCTTGTCCTTCCTCTTCTTGGGTGTGACAGACACAGACCGAGAGGGCGAGCGTGTCTGGGGAGGAGGTGGGAGCTTCTGCTGAGCTGAAGTCGACCTAATCTTCGGTGGGGTAGGAAGAAGCTTTTGCTGTGCCTTTCTTGGCTGGCCCTCGATCAAGTCCAGCAAGTCGGTGGTCTGCCTCCTCTTGTAACCCATTGTT
Source organism: Quercus variabilis (assembly GCA_030445155.1). Lineage (NCBI taxonomy): Eukaryota > Viridiplantae > Streptophyta > Magnoliopsida > Fagales > Fagaceae > Quercus > Quercus variabilis. The sequence goes on from CP129451.1 coordinate 8,430,816, forward strand.
GGTGGAGGGGCTGCAGAAGCAAGGAGATCCGCTTCGCTCAGGTTAGGGTCACCCAGGTCCCCAGGCGGATCCTCGGACTGATCAAGCTCGGTAAAAACGGCAAACAGGTCCTCCTCCCTCTCTGTACCCTCCTCAACAGCCTCAGCGAATTGTTGGGAAGAGGAGGGGACGGCTAGTGTGACAGCTTCCTGATCGAGGGGCTCCTCGGGAATCGAAAACCCGTCCTCGGTCACAGTAATCCTCTGAAGTTGAGGATCGTTGGCTAGGATGACGTGTTTCAGAACCGGAAACGACCTCTAGGTGGGCGTATACCCCAAGATTAAATGGGCAGCTCTGACTTGATTGTCGTCCTCATTTACGTAAATCGGCGCCCTTAGCACCTTCTGCAAGTCTTCCTGGTTAGTCAAAAGGAAGTGGTGCTCAAAGGCGTGCAGGTCTGCAAACGGAAAACACCGCCATGTTAGCAAAAAGAAAAAAAGTGCAAGAAAACTCAAAACCCCTCCTACTCCTACTGCCCCACTTGGTACCCCTTCCGTCGTTGGGTAATGAAGGCCATCATACCATGCCCTTGACACGATGAGGAAGTCATCGCTAAGCCCCTTATTGGACTCAGGGAGGCACTGGATGAGTCGCACCCGGTCGTCCCTCATCTTCAGATAATAAGACTTGCCCCTAAGATGCTGAAGGTTGTAGCACCAGTTCACGTCGTGGTGAGTCAACCTTAGCCCTATCTTCTCATTCAGGACATTCACACAGCCCAAAATCTTGAAGACGTTTATCCCACATTAGGTAGAGGCCAACCGAAAGTGCGTGAAGTAGTCCCTCATCACCAGTCCCATTGGGATCGTCATTCCCCCTTCGAGGAAAGCGGCGATGGGAATTACCACTTCGCCCTCCCGCTTATGTAAGCGCCAATCCCCATCCTCACTATATCTCAAACCTACATTGGCAGGGATCTGGTAGTCGGCGACGAATTTCTCCATTGCCTCCTCGGTGTGGACGTATTTCTTAAACTTACCCATCTCAGATTGACGCCTAAAGGAGCTAAGAAAGGACAAAGGAAGGAGAAGGAAAAACAGGAAAGAAAGCTCAGAGAAGGATAGAGCAACTTACTGAAAAGAGGAGGAGTTCTTCAGACGGGCTTTTTGTGCTGAAGATGTAAGTGTGGCTGGACTCAGAAAGGACACATGAGAGCTCTTGATTACGAATGAGGAACAGAGAGAAACGGTTCTTATAGGTATTTATACCCGGAATCGAGGAGCGATATGGGCTTTCCCACCCATAAATGCGAGATGAACCCCCACCGTTGGATAGATAACGCCTCACTAGACGTGGGGAGTACAGAGCCGCCTGAATTTAATAGTGGGCACGTTACGTGCTCCAGAACGTCAACAACATGCATTGGGTAGGTGAATAGGCTCCAATCCTGACAGGAGTGAAGCCGAGGATGTCAAAATCCTACTCCCCGCCCGAGAATGCGTGCAGCAAGATTTTGAGGGACTATTGTGGGGCCAGGAAAGTGTGCAGCCTTGGCCCACTCCGAGCCAGGCCCAAATGGCCCAATCCGAGGAAGGATGACTACCCAGGAGAAATTTGGGGAGAAAACTCCTTTGGATCCACGCCGAGGACCCCTCGTCCTCGGCATACTGAGGATAACTATAAAGGGGGGACAAACCCAGAGCGAGTTGTCACCTCAATACTTAATACACTCACCTAACCTTTCTGGCCGCATTAATGGGGATGCAACCCCCGGGCCGGGCTACATCGATCAGGGTGAACCACTTGAGCACAGATACGACCTTTGATGGGACAAGCAGCCAGAGGAGAGGCCAATGAGTGATCAACAGAAGGAGTAGGAAAGTGATATATAAGTGATAGGAGCAAAGTAAGAGGAAAGGAGAGATCTGGGAAACAAGTCTCCTTGGCCATTGGCCGAGGAGCATCCTTCAGTTGTAAATTGGCCCAAGTGTTCTTTTAATGAGAGATGAAGTAGTTTCGGCCTGGAGAGGGCCGGCCAGCGCCTAAACCTTCAACCCACTCTCTACAAATTCATTGTTCTGGGTTCGTTGGGCCTTTAACCCATTTCTTTTAGGCTTAGGCGACAAAAACCGACCCTAAAGTTACTATCAAATTATCAAGAAGATAATCTAGTATGAATATGAGTGTATTTACTTGAGCATACATAGAGCTAATAAACACACACGAGTTTTTCAAATCTGGAGTCTTATGGATAAAAGATTGAACATAGACAAAAACAACAAGAGTATTATCACGCAATGGTGCTCTCAGAATACATATACAAATAGCATAGATAGATCCGTCTAGTTATATAACAAAAAGAAAACAATAAAAGGCACAAAAAAATAATAATAATAATAATAAGGCCCTGCTGGGAATGAGCATAGCTTTAGATGTGTTTCTCATAAGTTTTGTGAAACTGCTTCCTTATTCATATATTCTAGCATCATATTCTCTTACTAACTTGAGGTTGAACATCATGTAGTTGATATAACCTGTTATTATATAAATGTAATTGAGAAATTAGATTTATAGTGAGTTAAATAAGACTATTGTCATCACTTTTATTCTTCTATATATGATGAGGAAAAGGGAAGCTTAAACTATAATGATTTTATTTCGTATACTTTTTTAAAGATTTTAAATTAATTTCTAGAATGTGATGTTTTGTTCTTATAATCTATATATTACCAAAAGCTAAAGCGTAGTGTTTAATGCTGCTGTTCTCACATTGCGCCACATCAGTTGCCACGTCATTCTTTTTTTTCTTTTCTTTTTTAAAATATAATTTTCCTACAATTTTAAAATGGTTTTTACAATTTTCAACCCTATAAATGTAGCCCACTATTTATTTATTTACTTCCACTATCACCCTATAATTAATCCAGCACACCTCTTATTTATTTAGTTCCACTATCAAGCCTAACCCAAAACCTTTTCAGTTTAGCTTTAGGATTTTGTGTGAGCATTTTCAGCTCTAAAAAAAAAAAAAAAGTTGAAGCATTTCAAGCTTTAGGTTTTTTTTTTTTTTTTTTTTCAATTTTCCTATAATTTTTTTTAATATTTACACTTTTTCAACCTTTCTCTCTCCCTTACTATTTCATCTCCCCGCTACTTCTTCAATCTTTCTTCCTCCATTACCTTTTCATCTCCCTACTACCCTCTACATTAATATCATTCTTCCTATTTCTCTTCATCTTCCTTTATTTTTGTCTCTTCTTATTCACACCCTCTTACTATAAATTCGTCATTATCTTTTCTATTCTATGCATAGTTTTTCCTCACAAAAAAAAAAAAAAAAAAAAAAAAAAAAAAAAAAAAAGAAGGTTCCCTCTCTCTCTCTAAATTTTTTGGTGGATTTTTTTATTTTTCTTGTATCTCTACTTTAGGTTGATAATTTTTTATATTCTTTAAAACTTTATTTTGGGTTAATGTGATTTAGTTTTGTTTTTTAAATTGTTGTTTTTATTTTATTTTTTTTATTCTCTTTGATTGTTAAATGTTATCCTATTGCGTTCTAAAGAATTAAACATAGCATATAAAAATATAATATTATTCTATTACATAGCATGATTTGAATAATTTGGTATTTATTCTGTTACATAGTATGATTTTTTTATAGTGCTCAATTTAGATGTTAAACTATGAGACTTTACTAATTTTTTATTATTTTCTAATCCTTTGTGGTGGACAAAGTACTCTTAATAGTTGTATTAGAAGTACTTTATAATGCCATTTATTTAAAAAAAAAAAAAAATCAAAGGTTAGCCAAATGAAAATAATCAGATAGATGACAAATTTTAACTTTTGCAATTTTATTTTAATTATTATTATTTTATAACAATGCATGTATAGAAATTTAATTCTTAGATTTTGCTAATAATAGTTTATTTGATAATATGTTTTGAACAGCCGAAATTATAATTTCTACAAAGAAAATAACCTTAATAGATTATCAAAAGCAAAATTTTACCCTAATATTGGTTCAATTAATCATTGTTAAGTTTTATTATTTTTTTTTAGTTTACATTTTTTTGGTGTTTTGAATTGTTCCTATATTACATTTATGATTGTTCCTATAATAAATAAAAATATAATTATGAAATACATTACTCATTATTAGATTAGTTTAAATTGTAAATTTTTTTTAATAAAACCATTATAAAAATAATTATCACGCGCAACGCGCGGGTTCGCGGCTAGTATAAATATAAAATTAGAGCAAAATTAACAAATAATGTTATACCAAATATGATTTTTTATATTTTATAGAACTATCATTAAAATACTCTGAAAATGGGATATAAAGGTCTTAGAGACACCAACAACATGAGAATGAAAACTATTAGCTCACAAGAAGTCAGTGCACAAGTAATTGTCTAATAATTAACAATATATGTCTTTATATTGAACAAGATGTATTGGACTCATTGTTCAATAAATACTTTTTTTGAATGCCAACTGATAATTAGAGTCAAGTTGCATTGTGATTGTGTCCTCTTTTTTTTTTTTTTTTTTTTCCCAAGTGCGCTGAGGATGGATAAGAGATTTAGTTAGTAATAAGCATAAACATAAGAGCAATTGAATTTTTGGATTGAGTGGATGGTCAGAAGCTTGCTTGCAAACAACTTATACAGTGTTCGTTGTGATTCTTATTTGAGTCTTATTCAATGTGCACCACAACACCACCAATGCATTACGTTATGAAAACGAAAACATTGGTTAGGAAATCACGGTATCAGTAAATGATATTGTAGTAGATCAAAAGAAAGCCACATACGTAGATTTTGAAAAACATTGCAATTGAATCATATATAGAATCACTTTATCATTTCTTATCAAAAAAAAAAAAAAAAAGGAATCACTTTATCATTAAGCCTACATAATACAAACTAGTTCTTCTTCTAAATAGCATCTTTCTTTCTTAAATAAAAGAAAAGAAAAAGTGATCTTTCTAAACAATGTGTGATTTCTAATTCTACCAAACTGTTGATGATTGTTGACCATGAAAATAGTTCTCTTAACAAGTGTTTCAAATGGTGTGCCTGATGTATATATATATATATATATATAAAAGAGTTGTATCTATTTTTAATTTTTATGCATTTTTGGATACTGACTAAATACTAAACCGATATTAGAAAATGTAATGTGCTCACCTGCTGTATGTCTTGCCCACCATCACATATCCTTCTCAATAGTCTCAATTTGCTCTTCTTGCTGTGTCTCATGATTCTCCTGCTTTTCCTATATGAATAAAATATATATGTGATTTAAGTAATCATGATATTTGCTATTGAAAAATTGTTTGTTGCTACTATATTTGATCGTAAGTGAAAATATTATTGTTTGTCAAGACATTTTTTTAATTTCATATATGTAAATTGTGGGTCTAATTTTTATACAAAGTAACAAAAGCTTAAAGTATTTACAAATTATAGTGTGATAGTTTATACAAATGAGTTAAAATTCACCCATTAGTGAGATATTTGTGGCGAGAATGTGCCATTCCTTTCCTTTGAAGATGTTTTCTATGGTGGCATTCAGGTCTCCCGTCCAATGACACATTTCTTTTTCATTGAAATAACTATTGTATACTGATACTCCCTCCAGCTTAGGTGTGTTTAGATTAGATGGAATAAATGTGCTTAAACTAGGACATTCAATTACCCTTATTTCCTTTAGCGATGGCCACTCTAAAGCATTAGTTTCAAAGCAAAAACACTTCAGATTTGGTAAATAACGAAGCAAGATTGAGTTCACTTTGTAGAACAAAACGTCCTTTTCTTCCTCTTCTTCTCCCGTTCTTGCAAGGATTTCTTCAATTTTTATACAGTTAACAACTCTTATTTCCTCTAACACCACAACCAATTTTGCTATGGATGGTGAGAACAAATATGTCAGATTGTCACATTTAGATACTTCTAACAATCTCAAGTTCCCAAAGCCCAAGATCCTTTCCGGACGCTTCTTCCATATGTGCATCAGACTATCTAACCCATATAGAATCAATTTACTTAACTGATCAAGTACTTTTGCCATGTGACTTTCCTCAACATTTAGTTTCTCAAGTTGAAATATAATTTCCGGCGAAGGGACGTCAATCAATTCAATTGATTCTAGATTCTTTAGGCACTCAATTATATGAGATGGAAAAGAGACCATATCTTTGAGGGGTTGTTGCTATCACCAACTTTTGGATCATTCGGTTTACTCAAAGTACCCTACAAAAAATCAAGTACTGATAAACAAGTAAAATAATAATTTCTTTTCAATTATTATGTACTTTTTTTAGAGAAAAAGATGGTATAAAGTATAAATAGATCCGTGGATGACTAAATAGAAAAGCAATCAATGTCTTTTTTTATCAAACTACGTTGAATGCATTAAGGTTATGGCCAACAATAGATTGATTGGATATCTATATGACAGTCGGTGACCTTAGTCCACCGGAATAAGTGCGTAAATCTAGAACTTGTACATACCTCTTCCTTCACAGAGTAGCTTCTTTGGGATTTATTGGTGGTGCCTTGGTCTTACACAGCCATCAGACCATAATTTTGGCGATGTGGTACACACTCAAGGCATCGCCAAAGAAAACCATGGGACCCAAGTTCTTGCTCATTGGGTCTTGAATCCAATTCCCTACTGATTTCCTCGACTTTCTTGGGCTCTGAATTTCTGAACCAATCGTTTTCAATTTGGGACAATCTCTCAAATAAATCTCCTTAATTGATGACCATTCAAAAGAATAAGCATTGAACAGGATGATATCTGTTGCCTCTTCGTCTCCATCTCTTTGAACAATGTTTTCAATTGCATCACATTCTTCTATCTTATTGCTTTGAAGTTCCATAAGCAGTTTTGCAATAGAAGTTGGGAATATATATCTTAGATGATGACATTTACTTACTTCAATGGATGTTAGTTTTTGAAAGCCTTGAATTCCTAGTGGAACATTCTTCCACACGTATGTCAACTTAGATAAACCTTTTACCACTAAAGTTTTCAATTGAGCAAGCACAATGATTCTCTGGCAATTATTGTTGATGTTTAGTACTTCAAGATCAAATACCACTTCTAGTGAATCAACTTCCTTCAATTCAAGATTTTCTAAATTCAGTGCCCACAAGATGGTGTTGGATGAGAAGAGTTTATGAGAGATAATGGGTGTTGATTCAGGAAAGGGGCCAGTATGTTGTTGAATGTCTGTCATCTTGTGCTTTTCAAGATTGGTCACTTCATCAGTGCTGATCCTTCCAACCTGATGAATCCATCAAATTATTATTAGCATCAGCGTTCAACTTTTTCAGTTTTATTAGCATCAAATCCAGACCAGAACGAAATGTTAAAAAATTGATAAATCAATTTCATAAACATTAAACAACGAGCTTTTGAATGGTTTAAGTTTACTATACAACAATTTATTAAATAGTAGTAATATTTTACAGAGTGAGAAAGAGAATCATACATACCTTGATTCAAGGATGGTTGGACAAGCTCAACCAGACCCATGCCTGTACAAAACCAATGAGTCTTGGTACAGAGCCCAGCTCAATAGACGTTAATTGCGGAAACATGATGTTATCATTTAATTCCTTCTCATCTTCTCCTTCCTTGTGAAAACATTCTTCCATGTCATAACACCAACTTATTTGTAATTTCTGGAGTTGAACCAAAACTCTGGCTATGGACAATGAAAACACAATTTTCAAACATCTGCAAAAGTAAAGCAAAATTGATCTTAGTTTGCCAAAACAGGCAAGCTCTAAGTTGATACCACTAAAGGATCTCCCTGGAAATTGGCTATGATATATCTCTTTCAAATGATATAAACCACGCAATTCCAATGACTCCAGGGTAGGGAAGGCAGCACGAGGATTTTGATCTGATGTGGCATCCATTACATATTCTACATCATCACTATAACAAACTTCTAGAACCTTCAAGCATTGAAAACCCTCTTTGTCTAACTCATACACATTGTTTTTTGAGTCTTTTATTTTTTCCAAATGTAAAATTTCAGATTTCGGTAGCAGCTGAAGAAGCATACGACTCTTTGCAATATCACTTACGACACATTTTCCAAGTACCAATTTGTTTTCAAATAAATATTCATTTTTCCAAAAATAGTAGTTATGATATACCTCAACTACAGAAATCTGAAATTTTATCATTTGATTTCTGAAGAGGATGTCTTTTGGTAAGACCTCAAAATCTGGTATATCAATTATTAAAGCCATAAAACGGTGGGACAAAGACATCAGTTCAGCAAGGATTGTGTTTTCCAGAGGTTTCCAATTACGATGGATTCTATACATGTACAACTCTTCTAGGCGAGAGAAACTCGATAGGAGACCAGCTGGAATTCGCTTAAGAAATTTGCATTCCGTTAGATCTAACAATTTCAAATGACTAAGATTTCCGTTTCTACTGGCAGCTCCTTGATTTCAGAACAAACAAAGCTAAGAATTTCTAGTTTCCCAAGTGCTCCAATTGCCGACACATCTTCTAACATACAAAACTCCATAAGCAGTGTCCGAAGGTTTTGAAGGACATGGATTGATTGTGGTAATGACGGAAAGGACATACCTTGCAGAGACAAAACCTTTAATCCTTTCATCACTTGAAACAAATTGCCTGGAAGTGCCAGTGAAGTGCGATGAGTCTGTTGACCATGTAATAGCTGCAGAAGCTCAAGTTTCGGACACTCCAAGCCATCAGGATATCTTTTCAATTCTCGAGATACAAGTGAAATAAACAGCATAGAAAAAAACATTGCTTGGCTTCCTCACTTTCTAAATAATTGTAACTGAGCATTATACTGGAATAGACATTTGATTCCAGATTAGGAATATTTTTTGGGCTAGCCTTTTTTAGCCATTGAAGTGCAGCACTCCACTCAAATTCACTTTTGTTTTCTAGGGATCTTCCAATAGTTACAATAGCAACAGGTAGGCCTCCACATTCATTTGCAACCTCTGTTGCTATTGGATGTAGACCAGGAGTATCGATACAATTACTTGCCATCTTGCTGAAAAGATTCCATGCTTCTTCTTCAGGTAAGACTTTGATTAGAAAAATCTTCTGAGTTTTCATCTGAGTGCAGGCTTCTTCACTTCGTGATGTCAACAAGATTTTGCATCTATTGTGTTGACCTCCACAAGGAATTCCTACAGCCTCTAAATCAAGTGCATCCCAAACATCATCCAATATTACAAGTTTACTCTTACTATCCATTAGTCTTGATTTTAATCTTTCTGCTCTTTCAAGTAGTGGATCCTTTTCATCAAGTTTGAGTCCTAGCATCCTGGCAATTTCATCTTGAATCTTGCTCTCGTCTTTATCCGGGGACACCACTGCGAACGCAACTTCATCAAATTTTGCTCTGTTGGCTACCACTTTTGCCATTGATGTTTTTCCAAACACACCCCCCCCCCCCCCCCCCCAATACCGCTTATCGCAATCATGTTGACCTCGTCATCTCTTAGTGCCTCTAAAACTTCGTTCATCTTGTTTGTTCTTGACTCAAAATCCTTGATATCTTTCACGGGCAAAGGTTTCATTCCCGATGGAGGAGGAGGATGGGACACTTTAGCAAATTCTCCATCGTTTAGCAGACCATCAATTTCCAGAGTTTTCTTCATAGCTTTCCTACTCAAGGAATAACGTGGACACCATCCATCCAAGCTCATCTTATTCGCTTCAACATCTTCATCAAGGATGTTGTGTACCTTTTTAATCCACGTCTTAACCTCAGGTGCTATTTCCTGTCTGTTCCTTTCCGCTGCGCCAATTTCTAATTGCACCCCATCTCTTTTGTCACGCAACTTCTGAATCTTGACTTCGAGATCCTTGATGTTGCTATTGTAGTGAATCAGATAGCCACAATGTTTTTTGATTGGGTCCACAAAGTATCCTCCAATGGTTACTATAACTGAGACAGGATTCATTTCTTTGCCTTATTCTTCTGGATTCTCTGTAAGAAAAGAAGAAATTTAAAGTTTTAACTTTCATTTATTCAAAACCAAAAAGACGAAATTTTAAGTATTATAACTGTGCGCACCGAAAATGGAGCTACTGGGCTTGGGCTCTTTCGGACTCACAACTTACTTGTATTGTGGGTTTGGGTTTCCCACATTGGGTTGTCCTTGGCATGAAAACTCAATGAGATCACTTTTCTCCTCTCTATTGCCTTAACCACCTTTCTGCTACCTTCCCTCTCTTCCTTTATTTTCTTGCTCTTGCCTCAGTTTGTCCAACCCCCTCTTCTCCCCAAGCTTCTCATATTTATAGTTCTACATTAGCAGTAAGGTTACGATTACTTTCTAGTTAGTGCAACGGGTGGTCCAATGTTATTGAACATAAGTGGGTGGTTAGGTGGGAGTGGGAAACGGTGAGTGTGGCTTCGGAACTTGGTTCCCACTTCCGCAGATATGCTCGGCGGAGGCGCGCCGAAAGGAACTACCGGGCATACCCTGAATGTCATGCTCGGTCCCATCCGCAACAGTGATCGGTAAGGATTTACCGAGCATTTGAATGGGAGGCGAACCTTGGGCTAGCGTTCAGTAGAGTTTCAGGATGGGCCTGTAGAGAGAGAGAATAGGCGTATGGGCCGTATCTTCACATGAGAATAAATGGCCCAAGGGGGACCGGGTATGTGTGCCGTACATTTGACACATTTGAACATCTCATGAGGCTTGAATAGTGGTGTTCGGTGTGTCAAAATAACTTTCATTTATTCAAAACAAAGTCAGAAGTGATGGTCACATTGAAGTAGACCTACTAATTAGATAGTTTTAGCGTTGCAATTATCACCGAAGTTTTTAGAATGGTGTTCTTTGATTCAAGAGTAAACCTTCAGTCCGGATGTGGCGTAAATGGGCTAATTTACGCCACTAATTAAACACTACCGCGTCAGTCTTTTATTGAAAAGAGTAATACACACTAGCACACACAATTCCATCTCAATTAAAATGAAAATCCTCTCCATATGATTCAGACCTGAAGCAACTCCTCCAAGGCCTAAACCCAAAGATGACCTCTTCCTCTCCTCTGAGCACCGGAGCCTTGCCACTGGCGACGCTGCACACCTCGTCTTTGGAGCTGGCACCGCCGCATTGGACCTAAGGTGTGTTCTTTAATGATTTGCTATTTCCCCAAACTTTGGATTTTGTGATTTGATGGGTTTGGGATAATTTTTTGGATATCAATCTGTTTATATTGGCATGGGTTTTGTTGATTTGGCATGGATTTTGATTTTTTTTGGTACTTTCATGGGTTTTGATTAGATTCTTAAATGGTTGGTTCAAACTCTTAAATCAATCTAATTGTGGGTTTTTTTTTTTTTTTTTTTTTTTTTTTTCATATATGCAAAAAAAAAAATTGCTTCTTAAATACTAGAAATTGAATGTTTGTTTCAAAATTTTTATCAAGTGAACCGAGGGAGCCATTGAATTTGGTGAGACAGGTTGTGCAGCCTTGAAAATTATATGGACCTTTTACTTTGTTTCTCTCAATTATGGCAATTTCAAGGTGCGGCAGTGCCAGCTCCAGAGACAAGGTGTGCAGCGACGCCAACAGTGGGGCTCCGGTGCTCAGAGGAGAGGAAGAAGTTGTCTCTGGGTTTAGGCGTTAGAGTTGATCTTTAGGTCTGAATATCATATGAAATTTTTATATGCTGTACCCGGCATATATGTCGGGTACCTCACATAGAGGGGGGCCCCACAGTGTGTGGGACCCGCCTCCCTGTGAGGTACCCGGCATATATGCTGGGTACAGCATATAACACCTCATATCATATGGGGAGGATTTTGAGTTTAATTGAGATGGGATTGTGTGTGCTAGTGTGTGTTACTTTTTCAATACGTGACTGACGTGGCAGTGTTTAATTGGTGGCATAAATTAGCCCATTTGCGCCACATCCGGACTGAAGGTTTACTCATTCAAAAAACAACAAAAAGCTGGAAATGTTTATGTTACTTACCTCTGCCTCCTATACAAAGCAAAGAAGTGTACCACAGAAATTCGCAGGTTGCAGCAGAGAGACTTGCAAAGCACTTTGATCGATGATCGATTTTAAGTGTTGTTAAGGAAGAATTGAAAGGATGATGGAGAACAAGCAAGTGGATGTTTTTTTTATAGGAGTGTAAATGCCTTAAGAAAGAAAATGAAAAAGTAAAGGTATCAAATTCTTGCTTGGCCATTTTGACAATGAATCAATGGTGATTTATTTATTAATAAGCATCTGTACCTTTCCTTAAACATCAATCTCAAGGGAAAGCAAGCCCAGATTCACTTTTGTCAGGGTTATGTATTGTACGTATTGGCAAACCGTGTTCAAAACATTGTCAAATTGTACTTCTTGATGATTCAATTTGAAGTTTAGTTTGAAGATCAATATGAAGACTATAGAATTGCATCAAAAATTGCTAAAGAAGGTTGTTGTAACTGCTAGCTCAATTTTAGGCTTAAAAATTAGAACGTATTTTTTTCTCTCTCACTTCGGCGTCTTCGTAGTCTGTACTGGTCGAGAAATTATAAGATCCACATGGTGGACAAGTGATGTGGTCCACCATTCCACTTAAAAACTGCTACTTGTTTAAAATTGTTAGTTAGAATTTTTTTTTTTAACAGAAATTAATTACTAACTCAGCAATTTTAAACAAATGAAAGTTTTTAAGTGGAATGACGGACAAATGCGTGGTCCACGAGAGGACTTTATAATTTCTCGTACTGGTCACCGATAACATCCTTGATAAGAAAACAATTTCAAATAGATTAGGAAGTCGAAGATAAATATTGCACATACAAAATCAAATTGAAAAACAAATTAAAAACGCAAAGAACATGTTCGCAATCCTAGGATTACACAAAAGCACACAACCTTGTTCTAGAGGCCCACAAGCTAACTACCAAGAAAATAATAGTAACAAGAATTGAAATTGAAATTAAATAGTCAAATCAACGAGCATCAACGGAGAATTCAACCTTTGTTCTTAACCAATCAAAATATAATAACAAGCTTTGAGGCAATTGCCAATGTCCCATGCAAAATCAAAGGCAAATACTACTAAGAATAATAAATTTTAATTAACGAAACCCAACATGCAACACACTTAAAACAAATCCAAGTTCCTACTTAATAAATTCTAATTCCAAGTCAATCAGTCAAGATTCACTTAAGTCGATCAATCAACACCATAGCTTGACCTATTGAGATTTGTAAAAATCTTATTCAATCTCAATCAACCGTCGTTTATCTAAATTTTCGTGGCTCGAAAGCCAAGCTATATAAGAAAACCTAGAAAACATGATTAGAGTCTTTTTTGGAGATCCATGCATTGTGCATCTTGGAATTTTTTTTTTTTTTTTTTTTTTTTGAGCAAATGTACATCTTGGGTTAGGTTATCCCAAGCTCCCTCAAAGCATTATCTAGGGATCAAGTTTGAAGAACACTGAATATCTGGTGATTGATTGACGTTGTTGCATTTAGATACTTTCAACCAATTGGAAGAAAGCTTCAAGTGGGTACTTGAAGTCATGAGCGAGAAGTTCATGTGCAATGTAATTCTTATAAAGAAGAGTTTATAGATTGGGAGATTCATTGGGTAATGTCAATAAGTACTATATGTGGTATCAGATTAGAATATGATCAATCTATTTTGTAAAACTTCAATTTTATATAGTGAATTTGTTTTAAACAATATTGTGTTTGTTTACATTAACCAATGCTATATGCATGATTGGACTAATTAAGTCACTTGGCTTAATAATTGGTTTATTGGCACTGCCAAGGCACGACCGGCTGAATGGTAGAGCGAAAGATGACGTCGCCTAAGGTCCCAAGTAAAAAAAAGAACCCCAAATTTTAACCAAAAGGGTTATTTATAATTAATAAATAAAGTAATTTTTTTTTACTGGATGAAAAACAAATAAAAAAGAAAGAAAAATGCAATGTCCACAATATTTTTTACAACACTTTTACAACTAATGCTAAGTAGCAAGTTGCTACAGCCTGTTATTGATGGCAAAAGAATAATTGTAGTGATATTTTTAAATAGAAAACAAAAAGCAACTTAAAACCTAGGATTTGTTGTAAAAAATATTGTGAATGTTGCACTTCTAAAAAAAATAAGAATAATAATAAGAGTTGAGTAAGAAAACTTTTACTAGTTTTCATTTAAGTCTACTATGGGGCTTGAGAGCCTAGTGGCCTCGGCCCACTTTACATCCGGCTCAGGACCCATGCCGAGGAAGAAGGATCATCCGAGGACGCTATATGAAGGTCTTGGTTGCAAGGATCCTCGCCGAGGATGAACCTGTCCTAGAAGGATCGAGATCAACACTAAATGGGGGAACAAGCCCAGGACAAGTTGTCACCTCTACACTGAATGCGCCCACCTAACTTTTTGGCCGCATTAATAGAGATGTGACTCTTGGACAGGGCAACCTTGGTTACTGCAAATCACATGAGTACTGATAATGCAGCTGATGAGACAAACGGTCAGAAGGAAAGTGCATGGATGATCAACAGGTGGAAGAGAGAGATGGTGAGAAGAGGACTATATAAGGGGAACCAACAGAGCAGTTAATGGGGAGGAGGAAAAAAGAGGAGAAAAAGGGACCACTGTCAAGCTCCTCGGATCAGTGCCGAGGAGCGACCTTAAGGGGTAACTTTGGCGCGCCGGCCTTCAACGGGTGTGAATCCTGCATTGGGCGTTGTTCATTTGTTAGGGTCTAGTTCTTGAACCCACTCTCTAAAAATTTATTGTTTTGGCTTATTGGATCATTTTCCTTTTGATTTTCAAGGGCCTTTCCAAATTGAGTCCTTACAATTGGCGCCGTCTGTAGGGAGAACTAGGGTGCTAGCAAGCGCAACGATTGACGATTCCCCTGTTGAGGGCTTGCGCAAGGTTGGGTAGTTTTTCATCACCATCGGCGACACTGACCCTGAATCAAAAAAAAAAAAAAAGAAGAAAGAAGTAACAACCAACAATAACGCTTTTGCACAAGATATGATCATTTGCAGAAAAGTAAAAGATTCAGAGAATAGGAAAAGGAAACAAACATCGCAACATTTTTTTAATCAAAAAAATAAATACAAGGTATAAACAGAGGCTCAGACAGGTTTGTTTTAAAACTAATTCAACAAACATAGGCCTAGACAGGCCTGTTTTAAAACTAACTCTAGGGAAGGGGGCTGAGGCAAGCTTGTTTTAAGGCTACCAACAACCCCCAGGCTGGTGTGGATGGTGCCGGCGAGAATAGAGGAGCAGATGCAAGGGCGCTTGACGACCCCTCCCCATGATGTTCCCTTGATTCTCTCCTAGCCCCACGGTGATTGACCGTTGGAGACGGCAATACCCGGGCACCATACACGACGTAATCTTGCGAGCCTCCACTGGTGGGTAGGCCAGGTACGAATCACTACCAATCTGAAGGGTAAGCATGGATGCGCCCCGGAGAAGAGCGTTATGTACTTCAAGGACCCCTTCCTGACCGCCATGCACGACACCATCAAGATGACACCCAAACTTTGCCGCGCCGAAAGTTTGACGCGGGCTACAGCTGCAACGGCTCTCAGTCGAGGGAGGAGGACCTTTGGCCTGTGTGCCTTCACTCCCATCCAAGGCCGCCCCATTTCTCCAAACTCTTATTACAATCTTGGTAGGGTTATTGAAGGGGCTCGGAGAGTTGAGGGGACATATTTCCTGTTTTGTTAGAGGGTTCATGGAATGTAGAAGGATGTTTTCCCCTAGAGAGCCTTATATAGAGGATGAAGGTTGGTGGGAATTGATCTACATAAAATTCGAAAGAAAGATTATCAGCGACATTAATCCTGACCAAATTCCAAGGAGGCTGTCGACCGTTGGATCTGCATCAATCCACGAGGATATTAATAAGAACGCGCCTCGTGCGCCGAAACGTCAAGCGTGGAACGCGAACAGTCAAAAGACGCCTCGTAACTGAGGAGGGCGGAAACTTGAACTGAAGGCGGGGTTATTGCCACGCGTAAGGTTAGAAGTCCAAACCACCTCTGCCCAGGGCACCGTAGGGTCAAGGGTCCGGTCTGAGGGATGGCCCACTTCCGATGAAGCAGGGCCGAGGCTGTCATCATGCCAAAAATAAGATTCCCAGCACCGAGGACAAACCCTTCACCCCATACAGAAGAACAGAAGTGTTAGACTGAACCAAGGTCTTGCATGGTCCTCGGACTCAAGCCTATGGGAAAACTAACCACTCAAATATGCCTGGGTACTAGACTGAACCAAGGTCTTGTATGGTCCTCGAACTCAAACCTATGGGGAAACTAGCTACTTACAGAAGAATAGAAGTATTAGACTGAACCAAGGTCTTGCATGGTCTTCGGACTCAAGCCTATGGGAAAACTAACCACTCAAATATACCTAGGTACTAGACTGAACCAAGGTCTTGTATGGTCCTCAGACTCAAACCTATGGGGAAACTAGCTACTTACAGAAGAACAGAAGTGTTAGACTGAACCAAGGTCTTACATGGTCCTCAGACTTAAGCCTATGGGAAAACTAACCACTCAAATATACCTGGGTACTAGACTGAACCAAGGTCTTGTATGGTCCTCGGACTTAAACTTATGGGGAAACTATCTACTTATAGAAGAACAGAAGTGTTAGACTGAAACAAGGTCTTGTATGATCGTCGGACTTAAACCTATGGGCAAACTAGCTACTTACAGAAAAACAGAAGTGTTAGACTGAACCAAGGTCTTATATGGTCCTCGGACTCAAACCTATGGAAAAACTAACTACTTATAGAAGAACAGAAGTGTTAGACTGAAACAAAATCTTGTATGGTCCTCAGGCTCAAACCTATGCGGAAACTAGCTACTTACAGAAGAACAAAAGTGTTAGACTGAACCAAGGTATTGTATGGTCCTCGGACTCAAACCTATGGGAAAGCTAACTATTTGCAGAAGAACAAAAGCGTTAGATAGAACTGAGTTGTGGTATGGTCCTCAAATTCAAACTTGAGGGAAAGCTAATTGCCTCATGAGACTAAGTCCAGAACATGACCAAGGTATTGAGCAAAACATTAAAGTATAACAAGTAAAATGAAGCATCAATCAAAGAACTAAAAGCGAACTACTGAATATAAATTTCAAATAGAAAGTATGTAGTTTTGTTACAATGTCGCCAAGGCAAAAAGTGAAATGAAATGAAAAAGAAAACAAATAAGAGTGTCTCATGCCATCAAAACAGGGCAGTCCAATGAGATGGCTTACTTCCCCAACTCGGCAGACAGCTTGTCCTGAGGAGCCTGTTGGAAGGCTTCGACTGACACCTTGGGACCCTGGCTCGGAGGGGCTACTTCAGAGGACCCTTCCATGGCAAGAGGGATCTGAGGGACAGCGAGTGTGGCTTGGGAGTCAGCAGGAGGCTTCACCACATCCTGGGGCACTTCTTGACCGTTAGTTCCTACCCCCTCCAACGCTCCATAGAGCTTAGCCTCCTCAAAAGGTTTGTTAGCTGAAGATGTGTCCTCGGCATTTTTGGTCGGACTTTCACCTGCCGTTGGTAAAGCAGACTCCGTCTCGGAAGTAACGGGGATAACCTCGCGAATTGCGGAGGGGTAATATACTCTCTCCGCCCTCCTAAGGTCAGACGAGGCATCAACCCCCGCTTGGTTGAGGGCTTCATTCCAGGTTTGGGAACAGAAGTGCCTGCACACTTCAGGAACTTGAGTCTTAAGGGTAGCTTCAGTCTTAGCCACCCCCTCAGCAAAGGCCTCTTCCTCCGCTTGTTCTACGGAACGCTCAGCGTCTATTCTCACAAACACAGCTTCTTCTTTAGCCCTCATGGCCTCGTCCCTGGCGTACTCGGCAATACCTTTTGCCCTCACCGCCTCGGCTAACTTTTGCTTCAGGTTGGTGATGTCCTCTTTGGCAGCCCGCAGTTGGCCCTCGACATCCTGCAAGCGCTTTGTCTAATCCTCGGCCTATTTCGTAGCAGCAGCTAGGTCAGAGGCCGCGCTATCTCTAGCCCTTGTCATCTCCTCCAGATTTTCAATCGCCTTCTTGAAATCTGCCTCAGATCTCTTAAGGGTACTTGCAGCCTTCAGGAACTTGTCGCGCTCCTGCCCCAGAGTGTTACTCTGGCTGTCGGCCTCTTCATCTAGCCTGAAAACAGCTTGGATAGCCTGCCAACCAAAACAAATACGCCGTAAAGGGAAGGGGAGGTGCTAAGCAATAAAATTCAAACAAAATAAACAGGTACCAGAGGTTCTACCATGCCCAGGTATCTCTTAAGGTTGCGGGCAACCTCTGGCCCCTCATGCTTCCAAGCTCAGCCATGTCGACGGGGAGGAGAAAGGACCTCTCCAGAGCATCGGCTACGCAAGCCCCCTCGCGTCCTCGGAAATCCCAGAGAGTAGCGTCATCCATCAAAGGTTTTCTATGGAGCATGGCAACGGGCAGCCAGGCCTGGGGCTCAGACTACTGGACGACTTTTTTTCCTTTACGCTGACCACTAAGCCTCAGTTGTTTAGAAGGTCGGTGAGCTTCATCTTCCTCTAGAGAAGAATGGGATCTGCCCCCATCCACTAGGTCTTTGTCCTTGGAAGGCCTCTTCCTCTTTGGATCGGAGGATTCAAGCCGAGAGTCTGAGATTGGAAGGATGGAGGACGATCTGGTCTGCGCAGGCGAAGGATTAGGTTCAGATGGAGGAGGCTTGGGCTGTGGCTCCCCTTTCCCAGACTTGCCCTCAAGTAGGTCAAGAAGGCTAGTTTGGGACTGTCTCTTGGAACCCATCTTAACCTGAGTACCAACTCTTGGGGCCTGAAGATCGGCTTCGGACAAATAGGGGTCCCCCAAGTCACCAGAAGGATCCTCAGGCTGATCGGCTAGGTCAAACGCACCAAATTCGTCCTCAGACGAGCTTAGTTCGACCACTTCTCCCCCCTTCTCCGAACTCCCTTCCTCGACCTCTGTTGCTTGGTGGGATGAGAAAGAACCTGCGAATGGGATGCCCTCTGGAATAGAAGGTCCTTCAGAAAATGAAAACCCGTGCTCTACCACAGTGATTTGCCTAAGCCGAGGATCACGAGCCCTGATAACGTGCTTCGAAACCGGGAACGACTTCTAGGCCAGATCGCATCCGAGGATCTTATGGGCGGCTCTAACCTGGTTATCGACCTCATTTAGAAAGAGCTCCACCCTAAGAACGGCTTCCAAGTCTTCCTTGTTGACCAGGTGAAAATAATGCGCAAAGGCGTGCAGATCTGCAAAAAGAGAGACAAAACTCCTATGATGAATCAAACAAAGAAGATATACGACACAGAAAAAAGAGAAGAAGTTAGACCATCTCCTACTTCGAGTACCCTACCTGGCTCTCCCTCTACCGTCGGGCAGTGGAGACCGTCGTGCCACTCCCCTGACATAATGAGAAAATCTTGAGTCAATCCCTTACTAGAATCGGGGAGGCACTGGATAAGCCAAACCTTATCATCCCTCGTCTTCATATAGTATGACTTACCCTTCAGGTGCTGAAGATTATAGCACCAGTTTACATCATGGTGGGTTAACCTCAACCCCATCTTCTCATTTAAAGCATCTACACACCCTAGTATCCTAAACATATTAACAATGCACTAGGTAGGAGCCAGCCGAAAATGCCTAAGGTAACTGCTCGTCACTGGCCCCATAGGGATTCTCATGCCTCCCTCTACGAAGGCGACTATGGGAATCACAACTTCGCCTTCATTCCTATTAATGTACCATTCTCCTTCTTCGCAATACCCCAAGCCGACATTATGGGGTATCCCGTAATCAGCAAGGAACTTTTCCATCATCTCTTCAGACTCAACTAACTTCTTAAACTTACCTATACCTAGCAACAACTCAAAGACCTGAGAGAGAGTGAAGGAAAGAAAGGAATCAGAAAAAATTTTGTGCTACAGAGAGAAGGAGACTTACAGAAATAGGGAGATTCTCCTCTGGTAGGCTTTTTATACTAGAAAGGGGCGCTGGTTAGTGTGGAAATTGGACCAGATTCAGAGTATGTACGCCAAAGTTCTTGAGTGCGCAAATAAGGAGGCCAAGCGGTTCAAACGAGTATTTATATCCCCAATTAAAGTTAACCAAGCGGAATTTCCCGCCCATAAAAGCAAGAAATCCCCACCGAGTGATTGCCATCACACCGTTGGACGTGGGGAACATGGAGCTGCCAAAATTTAATGCGAGCACGCACCGAGTATCGAAGCGCCAAAAAAGTACATTGGGCAAGCGAAAAGACTCCAACGCTGGCGTAGACCGAGGTTGGGCAAATCGTGTAGAAGGCTCGAGGATATCAAAACCCTCCTCCCCGTTCGAGGATACGAACAACAGGATTTTAAGGGGCTATTGTGGGGCCTGAGAGCTTGGTGGCCTCGACCCACTTTACATCCAGCCCAGGGCCCATGCCGAGGAAGAAGGATCATCCGAGGACGCCGTATAAAGGTCTTGGCTGCAAGGATCCCTGCCGAGGATGAACTTGTCCTAGAAGGATCGAGATCGACACTAAGTGGGGGAACAAGCCCAAGACAGGTTGTCACCTCCACATTGAATGCGCCCACCTAACCCTCTAGCCGCATTAATGGAGATGTGACTCCTGGACAGGGCAACCTTGGTTACTGCAAATCACATGAGTATTGATAATGCAGCTGATGGGACGGACGGTCAAAAGGAAAGTGCGTGGATGATCAACAGGTGGAAGAGAGAGATGGTGAGAAGAGGACTATATAAGAGGAACCAACAGAGCAGTTAATGGGGAGGAGGAAAAAAGAGGAGAAAAAGGGACAACTGTCAAGCTCCTCGGATCAGTGCCGAGGAGCGACCTTGAGGGGTAACTTTGGCGCACCAGCCTTCAACGGGTGTGAATCCTGCATTGGGCGTTGTCCGTTTGTTAAGGCCTAGTTCTTGAATCCACTCTCTAAAAATTTATTATTTGAGCTTATTGGATCATTTTCCTTTTGATTTTCGAAGGCCTTTCCAAATTGAGTCCTTACATCTACCAATAACACCGCTCTTTTACTTACCACTATTAATCTGCCATGTCAACAAGTATGATAAATTTTGATAAATTTTCTGTCTATAAAATTTAAAAAAAAAAAAAAAAAAAAAAAAAAAAAAGGGAAGAGAGAAGAAGAAGAAGAAGAAAAAATCATACTAGTTTATGTTAATTAGTAATAATTTTGCATTTAAAACATGATAATCAATTTTCACCTTAATCCCCCAAATGCATCAAGCTACTCCTCTGCCAAGATATAAATTGCCCAACAAAGACATAATGAACCCAAAGCAAAATAACATTTCAATTTTATCAATTTCATCATAGAACTAATAGCGTGAAATATTCAAATTATACTACACATTCTGAAGGTTTATAGTATTTTAAGTTTTATGTCTTTTTTTCTGGGATGTAAAACCTCAATTTTCCCAATTATTTTCATGTAAATTTTTTAATAATAAATATTGTAGTTGTACTGTGTAGGGAAATGATAGTGTGATGGACCATTGAGAATCCTTTTTCTTTTTCTTTTTCTTTTTTTTAGAGTATTCGGCTAGCCCCTCCCTTAGGTCAATTCTACTAAATAGAAAAAATATTTGCCCATTTTATATTTTTATTTTATTTTTCGCAAACAAACACGCTCATTTTGTTTCTCCAAAAAAAAAAAAAATTCCTTTCAATATTTCATCACCGTCCATATAGCTTACTTTACTAAGAGTATTCACAGCAGTGCATCTATAATTTTAGCTATTTAGCACCAATAAAAGTTACTTTATCTATTTTAGCTACACCCATGCTGCAGCAGTCAATCTATTTTAGCTTTCAACGCAATAAAATAATATAAACATCACAATAAAATAATATATCTACTACAATAAAATAATATCTCACTATAATAAAATAATATATTCACTACACTCATACATCACAGCCACACAACCACAACCACAACCACCGCCACCACCACCACCGCCACCACCACCACCACAGCCCACAACAAAAGAAAAATCACAGCCCCACACACACAACCACCACCACCACCACCGCCCACAACAAAAGAAAAAAAAAAATCAACCAACCACCTACCAAACCACAGCCCACACCAGGAAAAAAAAAAAAAAAACAACAAAAAGTGCTGATCGGCGTGGGACGGCAACGGCGTGGACGACGACGGCCTGGGACGGGATGGCGTGGGACGGCGTGGGCTGGGAGGGCGACGGCGTGGGACGGCATGGGCTGGGAGGGCAACGGCGTGGACGGTGACGGCGACGGCGTGGACTGGGAGATGAGAGCTTGAAGAGAGAGATGAGAGAGATGAGAGCTGATGAGAGAGACGGTGTGATTATTTTAATAGGGGGGTTGAATAAGAAATTAATTTTTTTTTAGATGTGAGCTACAGTACACATCTATTTTTAGATGTGCATTGTAGCGAATCATCTATATTTTTTTGCTTTAGCTCCACTACTAGAGCACCATTTTAATGAATGTGGAGCTAAAATATAGCATTATTGCTTTATACCACCACTGCTACAAATGCTCTAATACAATACTATTCAAAAGGGCTCAGGGAACTATTATATGAGCACGGCAACACCCGAACTCTAATACAATCTCGAGCATGAGCCATCCATTTTACTTCTTTTTCTGTGTAGTTTTTATTAATTTCTTTTCTAACGCCTCATCTTATTTATTTATTTCCGTTATATTCATCAGAAAAGAAAATTTTTTGTATATTTTGCTTTTGGGATTTTTAAACTTATATTCATTAAAAATATAAATTTATATTTATATTTGTCATTGCGTTATTAAAAAAAAAAAAAAAAATTGCTAACTTTGATTATTTTCTTGGTTTGCAAATACCAAGTATTTCAATCAACTATCACAGTTGAACATGTTTTATTGGAGCATCCTAGAGATCGATCAAGCGGCATCTCTGTAGGCGTATATTTTCCTTTCCAAATTATTTCAATTTCATAATCTGTCTTTAGCAAATTAGTATGAATTTAAAATTTAGAAATTCATTTCTTAATTTGGGTATAATAGCAAGATGAAAATGTGATCAAATATTTGTTTGATAAAGGTCTAGCGTATTAAGATGAATGAATTCAGTCATAACTAATCATTCAATGCTAGTTTTCTATACTGTGATCATTTTATGAGACTGAAAATTATGTTTGAAAGTTCAATTATGCCTTGAATCTATACATCATTTTTATGGGTGCCTTTATTTGTGGATGGATTGCTATATTCTTAGCTTAGTTTTGGCTTTTAGTACGTGTCTAAGGAATATGGATTTAATTACTTTTTGGGGTTCTAATTTTTTTCCTCGATTTATTATGGGTGGTTTTGATGATTTTGTGGCTTTCAGTGGCACTGAAGGAAACACCATTCGTTGTTCTCAAATTTCAGACTTCAGAACATTTGAGCAATCAATTGGATGTCTCATAGAGGATACTGTTGGCCTAAGTAGCAGTACGTAGCCAAAGCTCAGTCTTTGACAAAATTAGATTGATCTTGGTGGGGCTCTTTCAGTTACCACTTATTAGACACTTATACTGTTATACAATGTTTCGTTTCTTTTCATCCATTTTTATTTTTCTTTAACTCGTATAAGTGCATAATGTGTATTCCCTACTGAAGTCTTGAATAGAAAGTATCGTTTCAAATCTCTCATTTCTTTGCCATGTAGCTTCATAAAATGTCCATTTTGTATGTTGCAAATAAGCTTATAGATATACATTGGCTAGTGGTTTTCCTCACAACAATGCACTTAAAGTCTTAAACCAATATCCGTGTGCACAAAATCCTATGGCCTTATAGCCTGGTATTGTAGGAAGATTATTGTGGACCAAACACATTGTATATTTTTCCCCTAAACTAAAATATCTCCTTCAGGATTCATTTTGACCTTCTGCATAAATTTTTCTTGTTCAACTTTTCTTAAGCTTCCCCTGAAGTTTGAGCTTGAAAAACAAAATTTTAGGATGTATAGGAATTAGAATTGTAGAAAATATCATCCATGGTTTCTGCGTTGCTTGGATTGCAATTTGGTAATGTATGTGATAATATGTATAATGAGTCTTTAAGGGTTGTTTTTAAAAAATACATAAACAGGCAGGATTTATACAAGGCATAACCCATAATATATATATATATATATATATATATATATGGGCCTAAAAGATGAGAAAGGAACAAGAGCGAAAAAGTTTGAGAAATGGAAATATGAACAAGGCATAACCTACAAAGGAAAGAGAACGAAATGTAGATGTTGAATAATCGTTTAGCAAAATATTGATCCTATTGAATATTATCAGGTGGTGTGACATTCTAAAATATCTGCATGAAATATAACTTGATTCTATTTCAAAGAAACTAAATAAATGTAAGAATATCAAGAAGACAAACTAGTATGAACATAAGTGTACGTCTTTACTTTGAGCATTTAAACATGGAGATAAATGTATGACATTCACATATGGAACTCACAAACACATTGAGTTGTTGGGTCCTATGGATTAAATGTTGAACATAGACAAAAACAAATAAGAATATTATCAGACATAACAGTGCTCTCTAAATGCATATACAAATAGCATGAGATAGATCCAGCTAATTATACCATAATAAAGAAAACATTATAATGCCCTGTGTGGAACGAACATTAGCTTTAGATGTGTTTCTCATATGCTTTGTGACAATGCTTCTTCTACATATATATACACCAACATCATAGTTTCCTACCAACTTGAAGCTAAAAAGCATGTAGTTGACAACATCTGTTACCATATAACTACAAGTGAGACTTTAAGGGTTTGTTTGAAAACAACTTATTTAGCTGAAATTGAAAACTTTTTGCTAAAAGTGTAAGGAAAAAAAAAAGTCAAAACTAAGTTGAATAATACAATAGGATTCATGAATAGTACTAAAAAGTGCAATGAGATCATGAATAGTACAAAAAAAAGCTAAAAACTAAAATAAACTGAAACTTTTATCAGCTCCGAAACAAAGTCTAAATTCTTAGAATATATTTAGATTGCTTGATTTTCTCATTAATTAATGAATTTATGTTTGACTTGTATGTTGCAAAATTCCTAATTTGTTATGAGCTTCAAATTTAGAATCAAGGTTTAATGAAGGAAAACATAACTCAAAAGGAAACTTTGATTTTCAAAAGGTTTGCATTAGGAAAAATCCAATAGATGATTATGGTTGGCAATGAATTTTTACTAAATATTGTAAGTTAAGAAAAAAAATCTATCTTAGGAATAATTATTTTTTGAATATCATATTAGGAATATATGTATATAATAGAATGATGATTAGTTCATAGCCGTCTATCTTAGGAATAATTCTTCCTCTCTTTATTTATTTATTTTTTTTATATTATAAATATTAAAGATCTGGCGGGTCGGGTGACCTGAGTATTTGACCCAGATTCATGCTCAACCCGAACTATAAATATCAAGTCGATGATTCGAAAATAAAGAGAGGAAGAAGCCGATTCGGAAATTAGAAATATAAAGTATTGGAAGAGGAAGAAACCGCGATGAAAGCCGAGATGATGAATTTGGATTTATCAAAGGAAGCCGAGTCCCTGCCAAATCAGAAAGGCTCTCATTACAGCCTTGCAGCCGCACGAAACAGAGCGATTATATTGTTTTGATCTTGACACACATAAATGGGCAAACACAAGCATCCCTGACTATCTTGGTAATTTCTCCGGCGACACTTTGTTTGTAGGGCGGAGGCTTTATGGATGTTACTACAACACGGTAGCTGCATTAGTCCCATTAGAAGAAGAAGAAGAAACGGAGGAGGAGGAAGAGGAAGAAGAGGAAGCAGAAGATAAGGAGCTTCAACAATTGTTTAAGCATCACCGCCTTCATCAAGTCTCAGAGGAGATGGGTATGGATGCTATTCTTAATGTTCCTCCGCAGGTGCATTACTCGTCAAGTCTGCTTCACTTGGGAAAGATGTACTTTTGTTATGTAAGGACTGGCATGCCTCCGCATCCGCATCCGAAAATTGCCAGTCATTTCGACATAGGAGATGACAAAAAACGTTTCATTAGCATTGTAATTTTTCAAGCCGTTAGGGGGACATACAAAAAAAATGACACTAGATTTTTCGAGGCAAATTTCCTTCATTCGGAGCACTATGAAGTTAATACCCCGTTCCCAAGTGACGGTTTCATCAAAGGCTGCTACGTTCTTGGCTCGGTATATTTTTCATGCCTCTTGTTTGTTTCTTCATTACTATTTTTTCTTTTCGTATCTACATACCATATGAATACTTCAGTTGTTTCTTGGGACTTGTCTTTATCAACCCACAAAACCTGGGATGATGGTGATCATTTCGAATCCCAACATCCTTCTTCTTCATTGAATTTTGAAAACACATGATTTGTGCAACAGGGATACCCAGAGTCGAGTAAACAGATCAGCGTCTAAGGTGGGGTAGGGTTAACGGCAATCTTGGGCAGAAGATGTCCAAGCGCGTTTCGATTGCCAAGGTCACTCTCAATCCTGTAATTTCCTTCTCTCTGAAAGAACATTTTGTCTAAAAAATAAATTTAGTTGTTGGGTTGAAATTGTATACTAATTTTTGGATGTTGTACGTTGCAATTGAAGAGTCTAGAGTAATTGTTGATTATTGCACTGTATAGAAGGGGGAGATGCGAAACCTTCAATGGTTTTCAAAAAATACGTGTTTGTATGTTAGATAGAGGGGTTTTTTTTGCCCTAGGATTTTAATTTTTTAAGTTTTTAAGTAGAGTTGTTAATTATTTTTCCACTGGCTTTACTTTCATATATAAATTTTCTGAGTTTATCGTTTACACATATTTTTCATTAGTAAAATATGTGAAAATCGAAGCACATGTATTTAAGAGACAGTGTTGAGGAATTGAAAAATGTGTGTTTGAGATAGACAGGTTTGGATCTGAGATTTTGAAATATATGGTGTTTGTTTGTTTGTTTTTGTTTTTTTTCTGTTACATTGGTGTTAATTTGGCTTCTTCAGTTAGATTGTGATTTCTAGAATCCTGATGGAGAATAATTTTCATTTGGGGAAGAGGATTGGGAGTGCAGAGATAAGTTGTAGATTAGGATTTAGAAATAGAGAAACTTGACAAAAGAATCTTCCAAATTTTGAAGTTCTAGAGTTCATACCTGAAGGAAATCTTCTTAGTTAATTAGTATAGTGATCTTTGAAAAGTTCTAGAACAATGGAGACTAATCTAGCAGAAAAGAAAGGTTGAGGGAAAGAATGATTGGAATTGATAATACTATGCTTGCATTGATTAGAAAGAGAGATATGATATATAGGGCTGGGTGAGACGGTCAAAGCCAATAACCACTGCTCACGTCACCATATTAGAAATAGAAACAAATTCTGTTACAATACTATGACCTCTATTATCATTTCATGTGTCCCTATCAGTTAACTTAGGTTTCCATTGATATGCATGTCGTATTGGTTATTGTATTGCTGTATTTGCAATGTCATTTGTTTCATTACTGCATATCTCTTTACATCCCCCTCAAACTTAGGGGGAGGTATCAGCGTGAGTTTGAAATGAATTAAAATAAACCGAGAAGAAGACATGTAGCTAAAATATCACCAAGTTGATCCTTTGTAGAGATAAATTCTGCTTGAATATCCTTTTGAACAACTTGCTCTCGCACAAAAAAGGTAATCCACCTCTATATGTTTTGTGCGAGAGTGGAAAACTAGATTAGATGCTAAGGCCAATGCAGATAAGTTGTCATGCCATAATAAGGGAGGCTTAAGAAGATAAATGTGTAACTCTTGCAACAAAATTCTCAACCATGGGAGTTCAGCTGCAGTAGAAGCTGAGGCTCGGTATTCGGCCTCGGTGGAACTTCTAGAAACAGTGGGTTGCTTTTTAGCAGCGCAAGTAATAGGATTGGAACCCAGAAAAGCAGTGAAGCCTGATGTAGCCAAAGCTCAGTCTTTGACAAAATTAGGCTAATCTTGGTGTGGCTCTTTCAGTTACCACTTATTAGGCACTTATACAATGTTTCGTTTCTTTTCATCCATTTTTATTTTTCTTTAACTCGTATAAGTACATAACGAGTATT
Organism: Quercus variabilis; assembly: GCA_030445155.1. Taxonomy (NCBI): domain Eukaryota; kingdom Viridiplantae; phylum Streptophyta; class Magnoliopsida; order Fagales; family Fagaceae; genus Quercus; species Quercus variabilis. Next base: position 8,458,963 of record CP129451.1, read on the forward strand.
CCCTACTATAGTCTTGAATAGAAAGTATTGTTTCCAATCTCTCATTTCTTTGCCATGTAGCTTGATAAAATGTCCATATGGTATGTTGCAAATAAGCTTATAGATATAAATTGGCTGGTGGTTTTCCTCACAACTATGCACTTAACCCAATATCCATGTGCACAAAATCCTATGGCCTTATAGCCGGGTATTGTAGGAAGATTATTGTGGACCCAACCCTTTTTATTTTTTTCCCCTATGCTAAAAAATATCTCCTTTAGGATTCATTTTGACCTCCTGCATAAATTTTCCTAGTTCAACTTTTATTAAGCTTCCCCTGAAGTATGAGCTTGAAAAGCATAATTTTAGGATGTATAGGAATTAGAATTGTAAAAATATCATCCATGGTTTCTGAGTTGCTTGGATTGCAATTTGGTAAGGCATATGATAGTATGTATAATGAATCTTTAAGTGTTTTTTTTGAAAAATACATAAACAGGCTTGATTTATACAAGGCATAACCCAAAAAAGAAAGGAACAGGAGCCTAAAAGATGAGAAAGTAACAAGAGTGAACAAGTTTGGGAAATTGAAATATGAACAAGGCATAACCTAAAAAGGGAAGAGAATGGAATGTTGATGTTGAATAATCATTTGGCAAAGGATTGATCCTATTGAATATTATCAGGTGGTGCGACATTCTAAAATATTTGCATGAAATATTACTTGATTCTATTTCAAAGAAACTAAATAAATGTAAAAATATCAAGAAGACAAACTAGTATGAACATGAGTGTACATCTTTACTTGAGCATTTAAACATGGAGATAATGTATGACATTCACATATGGAACTCACAAACACATTCAGTTTTGGGGTCCTATGGAATAAATGTTGAACATAGACAAAAACAAATGAGAATATTATCACACATAACAATGCTCCCTAAATACATATACAAATAGCATAAGATAGATCCAGCTAATTATACCATAATAAAGAAAACATTATAAGGCCCTATGTGGAATGAACATAAGCTTTAGATGTGTTTCTCATATGCTTTGTGAGAATGCTTCTTCTACATAAATATACACCAACATCATAGCCTCCTACCAACTTGAAGCTGAAAATCATGTAGTTGACACCACCTGTTATCATATAACTGCAAGTGAGACTCTAAATGCACAATGAATTTTTTTTTTTTTTGTTTTTTTTTAGAGATAGTTAGAATACAACGCTAACCTCGCACCTTGAACCCTTTCCCCCTTTACACCCCCAAGAACTTTGTGCATGGAGAGGTCAATTAAGTTATAAGGCTCTTGGCTACATGCTTCTATATATGAGTTAAATGGAGTACTTTCATCACTTTTATACTTCCATATATGATGAGGAAAAACAAAATCTATAATTTAACGAGTTTAATTAGTATCATCTTTTAAAGATTTGAACATAATTTCTAGAATGTGATGTTTTTGTTCTTATAATAAATGTAAAATTAGAGCAAAATAATCAGGGTGGACAGAACAACAAAGTTTTTGTGAAGCCAAGATTTTAGCAAACTATCAACAATTTGCCAAATATGGTTTTCCAGATTTTATGAAACTATCATTAAAATACTTCTAGATGGGGATATAAAGGCTTGAGCGCGGCCAAAACTCCTTCCTAGACATGCAAATAAAAACTATTAGTCCACAAGTAATTATCTTAAAATTAGCAAAATACATGTCTTTTTACTGAACAAGATGTATTGGACTCATTGTTTATTAGATTGTTTTTTTGTGAATATCAGCTATTTATCATAAATAAATTGGTTCCAAGTTGTCTAATAATTTGATAACTAGAGTCAAGTTGCATTCTATTTATGTGGTTTCTTTTTGCAAATGTGTTAGGGACCGAAAATAGATTTAGTTGGTAACAAGTATAACCATTGGGCAATGGAATAAGTTTTGATTGAGCATGATTAGCAACCTGCTTGCATACTCCCTTAAACAAGCTCACATTTCTTAGATGGCTCGTAAAATGTTTGTTGTGATACTTATTTCTGTCTTATTGGTTGTTCACCACAGCACCGCTAATGTAGTGAAATATGGATACTTTGGGTAGGAAATCTCCCTATTAGTATATGATTGTAGTAGATCGAATGAAAGCCACATACCTAGGCTTTGAAAATCACTGCTCTTCCATTAGGATTTGATATTCTGTACTAGGTGAGCAATTGAATAGTATATATATATATATATATATATCTTCATCAGTGACCCTACATAGTACAGATATTTCTAAATAGCATCTTTCTTTGTTTGGGAAATAAAAACATCTTTCTTAACAATGAGTAACATCTAATTCTACCAAACCCTACATGATTTTTTTTATTAATGATCTGCTGCTCACAAAAATATTTCTTGGGTCTTTTGTTGGCTAGAACTGTTTCATATGTTGTGCCTTATATATATATGTTTGTGTGTGTGTGTGTTCATTTTTAAACATTTTTGGACACTGACCAAATACTTAACTCATATCAGAAAAGGTTATATGCTTGCCAACAGTATGACTTGCCCAGCATCACATATTCTCCTCAATCTCGATGGTCACAGTTTGCTCTTATTGTTGTGTCTCATGATCCTTTTTTTTTTTCCTGTACGAATAAAAAATATATATGTGATTTAAGTAATCATAATATTTGCAATTGAAAAATGACAGTAGCAATGTGATTACTATTGATGCTTCAATAATTGATTGTAAGTGAAAAGAAAAAAAAAAAAAATACTCTGTCAAAACATTTTCTTGGTATATGCAAATTGTTTTTTTTTTTTTTTTTTTCTTTTCTTTCTTTTTTCTTTTCAATAAAACTGTGGTCTAATTTTTGGTATTTAATAAAATTGAACTATTTGCAAATTCTATATTGTGATATTCTATATGTAGGAGTAGAACTATCAAATTAAAGAGATGATGTGGTGGGAATGAACCATACCTTTCCTTTAAGCATGTGTTGTATGGTAGCATTGAGGTCTCCCTTTCATTGACAATTTCTTAGTTTTTTTTCATCCCATGGTGAAGATGGAACTTGAACTTCACCATATACTCCCTCCAGCTTAGGTGTCTTTAGATTAGATGGAATAAACATGCTTAAAGTAGGACATCCAATTACCATTATTTCCTTCAATGATGGCCGCTCAAAAGCATTAGTTTCAGGGAAAAAACACTTTAGATTTGGTAAGTCCCTAAGCAAGATTGAGTTCACTTTGTGGAACAAAACTTCCTTTTCTTCCTTTTCTTCTCTTGCTCTTTGAAGGATTTCTTCAATTTTTTTACAGCTAGTAACTCTTATTTCCTCTAACATCACAAGCAATTTTGCTATGGATGGTGAGAACAAGTATGTCAAACTTTTACATCCACTTACTTCTAACAATCTCAGGTTTTTGAAGCCCATAATTCTTTCTGGACCCTTCTTCCATTTGTGCATCAGATTTGGTAAATTATACAGATTCAATTTTCTTAACTGATCAAGTACTGATTCCACATGACTTTCCTCAAAATTTAGCTCCTCAAGTTGAAATATAACTTCCAGTGAATCACAGCTACTCAATTCAATCGTTTTTAGATTCTTTAAGCACTCAATCAAATGGGATGGAAAAGTACACCACGTCTCAGAGGGGTTGTCGATGTCATTAGCTCTTGGATCCTTCACCTTAGTCAAATTACCCTACAAATAATCAATTGCTTTTAAAGAACTAAATAATCATTATATTTATATCCTTTGGCTTGACAGCAAAACATAATATATCCATCTACCAAAGAAGGTGGTATATACAAAGAGAAAAGCAATAAATGTTGATGTTTATTTATTTTATCACTCTGTTGACTTACTCAAGGTTATAACCATGCTTCATAATACATGTGCATTAATCTAGAACTTTCATTGTGTTATTTTCTTTAAAATATAAAAAAAGGGGAAGGGGGGGGGGGGGGGGGGGGTGTTGGTTGATTGTAATTTGTGAGATACATACCTCTTTATTCACAGATGAGCTTTCTTCAGATTTCTTGGTGGTGCTTTGTTCAGACACAACCATTAGACCATAATTCTTGCCAAGCGGAGCACACTCAAAGCTTGGCTCTTGGGTATCAAATCCAATTCCCCTATAATTTTCTTTAGCTTTCTTGTGCTTCGAATTTCCGAACCACATGTTTTCAATTTAGGACAATGAGACAAATAGATCTGATTCATGGATGACCATTCAAAAGAATAAGGTTCGATACATAAACTAATAAGATTTGGCAGAAAACCTAGATGGAAGGAAGTAAGTTTAGGGAACAAGATGATATCCTCTGCCTCTTCTTCTCCATCTCTTTGAACAATGTTTTCAATCATGTCACACCACCGTATCTTAATGCTTTGAAGTTCCACAAGTAGTTTTGCAACAGTATGTGGGAATAAATATCTTAGATTGTAACATGTGTTTATTTCAATTGATGTTAGGTTTTGAAAGCCCTAAATTCCTTGTGGAACATTCTTCCACACATACATCAACTTAGATAAATTCTGAATTGTCCTTCAAGATCAAATATCACTTCTAGTCCTTCAAGATCAAATACCTCAAGTTTTTGTAAATTGGGTTGCCACAAGATGGTCTTGGATGAAAATAATTTATGAGAGATGGGGGTGTTGATTCAGGAAAGGATCTAGTAATTTGTTGAATGTCTGTGATCTTTTCACTTCTAATAGTGGCCAATTCATCAATGTCGATCCTTCCAACCTGATAAATCCATTAAATTATCATCAACAATTTTCAACATTTCAAGTTTTTATGTAAGAAGCATCAAATCTAGACCAAAGTTTGGAAAGTTAAAAAATTGATAAATCAATTTGACAAATGAGCTTTTGAAAGGAAGGATTTATAAAAATACTAATAATATTTACAGAGAGTGAATCATACCTCATGATTCAAGGATGGTTGGACAAGATCAACGGGACCTGCAACTGTACAAAAACCAATGAGTCTTGGTACATAGGATAGGTCTTTATATCTTAATTCTGGAAACATTATCCTATCAAGTGCCTTCCCATCTTCTCCTTCCTTACAAAAAATTTCTTTCATGTCATCACATGAAACTATGTGTAACTGTTGGAGTTGAACCAAACCTTTTGCTATGGATAACGAAAAGACATTTTTCAAATGGTTGCATTCCAATAGTCGAAGAGATCTTAGGTTGCGAAAACAAGCAAGCTGTGAGTGTGCACCACTAAAGGATTTCTCTGGGAATTGGCCATGATATATCTCTTTTAAATTATGCAATTTCATCAGTTCCAGTGATTGCAGGATAGGGAAGGCAACACGAGAAGTCTGATGAAATGTGGCATCAATTACATACTCTACACCTTCACTATCTGAAATGCTTAGAACCAACAAGCATGGAAAACCCTCTTTGTCTAACTCGTACAGAATGTTTTTGAAATCTTTTATCTCTTTCAAAATTATAATTTCAGATTTCTGTAACAATTGACAAAGCATCCCACTCTTTGCAATTTCACTTGTAGCAAATCTTCCAAGTACCAAACTGTTTCTAAATATATACTGAGTTGTGTCCTAGAAAGTAGATTAGTGGTCATATCTCCAATTCATTGGCTTGTCACATGCACATATCCGAAATTTAATCATTTGATTTTTGAAGTGTAAGTCTTTTGGCAATAACTTGATGTTTGGTATATGAATTTGTAAAGCCATCAAAGAGTGGGAGAAAGATGTTAGTTCAGCAAGGCTTGCGTTGGCTCCCTCTCCTTTGCCATCCGTAGGTTCCCAATTCACAAAGACTTTTCCCATGTACAATTCTTCTAGTCGAGTTAAATTTGATAGTAGACTAGGTGGAATTTGCCGAAGAGTAGAGCATTTTGACAAATCTAATAACTTTAAATGACTAAGATTTCCTATTTCTTCAAGCAACTCCTTGATTTCAGATCCAAGAAAGCTAAGCATTTCAAGTTTCCCAAGCGATCCAATTGCTGACACATCTTCTATCTCACAATATTCCAAAAGCATTGTCCGAAGGTTCTGAAGGACCTGTATGGATTGTGGTAGTGATGGAAAGGACATACCTTGCAAAGCCAAAACCTTTAATCCCATCATCCCTTTAAATAGATTGGTTGGGAGCATTTGTCTAGTGGTGTATTTGCCGCATGATAACTGTAGAAGCTCAAGTTTCGAACACTCCAAGTCATCAGGATGGTTTTTCAATTCTCGAGATACAAGGGAAATTGCAGCATAATTCTCATATGTATCTTTCTCTGTCCATTCTTCCAAAAAAATATGTTCATTAGCAATTGATTTGCCAACATCACGTACAACTTCATGCATTTTCACACATTCTTCTTCATTGCTATCCAACAACAGATTTGATCTTTTAAGATCCTTAACCATTACATGAACTCTATTTCTTGCTTCTGCCACAGTATCAATCTTTGCAAACAAACTTTGTCCCACTCCATATCTGACTAAATATTCAATGGGAATATCATAATCTTCTGGAAATAAACAACATAGCAAAAGGCATGACTTGGCTTCATCACTTTCTAGCAAAGTGTAACTAAGCTCTATGCTGGAATGGACATTTGAATCCAAACCAGGAATATTTTTTAAGAAAGGATTTTTAAGATGTTGAAGTGCAGCAACCCACTTGTTCTTTCTATTGTTTTCTAGAGCTCTTCTAACAGTAACAATAGCAATAGGTATGCCTTTACATTCCTTTGCAACCTCTTTTGCTATTGGATGTAGATCAGGAGTATCAACACAATTACCTACCATCTCTTTGAAAAAATTCCAAGCTTCTTCTTCAGTTAAGACTTCAATTTTAACAATCTTATGAGATTTCATTTGATAGCAGACTTCTTCGCTTCTTGATGTCAACAAGATTTTGCAACTATTGAGTTCACCTTCATAAGGAATTCCTACATCCTTTGGATTAACTTCTTCCCAAACATCATCAAATATTACAAGGACACTCTTACTACTAACCATTAGTCTTGAATATATCTGCTCTGCGCTTCCAATTACACTCTCTCTTTCAAGTTCCAGACCTAGCATATCTGCAATTTGACCTTGAATCTTGCTTAAATCTTTTTTATGGGACACTACTGCCATCATAACTTCATCAAATAGGTTATCATCTTTTGCTCTTTTTGCTAACTCTTTTGCCATTGTTGTCTTTCCAATCCCCTCCATTCCGCATATGCCAATCATGTTGATCTTGTCATCTCTGAAAGCAGTTAAAACTTCTTTCATGATAGGTATTCTTGATTCAAAAACCTTAAAACCTTTCTTGGATGAAGTTTCTATGACCTGTGGAGGAGGAGGAGGAGGAGGAGGAGGTGAAGGATAGGACATTTTAGCGAATTGTCCATCCCTTAAAACCCCATCAATTTCCAGAGCCTTCTTCTTAGCTTTCCTACTCAAGGAATAACGTGTTTTTAGATTAGGACACAATCCCATTGTATTTTCTTTGACATCTTGTTCAAGGAATATTTGCAGACCTTGACTGATGTTGTCAAACTTTTCCATCCAGCTCTCAACCTCAGGTGCAATTGCCTCTTCGTTCTGTTTTGCTTCACCAATTTTTGATTGAACCCCATCTCTCTTGTCACCCAGCTTCTGAAATTGATCTCTGAGATTCTCGATGTTGCTATTGTAGTGACTTAGATAGCCAAAATATTTTTTGATTGGCACCACCAAGTTTCCTCCAGTGTCAATGATATGTGAAATAATCTTCATTTCTTTGCTATATTCTTTTGGATTCTCTGTAACAAAAGGCGAAGTTTTAAATTATATCTTTCATTTATTCAAACCAAGTTAGTAGTGATCTATTAATGTCAACCTATTGATAAGATTATAAGATGAGCTTAAGGTGTTTGATAGAAAGTTTGGTATAGATTTGAGTGAATAAAATTAATCTCACTTCTCACTCTCATAATTTGAGAGTTAAGTAATCATATATTTATAATATATTTAACAATATACATGATGAGATTTAGATTCTGTTTGTTTCATTGTAAAATGTTTTTAGTTGTAACATTTTCTTTTTTGATGTTTAGGGGTGTTTCATTTTCGGTGTTTGTTTCATTGAAAAATGAAAAAAATTTCCTAGACCTCACAACCCACAAAACCCAAGCACAAACCTCTAGATTGGCACAAATTTGACCAAATCCACGCCAATAAAGACCCAAAATCTAGACTAGAGAAAAAAAAAAATACCAGATTTGTCGTTGAACTTGACAAACTAAGAAGGGGAGCGCGTAAAATCTACATCGATGATTTTCCGTTTTGATTCTATGAAAACCAAAAAATCAAACTCAATTTGAAGCTTTTAGGATTTATATGTATATTCTTAAAATTCTCTAGTCAGAGGCTAATTTGAAATTCAAATTATATTGTATCATATCATTTCATATCATATACTTACTATATAATAAAAGTTGAAACTAGAAGCCATGGTTGCACCAAGTGACTGCTCTAGATTGCCACAAAAGCTAAAGCCGTGATTGCACCAAGTGGATACACCAAGTGTCACTTATCCTAAGCATACATTTAGTTAATGGTTATGTTTTATGTGATGTTGGTTGTTGCTATGTTGATACACATATCTTTTTCTTTTGATCCTTTCTCACATGTTCCAAGCATGTGCTTTTGTAATTAAACAGGTAATTAAACATTATATTTCTTTCTTTTTTTGTGTAAGAAAATAAGGGTTAGCTAGGTTACACCAGCCCTCGGGCAGGGCACTAAGATTAAAGCCCATGGGCCAACCCGTGTGGATGCCCACCAACAGACTCTGGCTGGCATCGAGACTCAAACCTAAATGGATTAGACAAAATGTCCAAGCCTTACCAGCTGAGCCAAGCCCCCATTGACATTAAACATTATATTTAAATCTCAATGTATTTATTTGTTAAAATTCACTTCTGTACATTCAAGTTTTCTTTTTTACTCTTTTGCCGGCATGGTTACAAATTTACAATCTAATTACTCTTTTTCTTCTTTAATCTAAAATAGTATATACTCTCTAGTGACTGATTCCTATTATGATTTCCACAAATTTTACTTAGGAAGCTGTTGTTGGAAGAAGGACGATGCATCTCCTTTCAGTTTATCATTTGTTGTAGCTGATGGTTCTGATCAGGGGTGGAGCTATGTATGCCCCCTCCTAAATTTTGAAAATCTCCTTATATAATTATTTTAATGTTTTCAAAATTTAGCCCCCTCCCTGGTATTTATCTATCTTTGGCTCTCTCCCTACGTGTGTGTATTGCATTATATTCAAGTTTCAATGACTTCTATTCTCAATTCTCAAGAAAATACATTATATTCTCAAGAAATAAAATTAATTGATATGTGTAGTTCAATCAGATAAGAAAGATCAGTACATGTAGCACTGTAGTGTGTAGTGGGATTCAAAAATAAAATATATATGAGGTCCAGTATTATAGAAGTGGACCAATAGCTTATTATAAAAAAAGTTGGATTATGGGCATTCACCTTAAGTTGTTTAACGCTCCACTTTATAATACACTCAAATCAAATGTTTTATTTTTTTTACTAGTTCATTTAAATATTCTTTTTCTTTTTCGGAGCAAAGACGATAAATTTAAAAAAAAATTTATTCATCATCTATTTCTCTTTTTTATTCATCACCACACACCACCCACACCACAAACCCACTACCCATACCACAACCACCACAAACCCACCGCCAACAAACCCCAGCCACCCACCAAAAATCCACCACCCATTCCACAAACCCACTACATAAACCCACCAACCACCCATACTCAGCAAATTGTTTTCTATTTAAACTTAATAATAGTGTTTCATTATTTTTTATTTAATTGAAAGTATTTGTTTGAGCAATAAATTTAAGCCATTCTTATAGACTGTTTATTAGTGATATGCTAATATTTGATAATAATAATTTAGACAAATTTACTTCAATTGTTGGGTTTTATTTGAGGGAATAACCTCTAGTGTTTACTCTTTTTTTAGATGCTATATAACTAACAATTACAATTCAAGGTAAGCGTAATTTATGGGGGATATCCTATTAATTAATTTGATGAATTTGTTCAAGGGTATCTCAAAGGGTAGATTTTGTTCTAGTTGGTTTGAGAAGTTTTCTTCATGGTTAGTACGTTTTCTCACTAGTAACCCAACATGGTTGGGTAGTGGGACTCCCCAAGGTTGGCCCTTCCAAGAAAAATTACTAGCTTCGCCATTGAACACAAAGGAATACAAAATACCACAAACTCCACTCAAAACTCCTGATAAATTTAAAGGGATGGATAATTGTCTCAAATTTCTTAAAAGAGTGTATTTTCACTGTTTTCTATTCTATGTTCTTTTCTGTTTTTTTTTTTTTTTTTAACAATATTTTATTTTCTTTTTGTGAATGCCCATATGAGATGTAGAAATACCCATCGACAACCAATAACTAGATAACAAAATAAAATAAATAGAAAAGAAACAGAATTGTGAAACAATGTGCAAATCAAAGAGGCATTGTCATAGAAAAATTTAGGAGTAATCAGGCGTGGAAAGATGTTTAAGAAACACCAAAAGGACAGAAAAGTTTACTTACCTTTGCCTCCTATACAAAGCAAAGAAGTGTACCCCAGAAATATTTGCAAGTTGCAGCAGAGAGTCGTTAGCCAACACTTGTAGAGCACCGCGATCAATTTTAGGTGTAATTAAGAATTGAAAGGGTAATGGAAAACGAGGAAGTGGATGTTCTTATAAGAGTGTAAATGCCTTAAAGAAAGAAAATGAGAATGTAAAGATATCCAATTCTTGCTTGGCCATTTTGACAATGAATCAATGGAAATAATCTATATCTATATATTACTAAAAGCTGAAGCGTAGCGTTTAATGTTGCTGCTCTCACGTTGCGCCACATCAGCTACCATGTTATTCTTTTTTTTCTTTTCTTTTTTAAAATATAATTTTCCTACAATTTAAAAATAATTTTTACAATTTTCAACCCTATAAATGCAGTCCACTACTTATTTATTTACTTCCACTACTTATTTACACTTTTCCAACCTTTCTCTTTCCCTTACCATTTCATCTCTCCACTACTTCTTCAATCTTTCTACCTTCTTTACCTTTTCATTTCCCCACTACCCTCTCCATTAATATCATTCTTCCTCTTTCCTTTTATCTTCCTTTATTTTTGTCTTTTCTTATTCACACATTCTTACTATAAATTTATCACTATCTCTTCTATTCTATGCATAGTTTTTCCTTACAAAAAAAAAAAAAAAAAAGGTTCTCTCTCTCTCTCTCTCTCTCTCTCAATTTTTTGCTGGATTTTTTTATTTATTTTTCTTGCATCTCTACTTTAGGTTGATAATTTTTTATATTCTTTAAAACTCTATTTTGGGTTAATGCGATTTAGTTTAGTTTTTTAAATTGTTGTTGTTGTTTTTTTATTTATTTTTTATTCTCTTTGAATGTTAAATGTTATCCTATTGCGTTCTAAAGAATTAAATATAGCATATAAAAATATAATATTATTCTATTACATAGCATGATTTGGATAATTTGGTATTTATTCTGTTACATAGCATGATTTTTTATAGTGCTCAATTTAGATGTTAAACTATGAGACTTTACTAATTTTTTTTTTATTTTCTAATCCTTTGTGGTGGACAAAGTACTCTTAATAGTTGTACTAGAAGTACTTTATATTGCCATTTATTTAAAGAAAAACAAAGGTTAGCCAAACGAAAGAAAAGTAAAGGTTAGCCAAACAAAAATAATCGGATAGGTGACAAATTTTAACTTTTGCAATTTTATTTTAATTATTATTATTTTTTAACAATGCATGTATAGAAATTTAATTATTAGATTTTACTAATAATTGTTTATTTGATAATATGTTTTGAGTGGCCGAAATTATAATTTCTACAAAGAAAATAACCTTAATAGATTATTAAAAACAAAATTTTATCCTAATATTGGTTCAATTAATCATTTTTAAGTTTTATTAATTTTTTTTAGTTTTTTTTTTTTTTTTTGGTGTTTTGGATTGATCCTATATTACATTTATGATTGTTCTTATAATAAATAAAAATATAATTATGAAATACATTACTCATTATTAGATTAGTTTAAATTGTAAATTTTTTTTTTAATAAAATCACCATAAAAATAATTATCACGCGCAACGCGCGGGTTCGCGGCTAGTTTATTAATAAGCATCCGTACCTTTCCTTGAACATCAATCTCAAGGGTATGGAAGAAAGTCTAGATTCACTTTTGTTATGTCTATGTATTGTATGTATTGGCAAACCATGTTCAAAACATTGTCCAATTGTACCTGTTGAAGATTCAATTTGTAATTTTGGTTTGAAGATCTGGACAAAGACTATAGAATTGCATCATTAATTACTTAAGATAGTTGTTGTAACTGCTAGCTCGACTTTAGGCTTGACTGCATTCAACTGATCAGGTTTCACTAAAGCTACATTGCAAGCTCAGACACCACTTGACTGATCGAGCCTCAGGTTAATGAATTCTAGATTTAGGCACAGAATGACTTAAGGCCTTGCCACCTTGGGAAGCATGCCATACATGACCTAAAATAAAAACTTACCTAAGTCAAGCTAAACAAAAGAGAGAGGAGAGATTGTTGCATTTAGGGGTGTGCAACCAACCAGTCAATCTGCCAAAATCGACCCTTTCCAACCCAATCTACTGAATTGAGTCAATTTTTAGGGGTTGTTGGGTTGTGTTGGATTGTCAATTTTTATTATTATTTTTTATTTTTATAGGGGGTCGGGTTGGGTGTGGATCAGCAAATTCACAAATCCGCCTAACCCAACCCAACCCACCTATATTTAACACATATTTTAAAAATATATTATATAATTTTATCATTTACTCTTTTGTTTATCAACTAAGTTGATATTTATCTATTTGATATCTTACCAATTAAATGAAATGTCATTTGGTTTGATAATTTGTGTATGGTGGTGCTATTACTTAGGATTTTCATATGGCAAACACAACAAATAAAACTATTTGGTTAGATTATTTGTATTGGTTTGAATTTTAAAGCACAAATGAAATAGCTTGTGTTGGTTTTGTGCACTGGTCAGGTTTATTAGGTTATAGATTTGCTCTTATTGGTGTTGGTGTTGTTCTAATGCTCAATTGAAATAAAAACTGTCCGATCTATAGGTCCAACCTGATCCAAGTAGGTTGGTTTGGACACCTATGGTGGGTTCGGTCGAGTTGGATTTTTTTTTTTCAACTCGACCATGGTTGGTTGGATTAAAAACCCTTCAACTAAACCAATGCACATCCCTAGCTACATTGATGTACGCCTACAGTTCTATACTAAGCAAGTGTCTCCATCACCTAGCAAATTGAAATTTTAAAAATTGGTGAATGTTTGGAAGGTACTACAACCAACAACACAATCAAGCTGCTACAAGGAGAACCTTCAAGTTGGCAGTTAAAGTTACATATTGATGTGTTTGTGTGAAGAGATCCCTTGTGGAAGAGTTCAAACACATGAAAGTTTTATGGGGTAAGGACAATAAGTTCTACTAGAAGTAGCAATTTAGGATTGGGTAATTCAATATTGTACACCTCGATTTCATTAGTAGATTCTTTAGTTGAGGGTAAATGTTAAGCCTCTAGAGGATTTTTCCTATTAAGGTTTTGCCTTCATAACTATATTGTTATGTCCTTCATATTTTTCCTATTTATATTGCAATATGGTTTATGTATTGTCATTAATCAAATCTAAATCCAAGATCATAACCAATTAACTAATTGAATTGGATTAATTTGATTAGTATCATTCAACCAGGGTCTAAAATACTAACAATTGGTATCAGAGTAGGTTAATACTAAATTAGGTTTCTTGACTTTGAGTTGATTTCTCTCTTGTTAAAGCACCAGTAGCCTTTGTTTTCTATATATTGTGAATTTTGGGTTTGATATTCTCCACAAATAATCTCAATTCTAGAGAAACCAATGACAGATTTGGGCCATTCTTGCATTTTTGGCCCATGTTGCAAAGAATCCCCAACAATTGGCTCATTAACAAATGCCCTAAAGGCATCCGTTACTAAGATCCTAATCATATTTAATGGTTTTTAACTCAATTTTAATACCTAGGTTTATGGAGTTATAAGTTATAATTTATAAAGTACTTAAACTTAATCTTAACCAATGCATTTCAACATCATTAATTGAACCCCATAACATATATTGAAAAGAATAATAATTATTTTATTTTTTATTCAACCTCCTCAAACACAAATTTTTAGCTCCGTCTCGGGTTAATATTTCGTTAAGCACTCAAAAATGATATTGTTTCAAAATTTGGCTAATTTTTAGAATATTTAATTACCAGAAATTATTTTTAATTATTATTAAAAAAATTGAAGAGACATTGACTTAAAAAAAAACAAATCCGATTCACAAATACACCCCCTAAATGCCATTGTCTTTGTACCAAAATCAATGACTAAAATGAAACAATAGCACTGTTTACTGAAATATATATCAATCTACTACTGTTTCGAAAATATGTAGGGATCTCCTACTTTTTGGATACTCAAGTTTGGGGAATTTGAGTTTTACATGGTACTCAAGTTCCATGGAAAAATTCTGAAAAATTTTGATGGTACTTGAGTTCCACCAAAAATTTTCCAGCAAATTTGAAGGCAATTTTTTCAAAGAACTCAAGTTTATGGAACTTGAGTTACACAACTAACTCGAATTTCACAAACTTGAGTTTTAAAAAGGTGGTAGATCCCTACATATTTCCAAAACAGTGGTAGATTGATATATATTTTGGTAAACAATAGTATTTGGCCATTTTGGCCCCAAAATCAACAATCCCTAATGAGAGAGAGAGAGAGAGAGAGAGAGAGAGAGAGAGAGAGAGAGAGAGAGAGAGAGAGTGAAAGTGATGTAGATCATAGAAAAAACTTGTTCAAATTTAACAACCATGTCGCAAATTTCTTTCACCATTGCACTAAAAACATTAAAAAAGAAAAAAGAAGAAGAGGAGATTTTAGCTGTGGTTGATCCAATTCCAAGTTGATAAAGAAAGCTCTTCAATTGCTTTGCTACTTTCAACTTTTCAAGGACAACCTCATATTTCTCAAGATTTGCTTCCTCTACGTAATTCCCTATTTCCTACTTTTCTTCTTTTTCCATTTCTCAATTTCTTCAATTGTGCTTTCAAAATGGTTGATGGGTTTGTTGGGAAATTACCTCAAATTCCAATTGTGAATTGGAAATTCAATTAGGTAAAAAGGAAAAATTAATTTGGGTTTCCTTGATGTAGAAGGAAAGACTATTCCTTGGTATGAAGGAAATCTATTTCTTGTTAAAGAGGTAATGTATTCTTAATCCAAGAGGGAATAGATTTCTTGTTAAAGAGGTAATGTATTCCTAGTTTAAGAGGGAATAAGAAAAGATTTTTATAAATAGACAATGCTACAAAGAATTTGATGACTTTGGCTTTGGCCCAAGGGTCCTCTCTATGGGGAGAGAGAAAATAAAGCGTGAAATCAAGAGAGAGAAAAGAGATTTTTGCTTGGGAGGAACGCAAGAGGAAGGAGAGAGTAAGGAACTGCCACCTTTGAGAAGACACAAAGAGAATATGTTCAGGAGTAAAGAAAAAGGAAGCCACACAAGAAAGTAAAAGAAGAGAGAGCAGCCAAGAGGGAGCCGAGTAAGGTTGAATTTAATCAACCATCTTATTGGCTTTATTCCGTGTCAAATTTTCTTGTATTTTAGCAATTAGTAACCTTATATTTAGGTGGGATTCATGTAAAGGTAGTGTGTGAGAGAGTGTGAAAAAATGCTCAAGATTGTGCAAGGATGCAGAGACTCGCAACTAGGACTCGCAGGTGACTCGCGACTGGGAAGCTGCCAACTGCAGCACACATGTGAAGCATGCAAGGGAGCTGAAGGGTCACGCCAGCTATCGCATTATAGGACAAAAGTCCTAAGCTGGCCAAGACGTTAACTCGCAGTTTGAACTCGCAACTCAGACCAGTCGTGAGGCCAAGCCGCCAGACCACCCTGTTTGGGAAAAACTGACTCTTCGTATTCCAAACATACACCACTATATATAGACCCTTATGCTCACGAAATGTAGAAAGCTTCCAGAAAAAATTTTGAGAGAGAAACCCTAGAGAATAACAAGATTGATTCATCTACAATCTTCATCTAAGAGACTCTTCAAATTCCTCTACTCTCACCCTCTCCATTGATAAATCCTTGAGAGGTTCTTAGTCAAATCCTTTTCTCATCATACCCATATCTGTTAAAAAATTTATTTGGTGCTTTAGGAAGCAGTTAGGAAGGGACTTGTTAGATTCTAAAGATTTAGGATTTTATGTATTTAGAACTCTAATGTGTAATGTTGGCAAACCATGATCAAAACAATGTGCTTAGTCTTGTTTAGACTTGCTCAAAGTTGATAAAATATTGTAAAGTTGGAATCGAGTGACTGTAGATGCATTGGGGCATTTCGGCCTTGCTCGATCGATCGAAGGAAAGGCTCGATTGATCGAATCATGGACCAGATGCGTTTTCTGCAGTTTTTCCAACTCAGCTCTAACTCATTAAACGTTTTAGGTTTTTTGTTTTTACCCTAGGTATATAAAGAAAAACCATAGCCACGTTTTTAGAGTTGCTCCAGTTGTATTGCTGCTCATACATTGCTGTTTTGTGTAAATCTCTTGTGAGATCTAGATGAGCTTTCCTTTACACAAAGTTTAGGGTTTTCGAGATAGAGATTACTTCAACATCTTGATGATCAACTTGGTTGCTACCATTGAAATTTAAAGAATATCAAGCGTGGGTGCTTGTAGCTGATTGGAGAATTTAAGAAAGAAAGAGTCCGTGGATTCAGAGTTTGCACGTGGTCGTGTTAGTAAGTTCTACTGATGGGTAGTATTAGGAAGTCAAGCGGGGAGGTTGTGTCCCTTTTGTATGAACTTCGATTCTTTCATAATGGATTCAAGTTTGCCTTGAGGATCGGTGGGTCAAATCCTCCCCAGGTTTTTACCGTGTGATTTCCTGGGTGATCATATCATTGTATTATTTATTATTCCGTTGCTTTATACTTTTGATATAATTATTTGATTGCTTTAACCTAGAATTGCATAATTTGACTAAGTAACAACTTGGCTAATTAATCTAGGCTAACCAATCTGGTTGTTTTTAAGGGGTCTAAAACCGTTCAAGTAGTATCAGAGCAGATAGCTCTCTTGTTAGAGATTTTTTATCTCTGAACTGATCATTGACCCTTGTTGTCATGAAGCATGGACACTCTCTTGTTGTTCCTCCTCACTTTGATGGGACAACTATGCTTATTGGAAAGTAAGGATGAAAGCGTTTCTGAAATCAATTGATGAGAAGGTTTGGAATTCCGTTGAATACGGATGGCAAAAGCCCACTACTCCTGTGAGTGAGTGGCAAACTTCTGAAAAAGAAGCAACATGCTTCAATAGCAAAGGTATGAATGTCATCTTTAATGCTGCTTCTATGGAGGAATTTAAGAGAATCTCTAATGTTGAGATTGCTCATATTGCTAGGAAAATCCTCCAAACTGTGCATGAAGGCACAAAGACAGTTAAGATCAATAAACTGCAGCAATTGACTTCTAAATTTGAAAGCATTAGAATGTCTGATAATGAATCTTTTGATGAATTCTATGCTAAATTGAATGACATTGTTAATTCTGCTTTTAATTTGGGTGAAATCTATGATCAACCTAAAATTATTAGGAAGATACTTAGATCTTTAACTGAAGACTTTAGACCCAAAGTGACTGCCATCACTGAAAGTAAGGATGTGGACTCCATCCCTATTGATGAGCTTGTAGGATCTCTTTAGTCCTATGAGTTTGACCTACCTAAAGTGAACAAATCCAAATCAATGACTCTTAAGTCAGTTGATGATGTTGATGGTGGTGGATTTGATGATGAGCTCTCTGCTACAGAGATTACGTATCTTGCCAAAAACTTTAAAAACTTTCTTAGGAATACCAACAGAAAGGCAAGAGGTACCTACATTGTTGAACCTAGAAATTTTAGGAAGAATGATCCCACTAAAGTTAATAACCTTGAAAAACCTAGAGAAAAAGTTGGTGAATCTTCAAATAATTCTTTGGGTCCTCAATGTTTTTGCTGTCAAGGGTATGGTCATGGAAAATCTGAATATCCTACATTCTTGAGGACTAAGGGTAAAACTATGGCTGTAATCCTTAGCGATAATGAGGTTTTTGATGATGAGTCCGGATGTGATGAGGATGGAAACTTCATTGCTTTTACTGCTACAACTGTAGTCAATGAAAGCGTATCTATTTAAGAGAACCCTTATGATGGGGAACTCTCTGAGGATGCAGATCTTCAAGAGGCCTACAATAAACTTTGCAAAATTGCTGCAAGGGATTCTATGAATGTTGAACTTGGCCTGAAGAAAATTGAATCTTTTGAGTTTGAAAAGAAAAATTTGCTTGTTAAACTGTTTGATACTAATGATCTTTTGAACAATGTTAAATCTGAGAACATGCTTTTGCTTGATAAAGTTAAAACTTTAGAACATAATTTATCTGTTTCTAGATCTGCTAGTTCTAAACTTGATCACATGCTGAATGTTCAAAAGTATCCTTCTGATAAATCTGGGTTAGGATATGTTGAAAGCATCTTTGATTCTGCACCACATTCTACGAATTTTGTTCCTTCTTCATCTTCTGAACCTTTCGTGAGTGAGGTTGTGAGTGAAACTGTCAAACCCCCTGTGAGTGAGTTGTCAAACCTGTACAAGT
This sequence comes from Quercus variabilis, assembly GCA_030445155.1. Classification (NCBI taxonomy): domain Eukaryota; kingdom Viridiplantae; phylum Streptophyta; class Magnoliopsida; order Fagales; family Fagaceae; genus Quercus; species Quercus variabilis. The sequence goes on from CP129451.1 coordinate 8,477,786, forward strand.
TTCACCTTCTAGGAAGATTAGGGTTGATGTGAGAGAGTCTAAACCTAAGGATTCTACCCCTTCTAAGGACAAGATGTATGGTAAACCTGCTTAGGTTTGTCATTATTGTGGTAAGTCTGGACACATTCGTCCTAACTGTTATAAGTTTCAAACTGCTAAGAGAGCAAACAAACCAAAAGTGTTTGTGCCTCAAGCACAAGATCCTATGACACTTATTGGTGAATTGGTAAAAGTGTTGAACCTTTATTCCAATCTTGGAGTTGGAAATCACTCGAATATGAATAAGAACTCCAATGCTCATGGTGCATCTAAAAGGTTTTGGATGCAAAAGACTCATCCTAATTGAGTCTTTCTGACATAGTCCTTGTGCTTCATTGTTCTATCCTTTGTGACCATTGTTCTTTGGTATTTGTGTTTTTGTTTTTTTTCTAGGATTTGCATTGCATTACATTCATACATTTCATTCTAGGATTTATTTATTTTCTCTTTTAATAATAATAATAATAATAAAAAAGGAGAAAAGGAGAAAGCAAAAATATGTTTGACATTATGTTTCTTGGTTTTTGAAAACAAGGTTGGTCAATTTATTTACACATAACATATCTTATGTACCTTGTTTAGCTTTGATGAGCTTATTTATTGCACTTTACTAGTTGAGTTTTGTAGTGCATGCTGTGTGGGAAAGATGTTTATGGTGTTTATCACTTTGTTTTAATCTTGAAGTCACATGTTATTTGACTGTCGGACTTGATCCTTTTGAGAAAGGCATAATAACCATCTCACCACTGTTCACTAACCAATCATGAACACCTTAGTGCATATTATAAGATTTTGTGCTCAAGAAAGTGTAGCACATGCACAAAAAGAACATAAAGTGTAGCCTCTGTTAAATGTTTAATGCTTAAAATTGGTGTGTACTATTATGCTTGATGCCAATTCACTTAATTAAAACTGGTGTGTACTATTAAGCTTGATGCCAAATTTCACCTAATAATGAGGCAAAATTCAAGAAATTTACATGATTGCAAGTTTATGTTCTAGGAAATGTGGGAGTTATAAGATGTAACTCTTTAGATGATAGTCTCTTTTAAATTCTTTGTGATGGATTTTGTAGACTTTGTGATTGATTGTTATTCACATATCACCTCACATATATCTCAAGTTTTTGCTAGTTGCAACCACTACACAAGTTACTCTTTGCTAAACTTTGTACATGTTATTGTGTGTGTTTTTGGTCTGACCAACCAAGTTTGAAAATACTTTGAGAATTATGCAAAACATTTTTTTTGCTTGAGAATTTGAAAGGAAGAATGGCTGAAATTTTCTTTGGAGAAACTGGGATTAAAACTTGGGTTTTTGAAAAAGCATTCCATCTCATACTCATACATTTTGTTTCAGTAGTTTAATGCTTTGAGGAGTTATTTTCAAAATATGATTTGTGTTTTTCAAAACTGTGATTTTTCTAAAAAAAATTTGTGAGTCTCTGCCCATTTCGATAGATCCATTCTGATTTTCGATCAATTGAAAAATTGCTCTAATTTGTTTCAAAATGACTGTTTGATTCGATCGCCCGAATGTGTTTTTCGATCAATTGATAGTTGCGAATCAGGTGTTAAAACACTGTTCTTTGACTGATTCCAAACACTTTTTCAAAAGTTTTTTTTTCAAACTTTCTTTCTCTCTCCAACGAGGCAAGGCTCTACAGTCAAATTTTTGTCGTTTTCCTCCGAAATTTTTGCCAAATTTCTCTTTCCTCAAGCCGGTAAGTCTGTTTTGTCCTTCCTTTTTGAGTTTATTTACATATTTCATGCATTTTTGCTCAAAATTTCGGAACTTTTTCTTTTTGGGATTTGTGTTGATTCAAACCTAATTTTGTGAAATTGATCAATGGGTTTTTGTGGGGACATGCTATAAACATGATCTTGATAGTTTAATTTGATCAATTTTGGGTTTTGTGAAAAATTTCAAATTCTAGGGTTTCTAATTGATTCGAATTGGGGATTTTGTTCAATTAAGGTTTAATTGATGAAATTGGTTTGTTGTATTAATGAAATTGGTTATTCTAATCTGTTTTCAACCTTGTGTAATGATCAATTCATCAATTTGTTTCAAAATTTTCAAGTGGTTTTTCAAATTTTTTTAGGGTTTTTGTTAGAAACTCTATATTCGAACCAATTTTGTGTAATTGAACCTAATTTGAACTATATTTATTGCATTAGTTCATGCATCACAACATTGTTATTGTTCATGCATCATATAAATTTTTGTTCTATTTTTTATTGTGCTAACTTGCAGTCTGCCCTTGGTTTTGTTTTCTTATGTTTTTTTTTTGGTTTTCTCTTTGTGTCTTGATCCTTTTCTTAGCACTATGCCTAGGAAGACTAGAGCCTGTAGGAATGTACCCTCACCTTCTCCATTCCCTCCTTCCTTTGACCGTGAGAAGTTTCCTAGTGAGAAAAACCAAAAGATTTATGAGAAGCTAAACATTAGGAGAAAGATTTGGGCTGAGCGTTCTGTTTTCTTAGATGAACTTGATCCTGCCATTAGGGCAAACTTTGAGCATAGGGGCTGGTTACCCTTGGTGGATATTTCTGATCCTCCTCCACCTTCTGCCTTGATTAGAGAGTTCTTTTCGAATATCTCTATCCGCATCTATGATTCCAACGCTTTAGTAAAGAGTTGGATACGAGGCGTATAGTACACCATTACTCCTAAGGTAGTGGCTGATGCTCTAGGGGTACCTTTGGTCCAGAATCCTGTCTATCCTTATGATGAGTCTCCCTAGTTGAGTGATGTCTTGTCTTACATCACTGGGACTTTTATCCAGTGGGGTTTTGATCCTCGGATCACCTCTGTTGAGCTTTCTGGGTTGCACTATCTTTTCTTTAGGATAGCTTGTCATTCTATCTGGCCCATATCTCATGTTCACACCATTCCTCTTGAGAGGTGTGTATTTTTGTACGCTCTAGTTACTGATACTCCTATTAGTTTTCCTCATCTTTTTCTTCGTTCTTTGAACGATGTTTATAGGAGTTCATCTTCTGCTCATGCTCTTGTACATCCTATTTTCATTCATAGGATTTTACTTTATCTTGATCTTGGTGGCTTCCCTTCCTCTGAGCCTATTCATGTGATTGCTCCTATAGGTGCGTCTTTTCTTAGACAAATGGCTGCTCATCTTCAAGCTGGCTCTAAACACCCTAGGTTTGAGCTTTCTGGGTCCGCACCTCCTCCCTCTTCTTCTACAGGTTCTGCTAGTAAGGATGTTCTTGATCCTGCTGGTGATGCTGCTGCTACTGATGTTCCTCCACCTCCTTCGACAGACTTTGATGTTCGTCGTACCTTGGAGACTGTCATGACCGTTCAAGCGGCTCATGGTCAGATTTTGGTGGACTTCCTGGATGAGATTCGTGCTCTGTAAGCTGACTTTGCGCATCTTCATTCACCCTCACCACCTCCCTTTGATGATGACTTATGATTGCCCTTTGGCATTCCGTCACAAAAAGGGAGAGTAGAGTTTTGACTTGTAGAGGGGTTTTTGTAGTTAGGGGGAGATTTTTTTTTGTTTTGAGGAGCTTGTGGAGTTTTATAGATTGTATCTAGGTGCTTCACTTTGTATATCATTTTTGAGGATATTCATGTTTGGGGGGAGTAACATTGATTGATATACATGATTTATATTTAATTCTTGTTGCTTTGTGATTCACTGCTTGTTGATTTATATTCATGAGTTGTTCATTGATATATGTCTTTATTTTGTGTTGTGTGAATCTTACAAGAATGTTATACCTGTTTATATACTATTTTCTGTCACACACGCTTTATGCGTTTGTTGAGTATTTCAGGAATATACAGGTTGATTCAATTGAGCTACTGTCTACACTTGCAACTGATGGATAGTAGTTAGCATTGAATTTTAGTCTTTATGAGCATTATTTTGTAAAGGGCTTTTTAATTGTAAACTTTGAGCTTATTGTTTGTGTTTTGTCATGGATTGCCAAAGGAGAAGTTTGTTAGGTTCTAAAGATTTAGGATTTTATGTATTTAGAACTCTAATGTGTAATGTGATCAAAACAATGTGCTTAGTCTTGTTTAGACTTGCTCAAAGTTGATAAAATATTGTAAAGTTGGAATCAAGTGACTATAGATGCATTGGGGCATTTCGGTCTGACTCGATTGATTGAGCCATTGATCGAAGGAAAGGCTCAATCAATCGAATCATGGACCAGATGCGTTTTTTGCAGTTTTTCCAACTCAGCCTTAACTCATTAAACGTTTTAGGTTTTCTGTTTTTACCCTAGGTATATAAAGAAAAATCCTACCCACGTTTTTAGAGTTGCTCCAGTTGTATTGTTGCTCATACATTGCTGTTTTGTGTAAATCTCTTGTGAGATCTAAAGGAGTTTTCCTTTACACAAAGTTTAGGGTTTTTGAGATAAAGATTACTTCAACATCTTGATAATCAACTCGGTTACTACCATTGAAGTTTAAAGAATATCAAGCGTGGGTGCTTGTAGCTGATTGGAGAATTCAAGAAAGAAGGAGTCCGTGGATTCGGAGCTTGCACGTAGTCGTGTCAGTAAGTTCTACTGGTGGGTAGCATTAGGAAGTCAAGCAGGGAGCTTGTAGTCCTTTTGTATAAACTTCGATTCTTTCATAGTGGATTCAGGTTTGCCTTGAGGATCGGTGGGTCAAATCCTCCCTAGGTTTTTACCGTGTGGTTTCTTAGGTGATCATATCATTGTGTTATTTATTATTCCGCTGCTTTATACTTTTGATATAATTATTTGATTGCTTTAACCTAGAATTGCATAATTTGACTAAATAACAACTTGCCTAATTAATTTAGGCTAACCAATCTGGTTGTTTTTAAGGGTTCTAAAACCGTTCAGGATTAATGGTTATTGATTGATGCTATGGGCTATAGTGGAATCCGGTAAGCTAAAGAATAAATAGGTTCGGCGCAACCTCATTGGAGCAAAAAGCTTGGAGGGCTTAGGTATACTGGGTAGATTAGGTTTAGAGGATCTTTTACTGTTCATGTATCCCAACTACATTCTTTAGTGGATTATTTACCGTTTGGAGGGTGGCGGAGAGATTTTATGCCGAGAGCTTAGATTTTCTCTTTGATAACACATCGCCGTGTTGTCTTTGTGTTTGCATCTCTCTTCATTTATCTTTGTCATTTATTTTCTGTTGTGTATGTGATTATATTTGGCTTAGATTGTTTATCAATTCTGTGTTTGGCTTATGTTAATGTTCTACACATTAATTGTTTGATAATAAGCTTGAATTGATAATTTGTAATTTAGAATCTAAACGTTCAAGGGTGTTTTATATACATATTGAACATTCAAGCCGTTTAAAGAAAAAGACGACAGCCAAGAGAGGGTTGTGTGTGGAGAAGAAAATAAAAAGAAGAGAGTAAAGTGTTGCCGCATTTGAAAGAGATAATTAGTGTGTATGTGAGAGCAAAGAAAAATAAGAGAAATTTTTCTTTAACCGTGAGACATACACAAGAATTATTGTAATTGATTTGATAATAGTGAAATTATTCGGAGTTTGTTCTGTGGTTTTTTCCCTTCAAAGAGAAAAGGTTTTCCACATAAATATTTGTGTTCTTGTGTGTAATTATTATTTTGGATTGCTAATATTGTTGATAGTATTATTTGGGACCCAACAGGTTCGCTTCCTTTTGTCTTTATAACTCATGCACTTGTTTTTTCTTTTTCTTTTTTCTTTCTTTAATTTATCAAAACTCATGCACATTTTCTTTACCTTCAATTGCTTTATTAGTTCTGGTTTTGTATACGTATATGGGCGGCTTTTATGGATTATTTGCCTTTCATTTTCAATTTGGTAATGTGTGTTTGTTCTTTTTTGTTTTTTTTTCCTGGTTTTATTTAGTTTCGTATGAAGTCGTTAATCTTAGCAATGCTTTCCATTTTTTATTCACTATATTTTTTTAAATAATATTAATAAAAAATTTCTGGGTTTTTTTTTTTTTTTGAGAAAAAAAAATTGGGTATTAAGTACCCGTTTGGGTACTGATGAAAAGGCTGCATTTTTTTTTTTTTTTTTTTTGAAGTGTGTTTCAGTGCATTTTGTGTGTTTCCAATAGGTCTCGTGCACTATTCACAAAACCCACAAACCTTATTTTTCAACAAAACTTTCATTAAAAATAGGTCTCACAATACTATTCACACATTTAAAAATTATTTTACTATAGTGTTTTCAGTTTTCAACAAAATAAACGGTATCCAAACACACCCTAAATATTCAAAAAATCAGCTAAAAATTGAAACAGGGTCATTTTGGGGTGCTTAGCAAAGCATTACTAAAGAAGACAAATAGGAGGTCTTAATTAAAAAGTTTGGAAGTTAAAGACTTAATTGAATAAAAATGACGTTAAAGGCACGAAATAAATTTTCGTTAAACTTATTGAGTGTAATTTATAATTTAAACACAAATAAACATAGAAAAAGAATAAAAGGAAAAATAGATAACTAAAGGAACAATAGTGCTGAAGGATTACAGTTGAATTGAGGCTATATTATATTGTCCATTCCCTAATAATAGTGGTGAATGCTTTACAAAAGACAAAAAGAAGAGTAATAAAGGTTGGTTGGATTGTATGCCAAAAAAGTACTACAACAGATCGATTAACCATGCTAACAGAAATTAAATTGGGTTGGTAAAACGTAGAATATTTTTCTTTAGAAAAAACGACTAAAGTTCCAGCAAACAACTTAGATTATATTAAAATGAAAAATATCAGTTAATAATATAGATTCAAAAATCAGTTTTTTTTTTTTTTTTTTTTTAAGAATGAATTATAAATCAGTTAACCAATTGGTTTTTCACCTAATAATAAAAAACAATCATAATAGAACAGATATCATAGAGTGAAATTCTATTCTATCTGTCACCAAAAAAAAATGACAGTCTAAATTAGGCCACAAGTTTAAGATATTATTTATAGTTCATAGTCCAATTACTGTATTAATTTAGCTACTCTGGACTTTTTTTTTTTTCTTTTTTTCTTTTTTGGGTTGGGGGCGGAGGATTTTGAGTGTCTCTCAAAGCACAGGTTAGGATAAAAGAGAGGAAGTCAGTAGGTCATGTGTTCCTAATCTATTAGGTTATTTGTAATGCATAGCCTATATTTTAAAATCCAAACAATGACCATCCAAAACTATGCACTTACTACATATAACTCCTAATAATTATCTTGGAAACCAAAAAAAAATCCTACTAGTTAAAATTGGTTCAAAATTTGACTTTTTTAACATTTTTTTTTTAATATTTCAATTGTACAATGGAGAAAGGGAAATTTGAACAATGGATCATTTTCTAACACTTAGTATCACGTGACTTGTAATAATTTAAAATGTATTAACTTAAATAAAAGGACAAAATTTAGGTACAAACTTAGTTGTTGTCAAAACTCACAACTCCCAAAAACTAACAATAATAACATGACTACATATTTTGAAAATCTAATCGTTAGATTGCATGTTCTTTATTTTCTTAACATGAATGTCAAATTTCGTGTTAATCGGATGTTATTTACTATTTGATTCATAAATTTAGTTTTTAACGCATGATTTTATATTACAAAAACTTGAAATATAAACATTTGATTGATGACATGCCTATTGATCTTTGATCATCTAGAAATTTTGCAAATATGAAGGATATAAGAAAAAAATATATTCCAATGGTGGATTTTTTGAAATTCATATCAAATAATAAGATATGTAATGGAGTTATAGCCAAACTTTATCCTAACTAAAATGTGTACATTTCTCTTAACAGCTGCATATTTAAAACATCATATATGTCAATTTTTTAATATTATGAAGCTATTTGCAATCTAGAGTGTAACTTTAGAAGATGATTACTAAATTTTGAAGATTAGAGAGGGTAACAGAAACCATCCTATTGCTTGGGGTTAAAAGGCGAAATTTACTAGGAAAAAAAAAATTTAGAAAAGCCTCCTGGTTGGTTGAGTCATTGACAAATTGAGCATATGTAGTCTTTACTGTGTTCAATCTGACATTTGTGTAATTAAAACATACAAGGTAATAGTAATAGATACCCATAAAAAAATACACACACATCTATGTCTATATTCTATATATATCTAAAAATTGAAACGTAGTGTTTAATGTTGTTGCGCTCTTGTTGAGCCACATTAGCACCACATCATTAACCTATTTTCAATATTTTATCTCCTTTTTAATTATTTTTTTCCTCATTAATTTGCCACTTTACAATTCCACCTTCTCTAACATATACTTACTTTTTCCTTTTTATATCCCTACTACTCTATACCTTAACCTTACTATTTCTCCATTTCTTCATCTTCCTTTTGTTTTGACTCTTCTTTTCCCTATTTTTTTTACTATAAAAATTTGTTATTTTCTCTTCTATTCAATCCATATTTTGCTCACACAAAAAGGTGAATACTCTCTCTCTCTCTCTCTCTCTCTCTCTCTCTCTCTCTATATATATATATATATATATATATTCTTTCTTTTGGTGGATGTTTAATTCTTTAGACCGATGAATTTTTATTTTTAACTCTACTTTAGGTTGATATGATTTGGTTATATTTAAATTTTTTTATCTTTCTAATTTTTTTTTTTGTTTGTTACATATTATCCTATGAAATAACATAATGATTTAATGTTATTCTATTACATAGCATGACATGGATAATTTGGTATTTACAACTATACATTTTCTTTTGAATATTCTTCTACTCATCTTCTTTTATATAATTTTGTTATTTGTCACATTCTCTTCCAAAAAAGGTGATGGTTCTCTCTCTCTCTCTCTCTCTCTCTCTCTCTCTCTCTCTCTCTCTTTAATTCTTTCTTGCAACTCTATTTTAGATTGATGATTTTTTTTTTTTTTTGGTCTCTACTTTTGGATAGTACGATTTGGTGGTGTGTTTTTTGAGTTATTTATCACATGTACTCTCTATCCCTCTTATAGTTTTGGTTTGAGTTAATTTTTAGATTTTTTAGAAGTGAAATGATTATGTATTCGAATGTTTCTATAGAAATTATTTAAGTAATATCAATCATAAATTGGTGATGAGGTTTGGTTTTAGTTGTAGAAAAAAAGAACCATATATTAATATAACACACTATACAAAAGTTTGAATAATATAGATCACTCAAAAAAAAATAGTATTTTTATCTTTTATCTCAAAAACAACAATGGAATAATATCAATCAAATGCATCTAAGTTTTTCAAAAAAAAAAAAAAAAAAAACTCAAAATAATAGAATGATATATTTGTAGAGATGAAGAGATGAAAAATAATTTAGAATTAATATCTTCAGTAGTTTTAGAAAATAAATCATACATTATACCATGTTACAAAATAGTTGTATATTCCCACGCATCGCGTGGGTCTACGACTAGTGGTAATAAATGTCAAAGAATAAAAAGTGAAGTACCATAAAGAAAAAGTTAAAGCCAAATAGAGAAAATGAAAATGCAGAGATGAGTATTCCTCATTAACAAAAAAATGTATATTCAATATCTTGGAGACATTTTATGGTTTCCATCAATTCCACATGTATATAATTTGGCCTCCATAAGGAATTCCTACAACCAAGCTGTTGTCTGATTGGCACCACCAAGTATTCTCCAATTTTTGATACAATTGAAATAACACTTTCCATTTCATTCCTTTCTTCTTTCCAATTCTCTGCAAGGAAAGATTAAGTTTATTATAAACTTCCAGTTTTATAAAACCGAGTTAGAAGTGATGATTTCATTATAGTGGACGCACTAATTAGATAGTTTTCACAAAATGAAATGATTGATTAAGCATAGAAAAACACAGACAAGTACCTGAATGCCATGGTCAATTAATAATGTTCCCAGCATGCTTGGATTAACAAAAGGACCTGATTGATTGCAATTTTATGAGTGAAATGTACTGTTGAGGTAATATATGTATTACCACATTCTCTTGCAAGGGAAAAAAAATTTGTTTAATTGGCAACTCTATAGCAACTTTTTTGGGGGCTAAGTTGTACAGAAGCAATTGAATAATATATCTAATATAACCTCTTTATCATTCAGCCCCCATAATACAGGTTGTAGTTCTAATTAGCATCTTCTTTCTTGAGAGGAAAAAAGTGTACCAGACACTACATGATTTTCTATTTAATGATCTGCTTCGTTCAAAAATATTTCTTGGGTCTTTCTTTTGCTTAAAGTATTTCAAATGGTGTGCCTTAAATATATATATATATGGGAAAAAAAAAGTTTTATGCGTTTTTCATTTTTATGCATTTTTGGATTCTGACCAAATATAATAAATTGATATAAAAAAAAAATAAAAAATAAAAAAAGGTAATATGCTCACCTCCTGTATGCCTTGCCCAGCATCACATGTCCTTCTCAGATTTAGTGGTTTCGGTTTACACTTGTTGCTACGTCTCGTGATCTACCTGTTTTTCCTGTATAAATAGAAGTATTTATGTGATTTAAGGAATCATAATATTTGCAACTAGAAAAATGAAAGTAACTATGTGCTTACTATTGGTGATGCTATAATTGGTCGTAAGTGAAGAAATTACTGTTTTTCAAAACATTTTTTTGGTATTCGAAAATTGTGTTTTTCCTTTCTTTCCTTTTTTCTTTTTAATTAAACTGTTGTGTAATTTCTGCTAATTAATTAAACAGAAATATTGGCATATTAAATACTTCTATGGTTACACACAAGTGTTAAATTCTTCCATTAGTGAGATAATTGCAGTGAGAATGTACCATACCTTTCCTTTGAATATGTGCTCTATGGTGGCATTAAGGTCTCCCTTCCACTGACTTGTTTTGAATTCAATGTCTTCATATACTCCTTCCAGCTCAGGTGTCTTTAGGTTGGACGGAACAAACTTCCTTAAATTGGGACATCTAATTACCATCATTTTCTTTAGGGATGGCCACTCAAAAGCATTGGCTTCATTGCAAAAACACTTCAGATTTGGTAAGTCCCTGAGCAAGATTGAGTTCACTTTGTGGAACAAATTTTTTTCTCCTTTTTCTTCTTCTCTAGCTATTATAAGGATTTCTTCAATTTTTTTACATTTAGTAACTTGTATTTCCTCTAACATCACAAGCAATTTTGCCATGGATGGTGAGAACAAATATGTCAGACTGTTACATCCCCATACCACTAACAATCTCAACTTTCCAAAACCTCTGATCGTTTCTGGACCCTTCTTCCATATGTGCATCAGTTTTGGTAAATTATATAGATTCAATTCTCTTAACTGATCAAGAACTAATGCTACTTGACTTTCCTCAAAATTTAGTTCTTCAAGTTGAAATATAACTTCCAGCAACTGACAATCCTCTAATACAATTGATTCTAGATTCTTTAAGCGCCCAATTATATGTGATGGAAAAAGTGACTGTGTCTTTGAGGGATTGTCAATATCACTAGCTCGTGGATCCTTCAGCTTAGTCAAAGTACGCTACAAATAAATAAGTACAGTTAAAAGAAGTATTATAATCAAAATAATCATTTCTTTTAGATCTATCAAAATTATTTGGAGTCATGGGCTTGACAGCAAAACATGAATATATCCATTTACGGAATAAGATGGTATAAACAGAGTAGATGCAGAAATTAAAAAGCAATCAATATTAGGTGCATAAAGAATAGAAAAATTAAGAAAAGCAATCAATATTAGGCGCATGAAGAATAGAGCAGATGAACAAATAGAACAGCAATGCACCATTGGGATATGTGCTTAAATCTAGAACTTTTAATCTTAAGAGAAGGAAATTACTATTATTTAGTCAGATACGTACCTCTTTGTTCACTGAGGAGCTTCCTTGGGATTTTTTGGTGGTGCTTCGATCCCCATTGGTTTTCTTCTGCTTTCTTCGGCTCCAAATTTCTAAACCAAATGTTTTCAACTTGGGACAACTTTTCATATCGATCTTCTTCATGGATGACCATGCAAAAGAATAAGCTCCAGTAGAAAGACTCACTAGACTTGGCAGTCCTATTAAGTCGAAGGAAGTAACTTTGGGGAACACAGTGATATCTGCTTCCTCTTCCTCTCCATCTCTTTGAACAATGTTTTCAATTGCAACACACTTATCTACCGTAATGCTTTGAAGTTCCACAAGTAGTTTTGCAACAGAAGATGGGAATAAGTAACTAAGACAGTGACATCTATTTACTATAATAGATGTTAGGTTTTGAAAACCCTGAATTCCTCGTGGAACATTGTTCCACACTACTGTCAACTTAGATAAACTCCATAAGCCTAAAGTTTTCAATTGAGCAAGTACTGCCATTCTTTGGTAGTCATGGTCGACCTTTAGTCCTTCAAGATCAAATATCACTCTTAGTGAATCAGCCTCATTTAATTTAAGATTTTCTAAATTCAGTAACCACAGGATTATGTTGGATGAAAACAATTTATGAGAAATGTTAACTGCAGGATCCCCAGCTGTACAAAAACCAATGAGTTTTGGTAGACAGGATATGCGTATTGATGTTAATTGTGGAAACTTGATCCTATCAAATGCCCTTTCATCTTCTTCTCCTTCCTTGAGGAAAATTTCTTCCATGTAATCACACCGTTCTATTTCTAACTCTTGGAGTTTAACCAAACCTCTCGCTATGGACAATGAAAAGACATTTTTCAAACGGCTGCATTTTGATAGCCGAAGAGATTTGAGGTTGCCAAAAAAAGCAAGCTGTGAGTCTGATCTGACATTTTTCAAACTGCTGCATTTTGATAGCCCATGACATATTTCTTTTAATTCAACCAAATAAGACAGTTGCAGTGACTCCAGGATAGGCAACGCAGATTGTGGAGTCTGATCTGATGTGGTATCAATTACATATTCTACATCCTTACTATGACGTACACTTAGAACCTTCAAGCATTGAAAACCCTTTTGGTCTAACTCATACAGAATATTTTTTAAATTTTTTACTTCCCTCAATTCTAAAATTTCAGATTTCTGTAAGAGTTGATGAAGCATCGGACTCTCTGGAATCTCACGCATGTCAACTCCCCAAAGTACCAAATTGTTTTCAAACAAATAATCATGTGACTGATATTGGAATTGATCAGTAAGTGGGGGCCTATAAAACCCACCACTTATCAGATTACCAATAAATATATGAAATCTTGTCATATGATTTTTGAAGAGAAAGTCTTTTGGGAATGACTTGGGGTTTTGTATACAAATTTCTAAAGCCGTCAAACGATGGGAGAAAGACATTAGTTCAGCAAGGCTTGCATTGGATCCCTCTTCCTCTCTGTTGCCTTCAGTAGGTTCCCATTCCATAAGGACTTCTCTCATATACAACTCTTCTAGTCGAGATAAACTTGATAGGAGACCAGGTGGAATTCGTTGAAGATCAAAGCATTTTGACAAATCTAGCAACTTTAAATGACTTAGATTTTTGGTTTCTCTCGGCAACTCCCTGATTCTAGAACCAAAAAAGCTAAGCATTTCTAGTTTCTTAAGGGCTCCAATTGCAGATACATCTTCGAACTTACAATAATCCAAATGCAGTGTCCGAAGGTTCTCAAGAACCCGGATTGATTGTGGTAGTGACAGAAAGGACATACCTTGCATAGACAATACCTTCAGTTCCTTCATCCCTTTAAAAAGATTGGCTGGGAACATCTGTGTAGTAAGTTTGCTACATGATAGCTGCAGAAGCTCAAGTTTCGGACACTCTATGTCTTCAGGATGATTTTTCATTTCTTGAGACATAAGGGAAATTGCTTTATAATGTCCATATTTATCTTTCTCTGGCCATTCTTCCATTTTATTATCACTTTCTACCAGAAAACCAAGTTCATCTGCCTTTGATATGGCAAAATCCCGTACAACATCATGCATTTTGACACATTCTACCTTCCCACCATCCAACAGTAGAGACACACTTTCAAGATTTTTAACGATTGCATGAACTCTATTTCTTGCTTCTGCCACATTATCAATCCTTTCAAACAACCTTCGTCCCACTCCATATCTGACCAAATATTCAATGGGAATATCATGATCTTCTGGAAATAAACAGCATAGCAAAAAACATGACTTAGCTTCATCACTTCCTAACTTATTGTAACTGAGCTCCATGATGGAATAGGCCTTCGAATCTAGACCAGGAATATTTTTCGGGATAGACTTTTTAAGCTGCTGAAGAGCAGCATTCCACTCTACCTTACTTTTGTTTTCTAGCGCTCTTCCAACAGTTATAATAGTAACAGGTAGACCTCCACATTCCTTCGCAACCTCCTTTGCTATTGGACGTAGATTGGGGGTATCAATACAATTGCCTGCCTTATCTCTCAAAAGACTCCACGCTTCTTCTTCAGTTAAGACTTTGATTGGAAAAATCTTCTGAGTTTTCATTTGTTTGCAGGCTTCTTCACTTCGTGATGTCAACAAGATTTTGCATCTATTGTGCTGTCCTCCATAAGGAATTCCTACTGCCTCTAGATCAAGTTCATCCCAAACATCATCCAATATTACAAGGATACTCTTGTTATCCATTAGTCTTTTTTTTAATCTTTCTTTTCTTACAAGTGAATTCTCTTCAACAAGTTTCAAACCTAGCATCTCCGCAATTTGACCTTGAATCTTTCTCAAGTCTTGATTCTGGGACACCACTGCCATTGCAACTTCATCAAATAACTTATCATCTTTTGCTCTTTTCCCTACCTCTTTTGCCATTGTTGTTTTTCCTATCCCCCCCATACCGCATATTGCAATCATGTTGATCTTGTCATCCCTTAGAGCCTCTAAAACTCTGATTGTCAATTTTATTCTTGATTGAAAACCCTTAAAACCTTCTATGGATGACGATCCTATTCCCTGTGGAACTGCAGAATGCGATACACTATCAAATTTCTTCTGTAGAAGCTTAACAATGGCCTGGGTCATCTTCTTAGCTTTCCTACTCATGGAATAACGGGACTTCAGATTTGGACACCACCCACTCTCGGCTATCATATTTGCTTCTATTATGAATCTCGGCAGACCTTCAATGATCTTATCCACCTCTTGTACCCACAACGTAACCCGAGGTGAGATTACCTCTCCATTCCTTCTGGCTCTGTCAACCTTTAATTGCACCTCAGCCCACTCAGCACACAGCGTCCGAGATTGTTCTTTGAAATTGTCCAAGTTGCTTTTGTGGTGAATCAGAAGCCAAAACTGTTTTACAAGGGGTGCCACCAAGAATTCTCCAAATTTTTCTAGAATTGAACTAGCAAATTCCATTTCTTTTCTTTGTTCGTTTGGATTCTCTGTAAATAAAGATAATTTTTTAACATGCAGTTATTCAAAACTGAGTTCATAGTGATGATTTCACTAAAGTGGACCTACTGATTAGATAGCTTTGGCACTGCAATTGAACTAGCAATTATCTCTATTTTTTTTTTTTTTTTGGGGAATGTGCTTTGATCAAGACTAATTCAAAACTTGTGATAAGTAAGTTGGTGCTATATGCATTTAGAATTTCTATTAGAAAAGTTGGGTGCAGATTATAGCCTTCACAAACAGATTATGATAAAGAAAAGATCATTAGAAAAGTTGGGTTTGCTAGGGTCTTTGTTGAGGTTGATCTAAAGGCTGAATTTCCAGGTGAGATTGAAGTAGGTATGGGTGATGGAAATCCATTTCTTGTTGGGATTGAATATCCATGGATACCTGTGAAATGCCCAAAATGTAATTTCTTTGGACATTTTGCTGCCAACTGTGGAAATATTGAAACAGTTGATCCAAGAAGGATGACTCAGGAGATGGGTGCCTATGAAGGCCAAGAAGGTAGCAGATGAAGTGAAGACTGATTAGTCTAGGTGAAAGAAAGCTCAGGTGAATGCTTCTAGTCCTAAGTTAACTCCAAATCCTCTTCCTCCAAGTAATAGATTTGCTGTTTTTAATTCTGCCAAACTAAAAAGTAGCTAGGCTGGCAGTAGGAGTCGTAACTTCCCCACCAAAAAGAGCTTCTCCACCCTCACTGTTTAAGAAGTAATCTAAGAAAGTTGGCTGTGATACTAGTGAGCCATCAATTAGGAGGGCTTTGTCTCCTTCCTTTCTCATCAATTGCCCATGAAGTGGTTAATTTGGAATGTCAGGGGTTTGAATTGCCCCTTGAAGCAGAAGTCGAAAAGAAAGCGAGGGAAATGGATTTTAACCTAGTGTGCTTGGTTGAAACAAGAGTAAGGGAGGAGAAAACTAGAGATTATGAATTCCATTTTACTTGGATGGAAATTATGTTTTTCTGTCTCTCAACATGGCCTAGGTAAAATCTAGGTAGAGGACATTTTTTCTATTCAAATTTGTCAAGTAAATTCCGAAGCTATTCATTGCAAAATATTTTTCAAGGATAAAACTGCCACTCTTCCTTCATTTATGGGGCTACTGAGGGTGTTGAGAGATAAATTTTGTGGGATAAGTTGGATCAGTTTTGCAGTCAAGTGAAGGGTTTTCCATGGATTTTGGCTGGAGATTTCAATGTGATAAAGAGTGCCCATGAATAGCATGGTGTTTTGGTGTTACCTGTTATGAAAATAAATTTAATTCATGTTTAGGTGACCTTGAGGTGTGAGATCATGCTGCTGTGTGGTGTTTCTATACACGGAGTAACAGAAGATGAAGACCAGATGAGGACTATATACCACATTTGGCTTCAAAGGAATGCTATAGTCCATGAAGGTAGAATTTGGACTGGAGCAGATTAAAGAGAAACATCATTAAGGATGTCAAAGCCAGGCTGGGGTTTGAAACAAAATTTGAGAAATCTGTATTAAAAACTACCATTTGCTGTAATTGGGGGATTGATCTAGACGGTCAGTGCTACTGTGCAGTCAGCGTGCTCATGCACCAATTTATTGCTTAGTCTCCTAGTATCCCTTAGTTTGAGTAAAGATGGGAAGATGTTGTTGATAGGGTATTGTTGCACTGTTGTGCTGGTTTGGCTCCTTTTGTTTTGTTGTAGTAGTTTCTTTCTTTGTAAACTTCTAGTTTGAGTGTAACTGGGAGGCTCCCCTAATATGGACCCTCCCTACTTGGTGTTTTGGGAGTTTTCCTTTTTTACTTTTTATTTTTTTATTTTTAATGAAATCTAAGCTGAATTACCACCCCCCCTCCCCCCAAAAAAAGAAAAAAAAAAAAAAAAAAAAGAGATTATGACTAATTCTTCTCCATCTTCAAGTATGCAATTGCAAATAATCTATATCTATATCTATATATTACTAAAAGCTGAAGCATAATGTTTAATGCTGCTGCTCTCACATTGCGCCACATTAACTACCACGTTATTCTTTTTTTTTCTTTTTTTTTTTTAAAATATAATTTTCCTACAATTTTAAAATGGTTTTTACAATTTTCAATCATATAAATGCAGCTCACTACTTATTTATTTACTTCCACTATCACCCTATAATAGATCTAGTCCACTACTTATTTATTTACTTCTACTATCACCCTATAATAAATCCAGCTCACTACTTATTTATTTACTTCCACTATCACCTCATAATAAATTTGTATAATTAATCTAGCCCATTTTTTATTTATTTAATTCCATTATCAAGCCCAACCCAAAGCCTTTTCAACTTAAAAAAAAAAAAAAAAAAAAAAAAAAAAAAAAAAAAAACCACAACAACAACGTTGAAGCCTTTCAAGCTTTAGGGTTTTTTTTTTTTTTCTTTTTTTTTTTCCAATTTTCCTATAATTTTTTTAACATTTATTTTTTTTAATATTTACACTTCTCCAATCTTTCTCTCTCCCTTACCATTTCATATCCCCACTACTTCTTCAATCTTTCTCTCTCCCTTACCTTTTCATCTCCCCACTACTCTCTACATTAATATCATTCTTCCTATTTTCCTTCATCTTCCTTTATTTTTATCTCTTCTTTTTCACTCTCTTACTATAAATTTGTCACTATCTCTTCTATTCTATGCATAGTTTTCCCTCACAAAAAAAAAAAAAAAAAAAAAAAAAAAAAAAAAAGGTTCCCTCCCTCTCTCTCTCTAAATTTTTTGGTGTATTTTTTTTTTTTTAATTTTTCTTGCATCTCTACTTTTGGTTGATAATTTTTTATATTCTTTAAAACTTTATTTTGGGTTAATATGATTTAGTTTTGTTTTTTAAATTTTGATTTAGTTTTGTTTTTTAAATTGTTGTTGTTGTTGTTGTTTTTTTTTTTTTTTTTTTTTATTCTCTTTGATTTTTAAATGTTATTCTATTGCGTTTTAAAGAATTAAATATAACATATAAAAATATAATATTATTCTATTATATAACATGATTTGGATAATTTGGTATTTATTCTGTTACATAGTATGATTTTTTATAGTATTCAATTTAGATGTTAAACTATGAGATTTTACTTTTTTTTTTTAAATTTTCTAACCCTTTGTGGTGGACAAAGTACTCTTAATAATTGTATTAGAAGTACTCTATAATGCTATTTATTTAAAGAAAAGCAAAGGTTAGCAAAACAAAAATAATCGGATAGGTGACAAATTTTAACTTTTGCAATTTTATTTAAATTATTATTATTTTATAACAATGCATGTATAGAAATTTAATTCTTAGATTTTGCTAATAATTGTTTATTTGATAATATGTTTTGGGCAGCCGAAATTATGATTTCTACAAAGAAAATAACCTTAATAGATTATCAAGAACAAAATTTTATCATAATACTAGTTCAATCAATAATTGTTAAGTTTTGTTAATTTTTTTTTTTAGTTTTCATTTTTTTGGTGTTTTGGATTGTTCCTATATTACATATTGTTCCTATAATAAATAAAAATATAATTACGAAATACATTATTCATTATTAGATTAGTTTAAATTGTAAAAAAAAAAATTAATAAAACCACCATAAAAATTATTATCACGCGCAATGCGCGGGTTCACGACTAGTATTACTAAAAGGTAAAGCGTAGTATTTAATGTTGCTACTCTCACATTAAGCCACATCAGCAGTTATGTCATTTCTATCATCTTTTCTAAATTTGTCCTACAATTTTAAAATATTTTTTATCAATTTTAAATACAGATAATTATAAAATAATTTTCATCCCTATCTTCACCATAAAGCCCACTTCTTACAAATTTAATATCCCATAAAGCCCAGACCCAAAGCCTTTTCAACTGAAACCCTTTGCTTTCACGATTTCAACTTTTTGTTTTTCCTTTCCTTTTGGTGCCCACGGTTTTAATTTCTTGTCTCCCACGTTTTAGTTCTTTCCCCTTCCCCACCTTCTCTGTTCTACGGTTTCCTACAGTTTCATATTTAATCATCGCCAGCCTCTCTCCCTTCTAACGGCAGCCTCTCCTTACAATATATAAATATTGACAGCAGCTAGAAAATTCAGTTGAGGTATCTCTAAATCCAAATTTCTTTTGTGCTCTATTCTTTTGCATGATGTTTTTTTTTTTTTCCCTTTTTACTGCCTCTTTCGTGTTGTGGTGTGGATGATTGTTATATATGTTGAATTTAATTACTTTATAAATCATTTTTCTTAGTGTGTTGAAATTTTGATGGCTGGGTCTTATCCTGTGTGGTTCCAACGACTTAGTGTGACTCTGATTTATTAGTGTAGTGCTGTGGTGTTTGCTTCCATTATTTGTTTTGTATGAGATGCAAAACCAACAATTGGTATCAAAGACTACTTCAATATCATGATTGTATAACATATTGATTGGGTTTTAGAATCAAAGAAAATTGTTTTCCTAGTTTCATATAAAAATAGTGTCAGAGCCATCTATCGTTGCTTAGGGTTGAAAATAATTTATGTGTCCATATTATCAAAGGTGGCTCTATTGATCTTGGGGCTTAAGATGAAGATTAAAATAAAGCTTTTTATATTTTAAAATATTTTTTAAATATATATATATATATATATATATTTACTTAAAATCTATTCTTCTTGCATTTTTAGACATAAAATTACACATTAAATTTTTGTTTATACATGCATTTGAAAAAGAATCTAACATTTTTATATATTTTAACTCTACTTGATCGTGAATTGCATAAATAAAAAATAATAAAACATATTTATTTCATCACGCAATAAATTAGAATATTGGATTAAACAATAGAATAAAATAGTGCAACTAAAAGCAATAACACTGTTAAAAAACCAAATTCTAGAAAATTATAATGAAATTATATTTTCTATAAGTCAATTTTGATTATAAATTTATTTAGTAGTAATTAATTATATATTTATTTAATGCTTTCTTTTTCACAAAACTTTTTTTTTTTTTTGGTTAACAAATGGACAATGGTCTATTATATACATGTATCAACTAAACAATTGGGTTTCATATTATTTTTAAAAAATGAAAAAGAAATAAACATTGAATCTCACTAATTTAAGGCAGCCACCCACACATTTTACTTGAATTATAAAATTTAAAAAAAAAAAAAAAAGTAATAATCATATGGTGATACGAGTAGAGAAGGGGTTGGACCAAGTAAAGTGGTCCACTCTCTATCTCACACACCGCAAGAAAAAGTAAAGGGAATGCATTGCAATTAACCTAAGATGCATGGTAAAAATATGGGTATGGCTGTATGGGTATGATACAGGTACGGAGATACAACATTTATTGAAAACCTTAAGTTACCATATGTTGAGAATTAATGTATTAATTACTTATTAAATATGTTTTATTTATATTTTTTTATATATTGTTAAACATTTATTTTTTATATATTCTTAATCATATATCAATTTAAAAGCAATAATAGATAATAAAATGAATTAGTATCCACTAAATGATATGTAGAATACAAACCAAGAAAAAAAAATTAAAAAAGTAAATAAAAGATAACTAGATAAGTGTTTAACATTGAAACCAATATATAAAACATATAAATAAAAATTCTTACAAGTTTGGGCTATCTCTCACTTTTGGGGTTGGGTTATAACAGTATCCAAGTCGTATTACGAGTGTATCCTAGATGTATTGGCACTTTAAAAAAAAAAAAAAATTGGGTATGTAACTTAGAGGTATCTAGTATATACAAGTACAATACGTATCATATACGGATATGTGAGCAAAAACAAAGTATCCATGTATCATAGATTGGAACAAGCAACAACAGTGTAGGAAACAGCAAACAAGTAGAAAACACGAAATGGAAAGAAACAAATAGATTTGAAAGAATTTTTCAAGGCAAATGTCATAACTGAAAGGGAATGGTTGAATGAAGAGGTGGCATCAACAAACAACAGGAATACAAAGATTTTTTTTTTTTTTTTTTAAATTCTAGAGATGTGAAAAAAAAAAAATATATATATATATATATATATATATATATGTATATTGGTTTGAGTTTTTTTTTTTGGGGGGAGGGGGGGGTGGGGGGGGAGTGGGTGGGGAGGGATGATTTTTATGTTTTGTTTTGTTGAGAGGGATTTCAGCTTTTGGGTATGAGGGAAAATTAAGAGTTCAAAGAGAAATAATCTCTTCTTTTATAAATATACACATGGACGAAGTTGTACTAATCTTAGCAATTTTGTTTAATGAAATTACATCCCCTTAACAATTTCACCAATTCTTTTAAGAATAATATTATAACCATGAACTTTTCTATAGTAACATTTTTTCAAAATATCAAGGTAGCAAATTTTTATTGGTTTAAACACTTGCATCACTTTTTACTTATTAATAACCACTTACCACATTAGCAATTTGTAAAAATTTTGTAGTTTTAGCATTTTCCACCTTTTCAAGGCCACAAAAAATAATAGATTAAATCTAAAACAAAATATACAAGCTCAAAAAAATTAGTCCAACAATAAAAATTACCAATAATAAAGCTAAAACAAATTGAGTCCAATCAACCTATTTTATCCAAAACAAACAACATGGCCCTTTAAAAAGTTTTAAACAAAAATACTTTGTGGTTAAGTAGTAGAATCAAAGGCCAGAACCGCCACACACAGTAAGTAGCAGAGCCGTCTCCCCTAATTCTAAGTCCTGGCTTTTTTTTTTTTTTCTTTTTTTTCTTTTATCTTTGTTAATTTTTCTGGTGCAATTTATTACCAGCCCCTAAATTGGGAGAAATTCTTCAGTGCACTTGGAGGACCATGTCAGCAAACTAATAAATCTTCAACCTTCATATTTTAACTTCTGTAAAAAGGGTTTGATCTTATTCTCATCTTTTCTTTTTCTTTTTCTTTTTTCTTTTTTTGAGAAAGAATAAGATCTTATTCCAACACCTAAAGATTTTCTTCCAACCTTGCGTTACATAACTTCTCTTAATGGCTAAATGTATAATTCTTCAAAATAATTTTTTCTATATTATTTTTTCTGCCAATAATGTAGGACAATAATTAGTTGGAAAAAAAAAAAATCTGTTACAAGCATATTTGTCAATATCATATGATACGCTACAATACATATCATGTACAAAAGTTTCATATCATAAGTACTCATAAATCATATGATATAGTAATGCATATTATATGAATCGTACTATACCATAAAATCATACGTATTATACGATACATAAACATGTGCTTTAAAATAAGTTATTAGACTTGTTTTTAACATAAAATTATTATGTTACTTAATTTAGCCCAATAAAAAAAAAAAACATATCCATAAGTTTTTTTTTTCTATCTTTCTTTTACAAAATTTGGACTACACCGTTATACTTCACTTTCATATTTGCAAATTTATTTTCTATACTATGAATAAGGTGTTAATTGACAATATAATTAATTTTATTTTTGTCATTATTGTTAAAATCTAAGGAGCTATAATGACATGATGAATTTTTTTTTTTTTAAATTATTAAAATAAAAGAATAAGAAAAGATAGTAAATGTTGATGATAATAAAGAAAGCCCAACCTAGTCAAACTCTTCCAAATTGTATTCTTTTCCAACATGAAATTAACATTTTTACTAATTGTGTAAATTGTACCATCCTGCTTTGCCACAAACTAATTTATACTAAATACTAATCTACAAAAAAAAAAAAAAAAAAAAAAAAAAAGTGTCGTTATATTCATCATGTGAGTACTCATACTCACATTCTGAATATTGACAAATATGCTTGTAACGGAATGTGAGAACTCAAATATTCGGAATGTGAGTACTCACATTCGCAACCTTCTTGTTCTTTTTTTTTTTTTTTTAAATAGCTTTTTATGTTTTTATATTTTTCCATGTTTTCTATTCTATATTCTTTTTGTAAATGTCCACATGAGATGTAGAAACTATGAGTAGACAACCAATAACTGAAAAACAAAAACAAAAACAAAAAAACAGAAAATAACTGAAGCCAATGTGCAAATAAAAGAAGAATTACCATAGAAAAATATAGAAGTAACTTGGGGAGGAAATATGTTGAAGAAACACCAAAAGAAAGGAAAAGTGTCTGGGACTTACCTCTGCCTGCGATCTAAAGCAAAGAAGTGTAACACAGACAAATTTCGCAGTCTGCAGTACAGAGATTGTAGCCAATAATTCGCAGATGAATTTTATGCTTAATTGAGGAAGAAAATCGAAAGGGTGATAGAGAACGAGCAAGTGGATGTTATTATATAGAGTGTAAATGCCTTACGTGATGATCTATTAATAGATCATCACGTAAGGCATTTACAGGCATCTAATTCTTGCTTAGCCATTTCAACAACGAATAATTGATGATTTATTTATTAACAGGAATGAGGAATCCTAACTTTCCTTGAATGTCTATCTCAAGGGTTTGTCAGCGAAGTCCAGATGCATTTTCTGGAATAGGGCTATATACATTTTTTAACTATCATTTTGTTAAGCTGATTTTTGGGAACAGGGAAAATAAATAAAAAACCAAAAGACCGATAAACCTGGAAAAGGAATAAAAGGATTAAATAGATGGCTAACTAGGAGTTTAGGATTACAGTTGAATTGAGGGGGATATTTGCATATTAGCATGATTTTGCCACACAATTTTGTTAGTGGTCACGTTTTCAAAATAACCAAGAAAAATAGCATCTCGAGTCTTTTAGACTCAAGTTTACTGTAGCAACTCGAGCCTAAAATACTTGAATTCTATGTGCTGGCAGAGTTAGGATGGATTTAAAATCCATGTGAAACTCAAGTTTTAGATACTTGAGTTCCATTTCTTCCTCTCTTTTTCCCCTTCATTCTCCCTGTTCTCTTCGGACCACCATGGCCAAATCTCCATGGCTCTCCTTCTCCAATCACCACCACTACCTTAGGCAGTAGTCTCCCATTTAATCAATCTCTCTAACTGTCAAAACCCCAAACTCAACCCAGAAAACAACAAGACCAAGCAACAATACCAAAGAGAAACATCAAACCCAAGCTACCCTAGTGCCAAGATCAACAAACCCAAGCTAAGGGAGCCACTTCGATGCTAAGATCATGATGTTTGGGTTTGGGTTTTTGATCTAGTGCCAAGATATTATGAATCCGTGGGTTTGGGTTCTTGCTCTGGTGTCGAGATATTATGAATAATGGAACTTGAGTGTCTAAAACTCGAGTTCCATGTGGATTTTAAATCCACCTCAACTTTGCCAGCACATAGAACTCAAGTTTTTAAGGTTCAGGTTGTTACAATGAACTCGAGTGTAAGAGACTTGAAATGCTATTTTTCCTGATTGTTTTCGAAACATGACACAAACGAAATTATTACAAATTTAAGGCTAAATGCAAAAAATAATAATAATAATAATAATAAATAAATAAATAAATCTTGAATTGAGCCTATATAGTATATAGTGGTGAATGCCTTACAAAAGGGAAAAAGAAAAGTGTTAAAGATGGGTTGGAACCGTAAAACTGGAATGCAAAAAAATTTAAATGTTGATAAGAATTTTTTTTTTTTTTTTTTTTTTTTAGAAACATGTTGATAAGATATTTAAGTCAAGTACTCCAACAGATCGATTAATCATGCTAACAGAAATGAAATTGGGCTGGTAAAACTTTGTTTTTTTTTTTTTGAAAACTTGGGCTTAAAATAGTTTTGTTTTCTTTTTTAAGAAAAAAAAATTAATTAGACTAAAGTTTCAGTAAACAATTTAGATCGCATTAAAATGAAAAAAAAATGTTAAGAAGTATAGAATTTTTTTTTTTTTTAATAAAAAGTGACAGTCGTAATTTAGCCGCAAATTTAAAATATCATTTTATAAAGAGTTGTCATTTACTAATTAAAAATATTTAGCCATTCTAAGAACTATTTTTGTTTAAATTACAAAATTCGTCTCTATTATATACCATATTTCAATGTAATCTTTAACATTTCAATTGTGTCAATTTGATCTCTAACCTTTTTCAATGCGTATCAATTTAGTCTCTACTGTTATCTTTTAAATGAAAAAAGTTAATCTGTTAAATAGAATAATAAGAAAAATTATTTTTCATGTCACATCATCTATCAATTGTACCACTAAAACTATTAAAAATAAAAACCCAAATTAAATTTAGACATGTCACAACTAACATCTCTAAGAGCATCTCCAACAAAGCTAAACACAAAATCCTCTCTACTATAGAGAGTAAACTCACAAAATAAGTCTTCAATGGACTCTTTATACCTAGAATTTTTTTTGGCTCATGAACAATAGCTTATCAAGTCTGATGGGCTACTATTCATTCTTCAAATGTTTTTTTTTTCTATTATAATAATCAAGTATTGAATAAAAAAATTGTTAGAAGATGTGTAGTTATTAATAAATAAATAAATAATGAATGAATGAATGAAGAAATAATATTTAAACGAGATAGAGAATGTGATAGAAAATCTGTTAGAAAGTGTATTTAAAAAAGTGAGTAGCTAAAAGGTAAAAGTCAATGTTCATTCTTCAAATAGTACAAAAATTT
This sequence comes from Quercus variabilis, assembly GCA_030445155.1. Classification (NCBI taxonomy): domain Eukaryota; kingdom Viridiplantae; phylum Streptophyta; class Magnoliopsida; order Fagales; family Fagaceae; genus Quercus; species Quercus variabilis. The sequence continues at coordinate 8,503,671 of CP129451.1, forward strand.
GCCTAATCTACTAGAGATGCTCTAACCCCTAACTCATCTCCATCTCTTTTCCCTCTTTCAGTCTCAACAAGCATTAAGCCTTGGTCGCACCTTAATTTCAACACAAAGAAACAAACTCTCTTTTCTTTTTCTTTTTCTCTCTTAATCAAATATCATAAGGGTATTATGTATATTCAAACTCACCATATTGCAGTCCATGCATTCTTCTCATCCTTTCACAGACCCACAAAAATGCCCATTTGGCCCATTCAACTCATTCACTCAAAAGAGGATCAAAAAGCCAGTAATCTCCTTAGAACTTGCTTAGAGGACAAAATCAGAGACCCAAAGCCAAACAAACTAATAACCCACCTTAAAAAACTCAAAACCATACTAGTCCCTTCGTTTCACTACAACTCATGTCCAGGTGCAAAAACACCGTTGGACTTAAATGTCAACATAGGCAAACATTTATTAACAAATACCCACATAGTTTGAGATTGGTTTGGTTGGTGGTGACTTACAAGAGAGAGGTTGAGAGAGGGAAAAGATATGGAGATGAGATTTTCAGATTTTGGTTGGCACAAGGATTTAATTTGGGTTTTTCTTTTAAAAAGAAAAAAAAAATGTGGCACTACAGTACAGATGATATGGTATGAAAAATATTTTTGACATTTGTTTGACATATCAACTTTTTTCATTCAAAATTCTCAAAAAAGCTTTTTTCATTCAAGTGATAATAGTAGGGACTAAATTGACCCGCATTGAAAAAAATTAAAAACCAAATTAACACAATTAAAACATTAAAGACCAAATTAAAATATGATATAAAGTATAAGACTTACCTTGTAATTTATCCACTATTTTTTTTATTCCTTTCTGGATTTGGTGGAGGATTTTGAGTTCCTCTCAAAACAGAGGTCTTCTCTCTGGGTCTTCAGTGAAACCCTAGAGGTGAAAAACAAGTCTTGCCACCAGGAAAAATCTTCTCTCCGTAAGATGGTAGAACTCCTTATTTTTTAGATTGTCCTTTTTGGTTTAGAGTGGTCTTCGAAGGCAGAAGTCTATGGATGAGCTTACTGAGAGGTGTGAAGTTCTGCGCTTGTCCGAAAGAGAAGGGAGTGAGGTTGACTTGTCTTCGCCGGTGATGAAAACGGAATACGTTCTAGCGGGCAAATTCTACACAAAACGCCAGGTGAATTTGGAATCGATGGCCAGAGTACTTAAATCGGTTTGGCAAACATAGAAGAATTTTGAGGTTTGTTATTTGGGTAACAATAAGGTCTTGTTCCATTTTATGAGTAAAGACGATTCGGATAGAGTTTTGTTGTTGAGTCCTTGGTCTTTTGACAAATATCTCTTAATCCTCCATAATCTCAAGGCAGGGGAGGCAGTGAACAAACTCCAGTTTGACAGAGTATCTTTCTGGGTCCAGATTCATGGTTTGCCTACATTGAGCCAAACAAAAGAGGCTGGTATACACATTGGGGAGACTCTAGGATTAGTGGAGAAGGTGGATGTTGAGGAGAAAGGTTTTTGCCGAGGTGGTTACCTTCGTATCCGAGTTTCATTGGATATAGCACTACCTTTGTGCAGAGGCCGCATGGTTTGAATGGGAGGGGCAGAAAAGTTATGGGTGGATTTCAGATATCAAATTTTTTTTTGGACGTTTATCGACATTTATGATTTTTTTTTTGACTGACTTTTATATTTCCTATAATATAGGGATGGAGCTAGGATTTTAAGCAAGTGGTGGCTAAAATATTTAAAAAAATAAAACTCAAAATAGGCATCCACGTAGTATCAAAAAATTATAAATACTCAAAATCGTTGTTTTTAAGTACATTAAGATACAATCATTTACCAATAAAGACAAACAAAACAAAATAATATCTTTTTTTAATACTAAGCTTGCTAGGATTTTTGTTGTTGTTGTTGTTGTTGAAGTTAAATCATTCACATTAGTGATGCTAAAAGTTTTAGTTTTTAGTATCTCAAAAAACTACTTCATCTATTTTATCACCTCATTTTATAATACACCCAATATCAAATGTTCTATTTTTTTATAACTTCATTTAAAATAATATAAACAATTCATTAAAATAATAAAGGATGCAGGAGAATTTGAGTTTTTTATTTTTTATTTTTGAGTTTTTTAATTGAAAGAAGAGATATAATCTTAATAAAATATTATGTTTATTTTTAGCAACTTACTACAGTCAACTAGTATTTATACTAGTTTACTGAATTTGCAAAAAATTTAGTTTTAACTTCTCCAATAATACATGATTTTCTAGTTCATTTGTGGTAAAATAATTTTTTTTTTTGGCTAAAATACAATTACTATTGTTAATATATATATATATATATATATTTTTTTTTTTGTTAAGTTTTTTGGTTGGATAGTTACTATTTGAGTAAACTAGTTAGACTTATTGTGGAAAAAAGGGGCCTAAGGTTTTGGGAGGGGATCTAACTACAAAAATGAAAAATATTATAACTAAAAAAAAAAAAATTGGACCTGGGCCCCCACCTAGGTCTGTCCTTGCTATAAAAGTGGTGTCAAAATTTTAGTAAAATTGTTTTTTAACAATTAGGGTTAATCATTATAAAAATAAAAATAAAAACAATTAGGGTTAATTATAACTTATCCACCCGTGTTTTAAAATTTGATACTTTACCCACTTGAGATTAGCTCAGTTAGGCTTTCATTACTCACATCTGCTAAAAATGAGACTAAATATGTATTTTTATTTTCTTTTATGTCTCTCCCATCTTAAAACATAAAAAAATAAATAAATAAATAAGAGAAAACAACATCAAAAAGTAAGGTTTTTTAAAAACTAAAAAGAAACATTACCACCATAGAAGTTTCTCTTCATGATAAAAAAAAAAAAAAAAAAATGGTTATTTTTTGGGTTTGCCTTCGCAGAAAGTGCTAACCCAAATTTATCATGCTGTAAACAGAAAGGCCCTTGAGATTGGGGATGACCCAGCAGCGGTACCCAAAGGAGAAAAAATTAATGTTGGAATCAAGGATGACGTATTAGTGACAATTTGATGGATAAAGTTAGTGCCTTTGCTGAACGCCTCAAGATTGGAGGTGAGGTTGGCCGAAAGATGACTGCAGGCAGGAGTTCAATGAGCTTCAATATGAAGGAGCTTTTCCAAGGCCCAAACCAGACTGATAAGATCATTGAAGATGCCATCTTGGAGAACCTTGATGAGACTGATTGGGCCAATAATCTTGATATTTGTGACATGATCAATGCTGAAAAGATTAACAGTGTTGAATTGATCCGTGGAAGTAATAGGTCATGTTGAAGAGTCCTAGGATTCAGTACTTGGCTTTGGCGTTGCTTGAAACATGTGTTAAGAATTGTAAGAAGGCTTTCTCGGAGGTAGCAGCTGAGAGAGTTCTTGATGAGATGGTGAAGTTGATTGAAGATCCTCAGACTGTAGTTAATAATCGTAAAAAGGCTTTGATGCTAATTGAATCATGGGGGGAATCGTCCAATGAGCTCTGCTATTTGCCTGTTTATGAAGAAACATAAAAGGTCAAGTTCTTGACAGAAGCTTTTACGGTGGTGGCAACGTTTATTCATCATTTTTATAAAATTCTCATCTTTTTTTTCTCTAATTCTTTTATGTTTTGAGAAGAGAGGAATATAAAAGGTCTCACATTTTATAGAGGAGGGTAACAAAATTTTAAATTTCAAATCACGGCTAAACAACTTAAATTTTATCATATTATAAGTGAGTAAGTTATAATTAACCTTAATAATTACTTTAAAAGCACCAATTAACATGATTTTTATTTATAAGATTTTGTTAACATATAGTAATAATTAATAAATTATTTTTAAAAAGTTTTGACACCGCTCTTGTAAAAGACATAAATAACTGTAAAAAAAATTTAATCACTTTATTTTCATTCCTAAAAACTAATTAAATTAGTGTCATGGTGATGATAAAGAGCTCTTAAAACAATCTCTTTATAAAAAAAAAAAAAAAAATTCATCACCGTCCAAAAAAATAGCTTACGTTTACTTCTCTCTTTTTTTTGAAACCGTAGTCTTATACATCTCTCTCTCTCTCTCTCTCTCTCTCTCTCTCGGTATGAGAGTCTCTCCTTCTCCAAAAAAAAAGAAATTATGAGTCTCTGTTTCTTTTTTGGAAACCATAGTCTTATACCTCTCTCTCTCTCTCTCTCTCTCTCAATATGACTGTATGAGAGTCTCTCCTTCTCCAAAAAAAAAAGAAGTATGAGTCTCTGTTTCTGAATTTGAAGGGCTCAAGGAACACGGCAACACCCGAACTCTAAAGTGATGCAATCGGCTTAGCAGCAATAAGGTAAGCCGAGCCGCCCATGCTGACGTCATCGGCTTCTTTCAATGAGCCTGCTCCGAATTTCTTTTGCTGTAAACTTTTATTGGTTTCTTTTTCTACTGCCCTTCTCTTATTTATATCCGTTAAATTCATTAGAAAAGAGAAATTCTAATATGCTCTGCTTTTGGGGTTTTAAACTTATGTTGCTTAGAATCGAAAGTATACGGTAAGATCAAAAAAATCTATATTTACATTTTTCATTTCGTTATTATTAATAATTAATAAATAAAATTAGTACTCATTTAAATGTTTTTTTTTTTTTTTTTGTTTTGAGAATGGAAAATGGAGGTCTTTATGGTTATATCCCGGGCAGGGCCCGAGTCAGCAGGTCCTTCTTAGGTGCCGGCCTTCTCTTTACACACCTGTGTGGGGGTTACCCACCAAGGATCCATTCTTGTTGGTAACGGGATTTGAACTTAGGTACGATGCACGAAGCGTTCGAACCTGTTAGATGTTCATTTCTTAATTTGGGTTTAATAGCGTGTTGAAAATGTGGTAATTTAGTCATAAGTAATTATTCAATGCTAATTTTCCAATGATTTTATAAGACTGAAATTTGAAAGTTCAATTATGCTTTGAACATATATAGCCTCTTTTTATTTTTTTATATAAGATTACTTTAGTTTAATCTAAGTGAATATGTTTGCAAGTTTTCCTTCTAGAGACTTGAACCTTGGTTTTTACCTCCTACACCTCACAAGCACTTATACTTTTAAAGTAACCACCTTCTAAAGACTTGAATTTCAGCCTTTACCTCCCACACTTCACAAGTATTTATATTTCTAGAGTGACCACCTCCTAGAGACTTGAATCTCGGTCTTTACCCCCTACACTTTACAAGCACTTATATTTCTAGAGTGACTACCGCACCAAAGGTGTGCAGTGGTATATAGCCTCTTTTTATGAATGCCTATTTATGTGGATGAATTTGTTTCTATTTTTACCATACTTTTAGCTTTTAGTGCCTGGCTAGGGAATATTGATTAAATTCCCCTCAAGTATGAGCTTGAAAAGCATAATTTTTCAGCAAGTAAAGGAATTACAATCACATAAAGTACCACGTCCCATGGTTTCTAAGTGGCTTGGATTATATAATAGTTTTTATTATGAATCACAAGGGTGGTTTGTGAAATATTAATATACAATAACATGATTTATATAATATTTCTCTTGTTGAATGTCACATGCTTCTTAACCGTCTTTCTCTCCCTGTTTGATAATTTTATTGGCTTTTAGGTCAACTATATAACCAGTTATTGGTTCGAGTTCAATAAAATTAATGCTAAGAACTTGCGCGTCTTTTCTCCTTTCTCCTGCATTGTGGAATTTAGTCACTTGCATCTTTAGATATAAATATATTTGCTTATAAATATATCTGCTGCTATTGTTGGGTCTCAGATGTTATCACTACAAAACAAACCACAACCGAATCTGGCTTCCACATCTGGTGGCCATCGTGACAACTGGGGAGAGTCTATGATGGCAGAAGCGAGCCCCAGGACTGATACCTCAACAGATGACACAGATGACAAGAATCAAAGGGTGATGTCTCTTGCATTGTTTATTCATCAAATTCAGCTTTCTAGAGATTATGTCCTCTATAAATACCTTGTAGTGATGCTGCAACGTAGTAATTTGATGCTAGAAAGTAGTATGCCCTTTCATTAGATCCATATGATAATTCCATAATGAGAACTATCTTTGCTTTTGGTGTTGCATGTGAAAGTAATATTGCATGTAATAACATTCTGTTTCATTGGAAAGCTTGGCTGCTCTTTAGCAGTGACTTTAAGTTTGTGCTTTCATTGTCCTTGTGCAGCATGAAAGGGGTCAATTGGCTGCTGTTGCGGCTTCTGATTCCAGTGATAAATCAAAAGAGAAATCAGGAGATCAATAGGTAATATATATGATTTAAACAATGTATATTCAGATAATTTCATATCAATATGATTTAAATAATATACATTCAAAAATTTTCAAATCAAAATTTTGTGGACGTTACACCAGCTTGCTCAAAATCATGAAGCTGCCAGAAAAAGCCGATTAAGGAAAAAAGTAGGCCCTTTTGTGTCTTCAGTTATTTTCTCCTCGTGAACATTGTTGTCATTGCTATGTTGCTGTGCTTTCAATTTATAATTGTTGCATATGCTGGAATGCAAGCTGCTCCATCGTGTAATAGTTTGTGGATAAGATGCAACAACTTGTTTTTACTTCATTTTTCAGGAATATGTGCAACAACTACTTGAGAGTAGCCACCTAAAGCTAACTAAACTAGAGCAAGAGCTCCCGCGAGCCTACCAACAGGTTTGACAATTTTATCCTCTATTAAGTGCAGTACTATTATCCTTTTGCCATTCCAATGTGAATGCTCAGGACATTGTTCTTATGTTTCTAAAAATATTTTTTCTTCTAGAGCATATTCATTTCAAGCTCAGGAGACCAATCCCACTCAAAGAGCAGAAATGGTATTTCAACTTCTTCTTTTTTCCTTTAGAATCTTTATGGATTGTGAGCCTGGATTTGGAAAATTGATTACGGAATTAGTGTCTGTAAAAACTTTAGAATCATATTCTTAGTATTCTGTGTTAAGGTCCTTAAAAATGCAACCACATGGTTGTAGCTTAAATATGCTAGTTACTGAGTTTTATGATAAAATTGGCTTAAATTCTTAGTTCTGCAGGCAAGCTCAACATACAATTTGATGTGGACGCCTCAATTGGGTTTCTTATCGTAACCCATAAATGGTTATAAACAGGCCAAGGTGTTTTTGTAGCTCATTCAAGTTTCTTTGCTAAACTACAAGAGATGAACTCAAACCTGCATGCAACTTTATTTTATTTTTTATTTTTTAAATCTTAAATAGTTTGCTGGCTTGCCTACTTGAAATCAACTTGACATGTATATTCACTTATATCTCATTAGACTCAATTGGGGTACGCTCCAAAGGCTCAAAGTTGGAAAACTAATTCTGTAACAGGGAAATTCTCTAAACATCCATCTTGATATCATTGTGTTTGTCCTTTGATGGTCTGCAAGTTTCACATCTAAGTAATACCCGATCCTATAGTTTACGGTATAGATAGATTGATTGGATGCAAGAAGAACCGAAATTAATTCAGAATTTATTATTTCAGATTTCATTTTTCAATTTTTAACTACTTTTTTATTTTTTGAATTTGGTCTTTTTTGTGATTTTGAACTAGATCCCCCCCTCCCCCTTCCCCCTTCGTTTGTCAGGGGTGAATGCCCCTAGGTTATTTGGTAATTGGTTTTGACAAGTGGGGTCAATTGCTATGGATGTAGGTCTCTAAGGCTAAATTGCATTAATTACAACCATATTCTGGTGGTTTGTTATCCTGGATTTACTACATTACAATAACACACAAATATACAACACCCTCTTTCAATTTACTAATCATATCAAAAGCTTGAGAGAGAGAAGATAAGAGTTTGAGAGAGAGAATGAGGTGGCCTGTTAATTTGATCTTGTTTTGATGAAGTAAATCATATCAAAAGCTTGAGTGAGTGAGAGGGAGAGAGATGATGAGAGTTTGACTGTTTGAGAGAGAGAAATAATGAAGTAAATGAGTTGGCCTGTCAATTTGATCTTGTTTTGACACAGCTTGTTCCTCTACAAAATCCCCACTTTGATCTTGTTTGTTTGTGTTTTTTACGTTATTTTTTGTTTTTGGAAGAGAGAGACATAAAAGGGAAGAGAAAATACAGTTTTACCCTTGATTTTAACGGAGGTGGGTAATAGAGACTAAACACAGGTGGGCAAAGTGCTAAGTTTTAAACCACGGGTAGGCAAGGTGCAAATGGGCTAAACCATAGGTGGGTTTACTGTAATTTGCCCTTAGATTTATGAATATTATGATGTGTAGATTTTGTGGAAGGCTCGTGGAGGAATAGCCTTGTGCACGGCCAACCTTAGTGGAAACATGAAAATTTACCATAGATGAGTTTTTCTTAAATGGATCTCAAACTTGTTCCCAATCACAATATGGGTATGCTTCTGGGAAAATGGGATAGGTTCAATCAAAAGAAGGGTTCCCGAGACTCCCTTTTCCCAACATGGAAGAGAACCTATAAGCTTGGATGTTACAAGTGTTAGGGTTTATTTAATATATTAAATATAATGATAATCTTGCATCTACATTTAATAAAGCCTTGGCAAAAGAAATGGTTTGGAATACATCGAGGGGGATGAGACTAAAGTCTATAGATTCATGAGCCATGTATGAGGATACTCAACCTAAGGACTAGAGATTTTGAGAATTAGGTTCAATGAGAAAAACAAATCATATGATGGTCTTAAGAAATGTACTATTTATTTCTTTTAATTATTTATTTGTAAATAATTTTGTGATTGATCATTCCTATGGTGTAAGTGCATTTATCCTATAATGTTGAAAAGCTTAAGTAAAAGAATTATAGGAGCACTTTTGACAAACTTCAACTATGTGAGTGTAGGGGTGGGGTTGCTCCTCATGAGATTTAGACTTAATCTCAAATACACTCTTGGAAACTAGGATTAGCACAATACTATAAAGTACTAGTTATTAAAGCTCATGTCAACCTCTGAGTTGTTATGTGTAAGTAGTGACACTTAAATTTTTAAAAGTAGTCATAGTTCAAGTCGGAGACCACTACGACTTGAGAGTTGAGTTTATTGTTTTACTAAGTAAAGGTTCAATGCAGAGTATACCTTCATGATGTATATTGACTTGTATTTGTTTGGTAATCTCTCTTTAACTAACATTTAATGCTTAAATGAGTGGGGAAAGTTGTGGCATTTTAATATTAAAATGAATAAAATTGGAAAACAAAATGTAAAGATGGCAAAGTTAATATTAAAGATTAGAAGTTAGTCAAAATGTTTAATTCTACATTGAAAAATAAGAGAACTCTTTTATTGTTTTTAAGTGTGGTGATTAATAGGCTGAAATATATTGGAACATCCCCTCAATTCCAAACTAAATTGTCCTTCCTAACGAGAGAAATTACCAAGGGCGATGATGGATTCGAAAATAGAGAAAGTTGCAAGCCAACCCACCCACCCAGTGGACCAAAAAGACTTACCATTAAAACAGGGTGCAATGATGGATTTAGAAATAAAGAAAGATAAAGGCTCCCAGTTCAAGTTGAAGGCCACTATGACTCGAGAGTTGAGTTTATTGTTTTACTAAGTAAAGATTCAATGTAGAGTACACCTTCATTATGCATATTGACTTGTATTTGCTTGGTAATCTCTCTTTAACTAACATTTAATATTTAAATGAGTGGGGAAAGTTGTAGCATTTTAATATTAAAATGAATGAAATTGGAAAACTAAATGTAAAGATGGCGAAGTTAATATTAAAGATTAGAAGTTAGTTAAAATGTTTAATTCCACATTGAAAAAAAGGGAGCTATTTTTATCGTTTTTAATTGTGGTGATTTATAGGCTGAAATATATTGGAACATCCCCTCAATTCCAAACTAAATCATCCCTCCTAACGAGAGAAATTACCAGGGACGATGATGGATTTGAAAATGAAGAAAGTTGCAGGCCAACCCACCCATCCAGTGGACCAAAAAGACTTACCATTAAAATAGGGTGTGATGATGGACTTAGAAATAAAGAAAGATAAAGGCTCCTAGCCACTGCCTTCACAATCGCATGAGGAGATGAAGTAGAGGGCTAATTCAAAACTGGGGCAATGATTAAGAAATTGCAGGGTGTCGAGTCACCGCCTTCACAATCACATGCTGCAATGATGCAACAGAGGGCGAAGAGGGCTTCAATATTAGAGAAATATCTAGGGTTGAGCTTTTGTCAAGTCGGGTTGGTTTCTTAGCAACCTACAACTCGACTCGACATTTCCGGGGAGGAACCTAACCCAACCTGAAAATTTTGGCTCATGGTCAGGTCGGGTTTCGAGTTGATCTTTCGGGTCAGATTTTTTTATTTTTTGTCCTTGTTATTGAAAAAAAATCAACAAAGAACAAAACAAAGATTAATCTTAAGATACTTTCTATAATTGATTTTTAGGAATAGTTAAAATAAATTAGACGTTTATGGTAATAGTTAAATTATCATTAAATAAAATGAATTAAATAGAATATACTATTTTTTAAATTGGATACTTTTTATAATTTTATTTTTAGGAAAAGTAAAAAAAATTAGACATTTACGGTAATAGTTTTTTTTTTTTTTTTTACAAGATAGAATTTCTACTTTAACCTAATCTAAGTGTGTATGTATGTGAAGCTCCCTCTTGGAGACTTAAACTCCGGCATTTGCCCCCCACACCTCATAAGTACTTATATTTGTAGAGTGACCATCGCACTAATAATGTGTTGTGGTGTAATAGTTAAATTTGAATTAAATAGAATAGGCTATTTTTTATATTGGATACTTTCTATAATTAATTTTTAGGAATAGTCAAAATAAATTAGAAATTTATGATAATAACTAAATTTTCATTAAATAAAATGAATTAAATAGAATAGGATTTTTTTATTAGCCTTTATATATATATATATATAGCCAAAACCCATGGTTGTCTCCAACAGATATGCATGTATCATACAACCAATCGAGATTAATCTACAATTGAGTACTTGTGATTTTGAGCTCCATAAATTATGTCCATAATTCAAAATGAAATTTAAGTTCTTGGCTCGGTATATTTTTCATGCCTCTCATTCGTTTCTTCATTACTATTTTTTTCTTTTCGTATCTACATACCATATGAATGCTTCAGTTGTTTCTTGGGACTTAACAATGCTTGACTTGTCTTTATCAACCCACAAAACCTGGGATGATGGATGGTGATCATTTTGAATCCCAACATCCCTCTTCTTCATAGAATTTCGAAAACACATGATTTGTGCAACAGGGATACCCAGAGTCCAGTAAACAAATCAGTGTCTAAGATGGGGTGGGGTTGCCGGCAATCTTGGGCAGAAGATGTCCAAGCGTGTTTCAATTGCCAAGGTCACACTCAATCCTGTAATTTCCTTCTCTCTGAAACAACATTTTGTCTAAAAAATAAATTTAGTCGTTGGGTTGAATTTTTTTACTAATTTTTGGATGTTGTACATTGCAATTGAAGGGTCTAGAGTAATTGTTAATTATTGTACTGTATAGAAGGGGGAGATGCGAAGCCTTCGATGGTTATCAAAAAATATGTGTTTGTATGTTAGATAGAGGGGTTTTTTTGCCCTAGGATTTTAATTTTTTAAGTTTTTAAGTAGAGTTGTTAGTTCTTTTTCCACTGGCTTTATTTTCATATATAAATTTTCCGAGTTTATTGTTTACACATATTTTTCATTAGTGAAAATCGAAGCACATGTATTTAAGAGACAAAGTGTTGAGGAATTGAAAAATGTGTGTTTGAGATAGACAGGTTTGGATCTGAGATTTTGAAATATATGGTGTTTGTTTGTTTGTTTGTTTGTTTTTTTTTTTTCTCTGTTACATTGGTGTTAGTTTGGCTTCGCCAGTTAGATTGTGATTCTAGAATCCTGATGGAGAATAATCTTCATTTGGGGAAGAGGATTGGGAATGCGGAGATAAGTTGTAGATTAGGATTTAGAAACAAAGAAACTTGACAAAAGTATCTTCCAAATTTTGAAGTTCTAGAGTTCATACCTGAAGGAAATCTTCTTAGTTAATTAGTATGGTGATTTTTGAAGAAGTTCTAGAACAATAGAGACTAATCTAGTAGAAAAGAAAGGTTGAGGAAAAGAATGATTGGAATTGATAATACTATGCTTGCATTGATTAGAAAGAGAGATACAATATCTATGATTCTATATAGGGCTGGGTGAGACGGTCAAAGCCAATAACCATTGCTCACGTCACCATATCACAAATAGAAACAGATTCTGTTACAACACTATGACCTCTATTGTCATTTCATGTGTCCCTATCAGTTAACTTAGGCTTCCATTGATATGCATGTCGTTTTGGTTATTGTATTGCTGTATTTGCAATGTCATTTGTTTCATTAATGCATATCTCTTTATGTCCCTCTCAAACCTAGGGGGAGGTATTAGCGTGAGTTTCAAACAAATAACAATAAATCGAGCAAAAGACATTTAGTGAAAATGTCACCAAGTTGATCCTTTGTAGAGATAAATTGCACTTGAATATCCTTTTGAATGACACACTCTCGCACAAAAAGGTAATCCACCTCTATATGTTTTGTGAGAGAATGGAAAACTAGATTAGATGCCAAGGCCATTGCAGATAAGTTGTCACGCCATAATAAGGGAGGCTTAAGAAGATAAATGTGTAACTCTTGCAACAAAATTCTCAACCAAGAGAGTTCAGCTACAGTAGAAGCTAAGGCCCGGTATTCGGCCTCGGTGGAACTTCTAAAAACAGTGGGTTGCTTTTTAGCAGCTCAAGTAATAGGATTGGAACCCAGAAAAGCAATGAAGCCTGATGTAGCCAAAGCTCAGTCTTTGACAAAATTAGACTAATCTTGGTGTGGCTCTTTCAGTTACCACTTATTAGGCACTTATACTGTTATACAATGTTTCGTTTCTTTTCACCCATTTTTATTTTTCTTTAACTCGTATAAGTACATAACGAGTATTCCCTACTAAAGTCTTGAATAGAAAGTATTGTTTCCAATCTCTCATTTCTTTGCCATGTAGCTTGATAAAATGTCCATATTGTATGTTGCAAATAAGCTAATAGATATAAATTGGCTGGTGGTTTTCGTCACAACTATGCACTTAACCCAATATCCATGTGTACAAAATCCTATGGCCTTATAGCCTGGTATTGTAGGAAGATTATTGTGGACCAAACCCTTTTTATTTTTTTTTTGCCATGCTAAAAAATATCTCCTTTAGGATTCATTTTGATCTCTTGCATAAATTTTCCTAGTTCAACTTTTCTTAAGCTTCCCCTGAAGTATGAGCTTGAAAAGCATAATTTTAGGATGTATAGGAATTAGAATTGTAAAAAATATCATCCATGGTTTCTGAGTTGCTTGGATTGCAATTTGGTAAGGCATGTGATAGTATGTATAATGAATCTTTAAGGGTTTTTTTTTTTTTTTTGAAAAATACATAAACAGGCTTGATTTATACAAGGCATAACCCAAAAAAGAAAGGAACAGGAGCCTAAAGATGAGAATGTAACAAGAGCGAACAAGTTTGGGAAATGGAAATATGAACAAGGCATAACCTAAAAAGGGAAGAGAGCGGAATGTTGATGTTGAATAATCGTTTGGCAAAGGATTGATCCTATTGAATATTATCAGGTGGTGCGACATTCTAAAATATCTGCATGAAATATTACTTGATTCTATTTCAAAGAAACTAAATAAACGTAAAAATATCAAGAAGACAAACTAGTACAAACATGAGTTTATGTCTTTACTTGAGCATTTAAACATGGAGATAAGTGAATGACATTCACGTATGGAACTCACAAACACATTCAGTTTTGGGGTCCTATGGAATAAATGTTGAACATAGACAAAAACAAATAAGAATATTATCACACATAACAATGCTCCCTAAATACATATACAAATAACATAAGACAGATCCAGCTAATTATACCATAATAGAGAAAACATTATAAGGCCCAGTGTGGAATGAACATAAGCTTTAGATGTATACACCAACATCATAGTCTCCTACCAACTTGAAGCTAAGAAGCGTGTAATTGACACCACCTGTTATCATATAACTGCAAGTGAGACTTTAAATGTACAATGAGTTTTTTTTTTTTTTTTTTTTTTAAGAGATAGTTAGAATACAATGCTAACCCCACACCTTGAACCCTTTCCCCCCATACACCCCCAAGCACTTTGTGCACGGAGAGGTGTCAATTAAGTTATAAGGTTCTCGACCTACATGCTTCTATATATGAGTTAAATGAAGTACTTTCATCACTTTTATACTTCCATATATGATGAGGAAAAACGAAACCTATAATTTAACAAGTTTAATTAGTATCATCTTTTAAAGATTTCAACATAATTTCTAGAATGTGATGTTTTTGTTCTTATAATAAATGTAAAATTAAAGCAAAATAATCAGGGTGGACAGAACAACAAAATTTTTGTGAAGCCAAGATCTTAGCAAACTATCAACAATTTGCCAACTATGGTTTTCCAGATTTTATGAAACTATCATTAAAATACTTCTAGATGGGGATATAAAGGCTTGAGCGCAGCCAAAACTCCTTCCTAGACATGCAAATAAAAACTATTAGTCCACAAGTAATTATCTTAAAATTAGCAAAATATGTCTTTTTTCTGAACAATATGTATTGGACTCATTGTTTATTAGATATTTTTTTATGAATATTAGTTATCGTAAATAAATTGGTTCCAAGTTGTCTAATAATTTGATAACTAGAGTCAAGTTGCATTCTATTTGTGTGTTTTCTTTTTGCAAATGTGTTAGGGACCGAAAATATATTTAGTTGGTAATAAGTATAACCATATGGGCAATGGAATACGTTTTGATTGAGCATGATTAGCAACCTCCTTGCATACTCCCTTAAACAAGCTCACATTTCTTAGATGGCTCCTAAAGTGTTTGTTGTGATACTTATTTCTGTCTTATTGGTTGTTCACCACAGCACTGCTAATGCAGTGAAATATGGATACTTTGGGTAGGAAATCTCCCTATTAGTATATGATATTGTAGTAGATCGAATGAAAGCCACATACCTAGGCTTTGAAAATCACTGCTCTTCCATTAGGATTTGATATTCTGTACCAGGTGAGCAATTGAATAGTGTGTATATATATATCTTCATCAGTGACCCTACATAGTACAGGTATTTCTATATATCATCTTTCTTTCTTTGGGAAATAAAAACATCTTTCTTAATAATGAGTAACATCGAATTCTACCAAACTCTACATGATTTTTTTTATTACTGATCTGCTGCTCACAAAAATATTTATTGGGTTTTTTGTTGGCTAGAACTGTTTCATATGTTGTGCCTTATATATATGTTTGTGTGTGTGTGTGTGTTCATTTTTAAGCATTTTTGGACACTGACCAAATACTTAACTCATATCGGAAAAGGTTATATGCTCGCCAACAGTATGACTTGCCCAGCATCACATATTCTCCTCAATCTCAATGGTCACAATTTGCTCTTATTGTTGTGTCTCATGATCCTTTTTTTTTCCCTGTACGAGTAAAAAATATATATGTGATTTAAGTAATCATAATATTTGCAATTGAAAAATGACAGTAGCTATGTGATTACTATTGATGCTTCAATAATTGATTGTGAGTAAAAAAAAATACTCTGTCAAAACATTTTCTTGGTATATGCAAATTGTTTTTTCTTTTCTTTTCTTTCTCTTTTCTTTTCAATAAAACTGTGGTCTAATTTTTGGTATTTAATAAAATTGAACTATTTGCAAATTCTATATTGTGATATTCTATGTGTAGGAGTAGAACTGTCAAATTAAAGAGATGATGTGGTGTGAATGAGCCATACCTTTCCTTTAAACATGTGTTGTATGGTAGCATTGAGGTCTCCCTTCCATTGACAATTTCTTAGTTTTTTTTCATCCCATGGTGAAGATGGAACTTGAACTTCATCATATACTCCCTCCAGCTTAGGTGTCTTTAGATTAGATGGAATAAACATGCTTAAAGTAGGACATCCAATTACCGTTATTTCCTTCAATGATGGCCACTCAAAAGCATTAGTTTTCGGGCAAAAACACTTTAGATTTGGTAAGTCCCTAAGCAAGATTGAGTTCACTTTGGGGAACAAAACTTCCTTTTCTTCCTTTTCTTCTCTTGCTCTTTGAAGGATTTCTTCAATTTTTTTACAGCTAGTAACTCTTATTTCCTCTAACATCACAAGCAATTTTGCTATGGATGGTGAGAACAAGTATGTCAGACTTTGACATCCACTTACTTCTAACAATCTCAGGTTTTTGAAGCCCATAATTCTTTCTGGACCCTTCTTCCATATGTGCATCAGATTTGGTAAATTATACAGATTCAATTTTCTTAACTGATCAAGTACTGATTCCACATGACTTTCTTCAAAATTTAGTTCCTCAAGTTGAAATATAACTTCCAGTGAATCACAGCTACTCAATTCAATCGTTTTTAGATTCTTTAAGCACTCAATCAAATGGGATGGAAAAGTACACCACATCTCAGAGGGGTTGTCGATGTCATTAGCTCTTGGATCCTTCACCATAGTCAAATTACCCTACAAATAATCAATTGATTTTAAAGAACTAAATAATCATTATGTTTATATCCATGGGCTTGACAACAAAACATAATACATCCGTCTACAAAAGAAGGTGGTATATACAAATAGAAAAGCAATAAATGTTGATGTTTATTTATTTTATCACTCTGTTGATTGACTTAAGGTTATAACCATGCTTCATAATACAGGTGCATTAATCTAGAACTTTCATTGTGTTATTTTCTTTAAAATATAAGAGAGGGGGGGGGGGGGGGGGAGGGTTGATTGTAATTTGTGAGATACATACCTCTTTATTCACAGATGAGCTTTCTTCAGATTTCTTGGTGGTGCCTTGTTCAGACACAACAATTAGACCATAATTCTTGCCAAGCGGAGCACACTCAAGGCTTGGCTCTTGGGGTATCAAATCCAATTCCCCTATAATTTTCTTTAGCTTTCTTGTGCTTCGAATTTCTGAACCACATGTTTTCAATTTTGGACAATGAGACAGATAGATCTGATTCATGGATGACCATTCAAAAGAATAAGGTTTGATACAGAAACTCATAAGATTTGGCAGAAAACCTAAATGGAAGGAAGTAAGCTTAGGGAACAAGATGATATCCTCTGCCTCTTCTTCTCCATCTCTTTGAACAATGTTTTCGATCATGTCACACCACCGTATCTTAATGCTTTGAAGTTCCACAAGTAGTTTTGCAACAGTATGTGGAAATAAATATCTTAGATTGTAACATGCATTTATTTCAATTGATGTTAGGTTTTGAAAGCCCCGAATTCCTTGTGGAACATTCTTCCACACATACATCAACTTAGATAAATTCTGTAGTGTTAAAGTTTTCAATTGAGCAAGTACTACTATTCTTTGGCCGTCATGGTCGACCTCTTGTCCTTCAAGATCAAATATCACTTCTATTCCTTCAAGATCAAATACCTCAAGTTTTTGTAAATTGGGTTGCCACAAGATGGTCTTGGATGAAAAGAATTTATGAGAGATAGGGGGTGTTGATTCAAGAAAGGATCTAGTAATTTGCTGAATGTCTGTGATCTTTTCACTTCTAATAGTGGCCAATTCATCAGTGTTGATCCTTCCAACCTGATAAATCCATTAAATTATCATCAACAATTTTCAACTTTTCAAGTTTTTTTGTAAGAAGCATCAAATCCAAACCAAAGCTTGGAAAGTTAAAAAATTGATAAATCAATTTGACAAATGAGCTTCTGTAAGGAAGGATTTATAAAAATACTAATAATATTTACAGTGAGTGAATCATACCTCATGATTCAAGGATGGTTGGACAAGATCAACGGGACCCTCAACTGTACAAAAACCAATGAGTCTTGGTACATAGGATAGGTCTATATATCTTAATTCTGGAAACATTATACTATCAAGTGCCTTCCCATCTTCTCCTTCCTTACAAAAAATTTCTTTCATGTCATCACATGAAACTACGTGCAACTGTTGGAGTTGAACCAAACCTCTTGCTATGGACAACGAAAAGACATTTTTCAAATGGTTGCATTCCAATAGTCGAAGAGATCTTAAGTTGCGAAAACAAGCAAGCTGTGAGTGTGCACCACTAAAGGATTTCTCTGGAAATTGGCCATGATATATCTCTTTTAAATTATGCAATTCCATCAGTTCCAGTGACTGTAGGATAGGGACGGCAACACGAGAAGTCTGATGAGATGTGGCATCCATTACATACTCTACACCTTCACTATCTGAAATGCTTAGAACCAACAAGCATGGAAAACCCTCTTTGTCTAACTCGTACAGAATGTTTTTGAAATCTTTTATCTCTTTCAAAATTATAATTTCAGATTTCTGTAATAGTTGACAAAGCATCCCACTCTCTTCAATTTCACTTGCAGCAAATCTTCCAAGTACCAAACTGTTTTTAAATATATACTGAGTTGTGTCCCAGAAAGTAGATAAGTGGTCATATCTCCAATTCATTGGCTTGTCACATGCACATATCCGAAATTTAATCACTTGATTTTTGAAGTGTAAGTCTTTTGGCAATAACTTGATGTTTGGTATATGAATTTGTAAAGCCATCAAAGAGTGGGAGAAAGATGTTAGTTCAGCAAGGCTTGCGTTGGCTCCCTCTCCTTTGCCATCCGTAGGTTCCCAATTCACAAAGACTTTTCCCATGTACAATTCTTCTAGTTGAGTTAAATTTGATAGTAGACCAGGTGGAATTTGCTGAAGAGTAGAGCATTTTGACAAATCTAATAACTTTAAATGACTAAGATTTCCTATTTCTTCAGGCAACTCCTTGATTCCAGAACCAAGAAAGCTAAGCATTTCAAGTTTCCCAAGTGATCCAATTGCTGACACATCTTCTATCTCACAATATTCTAGAAGCATTGTCCGAAGGTTTTGAAGGACTTGTATGGATTGTGGTAGTGATGGAAAGGACATACCTTGCAAAGCCAAAACCTTTAATCCCATCATCCCTTTAAATAGATTGGTTGGGAGCGTTTGTCTAGTGGTGTATTTGCCGCATGATAACTGCAGAAGCTCAAGTTTCGGACACTCCAAGTCATCAGGATGGTTTTTCAATTCTCGAGATACAAGGGAAATTGCAGCATAATTCTCATATGTATCTTTCTCTGTCCATTCTTCCAAAAATATATGTTCATTAGCAATTGATTTGCCAACATCACGTACAACATCATGCATTTTCACACATTCTTCTTCATTGCTATCCAACAACAGATTTGATCTTTTAAGATCCTTAACCATTACATGCACTCTATTTCTTGCTTCTGCCACAGTATCAATCTTTGCAAACAACCTTTGTCCCACTCCATATCTGACTAAATATTCAATGGGAATATCATAATCTTCTGGAAATAAACAACATAGCAAAAAGCATGACTTGGCTTCATCACTTTCTAGCAAAGTGTAACTAAGCTCTATGCTAGAATGGACATTTGAATCCAAACCAAGAATATTTTTTGAGATAGGATTTTTAAGATGTTGAAGTGCAGCAACCCACTTGGTCTTTTTGTTGTTTTCTAGAGCTCTTCCAACAGTAACAATAGCAATAGGTATGCCTTTACATTCCTTTGCAACCTCTTCTGCTATTGGATGTAGATCAGGAGTATCAACACAATTACCTACCATCTCTTTGAAAAAATTCCAAGCTTCTTCTTCAGTTAAGACTTCAATTTTAACAATCTTATGAGATTTCATTTTATTGCAGACTTCTTCGCTTCTTGATGTCAACAAGATTTTGCAATTATTGAGTTCACCTTCATAAGGAATTCCTACATCCTTTGGATTAACTTCTTCCCAAACATCATCAAATATTACAAGGACACTCTTACTACTAACCATTAGTCTTGAATATATCTGCTCTGCTCTTCCAAGTACACTCTCTCTTTCAAGTTCCAGACCTAGCATATCTGCAATTTGACCTTGAATCTTGCTCAAGTCTTTTTTATGGGACACTACTGCCATCACAACTTCATCAAATAGGTTATCATCTTTTGCCCTTTTTGCTACCTCTTTTGCCATTGTTGTCTTTCCAATCCCCTCCATTCCGCATATGCCAATCATGTTGATCTTGTCATCTCTGAAAGCAGTCAAAACTTCTTTCATGATAGGTATTCTTGATTCAAAAACCTTAAAACCTTTCTTGGATGAAGTTTCTATGACTTGTGGTGGTGGAGGAGGAGGAGGAGGAGGATTGGACACTTTAGCAAATTGTCCACCCCTTAAAACCCCATCAATTTCCAGAGCCTTCTTCTTCGCTTTCCTACTCAAGGAATAACGTGTATTCAGATTGGGACACAATCCCATTGTATTTGCATTGACATCTTGTTCAAGGAATATTTGCAGACCTTGACTGATGTTGTCAACCTGTTCTATCCAGCTCTCAACCTCAGGTGCAATCGCCTCTTCATTCTGTTTTGCTTCACCAATTTTTAATTGAACCCCATCTCTCTTGTCACCTAGCTTCTGAAATTGATCTCTGAGATTCTCGATGTTGCTATTGTAGCGACTTAGATAGCCAAAATATTTTTTGATTTGCACCACCAAGTTTCCTCCAGTGTCGATGATGTGTGAAATAATCTTCATTTCTTTGCTTTATTCTTTTGGATTCTCTATAACAAAAGACGAAGTTTTAAATTATATCTTTCATTTATTCAAACCAAGGTAGTAGTGATCTGCTTAATGTCAACCGATTGATAAGATTATAAGATGAGCTTAAGGTGTTTGATAGAATGTTTGGTATAGATTTGGGTGAATAAAATTGTTCTCACTTCTCACTCTCATAATTTGAGAGTTAAGTAACCATATATTTATAATACATTTAACAATATACATGATGAGATTTAGATTTTGTTTGTTTCATTGTAAAATGTTTTCAGTTGTAACATTTTCTCTTTTGATGTTTAGGGGTGTTTCATTTTCGGTGTTTGTTTCCTTGCAAAATGAAAAAAATTTCCTAGATCTCACAACCCACCAAACCCAAGCACAAACCTCTAGATTGGCACAAATTTGACCAAATCCACACCAATAACCACCCAAAATCTAGACTAGAGAAAAAAAAAATACCAGATTTGTCGTCGAACTTGACAAAATAAGAAGGGGTGCACATAAAATCCACGTTGATGATTTTCTGTTTTGATTCTAAGAAAACCAAAAAACCAAACTCAATTTCAAGCTTTTAGGATTTATATGTATATTCTTAAAATTCTCTAGTCAAAGCCTAATTTGAAATTCAAATTATATTATATCATATCATTTCATATCATATATTTACTATATAATAAAAGTTAAAACTAGAAGCCATGATTGCACCAAGTGACTGCACTAGATTGTCACAAAAGCTAAAATTGTGATTGCACCAAGTGGATATACCAAGTGGCACTTATTCTAAGCATATGTTTAGTTAATGGTTATGTTTTATGTGATGTTGGTTGTTGCTATGTTGATACACAGATCTTTTTCTTTTAATCCTTTCTCACATGTTCCAAGCATGTGCTTTTGTAATTAAACAGGTAATTAAACATTATATTTCTTTTTTCTTATTTTGTGTAAGAAAATAAAGGTTAGCTAGGTTACGCCAGCCCTCGGGCAGGGCACTAAGATTAAAGCCTATGGGCCAACCCGTGTGGATGCCCACCAATGAACTCCTACTAGCATCGAGACTCGAATCTAGATGGGTTAAATAAATTGTCCAACCCTTATTAGCTGAGTCAAACCCCCATTGGCATTAAACATGATATTTCAATCTCAATGTATTTATTTGTTAAAATTCACTTTTGTACATTCAAGTTTTCTTTTTTACTCTTTTGCTGGCATGGTTACAAATTTACAATCTAATCACTCTTTTTCTTCTTTAATCTAAAATAGTATATACTCTCTAGTGACTGGTTCCTGAGTTTTCGTATCTCGGTAATGGGGTCTGTTGATTCAGAAATCACGGGATGGGTAAATGTAACAGATCATGAACCCACTTTTTTTTCTACCTCTTTCAAGGAGATGACCACTTACTATGATTATGATTCCTATAAGAGTTCCTTTGTCTCTATGAAAGTTACGGACCAGCTAGTGAGCCAAAAGAAAGCTTTCACTGATGTTCCCCTGCCTTTAATGAAAGCCGACTGATGGGGGCCCACCAACTCATCAAGCACTTCCTTAACCCTATGCCAAAAAAAATTTCGAGATTTTCTTTACGAGTATGTTGCACATTATGATTTCCACAAATTTTACTTAGGAAGCTATTGTTGGAAGAAGGACGATGCATCTCCTTTCAGTTTATCATTTGTTGGGGTTGATGGTTCTGATCAGGGGTGGAGCTATGTATGCCCCCTCCCTAATTTTGAAAATTTCTTTATATAATTATTTTAATTTTTTCAAAATTTAGCTCGCTCCCTAGTATTTATCTATCTTTGGCTCTCTCCCTACGTGTGTGTATTGCATTATATTCAAGTTTCAATGACTTCTATTCTCATTTCTCAAGAAAATACAGTATATTCTCAAGAAATAAAGTTAATTGATATGTGTTGTTCAATCAGATAAGAAAGGTCAGTTAATGTAGTACTGTAGTGTGTAGTGGGATTCAAAAACAAAAAATATATATAAGGTCTAGTATTATAGAAGTGGAACAATAGCTTATTATAAAAAAAAGTTGGATTGTGGCCATTCACCTTAAGTTGTTTAATGCTCCACTTTATGATACACTCAAATCAAATGTTTTATTTTTTTTTACTAGTTCATTTAAATATTCTTTTTTTTTTTTTTTGGAAGCAAAGACAATAGATTTAAAATTTTTTTTTTTTTTTTATTCATCATCTATTTCTCTTTTTTTATTCATCACCATCCACCACCCACACCACAAACCCACCACCCATACCACAACCACCACAAATCCACCACCCACAAACCCCAGCCACTCATTCCACAAACCCGCTACACAAACCCACCAACCACCCATACTCAGCAAATCGTTTTCTATTTAAACTTAATAATAGTGTTTCATTATTTTTTGTTTAATTGAAAGTATTTGTTTGAGCAATAAATTTAAGCCATTCTTGTAGAATTGTTTATTAGTGATATACTAATATTTGATAATAATAATAATTTAGACAAATTTACTTCAATTGTTGGGTTTTATTTGAGGGAATAAACTCTGGTGTTTACTTTTTTTTTTTTTTTTTTAGATGCTATATAACTAACAATTACAATTCAAGGTAAGAGTAATTTATGGGGGATATCCTATTAATTAATTTGATGAATTCGTTCAAGGGTAACTCAAAGGGTAGATTTTGTTCTAGTTGGTTTGAGAAGTTTTCTTCATGGTTAGTACGTTTTCTCACTAGTAACCCAACATGGTTGGGTAGTGGGACTCCCCAAGGTTGGCCCTTCCAGGAAAAATTACTGGCTTCGCCATTGAACACAAAGGAATACGAAATACCACAAACTCCACTCAAAACCCAGGATAAATTTTGAGGGATGGATAATTGTCTTAAATTTCTTAAGAGAGTGTATTTTCACTATTTTCTATTCTATGTTCTTTTCTTTTCTTTTTTCTTTTTTTTTTTTTAACAATATTTTCTTTTCTTTTTGTGAATGCCCATATGAGATGTAGAAATACCCATCGACAACCAATAACTAGCTAACAAAAAATAAATAAATAGAAAAGAAACAGAATTGTGAAACAATGTGCAAATCAAAGCGGCATTGTCATAGAAAAATTTAGGAGTAATGAGGCGTGGAAAGATGTTTAAGAAACACCAAAAGGACAGAAAAGTTTACTTACCTTTGCCTCCTATTCAAAGCAAAGAAGTGTACCCCAGAAATATTTGTAGGTTGTAGCAGAGAGTTGTTAGCCAACACTTGTAGAGCACCGTGATCAATTTTAGGTGTAATCAAGAATTGAAAGGGTGATGGAAAACAAGGAAGTGGATGTTGTTATAAGAGTGTAAATGCCTTAAAAGAAAGAAAATGAGAATGTAAAGGTATCCAATTCTTGCTTGGCCATTTTGACAATGAATCAATGGTGATTATTTATTAATAAGCATCTATACCTTTCCTTGAACATCAATCTCAAGGGTATGGAAGAAAGTCTAGATTCACTTTTGTTATGGCTATGTATTGTATGTATTGGCAAACCATGTTCAATACATTGTCCAATTGTACCTGTTGAAGATTCAATTTGTAATTTTGGTTTGAAAATCTAGACGAAGACTATAAAATTGCATCATTAATTACTTAAGATAGTTAATGTAACTGCTAGCTCGACTTTAGGCTTGACTGCATTCAACCGATCAAGCTTCACTAAAGCTTCATTGCAAGCTCACCGCTTGACTGATTGAGCCTCGGATTAATGAATTCTAGATTTAGGCACAATATGACTTTAGGCCTTCCCACCTTGGGAAGCATGCCATACATGACCTAAAATAAAAACTTCCCTAAGTCAAGCTAAACAAAAGAGAGAGGAGAGATTGTTGCATTTAGGGGTGTGCAACCAACCCGTCAAAATCAACCCTTTCCAACCCAATCTGTTGAATTGAGACAGTTTTTAGGGGTTGTTGGGTTGTGTTGGATTGTCAATTTTTATTATTATTTTTTTATTTTTACGGGGGGTCGGGTTGGTTGTGGATTAGCAAATTCACAAATCCGCCTAACCGAACCCAATCCACCTATATTTAACATATATTTTTTAAAAATATATTATATAATTTTATTATTTACTCTTTTTTTTTTTTCAATTTAGTTGATATTTATCTATTTGATATCTTACTAATTAAATGAAATGTCATTTGGTTTGATAATTTGTGTATGGTGGTGCTATTACTTAGGATTTTCATATGACAAACACAACAACTAAAACTATTTGGTTAGATTACTTGTATTGGTTTGAATTTTAAAGCACAAATGAAATAGTTTGTGTTGGTTTTGTGCACTGCTCAAGTTTATTAGGTTATAGATTTGCTCTTATTGGTGTTGGTGTTCTAATGCTCAATTGAAATAAAAATTGCCCGATCTATGGGTCCAACCTGATCCAAGTTGGACACGTATGGTGGGTTCGGTTGAGTTGGATTTTTTTTTTCAACTCGACCATGGTTGATTGGATTAAAAAAACCCTTCAACCAAACCTATGCACACCCCTAGCTGCATTGATGTACGCCTACATATCTTTACTAAGCAAGTGTCTCCATCACCTAGCAAATTGAAAATTTAAAAATTGGTGAATGTTTGGAAGGTACTACAACCAACAACACAATCAAGCTTCTACTAGGAGAACCTTCAAGTTGGTAGTCAAAGTTACATATTGATGTGTTCGTGTGAAGAGATCCATTGTGGAAGATTTCAAACGTGTGAAAGTTTCATGGGGTAAGGACAATAAGTTCCACTAGAAGTAGCAATTTAGGATTAGGTAATTCAATATTATACACCTTGATTTCATTAGTAGATTCTTTAGTTGAGGGTAAATGTTAAGCCTCCAGAGGATTTTTCCTGTTAAGGTTTTGCCTTCATAACCATATTGCTATGTCCTTCATATTTTCCCTATTTATATTGCAATATGGTTTATGTATTGTCATTAATCAAATCTAAATCCACGATCATAACCAATTAACTAATTGAATTGGATTAGCATCAATCAACCGGGGTCTAAAATACTAACAATTGGTATCAGAGTAGGTTAACACTAAATTAGGTTTCTTGACTTTGAGTTGATTTCTCTCTTGTTAAAGCACCAGTAGCCTTTGTTTTCTATATATTGTGAATTTTGGGCTTGATATTCTCCACAAATAATCTCAATTCTAGAGAACCCAATGAGAGATTTGGGCCCTTCTTTCATTTTTGGCCCATGTTGCAAAACATCCCCAACAATTGGCTCATTAACAAATGCCCTAAAGGCACCCATTACTGAAATCCTAATTATATTTAATAGTTTTTAATTCAATTTTAACACTTAGGTTTATGGAGTTATAAGTTATAATTTATAAAGTACTTAAACTTAACCTTAACCAATGCATTTCGACATCATTAATTGAACCCCATAACATATATTGAAAAGAATAATAATTATTTTATTTTTTATTCAACCTCCTCAAACACAAATTTTTAGCTTTGTCGCAGGTTAAAGTAATATTTCGTTAAGCACCCAAAAATGATATTGTTTCAAAATTTGGCTAATTTTCTGAATATTTAATTACCATAAATTATTTTTTATTATTATTAAAAAAATTGAAGAGACATTGACTTAAAATAAAAATAAAAACAAATCAGATACACAAATACACCCCCTAAATGCCTTGTCTTTGTACCAAAATCAATGGCCAAAATGGCACAATAGCACTGTTTACCGAAATATATATCAATCTACCACTATTTTGATCGGAAATATGTAAGGATCTCCTACTTTTTGGATACTCAAGTTTTGGTAATTCAAGTTTTACATGGTACTCGAGTTCCATGGAAAAATTTTGATGGTACTTGAGATCCATGAACTCAAGTTCCATCAAAAAATTTCCAGCAAATTTGAAGTCTATTTTTTCAAGAACTCAAGTTTACAGAACTTGAGTTACACAGCAAACTCAAATTTCACAAACTTGAGTTTCAAAAATGCAGTAGATCCCTACATATTTTCAAAATAATGGTAGATTAATATATTTTTTGGTAAATAGTGGTATTTGACCATTTGACCCCAAAATCAACAATCCCTAACTCAATTGAGAGAGAGAGAGAGACAATGATAGTGATGTAGATCATAGAAAAAACTTGTTCAAATTTAACAACCATGTCACAAATTTCTTTCACCAATGCACCGAAAATATTAAAAAAGAAAAGAAGAAGAAGAGGAGATTTTAGCTGTGGTTGATCCAATTCCAAGTCGATCAAGAAAGCTCTCCAATTGCTTTGTTACTTTCAACATTTCAAGGACAACCTCATATTTCTCAAGATTAGCTTCCTCTACGTAATTCCTTATTTCCTACTTTTCTTCTTTTTCCATTTCTCAATTTCTTCAATTGTACTTTCAATAAAATGGCTGATGGGTTCGCCTCCTTTTTGTCTTTATAACTCATGCACTTTTTTTTTTTTTTTTTTTTTTTAATTTATGAAAACTCATGCACATTTTCTTTACCTTCAATTGCTTTATTAGTTCTAGTTTTGTATACGTATATGGGTGGCTTTTATGGATTATTTGCCTTTCATTTTCAATTGGGTTTAATGAGTGTTTGTTCTTTTTTTCTTTTTCTTTTTTTTTTTTCCTGGTTTTATTTAGTTTTGTATGAAGTCGTTAATCTTAGCAATGCTTTCCATTTTTTATTCACTATATTTTTTCAAATAATATTAATAAAAAATTTCTGGGTTTTTTTTTTTTTTTGAGAAAAAAATTTGTGGTATTAAATATTCAGAAAATCAGCTAAAAATTGAAACAAGGTCGTTTTGGGGTGCTTAGCAGAGCATTACTAACAAAGACAAATAGGATGCCTTAATTAAAAAGTTTGGAAGTTAAAAGACTTAATTGAATAAAAACGACATTAAAGGCACGAAATAAATTTTTGTTAAACTTAGAGAGTGTAATTTATAATTTAAACACAAATAAACATAGAAAAATAATAAAAGGAAAAATAGATAACTAAAGGAACACTAATAGTGCTGAAGGATTACAATTGAATTGAGGCTATAGTGTCCATTCCCTAATAATAGTGGTGAATGCTTTACAAAAGACAAAAAGAAGAGTAATAAAGGTTGGTTGGATTGTAAATGTTCAAATAGTGTGTAAAACACCTTGAATGTTTAGACCCCCAAATTACAAATTATCAATTCAAGCTTATTATCAAATAATATATGTGTGGAATATGAACATAAGCTTAACACAGAATTGATAAAGCAATTTAAACCAAATAAAATCACAACCAGCAGAAATTAAATGGCAAAAATTAAGGGAAGAGAGATGCAAACACAAAGAGAACATAGTGATGTATTATCGAAAAGGAAACCGAAGTTCTCGGCGTAAAACCTCTCCACCGCCTTCCAAGCGGTCAATAATCTACTAGAGAATCAAGTTGGGATATATGAACAGCAAAAGACCCTCCGAGCCTAATCTACCCAATGTACCTAAGCCCTCCAAGCTCCTACTCCAACGAGGTTACACCGAACTTTTGTCTTCTCAACCTTACAGGATTCCGCTATAGCCCATAGCATCAACCAATATTAATTGGTCCCTCTCTAATTGCTTCCCAAGCACCAAAAAGCCTTCTCACATATATGGGTATGGTGAGAAAAGGATTTGGCTAATGAATCTCTCAAGGATGTAACAATGGAGAGGGTGAGAGTTGAGGAATTTGGAGAATCAATATGTAAAGATTGTGGATGAGTCAATTTTGTTTTTCTCTAGGGTTTCTCTCTCAAAATTATCTCTAGAAGCTCTCTACATTTCGTGGGTATAAAGGGTAGTTATACTAGTGTGTGTTTGGAATACGAAGAGTCAGTTTTTCCCAAACATAGTGGATTGGCGACTTGGCCTCGCAACTTGACTGAGTCGCAAGTCCAAGCCACGAGATCACTAAATGATTAGACTGGACTTTTTGTCTTGTAGTGCTCCAGCTGGTGTGACTGTTCAGCTCCTCTGCATGTTTCACTCATGTGCATCCTTTGGCGACTTACAAGCCGCTTGCAAGCCACTAGCGAGCCAGGAGATCCAATCGCGAGTCCCTTGTTGAGTGTACAATCTTGAGCTTTTCTTCACACTCTCTCACACACTACCTTTACATGATTCCCACCTAAATAAAGGGTTTCTAAATGCTGAATTACAAGCAAATTGACACGGAATAAAGCCAACAAAATGGTTGATTAAATTCAACCTTACA
The DNA here is from genome assembly GCA_030445155.1 of Quercus variabilis. NCBI lineage: Eukaryota > Viridiplantae > Streptophyta > Magnoliopsida > Fagales > Fagaceae > Quercus > Quercus variabilis. The sequence goes on from CP129451.1 coordinate 8,532,604, forward strand.
AATTGTATGCAAAAAAAAGTACTACAACAAATCAATTAACCATGCTAATAGAAATTAAATTCGGTTGGTAAAACGTAGAATATTTTTCTTTAGAAAAAATGACTAAAGTTCCCGTAAACAACTTAGATTATATTAAAAATAAAAATATCAGTTAATAATATAGATTCAAAAATTAGTTTTTTTTTTTTTAAAGAATGATTAAAAATCAATTAACCAATTGGTTTTTTCGCCTGATGATAAAAAACAATCATAATAGAACAGATGTCATAGAGTGAAATTCTATTCTATCTGTCATTAAAAAAAAAAAAAATGACAGTCTAAATTAGGCCACAAGTTTAAGATATTATTTATAGTTCATAGTCCAATTACTGTATTAATTTAGCCACTCTAGACCTTTTTTTTTTTTTTTTGGTTTGGGGGGGGGGGGGGGGGGGAGGGGGGGGTGGGAGGATTTTGAGTGTCTCTCAAAGCATAGGTTAAGATAAAAGGGAGGAAGTCAGTAGGTCATGTGTTCCTAATCTATTAGGTTATTTATAATGCATAGCCTATATTTTAAAATCCAAACAATGACCATCCAAAACTATGCACTTACTACATATAACTCCTAATAATTATCTTGGAAACCAAAAAAAAAAAATCATACTAGTTAAAATTGGTTCAAAATTTGACTTTTTTAATATTTCAATTGTACAATGGGGGAAGGGAAATTTGAACAATGGATTCTTTTCTAACACTTAGTATCACATGACTTGTAATAATTTAAAATGTGTAACTTAAATAAAAGGACAAAATTTAGGTACAAACTTAGTTGTTGTCAATACTCACAACTCCCAAAAAATAATAATAAAATGTGACTATATATTTTGAAAATCTAATTGTTATATTACATGTTCTTTATTTTCTTAACATGAATGTCAAATTTAGTGTTAATTGGATGTTATTTACTATTTAATCTATAAACTTATTTTTTTACTCATGATTTTATATTATGAAAACTTGAAATATAAACATTTGATTGATAACATGCCTATTGATTTTTGATCATCTAGAAATTTTCAAATATGAAGGATATAAAAAATATATATATTCTAATGGTGGATTTTTTGAAATTCATATCAAATAATAAGATATGTAATGGAGTTATAGCCAAACTTTATCCTAACTAAAATGTGTACATTTCTCTTAACAACCACATATTTAAAACATCATATATGTCAATTTTTGAATATTATGAAGCTATTTGCAATCTAGAGTGTAACTTCAGAAGATGATTACTAAATTTTGAAGATTAGAGAGGGTAACAAAAACCATCCTATTGCTTGGGGTTAAAAGGCGAAATTTACTAGGAAAAAAAAAATTTAGAAAAGCCTCCTGGTTGGTTGAGTCATTGACAAATTGAGCATATGTAGTCTTTAGAGCATTAGCATTTCCCAAAACCCACAATTCTATTATACCATACCATTTTTCAATTCCTCTACATCCTAAAACTCTATTTTTATTAAAATTTTATTTTTTAATATTTCTTTATTATTTCTTTATAACTGTTATTTTTTTTCAGACACCTGTTTCCTGGGCTTTTCAACCATCTTTTTTTTTTCCTCTGCTTCTCCCTCAACCTCAGCAACACACAACCCATCAACAACCACAGCCATGACACCTCAACCCATCTACACCTCAACCCATCAACAACCATAGCCACGACACGAAAAACCCATCAGCCCATGCCGCCAATTTGAAACCCACCGGAGCAAACCCATTCAAAAAAAAATCATCATCGGAGCCACCATCGAAGTTACTGATGATCAACTTAACCGATCCACCCACCGATCAACAGATCCACTATTTCAAACCCACCGATCCAACCACGACCCAACCCACTTCAGCCACAACACCAGACCCACCCCACTTCAGCCACAACCCAACCACGACCTAAACACCAGACCCAACCATGACCCAAACACCGGACCCAACCACAACCCACAACCCCTTTAGGCACCAGTCACCAAAAAAAAAAAAAAAAAAAAAAAAAAACCACAGTGACCCACGCCGAAAAAAAAAAAGCAACAACAGAACCGCCGGATCACAACCCACCAGACGCCAAAAACCACAACCACCAGTGACCCACGCCGTCACCCATGCCCAAAAAAAAAAAAAAAGTAACCACAGAACCGCCGAATCACAAGCCACCAGACACCAAAAACCACAACCACCAGTGACCCACGCCCAAAAAAAAAAAAAAAAAAAAAAAGCAACCACAAAACCGCCAGATCACAACCCACCAGAAAATCTGAGCCACTGTGACGTGTGATGGAGAATGGTGTTTGGGTCTGATGAAGAGAGGAGAGAGCAAATGAGAAACAAAAAGAAAGAGGGAGGAGAGAACTAAAATAATGAGAGAGAGGAGAGAAAAATTTCGGTTTTAAAAGGTAATAAAATTTTTTTTTTTTTTTAGAATACTGCTACAGTAAAATTCTATCTTTAGAATTGTACTGTAGCAACTATTGCAAAAAAATTGCAATAGTTGAGTTTAGCATTTTCTGATGCAATGGATTTTACGGCTTAAAATGCCAAATTGACCTTAGATATGACATTAGCATTCTCTAATGCTAATGCTCTTACTATGTTCAATCTGACATTTGTGTAATTAAAACATACAAGGTAATAGTAATAGATACTCATAAAAAAACACAAACACACACATCTATGTCTATATTCTATATATATATATATATATATATATCTAAAAAGCTTAGTGTTTAATATTGTTGCACTCTTGTTAAGCCACATCAGCGCCATATCATTAACCTATTTTCAATATTTTATCTCCTTTTTAATTATTTTTTTCCTCATTAATTTGCCACTTTACAATTCCACCTTCTCCAATATTTACTTTTTTTTTTTCCTTTTTATCTCTCTACTACTCTATACCTTAACCTTACAATTTCTCAATTTCTTCATCTTCATTTTATTTTGACTCTTCTTTTCCCCATTTTTTTTACTATAAAAATTTGTTATTTTCTCTTCTATTCAATCCATATTTGCTCACACAAAAAGGTGAATGCTCTCTCTCTCTCTCTCTCTCTCTCTCTCTCTCTCTCTCTCTCTCTCTCTCTCTCTCTCTCTCTATATATATATATATATATTCTTTCTTTTGGTGGATGTTTAATTCTTTAGATTGATAAAGTTTTATGTTTAACTCTACTTTAGGTTGATATGATTTGGTTATATTTAAATTTTTTTTTATCTTTTTAATTTTATTTTTTTGTTTGTGATGTAGGACAAAATATTCTAATTAATTTCTGTTATCTTTTATATTTGGTATTTTTATGTAATTTTCGTTGTTTTAGGTTTAGGTGGTTTATTTCCTTGTTTTTAGGTGCATTTAGTGTTTTTTAGGTTAAATTTGATTCCTGTTATGGTTAGGTATCAATTAGGAGTTATTTTAGATTATATTTTCTTGTTAGTCAAGTTTTAAGAAGCCCTTAAATAGGCCCTTAAGTCTGTAAACGTTTTTCATAGTTTATTATCAATAAAAATTCAGACTTGTGTCTTTTGTGTTCTCTGGTGGATTCCAGACCTATCACCTTGTGGATTCAAGGAACCCCTTGTGGATTCAAGGTTTACTACCCAGAAACTAACAGTTTAGTTTCTATCCATCAAAGAGAGCATCGTGTGTGCTTCTCTTCAGGCTTCCGCGACATTAGTTGGTATCAGAGCCTTGACTTACCCTGGTCTGATGGCTAACCGGCGAGACGGTGACCACCATAACAATGACGGTGATGATGACGTCAACAACCCAGTCCTCACTAGGGCTGAGTTTCTTAATTTTCGTGATGAGAATCACCAATTTTGTGAAAAGAGTCAAAAAATTATAGGCGAAATCCAGCAAAAGATTGCTACTCTTCTTGCTAGGAAATCATCTTGCAACAACAATGTTCGATATATTTAAAGACACACTCCAAACTACAACAAAATTCCATTCTTTGACGGAGATATGTGTAAGATGAATTTTATTGACTGGCTTCTTGATTTGGAAGAGTATTTTAATTTTTTGAAGATTTGTGATGAAGAAAAGGTGCGGCTTGCAACTAATAAATTAGACAATGAAGCAGAAGAATGGTGGGAAGATATTCAAATTGATAGAAAGCGACGAGGTAAGCATCCAATTCGCTCTTGGCAAAGAATGAAAAGAGTATTAATTGATTTATGGTCTCCTAATGACTATTATGATATACTAGATTATATAAATGTTGATTATAAATCTGTATATTCATATGAAAAGCAATATATTCAAAACCAAAATTATGACAGCCAAGTCCATGTGTCAAGTAAAGGAAAGGGTTTGAGGGTTGAGAAGAAGCAGCCTATTTCTAAAGAAAATTTTGAAGTGGTTAAAAAAGATCAAGATTTGCTACAAATTATTGAATTGAAGATTGAAAATACCACTTGTCAAAAATTTGAAGAAGAGGTCAAAGAAACAAAGGTTGAGTTGATTGTGAATAATGACAGGAATGAAGAGATGGTAATTATTGAGAACATTGTGGAAGATTCAATTCAGGTCATGTATGAGGATGAGTCCACAACTCACAATCCTCAGGTCTCAGTTAATTTGTTGAAGATGACTACACAATATGTTGATTTTCTTGGAGTAGAAAATTTTACCATCAACCCTTTGTTGATTGATGTTGCAAATAAATTGAAGATAGATGAGAAGAAATTTTATGCTACACTCTATGACAAATTCAAGTTTCAAAACCAGATCAAGTTATTAAAACATTCAAAGTATTTGTTTATTTGGAGTGGAAGATTTCAGATTTCAAGAATGAACTCGAGGACGAGTTTATTTCAAGTGGAGGGGTCTGATGTAGGACAAAATATTCTAATTAATTTCTGTAATCTCTTATATTTGGTATTTTTATGTAATTTTCGTTATTTTAGGTTTAGGTGGTTTATTTCCTTGTTTTTAGGTGCATTTAGTGTTTTTTAGGTTAAATTTGATTCCTGTTATGGTTAGGTATCAATTAAGAATTATTTTAGATTATATTTTCTTGTCAGTCAAGTTTTAAGAAGCCCTTAAATAGGTCTTTAAGTCTGTAAACTTTTTTCATAGTTTATAATCAATAAAAATTCAGACTTGTGTCTTTTGTGTTCTCTGGTGGATTCCAGACCTATCACCTTGTGGATTCAAGGAACCCTTCGTGGATTCGAGGTTTACTACCCAGGAACTAACAGTTTAGTTTCTATCCATCAAAGAGAGCATCGTGTGTGCTTCTCTTCAGGCTTCCACAACATCAGTTTGTTACATATTATCCTATGAAATTACAGAATGATTTAATGATATTCTATTACATAGCATGACTTGGATAATTTGGTATTTACACTATACATTTTCTTTTGAATATTCTTCTACTCATCTTCTTTTATATAATTTTGTTATTTGTCTCACGTTCTCTTCCAAAAAAGGTGATAGTTCTCTCTCTCTCTCTCTCTCTCTCTCTCTCTCATTAATTCTTTCTTGCAACTCTATTTTAGATTGATGAATTTTTTTATTTTTTTATTTTTGGCTCTACTTTTGGATAATACACTTTGGCAGTGTGTTTTTTGAGTTATTTATCACATATACTCTCTATCCCTCTTATAGTTTTGGTTTGAGTTAATTTTTAGATATTTTAGAAGTGAAATGATTATGTATTTGAATGTCTCTATACAAATTATTTAAGTAATATCAATCATAAATTAGTGATGAGGTTTGGTTACCATGATAATCTTCTTAAGAGAATGAGAATTTGGAACTTAAAAATTTTAGTTGTAGAAAAAAGAACCATATATAACACACTATACAAAAGTTTGAATAATATAGATCACTTGAAAAAAAAAATTGTATTACTATCTTTTATCTCAAAAAAAAATAATGGAATAATATCAATCAAATGCATCTAAGTTTTTCAAAAAAAAAAAAATTCAAAATAATAGAATGATATATTTGTAGAGATGAAGTGATGAAAAATGATTTTAGAAATAATATCTTCAGTAGTTTTAGAGAATAAATCATATATTATAATACCATGTTACAAAATAGTTGTATATTCCCACGCATTGTGGGGGTCTGCAACTAGTGGTAATAAATGTCAAAGAATAAAAAGTGAAGTATCATAAAGAAAAAGTTAAAGCCAAATAGAGAAAATGAAAATGCAGAGATGAGAGTATTCCTCATTAACAAGAAAATGTATATTCAATATCTTGGAGACATTTTATGGTTTCCATCAATTCCACATGTATATAATTTGGCCTCCATAAGGAATTCCTACAACCAAGCTGTTGTCTGATTGGCACCATCAAGTATTCTCCAATTTTTGATACAATTGAAATAACACCTTCCATTTCTTTCTATTCTTCTTTCCAATTCTCTGCAAGGAAAGATTAAGTTTATTATAAACTTCCAGTTTTATAAATCCGAGTTAGAAGTGATGATTTCATTAAAGGGACGCACTAATTAGATAGTTTTCACAAAATGAAATGATTGATTAAGCATAGAAAAACACAGACAAGTACCTGAATGCCATGGTCAATTAATAATGTTCCCAGCATGCTTGGATTAACAAAAGGACCTGATTGATTGCAATTTTATGAATGAAATCAATGTACTGTTGAGGTAATATATGTATTACCACATTCTCTTGCAAGGGAAAAATTTTTTTTGTTTAATTGGCAACTCTATAGCAACTTTTTTGGGGGCTAAGTTGTACAGAAGCAATTGAATAATATATCTAATATAACTTCTTTATCATTCAGCACCCATAATACAGGTTGTAGTTCTAATTAGCATCTTCTTTCTTGAGAGGAAAAAAAAGTGTACCAGACACTACATGATTTTCTATTTAATGATCTGCTTCTTTCAAAAATATTTCTTGGGTCTTACGTTTGCTTAAAGTATTTCCAATAGTGTCCCTTAAATATATATGAAAAAAAAAAAAAAAAAAAAAAAAGTTGGATGCGTTCTTCATTTTTATGCATTTTTTGGATTCTGACCAAATATACTAAATTGATATTTTTAAAAAAAAGGTAATATGCTCACCTCCTGTATGCCTTGCCCAGCATCACATATCCTTCTCAGATTTTAGTGGTTTCGGTTTACACTTGTTGCTACGTCTCGTGATCTACCTGTTTTCCCTGTATGAATAGAAGTACTTATGTGATTTAAGTAATCATAATATTTGCAACTAGAAAAATGAAAGTAACTATGTGCTTACTATTGGTGATGCTATAATTGGTCGTAAGTGAAGAAATTACTGTTTTTCAAAAGATTTTTTTGGTATTAAAAAATTTTGTTTTTCCTTTCTTTCCTTTTTCTTTTTAATTAAACTGTTGTGTAATTTCTGCTAATTAATTAAACAGAAATATTGGCATATTATATACTTCTATGGTTACACACAAGTGTCAAATTCTTCCATTAGTGAGATAATTGCAGTGAGAATGGCCTTTCCTTTGAATATGTGCTCTATAGTGGCATTAAGGTCTCCCTTCCACTGACTTGTTTTGAATTCAATGTCTTCATATACTCCTTCCAGCTCAGGTGTCTTTAGGTTGGACGGAACAAACATCCTTAAATTGGGACATCTAATTACCATCATTTTCTTTAGGGATGGCCACTCAAAAGCATTGGCTTCATTGCAAAAACACTTCAGATTTGTTAAGTCCCTGAGCAAGATTGAGTTCACTTTGTGGAACAAGTTTTTTTCTTCTTTTTCTTCTTCTCTAGCTCTTATAAGGATTTCTTCAATTTTTTTACATTTAGTAACTTGTATTTCCTCTAACATCACAAGCAATTTTGCTATGGATGGTGAGAACAAATATGTCAGACTGTGACATCCCCATACTACTAACAATCTCAAGTTTCCAAAACCTCTGATCGTTTCTGGACCCTTCTTCCATATGTGCATCAGTTTTGGTAAATTATAGAGATTCAATTCTCTTAACTGATCAAGAAGTGATGCTACTTGACTTTCCTCAAAATTTAGTTCTTCAAGTTGAAATATAACTTCCAGCAACTGACAATCCTCTAATACAATTAATTCTAGATTCTTTAAGCACCCAATTATATGTGATGGAAAAAGTGACTGTATCTTTGAGGGATTGTCAATATCACTAGCTCGTGGATCCTTCAGCTTAGTCAAAGTACGCTACAAATAAATAAGTACAGTTAAAAGAAGTATTATAATCAAAATAATCATTTCTTTTAGATCTATCAAAATTATTTGGAGTCATGGGCTTGACAGCAAAACATGAATATATCCATTTACGGAATAAGATGGTATAAACAGAGTAGATGCACAAATTAAAAAGCAATCAATTTTAGGTGCATAAAGAACAGAAAAATTAAGAAAAGCAATCAATATTAGGTGCATGAAGAATAGAGCAGATGAACAAATAGAACAGCAATGCACCATTGGGATATGTGCTTAAATCTAGAACTTTTAATGTTAAGGGAAAGAAATTACTATTATTTAGTCAGATACGTACCTCTTTGTTCACTGAGGAGCTTCCTTGGGATTTTTTGGTGGTGCTTCGATCCCCATTGGTTTTCTTCTGCTTTCTTGGGCTCCAAATTTCTGAACCAAATGTTTTCAATTTGGGACAACTTTTCATTTTGATCTTCTTCATGGATATCCATGCAAAAGAATAAGCTCCAGTAGAAAGACTCACTAGACTTGGCAGTCCTATTAAGTCGAAGGAAGTAACTTTATGGAACACAGTGATATCTGCTTCCTCTTCCTCTCCATCTCTTTGAACAATGTTTTCAACTGCAACACACTTATCTACCGTAATGCTTTGAAGTTCCACAAGTAGTTTTGCAACAGAAGATGGGAATAAGTAACTTGGACAGTGACATCTATTTACTATAATAGATGTTAGGTTTTGGAAACCCTGAATTCCTCGTGGAACATTGTTCCACACTTCTGTCAACTTAGATAAACTCCATAAGCCTAAAGTTTTCAATTGAGCAAGTACTGCCATTCTTCTGTAGTCCTGGTCGACCTTTAGTCTTTCAAGATCAAATATCACTCCTAGTGAATCAGCCTCATTTAATTTAAGATTTTCTAAATTCAGTAACCACAGGATTGTCTTGGATGAAAACAATTTATGAGAAATTTTGACTGCAGGATCCCCAGCTGTACAAAAACCAATGAGTTTCGGTAGACAGGATATGCGTATTGATGTTAATTGTTGAAACTTGATCCTATCAAATGCCATTTCATCTTCTTCTCCTTCCTTGAGGAAAATTTCTTCCATGCAATCACACCGTTCTATTTCTAACTCTTGGAGTTTAACCAAACCTCTCACTATGGACAATGAAAAGACATTTTTCAAACGGCTGAATTTTGATAGCCAAAGAGATTTGAGGTTGCCAAAAAAAGCAAACTGTGAGTCTGATCTGACATTTTTCAAACTGCTGCGTTTTGATAGCCCATGACATATTTCTTTTAATTCAACCAAATAAGACAGTTCCAGTGACTCCAGGATAGGGAACGCAGATTGTGGAGTCTGATCTGATGTGGTATCAATTACATATTCTACATCCTTACTATGACGAACTCCTAGAACCTTCAAGCATTGAAAACCCTTTTGGTCTAACTCATACAGAATATTTTTTAAATTTTTTACTTCCCTCAATTCTAAAATTTCAGATTTCTGTAAGAGTTGATGAAGCATCGGACTCTCTGGAATCTCACGCATGTCAACTCCCCAAAGTACCAGACTGTTTTCAAACAAATAATCATGTGACTGATATTGGAATTGATCAGTAAGTGGGGGCCTATAAAACCCACCACTTATCAGATTACCAGTAAATATATGAAATCTTGTCATATGATTTTTGAAGAGAAAGTCTTTTGGGAATGACTTGGGGTTTTGTATACAAATTTCTAAAGCCATTAAACGATGGGAGAAAGACATTAGTTCAGCAAGGCTTGCATTGGATCCCTCTCCCTCTCTGTTGCCTTCAGTAGGTTCCCATTCCATAAGGACTTCTCCCATATACAACTCTTCTAGTCGAGATAAACTTGATAGGAGACCAGGTGGAATTCGTTGAAGATAAAAGCATTTTGACAAATCTAGCAACTTTAAATGACTAAGATTTTTGGTTTCTCTCGGCAACTCCCTGATTCTAGAACCAAAAAAGCTAAGCATTTCTAGTTTCTTAAGTACTCCAATTGCAGATACATCTTCAAACTTACAATAATCCAAATGCAGTGTCCGAAGGTTCTCAAGAACCCGGATTGATTGTGGTAGTGACAGAAAGGACATACCTTGCATAGACAATACCTTCAGTTCCTTCATCCCTTTAAAAAGATTGGCTGGGAACATCTGTGTAGTAAGTTTGCTACATGATAGCTGCAGCAGCTCAAGTTTCGGACACTCTATGTCTTCAGGATGATTTTTCATTTCTCGACATAAGGGAAATTGCTTTATAATGCCCATATTTATCTTTCTCTGGCCATTCTTCCATTTTATTATCACTTTCTACCAGAAAACCAGGTTCCTCTGCCTTTGATATGGCAAAATCCCGTACAACATCATGCATTTTGACACATTCTACCTTCCCTCCATCCAACAGTAGAGACAATCTTTTATGATTTTTAACAATTGCATGAACTCTATTTCTTGCTTCTGCCACGTTATCAATCCTTTCAAACAACCTTCGTCCCACTCCATATCTGACCAAATATTCAATGGGAATATCATGATCTTCTGGAAATAAACAGCATAGCGAAAGGCATGACTTAGCTTCATCACTTCGTGATGTCAACAAGATTTTGCATCTATTGTGCTGTCCTCCATAAGGAATTCCTACTGCCTCTAGATCATGTACATCCCAAACATCATCCAATATTACAAGGATACTCTTGTTATCCATTAGTCTTTTTTTTAATCTTTCTTTTCTTACAAGTGAATTCTCTTCCACAAGTTTCAAACCTAGCATCTCCGCAACTTGACCTTGAATCTTTCTCAAGCCTTGATTCTGGGACACCACTGCCATTGCAACTTCATCAAATAACTTATCATCTTTTGCTCTTTTCGCTACCTCTTTTGCCATTGTTGTTTTTCCTATCCCCCCATACCGCATATTGCAATCATGTTGATCTTGTCATTCCTTAGACCCTCTAAAACTCTGATTGTCAATTTTATTCTTGATTGAAAACCCTTAAAACCTTCTATGGATGATGATCCTATTCCCTGTGGAGCTGCAGAATGCAATACACTATCAAATTTCTTCTATAGAAGCTTAACAATGGCCTGGGTCATCTTCTTAGCTTTCCTACTCATGGAATAACGGGACTTCAAATTTGGATACCACCCACTCTCGGCTATCCTATTTGCTTCTTCTATGAATCTCGGCAGACCTTCAATGATCTTATCCACCTCTTGTACCCACAACTTAACCACAGGTGAGATTACCTCCCCATTCCATTTGGCTCTGTCAACCTTAAATTGCACATCAGCCCTCTCAGTACACAGCGTCTGAGATTGTTCTTTGAGATTCTCCAAGTTGCTTTTGTGGTGAATCAGAAGCCAAAACTGTTTTACAAGGGGTTCCACCAAGAATTCTCCAAATTTTGCTAGAATTGAATTAGCAGTTTCCATTTCTTTTCTTTGTTCGTTTGGATTCTCTGTAAATAAAGATAATTTTTTATCATGCAGTTATTCAAAACTGAGTTCATAGTGATGATCTCACTGAAGTGGACCTACTAATTATATAGTTTTGGCACTGCAATTATCACTATTTTTTTTTGGAAATGTGCTTTGATCAAGACTAAAATTCAGAACTTGTGATAAGTAAGTTGGTGCTATGTGCATTTAGAATTTCTATTAGAAAAGTTGGGTGCAGATTATAGCCTTCACAAACAGATTATGATAAAGAAAGGATCATTAGAAAAGTTGGGTTTGCTAGGGTCTTTGTTGAGGTTGTTCTAAAGGCTGAATTTCCAGGTGAGATTGGTGATGGAAATCCATTTCTTGTTGGGATTGAATATCCATGGATACCTGTGAAATGCCCAAAATGTAATTTCTTGGACATTTTGCTGCCAACTGTGGAAATATTGAAACAGTTTATCCAAGAAGGATGACTCAGGAGATGGGTGCCTATGAAGGCCAAGAAGGTAGCAGATGAAGTGAAGACTGATTAGTCTAGGTGAAAGAAAGCTCAGGTGAATGCTTCTAGTCCTAAGTTAACTCCAAATCCTCTTCCTCCAAGTAATAGATTTTCTGTTTTTAATTCTGCCAAACTAAAAAGTAGCTAGGCTGGCAGTAGGAGGAGTCGTAACCTCCCCACCAAAAAGAGCTTCTCCACCCTTACTGTTTAAGAAGTAATCTAAGAAAGTTGGCTGCGATACTAGTGAGCCATCAGTTAGGAGGGCTTTGTCTCCTTCCTTTCTCATCAATTGCCCATGAAGTGGTTAATTTGGAATGTCAGGGGTTTGAATTGCCCCTTGTAGCAGAAGTCGAAAAGAAAGCGTGGGAAATGGATTTTAACCTAGTGTGCTTGGTTGAAACAAGAGAAAGGGAGGAGAAAACTAGAGATTATGAATTCCATTTTACTTGGATGGAAATTATGTTATTCTGTCTCTCAAAATGGCCTAGGTAAAATCTAGGTAGAGTTCATTTTTTCTATTCAAATTTATCAAGTAATTTCTGAAGGTATTCATTGCAAAATATTTTTTAAGGATAAAACTGCCACTCTTCCTTTATTTATGGGGCTACTGAGGGTGTTGAGAGATAAATTTTGTGGGATAAGTTGGATCAGTTTTGCAGTCAAGTGAAGGGTTTTCCATGGATTCTGGCTGGAGATTTCAATGTGATAAAGAGTGCCCATGAATAGCATGGTGTTTTAGTTGTTACCTGTTATGAAAATAAATTTAATTCATGTTTAGGTGACCTTGAGGTGTGAGATCATGCTGCTGTGTGGTGTTTCTATACATGGAGTAACAGAAGATGAAGACCAGATGAGGACTATATACCACATTTGGCTTCAAAGGAATGCTATAGTCCATGAAGATAGAATTTGGACAGGAGCAGATTAAGAGAAACATCATTAAGGATGTCAAAGCCAGGCTGGGGTTTGAAACAAAATTTGAGAAATCTGTATTAAAAAATACCATTTGCTGTAATTGGAGGATTGATCTAGACAATCAGTGCTACTGTGCAGTCAGTGTGCTTATGCACCAATTTATTGCTTAGTCTCCTAGTATCCCTTAGTTTGAGTAAAGATGGGAAGATGTTGTTGTTAGTGTATTGTTGCACTGTTTTGCTGGTTTGGCCCGTTTTGTTTTGTTGTAGGAGTTTCTTTCTTTGTAAACTTCTAGTTTGAGTGTAACTGGGAGGCTCCCCTAATATGGACCCTCCCTACTCTGTGTTTTGGGAGTTTTCCCTTTCTACTCTTTTTTTTTTTTTTTTTTTATGAAATCTAAGCTGAATTACCCCCTCCCCCCCCCCCCCCCCCCCCCAAAAAAAAAAAAAAAAAAACAAACAAACAAACAGATTATTACTAATTCTTCTCCATCTTCAAGTATCCAATTGCAAAATAATTTCATATAAAAATAGTGTCAGAGCCATCTATCGTTGCTTAGGGTTGAAAATAATTTATGTCCCATATTATCAAGGGCAGCTCTATAGATCTTGGGGCTTAAGACAAAGATTAAAATAAGGCTTTTTATATTTTAAATATATATATTTTTTTACTTAAAATCTATTCTTCTCGCTTTTTTGGACATAAAATTACACTTTAAATTTTTGTTTATACATGCATTTGAAAAGGAATCTAACATTTTTATATATTTTAACTCTACTTGATCGTGAATTGCATAAATAAAAATAATAAAACGTATTTATTTCATCATGCAATAAATTAGAATATTGGATTAAACAGTAGAATAAAATAGTGCAACTAAAAGCAATAGCACTATTAAAAAACCAAATACTAGAAAATTATAATGAAATTATATTTTTTATAAGTCAATTTTGATTATAAATTTATTTAGTAGTAATTAATTATATATTTATTTAATACTTTCTTTTTCACAAATTTTTTTTTTTTTTTTGATCAACAAATGGACAATGGTATATTATATACATATATCAACTAAACAATTGGGTTTCTTATTATTTTTAAAAAATGAAAAAGAAATAAACAATGAATCTCACTAATTTAAGGCAGCCACACATATGTGATACATGTAGAGAAGGGGTTGGACCTAGTAAAGTGGTCCACTCTCTATCTCACACACCACAAGAAAAAGTAAAGGCAATGCATTGGAATTAACCTAAGATGCATGGTAAGATATGGGTATGGCTGTATGGGTATGATTAGAGTATGAGGATAGAACATTTCTTGAAAACCTTAAGGTACAATATGTTGGGGATTAATGTGTTAATTACTTATTAAATATGTTTTATTTATATTTTTTATATATCGTTAAACATTTATTTTTTTTTATATATTCTTAATCATATATCAATTTAAAAGCAATAATAGATAATAAAATGAATTAATATCCATTAAATGATGTTTAGAATACAAACCAGATAAATAAAGGTAAATAAAAGATAACTAGATAAGTATTCAATATTGAAACCATATAAAACATATAAATAAAAATTCTTACTAGTTTGGGCTATCTCTTACTTTTGGGGTTGGGTTATAACGGTATCCAATTCATATTATGAGTGTATCCTAGATGTACTGGCACTTAAAAATAAAATTGGGTATGTAGCATAGAGGTATCTGGTATGATACAAGTATGATACATATCGGATATGGATATGTGAGCAAAAACAGAGTATCTGTGTATCATAGATTATAACAAGCAACAACAATGTAGGAAGTTAACAGCAAACAAGTAGAAAACACAAATTGGAAAGAAACAAATAGACAAATAGATTTGAAAGAATTTTTCAAGGCAAATCTAATAACTGAAAGGGAATGGTTGGAATGAAGAGGCGGCATCAACAAACAACAGGAATACAAAGTTTTCTTTTTTTTTTTTTTTTTTTGGGGGGGGTGGGGGGTGAGGGCGAGGGATTTTTATGTTTTGTTTTGTTGAGAGAGATTTCAGCTTTTGGGTATGAGGGAAAATTACGAGTTCAAACAAAAATAGTTTTTCTTTCACACACACACACACACACACATATGGACGAAGCTGTACTAATTTTAACAATTTTGTTTAATAAAATTACATTTTGCCTCTCCTTAACAATGTCATCAATTCTTTTAAGAGTAATGTTATAACCACAAACTTTTCTACAATAACATTTTTTCAAATTATCGAGGTAACAAATTCTTTTTGGTTTGAACAATTGAATTACTTTTTACTTATTAATAACCACTCACCATATTAGCAATTTGTAAAAATTTTGTAGTTTTAGCATTTTTTTTCACTTTTTCAAGGCCATAAAAAATTAATAGATTAAATCTAAAACAAAATATATGAGCTCAAAAAAATTAAACCAACAACAAAATTACTAATAATAAAGCTAAAACAAATAGAGTCCAATCAACATATTTTACCCAAAACAAACAACATGGGCCTTTAAAAAGTTTTAAACAAAAATCCTCAATGGTTAAGTAGTAGAGTCAAAGGCTAAAGCCGTCACACACAACAAGTAGCAGAGCCATTTCCCCTAATTCTAAGTCTTGGCACTTTTTTTTTTTTTTTTCTTTTATCTTTGCTAATTTTTCTGGTGTAATTTATTACCAGCCCCTAGATTGGGAGAAATTCTTTAGTGCACCTGGAGGACCATGTCAGCAAACTAATAAATCTTCAACCTTCATATTTTAACTTCTGTAAAAAGGGTTTGATCTTATTCTCATCTTTCTTTTTATTTTTTGAGAAAGAATAAGATCTTATTCCAACACCTAAAGTTTTTCTTCCAACCTTGTGTTACATAACTTCTCTTAATAGCTAAATGTATAATTCTTCAAAATAAATTTTTTCTATATGATTTTTTCTGCCAATAATGTAGGACAATAATTAGTTGGAAAAAAAAAATCCATTACAAGCATATTTGTCAATATCATATGATAGGCTACGACACATATCATGTACAAAAAGTTTCATATCATAAATACTCATGAATTGTAAGATATAGTGATGCATATTATATGAACTGTATTATACCATAAAATCATATGTATTGTATGATACATAAACATGTGTTTCAAAACAAGTTATTGGACTCTTTTTTTTTTTTTTTTTTTTGATGGGGTTATTAGACTTGTTTTTAACATAAAATTAATGTGTTACTTAATTAAGCCCGATAAAAAAACATATCCATAAGTTTTTTTTTTCTATCTTTCTTTTACAAAATTTGGACTGCACAGTGTTGAGGGTTATTTTTGTAAAGCCAGCCCAACCCAACGAAGCAGGCAATAAGAGTGGCAGGCATGGAATAAGACTGTTAGGCTAGTGGCAGAAAAGGTAGGACACAGGCCCATAACATGAAGAAATGGGTCTTGAGGAAGTAAATGGGCCCAAAGGACCCAGAAAGAAAGAAATGACACCCATGGGCAATGTATGTTATGAAAAAGCAAGAATGGGCTGCGGTAAGCCCAAGGCAATGTAAACAAAGAAAGTAGGGGATAATGGCAAACCCATGAACCCCAAGGATGAGAATGAGGAAATTGGGCCGAGGAAGCCCAATTGAGTTAGTCAATGCCCATGGGATACAAAGTTAGTAAATGGACCAAGGAAGTACAAAAGAAGTAAATGGGCCGGATAGGCCCAAGTGAAAAGAGAGCGACATTGGAGCCCACGAGCAAGAACACTAGTGGCCATATTAAGCCACTAGGGGAAAGAAAGGAACGGCATACCTGAAAAGAGGCCTAGCAGGAACAAATTGCCACGGCAGGAAAGGCCAAATAACACAGTGGGAAAAGAATTGGGTTGAAAAGAACACAAGGCCCAAAACTCGGTAAAGCCCAAGCCCTATAGGGACAGGAAATCAAAGCAGCAATTCGCGGGAAGCCAGAAACGGACAACAGGCAATGCAAGCAACGTCCCCAGCCCACGACAGATGCATGAATAGCAAGCAGCCTTCAGACATAAACCACGCGCAAGGCCCAGACACCATCAGCCTGTACCCAGCCAATTCAGGACATGGTGGGGTCATGGGTTAGAGATAAGAGGGCATGGTTTGGAGGTGGGGAGAAGGGAAGGCCTGTTTTGAGGTCCCTGCTTAGACTCTTTTGGGGAATACGTCCTGCTGGGATGGCATATCACCAAAAAGAGGCAAGGCTGAGTGGGGACCAATAGGTGCATGCCATGAGGGATAGGAGAGAGAAACATCACCGCAGTAGGACAAGGTGCTGCGGCGGACTAACAGACAAAACGTTGTCTGTGTCTGTGATAGAGGGGCTCATAGACAGTAGTAAGGGTCTGCGAGTGCGCCCAGACCAAACGAAAAATGGTTAGAGGGTAGAATAGTAAAGAATCGATCTCAGCAGGCTCTATAAAAGGGCGCCTCTGCCATGTGCAAAAACAACAAGAGGCACGAGAGCAATACAACGCAACTTAAAAAAGAGAATACTCTATAACTTGCTTAGAAAAACAGAGGAGGATAACACTAAAAAACGACCAAAGTAGAAATTACTAAGAAAGGACTAGAAAATAAAGAGAGAAAGAGAGAAAAAAAAGGAGCAAATAAGAGTGGCATGCACCAATAGGCCACTTCCCTTCTCTCCCTCTCGAATCCCTGCTCTCTTCTACAATTATTTTGAGAAGTGTCCATTCAGGTCCGCCTCCCTCAAACCTATTAACTTCCAAGGAATCCCATTTTCTTTTCCTCAGAGGTTAATTGCATTGAAAAGGGGCATTCTTTCTCTTTGGCCTTACTCCTGCGGACCAAATTGAATTTATTTACATAAACTGTGGATTAAATTTTCATTACCATTTGCCCTTACTATTTATTTGTCAAAAATTGCTAAATGTTATTGTAGTTTGGTCATTTCTTATTAGAAGAACTATCTGGTCATTCCAGAACACATGAGTTTGTTTTATCAATTATATCTGCCTACCGCAAGCTCTTCGCTAGAACAGCCCAGTTTGCGGTAAGTACCCTCCTGGCAGACGAGGCATAGTTCGCGCACAAACCGGCCAAGTTGAGTTCCAGTTGGCCCGGTCTCGACTCCTGCAATCCAGAATACTTGGGCCTACATTCACAAAGGGCCAGCCTGGCCCAACATAGCAAAAAAGGCCCCCACACACAGTTACACTTCACATCATATCTGCAAATTTATTTTCTATACTATGAATAAGGTATTAATTGACAATATAATTATTTTTCTCATTATTATTAAAATCTAAGAAGCTATAATGACATGATGAAATATTTTTTTTAAAATTATTAAAATAAAAGAATAAAAAAAGATAGTAAATGTTGATGATAATAAAGAAAGTTTCAATGAATAAATAAATTTGCTAAATGATGAACATGATGATAACACTAACTTAGATGGAGTTGATTAAACAAGATAATGAATATGGTGGAAAAAAATTATTATTTTGGGTTATTTGTCATGTATTATCATATTTTGAGTTTAATCAATTTGAATATGTAAATTATTAACACATGTTAATTTGATTTATTTAGTTAGCCTTGTAAATATTATTACATAAGAGATATTAAATTATTCATTAGTTGAATGTGTTTCGAATTTATAATGAACATACCTTTTATATAGGAAAAAATTTAGGTACAACACTTTAGGTGTTGTTCCTTAGGTTCTCCTTTTACGATTCAATCATGTGGCTACTTAACTAAAAAAAGCACTTTCATCCTATGAGAAAAAATCTACATGGTAGAATTTTAAAAAGGAAACCTAAGGAACAACATATAAGTACAGTACCTAAGTCTTGCTCTTTTATATATCTATATCTATACTATTATTTAAGGGGATTCCCCTGTTTGGATTCCTCATTTTTTTTAGTTCAAAAATGCATCTACATCCCTATGTTTAAGTAGAGACAAAACTAAAGGATAATACAGTAAAAATGCAACTCTAAGTCCCACTAAAACATTACCTAAAAAATAGGACCACTCTCTGGTTAATTTTTAAATTTTTTTATCCACTTATAAATTAGATTTTCAAAATAAAAATTATATATATATATAAAATAAAATAAAACACAGTTTTTTTTTTCTACAAAATAGGACCACTAAAAAAAAAAAAAAAAAACTCATCCTAGACGCGAAGCACGTGTGATGAGGCTAGTGTATATCTATAATTTTTTGTATAAATTTTATTAAGTATTTGTGTATCTTACAATACACGAAACGGAAAAACCAAAAATCAATTCACGATACGTATGATTCACATATGATTGCAAGTATCATTTTTTTCCTTAGTTATGAATATTTTTTAACCCAACCTAGTCAACCTGCTTAGCCACAAACTAATTTATACTAAATACTAATCTACAAAAAAATTGTGTCGTATATATGTATGCATCATATTATCCACAAAAAAAAAAAAAAAAAAAAAAAAAAAAAAAAAAAAAACCTCAAATATTCAGAATAGGCCTATGCTTGCACTAGACCTATTCTAACTATTTGAGTTTTTTTTTTTTTTTTTTTTTAATAGCTTTTTATGTTTTTATATTTTTCCATGTTTTCTATTCTATATTCTTTTTGTGAATGTCCACATGAGATGTAGAAACTATAAGTGGACAACCAATAACTGAAAAACAAAAACAAAGACAAAAACAAAAAAAGAGAAAATAACTGAAGCAAATGTGCAAATCAAAGAAGCATTACCATAGAAAAATGTAGAAGTAACTTGGGGAGGAAAGATGTTGAGAAACACCAATAGAAAGGAAAAGTTTTTGGTACTTACCTCTACCTGCGATCTAAAGCAAAGAAGTGTAACACAGACAAATTTCGCAGTCTGCAGTAGAGAGATTGTAGCCAATAATTCGCAAATGAATTTTATTCTTAATTGAGGAAGAAAATCGAAAGGGTGATAGAGAACAAGCGATGTTATTATATAAAGTGTAAATGCCTTACGTGATGATCTATTTATTAACAGGCATCTAATTCTTGCTTAGCCATTTCAACAATGAATAATTGATGATTTATTTATTAACAGGAATGAGGAATCCTTACTTTCCTTGAACGTCTATCTCAAGGATATGTCAGCGAAGTCCAGATGCACTTTCTGGAATAGGGCTATATACATTTTTTAACTATCATTTTGTTAAGCTGATTTTTGGGAACAGAGAAAATAAATAAAAAAACAAAAGACCAATAAACCTAGAACAGGAATAAAAGGATTAAAGAGACAGCTAACTAGGAGTTTAGGATTACAGTTGAATTGAGGGGTGTTAGGTTCTAAAGACTTAGGATTTGATGTATTTAGAACTCTAATGTGTAATGTTGGCAAACCATGATCAAAACAATATGTTTAGTCTTGTTTAGGCTTGCTCAAAGTTGTATAATTCATGTAAAGTTGGAATCGAGAAGTTGCAGATGTATTAGTGCATTTCGGCCTGACTCGATCAATCGAAGGATAGACTCTATCGATCAAAAGTTGGCCAGAATGTTTTTCTGCAGAGTTTCCAACTCAGCCCTATCTCATTAAATGTTTTAAGTTTTATATTTTTGCCCTAGATATATAAGGCAAAACCCTAGCCATGTTTTTTGAGTTGCTCTAGTTGTATTGTTACTTATATTTTGCGGTTTGTGTGAATCTCTTGTGAGATTCTTGAGGAGTTTTCCTTCACATAAATTTAGGGTTTTCAAGGTAGAGATATTATCAACACCTTGATGATCAACTCAGTTGCTGCCATTGGAGTTTAAATAAACATAAGCGAGGGGTGCTTGTATCTTGTGAAAAATCCAAGAAAGAAAGAGTCCGTGGATTCGGAGTTTGCACATGGTCATGTCAGTAAGTTTTACTGGTGGGTAGCATTAGGAAGTCGAGCGTGGGTGCTTGTAAGTCCTTTTGTATGAACTTCGATTCTTTCATATAGTGAATTCAAGTTTACCTTGAAAATAGTTAGATTAAATTCTTCTTAGGTTTTTACCAGTTTAGTTTTCCTAGGTGATCATATCTTTGTGTTCTTTATATTTTCGTTGCTTTATATCTTGATATGATTATTTGATTGTGTTAATCTAGATTTGCATAATTTGACTAAGTTAATTACTTGACTAATAAACTAGGTTAATCCAATTGTTGTGTTTTAAGGGGTCTAAAAACCTAACAAGTGGTATTAGAGCGGGTAGCTCTCTTGTTGTAGATCTTTTAATCTTTGAGCTGATCCTTAACCTCTGTTGTTATGGAACACGGACACTCTCTGGTTATTCCTCCTCATTTCAATGGGAATAATTATGCTTATTGGAAAGTGAAGATGAAAGCTTTTCTGAAATCTATTGATGAGAGGGTTTGAAATTCCATTGAGTACGGATGTGAGAAGCCCACTACTCTTATAAGTGAGTGACAAACTTCTCAAAAAGAAGCAGCTGGGTTTAATAGCAAAGTTATGAATGCCATTTTTAACGCTGTTTCTATGGAGGAATTTAAGAAAATATCTAATGTTGAGGTTGCTCATACTGCTTGGAAAATCCTCCAGACTGTGCATGAAGGCACAAAAGATGTTAAGATTAATAAATTGCAACAATTAACTTCTAGATTTGAAAGCATTATGATGTCTGATGATGAATCTTTTGATGAATTTTATGCTAAACTAAATGATATTGTAAATTCTACTTTTAATCTGAGTGAAATCTATGATCAACCTAAAATTGTTAGAAAGATTCTTAGATCCTTGACTGAGGACTTTAGGCCCAAAATGATTGCCATTACTGAGAGTAAGGATGTGGACTCCATCCCTGTTGATGAGTTTGTAGGATCTCTTCAGTCCTATGAGCTAGACCTACCCAAAGTTAGCAAATCCAAGTCAATGACTCTTAAGTCAGTTGATGATGTTGAGGTTGGTAGATTTAACGATGAGCTCTCTGCTACAGAGATTGCTTACCTTGCCAAGAACTTTAGAAACTTTCTCAAGAACAGTAATAGAAATGCAAGACCTAGAAACTAGAAACTTTAGGAAGAATGATCCCATTAAGGTTAGCAACACTGAAAAACCTAGAAAAAAAGTAGGTTAATCTTTCAATAATTCTTTGGGTTCTCAATGTTTTGGATGCCAAAGGTATGGTCATGTTAAATCTGAATGTCCTACATTCTTAAGGTCTAAAGGTAAAGCTATGGTTGTAACCCTTAGTGATAATGAGGTTTCTGATGATGAGTCTGGATGTGACGAGGATGGAAACTTCATTACTTTCATTGCTACTACTATAGTCAATGAAAACGTGTCTGTTGAAGAGAACCCTTTTGATAGAAAACTCTCTGAGGATGCAGATCTTCAAGAGATCTATAATAAACTTTGCAAAGTTGCTGCAAAGGATGCTATGAATGTTGAACTTGGCCTGAAGAAAATTGAATCTCTTGAGCTTGATAAGAAGAATTTGCTTGTTAAATTGTTTGATACTAATGATCTTTTGAACAATGTGAAATTTGAGAATATGCTCTTGCTTGATAAAGTTAAAACTTTGGAACATGATTTATTTGTTGCTAGATCTGCTAGTTCTAAACTTGATCAAATGTTGAATGTTCAAAAGTATCCTTCTAACAAATCTGGTTTAGGTTTTGTTGAAAGCATCTCTGTATCTGCACCACATGCCACAAACTTTGTTCCTTCATCTTTTTCTAAACCTTCCATGAGTGAGGTTGTGAGTGAAACTGTCAAACCCCCTGTGAGTGAGATTGTCAAACCTATAGTTTCACCATCTAGGAAGATTAGAGTTGATTTGAAAGAGTCTAAATCTAAGGAGTCTGCCCTTTCTAAGGACAAAATGCATGGTAAACCTGCTTGGATTTGTCATTTTTGTGGAAAGTCTAGACACATTTGTTCTAACTGTTACAAATTTCAAGCTGCTAAGAGAGCAAACAAACCAAAAGTGCATGTGCCTCAAGCACAAGATCCTATGACACTCATTGGTGAATTGGTAAAGGTTTCAAACCTTTATTCCAATCCTAGAGTTAGAAATCACTCGAACGTGAATAGGAACTCCAATGCTCATGGTGCATCCAAAAAGTTTTAGATGAAAAAGTCTTGATCTAATTGAGTCTTTTTGACATGGTCTTTGTGCTTCATTGCTCTACTTTTTTGTGACCATTGTTCTTTGGTTTTTGTGTTGTTTTATTTCTAGGATTTGTATTGCATAACATTCATGCATTTCATTCTAAGATTTATTTTTGTTTTCTCTTTTAAATTTTTTTTTTTTAAAAAAAAAAAAAGGAAAAAGAGGAAAGCAAATTGTGTTTGGCCTTATTTCTCTTGGTTTTTGAAAACAAGGTTGGTAAATTTATTTACACATAACATGTTTTGTGTACCTTGTTTAGCTTTGATGAGCTTATTTATTGCACTTTACTAGTTGAAACTTTGTAATGCATGTTATGTGGGAAAGATGTTTATGGTTTTTGATCACTTTGTCTTGATCTTGAAGTCACATGTCTTTGACTGTCGAACTTGAACCTTTTGAGAAAGGCATAAATAACCATCTCACCAATGTTCACTAGCCAATCATGAACATCTTAGTGCATATCGTAAGATTTTGTACTCGAGAAAGTGTAGCACATGCACAAAAAGAACATAAGATGAAACTTTGATTTAATTCCTTAATACTTAAAAATGGTGTGTACTATTAGGTTTGATGCTAAATCACATAATTAAAGTTGGTGTGTATATTATGAGGCAAAATTCAAGAAACTTACATGATTGCAAGTTTATGATCTAGGAGATGTGGGAGTTATATGATGTAACTCTTTTGGTGATAGTTTCTTTCAAATTTTATGTGATGAATTTTGTAGACTTTGTGTTTGATTTCTATTCTCATATCACTTCACATGTATCTCAAACTTTTGCTAGTTGCACACACTACACAAGTTACTCTTTGATAAACACTGTACATATTATTGTGTGTGTTTTTGGTCTGACTAACCAAGTTTGAAAATATCTTGAGTATTATGCAAAACATTTTTTTTTTCTTGAGAATTTAAGGGGAGAATGGTAGAATTTTTTTTAACTAGGCTTAAAACTTGGGTTTTTAAAAAAGCATTTTATCTCATACTCATGCATATTGTTCATCAATTTTAATGCTTTGAGGAGTTTATGGCCAAAATATATTTTTCAAAATTGTGTTTTTTCTCAAAAATTTTGTGAGCCTCTGCTTGTTTCGATCGATCCATTCTGTTTTTCGATCAATCAAAAATGTGTTTAAAATTCTTTTAAGAGTCTCGGGTTGATTCAATCGATCAAATGTAATTTTTTATCAATCGAATATCGCGAATCAGGTTTTTAAAATATCAGACTTTGACTTGTTCAAGTCACTGTTCAAAAAGTTTCAAACCTTTTTCACTCTCTCTCCGACTCGGCAAGGCTAGATCATCACTTTTTTGTCGTTTTCTTTTGAATCTTTTACAAGGTTTTTGTCTTCTAAGACCAGTAAGTCCATTATACCCCTCCTTTTTCTTTTATTTACATTTTTCATGCATTATTCATTGCAATTTTCAGACTTCTTTCTTTTTGGGATTTTTGTTGATTCAAGCCTTTTTAAGTGAAATTGATCATTGGGTTTTTATTGGGACATGATATAAACTTGATTTTGTTGGTTTAATTTGGTCAATTTTGTGATTTGTGAAAAATTGAAAATTCTAGGATTTGAAATTGATCCTAATTGGGGATTTGTTCGAATTGGGTTCAATTGATGCAATTGGCTTGTTGAATTGATGTAATTGATCATTATATTATGTATTCTAGCTTGTGTGATGATCAATTAGTCATTTTTTTTAAAAAATCTTAACAAGTGGTATTCAATTTTGGGTTTTTTTTTTTTTCTTAAAAACTTTGTGCTCAAGTCAATTTTGTGAAATGGAACTTCAATTGAACTCAGTTTACTGCATTAGAACATGCATCATAACATTGTAATTGTTCATACATCATATAGATTTTTGTTCTATATTTTTTTTGTGCTAACTTGTAGTCTGCCCTTGGTTTGTGCTTTGTTTTTGGTCTTTTTTTTTTTTTTTTTTTTTTGTGTCTTTGTCCTTTCCTTAGCATCATGCTTAGGAAGACTAGAGCTCATAGGTCTATTCCCCCACCTTCTCCTCCCCCGTCTTCTTTTGACCATGAGAAGTTTCCTAGTGAGAAAAACCAAGAGATTTTTGAGACACTAAATCTTAGGAGAAAGAAATGGGCTGAGCATTTTGTTGTGTTAAATGAGCTTGATCCTACCATTAGGGAAAATTTTGAGCGTTGAGGCTAGTTACCTCTACTGGATATTTTTTATCCTCCTCCTCTAGCTACCCTGATTAGAGAGTTCTTTTCGAACATCTTTATCCGCATCTATGATTCCAACATTTTGGTAAAAAGTTGGATACGAGGTGTAGAGTACACCATTACTCCT
The DNA here is from genome assembly GCA_030445155.1 of Quercus variabilis. Taxonomy (NCBI): domain Eukaryota; kingdom Viridiplantae; phylum Streptophyta; class Magnoliopsida; order Fagales; family Fagaceae; genus Quercus; species Quercus variabilis. Next base: position 8,558,119 of record CP129451.1, read on the forward strand.
ACTGTAGTGGCTGATCCTCTAGGGGTACCTTTGGTATAGCACCCTGTCTACTCTTATAATAAGTCTCCTCTTTTGAATGATGTCATGTAATACATCACTAGGTCTTCTATGTTCTGATTCTCGGATCACCACTGTTGAGCTATCTGAGTTACACTATCTCTTCTTTAGGATAGCATGTCATTCTATTTGGCCCATTTCTCATCTTCACACCATTCCTCTTGAGCGGTGTGTCTTTTTGTACGCTCTTATTACTGATGCTCCTATTAGTTTTTCTTACTTATTTCTTCGTTCTTTGAACGAAGTTTATAAGAGTTCATCTTCCTCTCATGCTCTTGTCCATCCTATTTTTATTCATAGGATTTTGTTATATCTTGGTCTAGATGATTTCCCTTCTTCTGAGCTCATACATGTTATTGATCCCATTGGTGCGTCTTTTCTTAGACAAAGGGCTGCTTATCTTCGAGTTGGCTCTAAACACCCTAGGTCTGAGTCTTCTAGTACCGCTCCTCCTCCATCTTCTTCTACAGGTCCTGCTAGTGAGGATGTTGCTAATCCTCTTGGTGATGTTGCTACTGTTGATTTTCCTCCACCTCATTTAGATGACTTTGATATACATCGTACCTTGGAGATTGTAATGACCATTCAGGCGGCTTATGGTCAAATTTTGGTAGACTTGCTTGATGAGATACGTGCTTTGCGAGCCGACATAGCGCATTTTCGTTCACCTTCACTACCTCCTTTTGATGATGGCGTGTAATTGTCCTTTGGCATTTTGTCACAAAAAAGGGGGAGTAGAGTTTTGACACTTGTAGAGGAGTTTTTGTAGTTACGAGGAGTATTTTTTTTTTTTTTTTTTGTTTTGTGGAGCTAGTGGAGATATTAGATTGTATCTAGGTGTTTCATTTTGTATATTATTTTAGGGCTATTCATGTTAGGGGGAGATACATTTATTTTGATATATATGATTCTTGTTTCTTGTGTTCACTACTTATTGATTTATATTTATGAGTTATTCATTGATATATGTCTTTCTTATGTGTTGTGTGAAACATACAAGAATGTTTTATTTGTGTTATATCTAACTTAAGGGGAGAGTTAGTTTTACATATTTGTTGATTTACTGTTTTTCTGTCACACATGTGTTTATGTGTTTATTGAGTGTTTCAGGAATATATAGGTTGATTTAATTGTGCTGCTGTCTACACTTGCAACTGATGGATAGTAGTTAGGATTGAATTTATGTTTATGAGCATTATTTTTGTAAAGGGCTTTTATTTGTAAACTTTGAACTTTTAATTTGTGTTTTGTCACAGATTGCTAAAGGGGGAGTTTGTTAGGTTCTAAAAACTTAGGGTTTGATGTATTAGAACTCTAATGTGTAATGTTGGCAAACCATGATCAAAACAATATGTTTAGTCTTGTTTAGGCTTGCTCAAAGTTGTATAATTCATATAAAGTTGGATCAAGAGGCTGCAGACGTATTAGTGTATTTCGGCCTGACTCGATTGATCGAAAGTCGGCCAGAATGTTTTTCTGTAGAATTTCCAACTCAACCCTATCTCGTTAAACGTTTTGAGTTTTATGTTTTTGCCCTAGGTATATAAGGCAAAACCCTAGCCACGTTTTCTAAGTTGCTTTGGTTGTATTGTTGCTCATATTTTGCGGTTTGTGTGAAACACTTCAGATTGAGTTCACTTTGTGGAACAAATTTTTTTTTCTTTTTTTTCTTCTTCTCTAGCTCTTATAAGGATTTCTTCAATTTTTTTACAATTAGTAACTTGTATTTCCTCTAACATCAGAAGCAATTTTGCTATGGATGGTGAGAACAAATATCTTAGACTGTTACATCCCCATACTACTAACAATCTCAAGTTTCCAAAACCTTTGATCCTTTCTGGACCCTTCTTCCATATGTGCATCAATTTTGGTAAATTATATAGATTCAATTTGAACAGTTTTAGACCCCTTAACCCAACCAAATTAACCTAGTTAATTAGCCAAGTAATTAACTTAGTCAAATTATGCAAATCTAAGTTAGCACAATCAAACAATCATATCAAGAATATAAAACAGCGGAAAAGTAAATAACACAAGATAAGATGATCTAGGAAACTACACGGTAAAAACCTGGGGAGGATTTGACCTAGCTATCCTTAAGGTAAACTTGAATCCTCTATCTTGAAAAAATCGAAATTCATACAAAAGGACTTACAAGCTCCCCACTTGACTTCCTAATGCTACCCACCAGTAGAACTTACTGATACGACCACATGTAAACTCCAAACCCACGGACTCATTCTTTCTTGGATTCTCCACCAATTACAAGCACCCAGACTTGTTATTCTTTAAACTTTAATGGCAGCAATTGAGATGATCATCAAGGTATTGAAAATATCTCTACCTAGAAAACCCTAAGTTTATGTGAAGGAAAGCTCCTTAAAGATCTCATAAGAGATTCACACAAATTGCAAAGTATGAGCAACAATACAACAAGAGCAACTCTGAAAAACGTGGCTAGGGTTTTGCCTTATATACCTAAGGCAAACATAGAAAACCCAAAACGTTTAATAAGGTAGGGCAAACATTCTGGCCGACTTTCGATCGATCAAGCCAGGCCAAAATGCACCAAAGCATCTGCAGCTTCTCGTTTCCAACTTTACATAAAATATACAACTTTGAGCAAGTCTAAACGAGACTAAACGTACTGTTTTGATCATGGTTTGCCAACATTACACATTAGAGTTCTAAATACATCAAAGCCTAACTGATTAAGAACTGATGCTACTTGACTTTCCTCAAAATTTAGTTCTTCAAGTTGAAATATAACTTCCAGCAACTAGCAATCCTCTAATACAATCGATTCTAAATTCTCTAAGTGCTCAATTATATGTGATGGAAAAAGTGATTGTATCTTTGAGGGATTGTCGATATCACTAGCGCTTGGATCCTTCAGCTCAGTCAAAGTACGCAACAAATAATTAAGTACTGTTAAAAGAAGTAATATAGTCAAAATAATCATTTCTTTTAGATCTATCAAAATTATTTTGAGCCATGGGCTTGACAGCAAAACATGAATATATCCATCTATGGAATAAGATGGTATAAACAAAGTGGATGTACAAATTAAAAAACAATCAATTTTAGGTGCATAAAGAATAGACAAATTAAGAAAAGCAATCAAATTTTGTGCATGAAGAATAGAGCAGATGAATAGATAGAAAAGCAATGCACCATTGGTATTGGTGCTTAAATCTAGAAATTTTATTGTTAAGGGAAAGAAATTACTATTATTTAGTCAGATATGTACCTCTTTGTTCACTGAGGAGCTTCCATGGGATTTTTTGGTGGTGCTTCGATCCCCGTTGGTTTTCTTCTGCTTTCTTGGGCTCCAAATTTCCGAACCAATTGTTTTCAATTTGAGACAACTTTTCATATCGGTCTTCTTCATGGATAGCCATGCAAAAGAATCAGCTCCAGTAGAAAGACTCACTAGACTTGGCAGTCCTATTAAGTCGAAGGAAGTAACTTTATGGAACACAGTGATATCTGCTTCCTCTTCCTCTCCCTCTCCATCTCTTTGAACAATGTTTTCAATTGCAACACACTTATCTACTTTAATGCTTTGAAGTTCCACAAGTAGTTTTGCAACAGAAGATGGGAATAAGGAACTTAGACAGTGACATCTATCTACTATAATTGATGTTAGGTTTTGAAAACCCTGAACACCTCGTGGAACATTGTTCCACACTTCTGTCAACTTAGATAAACTCCATAAGCCTAAAGATTTCAATTGAGCAAGTACGGCAATTCTTTGGTGATCATGGTCGACCTTTAGTCCTTCAAGATCAAATATCATTCTTAGTGAATCAGCCTCATTTAATTTAAGATTTCTAAATTCAGTAGCCACAGGATGGTCTTGGATGAAAACAATTTATAAGAGATGTTAATTGCAGGATCCCTAGCTCTGCAAAAATCAATGAGTTTTGGTAGACAGGATATGCGTATAGATGTTAATTGTGGAAACTTTATCCTATCAAATGCCATTTCATCTTCTTCTCCTTCCTTGGGAAAAATTTCTTCCATGTAATCACACCGTTCTATTTCTAACTTTTGAAGTTTAACCAAACCTCTCGCTATGGACAATGAAAAGACATTTTTCAAATGGCTGCATTTCGATAGCCAAAGAGATTTGAGGTTGCCAAAAAATGCAAGCTGTGAGTCTGATCTGACATTTTTCAAACTGCTGCATTTTGATAGCCCATGACATATTTCATTTAATTCAACCAAACAAGACAGTTCCAGTGACTCCAGGATAGAGAACACAGATTGTGGAGTCTGATCTGATGTGGTATCAATTACATATTCTACATCCTTACTATGACAAACTCTTAGAACCTTCAAGCATTGAAAACCCTTTTGGTCTAACTCATACAGAATGTTTTTTAAATTTTTTATTTCCCTCAATTCTAAAATTTCAAATTTCTGTAAGAGTTGATGAAGCATTGGATTCTCTGGAATCTCATGCATGTAAACTCCCAAAAGTACTAAACTGTTTTCAAAAAAATAATCATGTGAGTGATATTTGAATTGATCGGTAAGTGGGGGCCTATAAAATTCACCACTTATTAGATTACTAGTAAATATATGAAATCTTGTCATATTATTTTGAAGAGAAAGTCTTTTGGGAATGACTTGGGGTTTGGTATACAAATTTCTAAAGCCATTAAATGATGGGAGAAAGACATTAGTTCAGCAAGGCTTGCGTTGGATCCCTCTCCTTCTCTGTTGCCTTCAGTAGGTTCCCATTCCATAAGGACTTCTCCCATATACAACTCTTCTAGTCGAGATAAACTCGATAGGAGACCAAGTGGAATTTGTTGAAGATCAAAGCATTGTGATAGATCTAGCAACTTTAAATGACTTAGATTTTTGGTTTCTCTTGGCAACTCCTTGATTCTAGAACCAAAAAAGCTAAGCATTTCTAGTTTCTTAAGTGCTTCAATTGCAGATACATCTTTGAACTTACAATACTCCAAATGCAGTGTCCGAAGGTTCTCAAGAACCTAGATTGAATGTGGTAGTGGCAGAGAGGACATACCTTGCATAGACAATACCCTCAGTTCCTTTATCCCTTTAAAAAGATTGGCTGGGAACATTTGTGTAGTAAGTTTGCTACATGATAACTGCAGAAAGCTCAAGTTTCGGACACTCCATGTCTTTAGGATGATTTTTCATTTCTCGAAACATAAGGGAAATTGCTTTATAATGTCCATATTTATCTTTCTCTAGCCATTCTTCCATTTCAGTATCACATCAAATCAAAAAACCATGTTCATCTGCATTTGATATGGCAAAATCTTGTACAACAACATGTAGTTTGACACATTCTACCTTCTCACTACCCAACAGTAGAGACAATATTTTAAGATTTTTAACGATTGCATGAACTCTATTTCTTGCTTCTGCCACATTATCAATCCTTTCAAACAACCTTCGTCCCACTCCATATCTGACCAAATATTCAACGGGAATATAATGATCTTCTGGTAATAAATAGCATAGCAAAAGGCATGACTTAGCTTCATCACTTCCTAAGTAATTGTAACTGAGCTCCCTACTGGAATAGACCTTTGAATCTAGACCGGGAATATTTTTCGTGATGGACTTCTTAAGCTGCTAAAGAGCAGCATTCCATTCTACCTTGCTTTTGTTTTCTAGCGCTCTTCTAACTGTTACAATAGTAACAGGTAGACCTCCACATTCCTTCGCAACCTCCTTTGCTATTGGACATAGATTGGGAGTATCAATACAATTACCTGCCTTATCTCTCGAAAGACTCCATGCTTCTTCTTCAGTTAAGGCTTTGATTGGAAAATCCTTCTGAGTTTTCATTTGAATGCGGGCTTCTTCACTTCGTGATGTCAACAAGATTTTGCATCTATTGTGCAGTCCTATAAGGAATTCCTACAGTCTCTAGATCAAGTACATCCCAAACATCATCCAATATTACAAGGATACTCTTGTTATCCATTAGTCTTTTTTTTAATCTTTCTTTTCTTACAAGTGAATTCTCTTCAACAAGTTTCAAACCTAGCATCTCTGCAATTTGACCTTGATTCTTTCTCAAGTCTTCATTCTGGAACACCACTGCCATTACAACTTCATCAAATAACTTATCATCTTTTGCTCTTTTCACTACCTCTGTTGCCATTTTTGTTTTTCCTATCCCCCCCATACCGCATATTGCAATCATGTTGATCTTGTCATCCCTTAGAGCCTCTAAAACTCTAATTGTCAATTTTATTCGTGATTGAAAACCATTAAAACCTTCTATGGATGATGATCCTATTCCCTGTGGAGCTGCAGAACGCGATACACTCTCAAATTTCTTCTGTAGAAGCTTAACAATGGCTTGGGTCATCTTCTTAGCTTTCCTACTCATGGAATAATGGGACTTCAGATTTGGACACCACCCATTCTCAGCTATCCTACTTGCTTCTTCTAGGAATCTCGACAGACCTTCAATGATCTTATCCACCTCTTGTACCCACAACTTAACCACAGGTGAGATTACCTCTCCATTCCATCTGGCTCTTTCAACCTTTAATTGCACCTCAGCCCTCTCAACACACAGCGTCCGAGATTGTTCTTTGAGATTCTCCAAGTTGCTTTTGTGGTGAATCAGAAGCCAAAACTGTTTTACAAGGGGTGCCACCAAGAATTCTCCAAATTTTGATAGAATTGAATTAGCAATTTCCATTTCTTTTCTTTGTTCGTTTGGATTCTTCATAAATAAAGATAAATTTTTAACAATCAGTTATTCAAAACTGAGTTCATAGTGATGATCTCATTGAAGTGGACCTACTGATTAGATAGTTTTGGCACTGTGATTATCACTGTTTTTTTTTTTTTTTTTTTTTTTTTTGGGGAATGTGCTTTGATCAAGACTAATTCAAAACTTGTGATAAGTAAGTTGGTGCTGTGTGCATTTAGAATTTCCATTAGAAAAGTTGGGTGCAGATTATTGCCTTCACAAACAGATTATGATGATGAGAAGATCATTAGAAAAGTTGGGTTTGCTAGGGTCTTTGTTGAGGTTGATCTAAAGGCTGAATTTCCGGGTGAGATTGAAGTAGGTATGGGTGATGGAAATCCATTTCTTGTTGGGATTGAATATCCATGGATCTATGTGAAATGCCCAAAATGTAATTTCTTTGGACTTTCTGCTGCCAACTGTGGAAATATTGAAACAGTTGATCCAAGAAGGATGACTCAGAAGATGGGTACCTATGAAGGCCAAGAAGGTTGCAGATGAAGTGAAGACTAATTAATCTAGCCGAAAGAAAGCTCAGGTGAATTCTTCTAGTCCTAAGTTAACTCCAAATCCTCTTCCTCCAAGTAATATATTTGCTGATTTTAATTCTGCCAAACTAAAAAGTAGAAAGGCTGGCAGTAGGAGGAGTCATAACTTCCCCACCAAAAAGAGCTTCTCCACCCTTACCGTTTAAGACGTAATCTAAGAAAGTTGGCTGTGATACTGGTGAGCCATCAATTAGGAGGGCTTTGTCTCCTTCCTTTCTCGTCAATTGCTCATGAAGTGGTTAATTTGGAATGTCAGGGGTTTGAATTGACCGTTGAAGTAGAAGTCGAAAAGAAAGCAAGGGAAATGGATCTTAATCTAGTGTGCTTGGTTGAAACAAGAGTAAGGGAGGAGAAAACTAGAGATTATGAATTCCATTTTACCTGGATGGAAATTATGTTATTCTGTCTCTCAACATGGCCTAGGTAAAATCTAGGTAGAGGACATTTTTTCTGTTCAAATTTGTCAAAGTAATTTCTCAAGCTATTCACTGCAAAATATTTTTCAAGGATAAAACTGCTACTCTTCCTTTATTTATGTGGCTACTGAGGTTGCTGAGAGAGATTTTGTGGGATAAGTTGGATCAGTTTTGCAGTCAAGTGAAGGGTTTTCCTTGGATTTTGGCTGGAGATTTCAATGGGATAAAGAGTGCTCATGAATAGCATGGTGTTTTGGTTGTTACTTACTATGAAAATAAATTTAATTCATGTTTAGGTAACCTTGAGGTGTGAGATCATGCTGCTGTGTGGTGTTTCTATACATGGAGTAACAGAAGATGAAGACCAGAGGAGGACTATATACCACATTTGGCTTCAAAGGAATGCTATAGTTCATGAAGGTAAAATTTGGACTGGAGCAGATTAAGAGAAACATCATTAAGGATATCAAAGCCAGGTTGGGGTTCAAACAAATTTGAGAAATCAGTATTAAAAATTACCATCTGCTATAATTGGGGGATTGATCTAGACGGTCAGTGCTACTGTGCAATCAGTGTGCTTATGCACCAATTTATTGCTTAGTCTCCTAGTATCCCTTAGTTTGAGTAAAGATGGGAAGATGTGTTATTAGGGTATGTTTGGTACACAGAATGCAGATTACATTAGGAATAGTAATCTTTATTACTGGGAGTAGAAGACATTGTAATGAAATAATTCTTACTATTCATTAGTTTGGTTGTTACATATGGAAAACTTGTAAAAGAAGATGTATAAGGAAACTTTACATTTTTGGAAATATATTAATTTTAAAACCTATTATATACACTGAGGAATAGCTATTACATCCATTTTAAAGAGGAATAGCTATTCTTCAATTTAAAGAATAGTTATTCGAATGTAATAATTAATCCATGTAATAAAAATGTAACCAAATGACCGAATTGATATTACATATGAATAGTTATTCCATTACAGGAGCTATTACAGCGTACCAAACGTACCCTTAGTGTATTGTTGCACTGTTGTGCTGTTTTGGCTCGTTTTGTTTTGTTCTAGTAGTTTCTTTCTTTGTAAATTTCTAGTTCAAGTGTAACTGGGAGGCTCCCCTAATATGGACCCTCCCTACGCTGAGTTTTGGGAGTTTTCCTTTACTTTGTTTTGTTGTTAATGAAATCTGCTGACGCCCAAAAAAAAAAAAAAAAAAAAAAAGAAGATTATGACTAATTCTTCTCCACCTTCAAGTATCCAATGGCAAATTATTTCATATAGAAATGGTATCAGAGCCATCTAGCATTGCTTAAGGTTGAAAATAATTTATGTGGGCATATTATCAAGGGCAGCTCTATATATTTTGGGGTTTAAAGGCAAGATTAAAATGAGGCTTTTTATATTTTAAAATATTATTTAAATAATATTTTTTACTTCAAATCTATTATTCTTGCTTTTTAGTCATAAAATTACTTACTAAATTTTTTTTTATTCAATTTCATTTAACATTTATTTTTCAATAATTAATATGACTAATCCTCTTAATCTTTCTTGTCACATTATCAATTTTAGATTTGATTTTATCAATTTTAATTTTGAAAAAAAAAATGTCTACAAAAGCAATTGTAATAGGTATTATTAATGAAATTCGATAAGCTATACATGCATTTGAAAAAGAATCTAGCATATTTATTTCATCATGCAATAAATTAGAATATCAGATTAAACAATAGAATAAAATAGTGCAACTAAAAGCAACAACATTATTAAAAAAACCAAATACTAGAAAATTATAATGAAGATATATTTTCTATAAGCCAATTTTGATTATAAATTTATTTATTTGTAATTAATTATATATTTATTTATGGGTTAGGTTCAAGTTACACTTGGTGTAATTCTAAGTAATGTTACACCACTCATTAATTTTTTATAGGATGCTAATTTTGACAAATCTACCGTTAGATTATATTATCTTCATATATTCTTCATACTTACAAAATTTCAAGGTGATCGAATATCAATTATCATGTTATCAATCAATTTCTTAAATTCAAGTTTTTGTAGTTTAAAATAATACATAAAAAATGTGTTTATGGATGAAATGGTAAATAACATCCGATTAGCATGAAAAGTGGTATACATGTTAAAAATATATAGAACATGTAATCCAACAGTAAGATTTTCAAAGTATGAATTCAATAACAAGTTATTAAATGGTGTAATAGTAACACTACTTAGAGTTATATAAGGTGTAACTTGAATCCAACCTTTTATGTAATACACTCTCTTTCACAAAACCTATTTTATTTTTGTTAACAAATGGGCAATGGTATGTTATATACATATATCGACAAAATAGTTGGTTATCTTATTGTTTAAAACAAATCACAAAGAAATAAGCGTTGAGTCTCACTAATTATAAAAAAATAATAATAATCATATGGTGATACGTGTAGAGAAGGGGGTGGATCAAGTAAATTGGTCTACTCCCTATCTCACACACCACAAGAAAAAGTAAAGGTGATGCATTGTAGGATTTTTTTTGCAGTTCAACGTCAAAATGATATCAATTTTGTTAAGGACAAAGCTTAACTACAAAATTGATTGTAGCTTTCGACTACAAACTCACTCAATAAAATAAATATTATAGCATATTTTGAAAATCTAACCGTTGAATTATATGTTCTTTACACTCTTAATACACATGCCAATTTTTGTGTCAATCGGATATTATTTACTATATAATCTATAATATTATATTTTAGGCATAATTTTAAATTACAAAAACTTGCAATTTAAAAATTTATTGATGACATAGCTATTAATCTTTACTTTTCTTGAAATTTTGCAAACATAGAGGATATAAGAAGAAGATGTAATCCAATTGTGGATTTGTCAAAATTCACCTCCAATAAAAAGATATTGAGTGAGTTTGTAGCTTAAAGTTACAACCGATTTTGTAGCTAAACTTTGTTCTTTTGTTAATTAGCATATTTCCTTAATTAGCACGTTTCTGAAAGTATTTAGGAAAGTAATATATGACTAAGTCGAGAATAATGCACTCGATTTTAGTGGACCTTATATTTGGCCCTATAGATCTCGAGTTTAGTATTGCAAAAAGAAGAATATGACTAAGTGAAGAAGAAGGAGTGAAGAAAAAGAAGAAGAAGAATCACATGGTCGAAAAAAAAAAAAAAAAAAAAAAAAAACCCAAACCCAGGGTAGTTTCGATCTCGGCATCAGAGCGACTTGGGTTTGCTGTTTCTTTCTAGATTTGTTGCTTGATTTTGTTGTTTCTCTTTGGGTTTGTTGTCTTTGGTGCTTGGGTTTGTTGTTTTTGGTGGTATTTTTGGGTTCGTTGTCTTTGGTGTACTTGGGTTTGATTTTGTTTTTTTTTTTGTTTTTCCTGGGTTTGTTCTCTTTGGTGTCTCCCTAGTATTGTTTCTTGTTTTCTGGGTATTATTGCTTGTTTTTTTGGGTTGGGTATTTATGCTTGTAATCTGGGTTTTTCTCTGGTGTCTCTCTAGTTTGTGGGTTGGGTATTGTTGCTTGACCTCTTTGGCTTGTGGGTTGGGTATTGCTGCTTGATTTCTAAGTTTGTCTTTGGTGTCTCTTTGACTTGGTTTTATTGTTTATGTTATGCTTTAGGGAACTAGACTTGAGTTCCATTTGGATAACTTTTCCACCTTAGCAATTCCATGTGGATAACTTATCCACCTCAACACTTCTAGCATATATAAAACCCGAGTATCCTAGAGAGAGACTTGAGATGTTAGTTTCCTAAATAGTTTAGAAATGATATTAACAAACAAAATTGTTAGTATTTTGGTGTTAAATTGAAAAAAAAAAATAAAATCCTGTATTGTAACCTAAGATGCATGGTAAAGATATGGGTATGCCTGTATGGGTATGATATGGGTACATGGGAACAACATTTCTTGAAAATGGTAAGGTACGATATGTTAGAGATACGTGTATTAATTATTTATTAAATATATTTTTTTGTATATTGTTAAGAATTTATTTTTTTATATTTTTAATTATATATCAATTTAAAAGAAATAATAAATAATAAAATGAATTAATATCCATTAAATGATGTTTAGAATACAAACCAAGGTCAAAAATAGTAAATTAAAGATAATTAGATAAGTCTTTAACATTGAAACCAATATATAAAATGTATAAATACAAATTCTTACAAGTTTGGGCTATCTTTCATAGTTGGGGGTTGGATTATAACGGTATCTAAGTCGTGTCACAAGTGTTTCCCAGATGTATTGGCACTGAAAAAAAAAAAAAAGACTGGGTATGTATCTTAGAGGTATTTGGTATGGTACAAGTATGATACATATCGGATATGGGTATGTGAGCAAAAACATAGTATCTTTGCATCATAGATTGTAACAAGTAACAACAATATAGGAAGTTAAAGCAAGCAAGTAGAAAACAAAAATAAAAAAAGAAACAAATAGATTTGAAAGAATTTTTCAAGGCAAATCTCATAACTGAAAGGGAATGGTTGGAATGAAGAGGTGGACACCAACAAGCAACAGAAATACAAAGAAATATTTTTTTTTTTTTTTTTTTTAAATCACTTTCAAATTTGGACTACATAGTAGTAACACTTAGGGCTGTCCACAGGTTGGGTTTGGACCTAACCCAGACTCGCCCCACCGGCGTCGTGTGGGGGGGCGGAAGAACCCGAACTCGACTCGCCAAAAAATCGATCGAGTCTATTTCAGGTGAGGAAGAGGGTCGATCGGGCCGGTCGGGTGGCCAGAATAAAAAGAAAGCATCGAATCTGAAAAAAAAGATAGTTGCCAGAATTTGGAAAACTCGCCAGTTTCTGGAAAAAATCACCAGAATTTGGAAAAAATCACTGGATTCTGGAAAAACTCGTCGGATCTCCTCGAATCTAAGCTTGATTTCACCTGATCTCCTTGAATATAAGCTTCATATCGCTGGATCTCCTCGAATCTAAGCTCGATCTTACCCAATACAGTTGAGATCTCGCCAAATCTCCTCGAATCTAAGCTTGATCTCGCCGAAGTTGGTTGGGTTTGCAGATAACATCAGTTGGGTCGAGTGGCTCGGGTTTTGGAAAAGAAAACCGCCACTCGACCCGCTGGCGGCTGGTTTTTGAAGTCAAGACCCGAGTTCGACCGCTAGTGCAGTCAAATTGGGTGATTCTGGGTCGGGTCCGGGTGGGTGGGGTAGGTTGGGTGGGTGGCGGGTTGATCTGGACAGTCCTAGTTACACTTCACTTTTATATCTGTAAATTTCTTTTTTATACTATGAATAAAGTATTAATTGACAATATAATATATATATATATATATATATATTGTCATTATTGTTATAAGTCTAAGAAGCTAGAAGGACATACATGATGAAATATTTAAAAATAAAATAAAATAAAAGAATAAGAAGAGATAGTAAATGTTGATGATAATAAAGAAAATTTCAATGAATAAATAAATTTGCAAAATGATGAACATGATGATAACACTGACTTAGATGGAGTTGATTAGACAAGACGTTGAATATGATGAAAAAAAATTATTATTTTGGGTTATTTGTCATGTACTATCATATTTTGAGTTTAATAAATTTGAATATGTGTAAATTATAAAACATGTTAATTTGATTTATTTAGTTAATTTTTTAAATATTATTACATAAGCAATATTAAATTAGTCATTAGTTGAATATGTTATGAATATGTTATGAATTTATAATGAATATATCTTTTATATATGTATATCTATATTTTTTGTTTAAATTTTATTAAGTGTTTGAGTATCTTACAATACATGATACAAAATAACCAAAAATCAACTCACGATATGATTCACACTTTAACAACTATGATTGCAAGTATCATTTTTATACTTAGTTATGAATAATTTTTTACCCAATCTAGTCAAACTCTTCCAAATTGTATTCTTTTCCAACAATTTTTATCATTAGCTATGATTACAGGTTAAGAAGGTTAGCATGAAATTGACATATTTATTAATCATTTAAATTGGATCAACTTGCTTTGTCACGAACTCATTTATACTAAATACTACTAATCTACAAATAGTTGTGTCGCATGAATGTGTCATGTTATAAAAATAAAAAAATTAAAACTCAAATATTCAGAATAGGTCTATCCTTGCACTCACATTCTCAACCTTTTTTTTTTTTATAATTTTTTTATATTTTTCCATGTTTTCTATTCTATATTCTTTTTGTGTGCATTAGATGTAGAAACTATAACTGAAAAAAAAAATAATAATAATAATAATAATTAACTGAAGCCAATATGCAGATCAAAGAAGCATTACCATAGAAACATGTAGGAGTAACTTGGGGTGGAAAGATGCTGAAGAAACACGAAAAGAAAGGAAAAGTTTCTGGGACTTACCTCTGCCTACTATATAAAGCAAAGAAGTGTAACACAGACGAATTTCGCAGTCTGCAGTAGAAAGATTGTAGCCAATACTTCACAAATGAATTTTATGTTTAATTGAGGAAGAAAATCGAAAGGGTGCTAGAGAACGAGCAAGTGAATGTTATTATATAGAGTGTAAATGCCTTACGTGATGATCTATTTATTAATAGGCATCTAATTCTTGCTTAGTCATTTCAACAATGAATAATTGATGATTTATTTATTAATAGGAATGAGGAATCCTTAGGCCCGTTTGGTAATGTTGTTTTAGTAACGTTATTTGTATTTTTGGAAAATACGTGTAAGTGAAAAAGTGTATGAAAATACGTGTAATGTTATTTAAACACTAAAAACTGTTGTTCAAATTAGACTACCAAACAACCCCTTACTTTCCTTGAAAATATATCTCAATGGAATGTCAGCAAAGTCCAGATGCACTTTCTGGAATAGGGCTATATACATTTTTTATCTATCAAGATGCTACGTCTATAACATTTTTACAATATTCTCACAACAAATCATAGGTGGTTAGTTGTTATTAGTTCAAATTTGAACCTAACACTAAAATTACTTTTTTGCCCTAACAATAAAAACTAGTAATAACTTGCCACTAAAGATTTGTTGTAAAAATATTGTAAAAATATTGTAGACATATTATTTATATATATATATATATATTTTATTCTTCTCTAGATTTGGGGGAGGATTTTGAGTCCCTCTCAAACCACAACTTAAAACTATAAGATTATTTGTAATGCGTAGCATGAATTTTAAAATCCAACAATGAACATCTAAAATTATGCACAATATATATATATATATATAACCCCTACTTTTTAATAAAAATTGATGTGAACATTTGAATTTTAAAATATTTTTCTTAATAATTTGATAATACAAATATATAGGGGTGTTCAACCAAACCACATAAACTGCAAAAATTGCACCAAAACCGCCCGCAAAATGACATAACCACACTGCACCGCAAGTAATAGTGCACCGCATCGCACCACACCACATGGTGTAGTGCGGTTTTGCGGTTTTATAATAAGAAAACTGCACAAACCGCACTGCACCGCACCTTCTCTATATATTAATATATTTAATTATTTTTAATTTTAAATATATTATTAATAGTTTAATAACCCTAGTCTAAAAATATATATATAGTTTGATAACCCTAGCAAGTGTTGATTAGGAAAGCCTGCCTAAAATAAAGAAAAAATAGCTCAATAGTTTAAAACTTGGACCAAAACAAAGAGAAAAATTAGTCTTGGGCTGGGCAGAAAAAAACCTAAAATTTAAAAAATATACCAACTTCAAATCATTCAAATTGCATCTTATACACCGCACTGCATATGTAATCACAAAAATGAGGTGTGGTGCGGTTATGGTTTTGGCTAAACTTTAAACCACACCGCACCGCACAAGTAACCGCAAAAATTAGGTGCGGTGCAATTATGATTTTAGATAAACCGCACCGTAAAATGCAGTGCTAAAAATGACCCAAAACCATACCGCACTGCACCGCGAACACTCCATTTACCACCATAGAAGTTTCTCTTTAGGATTAAAAAAAATTGGGTATTTATTGGGTGCCTTCACTGAAGTGCTAACCCAAATTTATCATGCTGTAAACAGGAAGGCCGTTGAGATTGGGGATAACCCAGCAGAGGTACCCAAAGGAGAAAAAATTAATGTTGGATCAAGGATGACGTATTAGTGACAATTTGATGGATAAAGTTAGTGCCTTTGCTGAACGCCTCAAGATTGGAGGTGAGGTAGGCCGAAAGATGACCGCAGGCATGAGTTCAATGAGCTTCAATATGAAGGAGCCTTTCCAAGGCCCAAACCAGACTGATAAGATCATTGAAGATGCCACCTTGGAGAACCTTGATAAGCCTGACTAGGCCAATAATCTTGATATTTGTGACATGATCAATGCTGAAAAGATTAACAGTGTTGAATTGATCCGTGGAAGTAAAAGGTCATGTTGAAGAGTCCTAGGATTCAGTACTCGGCTTTGGTGTTGCTTGAAACATGCGTTAAGAATTGTAAGAAGGCTTTCTCGGAGGTAGCAGCTGAGAGAGTTCTTGATGAGATGGTGAAGTTGATTGAAGATCCTCAGACTGTAGTTAATAATCGTAACAAGGCTTTGATGCTAATTGAATCATGGAGGGAATCGTCCAATGAGCTCCGCTATTTGCCTGTTTATGAAGAAACATACAAGGTAAAGTTCTTGACAGAAGCTTTTATGGTAGTGGCAATATTTATTCATAATTTTTATAAAATTCTCATCTTGTTTTCTCTGATTTTTTTATGTTTTGAGAGCAGAGAGATATAAAAGAGATCAAAAATACATATTTAGCCTCACATTTTATAGGGATGGATAACAAAATTTTAAATTTCAAACCACAATTAGACAACTTAAATTCTATCATATTAAGTTATAATTAATACTAATAATTATTTTAAAAGCACTAATTAACATGACCTTTATTTTATAAGATCTTGTTAACATACAATAATGGTTAATAAATTATTTTAAAAAAATTTTGACACCTTGTAAAAAACATAAAAAACTGTAAAAAAATTTAATTACTTTATTTTCATTCCCAAAAGCTAATTAAATTAGTGTCATGGTGATGATAAAGAGCACTTAAAACAATCTCTTTAAAAAAAAAAAATTTCATCACCGTCCAAAAAAATAGCTTACGTTTACTTCTTTCTTTTTTTGAAACCATAGTCTTGTACCTCTCTCTCTCTCTCACTCTCTCACTGTATGAGAGTCTCTCCTTCAAAAAAGAAAAAAAGTATGAGTCTCTGTTTCTGAATTTGAAGGGCTCACGGAACACGGCAACACCCGAACTCTAAAGTGATGCAATCGGCTTAGCAGCAATAAGGTAAGCCGAGCCGCCTATGCTGACGTCATCGGCTTCTTTCAATGACCCTGCTCCGAATTTCTTTTGCTGTAAACTTTTATTGGTTTCTTTTTCTAATGCCCTTCTCTTATTTATATCCGTTAAATTCATTAGAAAAGAGAAATTCTAATATGCTCTGCTTTTGGGGTTTTAAACTTATGTTGCTTAGAATCGAAAGTATACAGTAAGATCAAAGAAATTTATATTTACATTTTTCATTTCGTTATTAATAATAATTAATAAATAAAATTAGTACTTATTTAAATGTTGGATGTTCATTTCTTAATTTGGGTTTAATAGCGTGTTGAAAATGTGGTAATTTAGTCATAAGTAATCATTCAATGCTAATTTTCCAATGATTTTATGAGACTGAAATTTGAAAGTTCAATTATGCTTTGAACATATATAACCTCTTTTTATTTTTTTTATATAAGTTACTCTAATCTAATTTAAGTATATATGTTTGCGAGTCTAAACCTTGGCTTTTTTCTCCCACACTTCACAAGCACTTATACTTCTAAAGTGACTAACGCACCAAGGGTGCGCAGTGGTATATAGCCTCTTTTTATGAATGCCTATTTATGTGGATGAATTTGTTTCTATTCTTACCATACTTTTAGCTTTTAGTGCCTGGCTAGGGAATATACTGATTAAATTCCCCTCAAGTATGAGCTTGAAAAGCATAATTTTTCAGCAAGTAAAGGAATTATAATCGCATAAAGTACCACGTCCCATGGTTTTTGAGTGGCTTGGATTATGTAATAGTTTTTATTATGAATCACAAGGGTGGTTTGTGAAATATTAATATACAATAACATGATTTATATAATATTTCTCTTGTTGAATGTCACATGCTTCTTAACCATCTTTCACTCCCTGTTTGATAATTTTATTGGCTTTTAGGTCAACCATATAACCAGTTATTGGTTCAAGTTCAATAAAATTAATACTAAGAACTTGTGCGTCTTTTCTTCTTTCTCTTGCATTGTGGAATTTAGTCACTTGCATCTTTAGATATAAATATATCTGCTGCTATTGTTGGGTCTCAGATGTTAGCACTACAAAACAAACCACAACCGAATCTTGCTTCCACATCTGGTGGCCATCGGGAGAACTGGGGAGAGTCTATGATGGCAGAAGCGAGCCCCTGGACTGATACCTCAACAGATGACACAGATGACAAGAATCAAAGGGTGATGTCTCTTGCATTGTTTATTCATCAGATTCAGCTTTCTAGAGATTATGTCCTCTATAAATACCTTGTAGTGATGCTGCTATGTAGTAATTTGATGCTAAAAAGTAGTATGCCCTTTCATTAGATCCATATGATAATTCCGTAATGAGAACTATCTTTGCTTTTGGTGTTGCATGTGAAAGTAATATTGCATGAAATAACTTTCTGTTTCATTGGAAAGCTTGGCTGCTCTTTAGCAGTGACTTTAAGTTTGTGCTTTCATTGTCCTCGTGCAGCATGAAAGGGGTCAATTGGCTGCTGTTGTGGCTTCTGATTCCAGTGATAAATCAAAAGAGATAACAGGAGATCAATAGGTAATATCTATGATTTAAACAATGTATATTCAGATAATTTCATATCAATATGATTTAAATAATATACATTCAAAAATTTTCAAATCAAAATTTTGTGGACGTTACACCGGCTTGCTCAAAATCATGAAGCTGCAAGAAAATGCCGATTAAGGAAAAAAGTAGGCTCTTTTGTGTCTTCAGTTATTTTCTCCTCATGAACATTGTTGTCATTGCTATGTTGCTGTGCTTTCAATTTATAATTGTTGCATATGCTGGAATGCAAGCTGCTCGATTGTGTAATAGTTTGTGGATAAGATGCAACAACTTGTTTTTACTTCATTTTTCAGGAATATGTGCAACAACTACTTAAGAGTAGCCACCTAAAGCTAACTAAACTAGAGCAAGAGCTTCCGCGAGCCTACCAGCAGGTTTGACAATTTTATCCTCTATTAAGTGCAGAACTATTATCCTTTTGCCATTCCAATCTGAATGCTCAGGACATTTTTCTTATGTTTCTAAAAATATTTTTTCTTCTAGAGCATAATCATTTCAAGCTCGAGAGACCAATCCCACTCAAAGAGCAGAAATGGTATTTCAACTTCTTCTTTTTTCCTTTAGAATCTTTATGGATTGTGAGCCTGGATTTGGAAAATTGATTACGGAATTAGTGTCTGTAAAAACTTTAGAATCATATTCTTAGTATTCTGTGTTAAGGTCCTTAAAAATGCAACCACATGGTTGTAGCTTAAATATGCTAGTTACTGAGTTTTATGATAAAATTAGCTTAAATTCTTAGTTCTGCAGGCAAGCTCAACATACAATTTGATGTGGACGCCTCAATTGGGTTTCTTATCATAACCCATAAATGGTTATAAACAGGCCAAGGTGTTTTTGTAGCTCATTCAGGTTTCTTTGCTAAACTCCAAGAGACGAACTCAAACCTGCATGCAGCTTTATTTTATTTTTTAAATCTTAAATAGTTTGCTGGCTTGCCTGCTTGAAATGAACTTCACATGTAGATTCACTTATATCTCATTAGACCCAATTGGGGTACGCTCCAAAGGCTCAAAGTTGGAAAACTAATTCTGTCACAGGGAAATTCTCTAAACATCCATCTTGATATCATCGTGTTTGTCCTTTGATGGTCTGCAAGTTTCACATCTAAGTAATACCCAATCCTATAGTTTACGATATAGATAGATTGATTGGATGCAAGAAGAACCAAAATTAATTTAGAATTTATTATTTCAGATTTCATTTTTGAATTTTTAGCTTCTTTTTTATTCTTTGAATTTGGTCTTTTTTGCGATTTTGAACTAGATCCCCCCCCTCCCCCTTCCCCCTTAGCTTGTCAGGGTGAATGCCCCTAGGTTATTTGGTAATTAGTTTTGACCATTGTTATGAATACTGTTTCGGAGCCCATTTCGGTTTTCTATTGGAATGAAATATTTCGGTACCGGCCTATTTCGGCGTACCGTTTTAAACCGTTTCGGATTACCATAAAATAAATAAATAAATATATATATATATATATAATATAATGGATTTAATTTATTTACTTTTTTTTTTTAAATCTCAAATAAAGTAAGCATACGGTTATTATAAAATTATTTGTTGCATTTTTTTAAATAAAGTGAACATGTTGACTAATTAATAACTAAGAACATTCTTGAGAAAGTAACTTTTCCCATTTCCCAAACCCACCCACGTGAACCTCCCCATCTGGCCATCTCTTTATCACCTACCCCATTTATTTCCTTTGTCTCAGACACTTCTTAAGACACTTCTCAATGTTCTTATCCAAGAATTTCAACTTTCAAAAATCTGGAGCCTCACCACTCACCAGTACTCTGTCATGGTGTCTCCTCTTTGTTCTATTTTTCGTTTCTTCTAATTCTTTCTTTCTCTGCTGTGTTTGTTTCATTTTGTTCTTCATTATTGTTTTTCATTCCCGTGTTTTTTCTTCTCAATTTTAAACAGAGACAAAGGCAGTGGATCTCTTCTTCTCTTTTTCTTTTTTCTTTTTTTCTGGTAAAGCAGTGGGTTGGACATTTAATTCAGGGGAAAAAGGCCAAAGATTCATACCGGCCGAAAATTTAATCTCGGCCGGTATTGATCGAAACGGACTGGAACTCCCGAAATAGCCCGAAATGGGCTGAAATTTCACCCAATGTGGAACAGGGGTGGTAGCTGTTCCGGTTTACTCACCGGTACGAGATATTCCGGGCCGGAATGGAATGGTATTAATAACAATGGTTTTGACTAGTGGGGTCAATTGCTATGGATGTAGGTCTCTAAGGCTAAGTTACATTAATTACAACCACATTCTAGTGGTTTGTTATCCTAGATTTACTACATTACAATAACACACAAATATCCAACACCCTCTTTCAATTTACTAATCATATCAAAAGCTTGAGAGAGAGAGAGACGAAGAGAGTTTGAGAGAGAGAATGAGTTGGCCTGTTAATTTGATCTTGTTTTGATGAAGTAAATCATATCAAAAGCTTGAGTGAGTGAGAGGCAGAGAGACGATGAGAGTTCGACTGTTTGAGAGAGAGAAATAATGAAGTAAATGAGTTGGCCTATCAATTTGATCTTGTTTTGACACAGCTTATTTCCCTACAAAATCCCCTTTTTGATCTTGTTTGTTTGTATTTTTTACGTTATTTTTTGTTTTTGGAGGAGAGGGACATAAAAGGGAAGAGAAAATACAGTTTTACCCTTGATTTTAACGAAGGCGGGTAATAGAGATTAAACACAGGTGGGCAAAATGCTAAGTTTTAAACCACGGGTAAGCAAGGTGCAAATGGGCTAAACCATAGGTGGGTTTACTATAATTTGCCCTTAGATTTATGAATATTATGATATGTAGATTTTGTGGAAGGCTCGTGGAGGAATAGCCTTGTGCACAACCAACCTTATTGGAAACATGAAAATTTACCATAGATGAGTTTTTCTTAAATGGACCTCAAACTTGTTCCCAAGCACAATATGGGTATGCTTCTGGGAAAATGGGATAGGTTCAATCAAAAGAGGGGTTCCCGAGACTCCATTTTTCCAACATGGAAGAGAACCCATAAGCTTGGATGTTACAAGTGTTAGGGTTTATTTTGTATATTAAATATAATGATAATCTTGCATGTCCATTTAATAAAGCCTTGGCAAAAGAAATGGTGTGGAATACATCGAGGGGGATGAGAGTAAAGTCCATAGATTCATGAGCCATGTATGAGGATACTTGACCTAAGGACTAGAGATTCCAAGAATTAGGTTCAATGAGAAAAACAAATCATATGATGGTCTTAAGAAATGTACTATTTATTTCTTTTAATTATTTATTTGTAAATAATTGTGTGATTGATCATTCCTATGGTGTAAGTGCATTTATCCTATAATGTTGAAAAGCTTAAGTAAAAAAATTGTAATGAAATTTGTAGCTTGTATGAGTGGGGTGTTAGAATTATAGTAGCACTTTTGACAAACTTCACCTATGTGAGTGTAGGGGTAGAGTTGCTCCTCATGAGATTTAGACGAATACACTCTTGGAAACTGGGATCAGCATAATACTATAAAGTACTAGTTATTAAAGCTCGTGTCAACTTCTCAGTTGTTATGTGTAAGTAGTGATACTTAAATTTCTAAAAGTAGTCATAGTTTAAGTAGGAGACCACTACGACTTGAGAGTTGAGTTTATTGTTTTACTAAGTAAAGGTTCAATGCAGAGTATACCTTCATGATGCATATTGACTTGTATTTGTTTGGTAATCTCTCTTAAGGGTCGTCAACGGGCTAGCCCGGCTCATTTTTACTTTGCCCATGGGCACAATGGGCTGGACATAATGGGCTATTAATTAGTTAACGGGTTGGGTTAGGCTGGGCTGAAAGAGAAAACCTTAGCCTATGACCTTGCTCATGGGCAATGCCCATTTTGTCTTTAGTGAGTTGGGCTATCGGGTTGGGCTTAATGAGCTACCCATGGGTTTATGTTAGCATATTATTTTATTATTTTTATAAGGAAAGAATCAATTTTTTATAAATGCATAATCAATCAATTTTTTAAAATGAAAGAATTAAAGAATTTAATACTTAATTATAAATTTTTTTATGGTCAAATCTATTTAATTTTTTGTTTTGTTGATGGAAGCCTATTTAATTTTTTTTATTAAGGCTTTAAATAGTTTTGGACAAAATTTAGCTACAAAATTGATTGTAGCCTTAGGTTACAAACTCACTCAATATCTTTTTATTAGAGGTAAATTTTGACAAATCTACCATTAGATTGCATATTTTTCTTATATCCTCCATGTTTGCAAAATTTCAAAAAAATTAAAGATTTATAGCAATGTCATCAATAAATTTTTAAATTGCAAGTTTTTATAATTTAAAATTATGTATAAAATATAAGATAATAGATTATATAGTAAATGATATCTAATTGACACAAAAATTGACATGTGCATTAAGAGCGTAAAGAACATGTAATTCAACGGTTAGATTTTCAAAATATGTAGTAATATTTATTTTATTAAGTGAGTTTGTAGCCTAAGGCTACAACCAATTTTGTAGTTAAACTTTGTCCAATAGTTTTTTATTTTTATCTTTAATAAAAAAATGTCAAATAGTTAATTCAAATTTGCTAGACTACTAGAATAATATATATTTAGTAAACTAAGTTTAGTATAATTACTTTGAGTATCTTAGTAGTTGAGGGAGTTTTCTTAAGAAATTCCTTTATAATATCTCAAGATCAATCTATCATACACTTCCTATATATTTTTATTATGAATTATGAGTTATTGGGCTAGGCAACAGGTTGGGCTACTAGACTAGCCCATCGGGTACCTATGGGCATAAAAACTAGCTCACGGCCTCACTCACTAGACTAGTGGACTACCCATAGGCCTCAATAACAATGGGCCGAGCCTCCCATTAGCCCAATGGGCCGTCGGGCTGCTGGATCAAGCTGTGGACTATGGGCTATTTGATGACCCTTAATCTCTCTTTAACTAACATTTAATACTTAAATGAGTGGGGAAAGTTGTAGCATTTTAATATTAAAATGAATAAAATTGGAAAACAAAATGTAAAGATAGCAAAGTTAATATTAAATATTAGAAGTTAGTCAAAATGTTTAATTCCACATTGAAAAATAAGGGAAGTCTTTTATTGTTTTTAAGTGTGGTGATTAATAGGCTGAAATATATTGGAACATTCCCTCAATTCCAAGCTAAATCGTCCCTCCTAACGAGAGAAATTATCGGGGGCGATGATGGATTCGAAAATAGAGAAAGTTGCAAGCCAACCCACCCACCCAATGGACCAAAAAGACTTACCATTAAAATAGGGTGCAATGATGGATTCACAAATAAAGAAAGATAAAGGCTCCCAGTTCAAGTCGGAGGCCACTACGACTCGAGAGTTGAGTTTATTGTTTTACTAAGTAAAGATTCAATGCAGAGTATACCTTCATGATGCATATTGACTTGTATTTGCTTGGTAATCTCTCTTTAACTAACATTTAATATTTAAATGAGTGGGGAAAGTTGTAGCATTTTAATATCAAAATGAATGAAATTGGAAAACTAAATGTAAAGATGGCAAAGTTAATATTAAAGATTAGAAGTTAGTTAAAATGTTTAATTCTACATTGAAAAAAAAGGAGCTCTTTTTATTGTTTTTAAGTGTGGTGATTAATAGGCTGAAATATATTGGATCATCCCCTCAATTCCAAACTAAATCGTCCCTCCTAACGAGAGAAATTACCAGGGACGATGATGGATTCGAAAATAGAGAAAGTTGCAGGCCAACCCACCCATCTAGTGGACCAAAAAGACTTACCATTAAAACAAGGTGTGATGATGGATTCAAAAATAACGAAAGATAAAGGCTCCTAGCCACTGCCTTCACAATTGCATGAGGAGATGATGTAGTGGGCTGATTCAAAATTAGGGGCAATGATTAAGAAATTGCAAGGTGTCGAGTCAATGCCTTAACAATCACATGCTGCGATGATGCAACAGAGGGCAAAGAGGGCTTCAATATTAGAGAAATATTTAGGGTTGAGCTTTTGTCAAGTCGGGTTGGTTTCTTAGCAACCTACAACTCGACCAGACATTTTTAGGGAGTAACCTAACCCAACCTGAAAATTTTGGCTCATGGTCAGGTTGGGTTTCGAGTTGGTCTCGGGTCAGATTTTTTTATTTTTCGTCCTTGTTATTGAAAAAAAATCAACAAAGAATAAACAAAGATTAATCTTAAGATACTTTCTATAATTGATTTTTAGGAATAGTTAAAATAAATTAGACGTTTATGGTAATAGTTAAATTATCATTAAATAAAATGAATTAAATAGAATATACTATTTTTTAAATTGGATACTTTCTATAACTTGATTTTTAGGAATAGTAAAAAAAAAAAATAGACATTTATGGTAATAGTTTTTTTTTTTTTTTTTTTTTTTTACAGAAAAGAATTTCTACTTTAACTTAATCTAAGTGTATATGTGTATATGTGTGTGAAGCTCCCTCCTGGAGACTTAAACTCCGGCCTTTGCCCCCTACACCCCCACACCCCACTAGTACTCATATTTGTGGAGTGACTATCGCACCAATAGTGTTAGGTGATGTAATAGTTAAATTTGAATTAAATAGAATAGGCTATTTTTTTGTATTGGATACTTTCTGTAATTAATTTTTAGGAATAGTCAAAATAAATTGGAAATTTATGATAATAACTAAATTTTCATTAAATAAAATGAATTAAATAGAATAGGATCTTTTATTAGCCTTTATATATATATATATATATATATACATATATATATATATATATAGCCAAAACTCACGGTTGTCTCCAATAGATATGCATGTATCATACAACCAATTGAGATTAATCTACAATTGAGTACTTGTGATTTTGAGCTCCATAAATTATGTCCATAATTCAAAATGAAATTTAATTAGATGAGAATTTGACTAAATTAGATATGTCACACATGAAGACATGACTCAAAAGGAAACTTAACTTTTCAAATGACAAATTTGCACTAGGAAATTTTCCCAAAAAAAAAAAAAATACTGTGAAAAAAAAAAATTAGCATACACAATTACATCCCTATTGATAAGTATAAATTCTTACAATATATTTAGATTGCTTGATTTTCTCATTAATTAATGAATTTATATATTTGACTTGTATGTTGCAAAATTCCTAATTTGTTATGGGATTTAAATTTAGAATCAAGATTTAATGGAGGAAAACATAATTCGAAAGGAAACTTTGATTTTCAAAAGGTTTGCATTAGGAAAAATCCAATAAATAATTATGGTGGGCAAAGAATTTTTACTAAATATATTTATCTCTATATTTATACTATATATAAGAAGATTCTCCTCTTTCAACTAGACTCTTATATAGTTTAAAAATAGCTTCATTAATGAAAAATAACTTCATTTATAAATATGATCATAAATGTCAAATAACAAATTTCATTTTGAATCAAAAGAGAACTCCTAAAATTTAGAATTTTTTCCTTTCACGTTCAAAAAAGAAATTATAATTATAATTTATCTCTAAAATTTATCCTTTTTAATTTTTATTTGTTTGAAAAATAAAAAATATATATTTCTAAATTATAATAAGTACAAATTATTAATTTTTATAATAAAAAAAAAATAGAAGGGTCTAATTCCTCAATATCCTAGTGTGCGGCTTTCCTAGTCAACAGTTAAACACACAACTTCTGCATTTTTGTGTGCAGAAAATTAGAGAATGAATTGGGCCAAATTCTAATCTAACCCCGATAATTCAATTTCAAGCCCATTTAATAGTGGTGGGTTAATTCTGCTTATTCAAGCTTGGGTTAAAAGCCCAATTTTGTTATAAGGGAATGAATTTGAAAAATGTCGCAATTATAGTCCTCTTTAAAAAGTCTATTTTTATAATACAGATTAAAATTTAAAAAAAAAAAATTGTATGTGATGCCACCTCACTATTAATTTTGTTTTTTATTTGCATTTTCCTAGTTAGGAAAATATGTATATAATAGAATGACCTTCCGGTCGGGCCGGACGGTTTGGTCGGTGGGCCGGATCCATGCTCAACTCCAACTATATTATAAATATCGATGATTCGAAAATAAAGAAAGAGGAAGAAACCGATTCAGAAATAAAGAAATTTGGAAGAGGAAGAAACCGAGATGGAAGCCGAGATGATGAATTTGGATTTATCAAAGGAAGCCGAGTCCCTGCCATCTGAATCTGATCTACTGCCGGGGCCATCAGAAAGCTCCAAACTCTACCTTTTATTCTTGCACGGATATAGCCCAGTCATGTATACCTTGTATGAGGTTGACATGCCTCTCCATCCTCCGCCATCGAAAGCAGTACAAGACGATAAAATAAGGAATCCAAGGCCGCTTTTCCCTATCCTCCAACTTAAAACCGCCAAATACGCAGATGAAATGTGTTGTGTTCAATTGGGCTCCATGTTGTATTTTTTGGGTGGTGAAAATTTGGATATCGATGACCCATACATTGATGAAGATGTAAAGAAGGAGCCCGCTGTCCGGGATCTTTTTCCGAAAGACGTCTATTGTTTTGAGCTAGCCAATGACCACAACTACCGTGAACTGAAAGCCAGTACTGCGATGAACTGTGGGAAGGCCAGCCCCCTGGCCTTTGTGGCCGATGAGAAGATTTACGTGTTTGGAAGCAGCCGCTGGGACTCAGATGAAAACTTTGCTTACTTTGAGATGTTTGATCCTAAAGTTGATAACTGGATCATCCTGCCAAATCCTCCTCCCCTGATAAAGAACGTGAACACTATATGGGTGGGGCATGTTGTTGTGGGAAGAAAGGCTCTCATTACCGCCTTGCTGCCGCACGAAACAGAACGCCTATATTGTTTTGATCTTGACACACATAAATGGGCAAACACAAGCATCCCTGACTATCTTGGTAATTTCTCCGGCGACACTCAGTTTGTAGGGCGTAGGCTTTATGGATTTCACTACGAAAATATAGCTGCATTAGTCCCATTAGAAGAAGAAGAAAAGGAGGAGGAGGAGGAGGAGGAGGAGCAAGAGCAAGAGCAAGAAGAGGAAGCAGAAGATAAGGAGCTTCAGCGATTCTTTAAGCATCACCGCCTTCATCAAGTCTCAGAGGAGATGGGTATGGATGCTATTCGTAATGTTACTCCGCAAGTGCAATACTCGGCAAGCCTGCTTCACTTGGGAAAGATGCACTTTTGTTATGTAAGGACTGGCATGCCTCCGCATCCGGATCCGAATTTTGGCAATGGTTTCGTTACAGGAAATGACAAAAAACGTTTCATTAGCATTGTAATTTTTCAAGCCGTCGGGGAGACATACAAAAAAAAATGGCACTAGATTTTCCAAGGCAAATTTCCTTCATTCGGAGCACTATGAAGTTAATACCCCCTTCCCAAATGGAGGTTTCATCAAAGGCTGCTATGTTCTTGGCTCGGTATATTTTTCATGCCTCTCGTTCGTTTCTTCATTACTATATTTTCTTTTCGTATCTACATACCATATGAATGCTTCAGTTGTTTCTTGGGACTTAACAATGCTTGACTTGTCTTTATCAACCCACAAAACCTGGGATGATGGATGGTGATCATTTTGAATCCCAACATCCCTCTTCTTCATAGAATTTTGAAAACACGTAATTTGTACAACAGGGATACCCAGAGTCCAGTAAACAGATCAGCGTCTAAGATGGGGTGGGGTTGCCGGCAATCGTGGGCAGAAGATGTCCAAGCGCGTTTCGATTGCCAAGGTCACTCTTAATCCTGTAATTTCCTTCTCTCTGAAACAACATTTTGTCTAAAAAATAAATTTAGTTGTTGGGTTGAATTTTTTTACTAATTTTTGGATGTTGTACATTGCAATTGAAGGGTCTAGAGTAATTGTTAATTATTGCACTGTATAGAAGGGGGAGATGCGAAGCCTTCGATGGTTATCAAAAAATGTGTTTGTAGGTTAGATAGAGGGGTTTTTTTGCCCTAGGATTTTAATTTTTTAAGTTTTTAAGTAGAGTTGTTAATTCTTTTTCCACTGGCTTTATTTTCATATAAATTTTCCGAGTTTATTGTTTACACATATTTTTCATTAGTGAAAATCGAAGCACATGTATTTAAGAGATAGAGTGTTGAGTAATTGAAAAATGTGTGTTTGAGATAGACAGGTTTGGATCTAAGATTTTGAAATATATGGTGTTTTTTTTTCTTTTTTTTTTCTTTTTCTGTTACGTTGGTGTTAGTTTGGCTCCTCCAGTTAGATTGTGATTCTAGAATCCTGATGGAGAATAATTTTCATTTGGGGAAGAGGATTGGGAATGCAAAGATAAGTTGTAGATTAGGATTTGGAAACAGAGAAACTTGACAAAAGAATCTTCCAAATTTTGAAGTTCTAGAGTTCATACCTAAAGGAAATCTTCTTAGTTAATTAGTATGGTGATTTTTGAAGAAGTTCTAGAACAATAGAGACTAATCTAGTAGAAAAGAAAGGTTGAGGGAAAGAATGATTGGAATTGATAATACTATGCTTGCATTGATTAGAAAGAGAGATACAATATCTATATAAGGCTGGGTGAGACGGTCAAAGCCAATAACCATTGCTCACGTCACCATATCAGAAATAGAAACAGATTCTGTTACAACACTATGACCTCTATTGTCATTTCATGTGTCCCTATCAGTTAACTTAGGCTTCCATTGATATGCATGTCGTTTTGGTTATTGTATTGCTGTATTTGCAATGTCATTTGTTTCATTAATGCATATCTCTTTACGTCCCTCTCAAACCTAGGGGGAGGTATTAGCGTGAGTTTCGACCAAATAACAATAAATCAAGCAGAAGACATCTAGTGAAAATGTCACCAAGTTGATCCTTTGTAGAGATAAATTGCGCTTGAATATCCTTTTGAATGACACACTCTGCACAAAAAGGTAATCCACCTCTATATGTTTTGTGAGAGAGTGGAAAACTGGATTAGATGCCAAGGCCATTGCAGATAAGTTGTCATGCCATAATAAGGGAGGCTTAAGAAGATAAATGTCTAACTCTTGCAACAAAATTCTCAACCAAGAGAGTTCAGCTGCAGTAGAAGCTAAGGCCCGGTATTCAGCCTCGGTGGAACTTCTAGAAACAACGGGTTGCTTTTTAGCAGCCCAAGTAATAGGATTGGAACCCAGAAAAGTAATGAAGCCTGTAGTACTTCGTCTAGCACTTGGATCACCTGCCCAATCAGCATCCGAGAAAGCTGAGATGAAAATGGGGCCAAGCTTAAGAAGAATACTATAGCAAATTTTTTGGGGGCTAAGTTGTACAGAAGCAATTGAATAATATATCTAATATAACCTCTTTATCATTCAGCCCGCATAATACTGGTTGTAGTTCTAATTAGCATCTTCTTTCTTGAGAGGAAAAAAGTGTACCAGACACTACATGATTTTCTATTTAATGATCTACTTCTTTCAAAAATATTTCTTGGGTCTTTCGTTTGCTTAAAGTATTTCAAATGGTGTGCCTTAAATATATATGAAAAAAAAAAAGTTGTATACGTTTTTCATTTTTATGCATTTTTGGATTCTGACCAGATATAAAAAAAGGTAATATGCTCACCTCCTGTATGTCTTGCCCAGCATCACATATCATTCTCAGATTTAGTGGTTTTGGTTTACTCTTGTTGCTATGTCTCATGATCCACCTGTTTTCCCTGTATGAATAGAAGTATTTGTGTGATTTAAGTAATCATAATATTTGCAATTAGAAAAATGAATGTAACTATGTGCTTACTATTGGTGATGCTATAATTGGCCGTAAGTGAAGAAATTACTGTTTTTCAGAATATTTTTTTGGTATTTGAAAATTGTGTTTTCCCTTTCTTTCATTTTTCTTTTTAATAAAACTGTTGTCTAATTTCTTCTAGTTAATAAAACAGAAATATTGGCATATTATATACTTCTATGGTCTACACACAAGGGTTAAATTCTTCCATTAGCGAGATTATTGCAGTGAGAATGTGCCATACCTTCCTTTCCTTTCAATATGTGCTCTATGGTGGCATTAAGGTCTCTCTTCCACTGACTTGTTTTGAATTTGATGTCTTCATATACTCCTTTCAGCTCAGGTGTCTTTAGATTGGATGGAACAAAAATCCTTAAATTGGGACATCTAATTACAATCATTTTCTTTAGGGATGGCCACTCAAAAGCATTGGCTTCATTGCAAAAACACTTCAGATTGAGTTCAATTTGTGGAACAAATTTTTTCTTCTTCTTTTTCTTCTTCTCTAGCTCTTATAAGGATTTCTTCAATTTTTTTACAATTAGTAACTCGTATTTCCTCTAACATCAGAAGCAATTTTGCTGTGGATGGTGAGAACAAATAACTCAGACTGTTACATCCCCATACTACTAACAATCTCAAGTTTCCAAAACCTCTGATCCTTTTTGGACCCTTCTTCCATATGTGCATCAATTTTGGTAAATTATATAGATTCAATTCTCTTAACTGATTAAGAACTGATGCTACTTGACTTTCCTCAAAATTTAGTTCTTCAAGTTGAAATATAACTTCTAGCAACTGGCAATCCTCTAATACAATCGATTCTAAATTCTTTAAGTGCTCAATTATATGTGATGGAAAAAGTGACTGTATCTTTGAGGGATTGTCGATATCACTAGCTCTTGGATCCTTCAGCTTAGTCAAAGTATGCTACAAATAACTAAGTACTGTTAAAAGAAGTAATATAACCAAAATAATCATTTCTTTTAGATCTATCAAAATTATTTTGAGCCATGGGCTTGACAGCAAAACATGAATATATCCATCTACGGAATAAGCTGGTATAAACAGAGTGGATGCACAAATTAAAAAACAATCAATTTTAGGTGCATAAAGAATAGACAAATTAAGAAAAGCAATCAAATTTTGTGCATGAAGAATAGAGCAGATGAATAGATAGAAAAGCAATGCACCATTGGTATTTGTGCTTAAATCTAGAACTTTTATTGTTAAGGGAAAGAAATTACTATTATTTAGTCAAATACGTACCTCTTTGTTCACTAAGGAGCTTCCATGGGATTTTTTGGTGGTGCTTCGATCCCCGTTGGTTTTCTTCTGCTTTCTTGGGCTCCAAATTTCTGAACCAATTGTTTTCAATTTGAGACAACTTTTCATATTGATCTTCTTCATGGATAGCCATGCAAAAGAATAATCTCCAGTAGAAAGACTCACTAGACTTGGCAGTCCTATTAAGTCGAAGGAAGTAACTTAATGGAACACAGTGATATCTGCTTCCTCTTCCTCTCCATCTCTTTGAACAATGTTTTCAATTGCAACACACTTATCTACTTTAGTGCTTTGAAGTTCCACAAGTAGTTTTGCAACAGAAGATGGGAATAAGTAACTTAGACAGGGACATCTATCTACTATAATTGATGTTAGGTTTTGAAAACCCTGAACACCTCGTGAAACATTGTTCCACACTTCTGTCAACTTAGATATACTCCATAAGCCTAAAGATTTCAATTGAGCAAGTACTGCCATTCTTTGGTGGTCATGGTCGACCTTTAGTCCTTCAAGATCAAATATCATTCTTAGTGAATCAGCCTCATTTAATTTAAGATTTCTAAATTCAGTAGCCACAGGATGGTCTTGGATGAAAACAGTTTATAAGAGATGTTAATTGCAGGATCCCTAGCTGTACAAAAACCAATGAGTTTTGGTAGACAGGATATGCGTATAGATGTCAATTGTGGAAACTTTATCCTATCAAATGCCATTTCATCTTCTTCTCCTTTCTTGGGGAAAATTTCTTCCATGTAATCACACCGTTCTATTTCTAACTTTTGAAGTTTAACCAAACCTCTCGCTATGGACAATGAAAAGACATTTTTCAAACAGCTGCATTTCGATAGCCAAAGAGATTTGAGGTTGCCAAATAAAGCAAGCTGTGAGTCTGATCTGACATTTTTCAAACTGCTGCATTTTGATAGCCCATAACATATTTCATTTAATTCAACCAAACAAGACAGTTCCAGTGACTCCAAGATAGAGAACACAGATTGTGGAGTCTGATCTGATATGGTATCAATTACATATTCTACATCCTTACTATGACAAACTCTTAGAACCTTCAAGCATTGAAAACCCTTTTGGTCTAACTCATACAGAATATTTTTTAAATTTTTTATTTCCCTCAATTCTAAAATTTCAAATTTCTGTAAAAGTTGATGAAGCATTGGGTTCTCTGGAATCTCATGCATGTAAACCCCCAAAAGTACTAAATTGTTTTTTTTTTTTTTTTGATAAGTATAAACTCCCAAAAGTACTAAATTGTTTTCAAACAAATAATCATGTGATTGATATTTGAATTGATCGCTAAGTGGGGGCCTATAAAATTCACCACTTATCAGATTACTAGTAAATATATGAAATCTTGTCATATAATTTTTGAAGAGAGAGTCTTTTGGGAATGACTTGGGGTTTGGTATACAAATTTCTAAAGCCATTAAATGATGGGAGAAAGACATTAGTTCAGCAAGGCTTGCGTTGGATCCCTCTCCCTCTCTGTTGCCTTCAGTAGGTTCCCATTCCATAAGGACTTCTCCCACATACAACTCTTCTAGTCGAGATAAACTCGATAGGAGACCAAGTGGAATTTGTTGAAGATCAAAGCATTGTGATAGATCTAGCAACTTTAAATGACTTAGATTTTTGGTTTCTCTTGGCAACTCCTTGACTCTAGAACCAAAAAAGCTAAGCATTTCTATTTTCTTAAGTGTTCCAATTGCAGATACATCTTCGAACTTACAGTACTCCAAATGCAGTGTCCGAAGGTTCTCAAGAACCTGGATTGATCGTGGTAGTGGCAGAGAGGACATACCTTGCATAGACAATACCCTCAGTTCCTTTATCCCTGTAAAAAGATTAGCTGGGAACATTTGTGTAGTAAGTTTGCTCATGATAGCTGCAGAAGCTCAAGTTTCAGACACTCCATGTCTTCAGGATGATTTTTCATTTCTCGAAACATAAGGGAAATTGCTTTATAATGTCCATATTTATCTTTCTCTAGCCATTCTTCCATTTTAGTATCACATCCAATCAAAAAACCATGTTCATCTGCATTTGATATGGCAAAATCCTGTAAAACAACATGTAGTTTGACACATTCTACCTTCTCACTATCCAACAGTAGAGACAATATTTTAAGATTTTTAACGATTGCATGAACTTTATTTCTTGCTTCCGCCACATTATCAATCCTTTCAAACAACCTTCGTCCCACTCCATATCTGACCAAATATTCAATGGGAATATAATGATCTTCTAGGAATAAATAGCATAGCAAAAGGCATGACTTAGCTTCATCACTTCCTAAATAATGAGCTCCCTGCTGGAATAGACCTTTGAATCTAGACCGGGAATATTTTTCGGGATGGACTTCTTAAGCTGCTAAAGAGCAGCATTCCATTCTACCTTTCTTTTGTTTTCTAGCACTCTTCTAACCGTTACAATAGTAACAGGTAGACCTCCACATTCCTTCGCAACCTCCTTTGCTACTGGACATAGATTGGGAGTATCAATACAATTACCTGCCTTATCTCTCGAAAGACTCCACGCTTCTTCTTCAGTTAAGGCTTTGATTGGAAAATCCTTCTGAGTTTTCATTTGAATGTGGGCTTCTTCACTTCGTGATGTCAACAAGATTTTGCATCTATTGTGCAGTCCTATAAGGAATTCCTACAGTCTCTAGATCAAGTAAATCCCAAACATCATCCAATATTACAAGGATACTCTTGTCATCCATTAGTCTTTTTTTTTAATCTTTCTTTTCTTACAAGTGAATTCTCTTCAACAAGTTTCAAACCTAGCATCTCCGCAATTTGACCTTGATTCTTTCTCTAGTCTTCATTCTGGGACACCACTGCCATTACAACTTCATCAAATAACTTACCATCTTTTGCTCTTTTCACTACCTCTGTTGCCATTGTTGTTTTTCCTATCCCCCCCATACCGCATATTGGAATCATGTTGATATTGTCATCCCTTAGAGCCCCTAAAACTCTTATTGTCAATTTTATTCTTGATTGAAAACCATTAAAACCTTCTATGGATGATGATCCTATTCCCCGTGGAGCTGCAGAATGCAATACACTATCAAATTTCTTCTGTAGAAGCTTAACAATGGCCTGGGTCATCTTCTTAGCTTTCCTACTCATGGAATAATGGGACTTCAGATTTGGACACCACCCATTCTCAGCTATCCTACTTGCTTCTTCTAGGAATCTCGACAAACCTTCAATGATCTTATCCACCTCTTGTACCCACAACTTAACTACAGGTAAGATTACCTCTCCATTCCATCTGGCTCTGTCAACCTTTAATTGCACCTCAGCCCTCTCAACACACAGTGTCCGAGATTGTTCTTTGAGATTCTCCAAGTTGCTTTTGTGGTGAATCAGAAGCCAAAACTGTTTTACAAGGGGTGCCACCAAGAATTCTCCAAATTTTGATAGAATTGAATTAGCAATTTCCATTTCTTTTCTTTGTTCGTTTGGATTCTTTGTAAATAAAGATAAATTTTTAACAATCAGTTATTCAAAACTGAGTTCATAGTGATGATCTCACTGAAGTGGACCTACTGATTAGATAGTTTTGGCACTGCGATTATCACTGTTTTTTCTTTTTTCTTTTTTGGGAATGTGCTTTGATCAAGACTAATTCAAAACTTGTGATAAGTAAGTTGGTGCTATGTGCATTTAGAATTTCCATTAGAAAAGTTGGGTGCAGATTATTGCCTTCACAAACAGATTATGAATATGAGAAGATCATTAGAAAAGTTGGGTTTGCTAGGGTCTTTGTTGAGGTTGATCTAAAGGCTGAATTTCCAGGTGAGATTGAAGTAGGTATGGGTGATGGAAATCCATTTCTTGTTGGGATTGAATATCCATGGATCTATGTGAAATGCCCAAAATGTAATTTCTTTGGACATTCTGCTGCCAACTGCGGAAATATTGTAACAGTTGATCCAAGAAGGATGACTCAGAAGATGGGTACCTGTGAAGGCCAAGAAGGTTGCGGATGAAGTGAAGACTGATTAATCTAGGTGAAAGAAAGCTCAGGTGAATGATTCTAGTCCTAAGTTAACTCCAAATCCTCTTCCTCCAAGTAATAGATTTGTTGTTTTTAATTCTGCCAAACTAAAAAGTAGAAAGGCTGGCGGTAGGAGGAGTCGTAACTTCCCCACCAAAAAGAGCTTCTCCACCCTTACTGTTTAAGAAGTAATCTAAGAAAGTTGGCTGTGCTACCGGTGAGCCATCAATTATGAGGGCTTTGTCTCCTTCCTTTCTCATCAATTGCTCATGAAGTGGTTAATTTGGAATGTCAGGGGTTTGAATTGCCCCTTGAAGCAGAAGTTGAAAAGAAAGCAAGGGAAATGGATCTTAATCTAGTGTGCTTGGTTGAAACAAGAGTAAGGGAGGAGAAAACTAGAGATTATGAATTCCATTTTACTTGGATGGAAATTATGTTATTCTGTCTCTCAACATGGCCTAGGTAAAATCTAGGTAGAGGACATTTTTTCTGTTCAAATTTGTCAAGTAATTTCTCAAGCTATTCACTGCAAAATATTTTTCAAGGATAAAACTGCGACTCTTCCTTTATTTATGGGGCTACTGAGGGTGTTGAGAGAGATTTTGTGGGATAAGTTGGATCAGTTTTGCAGTCAAGTGAAGGGTTTTCCTTGGATTTTGGCTGGAGATTTCAATGTGATAAAGAGTGCTCATGAATAGCATGGTGTTTTGGTTGTTACTTACTATGAAAATAAATTTAATTCATGTTTAGGTAACCTCGAGGTGTGAGATCATGCTGCTGTGTGGTGTTTCTATACATGGAGTAACAGAAGATGAAGACCAGAGGAGGACTATATACCACATTTGGCTTCAAAGGAATGCTATAGTCCATGAAGGTAAAATTTGGACTGGAGCAGATTAAGAGAAACATCATTAAGGATGTCAAAGCCAGGTTGGGGTTTCAAACAAATTTGAGAAATCAGTATTAAAAACTACCTGCTGTAATTGGGGGATTGATCTAGACGGTCAGTGCTACTGTGCAATCAGTGTGCTTCTGCACCAATTTATTGCTTAGTCTTCTAGTATCCCTTAGTTTGAGTAAAGATGGGAAGATGTGTTATTAGTGTATTGTTGCACTGTTGTGCTGTTTTGGCTCGTTTTGTTTTGTTCTAGTAGTTTCTTTCTTTGTAAATTTCTAGTTCAAGTGTAACTGGGAGGCTCCCCTAATATGGACCCTCCCTACGCTGAGTTTTGGGAGTTTTCCTTTTGTACTTTGTTTTGTTGTTAATGAAATCTAAGGTGATACCCAAAAAAAAAAAAAAAGCCAGATTATGACTAATTCTTCTCCACCTTCAAGTATCCAATGGCAAATTATTTTATATAGAAATGTTATCAGAGCCATCGAGCATTGCTTAAGGTTGAAAATAATTTATGTGGGCATATTATCAAGGGCAGCTCTATATATTTTGGGGTTTAAAGGCAAGATTAAAATGAGGCTTTTTATATTTTAAAATATTTTTTAAATAATATTTTTTTACTTCAAATCTATTCTTCTTGCTTTTTTAGATATAAAATTAATTACTAAATTTTTGTATTCAAGTTCATTTAACATTTCTTTTTCAATAATTAATATGACTAATCC
Organism: Quercus variabilis; assembly: GCA_030445155.1. Classification (NCBI taxonomy): domain Eukaryota; kingdom Viridiplantae; phylum Streptophyta; class Magnoliopsida; order Fagales; family Fagaceae; genus Quercus; species Quercus variabilis. The sequence goes on from CP129451.1 coordinate 8,595,542, forward strand.
TCTTAATCTTTCTTGTCACATTATGAATTTTAGATTTGATTTTATCAATTTTAATTTTGAAAAAAAAAATGTCCACAAAAGCAATTGTAATAGGTATTATTAATGAAATTCGATAAGCTATACATGCATTTAAAAAAGAATCTAACATTTTTAAATATTTTAACTCTACTTAACCATGAATTGCATAAATAAAAAAAATAAAACATATTTATTTCATCACACAATAAATTAGAATATTAGATTAAACAATAGAATAAAATAGTGCAACTAAAAGCAACCACATTATTAAAAAAACCAAATACTAGAAAATTATAATGAAGATATATTTTCTATAAGTCAATTTTGATTATAAATTTATTTATTTGTAATTAATTATATATTTATTTATGGGTTGGGTTCAAGTTATACTTGGTGTAACTTTAAGTAATGTTACACCACTCATTAATTTTTTATAGAAAGCTAATTTTGACAAACCTACCGTTGGATTATATTATCTTTGTATATTTTCCATATTTGCAAAATTTCAAGGTGGTCGAATATCAATTACCATGTTATCAATTAATTGCTTAAATTCAAATTTTTGTAGTTTAAAATAATACATAAAAAATGTGTTTATGGATAATATAGTAAATAATATCCGATTAGCACGAAAATTGATATGTATGTTAAAAACATATAGAACATGTAATCCAACAGTAAGATTTTCAAAGTATGAATTCAATAACAAGTTATTAAATGGTGTAACAGTATCATTACTTAGAGTTATATAAGGTGTAACTTAAATTCAATCCTTTATGTAATACACTCTCTTTAACAAAACCTATTTTATTTTTGTTAACAAATGGGCAATGGTATGTTATATACATATATCGACAAAACAGTTGGTTATCTTATTGTTTAAAATAAATGACAAAGAAATAAACGTTGAGTCTCACTAATTTAAGGCAGTCACACATTTTACTTGAATTATAAAAAAATAATAATAATCATATGGTGATATGTGTAGAGAAGGGGGTGGACCGAGTAAATTGGTCTACTCCCTATCTCACACACCCCAAGAAAAAGTAAAGGTGATGCATTGTAGGATATTTTTTTGCAGTTCAACGTCAAAATGCTAACAATTGATGCATTGTAGGATGTTATTTTTGCAGTTCAACATCAAAATGATAACAATTTTGTTAATTAACACATTTCCTTAATTAGCACGTTTCTGAAACTAAATCAAGTATAATGTACCCGATTTCAGTGGACCTTATATTCAACCCTATAGAGCTCGAGTTTAGTATTGCAAAAAGAAGAATATGACTAAGTGAAGAAGAAGAAGAAGAATCACATGGTCAAAAAAATCAAAAAAATACCCCAAATCCAAACCCAGGGTAGTTTCGATCTCAGCATCAGAGCGGCTTGGGTTTGTTGTTTCTTTCTAGATTTGTTGCTTGATTTTGTTGTTTCTCTCTAGGTTTGTTGTCTCCGGTGCTTGGGTTTGTTGTTTTGGGTGGTATTTCTGGGTTCGTTGTCTCCAGTGTGCTTGGGTTTGATTTTTTTTTTTTTTTTTTGTGTCCTGGGTTTGTTCTCTTCCGTGTCTCCGATGGTGTCTCCCTAGTATTGTTTCTTGTTTTCTGGGTATTATTGCTTGTTTTTTGGGTTGGGTATTTATGCTTGTAATCTGGGTTTTTCTCCGGTGTCTCTCTGGTTTGTGGGTTGGGTATTGCTACTTGATTTCTGAGTTTGTCTTCGGTGTCTCTTTGACTTGGTTTTGTTGTTTATGCTATGCTTTAGGGAATTAGACTCGAGTTCCATTTGGATAACTTATCCACCTCAGCAGTTCCATGTGAATAACTAATCCACCTCAGCACTTCCAGCGTATATAAAACTAGAGTATTTTAGAGAGGGACTTGAAATTTTAGTTTCCTAAATAATTTAGAAATTATATTAACTAACAAAATTGTTATCATTTTGGTGTTAAATTGCAAAAAAAAAAATCTTGTATTGTAACCTAAGATGCACCGTAAAGATATGGGTATGCTTGTATGGGTATGACATGGGTACATGGGAACAACATTTCTTGAAAATGGTAAGGTACGATATGTTAAAGATACGTGTATTAATTACTTATTAAATATATTTTTCTGTATATTGTTTTTGTTTTTGTTTTTTTTTTTTTAATACAAGATAGAATTCTACTCTAACCTAATCTAAGTGTATATGTGTGTGAAACTTCTTCTTGGAGACTTGAACCCTAACCCTTACCCCCCCCCCCACTCTACAAGCACTTATACTTGTGGAGTGACCATCGCATCAAGAGAGTGTGGTGGTATTTTTTTGTATATTGTAAAGAATTTATTTTTTATATATTTTTAATTATATATCAATTTAAAGCAATAATAAATAATAAAATGAATTAATATCCATTAAATGATGTTTAGAATACAAACCAAGATCAAACAGAGTAAATTAAAGATAATTAGATAAGTCTTTAACATTGAAACCAATATATAAAATGTGTAAATACAAATTCTTACAAGTTTGGCTGTTTGGGCTATCTTTCACAATTGGGGGTTGGATTATAATAATATCTAAGTCGTGTCACAAGTGTTTTCCAGATGTATTGGCACTTAAAAAACAAAAGATTGGGTATGTATCTTAGAGATATTTGGTATGGTACAAGTATGAATCATATCGGATATGGGTATGTGAGCAAAAACATAGTATCTTTGCATCATAGATTGTAACAAGTAACAACAATATAGGAAGTTAAAGCAAGCAAGTAGAAAACAAAAATAAAAAAGAAACAAATAGATTTGAAAGAATTTTTCAAGGCAAATCTCATAACTGAAAGGGAATGGTTGGAATGAAGAGGTGGACACCAACAAGCAACAGGAATACAAAGAAAGTTTTTTTTTTTTTTTTTTTTTTTAAATCACTTTCAAATTTGGACTACATAGCAATTACACTTCACTTTTATATTTGTAAATTTCTTTTTTATACTATGAATAAAGTATTAATTGACAATATAATTTTTTTTTTTTTTGTCATTATTGTTATAAGTCTAAGAAGCTAGAATGACATACATGATGAAATATTTAAAAATAAAATAAAATAAAATAAATAAGAAGAGATAGTAAATGTTGATGATAATAAAGAAAATTTCAATGAATAAATAAATTTGCAAAATGATGAACATGATGATAACGCTGACTTAGATGGAGTTGATTAGACAAGACGATGAATATGATGAAAAAAAATTATTATTTTGGGTTATTTGTCATGTATTATCATATTTTGAGTTTAATCAATTTGAATATGTGTAAATTATAAAACATGTTAATTTGATTTATTTAGTTAGTTTTTTAAATATCATTACATAAGCAATATTAAATTAGTCATTAGTTGAATATGTTATGAATTTATAATGAATATATCTTTTGTATATGTATATCTATATTTTTTGTTTAAATTTTATTAAGTATTTGAGTATCTTACAATACACGATACAGAATAACCAAAAATCAACTCACAATATGATTTACGCTTTAACAACTATGATTGCAAGTATCATTTTTATCCTTAGTTATGAATAATTTTTTACCCAGTCTAGTCGAACTCTTCCAAATTGTATTCTTTTCCAACAATTTTTATCATTAGCTATGATTACGGGTTAAGAAGGTTAGCATGAAATTGACATATTTATTAGTCATGGAAATTGGATCAACCTGCTTTGTCACAAACTCATTTATACTAAATACTACTAATCTACAAATAGTTGTGTCATATGAATGCGTCATGTTATAAAAATAAAAAAAATTAAAACTCAAATATTCAGAATAGGTCTATCCTTGCACTCACATTCTCAACCTTTTTTTTTTCTTTTTTTTTTTTTTATGTTTTTATATTTTTCCATGTTTTTTATTCTATACTCTTTTTGTGTACATTAGATGTAGAAACTATAACTGAAAATAATAATAATAATAATTATTATTATTATTATTATTATTATTATTATTATTAACTGAAGCCACTTTTACCACAATTCCCCATGTGGCATAAGGTTGTAATGTCAGTAAAAGTTCTCGGTAGGGTAGGGTAGGGTTTTCCACCATCTCCATACTGTAGCACACAGTTTCCCTTCTCGTTTTGAGAAGGACGTTGAGTTCCCTCTAGTAACAACGTTACTAGTAGGGCTTGGGGGTTATTTTTTCGAGGGGTCTGGGATACAGAATAGGATCGGTATGGAGGACTTAACTAGGGATTGGAAGAAATTATCACTGACGGAGAAGGAAGGGGATAAGCTTGACCTGTCAAAGAATAAGAAAACACAGGTTTTTGTCTTAGCAGCAAAGTTCTTCACACGTAGATCGTTGAATGAGGCTGTGGCAAAAACGTTCAAACCACTATGGCGCACTAGGAAAGCGTTTGAAGTGAGTGAAGCAGGGGATAATAGATTATTATTTGCTTTCCAGACGGCAGAGGATGTGGAAAAGTTACTAATGGGAGAACCATAGTCTTTTGACAGACACTTGGTCGTTTTTCAACGATACGATCTATCTACTCCAATTGAGGCACTCGCTTTCGACAAGGTAGCATTCTGGGTTCAGATACATAATTTACCATACTCTCTTTTGACGTCAGAAGTAGCAATGCGTCTTGGAGAGTCATTAGGAGAGGTTACTATGCCAAAGGATCTAACAGAGATGAGAGGAGGAAATTTCATGAGGGTGCGAGTGATTATAGACATATCTGAACTGTTGTGCAGAGGAAGATGTGTGGATTTTGATGAAGATAATGAAGGTTGGGTTTCTTTTCAGTATGAAAGATTACCTAATCTATGCTATTGGTGCGGCCATTTAATGCATGACGATAAAGAGTGTGTTTTGTGGCTCTAGAGTAAGGGAACATTATCGGTTGAAGATCAACAATTTGGAGCGTGGATCAGGGCCAATCAGTTTAATACGGCGAAGAAATCCATAGTTAAGGTTCAAGGGTATGAAAACACAACTGGGGCATCAAAAATGAAAGGTGGGAAGACCGCAACAGGCAGATCGGACACAACGCTAACGACTGCTTCAGTTGGGAACGTGGAGTCTAATAACATATCTGGAAAATCCAGAAAACCAGTAGCACATCAATCTGCAGTGGAATTTGCGACTACTCTCTAGGAAATTGATGAGGCTATTAATGAGGGTTCTGAAATTAAGAATTTAAATAAGGAGGATAATGAGGTAACGGTAGACCAGTATGGGAAGGAAACAGATATGGAAGTAAGTATGGTGGCTGAAGATACAGATACTAATAGCCATGATATTCAGTTGACTCCTAGGTCTTCACAGCTAGGTAAGCACATGCTTCACAGCTAGATGGGTGGATAATGACAGAGATAAAAAAAAAAAGGAAGGAAAGGAGGGGCATGTGGCATCAAAAATAAAATACAATCAAGTGATAAAGGGCCTTTACGGGCCATACTAGTCACCGAGCCTAAGCCCAATGGAACGTGGGTCAGAATGAATGACAGGCCAAAGAACTTAAGTGAACAAAAAATAGTTGAAAGAGAAGGGCCCAAACGTAAGAAAATAAACCAATTAGACATGGAAGGTGGGATACAAGAAAAAGAAAAGAGACCCAAAATAGACGAAGAGACAAAGAACCTAAGTATGTTGATGGCTTCAGAATTTAAATTGGCGGAGGTTGCTAAGCAACCCCTCCGGGAGCAATGAATCTACTCAACTGGAACTGTCGGGGGCTTGGGAACCTCCGAACAGTTAACACCTTGTCAGAGGTGGTAAAAAAAGAAGAGCCCAAGATCGTCTTCCTCATGGAGACAAAGTTGAACAAGGATTGGATGGTTATGGTTAAAGATAAATGTAACTTTAAACAGGGTTTGTATGTGGACAGCATTGGTTCAAAGGGTGGGTTGGCAATGTTATGGAAGGAGGAGGTGAAGCTTGATATTCAAACATTCTCACAGTCACACATTGATGCACTGGTAAATGGTGGGGCTAAATATGGGTGGTGGCACTTGACTAGCTTTTATGGCAATCCTGAAACATCAAAACGAAAAGAATCATGGGCTAAAATGAAGCATTTGGGTACAACTTCTTCGCTGCCTTGGCTGGTTATCGGTGACTTTAATGAGATTATGAGTATGTCAGAGAAGGAAGGTAGGAGTTCTAAACCAAGGAAACAACTAGAAAACTTTGTAGAAACAATAAACTTGTGTGGTTTGCGTGACATTGGCTTCGTGGGACCAAGATTTACGTGGATTTATGAGACGAGAGATGGAAGGCAGATTCGAGAAAGGCTTGACCGTGCCTTAGCAATTGTTGAATGGGTGAACTTGTTCCCAAGAGCAAAACTTCACCACCTCACCAACTCAGCATCAGACCACTCTCCTTTGCTACTGCGTTTAGAGAGAAGGGTCAGTAAAAAGAAGATGAAGAAATTATTCAGATTTGAATCAATGTGGCTCAAGGAACCTCAATGTGAAGAGATTATGCAGAATGCTTGGAGTGATGGTGTTCTAGCTCAGTCGGATTTCCCATTAGTCTTATGTATAAATCAATGTAGGATGCAGCTGGAAGTATGGAATAAAAATGTGTTTGGACACGTTGGGAGGAAAATAAATGAATTACAAAAACACTTAGAGTGGTTGGAGTTGCAACCGGCCTCTCTAGGAAACATACAAGATATGAGGGACACAAGAATGGAGTTAAACAAATGGCATGAAAAGGAAGATGCAATGTGGTACCAATGCTCAAGGATCAATTGGTTTCGAGATGGGGAAAGAAATACAAGCTATTTTCATGCTAAGGCTTCGGCTAGGCTTAAAAAGAATCAGATTGATGGGATGCTTGATGCACAGGAGATATGGCAAGAAGATGAAGGGAAGGTGGGTGAGATAGTGGAGGAGTACTACACGGCTCTCTTTACAACAAACCATCCAACAGATTTCAATGAAATTTTACAAGCCATACAGCCAAAGGTGACCCCACAAATGAATCAAATGTTGGACAAAGCTTTTACTGCAAGTAAAGTACATGTGGCCTTGAAGCAGATGCACCCATTAAAGGCTCCAGGTCCTAATGGTATGCTCCCTTTATTTTATCAACAATTATGGCCTATAGTAGGTGATGTAGTTACTAAAACTATTCTTGATTTTCTTAATCATGGCTTGTCTCCACCTAATTTTAATGAGACTCATATTGTACTAATCCCTAAAGTCAAGGAACCCAAAAGGGTGACTGATTTTCGTCCTATTAGTCTATGTACTGTGGTTTAGGATAACATCCAAGGTGATTGCAAACAGATTAAAGAAGATCCTGTCGTCCATTATTAGTGACACCCAAAGTGCATTTGTGCACGGAAGGTTGATCACTGATAATGTCCTTGTAGCATTTGAGACCATGCACCACATTAATGGGAGGAAAGGAGGAAAAAAGGGGGACATGACATTGAAGCTGGATATGAGCAAGGCATATGATAGAGTGAAGTGGCTATGTCTGGAAAAAATTATGGCTAAGCTGGGTTTTGGGGAGAAATGGAGGAGTTTGATCATGAAATGTGTTACTTCAGTTTCCTATTCAATAAAAATTAATGGGAAACCAAGGGGCAAGATCATACCATCTAGGGGAATACGGCAAGGAGACCCATTGCCCCCATACTTGTTCTTATTGTGTGCTGAGGGACTTTCAGCATTAATAAAAAAGTCAGTGGATATGGGTGAGATGGAAGGGGTAACAGTTTGTAGGGGTGCTCCTCACCTATCACATCTCTTCTTTGTAGACGACAGTATTATTTTCTGTAAGGCTACAATTGAAGAATGTAATGTCATACAAAGAATTTTGGGGGTCTATGAACGAGCTTCGAGTCAGCAATTGAATCGAACAAAAACGGCTTTTTTTTTTTAGCAAGAACACTCCTGATGATATTAAAGAAGAAATAAAGAATAGATTTGGGGCTCAAGTGATTCGGCAACATGAGAAGTACTTGGGTTTGCCATCCTTGGTGGGGAAAAATAAGAGGAATACTTTCAATGATATTAAGGATAAACTTAGAAAAAAGTTAGCAGGTTGGAAAGAGAATCTCCTTTCAAAAGAAGGTAAGGAAGTGTTGATCAAAGCTGTAGCTCAAGCTGTACCAACATACACTATGAGCTGCTTTAAAATACCTGATTCTCTCTGTGATGAGTTGACTAGTATGATCCGAAATTTTTGGTGGGGTTAGAAAGGTGATGAGAGAAAAATGTCTTGGCTTAGTTGGGATAAAATGTGTGAGACCAAGGCAAATGGAGGTATGGGGTTTCAACAATTAAAACAATTTAACCTTGCTTGCTAAACAAGGGTGGAGGCTTCAAGTAATGCATGATTCACTAGCTTATCGTCTTTTCAAGGCGAGATATTTTCCCCACACAAATTTGTCCATGCATCAATGGGGAACCACCCATCCTATGCTTGGAGGAGTATCATGGCTGCTCAACAGTTGGTGCAGCAAGGCATCCGTTGGAATGTGGGAAATGGGGAGTCTATCCGTGTATGGGGTGATAAATGGTTGCCATCATCTTCTACTTTCAAGGTGGTGTCCCCTAAAGCTATTCGTGCACGCTGATCTATGGGTTAGTGAGTTGATTTCCCATGAACCTGTGGGTTGAAAATGTAGGTGATAGATACCCTTTTTCTTCCCCATGAGGCAAACACTATCAAAAGCATTCCTTTAAGCACTCATTTACCGCCAGATAAGCTTATATGGGCTGTGACAACTAATGGTTTATTTAGTGTTCGTAGTGCATACAGGCTAGCGATGGAGACTTCTCGATCTGATAATGCTAGTTCCAGTTCTGATGACAGTGGACTTCGAAGTTTTTGGAGGTGCATTTGGAGGATACCAGTCCCTCATAAAATACAACATTTCACTTGGAGAGCATGTCAAGAGATCTTGCCCAAGAAGATGAATTTGAAGCGGAGAAAGGTGTTGGTCGTTAATAGCTGTGAGGAATGTAATGATGGATTGGAAAGCTCAGGTCACCTATTTTGGAGCTGCCAGAGAACCAGACAGATTTGGCAATGCACTAAACTTAGGTTTGTTTTTGAAACGTCGGCCATCAATTCCTTTTTCGATCTAGTATGGCACCTACTGATGCTAGAAGAGTACGACGAAGACAAGGTGGCCACGGTGGTCACTATAGCATGGTCGATATGGGCAAATCGTAATAAAGTGCGCCATGGTGGGACAAAGAAGACGGGCGAGGCTCTGGTCAAATGGAGTGCGCAATACCTGGCAAAATATAGGAGTGTGAACGTTTCAACGGAACCGGTACCGAGAAGTCAAGATGTGAGATGGTCTCCTCCACCAACGGCAAGTTACAAAATGAACGTGGATGAAGCGGTCTTCAAAACACAAAAATTAGCAGGATTAGTGTCATTATCTGAGATGAACAGGGCCAAGTTGTAGCAGCTCTAAGCCAGAAGATAAATGCACCCTTGGGAGCTTTGGACGTAGAGGCGAAGGCAGTTGAGATAGCTCTCCAGTTTGCAAGGGATGTAGGTATCTATGAGTTCATTATGGAAAGGTATTCTTTGGTAGTTTATAATGCTTTGTGTGGTCACTCATCCCTACCATCCTTGGTGGCATTAGTCATTTCAGGTGCACTTGCTTTTTGTGGGCTATTTCGTCGGGTTGAATTTTCTCACATTCGTAGGCAAGGTAATAAACCAGCCTATTTATTGGCAAAACATGATTTAGGCATTGTCGATTATGTAGCATGGATGGAAGAGACGCCTTGCTCCTTAATGCAAGCTCTTACCCATGATATATCTATTTCTATTTGAGCTAAAATAAAATTGCAGTCTTCCTATAAAAAAAAAAAAAAAAAAAACCGAAGCCAATATGTAGATCAAAGAAGCATTACCATAGAAACATGTAGGAGTAACTTGGGGTGGAAAGATGCTAAAGAAACACCAAAAGAAAGGAAAGGTTTCTGGGACTTACCTCTGCCTACTATATAAAGCAAAGAAGTGTAACACAGACAAATTTCACAGTCTGCAGTAGAGTGATTGTAGCCAATACTTCGCAGATGAATTTTATGTTTAATTGAGGAAGAAAATCGAAAGGGTGCTAGAGAACGAGCAAGTGGATGTTATTATATAGAGTGTAAATGCCTTATGTGATGATCTATTTATTAACAAGCATCTAATTCTTGCTTAGTCATTTCAACAATGAATAATTGATGATTTATTTATTAATAGGAATGAGGAATCCTTAGGCCCGTTTGGTAATGTTGTTTTAGTAATGTTATTTATATTTTTGGAAAATATGTGTAGGTGAAAAAGTGTGTGAAAATACGTATAATGTTATTTAAATACTGAAAACTGTTATTCAAATTACACTACCAAACAACCCCTTACTTTCCTTGAAAATATATATCAAGGGAATGTCAGCAAAGTCCAGATGCACTTTCTAGAATAGGGCTATATACATTTTTTTATCTATCAAGATGTTACGTCTACAACATTTTTACAATATTCTCATAACAAATCATAGGTAGTTATTATTGGTTCAAATTTGAACCTAACACTAAGATTACTTTTTTACCCCAATAATAAAAATCAGTAATAACCTACCACTTAAGATTTGTTGTAAACATATTATTTTTTTATATATATTTTTTTATTCTTCTCTGGATTTGGGGGAGGATTTTGAATCCCTCTCAAACCACAACTTAAACTATAAGATTATTTGTAATGCGTAGCATGAATTTTAAAATCCAACAATGAACATCTAAAATTATGCACTATATATATATATATATATATAACCCCTACTTTTTAATAAAAATTGATGTGAACATTTGAATTTTAAAATAATTTTCTTAATAATTTGATAATACAATAGACAAGGGGATAACAACCCCCCCCCCCCCCCCTTTTTGGATAAGTTCTCTGAGACTTTCTTAACACTTAGTATGATGTGACTTATAATAATTTAATATGTATCAACTTAACCAAAATGTCTGCGTTATCCTTAATAACAACTTTTTTTTCTCTCTCGCTTTCTCTACATGTCTGGCTTTTGGAAGGACTGAAGGAGTATGGTGGGGTTGGAACATGTGATTGTGCATTGTTATAAACCAATCGGAGAAACTATAATTAACAGAATCTAACAATATTCAATCTAGAATTAATTAATGATCTTTTTTTTTTAAGAGAATTTCAATCTATAGTGTCTGCTCTTGATAATAACTTTTAACCATCAGACCAAGATACCAATCGATTTTTGGTATAAGCGGAGATTGAATCTCAAATCTCTTATTGAATCATTAAAGACTTAACTGGAACCCACATAATTTAATATCTATTTGTGTATAGGACATCTACTTCACCATAAATATTGATAAATTTATATTTGTCTCAAAAGTTTAAGTTGTTAAAAAATAATGAATTTAATCACTTAAACTATTATTGTAGCACTTCTATGCATGTGTGAGCCCATATATATATATATATATATATATATATATATATCTAAAAGCTGAAGCATAACATTTGTTAGTGCTACGCTCCTATTGAACCACATCAGTGGTCACATCATCTACATATTTCATATTTCTCTCTACTACTTCTAACCACAATATCCCTTTTATCTTTTGGCTCTTTTTATCCAAATTCTATTACTATAAATATGACATTCTCTCTCTCATTTTATATATATTTTCTCACATGATAAAGGTTATTACTCTCTCTCTCTCTCTCTCTCTCATGTTTTATTTTTGTGTGAATTTTTCATTTTTTGTATCTCTACTTTAGATTGATGAATTTATGTGTTCTATAGAATTTTACTTTGGGTTAATACAATTTGGTTTTGAGTTTTTAAGCTATTATCTTTTTTCTTTTCTATGGTTGTTAAATGTTATTCTATTGCATATAAATATAGTTTACAAAAATATAATGTTATTCTATTATATAGCATGGCTTGGATAAATTGTTGTTTGACTTATGACTATATTTTTTCTTTTGACACTTCTTCTATTTCTCTCCCGAAAAATGTGATTACTCTCTCTCTCTCTCTCTCTCTCTCTCTCTCTCTCTCTCTCTCTATATATATATATATATATATATATATTATTCTTTTTTGCAACTTTACTTTAGGTTGATGAATCATTGTATTTTTTTTGTGATACGATTTGGTAGTGTTTTGATTTTTTAAGTTTTCCATCACAAGTCTTCTCTCTCCCTCTTATAGCTTTATTTATTTATTTATTTTTATTGACATAGTACTTAGTTATTTTGGAAGTGAGATTTTGAATTTATATCAAAATACAATCTTGACTATGTATTTGAATGTGTTTATCAACTATTAAAACCACCCAAGATGAATGTGTAAACAATATTTTTGTTTTAAATTTTCATTGATTTATTATTTAGTTATAACATCAAAATTAAAATAGATGAATATGTCAAGTTAAAACTGCCTAAGATGAATTTGTAAAGCCAATATATTTATATATTTAATATTGTAAAAAATATTAAAAGTAAAAAATAATATTAAAAAGAATAATGATATAGCCAATGATGTGGGGAGTGAGTAGATTCAACAGAAGTGTAGCAACAAAAATGCGATATGAATATCTAGTTTAAGGAAATTAAATCTTAATAAATGAAAGTGTAATTGTTAGATCACATTCTCTTTATGTTTTTATACAATTTTTTTTTTTTTCAATTTTAGACATAAAGTTTACTTTTATCCTACATATTATTTTAAATATAAAATTTATAATATGGTACAGTCTCTTAGAAATATCTAAGAAATATGCAGTTTCAATCTCATGTATCTACATAAGTAAACAAAACTCAATCAATAGTTCGAAACTACTCCTACAATAAGAAAAATTATAAACATAATATCTCTTTTTAAGAGAATGAAAATTTTGAATAATATATTTGAAACTCAAATAGTTTAGTTGTACAAGAAAAACAAATTAGGAAAATAGTACAATAACATAATTTATTAAAATATGGACCTCCTAAAAAATGAATAATATCAATCAAACAAATCCAAATAATAAAATGATTATATATTTTTTGAGATAGATAAATAAAAAATAATTTTAGAAATTCATTTTTTGGAAAAATAAATTATTTTTCACAAAATTTAAAAAACAAATTATATATTATACCATAACTAAAATATAATTATCTATTCCGACACATTGTATGGGCCTGTGATTAGTTTTCACTTAATAAGTGAGGTTCAGCACGTGAGTTTTTTAAAGGTAAAAAGCACATTTTAGTCCCTACATTTTAAGGTGATTTCCGTTTTAGTCCCTAAGTTTTATTTTTACCGCTTTTAGTCCCCATTCTGAAAAACGGTTCCATTTTTGTCCCTCCCGTTACATCATAAACAGATTTTGCTGACGTAGCAAACGGAATTGATACAAAATGATAAAATAATAACTACAGTAAATATTGGTGATCACTGTTAGTTACTCCCCGCCTTAGTAGTAACGTGTCCCTCACGTGACCATCACTAACCTCCCTAACCCAAATAAAACCCCAAATCACGCCAATACCAAGTAAAAATCCCTAACCCCCAAATTTCGTTAGCTCCTCGCTCATCAGTCACAACACAAATTGAAGTTCCTCAGCTCCTTACTCCTTGCTCATCAGCTCCTCGCTCACCACACAGCAGAAAACCATCTTCAAATCAACTGCTTTCCATGGATTCAAGCTCGATGTCGTCGAGTGGAAGCTTGAGAAAAAGGGGCCCAACCCGATGCTTCTGCTTGGAGAAACCCGTTTTGGTCGTTTCGTGGACAGCTGACAACCCTGGAAGAAGGTTCTACGGGTGTCCAAATTACTGGGTAAGATAGTGATTTTGTCTGGGTTTTAAAATTTTTTCTGGGTTTTAATATTTTTTCTGGGTAAGGTCGTTTTGTGTAATGTTTTTAAATTTCTATATATTTTCTGGGTTTTAAAATTTGTTCTGGGTAAGGTCGTTTCATGTAACGTTTTTAAATTTCTTGTTTTTAAATTTCTATATAGTTTCTGGGTTTTTAAATTTATAAATTTCTATATAGTTTCTGGATTTTTAAATTTCTTCTTTTCTTAAATAAATAAAAAATTAAAAATTGGTTTTCTCAGCTGACAATATAAATTTGGTTTTCTTGTATTTTGCTAATACAAGTGTTGGAATATTGTGCTAATACTATTTGCTAATTCTATTTGTTCTTATTTTTCATGATTTTGGTTGAAGATATGATGGGTTTTATCTGCCCCTTGGGTGTCAGGTTGGACGCAAGTGTAAATTTTTTTAGTGGCGTGATGATGAAATCTGCGAGCGTGGCAAGGTGTTGATTCCGGAGCAGAGGCAACGGATTTTGACCCTTGAAACTGCCATTGTAGGCTACAGGAAGAGAGAGAAGAGGCTGCTCATTTGCCTGGGGCTGTCTCTGGTGATAAGTGGGATGCTACTCTGTATGGTGCTTCTTTTGGTTGGCTAAATAGGTGGGGAGGGGGGAGGTGGGGGGGAATGGGTCATTAGGTGGGTAGGTATTAGTGGAAAAAGGCCTGAATTTTGGTGTTGGCATGTGTTGGTATGTATTAGTGAAAAAATGTCATAATTTGTGTTGGTATGTATTAGTGGGAGAAGGCCTGATTTTTGGTGTAATCTATATATTACTAAAAGCTGAAGCGTAGCATTTAATGCTGCTACTCTCATGTTACGCCACATCAACTGCCACGTCATTTTTAAAATATATATATAATTTGTCCTACAATTTTAAAATGATTTTTACAATTTTCAGCCTTATAAATACAATCCACTACTTATTTATTTACTTCCACTATCACTCTATAATAAATCCAGCCCACTACTTATTTATTTACTATCATTATCATCATATAATAAATCTGTATAATTAATCTAGCCTACCTCTTATTTATTTAGTTTCACTATCAAGTCCAACCCAAAACCTTTTCAGTTCAGATTTAGGGTTTTCTATGAGCCTTTTCAGCTTAAAGGAAAAAATTAAATTAAATTTAAAAAAAAAAAAAAAAAAAAGGTTGAAGCCTTTCAAGCTTTAGGTTTTTTTTTCCTATAATTGTTTTTAGCATTTTTTTTTAATATTTACATTTCTCCAACCTTTCTCTCTCCCTTACCATTTCATCTCCCCACTACTTCTTCAATCTTTCTCCCTCCCTTACCTTTTCATCTCCCCACTACCGTCTACATTAACATCATTCTTCCTTTTTCCCTTCATCTTCTTTTATTTTTGTCTCTTCTTATTCACACCATCTTACTATAAATTTGTCACTATCTCTTCTATTCTATGCATAGTTTTTCCTCACAAAAAAAAAAAAAAAAAGGTACTCTCTCTCTCTCTCTCTCTCTCTCTCTCAATTTTTTGTTGGATTTTTTTATTTTTATTACATCTCTACTTTAGGTTGATAATTTTTTATATTCTTTAAAATTCTATTTTGGATTAATGTGATTTAGTTTTGTTTTTTAAATTGTTGTTGTTGTTTATTTTATTTTTTATTCTCTTTGATTGTTAAATGTTATCCTATTGCGATCTAAAGAATTAAAGATAGCGTATAAAAATATAATATTATTCTATTACATAGCATGATTTGGATAATTTGGTATTTATTTTGTTACATAACATGATTTTTTATAGTGCTCAATTAGGATATTAAACTATGAGACTTTACTAATTTTTGTTTATTTTCTAATCCTTTGTGGTGGACAAAGTACTTTTAATAGTTGTATTAGAAGTACTCTATAATGTCATTCACTTAAAGAAAAGCAAAGGTTAGCCAAACGAAAATAATTGTATATGTGACAAATTGCAAAAGTTAAAATTTGTATATATACAATAATTGTTTATTTGATAATATGTTTTGGGTGGCGGAAATTATAATTTCTAAAAAGAAAATAACCTTAATAGATTATTAAAAACAAAATTTTATCATAATATTAGTTCAATTAATCATTGTTAAGTTTTATTAATTTTTTTTAGTTTACATTTTTTTGGTGTTTTAGATTGTTCTTATGTTACATATATGATTGTTCCTATAATAAATAAAAATATAATTATGAAATGCATTACTCATTATTAGATTAGTTTAAATTGTAAAAAAAAAAAAATAATAATAATAATAAAACTACCATAAAAATAATTATCACGCGCAACGCGCAGGTCCGCGACTAGTTATCTTTGTAATTCAAGACTTTTGCAATGGAATATGGTAGTTTTAATTAATCTGTGATTTGTGTACCAATCTATTACATTGTTGTGAAGTGTTTATGCAGTTTGAATAGTGCCTTAAAAGGGTTATAACAAAATTTTGATTGGAGACAACAATTTCATATTAACTATGCAATTTGACACTGCAATTTGAGTCTGCCAAGCAAGAAAATGGAGCTGACTGCACAAACATTAGATGGCATAATATTTAGCATCTCTCAAAACTAAACTGCATAATTTACTAAACTGCATAATTCATTACATAATTTACTAAACTGCATAAACTGGAACTCCAATGCCCACATTGATTGACTTTTATTAAACTGCATAATTTACATTCATTAATCCATACATCATTAAACTACATAAAACATACATCATAAAACTGCATACTGCATAATTTACATTCATTAATCCATACATCATTAAACTGCATAAAACATACATCATAACACTGCATAAAACATACATAGACTGCATAATACACTGGCCCAGCACGCTGCATAAAACATACATAGACTGCATAATACACTGGCAACTACCCAGCAAACTACATAAAACATCATTTAACATCATTAAACTCTAAAATTGGCTACTGCCCAGCACATTAAACTCCAATACTCACCAAACCTGCATAATCACCAAACTTTCCAGCACATTAAACTGAATATTACCTGCATAGACTATGTAATACACTCAAGCTTCATCCAAAAGACATGAGTTTAACCCTTTTAAAAATTAAAGCTAAAAACCAGCAAATCTGAATAATGGAAGCTGAATCATCACAATATTACCAATAATCAAAATAATTACAAAATATTTAACACCAATGACTGTTTTGGGTGTACCACAATAATTACAAAATGTAGGACAAAGTCTACCAAGCACATTCATACAAAAAAAAGACTTGGTCAGCTATCATATAAGTATACCAAAATGCCAATTGTTCTAGCAGTTACATAAACATATGAAGAGTGCTTTCAACATATAGCACAACAAAAAAAAAAGGTTCTGCTTTAGCTTGCTATCTTTTAGTGACTGCACCTCTCTTCCTCTGTCTTGTTGGTCTTGGATTGGATTGGTTATCAGTGGGGGGTGGAGGTGCACTTGTGGTCCTACTGACTTGGGATGCACTCCCAGGCAAGGAAGAGTTCCCTCCTACTTCTCCCTTACAGCTCCTCTTATTGTGTCCTAATTTCCCACAGCTCTTGCATTGTTTTGAGATGCCTAGACCTCTATTTTTTCTGTGACTTCTAGGTTCATCAGGCTCTAGTGCCCTCTTCTTCTTAGGCCTACTAGGAGGTCTCCTCTTGATAGGGGGTTGCACAGGTGGTAGTCCACTAGGTCTCCACATATTCTGGCTATTGATGGGCTCTATAATGGGTTCATAGCAATCAATGTAAGTAGTCCTTTTGTAGCAAGCGTTAACATACTTTTCAGCATCTTCTCTGCTGAAAAATATACAAGAAATGGCATGGCAACATGGCATGCCAAGTATGTCCCACTTCCTACAGCTACACTTCTTCTCTTCCAAGTCCACAATGAAACTCTCCAGCCCATTCTTCACTTCAAACTTTGTACGACCAGCCCAACATGCTATCCACTTGCTGCATGCCAACTTCTCCTTGTACAGCATCTTCCTTATTTTAGGACACAACTCAGATTCCACCTTCATAATCATTTCTCTGTTTGCTTGAAATCTAGTCATCAGATATAACCTAATACATTCAAGCTGCAAGCACATAGAGAGAAATAGAGAATTAATCATTCATGAATTACACAGGTCTATGGATCATAATGCAGATGAAAGGGAGAATTATGCATACCATGGTAATTATAGGCTTGCTCCTAAACTTAACTAACATGCTGTTGAAGCTTTCACACATGTTGTTCAAGATGGTGTCACTCTGGCCATCACTTGTGAACATGTGCCTAGCCCAGATAGTTGTTGAGTGAGACTGCAGCTATTTGAATGCATCTTCATCCACCTCCTTTAGCTCATTCATTGCCCTCTCAAATGCTTGCTGATAGGTAGCCTTGGCTGCTTTCCAAAACAGGTCTCTAATAAGGACACCAGGATGATGTTTCCTCAAATTATTGTATAAATGCAGCAGATCCTGTGCTCGTACTGTGGCCAATTGTCAACAAAGGTGTTCACCAACCCCTGCAAAGCACAATCATTTAATTCAGCAAGCAATGAAGCTACCATCAACTACAATTAATTCAACAAGCAATAAATCTACCATCATACCTTCTGTTGGTCAGATATGAACACCCATTTTGTTGTCATCTCCTATGTCAGCAAGCAATAAATTAAGAAACCAAGTCCAAGTGTCCTTTGTTTCAGCCTCAACTACTGCATATGCTAAGGGAAAGTATTCATCATTGGGATCTCTGCCAACAGCACACATCAGCTGACCACCTGCCTTGGTCTTCAGATGGCATGCATCTAGACCAATGATTGGCCTGCACCCTGCCAAGAAGCCTTTCTTGCAACCTTCCAGGCAAATGTAAATTCTTTCAAAATATGGTAGCCCAATTGCCAATCCATGCTCGGCTGCCAAATCACCATCATTAAAAGTATGCACCTTCATCAATACTGTGCTCCCAGGACTACATCTTCTCAACTCATCACAATACTCCCATAGTTGGTTGAACTGTGCAGTATGGGCCCCATCAACAGCATCTTGAGCTTTTTCTCTAGCCCTACTTGCCTTGCCTGCACTTATGTTTACCACAAACTTCTCATGCACAGCATCCTAAATGTCCTTAAGCTTTATGTCAGGTTGTCTCCTAACCCTTTTTGCTAACTTTTTCCCAATGTATGATGCTGTGCACCTTGGATTTTTATAACTTCTGCTGCATGTGTGTTCCATGTTCAATGTTTTCAATCTAAAACTTTTCTCCCTTGGCACCTTTGCAAGGTAGGCAACAAAGTTGCACCCTGGCTGGCATCGAGCTCTCACTCTCACCAAGTCATTTTTCACAAATTGTATACCCCAACCACCAGCAACTGCATAATTAGTTATAGCATCTTTAAATTGTTTAGTTGAGATGAACAACATATCCTTCTCAAACCTAAGGTGCTCAGCTTTGGCTACTGACCTAAAGATTGGGTATTTGCTTTTCCTAATAGAATTGTCAACCTCTGCTTCTTGAATGTCATCATCACTTGAATCATCACCATCCTCACTGCTTGATGATGATTCGTCAAGGCTAAGCAGCTCCTCACTCTCATAGTCAAAATTCATGACACCACCACCCATTTGTCCTGGTTCAACCTCATCATCTTCAACTTGATTGTCCTAACTATCAGTACTATCTTCACCAATATTTACTGGTTGAATTTCTGGCTCTTCTTTTAAGTCACTCCTCTCATCCTCACTACCCTCACTACCCTCACTACTCTCCTCAACTTCATCATCAACTACTAGTGCTTTGCCAGCCCTCCTAGCACAAACCTGCTCAGCACAAACCTCCACAACTTCATCATCAACAAATTCGGCATTATCATGACCTCCAAATTGTGAAAAATCAGGTCTGTACTCAGCATCTACACCTACACCTTCTAGTTCACTATCAGGTACTTCAATTGGTTCATGCACTGGATGCTCCACAAACACACGAATCTCCCCATATCCCTTTACCAAATCAGTCATGAACATAGCAGCATCATCATCAACCACCTAATGGAAATTTGCGTGCTCTGGGTTCACACCAGGCATTTTATACCATAACTTATCTACTTCAGTGTAGCCAAACTCCCTACAAATATTCTCCATTTCTACTTTTGACCACTTATCTAGGTCATAATTATACACTATATCAATTGTCCCTCCCACATACACTTGAGGGTTCCACATGAAATGCCCACCATGGTGGACATGCAGATTAAAAAACTCATCCATCCTACATGCAAGTTACGGGCAGAAAACAGAATGAAAAAAGAAGATATCCACTTTTTGAAATTAATAATACTTTGTTAGGCTAATAAACAAATAAAAAAGCATACAATACCGACAACCCATTCACATGGACCCAACCACTTCTTGAAAAGCAAGACACAATATAGACAATCAATGCAAATACCAACACACAGATGTCAATATAGTGGTCCCTAATAAACAATAGTGACACACAATACAGACAAACAACCACAAATGCCAACAAAAATACAGTCAGTATTGTGGTCCCTGATAAACAAAAGTAAAACAAAAAGTAAACAAACAGAGCTGCAAATACCAAAAGCAACACACAATAGCCAAACAATGCAAATCCCAAAAATATTCCACTATCACAGTCAGTATTATGTCCACTACAAAAGCTATAAAGGGAAAGAGGAAGAGAGAGAGTGAGACACAACGAGAGAGATAAATCAGAGAGATTGAAATTCCAGAGCAATAACAAAACACAACATTTCAAAATACCCAAATTCTCAAAACCCAACAGCTGAGATTCATATGGCATTCATAACACACAGAGAGAGAGACACATAACGAGAGAGAGAGAGAGAGAGAGAGAGAGAGTTGGAGAGAAATAATACCTTCGCAGCTCAACACAAACACTCTGAAGCTCTGTGATTATGCTTGCCGATTTGAGATTTTTTGAACTTGCCGATTTGTGGGTTTTTTGTGCAAATCTATGGTTTGTGATGAGCAACGGGTAAGGTAAGAGATTAGGGATTGCACAAATCTATGGGTCTTGCCGTCATGTGTGTTTAGGTGTGAATAGCATCGTTTTGGGTTTTATTTGGGTTAGGGAGGGTTACGTTCTGATCAAAAAAAAAAAAACAAAAAAAAAGGGATGGTCACATGAGGGACACATGACTACTAAGGCGGAGGGTAACTAACAATGATCACCAATATTTATTGTAGCTATTATTTTATCATTTTGTATCAATTTCGTTTGTTACGTCAGTAAAATCCGTTTATGATGTAATGGGAGGGACAAAAATGGAACCGTTTTTCAGGATAGAGACTAAAAGCGGTAAAAATAAAACTTAGGGACTAAAACGGAAATCACCTTAAAATGTAGGGACTAAAATGTGCTTTTCGTCTTTTTTAAATTATAAGTGAAAACAAATTCAAACTTAGGGTCACCTACTTTAATAGGATCTCCTGCTTTGATAGCATGATATACAACCACTTGTCCCAAAAATTTAAATTATTAAAATATTATAAATTTAATCATTTCAACGTTATTCTTACACATTCACTGGACACATACATACTTATTCAACGAAGGAGGCCTGTTTGAAATGATATCTCCCGGTCTCTTTTTTCTTTCTAAGGTTGTGTTCACTTGCTGAAATGAAAACCCACGTGGGAATACACCTTTCTTTACAATGTGCGATTTCTAATTCTACCAAACTCTACGTGATTTTCACTTTAATGATCTGCTGCTCATGAAGATAATTTTTGGGTCTTCCATTGGCTAGAAGTTTGTGCCTTGCTGTTCGCCTGTGTCTATCATTTTATGCATTTTTGGATCATGACCAAATGCTAAACTGATATAGCAAAAGTTAATATGCTCACCTACTGTATGTCTTCCCTACCATCACATATTCTTCTTACTGGTCTCAGTTTTCTCTTGTTGCTGTGTCTCATTATCCATCTGTTTTTCCTGAAACAATAAAAAATATATATGTGATTTAACCAATCATAATATTTGCAATGGGAAAAATGACAATCGCTATGTGAATGCCATTGGTGCTGCCATAACTATTGGCCAAACAGTCAATAAAACTTGAGGTCTAATATCTGTTAATTAATAAAAGCTGAAAATATTTGCAATTATATACTACAATGGTCTATATTCAAGCGATAAATTCTCCAATTAGTGAAATATTATATGCCATACCTTTCCTTTGAATATGTGCTTTATGGTGGCATTGAGGTCTCCCTTCCACCGACGTTTTTTGAATCCAAAGTCTTCATATACCCCTTCCAGCTGAGGTGTATTTAGATTGGCTGGAACAAACATTTTTAAATTGGGACATCTAATTACCCTCATTTTCTTCAGGGATGGCCACTCAAAAGCATTAGCTTCAGTGCAAAAACACTTGAGGTTTGGTAAGTCCTCAAGCAAGATTGAGTTCACTTTGCAGAACAAAACATCCTTTTCTTGCTCTTCTTTTCTTGCTCTCGCAAGGACTTCTTCAATTTCTCCACAGTTAATAACTTTTATTTCCTCCAACATCACAAGCAATTTCGCTATGGATGGTGAGAACAAATATGTCAGACTGTTACATTTCTCAACTTCTAACCATCTCAAGTTTCCAAATCCCATGATTCTTTTTGAACCCTTCTTCCATATGTGCATCAGTTTTGGTAACAAAAATAAATCCAATTTCCTCAATTGGTCAAGTAATGATGCCACATGACTTTCCTCAACATTTAGTTCCTCAAGTTGAAATATAACTTCTATTGAATGACATTTCCACAAGCAAATTGTTTCTAGATTCTTTAAGCACTCAATCAAAAAGGATGGAAAAAGAGACCACATCTTTGAAGGGCTGTTAATAGTATCACAAAATCTTGGATCCTTCAGTGTAGACAAAGTACCCTACAAATAATCATGTACTGTTAAAGAAGTAAAATAATCAAAATAATAATTTCTTTTAGATCCATCGACTCAATAGCGAAACCTAACATATCCATCTACAAAAGAAGATGATATAAACAAAGAGATGAAAAAATCAAAGAGCAATCAATGATGTTGTTTATCTTATCAGATGTATTAAGTTCATGACTTGCAATTGATCAATTGTATCCATTGGCGTAACTTGTTAGATGCATACCTCTTTGTTCGCGGAGGACATTCCTTGAGATTTGTTGGTGGTGCCTCGATTTGACGACACAACCATTGGATCATAACGCCCACCACATGGTATACACTCAAAGCATTGTCCAAGAAAACCATGGGAATCTCGTACTAAGAAGGAATCCAGTTTCCCAGTACTGATTTTCTTTAGCTTTCTGGGGTGCCGAATTTCTGAACCAAATGTTTTCAATTTAGGACAACTAAACAGATAGATCTTCTTCATAGACGGCCATTCGAAAGAAAAATCCTCAGTACAGAAACTCACGAGACTTGGCAGTTCCCGTAATGTGAAGGAAGTAAGTTTAGGGAACGTGATAGTATCTGCTACCTCTTCTTCTCCGTCTCTTTGAACAATGTATTGGATCTCGTCACAAAATCTTACCTCAATGCTTTGAAGCTTTACAAGTAGTTTTGCAACAGAAGGTGGGAGTAAATATTTTAGACGGCCACATTCATATACATCAATGAATGTTAGGTTTTGAAAACCCTGAATTCCTTGTGGAACATTCTTCCACATGTACATCAACTTATATAAATTCCGTACTATTAGAGTTTTCAATTGAGCAAATACTGTGCTTCTCTGACGGTCATGGTCAAGCTTTAGTCCTTCAAGATCAAATACCACTTCTAGTGAATCAGCATATGCCAATTCAAGATCTTCTAAATTGGGTGGCCACAAGATGGTCATTGAAGAAAAGAGTTTACGAGAGCTAGTAGTATGCTGCTGAATGTCTGTCATATTGTGATTTTCAAAATTGGGCACTTCCTCACTGCCAATCCTTCCAGCCTGATGAATCCATCAAATTATTATTATATCAACATTCAACTTTTTCAAATTTATTAGCATCAAATCTAGACTAGAGCTTGAAATGTTATAAAATTGATAAATGTAAAACAACAAGCTTTTGAATGGTTTCTAATGATTAATGAAATAATGAAATAAAAATATTTTTACACAGAGCGAATCATTCATACATACCTTCTGATTCATGGATGGGTGGACAAGCTCAATGGAACCTATGACTGTACAAAAACCAATGAGTCTTTGTAGAGAGTATAGTTTTATAAATGTTAATTGCGGAAACATGATCTTATCCAGTGCATGCTCATCTTCTAGTTCCTTAGCGAAAATTTCTTCCATGCCATCACACCAATCTATAATAAAGGATTGGAGTTGAACCAAACCTCTGGCTATGGGCAATGAAAAGACATTTTTCAAACGGCTGCATTCTGATAGACGAAGAGATCTGAGGTTGCCAAAACAAGCAAGTTGGGCATTGCTAAAGGATCTCTCTGGGCATTGGCTACGATATATCTCTTTTAAATTATATAAATCAGACAGTTCCAATGACTCCAATATAGGGAAAGCAGCACGTAGACTCTGATGTGATGTGGCATCGATTATATACTCTACATCTTCACTTGCAAAAACTCTCAAAACCTTCAAACATGGAAAACCCTCTTGGTCAAACTCATACAAAATGTTCTTTAAATCTTTTATTTGTTTCAAATATAAAATTTCAGATTTCTCTAACAGTTGAATAAGAGCCCGATTCTCCACAATATCACTTGTGTCAGTTTTTTCGAGTGCCAAACAATTTTTAAACAAATAACAGCCTGTTCCGCCCAACTCCTGATAAATTCCCTTCTCACCTACAAATATCTGAAATTTTATCATTTGATTTTTGAAGAGCATGTCTTTTGGCAAGACCTCAATATTTGGTATATGAATTTTTAAAGCCGTTAGACGGTGGGACAAAGACATCAGTTCAGCCAGGCTTGCATTGGCTCCCTCTTTGTTCCCTTCCATAGGTTCCCAATTCACACAGGCTCCCAACATGTACAACTCTTTTAGGCGAGATAAATTTGATAGGAGACCAGGTGGAATTTGCAGAAGATTAGAGCATTCTGACAAATCTAACAACTTCAAATAACTAAGCTTTCCTATTTCTCTTGGCAACTTCACGATGTTAGAACCAAAAAGGCTAAGAATTTCTAGTTTTCTAAGTGCTCCAATTGCTGACACATCTGTTGGCTCACAATCATGTATATGCAGGGTCCGAATGTTTTGAAGGAGATGGATTGACTGTGGTAGTGATGGGAAGGACATACCTATCAAAGACAAAACCTTTAATCTAATCATCCCTTCAAATAGATTGGCTGGGAATGCCTGCCAAGTGTCTTTGCCACATGCTAGTTGCAAAAGTTCAAGTTTCGGACACTCTAAGCCCTCGGGGTGCTTTTTCAATTCTTGAGATACAAGCGAAATTGCTGAACGCTCATATGTATCTTGCTCTGGCCATTCTTCCATTTTATCATTGCATCCTACCAGAAAACCACGTTTTTCTGCTATTGATATCGCAACATCTCGTACAACATCATGCATTTTGACACATTCTTCCTCCTTGCTATCCAACAATAGAAATGATCTTTTAAGATTCTCAACCATTGCATGGACTCTATTTCTTGCTTCCACCACATTATCAATCTTTGCAAACAACCTTTGTCCCACCCCATATCTGACTAAATATTCAATGGGAATATCACAATCTTCTGGAAATAAACAGCATAGCAAAAAACATGATTTGGCTTCATCACTTTTCAAATAATTGTAACTGAGCTCAATGCTAGAATAGACCTTCGAATCTAGACCGGGAATATTTTTTGAGATAGACCTTTTAAGCTGTTGAAGTGCAGCACTCCACTCAACCTGGCTTTTGTCTGCTAGAGCACTTCCAACGGTTACAATAGCTATAGGTAAACGTCCACACTCCTTTGCAACCTCCTCTGCTATTGGACCTATGCCGGGAGAATTGATACAATTACCCACCATCTCTTTGAAAAGATTCCATGCTTCTTCTTCAGATAAGAGTTTCATTAGAAAAGTTTGAATTTTCATCTCATTGCATACCTCTTCTTCACATAAAATTTCATTTGGAGAAGTATTCTGTGTTTTCATCTTTTTGCAGGCATCTTCAAATCGTGTTGTTAACAAGATCTTGCATTTCTTGTATTTATTTCCATAAGGAATTCCTACCTTTTTCAGATCAAGTGCTTCCCAAATATCATCCAATATTACAAGAACGCTCTTGCTATTCTCTAGTCTTGAAAATAATTGATTTGCTCTTCCAGGTAAACTCGCTGCATCAAGTTTCAGACCTAGAGAATCCACTATTTCATCTTGAATATTGCTCAAGTTTTGATTCTGGGAAACCACTGCCATTACAACTTCATCAAATAACTCATCAGCTTTCACTCTTTTTGCTACCTCTTGCACCATTGTTGTCTTTCCCAGACCCCCCATACCGCATATTGCAATCATGTTGATCTTATCATCCCTTAGAGCCTCCAAAACTTCTTTCATTAATTTTATTCTTGATTCAAAACCTTTAAAACCTTCTACAGATAATGATGAAGGTCCTATTCCCAACGGAGGTGCAGGATAGGACACTATATCAAATTTTCCTTCCCTTAGAAGCTTATCAATGGACAAAGTATTTTCCTTAGCTTTCCTACTCAAGATATAATGTGACTTCAAGACCATCCGTTTTGCTTTGACATCTTTTTCGAGGAATCTCTGCATGGCTTCATTAATGTTGTCCACCTCTTGTATCCACCTCTCAACCCGAGGAGCGATTACTTCTCCATTCCTTTTGGCTGCATTAACCCGCAATAGCAACTCAAACCTTTCGACACCTAGCCTTTGAAATTGATCTCTGACATTCTTGATGTAGCTCTTGTGGAAAATCAGATAGCCAAACTGTTGTCCAATTGGTTCCACCAAGTATTCTCCAATTTTGGCTACAACTGAAGTAACAATTTCCATTTCTTTCCTTTCTCCTTTTGGATTCTCTGCAAGGAAAGATGAGGTTCAAAGTTTCAAGTCTATAAAACAGAGTTAGATGTGATGGTCTCATTGCAATAGTCCTAATGATTGGATAGTTTTCACATAGTGATATTACCAACAATTTAGAATGATGTGTATTAGCCAAATAAAGCATATTATAGGTGAGTTGGTGGCAAAATTGGGTAAATATCCTTAATTTTTAAACAATGTAGCCAAACAGCCCCCTTTGTTAAATAGTAAAAGAGGGTTGTTTGGCTACATAGTTTAAAATTAAAGCCATTTAACCATTTTACCCCAAATTGGTGTTAAGTATTTATAATTTCTATTGGATATAGATCCACAGCTTTTGCAAGTGGCATCAAGGCTATTCTATTCTACCATTGCTTGGGTTGGAAATTATTTACTTATTTTGTGCATATTGAGATCAATTAACGAACCATCATTGACACCGAGCCAATTGATGATAATCAGGGGTCTTACTGGAAACAGATTTCATCATCACTTTGAGAACCTTAATTGTCTAAAGCCCTATATGTTTGGTTGCATATTATTTCTATAAAACCTTCTTGTGTTGTAGATCGCTCTGCTTTCATTATTTAAGATTTTGGATAACTTAGCCATCACAACTCGGCACGCTTGTGGGTTTGTTTTAGTCTTATAGACATCAGTAACAATACAACTAGGCTTGTGACTCATGCCAGGCCATATCAATATTATTCAAAAGTACAATTCAAAATTTACCTAAATTATAATAGGGTAAAGTACAATTTTCATCTCCCAATTCAAAGAGTTTAATTAAGCTTATTTGAATGTTTTTAAAAGGGAGTGGGAAGGGATTGAAGGGGATGTAGGGGGAAAAAGACACCTGTCCAATCCCCTCATTTATTTTTTTTAATAATTCAATAGTTGAGGCTGAGAGATTTGAATGGATGTCTCTATTGAAAGCATCAAGAGGTGCATGTTAAGCCTCTTGGCCAATTCCCTCATTTTTAATTCCCCAAATAAGGGGAATTTGGTAGGTGAGGGGAGAATTTTTACGATTGGCAAACTTGATTAAATGTAATAAATTTATAGTGATTTTGGTGAATCTTGAATGTATTTTTAAGTCTACCTTCAAGTCCAAGACGAAGACCAAGTTCAACTCAAGAAAAACCAAGATTATGGAATCTTGACTCCTAATTCAACTCTAGTTCGATCTAACGAAGTGGATCTTGATTCTAGCTTGACCTGTCAAGATTGCACAATTAGCAAAAATTAGCAACGCAGAAAAAAAAAAAAAAAAAAAAAAAAAAAGGAAGCTTGTCCAGTCTATGCCCAATTTAAGTGTCATAGTTCCTATCACAGCTTGTGGCTGTGAATCAAATCTTCAAGAGGTTCTTGGAATTAGGTTACAATCATGAAGCGCATGTGCATTGTCCATGGAGAGTTCATATAGTAGAAGAGTTTAGAAATTCTGAAACCGTAGAAGGTTTCTGCGATAAGTTCATTTATTGCGATTGTAAAGTTTAGGGACAAAGGTTTTGTATTAGATTTTAACATTCTCTTAACTATAGTAGATTGCTTCTTAGGAATATTTCCCCCCCCCAGTGATTTTTGCTTTGGAACAAGTTGTTCCATTGGTTTCCCCTATGTTACCGTATTGTGTTCTCTATTAGTTTCGCTACTATTGGACTTATATATACAATATTGATATTGTTTGCATAACCAAGGATTATTCATAATGTTGGGAATACACACGTGAGTAAAATCCAACATTGCATAAGAATGGCTAGGGTGACTGGTAAATATAACATAATTAAGCCCAAACTATATAAGCTTAAGTCTTTTAGGTAAGGTGATGTGCCTATATGTTATATTAACTACTTAGTTAAAGGCTTTCAAAGGTGTTATCTTTCCAAGACATAATTTGATTAATTAACCAATTGGTCGTAAAACTTGGTTAATTTGTACAACTTGGATCTAAAAACCCAACATATTAAAATAAAGAAACTGTAAATTGTGTTTCTATGATGTCAACTTATATAGATTTCTTTAAATTAAACAAAAGAGGAGTATAATTGTCAATTTATAAGATATATCATTTTTTTATCCTTTCTATTTTAAATTTTAAAACATTCAAATAAGGAAGAGAAATACAAATAAGGAGGAGATATATTTGAGTGTGTGTGTGTGTGTGTGTGAGAGAGAGAGAGAGAGAGAGAGAGAGACTTAAATTTAAAGTTAAATCCGGATGTTGATCCTTTGAGAGAATGAAATAATTAGGAAATTGGAATCCAAATGTTCAACCAAATTCCACTCACAATCTAAAGAAGTAGAATCCGAATGTTCATAGATTCACTTTTGGACCAAAAAAATAAATGAAAAAACTTGGAATCAGAATCTTGAAAACCCGGTTTACTTATATTTATAATTTGTTTCATTGCAACTCCAAAAGCTTAATTTATTAGGCGATCATCATTGATTTGCCAAATATCCTGAGGTGTGCTGCTTCTCTGAGTTCTTATGTGAGATTTGTCTTATATGGTTGCTTTTGGGACAAAAATTCTTTCATTAACTTGGGCATCCCAGGTGACTTGGGATCATCAATAAGAATAGTTGGTGTTGAATTAGAGCCTTAACACATTATGGCCAAATCTTCAACAACCACAAGGTATTGAATTTTCAAATCATTTTATGCTTGCACTTACAGTCTCACCCCTCTCTTGTTTTTATGTTTTTTTTTTTTTTTTTTTTGAAATTTTCTATTTTCTCCTTTTGTGTGTGTTTGTGTTTTTGTGAATAAAGCTCCAATTGAGATATGAACTATAAGATCACAACCAATTAACTAAAATAGAAAAAATAATAATAATTAAAATAAAAGTAACAAGCTTGTGGAACTAATGTGCAAATTTAAAAAAAAAAAAAAAAAATGGAGAAGCTATTAAATGAGATTGGAAAGGGGTGTCATTAACTAGAACTACAATTTTTTCTATTTTTATTGTTTTCAATACCCACTACCTTATTACATATCTGTGTTATATTACACTTCTGTAATAAGACTGTACCTTAATTTGACTGTAGTAATTAAAAAAACAAACAGACAGAGAAGCATTAAGATAGAAAAATTCAGCAGCAACTTGAAGTCAGAAGATGCTCAAGAAATTTTATAAAAAATAAAAGGAAAAAGGAAAAGTTTCTAGGACATACCTCTAACATCTAGTTCTGGACAATGCAAAGAAGAGTTATTTAGAAATTTAGCAGTAGGTTGGAGTAGCAGAGAGATCTTAGCAAACAGTAGCTGAGCGCCACTAATAATCAAACGAGAGTGGGAAGTGGGATAATTTGATTTGATTTCTTATCTAGCACCCATGTTGAGCGGAACTATATCATTTTCTCTCAGTCAACTTTTTGGAAAAGTAAACGGAAAAAAGAAGAAGAAGAAGAAGAAAGACAGAAAAACGTAAGACGACTAAGAAAAAGCTGTGATGATCAATAAGGGAAAAAGTGTAGTTTAGATAACAATTGAAACTTGAAAAAATTGTATATGACCATTTGAGTATGTGATTTAGCGGAGAAAGAATAAGATGTTTTGGTAATACTATAGTATCGGTATTTTTTACTTAATAAATGAATAATATATGTTTCAAAAAAATCCCATTAGACTATTTTAATAAATTAAAAAAATATTAATAAATATCTTTAAAATATTAATTAATAATCTATTTAAAGAAAATTTATATGAAAAATAAAAAAAAGTAATTAATATTTTAATAATTTTTTTTATTTTCCATAAAAGTGATACCAAAATTTTTTTAAAATGAATTATTAATCAGTGTTTTAAGGACACTTGTTAGCATTTTTTATAAATTAATCACAATCTTCTATGTTATCAGGAAGATAAATTAATCATTTATTAAAGTAGTCTAATAAAATTTTTTAAAAGAAGTATTACTCATCTATTAAATAAAAAATATCAAAATAGATGTTAAATTAATATTATTGAAACATAGTATACCTTCTCGATTTAAAAAAATATATGCAGAGTACTGTAATAATTATATGCAGGGTACTATTATTGACTTGGGGTCAAACTTTGACTAGTGTTGGCGAACAACTGCATCATTCAATTCCCTAACAAATAATAGAATACTAGTCCGTGGATACTTTCCGAAAGATGAACACAAGTGGTAATGATTTGATTGGTTCGAGGCCACGGGCTGTTTGAATTTTCAATTTTTATTGCCTATAATTCTATTTTATTATCGTAATTTAAAATATGTAGATTTGATGGTTAAATAGTTTGTGTAGGGTTCAAATTCTTTACATAAATTCTAAGACAATAAATTTGTAGAGTGTAGGTCAAAGAACTAGAATCAATCATCCATCACTTACAATGGAAAACCCTCCCTCTATTATATAGTCACTCATATCCTCGTCTCTATCGTCCACGTGCTCTTCATCCATGAATTTGCTCAAGTACTTGTCACATCAGGTATCTTCTTTTCAGCTCTGTGTGAGTGGCGGTAGATTGGGATGCACTGTTCAGAGGTCTTCTCCACATAAATGCGGCCAGAAAAGCTGTTGCAATGCATTGAATACGATGACAATAGCCTTTCCCTCAGATATTTCCCCATCCTTATCGTTCTAGAACATGCTTTGAGCTTATCTTAATCAGGTGAAGTCCTCGGATAGTCATCCTGACTTTTCTCGTACTCAACTAATCTATGATATCCTTTTAAAATGAAACATCCTCCTCGGACAGGAGGTGTCCTCCTCGGAAAGCATTAATCTTTCATTACGAAGATCCTGTCTCTAACTGGGCCTTGCCCTTATCTCCTCTCTCTTTTCGAATGTAAGATAGTCCTCTCGTGGGCCCTCGGCCCATTACCTTGGGCCTAGCTCCTTTTCCCCCACAGTTTGTTTGGACGTATTTTTAGTTTTTATTTTTATCACTTAATTTTTTTTAATTTTTTAATGATGAATTATGAAAACTAAAAACACATTTTAAGTGTTTTTAAATAATAAAAATATAGTTATGATAGCATTTTTATAAATACACAACTTTTGAAATTTTGTTAAAAATCAATAATGTCTCTCCCTAAAAACTCTCAGAATGTGTCACACAATCTCTAGAACATCTTTTATAAGTTAATCTCAGCCACATGTTTATAGAGGGTCCGTTTAGATTGAATTTTTTGTTGCTGAAACTGAAAATTGAAAACTGAAAACTGAAAATATTGTAGCAAAATAATTTTTAAATGTGTAAATAGTACCGTGAGACCCATTTTTAATATTTTTTAGCGCATAAACAGTACTAAACAGTACATAAACAGTATTTTTTGTTTTCTATACAGTACAATCATGTAATTTTATTGTTCACTTGCCAAGGAAACAAAAAAAAAAAAAAAAAAAAAAAGGAAAAATGCAAAACGTGGACTCCAAACACCTAAGTCTAGAAGCTTAGTAAATAAAGTATTTAAAAAGATAAAGCTAGAAGCTTCAAACTCGGCTCTCTTAACCGACATAAGACTAGTATAAATAGGATGTCATGTGCCATAAAAGCATGAGGGTTGTGAGAGACTTGTAAAGTAGAGTGTGAGATTAATGAGAGCTGTGAGAGACGTGTAGAGTGAAGTATCGTGAAGTGAGTGATCTGCCATTAAGTGTTAGGTGAAGTAAATTAGAGAGAATTGAAGCAAAGTCAACAAAGAGGGCTAGTGTCAGTAGGTGTGCATGTGATTTGGTGAGCGAGTGTATGTAATAGTGCCGTGTGTATTGATGTAATAATTGTGGTCGTCAAGTGTTGTAATTTCAAGGGTTAAGTTTTTAATAAAAATTATTTGTTTAGTCTTTTGTTTAACAATTTAGGGCTAAAGCTTCCAATAACTCAATAAATTCAAGCAGCAACTTTTAAATTTTGAGGTTTTTTTTTTTTTTGGAAGCAATGCCAAGAAACATGAAGCCGCAACTTTTAACCTTTTTTTTTTTTTTTTTTGAAACAAAGCCACGATTGGAACTGAGTTTAGGTGCTAAACGGGTGGGGTTTGAGAAATTTGAGTATTTTAAGTTATGAATAATGGGTGATGAAAATTAAGTAAGGAGTAATGAAAAAAAAAAAAAAAAAACACACACACACACACACACAGCCCCTAAGGTCCTCTGTCCACGTTATAAGCTCCCCGGTTCAAACCATCTCTAATTGATGTACCTATTGATGAGTGTGAACTCGTCAGCACTGTTCGTCGGACGGAGATAATTCTTCAACCCTTGGAGATAAACACCGGTGTGGTGCCTACCACAATGCCTCCGATGCCAAAGTCAATAAAAGAAGCTTTCTAGGAAATGAACAATGTAATTGGAAAGAATTATAAAGATCTCTTAGTGTTTTTTTTGTGTGTATGTACCTGTTCTTCAGCAATGTGGGAGACTTATATATGTTCTCATGGCTTCTAGCCGTTGGTGTAGTTATGAAGGTCTTTATGCTCCTTTTGGTAACGTCTGGGGCTGTTTAATGTGTCATCACTGTCCTTCAACGGATTGTACAGTTTTTTCTGTAACTGTTTTGGGTTTGATTGCCTGCATTGAATGGTCTAGATATATTCGTCAGTAAAGCATATGATCGACTCACCTAGCCAGAGTTTGGACTCGTCCGTGTCGATGGTATCGTCCGTGTGTACTTGAACTTCGTCAGTCCCGTCAGTTGCCCCTCGATTTTGTGTTCGTCATTGAAATGATGATCATAGAATGTGAGGAGTTTTACAGTTTACGAGTGTTGTTTGGGATTTCGATCCGCAGTAAATGCAAAGCGGCGGCATTTCGCAAATCGCGGCACACGTGGCACGTGCTGGTGGGTGGAGTTAATGCTTTGATTTGGTGGGACTATTGGGCTTCCCGCTGGTTTTTCAGTTTTCCAAAGCCTCAGTTTAAAACCTTCTTTTGTTCACATTTTTCAAAAATTCTTTAATCATTTGCTTTGAGCATCCTCTCCGGCGACCTCTCTCTGCAACCTTTCTACGAACTAGCAACCGGCGTGGTGGTGCTTCTTCTTCTGGTGGTGCTTCTTCTTCTAATCGCTTCCTCAAGGTACGCTCATTCTCCAGTGTTATGCTTCTTTGCCTTGTTATGGCTTTGGCTCTGATCTTTTTTTTTTTTTTTTTTTTTTGGTTCTAAATTCCATGGGGGTTTAGTTTGCTGTTGTGTCTTTTGGTTTTTCATGCTTAGTAGCTCTAAGGTTAGGGTAGATTACCCCTCAATTTCATTCCTTTTTGCTCGGTTAGGAGGGTCTTTGGGGGTTTCCTCGAATATTGAGGATTTTGTTTTTTAGGGTAACTGTCTAAGTGTTGCTTTGGCTGATCTGTTGCCTTTGCTTCGTCAGTCTTTGGATTGGTTTGTGAACGAGGTTGGAGTGCAAGTAGGTATGTCAGAAGTTAGGTCGAGCGAGCTTGAAACTGGGTTGTCGTCCAACGGCGGCCCGGTGGAGGAAGATACCGCCATCTCTGGCTCTCGAGAGGTTAGGGCTTTTTATGCCCAGGGAGAGGAATGTGGGTTAGATGCTGACACGTTGGCTAGATTTAAAGATAGATTCCAGTTTCTTGATAGGGTTAGGGTTCGTCTGCCCAGTGTGGAAGACCGGGCGTGTCACTTCTTCCCAGGTGAGGTATGCTTTTACGAGGCTGCTTTCATTTGTGGGTTGAGGTTCCCCGTCCATTCTTTCCTGATAGAGTTGCTAGATCATTTTGGTATCGCTCCGGGGCAGCTCATGCCCAACTCTTGGAGAATTTTAATCAGCTGTATGGGGATATGGTTGGCAGCTAATGACGGGGATATGATCAGGGTAGACGAACTAGTGTATTTGTACCGTTTGAAAGCGTCAAAGGAGTATGGGAATTATGAACTAGTGCCTTGGGAGAGAGGGACTAGGATCGTCAAGAAATTACCTTTGTCATTCAGGTATTGGAAGTCCAGATTCTTCTATGTGTCTGGGGACGATTTTGAGACGCCCTCGGGCGAGGTTTGGGGTGATCTCCCGGTGTTACGTCGTCAGTGGGAAACCCCGACTTTAGGTGTGTCAACATTTCTTCTTCGTTTCTTGAATTTCGTCGCGCTTCCAATTATGGCCGCTAACACTATCTTTTTTTCTTTTTCTTTTTTTTTCTAGTTAAAAGACGACCAAAGATTAAGAGCAGGTATAGAGAACGCGTGCAAAAGGCTATCAAGTACGCGCAGACGATCGAGAGCTGGGGAGATCTCGTCAATCCCAGAACTCTTGTGTTCTTCTGTATCGGGCCTGACCCTTCTGCCTTTGTTTTGAAGAACCTTGACATTGAAGGAAAAAAGAGTAAGTTCTAGTTTCGTCAGTACTGACCTTTTCTTTTCTTGTGCTTTTCTTCGTGGCTAATGTTTTTCTTTTGACAGAGATGACGTCGAAATTCAACAAAGATATGTATGCCAAGATGAGAGCCAAGAAGGACGAGCCCTTATCCAACATAAGCAAAAAGACCGTGCGTGTTATAGGGAAGGGCCTTTCCGCCACTCCGCCAGCCTCAGTCACTCCCCTCGTCTCTGGCACTGAGGTGACGAGGACTACTTCTCCGTCCACTTCAGTGGAGGAGCTTCCCACTCCCGTCTCTAAGAGGCCACGCCTGTCGGGGAAGGAGAAAGAGAAAGAGAAAGAAGACGTTGGTCGCTTAACCATCTGGAGCGATGAGAAGCTAGCAGTTGAATGAGCCCACAACATTGTGACGGCTGACGACTTAAAGGCTTTCTCTAGGGTCTCCTTGAACACAGTCGCTGCTGGCCACGTTCATAAGCTGGTTCAGGTGAAGTGCTTTTTACTCCTTTCGAGAGTAACCCCCTCTTTTTTTTTTTTTTTTTTTTTTTTTTTTTTTTTGCTGAAGAGTTTGTACTTCTTTTCAGGTTCTGGGGGAGAGCCTCCACATTGCTTCTGAGTATCTTACTCAAGAGGCAAAGGTGGCGTCCCTGACTTCGAGGGTGGAGGCGTTGGACGCGAAAAATTCTGGTTTGAGGAAGGACCTCATCGAGTCCATGGGCACGGCAAATACCCCGAGAGAGCAAGCAAAGAAACTCACAGACGATCTTAGGGTGGAGCGTCAGCTGAATGTTGAGAAAGACGAGCAACTTGTAGCCACCAAGGAGAGCCTTAAGACTATTGCAGCCAAATCGGTAGCGGCCTTCCAGACCACTGATGAGTACAATACCGTGCTCTTCAGTTGGTACTTCAAGGGCTTCAAGCTTCTAAGGAGGTACCTCGTCAAACACCCTTTAGGAGTAAACATGGAGGTGCTTGATCTGGAAGAAGTGGATCAAGAGATGGCAGCTGACGAAGCTGTTCAATCGTTTGCCACCGAGACTGAGGCTCCAGCTGATGCTCCTGATGACGCCGTTCATACCAAGGATGCCCCTGTCGGCGATGCGGCTTGACGAGTTTGGGACTTGGAAAAAATTCCTTTGAAAAGATTCCTTTTGTGGTGCCTGTCATGTTTTGGGCTCTCCTTTTTTTTTTTCTTTTTTTTTTCTTTTTTTTTTTTTTTTTTTTTTTGTAAATCTATATGTTAAACAATCTCTTTTATTTATTTATTTTGAAGACAGTATTTTTAGCCTAGCGTTTATGGGCTTTTAATTGTAGAAACAATGGTTATTCGTCTGCTAGCCTCTGGCCTTTAATTTTATTTCTTTGGCACTTACTTGTATTTCTGATTGTATGTCCTTCTTCCTTTTTTGTTTGATGCATGTTAGTAATTTGTATCCGTCTAGGCAAGATTTTATCACTTAGCATTTTTTGGCTTTTTAGTGATCCTCGTCGGTAACTTACATCCGTCTAGGCGGAAGTTTTGTTACTTAGCCGTTTCTTGGCCTTTTGATCATCGAGTGACATTTGTCAGTAACTTACATCCGTCTAGGCGGAATCTTGTTACTTAGTCATTTTTTGACTTTTTGATCACTAAGTGATATCCATTAGTAACTTACATCCATCTAGGCGGAATCTTGTTACTTAGCCATTTTTTGGCTTTTTGATCACTAAGCGACATTCGTCAGTAACTTACATCCGTCTAGGTGGAATCTTGTTACTTAGCCATTTTTTGGCTTTTTGATCACTAAGTGATATTCGTCAGTAACTTACATCCGTCTAGGCGGAATCTTGTTACTTAACCATTTTTTGGCTTTTATTAGTTTCTCCAGGCATGGTTTATACACAAATATTGGCTGAATAACTCATTTATTGCTAGTAAATGACGAGTGTGTCTTTTCATTACATCTACTGATGATATTTCTTCAAATGTTCAATGTTCCGCGGTCTTGGGAGCCTTTGTCCGTCTAGGATCTCCAGGTGGTAGCTGCCTTGTCTAGAGTAGTGAATGACTCTGTATGGCCCCTCCCACGTGGGGTCGAGCTTTCCTTGAGCTAGATCTTTGGTTGCCTGGGTTACCTTGCGCAGGACAAGGTCCCTTATGTTGAGTCTTCTGAGCTTCACCCTTCTATTGTAGTAGTTTGTCATCTTTCTCTGGTATTCTGTCATCTTGCTGAAGGCTTTGTCTCTTACTTCGTCAAGACAGTCTAGGTCAACTCGCAGTAGGTCGTCATTTTCTTCTTCATTGAACGCTTCTCTCCTAGTGTTGGTTATTCCCACTTCGACAGGGATTACGGCTTCAGTGCCGTAGGTGAGTCGGAAGGGGGTCTCTCCTGTTAGGGTTCTAGCCGTGGTTCTGTAGGCCCACAAGACGTTGGGCAGTTCTTTTGGCCAGGCTCCTTTTGCGTCATCTAGTTTGGTGTTTATGATCTTCAGCAATGTGCGGTTCGTTACTTCCGTCTGTCCATTCGCCTGTAGGTGGCCTGGTGACGAGAACTGGTTCTTGATGCCCAAGCCTGAGCAGAAGTCCTTGAAACTTTGGCTATCGAACTGTCGTCTGTTGTCCGATATGATTGTCCGTGGGATCCCAAACCTGCAAATTATGTTCTTCCATACGAACCCCTGGATTCTGGCCTCGGTGATGGTTGCCAATGCCTCTGCCTCAACCCATTTAGTGAAATAATCAATAGCAACTAGTAAGAATTTTACCTGACCTTTGCCTTGAGGTAGTGGGCCAACAATGTCGATTCCCCCACTGTGTGAATGGCCATGGAGACGTTATCGTCGTCAGCTTTTTTATTGGGAGTCGTTGAACGTTCCCGAACCTTTAACATTTGTCACATCTCTTGACAAACCTTGCTGAGTCATCTTGCATGGTCGGCCAAAAGTAACCTGCTCGCATAATTTTTCTTACTAGGGATTTTGGGCCTGCATGATCTCCACAGATCCCTTCATGGACCTCCCTCAGGACGTATTCGGCCTCCCCTTCGTCAACACACCTCAAGTAGGGCATAGAGAAACCTCTTTTGTACAAGGTATCGTTGAGAATTGTGAATCTGGCGGATCTCTTCTTGATCTTTCTAGCTTCATCTGTGTTTTGAGGCAGATGGCCATCTTGAAGAAAGGACATGATGGGCGTCATCCAGCTATTCGTGCCCCCGACCGCGAATGTTGAGATTTCTTCTATGCTGGGGCTTCTTTGTATCTCCATCATCAAGCCCGTCCCTGATTTAGTTTCTTCCGACGAGGCTATCTTTGAAACTTCGTCTGCAGCCATATTCTGGCTTCTCGGAATCTGGACGAACTCCACTTTTTCGAACTCTTAGGTCAGGCGTTTCGTCAACTTGAGGTATTTCTGCATTCTTTCTTCTTTTGCTTCGTACTCTCCTATGATTTGCCCAATTATTAGCTTTGAGTTATTCTGGACTAGCAGGTTGCTGGCCCCAAGCTCTCTTCCAAGTCTTAAACCCGTCAGAATTCCTTCGTACTCAGCTTCGTTATTGGTGGCTGAAAATTTTAGCTGGACTCCATATTTCAATGTTTCTTCGTCAAGAATGGTTATGACGACCCCTACTCCCCCTCTTTTTTGGGCTGATGAGCCATCAATCTGTATCACCCATGTCTCGCCCATGCTGGCAATGCTTGGCTCGTCTGGGTGAGTGAACTCGGCGATCAAGTCAGCCAGAGCTTGCGCTTTGATGGCCGTCCTAGGATGGTATTCCACGTCGAATTGGTTGAGTTCAATTACCCATTGGACCATCCTCCCGGCTGCCTCAAGTTTGTTCATAGACTTCTTGATGGGTTGGTCCGTCATCACTAAGATTGGGTTTGCCTGGAAGTATTGCCTGAGCTTGCGCGAGGCTACTATCAATGCAAAGGTCATTTTCTCGATCCTCGGGTACTTGAATTCAGCTCCTTGGAAAGCTTGGCTGACGTAGTACACTGGGAGCTGTTTCCTATCTTCTTCTCGTATTAAGGCTACACTAACGGCTATAGACGAAATTGCCAGGTATAAGTACAAGTTTTCTCCTTCTTTGGACAGGCTTAGGGGTGGTGGGTTGCTGAGGTAATGCTTGAGCTCTTGGAAAGCCGTTTCACATTCGTCGGTCCATTCAAAAGCTTGCTTAAGGGTCTTGAAGAATGATAAGCATTTGTCCGTTGCTCTTGACACGAATCTGTTAAGAGCTGCAATCCGGCCTGTGAGCTTCTAGACTTCCTTGATGGTCTTGGGTGATGCCATGTTGAGTATAGCTTGCACCTTCTCAGGATTTGCTTCTATTCCTCTCTAAAACACCATGAATCCTAGGAATTTTCTAGAGGCGACACCAAAAACACACTTGTCAGGGTTTAGCTTCATTTGGTGTTGCTTAAGGGCATCGAATGTCTCCTTAAGGTCGTCTAGATGCGCGAGCTCTTCCTTGCTCTTGACGAGCATATCGTCGACGTACACTTCCATATTCCTGCCTATTTGTTTGACGAACATTTTATTCACCAACCTTTGATACGTCGCTCCTGCATTCTTCAGCCCAAAGGGCATGACCTTGTAGCAGTAGAGCCCCTAACTGGTGATGAAGGTGGTTTTATCCTGATCCTCGTTAGTCATTTTTATCTGATTGTACCCGGAGAATGCGTCCATGAACGTCAACAGCTTGTGCCCGGCCGTGGAATCTACCAGCTGGTCTATTCTTGGAAGAGGGAAACTGTCCTTCGGGCAGGCCTTGTTTAAGTTCGTGAAGTCCACGCACATCCTCCATTTTCTATTTGCTTTCTTTACTAGGACGACGTTTGCCAGCCAGTCTGGATAGTGCACCTCCCTGATAAAGCCTACAGTCAAGAGTTTACTCACCTCGTCAGCAATTGCCTGGTCTCTTTCTGTCGCAAATGTCCTTCGTCTCTGCTTGACGAGTTTCCTCTCTGGGTCCACATTTAAACTGTGTTGGATAACTTCTGGAGATATTCCTGGCATGTCGTCATGGCTCCAAGCAAAGATGTCCAAGTTCTCCCTGAGAAATCGAATGAGCCTCGTTCTCATCTCAGGACTCAATGTTGTCCCTATTCTGGTTGTTTTCGTCCTTTCCCCCTTGATCAACTCCACTACTTCCAGTGCTTCCATCTTTTCTTCCTCTTTTTCTTCCACTACCCACATGTGATTCTCCTTAGCTGCTAAAACAGCTTGATAGCATTCTCGAGCTAGAACTTGGTCTCCTTTGACTTCACCAATACCCTCTTCCGTTGGAAACTTCACCTTCAAGCAGTAGGTGGATGTGGACGCCTTCCATTTGCTGAGTGCTGGCCTTCCGATGATGACATTATAGGACGAGGGACAATCTACTACCAAAAAGTCTATCTGACGAGTCAACTGCTTTGGATACGTTCCCACTGTTACTGTCAACATTACTATACCCTTGGGGTACACCTTGTCACCGCTGAAACTAACGAGTGGAGAATCGAATGGACGAAGTCTCTTGGGATCCAGCCTCAATTGTTGGAATGCGGAAAAGTAAATGATATCGGCAGAGCTACCATTGTCCACGAGGACTCTTTTGGTGTTGAATGCTTCTATGGTGAGCATTATGACCAACGGGTCATTGTGAGGCTGTTTTACTCCTCTAGAGTCACTCTCGTTGAAGGTCATATCCTGATCAGTTCGTCTATACTTTGGCGGGGGTGTCATATAGACGCTATTCACCTGTCGTTGATGTGTTTTCTTGAGTGACTTGAATGAACCCCCAGTGGTAGGCCCCCCTGCAATCGTCTATATCTCCCCGACCACATTTTGAGGAGGTTGTGATTGACAGCCGTCGTTCTTAGAGGAAGACCCTTGTTGGCCTTTGTTTTCACCTCGGAATTTGTCGTGTTCCCCCTTCTTTACGAATTTCTGCAACTTCCCCCTCCGTATCAATTCTTCTATCTGCTCTTTGAGATCCCTACAATTTTCGGTGAAGTGGCCGTGATTTTTGTGGAATCGGCAGTACTTACTTTTGTCGCGGACGTTAGGAGATGAGTGTAGTGGCCATGGCCACTTAAGATAATGCTCGTCTTTAATCTGCGCCAAAATTTTGTCAACAGGCATAACGAGAGGGGTGAATTTTACCGTTTGTGGATTTTTGTCATCCTTCTATCTGACTCCGTCATTGATTCGACGATCTGGACGATCCCGCTTCTGCCCTCTATAATCGTCTTCTTTTCTTCCTTTATCCCCTGGTCTATCCGCGTCCTTGATAACAGCCAATGCGTCTTCAGCATTCATGTACTTCTGCGCCTTGAAGAGCATTTCAGCCATCGTCTTTGGGGGGTTCTTCGCGAGTGAGCTGACGAGATCCCTGGACATCAGCCCTGCTTTGAAGGTCGTCAGCTGCACCATATCGTCGGCTTCGTCTACCTCCAGTGTTTCCCTCGTGAAACGTTTTACATATGACCTCAAGGTTTCTTTTTCTCCCTGCCTGATGGTAAGCAAGTGGTCAGCGATCCTCTTTGGTCGTTGTCCTCCAATAAAGTGACACAGGAAGGCGTTGCTCAACTGCTCAAACGTATCGATTGACGATGTTGGCAACTTTGTAAACCATTCTCGGGCAGCTCCCCTGAGTGTAGTTGGGAAGGAGCGACACAATATTTCATTTGAGGGCTGTTAAAGTCCCAAGGTCGTCTTGAAGGTGTTTAGATGATCTTGAAGGTCCTTCAGCCCGTCAAAGGGCTCGAGCTGAGGTAACCGGAATTTCGACAGCACTGGGCAGTCGAGGACCGCTTTTGTGAATGGTGAATCCATCACCCGGACCATCCGATCCACGCTCCGCTCTATTTTTTCTTTGATGGCGTTCCTTAGTTCGTCCATCTCCCTCCTCATCTCTCAAAGAATATCTGAATTTTGCTCGACGGGAGTGTTTGGCCTTCAATGGTCACTTCTTCTGTTGCTATCCCCCTCATCTTCCTGATTTTCCTTCGAACGATTTTCCTCTTGCTGAAGCTGTAATCTCATTTCTTTGTTTTGCTTAGTCAGTTCTTCAACTGTGGCTACAAGGGCTTGAACTTGCTGAGCTAGGGCTGCAGCATTTGATTAGACTCTATCCTGAAAAGAACAAGGATAAGAAACCACTATTTCGAGTTTGAACACGAAAAAATGTCATTCCCACAGACGGCACCAAACTGATGAGTGTGAACTCGTCATCACTGTTCGTCGGACGGAGATGATTCTTCAACCCTTGGAGATGAACACCGGTGTGGTGCCTGCCACAATGCCTCTGATGCCAAAGTCAATAAAAGAAGCTTTCTAGGATATGAACAATGTAATTGGAAAGAATTATAAAGATCTCTTAGTGTTTTTTTTTTATGTGTATGTACCTGTTCTTCAGCAATGTGGGAGACTTATATATGTTCTCATGGCTTCTAGCCGTTGGTGTAGTTATGGAGGTCTTTATGCTCCTTTTGGTAACGTCTGGGGCTGTTTAATGTGCCATCACTGTCCTTCAATGGATTGTACAGTTGTTTCTGTAACTGTTTTGGGTTTGATTGCCTGCATTGAATAGTCTGGATATATTCGTCAGTAAAGCATATGATCGACTCACCTAGCCAGAGTTTGGACTCGTCCATGTCGATGGTATCGTCCGTGTGTACTTGAACTTCGTCAGTCCCGTCACCTATGAAATTACCTTTTTTGTTATGTCTTGTAATAAAAATTTTGATCCCCTAGCTAAAGGAACATTTTTTTTTTTTTGATAAGAAGCTAAAGCAACATTTAATAATAATAATAAGAAGCTAAATTCATTGAAAATTTCCTCACATTAGCCTTAATATTTCGTCCCAAAAACTTACAATGAACGGTGTTTTCATTTTTCAATATATCTATTGAGCACTGTTCATTCAAGAGTACTCAATACACCAAATAAAAATCTTATTTTATTCACACCTTGGGAAGGATGGGTTAAAAAATATATTTGAGAAGAAAGAAAATAATATTAAAGTAGAATAACGAGTACTAAGGTAGATGTAATTGTTTGTAAATAGTAGATTAGCTAAACTAACAAAAATTAGTTTTTTAGATTAAATTTGGCTAAAAATTCACTAAGGCTAATGTGAATGATCTTATGCTATTTCTCACATGATTAGGACCAATGTTGCAACCATGATTTTAGTTAAGAGGGGAGCAAGATTAAAAGTAAAATTAATCCAACAATATTAATTCAAAAGTGATTCTTTTCTTTTTTTGAGAAGAATTCATTAGTGATTTTGACAAATGTTCCTCATTTCATGCCTTCTTGACTATATTTTTTATGGAAATAAGTAGGAGTGTAGAACCCTTCTCTTCTATTTGGATTTTGGATGTTTATCAAAGCTTTTCTTTTATGTTACCAACTTTTCTAATATAGTCACTCCACAAGTATAAGTGCTTGTGGGGTGTTGAAAGCAAGGACTGAAATTCAAATTTTCAAGAGGGAGTTTCACACACATACACACGATTAGGCTAGAGTAAAATTTCTTATATATATATATAAACATATTATTAATCATAAAATATGTTTTTTTAAAAGGAAAAATCATTGAATAGTTTATTCATTTATTGGTAAAGTTCCACTTCAAAGACATTTTTCTTATAATTCTCTTATAATTAAATAAATCATTTAAAATAACTGTGTCAGATTGATTATTAATTTGTGTGTGCATAGATTAGTCAAGTTATTATTGAATCTTAATATATTTGTCATTCCTAAAAGGTTAATTTTTTTTATCTAACTTTTGTCCCCCACAAAACTTGATCATGTTTCATCAATTGTATGAGTTAGAAAAAATCAAACGCTACACATTATTACACAACTTTATTGTCATAATTGTGATGTAACAAAGTTTTTTTTTTTTTTTAGAAGACGATGTAGTAGAGTGTAAGTGTGATGAAGAAAAAATGGTGAGTTCATGAGTTAATTATGTTTACTTTAGTTCATACTAACTACAATTTTTTTTAAAGTTATACTTTAATCGATTCTATCATCTGCCCCTCTCTATGCTCATGCCCGGCCCAGAAGACTTTGACCCCAATGGGTCAACTACTCCCTTGCTGGGAAGAGTAGTAGCAGTGACAAACTTATTTCTTAGAATTTTCTTCCCATGGCTTAGACAGCTGACCTTTATTTCTAATTACCATGTTCCATTCACACCGGGGGGCTGGAATTTTGAAATGATTTGGTTCAAAAAATTCACCCATTTTACCCACCCAAACTGTTACTTGGTTGATGTGCTAACACTAGTGTTATGTACT
This sequence comes from Quercus variabilis, assembly GCA_030445155.1. Classification (NCBI taxonomy): domain Eukaryota; kingdom Viridiplantae; phylum Streptophyta; class Magnoliopsida; order Fagales; family Fagaceae; genus Quercus; species Quercus variabilis. Next base: position 8,640,036 of record CP129451.1, read on the forward strand.
TATGGAACGCTATTGCCTCACATGATTTGGACTAATGGTGGAACTAAAATTTTAGTTAAAAAATGCAAGATTAAAAGATAAGACTGAAAGTAAAATTAATCTTAAACTATTAATTTAATATTAATAACAAAATAAAATGCTAGTACAAAATCATTTTTTCACAATACAAGAAAATAATTACTAGTTAGTTGCATTTAGTCACATAATTGTGAAAAAGAATAAATAAATAAGAGGGGTAATGAGTATAGATAAGTAGCAGAAAAATACAGATTATTAGATAGAAGAACACAATTAACAACTACAGCTAATATAATCCTCTTTAGCTAGCCTTGCGATCGCTTGTTTTGCCCCCTAAAATTCAGAGAACGCAGGAGAAGATAACAATTCTTTGGTTTTATACGGTAACTTGCTCTACCAGTAATTGGTATTCCACTCAACTTAAATATATGGTCTAGATTAAAAGCATTAGAATTGATGGTAAAGATATCAAATAGCCTATTCAAACCCATTTTTTCTCTATTTTTACATAGTAAAATCACAAAACAACACTCTACAAAGCAGAAAATTATCCTACAATTACAAACCATGTCTTCTTTTATTTTGGCTAAATTATATATTAGACTTTGGATCTTTTAACTTTGTCTAAAATTTAATTTAGTCTTATCATTTCAATTTCATTCAAGTCAGTCCTTTCATTCAACCAAACCACATTATTAATAATTTTTTTTAAAAATGAGTTAATTAAAATTAGTTTGTTTGATTTGTTTTTGTAATTTAAGACTTAGTTTACTAATCAAAATATAGACCACAACAATTGTTTTACATAGGCCAATCTCCACTTCTATCTTCATTTCAAACAGTCAACTGAGGAAGATGTAGAAGGTTCTTCAAGCCCTAGTGACTAGTGTAGTTGAAAGATTTTACTCCATCCAGAGGAGATGAAAAGCGCTAAAAGTCATTAATCATTAATTGGTACAGCTGGATGGACCTATGTATCATTTATTGTAAACAGCTACGTTATTACTAGGACGTGTTGGTGTAGCTAATAAATTAATTGCATTACTTACTGGGACTTATAGCTATATTTAGTGTCCTGCATACTTAGTGCAACTATACAAGTATAAGTGCTAATAAAGTATATGGAGGTAAGAATTGAGATTCAAGTCGCTAAGAGTAAAGAGTTTACACATATATATACTTAAATTAGAATATAATAGTAGAATTTTTATCACACCTCAGTAATTATTTGGAGATGTCACGGTCGGTAGAAAGATGAAACGGCTTTGTAGTGGTCTTGGTTATTCACTTTTCATGCACTATGATTATATATATATATATATATTCAACTTAATTAGGTGGGGTTCAGATTCAAGTTTGCAAAACGAAAGCAACCCTTGTACCCAACGATGAGTTTTTTTTTAGATATCATTTATTGCATATAGCTACTTTTACCACAAGTATAAATGCTTGTGAGGTTTGGGAATTCAATGCCGGGGTTTAAGTCTCCAGGAGAGAGTTTCACACACATATACACTTAGATTAAGTTAAAGTAGAAATTCTATCTTATTGTAAAAAAAAAAATAAAAAAACAATGATTTTTTTTTTAAAATATCATTTATTGTTGTTAGCAACTTTTATTGCAACGAAAGCAACCCAACAATGAGTTTTTTTTTTTTTTTTTAGATATCATTTATTGTAGAGAGCTACTTTTATTAGAACATGTAGCTAATTAATTAATTGGTGTAGGTGAAAATTGAATCACAATTCTCTTATTCAACTATCAGATGCTTTATCAGTTGATTTAATTGAAACTTACTGCCATGACCCAACAATGAGTTGGTTTATAAAGCAAAAAAGAAATATATATAATATATATATATATTTACACACACTATTACTACAACTTTTTTCTCCCTCTTTTTCTTATAATTTTTTTTTTAAAGTAATTTGATATTATTTGAACCTATAAGTTTTGCTTTTAGTCTATTTTTTGAGATCAAAGTCTACTATTCTATGTATTTGTTTTACATTATTATCTATTTTATCTATTGTTATTGAGATGAGAGAATTCAGTATTGACACGGAAAAAATTGTCAAATGCTCTTTTCGAGCAAAAATAGCAGCTCTTTGCCCCATTTTTCAAACTAATTAGGAAAATGTCTCTCTTTTGAAACTCGATTTGTGATAAATCAAATTAGACCCTATAGCGGCGTTTTTAAGGAGGCTATAGTGATTTTTTCAAGACCTATAGTGGCGTTTTGTAACTCGACTTCTATGAAATCGAGTTATAGGTAAAAAAAATTTAAAAAATTGCCTATAACTCGATTTCATAGAGGTCGAGTTACAAAACGTCACTATAGGTCCTTAAAAATGCCGCTATAGGGTTCCAGAAATTTTTTTTTTTTTAACTTGATTTATCACAAATCGAGTTACAAAAAAGTGGCACTTCCCTAATTAGTTTGGAAAATGGGGCAAAGAGCTACTATTTTTGTCTGAAAGGGGCGTTTGGCAATTTTTTCCGTATTGACACATACTCCAGTTTAGCCCCTACATAGTTTTCATCAATGATTTGAAAAGAAAAATTGAACTTTGAAAATATATACGTCCTTTCAGGAGGGGGTGTGAGGTGTAAGGGCCGGGGTTTAAGTTTTCAAAAGTGAGTTTCACACACATATACACTTAGATTAGATTAAAATAAAATTTCTATCTTATACAAAAACAAAACAAAACAAAACGTAGTATATATGTATCTATGTATATAACTTTTTTAAATATTATTTAATATATGACTTCAATGTGAAATTTGTGGCTTAGTGGTATTAATGAGGTTTTTTTTTTTTTTTTTTTTTTTTTTTTTTTTTTTTTTTTGTGAGGAGATTTCAAATCCCTCATTCACACTTGTTGTAATAATATATATATATATATATATATATATAGGATGAAAAGGTAAATTAATAAATAAATAAAAAGCACACACAATTCCTAAACAATCTCCTTTAGTCATTAACAATTTGAGAATACTTAATCTTTAAGATTCTTATGGCTGGTCATTCATTCGAGTATTTGCTAGCTGTAAATACGGTAATCTCAAAGAATAAAAAATGAAATGCCTCTAAGCTAAAGTTAGAGAGAAATATCCTAATGAGTAAAATAAGTGTAACTTAAAAATTGATATTTTAGTAAAATATAGTAAAAATAGATAATTTTATGTTGAGTGTTTTAAAAAGTAAGTATATAAAGTATAAAAAATAAGTTTTTATGTTAACATAAAAAAAAAAATAAAAAAAAAAAAAAACCGTGAATATGGAGTGTTTTAAAAAGTAAGTATATAAAGTATAAAAAATAAATTTTTTTGTTTACATAAAATATAAAATAAAATAAAATAAATAATTTACACGAGCTGATATGAGTTGCGAATACTTTAAAGAAAGACATTATATGGTTCGTGGGTTTATTTTTTATCTCTATCTACCAAGGTGGTACTACGTGATAAGATGAAGTCCTACTGATTATGAGGTGGAAAGAAAAAAATTTCACCATTATTTCCAAGGTCTTTTTTTTTTTTTTTTGGGAAAAAGAGATCGAAAGGGAAATTGGACTAAAGAAAGAGTTAATTGACATTTTTTTATTTTTTGAGAAAGATGTATTCAAGCAACCAAATTAGGTGCAGTATGTGTATTAATGATTAATGCAATTATATGTTTAAATTTAATTGAAGTACCAAATATACTGTACCTAAGATATTATACATAATTTTTGCTCTTATTTATATTGGTTAAGTCAGTTTCTAGTTTTTTTTACTATACCTAATTTTTGCTCTTATTGTCAAAGGCATTGTAACTGAATTGACACATTTCTATACACAAAGTGCTTAGAGGTCTAGGGAGGAAAATGTTCGAGTTGCGGGGTTAGTAGCATGTTGTAATTATCTCTAAAAAAAATTGCTCTTATTTATATTGGTTAAATGGGTTTCTAGTTTTGTGTGTGTGTGTGTGTGTGGATAATTTGATAGTTATAATGGGGAGAAGGGATTTGAACCCTAGTGTTGGGGAGAGGGGGTGGGGGTTTGAACATTGGATGTCCTAGAAACACTAAGGCTGTGTTTGGTTGAATGTAAAATATTTTTTGCGTGTAAAATATTTTCACGTGTTTGGTTGCATTCTAAAAAATGTTTTGAAAAATATTTTCTAGTGTTTGGTTGTGTGGCTGGAAATACTCTAGAAAATTCGTTTTTATCATATTTCTCACATTTTCTTAGGATCCACACAATTATTATTAAAGAGAATCAAAATATATAAACAACACAAGAAACAAAAATCAAAACAAAAAAATCAAAATCACAAGACCAATCTTGAGAGAGGGACAGAGAGAGATCGGTTCGTGGGTATGACTCGCCGGTGGATGAGGTAGGTCGATCTAAAGGTGGTGGGTCAATCTAGGAGTGGGTCACTCACTGGGTGGGTCGATCAGTTCGTGGGTTCGTGGCATGATCTTGCCAGTGGACGAGGTGGGTTGATCGGTGGGTGGGTTCGTGGCGCAATCTCGCCGATGCTGTGGTGCGACTCGCCTGTGCTTGGATGTGCGATCAGAGCTCTCGTCGGTGCTTGGATGTGCGATCGGAGAGAAGTGCGTGTGAGAGAGGATGGAGAGTACCGTCAGACTATGTGAGGAATGTGTGATCTATGAGGAGCTTGGAGTGTTGTGTGAGGAGTGTAAATGGTTTGAAGTGAAAATAAAACCAAAAATGCTTTTACAGGAGTGAGCCCTTATTTTACAGTCAACACAGAAATAGTTTTCAGTTTGACCCAATTTTTAGTAACTACCAAACACACACATTTATCAAAAACCATTTCCGAAAGTGGTTTGAAGTTTGAAGCCAAAACAAACGCACCTTAAGAAATACCAACAAATTGAGGAACAAGGCTTTTAGTAATCAATTTCTAGTTTGTAGTATGGCCAAACTTATAATTTATGAATGAAAATAATTTATCTAACTTGTGTGAGAAGAGAGAGAAGCAAATGAGGGATAAAGTCTCAGTGGGTGGCTCGCGGTGGTCTATGTGGTGGTGCTATGGATGTTCAATATAAAGAGAGATGGAGAATCACTATTGTGATTGTGGTGGTGTTTGGTGGTCCGTTGTGACTATTGGTGATGGTCAATGAGAGGCATAGGTTATGTTTAGTAACAGTTTTTATTTTCTATTTTCAAAAACTTGTTTTTGGGAATATAAAGAAAACACGGTTTTTTTTTTTTTTTTTGTATTTTTGAAATTAAAAACATGTTCAGTTAGTTGAAACTAAAAAGATAATTTTTTGAAAAAAAAAATAGAAAATACTAAAATATGTTGTTACTAGGATTTGAACTCTAATTATAACTCATTAAATGAGATAGATTTATTAAATTAAATGTGTGTTGACTTTTGAAAATTAGAAACTGAAAACAACTTTTTGCATGTTTTCAGTTTCTTCACAACTTGAATTTTGAGAACAGTTTTTGTTTTCTCTCCATTTTGGGTTGCCAAACAAGTTTTTTAGTCTCAAAAATATAAAATTGTTTTTGGAAACAAAAAATAAGAGGAAAAAGCAGTTACCAAACATAACCTTAGCTTTTGGAACTCATCCATGGAAGCTTCAATTATGGCGTTTTGAGAGAAGAGAAAAGGTAAAGAGTGAGACATTAGAGACGAGAGAGACTTGAATAAAAAATAAATAAAAATTTTACAACATCTATTTGTACCCTCCCGAATTTTTATCATATGTGCTAAATGCTAATTTTTTTGCATTTAGCACACCAAACACAAAAAACTCACATATATAAGATGTTTCAAATCTCAAAAAATTTAGCAATATGCTACAATAGTTTTGTATTGTGCTTACTTTTGAGTTAATATTATTTTAAGGATAAAGTTTGACTACAAATTTTGTTATAGCTTAAGATTACAACTTCTATTAAAAAGTTAACACAGCTACATATTTTCAAAATCTAACTATTGAATTACATATTTTTTGTACTCTTAATATACATATCAAATTTTCTGCCAATCGAACGTTATTTACCATATGATCCATAAACATTTTTTTTTTTTTACATAATTTTAGAACAAAAACTTGCAATTTAAATGATTGATTGATGACATAGCTATTGATCATTAATATTCTTGAAATTTTGCAAGCATGAAAGATATAAGAAGAAAATGTAATCCAATTGTAGATTTGTCAAAATTCACATCTAATAAAAAGATATTGAGTGAAGTTGTAGCTTTAAGCTACAATCAAGATTTTAGCCAAATTTTGTTCTTATTTTAATGTGTTATATATATTATTTTAATGTATGAATTGAAGAATAGAGTATGTAATGTAGGGTGCATTGTGAAATAATGTGTTAAAATAATAAAGTAGTTTTTGATACATTAAAATTACTTATTTTTACAACTTTTGATGTCAATGCTCTTAGAACATTACTGTGGTAGAATGCTAAATTTTTTGAGATTTGAAACATTTGATATTGGTAGGTTTTTTGTGTTTGGTGTGTTAAATATTAAAAATTTAGTATTTAGGAAACTTGATGCTAATATTCTCAGGGAAGCCGTTGTGTCATTTGCCAAACAATGGATTATTCCCTACATGATAAGATGCATAGTCATTGTTATTCCCTACATGATAAGATGCATAGTCCTACTCATGAGGTGGAATGAAAAAATTTCACCATCATTTTCTAGGTCATTTTTGGACAAAGAAAAAGGAAAATCTATATAAATCCAATTTTGCGATATATGTCATAAATTATATATTTTTAGAGAGTGTTTTATTTATTAATTTTGAAGTCAAATGTAAGAGCATATCATAAATATATATCCAAATGAGTTATTGCGTACAAAAACTAAAGAGGCTAGAATTAATGAACATAAAAAAATTAAAATAAAAAATAAAAAATGAACAATTTACATTTTACATTTTGTTCCTAATAATATTCTTACAAGACTTTTTAAAGAGTTAAAAAAAAATAACTATCAATAATATTTAAATTATATATGTAAAAATTATACTATACATTTTAATGTATATCTTTATGTATATCTATGCATATGCATGGGGTTACAAGTTAGTATATACTAGTGTGTAACCCCGTGCATATGCACGAATATATTTAAAAACAATCACAATTACATTTATATAATTTAGAATCTAATTAGATCTAGACTCTTCTGTTTTTGTATTCAATAATTTACTTGCTACAAAAATTAAAAAATTAGATGAGACACGTTGTGCAAAATTAGACTCCAGTTTAGAATTTAATTGAATTTTCTCTTAGTTTTGGCTATTAATATATATATATATATATGACTTATAAACTTGAATTGTTTTTAGTTATAAAAAAAAAGGTCATAAATATAAAATTATTCAAAAATTATATTTTTTATGGTTTATTTATATTGGATTCCTTTTTTTTTTTACACTAAATTAACTCATTTGACACAAAAATTAAAAAAATTAAATTAGATGGGACACATGGCAAAAAATTAAACTCTAATTGAAATCTAATTTTTACATTGAATTAACTCATTTGACACAAAAATTTAAAACCTTAGATTAGATGGGACACATGGCGTAAAATTAGACTATAATTTAATTTCAATTTGAAATCTAATTAAATTTTCTCTTAATTTTATCTATTATTATATAATATATATAGATTAATAGTCAAAATTCAGAAAAAATCCAATTAAATTTTAATTGAATACTCAATTTTGTGCCACATGTCCTATTTAATTCTTAATTTGTGTCAAGTGAATTATCGAATATAAAAATCGAAGAGTCCAAATTCAATTAGATTTTAAATTGGATTTCAATTAGAGTCCAATTTTTCACCATGTGTCCATCTAAGTTTTTAATTTTTATGGCAAATGAATTATTGGGTGAAAAAACCGACAAGTCTAAAACCAATTAAATTCTAAATCATATATATATATATATATATATATAATGAGAAACCATTACATATTTTAAAAATATATAGTTTAAAAAAAATGTATGCTAATACCATGTATAATTTGATTGTATAATTGTGATTATTTTTAATTGTACCTGTACATATGAATTGGGCTACACACTAGTAGGAATAAAAAAAGAGTTGATTGACATTTTATTCTTTAAGAAAGGTATATTCATGCAACGAAATTAGTTGCATTTAAATTTAAGGTGAAAATACGTTTTTGGTCTTTATATTTTGGTGTCATAGTTAATTTGGTTCCTATATTTTAGTTATAGTCAATTTGGTCCATATTATTTTCAATTTGTAATTAATTTGGTTCGACCATTAAGTTACTAACGGAAAATGCATACGTGACAAACAGTTTGCATTGTTAACTCACATGTAGATAAAATAATAATATAAAATCAAATAATTAAAGATTAAAAAGCCACATAAGCATTTTAAAGAAAAATAAAAATCCACGTCAGCCAAGAAAACTATGAAAAAATTAAATGAAAGAAAACAAATAAAGAAAGTGAATTAAAATAAAGTCTTCAATTTATTTTATTTACTTTCGTATTCTTGCATTTTCCCAGTTACTAAACACAATACCTAGCAAACACAACAATCTATAACCGAACACTAATCACACAATTATCAACACTCAAATTTTCTTTTCTATTTTTTCTCTTTTCATATATTTCCCAGCAAACACACTCAGACCTCTCTCTCTCACAGACTCGCTCTCCTTCTCTCTCTCTCTCTCTCTCTCTCTCTCTTAGATCAGCATGGTCATGGTGGAGCTTGGGATTGATGGAGAATCTCAATCTCGATGGGTCACGTCAGTGGTGTTGGGCTTAAGGGTGGCGGGTCTGCTCAGATCAATTCAGCAACGCGAGTGGGTGTCGAAACGACAAAGGATTAGGACCCAGATGTGGGTCTTGTCACTTGTGGGATATCAGCTGATCATCTTCAATTAGTTTAGAGTTTGAGTTCAATTCCAATTGTTATTTCAATGTTAACATTATAGATTGTTTAGGCGGTTTACTGTCTTTTGCTAAGACGTGTAGTAGTGTTGTTGTGAGTCCTCTATTTTCGGAGAAATTATAAAAACCAGTAGAGCACTCTTGAATAAAATCATAAAAAAATTATCCCAAATTTGTCCACAAAGTTTAGAATTTCCTTAATCAAATCCACACTTATCCATGGCTTACTTTTGTGTTTCTTTTGTTCACATTCACTTGCTAGCCATCGTAGATAAGGATAATAATATCTTGTACGTACCAACCAAGTGGAATCGTTAGAAAGGTGAAATGATTAATATGATTTGGGCAGGTTGAGATATTTTCAGTGTTTGTTCGTGATTGGTATTTGTTGGGTTCTATTTGTGTGTTTAATTTGGTAAAGGGTTTCATTGTGTTGGGATTTTCAGATTGCTTTGTGTTTGGGAGGTAAGAAACTGCAAGAAAAATAGAAAAGAAAATAAAAGAAACAATGGATTTTTTTATTAAAAAAATAATTTTCTTTGTTAGCTTTCTTTCAATTATTTTTTCAAAATTTTTTTGTTTGACGTGGAATTTTATTTTTTAGTAAAATGCTTACACGGCTTTTTTAATATTTAATTATTTGATTTTATATTATTATTTTAACCATATGTTCACCAACAATATAAACCATTTGCCATGTACGCATTTTTTGTTAAAAAGTTAACAGTAAAAATCAAATTGATTGCAAATTGAAAATAATTGAAACCAATTAAATTACCGCTTCCAAAATGTAGGGACCAAATTAACTGTTATACCAAAATATAAGGGACCAAAATGATATTTTAATTTAATTAAAGAATTTAAGATGTTATACCTAATTTTTGCCCTTATTTATATTTTTAATTTGGTTTCTATTTTTTATTATTATTTTTTTTATAATTAGATAGTTACAATTAGTAAGAGGGATTTGAACCCTACTATTGGGAAATGGAATTTAAACTTTAGATGTCTTAAAAACACTAGTAATTACTAACAAATTAAACTACAAGGTTATGGCAGTTTATAGTATTGCTAAACTTGTAATTTATAAATAGAAATCATTTGTCCAACTTTTTGTGTTCAAACAATTATAATTGTTGGATAATAATTAGGAATACAAAAGTTGTACATAAGTTTTATCCGTAATTTACCGGTTCATCCCTTTTTTTTGGGACGAGTTAACTCTTTCCTGTAGATAGATAGGCTTTAAACCCTTTTGTAGTATTAGGAAATCTATTTAAATATCAAATATTCCTTTACTAGATAAGGTTTTGCTTAACCAAATTCAGCCAAGGCCCATCGTGGCTTTTGTAGTTTGTGGGCTCATGTCTATTATCTAGAACTTATCCCAACTCAATGAATACACAAATCCATTCTTGTGGTATAAGCTTTAATGGGCCTTTCCTATTTGGGCCAACCCCACCTTCATCCCCTCTTTCTCTCTCTCTGTTTCTTTGATTCTGAATTTGAAAGGGTTCGTGGAAGCGCGTGAGAACCAAAATTCTGACAAGAATCAGAGGGTAATGTCTCTCGCATTGTTTATGCATGCATCTTATTCAGCTTTCTAGAGATTATGTCATCTATAAATACCTCGTATGTAGTAGTAATTTGATGCTAAAATGTAATATGCCCTTTCATTAGATCCATACGATAATTCTGTTATGATAACTATCTGTATCTTTGCTTTGGTGTTGCCATGTGAAAGTAATATTGCATGTAAGAACTTCCTGTTTTATTGGAAAGTTTGGCTGCTCTTTACCATTGACTTTAAGTTTGTGCTTTCCTTGTCTTTGTGCAGCATGAAAGTGTTCAATTGACTGCTGTTGTGGCTTCTGATTCCAGTGATAAATCAAAAGAGAAATCAGGGGATCAAAAGGAAATATGATTTAAACAATTTATATTTCAGATAATTTCAGATCAATATGATTTAAATAATATACATTCAAAAACTTTCAAATCAAAATTTCGTGGATGTATTGTAGATATTGTGACCCCCACCTCCTCTCCCCCCCCCCCCCCCCCCCCGCCCCCCCCTTCGCCTGTGTCAAAAATTAAAATCTGTAATACCTTGTTTCTATCTTAGCAGCACTTCTTTACTCTTTATTTTTTTTAAAATGATTTTGTAACGTTTTTGACTGAATTGCCAAATGGTGCAGCTTCTTGTGAATCAATTGGAGCCTTTAACTGAGCAACAATTGGTAGGCATTTACAACTTGCAGCAGTCATCCCAGCAGGCTGAAGATGCTCTGTCACAAGGCATGGAGGCATTGCAACAACCCATGGCTGAGACATTGGCCAATGGCTCACCTGGCTCATCAGGATCATCTGAGAATGTGGCAAACTATATAGGTCAAATGGCCATGGACATAGGAAAGCTTGGAACACTTGAGGGATTCCTTCACCAGGTTATTTTTTATTCTGGATTGATCCCACTTATTTGTTTTCCAAATATGGTTCAAGCACTCATTGCTAGGAAGGAATGATGATGAAATGAAACTCAATTTTGAAACAGGCTAGATTTGAAGTGCTAGGATAATCCTTACACATGGTATAGTATTGCTTCTTGGCATTGCTTTAAAATTCTTTAGCTACTTCGATACTGTCAGTAAAATAGTAGGAAATTTGTAAGTATAATTGTTTTGAGGAACACACTTTGCACAATTATAATATATTAATACATATTCTTTGTCCATAATTAGCCAATTTGTGTTCCCATAGCATTAAGATTAAATGCACTTTGGTATGTTTTCAGGTATGTGGAACATGAGGAATAAACCAAATCCTACATGTAATTGTTGTATTTGTATATGTTCTTCAAAGCATTATGCATTTAATCTTGCTTGGGAATTTTTATGGGGGGTGGGGGGAGTTTGTAGAAAACTTGGTCCTCTTGCTAGGTGAAACAAATCAAGCAATTTAAAAGGCTTGGTGCAAGTTTTGATGCAACTTGTACATAACTTGGTCTTCTTCTAATGGTAGATGAGGCCATTTTATGGCACTTTTTCTTTTGTTTCTGGCAATTACCAAGCTGACAATGTGCATAAAAAAACACTACAACAAATGCACCATATATTAATAACCTGTATATTAATTACTTGGCAATCAGCTCGTGTGCTTCTTGCAATAAATGACTATTCCTCTTGCCTTCGAGTCCTTAGTCTCCTCTATGGCTTGTGTTGTCATGGAAACGAGAAGCACAAAAATTGTCTTGATGAAGTTCTTTTGAAGACTAACTCAACCCATCCTATCAAAGGATTGCTAAGCATTGAGTTCGTAATGGATCGGTCTGGATTCACCATTCAGTGGATTGCTGTCGATTTTTAACCCCAAATTCCTTTTGGTATTGGGTTGTCATGCATTAGTCACATTGATGGTCAAATTGAAAGTTGCAAATCTCTTTGTTGTTGATTTGGTCTCCATCTGCGCTTCTAGTGTCACATATGTTTACCTGGGTCATTTCTTATGTTGTTGATTTGGTCTTCATATGCACTTCCAGTGGCACATATGTTTACCTATGTTGTTTATTCTCCATTTCTTATGTTTAAACTATGCTTCTAATAATCTGATTATGCTAGATGTTTGATAGAACCAGGAAGGAAAATAGGATAGTATTTGTAATGTAGGTTACAGCAATCAGTTTGTATACCAAAATTAGATTATATATTGGTGAAAGAGTTCATTTTTGGTGTTTGGATTTTCTTTAATTCATATGCAACATGTAACTATGTTTTTATGCACAATTTCATTGGCTATGAGAATTCCTTAGGCTGGCTGTATTGGTTGGTTTTAGTGGAAAGTCAATTTTGTATGTGGAAATATATCATGTACTGGGGAAGTTTGGCTATTGTTGGGTTTCATCATAATGATTTACTGCTTTCTTGTGCAAAGAAACGTACAATAACTTGGTTCTAGTTCAAAGAAACTTACTAACTACAAGATTATCAAGTAGATAAATTAGTATGAACATGAGTATATTTACTTAGCATTCAAATGTGGTGATAAATGCATGGCATCCCGTAAACACACTCATTTTTTTCAATTCTGGAGTCTTGTGGATAAAAGATTGAACATAGATGAAAACAAGAATATAATCACACTACAGTCCTCTTGGAATATATATATATATATATATATACACAAATAGCATAAGATAGATCCAGCTAGCTATACCATTAAAAGAAACAATATAAGGCGCTGTCTGGAATGAGCATAAACCATAGATGTGTTTCTCGTAAGCTTTATGACAATGCTTCCTTCTACAAATATATGCCAGCATCATATCCTTTTTACCAACTTGAGGTTGAAAAGCATGTAATTGATACCACCTGTTACCATATACATGCAAGTGAGACATTATATTTACAGTTAATTTCAATGTTTTTATACTTCTATATATCATGAGGAAAAAAGACACTCATAATTTAATGAATTAATTTGACTAGTATCATCTTTTAAAGATTTCAACTTAATTACTAGAATATGATGTTTTTGATCTTATAATATAAATATGAAATTAGAGCAGAATGATCAGGATGGACCGAACAATATTATACTTTACCAAATAAGATTTTTTTTTTTTTCTAGATTTTACAGAACTAGGAGACTTATAATTAATGATCATTCAAGGTGGCCATGCTTAGATACTCTAAGATCCTTTTTCAAATCAAACTGCTCCCATTTCAAATAAAATAGGCACATAAAATTGCAATTTATTTATTTATTTATGATTTTTATGTATTTTTGGAAACTGACCAAATACTAAACTAATATAAGAAAAGGTAATATGCCCACCTCTTGAATGTCTTGCTCAATATCACATATCTGTCTCATTGGTCTTAGTTTGCTCTTGTTGCTGTGTCTCATCATCCACCCGCTTTTCCTATAACAATTATGAGTGATTTAAGTAATCATAATATTTTCAATTAAAGAATGACAATGCTATGTGATTACTATTGGTGCTACTATAATTGATCATAAGTGAAGAGATTATTTTTTGTCAAAATATTTTCTTGGTGCATGCAATTGTGTTTTTCCTTTTCGTTCTCTTTTATTTTTAATAAAACTATGGTCCAATATCTGGTATTGAATAAAACTGAAATATTTCCAAATTCTATACTGTGATATTCTATACGTAGAAGTAAATTTCTCCAATTAAGGAGATGATGTGGTCAGAAAGAACCATACCTTCCCTTTATATATATGATGTATGGTGGTATTCAGGTCTCCATTCCAATGACATGTTCTTTCTTCTTTCCATGGATGATTATCGTATACTCCCTCTAGCTTAGGTGTGTTTAGATTAGATGGAATAAACGTGCTTAAACTAGGACAACCAATTACCGTTATTTCCTCCAGCGATGGCCACTCTAAAGCATTGGCTTCATTGCATAAACACTTCAGATTTGGCAAGTCCCAAAGCAAGATTGAGTTCACTTTGAGGAATAAAACGTTCTTTTCTTCCTCTTCTTTTCCTGCTCTTGCAAGGATTTCTTCAACTTTTTCACAGTTATCAACTAATATTTGCTCTAACCAAACAATTTTGTTGTGGATGGCGAGAACAAATATGTTAGACTGTTACATCTCGATACATCTAACAATCTTAAGTTCCCAAAGCCCATGATCCTTTTTGGGCCCTTCTTCCATATGTGCATCAGTTTTGGTAAATCACTTAGATCCAATTCCCTTAACTGATCAAGTATTGGTGCCATGTGTCTTTCCTTTTCTTCCTCTTCTTCTCCTGCTCTTGCAAGGATTTCTTCAAATTTTTCATAGTCAACAACTCTTATTTTCTCTAACATGAGAAGCAATTTTGCTATGGATGGCGAGAACAAATATGTCAGACTGTTACATCTCGATACAAATTTCAATCTCAAGTTCCCAAAGCCCATGATCCTTTATGGGCCCTTCTTCCATATGTGCATCAGTTTTGGTAAATCACCTAGATCCAATTCCCTTAACTGATCAAGTACTGGTGCCATGTGACTTTCCTCAACATTTAGTTCCTCAAGTTGAAATATAACTTCCAATGAATCATGGCTACTAAATTCAATCGTTTTTAGATTCTTTAAGCACACAATCAAATGAGATGGAAAAAGAGACCATGTCTCGGAGTTGTTGTTGACATCATTAGCTCTTGGATCCTTAGTCAAAATACCCTACAAACAAAGATAATCAATTACTTTTAAAGAACTAAATAATCATTTTGTAATATCCATCAAAAAATTTTGGATCCATAGGCCCGACAGCCAAAAACAAACACACACACACATATATATCCATCTACAAAAGAAGATGGTATAAACAGAGTGGATGAACAAATAAAAAAGCAATAAAATGTTGATGTCTATTTATCTTATCACTCTGTTGATCAACTTAAGGTTATGACCCTGCTCCATTGGCACCGGTGCATAAATCTAGAAATTTCATTGTGTTGTTTTCTTATTATTAAAAAAAAAGGTGGCGGGGATTGTTATTTGTGAGATATGTACCTCTTTATTCACAGATGAGGTTTCTTGGAATTTCTTGGTGGTGCCTTGGTTTGACGCAACCATTGGACTATCATTCCTGCCATGTGGTACGCACTCAAGGCATGGCTCTTGGTCTTGGGGTTTTGAATCCAATTCCCAGCTAATTTTCTGTAGCTTCCTAGATGTTTTGAATTTCGAACACTCAATTATATCTATCTTCTCGATGGATGACCATTCAAAAGAATAAGGTTCAATACAGAAACTCATAAGATTTGTAAATTGAAGGAAGTAAGTTTAGGGAACAAGATGATATCCTCTGCCTCTTCTTCTATATCTCTTTGAACAATGTTTTCGATCATGTGACAGCTCCTTATTTCAATGCTTTGAAGTTCCACAAGTAGTTTTGCAACAGTAGGTGGGAGTAAATATCTTAGTTTATTACATCCAAATACGTCAATTGATGTTAGGTTTTGAAAGCCCTGAATTCCTTGTGGAACATTCTTCCACACATGCCTCAAATTAGATAAATTACTTACTCCCAAAGTTTTCAATTCAGCAAGTACTGTGATTCTCTGATGGTCATTGTTGTCCTTCTATCCTTCAAGATCAAATACCACTTCTAGTCTTTTTTATTTGAACCCACCAATGAAAATTCTTTTAAATTAGGTTGCCACAAAATGGTCTTGGATGAAAATAATTGATGAGAGATGGGTGCTGAGTCAGGAAAGGATCCAACAGTTTGCTGAACGATTGTCATCTTGTCACTTCCAAAAGTGTCTATCCTTCTAACTTGATGAATCCATTAACTTATTATGTTACCATCAACAATTTTCAACTATTTATGTAAGAAGCATCAAATCCAGGCAAACCTTTTGAACATTAAAAAATTGATAAATCAATTTGAAAAGCATAAAACAATGAGCTTTTGAAAGGAAGGATTTATAAAATTGATATTTTAAAGAGCGAGGGAAAGAATTATACCTCCTGATTCAACAACGATGGTTGGACAAGCTCAATAGGACCCATGCCTGTACAAAAGCCAATGAGTCTTGGTAGGAAGACCAACCTTATAGATGTTAATTGCGGAAACATGATCTTATCAATTAGTGCCTTCTCATCTTCTCCTTCCTTGTGAAAAATTTCTTCCATGTCATCACAAAAACGTATATGTAACTTCTGTAGTTGAACCAAACCTCTCGCTATGGACAATGAAAACACATTTTTCAACCTCTTGATTTCCCATAGATGAAGAGATTTGAGGTTGCCAAAACAAGCAAGCTGGGAGTGTGTACCACTAAAGGATCTTTGTGGGATTTGGCTATGATATATCTCTTTTAAATTAGGCAATTCCCTTAGTTCCAATGACTCCAAGATAGGGAAGGTGACACAAGGAGTCTGATATGATGTGGCATCAATCAAGTATTCTAAATCTTCACTGTATAAAATGCTTAGAACTTCCAAGCATGGAAAACCCTCTTCGTCTAACTTGTAGAGAATGTTTTCGAAATCTTTTATTCCTCTCAAAAATATAAGTTCAGATTTCTGTAACAGTAGACGAGGTATCCAACTCTCCGCAATATCACTTGCAACAAATCCTTCAAGTGCCAAACTGTTTTTAAATATATACCGAGTTCTGTTCCAGAAAGTAGAATCGATGGTATAACTCCAATGCATAAATGGCTCCTTACATGCATATATCTGAAATTTTATCATTTGATTTTTGAAGTGCAAATCTTTTGACAATAACTTGATTTTTGGAATATGAAGACGTAAAGCCATCAAAGAATCGGAGAAAGACCTTAGTTCAGCAAGGCTTGCGTTGGCTCCCTCTCTCTTGCCTTCCGTTGGTCCCAATTCATGACAGAGACATTTCCCATGTACAACTCTTCTAGTCTAGATAAACTTGATAGTAGACCAGGTGGAATGTGCTGAAGAGCAGAGCATTCTGACAGATCTAACAACTTTAAATGACTCAGATTTCCTATTTCTCTGGGCAACTCCTTGATTTTAGAACCAAGAAAGCTAACCATTTCTAGTTTCCCAAGTGCTCCAATTGCTGACACATCTTTTATCTCACAATACTCCAGAAGCAATGTCTGAAGGTTCTGAAGGACCTGTATGGATTGTGGTAGTGATGGAAAAGACATACCGTGCATGGCCAAAACCTTTAATCCCATTCCCATCATCCCTTTAAATAGATTGGTTGGGAGCGTTTGTCTAGTAGCGTCTTTGCAACATGATAGTTGTAGAAGCTTAAGTTTCAGACACTCCAAGCCATCGGGATGATTTTTCAATTCTTGAGATACAATCGAAATCGCAACATAATGTTCATATGTATCTTTCTCTGTCCATTCTTCCCAACAAACATGTCCATTAGCAATTGATATGGTAACACCCCGTACAACATCATGCATTTTCACACATTCTACTTCATCGCTATCCAACAAAAGAGATGATCTTCTAAGATTGTCATGCATGGACTCTATTTCTTGCTTCTACCAGCTTATCAATCTTTGCAAATAACCTTTGTCCCACTCCAAATCTGACTAAATATTCAATGGGAATATCATAATCTTCTGGAAATAAACAGCATAGCAAAAAGCATGACTTGGCTTCATCACTTGCTAGAAAATTGTAACTGAGCTCTATGCTGGAATAGACAGTTGAATCCAAACCTGAATTATTTTTTGAGATAGACTTTCTAAGCTGTTGAAGTGCAGCAACCCACTCATTCTTTCTCTTGTTTTCTAGAGCTCTTTCAACAGTAACTATAGCAATAGGTATGCCTTTACATTCCTTCGCAACCTTTTTTGCTATTGGATGTAGATTGCGAGTATCTATATAATTACCTGCCATCTCTTTGAAAAAGCTCCATGCTTCTTCTTCAGTTAAGGCTTCAATTCTAACAATCTTATGAGATTTCATTTGATTGCAGACTTCTTCACTTCTTGATGTTAACAAGATTTTGCAACTATTGAATTCAACTTCATAAGGAATTCCTACGTCCTCTAGATTAAGTTCCTCCAAAACATTGTCTAATATTACAAGGACATTCTCAAAGTTAATATCCCTATATCGCATCATAGCAATTTGATCTTCAATCTTGCTCAAGTCTTTTTTACGAGACACTACTACCATCACAACTTCATCAAATAAGTTATCATCTTTGGCTCTTTTTGCTACCTCTTTTTCCATTGTTGTCTTTCTGATCCCCTCCATCCCACATATGGCAATCATGTTGATCTTGTCATCCCTTAAAGCAGTCAAAAGTTCTTTCATGACTGGTATTCTTGATTCAAAAACCTTAAAACCTTCCTTGGAAGAAGTTGCTATTCCCTATGGTGGAGGAGGAGGATAGGACACTTTATCAAATTGTCCATCCCTTAATCGCCCATCAATTTCCAAAGTCTTCTTCTTAGCCTTCCTACTCAAGAAATAACGTGACTTCAGATTGGGATACCATCCATTCAAGCACATCGCATTTGCTTTGACATCTTCTTCAATGAATCTCTGCAAACCTTCACTGATGTTGTCTACCTTTTCTACCCAGCTCTCAACCTCAAATGCAAGTACCTCTCCGTTCTGTTTTGCTGCATCAATTTCTAATTGCACCCCAG
Source organism: Quercus variabilis (assembly GCA_030445155.1). Classification (NCBI taxonomy): domain Eukaryota; kingdom Viridiplantae; phylum Streptophyta; class Magnoliopsida; order Fagales; family Fagaceae; genus Quercus; species Quercus variabilis. Next base: position 8,659,117 of record CP129451.1, read on the forward strand.
CTCTCTTGTCACCCAGCTTCTGAAATTGATCTTTGAGATTCTTGATGTGGCTATTGTAGCAACTTAGATAGCAAAATTTTTTTCTGATTGGTGCCACCAAGTGTCCTCCGATGTCAACAATAAGTGAAATAATCTTCATTTCTTGGCTTTATTTCTTTTGGATTCTCTGTAAGAAAATACGGAGTTTTAAATTTTGACTTTCATTTATATTTGCGTGATCAATTTTCTGTTCTTTTAGAATCAAGAGTTCTAAACATTAGAAAAAAACATATATTCCAATTGCTTTAGAAGTGCTCAAATGAGGCTCGTGAGTTCTTCCATTTATTCCAATTGCTGGTTAAGAAGCTCCCACAGCTGGAGTTGGAACGATGGGCAATCGTGTCTTGGGCAATAATATGGAACGCAAGGAATAAATTCTACTTTGAAAGAATCCAGCAGCATCCAAAAATCATCCTAGATGGGGCTATTGGTTTTTTAGAAGAGTATCAGAGACTGTGTGCTTTACAGAATGGAAACTAGCTCTCATTGAGTTAGTTGATTTGTTTTGTTGTTATTGTCCAGCCGGTTGGATTTATTTCCTGCTCTCTAGGGTGTGTTGTTCCTAGTGGTACTTTTGTCATACGTACTTTACTTCAATAAAATATTTATCTTTTATCTCAAAAATAAAAGAAAAGAAAAAACATATACTACTTTATAATCTACTCAATCCCTTATCCACTATTAAGGGCTAGTTTGGATTGAATGAGAGTGGAGGGGAGTAAATCTATATAATTTCCATAAAATCTCGGGTGATTTCAAATTAAATCCTTTTTTTTTTTTTTCAATTAAAATCATATAATTTTTAAATCATTTCAATTAATGTCTCACTTTGTTACTAACTTACTATTAATTAAAAAAAAAAACAAAAATTTGCACAAATTGTAACTAAACCTATCTAAACACAAAAATCGTCCAATATGAAATTATAATACCTTTGATATATTATAGACAGGGCAAGATTTAGATACAGTACTAAGGTGTTGTTCTTTAGGTTCTATTTTTAAGATTCTGCCATGTAGATTTTTCTTCATGAGATGGAAGTGTATTTTTTAGTTAAATAACCACATGGCTCAATCTTAAGTGGGGAACCTAAGAAGTAGCACCTAAGGTATGGTACTTAAGTTTTGTCCTAATAGATAAGAGTTGTGAAATTATATAATAATCAATCATTTATTTATTGTCACCAAAATATTTAGAATAAAATTATATATTATATAAATTCATATCCAAATTATATCATATTATATACCATATAATAAAAATTATATCCCATACATTGTGGTTGCTCCAAATGGACAATCTTTTATTAATAAACTAGCCGATATCCCGCGCGATGCGCGGTGTATTTTGATAAATTTTCTAAGAAGTTATGTATGACCCATTCATGAATACTATTATAATTAGTCATAGTTAATTTTTGAAGTTTTGTAGTAAAACTAAATCCAAACTAAATACATTGGGGGGAAAAATTCCTCCAATTCATGCAACCAATAAATATCATCAGATCACAGTTCACATTATCACCTACAAACCGTTGATTCCTAGGTGTCTTTCTTGTATGATTTATGCTTTAAATATAGATTCTATAGTGTTAATTTCTACATTTCTTATGCCACTAAAGTCTCTATATCAACACCTACAATTTTTATGTCAATGAAAATAGCTTTTCATTGATTTCAAAATTGATATGAGAGATAAAATTAAGGCACATTAACATTTTAATTGAAGAAAAGTTTGATTTTCAAGGATCGTAATTATAATAGAGTGAAAATTGATAGAAGGATATCTTAATCGATTAGCTATAAAAACTGCTAGAATTTTCATGATACAATAATAGAAAAAATAATGCCATAGTGATGCACTCATATCACAATTTAACCTCCAAATTTTAATTAAACTAAAAGCAACCAAAATACCAAAAATACTACAAATCCTTACCAAGTATATGCGTCATATTCCCCCTCAAAAAAGTATATGCATCATATGGAAAACCAAAAATCTCAATTGGCACATAATATGAAAAAATTAGCCTGAGCATTAGAATGCTACATCAGTAAAAATGTATACATAAAATATAAACAAAATATATAAGACGAACATAATATTTTGGAAATTAACATACCTTTCAGAAAGGGAACCAATGATATTGTGAGAGAAATTATGGAAGTTTAATTTTTAAGTCCAATGGAAATGGAGATTTATATTGGGGCAAATGTGAAGACAAATAATCATGTTACCAAATTCGTTGAATCTGACTCTTGCAATTTTGTATTGAAGTTAGCTTATGCAAAAAATTGAAAAGTTTTCTTAATTTGTATTTTTCCAATGACTTTTTAGATCCATTCGTATCTATTCAAAGAATTTAAAGTTATAAATGTATACAAATTCTTTGAATTATATTAATACATTGAAATAAATGCATCTAACATAAATGCTAAATTTGGATGAGGTGGAAGCCTAAATTAAAAAAATGTCATACAATGCGCCACTTGACAAAACCTCACGCTTTTTCGCATGAGGTCTCCGCTTTTATATATAATATATATATATATATATATATATTAATATTGATTTGGTCCAACTAGAATTCTATTGCTAAAGTTTCAGAAACTTTAAACGTTGCTCCAATTAAAATTCTACAAGTTTTTATAAATTTGTCACATTTTGTAAGCTCAGGATCTGGTATATTATTATTATTATTATATAGAAGATCTGATATATATTGAAACTTAAGGGTTAGTTTTGTTACTTTTGAAAGCTCAATAATGGAACTCGTTACACAACTCAATTTATGAATTTCATTTTACTCAAGGAAATATTCGAGAGATAAAGGTTTGTTGAATCGTTTACCAACTTACATACTTAATTCCTTCTCAAAAAAAAAAAAAAAAAAAAAAAAAAAACGCCTTGCATACTTGGGTAAGAATTTTGATAGACAATTTTATTCTTTGTGCAAAGGTTTGTAGAATCGTTTACCAACTTACAGACTTCCTTCTCAAGGAAAAAAAAAAAAAAAAAAAAACTTACATATATACTTAGGTAAGAATTTTGATAGAAAATTTTATTCTTTATGCAGCTATTTTTTTTCTACTTTAACTCATATAATACTTTTGTCATTAACCATAATAGCTGAGTATAAATGAGCAGTAAATGAGTTTATCAATTAGTGTGTTCACAGAAGAAGAAAGATAAAAAAAAAAAAAAAAAAAAAAAAAAACAAGGAATGTCTTACAGTGATAATGTTCCCCAAAATTTTTTCTTCAAAATACTTTGACAACATTGGTGGAGTGATGTTTTATTTATTCCATTGCATAAATGCTATGTTTGATTTTTCTTACACCCTAACCAACTAAACTTGGTATAAGTTTCAAACAGTTAGCGATTGATTGTTATCATCCAAATGACTATGTATTTAGAATTCCTATCAATATTAATTTGTGAATAGGAATGTTGGGTGTAACACTTAAGCCTTTATGAGCAATTTTGGTGGCAATTCATGTTGGCAGGTCGTATTAAGGTTGATTTATAGTATACAATCTAAAAGTTCTTATTTGAACCCAATGAAACTCCATTAAAATGTAGAAAAACAAATTTTTTTTTTTTGAAAAAAAAAAGGCAGGGACTTTAGGATTTCAATGGATAATTACTAATATAACCATTTAAATTCTTTTAACTCAATTCTATATATATATATATATATATATATAATTTAAGTTTATGGACAAATTTATTGGGTTAAATGCATTTGTATCAAAATGGATTAACCTTGTCTTGACACGAATAATGAACTAGATCATTTTGGGATGATTATGGGTTAAGGAGGTTAACACGAAATTGATCTATTTATTAGTTGTGTAAACTAATTGAACTCGCTTTGACATGAACTCATTTATACTGAACACTAATTTGTAAATAATTGTTTTATGTTCATGGATCATGTTATCCACTGCCATCCATACCCACAAGAGATCAAATAATAAAATTGTTTTATCCTTGCACTTACATTGTTTTCACCTTTTTTTTTTGGGCCAAAATGAAATGAGACACCGTACGGTCAAGGTTAGTTGCACCTTTTGTATTATTGATCTATGAGATTTAAGAATTGTCCAAATTAACGCCTTTATCTTAGTTTTGTTAATTGTAACTAATAAAAAATTATCACACAGTATGTACATGACTACTTCACTATAAATTTTATTTTAAAATAACACTAGTATAACATATGACCATTTTCAATAGCTAAACGAAATAGATAGATAGAGTCTCAGACCCTAACCCCAAGGGACTTTTTGAATTTTGCCCTTCGTTTTATATAGCTTATTATATTTATATATTTTCACTATTTTAATATATTTTCACTATTTTTTAATCTTATTTAGAAACAACTACACACACATATGCACACAAGGGAGAATGTATGAGGATCTAATACAAAAGCATACTATGAACTCCACTCAAAGTCATGGTAACTTTTAAGGAATGGGTAATTGTCCTAAATTGCTAAAGAGAGCGTATTTTCTCCATTTTTATAAACTATGTTCTTTTTTTTCTTTTTCTTTTTTAAAACAATATTCTATGTTCTGTTTTGTGAATGCCTGTATGAGATGTAGAAATACAAGTTGACAACCAATAACTAAACAACAAAATAAAATAAATAGAGAAGTAACAGAATTGTGAAACAATGTGCAAATCAAAGAAACATTGCCATAGAAAAATTTAGGAGTAACCGGGCGTGGAAAGATATTCAAAAAACACCAAAAGGATGGAAATGTTTCTGTTACTTACCTTTGCCTCCTATACAAAGCAAAGAAGTGTACCACAGAAAATCGCAGGTTGCAGTAGAGAGACTTGCAGAGCACTTTGATCGATGACCGATTTTAAGTGTAATTAAGGAAGAATTGAAAGGATGATGGAGAACGGGCAAGTGGATGTTTTTTATAAGAGTGTAAATGCCTTAAGAAAGAAAATGAAAAAGTAAAGGTATCCAATTCTTGCTTGGCCATTTTGACAATGAATCAATAGTGATTTATTTATTAATAAGCATCTGTTCCTTTCCTTAAACATCAATTTCAAAGGAAAGCAAGCCCAGATTCACTTTTGTTAGGGTTATGTATTGCATGTATTGGCAAACCGTGTTCAAAACATTGTCGAATTGTACTTCTTGATTATTCAATTTGAAGTTTAGTTTGAAGATCAATATGAAGACTAAAGAACTGCATCAAAAATTGCTAAAGAAAGTTGTTGTAACTGCTAGCTCAATTTTAGGCTTAAAAATTAGAACGTATTTTTTTCTCTCTCACTTCGGCCTCTTCGTAGTCTGTATTGGACACCGATAACATCCTTAATAAGAAAACAATTTCAAATAGATTAGGAAGTCGAAGATAAATATTGCACATACAAAATCAAATTGAAAAACAAATTAAAACCGCAAAGAACACGTTCGCAATCCCAGGATAACACAAAAAGCACACAGCCTTGTTCCAGAGGCCCACAAGCTAACTACCAAGAAAATAATAGTAACAAGAATTGAAATTGAAATTAAATAGTCAAATCAATGAGCATCAACGGAGAATTCAACCTTTGTTCTTAACCAATCAAAATATAATAGAAAGTTTTGAGGCAATTGCCAATGTCCCATGCAAAATCGAAGGCAAATACTACTAAGAATAATAAATTTTAAATTAACGAAACCCAAAATGCAACACACTTAAAACAAATCCAAGTTCCTACTTAATAAATTCTAATTCCAAGTCAATCAGTCAAGATTCACTTAAGTCAATCAATCAACACCATAGCTTGACCTATTGAGATTTGTTCTTAATCGTATTCAATCTCAATCAACCGTCGTTTATCTAAAGTTTCGTGCCTCCAAAGCCAAGCTATATAAGAAAACCTAGAAAACATGATTCGAGTCTTTTTTGGAGATCCGTGCATTGTGCATCTAGGGCTTTTTTTTTTTTTTTTTTTTTTTGAGCAAATTTGCATCTTGGGTTAGGTTATCCCAAGCTCCCTCAAAGCATTATCTAGAGATCAAGTTTGAAGAACACTGAAGATCTGGTGATTGATTGACGTTGTTGCATGTAGATACTTTCAACCAATTGGAAGAAAGCTTCAAGTGGGTACTTGGAATTCATGAGCGAGAAGTTCATGTGCAACGAAATTCTTATAAAGAAGAGTTTATAGATTGGGAGATTCATTGGGTAATGTCAATAAGTACTATAGGTGGTATCAGATTAGAATATGATCAATCTATTTTGTAAAACTTCAATTTTATATAGCGAATTTGTTTTACACAATATTGTGTTTGTTTACATTAACCAATGCTATAAGCATGATTGGACAAATTAAGTCACTTGGCTTAATAATGGGTTAATTGGCGCTGCCAAGGCACGGCTGGCTGAATGGTAGAGCAAAAGATGCGGCCGCCTAAGGTCCCAATTAAGAAAAAGGCCCCCAAATTTTAACCAAAATGGTTATTTATAATCAATAAATAAAATAATATTTTTTACCGGATGAAAAACAAATAAAAAAGAGAGAAAAATACAACGTTTACAATATTTTTCACAACACTTTTACAATTAATGCTAAGTAGTAGGTTGCTATAGCCTGTTATATATTGATGGCAAAAGAATAATTATAGAGATATTTTTAAATAGAAAACAAAAAGCAACTTAAAACCTAGGATTTGTTGTAAACAATATTGTGAATGTTGCACTTCTAAAAAAAATAAGAATAATAATAAGAGTTGAGTTAGTAAACTTTTATTAGTTTTCATCTAAGTCTACCACTAATACCACTCTTTTACTTACCACTATCAATCTGCCACATCAACAAGTATGAAAAATTTTGATAAATTTTCTGTCCATAAAATTTTAAAAAAAAAATAGAAGAAGAAGAAGAAGAAAAAATCATACGTAGTTCATGTTAATTAGTAGTAATTTTGCATCTAAAATAAGATAATCAATTTTTGCCTTAATCCCCCAAATGCATCAAACTACTCCTGTGCCAAGGTATAAATTGCCCAACAAAGATATAATGAACCCAAAGCAAAATAACATTTTCAATTTCATCAATTTCATCATAGAACTAATAGCGTGAAATATTCAAATTATACAACACATTCTGAAGGTTTATAGTATTTTAAGTTTTATGTCTTTTTTTTGGGATGTAAAACCTCAATTTTCCCAATTATTTTCATGTAAATTTTTTTAATAATAAATATTGTAGTTGTACTGTGTAGGGAAATGATAGTGTGATGGACCATTGAGAATCTTTTTTCCTTTTTTTTTATTTTTTATTTTTGTTTATAGAGTATTCGACTAGCCCCTCCCTTAGGTCAATTCTGCAAAATAGAAAAAGAATTAGCCATTTTATATTTTTATTTTATTTTTCACAAACAAACACGCTCTTTTTGTTTCTCCAAAGAAAAAAAAAAAAAAATCCTTTCATTTCATCACCGTCCAAATAGCTTACTTTACTGATACAATACTATTCGAAAGGGCTCAGGGAACTATTGTATGAGCACGGCAACACCCGAACTCTAATGCAATCTCGAGCATTAGCCACCCATTTTACTTCTTTTTCTGCATAGTTTTTATTGGTTTCTTTTCTAATGCCTCATCTTATTTATTTATTTCCGTTATATTCATTAGAAAAGAAAAAGTGTTGTATATTTTGCTTTTGGGATTTTTAAACTTATATTCATTAAAAATAAAAATTTATATTTATATTTGTCATTGCGTTATTAAAAAAAAAAATTGCTAACTTTGATTATTTTCTTGGTTTGCAAATACCAAGTATTTCAATCAACTATCCCAGTTAAACATGTTTTATTGGAGCATCCTAGAGATCGATCAAGCGGTGTCTCTGTAGGTGTATATTTTCCTTTCCAAATTATTTCAATTTCATAATGTGTCTTTAGCAAATTAGTATGAATTTAACATTTAGAAATTCATTTCTTAATTTGGGTATAGTAGCAAGATGAAAATGTGATCAAATATTTGTTTGATAAAGGTCTAGCGTATTAAGATGAATGAATTCAGTCATAACTAATCATTCAATGCTAGTTCTCTATACTGTGATCATTTTATGAGACTGAAAATTATGTTTGAAAGTTCAATTATGCTTTGAATCTATATATCATTTTTATGGATGCCTTTATTTGTGGATGGATTGCTATATTCTTAGCTTAGTTTTAGCTTTTGGTACCTGTCTAAGGAATATGAATTTAATTACTTTTTGGGGTTTTAATTTTTTTCCTCGACTTATTATGGGTGGTTTTGATGATTTTGTTGCTTTCAGTGGCACTGAAGGAAACACCATTCGTTGTTCTCAAATTTCAGACTTCAGAACATTTGAGCAATCAATTGGATTTCTCATAGAGGATACTGTTGGCCTAAGTAGCAGTATGTAGCCAAAGCTCAGTCTTCGACAAAATTAGACTAATCTTGGTGGGGCTCTTTCAGTTACCCCTCATTAGACACTTATACTGTTATACAATGTTTCGCTTCTTTTCATCCAATTTTATTTTTCTTTAACTCGTATAAATGCATAATTAGTATTCCCTACCAAAGTCTTGAATAGAAAGTATTGTTTCCAATCTCTCATTCCTTTACCACGTAGCTTGATAAAATGTCCATATTGTATGTTGCAAATAAGCTTATATACAAATATACATTGGCTGGTAGTTTTCCTCACAACTATGCACTTAATTCAAGGACAAAATTGGCCTATGCCCTTTTCACCCAAATTATATAGCCTTCTGCCCCTCTTCTCAAACTAATTATAAAAATGCCCCTTTTTTGTAACTCGATTTGCTCAAAATCGAGTTAAAAAAATAAAAATAAAAATAAAAAAAAATTCTAGGGCTCTATAGTGGTGTTTTAAGGAGCCTATAGTGACGTTTTAAGGACCTATAATAGCGTTTTTGAACTCGGCTTCCATGAAATCGAGTTATAAGTAATTTTCTTTACTTTTTTTACCTATAACTCGAGTTAATGGAAGTCGAGTTACAAAATGTCACTATAGGCTCCTTAGAAACGTCACTATAGGGCCTAACTCGATTTTAAGCAAATCAAGTTTTAAAAGAAGGGCATTTCCCTAATTAGTTTGCGAAGGGGGGCTATATAATTTGGGTGAAAAAAGCATTGACCAATTTTGTCCCTTAATTCAATATCCATGTGCACAAAATCCTATGGCCTTATAGCCTGGTATTGTAGGAAGATTATTGTGGACCAAACGCATTGTATTTTTTTCCCTATGCTAAAATATCTCCTTTAGGATTCATTTTGACCTTCTACATAAATTTTTCTTGTTCAGCTTTTCGTAAGCTTCCCCTGAAGGATGAGCTTGAAAATTAAAGCATAATTTTAGGATGTATAGGAATTAGAATTGTAGAAAATATCATCCATGGTTTTTGCATTGCTTGGATTGCAATTTGATAATGTATGTGATAGTATGTATAATGAACCTTTAAGGGTTGTTTTTGAAAAATACATAAACAGGCAGGATTTATATACAAGGCATAACCTAAAAAAAAGGGGGGAATATGAGCCTAAAAGATGAAAGTTCGGGAAATGGAAATATGAACAAGGCATAACCTAAAAAGGAAAGAGAATGAAATGTAGATGTTGAATAATCGTTTGGCAAAATCTTGATCCTATTGAATATTATCAAGTGTTGTGACATTCTAAAATATTTGCATGAAATATAACTCGATTCTATTTCAAAGAAACTAAATAAATGTAAGAATATCAAGAAGACAAACTAGTATGAACATGAGTGTACGTCTTTACTTGAGCATTTAAACATGGAGATAAATGTATGACATTCACATATGGAACTCACAAACACATTCAGTTTTGGGGTCTTACGGATAATATGTTGAACATAGACAAAAAGAAATAAGAATATTATTAGACATAACAGTGCTCTCTAAATACATACACAAATAGCATGAGATAGATACAGCTAATTATACCATAATAAAGAAAACATTATAACGGCCTGTGTGGAATGAACATAAGCTTTTGATGTGTTTCTCATATTCTTTGTGACAATGCTTCTTCTACGTATATATACACCAACATCATAGACTCCTACCAACTTGAAGCTAAAAAGCATGTAGTTGACACCACCTATTACCATATAACTGCAAGTGAGACATTGAGTTTTTGTTTGGGAACAGCTTATTTAGCTAAAAGTGAAAATTTTTTACTAAAAGTGTAGGAAAAAATATAAGTTAAAACCGAGCTCAATAGTACAATGGGTCTTATAAATAATACTAAAAAGTGCAACGAAATCCATGAATAGTATCACAAAAAGCTAAAAACTAAAATAAGTTGAAATTTTCATCAGCTCCCAAATGGAGTCTAAATTCTTAGAATATATTTAGATTGTTTGATTTTCTTATTAATTAATGAATTTATGTTTCACTTGTACTTTGCAAAATTCCTAATTTGTTATGGGATTCAAATTTAGAATCAAGGTTTAATGAAGGAAAACATAACTCAAAAGGAAACTTTGATTTTCAAAAGGTTTGCATTAGGAAAAATCCAATAGATGATTATGGTTGGCAAAGAATTTTTACTAAATATTGTAAGTTAAGAAAAAAATCTATCTTAGGAATAATTATTTTTTGAATATTATAATTTAGGAATATAAGTATATAATAAAATGATTAGTTCATACCGTCAGTCTTAAGAATAATTCTTCTTCTCCCTTTTTTTTTTTTTTTTTTTTTTAATTATAAATACTAAAGATCTGGCGGGTTTCATCCAAAAAACCAAACGATCTGGCGGGTCGGGGTGAACCCGTGATCTGAGTATTTGACCTGGATCCGACCCGGGAAAAATAAAATCCGCCAAAGACATTCGGGTCGAGTAGGGCAGTTTGGTCGGCGGGCCGGATCCATGCCCAAACCTAACTATAAATATCGATGATTCAAAAATAAAGAAAGAGGAAGAAGCCGATTCGGAAAAGAAATATAAAGACGAAGAAGCTGATTCGGATACAAAGAAATATAAAGTATTGGAAGAGGAAGAAACCGCGATGAAAGCCGAGATGATGAATTTGGATTTATCAAAGGAAGCCGAGTCCCTGCCATCTGAATCTGATCTACTGCCGGGGCCAACAGAAAGCTACAAACTCTACTTTTTCTTCTGGCACGTATTTAGTCCAGTCAGGTATTCCTTGTATGAGGTTGACGTACCAATACCTCTTCCTCCTCCACCATCCAAAGCAGTCCAAGACCATAAAATAAGGAATCCAACGCCGCTTTCCCCTATCCTTCAACTTAAAACCGGCAAATACGCTGATGATATGTGTTGTGTTCAATTGGGCTCCATGTTGTATTTTTTGGGTGGTGAAATGAAAATCAAAAACCCATACATTGATGAAGATGTAAAGAAGGAGCTCGCTGTCCGGGATCTTTTCCCCAAAGACGTCTATTGTTTTGAGCTAGCCAATGACCACAACTACCGTGATTTGAAAGCCGGTTCTATGATGAACAGTGGGAAGGCCAGCCCCCTGGCCTTTGTGGCCGATGAGAGGATTTACATGATTGGAAGCAGCCGCTGGGACTCAAATGAAAACTTTGCTTACTTTGAGATGTTTGATCCTAAAGTTGATAACTGGATCATCCTGCCAAATCCTCCAATAAGGAACGTGAACACTATATGGGAGGGGCATGTTGTTGTGGGAAGAAAGGCTCTGATTACAGCCTCGCAGCCGCACGAAACAGAGCGCCTATATTGTTTTGATCTTGACACACATAAATGGGCAAACACAAGCATCCCTGACTATCTTGGTAAGTTCTCCGGCGACACTCAGTTTGTAGAGTATCGGCTTTATGGATGTTACTACGACACAGTAGCTGCATTAGTCCCATTAGAGGAGGAGGAGGAGGAAGAAGAAGAAGAAGAAGAAGAAGATGAAGAGGAAGAGGAACAGGAAGAGGAGGAAGCAGAAGATAAGGAGCTTCAACAATTCTTTAAGCATCACCGCCTTCATCAACTCTCAGAGGAGATGGGTATGGATGCTATTCGTAATGTTCCTCTGCAAGTGCAATACTCGGCAAGCCTGCTTCACTTGGGAAAGATGTACTTTTGTTATGTAAGGACTGGCATGCCTCCGCATCCGCATCCAAAAATTGCCAGTGATTTCGATATAGGAGATGACAAAAAACGTTTCATTAGCATTGTAATTTTTCAAGTCGTCAGGGGGACATACAAAAAAAATGACACTAGATTTTCTAAGGCAAATTTCCTTCATTCGGAGCACTATGAAGTTAATACTCCGTTCCCAAGTGACGGTTTCATCAAAGGCTGCTACGTTCTTGGCTCGGTATATTTTTCATGCCTCTTGTTCGTTTCTTCATTACTATTTTTTCTTTTCGTATCTACATACCATATGAATACTTCAGTTGTTTTTTGGGACTTAACAATGCTTGACTTGTCTTTATCAACCCACAAAACACATGATTTGTGCAACAGGGATACCCAGAGTCGAGTAAACAGATCAGCGTCTAAGGTGGGGTGGGGTTGTTGGAAATCTTGGGCAGAAGATGTCCAAGTGCGCATTTCGATTGCCAAGGTCACTCTCAATCCTGTAATTTCCTTCTCTCTGAAACAACATTTTGTCTACAAAATAAATTTAGTTGTTGGGTTGAAATTGTTTACTAATTTTTGGATGTACATTGCAATTGAAGAGTCTAGAGTAATTGTTGAATATTGCACTGTATAGAAGGGGGAGATGCGAAACCTTCAATGGTTTTCAAAAAATATGTGTTTGTATGTCAGATAGAGGGGTTTTTTTTGCCCTAGGATTTTAATTTTTTAAGTTTTTAAGTAGAGTTGTTAATTCTTTTTCCACTGGCTTTACTTTCATATATAAATTTTCCAAGTTTATTGTTTACACATATTTTTCATTAGTGAAAATCGAAGCACATGTATTTAAGAGACAGAGTGTTGAGGAATTGAAAAATGTGTGTTTGAGATAGACAGGTTTGGATCTGAGATTTTGAAATATATGGTGTTTGTTTGTTTGTTTTTGTTTTTTTCTATTACATTGGTGTTAGTTTGGCTCCTCCAGTTAGATTGTGATTTCTAGAATCCTGATGGAGAATAATTTTCATTTGGGGAAGAGGATTGGGAGTGCAGAGATAAGTTGTAGATTAGGATTTAGAAATAAAGAAACTTGACAAAAGAATCTTCCAAATTTTGAAGTTCTAGAGTTCATACCTGAAGGAAATCTTCTTAGTTAATTAGTATGGTGATTTTTGAAAAGTTCTAGAACAATAGAGACTAATCTAGCAGAAAAGAAAGGTTGAGGGAAAGAATGATTGGAATTGATAATACTATGCTTGCATTGATTAGAAAGAGAGATATGATATATAGGGCTGAGTGAGATTGTCAAAGCCAATAACCACTACTCACGTCACCATATCAGAAATAGAAACAGATTCTATTACGACACTATGACCTCTATTTTTTTTTATAGGTCCCTATCAGTTAACTTAGGCTTCCATTGATACGCATGTCATTTTGGTTATCGTATTGCTGTATTTGCAATGTCATTTGTTTCATTACTGCATATCTCTTTACATCCCCCTCAAACTTAGGGGGAGGTATGAACGTGAGTTTGAAACAAATAACAATAAACCAAGAAGAAGACATTTAGCAAAAATGTCACCAAGTTGATCCTTTGTAGAGATAAATTGCACTTGAATATCCTTTTGAATTCCTTCGCACAAAAAGGTAATCCACCTCTATATGTTTTGTACGAGTGAAAAACTGGATTAGATGCCAAGGCCAATGCAGATAAGTTGTCACACCATAATAAGGGAGGCTTAAGAAGATAAATGTGTAACTCTTGCAACAAAATTCTCAACCAAGGGAGTTCAACCGCAATAGAAGCTAAGGCCCAATATTCAGCCTCGGTGGAACTTCTAGAAACTGCAGGTTGCTTTTTAGCAGCCCAAGTAATAGGATTGGAACCTAGAAAAGCAATGAAGCCTATAGTACTTCATCTAGCACTCAAATCACCTGCCCAATCAGCATCTGAGAAAGCTGAGAGGAAAATGGGCCAGGCTTAAGAAGAATACTTGAGGTGAGTGTGACTTTGAGATACCTAAGAATACGTTTAGCAGCCTGAAGATGAACAACGGTGGGATTTGTCATGAATTGACAAACTTGATTGACCACAAACAAAAGGTCAGGATGAGTGAAGGTAAGATATTGGAGAGCTCCCACAAGACTTTTATTGGAATGAGGATCAACAAGGGGAATGCTCAATGGGAGATAAACTGGCAGTAGCAAAGGGAGTTTTGGAAGGCTTAGAGTGAAACTTGTTATGTTTATGAAGAAGATCTGTAGCATATTTGGTCTGTGTAATGGAAAGGCTAGAGGATGTGAGAGCTAATTGAAGACCCAACAAATAACAAAGGGTACTAAGGTCTTTGAGTTCAAATTCAAGACCAAGAGAAGTGATGAGAGAGGCAATAGAGGATGGGGAATTTCCTGTGATGACAATGGCATGGACATAAAGGAGAAGATTAATTATTGTAGTGTTGTGGAAGTAGAGGAACAAAGAGGGATCTGTAGAGGACTTGAACCCCAGATGAGCCTTATTACCTGGTGATTATGTCATCACTATTTCTTTTGATCTTAAAGACCCATTTGGAACCAACATCGTTCTTGTTAGATGGTGGAGGCGCTGAAGTCCAAGTATGTTGATACCGAAGTGCCTGAAATTCTTTATCCATTGCCTTACACCAGTTGGGAAACTTACTAGCAATACCAAAGGAAGGAGTTTCTATAATATTATTGTCAACAATGGTTTTATAGAACCACTTTTGATTAGGTTTGGTAATGCCACTTTTAATGTGCGTTTGGAACGCACGTTACGTTTTGCTGAAAAATGGTGGATCCATGGCACTGTTCATAGAACCCACAAGTATGAAATTTAGCAAAATTTTCATTAAAACTAGGTCCCACGACACTATTCACACATTTAAAAATTATTTTGTTATAGTATTTTTAATTTTTAGTTTTTAATTTTCAGCAATAAGTGGTATCCAAACAGACCCTTAAATCTAGTTTGCATAGGGTGAAGATTATGAAGAGGAACAAGAGAAGTGGTGACTGGAAGAACATTTGGTGTAGGAATAGGAGAAGAATGAAACTGATTTTGTAGATCAGAAGTTGATTCTGCAGAAGTAGGAGAGATAGATTCTGATGTGGTAGGAGAGTTATAAAGAGTAGAAGAACATAAATACCTGTAAATGATAGGAGAAATCCATGATTAAGTAGAGAAAGAGGGAGGAGTAGTTGGAGTGGTAGGTGGAGTGAAATGAACTTCATCAAATAGAACATGTCTAGATAGGTAAATTTTGTCAGCAGATTCGGATCAAAACAGATGTAACCTTTTGTGTCAGAAGGATAGCCTAAAAATAGGCAAGAAGTAGTTCTGAACTGAAGTTTATGTTTGTTGTAAGGTCTAAGTAGAGGATAGCATGTGCACCCAAAAGTTCTAAGTTGAGAAAGGTCAGGTTTGAAATGAAAAAGGGCTTCCCAAAGTGAGTCCAAATTTAACACTGAGGAGGGTAGCCTGCTAATCAGCTTACTACATAAGACCAATGAGTGAAAGGTAGATTGTCCTGTGACAACATGCTCAATGCAAACTCTACTATGTGTCTGTGTTTTCTTTCCACAACACCATTTTGTTGTGGTGTATTGGGACAACTGAAATGATGGGAAATACCCTGGGAAGAACAAAATTGAGTAAAAGCCTTGGAGATGTACTACCCACCACAATCAGACTTGAGAACCTTTAGTGCTGTGGAAAATTGAGTTTCAATAAGAGACTTAGTAAACAAAAGTGGGAGGAACTTTAGACTTATGTTTTAACAAAAATAGCCAAGTAAACCTGCTATAATCATCTACAAAAAGCATATAAAAAGAAATTCATTGATAGCAATAATGGGTGCAGGACCCCAAACATCGGTGTGAACTAGATCAAAATGTTTAGCAGATTTAGTTACAAAATGAGGAAAGGATGCATTTCCCTTTCAAATAATGTTCACATAAAACTTTATTTTCTAGACTAGCATGAACAGAGTTAGGAATCAAATCAGGAAATACAAGTTATAAAGTTTTGGAACAAGGATGGCCTAATATTTGATGCCAAAGTAGCCATTTATTGGTGATAGATTGTGCAGAAAAAGCAGTGCAGACACAAGACTTATGAGATAAACTTTGAGCATTGGAAATGTTGTCATGGGTCTCTTTAGGATAAATGGGGTATAACCCATTCTCACTCAGGCCCTTGTAAAGAACCATCCCCAAATGTAAATACTGAATACAAAAATAGTCAACATCAAATCTACACCTACAATTGTTATCTTTGCACAATTTATGGATTGAGAGGAGATTGGAAGCTATCCTAGAGACAAGTAGAATATTACGAAGATCAAAATTAAAGAGTGGAGTTTTGAGAATGCCATTACCTATATTGTTGATAGGTAGTGCTTGACCATTGCCAACAGTGACATGATCATTTCCTTTGTATGGTTGTTGCATAGAAAGATTCCCAATATTGGCAGTGAGGTGATCAGTTGCACCTGTATCAGAAACCCAAGAATCATTAGACTGAGTATAGTGAGATCTAGTAGCCATTGCAGCTAGTTTAGTAGGTGCATGCCTTCCCTGATGTGAAAAATACATGTGGTGATAGCAATCGAGTTCTACATGACCAGATTTACCACATGTCTAACATGATGGTCTCCCTTCAGATTTAGTGAATTAATTTTGATACTGTGAATTACTGCCTCGATGAAAAGGATTTTGTGAGGACTGATTAGATCTACCTCTGCCTTGTTGATTAAAGTTATTGTTCACATAGAATTGTGCTTGAGATGAATTTTGGGACTTTTGACCACCAGAGGTAAACATAGCCATAGTAATGGCACTATTCTTATTAGATTGTATAGAATCTTGAAGCTGCTTCTCTTCAACATGAAGCAGTGCATGTAACTCATCAAAAGAAAGTTGTTCAATTCTGGGGCGAATTGCTGAACATAGAGGATGATACTCTCTAGGTAGTCCCTTAAGTACAATGTGAAGTAATTCTTCATTGTCCACATTTACTCCAACTGCTCGAAGCTTATCCCTTGCTTCTTTGATATTGTGTAAGACCACATTCACTCAATCATTCTCCTTGATACTGTGAAGTTCAATCTTCAAATTTAGAATATTAGATTGAGAAAAGGAAGTAAACCTCTTCTCTCAAGCCCTTCACACATCAATGGCAGATTCAACTCCCACAACTACAGAAACTACTGTTGGTGAGAGAGTAGAGTTGATAAAAGTGACCAAAGCTTGATCACAAATCTGCCATGATTCAAATTCAGAATTGATCCGTGAAGTAATTTCTCCATTGCTGCCGAAAAGAAATTGATCAAGTATTGGAATTGATTCGTCCAGATGCCGAATCAAAGGGTAGGTTTTGAGAAGTGAAGTGATATGATGTTTCCAAACTATATAGTTTGATTGATCAAGCTTCACTGACATGAGATTAGCCATGTTTGAGAGTAAAAACAGAGGTGTTTGATTTGCATGATGATTGGATGGAAAAGATGTTAATGGAGGTATAGGTAATGAAGTTAAAGGTATTTTCAAGGGAGGTGTAGTGTTGGCTGAGATGAAGGCTGTGATGCCATTAATGGCTCTGATTCTATGAAGAAGTTCTAGAACAATAGAGACTAATCTAGCAGAGAAGAAAGGTTGAGGGAAAGAATGATTGGAATTGATAATACTTGGCTTACATTGATTAGAAACAGATATACAATATATAAGGCTGGGTGAGACGGTCAAAGTCAATACCATTGCTCATGCCACCATATCAGAAATAGAAACAAATTCTGTTACAACACTATGATCTCTATTATCATTACACGAGTCCCTATCAGTTAACTCAGGCTTCCATTGACAAGCATATCGTTTTGGTTATGTATTGTTGTATACGCAATGTCGTTTGTTTCATTACTGCATATCTCTTTACAATTTGTGCAGCCAGTGCTGTTAGTATTTCCTTGCTGAGTGAAACTACTGAAGCTTAAAGCTAGCTTTGGAAGATCTTGTCAATGCTATGGCAACAAACAAAAAAACTAAAATCAGGGCTCTGACATCACTTTTAGTGGGTGGAAGAGCAAACTCCACCAGAAATCAAGAGGCACAAAGCCCAGTACTTCCATATGTACACATCTTGCAACTGAAAGTATCAATAACTTAATGACATTGAAGGACTAAACAATCATCAGACTCTGATATTACACCAAAACATATATTAGTATATGCATGGTCTATGGTACTTTTACATGTGTATGACCATAAGGGGACTTTTGAGACTGTCCATATTCCAAATGCCACTGGGCATGAATTCACAACTCGTTTGGGCAATATGTTCACTATTGGCAAGGGGACACAACCATGGGTATCCCTTTCCAAGGGTAAGGGTATTAAGCTAACCATCATTGAAGAGGCCAGGAAGAGGCTTGGAGCCCAAACAGTATCCACACCATAAGATATTGTGGTAAAAATTGTCATGAAGATTAAATAACTTTGTTATTTTGTAGTTTGATCCTGGATTTTTATTTTTTGTCATGTTTCTCATACTTTAAAGTTGAATAGCCGATCTTAAACTTTTGTTATTTTGAATTAAACTTTTGTAAAGAACTGACATAGTTTAGTTTGAAATGTCTTATTCACTAATCAGTAGGAGAACAAAATCCTGGACAAAATGCATCGGCAGAAGGTTGCAAAGGTTGAAAAGCTAACCCAAACTGTTCATGAACTTGAGAAGGCTATTTTGGCTGGTGGTGCTGCTACTAATGTTGTGCGTGATTATCAAAGAAAAGTGCAAGAGATGAATGTAATGACTATTACCTTTGGAATTTTCAGTTCTACAAAACAACTGGTAGTCGTTTTGAATGTGTTAGAAATGCTCCAAATTGCTTCTAACCTTCAAGCTTTACTAGGAGGAGAAAAAAACTTTTAGAACGGGAAGTAGCTTGTGCGAAGGTTACTGTAAATCATGTTGCCATTGTAGTTGCAAATGAGTGAAAAGATGCCAATGACAAAGTGATGCCTGTTAAGCAATGGCTTGAGGAAAGAAAAAATTTTCAGGCATGTTACCCATTCAATGCCTCTTTATCATGTTCTTCAAAGAATACCCTTAGTACTGAGGAAGTATTATTGCTGGAAGTCACTCTCTAATGGATGTTTTTGCTACAGATATTCTTGAAACAGTTGGTTCTGTTGTTAGTTTGTACTCAATTAATATGTTTATTTATACATTGATTGATTGATCAAATAATTCTAGAGTAGGAAGTGTTTGAACTAACATCAAAACATAGTCTTCTTGTAGTGTGCTGGGTTTATCATCTAATAACTGTAAGTGAGCTAGGATTGTTTCATGATGCATGGAAGAAAGAGGCATACTATAGTCTATCCTTGTCTACTATGTTTAATTTTGATTTTTATTGCCAACTATAAAATAGAAACCAGGGTGTTAAACAGGTTGTTATCAGATAAGACTGGGTGACATAGTTAGACCAATATGGAGTAAAGTGTTTCAAAATACATAGTTGCTATGGAAAGCTGAATATTGTTGTTTTGAAGTACAATAAATTATAAGGTATTGTGAAGACTAAATATAGTTTTACATATATTTTTAGGGAGAAATGCAACAGCTTTGTGATAAACTGGTAGTAGCTGAGTGCATCGCAAAGGCAGGAGAGCAGCTTAAAGTGAGTAAGCTAATCTATTAACTTCACTCCCTTCTTTTGTTACTTGCTGAATATTCATTTCTTGATTGTTCATTTATTACTTGATTTCTTAGGAAAAATACCAAAAGCAATTCAAGGTTTTGGAGGAAAGGCTTAAAAGTTAAAACATCTAATGGTAACTCTCGCATTGCCTTAGAAGGGAGAACTATAAGCAATGAATCGTCAAGGTGTCAGTCTCTTGGTGGAGCAGAGAATTTCTCAAAGTCATCCTCCAATGGGCATCTATCAAAGAGAACTTCAAATTCACAGTATGGGCTTCTCAGATCAAACAATGCTAGCACATTATTAAAGCATGGTAATATCTCAACGAGATCATTTGATGGTGGTAGTAGATCACTGGATAGAGATAAGCTGATACCAGATGCAAGTGGGAAAGATAATGTGCCCACCAATACCTGTGATTAGAACCTAATTAGCGAAACAAATGGTATTCACATGGAGAGTGCAAATGGAACTCCAATTGGAAACACCAAACCAGAACATGAAGATTATGTTCTATGGTCTATTTAGTACCAATTTTTCATATAAATCACACTAAAATTTTAGCACGTGTTTCATAGAAAATTACATACTTTTTCCACAATTAAAATGCAACATGAGTAATTTCATTCAATTAGTGATATCTCATTCAAACCAAGTCTGATTTTTGCCTATGACCAAGCAAATTACAAGGAATTTCATGGTCTTAAACATAGCACCAAAATTAATCCAATCACATGGTTAGTGACCAATGAAGCGAATGCAAGATAGGACTAAGCTTATTAATTATTTCCATGTTGTCTTGAACTGTATATCCACCTGGTCTCAGTATGCGATCCATCTCAACGATTACATCTAAGACATCACATCTGAAAAAATAGCACATATCTCAGATCACCATATAAAGTTGAACTGAAAAATATTGATTTAGGTTTAGCATTTCTTTTCTTTTTTAGGGTAAAAATTTATTTGAGCCAAATAGAGAAACACAATTTTCATATTTCTATTTCCATTCATAAAAATTCTCTATATCGGTTATGAGATAGCAATCACCATAGGATAAAAGGGCAATGACCCAAATCATTATTCTACCTTTGTGTAAGATTTCTGAAGAGAAAGCTGGAATGCAGTAGATCATAAGTTCGAGGATAGGTGTTTAAAGACTCGCACCAATCGTGATAGATTCCAATCAACCCGCTGTCAAATATAATAGACAGAGTATCTTGTACATCAATGGGGATGACATCCATTACCCAGACAGGTAGATCAATAAGTGCTGCAGAAAATCTGAAAAAAAAAAATCACAAATTCAGTTTAGAGAATAGATGAGGGGTGATCTTGCAGTATGCCATTTACTCCTTGCAGGACAGAAGTCAGTGAAGAAAAAAAGAATGGATTATTTTTAAGGCTAGCTATTAAGAGCCCTCCCCTTGCATGTTCACATTTAAGGAGAGAGAAAACTGAGAGTAAGGGAAAACCTAGAGACTAATGATTAACTAACAAAACAAACAAAAATGAAGAAAAATGGAGTTGACATATTGCTAACTTTGTATACTTTACCTCCATAGTGAGCATTCCTATCCATCACATTCCTCACACTTGACCAGTTTATGGCAAGGTCATTCAAATAAACATCCAATACAAGGACAGACCAATGTTTTGTGTCCTCATAGAACATTTCTTCAGCACCTGATTCAGTTGATAGGCTTGGAGGTTTACTACTAAGCCTCTTGAGCCAGGGCATGGGACAGCTGAACAAGTTACCCATACTATCAACCGAAAGCAAAGAAAGACAATGACTGAGAGGCACATACCTACCACGGAAACATAGGAAAGATTAGCACAAATATGGATAAAATTTTGAATAGTATTCTAAAATTTGATTCTCCAGCAATGCGCCAATAGCATTAAAAATAGCTGCAGCAATGTTAATGTGATGGAGAGACAAATGAGCCCCTTTGGTACATGTGTTTAAAAACTGAAAATTGTTATTTAAAAATTTTTGTGAAAATACGTGTGAATGAAAAAGTGTGTTGAAATGCGTAAAATATTGTTTAAAAACTGAAAATTATTGTTTAAAATTACTTACCAAACACCCCCAATGTGTTTTGGAAAAATACCATGAACTGTTTTTCCCATCTTTCTGATCACATAATGGTGGGTAATTATAATTTTTTTCGTTTTTTTAGCAGGAAGGTGAGACAGGCATTTGGTATATTACAAGCCCTATTCCAGATGAATCAACTGTCCTAGCCACAACTTTCCAGCACATTGATTTCGTCAAAGCCACCATAGCTGCAAGAATCATTAAGTGAGAATGTCTAACTTTGATCAACTAGACACCTATTCAAGCTTTTCTATATCTCATATTGGTAATTGTAAATCTTAAAGGGTTATGTTAACAAATGCTCTTAGAGCACTCATTAATAATCTATTTTAAGAAAATTTTAATACTACTTTTATGAAAAATGAAAAAAATTGTCAAAATATTAATTACTTTTTTTTTTTTTTTTTATAAAAACTTTCTTTAAATGGATTATTAATAAATGCTCTAAGGGCACTCATTAGCATTTCTCAATCTTAAAAAGTAAAAAAAAAAATTATGAACATAAATATATGAATTAATTACAAATCCATCTAAAAACCATGAATAACTAGAGCAATATAATTAAGAGTGTGAGGTCAGATCACAAACCCTTCCATACATTCTGATCTCTTTCATCGTCCCGATAAACTGGTGTAGCAGACCACACAAAAAAAGCCACCAGGCCTAAGAATTCTGTTGAGTTCCAATAATGGTCTCCCACCTAAGATTTACAACCAAAGAGACACAACACAGTCAATGAATACAAAATAGAACTTCAGAATTAAAAGCGAAAAACAGTTGCACAAAGTACCATCTGCATCCCAGTGAACCCTGCATCGTGCACAATGAATCAAATCATATGCATTGTCTGGAAATGTCAGCTTTTGTGTTCTGATGACTGACAGAGTAGCGGGAATTCCTTGTTCAAGAGCAAACTGTATCTGAGCTTCACGCTCATCCTTTGGAGCAAATGACATGGCAATAGCATTTTTGTCCAGTACATAGCCACCAAAACTAGCAACACCACAACCAACATCTAATATAACCCGGACGTGTAGTTTGTACTGGACTTTCACAAAATATCCTTGTTTTGCACTGGACTTTCGCAAAATCTTATCACTACCACTTGTGTAATTTGTTTCTAAATTCACATATTCAAGATGGAGAAGAAATTAATAGATACAATTTTTTTTATACAAAATAGAAATTCTACTTTAATATAATTTAAGTATATATGTATATGATATGTATGTAAACCTCTTATTTTCCCCTACCTCACAAGAACTTTGTACTTGTGGTGCTACTAATAAATACTAATTTAGCTAGCAAAGTTCATAAGCTTTTTTTTTTTTTGATGGGACGTTCATAAGCTTTTAAAGAAGTAACATGGTATACCCTTTCGATAAATTCAACGTAGCTAATAACTCCATCCTTGAATTAAGTGCCACCTCCAGGGAAAACAAGGTAATCACCAGACTTACGCACCCAGTTTTGGTCCTTCTTGTTCTCAACAAGCTTTGGGTGAGGGACATTATTATACCTTACCTGGGAATAAAAACAGATCATTAATAAATAAATAAATAAATAAAAACAAAAGAACGTGCCATCATTCTTATTAAATCCGAACAAGAAATTCTGTAATTCAACCTACCATTGATCAACTAAACTAGTTGTCATTACAAATTTGATTTAGATAAAATAATCACGAGTGATGTATTTTCATTCCTTATTTTTGCTCCATAAAATCAGCTTGCATAATAAATAAAAATTATTTCAATTTCCAATGAATCAACTGTTATAGCAAAATTTTGTGTATAATTGAATCATTTGCTACCAATAAATTAAATATTGATGTGAAGATGTCTAATACCAATAACCATCAGTTCTAAGATTCCCAGAATCCCATTGCTACGATTCACGAGTACTTCGTTGAGAGCTACAACGGGCGAGCAAGGGAGCCGAGGCTGGAAAGCGGAGGCCAGTCATCTTTCCGATGCCGGTGTGGTGATGTAATCGGATAGAAATTCTGAAAACCGAAACCCGAGCCGAATCGAACCGAGATGTGTTTTTCGTGTGTCTGTATATATATATATATATAAATAGTTTAATATATATTAAATTACTACTATACCCCTGTAACTTAATCAAACGGCACCGTTTTGTGTTAAGGTTACGAAATTGAGCAGCATATAAATTCTTTTTTTTTTTTTCTCATGAACTAACTCAGAAATCTCATTCTCCCAGCAGTGCAGCACTGAAGCTACTGCTCAGCTTATCCCCTGCCAGTCCGCCAAAAAATCCCCGGTAAGTTTCATAGTCATTAGTACTGAGTTTACTAGCACCTTTTTTTTTCAGCAATTTAATTTTGAGGGAGACTGAGAGAGTTCTCACTCTTCAATCATTCACCGAGAAAGAGGTAGTATTTTTTCACTAATGATTCAAAATATTGCTTAGTATTTTTTCAGTATTTTTATTTTTATATTTTTTTTACTTGGGGATTTTGAGCTGCTTAGTGGAGTACTGTGTATGGGGACAGGCCCTAGCCCTAGCCCTAGGGATGGCCATACCTATTAGGGCATCTTTATCAGTTGTGTTATGTGTGTCAAATGTTAAATATTTGGCACATTTAACACACCAAACACCGTTTAAGTCTATTTATCAGATGTTACATATCTCATATTTTTTTTAGCTACAGCACCATCATATATTTGCCACTGTACGGAACCGGTGTGTCATATGTATTTATTCTTTTTTATTCCTTTTTTCTCTCTCATATCTCTTTCATCTTCTCCTTCAGCTCACCGTCTCCATCTCCACTCTCTCACATCTCTTTCTTCTTCTCCTTCAGCTATTCACCGCCTCCATCTCCACTTTCCCATACTCTTTCTTCTTCCCTTTCCCCACCGATTCGCTCTATCCTCTCTGTTCAATGCACTGACGCTGCCGTTTCGCTGTTCCATTTTTCTCCGAGTTGCCGATTTCCTCTCTGTTCTATCTCAGAGTCGCCAAGTCGCCGATCGCTGTTCTCAGATCGCCGATTCGATGGAAAGGAAGTAATGTAAGCCCAATTTTTTTACTTCTCAATTTGAAAAACTGAAGCATGCTTCTATTTTTGCTCTAGATTTGCTGGGCTTTTGTTTGAATGAATCTGAAAAAAATTGTGGGTTTTGAATGATGAAGTGATTTGTTTGGTTATCCGTCTGCCAATTAGATTTTTAGGTTATTTTGACTTAATTTCCCTGTTTTTTTGTTTGTTTGTTTGCTTTATTTATAAATTGTTAGCTTTTTTTTTTTATTTGGGTTTCTGGATTTATGAAACGATGAACTTGATGTCTTATTCTTAGCTGAGTGGGGTTTTTGCTATCTGGGTCTTGAGTTGAGTTGTGGTAATAATGGAAGAACTTAGAACTATAATTCGTCAATATTTTATTTTTAGTATTTCATACACCTTGATGTAAAAGAATACAAATGGCTGATCACGACTAATCTATTGAGGATCAATAGTTGATCCTACAATTTGGGATCAAGGTTTTCTTGTTGTTGTTACACATTATTATCAAACTAGGTTTAATTTTGCCTAAAAATAAGCTGGGCAAAAGTACAGCTCTGCATTCCCAGATGAAAATCAGCTAAACCAAACAAACAGTAATTCTATTTGCTACATTTTTGTTGCCGTTTGTCTATATTTACATTGTTTTGTGATATGTAATGAATGCAGGGGTCCAATGAAAATCAAGTGTAGTCTGAGTGCAGCACAGAAATTCACTCCTGACATTTTTCCCAAGCCTTCGAAGATGTGAGCAGATATGCACGAGAGTTATTGCATTACTGTTTCTATCTCTACTAAATGGTAGAGCTTTAGACTTATCATTTCACCTTTGAATTAGGGAACAAGAAATCAATATGAAATCTTTTATTAATATCTGTCTTTAATATATGCACAATCTTTCTTATGTTATATGATCTTGAAAATTGAAATATAAAGAATCTTTCTTATGTTATATGAGGATTATGGATCTGGAAAATTGAAATATAAAGTTGGATGATGCCATCCATTTTGGATGTACTTGTTCCATTGATTGAATCCATGTGTGCTGTAGATTAGTTGTCTTTGATGCCTAATCTTCAATACGGATCTGTTAAGTTCCAATCTTTGCACCCCAAAATAACTTATTGTAGAATTGATAGTTTTGTCAAGTCAAACATTGGATTAGATTTCTGCATGACGTGATTGCTAGTTATGATATATTTTCTGCAGACTTTATGTCCGTGTGCACTATCTTCATGAACAAAGTGTATTGTTCTTTCTTAAGTCTTTTTGAGGTTTTCACTTTGAGAGGTTGTCAACACCACAAACTTTTTTCTCACACTGTGGGGCTGCAATTTCTACCAAGGCTAGAGTACAAGTTTCACTGACTTTAACTAGCATGTTTTGGTGTTAACCACACACCAGACTCTTGAAATAGTTGGCTAGCCTACTACGCTGTTGGCATCCAGTGTGTGTTACCCATTGAAATCAGAGTGGACTACAAAGATTGTTGGGTAGGGGGCTTCAAATTTCTTGCCTACAACACAACTTAAAAAGTTAAAACCATCTAGCCTATCTTAGAGATGAACATTTTCTTACTGTTCCATGAATCTCCAAAGCCTTTCTTTTGGAGATACTGACTCCACTGTCTTTGCTCTTCATCTCGCTCTTCTTATTCTTGAATAATTAACCCTGCCTCTGAAATGAATAAATCAGGCTAATTTTCAATGTCAAGATTCTTTCTTTTGCATTTAAAAGAATGTTGAGCACAGTTGTTCATCAACCTAGTTTAGTTGAAACAACTTCAACTTGACAGGTTGGCTTTTAGATTGCATATGTTTTTGGCTTTTGATATGAGCCTTGACAGGGTGTCTCGGTATGAGGATTATGAAGGTGATGGCTTTTGAATATTTGGATGTGCCTTCTTCTCATTTTTTATTTTTTATTTTTTTTATTTTTTATTTTTTATTTTTTATTTTTTATTTTTTATTTTTTATTTTTTATTTTTTAAGGTGACAGGTTCTAAGGTTTTTTTATTTTTTTGGGAGAAACAAAATGTTACCATTAGAATAAGTTTGAAAATATGATTGTTTAGGAACAAATATTACCGTTAGGAACAAATGATAAAGAAAGAATTAAAAAATAATATTTAAATGAAGTGGTAAAAATATAGAATATCTGATAAATGGGATAGTGTAAAATAATGTGGTAAAATAATAAAGTAGGCTTTTGGTGTGGCAAAATGGCATAATTTTTACAATATCTGCTACGGATGCTCTTACAAATGTTTTGGGTAATACCGGTTCTTCGTGAGTAGAACCTAATGGATATGGATATTATATGGATGTTATCCATACCCGACCCATATATAAAAAAAAAAACCCTAACTCTCTCACTTCACTCACACACTCTCTCTCCCCTGAGCCTTCATCCTCACCGTCACTCTCTCTCTCTCTTTCTCTCACCTGAGCCTCCATGGCCCAGTACCTTGAACTCATCACTCCGATAACCAGCTCCACCACTACGGTGGTCTTCTCCATCTCCGACCCAACTCTCTCAACCTCGAAATGTCTCTCTAATCCTCGGATCTGAACTTTCTTTCTATCTCAGACAACCATGGCCGAAGCCTCTCAAGCTCATCACCGCCACTATCGGCGGTGGTTTCACATCTCAACCTCAACTTCTCAATAAAACCGAAACATATAACCTCTCTCGATCCGGATCAGTCTCACCCTCTCTTCGATCTAAACGAGGCACAGCCTCCTAGCTCTGTCGTGAACCCCAATTGATTGTTTGCTAATACGGGTCTTTTAGGTTTTGATAAAGAAAGGAGATTTGGTTCCATTTTGGGTATTTTCGGCTTACACAAGAAACAGAGATGGGAGTGGGTGAAGAAACTCTGAGTTTCTCTCATCGATCTGCACTCTATTGGTTGAAAGAGCAGAGAGGGCTTTGCCTATTTGGATGGAGAGGGCTTTTCAACTATTATACGAATCAAAGGTCTGGTTTGTGGCTTTGGTTTTTCTCTCAACTCATACCACAAATATTTACATTCTCTAAATTTATCTTCTTTATGATTTCCTTGATTTCTTCTTTTCATTTGCTAATATGGGTATTTTGGGTCTCTTTTCTTCTAAAGTTTTAGCTATTGGGTATGGAGTTGTGCTTAGTCAAGTAATGTTTGTTTTGGTAGCCAAAACGGTGAGTTGTTTTTGAGGAAAAGCAAAGCTGTTTCAAGTGGAGGGACCAAAACAAAACTTGAAGAGAGAAAGAGCGTGGGAGGTGGCGAGGGAAAGTTTGGGATGGAAGCGAAGGGAGCTAAGAGTTTTTCTCTGCTCGGTTAATGGTTCTCTACATGATGGGAGAGAAATGGGTGGCTTGGCTAGGTATTTGTCTCTCTCCTAATTTTCTGATTCGCCTTCCCTAAAATTCCTAGATTGGTAGATCCTCCTTCTCATTCTCTTATTTTTAATCTCCTTTAAATCCCCTCCTCTTTAGAATGATTAGATCTGTGTACATTTGATTACAAGTTCGTTAGTAGAAACTTTGGAGAATAGAATTTGTATTTTTTTTTTTCCTGAGTTCTAGAGCAGCTCACAATATAACTTACCTAAAAATTTTATAGATTTTTAATCTTATATTATAGATTTTATAATTTTTTTAAAATTTTTTTTTTTGTATTTTTTTTTTTTATAGAATTTGTATTTGTTCCTTTGGCTTCTTGGGGTTTGTAATTGATATTTAACATTGTATATATTATTAGCTTTTCATTTTGCTAGCAATTTGGGAACTTAATTAGAAACTAAAAATTGATTATTGATTTGTTCATCAATTAGCCTTCTTATTTTATGATTTTCAGTATATATATATATATATATATTTTTTTTTTGCATGTGTCATTGGCCAATGAATCAAATCTTGTCCGTAATTTGCTTTAATGAAATGATGGAGGTGTTCATTGCTTGAAATGGGGATGAAACAGCCTAATGATTATCTTGAGGGCATGGAGAACTGAAAAAAAAAAAGAAAAAAAAAAAAAAGTAATTGAAGTTTACAATTCTGGTTGGGAAAGTAATAGGATTTAAAGCTGCTCACTCATGTTGTATGATGGTTAGTCACACCATCAGAGCACACTCCTATAATTATTGCATTTGCACAATAGGCTTGTTTTGTTGAATTTTTTGTGTAGTTTCGAGAGATACTTATATGATGATATGTGTTTGATTTTACATTTATGTAATTCAAGAAAGTGGTTTAGGTGGCCTCAAGATTGGTGGATTGATTTGCATGGTGGAAAATTTGATACGCAAAGTTGAAAACAGAACCCATATTCATTACCAATCTGAGTGGTTTTGTATTTATCTTCACATGATTGAGAGTTGAGTTATTTGCTTCAAAGTTGGCTATATAATATGCATATGGGTGTTAGTGGATGCTAAATTGAAAAAAATTTCTAAGGCTTTGCTTACCCTTCCAAGTAGTTGCAAATCTATGTTTATTCTCTATTTGGTTGAATTCCTTGCTAATCAATTTGCTCAAAATTTTATGAATTTTGGCTAACCATTTGTGGCAACATATCCTCTGGAGATAACAAAGGGGAATATAAATTATAGATCTTGATAATCATCTCAGCCATTTTTCTTATTTGTTATTTTTGAATAATTCATCAATATTTTATAGGTTGTTTTATCTATTGAATACATGGTTGTTGATGCTTCTAACTGTATAGTTTATGCTCAGGAATTTTCATTTTTCCTTGGAGGGAAATGCACTTAAGACCATTGAGCTGACATATCAGCTGGCACATGACTTGTAGGAGAAGAATAGGGACTTGTCTGCTCTAGAAAATGGTATGCAGAGTAGCAACAATATTTCCTAGAGAATGAATTTATAAATTATTGCTTCCTTGCTGGCATTTATCTGGTTTTTCATTAGACAATTTGTTATTGCTATAGGACTTTATGGCCCTGCTTGCATATGAAGGGCTGAATAAATTCCCAATGGTTCATCTGCTTAGCAAATAGTTGCTGAAACTTTGAATTGGCAATTCTTGGTGGTGATATATACATGCTAGCCGAATAGAAAAACCAAAAGATAATAATATATACATCTTTGTTGAGCTTCCTTGAGCTATGAAACTGAAGCTCTGTATCTCTCCAAAGAACAATCACATAGACTACAAGTAAGTATTTGTAATTGATTATTCATTTCATTGTTCAACTCTAGCTGCTGAGGTGAAGTTAAATTGGATGATACAACTAGATTCATTTTCCAATAAATTAATGTCTTTTATTTGAGAAGGATATATCAGTGTTTCATTTGCATATAGTAAAATTAATGTGTTTTATTTTTTGAGAATTAATGACTCTTTTGATTTGATTAATGTAAATCTCTATATACTTTAAAAATCAAATGATTTATATTTATGTTTTGTGATATAAATAAAATCTAGAATTATCTTAATCATTACTCTTTTTCCACGGCAAGCACATGCCTTGCACGTGCTGCCCTAACTAGTAATCTAATAAAATTTCTATCTCTATCTAAAAAAAAAAAAGAGTAGATAATTAGTTTTTTTCTTTTTTAAGATAAAGTTATTGGTTAAATTTTAAGTTAAAATGTTTTTGGATTTTAAAAAAGAAAAAATTAAATGGGTTTCGGGTAGGGCATAGATATCCATGGATAATAAATCTGGATAAGAATTGGATATGGATAATGGGCATTGGTATCTGGGTATCCATAGGCAAACATTTCGGGTAGGGTATGTTTATACTCGATCCATACCCTACCCATGGCCTAAGGCCCCCAAATATTGGGCGGTAAGTTTTTTTTTTTTTTTTTTTTAAATTAAAGAAAAAGTGTGAGTTAGGCGCATATTTTATCCCAATCTTTAGTCAGCCTAAAATATTAGAGTTATGCTAGGATATTACAAGTTTTATTACATAGCCCCTACAAATTGATACTTCACCAATGGAGTAATTCAATACTCATTTATTATTTTGTTGAAGTGTCACTTCATTGTCACGTCAGTTTGTAAGCTTTTTGTAATAAAATTTGTAATAAGTTTAGCATTTTCTCCCCCAAAAAAAAAAAGAATTAATAAAAATACAACATAGTCACCATTAAGTGTATGAAAAATGCTAAAGCTAATACAAATTTTAGAAAAAAAAAATTTACAAACTGATGTGACAGAAATATGATCAGTGTTACTTAAATAATATAATAAAATGAATGTTTGAATAACTTTTCTTTTATTGGTAATATGCTAATTTGTAAAACCTATATAGTAATTATCATTAGCTCACTTTGGATGAATTAGTCATATTAATAAGTAAGAATTAATAATGGATTTGAAATTAAATAAAAATAAATAAATATTATTTAAGTGATATTTAGATGTAAAAAGGCCCCTATAAAATTCTCGCCTTAGGCCTCAAACAATCTTGAGCCTGCCTTGTGTGGTACTGCCGTATTACCTATTATGCATTGGTTTCTGTTTATGTGTTGTAATATAAATTCTTTGTAAAGCATTTCTTTGGTCAAAAAACTTCTTTTTTTTTTTTTTACATGGAAATCGATATCAATTTTATTTGCATTACATTGTGATTTTAGTTGTTTAGGTTCTGCCTCTCTGTTGAGTTTATATATATTGAGATTGAGTAATGTATTTTATTTGCATTACATTTTGCTTGAAATCTTGAACAGGTCGAGACAAAAAAATGGCTACCAGAATGTTCTTATAGCATAATAAGAATGATTTTGCTGTCACTATCCATTAGAATTTTGTAACTGACCCTTATCTTATCCCTAAAAATTATTGTTACAAATTAAGTTCATGAACTATTTTCTTGTTGATTGCCCTATCAGTCTCGCTCGTGCTTCAAGATAGAAATTACATAGAAGCAACTTGCCAGCTTAATCTCACATAAGCTAATTGTCATAGAAGCAACTTGCCAGCTTAATCTCACATAAGCTAATTGTCAGCTTATGAGGTCTAGAAGAAGACTTAACTAATTTAGATAAGAATGGCTCCCACATAAGCCAACTGCCAGCTTGATCTCAATCAAAACATCTTGAAAGATGCTCTTGCATCAAAAAAGAACCCCTCTCAACACATAAAAGGACCAATGCAAAGCCTTTAGATCTCAATATTCTTCAGCGACATCAAGCTGCAAGTCCACCAAAAAGAGTTCGGAAACTTCAATTCAACAAATTGTGGATTGAAGAATACCTTCTCACAAGAATGTCTTGTCATATGATCTTTAGAATGGTCTCGAACATTCCTAAGATAATGCAATAGATCTACTGTTCGGTCTCTATAAGTGTTGAAATTTTACACGCTCCTAGGGGAATTAATAGGAATGTTATTTCTCCAACCCGATATAGTAATGTTTCAAGTTTATACACAACAAGTTTGACTAGCATTCACATAATACATCCAAACATGTTCAAGGTAACTAAATCTTGACCTTCAATGCCACAAAGATGGGTGGTTAACAATAAGTTTCCAATCATGGGAACTCCAATCATCAGACAAGAAGGTTGTGAAGATTTATGTCCTTTTGAAACAACATAAAGCATGTTTAGTGAAAGTACCACAAGATTTACCATTCCAAACAAAAGTAACATGTTAGGAAATATTTTTTTTTAGCCTTAGTGCTTCTAACATTGATCAAATGGTTCAAATTTTAAGTTCAAAGATTTTCATACTTCAATACTTTCAAACTTTAGGTCAACTTAAGAGAACTGGCGATGAGAAAGCAGCTTGGGTTTAGAATTATATGGAGGAATTTCAAAGAGCAAATTGTGGTGGTTATTGATTTACATTGATTATGAGTTTGATTGAATTAATGTTTTTTGTTAGGCTGTTAGTAGACAATATTAAATAGGGGAATAGCTTGAATATTCTTAAAAAATTATTCCTTTCTGCTCTTAAATGGATTGGAAGTATGAATTTATGTTAGGAACTTGAATTTTTGAAAGTTATTTGAGCTTATTTAGTATTAATAGTTGGTGATTGAAAGTTTGGTATGATCTTTGATAAGATAGTAGTGACCAATGGAGAAGGGAAAGAAACAGAATATGGAGAAAGTGGGATAATTAGAATCAACTCCCAAGATTAAACTTAAATGTAGTCATCCTTATGCATCATTTGAATTAGGGGCTTGTGATAATGGATGGAACTATAATTTGCAATCTAATGTGCACAGCCACAACAATCATGCTATTTCCAGACATAACTTTGAATGGCATTCTGTTCTCAATGATAATAAATACGAGATTACGTTGAAACAATGGTTGGAGAAGAAAAAGGAAAAGGAAAAGGAAAATAATTTGGATGATGAAATATGGGAAATGAAGGTATATTGCCTAGAGGAGGAAGCCAAACAAATTATACAAGACATACTTCATACGGTTTGTGAGCTCCACTCTCATAGTTTGTCTCATGGATTTTTGTATCATTCTGAAAATTTTGCAATCCTCACTAAGTCTTTATCTTGGATTACAAAATTTTCAGGATGGTACAAAAATTCTTGAGAAGAACCATAAGAGTGAAGCTCACAAACTGCATGGAGTATGCCTTGTATAAATTTGTCTTGCCCCCCTCCGGGCGATAATATTACCTTCCATTTTTCATATTCATCTCAATTATTTTTCTTGTTCTTTTTTCTCTTCTCCAATCACTATTTCAATGTATTCTCATATTTATTATGATTGAGAACAAAATGCTATTTAGAGTTATGTCTGAAAATAACATGATTGCTGTGACTGTGCACATTAGACTGCAAATTATAATTCCATCCATTATCACAAGTCCCTGATTCAAATGATGCATAAAGATGACTACATTTAAGTCTAATCTTGGGAGTTGTTTCTGATTGTCCCACTTTCTCCATGTTATGCATCTTTCCCTTCCCCATTGATAATACATACGAGATTACGTTGAAACAATGGTTGGAGAAGAAAAAGGAAAAGGAAAAGGAAAATAATTTGGATGATGAAATATGGGAAATGAAGGTATATTGCGTAGAGGAGGAAGCCAAACAAATTATACAAGACATACTTCATACGGTTTGTGAGCTCCACTCTCATGGTTCGTCTCATGGATTTTTGTATCATTCTGAAAATTTTGCAAACCTCACTAAGTCTTTATCTTGGATTGCAAAATTTTCAGGATGGTACAAAAATTCTTGAGAAGAACCATAAGAGTGAAGCTCACAAACTGCATGGAGTATGCCCTGTATAAATTTGTCTTGCCCCCCTCTGGGCGATAATATTACCTTCCATTTTTCATATTCATCTCAATTATTTTTCTTTTTCTTTTTTCTCTTCTCCAACCACTACTTCAGCGTAATCTCATATTTATTATGATTGAGAACATAATGCTATTTAGAGTTATGTCTGAAAATAACATGATTGCTGTGACTGTGCACATTAGACTGCAAATTATAATTCTATCCATTATCACAAGTCCCTAATTCAAATGATGCATAAAGATGACTACATTTAAGTCTAATCTTGGGAGTTGTTTCTGATTGTCCCACTTTTTCCATGTTATGCATCTTTCCCTTCCCCAATGGTCACTGCTACCTCATCAAAGACCAAACTTTTAATCACCAAGCATTAATGCTAAACAAGCTCAAATAACTTTTAAAAATTCAAGTTCCTAACATAAAATAGCTAATCATAAACTACAGTATAAAAAATCAATACCCAATCCATTTGAGAGCATAAAGAAATAACTTTTTAAGAATATTAAAGTTGTTCCCCTGTTTAATATTGTCTACTAACAAAGAACATTAATTCGATCACATTCATACTAAATGTAAATCAATAACCACCATAATTTGCTCTTTGAAATTCCTCTATATAATTCTTAATCCAAGTTGCTGTCTCCTCGCCAGTTTTCTTAATTTGCACCATTTGATCACGAGGCAAAAAAAAAAATTTATTTCCCAACATATCATTACTTTTGTTTAGAATGGTAAATCTTGTGGTAGTACTCTTAGGGTAATGGTTAACAATCCATTTTAAGAAAGTTTTAATACCATTTTTATGAAAAAAATTTAAAAAAAAAACTGTCAAAATATTAATTACTTTTCTTTTTCTTTTCCTATAAAAACTTTCTTTAAATAAATTGTTAACCATTACCCTAATGGCATTCGTTAGCATTTCCCTTCTTTTATGCCAAAAAATTTTAAAACCGAATGAATGTTTCTCACACTTACTCTCTACACAACCTCACTCCATTAGGTTTACCATGAAAGCATTTAATCATCATTATGCAAACCTCTATAGGGATTTATGTTGTTTCAAAATGACATAGATCTTCACAACCTTCTTGTCTGGATGATTTGGGTTCCCACGATTGGGAACTTATTGTTAATCACTCATCTTTGTGGCATTGGAAGTCAAGATTTAGTTACCCTAAACATGTTTGAATGTATTATGTGAATGCTAGTTGACCTTCTTATGTGTATAAACATATGCAAAGTGGACTTGAAAACATTACTGTATCATGTTAGAGAAATAACATTCCTATTAATTCCCTCTTGGGAGTGTGTACAATTTCAAAACTTACGGAGACTGAGTAGTAGATCTATTGCACTATCTTAGGAATATTCGAGACCATTCTAAAGATCACATGGCAAGACATTCTTATGATAAGGTATTCTTCAATCTGCAATTTGTTGAACTGAAGTTTCCGAATTCTTTTTGGTGAACTTGTACAGCTTGATGTCCCTAAAGAATATTGAGATCTAACGGCTTTGCATTGGTCCTTTTATGTGTTGAGAGGGGTTCTTTTCTCAAGTAGGAGCATCTTTCAGGCTGTTTTGATTGAGATCAAGTTGGCAGTTATCTGATGTGAGAGCCATTCTTATCTGAATTAGTTTAGTCTTCTTCAGGACCTCACAAATTGAGGGTGCCTGCCATTGATCCTTATCTTGCGAACAAGTTGAAGTATGCTCTCACATACCGTGAGGTCATTGCCATTTTGATTCAATGCCATGTCCTGGTTGATGGGAAGGTCAGGACAGATAAAACCTATCCTGCAAGTTTCATGGGTATGGCATCAACTCTTCTTATGTGAATTATTGTTCTAATATTCTGATTTGTGTTTGTTTGCTTATATTCTTATTATGCGTATTATTTTCATTTAAGTTCTCACAAAAAAGTGGATATTGAATTTACCAATTATAAAAAGGATATTGAATCAATATCCTTGGTAGTTTATAAAAAGGATATTGAATCAATATCCCTGCTAGTTTTTCAAGTCACAGTTAGGCAAAGCTACCATTTAATAGATGGTAAATGGAAATGCTAAGCCGAATGATATGATTTGGATGGATATAATGGATAACCTCACACATAAAAAATGTTGCTACTGCAACATGAAAAAATAGTTAATGGCAATTAGTGATTCTCTTTTACCAGAATTACTAAATTCAATGGTTTGAGGCAGTAAGGTTCACTCCTTCCATTTTAGTAGTTGAGTAATATTAGTCGTAATATATATTCCATTGTTCTTATGGGTTTGGTATTTACTTTTTTCTAACAGAAGTTGTATCAATCCCCAAAACAAATGAAAACTTCCGTCTCCTTTGTGACACCAAGGGTCAATTCCGTCTCCACTCAATCAGGGATGAAGAGGCAAAGGTAATCCTGTCCAATCCTCTCAAGTATATTTTCTGCTCTCTTTCTATAGGAATGATATGATTTAAGTCATTAGAGTGAGAAAATTTAGTCTTCTAATTAAGAATGATTTATTTTAAGGAGTTGTCAGCAAATGGAAGTGCCATGCCTCGTATGCTTTTATGTGAAGAAATATCATATTCTCAGTTATGGTGCCAAATTGTAGGGAATTATTTTGTATTTTAACCTCGGAACCCTTGCTTTTATTTTGCTTTTGTAGTGTTTTTGTGCTTGTACAAACACATGGTAAACAATTTTATATTGACTTGTTGCTATGTATGGTTTGTAGTCCAAAGTCATAGAACAAATAGATTGTTATAACACATATTACTGTGGAATAATTAATATTTCCTATTTTTTTGGTCATAAATCCTTTTAACTGTGCCATTATGACATTTTAATTGTGCTTTTGCAGTTTAAGCTATGCAAAGTTCGCTCTGTGCAGTTTGGGTAAAAAGGTATCCCATACCTGAACACCTTTGATGGACGAACAATCCGCTACCCAGACCCTTTAATCAAGGCCAATAACACAATCAAGTTGGACCTGGAGAGCCAAAAGATCACTGAATTCATCAAGTTCAATGTTGGGCATGAATTCACAACTCGTTTGGGCAATGTGTTCACTATTGGCAAGGGGACAAAACCATGGGTATCCCTTACCAAGGGTAAGGGTATTAAGCTACCATCATTGAAGAAACCAGGAAGAGGCTTGGAGCCCAAACAGTATCCACAGCATAAGATATTGTGGTAAAAATTGTCATGAAGTTTAAATGACTGTTATTTTGTAGTTTGATCCTGGATTTTTGTTCCAATTTTTGTCATGTTTCTCATACTCTAAAGTTGAACAGCTGATCTTAAACTTTTCTTATTTTGAATTAAACTTTTGTAAAGAACTGACATTGCTTGGTTTGAAATGTCTTGTTCACTAATCAGGAGGAGAACAAAATCATGGACAAAATGCATCGGCAGAAGGTTGCAGAGGTTGAAAAGCTAACCCAAACTGTTCGTGAGCTTGAGGAGGCTGTTTTGGCTGGTGGTGCTGCTGCTAATGCTGTGCGTGATTATCAACGAAAAGTGCAAGAGATGAATGTAATGACTGTTACCCTTGGAATTTTCAGTTCTACAAAACAACTGGTAGTTGTTTTGAATGTGTTAGAAATGCTACAAATTGCTTCTAATCTTCAAGCTTGAATAGGAGGAGAGAAAAACTTTAGAACGGGAAGTAGCTCGTGCGAAGGTTACTGCAAATCGTGTTGCTACTGTAGTTGCAAATGAGTGGAAAGATGCCAATGACAAAGTGATGCCTGTTAAGCAATGGCTTGAGGAAAGAAAATTTTTTCAGGCATGTTACCCATTCAATGCCTCTTTATCATGTTCTTCAAAGAATACCCTTAGTACTGAGGAAGTATTATTGCTGGAAGTCACTCTCTAATGGATGTTTATGCTACAGATATTCTTGAAACAGTTGGTTCTGCTGTTAGTTTGTACTCAATTAATATGTTTATTTATACATTGATTGATTGATCAAATAATCCTGGAATAGGAAGTGTTTGAACTAACATCAAAACGTAGACTTCTTGTATTGTGCTGGGTTTATCATCTAATAACTGTAAGTGAACTAGGATTGTTTCATGATGCATGGAATAAAGAGGCATGCTACAGTCTATCCTTGGCTGTTATGTTTAATTTTTATTTTTATTGCCAACTATAAAATAGAAATCAGGATGTTAAACAGGTTGTTATCAGAATAAGACTGGGTGACATAGTTAGACCAATATGAAGTATGGTATTTCAATATACATAGTTGCTATGGAAAGCTTAATATTGTTGTTTTGAAGTACAATAAATTATAAGGTATTGTGAAGACTAAATATAGTTTTACATATATTTTTAGGGAGAAATGCAACAGCTTCGTGATAAACTGGCAGTAGCTAAGCGCACCACAAAGGCAGAAGCGCAGCTCAAAGTGTGTAAGCTAATCTATTAACTTCATTCCCTGCTTTTGTTACTTGCTGAATATTCATTTCTTGATTGTTCATTTATTACTTGATTTCTTAGGAAAAACACCAAATGCAATTCAAGGTTTTGGAGGAAAGGCTTAAAACATCTAATGGTAACTCTTGCATTGCCTCAGAAGGGAGAACCATTAGCAATGGATCTTCAAGGTGTCGATCTCTTGGTGGAGCAGAGAATTTCTCAAAGTCATCCTCCAGTGGGTATCTATCAAAGAGAACTTCAAATTCACAGTATGGGCTTCTCAGATCAAACAGTGCTAGCACATGATTAAAACATGGTAATATCTCAACGAGATCATTTGATGGTGGTAGCAGATCACTGGATGGATAAGCTGATACCAGATGCAAGTGGGAAAGATAATGTGCCCACCAATACCTGTGCGCAGAACCTAATTAGCAAAACAAATGGTGCTCACATGGAGAGTGCAAATGGAACTCCAATTGGAAACACCAAACCAGAACATGAAGATTATGTTTCTGGAATGCTGTATGATATGCTACAAAAAGAGGTTGTTTCTCTGAGAAAAGCTTGCAATGAGAGAGATCAGACACTCAAGGACAAGGATGATGCAATTGAGGTTGGACTGCGTACTGATCTGACTTTGCAGCCTGTTCTAACCCCCATTTATGCTCTTAATCTAATCTGTTTCTTCTAATGCGAAATTAAGCAGATGTTGGCAAAGAAGGTTAATACATTGAACAAAGCAATGGAAGTTGAGGCTAAAAAGATGCGAAGAGAAGTTGCTGCTATACGTGTCAGCAAGGAGCACGATCAGAGGATGCGGTGTATAAGTACTCCTAGGGGGGCTGTAAATAGTTCTCATTTGACTTCTGCAAGGTAAAGTTCTTTACTTTGTGTAAAAGTAAATCTGCAGTGACTATTGATTTTCTAAATATTAGAGGCTACATTTTCTTTCTAGGTGTTTCTCTTGTGGATCTCGTGTGATAGGGCTGTGCCCCTTTTTATGCTTTATTAATATATTGCTTATAAACAAAATATTTTACGCATGGTAACTTTAAATAAAGCACTTAGTACAGGCGAGTGCACGTGTCTTTACCAAAAGATCCAATGAAGATGAATATTTCACACACAGCATCTCCTTTTTCTTTTTTAAGTTTTACCCAGAATTACAGTAAGACACTTCAAAATCTACAAATGAAGTAAAATACAAATATGGGCAATGTGAAATGTGTGATCGCCATTTTGGTGCTCCATACTGTTGGAGTCTTCTTCCAACACCCACCCCCCCCCCCCCCCCCCCCTTTTCTTCCTCCCTTTTTTATTTTATCTATACCTAGTAAGAGGGATGATCCTTTGGACAATAGTTTTTACTTTTGTAGATCATTTGATTTGAATCAGAAAGAGAGAACTTTTATGGTATCATGAATTTAAGCAACTTTTATGGTATCACTGATATTTTTTACGGCATGGCAAGGAATAGGAAATTTGTCTTGTAGACATTAATCTATGTAATGTGTTTAATTATAAAAAAAATGTTTATCATATGTTATATTAGCTCTACATGGCTAATATTGGCTATATCTTCTTTCCATGTCTCCTGCTCCTGCTTTAGGGATGCAGTTACATTGCATTTTTGTCACACATCCATGGCTGTGAAGGTTTATGGTCGATAATTTTAGCAAGGCTACTTTTGTATCATGGAGATTATTACAAATTTGTTCAACATCCAAGCATTTGCAGTATATAAAAATACAGCCATTTCTCTTAACTAGTAAAATTTTACTTCATATTTCAGGAAAGCACGGAACCCATAGGAAACAGAAATTGCTGCAGGTCCAATGTAATTGACCAGACAAAGGCATCTCTTTAATCTATCCTCTCTCCGGTCTATATAAGTATATGGTTTTGTCTTGGTTTTTTGTCTTCCCTCATTCATGTATTTAAACTGTCTCAGCCAGGTAGTTGATTTGTAAAGAACTGACTCTAGGTTTTCCAGGAAATCATCATGTCATGTATATTTGTTGTACCCTTGTGTACTAATGTTATTACCAAAGATATATCATCAAGTTAAGGGCGCCATGAAATCCCCTAAGATAAAACTACCTCCTTAGAAGTATAGGAACCTTGAAACTACCATAAAATCACTATGTACAACTGTATATAGGTATGGAAGATCTTATCAGTACAGTTTTGGGGATATTCTGCTTTTAAAAATTTTGGGAAATAATTGATGGGTTGTTTGAAAAATGGTAAAAACTTGGATGGTCTTGCTTTGCCTTAAGGTAAAAATAGGGTGTGGCTTCTATCCAATGTCCTGTGACACTGGATCCGTTGCGATCATGACACGTGTCTGAAAATGGACATGTCATGGTTGTAGCAAGTCTGTAAAAATATGCCTTTACAAGAAACTACTGCCAACTGACTACCTCCATTCAAATGTTGAATTTCCAGGTGGTTTTTTGTTTGGATTAATACTGATAAACGCCATGTTCTTGATTTTAATGCTTTTATGGCCATTGTGTGCAGCCAAGTTCTGCTTTGCTTCGGTCCCAATACCATTTACTTGTTACGTTCATGATTTCATGTGATTGACAATTGACAACCACCTTGACATTTCAATTTGGGATGTGAGCTTCATCATTTCCACGTTTCTAATCGCTTAGGTAGGGTGAAAAAGTATAAGGATAAAAATCTATGATGGAAAAGTGAGAGAATTAAATGTTTTTTAATATTTTTTTTTAAATAGAAAATAAACTCATCATTTTTAATTAATAGAAGGTTTTTTTTTTTTTCTTCTTCGCTTTGCAATTTGTATCCCTTTCACCAAAGTCGAAAGTTTTGACGAGTTCTTAAATGCTTAAAAGTAGTGAGAAAGTGGTTGCAGATGATAATTTTTGCTCCTGAAAGTACAGTTTATATGCGCTTTCTATCTGTTTGTTTTCTTATAGGTTTTTTAGTCTAATTTAATTGGTTCATTAATCTCATAGTAGTCTAAAAAATCAGAAGAAATAAAGCTGTCCTAAAACTCAATCAAGTTGTTTACATATCAGTACATCACTATGAATTGAATATGTGAGTAGGGTGTGAAACCGGTGCCATAGACATTGTCTTCGTTTCACCACCATAGATCCGAGAATCAAATGAGAGAGAGTGAGATCAGGAGATGGTGGTGAACCTCTTCAACAACGTTGGCAGTGATTTGGATTTCTGGGTTTTCTAAAGTGTTTTGAGTTTGAGATTGCAAGTGGAGAGGTTTTGTTTTTAGTTACAAAGCTTTTTGGCTCTGATATTTGTTTGAGTTTTTAAGATTTTTGGCTTTTGTTTTAGTTTTTGGTTCTACAGATGGGTGTGTTTGAATTTGTGTAATGACTGATAAATTTGTGAAACAGGTGCAAATATAGCCAAAAAAAAAAATTCATTTTCTTACTTGTTTGCTCTTCAATCAGATTAAGATTTAATGGATAAAAATCAAAGGAGTCCAAAGTCCACCCCTTCAACAATTTTGAATCTGTACTTTGTACACATACAATAGTGGAGAACAATTTCAATTTTAAACGAAAAAATTTGAGAAATTAAATTAGAGAGAGAGAGAGAGAGAGAGAGAGAAATGAATTAACTTGATTAAGAATTGGACAACCGATAAAATATTCTTTTTAAAAAATTGAGAAATTAAATTGTTTTTTGTTTCATCCATTTAAATATGATGTGGCATTTTTTTAAATGTCAAATAAAATTTTTATTATTATTTTAGAAGCCACATAAGCAATAAGTGTGCCAACTGAAAATTCGTTAGCCAGGCATTTTCCATTAGTGAGTTAATGGTAGGGACCAAATTAATTGTAAGTTAAAAATAACAAAAATTAAATTAACTGTTACGAAAATGTAGGAACCAAATTGACTGTGACCCTAAAATGTAGGGACCAAAATAGCGTTTTTGTCAATATATATATATATATATGTGTGTGTGTGTTTGGAAGATAGTCAAAGATATTGATCAATTTCTTTTGCAATTTAACTCTTTCAAAACATTAATTTCCCAACAACATGGCAAAAGTTTTAAGGGAAAGGAAATTATATTAAAAGAACTCATTTAATGTTATCAATTGAGACTCTACAAGTGATTAAAGAGACATATAAAGAAAAAAAATGCACTATATATATATAGAGAGAGAGAGAGGATTCAAAAAGTTAGTTATGATTTTAAAAAATATCAAAAATATCCTTAATCTAATTAGATAATCCATATTCTTAAAAAATAAAAAATAGGGTTAAAATTGTAATTCAAAAAAAATTTTTAAAAAAATGACAGAGAAACTATTTTTCCTAAAAATTAGCACATTCTCTATTTAAATATATCTCACAGACGTTTGATGCATTTTTTTCCTAAAAACTAGCACACACTAAACCCAACGATTTACTCATTTTCAAATTCTAAATTTTAGTTTCTTAAAATTTTCTTCCTGTGTAATCTCACTAATAATAGATAAATTCAAATTAAAAAATTACATTAAACTCAAAAAAAAAAAGAAAAAAGAGCCTCATCACACGTGCGGTGCACATGTGATGAGGTTAATGTGTGTGTATATATATTTATTTATTTATTATATGATGCCTCATGTTCACTCACAGGCTAAATTAAGCATGGACTCCCATCCACCATGGCGCACGAGTTAATTAGAGTAGAAGAATGTGCATTATCGCTAAGCCCATTTTATAGATAAAATAGGATTTGTATGGGCTACACCTATAAAGATTATTATTTGCTATCATTGGTGGTTTTGTGTGTGTGTGTGTAATATTCAATAGATATGATAGGTATTTTACTCTATAGTATTCGCTCTTATGTGATCTTTTTTTCTTTTTCTTTTTTTTTTTTTAAATAGATAGATAGTGAAGAAGGGGAGGTGGCATTCTTTTTCATTAGGTTAAGATATTTAGTTTCATTTGGTTATAGATGAGATTTGATCTTAAGTCCTTCTTTAACTATTATTGCCATTTATATGAGATGAGAAACACTACTCTGAACGTATTGGATAAATTTTTTTAAAAATTTTTGCGGTTTACGGAGATGCATTTGTACGTCAAGTGTGTGGCACTTTCTAATTGATTAAAACTTTCCTC
Organism: Quercus variabilis; assembly: GCA_030445155.1. Classification (NCBI taxonomy): domain Eukaryota; kingdom Viridiplantae; phylum Streptophyta; class Magnoliopsida; order Fagales; family Fagaceae; genus Quercus; species Quercus variabilis. The sequence goes on from CP129451.1 coordinate 8,702,884, forward strand.
CAAAATAAGAGAAAGTAATACACAGCAAGTTTATATTTGCTTGAATTACAATAACATAAATGCTGCTTGTATAACTTTTTTCGCATCAAATTTCACAAATATTTAGTTAGTCAACTATGAGCAATAGACATAGTTAATATTTATAGACCCGTTTATTCACCGTCGATAATTTATCAATTATGAAATTTATTGAGAAAAAAGTTGTGTTTATAATGTTACTCTTTATAATAATGCCCCATCACCTTTTATGTGTGCGTGGCCTCATTTCAATCATATCATATTCTAGTCTATTAAATGGTTGTTATTCTTTTCACCTATTGTTTATCCTTATCTTCCAACTCCAAGCGACAAAAATCTTACTAAGTGTCCCCATGATTAAAATTGTAGATAATCATCCCACAGATGCCTGTACGAGTTGCTTTTATTATTATTCCTTGTCCCGTTAGAATTTTGATTTGTGACTTACAAAAAGGCGTTGTGTTCATTTGTGACTTTAATTTTAAAAAATCTAGCTTATAATACTTGTTTTATGTTTCAATCTAATAAATAATAGGTTGTACACGTTAATAGTATTGTGGATACATAAAATACATAAATTTGCATGTAAATATAAATGACACAAAATTAGGGCATAATGAAAAATTTAGAAAGATATGTGGCATGAAATAAAAGTGTAATTAAAAGGATACTTGACACAAAATTAAGATACGGTTAGAAACTATTTTTAAAAATATTTTATAGAAAAATGATAAAACAATTAATTTTTATAACAACTTTTTATATTTCTAATAAAAGTGATGTTAAAACTTTATCAATATAGTTTATTAATAATGGTCCTAAGTACACCCTTTAACATAACCACTTATGATATGGCTTCTTATATATCAGGTTGAGTTCAGCCATCAAGTGAGAGTGAGCTATTCGGAATTGAGAATATCCTAATTGGTTTTTTGACTTCTTATCCCTGGGTATATATAACTAGCTTCTACTTATTGAGAATATCCTAATCGGTGAACTTCCTTATTTCCACTGCACCCTCTAGATTTGCTAATTGTTCAATTTTTTTTTTTTTTTTGGTTCAAGAATATATAACTAACTTCTGCTTATTGAAATTTAAAGTAAATTGAAAATTTGAAAAATCACAGAAAATGACAATATAGGTACAACATTGGCTCGATGATTAATGCAAAATTTCAACCTAATTATGTACAAGGACAAAATATAACAAAATTATAGATGCATAAATTTCTAGTGTTATGCAGGGTTTTTTTTTTTTTTCCCTACTAGTAATTATACAAGCTCTTGAAATCACAACCTAGTTCAAAATTTTATACTGATATGTTAAAATAGGAAAGTAGGGAAAAGAAATTGAAAGCTAAAAAAAAATGATTAACTGAGAGCTTGAGAGAAAAACTTGAAAGCTTACCACTTGAGATAACAACCAACAAGTAGTGCAATTATGTTATATCTTGAGTCCTTTATATACCTATTACACCACTACTAGTCAAGGCAGCACGGACAAAGCATGTGCTTGCTGGAAAAAGAGTAGTGATTAAGGTCTAGATTTTATTTATATCACAAAATAAAAATATAAATCATTCGATTTTTAAAATACATAGAGATTTACATTAATCAGAAGAGACATTAATTTTAAGAATTTTGTTAATTATGTCATAAAAAATTAATCTTATTCATATAAGAATTTTGATCAACCACAAAGTTAGAGTAGCTATTTAATATATAAATATTTATTTTATTATAATAGTTCTTTAGCACTTTTGTGTTAAAGGCAATATATCCACTTATTAAAAATTTCTAAAAATAATAACGAATACCATCATCTTTCAACAATAAATAACTAAGTTTTGTTAAGAAAATTAATAAATGAATAAATAAATAAGATAACAAAAGATTCGTGTCATCAAATTTTTCACTAATTCTTTAGATAACAAAATAAAACACCTCATGTAAGGACCAGTTTTGAGCTTATAGCCCACTATATGGAATGGTTCAAGCCCAAGAAGCCCAAAAACAATACATTTATAGAGAATAGGTTAGAGAACTGGGCTGTAGTTGATCAAACAAACATTGGAATTAATCAGACGATAAGAGAATGAAACAAAATAAGATTATAATGAAGAAAAATGGTCCTCGGCAAATTTCGAGGTGCACTGTTCTATTATATTATCTTCCAATTTGGTTACAAGCTTTGTTCCTGAATACTATAGAGATTCCTTTAGATTTTTCCGATCCCCCCCCCCCCCAATTTCATGAAGGGCCTCATTCCTTATATAGTCCCTTTCGCAGCATCTCCATCCTACATTTGTTAAGCATCTAAGTCCTCACTTGAATGTCTGTCCCACTAGGCACCTTCTCTGGTCTTATATGTCTTGGGGTAACCAATTTTCCACTATTCAGGGGTCTTTTCCACATTAATGTAGTCAGAAAAGTAGTTGCAGAACATTAAATACGGTAGTGACAGCTTCGTTCCTAAGATATCTTAGGATTTCCTTTAGTTCAATATCCATTCAGTGACTATTTATACCGACAAAACTTCCTAGGAAGTTCTTCTACATTAATAAACCATTTCTTCTGACCTCGGCTCTAGTCTGCCAAGGAGACATTACCTTCGGCCAATAACACATGGAGCCTCAGTAACCAAAACTAAACTTTTTCCTTGCTAACACAGTCCTCTATTATGGAAACTATTCCTACCCTCGGCTTGGGCTATGGGCCCATTATAATAAATTTATATTAAATTTTTGGGCCTAACATCCCTACACCTCATATTATCATTCCAACTTTCTAATAATTACTACAATCTAAAACTCAAAATACACGAAATTTTTTTTTAGAATGTTAAAATTTAGTGGGAGTATTTTAGACATTATGCAATAAAATATTTTAAAAATCATAAATTTTCATTAGGATTTAACTAAGAGAATAACAATATGACATATTTGCTCTTTTCCAAAATACTAAAGGAAAAATTGCTTGATTTTAAAGTTTAAAGAGAAATTGTAAACTACCCCAAACATAAATTATGAAAAGTATTTGTGGGGCCCGCGGCCCACCCTTAGGCAGGCCCAGGGCCCAAGCCGAGGAAGGCGATCTCCCCAGATGGTCGGCTTAAAGGCTTTAGTCCTTCCAAGGCCCGAGCCGAGGACACATCCATCCTCGGCACACCTAGTCCAATCTAGGTAGGGGGCAGACCCAGTGCAGGTGGTCACATCCACACTTAACGATGCTGTCTGGCCCTCCAGGTTCCATTAATACTGACAAGACCCTTCACTGAAAAACCTCGGAGGCAGCAACCCCCGGTATGGGAAAGAACCTGTCTGATGGGACAAGTCCTGAACCATTAGCCCGAATGGCCAACAGCTGTAAGGCCAGGATCGAGCTAAAGAGGGTATATAAGGCAAAGAACCCCCCTGGTGAAGGGGGGGCCTCCTCGGACGCCAGCCGAGGAGCAACCCCAGGCGTAGAAGCAAATAAACGTAAAGTTAAAAGAAGACCGGCGAAGGGCCGGCCGGAGCCAAACCCTTTGCCCCACTCTCTACAAATTCATTGTCGGGGGCCCACCTCCGAAAAAGGAGCCCCTACAATTGGCGCCGTCTGTGGGGAGGGTTAGTGCGCCGGCCGGCGCAACCGGCGATCATTCTAAAGCAGTTACTACTCAGAAGTTGACGGTGCAAAGAAAAGAGAAAGAAAAAGAAAAGAGGAAGAGAAGAATGGCAGTGCGAAGAGGAAACTCAACAACAAATAAAAGAAAAATCCTTTATTAATTCAGAAGAGATTACAAGAGATTACAAGTACTACAATTCTCATTATTTCATAAAAGAAAAAGCTACAAATACAATCAGAGGCTCAGACAGGCGTGTTTTACAAAAATTCCTACCGACTAATCCTACAATCGGAGGCTCAGGCGGACCGGTGTTGGAACTGGCCGGGCAAGAGGCTCGCAAAGAATTAATATCAAGAATGAAGGAAGTGTCAACCCGTGCTTTTATTGGCGTCAAGAGAATGGGAGAACTTGACGGTAAAAGCACAGGAAGGGGGGCTAGAGGCTGGCTCACCTTCAAACCAAAGCTTGAACAAAGTGAGGAGCCCCTAGACCCTGGAACACCCTCCCTCATGATACTCCCTCGACCCCCTCCGAACTACATGAGCACTGACCGTCGGAGACGGCAATACTCGGGCACCAGCCATGACGAGAGTTCGCGTGCCCCCTTCGTCGGAGGTGCGCTCTGGGGGAAGACGTTAGGTATTTCAACGACGTCCCCCCTGGCCACCATGCGAGACTCGGCCAGTGTTACGCCTAAACTCTGCCGCGCCGGCAGCCCAGTGGGGACTGCGGCCACGGCGGCACTTAGCTCCAGGTCTCCTAACTACGGTCACACCCCTGGTGGTGGTATCAAAGGGGCTCAAGAAGGCGAAAGTGTATACGTCTGTTTGTGGGGGAGAATTCATGGAATGAGGAGAAACGCTCCCCCCAGAACGCCTTTTATGGAGGGCGAAAACCAGCGGGAGTTGAACCGCGCGGAATTCGAAGGGGAAGTTGTCAAGGGGAATTAATTCCCACCCAGTTCCAAGGGGATTGCCAGCTGCCTGCTGCGTGTTAATTCACGAGGGCATTAATGGAGGCGCGTTACGGACACCGAAGCGTCAAACAGGAAGCGCGGAAGGCCAAGCGACGCCTCGTAAACCAAAAAGATGAGGAACACGAACCAGAGGCAGGATCAGCCCCACGTGCGAAGTCACAAGCCGACCTGAGGAAAAACAGCTCACGGAAAAGACCCGTGGACGTCCCCACGCCCAAAAACGAAGTCCTCGGATCCGAGGACAAAATCCTATTGGAGGCAACTGTGCAGTAGTGGTACAATGACTCTTGCTCCAGCACCCTGCAAGGGGCTAGGGGGATGGACCCCTACCCGACGTGAGACTGAGTTGCCCAAACAGGTGAACACTGTGTCCTCACGCTCGGGGCCCACATGGAAACGATGGCAGCAATTGTACCTAGGTCTTGCATGGTCCTCGGACTCAAGCCTACAGGGAGCTGGCCACTCGTACTTAAAGCATCAACTGTACCTAGGTCTTACATGGTCTACGGACTCAAGCCTATGGGGAGCTAGTCACTTGAAAACGATGGCAGCAATTGTACCTAGGTCTTGCATGGTCCTCGGACTCAAGCCTACGGGGAGCTGGCCACTCGTACTTAAGGCAGCAACTGTACCTAGGTCTTGCATGGTCTACGGACTCAAGCCTATGGGGAGCTAGCCACTTGGAAACGATGGCAGCAATTGTACCTAGGTCTTGCATGGTCCTCGGACTCAAGCCTACGGGGAGCTGGCCACTCGTACTTAAGGCAGCAACTGTACCTAGGTCTTGCATGGTCTACGGATTCAAGCCTATGGGGAGCTAGCCACTTGGAAACGATGGCAGCAATTGTACCTAGGTCTTGCATGGTCCTCGGACTCAAGCCTACGGGGAGCTGGCCACTCGTACTTAAGGCAGCAACTGTACCTAGGTCTTGCATGGTCTACGGACTCAAGCCTATGGGGAGCTAGCCACTTGGAAACGATAGCAGCAATTGTACCTAGGTCTTGCATGGTCCTCGGACTCAAGCCTACGGGGAGCTGGCCACTCGTACTTAAGGCAGCAACTGTACCTAGGTCTTGCATGGTCTACGGACTCAAGCCTATGAGGAGCTAGCCACTTGGAAACGATGGCAGCAATTGTACCTAGGTCTTGCATGGTCCTCGGACTCAAGCCTACGGGGAGCTGGCCACTTGTACTTAAGGCAGCAACTATATGCGGGGAGTTATCTATTTACGACAGAGCCAAGGTACTGCTCGGTCCAAAGATCTATTCCCGTGAAGAAATTAACTACCTAATGAAGAGCCTAAGGGTCGATCCGACCACCCAAGGAAGGACCAGCCAAACCGACGGCCTTCCGGGCCATAGGGGCCGAAGTTTGCAAAACCCTCCTCCCCGTCTGAGGATACGTGCAGCAGGGTTTTGAGGGGCTATTGTGGGGCCCGCGGCCCACCCTTAGGCAGGCCCAGGGCCCAAGCCGAGGAAGGCGATCTCCCCAGATGGTCGGCTTAAAGGCTTTAGTCCTTCCAAGGCCCGAGCCGAGGACACATCCATCCCCGGCACACCTAGTCCAATCTAGCTAGGGGGCAGACCCAGTGCAAGTGGTCACATCCACACTTAACGATGCTGCCTGGCCCTCCAGGTTCCATTAATGCTGACAAGACCCTTCACTGAAAAACCTCGGAGGCAGCAACCCCCGATATGGGAAAGAACCTGTCTGATGGGACAAGTCCTGAACCATTAGCCCGGATGGCCAACAGCTGTAAGGCCAGGATCGAGCTAAAGAGGGTATATAAGGCAAAGAACCCCCCTGGTGAAGGGGGGGCCTCCTCGGACGCCAGCCGAGGAGCAACCCCAGGCGTAGAAGCAAATAAACGTAAAGTTAAAAGAAGACCGGCGAAGGGCCGGCCGGAGCCAGACCCTTTGCCCCACTCTCTACAAATTCATTGTCGGGGGCCCACCTCCGAAAAAGGAGCCCCTACAGTATTTTTATCCCAAGTTTTTGTTTTTGTTTTTATATGTAAAACTATGTGTTTTTACTTAAAATGGCGCCCAAATAAATTTTTTTTTTTTAAAAAAAAGGTCAACCCAAGAAAATTGTATGTGAAACAATGAATTTTGGCTCAACAAAGCTGACTAAACCAATAAAAATTTTCTAAAAACACAATAAAGTAGCACAACATTTTCACAATACCTTTACAATTTTGTTATATTTTATTTTGACTTATAAAGAATTGACAACTTAGCAATTTTGAAAATATTGTGATAACAATAAGATGTTTTAACATTTTCACCTAAAAATACTTGTGTACCACATTTTAACAACAAAATTATAAGTAGTAGATTATTACAAGTTGTCATTAGTGGGCAAAAAAGTAATTTCATTGGTTACTTTAGATTAGAACCAATAAAAATTTGCCGCCTATGATTTGTTATGAAAGTATTGTAAAAAATATTGTAAATATAGCAATTCTTTTTTCATAGTACTTTTATTTTTAGTTGTGGTTGGTTCCAATATGATATTTTATTACTTTATTTTGGCCTATAAGGAATCAATGCCTCAACAATTATAAAAATATTGTACCAGTTTGTTGTGTTAATATTTATTATAATGTGAAATAGTGTGAATTAGACAAATAAAAAATAATGTAGCAAATCTACTACTGTGAAACAATAAAAATTGAACAAACCAAAATTACTATAGCGAAACTACTGTAACTTTTTTCATTTACTCTTTTTATATATAGATTTTGACCCATAAAAAATTAATACATGCATTACAACATTTTCACAATATCTCTATGTATTCATTATACTTACAATATAAGTTTATATGTCAGACACATAAAATTGGCAAATTTTGTACACATTTGCAAAATTTGTATAATATTTAATTTTTTTTTTGCAAATGTGTGAAATATTTGCTATTTTTTGTATGTCTACAATATAAGCTTACAAAGTAAACATAAAAACATCCTTAAAAGAAAAAGAAAAAAAAAAAAACAAAAACAAAAACAAAGCTCAAACTCAACTGGGGTACATGAAGAGGAAAAAAAAATGTAACAAACAAAAACTCCAGATATAATTTAGAAAACAATCCAAACTAGCCACAAGTTGTGGTGGTGGTAGAACTTTATAAGAAGTGAACATAAAATTATTATTGTTAGATTATTGCCATGTCGAACGAGTGCCATGTGTTGCAAATCCATGACCTTAACATAATGAACGACAATATTTTGATTTTGAGATTCCAATCATGCACGCTCGTGTGGTGGCACGTGTGGGAAACGAGCGTATTGATGATAATAATTGATTGAGTTTATTTACAAGGATTTTTTTAATATGTGTCTTAAGAGCATACAATAATTAATTATTGAGAATATTTTTTCGAGAAAGTGTTTAAAAAAAAATGGATGGCTTAGTAGATGGCCTTGACTGGACCCTACAATAATCAAATTTTGGAAAAAAAAAAAAAAAACGAAGAAGAGAAAATAATACAAGATATATATATCATACAAAGATTTGGGACCCAGCATATGGTTAGATTCACGCTTTGTCATGTGCTTTCTCACGCGCATGTGCTCTTGTCTCTTCCCTTGGTTTCTCTCTCCGCATTACCCTGTTCCCCTGCTTCGCCACCACACCATTACTCATCCAGTTGCCTCGTGACGTGGCTAGATCATGTACCTTTATTTTGAAAATGTTTCCTTTGGTTCTTTAGGTGAAAATGGAAATTTTTATTAGAGCTTAAATAGTACAAGGTCTATGTTACATAACATGATTAATTTTATAGACTCAGTCAAATTACATATTTAATTTTACAACTTATTGACTTGTGTGATTATGAGTAGTAGACATTTTATGTCATGTGTGATCCACCATTTTACATTCACTACTTACAATTGTACAAATTAACAAGTTGTAAAATTAAGTGAGAGAATTGTTATTTTTGTAGGTGAACTATATAACACCCTAAATGTTTGCTAAAAACTAGTACAAAATAAAAGAAGAAAGATATGAATAGAACACAAAATTATCAACAGGAGAATTTCCTCCCCTTGCTAAAAGTTTCACACAATGACTTCTTCCGCGATGAATGTGATGGATATGAGCTCCATCAAAAAATTGGACATGCAAGAGCACTGTAAAGAGTAAGAGATGTCACTCTATTCTACTAAGGGTCCGTTTGAATATCGCTTATTTTGTTGAAAACTAAAAATACTGTAGTAAAATAAATTTTAAATGTGTGAATAGTATCGTGGGACCCATTTTTAAAGAAATTTTTGTTAAAAAAAGAGGTTCGTGGGTCTCATGAACAATGCACGAAACCCACTGGAACTCCCACCACAACCACAAAATGCTAAAAAAAAAAAAAAAAAAAGGAAATGCAGATGCAAATGCATCTAATTTCACCAGCACCCAAACGGGTACTAACTTTCATTTCTGCTTTTATTTTATATTATATCAAATAATCATAATTTTTTATTATATTACATATTTTAATTATTCATCTCTAAAAAATAATATATATATATATATAATTATAATTATTAAAAAATATTGAACTTTTATACTTCAAAATTTAATCATAACTTTATTTTTTCATGTTTTTTTAATTATTAACTTTCTTATTTAATTTGTAAAATATGCTTAAAACTCTTTAAAATTTTCCCAATATTTATAGACATATTAGTCAATTTTACTAATTTTATAAATATAATATCTATATTTGATTTTTAATGAATTATTAAAGTAATTATAACATTATCGTGATTCGATCTGAAAAACCTTGAACCTTTCTTTTATCAGTTCTTTGAATTGTCTTAGGTGGTGGAGCCAAGAATTTATTTTGGGGGGGGGGGGGTGGGGGTGGGGGCATCTATAAAAATTTGTGTGTATGTATGAAATCTAAAATAGTAATGTATAATACTTCATAACTCAATATGTGCAATAAACAACAACTAAATATAAGTATTTTTTTTTTTTGAAGTGCAAAATACATGCAAATATAGTAGTATATACAGTATTCTTTAATCAAACTAATCAAGTACATTAATAAATTATAATGCCATATGGTATATAATATATTAATTATTATAATAACAAATAATATATTATAAGGAAAATAAAAAAGAAAGCAAATGAAAAGTAAAGTAAAGAAATCAAAAGAAAGCAAATGAAAAGTAAAGTAACACAAGAATACTATACATGATGAGGGTCTTACAGAAGTTTCAATTTTGTCTTTCACTTTTTCTTGTCAAGTTTAATCACACAGAACTTTTACTTTTATATTGTAAATACAAGACTGCAACAACAGTGGGAAAATGAAAGAATTGACAAGAAAAAAAAAGAAGATTTTGGATTGTATTCTATTTTATAATATTTTACAAAATGTTGATGTGACCAACCTCTTATTGATTTTTATTTAAACCCACCATTAATATCACTTTTTTATTTACCAATAATCACTCACCATATTAGTAGTTTATAATATTTTTTGTAAAATAATTTGTATCTCTAACATTATTCTTTTATATAAATGAAAGTTATGTTTATTTTTAGACTTTCTTAAATATATATGTATATTATCTGATATAGGGGACAAAATGATAAGGTTCTTTTAAAAAATTTTAAATTATTTAAGATAATTCTTAAAAAAAAAAAATCAAAAATGGGGGGAGGCCAATTCTGTAGTGTGGTCATGATTGATTGCATCAGAACCGTAAAATGCATGTTGTATTAATGCATTGTAGTATTAGATTAATACGTAACGGTCATTTTTTTAGAATAAAAAAGAATGGCTTACATATGATATCACAACCGACCACACCTTACAAATTCATTGCTTGTGAGTACCACAAGCATATAATGGTGCCCGCAACCTGAGCTCCACCCGTGCACTTCGTTTTTTTTTTAGAAACCAAAGTCCAAACCCCACACCCGTGGGGTATAACGGTAAAATTCGATTGCTGTTAGGTGGGTTTTCCATAATTTTGACCGTTGGTATTAAAGCAAATGGGTATGTGACCGTTGGTTTATGTGAAAACAGAGAGAGGATGGGGCCCAGAGGGCAATGACGTGGGTTCCAGCAGAGTAGATCTAACCGAAACTGGGTCCCTCTCTGCCTTGGTTTTGAATGTTACCAAAACGGCAAGACTATCTGATAGGAGCTTTGTGACAATTTGATATTTGCCGTATGAATTAAAATTCATATTCATTTTCAGGTAAAAGCCAAAGTCTTTTAGGAGATACTAGAAATCAACATTTATATACCGTGATTTCTATTTTTCTATCTTCTGTTTTTGGTTGAAAAGACAAACATATCATTTTAAAGCTTATTGAAACTTTGATCACATGACTCCATCAATCATTGTAAATCTTTAGCTGGGTTTTGCTCTTTGTCTTTAACATCAATTGAAAATGCAACCTATAAAGAGAGAGAAGAATGCCATGAGGCCATTAAACCATTGACCTTTAGGTAGTCTCCTAAGTCCTAAATGTAGGTCTATCAACTCACTTTACGGTTAATAATAAAAGGAAAGGCATAATTGATGTTATATTACAAAAGGCCAAACCTTGTATGATTGGCATTATTTTATTTATTTATGTGTTTATCACATTATGGAAAGGAAAAAAAAAAAGAGCCAATGAAAATCATTGCAACTTGCATTTCCTTTATAATTATTATTATGATTTTATAACTTGATAGTTGGGAGTGAAAAAATTAACCTTAAATGCTCTTTTGCTAACACGTTATCAAGTTGCACTTTTTTAAATTATTAAATTGTTCAAACAATCCCATTTTCAAGTAGATCAAAAATAAATCGTATCAAACGGACTTAAAGACAAAAATAAAAATATTAATGTAAACAAGCTAAAACTTTGATGAATTAAATACCAAGTTATCAATATATTTTGTTTTAAACCATCTGTTGATTATTAATAAGTATAGGGTCACAATTAAATATCTATTGATTATCAAAATGGTTGACTGTAGGGAAAAATGTAATAGGTCGACGAAAAAGTTATTATCCGTTACTCATAATCAACCACTTTAATATTCATAATATTTTTACAACAAATTATAAGTAGTACGTTGTTATTGGTTCAAATTTAAACTTACCACTAAAATTACTCTTTTACCTACTAATAACAACTCGTAATAATCTGTCACACATAATTTATTGTGAAAATATTGTAGATATAAAATTTCTCCTAATTAAATCATCACATAAGTTATATATGCAAATGTTTGATACATGAGCCATGAGATAATTAATTCATTGTCACCTATTTTCTTGTTCATTTGATTTTCATGTTTCATGTAGAAAAAACTTGAGTTGAGATGTTTTTAAGTTCCCATTCGGTTTTTTTTTTTTTTTTTTTGAAGAAACTAAAGTTTAAGAAGGCTGAGTTCTTCACATTGAAACTCAAATTTTAGAAACTCGAATTTTAGAAAACTCAAGTTCCAAATGAAGCTATGTATCTAAATAATTTGGAATGAGACTCTTTAACAAAATTAATTATATAAAAAGCAATATGAGAATCAAATGGAAAAGAAGTGCGGGTGCATTTAGCAAAGGCAGAGAGGCGAAACAGAGTATAAAACTTCTCTCACATCACGTTCAAAACAGCTTTCTAACTAAAAGTAAATAAATGATCCTAATCCAATTTATGACTATCTAATCAAACTCCCACTCTCTCACTCTCACACTCACAGTCTCACTGTAGCAAAATTTAAACCCGCCTAAACCCCCCTCTTAATCCAACCCCTATTTATACTCCAAAAACAAACAAATACCAAATCCCCCAAACTTTTAATCTCTCTCTCTGTATCTCTCCATTTCTTTCTATCTTTCTTTCAAGGAACTGTTGAATGAGCACGGGAGCACTGGATCTCTGATGTCGTCGATCGTCCACGTCAGCAGCAACTGTGAAGCCGAGCCGTCTCCGAGGCTGACGTCATCGGCTTCGTTGAAGGCTCGGACCAGGAAGCCTAGTAATGCCGCCGCAGCCGGCGGCGGTGGCGGAGGAGGAGGAGTCATAACCAGAGCCGGCTCCGACGTCGATGAGATCATCACTCTCTTGCACGGCTCCGATCCCATCCGCGTTGAACTCAACCGCCTAGAGAATGATCTCCGAGGTTCGCATTCTCTTTCTCTGTTTGTTTGTTTTCTGAGAAAGCGTTTTCTCGAGAAAATTTTAGAAGGCGTACATTAGGAGTATTGTCCTCGAGCTTAATTAATGGTGGAAAATTGATTTTTTTTTTTAATTTTTTAATTTTTTAAAAAATAGCTTTATGAAAATGGAGCTTTCCTCTGATTTACTAAAGGAATGATTTCCATTGAAATGGTGAAACGAACATTTTTCTTTTTAAGTAATATTCTGTCCAAAATTAGAGAAATTTTTTTCCCGAATTGTGTAATATTTGTTTATAATTTTCATTTTTATTCGTTATTATTGGCATGATTAAGTAAAAAAAAAATGCATTTGTGATTTTTATTGATAAATGCGTTAAATTGTTGACAAATTTCATTAAAGTTAACATACAGATGATTTGTGTGTGTGTGTTTTCACAAAAATATGGAATTGTGGTAAAAAAGAAATGTTGTTAACCAGAGATTATTGGAATGACATGATTTGGCTACCCAAAATTTTATTTTATTTTTCAAAGTTAACTCAATTGATGTTTTATAGTTATGCCAGTTATATTTGACGGTGAAATACTGTTTAAGAGCCAGTTCAATTATAAATTCTTGACAGTTTAAACTCGCAAGAATTTTAGAATTAATAAGGGTTGATGTTTCTGTTGCTAAAATATGCTTATAAATTTGAGTTTCTATAGTATTTTATAAAACACTTTAATTTTACAATATATATTTTAATTGTTTAAAATAATGTTATACTTATACATACTCGTTTGGTAACTATAATGTGACTGTTATGGATTTTTTTTAAATGACCCAAATGCCCTTGAACAATGATAAAGTTCTTATTTGGGTGAAGAATGAACTTGGTTTTTTTTATTAAAACTTAACTTTATTCAGTTAGTTATAGAAAAGGAAAAAAAAAGTGTAAAGTTAAATTGTCACAAATGCAAGGTATATGAGTTGAAATTTCCTACCTGAAAGGTGGGAGTTGGAATTCTCACTTTTTATGGGAATTGTAGTTCTTGAGAGTTTTGTCAACTAAACAACTTGGGAATACAATTCTCATTCTAAATTCTTCTATCATGAACGCAGCTTAAATGAAAAAGGACATTTTTTCTTCACTTATCAACAAAGTGTAAGAACTAATCCATATCTAAGGAGTTAAGCGAACTATTTCCTTTCAAATTTCAACCTTGCTTTCTACCTATTAAGGAGCGTTAATGTGTTATTTGGAGCTTGGATGTACATGTTAACTAAGAACAATGGCTGGTTGAACTTGGGTAGAATTCTGTTGAGTTCTTAAACTGTTTTCACTTTTTGATGGCTGTTGTTATGAGTCAAATATGTTCTGCTTAGGCATTGTTGTTAAGCTTTTCGTGCTTCTAAATTGTCTGGGCTACCACTAGTGACCTTTGTGCTACCCCTTTGAGTTAATATTCATGCTTGTAGTTCTATATAATATTGAGCGTATTATTGAATAAACTGTAGGATTTGACTGCATTTACAGATAAAGATCGGGAATTAGGAGATGCGCTTGCAGAAATCAAGTCTCTGAAGAATTCGGAGCGCCTTAAAGAGAAGGCAGTTGAAGAGGTGCTACTATAGTAATATGAACTGAATTTTTGAACTAATATCAGCCTGAAGATGCATATGAGAAGAAAGAATATGTGTTTATATTCTTTCTTTAATCATACAGCTAAATAACACAAATATAATGAAAATGAAGGCCAGATTGTTATCTCAACATTGTTTTACTATACATAATTTCAGTGCAATGGAAATATAATAAGACTGTCTTATCAATATTTATATGTATTACATGTTATCACATATAATAAGATCTAAGTGCCTAAAATGGAAATGCCTGTAAATTGATATTTCCTTGCAAAAAAGATGCGGTTATAATTGTTTGATGCTTCAATTCTGTCCACTTTAGTTACTATTATTATTATTATTTTATATTCTTATTACGGGATTAATGTAATTTTTTAGTTTATGTTATATCATATATGATAAATTTAAGTTATTAAAATCAATAAATATTTTGAGGATTCTATTAAACAAAAAAAATCAATAAATATTTTGTGATGGGTTTTTTCTATTTATTTATGGTAAAACATCATAATTACATGCACATTATAGTTCAATTTTCACATTGTGGAAGGATTATTGTTAAGGTTTAATATTTCAGGGTTTTTGGTATGACCTTGTCACATCCTCTAGTTGATCCATGTGGACATCAATTATATTTTGATATCTCCATTATGTGACTTCAAATCCTCTTTAAAATTTCCTTAAAAATAAACATCCTATTTTTTTCACCTATTTCATCCATGGGCTATGTATTGTAGCCATATTAATGGTATTTTGTCCCAAAGGTAGCATTCAAGGTTCCCCACCCTCCCCCACCACCCCACAAAAAAAAAAAAAAAACTCTAGAAAGAAGAAGCATAATAGAAAGTCATCTTCATAGAAAAATAGAGAAAGATAGAACTAAAACTTTTCTTACTTCTGACATGAATTTTAGAGTGCATTTGGATATAGCTTTTTGCTGAAAGTTTATTTGCTTATTTGCTGAAATTTGTTAAAGCATAGTTGTACCTAGCAGAAATGAGGCTTTATAAAGCTTACAAGAGCAAATAAGCTAAAAAACTAAAAGAAAAGGCCTTTGCAAAATGGACTAGCTGGCCTTTATATGACCAGAATAATTGGAAAATTTCAATTTTCATTAATATACAAATCTTATTGTCTCCATATGAACAATATTAAAATATTTTAACTTTTTTTTTTTTTATCACTGTCGAAAGATTATTGATAGTCAACAGAGAAAGTAATGTATTGGATGATATTCAATTCTGCTAATATAGAGAGGATTCTGATTATTCTCTCTGGCTTACGATTTCAGCTGACAGATGAGCTAAATAAAGTGGATGAAAAACTTAAAGTGACTGAAGCTCTCTTGGAGAGCAAGGTACTATTTTTCATTGTTGCTTAATTGGAGTAATTATTTTTTATAACCAAAATAGGAAGTCATTTTTGTTCTCACAACCATGAGAATGTTATTATCTTCAGAACCTTGAGATCAAGAAGATAAATGATGAGAAAAAAGCTGCTTTGGCTGCACAATTTGCAGCTGAAGCTACACTTCGAAGGGTCCATGCTGCTCAGAAGGATGATGAAATGCCTCCCATTGAGGCCATTATTACACCGCTGGAGGCGGAGCTTAAACTGGCCAGGCTGGAGGTATTATTTATATTTTAACCTTGAAATTTTGTGACTTCTTTTTGTTGTTTGTGGTCATACTGTTGTACTTAGAACTGTTAAGTGTCACCCATTCATATAGATCAACCTCAAAGACTAATGCAGTAAACTTTTCTACCTCTGCATGATGTTTTGGTATTTAGGTAGCAAAGTTGCAAGATGACAATAGAGCACTTGATCGGCTTACTAAATCCAAAGAGGCTGCTCTTCTTGAGGCTGAGAGAACTGTTCAGATTGCTTTGGCTAAAGCATCCTTGGTTGATGATCTGCAAAACAAAAACCAGGAGCTAATGAAGCAAATTGAAATATGCCAGGTTTTCCTCTCATTCAAAATTTTCTCCTTCATGATGTCTATGCAAATGAAGGCATGTGCCTAGAGGTATCAATGAGTGACATAGTTTGGTTTGAAATGTCTTGTTCACTAATCAGGAGGAGAACAAAATCATGGACAAAATGCATCGGCAGAAGGTTGCAGAGGTTGAAAAGCTAACCCAAACTGTTCGTGAGCTTGAGGAGGCTGTTTTGGCTGGTGGTGCTGCTGCTAATGCTGTGCGTGATTATCAACGAAAAGTGCAAGAGATGAATGTAATGACTGTTACCCTTGGAATTTTCAGTTCTACAAAACAACTGGTAGTTGTTTTGAATGTGTTAGAAATGCTACAAATTGCTTCTAATCTTCAAGCTTGAATAGGAGGAGAGAAAAACTTTAGAACGGGAAGTAGCTCGTGCGAAGGTTACTGCAAATCGTGTTGCTACTGTAGTTGCAAATGAGTGGAAAGATGCCAATGACAAAGTGATGCCTGTTAAGCAATGGCTTGAGGAAAGAAAATTTTTTCAGGCATGTTACCCATTCAATGCCTCTTTATCATGTTCTTCAAAGTTCATTTCTTCAAAGAATACCCTGAATACTGAGCAAGTTTTATTGCTGGAAATCACTCTCTAATGGGTGTTTCTGCTACGGATATTCTTGAAACATTTGGTTCTGCTGTTAGTTTGTACTCAATTAGTATGTTTATTGATACATTGATTGATAATAGGAAGTGTTTGAACTAACATGAAAACCTAGTCTTCTTGTAGTGTGCTGGGTTTATCATCTAATAACTGTAAGTGAGCTAGGATTCTTTCATGATGCATGGAAGAAGAGGCATACAACAATCTATCCTTGTCTGTTATTTTTAATTTTGATTTTTATTGCCAACTATAAAATAGAAACCAGGATGTTAAACAGGTTGATATCAGAATAAGACTGGGTGACATATAGTTAGACCATGTGAAACACAGTCATAAATTTTGCTTGTATAAAACACAAAATAGAGTATAGTGTTTCAAAATACATAGTTGCTATGGAAAGCTGAATATTGCTGTTTTGAAGTACAATAAATTATAAGGTATTGTGAAGACTAAATATAGTTTTACATATATTTTTAGGGAGAAATGCAACAGCTTCGTGATAAACTGGCAGTAGCTGAGCGCACTGCAAAGGCAGAAGCGCAGCTTAAAGTGTGTAAGCTAATCTATTAACTTCATTCCCTGCTTTTGTTACTTGCTGAATATTCATTTCTTGATTGTTCATTTATTGCTTGATTTCTTAGGAAAAATACCAATTGCGATTCAAGGTTTTGGAGGAAAGGCTTAAAATGTCTAATGGTAACTCTCGCATTGCCTCAGAAGGGAGAACCATAAGCAACGGATCTTCAAGGCGTCAGTCTCTTGGTGGAGCAGAGAATTTCCCAAAGTCATCCTCCAATGGGTATCTATCAAAGAGAACTTCAAATTCACAATATGGGCTTCTCAGATCAAACAGTGCTAGCACATTATTAAAGCATGGTAATATCTCGACTAGATCATTTGATGGTGGAAGTAGATCACTGGATAGAGGTAAGCTGATACCAGATGCAAGTGGGAAGGATAATGTGCCCACCAATACCTGTGATCATAACCTAATTAGCGAAACAAATGGTACTCACATGGAGAGTGAAAATGGAACTCCAATTGGAAACACCAAACCAGAACATGAAGATTATGTTTCTGGAATGCTGTATGATATGCTACAAAAAGAGGTTGTATCTCTGAGAAAAGCTTGCAATGAGAGAGATCAGACACTCAAGGACAAGGATGATGCAATTGAGGTTGGACTGCATACTGATCTGATTTTGCAGCCTGTTATAACCCCCATTTATGCTCTTAGTCTAATCTATTTCTTCTAATGTGAAATTAAGCAGATGTTGGCAAAAAAGGTTGATACATTGAACAAAGCAATGGAAGTTGAAGCTAAAAAGATGCGAAGAGAAGTTGCTGCTAAGGAAAAGGAAGTTGCTGCTATACGTGTCAGCAAGGATCATGATCAGAGGATGCGGCGTATAAGTACTCATAGGGGGGCTGTAAATAGTTCACATTTGACTTCTGCAAGGTGAAGTTCTTTACTTTGTGTAAAAGTAAATCTGTAGTGACTTTATTGATCTTCTAAATATCAGAGGCTACATTTTCTTTCTAGGTGTTTCTCTTGTGGATCTCGTGTGATATAGGGTTGTGCCCCTTTTTATGCTTTATTAATATATTGCTTATAAAAAAAATATATTACGTATAGTAACTTTAAATAAAGCACTTAGTACAGGCGAGCGCACGTTTCTACTGCCAAAAGATCCAATGAAGATGAATATTTCACACACACAGCAAGGCACTTCAAAATCTATAAATGAAGTAAAATACAAATATGGGCAATGTGAGAACTTTTATGGTATTATGAATTTAAGCAACTTTTATGGTATCACTGATATTATTTATGGCGGCATGGCAAGGAATAGGAAATGTGTCTTGTAGATGTTAATCTATGTAATTTGATTAATTAAAAAAATGTTTATCATATGTTATATTAGCTCTATATGGCCATATCTTCTTTCCATGTCTCCTGCTCCTGCTTTAGGGATGCAGTTACATTGCATCTTTGTCACACATCCATGGCTGTGGTAAAGGTTTATGGTCGATAATTTTATCGAGGCTACTTTTGTATCATGGAGATTATAACAAATTTGTTCTACATCCAAGCATTTGCAGTATATAAAAATACAGTCATTTCTCTTAACCAGTAATAATTTTGCTTCATATTTCAGGAATGCACGGAACCCATAGGCAACTGAAATTGCTGCAGGTCCTATGTAATTGACCAGACGAAGGCATCTCTTTAATTTATCCTCTCTCCGGTCTATATAAGTATATGGTTTTGACTTGGTTTTTTGTCTTCCCTCTTCATATATTTAAACTGTCTCAGCCAGGTAGTCGATTTGTAAAGAACTGACTCTAGGTTTTCCAGGAAATCATCCTGTCATGTATATTTGCTGTACACTTGTGTACTAATGTTATTACCAAAGATATATCATCGAGTTAAGGGCGCCATGAAATCCCTTAAGATAAAACTTCCTCCTTCAAAGTAAAGGAACCCTGAAACTACTATAAAAGCACTATTTACAACTGTATATAGGTATGGAAGATCTTATCACTTATCAGTACAGTTTTCGGGATATTGTGCTTTTAAAAATTTTGGCAGAAATTGATGGGTTGTTTGAAAAATGGTAAAAACTTGGATGGGCTTGCTTTGCCTTAAAGTAAAAATATGCCTTTACAAGAAACTACTGCCAACCTGACTTACCTCCATTCAAATGTTGAATTTCCGGGTTGTTCGTTTGGATTGATACAGATAAACGCCATGTTCTTGGTTTTAATGCTTTCATGGCTATTGTGTGCAGCCAAGTTCTGCTTTGCTTCTGTCCCAATACTATTTACTGGTTACGTTCATGATTTCATGTGATTGACAATTGACAACCACCTTGACATTTCAATTTGGGATGTGAGCTTTATCATTTTAACGTAATGTTTCTGTTAGGATGGAAAAGTGTAAAGATAAAAATCTATGATGAAAAAAGTGAGAGGATTATAAAAAAGGAGAAAAAAGAGAGAAAATAGAAAAGGGATAGATAAATTTTTGTTTTTGTTTAATAAAACTAAAAAAAAAAAAAAATAAAGTGAAAAAGAGGAGTATGTGAATGAAAAAGAGAAACGTTTATTTTTCATCTAAACTCATCATTTTTCTTTAATTTAAAAAAAAAAAACAATTTTAATCTTGAGGTATGCGGGAAATTGGAAAATTTTGATAATTTTATCTCCCACTTTTATTAAAACGATTTAATAAATATTATGAATTTAATAGAAGGTGTTTATTTTTCTTTCATTTTGCAATTTGTACCCCTTTTACCGAATACTTAACATCCATGGGTCCATTCCAGTTATAACTAATAGTCTAGCGGGCTAAATTATGGGACAAAAATTAACGTCCCTCGTAACAAAAAGAAAATTTCCCACAAAAAATAGAACTAAGAGCAGCCTTTAGCATTGGGAGAAGGAGAAAATAAACCAAGTAAGAGATGAGTGAAGGTCTTGTAGAGTTTTAGAGTTTCATATGAGGTTTCGATATGCTACTTTCATAGTGGCCCAAATTTTTGGTTATGGTGGTTTTGAAGCAATCTTCTTAATTTTAGTAATGCTACTGACGATAAATTTAACAATAGTTGAATTGGTCGATTGTGAGCAGTTGATCCATAACTATTTATTTATTTATTTTTTGTGTTAAAGAAGTTACCAGTAGACTATAGCATTACTGCTTTTATTTTGTTAACTAAACATAAATTTAAAGTACAAAATGATTATATTAGACTATCCAAACTCATGTGTGATAATAGCCAATGGGGCCTTCACATGGAATAGCAGATTAAGATTCAAAATTTTGTTGTTATATCTAAAAATGGGCTTCGAAACTGGGTTTGCATTTTTGATATGTAACTTTGACAGTGACCCCAAAATTTTGGTTTTCAAAACTGAAAAAATTGATTACATCAAGTTAATCCAAATTAGATGCACCCTATAAAAAATGTTAGCAACTCTTTGAAAAAGAAAAAGAAAAAAAGAGTTTTATAGTTCAATCAGTTGGCATCTCCCATTCCATTGGAAACATTCATAATTTAAATACACCTTCCCCATCATTGAATTATAAAATAATAATAATAATAATAATAATTGTAATAATAAATTCTGGGCCTATATAGGGGTTTAAATTTCAAAATGTAAGTTTTAAGAAAGGCCCAATAGGGTTTTAAGTTATGTTTGTCAAAATTCTGCAAAGCTCTCAAAAATACCTCAAAAAAAAGCCCTCCATTTTATCACTTTTTCATTTGGGATGTTAAAAACCAAAAGAAAAGGAAACTGAGATTGTCATGGCGCTTCTTCTTAGGCCTTCTTCTTCTTCCTCTTATCTCCTCTCACTTCGTTTCATGGCCTCTCGCTTCCTGGCTTCCTCTTCTCTCCATTCTTCTTGTTCATATCCTCTCTCTTTCTCTCGTCCCTCTCTTATCTTCAAGCCATCCAGGTATCCTTCTCTCTGTCTTTTTTCTCTCTCTCTCTTTTTGCTTAGTTTCTGTTTGGTTCCATGGAAAACAAAGGAAAATGAGTGAAAACTTTCTTGAATGTGATAAAGTTTTGAATTTTTTAAGTGGGTTTTTAAGGGGGAGTGAAGAACTTAGTCTCAGTTTGAGTTAAAAACATAATTTTGCTTTTTTTTTTTTTAAAAATTTTTTTTTTGGGTTCTTTTCGTCTGAGTGTTACGAGGACATTTTCTTAGCAACCAAACGGAGTTTTAATGTTTTCTGTTCTTTCTGTTTCTGAAAAAAGGATTTTTTTTTTTTCGTTTTCAGTAAAGTAGAGTTGAAGCCAAATGGGGGGGGGGGGGGGGGTTGCGTTTTCAGTTTTAGATAGTGTTTGTTTTGTTTTGATGAAAATTCTGTGTTTTTTGTAGTGTCAGGGTGAATTCTCCATTGAAAAGGGTTTCGAGTCTTTCAACTCGAAATGCGGTGTCTCCCAGGGCTTTCATGTCGACGAGCACCACTGAGGCTCTACAAGGAAGTGCCAGTTCAAAAGCTTATGGTTCTGATCAAATTCAGGTGTAGTTTTAGTGGTTATTGAATTATAAATTTGCTTATGCTAAACATTGTACACTTATATCAGCAATGTATAAATTGTTATTGTGAATTATGCTGTTACTGTATCTGACATTGATTATATTGGAAGGTGCTTCTTATTGTTGGAAATGGCTTTATTTGAATATCAGCTTTGAGGGGGGTTTAACTTTTCAGGTTGAGAAAGTTCTGGGTTTGGGCTTATGCTGGTTGTCTTGATGAAATAGGTACTGCAAGGCTTAGACCCTGTTAGGAAAAGGCCAGGAATGTATATTGGAAGCACGGGACCTCGTGGTTTGCACCATTTGGTATAATCTTCCTCACTTTGGTTTTTGTAGAATTAGTATTATCATTTTGCTGACTTCATCAGAGCCCCTAAGAAAAAGAAGATAAAAGTTTTCTTGTTCATTGGTTGTGCTCGTTTAGGTTTATGAAATATTGGATAATGCTGTGGATGAGGCTCAGGCTGGATTTGCTTCTAAAATAGATGTTGTCTTGCATGCTGACGGTTCTGTGAGCGTTACTGACAATGGTCGTGGGGTATGGTTTATCTTCAATTATTTCAGTCTGGATATATTTATCTGGCTGTAGTATTTTATGTGCATTGTGTTTGTTCGGCTTGTTTTCTACTTGGACATAACTTTGACCAATATCAGTTTGAGCATTTGCTTTTAAGATTTTTGGGCTATGCTTATGTCAAGAGTCTACACATCTCCTGCTGTACAAAATTCAGAGCATTTTGGGTTAAAGAAATTTTCATGAAAAAAAAAAGTTATTAAGGTTGGAACATTTTGTCATGACATGCTTTTATAAACAATGGTATGTTTTATGCATTTATACACATCTTGATGCCTGCAGAAATTGATCCCAAGAAATTGTACAGTCCTAAACCAGGAATGGATTTACAGGGGGAGCAGGGGAATATGATATATTTTTATATTAATTTAGGCTTTCCAATAATATGCTTAAGAAATATGACCTATTTATGCTAGATTTTAATATGTTTTGTTACTAAGTTCACTTGTTTTCTTATTTGACTTGTACAATGCAGATTCCTACTGACTTGCACCCGGTTACCAAGAAATCTTCCCTGGAGACTGTGTTGACGGTATTATTGCATATATTGACAATTTTCATTAGAACTTTTTTTTTTAGGTTAGAATCATCATTTGTCTACCACTTGAAATAAATGAAGATTTATGGTTCCTTGCATTCCTGAATATATAGTTTGATGTGCTTATTGTTGGTATACCTTTCCATGGTATCATCTAGCTTCTCAAACTATGTTTGGGTGATTGGTCAAGCAAATTGTAAAATCCAAATTCCTCATTGTCCATGGAGCACTCTATTTCCACCACTTGCACTAAATTATATGTTAATTGGCATTATTTTTACTATGCACAAAAAAAAGGTGTTTTTCTGGCCAACAAGACATGCTTGGTAAATTAAAAGGTTCTTTTTGCATCTACAATTCTGAAAACTAACCTGCTATGTCAGACTTTCAAGGAGATGAATAAATTCAATGCGTATAAGTGAACTTTGAATTATAGAGTTTTGATACGTGGCTTGTCCAAAAAAAAATATTTGGTTTGGGTGATGAAATTTAAATGCACCTGGTTAACTGGAAGTCTATGTCAGCCAATACAATCGGGTGGTTTGGGGATTAGAAGTTTCACTCATTTTAACACTGCTTTATTGGGAAAATGGTTTTGGCATTTTGCTATGGAGACAAATGCTATTTGGAGAACTGTAATAGCTAACAAATATGGCAGTGATGGGGGGTGGTTGGTGTTCTGGAGCTACAAATGAACCCTATGGGGTTTCTTTATGGAAGTACATAAGAGGTAGGTTTTCTCAAAATATCAAATTTGAGGTGGGAAGGGGTCTTCAAATATGTTTTTAGGACGATTTATGGTGTGGAGAGTTATCTCTCAAGGAAGCTTTTCCAATGTTGTATCGCATAGCAATAAATAAGGATGCGTTTGTGGTGGAGTATTTGTGTTGGCTTAATGGGATTGCGCACTGGGATGTGCTTTTTGTTAGATCGATACAACATTGGGAACTGGCAAGTTTGGAATCTTACTTTGCTCTTCTTTATTCTTCTAAGTTGGATGGGAGAATGAGGAAGATAAAGTTGTATGGGTAACTGCCTGGAGTGGTTCTTTTGAAGTGTGGTCATTCTATTCAATTTTATCTGATAGAAGTAATCACCCCTTCCCTTGGAAAAGTATTTGGAAGGTGAAAGCTCCTGCTTAGGTAGCTTTTCTCACCTGGACAGTGGCGAAGGGGAGGATTCTAACTTTGGATAATTTGAGGAAGAGAAATGTTTGAGTTGTTAACAGGTATTTTGTGTAAAAATGATTGGGAATTGGTGGAAAACCTGCTCATTTATTGTCCTTTTGCCTCTGAGTTATGGTCCTTTGTATTTAGCTTGTTTGGTATTTCCTGGGTTATGCCTCAACAAGTGATTGAGTTGCTTGCTTGTTTGTTTAGAGGTGTTGGGCAACATAGGTTGGCATCTGTTTAGGATGTTATCTGTAGTTTATTATGTGGAACATATGGCAAGAACGGAACAACAGAATTTTTGAAGGGGAGGAGTGTTCTATCATTGAGTTGAAGCGCATTTTTCTTCTGTCCTTGTTTGAATGGAGGACTGCTTTGATCAGTCTTGACATACCCTCTGTTTTAGATTTTGTAGATTTATGTAATTTTGGGTAGACATTTGCTTCCCCTGTTTTTCTCATTTTTTCAATAAATTTTTATTTACCGATAAAAAAAAAAATAGTTTAACCCTTGTTTCTTGTGGGAAATTCTTCTTCTTCTTCTTCTTATTATTTATAACAATTCTGCTTATATTGATAAATATTCATACTTATCAAAATTTGCAGGTATTACACGCGGGTGGTAAATTTGGTGGCTCCAGTAGTGGATATTCTGTGTCAGGTGGTTTGCATGGTGTGGGTTTGTCTGTTGTTAATGCCTTGTCTGAGGTCTGCATTGTCTCTCTTATCACTTCTTTTTGCTACTTTTCTCCTATGATCATAAAGTATCTACATTTGTATCTACTTATAAGATTTTTTGAAGACTGTTAATTCCTTTATGGCTATGGATCAAGTTGTGAAATATCTTTTATATGTATTATAAAATTTTTTGCCCTGCCCCTGCTGGGTTTTTGTTTTTTGGGGGTTGGGGGGGGGGGGGGGGGGAGATGGGTGGGTTCTATACTAATTACTGCATTTCCATTGAGGTGGTTTAACTTTACTCAGGAATATAACCTTTATGGGTTTTTATTTATTATTATTATTTTTTTACATAAGGATTGGTTTTTACTTTAATGTAATGTATGAATTATACTTCGTAATACATATGTAAAGCATCAGGAAAAAAAGGTTCAAACTAAAAGGGAGTTAGATGACAATCATATTAACATCTTGACATATCATCATGGTAATAATGAACATTTGAGGATTTTCCTGTAATTGATTTTTCTTCACTTGTTAGGTGTTGCATTGTCTATGTTTGGGGGTTGCAGTTCTTGCTTCGCACTATGGATGCAGATGGGAAATCACATTATAACACCTTGATATAGATTAGTTTTTCCTTAATTGAGTTTTTGTCACTTGTTATGTCTTGCATTATCTATATTTGAGGTTTCCAGCGCTGGCTATCATTGTATGGAAGACTCAATTGTGATGTCTTACTTCACAGGCACTAGAAGTTACCATTTGGCGTGATGGAATGGAATATGAGCAAAAATATGCTCGCGGGAACCCTGTGACAACTTTATTAAGTCAAATTCTTCCCCCTGAATTGAAAGATCATCAAGGAACACGAATCAGATTTTGGCCTGACAAAGAAGGTCTTCTGTGACCCACCAAGCCTCATATACATTTTATGGTTTTTGGATTATGAATTATACCACTTTATATATTGATAGTCACAGTGATTAATGTATATGCTTTGTTTGATTCTGGGCATGCAGTTTTCACTACCGCTATTCAGTTTGACTACAACACAATAGCTGGACGAATTAGGGAGCTAGCTTTTCTCAATCCTAAGGTAGAATCATAGCTTTTGATTAGGTGAATTGATGTTTCCTCACATATGTTAACTCATGGATTTTTAATAATTATTCATGGAAAGTTATGTTCTTCATGTGGCATGCTGGTGGCAATATGAAATTTCTCTGATTCTTTGTATTTCACAGTTTACAATCTCCTGTGGCTTGACCTTTGCAGCTTACTATTGCTCTGAAAAAAGAGGATATTGATCCGGACAAGAACCAGTATAATGAGTACTTCTATGCTGGGGGATTGATTGAATATGTGACATGGCTAAATACTGATAAGGTATGCTTGACCTTTAACCATCTTCGCTATTTTTGTAGTGCATCTGTAGTTGTTCTGTTCCACTTGGATGTAGGATTCATATCGGTTTGAGATCTGTTATGAACTTCTTTATACACACGCACGCACACGCACACTTACATGTTCCTTTGTAAGTATTTATATCATGTATAGCAGCATGTTGTGTATCTTTTTATATGACTAGTAATGCATGGAGGCTTTCAAATGAGTGAAGTGGATAGTGTAAGAATATCAGCAATTCCAGATTTCAGTTGACACTATTAAATTCTAATTCTATACTTGGCATAATTTAAATATGATTTATCTTAGTGTGCATTCATATTTGCGTTTGCATGAACATTCTATATCCATATTCCATAATGTAATGTTACTCTACCAGTGGGTCTAAAAAATTGAACCTAGCTTATTCTTGATGAGACAGCTGGATACCACTAGGTCACAAACCCTGTGATGAATAGGATTATCTGGTATTTTGTTTTATTTTATTTTTTATTTTATGATTCTTGTGATATTTGACCATCTATGGGCTTCTTGGCATTTGCATCTTTTTGTGAAGTTGGTAGACTGACGATTCTTTGATTTAGAAACCGCTTCATGATGTCGTGGGTTTCAGAAAAGAAAAAGAGGGCATTTCAATTGATGTAGCTCTCCAATGGTAAATCATTTAATCCCCTGTTCCTGCACATGCTTAAATTTTCCTTCTTCATCTGATATGGAATACAAAGAGAAAAGATACAATTTCTTTCAACTTTCATTTTTTGGTGGGAATAGGGGTGTTGTTAAAACAATTTTTTATCCTTTATAAAGTGATGGATCTGTACCTTTCCTATTGGTGCTTGCATCACTCTGTGAGTTGGGATTAACATGGTGTTGTCAAAATTAGGGGATGTATTATATGTTAAGGACATCAATTCTCAAATTATTGGGATAACATTATGCAAATTGTTGATGATCATTTCTTGTACTTAATGATTTGATTATTAATTCATTTATTATCTACTAGGTGTTCAGATGCATATTCAGATACAATGCTGGGATATGCTAACAGCATACGTACGGTTGATGGCGGCACCCATATAGATGGTACAAAGGCTGCTTTAACAAGAACTCTGAATAGCCTTGGGAAGAAGTCAAAATCTATCAAGGTGCATTTTTTCTTCCATTTTTCAAGGGGTTTCTCCAACCATACCAACAAACTCTGATTGTTACTTTTTTTTTTTTTTAACTGGGATTTTAGGGTGGGAGAGGTCTTTGATTAGTAATAAAATCAATTTGAAGCACAAAAGGCAACAAGAAAAAAAAAAAAAAAAAAAAACTGAAAAAGACAATAAATTATGATCTAAAATTAAAAAGATCACAAATAACTTATGTATCTTTTTGGTGGATATTCCCTTCTTCATCCAACTCCTACTGGTTCCAAGGCAATGATTCTTTCATTTCTTTTTTGGATGGACTGTAAGGGGAAGGGGGTTGGTTTCAGATGAGTATGAAACTTAGCTATCACAGCCTTCTTTTTTTTTGGGGGGGGGGGGGGGTTAGGGGAAATGAAATGAGTATGGCCCCATCTAAAATGGACCCATTGAGGAGTTGGGTAACTATAATTTCTGCTACAAATGTCAGGTCAGACAATTTTACCATGGCTTTAGATGCATCTTATTGTGAAAATAAGTACAAGGGTAAATCAGATGCGTCTGCATGTCTAGCTGTATGCTTGAAGGACCGCATGATATGTTTCCATTATGAGCTTCTAAAGGTTTTGTCCTACCTTCCATCTTCTAAATGTCTTTAGTTTCTCTTCATGGTGTGTAAGGAAACAGAAAAACAAAAAACGGTTGAGTTTTTCACCTGAGAACAAGTTACCAAAGTTCTGCCGTACGGGTGTGAGTTGTAGTTACCTATAGAAAAAGGCTGTTCTGCTTGTATTATTTAAGAAGTGAATGTCCTCATAGTACATCCCCAATGTTCTTGGGTTGGCTATTTTTTTCTTAATAAAATTTTTTCGTTACCTATCAAAAAAAAAAAAAAAAAAAGAATGCCTCCTAGGCAAGTCTCAGGAGTATGTGATTTGAAGATTTTACTGCCTTCCAGTGATTCTTGTGAGCCATACATTAAACATGAGTAGAAAGTAAAATGAAACTAGCTCAAAATTTCAATATTGTAAAGTTTCATCTGTTTTATTCCAGGATAAGGACATTACTTTAAGTGGTGAACATGTAAGGGAGGGATTAACATGTGTTGTCTCAGTCAAGGTTCCAAATCCAGAGTTTGAAGGACAAACAAAGGTATTGCCTATTTTATAATATTTGAAATTGAGAACTGATTTCTTTTGCTCACACGGTTGCTTTGGACACCTTGATGTTTGCATCATTCCTTTATTTTTCCATAATTGCTGTTATCTTATTGTACTGGTTTTTCTGTCTGTGTTGCCAAAAGACTAGGTTGGGAAATCCAGAGGTGCGAAAAGTGGTTGATCAATCTGTTCAAGAATATCTTACTGAATACTTGGAGTTACATCCAGATATACTTGATTTAATCCTTTCCAAGTCTTTAAATGCTCTCAAGGTATCTTGTTGTGGCTCAAAACACTACTTTGATTCAGTAGCGATTTTACTAATCAAAACGCTCTTGCTTAGTATGTCCACCATCGACATATCTTAAAATTCAGACCTTTCCCTCTTATCTATTGTTTCCCTTTTTAGGCAGCTCTGGCAGCAAAGAGGGCAAGGGAATTGGTGAGACAAAAGAGTGTACTGAGATCATCATCTCTTCCTGGAAAACTAGCTGATTGCTCATCCACAAATCCTGAAGAGTCAGGTATGTTTTGTTTTTGTTTTTTTTTTTTTTTTTTTTCTTGTGAGAGCTCTCTCTTGTTTTTAATTTCAGCAACATTATGTAGATGTGTATTCTAATGAGAAGTTTATTACTTGATAAATTCCTATGACGTGATGTCTTTATTTACTTCTGAATATTCTGATCTGAACTTCATATCCACAATGTTTCATGATTCCTCTTTGCTCCATCTATTCGGGCTTTCTTTTCCCTTACTCTAAACTCTTTTTTATGATGTAACTTGTTGACTATTTACATGCTAATTATATATTTGCTTCTGTAGAAATTTTTACAGCATCATTTTTTTTTCTTCATTTTCTGCTGTTTGTTCTTATCAGAAAACTGTGTTTGTACCTCCATCATTATTTCTTTTTTTCCTGCTCTTTAATTTCTTTTTAGAAATTGAACTTATCAAATATCTACATTTATTCCATTTTATTTTCTTCCATACAGTTGTGCAAACACATTGATTTGTTATGTCTTTTTTCTTGCTCTCTCTATCTCTATATAAAGCTGCATTTTGCCTTTTTATTTTCATTATATATTTCTTAATAATAAAGAAAGAGAATTGATGTTCTTACTTCATCTTTTATAAGTTGATGTTAGGTTTCAAATTTTGATGCATTTGCATGCTGGAAAACTTTAATGTATTAGTAAATTGTATCTACCATAGTTGTCAAAACACAAATTGTTTTGTGATCAATGTCATATTTTTTTGGTATTTCTTGTCAATGTTTTCATATTGTATGTGAATCATAAGATACATCAACACTTTCTAAATTTTAAAAAAAAAAAAATTAGAGTTCTTTACATATATATTGGGAAATAATTGTAGTCATATGTGCAATAATATTTACATATCATTACATAAGACAAATAAAAATATACGTATTCAAATTAATTTTACTTAAAGATGATAGCATCACTAATTTTGATAATTCTTTTTCTGAACATATTGTTTCAATAATTATATAGTTCCTAATATTTTAATGGGAAAACTATTCAATTGAAATGGAACAAAGGAAAACGGAGCCCCATGTGAACCAACATACATAACAACACAGTTCATACTTCATATCTAGTGATAAATTTGCAATGCATCATCCTCCTATAAAGCTCATCACAACACATGGTCCTCAGCATCAAATGTGTCATTTATAAAGGCAGCCACTTATTACCCCGAACTTGAGCTCCTCTTCCCTTTCTCTCTCATCCTCTTTTTCTGCAATGAAGAAGACACAGAAACCTCAAACCTCACCATTGCCTCCTTTAAACAGAGCCCTTTCAAGACCAACCTTTCTGGCTCTCTCTCTCTCTCTCTCTCTCTCTCTCTCTCTCTCTCTCTGTGACTGTCCCATTAGCCACCCCAATGCTTTAGGCCAGAAACAAGTAATTGTACTACTACTTTTCAAATGGATTCTGTATCACTCAGTTTGACATCATCCTTCAGCAGATTGTTTACAACCTCACTGGCACCTTGCCTTCTTTCTTAAAGATTCAGCACAAGTTCAGGTACAGAACAATACAAACCCATACATTGATTCATTACAATTTTGATTTTCCCACCATACACAGACGTGAATCATTGGATACATGAGCCTCCCCATTACACAAATACAATTCAACACGTTTTACTGATTCGAATTGTATGGGATACGAAGTGGCCGATACTAACAATTGTGGTAAACTATATATGCATAAATGCATGTTTATTGTTCCATTTTACTAGTACATGTAAACTTGTATGCACCTTATCTCACAGCCATTTTACTTCCCCATGAAAAGAAAAAATTTAATCAGTGTATCTGTGTATGATTCAATGGCTCCTTAAGTGGTCATTCTTTCTCTAATTTGCTGGATTTTGTTGATTGTTGTATTTTTAACTCAATTATGATGCAAGTCTAGTACACAAGCTGTGTACTTGGAGGCACCTCTTCTTTTTTTCTCTTTCTTCTTCTTTTTTTTTTTTTTTTTTTTTTTTTTTTTTCATTCAATAAAATTTACTTATTAAAAAAAAAAAAAAATCTTAGGTTTGAAATTTCACCATGTATCCCACGGTAGAGAAGCTCCACATCCAGGGCATTATAGTTCAAGAAATCTTCTGTAACAAGTTTGTACCATATTTCCTAACCTTAGATTCAATAATGAGTATATAAGTTCAAGATCCTACAAAGCTTTTCACAGTGATTTTGAGATTTATATGTAAGTTGTATATTACATTACAATATGTGTAAAATTCATGACGCATCTAACTATTGTATTGAACTTTACTAAGTCTATTTATAAGAACAAGATTAAGATTTTGATTGTTATCTATTATTATCATAGTCTAGTGGTCAATTCTTACCATTGAGTTCATTTTGATCGCTACTTGGTATTCAAGAATGGTACCATTTTTTATTATTTATAATTGGATCGCTCCTTTGATAGCAGAAATGACTCAAGCAGTTATTTGTGTTGTTGCTAGGATGCTTGAACTCCATCATCTAATTCAGCGAAATGGAGAAATTTTTATTTATTGCCCTGGTTTGACAAAACCAATTGGATGTATTTATTTATGAGAGTGGTGGTTGTAATAGTTGAATTAAAAGTTGGTAACCAATTCCTAAACTTGGATTTCTCTAGTCTCTTTTGGCCTCAATATTTGTTAAGAGCATAAGGAACATTTTCACATGATTAGTTTGAGCATTTAAAATTTGATATTGGTTATTGTACTCTTGCAGAGATCTTTATAGTTGAAGGAGATTCAGCTGGCGGAAGTGCAAAACAAGGTCGTGATAGGCGCTTTCAGGTAAAGTTTAGCTTCTCCCAGTTGGTAGTTTGGCAATATTGATATCTCTCAATCTACTAGAAATTGTGCAAGCTTGTCAAGAACAATTGCTAGGAAAGTTCATATTCTTTTCCTACTTATCAAAAAAAAGTTCATATTCTTTTCCTAGGAAAGACAAATAATAATGTCACAATTAAGTTTGTTTAATTTCTGTGTTTTCAGTTTGTCACTATAGAACACTTGTATTCAAGTAAAAATTAAGAAAAGAAAAGTTCCTACAGATTGCAATTTTAATCTCTTTTAATGCTAAGAAGCTGAAAGGAAATGGTTATAGTGGAAGCAAACTTTAATTTCCTGGAAAGCAAGCATTTCCATTCCTCCTCAGTATTACTGCCAACACAGCTTATTCCTACCAATACAGCTGCTCTACTGCATTTCCAGTTCCCACCTGTACCATCTACGGCACCTCTAAACTGCCACTTTTTTTCATATCATCACCCTTTTCCCAATGGTGGGGACAAATAGAAAGTGTTTGAATGGCTATCTCATGCTTTTAAAATTGTTCATGAGATAGGTTTTTTGGCAACAAAATCTTTTATTTATATATAAAAAAGGAAAAGAAAGTGTTTGACTGGCATCTTAATAATAATTTTCTGATAATATCACAAAAATGTTGGTGCAGGCTATTCTCCCTCTGAGGGGTAAGATATTGAACATTGAAAGAAAGGATGAGGCAGCTATGTACAAAAATGAAGAGATTCAAAATCTCATTCTTGGTCTTGGACTTGGAGTAAAGGTTATATCTTTATTTTCTTTTCTTTGTTCTTACATCTTTTCATTAATACTTTGTTTACTTCACATGTCATTATAGAAAATCAAGTGGACTAAAAGAAGACAAATACAAAGAGAAAAGCAAATGTAGAGAAAATGAGGAGGAGATTTTAGTATCTTTCTTTCTCTAGGTCTATCTATTTTGAAGAGAAAATTTTATTGGGCTTGAGAGGAAAATATGTCAATATATTCCTCACTTTCTTTTATTCTGTCCTCTACAAACCAAAATCCGGAAAAGAAGAGAATTCAAAAACTCTCTCCTTTAAGGATCAGCTGAACAGTGTTAAAAAAAAATGTTAATTGCTTAGCCATTCATTGTGTATATATATGCATGTGTTTGTATAATTTCTTTTTTCCGTTTCAGGGGGAGGACTTTAAAAAGGAGGCTCTACGATATCACAAGATTATCATCTTAACAGATGCTGATGTAGATGGTGCTCACATCCGGACATTGTTGCTGACATTTTTCTTTAGATATCAGGTAGAAAATGGAACTAATTGTCTGCAAATTCATTCTATGAAAACAAAGGGGAAAAAACCCTACTCTGAATGCCAAATGAATTCAATCTAAAATAGGAACTTGATGCAGTATTTATTGCTTGCAGAGAGCCCTATTTGATGAAGGTTGCATATATGTTGGTGTTCCACCACTTTACAAGGTTTGCCTTTGGCTATAATGTAACCAGGGAGCATCTATTTTGAATAATGAAGTTAAGTTGCTGTTGTATTATTCTGAAATGACCAGGTTGAAAGGGGAAAGCAAGCATACTACTGCTATGATGATGCTGAACTTAGAAAGCTTCAGAGTTCTTTCCCTTCAAATGCATCATACAACATTCAGAGGTTTAAAGGTAAGATAAAAACCATATTTTGTTATGATGAATGCATTGGGAGGTCTTATTCTCACACACTCAGGCACACACATACGTACTCTTTATGCTCCATTTTGTTTGTCTGGTATACAAAATCCAACTTTTTAAGGGAACATCATTTAATGCTTTGTCTCTAAAAGAAAGATACATAAGTTTTCAAAATTGCCCTTATAAACTTTTGAGAATTTAAACCTGGATAAAGTAAAGGGCATGGGATATTGGGAAGTCAATAAATTAAAGACCACTGACTTTTAAAACTTGCCATGTATTTTGGGACTGCCAAAAATGGATACTGAACAAATAAATTGGGGCTGAGAGAGTATGTGTGTGTGCGCACATGTGGTTTATGATTTGCTATTACTTATTACCTTTGAACTTGACATGTGCACAAATTTGATGTAATCTAATTATAAAAAGGTCATACTTAGTGCACAAAGCTCTTAGTTTTGTGGGGCTAGGAGAGGTGACTGGTAGGTAGCCTAACCCCAATAATTATTTTTTTTCCTTGGAGAGGTTGATTCCAAACTCAAACTCACGACCTGTCGCTTTTGGTGGAAGGCACTTGTCATGACATCAAGGCACAACCTCTATTTGACTTAACCTAATAAAGTGCTTTTTTAATTGACTATCATTTATACAATACTAGAATTTAATTTTTGGTTACATCCACATGGCTTCAGTATGTGTGCTCACACATTCACTGTAGATGCTTTTGGATCACAACATTAAGTACCTCTTTGTCTATCTCAGCATCAAGAGTAGGTTCTCAAATGTAACTAACTCATGCTCCATTTTCTTGAAAGGGAACTGTGCTCTATAAAATGAGTGTGTTGGTGACGCTGGTGTCGTGTAATACATGATTGTGATTTTAAAGCTGTTATTTTATGATACAAAAGGGAGCCACTTTTTGTCAATGGCAAAGATGCGTAGTTTGTTGCTTATTAAAATTTGTTTTTATTATATGTGTTATCAATGAAGCGTCAAACTTCTTGTGTTGAAGACAGTTTCTGTTGGAATCCTATAAAAAATCTGCTTCTATGTAGCACTTCCATCTCCAATCGCTTTCAATCCCCACAATCAGTATACTGTCAACTTCTAGATATAAATTACAGTGGGCAGACACTAAATCAATGTTGCTTTCATGAAATAACTAGCTTTTATACAAGTTAATGGCTGTGCAAAATACCGTATGAATTGTGCAATGGTTATGCTCTGATATCTCTGCAATCTGCCATGGTAAATCCAATGTGTGACACATTTATGAGTTTGCAAGCCCTCTTTTTTGTCATGCCCTGTGCTGCGGGGAATTTAAGTGATGACAAACGTTATTCTTAAGTCTCTACTTGTTGGCTTTCCATAGTTTGTTCTATCAGTGGGAGTCAGAGCTAACTATTTAATCATGGTAGCAATGAGCTATACCTCAAATGGCACTTCATCCTCCTTTATTAATGGGATAGAGGGTAAGGTCGTGGGTGCAAGACCCATGGGTGCATAACTTACAAATGAAAAAAAAATCAGGTTTCTAGTTGGTTTGAGTTATATATACCATAATATCTATATGCACACAATGCAGGCCTAGGAGAGATGATGCCTACACAATTGTGGGAAACAACAATGGATCCAGAGCAAAGGTTGCTAAAGCAATTAGTGGTTGAAGATGCCGCTGAAGCAAATGTTGTCTTTTCCTCCCTTATGGGTTCCCGGGTAAGTAGATTGTGATTCATGAATATAGGGGCGATTTAGTTGTCTTATGATAAAGTGAGCTCTTGGCTAATTGGCTAGCTGCGTACAATTTTTATTATTTTAATAAATTAAGTTGAGATGGTGTTTTCACCTTTTGTAGTTGGGGGATTGTATGATTCTCTTTCTCTCAAATATAAAAAAAAAAAAAAAAACTGAAGGAATTGAATTCTGTCATCTTATGCACAAATTATAATGTTATTTTTGACAAAATTACATGACTTTCGATTTTGTATCACCTTATACTTTCTAGGTCTTATGTTAAGTTTCTCAACTGCAATGCCAGATGATGGAGTAATATTACTGTTTCCTGGCAATTGTCATTATTTGTAATATTCCAGAATTCTGTCTTGTGATATTTCTGCAGAAGCTAATGGTTCTTGTTCAATCTTAGGTGGATTTTCGGAAGGAGCTCATACAGAATTCTGCAGGCATGATTAACCTTAACCAGTTAGATATTTAAGGCTGCCTTAAGTGTACAAGCATTATGAATACAGCCCACAAGACAGCTAAGTGAAAAGTGAAAACTTGTTTAGAGTTATATAGTGGTAGTGCAGGAGCTTCATTGCTGCATCTTCTTATTCATTGTGATTGACACCATGTACAAAGGCATCCCGTTTTCCTGAGCCTTGGGTTAAAATGCATGGAATTGTATTCTTTTGGGTGTGGTAGGAAAATTTAGGATGGTAGATAGGTGCAGATTTTTCCACAGTATGCAAGCACTGTTGTAGTGTTGTTACCATGTCATGGATTTTCTTTGAAGTTGTATTATTTGACATGAGAATATGAGCTCCAATGTTACCAAAATTTTCAATCCACCCTTGATCAGCTAATACTTTTGGCTGTTCTCCAGATACTTTATAAAATTTATGAAATATTCTCATGGCTAATGTATTGTCTTTTACATATTTTTCTGGCAAAATAGATTTTGTTTTAGTTTAATATAAAGTTGTGTGACTCTTTTTCTATTTAGCATGCCATCCTACTAAAAAATTGAAGCTTTTTGACCCGCACAATAGTTTTCTAGATGACATCCAGTGTAGGCAATTGGGAATTTTACACCATGATGAGGTTAAATTCATGGGCTTTCTTGAAGGATTTTGATTTACAAGTCACACTTAATTTTTGGTTTTTTTACACACTTCCACAATATATAATGTTTCCCTTTTAAGCTTGCCAAGGGCTATTGTTGATTTGATTTCTAAAATTTCAATTTTGCCAATGGCAATCCTAACGTTTGAATATAATCTTGAGGGACTAAATAGAAAAATTAAAATTGACAGCCCTATTGCCAAAATGTGATGTACCCTAATGCGTATTATCCGTTTCTCTTTGATTTCCTTCTAATTGATTTGTAACAAAATAACCTCAGGGGTGGCCGTGTAGTAGGGATTTTTGGAACAGAAAGTTACAAGATGATAATGTTTGATAATATGTTCGATAGCAGTCATTACTACACTGACATTTTGCATCAAACCTCAGCAATTACAGTTGTTTCATTAGCAATGCCTCCCGTGACCTAATAACTTCAATAGGAGGTTAAGGCCGTTGAGCGTTCAAATCAGCTCGTGAAAAACTGTCTATTTTAGCATAAAAACTTATTTTTAAATTTTACATACTCATTTTCTAAAACATCACAAATCAAATTATCTATTTTATACTACATTTCATTAAAATATTAAATTTTCTTGAATTTTGTAATTGTTTCTCTTTTTTGCCCATAAAATCCACTATCTAATTTGTTCCTCCATTCTTGAGATATGTAAAGAAAAAGAAAAAGAACTAAATACAAAATGAATAATGCCAGTGTAAATTTATAAGGTTACCGTAGCAAATTTATAAATTTACATAATTATATACGAATTAATATGGGTTGTTTTTAGACAAAATTATATAAATTTTACACATTTTATTTATTTATTGTGCTCTGCCGCATGTTAAGTCAGAAAAATATGAGGTAAGAATCTCTTATTGGGTCGGACCAATAATGAAATAGCATAGTGATATTATCCGCAATATATGAATTTAGTGCGTGCAATGCACAATCAATGAGTACATATAGCAATAACCACATGATTGATAAGTTTGCAATAATTTTTGATAAAATTTGTAATTATTAAAATTTCTCAAATGGGATATATGGAGCAAAATCCATAGTTCCACACGGCATAAGTTGTTACATTTATACTTATATCACGGGCAATTAGGTTTGGCTCTTATCTTATTTGCTCTTTGGGTGTTGTATAATAGTTAAAAAAAATGATAAAACTTACATAGATTTATTCAAGAGTTGTACCTTCCTAAAAAAAGTTTTTACCTTAGATTTTCTAATTTAATTTAACTATATGGTTGTATTGACTAATAAATCACATAGTTAAATTTAATTGTCCTTGAAAACGATAGCACTAGTTTTATTGCATTGGTTAATATAACTTTGATATTAAATTTAATTAGATAACTTAATGTACAGCATCTAAAAAACTATAATTATGAATTTGTACTACATATATTACAATTTACAAAAGAATGAGTCTAATAATAAATTCGCAACCACAAAACACTAATAGAACTCACATTACACATGATCAATTCGTTGTTGCGTTAATAGTCATATTCAAAGTCCACACACAAACACTATGTTCATGATAATTGTTGCTCATAGTTGTGTTAGAACACCCTTTGGTTTTGCTAAAAAGTCTTTGGTTGACACCTTCTATTTCCAAAGGGTTCGATTCTCCTCTCCCACAATTATTAGATGATAATAAAAAACACTTTTTATTTATTTTTTATGGGTACTAATAGGGTTCAATCCCAACCTTCTTTATTCGAGTACAGAAACCATTACCAATCTTTACTAGAGAAAAATTAATATTACTGTTACATAAAGTTATGTGATATTCTTCTAAAAAAAAAAAAGTTATGTGATACGGTGATAGAATTAGTTAGCATGACAAATAGGATATCCCACTAAAAGATCCGAATCATCTAGGAGAGAGAAAGAACATTCCTAAACTACGTAACGCCTTGTTTCTATTTTTGGGTATTAGAAAAATATACATATGAACCTTAAAGACCTGAAAACAATACTAGGTAACTAATACCATCAAAGCAAAAGCTTCTTTTATGAGTTAAACTCCAGAGTGATCACCAAGCAAACTTCAACATGTAAGCTTCTATACTAAACCCCTCAGAATTACCTTTTTCTTTGTTTTCATTTTTTTTTTCTCTAGTGGGTATATTAAGCTTCCTAGTGTAAATTGTTAAATGCATTGATTCTGTATGTGTATATAAATTCTTGGGTCTAATTTTGGATGCCCAGACATAAAGTTGTCTTTTCTTTTTTACTTTGTTTAATTTTGCTTTGCTTTATTGTTTTTTTCTGGTATGGATCATCCAAATGTTTGTTTAGAATTTTACTCTATGATTTTGCTGAAATAAGTTTCAACTATGTTGAATTATATGGTTGAAAATATTGCGTTAGTTTCTTGCTGTCTTTTTAGTGTTGAATCAGTCTGCATTCCTTAGTTAGCAATGTGTCTGAGTTAGGATCAAGCTAAGTTGACTTGTTGATGCAAAAAGGTTGTTTGATGAAGTGTTTGAAAATAGGAATGATACTATTTGATATTTGGGTTTATGGCCATCCTCTTTGATTTATATTGCTTATTTTGATGAGTAATGAAAGACCAGTTTGGTTATGTAGAAAATGAAATCTTGGAAATCACTTCTTCCTCCTTTTTTTTGAAAAAAGTTTTGGATCATTATATAGAGTTTGAAATCGTTGAAAATTAAATAAGTGCTACCAGTGGTTGGGTAGTAGAAGAGGAGGGGTATCTTTAGCCCAATCTCCTATTGTTTATACTGAATGACATGAAATTGTCCACTAAATCTAAACCCAGGAGAAGGGTGTTATGATTTCAAGCTCACCTCTGGGTCTGTAGATTGAAAGGTTTACAAAAGAGCGGCTTTCATATTGTATCAAAAGAATGTAATGCTTGATGTTGAGTATTGAATTCTAGAGCTGAAAATTTTGGTTGCTCATTTATCATATTTAAAGTAATTTACGCGTAATCACTATTCAAGAACCATGAGCTCAGGAAAGATACGCCCAGTATGAAATGGAACAGATACGAAATTTGATGTTGCATTATTTAAGATGTAGGAAAGGACTATGAAGGAATGCACACCCAGAAATACCTAAAAATAGCTTAGGCTGAGATTTTGAATCAGGGAGTGTCAAAAAGTATGGTTTTGAGACTTCTGACCTTAATTCAGATTACAATGGCTTAATTTTGCTTCAAAACTAAATACTTTGGATAACTGTTGTCCAAGATGTGATCACTTTAGGAATACAGTCTCATACTTGGCAAAAGGAGATCATGCCAACAAGATTTGTCTTACTTGGATCCAGGATTATTGGTATGCAATGCAGAAATCAGTCTACCAGACGCACTGACTGTTTTGCTTTTTTGAGAATCATATTTGAAAAGTTTGGTTGCAAACCCCTCTTATATGGTAATATTCTTTTTATTTTCTGTAATCGATGAAATAATTGATTGATTAAAAAATTAAAAAATCATTAAACTGTCCTCTTTGAGGACTGATATCTTAAAGAATCTCTAAATCTCTAAGGTTTTTTACAAAGGTTTCTCCAATAATGGAACCGGCCTTTACAAATACAGCTGGATAACCAATTGGAGCTTCTACCCAAGCTTCACAACCTTGTTCTGTAAATAGCTTCCCTGTCCAGATATGTTGCCAATTGGAACTTTCTCCCACTGGAAAATAGACCTTAACATTCTTCTTTCCTTTGTCTAGGACAGGCACCACTAGGATCTCAGTGCCAACCAAGAACTGCTGGTAAGTTAAGTGATGAACATGTTCGTCTTCTGGGTAGTGGAGAAATAGGTGGCGGCAAACTGGCAGGCCTTTTTGAGCAGCTTCCTGTTTTCAAATATATATACAATGAGAGAAGGGGGGGAGAAAGTTGGGAGGGGGGGGGGGGGGGGGGGAAGGTGCTGGAGCCATCACTTAATTCACCAAATTTAAAAATAAATTGGGATCCAGAGTTCTAGGAATACCTTTACAAGTTGAATTCTGTAAAACTTCCATGCTTTGTACACCTTAGCAAGGCGAGCAAATTGTGATAAAGTTTGGTGGTTTGAGTAGAATTGGCTATTGCTGGATGGCTTGTTCCCCTGCATGGAAAGGACAGGTAAATTCAGTTTCTAATGAGATTATACATCTTAAGGTCTTCAGGTGAAGGAATCATAACGTGTTGGTCAGCAAATGAAAATTTGAAAGGTTTATTTTTTGAGGTTGAGTGAATTTAGTCTCCTTTAGATGTAAATGCCTGACTAAATTTTCATCATTGACACGACCAACATTATTTTTGTCCTTTTTCCCCTTTTTCTTTTTCTTTTTCTTTATGATCTTTTATGCTGGAAAGAGATTCTAATGATGCTGATAACAACAACAATAATAATGCATGTTATTTTTTCACATGGTAGGTTTTTTAACTTACTTCATGGGTCCGGAAGACAGTGGTGAAAGCATTTAGCTCCATCCAACGCAAAAGCAACTCTTCACTTCTCGTATAGTTTATAAAAGGTAAGTTTACTGCACAGTAGCCTCCAATATCACTGTGGTTAAAAGCATACCCTGAAAGTCCACTGCTAAGGAGGCCAGTGACAGCACTCTTTATCCCATCGTTAGCTTGCCAACTTACCATTTGGTCTCCTTCCCAAAATAGCATCCCCCATTTGGGACTATTTCTGAAACCAGCTCTCATGAAGAAAACTAAGGCCTCTTCTGGGTCTTCTTTCACCTTGCCCACACATTTACTTTTCCATTCTTCCACAAATTCCCTGTTTATTTGGGCCCATAGCTCAGGGTACCTATTATGTGCAGATATAGGATCTTCACCTAAAATGGCAAGTATCCTGATTAGTAGTTATCATAAAGAATAATCAAGTGAGGAATAATACAAAGGTAATGTGGCTATTATCACTTAAACCATGGGTACCAATAGACCTATATAGGTTCCTCCTCTGGCTTGGGACACTTATGTCTTTTCTTATTCATATGTTTCATTCTTTATAGTTTCTTGTTCTTTTGTTCTTTAAATTTTTGTTCTTTTGGGGCCCAGAAGGCTGGCAGCTTAGGAAATATGACGGTTAAAAATATAAATAAAAAAGACTGGAAAATCCTACCGAGTTGGCTTGCCTTGAAAATCTCACACAATAATATGATGATTGTTACATCACTAGAGGTCGTGTATTACTTTGTCAAGTAGGTGTACAAGAAGGCATAGGTATGGGAGACGTGAAGAAGAGATGAATAATTATGGTGATGCTTAACAGTTAACCCTTATTTAAACTATGACAGAACATGACATATTGTTAAGTGTTGGGAAATATGTCATACTAATTCCTACGACATTACTTGCGGAAAAATCAGTTGTGGAAGAATGCTTTTTTTAGAGTGTTTCTAAAATCTACCTCTGGAATTGAGAAACACATTAACAAAACCTAGACACCCCCACCTAAAAGAGAGATGAAAAACAAGTCATGAAAATGGGGTTTACATTGAACCTGCAAAGAGGATTCTACTTCATTAATTTGTTATCTAACTTTGGCATCACAAGAGACCCACAAGTTAGGAAGGTTACTCTGACCCTCATGTTGACTTTCAAATATAGGTTAAGATTTAAAACCTGAATAGAGAGTGGCATCCACAGGCAGGCCTTCACCAAAATCAGCCATCCATCCTCTGACTCCATCATCCACCATTTCTTGTAAAATCTGTTTGAACCAACTAGCAGTATTTGGGTGTGTCAAATCCAACATTCCAACATCAAAAGCTGTATTAGGAACCATGTATGGTCGTCCATGCTTGTCTTTCACTAAGATGTCTAACTTTATTGCCTCCTCAAAGAGGTTTCTCCTTCTGTTTGGCTTCTCATGAGTCTGTCAAAGCAAGTGAAAACCAATTTTAAAGTGATAAACTCTCGAACTATCACAAATTGCAACACAACATTTTGTACATGGGGTATTGCCATTGTTTCACTTACAAGATAAAAATATAATTAATGATATATAAAAAAATCATATAGGCCTTTTAATGGCATTAGCCTTCTTAGTTCTTACAATGATGCAGTGCACCGTTATTAATGGCAGGTTAGTAGTTGCAGGAATTATACTAGAATTTATAATGGAGAGCATAAGTCAGGGACAAGATGTTTACTGGAGCTAGACAAGGATTGCAGTATGTCATCACGTTGATATGCTGAGCGTTTAGATCTTGAACTAATTGTTGCCATCCGCAGTACCTTTCTGTATCCACTTCCCAATTCCACCACAATTGTGATCCAATCAATGTCTCCCTTTGGCCCACCCAATCCTGTTCAACAATCACTATACAATATAAATGAATGCACATAGATGCATGTAACTAGAACCGCATATTGTAATTTCAAATCTTTTTGAAAATAATGAAAATTGTCTATGGATGGAGAAAAGTCATAATTCAGAAGTTTTAAAAGTTCTGAAATGGCTCATTATTGACATGGGCGTCAAGATTTGTAGAATAATTGTTGAAACAAATTAAAAAACTTCACATTTTTGACAGGTTTAAGCATGTCATGCATTACCTGCAACCAAAATGCTGAAACGGGAACATTATAAGTCCTTAGCTTATCCCAAGTATCGTGTACGGTTTCTGTGCCACCTTGCATTCCAACCACAGCACCAGATATTATCCACTCAGGAAGCACGGGAGGCCTCCCAATGGTTTCTGTAAAATGTTCAACGAGCTCAGAAGGTGAGTTCCCGTGCAATATCCGTCCTTGAACTGAGGTCCCATGTATCTGCAAGCCCCAGCATACAGAAAATGGGAAACTGCATGTTTAAGATCTCGAATGAGCCCATTATCTATAAAATGGAATTATGGGCTTTTCCCTTTTAAATTCTTATTTATGTTTTGCAAAAGTCCCCCTAGTTAATTACAATTGACACCATGTGAGCTTATCCCTTTTTTTTTTTGGGGTATTATTTAAGAATATGAAATTCATTACCAATTATTAATCCAAATAGTTCTTCTATAACATCATGAAAAGTATTCATCTTCTTTAACAACATGCATTGCTTCTTCCAATCCAAAGTTCAATTTCTGCTAATAATCTAGTTGCTTTAGCGAGCAAGATTCCCTTTCAAAATCTTCTACAACATTCTCCTAATTAGTATCTGAATTACTTA
Source organism: Quercus variabilis (assembly GCA_030445155.1). Taxonomy (NCBI): domain Eukaryota; kingdom Viridiplantae; phylum Streptophyta; class Magnoliopsida; order Fagales; family Fagaceae; genus Quercus; species Quercus variabilis. The sequence continues at coordinate 8,746,554 of CP129451.1, forward strand.
TCTGAAACAATTATATACATATAAGTTGTCACTATGGATGTAAGATCCAATAGTTATCAGAAAGTACCTGAATCTGAACTCTATCATGTCTGGTTAAATCGAATACTGAATAATCATAACCTTCGAGATAAAGAGATCGCATCTTCGATGTCATATAGAATGGCGAAGGAGCATACGTTGTACTCCAATCACCCCCAGCTCTATAATGAGGAAAAGAATGATTCAACTTCAAATTTACAATACTAGTCATTAAAGAGCATTAGGTGTTGTAAGAGCTATTCTTTTTCATTTACCTGTAGCTAACCAAGTTAGCTGCAAAAGTTATAGGTTGATCTCCTCGTCCTATGCCCTGCTCCTGAACAAAGATGGGCACCCTTTTGCCTTTGAAATCCATGTGTGAGAATTGCTCCCCAAAACCATAAAATCTCTCTTTAGCTTCACTTGAATAGGTCAAGCAGACCCTGTTGAATTTTGTGGATTCTGCAACTTTCATCTCTTGTATTTCCTCCTCTGCTGAGGAAACTGTCACATACCCTCTTGGCCTTGAAAGGTACCGAAAGAAACCAAGCTTCCTTTTCCTTATCTGCCCCAGCCTCCACCTAAAGCCCCGGTATCTTCCTGTAGGTGTTGGGGAGGTTTTGTGGCTTTGCTTAAAGCTTGGTTCCCCAAGCATCACTTGGAAACCAATCTGATTACTGTTTTTCTGGTCAAACAGGAGCCAATACCTTGCAGAAGTAGAAGTTTCCTTTGTCTCAAATTGTATATCTGCAGAAATGCCAGCTTTTTGAAACTGCTTTTTCTTTTTTTTCATGCTGAAAATCCAACCAGATATTAGCAACATAGGGAATTGGGAACTGTTCAAATCATTTTTCTGCTCAAACCCATATTGCGAATCTTGATTTATTGCCTCTAATGAATGATCAAACTGATTGATTACCCTTATTTCCTCAATGGTTTGGTGATTACAAACCAAATGAACTTCTCCATCTTTCACAACAAAGGATCCTCTGCTTTCCTCCACCTCTGTTTCAGCCAATGCTGCAGACACAAAGGCTTGGCCTGGAATGGTAGACCATATGACTTTAGAAGGATTTGATCGATGAGAAATGGAGAGATACCCACCATTGTTTGAGCACCAAAGAAGCTGGAAATCCTTCCCAATTGAGAATTTTTTGTGTGAAGGCACTGTTTGGGAATTGAAAAACAGAGTTCCTTCAATGAAAGGGTGGGAAGTTTGAGTTGATGGGAAAGGGTTATTAAGATGTTTGTGGTGCTTTTTGGTGATTTTGAGGTTCGACATGTTGGGATTAAAGAGAGAAATGTTCCATCCAATCCTATTTATAGATTCCAAATCCAAAACTTTAATACAATATATAATATTTTCAAGATTCCTATCAACTTTTCTTGCAGCTTTTCAAAGTTCAAGATGGAGAAAAGTCTTTTGGTTTTTTTTTTACACGCTTTTTTGTTGACGTTTGTAGTAATAATCAGTGTGTTTGGAGGATAGGGATTGTTTTGAATGGTATTTGATTTTTCTGTGACGTGGCAGTAAATGAATTTGCCAAACTAGCTAAGCTGACCTCATGATATATTGATGATATAACTTAGAATTGTTCTTTTTGCACTTCAACCCCATTTATTGAAATATTTTTCTTTGCCCCATCTTTTGATAGGTCTATATACTTTTATAATAATTTCCCTTGTTCTCTTTTCTCTTTCTTTCAAAATTTACCAATTGAATTTGAAGTCTAAATCCTATCTGATAATTTAGTTGATTGTAGTTTTGGGGATTAATTCCCTTTTAAGGTTATTGAGCTCAGTGCTCTATCATTAACCAACCTAGAAAGATCAACTACTATGATGCTCAAAGATTTGCTTGATACCTTTTTAGCTCTCAATTTTCTGCTGAGACTTTCAATTAAAAGATACCATGCAATAAATTTGATATGATATTTGCAGCAGAATTGGAAATTTTGGATTGATGTTTTCCTTTTGAACTTTTGTCAAAAAAAATTTGAGAGATTCTTTGCTTTCTTCGGTGCCATGGTGGTGTAGTAAACATAATTTTAGAAAGTTGGGATTGAAAATTAGCTTCAGTTTATCTACTTTTGGTGCCTAAACTAAAATTGTCAATAAGTAACTGTTTCATCTAACACATAGAAACGTCTTATATAGGTCATGAATTTATCCAAATTAAAATGATGACCAAGTCAGAATTGAGCAAAATTTGTGCCGCTAAAATAGAACATTACTAGAATGGCTTGTTAGATCGGTGAGGGCTTGAAAGGTCCCAATTGGCTGGCGTTTTTGGATTTCTATAAAGAGGTCAATACTCAAACGGAGAACAGGATTGGGAAAGAAACAAAATTTTAGTTGGACCGTCCAGGTTGTTGACTATATGATCATTTTATGAAAATATTCAATACGATTAATGAGTTTTGGCTGACTTTTGGTCATGCTAATTTTGACGATTCCTATTTCAAAAACTTAATTACTAGGTTTCATCCATTGCATCACTCTTAGTATAACACCTCTTTTTCTTTTTCTTTTTTCTTTTAAAGTAGTATATCTGTTTCTCCCTTTGTCCTTCTTTATTATTTATTAGTATTTGAGTTTTCTAAAGTTGTGTTCAAAATATGAATGGACCATTTTAACTGACTAACACCTTTGTTATTTTTAATGGAGAGATCTATAATTCAATAACTGACTAACACCTTTGTTATTTTTAATGGAGAGATCTATAATTCAAATTTTTTTACCCCAAAGTTTCAAACTATATATATAATTCATTGATAATAATGAGATATAATTCTTTATATTGTGAATTGATTTTTTTTTTTTTTTTTGAGCTGGTGAAGTGAGTTTTTAAATGACATGACAGCATGGGTTAACATTTTTTTTTTTGGGGGGGGGGGGGGGGGGGTAACATGTGATAACACCTTTTAATTAATGGCAAAAAAAAAAATCTTTAGGTTCTTGGCAAGAAAATGAATCCTACCTCTCCATTTGTTTTTAAATATTTTACTATAAAGACAATATTATCCTACAAGTTTGATTCCAAATTAAGTTTTTCTCTAATATGGTCCTTAAACCAAGGCAAACTGTTGCTTCAAAATGGGGGCTGCGATGCTAAGAGAGTGATAGCTATCACTTTCTTGACAGCAAGTGTTATGATTCAATTTTGTAACTTACCCAAAATTGTATTATGGACAGTTTGCACTTTAACACTTACTACATTTTGTAATACTACTTTTCCTATTGATGTATCTGACTTGCATGGGCTTCCTGGTTCATTTTCTTAATTCATCTAGCCGTTATAACCGGCATCATTCATTTTGTTCATACATGTGTTTGCTTATTAAATCTTTTTTTTTTTTTATTGAGTAAAAATAAATAAATAAATAGAATGCTTGTCCTAGTTTGTCTCTTGAACTTGGTCAATGTATTTGCTCCAAAATTCTGTCTTTATAATGCACGTAGCCTTGTTTTGGGCAAAGTTCATTGTGCAATCATGCACGTTCGAAATTTTGGGCAGAAGTGGAAAAAGCGCACGTCTTTTGCTCATTCCGACAAATCTTTGGATTGATTATCCATTGGTGGGATCTGCCAAATGTATACATTATTCTTCCATACATAATTTTTTTTTAGATATTAGAATTAAAGTAAGAAATTAAACTCATAAAAAAATTAAAATTTATAGTTTCAATTTTCAAAAATAATAAATTAAGTCACAAGGTTACAAAAAGTAACAAATTAAACACTAATCGATTATGTTTGAACTATAATATAGGATGATGTTTTAATTTGTTACTTTTTTTTAAACATGGTAATTTAATTTGTTATTTTTTGAAATTATGAGGGTTTGATTTGTTATCACCATTAAATTATAGGGTTTATAATGAAAATTTTCCCCCTTTCTAATGTATCAAATGTTTTTTTTTTTTTAATGTCAAACAGTAGCTTTAATGAAAAATAATAATCTATCTAAAAAAAACATATAAATAATTTAATGTATCATAGTTATTAAATCTTAATAATTTAAATATTAAAATAGCTACATTGATGTGAATGCTCTTAAGTGGTTTAAGTTTGTCAAGAATCTTATAACTCAACTAGTTGCTATTAATACTTTTTAGTGTTTCTAATAATGATATCCAAGATTTCAATCCCTCATCCCATGATGTAACTATCAAATTTAAAAAAAAAAAAAAAAAAAAAAAAAAAAAAAAAAAAAAAAAGAGAAGAAGATAAATTATATTTTACACTCTTTAATTTGATCATATCATAATTTAGTTAATAAATTTTTCATTGTTATAACCGACTCTCCAAAAAATTTGAACTAATGAAACAATTACGTTTCCGTTCAAATTAACAAATTTAAATTAAATGAACAAACAATATAGCTCCTTATGGTTGGATCATATCACATTTAGTCCCATAAACTTTTTAATTGCTACAGTTTGACAATGTTATTTTAGTCCAAACTTCCCCTATTTTTTGAAACCCTTTTTGTGAGGATGAGACCTTATTGGATATGATAGACATCTCTTACATGTTCTATTCAAATTGCTTTTACATGTAAATCTAGTAACTGTAACAAGGTTCTCAGCTAAAAAAAAGTAACTGTATCAGGGTGTTTCAAATGTTAATTTATTTTGTTGGAGGATTTTATCTTAATGTACACTAACCTTTTATTTTATGAATAAAATATGTAATTTCCAAAATTAAAAAAATAAAAATAAAACATTTATGGGACCAAATGTAACCATTTGCTTCTGTTATTGCTGGTAATATATGTAATGTGTTGATACTGTGGTGTGCCTTGAAGATTTACTTCGTGGTTGTTGTTTTTTTTTTTTTTTTTTGGTCTTTTGTCTTTTCCACAAATGATGTACTTCAATTAGTATTGTAAGTTAATTTTCAGCTAATTTTACTCTACCCTACGCCCCTTTCCCGCTCTCTCCATCTAAATTGACCATAAAAGGACAAACTCTTCAGTATCATGAAGCAAGGAGCAGCAGTTAAAAGGATAACAAGTTCAATTAAGATAACAGCATTCAGATCTCAAAACTAAAATTTGGAAATCAATAGAACATTTTAATTTAGCATGGGGAGCATTTGACAGGATTTTCAACCATGTTCCCAGGATTCCAAACTTTCTATCATTGTATCATCCATGAACTAGGGGGTGTAATGGTGAAATAGTGTCTCAGTAACCCTCAAGGGGTTACTATTTGCTATAAGGGCTCTAACCTTTAAATGTAACAAAGGAGCAACTAAAGAAAACTAAATTGATTGGACACAGTTATATTACATGGATCCCTTGAGCTCCTAACATGAATAGCAGTATATGAGGCAAAACCATAATAAAATCCATAATGAAAGTTGAAACTGAAAAAGCCAATAATTCCTAAAACAAACAAGTGAAGTTCCTCAATCAAGTAAATCTGACATGGCTGTCCTCCTAAATGCATCAACCTGAGCTAACTGGGATGCCAAAGTTTTGTTTGGGAATATATTATCTGCCTTCATCCTCTCCCTAATCCCATAAGCTGGAGCCTTTGCATTTATATAGGCCTGGATAAGAGTCTGGAACTGCCGGAGTCTGGCCACATATCCAGACTGTCTCATCCTGTGAAACATTTTTTCTGAATTATGAATATCACCCCTCTTTGCATACTGTTCCATTATAGCCATGAAAGAACTGAACATTGGCTTCATCTGGTTCTGCTGAGTTGCCTTGTGCAAGATGGAATCAGCCTTTTCCACCTCCCCTGCCTCCACATAGAGCTTTACAAGTGCATCCCAAGTCAATGGGCCAATCCTGCACCCACTCTCCCCCATACGCTTAATAAGATCCTTGCCCTTGGTCAGCATCTTTTGGCTTGCATACACCTTCAGAAGCACAGAATAATGCTTGGAAGAAAGCTTCTTTCCCATTTTTGACATTTTATCAAAAACTGCCTCTGCTTCTTCAATCTTCTTCAATCTTCCCCAAGCTTCAATAGCAGCCATGCACTCCTCAAGCCAGGGATTCGACTCACAGATCTTCCAAACTCTCCTCACATCATCAGCCTTTCCCAGCTGTGCATAAAGAGGAAGCAGCAGTCGGCAAGTAAAACGATCTTTTAAGTTATCCCCTTCCATCTCCTTCAAAATTGCTTCAGCTTTTTCTGTAAGCCCACCTGAGGCATAATGCCTAGCTAAGATGGCTAGTGTATTGATGTCTGGTTCAATGCCTTCAGCCTTCATTGTTTCAACAATTTGGTCCATACCAGTCATGTCATTTGATTGGCCTTTGGTGTCTATTAAGATCTTATATGTAAACAGAGTGGGCTTGACACTTTCTTTCTCCATTAATAATAATACATCAGCTATTTTCTTCTTGTCAAGTCTCTTGTAAAGTAGGAGCAACTGGTTGCAAGAAAATGATGTAACTGGAAATTCAAGGTCCTTCATTTTGTTGAACACAACCTCTGCTTTCTTAACATTGTTGTCAGCAACACAGTTTGCCAGCAAGGTTCGGTAGATTACTTCCCCTCTAAAAGATTTGGGAATCTTCTCAATGTAGCTCTCTGCCCTCTGGAGACCCCGTACCTTAGAAATCAAATCAAGGCGAGAAGCATAATCTCTCTCAACAAAGTCAAGCTGCTTTTTTGCCTCCAGCCACTCTGAGAGCTGCAAAACCGATGTACCATAAAAAGAGATGAAAATTGCTTTATTTAATAAATTTTAGAACTCAAATATATGACTTCAAAACCAAATCTTCCTTTTGCACATGCATAAAAATGGACTCTAAACAATAACTCAAGTACTCAACAATCCAAAGATGGTGGCATCAACCACTAGTGTTGGTGGATGATTTTCCTTATCAACAATCGAAGTGCCAAGGGCCTTTGTTTTAGTGGCATCTCCACCCTTGTTGGTGAGAAATATCCCAGGTTCAATTCCTCACAAGCATTACACAGAGAAGCAAAGTGCAATGAACAGAATCTGTTACCACCCACTTGAAACAATAGTAATAACAGAGGTCAATTTTGAGTAAAAACCAGAAGGCACTCACATTTCACAATGTTCCACCCTATGGAACTCCATCCCCCCAATATCCTTTAAATCATTTTTTCTAGAAGTAAATCTGCTCACACTTACAGTCATTGGATTAATTGTGCATGAAAAAAGATTTCTAAAATCAATATAAAGGAAAAAGCTGCATGCAACAGCATAACATATAAAATATATAAGAATCAACCAACCTAACAGAGTCAGATATAATTTTTTTTTATAAGTAACGAAAGAATTTTTTTATTTTATTTTTTAAATAGCACCTACCAAGTACACCAGTGGTGTACTCAGGGAGAAATACAACCAAACTCAACAGATTCAGATATCATGATAGAACTATATGAAGAAACCCCACCCAACTCCTTTAAATAAACCTATTGTTCATAAGAGCCAGCTCCTTTGGAAAAAAATATCAACCTTCAAACGCAATCCATACCTCTTTACTTAACAGGTGGCCTGTTCTACTATACATGTATTGAACCATGTGGCCCAAATGAACAGCACATTGGCACACAACTTCAACACCGTCATAGTCTACAAGATTTGTGCTAGGAACACACCATAAACCCACTTGCATTTCAAACAAGCACCACTTGTGGGTCAATTAGCTCAACTGGTAAAGTCTCTTGTTGTCGAATGAGAAATCTAGGGTTCAAATCTTGCCTATACCAAAAACTAATTGTTGTCTTGGCCAAATGATAAAGAGAAATCATCATGGAGCGGATGCAATATGCTGAAATCCATAGTATCTATCAAAATAAATAAAAAAAGTGCAAATGCATATACACCACATGATACTCAAGGGAAGTATCTTCCAAATTTTGCCACTATGATGTCTTCTAAATGCCCCTTCAAACATACCAATAAATCAACCACCATTTATCATAATGTATGAATCCCCAAACAGGCCAAACATCCATTGAACACATTTCTCTAGCTATTTCAAATTAGGAGTAGATGATCTCTTGATCCCTGATTCATTCACGCATGCAACACTAAACCACTACTGTTTTGATGCTCCCACAGATGATTCATTGTTAAAAAATCTTCTGTAACGCAGCTGTCCAAATAAGAAATGCCAGTCTAAGTGGTACTTTATCCTTCTAAATACTCCTCAAAGGGAAGAAGGGTAAAAAAAAAAAAAAAAAACCCTCCCTCCAATCTGAAAGCCTAACAAAAAGATTTAAATGAATATCATGACTTCTAGAACGTTCAAATCATTTGCTCCTCACCCTCTCAACAAACCTTGGCATAGAAAACAAACCAAGGATTTCAGTTCCCAATCTTGCACCATCCTATTAGCTTGGATTCCAGTGAAGATTTCCATTTGACCAGTCCATATACTCAGTTCTCAACAATATGGGATATTCAACTTTGGCATAACTGCCTATTTATGATTTCAGCTAAATGAACACAGAGATATTTACGATATGCACATCATACACATGCACAAACAACTACTAGCTAGGTACCAAATTTATACAGATAGCCACCAAGGAATAAGTAAATTGACTATTGAAGCCCAAAAATATGCAATATGAGAACAAGGTGAAAATTTTTTCCCTGGAAGCTATTTCTAATAAAAGTTTTTAAGTAAAGAAAAGATCATATTAACTTACCTGCAATGCCCGCCCATACATCCGACGTTTACGAAGGTTAAGCATGGCCAATGAGATTTCTGCCCGGCTCAAATCATGTCCTTCTTCAAGCCACTTATCAAGAGCAGTATGTATAGACAAACCTGGAGCAGCCATGATGGCGTTGAACAGTTCTGATTGAGCCCTTCTAGATGATTTTTTCTCAATAGGGTCAGTCTCAATGTCCGATAACTCTAGCTCATTTTGAGAAGGCTCTTCAACATCCTTATCAGAGAGTTCTGGTCCAGAAATTAATTCGTCATCACTTTCATCTGTTACATTACTGTCTTGATTTTCCTGAACACTAGAAGTTGTCTCAAGTTCAGAAAAACCATCTTCCAAGTCATCTTCTTCACCACTGCTTTTTGCACCAGCTTGTGAAGAAAAACTACATCTACCCACAGAGAATTTTGAAGAAGCATGCTCTGTATGGTAAAACCTCTTTATATACAGCCATCTATCGTATGCCTCTTGAGGAGACTCAAGGACAACAGCCTTGTCATCCTCTATGCAGGAACTTGGTATTTCCAATTTAGCACAGCATGCGCGAGAAGTTCTTATACTGAATAATTGGCTCCTGAAAACAAAAGAAAACATAAATAAACTATCATATTAGGCAACCACAACAAGGTAAATATGAATAATATAAGATTCTACTCAACTCTGAAGGCTGTCACTTCACAGGATTTTCCAGGAGAAAACATTAGATAAATTAATAACTAACACAGAGGTGTCATGATATATAAAAGAGAGTTCTGGAAAATTTTATAAGAATCCAGCAAACAGTTAGAGGGCTTGGATTAAATAAGATATTCTTTACAGCAAAAGAAAACGTAAAGGGTGGAAGCTAGAGTAACTGAGTATTACATAAAGAATGGTAATTTTACAGCTGTTGCTCGTCATACATTAATATAATAGCGATCCCTTCTCTACCACTTTTCAATGTCAGAAGTCACTAAAAGCTGGGTCCCAATAATAATCCTCTAAGTTTAGAACCATAAATGTCAAAGAAATAAGAGAAGGGAAGGTATCTAAAATTCACATGAAGAAGATACTAAATTATCTTAGTGCAGAAAAATGGTAATTGACATGTTCGCCAAAAGTACGGACTAATTATCACAATAAAATGAAACCATGAAATGAGAAACATACAAGTTATAGAAGTTTGAAAAGATATCTTCCCTTTTACCACATATTGATTGAATAGAAGAAAGTTAATCCTTGAATCATGTGCACTACAAAACTTATAAAGGTACAAACAATTTTTTTTTTTAAGTGGAAAGTTACACACGCACTCAGTGGATCATGAATGCACAAGCAGCACAACCTTACCTCTCCACTTCATTCTTTATGGAGAGAGGAAATACCATTTTAGCTAGAGATCATTGGCCAGTTTGAATCAAGTATAAGATACCACAAAAGAGAAACCTAAGCAGGCAGAGGTTGCAGCAACTCCCTAAAAACTAAAGCCAGGTTGGTTTTTTCAAAGGGATAAACATGTTTTGATAACCACAATTTAGACAAAACGCATTTGATTAAGCATATAACAAATATCAATGATGTGGCATCAAAGTTGGTGGCAGAATTTACCTAGTATCTTTTTAAAAAGAAAGGAAAAAAAAAAAAAAAAAAAACCATGACAAGAATTTGGTTAGTGGTTTGTAAAAAAAAAAAGGACACAAGAATTTATTTTAAAAAAGACTTGAAACTTTAGAAATCAAATCGCAATGAAAATGGGGAAACTTAGAAAATACAAAAACCGAATGAACCATTAAACCCAAAATTCTACTATCTTCCATTCTTTTACACTCTCACAAACAACCAAACCATAGGGGATTAGCCAATAAAAAACCGGAGTAAGTATGTTTTACACTAAATCTATATATATATTTTTCAAATTGAGAAAAAACAGAAAGCATGAAAAAAAAAAAAAAAAAAAAACAACAACAACAACATCCCACTATCCATCTTTTCCTGCTCTTTCTCAGTAACCGAACAAGTGGGATGAGATAATAAAACCCAAACAAGTACACATTTCCACTGTGATAAAATAACCAACCAGCCAAAGAAGCCCATTAATTCCTAACATCCAATTTCCCTTTCATTTCCCTCAGCTTTCCCAGTAATCAAGCCGAGGGATCAGATACTAACAAACCCCAGAACAAAAATGCAAACTTTTCGTCACAAAAACACCAAAAACCAAAACCCATTTCAACATTCAATTTTCCCTCCAGTTCCCTCATTTTCTCAGTAACCAAACAGATAGTAAATCCCATAACACACAAAAAGAGCACAGAGAAAAGGGTTTACCTGAGTGGAATAGAAGCACGACGAAGAGCCCACATGGTGAAATGAGACGTATTTGTGAGAAAATAAAAAACCCTGATAGTCGGAATCAGAGAGAGTGAGTGTGATAAAAGAGAAGGCACACTCTTAAACCCTAAAAACCCTCAGTGGCATTTGGTAATTTCGCTTTTGGATTAGGATTTTATACGATAGTTTCTTTTTCAGAAGTGCCCCAACTTTTTGTTGAAATGGCATTTGCTTCCCATGCCTGGAATTTTTTTTATCTAAATTATTAGCCTTAAAATTTGAGGGTTTTTTTTTTTTTTTTTTTTTCCTTTAAGTTTGAGATTTTATTTATTTATTTTGGTCTACTAAGACTTGATTTTTTTTTTTTTTTTTTATCAAATGGTAATTTTATTAATCTTCGTGATTGAATTGGTGATTAATTATATATGTACCAACATCATGGTGCTTTTTTTTTTTTTTTTTTTACCTTCCCTTTCTTAGTGAACAAATTAGTTATGAACATGAATAGGACTACTTTGAAAAAGTGGAATCAAATTTGGTGAAAGAAAATGAAAAATATCAAACTTAAGAAACCAAATTAAAACAACCTCAAATTTTAAGAGTTAAAAGTATATTCTAGTTATTATTTTTTAAAATAAATCTAGTGATACAAAAAGTTTTCAACTCTTTTAACAACTGTTGAAATGTGTAGACCGTAAACACCTCGCATTACAATAAGTGAAAAAATTAATTTTCTCAAGTGGTTTTAAGGGTAAGTCTTCCAAAGGTAAAATATATTGTCATTTTATATTAACAATTCTAAAATGAACTTAAGGATTACTTTATCATATTTGGTCTCATCTTGTGTCAAGGGAAGATAATGTGTCATAGTAAGAATTAGGAATTAGGAGATCTTGACCAATTTTGTGAAAAAAAAAAAACTTAATTTTTGAATGGTGGAAATCCGGCCTTCAAATTAGCCACAATGCGTGGAATTAAAATGTTTTAATTTTATTGGTCATTGGATGAAACAATAAAAGTAAAGACTCATGTTATGTTCTTGCATGCCCTTGGTAATTCTACAAGATAATTATGGAATTTTTAATTATAAAATAAAATTTTTGATTTTAATCTACAACTAAATATTTAAATTAGTAATTCTAAAGATCAAAATCTTGTTAATTCTTTGCATTCAATCTCTTACTTTGACCAAGTTTGAATAGAATTTATTTTATTTTAAATATTTTTGTAGTTAATTTTTGAGAATTTTTTAGACATTTTTTTGGAACTCAAACATTTCAATTATCATCTGGATATGAGTTTTCAAGGTCCATAGGTTACTCAAGGCTCCCTCCTCTATAAATGGAGAGTGGTGCACTAGGAAAAGGAGTCTTTCTGCTACAACCTTTTACAAACTAGAGAAAGCTCTCCTTAGATCCAATTTTTAAAGCCCTATTGCAAAAAGAAACTGCAATCTGCAACAGAAGAAAAGGAGGGAAAATTATTGACTAATTTAGATGTCTTTAAGAATGCAAGAAAGAATATGAATAAGTCAATTGCATTTTTGTATGATTAATGAATCTTGCTTACTCACATTTTTAGTCTATCAATCTTCTTCTCATTCAGCCACCTCATTGTCTTTTCGTCAAGCCGCCTCACTGTCTTTTAATCACAAATTAATTCACAATGCCCAAAGGCTAAAAAGCAGAAGAATTTAAATAATAATAATAAAAAATTGAACTTTTGCAAATGCTATAGAAGAAAGTAAGGGAAAATTATTAGTAAATTTAGATGTATTTTTTTTTTTTTAATTATACAAGATAGAATTTTTATTCTAGTCTAATCTAAGTGTATATATATGTGAAGTTCTCTCTTAGAGACTTGAATCTCGGCTCTTGCCCCTTACACTTTACAAGTATTTATACTTGTAGAGTGACTACCGCACTAAGGGTACGCGGTGGTAATTTAGATGTCTTTAAGATTGAAGAAAAGAATATAAATAAGTCAATTGAATTATGGTATGTTTAATGCACCTTGCTTGTGATTTTAAATAAACGGGCTTGCTAATATGTTTCTGTTATATTTTTTAAGTCTCTATTTTTATTAATGAAAGTTCATTTTATTTTATTTTATTTTATTTTTAGAAAAAGATGAAATAAATTGTACCAAAAGTAGTTAGAAATTAAATTTTCTCAATCCTTAGGCTAATATGTATCCATCAAAACAAATGGATTTCCAATAAGCATTTTCATTTAGATTTTTATTTAGAAACATATAATGTTTGAAAAAAATCATCTAGTAGAGTACCGTTTTCACGTAAATAATAAAATTAATACAGTTTTCACATATTTTCACAATACTTAAACAATGTTATTAGAACAACACTACCAAACGGGTCCAAGATTTGCTTTCGCTAATACATAAAGTAAAGCACAGTTTACCCTAATAGTTTTTTTCTTTTTTTTTTTTTTGATATTTCGTTAATTACAAATTTACAATGGAGAGGAAGGATTCAAACTCTAGAGTCCAGAGACCTTCATTAGAAAAACTGTAAGTTACCAACCAATTGAGTTAAAAACATCTCTTTATCACTTTTTCATATAAATAATAAAAGAAAAAGTAAAATGTACACGTAAAATTGATTTTACAAAGTAGAATTGTCATTTAGGCATGTTAGAAATTGGGTTGGTTTTGAACCAACCCATAAACCATGGCCCATGGATCATCCACATGGGTTATCTGATAAGTAAGTTTAAATTTAAACTAATTGATATTAACATGAGTTATCAATATCAGTAGTGGGGTAATTTAAACTTAATAGATATTGATATGGGGTTATCAATATCAGTGGTGGAGTAATTTGAAACTTAAAAGATGAGATCTTTTAGGAATCACATATATCTGATAGTAAGTGAACCTCTACTAGTATTTAAATACTCATACATCAGTCAAATAAATGTTAGACACAATGAGTGAATATACGTATAGTTTTGAATGCTCTCTCAAAATAAGCCATCCCATCTACTGTTTCCTAGAATCTGGAGCGTGGAAATTAGGAGAGACTCTAGTAGCCTTTCCTGCAACTTGGAAGTGTTCCACAAAGGAGATCGTGAGAAATTCGTAAAGTAAGCAAAGAACAAGATCCGACAATTTGGTGATCTGTTCCACCAAAGGTATGTGTCTATATGACCTCTAGTACAATATATATTTTTCAACATTGGTATCAGAGTCGTTTTATACTTGTTTTCACTCTTGAATGATGCCATGATCTCTAAAATATATAATCCTATATGCATGCTAAAATTAAAAGTTGAAGGGTGCATTTGGTACGCTGTAATAACTTCTGTAATGGAATAACTATTCATGTGTAATATTAATTCGGTCATTTGGTTGCATCTTTATTACATGGATTAATTATTACATTGGAATAACTATTCTTTAAATTGAAGAATAACTATTCCTCTTTATAATGGATGTAATAGCTATTCCTTAGTATATATAATAGGTTTTAAAATTAATATATTTCCAAAAATGTAAAGTTTTCTTATACATCTTCTTTTACAAGTTTTTCATATGTAACAACCAAACTTATGAATAGTAATAATTATTCCATTATAATGTCTTTTATTCCTAGTAATAAAAATTACTTTTCCTAATGTAATCTACATTCAGTGTACCAAACGTACCCTAAGTAATTTTAAAAATTTTCAGATCTGTAATTTTTTAGGCATGTTATGGCATGTAGAGAGAGAAATAAAAAGCTGTAATTTTTTGATTGTTTACATGTAATCCGAAATTTGTAGGCTTATTTTGACCCATTAAATCTTATTTAGGCTTCGTTTGTTTTGGTGGTAAATGATTTCAGGAAATCATTTACCACCAGACCCATGTGTTTGGCTTGCAAGGAAAATGAATTTTCCGGAAAATATGCATACACTTTGACCGAATTTTCACCCTTGACCCGGAAATGGTTTTACGCTTGTATTTTACCTTCAAACCATTTCCGGGTCTCGCACGCGAACACAGAAAAGAGAAAACAGCAGAGAACCTGAGAGAGAACGAGTGAACCAAAAAAAAACTCAGCAACCAAAACCAAAAAAAAAAAAAAAGAAATCGGTGCAGTGGGTTGAACCAAACAAGGAGAGAAACCCAGAAATCCAAACCGATCCACCGAAGAAATAGACGAACCCAGCATTGACGGACCGATCCACGCAATCTGATCCAGTCCCAAGCCCAGTTCGATCTGTGCAGTCTGAGCCAAATCCCACAACCCAGTCCGATCCACGCAGTCCGACGAAGAACGCAGATCCATTTCGACGCCGTTCGACGCAGTCCTAGCACCATTCCGATGCCGTTCCACCACCAGCAGTCACCGGCGACTCCGATCCACTCAAGCCGTTCCACCCCCTCGCCGATTTCAGCGCCGTCCGACCACCACACTTAACGATGAGTCCGATCGGTTTTTTTTTTTTTTTTAACTGAAGCTTTGGACTGTTTAAGTTGTTTTAGATCAGAAAAAATTTTGTTTGAGTGGATCGGACTGGCTACAGAGATTGCATTGTTGGGATTATATATATATATATATATATATATATATTTATATATTTATTTATTTATTAAACTTATATATATATATATATATATATATTTATTTATTTATATATTTATTACTTCTCAATTTGAACTATCAAATTTTAGTGATAAGTTTGATTGTAAAATATTATATATGTATTTATATATTATTGATAACTACATATATACAATATTAATATGAACTATCAATAAACTATATATTGTAAAATTGTATTTATATATTTATTATACACAAACTTATGAATTTGTGTAAAATTGTATTTATATATATTTACAATTTTACAGAAATTCACTACACTATCAACATCAAATACATGAAATACCTACACTATGCTCAGACTCACAGATTGGTAATAGAAATAAATACATAAATATATGCATATTTATTTATAAATAAATATTTATATATTTAGTTATATATTGACATAAATATTTATATATATGTATTTATAAATAAATATTTTTATAAATATTTAGTTATTTGTAACATTATGGAAATATTTGTACATATATATATTTGTATACTGTGAGCAATGTACACTGTGAGCAATGTACATATTGCTGTGAGCAATGTACACTGTGAGCAATGTACATATTGCTGTGAGCAATGTACACTGTGAGCAATGTACAATTTAATGTTTACACTTGCATATGTTATACTGTTTTGCACATTGCGTTGTTGTTCCTATAATTTTACAGTGAGCAATTTGCATGCATTTTTCAGGGGTTGCTTTAGAAGTAGTCACAGAAGCTTGTGGACACTGTATTTCCAAGTTCTTTTTTTTTTTTTTTAAAGAATTTGACTAGTTGGGTTTGTGTAAAATTTGGCTAGTTGGGTTTTGTGTATACAGTTTTGGAGCTTGATATGTATACTTTGATATAGCAAATGTTATTATGTTGCCTATTGAGTTATGTATACTTTCAAGCTTGAGACATGACAAATTGTATGAAATTTTTGAGCATTTGGTTTTATTATTTTTGATCGGTAGAATATGTGTGTGTTTAAATTGTATTATGATGACTAATAATGCGAGACATGATGGTATTGTGATGATATCAATGTGCAGTTATCAATGTGATGGTTTTGTGATGGTGTAAACATTCATTGTAAATAGAATGCAATGTGATTTGGTACTCGTTATAAATGTGGTTTGAATGTTTTTTGTTTGTGGTTATTTTTTATTTACATATGTCTTAGACCACAGTGTTTGTGATTTTGTTAGATGAAGAAAAAAACCAAAGCCGCAATTCTTGCCTCAGTTGCATCTGTCCTCCTTGTGGGGGTTACATTGGTAAGGAAATTGCGATGTAGACATAGACGATTGCCTAGGGCGCCTTATGTTAATCATGCAGCCGAGAGAGAGGAATACATAAATAGTATTCTGAATGGAAGTGAGATAAATTGTGTGAATCAACTTAGGATGAAGCCTAGAGCTTTTCACCAGTTATGTCACATCCTCACTGAGGGGGAGCACGTACGCCCAACTATTCACATGCCTGTTACAGAACAAGTGTTCATTTTCTTACACATTATTGGTCATAATGTGAGGTTCCGTGTAATGGGTAGTCGGATCTATAGATCAACTGAGACTGTTCATAGATATTTCAAGGTTGTTCTTAGGGGGGTTCTGAAATTATATAGAGCTCTAATAAGACTGCGTAGCGAAGATACACCCCCAGAGATAAGGAATAGCAGAAGGTTCTTCCCATATTTTAAGGTAAATATTGCGACTTGTGTATTTTTGTAAATTGTGTAGATTTATGCAATTTTAAACCATTATGTGTGTCGAAAAATAGGATTGTGTTGGAGCAATAGATGGTACACATGTTCGTGCATCTGTGCCAACTGAAATACAAGGAAGATTTCGTGGTCGCAAAGATGGAACCACGCAAAATGTGTTAGCTGCCATTGGTTTTGATTTAAAGTTCACATATGTATTGGCTGGATGGGAAGGCAGTGCACATGATTCACGTGTGTTATCTGATGCATTTGCTAGGCCAGGGGGATTTTCAATTCCCAACGGTATTATACAATTATTTCACCTTTTTGGTTTATTTAGTTTAATAAATATTGTGCATTTTCTTAAGTATAGTAGTGATTGAGTTTTATTTTTGAATATATGTAGGTAAATATTATCTTGGTGATGCTGGGTATGGTAATAAAAATGGAATATTGTCACCTTATCGGAGTGTGCGATATCACTTGAAAGAGTTTAGTGATCGTCCTCCTGAGAATGAGAAAGAATTGTTCAACCTCCGACACTCTTCATTGAGAACTACCATTGAGCGAGGGTTTGGTGTGTTGAAAAAACGTTTTCGAGTGTTGGATGCAGAACCATTTTGGTCTTTTGAAACCCAAGTCAAAGTAGTGTTAGCATGTTGTGTGGTTCATAATCACATTATGGGGGTTGAACCAAATGACCATATTATGGAAGATGCAATGCACGAAGTAGAGTCTAGTGACCCCCAACGAGAAACACAATCACGTCGGGAGTCCGTTGAAGACAGTAGACTATGGAATGCTAAAAGAGATGAGATATGTCACGCAATGTGGTCTGATTATATGAGGAGTGGAGAGTAGTACTTTCTTTTCTTTTTTAAAATTGTAATATGTGTTTTTATGTTTCGTAAAGACAATGTATTTACTATAGACTTCTAGTGGCGTAATGAACTTGTATTTTCAGCATTACATTGTTACTTGATGGTATTATATTGTTATTTTCCGTGTTAGCATGTTTCATTTTGTTGTACACATTTTATAAGCGTGGTTGTATGTGTGTTTGATTTGTTGTTCATATTTCGATCTCCATTAATAAATACTACTCTGACGATACAATTTTCATATGTAGTAATGTCAAAGGGTAAAGAAAAAATGAGCACCAGCAAGCAATTTAGGTGGCTGCCGCCTATGCATGAAATGATGCTGAAGATACTTGCACAGGAGGCTGCAAAGGGCAACAAGCCCTCTAGCACCTTTAAGGCAGGCTCCTTTACTCTTGTAGCGAAGGAGATAAGTACCCAATTTGGGGTTGAGTGCCACCCCTCATACGTAGACAATCGGATGCGTACTCTAAGGACCATGTGGTCCACTATTGAGAAACTGCGAAAGAAGAGTGGCTTCGGTTGGGATGATAATCTCAAAATGATAACATGCGACGCAAAAACGTACCAAGAAGAAGTCATGGTATGCCTTACAATTATATTTTCTTAATATAAATGATAATATATATTTTTGTCCAGAAATTGAAATTTTACTTTGGAAATTGAAGGCAAAGAATTTATTTGAGAATGTGATGGTAGTTTTAAAGAAGACATCTATGAATAAATGTTAGAGGTTAGATGAAGTTTTAGTAAATTATATACTGGTGTGAAGTAAACTTTATCATGATTTATTAAGTTTTAATCCTAGAGTAATGTCACACTACCATAGCTAGATGTTTAAATGTAGCATCTATTCCACACCATGCTTTTATGTTTAATTTGACAAGGATGGACACCCACTTTATGTTTCATGTAGTAACAGATTTTTTTGTTTACTGGCATCATTAATGCGTTGAATATTGAATTTATGAGTGAAGTAATTATTGCATTGTTATTATATGTTCTTTTCTCCCTTATAGGCACATCGAAAGCATGCAGATTTTCTAAACAAGAAAATAGAGATGTATGATGAGTTAGCTCTTGTCGTGGGTAAGGACACAGCTACTGGTGGCTTTTCAAAGTCCTATATAGATTATGAAAATGAGCCAGATAATGGCGACAGTGCTGAATTTGTTGCTGATAATGTGGAGGAAGATGTTGTGAGAAACTTATCAAAAAAAGATAATGTGGAGGAAGATGTGGTTGAAAAAGGTAAGAATGTAGTTGAGTCCTCCACAACTGGGTCGGGAATTTCCAAGTCCCGGAAAAGAGGTCGTGCACCTTCTACTGCTGATGATAGCATGTTGACTGAGCTGTCTGATCAGTTGAAGGATATAGCTACAGCTCTTAAAGAAATTAATCGGGGCCCGATAGATTACACATCTCTTTATAATGAGGTTATGGCTATGATGGCAGATGGGTATAGTGAAGAAATGCTTGGAACTGCGTTTGACCATCTGTGTGAAAATGAGAAGATAGCACGGGGATTTCTGGCCAAGAATGCTAGGCTGCGAAAGATTTGGCTGGATAGTTTTCTTTTCTCACAGCTTTGACTTGCTTGTTTCATGTAGAATGTGATGGTAGCTATATGAATTCACTTTTGTTGTAGAACTAGTATTAACCTACCATTGTATTATATATATAGTACTTTGAATTATTAGGACAATACAGTTGCCGAAATTATGTATTTGTACTATTCAGATACCACGTGCAGGTATCATTTTTGTACACCATGGAGGTGTAATGACAATGGTGAACGATGAATGTAACTATTTTTATATTAATATTATCGGCATATTTAAATGATTATTTTTTATGTTGAAGTAGATGATTATTTTTGTACTGTTACAGATATATATATGCAATGCAGGTGTATGTTGAAGTGGATGATTAGTTTCTAATTATTACAGGTTTGTCTAGATAATGCAGAGTCTCAATTTGTAAGGCATTTTAATATTTTCCGTAAAATTAATTCACAAACCAAACATGAAAATTGATTTTCCGGAAAAAATGGATTTCATTTTCCGTAAAATGTTTACTTGAGCCAAACATAAAAATCAATTTTCCGTAAAACAAAAAGCATTTTCCGTAAAATATTTGATCGAACCAAACACCGGAATTGATTTTCCGTAAAACGATTTCCGAAACAGCCAAACAGCCTTAATACATTTTCCTTTTCCGGAAAATAGCATTTTCGGAAAATATATATTTTCCGGAAAACGTTTTACGCAAACCAAACGGAGCCTTAATGTCAAATATTTTTTAATGGTTTGAAAGTACATTCCATAAGCTTTAAAACGACAGTTTACATGCTTAATTTAGACTTTAAATGAGAAAGTTATGGTCTTTTAAAGATTATGGTTGTATTTGATAAAATCTGAAAATTTGATGTCTAACGTGGAAGACGATGAACAATAAAAGGAAAATTGTTTTGTAATAGTGTACCTTGCAGGGTCCAGTAACCACTAATTGTTTGAGCGGTTATCTAATAAAAAAAAATTTAATAATAAAATAAAAGAGCCCCACGTTTAGTGTATTGTTACACTTTTGATAAGGATATTGTGTAATGTGTAGAGCCCCACGTTAATGTTAGCCCCACCTGCGTGTGCGTGTGCCAACTGATTATCCTTGTTTCTTTTAACAAGGATATTGTGAAGATCACGTTGGGGTATCACAAATTGTTGTTGTTTCCTTCAACAAGGAAACTGTGCAGCTGATAAGCCACACGCAAGTGGCTGTGTGGGTTAGTAATATTGTTTACAAATACTGTGTGAGTTTGTAACATGGTTACAGAGGAATTGAGATATATGAAAACTCAATATATTACTTGCACAATTAATCATAACTCGTACAGTGGGCTTTTTTATTTTTAATTTATAGTAAAACTATATATATTCTTAATTTTGTTTAGACCACATTTTTTCTAATGTGACATATGTGTAGTTGTAGTGGCAATTTTTTTTAACTATGATGTTAAAATATAATTGTGATAACATGAGAAAATTGTGAAATTAGTTTTCTAATTTTCTGTATAATTATGCATGTTTTTAATCTTTGAATTAATTTATGATGTCTTTTTAACATATTGTGATATGATTGAATTGATATTATATGAATGCATTATGTGATGAATATGTGTCCAAAGGGTTTATGAGACTCTTTGGCTCATCTCTATAGTTAGAGATTATATTGGTAATTTATGTGACATGTATATTTTTATTTATTGTTATTGTGTATGGATAAGACAATTTTCAAATTATTTGGTAACGTGGCATCCCCAATTTTTTAATTACAAATAGAATCTTTGTAGTAGGATACTTGAATATGTAATTTTTTGGGCCAATGTTTTTTGGCAATTTTTTGGGCCATTGTTTTTGGCAATGTAATTTAAGGCTATGTAATTTAATTTTGGAAGCCATGTAAGGGGATGTGTTTTATGGTTACCTATAATTTTCAAATTTTGTCTTAGCATGTTGTATGAAATTACCAATAGGGCTTATAGTGGAGCCTATGCACAATGCGTTGTGCACAAAGATGTATGGACACATGTTATATGTATGATTTAATATGTGAATGGTGTGATGTTTTTATTCTTCACAAAATTTTATTTAAAAATCAATTAGATGTGTTATTCCAATTTACATAGTGAGAGATGATTATGAGTTTAGCGAAATTTTCAATCTTACTATGTAGAAAGGAATATCATGGTCTAGTTGGATTTTTTGGAAATAAAATTTTAAAATGTATGGGCTAATGTCAACTTGTGTAATGAATGTAGTGAACATGGCCACTAAGAATGTAGTTGCTGATCTAACTAAGGGAGAGAAACTAGATGGAACCAACTATGATATGTGGCATAGAAAAATTCAATATTTGCTTAATGAACAAGAGGTCCTTGAAACCCAAACCAATGTGATGATGTAACCTGAAAATGGGAATACTGCCTAACATCGCCGTGACTTAGAGGCCTATGAGTCTTGGGTTAAGAAAGATCGTTGTGCACGCTTCACTATGCTGAGTAGCATGCACAATGATCTTATTGGGGAGTTTGAGAACTACCCAAATGCCTAAGAGATGTGGAACTAGCTTAAGATTGCCTATGGAGGGACTTCAACAACTAAGTTGCGAGCTCTTACTTTGAAGTTTGAGCAATATGTTATGGATTCAAAGCATAGCATAGCTGAACATCTAAAGACAATGTTTGCATTGATCCGTGACCTAAAGGCTGCTGGCAATAATCTCTTTGATGAACAATAGGTCACAGCGGTGATACATTCACTGCCTGAACCTACTTAGGGGCAAATGAAGCTTGTTTTGACACATAGTGAGAATATCAAGACTTTTGCTGATATTTCTCGTCATCTTGAGCTTGAGGCAGAGCATATGGGGGGCGCACCAAAACACCTTCCTTGTCGCCCAATCTAGGTAGCGGAAGGCATTTAGGCCTAAACGCAAAGGACAAGGAAGGAATGCCAAAGGAGCTGGTAAGCTTGGGCCTAAAGAAGGCAAGATAGCAAAGCGCCAAAAGGGCAAGCGTGCTAAGAAGGACAAGGCAAAGATCAAGTGCTACAACTATGGTAAGAAGGGTCACTTAGCTCGTGAGTGCACTGAGCCGAAGAAGATATCCATTCTTAACAACTCTGTTATTACTTATGTTTGTACACATGTTTTTGTTGCTCATACTATTCTTGGGTGGATTGTAGATTCAGGAGCAACCAAACATATAGCCAGAGATAGAGTTGGGTGTGTGGATTACAAAAAGATACCAACAGGCACATAGCACATTATTTTGGGTAACAAAGTTCAAGAAGAAGTCATAGGAGTTGGAACCTACCAACTTAAATTGCGTCTGGGACGTACATTACTTCTTCATAATGTGCTTCATGCACCTGGTGTCCAATGTAATCTATTTTCAGTACTTACTATGCTTAGACTTGGATTTAGTTTCCGTTTTGATGGTCCTCAATTGGATTTTTATTTAAATAAAACCTTGTATGGACATGGTTATTTATCTAATAATTTCTTTATGTTGGATTTAGATCATTCCTCTTTTTCTTTTATTGCTCATAATGATGATATTTTTGATTTTGTAATGTGGCATGCTAGACTTGGACACATAGGAAAATATAGATTGGCTAGACTAGCTAGAGAAGGCCTACTGGGGTCTATCACTAATGTAAGCCTACCTATGTGTGAACCTTGTCTAGTTGGAAAAGCTTGTAGGAAGCCTTTTGGTAAGGCTCCAAGGGCAACTCATCTTAATCCATTCGAACATATGTGGACTTATGAATGTTAAGGCACGCCATGGCGCCTCTTATTTTCTCACATTTATAGATGACTATTCACGTTTCAATTATGTCTATCTGATCTCCCATCGCTTTGAAGCATTAGATTGCTTTAAGCACTTTGTGGTAGAGGTTGAGAATCACAAAGAAAGGAAATTAAAGGTTTTTTGAACTGATATGGGTTGTGAATATTTGTCTAAACAATTTCAGGAACTGTGTGAGAAAAAAGGGATATGCAGGCCAGGGGCAGCTTTAGGATTTTTGTTTAGGGGGGTCAATAAGAATTTTGTGGCCTATGGGATTTTCTTATTAAAAAATTGTTCATAGTACTAGCAAAAGAATAAAAAATAAACTATAAGTTCATTTGACATTTTTTTTTTAATACAATAAACATATTAATTATTGTTGTTAAGTGATTTTTTTCCAATTCTTTAATTTATAAGTTTACAATTCTTTAAATGTTTTATATTTTTATTATCTTTTAGTGTTAAAGTATTTGCCAAGTCACATAGCCAACAACCATTCATAAGTCACATTCAGCAAAATTAAAAAACCACTCACAAGTCACAAATTCAATCAAATAGTCACAAATTTAGTCAAATAGTCAAGTGCACTAGACAACTCATAACTCAACTTTATATCAAATCAATACAACCACTTACTGACTTACAACAACACTGCAATAGTAAAGAAAATCAAAACACTATAACCCATTAATCCCCCACAAGCCCACACGCACGCGATTAGACTCAGAGAGACTCAAAACTCATAACAAAAATCAGAACACTCTAACCCCACAGCCCCCCCCCCCCCCAACACACGGTCCAAGATTCAAAACTTAACAAAAAAAAAAAAAAAAATCAAAAGATAACTCTACACACACATATGGTGATTCATCCACATAGATTCAGTGAAAGAGTATATCAAAATACTATAAACACACTCTCACAGTGAAAGAAAGAGAGAAAGTGAGAGCTGAAAAACCAGATCAAGTGGCGGCAGAAGGTAGACCAAGCAGTAGCGGCGGTGGCAGATTAGGGACAGTCCAGCAGCGGCAGATCGCGGGGGCTATGCCTATGCAGCGATAGATTTTGTGTGTGAAGCAGAGGCAACCTTTTTCCTTTGGGTTTAGAGAGTAAAGAAGGATAGTGAGAGGTTTTGGGGGTTAGGTAGCTGCAAAATTCTTAGGTTTTATTTGCCCCCCCCCCACCCCCCCTCTTTTTTTTTTTTTTTTTTTTTTAATTTATGATTTTTCAAAATTTGATTTTTTTTTTTCCCCCGAGTTTAATTTGGGCTTTAAAAAAAAAAGGGCCAGGTTCATGGTGAAGGGGTGCAAATTTGTATTGCAGGGGCTCAAAACAATTTAAAAAAAAAATATTATATATATATATATATATAAAATTCAGGTCAAGGGGTTCATTTGAACCCCCTGACCATAACATACCGCCGCCCTTGACGCAAGCAATTGACGATTCCTAGTACTCCACAACAAAATGGTGTTGCAGAGAGAAGGAATCGTACTTTATTAGAGATAGTTAGATTGATGATGGCGCAAGCTAACTTACCAATTTCATTTTGGGGGGATGTATTGTTGACTGTTGCCTACATCGTTGACTGTTGCCTACATCCTT
Organism: Quercus variabilis; assembly: GCA_030445155.1. Taxonomy (NCBI): domain Eukaryota; kingdom Viridiplantae; phylum Streptophyta; class Magnoliopsida; order Fagales; family Fagaceae; genus Quercus; species Quercus variabilis. Next base: position 8,771,694 of record CP129451.1, read on the forward strand.
AACTGTGTGCCTTCTAAGTCAATTCCCACAACACCATGTGAGTTATGGATTGGTGCAAAACCTAATTTGGAGAACTTGCAACCTTAGGGTTGTACAGGTTTTGTTCACAGTACTTCCCATAAGTATGGGAAATTGGGCTCTAGTGCAAGTAAGAAAATCTTTATAAGATATTCAGAAAGCTCAAAGGGGATGTAATGTATGGTGAACATTCTGATGGTGGAATGACTAAGATAGAGTCTTGTGATGTCAACTTCATTGAAGATGATTTTCCAAGCATCAATGAAACAAAACAAGATCTTCAGCTTTATGAGCTGCAAGAACTTGAAGGTGTCATACCATCTTTGGGCGAGGGTGGAGAATCACAACTTCATCCTGAAATCGCCAAAGATAGTGGGAGTGATTTTGCTCCTAGTAGGAGCAAACCACTAGATAGTGACACACAAGGATCCAAGGTACGTAGAAGTGAACGTGGAACTATTCCCCGTCGTCATTTTGAGATTGAGGGGGAATCTTTTATATGTGATTCATGAGCCTACTTCCTATGAGGAAGCATTAGCTTCACCTACTTCACATGAATGGATAATTGCTATGAGGGATGAGATGGATTCTATGGCAAAGAATCAAGTTTGGGAGTTAGTTGACCTTCCACCTAGGCGCAAGACCATTGGAAACAAGTGGGTTTTAAAAATAAAGTGCAAGGCAAATGGATCAATTGATAAATATAAGGCTCGTCTCGTGGCGAAAGGCTATACCCAAAGAGAAGGGATAGATTATGATGAGACTTTCCCCCCAGTGGTGAGATTTGTCTCTATTCGCCTTATTCTAGCTATTGTTGCACATTTGGATTTGGAACTCTTCCAAATGGATGTAAAGACTACATTTCTTAATGGAGAACTAGACAAGGAGATCTATATGGATCAATCTATTGGCTTTGAGGTCAAGGAACAAGGGCGCAAAGTGTGCCGCCTTAAGCGTTCCATTTATGGCCTAAATCAAGCGTCTAGAGTATTTCAAATTTCATAAGGATATTATTTCAATTGGTTTCGAAATGATGGAAAAGACCATTGTGTGTATGTCAAACGATCAAGAAAAAGTTTACTTATCCTATCTTTGTATGTGGACAACATTTTATTGGCTGGAAATGATATGGAGATGATTGTCACCATCAAAAGGTGGTTGTCCTTTATTTTTGAAATGAAGGACATGGGAGAGGCTAATTATGTGCTTGGAGTTAAGATATTCAAGGATCACTTAAAGAAGCTTCTTGGTTTGTCTCAAGAAACTTACATAAAGACGATCTTAAAGCGATTTCGTATGCATAATTCCAAACCCATAGACACTCCAATTGAGAAGGGACATACATTAAATCTTGAAGATTGCCCTAAATCAGAAAAGGAAAAGAGAGAAATGGCAAGAGTTCCCTATGCAAGTGTAGTTGGAAGTCTGATGTATGCTATGTTGTATACTCAACCAGACATTTGTTTTGCAGTTGGTATGGTTAGTCGTTATCAAAGTAATCCAGGACCTGTTCATTGGCAAGCAGTTAAGAGGATTTTTCGATACCTTCGTGGGACATCAGATATCATTCTTTGCTATTAAGGTGGAGATTTGAGATTGAGAGGTCATTATGATGTTGACTGGGCCAGTGATAGAGATAAGCACAAGTCCACTATAGGTTATGCATTTCTACTTAGTGGTGCAGCTATCTCTTGGTGCAGTAAGAAACAGTCTTGCATTGCTTTGTCCACAATAGAGTCTGAGTATGTTGCTTGTTCAGCAGCAGCACAAGAAGCTGTTTGGTTAAAGAGATTTTTCCAAAGCCTAAGGGTGACATCTTTCGCTGATGAAGCTGTAAAGATGTATTGTGATAATATGGCAGCCTTGTCTCATGCTAAAGATCTTAAGTATCATAGCAAAAGCAAACACATACAGACTCGTTATAACTACATTCATCTTGCTATTACACAAGGAGAGGTGATCCTCCAACATATCTCCACCAGCAGGATGGTGGCTGATCCACTTACTAAAGCCATTGCTAGAGATGCCTTTCAGACTCATGTTAGGAGTTTGGGACTTTGTAGGATTTGATATGTTTTTTGGATACCTTATGGACATTTATGTTTATTCATACTTTATGCAATAATGATGTTATTCATTTTGATTCTTCTTGTGATGTGATTGATATTGCATACTGAGTACACATTATTTTGAGAATATGTCACCAGACTTAGATTGGTCTACTCACATAGACGATCACCTTAGCGCTTGAGTAGCGAGCAGGATGAGACATAGTGATCACTTTGTTTTTTTATAAATCAAGTAAATGATCATCTTGACGCTTAGGGAGGCGTGCAAGATAATATAATGAATGTTGCCTTAGCTAGGCTAGATGAGACTTATGGGAGTCGCACTTGAAGTGTATCCACAACTTCATGAAGTTTGAATAAAGCCAAATGTGAGATCTTGGATAGGAACTTGATGTGTAACTGTGCTAAGAAACTCAGGTTGGTTGCTTTTGTGGCAATTGGACTAAGATTTGTATGGTGTTTGAGTGTGACAAGCCCAGTTGAGTGGGACCTCCACTGTAGCATACAAATTATATTGTACGTGCTATAGCTGACCAATTAAGGGAGTGATTGGATAGATCCCTACTCCGTTACTATGTGAGCCCTAGTCGACCATTATATGGTCCATTCTGTACCCTTTTTCGACCTAGAACTATGTCATGAAGTGAATGTTTGATGTCGCTACTCTAGCATGTCATCTCAAGGCCAAGTTATATACGATCTTGCAGAGCATGTCTAGGAAAACAGTCAAGTGTAAATGAATTGACATGAGTGTCTAGGGAAGATTATTTAGAGCACACCATTTATTTTATGGCTCATAGCCCGGGCGATTATGAGGAATTTGTTTTTCAACATAATCATGAGCATATTATATGGTATTGGATCAAGTTTTGCTTTAAGTTTTGAACTCATAAGGGATTAAAGAAACTTGATCAGGTGTGATCAAATAATCTGAGGCATAGACGAGATACTATGACTGATGTACTATATTAGTTTAGATGGTGACTTAATATAGTACTCCTACCCTACACCTTCTTGTCAAGTCGCACACTCCATTTTTCTGTATAAAGAGAGGATTGGACAAGAGATTGAGAGGAGCCAGTTTTGACTGTAGTACCCAGTGTGGACGAGTGGGAGATGTTAGAAATTGAGCTGGTTTTGAACCAACCCATAAACCATGGCCCATAGATCATCCACATGGGTTATTTGATAAGCAAGTTTAAATTTAAACTAATTGATATTTGTATGAGTTATCAATATCAGTGGTAGAGTAATTTGAAACTTAAAAGATGAGATCTTTTAGAGATCACATATATCTGATAGTAAGTGAACCTCTACTAATATTTAAAAACTCCTACATCAATAAGATAGATGTTAGACACATTGAGTGAATATATGTATAGTTTTGAGTGTTCTCTCAAAATAAGTCATCTCTCTGGGACACCATTTACTATTTCCTAGAATTTGGAGCGTGGAAAGGAGAGACTCTAATAGCCTTTCCTGCGACTTAGAGGAGTTTCACAAAGGAGATCGTGAGGAGTTCGTAAAGCGAGAAAGAATAAGATCTAGTAATTTGGTGATTTGTTCCACGAAAGGTATGTGTTTATATGACCTTTGGTAAAGTATATATTTTCCAACAAGACATACCATATGAGCATATATATATATATATATATATATATGTATGTATAGAGTTTAAAGTGGCCAATTGAAGACCAATCCTTCTTTCCTGAGTCCAGCACTGTTGTGAATTGTGAAGTTATTTAAAGAATCGCCTTATAGCCAGTATAATCTTCCTGACCAGCTCTAAAAGCAAATTGCACATCATACGACATTTCCGTTAACACAGGGTCTGACTTTTAGCAGCCATTGGTTCTCTTAATGCTCTTAATTAATAGGAAAAAAAATTAAGGTCTAATAGTTTTAAGAAGGGAAAATTACGGTTTTGGTATCTAAAATTGTCAATTTCGTCCATAACATTTTAAATGTGTTAGTTTAGTCTCTAATTCTTTGATATTATATCAAAATAGTTTATATCATTAAATGGTACATAAAAAATATTGATGTGACTAACAATGATATTAAAATTTTATTTTTATGTCACTTGTACTGCTACATGGACAACCAGGTGTCAGTGACTAAACCGAATTCAAAAGTGAAAATTTTGTAGTTTTTTTTTTGGCTTTAAAAGTATATCATTGGGATTTGGGACAAAGAAGAAAATGAACAGATGGGAAGCAACTTTCTCCCAAATTGAACAAAGGTATTTACCAAAAAAAAAAAAAAAGCCCAAAATTTCATTTATTGAATTAGAAAATTCACCCCCCACCCCCCCCCAAAAAAAAAAATTGCTTTGTTCTCCAAATTTTAGAACATGAAAAATTCTAAGAAAAATGAAGTGAGAATAACGTTAGAGACCAGAATCATAATTTACCCATTTTAGTATATCAACTTTCACCATGGGATAAATTTTATGGTAAACAATCATAGGTAGGCAGTATCTTTCGTACTATTAATCATTAAAATAAGAAACTTTTTTCAAATGTCATATTTTTCATCCATAATTGTGGTCCATTAACCCAAGGATCAAAGGGCATGCTAAATTTAACTCCAAAGCAGGAGACCATGCAGATCCAACCAAGTTAATTTCACTATGTTTTTAGTCACCTTAATGTCTCACTTGGTTACAAGCTCACGTTACTAAGCTTGGCAATGTATATCATATTTTAAATCTTGGTTTACACCTTAGATTATGTCTACTTCTTAAAAAATTTGAAAGTTCAAAAAAAAAAGTAGCAATGAAAATGCAATTCGTATTTTCATGCTATCATTACTCTATTTAAATCCAATTTCCTGTGGAAATTTTTGTTTAAGTTTAGCTTAAAATTACGATAGAATTCACATTATGGAGAAGGCAATTTAATGTGGATCATTTTTTTTTATTATTTAAAATTTGAAAGCAAAAGGGAGAAAACATTTCATAGTCTTTTATTGTCAATTATGTAGCTCATAAGTTTGACAAAGTATTTTCGGTAATTGTCTTATAAGCTCAAATTTAATTAAACCTTTGGAATATACAATAATTAACTAACTTGTTACCTTTGAAATATCCTAACTGGTAATGGCTCGTTCATATACAACATTGACATTTTCTACACCTAAAATAAAGTAAGCTATGTTTCGATTAACTCAACTTAAAGTCTTTTATTTTTGAATAAAAGATTTGGGGTTTAATTCCGCCTATACCAAAAATCAATCAATATCTTGACCAGATGATAAAGAGTAATCATCAGGAGTAAATACCATAAATTAAAATTATCTATAAAAAAAAATCTAAAAATAATAAAGCAAGTAATGTTATATATACCCTTTTTTTGCAACTCCATTAAGCACTACAGAAGCTAATTATGCCTAAAACTACTAAATACTTTTGTGTCTTTGTTTTCCTCTTTATCTTTTCCTTTCCTGTTAACGGAAGACCCAAAGGTATGTAACTTCAAATTTTCTTATTGTATCTATATTTAGCCATTAAATATAACTTTCATCTTTAAATTTCTTAAGCTAGAAGTAGGTCATATTAATATTGGGCATTTTACATCATTAATAGTTTTCTAAATATTTATTTATTTTTGATAAGTTGATAATTACAATGAGAGAGAAAAGATTTGAACTTTGAATGTCTTAGAAACACCAAAATGTGTTAACCAGTTAAGCTAAAAGAGTCTTGGTCCAAATATTTATTAGGAACACATGCAAGTTCACTTAGGATATGAATTGGAATTTTTAAATTTGAAATCTTGTTGTGTGGTTCTTATGTTTGCGCTCATTGAGTCACCAACAATGCTGAATTTTTAACTTCAATCCTTTAAAGAAATTAGCTTAATGGTCTGTTTGGATTGAGAGGGAGAGAGTAGAGTAGAGTAGAGTAGAGTAGAGTAGATTTAGCACAAAATTAACTTATTTTTAGCCAACACTACTCTATTCTCCCTGACTCTCTCTCCTTCCCCCCACCATCCAAACATGCCGTAAATGTTCAGTAAAATTAGGATAATCTTCTCCAAGAGATTGTTCGATACAATAATTAATAATTTAATACTATATGTAGCAATTCTTTTGAAAATCTTTCTTTCTTTCCTTTCTTTTTTCTTTTATATAAAAACTAGCATATTTTATATTTGACAATGTGTGTACAGTTTTTCAGATGTGATATTCCGTCGTTGAGATATTGTGCCAATGGGATTTGTGTGTCCTAAGTGCATACACTATAAGGAATAGCTCTCTCTCTCTCTCTCTCTCTCTCTCTCTCTCTCTCTATTTTTTTTTTCTATTTTCTATGGCTGCCTTCCTTCTCTTATAATTTGGGTTGAAATAGGAATTAAATATAAGTAGAGTTTGAGCTTGAGGTGGCTACAAACATGTCCTTGAAAAAAAAAAAAAAAAAAAACAGAATTTCCATAATACGGTCTCGATCAACTGAGTTTCTACCAAGAGTTTTTGTCTAAATCAACATTCTCACACAATCGCTTTGAATCTCGCTCGACCGCGGTCTTCAGTCTTACACAGAGAATAGAAGTTTCAACATTCATTCCGTATTACATACATTCATATTAGAACTCATAAGCTTTGAATTCATTTTCTTTGTTCCCGATGGTGGCAGTGGGTTTTTGTTTGCAACATATTGGGTTGAATTGGTTATATTGGCTTTGAATTGGTGCAATTGAGGATGTTGGCGGTGGTGGATGGTACTACGGTGGTGGGTTTGCTAAGTGTGGGTATGGTTGGGTCTGTGACTATTATGTTTGTTGGGTCTATGATGTAGTGGGTTTGTTCCAATTGAGAGAGAGAGAGAGAGAGAGAGAGAGAGAGAGAGAGAGAGAGAGAGAGAGAGAGAGAGAGAGAGAGAGAGAGAGAGAGAGAGAGAGAGAGAGAGAGAGAGAGAGAGAGAGAGTTGAAGAGGAAGAGAGAGAAATAAATAAATAAATCAACAGGGTTGGTTATGATGTGAAAAGTAAGAAATGATATATTGGGTGAGTTGTAGAATGGTATGGTTAAATAGATATATTTTTACATCCTCATATGCTAATGCTTTAAGCCACCTTGTCGATAATAAGTGGAATATGTTTAGAGATAGTTGATGTCAAAGTTGAGAACATGTATACAGAAAGGAGGTTGATTCATTCTCAACATTATTCGTTGAGTGTCACCAAAAAACTCCCATATTACCAGCTTGTTTTTCCGTTGGAGGACTAAGTTTGTTAGAAACATCCTTAAATTCGAATAAAAGGGATTTTCTACAACCTTTCCAGAGGGTCTCCATAGACATTTTTGGTTATTTAATTTCATTGCTTCCAAATTGAAAAATTTTGTTTGTTTACAGCTTTTCCAATAAACTTTGGTGATCTTAAGGACTGAATGCTCTTTTACAAAAAGTAATTAAGTTTTTGAATCAGTTTGATGTTGTGGAAGCTACAAGAAAACAAACACATCATCTAAATGGAAAAGAAACGAAATACGTTAACTTCAAAATGAAAATCTCGAATCTACAATAGGTTCCTTGAATCCACAAAGTGATAAGATTTTTGAATCCACTAGAGAGAGACAACAGACAAAGTCTAAATTTTTATTAATATGAGAATTGAATTGCCTTGAGGCTGCAATGCATTTAAATAGTAAAAGAAAACCTAGGGTGGCTAGGAAAACACAGGAAACCCTAATTCGCACTAATCACATAATTAGGTGGAAAATAGTAAATTTACCAAAAATATCAAAATTGAGATCATTGTGAAAATTGAAACTAATGTCTCTAAGAAATATCCCAAAATAGACAGGACCTTATTCTAACTTTTAAATTAAAAGTTAGTGAAGCAAACAAATATTACTTAAAATGGCAAAATCGCTGTTTTCGGGGCCTTAACGGAGGAATTTGCCTAAATTAGGGCGACCCTCGGGGCTTCAAGTCTTGAACAGAAGACCATTTCCCTTTAGCCCTCCAAATTTTGTGCACTTTTGCCACCATTGCCCTGATGAGGTCTATCAACATCCCTCTTGATCTTGCACGGTGATTTTCAGTGCTCTTACTGCTCCTAGAAGGCCTATTCTATTCTACATCACAATTAATAATTTATAATGGTATTAAAGTAAGTGGTCTTAAATTAACCCTATATCTCTACTCTGCCAGCTCCCATTTAGAAAGTGAAAAATACAATGTGTTGAGCCCCAATTATTAAGAGAGAATCTAGGTCCACACTATCAAAGCATCTTTAGATCTTTCTCCAAGGATTATTCTTTGCTAGCTTAAAATTCAAAAGGGTAAAATACTATTTTGGTTCCTAAACTTTGGTAAAAGTTTGTTTTTCATTCCTAAACTTTAAAAAGTTCTTTTTTCATCCTTAACTTCGTAAAGATTTTTTTCAATAGTTAAGAAACAAAAATAAAGATGAATAAGAACTTTTTTCAATAGTTTAGGGATGAAAAACAAACATTTGGTAATCTTTAAGGACATAAATAAAATATTTCCAATAGTTTAGGGCCAAAAAAATGAATTACTTAAAGTTTAGGGATAAAAAATCAAACTTTTGGTAAAGTTTAGAGACCAAAATAGTATTTTATACAAATTGAAAAATCACTCAAAAAGAACAAAATCCCTACACAAAGAACCATGACATCCTTACAATATTTAATTTTGATTTTATTGTTGTCGTTATAAAAACAAACTCATTATGATCTGCACTACCTATTATGTGAGAGAATAAGACTTTTATTTTTCATTTTGTCAAACATAACTCCCAGGAACCAGTGTTTTAATTTTAAGCTATAGAATGAAAAATTTATCCTGTTTAGGCCATAATGCAAGATACGTATTTACTGAACACTCTCTTTCTTTATTGTTAGGGACATTATTATGTAATTAACTAATCTTTTGACAAAATGCACTTTACTTATAATTGGATAAATCTAGGATGAGTTTAGTACTTCAAGACACAAGTGTTTAAGTTGAGTATTGAAGTTATGCAAGTCTGACCAAGAAACAAGTGAAGGAAGTGTTGTTCATTAAAACTCGATAGAAGTCTCAATAGAATCCTTTCTATCGAGATTTAATGTTGAAGCTCGATAGAAGCTCGACACAAGCTGTATCTATCAATAATTACGAAATCAGACTTTTCAGATCTGATTACATGCATATGCTTATATATTTGTGTAGGTTTTTTTTTTTTTCCTCACAACCCTAGACATATATAAAGCTTATTTTAAAGGTCGTCGCATTATGCACAACATATGCATAGACTATGCAAAGGTGTTGCAAATAGAATACAAGCATATTGTGACCTAGTTCATCATTCTCTCTGTAGAAGTTATTGCATCTTTGCGCCAAGGGTTTTGTGACCAAGAAGCTTCCTTATCTTCATGTTAATGAACTGAAGAACTTTGCAACCAACAATATTCTTCCTCAAGTTGGTGTGTTAGTCACGTATTGGGATCCTTGCATCATTGGTTAGTCATATACTAGGATTCATGCATTGACGGAGAGATTGCCGCTATAATACAAGTTCAATTGAGTACTAGAGTAAGGGTTCAACTATAGGTTGATATTTTGGGATAGGCCATAGGGTTTGGTAAGATTTCTTATTCTTGTAACCACTTGTGATTGATAATAGTGGACTTTCAGGAGTGGTGATCTTAAATTCTCCTGGTAGAGTTTTGCTTCAGTGGTTTTCCCCATTCGTAAACAAATCACTTGTATCAAATTTATTTTTCGCTGCATTTAGTTATTTGGTGATTTGTTTGTACTATCATGTTATTGCATGTAATTTGACTAATTAATTAACTTGGGTAATTAATTAATTTGCAAGGGGTTAATTCATTTTAACCCAACATTTATCTTTTCTTTAAATGTGGTACAATTGTAGAATACTATCCAGGATGCTACATATTGACCAGCAAAACATCAAGGGCAGGAATGCCAGAGCAGTTATAGAGTTCAAGTTATGCGGTGTCCATTTACTTGTGTCAATTTGGAGCATGCAATTACTGGAGAATGCATAGCCAATGTATTGTCTGCTACTGCCTTTATTCAAGTAAGTTACCCTATAAGTTGTGAAACTAAAATTGGGGAGTCAATATTGGTAAAAACAAACAACCAATAGATTAACTACAATCTTAAAGACATCTATTTAACAATTTGGTGCATTATAGCAGGATCTGGACATGTGAATTTAAATTTGGATGATTAAAATCAACTAATAGATTTTGAAACTTTTACTTTACTTTTAACATAACTTTAATTTGAATTTTGTTATCGTTATCTTTACCATAAAAATATTGAAAGCTTGCTCAAAAGGATTTAGCCATGATAATATTGAGTAATGATAATTAGCACATATCCATCAAGATATAGAATTCTTGAGAAGCTATGTGAACAAAATTCCAAGGAAGAAAAGTTCTAATTTAGCCACAATTTACATTACTCTTACAAATTCACACTCTTTTTGTTTATCGTTGTTCAATTGTGTGAATATTGTAGAGGAAGCAGAGAGTTTGATCAAGGAGAAAATTGAAAAACTCAAGAAGAGAGTAGTGCAGAGTTTGAAATTCCTCAGAATCCCTTAACGAGGATATGTATGAATACTTGTGTCAAATTGAAGCATGGAGCACTTACAATAAAGGTTTAGGAATCAAGGCTGGCAGAGAGACATCACGACATATGAGGATCGATGATTAGTACGTGTTTTACCAAAAAAATTAATGTCCATTTAGTTTGATTGTGATTACTTTTATTGCATGATAAAGAAATGATTAGCGAATTTTATACATGTTCTTAAGAAATTAAAGGATGGTGACATATTTTATAGGTCTTGAAAATTTACAATGGATTTATGACTTTTTATTATTATATATATATTTAATAACCAACAATGCAGCCAATGAATGGCCAAGGGCCAAGGCTGATGATGACAATTTGTAAACACTATGCAAAAAGTTACCAAGAATAAGCAATTCTCAAACATACTCCGAGAGCAAAATAAACTTATGATGTTAACGCACTGGCAGCCCTGGTGATGGAATTGAACGTGTTATGGTAATTTTGACAACTGAACCTCAAGAATTAAAAAGACATTGAAGAAATAGAGTAAGCCAAAAGAGTCTGTTTAGACCCTAAGAATTAAAAGAAACTAGGTCCCGTTTGATAATGTTGTTTGTATTTTATGAAAATATATGTGGGTAAAAAAATGCGTGAAAATATGTGTAATGTTGTTTAAACATTAAAAATTGTTGTTCTACTTACTCTACCCTTAAGCAATGTCCTATTGGGTGGAAAGTTGATGCATGTCATTGGGTGCCAATTTCCAATTACCTTCATAGTTAAGTTTCCCCTATAAGCTATATTTCACTCTATATATTTAGTGTGAAATATGTATCCTCCGGTTTATGTATACTTTATGTATGGAGACCCACTTAAAATTTACGTATTAGTATATATTATCTAATCTAAAGGTTTCTTTTTATCTTATAATTTCTTTATTTACAAAGCTAAAATTACTCTTTTTTTTTTTTCTCTACAAATTTTTTGTAAAACTAAAAATATCCATAGTAACTCCAGCATTACCGTATAGATATAATTTAAGATTTTAATATATTGTTGCGTGGAATGGACTCTTCTTCTTCTTTTCTCTTCTTGTACACAGTTCTTTTTTTTTTTTTTTTTCCCCACAACCTGGGGGGATCAAACCTGTGGTCTGGTACCATCACTATAAATGGAATGCCTGATAAGCTACAGCAGGCTCCATCCAAAAGCTTATAGGCAATTAACATGATTCACTAATTTGTTTATTTATTATATGGACTAGGGACGGATATAGGATTTTAAGCTAGCGGGGGCCGAAGTATAAATAAAAAAAACCCTCAAATATGCATTCATATAGTATTAAAAAATTATAAATACTCAAATTCGTTGTTTCTAAATACATTAAGATGCAATCATTTACCAACAAAGACAAAAACAAAAACAAAAACGAAATAATGTTTTTTTTTTTTTAACACTAGGCTGGTTAGGATTTAAAAAAAATAAAATTAGAGCATTCACAGTAGTGGTATTAAAATTTTTAGTTTTTATCACATCACTTTACAATACATTCAATATCAAATATTTTTTTTTTTTTATCACTTCATTTAAAATAATATAAACAACTCATTAAAAATAATAAAAGAAGTAAGAGAATTTGAGTTTTTTAATTGAGGAAGAAATATAATCTTAATAAAATATTGTATTTTATTTTTAATAACTTGTTACAGTCAACTTGTATTTATACCAATTTACTTTAGTTGTAAAAAATTTAGCTTTAACTTCTCCAATAATATATAATTTTTTGGTTCTTTGGTAGTAAAATAAGTTTTTTTTTTTTTTTTTTGCTAAAATACAACCACTGTTATGAATGTTTTTATTGTTTTTGTTAAGCTTTTAAGTTGAATAGTTGCTAGTTGAATGAGGTTAGTTAGGCCTATTGAAGAGAAAGAATGCCTAAGATTTTGAAAGGGTCCAATTAAATAAATGAAATATATTATAACTATATATATATATAAAATAAAATAAAATAATTGGACCCAGGGGGGCCCGGGCCCCACCTGGGCGCGTCCCTGTATTATGGACTAAAAACAAGTAGTCACGGTGGTTGAGGAAATAGGCAAATAGCTAAGGAAGAGAAACTTCAAAGCATTCAAGTGGAGGGAGATTTAAAAATTATGCATTGAGAAATTGCAGTCCTGGAGGCGGATGCAAAGGAGTCAGCAAGGTCTTTTGTAAGTTGTAATTTCTAATAGCACACTGTCGTTGTAAATGGGCTGTAAAATTTACAGCTTTTTTTTAATTAGCCTGTCTTCCTTCTGCTGTTATTTTTGCTTGGAGGAAAGATTTTTTGTTCTTCTGATTCAGTTAAATAATATTCTGATCTATCTACTTAAATGTATCCGAAAAAGAAACCCAAGTAGTCAGTCAATTCAAATCAGAAACTGGTCTTTTAAGTCTGTCTCTCTCTTTATATATTACATATGAAACAAAAACAAAAAAAGTTATCAGTTTTGGTAACAAAATGGTTTGGTTGCCTGATGATATTCCTAGCATTCATTTATTAGCATGTTGCCTGTTAATGATAGACTATCCACTCTATACAGAGTTGCTAACTAGGGATAAGAGGGATACGTGTGTTTTCTGCAGAAGCCAAATTAAGAGTAGAAACCATATGCTTTTAAGTGTTTTCAGTAGGACATAAAGGCAAAAAGTTTTCAAATTGTGTTCTTCCACTAGGAGATTAAGGGAAGAAGATTCCAAATGAATCTATGTAAGATTGCTTGGGCTGCTACAATCTACCATATATGACTGCAAAGAATGACAAGGATTCGTGGTGGCACTTTCAAGATAGAAAGCATTTTCTAGCCATTAGAGAAGATGTTAGAAGGATGGCTGGTTTTTTTTAAAAAGAAGAGCAAGTTACATCTGCTTTAGTCAAGAGTTTCATGTTCAAGCAAGAAAGCAAATCAATCCAACAGCTTGTTGGCAATTAGCAAGCTACACTAATTTGCTACTCTTTAACGGCTCTCTTTGAATAATTTACTGACCAATATCATCTAAACTGCATTTTCAGATTTTGTTTCAAATCCAGAACATAAGATAAATAGAGTCACAGTTGCTTAAATTCAGTAATTCACAGCATCACAACCATTAACATTCTAGAAATTAGTTTAAGACTGTCTTGCTTACAAACCAGAATGCCCAATTGTATTTGGCCACCATAGAAGTCAGGGACTCTTCAATTAAGCCAATGGTATTAGAGAAATCAAAGTACAATGGCACCTAGAAGAAAAGAAGGCTTGAAAAGTTGTACATAAGTAGATAAACTAATAAACTAACAGACATAAAGCTCATCCAAACGCATGGTAGGTGTAACCCAAATTGGTCGAGAATAAAAACGAGGGTTGTCCTTACCGAATGGAAGGCGTTGGATTACCCTCCGTGCCATGCTAAAAACTCCAACATCACGGCCTCCACATGCCACTCCTGGGTGCCTTTGCCACTCCCAGTTGTCATCTGTGAAGTAGATGCAATTACTTATAGTGCTTGTATGAATGCACCAGGAATTGCCATCACCAACAAAAACAGCAAGATCTTCCAAGTCTGTCACTTCCTCCCAAGCCAATGCACCAAAGTTGAACTTGTAGACCAAAAAGCATATAGTCTCGTGCCTCATCTTTGAAGGAATATGAAATCCATAATGAAAAACCACGAAAAGATTTTCTGATGAATTCATCAAATACAGTTTTTGGGGCATGCCTACTTCTTCTTCGCTTGGTTGGAGCGCAATAACTTGTACCTCAGCTGCCAGAGGAGCATCAAGCTCAAGGCACACCAGTTTGCCGTTGTCACAAAGTCCATATAATTGATCATTAAAACATGCAACATCATTGAATTTCAAAATGTCTGGATTGGTAACAATAGCCCACTGACCCTGTCCCCTTCTATTCAAAGCCGCTCCTTCTCCTCCTCTGTCGAAAGCCACCCTAGCAAAAGCTAAGCGATTCACAGGGCCGAAAATTGCAATGACAAGTAGCGATGATTCCTGGGAAGGGTCATTTAAAAGAATGAATTTGTGTACAAGGCGAAACCACTCTTCTGTAGCAGCCAGAGTTCGAATTGTGTTTAGTGGGGGAAGAGCAATTTGTACTCTTTTCGTAAGGTGCAGAAGGTGGGTTTCATAATCAGGACCCAAGGTTACAATCCAACCATGTGGGGATCCCCAACAGCGTTTTCCTTGGACTTCAGATAATAATAATTGATAACGATTGTTGTCGCAGAGACTGAAGAAATGTCGCATGTCTGTGGAAAGTGTTTCGGAAAGCATCAGGCAAGGAAGCTGAGGCCTTCTACTGATGCTCAAACAAACAGAACGCCATGTTCGGGAAACCCCTGCAGCTGCTACAAAATCTTGGAAAGTATGTAGTCGATTTACAATCTCACGAACGACTTCTGGGGGGAGTTCGGACTGGACATTGGAGCCTAACCCAATTTTCAACCAAAAAAGTTCTGCTAAATCAGTAAGTAAAATAGAAATCATTGACGCCATGACTGAGGCAAGCGGATGGAAGGGACCCGTCAGAACTCCTTCGATCGACACAACAATTAGATAAAGAATCCTGCTGAAACTTAAAGAAATCGCATAACAGGGACCGAGAGTGACGGTGATGGTGATAATATAACAACCTCGTGAAGTACGATAACCTAGAGATCTTTCTATACAAAAAACTAATATAAAGACAGGCCCATTTGTCAACATCACAATGGAGCTCACAGCCAAGGAAATGCGTGAGGCCAGAACTATGAAGACCAACAAAAGAAAAGAGGCGAATCCTGAAGAAATCACAAAACGGCGACTGAGACTAGTGTTGGAGCGAAAACTGTAATGTTTTAAATAACGAATAGTTAGAGATCTTTCCCTACAAAATTTTTTGATTGACAAACATCCAATCATTAGTAGGAGAAAAGAGTAGTAAGCTCCCCAATACATATGGAAACGCTCCTCTTTGGTATATGGGTCCAGAAATGGAGAGAACATCGAAATGAAAGAACCACTAATTAAGAGGCTAGAATGAATTTCGCTACGGTGGGTGTCAGTGATGGCCTTACGACTACAATGAACCGAATATAAAGCACCGACAAACTTCATGATGGGAATTGGATGAGTTACTCTCTATAGACTGATGAAAATTGAAAGCAATCAAGCTCCAAACGCCGATATATTTTGAGTCAACGTCGAGTTTTGACAAGAAATTCAGACAGAGCTGGAGGCAGGTCTTCTGTTACGCGCGTGTGTAGAGTCCAAATTTTCTTCTTCATTTTTTCTGCTTCACTCTTTATTCTACTAATAGATACTTGTCATTGTCACATATTCACATAATTAATTAAATACTACTATTAATTAATAATTGTAATATTAATAAGCCAATAATAATAGTATTTAATTAATTAAATGAACATGTGATAAATATTTATTGGTGAAGTACGGAGCAGAACAGAAAAAGTGAGATAAACTATTTGGACCCGTGCGAAGGCTAATAGCAACAGGTACTAAAACTATCAGAAAGAGATGAGTTTGGGAAAGCGTAAGTACAACTTTCATCTGTAAATTAAAATGTAACCTTTTGACAATTGAAGCCAAGAAAAAGTAAACACACTCAAACGCCAAATAACCCCTCCATGAAGTATTCTAAATGCTATAAACCCCTCCCTTGAAGTATTCTATAATATTTGGCACACGTAAAAAGTATCATTGCATTTTTAGAATGGTACGGACAAAAAATGCTAAAAAAAATATATATTCATTTTCTCTCTTATCCTTTATAACTTTCTTTCTTTTTTCTCTTTCTTTATGACTTTCTTTCTTCTCTCTCTTTCTTTTTTCTTCTTTCTTTCTTCGCCTCTCCCTTCATCTTCTTTCACTCTCTCTTCCTTTTTTCTTCTTCTTTCTTCTCTAGAATCTTCACCTCTTCCTTTTCTTTTCTTTTTTCTCTTTTTTTCCTTTTTTTTTTTTTTTTTTTTTTTTTTCTGTCACTTTCTCTATGCCTCTCTGTCTCTGTCTCTGTCTCTCTCTCTTTTTTTTTTTCTCTTTTTTTTTTATCCTATCACTCTCTCTCTCTCTCTCTCTCTCTCTTCTTTTTTCTCCGCCTAGACCGTTGCCATTAAGATAGGCCATTGCCATTGAGATTGGCCGTCGCCATAGAGTTCAACCTCATCGATGAGGTCGACTGGTGGAGATCGCATGTAAGTTTGGATTTTTTTTTTTTGGATTCTGCTTGCTCACTCTCAAGTGCAGGAGATCGTAGTAATATAATTCTTGAAGTACTGAGATTGAACCACAAGGAGCAGGATAAATTCAAAGACAATATAATTAAACAAAATTTTTTGGTGAAGATGAAAAATAATTTTGCCTGGTAATTGTAAACAAGAATAACAATGATAACTGATTTAAGTCAATAATGTAAATACTAGAACATCGGGGTGTTTCCCTATATCGATATGAAATTCTTTGTAATCCAAAAAATTATATATTTCATAATTGATTGTTCTTATACAATTAAATACTTATGATTCGGTTGAATTGAGACAATTTAAGAATGCATGATAACTTAGATTAATAATACGGTTAGAAAAGTTTTCAGTAAAACTCATTCACTTTAAAACCTGATTTCTATTTGAAACCATTAGAAATTCATCTAAACAATAAGAAAAACAAGATTAAACTTATTGAAAGCATGGAAGAACTAATACATCAAAAGAAATCTAATTGAACAATCAAATATGTTGTTGATAAAATCTTAGAAAGAATCACATTGAATATTCATACCGTATAGAAGAAACATAACCCCTAGCCCTAGCAAAGAGTTTAGGCTACCATTAGAAAAAGGTAAATACAAGGTTTTCTCTCCAAAATTCATTCTACACGGCCTCCCTTCCAAACCCTAACCTAAAAGCGTCCAAAGAAAATAAAATTTTTACTATTTTAAGTTCCGTCCAAGTTTACAGCAGTAAATTGTGAGTTAATTTCAGCCTTTAAAAGTTGAGAATTTTGAAAAACTCATAACTGAAAAGTTGTAGATATTTAAGTCACAATTCCAACTGGTATAGCTTTGTGTCAATTGGATTTTTGAGGAGAGAGATACACCCAAAATATTGACCAGTGCTCAAATATGATTTTTCCTTTTCAAATTCTACCTCTTTGATTTCTTTTCTTATTTGAAGCTTCCAAACATGGTATGTGGATGACCCAAGCACTCCAGCTGCACCTCCTGAAAATTCCTACAGCATATGTTAGTCTGCTTTATCATTATATCATACAAATGAACTTTCAATTTTTGAGTTGGGATACTATTCATCATATTAACAAGTTTTCACTAGCTCCACTTTTGGAGTGTGTGTGTGCATAGCCCATCTAATCAAACTGGCTTTTCCAAACATGCATAGACCAAGAATAATCTAGATTAGAGCCTCTACTCCAAAACCTCTCTTAAGTTATCAACATTCTGAAAGAACACACGTAGAAGTAATGGCTTTTTTTTTTTTTTCTTCAAATCACATGTGAACAAAAAGGAAAGAAGAAGTTTTAAGAACATCACATGTGTATGCAAAAATAGCTGCTAAAACAACGGAAAAAGATTTCTTAGAAAGGATGTTGAATTCCTAGAAACATGAGGTTAATACTATTCTCATCCCTAGTTTTTATCCCAAACACATACCAGCCATGCACCTTTAGGATCAAGAAGGACTTTAAGCTCAGTGGTAGTACAATCTTATGGCTAGGTAAAGGCAAATTGCTCTCTTTGAAATATGAGGTATATGAATCAAATACAGAAAATTCAAGCTAAACACAACTCATAGCAGTAATAACCAACTTGAATCAAAATAACCTTTACTCAACCATATAACCCTTCTGAAATACATGAAAGATGTGTAGGACACCAATGATTTATTGATTGATTGATTATGTATGTCTTCTCTTTCTTTTTCTTTTTTCTTTTTTTTTTCTTTTTTTTTCGATGGTGGTATCTAAATGCTTCAATAGCTCAAAACTTGAACCCCCAAGAGAATACCCATAAATAAAATGATTTTTGGTATTGTGGAAATATTTCTCATAACTCAAATGATGGTGACAATGGTTAATGTCAAGGTAGGTTAAATATTTGTTTAGCTGGTGACAAAAGATTAATGGCCTTAGGCTCTCATCCTCTAAAATTCCACATAAACCAGTATGCCTAAGGACAAAAATAAGTAGGATCATGATATATCTCCCCATAATGTTTCCAATAGTCAACCAAAAAATATAGAGATCATTTACAAAAATTGAAGCATATGAGAGAAATTTAAGAGTTCAAATAAAGATATACTCTCACAAAGAAAAGTAAGGTTCAAGAACTCTCCATATGGGTTGAGTTTCAGCTTATATCTAGCTTGTTCATGATCCATGTATATCCAACATCTTACTGTCCGCTAACCCGGCTATTGGGCTCAAAAGTTTCCAATTGTGCTCTTCATGAAAGAATCTTAATATAACAAATAGTATAACCAATTTAGCATTATTCATTCCATCACATGATATAAAAATAAAGCTTATAACTCTTCTGCATTCAAATTTGGTTTTTATTTTTTTAGAATTGAAAAATTGCAACCAAAAAGAAAGAAAAGAAAAGAAAAAAATCATGCAAGGTGCAGCAAAATGTGTAGACCTCTCCTCCCAACTAAAAGGGAAGAAGTTACCTTAAGCTTTTAATTTTTTTTTTTTTTTTTTAAATTTCTTTCACACCTGCAACTATTAGCTCACCAAAAAAAAAAAAAAAAAAAAAAAAAAAGAAAAGAAAAGAAAAGAAAATTAAAACAAATAAGGTACAACTTCATAAGGCTCTTTTAGAATTCACGTAGCATCCCAATAGGCAGGGATCTCCATTGATATAGTCTCCTCCTCTGGTATAACTTCCCCTAACTATGGTTTTAACCTTTGTCCATTTACTTTCAAAATCCTACCATCTCTAGGGTCCTCAACTACTACAGCTCCATGGTTAAACATTTCTCTTACAATGAAAGAGCCATCTCACCTACGTTTTAACTTACTTGGGCCTAGATATGCATATTTAAGATCATCAGGCAGTGGCTTAAGCTCTAACTATGGTGCCTCTTCACTTGAATGTACGAGCTTTTTTTCATTTTCTAGTAACTCCTCAAAGCAAGGCTTCCATCCTTTATTAATTGCTACTATCTGTTGTTCTTCCAAAACCTCTAAGGAATCCAACAAAGAAAATTTTTTAGATACATGAATATCACATTCTAAATCCTAAGAACTAACAGAATTATTAAGAAGAGTTTCAAAAGGGTCAGAAAAACAATTCTTATTAAACTCTTCTTGAACCACCGCCCTAATGAGGTTCACATAAGCATAATCATCATCCTCATGTGGATGTTTAGCCACATGAAATATGTTTAGCTCCAAAGTCATGGAACCAAAAGTGAGTTGTATTCTTCCATTCCTGCAATTAATTAAAGCATTAGCTATGGCAACACTGTCATACACCTTCTTCAGGTCTACTTTGATGGCCATAAAACCCACCTTCCCTTTTTTGTTGTCTAGTGAATGAAACAATTCTTGACTGATAATAACATTGTCAAGACCTCTTCACCCTTGAACAAATGCAGCTTGGCATGGGGATATGAGATTGTTGAGAAGAGGTCTAATACAGCCAACAATGATTTTTTAGTCTATCTTATACATTGTATTACATAGGTTGTTCGGCCTAAAGTTATTAAGAGACTCTGGGTTTTGGCATTTAGGAATTAAGGTAATTAGCGTCTCATTAAGGTATTGGGGCATACATCCTTGCTCAAAAACTCCCCTGACCTCTTCATAAATTGAACTCTGTACATTCAGCCAAAAACGCTGGAAAAACCCAACATGAAGCCCATCAGGTCTTGGGGCCTTGAAGGGTTTTAAAGCTCATAGACTAGCTATAATCTCCTCATTTGACACTTCCCTACCAATTTGTTCCTTTTCCTCCTCCAAGAAGTAGTAACAGGAAAAATTAGACACGAGTAAGGCAATAGGATAATTGATTAATCCTGAAGTGTAAAGCTATTTTAATCCTAAAAAAATGTGCCCCTTAACTCCTTCTTCATCATAAATTCACTATTTGACAAAATCCTTAATACATCTAATCTTGTTTCTATGTCACCTTACCATCGTGGATACATGGAAAAAGGAGGTGTTTCGGTCTCCAAACATAGCAGCGTTTAATCTAGACTTGAGAGCCCAATACTCTGCCTCTTAGAGCAAGATCATAGGGGTTATTAGCCAAAGCCATTTGAGCTCCATTAAGCCTCGCCAAAAATCTCCTCTTTTTGGCAAACAAATTCCCAAAGACCTCAATAATCCATTTTTTTGCCTTACTCGTGAAGTCAGGAATGGTTGAGTGAAGGCACTTATCCTCCTACTAGGATTCTTGAACAATATTAGGGAAGCCAGGATGAAGGAGCCACATGAACTGAAATCGAAAAGTCTTGACCAGATGATTGGGGCTAGGCCTACACAGCTCCACTAAAACCAAGTAACGGTCCGAGAAAGTCGTAGGGAAATGGGTATCAATGGCTTTCAGGTATAGAATTCTCCACAGTGGTTTAGCGAAGCATCTGTCAATTCTTTCCAATATCAAAGCTAAGAGAGGTCTTCTACTCGACCAGGTATACTTTGGGCCAGCAAAGCCTAAGTCCAAAACATTACAACTGTCCAAACACTCCTTGAATTCCATGGCCCTATTGATATTGACTCGGTTTCCCCCAAATTTATCTTCTCCACTCAAAACTTTACTAAAATCTCCCAACATAAGCTATGGTAAATTATGTAGTTGGGCCACTTTAGATAAATTACTCCATAAGATTCTCCTTTCAGCCAACCTAGGACTAGCATATATAGCATAAATAAGCCAAGAAAGGTTAGAAGCATGTACCTTAACAGTAGCATGGATTTCCAGTTCAATAAAGGATAGTAGGATCACTTCCACATCTTCTTTCTTCCAGAGTATCTAAAGACCCCCAACATACCCTATGGTATTAGTGGTGATGTATCCATCAAAGGGCAGTCCTTCAATGATCCTTTCAGCTCAGTCACCCTCTACTCTAGTTTCTGTAACTACCATGATAGATGGGTAGTGATTAACATCCATTTCAAAGATTCTCCTCTTAAAATTAGGGTTGAGAACACCTCTACAATTCCATATAAGGATATTCATTTTTACATACTATCCTAACGGGACCTCCACAGCTCTAGGATTCTTCATGGTCGCATCCACCATACTCCATCCCATCCTCCTTAATAAATCATTGGACATGCCCCAATCCAACTTCTAAGCCGTCATGTATTTTAGAATGCCCATAGTTTCCTCTTTGCAACATAGCAACAGATCGCACCTCTGGACTGGTTCTAGGATTTGGATTAGTCTCAAGGTTGGGTGATTCCCTATATGTGCTAATGCTAATCTGCTGAAGTCCACTACTTTCCTCTCCTGAATGAGCCACCTTGATTCGTCCCAATGAGGCACCACTGATGGCCTTCACTACTTGCTTAGCTCCTCTACCACTTCCCATGAAATCTTTGGAATGTTCGTAAGGAACTTCCACCATAGATTGGGGGTGACACGCCAAGCTAGATGATCTAGGGGAAGACTTTTGAATCTGATGCTGGATTGAGTTATTGGAAAGAGATGTTTCCAAGCATGACATATCTCCTCCTTGAACCAACTTGGCGTATCTGTGGGTGCTACCTTGATTTGGGTGATCACTTCATCGGGGATCACAACTACCTTGTTTCTGTACCACATTGCCCAACCTAAGCAAGGGAGAGGATTCCATCCTTGAGGGGGGCTTTCCATCGACAAAAGACTTTTCCTTTCTTGAACTTTCTGGCTTTTGGTGAGGAGTACTCCTACTTCTAGTTTAGTTTTATTAAAAGAAAAGTGTTGTGTAAACAATATTTTTATAATATTTTCACAACAAATTATAAGTGGTAAAATTTTATTGGTTTTAATTTGAATCTATAATTTAAATTACTTTTTTTCCCACTTATAATAGTCAATTACAACCTACCATTAGGGGTGTTAATGTTTGACCCAATTCACGAACACGATACAAGTTTTTGTGTGTTAGGGTTGGGTCACAAATGGATTGACTTGAAAGTGACATGATAAAAAACATGTCATAAGTGAGTCAACCTACGTGATCCGCAATAGACACGTTTGACACACCAATTTATTTGTGTCGACCTAAAATGATCCATTTAACACAACCTGTTTAACTTGTATAACAAATAAATATTCATTTTATTTTAGATTTGTCAAATACTTTTTATATCTAACTTATATTTTTTAAATTTTTTTTTTTTAAAAAAAGTGAGTAGTTACAAAAACTTACAAGTGATATAATTGTAAATTGAAACTTTATAAACCCTAGTCATAATCAGACTACGATATGCACCAACTCTTTTAATATATATATATATATATATATATATATGTAGGTTAAAACTCTTTCAATATTGATTCTTAACATTTAGCGAGTTCTGTGAATATTATATTTTTGTGGAATTATATTATTTTGAATTTGGGTTAAAATGTATGCACTTATTTTGGAGTGTAAAGAAATAATTTCTATATGGATGCTATTTTTATTTTTATTTTTTGGAGAAAGTTTCAACTTGTGGTGTCCATTCCTGATGATAGTTCTTAATTATTAGACCAAGACACCTATCAGTTTTTAGTGTAGGTGGGATTGAACCCCAAATTTCTTATTCAACCATCAAAGACTTTACTAGTTGAGCTAACTTGAACCCACATATGGATGTTATATTTTTTTTAAACTATATTATTTTGAATGTGAGTTGAAAACTTGAAATGTATGCATTATTTTCAAAATGTAAAGAACTTATTTTTGTATGGATGTTATATTTAATTTTAAGCAGGTTGAAATAAGTTGTATTACATTTGTATTAACCCAACATGACATGTTTATTAAACGTGTCAAGTGGGTTAGGGCGGGTCGCATCAACCCATTTTATTAATAGATCGGGTAAGAGTTGAAGAGTCATGACAAGATTATTAAATGAGTCGGGTTTGGGTTGAAATATTTAATTGAATACCCGTACCTCGACACGCGAACTTGAATTGACACCCCTACTTCTAACATTCAAAATTTTTTTTTTTTGAAAAATACCATTCAGAATTTGTTATAAAAGTATTGTGTATATATTATTTCTCATAAAAATATTAGAAAAATAATGATATCATTTATTAGGTCACATTCTCAACTACTGTTTTTTTAGCAAGGTCACTGAGCAAGAGAAAGTACATATTATTTTAGGAATAATTATGTTATTATAGGATTAATAATAACTCAGCACCATTTCTATCAAAAATAAATAAATAACTCAGCATCATGTTTGTGTTTTTTATTCCAATTAAAAATTGACAGCTCTCTTAGACAAAATTGCCCTTGAAATTTTTCAAGACCCGCCATTTACTACAACAAAGATGTCTTTTAATTATTTTTTATTTTTGGGGGTAACTGATGAAAGTTTACTATTATCCTCTTGTATTTGCCTCCACCGTCTGCCCTCTTGACTTTTCTGCTTTGTCTACGGTTCCTTCACCGCCTAATTATCTGTCGATTGTGATTACTTTGCCTTTAATTTTTGTTTTGCCAAACGGTCATGTACATAGGCACCCAAATAATAATAATAATAAAAGATATGAGCAGTAGATATGGACACAAAGACAGAGAGAAAGAAGTTTTAGATTACCCTTTGCAGTGATCTGATAGCTTCTCTTTGTTGGTCTTGATTTTCTCGTCTTACTGCTAGATTTTCCGGCATCACTTCTCTATGACGGGGGTCTGAGCTTTTTACATCCCGTTTAACAAGCTCCTTCTAATAAATGGTGTTCCTACGTCAATTTAACAAATAAATCTCGTCGTATTCGATTCACACCCCCAAATAATAATAATAAAAAAATCTCACTTTATTTTGAGAATACTTAAAAATTATTCTATTTGCAATGCTTGTCACATATGCTACTGCCCAAGTAATCAGATCTTAAAAAAGAGTTTAGCCGGCTGTCCCATAAAAATATTAAGGGAGAAAAAATCAAAACTATAAAGGCATAATTTTTATTAATTAAAAATAATTACTTTATTTTTTTTTCTAAAAAAGAAAAGAGTTACTTAATTGGATACTTCAGCTAGTGTGGTGTAGTGGTTGCCCCCTTCTTGATGGCTGTGCCAGGTGCGGGTTCGAGTCCGCATACCCCACAAGTGTGGGGTTTGGACTTTGGTTTCTAAAAAAAAATGAAGTGCATGGGTGGAGTCCAAGTCACGGGCACCATTATGTGCTGGTGGTACTCACAGGCGATGTATTTGTGAAGTATGGTTGGCTGTGATATCACACATGAGCAACCCTTTTTTGTTCCAAAAAAAAAAAAAAAAAATTTTTGGATACTTCATAGTTTTCTTTTCCATATCACAAAGGCCCACACAAACATTTGTGTAGACCCTTGGAGGAGGAAATCAGGAATTCACACAACAAACCATTTGTGTGGTCCCTTAGAGCCCTCACATCAGGGTGCAAAATAGAAAATGATGCAAAATTTACACAATATCCTTTAAAATTAACCCACATTAGTCTGACTATTGGTGAGCAAATTTGCACACTTGCTATAGTAACCGTGTATATTTATATTGTTATTGTAGTTTTGCATTTAATAGTTTAATAATTTTTTCTCTCTCCATATTTCTGGATCCTTTTCTTTCTCTCATCTCAGAACAGTAAAGTGGGTAAACCCCTCTCTCTCTCTCTCTCTCTCTCTCTCTCTCTCTCTCTCTCTCTCTCTCTCTCTTCCTTCCTCAAAGTTTCCATGACTAGACCTTGATGATCTTACTGCCGCTCGCTACTACCACTGTGGTTTAACTCATAAAGCCCTCTCCAATCTCACCCATTTTCGTTCAATATTGCTTTCTTTATTTGCTTTGCACTGAGCTTAGCCACAGCTGAACCACAACCACTAGTGATAGTGGTGGTTTACGGCAATTTTTTATTCACTTCCTTCTTCTATTTTCTCTTGGGTTTGGGGATTTAAATTCTTTTTGTTTAATCTGAGGTTTGGGGATTTAGTTTTGGTGCATCTCATATGTAGCAAGCTCTCACAATTCTTGGAAAACTTAAAAATTTAAACCTTTAATGTTGAAGTTGATCTGTAACTATTGGGGCACCTATTTGATGTTTTTGGTAATTGATTTATTCATAAGGTATCATGCAATAAATGGCTACTTTGTTCACATGAGGTAGGTCCATTGGCAACAAGCAAACCTAAATCTGCACTCTGATAAATTATATGTCTTATGGTGGTTGTAATGGTGGTGGTGGTTGTAATGGCGGCAGTAGCTGTGAGAGAGGGGGAGAGAGAAGGTTAACATAACTAATAAAAAATGAATATTATGTAGAAACAAATTTTTAGAATTGACAAACCGATGCGGACGATTTTAGAAAGTAGTCGTGTAAAATAGAAAAAGTTAGTTTTTAAACTAAAATAGTCGGATAATTTTGCCCAAACTGAGCCAAAGGCTTTGTAGTTGAATTGGCACCTCTTCATGCACAAAGTGCTTGGGGGTCTAGAGGGAAATGGTTCGAGCTGCGAGATTAGCAGCATGTTGTAATTATTTCTCCAAAAAAAAAAAGAAATTTCCCGGACTGATGATCACACAACAAAACATTTGTGCAGGCCCTTTGGCTTCGGAGAAGGAAATCACCAATTTGTGTGGGCCCGTGGGATAATCAAATTAAATCACGGTTGATAATGAAGTATCAAATTAATTCACCATTTGTGTGAGCCTTTTGTGATTACAAAGTATTTTTTCTTTTTCTCTTTCTTTTTTCCTTTCAATAAAAAGTATAGGTGAAAATACTTTTTTTTTTGTCCTAACATTTTGGGTTATTTTTTATTTTGGTTTTTACATTTTTTGAGCTTCTATTCTAGTCATTACAATTCGATTTTTTTTTTTTTTTTTTTTTAATTTAGTCTTACCATTATCTCACTAACAAAAATTACTTATGTGGCACATAAAATGTATAGCTGACACATTCGACGCTGGCATGACCATTAAAATAAAATAAAAATATTATTTGGCATTAAAAAAATTAACTATTCAATTTTAACCCCAAAAGAAACATAATTAAACAAAAAAACACATTAATTTATATAAAAGTATATTGAACATGAACATAAACAAAAAAAATCAAAGAAAAACTTAGGTTATGTTTGGTAACAGTTTTTGTTTTCAATTTTCAAAAATTTTTTTTTAGGAATATAAAGAAAAAAATGTTTTCTTGTATTTTTGAAATAAAAAATATGTTTGGTTAGCTGAAATTTAAAAAAAAAATTAAGAAAAAAAATAGAAAATACTAAAATATGTTGTTACTAGAATTTGAACTCTAATGCTAACTCATTAAATAGACAAATTCATTAACTTAAATGCGTATTTTCATTGACTTTTGAAAAATAAAAACTGAGAATATCTTTTTGCATGTTTTCAGTTTCCTTCACAAATTGACTTTTAAGAACAATTTTTGTTTTTTTTTTTTTTTTTTATCAATTTTGGGTTGCCAAACAAGTTTTTTAATCTCAAAAATAAAAAAATTGTTTTTGAAAACAAAAAATAAAGAAAAAAAAAGTTACTAAACATAACCCCCGCGTGTGTAGACTTAAGATGAGAAATTACCTATATGCCCCTCTCTCCCTTCAAAATTGGTTTCCTTCTACTTCTTCTTTAAGTTTTTTTTTTTGGTAAACATTATTTTTCTTATAATTTTTTATTTTTATTTTTTATATATGTAATAGAAGTATGATTGTTCACTTATAAAAACACAATTTTCTATCTTTTTATTTTTCTTCTGAACTAAAAAAACTTAGGTTATGTTTGATAACAGTTTTTGTTTTCTATTTTAAAATTTTTTTTTTTTGGGAATATAAAGAAAAAAAAAATTCTTGTCTTTTTGAAATCAAAACATGTTTGGTTAATTGATATTAAAAAAACAATTTAAAAAAAAAAATACTAAAATATGTTGTTATTAGAATTTGAACTCTAATGCTAAGTCATTGTGACATGTTCATTAAATCAAATGCGTGTTTTCTTCGACTTTTGAAAACTAGAAACTGAAAATAACATTTTTCATGTTTTCAGTTTTCTTCATAAATTGAGTTTTGAGAACATCTTTTGTTTTCCGTCTATTTTAAGTTACCAAACAAATTTTTTAGTTTCAAAAATAGAAAATTATTTTTGAAAACAAAAAATAAGTAGAAAAAATAGTTACCAAGCATACTCTTAGTTTTTCACTCCTTCATTTTTCTACTCTAAACAAACACACATGAGAAAAACCTAAAACTTTTTTAATTTCCCACTTTTTTATATAGCAATTTTTTATTTTCTTATTTTTCTATCGCTCTAATCAAACGGCCCTTAAATCTAGTGAGTGAGGGGATGAGATGAGGAAGATAGTTACACAAAGAGTAGGTCTGTCTTCCAAGACTTTCTTTTTCAATCTTAACCTCTAGCGGATATATATTTTGATAATCGGAACTTGGGTGCATATGGCCGGCTACTATTGGAAAAGACTTCTCAAATCTCTCACGCTAGCATATGCTGCGAGAATTCTATGATTTAAATATTTTTTTAATAAACACTTTTTAACGTTCAGCGGATGTCCCATTCAGCAAATTAATAATAATAAAAAAGACTTCAGTGGATGCCCCATCAAATAAATATACCAGTCACCGATACTACATCTTAACCAGGGCTCTTTTTTTTTTTTTTTTTTTTGGTGAGAAACTTAACCAGGGCTGGTGTTGCATTAAAGTCGGGGTTAAAATGGACGCTCCTGCGATCCCTAAAATTAAAATTTTGAACACACCTTAAATTTTGTTTAGGACAAAATTTAACTACAAAATTAGTTATACTTTTAGGTTACAAACTTACTTAATATCTTTTTATTGGATTTGAATTTTGACAAATCTATTATTGGATTACATTATTTTCTTATATCTTCCATGCTTGCAAAATTTCAAGAAAATTAAAGATTAATAGTTATATCATCAATAAATATTTTAAATTGCAAGTTTTTGTAATTTAAAATTATGCACAAAATATAAGTTTATAGATTATATAGTAAATGATATTCGATTAACACAAAATTTAACATGTGTATTAAGGGTGTAAAGAACATACAATTCAACGATTAGATTTTCAAAATATGTTGTAATATTTATTTTATTGAGTGAATTTGTAGTATTAAGTTACAACCAATTTTGTAGCTAAACTTTTTCCTTTTGTTTAATCTCAACTTAAATAAGTTTGAATATGATCATTAAAATTTAAGCCCAATTTAAATAAGTTAAATAAGTTTGAATATGATTATCTTAATATTACTTTCACAATATTTTCATGATAATTTCATGAAAAGGGGGTGTTTGGTTCGCATGATGTTACATTACTGTAATGTAACATTATGGTGATGTTAAATTCATGTAATCTCATTACAATAATATAATTTTACTATGTTTGATAGGCTCCTAACATTAAGTCATTACAATTTTTACTTTTAAATTTGTAAAAATATCCTTTTGACAAAACTAAACAAAATTTTATTTTTTTAATTAGTAGTCACAAAATAGAAAGGAAAAAAAAAGTTAGATTCATGTAATCTTGCTACTTTATTACTAACCAAACAACTCATCCATAGATGTTAAGACATATGTAATTCACTTGTTAGTAACATATGTCACTATTTTATGCAATTGGTTAATTTTTTGACAAAATGCATTTTATTTGTATTTGGATAAATCTAAGATGTATTTAATACTTCAAGAAACTTTCTATCAAGATTAAGTGTTGTTGAGGTTTAAAATTGGTCACAAACTAAGGCCCAAAGAAATAAAACGTTGGGCTCATTTCACAAAAATAAATAAATAAATAAATAAACCAAGAGAAAAAAGAAGGGTTGGGCTTACACAATGAAGGAAAGAGAAAAGAAAGAAGAAAAGGGCAAGAGGTCCAAAGGATTGGGATGCAAAGACCCATGAAAGAACAAAGTTTAAAAGACATAAAGTAAGGAAAAAGGGCCAAACTGGCCAGAGCCAATAAGTCAAAGGAAGTCCAGTAAGAAGAACTGGGTTGGGATCCCAGAAGTCACCAGAGTTCAGGGATCCCTGGGGCACGCGAAGGAAGATTGAAACAAAATAGGGATCAAAGACAAGCATGCGGGTCTCATGGTCCAGACATGCAATGGAGCCAGGAGGTACGAAGCAAAACACAGGAGTCGTGATTTCGACCATTTGGAGAAAGTGACAAGGAAGAGTACAACTAAAAAAGCTGGAATGCTGAGAAGAAAAAGCCAAATAGCTGAAGACCAGCCAACGGAGAAGTCTAGAAATAGAAAACTAGCTAAGGGACTTTCATTTGGTCGGACCAAAAGCAAGAAACTATGAGAGAAAAAGGAAATGACATAACCCTGAGCAACTTGGCATGGCACGAACTCTAAGGGGCAAAAGGGAGAAATCACTAGTACCCCGAAACCCGAGTTGTGCTATAAAAGGAGGAGGCGGTTCATGCTACAAGGGATCTAGATAGAGAGAGAGATTCATTTTTTTTATTAGATCATTGAGGCATTCTTGGTCATTTTCTGAGGTCTTATAAAATTATAGAAAGAGTTCTGTAAAATTAAGAGAAAACAGAGGAACCGTTCCCGGTATCCCAGAGACATCCATTATAGCACATGCTTAGATTCAACAAATTCGAACTTTGCAAGTCTTGGAAGCTTGAATAGCTATCAAACTTTGTAATTTTTGAACTTAGCTGAACCTTGCATCACGTTTTAGTGTGCACTGTAATCATAACTAAGGGAAATAAATAAAATGCACCTCACTAATTCGAGGATCCCTAGCCTTTTCTTGCATTGTATTTCACTTGTTGTGCATTCCTTTGCTGTTAAAATGTCATTCAATACATATATTTTTGCTTGTTAGTTATTTGTATTGTAGGAAGCTTGTTTTGTGCACCACTCGGTTTTTAAACAGCCTTTTTAGCTGTGGTGAACCGAGCCCAGTCCACCAAGAATATTTATTTGGCCTAGGATCTTTGGGCCATTGTGCTGAGAAGAAAACAGCACCCTTACAAATGTTAAAACCATGCAAGTCTATCCAAGATTCAAGTTAAAAAGAGTAAGGTCATTAAAACTCGATAGCTAGCATTTATCGAGCTTAAAGAGCTGTTCCAGCCCCGTGGCTTTACAGCTACTAGACAGATGGCTATCTGTCGAGGTTTATGAAAAACAAAATTTTAGTTCTGTTTTGACTCTAATCTATGATTATGTGTTTGGGCTTTCTTTTTTCACAACCCTAGACATATAAAAGGATTATTTAAGGGCTGACAAAATGGACACAAGTGGCACAAGTGTTGAGCAAAATTTGTTCAAACAAATTGTGATCAGAGACAGAGTTTTGCCCTAGTTCATCATTCATGTGAAGAAGTTGCTGTGTTTGTACACCATAGGGTTTTGTGACCAAGTATCTTCTTGATCTTCATCGTTTGGATGAACTGAAGAATTTTGCAGCCAATAACCTTCTCTAGTTGGTGATTGAAGTCACGTATTGGAATCTGCGCAATTGGTTAGTCACGTATTAAGAGCCGTGCATTACAAGGAAAGATTGTTACTATAGAACAAGTCCAATTATGTATTGGGATAAGAGTTCAACTGTAGGTTGGTATACTATAGGTTGGTATAAGGTACTAGAATTCCTTTACTTGTAACCGCTTGTTATGATAATAGTGGATTTTTGGGAGTGGTGACCTTAAAATCACCCAGTAGGGTTTTTGCCATGTTGGTTTTCCTCATTCGTAAACAAATCACCATGTCAATTTATTTTCCACTGCATGCTTTAGTTACTGGTGATTTTGTTGTGCTACCACGTGTTTGCATGTTAATTTGATTAATTAATTAAACTTGGCTAATTAATCAATTAATTCATCACAATGGGTCAATTCATTTTTTGGCCTATCAATAGAAAAAAAAAATTATTTTCTTTTATCACCAACCAAACAGCTTTAGATCCACAAAAAATAAATAAAATTAATCATTTTTCAACACCTTCTTAACAACCAAACAAATTACAAATAACCATAAAACATTTTTTTTAAAAAAAGTATGGTTTCACTTTCCTAACTTTCTTGCCAACCAAACAGATTATACATCCACAAAAATTTCAAAAATTCTCTCTAGCCACCCATTTCGGTATTTCGGACCCAAGCATCAAAAAGATTCCTTTCGGTGAAGAGGAGGAGGAGGAGGAGGACAAGCTCCTCCGGCAATAGTATGAACAAAATCACGACAAATCAACTACTGATTTAGAGAGAAAGATCAAAGAGCTCGAGCTTATGGTATGCCTATGTGAGCATGTGTGTTTGATGAAAATGAGATTTTGCAAGAAAATAGAGGAAAGCGAACTTCAATATCAACAAATAGTTTGCATTTTTGCCTTAAAAACAAGTATAAAAGAGAATGAGAAGTAATAACATTGGGAGTATTATGTAGGTGTTTTGGAGGTTTATCATAAATTTGTGTGTGTGTCAACACACATACATTTTGGGAGGGTAAGGTGAAATGGAGTGAGTTAGGCAAGATCATTAGATCAGTCACCACCTAATCCCTCTCTTCGAGACTAGAAAATCCACATCTTGTGGAAATTGCTTCCCCTTTGCATCTCATTACTAAAGTATAATCACTAATGTTGACGTCAATGACACTCGGACAATTTATGATAACTAATACTATTCAAATCTTAATCAATCTATTTATTTTTTGATAGTTTGATACTTAGGTATGAATGATTTGAACTCTAAACGTTTTCAATGGAAACACTAAAAGGTGCTACTTGAATTATAAGATTCTTCACTACCTTAATTGATTTATAGTTAATTTAATTATTTTTAAATTTATAAAATCATCAATATTAAAATATATACTACTTTAAAAATTATTTTGAAATTTATATTAAAAAAATTTCTTCTATTTGTTTTTTATAAGGATATGATATCCACCACGATCATAACTATGTATTACTTGGTTTTTTAATTTTTCACCATTTATTTGTGAATATAAAATTAAATTAAACTTTAATATTAAAAAACTTAAAAACAAAACATTCTTGAATTATTAAAAAAAAAAAAACATTCCAATGCAAAATGAGTAAAATACTTCATAGGTAGCCATTAAAGAAAAACCTCTATAGGTACAATTAAAATTTTAATTTTAAATGCACTTAATAAAATATATTCAACTGTTAAATAGTTAGGTTTTTCAAAAAAGTAGAGAACTTTGTAACTCAAGTAGTTGGCATCTTCTATTGTTTTTGATTGAAACATTCACATTCAAATCTCTCCAATCCTTAACTATGATTTATTAAAAAAAAAAAAAAAGAGTTTCCCAAAAAAAAAAAAAAAAATTTAGTCGTAGGAAAGTTAAGATGTGATTTAGAAAATCTAAAAAGTAACCACAAAAAACAAAGGGGAATATTTATATTTAATTATATTGGGATAAAGTTTAGAAAATTTACCATAAATTCTAAGATAGGATATCTACCTTTTATTTATTTTTTTAAGTTACCAATCGCTAATTTTGGAAAATAATAATAATAATAATAATAATAATAATAATAATAATAATAATAATAATAATAATAATAATAAAATTAATTAGCATTATGTTGATATTATTTGGGAATTTTTTTTTTTTAAAGTTGTGTATTGAAAATTTAAATTGTGTCATCTTGAGATGTAAAATAGTAATATTTTTATGTTAAAATTATTTTAAAAACATAATTTAAAGAAATATATTAGATCTTAAATAGCTTCATAATCATGCTAATTTAAATAATTATTTTAAGCTAGAATGCAAAAACACCCCTTTAGAATTTCGATTTATTTTTTTTTATAACTTCTTAAGATTTCCCTATCTACTAAATCGACCCTAAGACTATTTTTTGTTAACTTTAATGGACAAAAAATTATGTGACTATCACATGACCACTTTTGACTTATCAATTGATTTATATTATGTGATGGTCACATGATTTTTCTATCCATAAATGCTAATGGCCTAGAAGTAAGTGCTAGAGGTTAATTTGCAGATATGAAAACTCTATATTTAAAAAGAAGAATTAAAACTTGAAGGAGTGTTTTTGCAACTAACCCAAAACCTAGAAGATGTTTTTGCAGTTATGCTATTATTTTATTAAAGAAATGTAAATTTTCAAATTAATTTATTGTCTTGATTTCTACTTGGAACAAGTTTGACTCCAAATATATTTGAAACTATCTTACTTCAACCTAATATGTAGCAACAGAATAGACTATTCATGTGTAATTTTAGTCACATAACTTTTCTAGAAGCATCCACATCAGTGGAGTCATAAATTTAGTAATTTGGCACCACAAAAAGCTACTTTACCTATTTTATCTTCTCACTTTTCAAAACATCTAACATCAGTAGTTTTATTTTAGATTTCAACACAATAAAATAATATATTTACTACAATAAACAACAATCACAACCACCGCCATTGCTACAGCCACCGCAACCACAACTGCAACTGCCACCGCCACATAATAGCAAATAATTTGAACGCACTACTGAAATTATTTTTTTTATCTTTCCCAAAATAATTTTTCTTCTCACCAATATTAGCTAGTAATAACCTACCACTTAAAATTTATTGTGAAATTATTATGGTAGCATTTCTTAATTTTAATTTCTTATTATTCTTTATATTATTTTTCTCTTTATCTCTTTATTTGCTTTCATCCATACATGATTCTTTCTTTTCTTCTTTTCTTTTTTCCTCCATTTTTCACCTTCACAGATGTATTCTTCCTCTTCACTCTCCTCCACACACATATACTTCCTTATCTTCACTCTATCTTGATTTTTTTACTTCAGCTTTCTGTGTGTGTGTGTGTGCGTGTGTGTGTGTATGTGTGTGTGTGTGATAACAAAGGTTAGAGAGAGTTATCCTTTTAAATCGACATTCATCATTTTGCCTCGTCTGCTCCATCGTTGCTCGTCCTCCTTCTACCGCGGCCCAGATGGGTCAGATTTGTTGTCTTTTTTTTTCTTTTTCTTTTTTATCATTTTGATTTGATTAGTTTTAAGATTGTGATTTAATTTTGTATTTTGATTGTAATTGAGTTTAGATAGAGATGTTTGAGAGAGAAAAGATCTAGAATGGTTGAGTGGAGGAAGAAAGAAAAAAAAAAAAAAAGAGAATTGGGAGATCGACGAGGTTGGCACTAGGTAGACGAGTCAAGCTAGTGAGGTAAGGTGGAGGAAGAGAAAAAATAAGAAAGGAGGAAAAAAATTAAAACATTCTAACCAATGTGAATACAATATAAAATAATATATATACTTTTGAGTTACAGTACACAGCCACCTTTGGTTGTGCACCGTAGCTGATAAGGGCAAAATTTGCCAAACAGTTCAATTTCAGAAATATTTCAGTTGGATAGCACACGTTCAAACTCATTTAATAAGGTAGACTCTTTTTGGAAGTTGATTTTAATAAACTCGACTTCCAGGCAAATCCAGTAAGTAAATAAGCCTAAAGTGGAAGTCGAGTTTACTGAACTTGACTTCCATTAAAAGTCGACTATACTGAGCCCCTTTACTTGCTGGTTAAGGGGTTGAATTTGCCTGGAAGTCGAGTTTATTAAAATTGACTTTCAAAAAGAGTCGACCTTACTAAATAAGTTTGAACGTGTGCTATCTCGGTGAAATATTTCTAAAATTGTACTATTTGGAAAATTTTGCCAGCTGGTAAGCCAAAATTTTTGGCCTTGGCTTTCTATAATTGCTAGGAAGTTTCTATAGTTTAGTTCTATAGTTGTCTGAAAGTTTCTATTTCCTTCTAACCTCTCCTTAAACTCCAATTAGTTTCGTCGACCTTACCATCTCTTTCTTACCCCAATTCCACATCGATCCAAATCATCCAACATCACCCATACTCTATCATCAACCTTAATAGCTACTTCTCATAGATCGCCCACTTTGACCATGACCATGACCATGTCCACTAGTCTCTTCTTCTTCGTTTCCCTCCTCTCTCTCTCCTCCGCGTCTCTCCACCCCCATGACCATTCTTCCTCCAACACCACACCCACCACTACTTCGATCCAACAAGTCTGTAAAGCCACTCGCTTCCCTGACCAATGCGTGAGCTCCTTATCCAAATCCAAACAACTCCCTCCAAACCCAACTCCTCTCCAGTTCGTCTACTCTTCAATCTCTGTCTCCTCTCTCAATCTCCGTAAAGCTCAATCAATGGTGAAGTCCATCCTAGCCTCCTCCGCAGGTAATAAAAACCGCACAATCGCCGCGACCAACTGTCTCGAATATCTCCACATTTCACAGTACCGCATCTCTATTACCGCCAATGACGCTCTCCCACGTGGCAACCTTAAAAACGCTAGAATTTGGATGGGCGCTTCTCTTCTTAGCCAATACGACTGCTGGTCAGCTCTCAGTAGAGCAAACGACACGAGGTTGACGAACGAGACGATGTCGTTTTTGGAGTCGTTAACAAACTTGACAAGCAACGCGCTGAGCCTGTTGTTTTCGTACGATAATTTCGGAAACGACACCGCTTCGTGGGTTCCGCCGAGGACCGAGCGTGACGGGTTTTGGGAGGCGGTGACGAAGTCCGGTGGTGGTGGTGGTGGATTTAAAGGTGGGGTCCCGGCGGGCTTGAAGGCGGACGTGACGGTGAGTAAGGACGGAAGTAGTGGGTCTTATAAAACGGTGCAGGAGGCGGTGAACGCAGCGCCGGAGAAGGGCGGTGGAAAGAGGTTTGTGATAAGAATAAAGGAAGGGGTGTATGAGGAGACGGTGAAAGTTCCGTTGGCGAAGAAGAATGTGGTGTTTTTAGGAGATGGAATGGGTAAAACGGTCATTACCGGGTCTTTGAATGTGGGCCAGCCTGGGATTACTACCTCTACCAGTGCTACAGTTGGTAGGTAATGTTTAGTTCTAGTTTTTCTGGGTCTTTCAATTGAATTTGGGTTTTACAGTACACTTGCTATCTGTTCTAATGTTTTATTTGGGGCTGGGGCAGCTGTTCTTGGCGATGGATTCATGGCTAGTGGTCTCACAATCCAGAACACAGCCGGTCCTAATGCCCACCAAGCAGTAGCCTTCAGATCAAGCAGTGATTTCTCTGTCATTGAAAACTGTGAATTCCTAGGTAATCAGGATACTCTTTTTGCTCAGTCACTCCGCCAGTTCTACAAATCATGCCGCATTCAAGGAAATGTGGATTTTATTTTTGGAGGCTCAGCGTCTTTTTTCCAAGACTGCCACATCTTACTCGCTCCTCGCCAAGTTGATCCAGAAAAAGGTGAGGCTAATACCGTTACTGCACATGGCAGACTAGATCCTGCCCAATCAACAGGTTTTGTTTTTCAAAATTGTTTGATTAATGGCACCGAGGAATATGTGAAATTGTACCATAGCAATCCCAAAGTACACAAGAATTTCTTGGGGAGGCCGTGGAAGGAGTACTCCAGGACAGTTTTCATACAGTGCAACTTAGAAGCTCTTATTTCACCACTAGGCTGGCTGCCATGGAGTGGTGATTTTGCTTTGAAAACGCTTTATTATGGGGAATGTGGGAATTCTGGACCGGGTTTTACTCCATCCCAAAGGGTAACTTGGAGTAACCAACTTCCTGTACAACACATTGACACATATTCCGTTGCAAATTTCATTCAAGGAGATCAGTGGATTCCACCGTCCAAATAATTAACTAGTCATAACTCATGAGAGAGAGTAGTTTCAATTGGAAGCGTTAAACCAAAAGGTGCCTCTTTATATTTTATAATGGTTTGTTTCTTTTGTTTTTCCATAACTGTTTGTGTCATTCCATAACGTTTGTGTCTTAGAGTTTTTCACATTCTAGAATTTTTTGTTATGAAATAAAGAGTCATAACAATAATGACAGCTCTTGTAACTTCACCCTATAAAAAGGGATAGATGTATGATGTAAAAGTGTGTGAGAGAAAAAGTTGTAGTAAGCTCTCAAAGCAGTAGTTTAATCTCTTTGTTTGTGAGTTTAAAGTACTCTAATAAAATTTTCATTCCTCTCTTTCTTGTGAGTACTTTTTGAATTTTAAGTCAAGGCTTTATAAAACCAACAAAGTGGTATAAGAGCCAAGTTCTTAGAGCCTAGAGTTTTTGTCAACACCATTAGTGAAAATGTCTTCTAATATGGTACAACCACAAATTCCTAAATTGATGAAAGAAAATTATGAGAGTTGGCATATTCAAATGAAAGCATTGTTTGGATCACAAGAGCCATGGGAGCTCGTCACTGATGGGGCTATGTAGAACCCACAAGTGAGCAAGAAGCAATAGAGAATGACTGACAAGAAAAAAACAAAAAACAAAAAAACAAAACAAAAAAAAACAAAAAAGAGAAAAATTTCTTGAAAATATGGTTGATAATGTGGCATAGCAAGAGGCTTGGAAAAGTAAATGTGATGCTTCCATATTATATGTGGTATAGATTTATTCTTCATATTTTTTTGTCTTTATTTTATAATTTTTTTATTTTTTTATTTTACAAAGATAGAAGAGCTCTCTTTATCAAGAATTTTGTAATTCAACTTATATGGTTATACCACATGGTGTTTCCAATCTAAACATCAAGGATTCAAATCTCTCCTCCCGTTGTAATTGTTGAATTAAAAAAAAAAAAAAAAACTCTTTTATTTTTTGTTTTTCTCTACATATAACTAAAGCAACAATGACATGATTCACATGAGGTATATTATAATTTCTTCTATTATTTTAAATTTCTCACATAAAATATTTGACATGGCAAGGAATATCTACATGACATGGTATCTTCCATTTGAACGAAGATATCAATTTGTAAATATTTTGCGCATTTTTCTATCGTTAATTTTCTTTTTAAAACTTTTGAAGCTCAAAAAACATTGATAGAATATGAAAGATGTTATTTCTATTGATCCCAAATGGATTGTGATTTTACTTTGGCTCGGTGGGATTTGGTTATGAGGATTTCATTTTTAGTTTTTAGTTTCAGTTTTTTTTTTTTTTTTTTTTTTTTTTTTTTTTTTTTTCGTGCAAAAGGATTTCGTTTTTAGTTTGAGCATTTTATTTGAGCATAATGGGTCAGATGCAAGCTTGGGTCAGTTAGTCACATGTGAGTAGCATGGGTCTCACTTTGGTAGATAGGCTATGTGGCAATTAAAATTTAGACACTTCAGCAACATCAAT
This sequence comes from Quercus variabilis, assembly GCA_030445155.1. Lineage (NCBI taxonomy): Eukaryota > Viridiplantae > Streptophyta > Magnoliopsida > Fagales > Fagaceae > Quercus > Quercus variabilis. Next base: position 8,810,722 of record CP129451.1, read on the forward strand.
TAATCTATGAATAAAATGCTTGCAAGTAGTTCACATTATTTGCCACGTAAGTATTTTTCATAAGTAAAATAACAGTAGAGACTAGGTAGACTGCAAGTTAAAAAATATAAGAACTAAATTCAACACTTAGAAAATGTGATAACCAAATTGAATGTACCCGCATAATACAAGGATAAAATTAAAATGTATTTCTGCCTATAATTATCATCTCACCACTCACCAAATTTTTTGTTTTTAATTTGGCCTTTTCCCTTTCCTTTTCCTTCAAAACTAATTCAAAAAAAAAAAAAAAAAAATTACTGATTCAAAATTTTTCTAAAATTTGATAAAAGAAAAAAAAAGTTCAACTAACTTGATCATGCTCAAATTTTTGTTCAAAGAAAATACTTGTTAATTTTGGAAATTAAATGAACGTTGTGACTTAAGAAAAACATTTCATAACACTAATGAGAACCAAATTGGTCACATGTTTTACCATGGATAAAATATTTTGGGTTCAATTCTATCTAATTTTTCATGTCTATCTCACATAATAGTAAATCCCACTAATTAAATTTATAATTAATGGAACTTACTATTCACGTAAGATGAGTACACATTTTCACTCTCGTAGTGTTCTATAATTTTCACTTACTTTCTTGTTAGTAATTTAGTTCACTCGTCTGTATTACTTTTTGATATGGAAGAATAATCATGACATCCGTCATGGGCGAGAACGTCAGCACAGGTTCAAGCCGACGGTCCAATAGCGGGTAACGGGCAGAGTAAAGCTGACGGGTACAATGTAAGCAGACTGCGAGCACGAAGCTGACGGTTATACAAACAGCAAAGAAGCTGACGACCACTCGGCTGCTGGAAAGAAAGAAGGCTGACGGTTGTAAGGCTGACGGCTCCATGAAAATTAGAAACTTGCCCACCACGTATAGGGAGATTGCTTGCACTCCACGATTAGTATCCGGGTCCTATAAGGAAAGGATCCCGTAATTTACGCTCATAAGGACTCCTATAAGGAAAAGACTTCTGCTTCAAGGAAAAGGGTCAACCCTCAACTACTATAAAAACCCCAATACCCTCACAAATCAAGGTACGCATAATTACACCCTCTCTAGCACTCTAGAGTTGAAAAAAGTTCTAACTTGACCTTCGGAGGGTATTTGGCCGACACCACACCGGTGCTCTCTGTTAGGTCTTCTCCTTTTTGTCTTGCAGGTGCTGTTCTGAGCGTGTGAGGACCGTGTGGCTCACTGGTGAGATTTTCGGCATCATCAGTTGGCGCCGTCTGTGGGGAAGCGCTGTCGAAGCAATTAAGCCACACTATCGTTTCCCGGACTAAAGGGTTGCATGGTACTCACTCGTTCAATGGCAACTACCAATGACGTACAAGGAGAGGAACCACCCACGACTGCCCTTGAGAGGCAAGTTCGGACTCTCGGCGCCGCCGTAGAACGTCTGACCAAATGGAACCTCGACTTGGAAGAACAGCTACGCCAGAAGGATGCAGCGCAAAATGGCCAACCCGAAGACCAGGAAGAGAATAGTGCTCCAAGAGGGAACCAGGAAAGACCTGAGGGCAGCCGCGCCCCGAGCAGACCGGAAAGGCCGCCCGCAAGCATGCCATCCCTCATGGATGCGACTCCACCACAAATCGCCGCCGAGATGCAGGCAATGAAGGAGCAGATGGAGGTTATGATGAACGCCCTCAAAGGGAGAGTTTCTAGTAATCTTGACGACCTCGTGAACCGTACCGACTCACCCTTCACTATCGCCGTAAACTCCTTCCCCTTACCCCACAAGTTTCGCATGCCGAATATAGATAGCTATGACGGAGTGAAGGATCCTCTCGACCACCTGGAGACTTTCAAGACCCTGATGCATCTTCAGGGAGTAGCGGATGAGATCATGTGCAGGGCCTTCCCCACAACACTCAAAGGCCCCGCGAGGATATGGTTCAGCCGGCTGACGCCCAACTCTATCAGCACCTTCAAAGAGCTAAGCGCCCAATTCACTACACATTTCATTGGAGGACACAGGTATAAGAAGTCCACAGCATGCCTGATGAGTATCAAGCAAAGAGAGGACGAGACGTTGCGATCCTACATAACGCGTTTTAACAAGGAAGCGCTATCGGTCGACGAGACCGACGATAAAATACTTGTAGCAGCATTCACAAACGGGTTACAAAAAGGCAAATTCTTGTTCTCTCTATACAAGAACGACCCGAAGACCATGTCAGAAGTGCTCTACAGGGCTACCAAGTATATGAATGCCGAGGACGCACTGCAGGCCCGAGAAGAAAAACCAAGAAAAAGGGAGAGGCAGGAAGACGCACGGTCGGACCAGGGAAGGAAAAGACCCAGAACGGGGGATCGAAGAGACGAAAGACGATCTAAACCTCCAGGAGGGAGATTCGCGAGCTTCACTCCGCTCACCGCCCCAATAGATCAAGTCCTAATGCAGATTAAGGACGAAGGAACTCTGACCTTCCCCGAAAAACTGAAGGGTGATCCTAATAAGCGTTCCAGAGACAAGTACTGCCGCTTCCACCGAGATCACGGTCACGACACAGCCGACTGCTACGACTTGAAGCAGCAAATCGAGGCCCTGATAAGATAAGGGAAGTTACAGAAGTTTGTGAGCAAGGAAAGAGCAGACCAAGCGCCTCAGGAGCACCCACCTCCGCGTGGCCATGATCGTCCCAGGCCTCCCATTGGTGATATACGAATGATCGTAGGAGGGATGGCCACCAGACCATCAAAAAGGGCTCGAAAGATGCACCTCCGGATGGTCCAGAACGTCCAAGTGGCGGGCCCAGTACGAAACATAGCCCAAACGAAAAGCCCCGTGATCGAGTTCTCAGAAGAAGATGCGCAGCGTATCCACCACCCGCACGACGACGCACTTGTCGTCAGCCTACAGGTCGGGGACTACAACTTGCATCGGGTATTAGTCGACAACGGAAGCTCGGCAGACATTCTATACTACCCGGCGTACCAGCAAATGAAAATCAGCAAGGAGCAACTGGTCCCGACGAACGCTCCACTTGTCGGTTTTGGAGGCGCAAAGGTGTTTCCGTTAGGCGCGGTCACGTTGAGCGTAACCGCAGGCGACTACCCCCAACAAATCACGAAGGAGGTAACGTTCCTCGTGGTTGACCATTCATCCGCCTATAACGCCATCATAGGACGGCCTACCCTCAACGCATGGAAGGCGGCAACTTCAACTTATCATTTAAAGATTAAATTCCCGACAGAACACGGAATCGGAGAACTGCGTGGAAACCAGATTGCCGCACGGGAATGCTATGTGGCCATGATGGAGATGGACGATCACCTCCAAACCATGAACATAGAAGAACATCGGAGCGCAACAGAGCCGGCCGAAAGGCTTGAGGAGGTACCTCTAAACGACTCCATACCCGACCAGACAACAAGGATTGGGACCCTCGCAAGTCCCGAAACTCGGCAAGCGCTTGCAGCATTCCTCAAGAAGAATCGAGACGTATTCGCCTGGAGTCACGAGGATATGCCAGGAATAGACCCTTCCGTCATGGTGCATAGGCTGAATGTGTCACCATCTTTTCCGCCCATCCGACAAAGGAAGCGGGTCTTCGCCCCGGAGCGAGATCAAGCCATAGCCGAAGAAGTCCGCAAGCTGCAAGAGGACTTCATTAAAGAAGTGTACTACCCCGACTGGCTAGCAAACGTGGTGATGGTCAAAAAAGCTTCCGGGAAATGGAGGATGTGTGTAGACTTCACCGATTTGAACAAAGCGTGTCCTAAAGACAGCTACCCCCTCCCAAGGGTCGACACTCTGGTAGACTCCACAGCTCAGCACCAGCTATTAAGTTTCATGGACGCTTTCTCCGGCTACAACCAGATCAAGATGCACGAGGACGATCAGGAAAAGACGTCCTTTGTTACCAGCCAAGGCCTATTCTGCTACAAGGTAATGCCGTTTGGTTTGAAAAACGCAGGCGCAACTTACCAAAGGCTTATGAACAAAATGTTCGCACAACAGATCGGGAGAAACGTCCAGGTATATGTCGATGACATGTTGGTTAAAAGTCAAAGGGAAGAAGATCATTTAGAAGACCTCAGGGAAACATTCGACACCCTCCGCTCTTACAACATGAAGCTCAATCCGGGAAAATGTGCCTTTGGGGTAACGGCAGGAAAATTCCTAGGATTCATGGTGTCCCAGAGAGGCATCGAGGCCAATTCGGACAAGATCCGGGCTATAATGGAGATGGCACCACCAAGAAATGTGAAGGAAGTACAAAGCCTTAACGGCAAGATAGCAGCACTAAACAGGTTCGTCTCCAGAGCGACAGACAAGTGCCTACCCTTCTTCCGCATATTGAAAAGGTCTTTCGAATGGACCGATGAATGCCAGCAAGCGTTCGAAGAATTAAAAGCTTACCTCTCTTCCCCACCACTGCTGAGTCCCTCACAGCCAGGAGAGGAACTCTTTCTTTATCTCGCCGTCTCCCCGGCCGCCGTCAGCGCCGCCTTGGTCAGAGAAGAAGGGAAGATACAAAAACCCGTGTATTATATCAGTCGGGCGCTGCACGGAGCTGAAGAAAGATATCCGCCCCTGGAGAAACTTGCTTTCGCACTAGTTACAGCGGCACGCAAGCTGAAGCCGTATTTTCAAGCTCACACTATAACGGTCCTAACCGACAAGCCTTTGCGACGGGCTATGAGCAACCCCGATGCTGCCGGGCGCTTGACGCTTTGGGCCATAGAACTGAGCGAATATGACATCCAATATCGCCCGCGCACCGCTATTAAAGGGCAGGTCGTGGCAGATTTCATAGCTGAATTCACGAATGGCGAGGACAAGGGGGCAGAGGAATCCCCAGAGTGGAGTATACACGTGGATGGGTCCTCCAACAGACAAGCCGGCGGAGCCGGCATCGTGCTGCAGTCACCCGAAGGGGATACGGTAGAATGTATGGTCCGTCTCGCCTTCCCCACTACCAACAACGAAGCAGAATACGAAGCTTTGATAGCAGGGCTCGACCTTGTTAAGGCAGCAGGAGCCGAGAAAGCAATTGTTTACTGCGACTCCCAAGTCATAGTTAACCAGATAAGTGGGGAGTACGAATGCAAAGGCGAGAGAATGAAGAAGTATCTGGAGCAAGCGAAGAGGAGAATAAATGAGCTGGAGGTCAAAATTATGCAAATCCCCCGGGGGGAAAACGAGCAAGCCGACCGCTTAGCCAAAGCCGCCTCTGCCGAGCACATGATCACCACTGGAAGTACACTCTCCTTCACGCAGCTCTCTCCACTCATCACTGCGGTCGACATACAGGAGCTAGATCCCCAGAATGACTGGACTACACCATTAATCTCCTTTTTGAAAAATGGTGTATTACCAAATGATAAGGAGGCAGCGAGGAAACTGAAGGTTCAAGCGGCAAGATTCGTTCTAATCAGGGATGTTTTATACAAAAGAGGTTTTTCTCGCCCCTACCTACGATGCTTGGGTCCCGAAGAAGCGGATTACGTCATGAAGGAAGTACACGAAGGAATCTGTGGAAACCACTCCGGATCAAGGTCGCTAGTACACAAGCTAGTACGAACCGGGTACTTTTGGCCAACAATGCAGAAGGATGCCGAGGCTTATGTAAAGGCTTGCGACAAGTGCCAAAGGTTTAGCAACATCATCAGGCAACCACCCGAAGAATTAACCCCCATCACGGCACCATGGCCGCTCGCTCAGTGGGGATTAGACATTATGGGACCATTTCCCACTGCAATACGACAACTGAAGTTTTTAGTTGTCGGTATCGACTACTTCACCAAGTGGGTAGAAGCGGAAGCACTGGCCACCATCACAGAGAAAAACATAAGGAGCTTCGTTTGGCGATGCATCATATGCAGGTTTGGCATTCCAAGAGTCTTAGTCTCAGACAACGGGAAACAGTTCGACAACGACTCCTTCAAGGACTTCTGCTCACAGTTAGGGATACGGAACCACTACTCCTCCCCCGCCCACCCCCAAGCCAATGGGCAGGTCGAAGTTACAAACCGGTCCTTGTTAAAAATCATCAAGACCCGGCTTGAGGGGGCAAAGGGCATATGGGCTGAAGAGTTACCGAGCATACTATGGGCGTACAGGACGACAGTAAGGACACCAACAGGAGAAACACCGTTCCGATTGACGTACGGAAACGAAGCGGTCATCCCAGCTGAAGTCGGTCTCACAAGCTACAGGGTGCACAACCACGACGAAGAAAGGAACGACGAAGCCATACGTTTGCAGCTCGACCTGGTGGACGAAGTCAGGATGGCAGCAGAACAAAGGCTCGCGCGATACCAGGATCGCATGGTCAAGAATTACAACTCCAGGGTCAGACACAGAAACTTCCAGGAAGGAGACCTCGTTTTAAGAAAGATAATGGGAGCAGCAAGAGACCCCACTCAAGGAAAGCTCGGCCCGAATTGGGAAGGACCCTACCGAGTTACGGCATGGCAAAGGAAGGGCACCTACCATCTAGAGACTCTGGACGGACGAAAACTCCCGCATCCATGGAACGCGGAACACCTACGAAAGTACTACCAGTAGGAGCAGCAGCATCTTTCTTTTCAAGACTTTTTCAATTACCTTTTTAAGCGTTTAAGCCCAAAGGGCAGTTCTTTCCTACTTATGTTTTTGCTACAATAAGCCCAACATGGGCAGATTTTGTTCCTAGACTACCTTTTATATTTATGCATAACAATGAGAGTTTACTCAAAGACAAGTTTTTACTTACAAACATAAAGTTGAAAGCAACAAAGCCCAGAATTGGGCAAGCCAAAAGGCTGACGGTCCAAAAATGGACGAACAAAAAAACAGCTGACGGTCTAAAAGAGGCCAAGTCCAAAAGACGATAGGCTGACGGTCTGAATGACCAAATCCACAAGCTGGGTTGCCAAAAGGCTGACGGTCCAAAAATGGACGAACAAAAAACAGCAAACGGTCTAAAAGAGGCCAAGTCCAAAGGACGATAGGCTGACGGTCTGAATGACCAAATCCACAAGCTGGGTTGCCAAAAGGCTGACGGTCCAAAAATGGACGAACAAAAAACAGCCGACGGTCTAAAAGAGGCCAAGTCCAAAGGACGATAGGCTGACGGTTTTAATGACCAAATCCACAAGCTGGATTGCCAAAAAGCTGACAGTCCAAAAACGGACGAACCAAAAACAGCCGACGGTCTAAAAAAGGCCAAAGGACGACAGGTTGATGGTCTAAATAACCAAGTCCACAAAATGGTTTAGACTAAAAAGCCGACGGACTAAAAACAGCCAAGTCCAAGGATGGACGAAAGGCTGACGGTCTAATCTACAAACTAAAAATAACCGAAGTCCAAAATTATACAAAAAGCTGACAGTCTATAATTGGCCAAGTCTAAAAAATAGGCAAGAGGCTGACGGGATACACGAAACCAACTAAGACCGACGGTATAATCCACAAAACAAACAAGGCAACCAAGATTAACGGGCTGAACACTGACGGGATACACGGGCCAATAAATAGGCAAATGGTCTAAAAAAGGCCAAACCCGTCAGCCCACAAACAGACGGCCATAAGGCAGATAACCTCGTCACAAGACGACGGGATTTTACCGAAACTTTCTACAATCATTTAAGGCAAAATGATCAAAAGCTGACGGGCTCGTTAAAACTAACCGACGGTTTAGTAAAACTGACGGCACAAAAAAGTAATAAGGCCTGCAATCTTTGTTTCAAAACATGCAAGAAAACCAAGCAAGACAAGCTACAAACAGGTAATAAAAAGCTGACGACATTGTAACAAATCAAAGCCTAAAAGAAGGCATTTAAAAGCTGTCAGAATATTACACAACGGTGCCCAAAGGGGCATTTAAATTGTCTTCTACATAGATAAAAAAAAATAAAAAAAATAAAAAGAAATACAGAATGGTGATAAACAAAAAAGAAAAGGTCTATTTAGCAGCAGGCTCCTCGTCATCAAGCAACACAGTAGGGGGGGTAACGGCAGTCGAGGAGAGGTTCGCAGCAGGTTGGGCCAAGACAACCCCACTCTCTCCGGGAAGGGGGGAATTAACCAAGTCGTCAGCAGGAGGAGTGACGGCACCAGTGGCAGGCGTCATGGGCTGAGCGTCATCTATATTAATGCAAGACAGATCCAGCTCAGGAAAGGCTGACGCCACTTGTTTGAGACAGTCGTCGAACCCAGTACCATAATAGCTGCCACAGGATTCGATAAAGGCATCTGACGCCTTGAACTTCTCAACGGCGTCAGCCCCTACTGTCTCTAACTGCTCATAAAGAGCCGTCAGCTTTTCTTCTATCTCAACCCGCTGACGTTTCACCTCTTCCAGCTCGTCCCTCACCTCTTTCAGCTCCCGGTTAAGTGTCCGTACCCCATCCTTGTACTGGCCTTGCTCGTTTCGCAGAGTGGCATTATGCTTGCTAAGACGAGAAGCGACGCCCTCCTTGGCCACACATCGCTCCGTCAGCGCCTTTACACGGATCAAAGCCTGAACAAAAACACAACCGTCAGCTACAAAAAAAAAGGGGTTTGTGTACATCAGACAAAGTAAAACTGACGGTTTACCCGAGAAAGGTCGAACAAGGCCGACGACCCCAGCTCGTCCGTCCCTAACTGAGCACAAGGATCTATGTCCGTCGGCCTTATGAGTGCCCCGACAGCCTCGACGGCAAAATCCTTGTGCGTCAGCAAGCTCTGGGGTCCCTGCAAGACAGGACCAGAAGAAGTCATGACGCCTTTTCCAGCTCCATGACCCGATGTAGGGGGCGATTTCGCTGGAGTGACGGTTGGCCTCTTCGACGGACGGATGACCACTCCGTCAGACTTTCTCTTTTGGGAGCCCTTGGTGACGGGCCTGAGGGCAGGAGTAGACGTCGTCTCTCCCTTCGCCCTCTTCTCCTCCCGCTGACGGGCAGCGGCGGCCTTGATTCGCTCCTTAGCAGCATCCATTTCTGCACAAAAAGAGAAAAAGCATAAGGGAAGTTGACGACTAAAAGTATAGAAGCTGACGAGTGGAAAAAGACTTACGATGACGAGCAAGCTCTTCCAACCTGCGAGCCTCGGGTGTTGGTTCGGGACCCCCACAGTATGTATAGAGAGTATCTAGGGTAATCAAGTCCCGGCACGACCGCTCCTCTATACGTTTCCCCAGAACCCGACGGATGAAATCCTCTTGCTCATCAGTTATTGACGGGCGAACGAAAGCTGAAAAAGAGAGAAGAAAGAAAACTTGAATGTGTTAGCATCTTTTCAAAGGAAAAAACAAAATATGGCAAGTTGACGAGGATGAAGGTGACGACTAAAACCTGACTCCTTGACAAAACCCCAAGTGTTGTCAAAACAGCCAAAGGGGATTGTTTCCCATTCATCTTGATGGCACACCCAGTCCGTCCCCTCTACAAAAAAGAACCTACCCTTCCAGGCTCTATTGGAGTCTGGCATTTCAGACACCAGCCTTAACTCCTTCTCCCTAACAGCAAAGTGATACATCCCCCTTGACGAAGAAAGATGACGGGGTCTGTAGCAATAAAAAAACTCATCCAAAGTAAGCTGACGGTGACCTCCGCTCAGACGACCCCACAACACCTCAGCACTTATAAAAATTCTCCATGAGTTTGGGGCAATCTGACTGATTGATATGCCAAGGTAATCAGCTAGCTGACGGTGTAAAGCCGTCAGGGGCAATCTCAAACCGGCAGCAAACATGGCGTCATACATGCCAACATCTGCAGTTTTTCCCGTGTAACACTTCTCACCCTCCATAGGTAGACGGATGGGAATGTGATCAGGGATTTGAAAACGGACACGCAGTTCATTAAAAATTTTTAGCGTCATCTTTGGAAGAAATTTATTTACAGCCCAGTCCTGGGGAAGGATGAAGGGACGACTACCTTCAGGACCTTCAGACTCCTCTTCACTAGACTCCTCGTCACCTTCATCCCCATTCCCCCCTCCTAACTCAACTTCGCTCCCCTCGCCTACTTCCTCCTCTTGACCAACGTCTCCCTGACCTCCTATCTCTTCGACGGCAACATGGGCTGACGTCTCCCTCTCTGACGACCAGGAGGAACTCTCAGACTCACTACTTGAGCCCGAACCAAACACCTCGTCGTAGCCCGCTCCTTCGCGGACCGACGACTGGTCACTCGACGCGTCACTCGACATCTACCTACAAGTGACGGGTGTAAACTAAGCGCCTAGGATGACGACCTCACTTTAAAAGAAAAATAGAAAGCATGCAAAAAGGGAGACTTACAAGTTCTAGAAGTAACGTTTGAAAGGACGACGGTAGAAACGTTGGAAGAGCTGACGGAATGTGGGCGACGGATGTGCTCTCCAGGAATCAGGTAAATGAAATAGTGAAAATGGGAGGGGGGGGCCACATATATATATGAATTAAACGCACGGAAAACGAAGCGACGCCCGCGTACCAACGCGGGGCCAATCCAAGCGCGCCACCTGTCCCAGCATTTAATGACAGCAGCAATTATTTTTTGATCAAAGTAACAGTTAGCGACGGAAGAAAACTCCATAACCCGTCTGGTATGGCTGACGGGCATATGGAGTAGGGGGCAACTGATATGGAAGAATAATCATGACATCCGTCATGGGCGAGAACGTCAGCACAGGTTCAAGCCGACGGTCCAATAGCGGGTAACGGGCAGAGTAAAGCTGACGGGTACAAGGTAAGCAGACTGCGAGCACGAAGCTGACGGTTATACAAACAGCAAAGAAGCTGACGACCACTCGGCTGCTGGAAAGAAAGAAGGCTGACGGTTGTAAGGCTGACGACTCCATGAAAATTAGAAACTTGCCCACCATGTATAGGGAGATTGCTTGCACTCCACGATTAGTATCCGGGTCCTATAAGGAAAGGATCCCGTAATTTACGCTCATAAGGACTCCTATAAGGAAAAGACTTCTGCTTCAAGGAAAAGGGTCAACCTTCAACTACTATAAAAACCCCAATACCCTCACAAATCAAGGTACGCATAATTACACCCTCTCTAGCACTCTAGAGTTGAAAAAAGTTCTAACTTGACCTTCGGAGGGTATTTGGCCGACACCACACCGGTGCTCTCTGTTAGGTCTTCTCCTTTTTGTCTTGCAGGTGCTGTTCTGAGCGTGTGAGGACCGTGTGGCTCACTGGTGAGATTTTCGGCATCATCACTTTTAGTGTAATTATTTAGTTGTGATGCCCCAATTTTTTTTAATTATATTTTAGATTAAAAAAAAAAATTGGATATTTGGATAAGTTGCGTTGATGCAACTTATGCAATCAATGCTGAGATGGATACAGCTTCGTGGGAAATTACAGTCCTGGTGGTGGATGCAAAAGAGTTGGCAATGTCTTTTGCTAAGTTGTAATTTCTAACAGCCCACTATCTTTGTAAATGGGCTGTAAAATGTATAGCTTTTGTGTTCTCCTTAGCTTGTATTCCTCCTGCTGAATTTCCTTTCTTGGCAAAAAGATTTTTTTTCTGTTCTTTTGATTCTGTTAAATAATACTCTGGTTTATTTATTTATTTATATAAAATAAGTAATCAACTAATTTACTCACTTTGTGGGGGCAACCTTGTTACCACTTTCATCTAAACTTGGTTTGCACATTTTGTAATTCAAACCCAGAACACAAGAAAAATAGATTCACAGTAACTGAAACAACAAGATTCACAATATGAAGTATGAAGAAAAGGACAAAAATGTAATAGAAAAAAGACTAACAGAGTAATGACTAACATAGATTCTATTACAATTAGAGTGACTTACATACAAAGAGGGTGTGCTATTTATAGGCATGGATTTGACTCTTATAAGATGTTGGCTAACTACAATTGGTTACAGCCTAATTAACACAATCTGTCATTTAACAGTTTCTAATTTACTAACTTGTGGGGGCAACCTTATTACCAGTTCCATCTAACCTTAGTTTTCATAATTTGTAATTCAAATCCAGAACACAAGATAAATACATTCACAATAACTTAAACAACAAAATTCACAATATCAGGTAACTTGGGGAAGATGGTGTTATAAAGTGGATTCCTTCTAAGACAAGTCAGTACACTTGTAGTTCAACTTGGAATAAGATTTGTACAACTTGGATGAAAGGTGCAATGGTAAGGTTGCCTGATGACATTTCTAGCATATGAGTTCATCAATATGTTGCCTGTTAATGATAGACTCTCCTCTAGATACAGAGGTGCTAACTGGGAATATCAGGGAGACGTGTGTTTTCTGTAGAAGCCAAATCAAGAGTAGAAACCATCTGTTTTTGTGTTATTTTTTCACTAGGATTTTGGCAACAAGTTTCAAAATTGTGTTCTTTCACTATGAGATCAAGGGAAGAAGATTTAGAATGAAGCTATGTAAGATTCCTTGGGCTGCTACAATCCACCACATATGGCTGCAAAGAAACACAAGGATTCATAATGGCAATTTCCGGATAGGAGGCATTTTCTACCCATTAAAGTTGATGTTAGAAGGAGGGTTGTTTTTGTTAAAAAGGAGAAGAAATTGCATCTCTTTTAATCAAAGTTACATTTTGAAGCAAGAGAGCAAATCAATCAAAAAGCTTGTTGGCAATTACCATGCTATACAATCTACTTTCTTTGAACAATCTAATTTCCAATATCATCTAAATTGAATTTTCGGATTTTGCATTTCAAATCCATAACTAAAGTTGAATAGGTTCACAGTAACTTAAATTCATAGCATCACAAGAATAAATATTCTAGAAATTAGCTTAAGATTGTGTCCTACTTACAATCATAATACTTAGGGGATCAAACCTGTGGTATGGTGCCATCACTATAAATGGAATGCCTGATAAGCTACAGCAGGCTCCATCCAAAAGCTTGTTGGCAATTAACATGGTTCACTAATTTATATATTATAAGGACTAAAAACAAGTAGTCACGGTGGTTGAGGAAATAGGCAAATAGCTCAGGAAGAGACTTCAAAGCATTCAAGTGGAGGGAGATTTAAAAATTTTGCATTCAGAAATTGCAGTCCTAGAGGCGGATGCAAAGGAATTAGCAAGGTCTTTTGTAAGTTGTAATTTCTAATAGCTCACTGTCGTTGTAAATGGGCTGTAAAATTTACAGCTTTTGTGTTTTCCCTAGCTTTTCTTCCTTCTGCTGTTATTTCTGCTTTTAGGAAAGATTTTTGCTCTTCTGATTCAGTTAAATAATATTCTGATTTATCTCTTTATATGTATCCAAAAAAGAAACCCCAGTAGTCAATTAATTCAAATCCAGAGCATGAGATAAATAGATTTACAGTAACTGAAACAACAAAATTCTAAAAACCAGGTAAACCATGGGGTGGAAGGTGTTATGAATTGGATTCCTTCTGAGACAGGTCAGTACGCTTGTAGTTCAACTTGGAATGAGATTTTTACCAGAAAATCCTAAGATAAATGGCGCAAAATGGTTTGGTTGCCTGATGATATTCCTAGCATTCATTTATCAGTATGTTGCCTGTTAATGATAGACTATCCACTCTATACAGAGTTGCTAACAAGGGATAAGAGGGAGACGCGTGTTTTCTGCAGAAGCCAAATTAAGAGTAGAAACCATATCCTTTAGTGTTTTCAGTAGGACATAATGGCAACAAGTTTTCAAATTGTGTTATTTCACTAGGAGCTTAAGGGAAGAAGGTTCCAAATGAATCTATGTAAGATTGCTTGGGCTGCTACAATCTACCATATATGACTGCAAAGAATGACTAGGATTCTTGGTGGCACTATCAAGATAGAAGGCATTTTCAAGCCATTAGAGAAGATGTTAGAAGGATGGTAGGTTTTTGTTAAAAAGAAGAACAAATTACATCTGCTTTACTCCAGATTTCATGTTCAAGCAAGAAAGCAAATCAATCCAACAGCTTGTTGGCAATTAGCACGCTACACGAATTTGCTACTCTTTTACGGTTCTCTCTGAATAATTTACTGATCAATATCATCTAAACTGCATTTTCAGATTTTGTTTCCAATCCAGAACATAAGATAAATAGAGTCACAGTTGCTTAAATTCACAGCATCACAACCATTAACATTCTAGAAATTAGTTTAAGACTGTCTTTGCTTACAAACCAGAATGCCCAATTGTATTTGGTCACCATAGAAGTCAGGGACTTCAATTAAGCCAATGCTCTTAGAGAAATCAATGTAAAATGGTACCTAGAAGAAAAGAAGGCTTGAAAAGTTGTACATAAGTAGATAAGCTAATAAACTAACGGACATAAAGCTCATCTGAACGCATAGTAGGTGTAACCCAAATTGGTCGAGAATAAAAAAGAGGATTGTTCTTACCGAATGGCAGGCGTTGGATAACCCTCTGTGCCATGTTAAACACTCCCACATCATGGCCTCCATATGCCACTCCTGGGTACCTTTGCCACTCCCAAATGTCATCTGTGAAGTAGATGCAATTACTTCTGCAAAGGATGGCGCTTGTAGGAATGCACCAGGAATTGCCATCACCAACAAAAACAGCAAGATCTTCCAAGTCTATCACTTCCTTCCAAGCCGGTATTCTAAAGTCGAACTTGTAAACCGAAAAAGATGTAGTCCCGTGCCTCAACTCCAGAGGATTACCATCTCCATAACGAAAAATCCCAAAAAGATTCTCCGATGTCTCCACCAAATATAGTTTTAGGGGCGTGTCTATTTCTTCTTCGCTTGGTCCGGGCGCAATAACTTGTACCTCAGCTGCCAGAGGAGCATCAAGTTCAAGGCACACCAGCTTGCCGTTGTCACAAAGTGCATATATTTTATCATTAAAACATGCAACATCATTGAATTTCAAATTGTCTGGATTGGTAACAATAGCCCACTGACCTTGTCCTCTTCTATTGAAAGCCACTCTAGCAAAAGCTAAGCGATTCACGGGGCCGAAAATTGCAAAGACAAGGAACAACAACTCATGGGAAGGGTCCTTTAAAATAATGAATTTGTGTACAAGGTGAAACCACTCTTCTGTAGCAGCCAGTGTTCGAATTATGTTTAATGGTGGAAGAGGAATTTGTACTCTTTTAATAAGGTGCAGAAGGTGGGTTTCATAATCAGGACCCAAGGTTACAACCCAACCATGTGGAGATCCCCAACAACGTTTTCCTTGGACTTCAGATAATTGTAATTGATAACAATTGTTGTCGCAGAGACTGAAGAAATTTCGCATGTCTGTGGCAAGTCTTTCAGAAAGCATCAGCCAAGGAAGCTGAGGCCTTCTACTGATGCTCAAACAAACAGATCGCCATGTTCGGGAAACCCCTGCAGCCGCTATAAAATCTCTGAAAGTATGTAGTCGATTTACAATTTCATGAATGACTTCTGGGGGGAGTTCGGACCGGAGATCGGAGACTAACCCAATATTCAACCAAAAACATTCTGCATATCTTCTGATATTGTTGGAGGTCACAAGAGAAGTGGAAGAAGAAGAAGAACGATCAACTAGAAATCTTTCCAACCGTGGTTTGATGTGAGATATAAGTGATGAATCAGTCAGGATAAGAATCACAATTACTGGAGATTCACTAATGACAAAAGATGAAGTGCTAGTTAAGATCGTTACGAAAAACTCAAACAAGGACAAGTCTTTTTCAGCATGAGCAGGGGACAGAAATGTGAGGACTAACACCGTTACAAACAGAGTTAATCGAAAACTTGAAGTAGAAATGACATAACCACGAGTGAGAGTGATGAAGAGAGCTACTTGAAAATACACAAAAACCTTAAAGACGTTGAGGATTGTAGTAGTACTAACCGACCTCGCCATGGAGCTAGCTAGGAGAAGAAACTAATTATAAAGTTGAAGCTTGAAATGGAATCGGACACGATACTATCTGTTCTATCAGAGATGGAAGAAGAAGAAGAAGGGGCTGCTAGCTAGGATTGTGAAGCTTTTCAAGTGGTCTGAACAAATTAAGAAATGTTTTACTCATTTTATTAAGTTTGGGGATCAGTGGAGTACTTGCATACTTAAGGTATTTAGATTAGCTTGGCTGATACCTACAATATTAAGGGATCTTCCACAAAGTTGGGCTCTTTACACTGTAGTATATGCAAAGATTATTCCTTTATTAAGAAAGGTATATTCCGTCAAATATTAAGAAGGTTATAGAATAAAATTAATAAAGGAAGATTAGACTTCTTTATTGGGCTTTATTAATGGTTGGTACTTGGTAACATTATTTTCTTATTATTGTCAACAAATTATTGTCCTGTGTTGTATTTGACTCCGCTACTGTCTTATTTCTTGCTTTCTGCTGTGTCTTTGGCTGGCCACTCTCACTGCCGGTTCCTTGCTCTATCTGACAATCTTGCTTGCCTTTATTTTAGTTTTCTTGGTTGGTCGTATATTTTGCTTTTCTGGGGTTTCTAGGTTTGCTATGGGAATTTTTCTTGGTTCTTTTAGGCTGAGAATGAAGAAGATATTGATGGAGAGGCAAGTGATGCAAAGCTAAGGAAAGACACGGAGAAAACAGACAAGACAAAGAGAGAACCGACAAGAAAGGAATATCAGAGGCTGATGGGATCCACTGTTAGAAAAAAATCTAATCAGGTGAGGAGAAAAACTTAGATAGTCTTGAAGCAGTGCTCGGGCTCTCACAAAGTGGGTGGGACTCATGTGTAGGGCCCACCCACTTTGTTAGAGCCCAAAGCCTAAGTATTACTCTCGGATGAGATGCTTGTGACTTGTGAGGACTTTTCTCTCACATCTCATGTGAACCCACGCGTATAGGTCCATATGCTGGGAGAAACATGTTTTCATCATGTGGTTTTTTTTTTTTTTTTTTTTTTTTTTGGGTTTTGCTCTTGCTTTAGTGTGTGGTCTGCTTTGTTTTTGTTTCTTTCTTCTTGAATCTAGACCTAGACCTGTATTAAAAAGAGCAAATCCGATTTGATAATATCTAGCGGTTATTTTTAGCCCATCCCATTTCTTATATGTTGATTAAAAAATAAAATAAAATAAAGTACTATTTTGGTTCTTAAATTTTATCAAATGTTTATTTTTCATTATTAAATTTTAGAAAGTTTCTTTTTTTCCTAAATTTGTAAAAGTTTTATTTTATTTTTGGTTTTTAAATTATTGCAAATTGTTTTATTTATGTCCTTAAATTATAAAAAAGATTTTTTTAATCCCTAAATTATTAAAAAAGTTCTTTTTTCATCTCTATTTTTGTCTTTAAATTAATGTAAAAACGTTTTATAAAATTTAAAGATGAAAAAAGAACTTTTTAAAATTTAGGGATGAAGAAAAAACTTTTAATAAAATCAAAAGTCCAAAATAATATTTTACCCTAAAATATAAAATGGGGAGAGGTTAAGTTTGATTGCCAATCAATTAATAGATGATATGCACTCCATTTATTTCATTGTAAAATGGTTAAAAGTTGATTAATTTTGTGTCAATTAAGGTCTAAAACCCTAACAATTGCGTACTTGTAGTTAAATTGATGAACAAGTGGTTCTCTATCAAGTGTCCCATGACGTATATTTGAAGTTTTATTATTTTTATGGTAAAATGAAAATTATTCTTCTCATTTAAGAGAGAAAGAGAGATTAGACTCTAAAGTGTCTAGTGTTTTAGTTTAATATTGAGTTCTTTTTTAAAAAAAGTTTTGTAAAGAACTAAATAATAACAATATCAAAATTCACTTTTAAAAAATTGTATAGAACATAACATTAGGAATATCGAGTTTCACATAGCCTTTTTTACTCAAAAAAGCCACATCAACAACTATATCAATAAATTCAAATTTTGAAACGTGAATATTTTACTAAATACGTTAAAAAGATGGTTATATTAGAGCACTAGTATTGTGGTGTAAAAATTCTACAGTTGCTATTTTAGCAACCAACAAGCAAAACAAACATACACATCCAGGGTGGGTACGTATTTTTTTTTACTGTAGCTTAGGATGTAAAAAAAAAACATATTGTTTTATTTAAAAATATCTCCTCTTCTCTCCCACTTCTCTCTGTCCTTTGAATTGTTTATACTATTTAATATTATAGTTTATATTATTTTAATAAATTATATATAAAAATAGAAACTGAAACTTTAGATGAATGGTAAAATAAGTGATAAAATAAATAAAATAGTTTTCTATGTTTTTTTTTTTTTTTTTTTTTTTTTTGAGAAAACAGCACTGACATTAAATTATGAAACACCAGCTAAATCAGCCTGGTAAGAAGTCATTACATCAAGTGGAACATCTTCCATCCAAATTACACAATTTGTAAAATTAACAGCTAACTTTGCCAAATTGTGTGCTAATGTGTTGCCCTCTCTCTTAGTGTGAGAGTAGGACAATTTTGTGAAACCTGAAGAAAATGCTAAGGAGTCATTTAGCAACAAACCAAACGGAGCAAGTCCAAAGTTTTTAAATTTCAGGGCCGAAATCACCATTAGAGAATCACCCTCCAAGACTGCGTCTGAAACGTCCAATTCTCTAGCAAACTCAAGGGCTCTAGACGCAGCCAAAGCTTCGATCTCCTCTGGTTGGAGTTGCTGTGGGACCCGAGTAGCCATGGAGGCCAGAACTAACCCCTTCCCATCACGAATCACTACTCCCAGTCCTGAACAGTTTTCATCGGCGAAGATGGCGCCATCAAAATTGATTTTGAGCGATCCCTGGTCTGGAGGTTTCCACCTTACTCTTCGCACCGGTCTACTAGGAGGTGGTGCCATTTTCAGCGCTTGGAATTCAACGAAGCTATCAAGAGCCCACTGGGAAATTTGATGCAGGGGGCGATGGGCTTGATGAGTCCGAACCTGGTTCCTTTGATGCCAAATGGACCAGATATTGAAGGCAAACAGACCCGGTTTACTGTGATGATCAAAGACCCATGCCAAGAGCTCACTGAAACTTGCAAAACTCTGTTGGTTCCGAAAATGCCACAAGCTATTCACACCCCACACCCCATCCAGCTTTTTGCAACTCCACACCGCATGCAACAAGTCTTCAGTTTCTTCCTTGCATCGATCACAGCATTCTTCTGTAATAATAGTTCGCCGGAATAAATTGCTCTTTGTAGGAAGAGAGTTACGACAAGCCCTCCAAATAATATTTTTTACTTTATTTGGGCAATCAAGGGCCCAAACCTTTTTCCATAACCCTTCCTCATTGTCTTGGTGCCTAGACACTTGGAATTCAACTTCATCTTCCTTCAAGAAGCGATAGCCCGTTTTGCAACTATACCTCCCATCATGCTCCCACGGCCAGTACAGAGAGTCTTCAGTTTCTTCTCTAGCCAACGGGATATTCTTTATTTCCTCAGCTTCTTGTGGTGCAAAAATTCCATCTATCATTTCAACGTTCCAAGTTCTAGCTTCCTCATTAATTAAGGAATCCACAGTGGCTTCTTCCATTGTTTCCACCATTGGAGATAGGACCTTGGTTGGGTGTTTTCGGGGCAGCCAATGGTGTTGCCAAATTTTTATGGACTTTCCATTCCCCACTCTCCAGCAAGCACCGTCGAGGATAACATCACGACCGTATAATATACTCTTCCAAGCATAGGACCCCGAACTTGTTTCCTTAGCTTCTAGGAGAGAAGTGTTAGGGAAGAACTTGGCCTTGAAAACTTTGTAGAAAAGGGTTTCTTTGTTGTGCAAAAGCCGCCATGCTTGTTTTGCCAAAAGGGCGTCATTAAAATGAGCCAAGTCGCGAAAACCCATACCGCCCACCATTTTGGATTTAGTTAGTTCGCTCCACCGAATCCAATGAATTTTCCTTCTATTTCCCCTTTGCCCCCACCAATACTTCTTAATCATTGCTTCAATGTCGTCACAAAGCCCCAATGGCAATTTAAAGCACCCCATGGCATAAGTAGGGATAGCTTGGATCACAGCTTTGATTAAAACCTCTCTTCCGGCTTGAGATAGCAATTTACCCTCCCATCCTTGAAGTTTCCTCCAAACCCTTTCTTTTATGTAGTTGAAGCTAGCCTTCTTTCCCCTGCCAACAAAAGAGGGGAGCCCCAAATATTTCTCATAGGACTTCACTTCTTGGACTTGGAAGAGGTTCTTTATGCTTGATTTTGCTTCATCCGTGGTAGATTTACTAAAAAAGATTGCGGTCTTTTCTTTGTTAATTTTTTGCCCTGACCAAGACTCATATTCACCCAATATCTTTAGCACATTATGACAATCTTCAGGGATTGACCTACAGAAAAGCAAGCTATCATCTGCAAAAAACAAGTGGGTTAGTTTTGGACCTCGTTTACACAAGGAAAAGCCCTTGATATCCCTATTCCTCGCCGAATGTTTTATGAGAGCATGAAGTCCTTCCGTACATAAAAGGAAAAGGAAAGGAGATAGTGGGTCTCCTTGTCTAATTCCTCTCTTAGGGTGGATCAACCCCGTTGGCTGACCATTCACCATGATGGAGTACGACACCGTTTTCACACAACTCATCATAAGAGCAACCCATCTATCACAGAAACCCATTTTCTCCAAAAGCCTCTCCAGATACACCCATTCCACCCGATCATAGGCTTTACTCATGTCTAACTTAATAGCCATAAACCCATGCTTCCCTGTATTATGTTGCTTCATATGATGGAGGGTCTCAAAAGCAACCATAATATTGTCTGAAATAAGTCTTTCCTTAGCAAAGGCCGATTGATGTTCAGTTATTAGGGAAGGTAAAAATTTCTTCAACCTATTAGCTAAGACCTTAGAATAAATCTTGTACAATACATTGCAAAGACTAATGGGGCGAAATTCAGACACATGTTCAGGATTAGCTATTTTAGGAATGAGAGTAATGAGTGTATGGTTAATTGGTTCGGGTAGGGTACTTGAATTCAACCATGAGAGGATGGCTGAAGTAACATCATGCTGCATCGTCGCCCAAAAGTGTTGGTAGAACAATGGAGGCATACCATCCGGACCCGGTGCCTTTAGGGGAGCCATTTGATTCAAGGCATCCTTGACTTCCAATTCTGTAAATTCCCTCATCAATTCCTCATTCATCTCATCGGTCACCATGCATGGAATTTTCTCAAGAGAGTCAGCCACAAGGATTGGATTGGAGGTAGAGAAAAGGTCGTCGTAGTACCTTTCCATCACGTGCCCTATTTCCTCTTGGTCAGTCAACCAAGCTCCATTTTGGTCTCTTATCCCTCTGATCAGATTCTTTCTAAATCTCTTTGTAGCCTTACTGTGGAAGAAAGCCGTGTTTTTGTCTCCTTTGCTTAACCACAACACCCTAGATCTTTGACACCACATTCTTGATTCCCGATCTAGCAATGAGTTAATCTCCACTCTCAGACTTCTAACCCGAGTATTACTCCCACTCACCATAGCCTCATTCTCAGCCAAAACAAGTTGCTTCTTCTTAATCTCTAACTCCCTTCGCACGTGCCCAAAGTTGTGCTTATTCCACCATGTTAATTCTTGTTCACATTTGGCCACTTTCTTCAAAATGGCTATGCTTGGATTCGGCTCCCTTGTATTACTCCAAACTTCCTCAACCATTTCACCACATGTTGGATCCGATAACCACATTTCTTCGAATCTAAAACATCTCTTCTTTCTAGGTTCTGGCAACCCCGACAAATTGATCAAAAGAGGAGAATGGTCCGATGACATACAGCTAAGATGGTGAATTCTAGTTCCTGGGAATTTTTGGAACCAAGAATTTGTAGCCATGCACCGATCCAATCTTATTCTTATGGAATGCCCATCAACGTAGTGTTTCGCCCATGTGAATTTAGACCCAACATATCCCAAATCCATAAATTGACATTCATCGATCACATCTCGGAATAGTTGCATTTGATTGTGATCTCTAGGGATCCCACCCCATTTTTCCTCTTTACGGACAATTTCATTAAAATCTCCACCACAAATCCAAGGAATTTTCATTCTAGAATTTAGACTTCCCAATTTGCTCCATGCCTCACTCCTCCTATGAGTTTCGGGCTCGCCATAAAAACCAGTGAATCGCCAAGCATTTTCAGTGTTCCCATCAATGATTGTATCAATAAAATACCTGTGAGAATCTACCACATCAACATTAATCGAATTTTTACAAAACAATGCTAATCCTCCGCCTTTATTTTGCCTTGGAACCACCCATTTCTGATCAAAATTAATCTTGCTCAAAGTACGATCTAGCATTGCTTCATCTGCCCATGTTTCGGCTATAAACACGACAGAGGGATCTTTTGCCTGTATCAAACTAACAAGCTCATTCTCTGTACGTGGGTTCCCAAGCCCACGACAGTTCCATAATAACAGACTCATTGCTTCTGGCAGGGCTGATTACCAGCCTCCGCCAATATCTTATTTTTTGTTGCACCTCCCTGTGAAACTCTCCTTTTTTTTGGTAACTCAGTTTGGTTTGTATCACTGCCTAAACTTCTTTTCCCCCCCACTGCCTCAAACATACATGCATCGGCTGCCACCCCAACTCTAGTAATTCTTTTCCATGTCCCCTCAACATACCCGTGACTGACAAATGGGTTTGAAATCTCTGCCAAAGGTACTCTAGGAGAAAGAGACAAGTGGGCTGGCATTGAGGACAAACACGGCACCTTGGCTACATTGATATTCTGATGGCCCATGTGATTTTCCTTTCCCATGCTTACTTCAGAACCTGCTGACTCATACCTTTTGGAATCATACTTTCCTATTTCTTTATCTATCTCACTTAACACCTCATCAAAAGGTTGTCCTGACATCGATTCCATAGCTGGCCCTGCTTGTTGAATAGTCACATCCACCTTTTTTCCCTCCTTTGTTGACTTCCTTATTTCTTGTTTAAATTCCTCCAGTAAAACCGGCTCTTTACTTTCTATATTGTGAACTTCAAAACCTTCCTTTTCCAGCATTATACTCTCCGATATTGCACTACTTTTTTTGGGCCTAACAATTTCCGGCGCAAGTTTACTTGACCGGACCACAACCACCGGCGTTTGCTTCGCTGTTCTGGGCTTTGCCTTCGTCGCATCAGCTTTTTTTGTGGTGAAAATTCCGGGCACTTTCACTACGTACTTCCGGGACGGAACAAATGGTGCTGCCTTTAACCAAGGGCCGAACTGCTGTGACTCAGCCTGGAGGCTTCCTTCACTTTCCACCCATAGCTCGCAGTCCCTATCTTCATGCGCCAAACAGCCACACCAGAAGCAAAGGCTTGGAAGCCTCTCATACTTGAAGTGCACCCATAGTTCCTTACCGTCGTCAAGTAAAACCACTCGTCCCCTACTCAAGGGTTGGGTGATATCTATTGTAACCCGGACCCTCATGAAATTATCGCCCTCTGATTCCGCTTCAGCAGTCTCTACATTCACCTCTCCAATCGTTTCACACAGCTGTTCAGCAATCTTTTTTGTCCGGAATCTGATTGGAAGATCGTGAACTTGCACCCAGAATGTCACCTTCCTAAACTCCATATCACCTACGTCCATTTCCCTACCATACCGTTGCAAAACCATTAGACGTTTATCAAAACTCCAAGGCTCAGCTTCCATAACTTTCTCCATCTCGTTCTTATCGTCAAATGAAAATAAGACCACATGGTCACTTTCCTTTTTGATTCTGAAGCCATTTTTCGATCTCCAAAGGGGAGTGAGAGTCTTAGCTATGGCGTCTAAGTTGAGAGCTCTTTTAGTCAGGAATTTCGCTGCTAAAATAAACTCCGTTTTCGCCTGCTCCTCCTTAATGCGGAAGTTTGATCCTTCACATTCCGAGAGGGTTAGGCTGTTCCAGGTTTTCGTGAGTTCTTCCATCCTAATCTATAAACTGTTTCCCAGAGTCCCCAAAGAAAAAAACCAACAAAGCCTCAAGATAAACTTGTTACCTTAAGGGACAGAGACACCTTCCGAAGAAGGGACACCAGTTCTACACTCTAGGAAAGGGTTGGAGCCACCCTTCACTAGCAGAGAGAAACTCCATGTATGTTTTTTTTTTTTTTTTTTTTTTTTTAAATGAAATAGTTTTTTCTGTTGTAAAATAGAAACTGATATGTATGTCCGGATACTAAAATGCTCACAGACTTACGTATTTGCCACAGTTTGTCTTACATACGTCATCCAGCCAATCACAATTAAGAAGAATCATTCTCTAGATTTTTTTTCTTCATTCCTACGGTTTCAGACGAACAAATTAACACAAACTAATATAATTTTTTTTTTAATTGATTGAAAAATTTTAAGAAATAGAGTTAGATTGTGGGTTGTAGACCATTATAGGAGAAGTTTTATTTAAACATTTTTTTTTTTTCAACTTTGGGGGCCATGGCACTTTGACCCTCCGGTAACTCCATCATTAAGGTCTAAGATACAATTTTTGTATTAGTTTTTTTCAACTTTGGAGGGCCATGGCCCCTTAATGGATCAGCCAACGCACTCACCTACGTGTTAAAGCAATGTTTTGGTTTGTGAAACCCATCTCCTATGTTGCAAATAAACAAACTAGAGACAAACATTTCGCCAATTGCTTTTATGTAGTATATGACATGTAATTTCAGCATTATAGTGAATAGGTTTCTATTAGAACTGTGATTGTGTTTGTGTGTGGTACTTGTTATTCTTCTATTTTAAAGAATATAGAATCCTTATAATACTTATAATCTCTTTGAAGAATATAGAAGCCTTAGAGAATATTTTCATTTCTTCTTACTTAACTCTCAAAATAAGAAAATAAACCAAATATTCCTCAAAAATCAATTTCAATCAATTTCGTTTTCATTCTGTTGGGTAGAGGCTTAGTGGGGCAAGTCTAATGGCCTGAAAAGGCGAAAGCCAAGTTGGGTCAAGTCTCAGTTAACCCATTAGTGTTGGGCTGCCATCATTTAAGGGAATAAAGTTGTGCATTTACCATCAACTATAGTTTTTGGTATAGTGGGTAAGTGCTTGGTCTTAACATATTCATTTCAAATTTTCCAAATAAGTTGTAAGCATTTCATGTCAAGTGAGTACAGGAACATTGTGCATGATCCTGCGGTAATGAAAATGAATATTTTACTAAAATTCGTTAAAAGGATGGTTATTTATCCATTTTTTCCACTCATTGTACTAAAGCAAGGTATTTTATGGTGCTGAAGCCTTGAAGGTGTTATTATGACTGAGATAGTGAGATGAGATGGTTATGTTAGAACACTAGCACTGGGGGTGTAAAAACCCCATAGTTTCTATTTTAGCAACCAACAAGCTAAAAAACACACATCCAGGGGTGGGGTGTTTTTTTTTTTTTTTTTTTTTTTTTTTTTTTTTTTTCAACTGTATTATGGTAACACGATTCAAAATATAGTTCTTTCACTAGGAGATCAAGGGAAGAAGGTTTCAAATGAAGCTATGTAAGATTCCTTGGGCTGATACAATCCACCACATATGGCTGCAAAGAAACATAAGCATTCATAGTGGCAATTTCAAGATAGAAGGCATTTTCGATCCATCTAAAGTTGATGTTAGAAATGGAAGGAGGGTTATTTTTGTTAAAAAGGAGAAGAAATTGCGTCTCTTTTAATCGAAGTTACATTTTGAAGCAAGAGAGCCAATCAATCCAAAAGCTTGTTGGCAATTACCATGCTATACAAATTTACTCAGTTTTAGAGCTTTCTTTGAACAGTCTACTTACCAATATCATCTGAATTGAATTTTCATAATTTGCATTTCAAATCCATAACTAAAGCTGAATAGATTCACAGTAACTAAAATTCACAGCATCACAACAATAAATATTCTAGAAATTAGTTTAAGATTGTGTCCTGCTTACAATCTTAATGCCAAATTGTATTTGGCTGCAAAAAGAAGTCGGACTCTTAAAAGAAGCCAATGGTATCAAAGAAATCAAAGTATACTAGTTAAGTACGTGGTACATAGACAAAAAAGTTTAAAAAGTAGTACATAAGCAAATAAGCTAATAAACGAATGGAAAATAAAGCTAATTCAAACACACAGTAGCTGTAACAAATGTTATTCGAGGATAAAAGCGCGGATTGTCCTCACAGAATATAAGGGCTTTAATAAGACTAGTTTCCATGTCAAACACTCCCACATCCGAGCCTCCATATGCCAGTCCCAATTGTCGTCTGTGAAGTAGATGCAATTACTTCTGCTAGGGATAGTGTTTGTAGGACAGCACCAGGACTGGAGTTGCCGCCACCAACAAAAACAGCATGATCTTCCAAGTCTGTCGCTTCCTCCCATGATACATTCAGGTTGCACTTGTAGACCAAAAAGTATGTAGTCTTGTGACACATTAAAGGATCATCATGTCCATAACGAAAAACCGCAAAAAGATTTTCTAATGAGCCCACCAAATAGTTTTTAGAGTTCCCGTTCCCATATATTTTCTGGGCGAGGATAAATAACTTGTACCTTAGCTGACATAGAAGCATCAAGTTCAAAGCACACCAACTTGCCATGATCACAAAGTGCATATATCTGATCTTTAAAACATGCAACATCTTTGAATTTCAAATTGTGTGGATTGGCAACAATAACCCACGCACCTTCTCCTCTTCTGTGCGAAGGCGCTCCTCCCACTCGAGTAAAAGCCAAGGTATTCATGGGGCCAAAAACAGCAATGACAAGGAAAGATAAATTATGGGAAGGGTCCTTGAAAAGGATGAATTTTTGTACAAGGCGAAACCACTCTAGATCTATACCAGCCTGTCCTCGAATTGTGTCTAGTGGTGGAAGATCAATTAGTTTTCATTTCATAAGGTACACAAGTTGGGATACATAATCAGCACCCGAGGTTACAACCCAACTGTGTGGAGATCCCCAACAACGTTTTTCGTGAATTGTAGGTGGTTTTAACCAGTAACATTTGTTGTTGCAGAGATTAATGAAACATCGCAGATCAGAATCTAGTTTGTCGGAAAGTATCAGCCATGGAAACAAAGACCAGCTTGTAGTTTCCAAACAAGCAGAACTACAGGGGTTGCAAAACGTTAAAATCGCTTTAATATCTTTGAAATCAGGTATTCGATTCCAATTTCACAGATCATATCTGTGGGGAGTTCAGACCAGATGGGAGCCTGAGGTCCATTGGATTCTAACTCAATGTTGGAGGTCACAAGAGAAGTAGGAGAAGAAGAAGAAGAAGAAGAAGGATTAACTCGAAATCTTTCCAACCGAGGTTTGATATTAGAATTAAGTGATGGATCAGTCAGGATAAGAATCGCAATCACTGGCGATTCACTAATGACAACAGATGATGTGCTAGTTAAGTTCGTTAAGAAAAACTCAAACAAAGACAACTCTTCTTCAGCATGAGCTGGGGGAAGAAATGTAAGGACTAACACCGTTACAGAGTTAATCGAAAAATTGAAGTAGAAATGACATAACCACGAATGAGAGTGATGAAAAAAGCAATTTGAAAATAGGTACAAACTTTAAAGACGTAAGGTACAGCACTGACTGACCTCGTCATGGAGCTAGGCGAGCTGCCTGTACCATATATAAAAGTGGAAACCTTAAAACGATTCTGAGTTCTGACACAGTTTGATAAAAAAAAAAAAAAAAGCTGCTTGGCTTGTCACTGTAGAAACAGATTAAGTGCTTGAAGGAGAAAGAATTATAGTTGGTACAGACTTTTTTCTGTCGCTTTGTTTAAAAAGAAAAGGCTTATAATAATCTTTTTGATTAGAAGAACGACACATAGGTTGACATGAGCATTTATGTCAGCATTTTATATATTATTAAGAACCTACTTCTCTTAATCAAAAATAAATAAATAAATAAATAACTAATGTGAATGCTCAACTAACTCGAAGCACGTGGTCGTTTGTCACAGGCTACAACATATATTATATATTTTGCACGCTGTAGCGATAGTGTTTTGATTGGCTTAGCTGCTACTAACTACATGTATGCCATGGAATTTCAGATCATTGGTTTGTGCGGATTAGAGCTTTCAAATATGGTGACCGACACACAATACAGGGATCTTCCACAAAGATGAACTCAAATTCTTTTTTTTTTTTTAGAAGCACAAAGTTGGGAGTTCAAATTTTTTATTCCACTCTTCTTGCTCTACTATATACTCTATAAATAAAAAACATGCCACATGTCCATCTATATATTTTATTAAATTCTAAATTTATGTCTTTTATTATTTCAACTTCCTAAAATAAATAAACAAATAATCCATCATATTTAGGTAATTGAAATAATAGAAGACATAAATTTAGTATTTAACAAAATAGATGAACATGTGGTATGTGATGTCGCGGAAGCCTGAAGAAGAGCACACACGATGCTCTCTTTGATGGACAGAAACTAAACTGTTAGTTCCTGGATAGTAAACCTCGAATCCACGAGGGGTTCCTTGAATCCACAAGGTGATAGGTCTGGAATCCACCAGAGAACACAAAAGACACAAGTCTGAATTTTTATTGATAATAAACTATGAAAAACGTTTACAGACTTAGAGGCCTATTTAAGGGCTCCTTAAAACTTAACAGACAAGAAAATATAATCTAAAATAACTCCTAATTGATACCTAACCATAACAGGAATCAAATTTGACCTAAAAAGCATTAAATGCACCTAAAAACAAGGAAATAAATGCCCTAAACCTAAAATAACGAAAATTACAAAAAAATACCAAATATAAAAGATTACAGAAATTAATTAGAATATTTTGTCCTACATCAGACCCCTCCACTTGAAATAAACTCGTCCTCGAGTTCATTCTTGAAATCTGAAATCTTCCACTCCAAATAAACAAATACTTCGAATGCTTTAATAACTTGATTAGGCTCTGAAACTTGAATTCTTCATAAAATGTAGCATAAAATTTCTTCTCATCTACTTTCAATTTATTTGCAACATCAATCAAAAATGGGTTGATAATGAAATTAAAATTTTCTACTCCAAGAAAATCAACATATTGTGTAGTCGTCTTCAATAAATCAATCAGAACCTGGGGGTTGTGGGTGATGGACTCGTCCTCACCTTTGACCTCAAGTGGATCTTCCACAATATTCTCAATACCTACTATCTCTTGATTTCTGTGATCTTCCACAATCAAATCAATCAGAAATAGGTTGCTTCTTCTCAACCCTCAAACTCTTTCCTTTACTTGATACATGGACTTGGCTGTGATAATTTTGGTTTTGACCCTTCATGTTGTGAACATATTGATTTTCATATGAATATACAGATTTATAATCAACACTTGTATAATCTAGTATATCATAATAGTCATTAGGAAACCATAAGTCAATTAGTACTTTTTTCATTCTTTGCCAAGAGCAGATTGGATGCTTACCTCGTCGCTTTCTATCGATTTGAATGTCTTCCCACCATTCCTCTGCTTCATTGTCTAATTTATTAGATGCAAGCCGCACCTTTTCTTCATCACAAATCTTCCAAAAATTAAAATACTCTTCTAAATCAAGAAGCCAGTCAATAAAATCCATTAAAATACTCTTCTAAAGCTTATATACAGCGCTTTCATTTCACTTTGAAGCACAAGTCTGGTGTCACCAATAAGGTGGCTGATGCACTCAGCAGGCGAGCATCGTTGTTGACCACCCTACGTACTGAAGTTGTAGGGTTTGATTGCCTAAAGGAGCTATACGAGAATGACGAGGATTTTGGTGATATTTGGGGTAAGTGTCAACAAACTCATACTGCTATCAATAGTATATATATCCAGGATGGTTTCCTTTTTCGTGGTAACCAATTATGCATCCCTAAAAGTTCATTGAGGGAGCAGATTATTAGGGAGCTGCATGGTGGAGGTTTGGGTGGACATATGGGCAGAGATAAGACTATAGCACTGGTGGAAGAAAGGTATTATTGGCCACAGCTCAAGAGGGATGTTGGCAATCATGTGAGGAAGTGTCCAATTTGCCAAACTGCTAAGGGACAATCTCAGAATACTGGTTTATATATGCCTTTGCCAGTTCCACAAGCACCATGGGAAGATTTATCTATGGACTTTATACTGGGTCTTCCTCGAACCCAGCGAGGTATGGATTCTGTTTTTGTTGTGGTTGACAGGTACTCAAAGATGTCCCATTTCATAGCATGCAAGAAGACTTCAGATGCTACTCGAGTGGCCAATCTGTTCTTTAAAGAAGTGGTGCGTTTGCATGGAGTGCCAAAATCCATCACCTCTGACCGGGATACCAAGTTCATTAGTCACTTCTGGCGGACTTTGTGGAAGCGTTTTGACACTTCCTTGAATTACAGCAGCACTAGTCATCCACAGACTGATGGCCAGACAGAAGTGGTTAATCGCACTTTGGGGAATCTGATCCGGTGTATCTCAGGTGAGAAGCCCAAGCAGTGGGATCTTGCATTGTCCCAAGCAGAGTTTGCATACAATAGCTCAGTCAGTAGAAGCACTGGTAAGTCTCCATTTGCCATCGTCTACTGCGTGCCCCCAAAACACGCTTTGGACTTGGTACCTTTACCTGAGCTTCCAGGAGTGAGTCAAGCAGCAGAAAACATGGCTGATCGTATTCAGGCTATGCAAGAGGAGGTGAGGCAGAAACTTGAAGATACAAATGCCAAGTACAAGGAAGCTGCTGATAAGAAGAGGCGTGAGAAGATCTTCAATGTTGGGGATTTAGTGCTAGTCTATCTTAGAAAGGAGAGATTTCCTGTTGGTACCTACAACAAATTGAAGGACAAGAAGTATGGACCATTCCAGATTACTAAGAAGATCAACAACAATGCTTATGTGGTTGCTCTTCCTCCAGACATGAGCATTTCTTCTACCTTCAATGTTGCTGACTTGTATGACTATCATCCTCCTGATGAACCAGATAGTGGGAACTCGGGGTCGAGTTCTTTTCAAGTGGGGGGGACTGATGTAGAACAGACCGCACATGCCTTCCTTGAGCAGCAGGGGCGCAAGAAGTCACAACACAAGATCAAAGGGGGTGCCAGTAGGGGCCATCGGGGTAACAGTGTCGGAATTGCATGAAATTTGGCAGGTTGAAGGGAAACGACGTTCTGATCCAGATTCATGACAAATGCCATGAACGTCGCCAAAATTTAGGCAAATTCCTTCGTTAAGGCCCCGATAACAGTGTTTTTGCTATTTATAGTATTATTTGTTTTTCCTTAATAACTTTTAGTTTAAAAGTCAGAATAAAGTCCCGTCTGTTTTGGGACGACCCTTAAGGTCAGTAGTTTATGATTTTGCATTTAACTCAATTTTGCCATTTTTGGCAAATTTCGGTAATTTGTCACCTAATCGCTTAATTAGTGCGAATTAGGGTTTTTAAACGTTTTTCATAGTTTATTATCAATAAAAATTCAGACTTGTGTCTTTTGTGTTCTCTGGTGGATTCCAGACCTATCACCTTGTGGATTCAAGGAACCCCTCGTGGATTCGAGGTTTACTATCCAGGAACTAACAGTTTAGTTTCTGTCCATCAAAGAGAGCATCGTGTGTGCTCTTCTTCAGGCTTCCGCGACATCAGTTGGTATCAGAGCCTTGACTTACCCTGGTCTGATGGCTAACCGGCGAGACGGTGACCACCACAACAATGACGGCGGTGACGACGTCAACAACCTAGTCCTCACTAGGGCTGAGTTTCTCAAGTTTCGTGAAGAGGCTCGTGATGAGCAACGATTTTATGAAAAGAGTCAGAAAATTATGGGTGAAATCCAGCAAAAGATTGCTACTCTTCTTGCTAGGAAATCATCTCACAACAATAATGTTCAATATATTCAAAGATGCACTCCTAATTACAAGAAAATTCCATTCTTTGATGGAGATATGTGTAAGATGGATTTTATTGACTGGCTTCTTGATTTAGAAGAGTATTTTAATTTTTGGAAGATTTGTGATGAAGAAAAGGTGCGGCTTGCATCTAATAAATTAGACAATGAAGCAGAGGAATGGTGGGAAGACATTCAAATCGATAGAAAGCGACGAGGTAAGCATCCAATCTGCTCTTGGCAAAGAATGAAAAAAGTACTAATTGACTTATGGTTTCCTAATGACTATTATGATATACTAGATTATACAAGTGTTGATTATAAATCTGTAT
The DNA here is from genome assembly GCA_030445155.1 of Quercus variabilis. Classification (NCBI taxonomy): domain Eukaryota; kingdom Viridiplantae; phylum Streptophyta; class Magnoliopsida; order Fagales; family Fagaceae; genus Quercus; species Quercus variabilis. Next base: position 8,842,720 of record CP129451.1, read on the forward strand.
ATTCATATGAAAATCAATATGTTCACAACATGAAGGGTCAAAACCAAAATTATCACAGCCAAGTCCATGTATCAAGTAAAGGAAAGAGTTTGAGGGTTGAGAAGAAGCAACCTATTTCTAAAGAAACTTTTGAAGTGGTTAAAAAAGGTCAAGACTTACAACAAGTTGTTGAATTGAAACTTGAAAAGAAGATTGAGTTGATTGTGGAAGATCACAGAAATTAATTAGAATATTTTGTCCTACATCAGTATGTTTTTATTTGTGGAATATATAGTGAAGGAGGAAGAGTGAGATAGAAGATTTGGACTTTAAAGATGGACTCTTTCGTTCGATATATAATTATATATGCAAAGATTATTTATTTAAACTTCTATATTGAAGAAAGGTAGCATAAATAAAGAAAATTTACCTTTCTTCATTGGGCTTTAGCCTTTATGGTACCATCATTTATTGGCAGTAAATCTCATCCAAAATATTTCCAACAAAAAAACTGATGTAAATGTATGTGTCCGAATATATGTGTAATGGTGTGTGTGAGATTTGTAACCATGTATAGTAAAGTTGTTGTGTATGTACAAGTGTACCGTGTAAAGGTCAGATTATATGCTTGCTGTGATGAAAGAGTTACTTCCCCTGTGTTCGGCTTTCTTGCTGCTATTGTCCTCTTGTATTTGCCTCCACTGTCTTCTCTCTTGACTTTCTGCTTTGCTGTGATGAAAGATTTTTGTTCTTTTGATTCAGTTAAATAATATTCTGGTTTGTTTATTTATATAAAAGATATCTAAGAGTCAACTAATTTACTCAGTTTTGGGGGCAATTATGTTAGATATAGAATCATCTAAACTTAGTTTTATTATTTTGTAATTCAAATCCAGAACACAATAAAAATAGATTCACAGTAACAAAATTCACATTATCAAGTAAACCTGGGGTGGAAGGTTTTATGAATTGGATTCCATCTACATGTAGTTCAACTTCGAATGAGATTTGTACAGGAAACCCTTTGGATGAATGGTGAAAAATGGTTTGGTTCCCTGATGCTATTCCTAGCATTCATTCATCAGTATGTTTTCTGTTAATAATAGACTCAACTCGATACAGACTTGTTAACCAGGTATATGCGTTTTCTGCAGAAGCCAAAAGTTCAGCAACCATTTGTCTTTTTAGTATTTTTTCACTAGGACATTATATTAAGGCAACAAGTTTCAAAATTTTGTTCTTTCACTAGGAGATTAGGGAAGTTTCAAAATTTTGTTCTTTCACTAGGAGATTAGGGAAGAAGGTTTCAAATGAAGCTATGTGAGATTGCTTGGGCTGCTACAATCTACCATATATAGCTACAAAGAAACACAAGCATTCATAGTTGTAATGTCAAGATAGAAGGCATTTTCGAGCCATTAGCATGTTATACTAATTTACTCAGTTTTAGGGATCTCTGAACAATGCACTTACCAATATTATTATCTAAACTGAATTTCAGATTTTGTGCATCAAATGCAGAACACAAGCTTAGACAGGTGGCTTAAATTCACAGCATCACTACCATTAAACAGGTGGCTTAGACAGGTGGTTTAGACAAAACAAATTAACCTACCTACGTAAACTAGGTGTAACCCAAATTGGTCGAGAATAATAACAAGGGTTGTCCAAACCGAATGGAAGAGGTGCGACAACCCTGTTTGCCATGAGAAACACTCCCACATCACGGCCTCCATATGCCACTCCTGGAAACATTTGCAAATCCCAATTGTCATCTATGAAGTAGATGCGATTATTTCTGCTAGGGATTTTGCTTGTAGGAAGGCACCACGAGTTGCTGTCGCCAACAAAAAAAGCATGATCTTCCAAGTGATCTGTCAATTCCTCCCAAACCGAAGCACGGAAGTTGAACTTGTAGACCAAAAAATATATAGTCACATGCCTGCTCTTCGAAAGAATATGAAATCCGTAACGAAAAACCCCGAAAAGATTTTTGGATGACTCCACCGAATATAGTTTTTGGGGTTCCCCTACATCTTGTGGTTGGGAAGCAATAACTTGTACCTCAGCTGACTGAGGAGCATCAAGTCTAAAGCTCACCAGTATGCCATTATCACAGAGTCCATATATTTGATCTTCAAAACGTGCAACATCTTTGAATTTGAAATTGTTTGGATTGGAAACAATAGCCCACTCACCTTGTCCCCTTCTATTCAAAGTAGCTTCTTCTCCTACTCTTGCAAAAGCCAAGCGATTCATGGAGCCGAAAATTGCCATAACAAGGAACTTTGAAAACTCTTGGGAATGGTCCTTGAAAATCATGAATTTGTGTACAATGCGAAACCATTCCAGATCTGTACCAGCCAGTCCTCGAATTGTGTTTAGCGGTGGAAGAGCAATTGGTTCTCCATTCATAAGGTGAACAAGGTGGGTTTCATAATCAGGATCCAAGGTTACAACCCAACCATGTTGAGATACCCAACAACGTTTTTCGTGAATTGTAGATAGCTCTAACCTACAACATCTGTTGTTGCAGAGATTCAAGAAACATCTCAGGTCAGTATCTAGAGTGTCGGAAAGCATCAGCCATGGAAACAATTTCAAGCTTGTAGTTTCCAAACAAGCAGAACTTGCAAAACGTTAAAATCGCTTTAATATCTATGAAATTAGGCGTTCGATTTCCAATTTCATGGATCAAATCTGTGGGGAGTTCAGACCAGATGGGAGCCTGTGGTTCATTGGATACTAACCCAATGTTGGAATTCACAAGTGAAGAAGAACGGTTAGCTAGAAATCTTTGCAGCCGAGGTTGGATAGTAGATATAAGCGATGGATCAGTTAGGATAAGAATCACAATTAATGGTGACTCACTGATGACAAAAGATGATGCGCTAGTTAAGATCGTTAAGAAAAACTCAAACAAAGACATGTCTTTTTCAGCATGAGCTGGGGACAGAAATGTAAGGATCAACAATGTTACAAACAGAGTTAAGCGAAAACTTGAAGAAGAAATGACATAACCGCGAATGAGGGTGATGAAGATAGCCACCTGAAAACAGACACAGATTTTAAAGACGTCGAGTAAAGAACTAGCTGACCTCATGATGGAAATGAATGTGTAGCTCTATGACTGATGAAAATGGAATTGAAAGCATCAAAACAAGCCGAACAACATGGCTTGCTGACAAACCCTTAGCTCCAAGAAATTCAGGTCTGCTGTGTGTGGAAGCTTAGCTCACAGATAGAAGAGTGGTCAGAATGAGATCATTTTGGGAAAGTAAGTAGGGTTTTCATCTGTAATACTAATTTGATAATTGAACCAAAGAAAGAAAAGACATTGAAGAAACAAAAAACAAAGACAAAAAAGTATGTTTAGTCGCCTAAGAAACTATCAATTGTACCCAAGGATAAAAAAAAAGACACTCAGAAACAAACAAAGAAATAAGAACCGTGAAAATCATCCATAAACATGTACCGTTGTACCCTTCAAAACCCTTTCTTTCTTTTTGAGAAGAGAGAGTCATTCTTATTTAACTAATTTAGGAACAAACATCAGGATCAACTAGGTTTTTAACAAAAAATGGAACTTTCTTAAATCTGAAACACAATGTGTGAACGGTGTTTTTTTTCCCCCTGATAGATAAATCAACAGATTTTTTTTTTTTTGTGGGTATATTTCATTTAAATAATGTAAAATTTGTTTGCTAAACAAAATTCTCATTAATTAATCAATGTACAAGCCTCTAGTTTATATATCCTAATCCAGAGCATAACAAACTTACAACTAAGCTCCCTCCTGTATGCTAAGTCATTGTAGAAATCTATCTCAGATAAATAAATAAAAGGGAGTTAAATCACCAAAAATAAAACATGTAAATACGTAAATGAATTAGCATACCAATTTTTTTTGAATAAGCATAATTACCAGATGGCCGAAAATTTGAACTAACATAATTTTTTCCAAGTGTCTTGCTCTATCAGCGCTCTGAAAGTTTGGGTTCCAAACACGTAGTCTCAGACACAACTAGGCAAATATAAATTAATTTAAGAAAAAAAAAAGAAAAAAAAAAAAAAGAGAAATGGTGAAGGTGGAGGGGTAGAGTAATGGACTAATGGCCCATGCACATGCAGAGGTGGTAAAGTCTGGATTTTAGACTTTTAGTCCATATGGTGCATGATTCAAATAAAATGTTGAAAGCCAAACTAATTAATATCAGTAAGAAGTTCTTAATTAATTACACGAAATATTTGATTAACATAGAAAAAAATAATGTGAATATATATATATATATATATATATATATTTATGTGCTTGGTGTTAGAGTTGGTATTTTATTTTTATTATAGAAAGGAGTTGATACTTAGTATAAGCATTGTTATTATACTTATGGTACTTCATACTCTAAGATGAAAATAAATATATATTTGAAACAGTAAAAGATATAAATAAAAATAATCAATATGTGGCTCATGAAGTTAATAGATTAACCTAAATATAAAATATTCAAACAAGTCATTTCATTTCTTAATTAAAGCAAAAAAAAAAAAAAAAAAAAAAAACTTAAAAAGTACGATAATATATTTGGAGCTTTTAAAATGTTCTATGTACACCTTGATTTCTTTTTTCTTTCTTTCTTTTTATTTTTTTATTTTTTATTTTTTATATAAGATAAAATTTCTACTCTAACCTAATATAAGTGTATATGTGTGTGAAACTCCCTACTGAAGACTTGAACCCTGACCCTTACTCCCTCCCACCACCCCATAAACATTTATACTTGTAAAGTGACTACCGCAGTAAGAGTGCACAATGATCACCTTGATTTCTTTTTTAAAGAGACTATATGACGTTTTTATTTTTAAGTTAATTTAAAATCATCAATTTTTATTCATCGCATCTTAGCTTTCATTTCCAACTATTAAATGGTGGGTTTATTGAAAAAAAAAAGTTCAGTAAATATCATTGTAGAAGTTTTTTTTTTTTTTTTTTTTTTTTTTGACGTTGTAATAATATATATACCAGATGATAATTCTAAGGTTGCATATAAGATTTTTTTTTTTTTTCCCCTTTAATAACTACATTAAGATAAGAAAATACATTCAAATTACTTTTTTTTTTTTAAAGATTTATTTTAAGCGGGGAGGGGGTGAGGTGCCCCCTTGTCCAGTAGTCCCTGCTGGCTCCGCCTTTGCTCTTTTTGATAGCACTGAGGTCAATGGGCGGTGGCCAAATTTGGATGAGATGGCAGCAATCATCAGCCACAACACACTTATAAAATGGAGGTGGTTATTTTTTTGATCTTCTTTGTTTTAAGCTTTTAGCGACTTTTTTTTAACCCAAGAAAGCTTTGGGGATTAGATATATATAGATAAATTGTTTTTTTTTTAAGGGACTTTAAATTTGGTCTAGCAAACCATTTTATTTTTTGGAATCATTCTTTTGGGCCAACTCTTAAGTTTTAGGTAAATTTTTGTTTTGTCAAATAAGAAATTTTTGTGTTTCAAGTCTTGTTTACATAAAAAGTCAATTGGTGTCTTAACTTGATGAGAAAGAATATTCATTATAAAGTGAACGTTATAAGTTAAAATTTGATGGTATCTAACATATTAAAAAAAACACTTAATTATTTGGGAGCTAGGTATAATATGAGCGATAATAGATATAGAAAAACAATTATAACTGTAGACCTTTCCAAAAGAGGTTGGATAATAAACATAAGTGATGGAACACTTCTCATAAAACTAATCACTATCAACGTTATTGTATGGACTCATTTTGTAGCCTAAGCCCAAAATATAAGGGAGGTTGGCCCAATAAGCCCAATATAATAAATTTGTAGAGAGTGGGTCAAAGAACTCAGCCTTAATAAATTTGACAACGACTAGTATGAATTCAAGAGATAATCAAGAAAGAACAAGGAACATAGAACTGACTGAATTTCCTTGTCCAAGGAAGTAAATCTCTATATAAATCAATTAAACTAATTACAGGTATAACTTAAATTGTTATAGTGTTCTATTTCTATTTTTCTGATCCCTTCCTCATTGAGGGTTTCTTACATTATATAGTTCCCCTTGAACCATCTTGATCCTACACTTGTTGATTATTTGAGCCCTTACTTGAGTGTCAGTCCCATCAGACACCTCTTTGGTTTTCTGTGAGTTGCGGTAGTCAAAGCAGCACTGTTCAGGGATCTTCTCTACATAAATGCAGTCAGAAAAGTAGTTGCAATGCATTTAATGCAGTGGTAACAGCTTTTCCTTAGATATTTTTGGGTTCCCTTCTTCTCATATGTTCATGAGGCACGTTCCCGTCACTGTGGCTTCTATGAAGGTTACTTTCATCGTTAGAATACACATCTGAGCGATATCTATCATACCCGAGGAGGAATTCCTGCTCAAACTGCCTTCTACTCGTTTCTTATTTATGAGACTCTAAACTAAAATCTCTCATAACTATTTATCTCTCCTCGGATTCATCAACGTCCTCAGACAAAGTCCAAGGCCCAAAATATGATTTTGGGCCCTTATCCCTACAGATATCATTGTGGAATAATTAACGCCAGGAGCACCAACTGGCCTCATTAATGGAATTGAAATTCACACCAATCTGCATGGAGCCAGGTCTGCTGTGTGCGAATGAAAGAAATTTGCCAAGTAATAGGCACTTGATCAATTATGTAGTCACCATTCATCAACATTAACAATTTTGTTTTTAATTTGGCTTCTTTGATTTCCCTTCAAATACGACTCATAATTTAAATTTTTTTTTTTTTATCATTCAATAATTTTTTTTAAAAACGAAAAGGTTCAGTTGACCTGATCATACTCAAATTGGCATCAAAAGAAAATGCAGGTTAATTTTTGAAATTCAATAACCACCGTGACTTAAGTACAACATTTCCAATATTACCATATAAAATTTCATTCCTAACAGGTAAAATAGAATCTCAACCATAGAGCTCAATCAAATAATATAACCAATTAATGAAGCATAGAAAAATGAAAAAAAAAAAAATAGTAAATCTTGAATCTTTTAAACCTGTAGTCGATCAACGTTGTTTAGTAAAAGAAGGCTATCAAAGCATATTTCTGTGGCATATAATTTTTCCGGAAAAGTTGTGTTTGTAACAGTTTTTTCTGTTTCCTTCTCTATATCACGTATAATTAGCATGCTGGAGTAATTATGCAAATCTAACAACATTTCCTTTCCATTACTATACAAATAAACAACCTTGAGGTATTCAAAGTGCTCGATTTTGTAGAATCTTGTCCAAGAACTGTCTATCCCGTAGTCGTTCATCACCCAAACTTCATTATAAGAACTGTCTATCTCGTAGTCGTTCATCACCCAAACTTCATTATAAGTTTTGCCCTCATTTTTTAACATAGTGGTAGAGCAAAGTTTTTCTTTTATTACCTCTAGATGGCACATCCTGTATCTGTTGGCGTCCAGTTGAATTGAGCACTCTTTTGAATTGCAACATTGATTATAATCCAACTCATGCAACTCTTTTGATTCCCTTCAGTAGTAACGTCTCCTATTATTTGGTTCTTGCAATTGTTTGCTTCTAATTTTAAAAATTGTTTAATTTTGGTTACCTCCAATATCTTAATGAATTTAGATATATATTATATATATATATATATATATATATATATATATATAATTCCATAGTTACAATAGAGCGAGAAGATTTGAACAATGGATATCTCGTAAGAAATACCAGAGTTGCTAATTAATTAAGTTACAAAACTCTTGGCAAATAAGCTTAGACATTAAACATTAAGAATACCAAGATTTTTATTATTTACATCTACAAATATACATAATAAAAGTAACAGTAACATGATTTATCACCAAAAAAAAAAAAAAATTTATTATCACAATAAATTCATGCAAAGGTAAAATTAAAATACCGTTAATATACATAATGTGTGAAGTGAACATTTGACATAATTTGATGATGATTGGTATCTGACGATCATGTCATATTGGATGTTTAATAGTTGTATAATATTAGGAAGCATAACCTTTGGATTTGTATATGTGGAATTTTCTTGGTGGATTGCATGTGGGATTTATGAGGGGTCCTATCATCATTAGTTTGTTTAGATTATATTATTTCTTCTTTACAAGGCTGTCCTCATCCTTAATCAACTCTATTTTTTTTTTTTTAATGAATTTAATCAACTTTATTATATCACTTCAAAATTCAAATACATAATGGATAAGCATTGCAACGAGTGTTAGACAATAAAACGAGATACATAGACTATTTCCACATAAAATGTGTAGAAATCAAGCGGAGCTAGAAATTTTTTTTTTTTTTTTTTTTTTTTTTTTTGAGAAGTAGCTAGAAATTTTTATTTGAGGGGCCAAATTGCTGCAATAATATATTTATCAAAACAACCTCCATACATATACATACAGACACGCTTTTTATTATATACATACAGCTTTTTATTTAATAATTTATATATATACACACACCAAAAAAAAAAAAAAAAAAACTTAGTATTTTCAAACAAAATTATGTTTAATGATGATTTTTCATAATATAAAATTCATTTTTACCATTTTCATAGTAAAATTCTTAAAATGTTTCATTTTCAATACAAATTATCAAATTTTATACTAAATTAAGTAAAAAAATCTCTCAATTAAACTAATGAAATTTTTAAAAACATGAATAATCCAAAACTTAGAAGAATAAGTTAAGCTTCAAACATATTTAAAATTATCTTGATCTAACCCATTATGTGGCAACTAAAGAGACATTTTATGTGTAGTTTTAGTAACAAGATCTTTTTAATAAGTCAATGACTTATTAATCGCCACATAACAGGTTGAAAATGATAGATTCAAACATGTTTGATGCCAAATTTTATCAAATATTTAACGTATATAAGAGCACTGTAGAGTCAAATTTGGTAGCCCAAGCCCAAGAAGGATGGGTTACGAGCCCAATAAACCCAAGACAATGAATTTGTAGAGAGTGGGCGAAAGAGCTGGGCTGAATGCGAATTAAACAGTGATTGATTATAGTGTTTAAGGATTCATTGACACAAGACCATGCTCATCTTCCTTGACAAATATCTGTCTGAAGAGGTATGTTATTGAATGAAAGATGGTTACAACTCTTGGAACTACAGTAAAATTATCTAATTCTTCTCTCCCTCTTTTTTCCCATCTCTATTATCAGAGACCTCTTCTGCATATATAGCATCCTCTCCCATCATCTTCATCGTCCACTTATTCTTCATCTAAGCATCTACTTGAGTGCATGTCCCATCAGGTATTCTCTTTACCCATCTGTGAGTGGTAGTAGCTGTGATTACACTGTTTAGGGGCCTTCTCCACATTAATGCGGCTAGAAAAGTAGATGCAGTGCATTTAATGCGGTGGTGGCAGCTTTTCCTTAAGATATTTTCTCATTCTAATCATCCCCAGACATGCCCAGTGCTTATCTTTGTCGTTAGGATTGCCTGAGAGTCCATTTGGATCTTCTATTCATTGGCTGGGTCGAGACTATTTGCGTCCGAGGAGTGTCAACTCTTCGGACAAAAGGTGACCTCTTCGGACGCTACTCTTCCATTACTTCTGGGTTGGCTGTGTTCAGATGAATTCTACCCGACCCGCTATTATTCTTCGGACGTACAGTACTCCTCAAGACAAGGCCCCCAGCCCAATAGGTATGTCTGGGCTTTTACCCCCCACAATAGCCCTTCAAAATCCTAATTTTTCCCTCGCATCCGAAGAGAAAAAAGGGGGATTTTGACTTGTTATAAGGTGCAAAATTTGGGGAGGGACAAACATTTAAACTGACTCGTGTGTAGGCCTAGATAGAAGCACTTCATTATTGCCAGTTTTTGTTTTCATATTTCCAAGGTGCTGCATTAATTACTCTAGGCAGCGCCTTGTCTTTTGTATCCAACGGTGGGCTGTTAATCCAACGGGCGTGGTTCTTCCTCGAGATTTGAGCGAAATAACTCCTGCCTCTTCATTTAACCCCGTATAAAATCTCAAGAGAAGGCGCTTCTTCTTCACTTTGCAAACTACCAGACTTCCCAGCAAGAGCCAGCGCACGACTTCACCACGCTCTTTCAGTCATCGATCTCAGTCCTTTCCAGAGCCTTTGAGGATCCTTATACGAGTTCGAAGATCATTCTCCAGTTCAGTTCCTGTAAGTTTTCATCTTTTCGATCCTTCAATTTTTTCTTCGACCAGTTGCCTCAGCTTTTGGACAATCATTCCCTGGTCGCTGCGCTTAGTGCTTCCATCTTTCCGTTTAGTCGTGATAGGCAAACTCCAATATTTGGTGGATAATCCTGCCCAGTTGGAGGAATTTAGGGCCACCTATCGCATACCCCCAAATGTGGGTGTGAGGTATTGCCCTCCAGAGAAAATACTAACGGACCGGAGAACGGGCGAAGTCGTAATCCCCATTATTGCTTTCTTAGAAGGGGGGATAACCATCCCCATGGGCCCCATCACCACTAATTACCTTCGAAACCATAGACTTAGTCCCGACCAGTGTGCGCTCAACATGTTTAAGATCTTAGGGGCAGTTAATGATCTTGACCGTCACCTAGGATTAGGGCTTACCTGGCTGGACGTGGTATACATGTACGAGTGTCACAGCCAACAAGTGGCGAGATATTATTTAAAATCCCGGTCCGATATTGTTAGGCTTGTCTCCTGTCTTCCCAAATCCAACAAGGGGATGAAGGACGACTATGTGATCGTTTCAGGCGCTTGGCACGACGATCGTCACTGTCCGACCACGCCAGGAGAGCCAGGTGGGACATGCTAGACTTAGGCTCACTAACAGTAGGCTTAGGGTCTTCGGCTTGCAACAATTTTTTAATTCTCTTTGTACTACTGTTTCTGAATCTCTGACTAAATTCCGCTCTGATTTTTAACAGATATGGACCAAGTTACTCCTCGGCTGACCCTCACGAACACTGCCACCCTCAACTACCTACTAAGATCGGAGATTTTTGTAAGTGAGGACGGGCAGCTCAGATCGGTTCCGCTTATCCTTAGGTATACAGCGAAACCGAAGGACTATCAGCCGATCAGCAACGCGATAACACAAGGGGATTATCGTCTAAACCATATAGACGTTGCCCGAAAAGGTTTCTTGGCACCATACGACCTCGCCCCTGTTCCCCATCCAAACCCCCAAGGTGTACTCCCGCTTGCCCAGCCGATCCAGCAGATTCCTTTTGAACCGGTGGCAGTAAGCGAGAGGGTTGGTTCCTCTACCTCGTCGCTAGAGGAGCAGATAAATAAATTTGCATTCAGGGGAGAAGCTTCAGGAGGGGAACAAATGATAGAGCTCTCGGATGCCGAGGAAAAAGGCAACAGGTAGTCCAGTGTCCATCCCATCTTGATAACTGCCCTTTCTGAAGACTCTTCGGACGACAATATGGGGGACTTAAAAAGCCTGATGAAAAATAGGGGCAAAAAGGCAGAGACGAAAGGGACTGGAACGTCCCAACCAACTGCGAACCTTCCATCGCCACCCCTTCAGATTTCTCTAGATCTTGGCACAAAGCAGGTGCCAGATCGGAAAAAGAAGAGGCCAATCGTTGACACTGAAAAGAGGGAGGTGGCTCTTCCAAGATGAGCCAAGCAGCAAAAGGTGATGAAAGGTCACCATGACAAGAAGGCCTCCTCTACTGAGAGCCGAGAAGACGCCCATGTGGCTGAGGTGCGCCGAGGGCCTCGCACTTGGTCCCCCAAGTTGGAGTTAGACGGAGCCCCTATCCCCTGGGACACCTTTCTCCGAAACTACGACGGGGGGAGGGCTGGCGTTGTTGCCGAGGCTTTGGAGCAGCCTCTTCTTCTCTCAAAGGACATGGACTTGTATCGGCGCTTCAACCAATACGAGCTCTTCCTGTCCCTCAAAAGGGATATTGCCATGGTGAGTGAATTGATCCTCTTAGTTCAGGTAACCCCCCCCCCCCCCCCCCACCTTTTTTTTTTTAAATTTTACCTCCTGTCTTTACTCTGCGTTGAAAACTCTTGTCATGCAGGTTACCCAGCAGATATATGTGGCCGAGGAGTGGAACAAGAAAGCCCACCTTGAAGCCCAAGTTAAAGCCCAATCTCAATCGGAGGCCGAAAGATCTCTGGGTAGCCTTACGGAGAACTACTCTCTACTCTCTGAGCAGTTGAAAGAGATGACCAACCAGAGGAACAGCCTCGACGCTGGACTCAAGAACGCCGAGGCTCAGGCCGAAGACCAGCGTAAAAGGTTGCATATGGTAGAGATCAACCTGGCAACTGAGAGGGAGCTGGTGAAGGGTCTCAAGGACGAACTTCAAAAGGCCAAGGAGAGTGCCCGAGTAGCCGAGCAGAATGCTCGACTGGCAAATGAGGCAGTTGAGGCTGAGAGGAAGGCAGCTTACCAGCTGAGGGTGGATGAGACCGGGAACCAGCTTACAGAATAGTTTGCCTCAGTTGGTCGAGACTACTGTGACATAACTTGGCAAAAGGCGCTAGATGCTGCTGGAGTCCCCTTTGATTCTGACCTAAGATTACCTATGAGTGTATATTATGACCCTGAAATCCGAGAGCTCCCAAGGTCTGATCCCCCTTCTCCTACACAGCTTCCTGAGGCTTTGGAGCAGTCCTTAATCAGCCAACTCCCACCAGCCAGCCTCAAGGTTGCCAAGAAATCTGGTCGGTCCGACAATCCAAGCAAGCCTGTTGAGGCTCCCCAAGACAAAGGCAAAGTTTTGACAGAGAAGAAGAAGACCCTCCTAGAGTCCAAGGACCAAGCTGCTGATCCTTCGGTCTCTCAGAAGAAGGCCTAGAGACTTAGGGGTTTCTGTTTTGTACTTATGATATTTTCTTCTGTTAGGCAAAGATTTTGTAAACTTTTCTTCTTTTTAATTAATGAAACTTTTTTGCTTTTATTTCTTGGGTCTTCGTTATATTTCTTATGACTTGTTATTGTAACAAATGACAGTCCCTTTTAATTGAGGTAACAATATAGCTAAACTCATCCATCATATCATGTAGATGACGTAAGTAGTTAAAATTGGTACTAAGAAGAACAGTTAGTATAAGGCTTACCAACAAGCCACGAATGAGTTTAAGTTTAAACGCTTAGGAAAATTGTAACGGAGTGTTAACTAACTCAAATCATCTGGTCTGAGGACTACAGTCATGAATGAGTTTAAGTTTAAACACTAAGGAAAATTGTAATGGAGTGTTAACTAACCCAAATCATCTAGTCTAAGGACTACAAGCATGAATGAATTTAAGTTTAAACACTTAGGAAAATTGTAACGGAGTGTTAACTAACCCAAATCATCTAGTCCGAGGACTACAGGCATGAATAAGTTTAAGTTTAAACACTTAGGAAAATTGTAACGGAGTGTTAACTAATCCAAATCATCTGGTCCGAGGACTACAGGCATAAATGAGTTTAAGTTTAAACACTTAGAAAGATGCGGTTCAAATGACGAGTCGGCATGCTGATTAAAGGAAAGGCCCAATTAATAATAGTATCTTTTGAGGTTGTTTACATTCCAAGGGCGGGGTATCATATGACTATCTGGATCTTCAAGAAAATACGCCCCTATGCCAGCCCCTGAAGCAATACGATATGGCCCCTCCCAATTAGACCCTAATTTTCCCCAAGCTGGGTTCTTTGCAGTGCCAACAACTTTCCTCAGTACTAGATCACCAGGTTCCAAAGGCCTTGGCCTTACGTTGGCGTCGTAGCCCTGCCTGAGCTTCTGTTGATAATGTGCCTGACGAACCATTGCATTTTCCCTTTTCTCCTCGATTAGGTCCAAGCTCTTCTCTAGCTGCTCATTGCTGTCGATCAGATTGAACGAAGTGGTTCTCAAAGTCGGGAACCCATTCTCCAAAGGTATTACAGCTTCAGCCCCATAGGTCATTGAAAAGGGGGTTTCCCTAGTAGATCTACGAGTCGTAGTTCTGTAAGCCCAAAGTACATGCGAAAATTCCTCTACCCATTTGCCCTTTGCGTCTTCCAATCTCTTCTTTAGACCGTTTACAATGACCTTGTTGATGACTTCTGCTTGGCCATTACCCTAGGGATAAGTTGGGGTGGAATATCTATTCGTGATTCCCAATTCACTACAATAACTCCTGAACGCTTTGTTATCGAATTGCAGACCATTGTCCGAGATGAGAATATAAGGAATCCCGAAATGAGTGACAATGGTCTTCCATACGAACTTTTGTACGTCTACATTTCGGATGTTGGCAAGAGCTTCCGCTTCGACCCATTTGGTGAAGTAGACAGTGCCGACCAGCAGGTATTTCTTATTTTCCGCGGCCTTGGGGAATGGTCCCACGATATCCAAACCCTATTGAGCGAATGGCCAAGGGCTGGATAGTGAGTGGAGGGTCCCACCTGGCTGGTGTATATTCGGCGCAAATCGTTGACATTGATCGCACTTCTTCACATATTCCTAGGCTTCATTTTGTATGTTCGGCCACCAATAACCTTGTGTAATGGCTCGATAAGCCAAAGATCTACCCTTAGTGTGACTCCCATAAATCCTTTCATGCAACTCTTCCAGTAGCAATTCAGCGGCTTCAGGATAGATGCATAGTAGGTATGGTCCTGTATAGGATCGTTTGTACAGTCTCTGGTCCTTAGATAGCCAGAACCTAGTTGCTTTCTTTTGGACTTTATCAGCCTCCCATTTTTCTTTGGGCAAAATATCATACCGTAAGAAGTTAATGATAGGATCCATCCAACTAGGCTCAGTCCTGATCTGGTGAACTTGCACTGCCTTTGTCCCTGCTTTCGTAGGCTCTTGTAGGTCCTTGAAGAGGATGATTCTTGGTAAACTTTGCACCGAGGAGGTGGCAAGTGTGGCCAAGGAATCGGCATGTGCATTACCGTTTCTGGGGATGTGCAACAAATTGAAGAACCCAAACCCCGACCGTAAGCGCTTAACTTAGCTCAGGTATCGCTGCATTCTCTCATATTTCGCTTCGAATTCACCTCACATTTGACCTACAACTAGTCTTGAGTCCGAGAACGCTTCCAATGATTTTCCTCCCATTCTTTGAACCATGGCCATTCCTGTTAGCAGGGCTTCGTATTCGGCTTCGTTTTTTGTGGCGGTGAAGTTCAGTCTTAGCGATTTTTCAATAACTATCTTCTCTGGAGATATTAATGCTAGTCCTAACCAGAACCCTTTTGATTTGTTGTGCCATCCATGTACATTTCCCAATAAGAGGGACTTTGTTGAGAGATCATGCCAACTGATTTTTCATCCATGTCCGACGTTGGTATTGCTTCCTCTAAACGAGGCTCCGTGAACTCGACCACTAAATTCGCGAGGATTTGGCCTTTGACTGGCGTACGGGGCATGTACTTAATGTCGAAAGCCCCTAAGATTGTACCCCACTTAGCAATCCGTTCGGTGTAGTCAGCACTTTCAAGTATAGCTTTGAGTGGGAGCTAAGTGAGGACGATGACCGTATGGGCCTGGAAATAGTGAGGTAGTTTTCGTGTACCCAGCACTACTGCTAGGATGGCCTTTTCCAGTGGCAGGTAACGGATCTCGGCTTCATGCAGTGATTTACTTACGTAATAGACTGGTCTTTACACACCACAATCTGTTCGGATTAGTACCAAGCTCACAGCACAGGGAACCACCGCAATGTAAGCAAACAAGACTTTGTTCGGCTCAGGGCTGGACATAATTGGTGGCCGAGCTAGATAGTCTTTGAGTTGCTGAAAGGCACAACACATTCTTTAGTCCACTTGAATCCCTTCCACTTGTTGAGAAAAAAGAAGAATTACCGACACCTGTCTGCCGACCAGGAGATAAATCGGTTCAAGGTAGCAGTCATTCCAGTCAGTTTTTGGACTTCTTTGGGATTTCAAGGAGCTTGTAAATTGTTGATTGCCTTTATCTGGTTGAGGTTAACCTCAATACCCCTATGGGTCACCATGTATCCCAAAAACTTGCCAGACTCGACGTTGAATGAGCACTTGGAGGCATTTAGGCGCAGCTTGTATTTCCTGAGGACTTCAAAGGTACTTTCAAGGTCCTTTACATGCTCAGCAACAATCTTGCTTTTCACCACCATGTTATCAATATAAATCTCAATATTTCTACTGAGCTGCGGCTCGAACATCCTCGTCATCATCCTCTGATAGGTAGATCTTGCGAACGTTCTTTAAGCCAAATGGCATTACCTTATAGTGGTAGTTACCAATAGGGGTGACGAAAGCGGTCTTTTCCTGGTCGTTTAGGGCCAAAGGTATCTGGTGGTAGCCTTGAAAGGCATCTAGGAAGCTCATCTGATGATGGCTGACAGTGGCATCCACTAGCTGATCGATCTTTGGCATAGGGAATGGATCTTTAGGGCAAGCCTTGTTTAAATCGGTGAAGTCCACGCACACTCACCATTTCCCATTCTTTTTCTTCACTACTACAGTATTCGCTAGCCACTCAGGGTAGAAAACTTCCTTAATGGCTCCAGCTTGTTTGAGCTTCGCTACTTCTTCCTTTACTGCCTCAGCATGTTCTTTGGATGGGCGCTGAAGAGGCTGCTTCTTAGGAGTTACTAGTGGGTTGACCCTCAAATGATGACAAATGAATTCAGGGTCCACCCTTGGGGCTTCATAGGCATCCTAGGCAAATACGTCAAGGTTTTTCTTGAGGAATTCTTTATGATTTTCATATCTGAATTTTTTTTTTTTTTTTGGGTTTTAGTTATGTGTGCCATTATGATATGAACAAAGTTTCTCTCCAAACTAGCTTGGAGAGAAACCCTACAAACTCATCATATAGCTTTATATTGAGTGTGAATTTTGAAAATTTAACCGTTAGATTGCATGTTCTTATTACATTTTTAATGCTTACAAAATTTTAAGAAGATCAAAGATCAATTGCTATGTCATCAAATAAATGTTATAATTTCCAAATTTTGTGATCTAAAGTTGTATATAAAAAATAAGTTAATTGATCAAATAGTAAATAACATCCAATTTGAATGAAATTTTATCTGTATGTTAAGAACATAAGGAACATGAAATTCAACATTTAGATTTTCAAAATTCACACCCAAAAAAGAAATATATGAAAAGTTTGAAGAGGTTCTCTCCAACTTTGTTCTTATGATATTTGTGTGATGAAATTATTATTAAATGCTAGTTTATTATTTATGTTTCAAACTTGGTTTTTTTCTTTTGGGAGGGGGGGGGGGGTTGTTTGGTTGTGTGACATTATTTTCTTTGTGTTGTAATTATTTTGTTTTGATTTGGTAACCAGCCATGCATAATGATGGTCAAAAGTATTGACGTAGTGATGGGATCCAATTCGCTAGCATGGTCCATCACGTAATTCACATACAAACAGAGCGAAAATAACTTTGAAACAAACAAAGCGTAAATAAATTTGAAACAAATAGAGCGTAAATAACCTGCAATAGGAGCTTTTTTCAGTATTATAATTTGCAAAAAGGCTAATATTTAGCACCCAAAAAAAAAAAAAAAAAATAGAAGCCCAAATGAGAGGGACTAACATAAAAAATATAAAACTCACAAGACCAAAATGAAAACAACATAAAACTTTTTTCTTGATAATTCAATAATTATAATAAAAAAAGAGGAATTTGAACCCTCAATATTTTAACTGAAGTATAACATTAACACTTCGTTTAGGAGGAGGAAAATGAATGGAATGAAATAAATTATTTTAGAATATTCCTTTCATTTTCTTGTTTTGGATTTTTAATGGAGGAAAAATTTCACTAAAACTTGTAAAATTAAAATACTCCTATATATTTAGTGTTCTATTTTAAAATATGAGTATAATAGTAATATTATCATAAAATAATTCAAATCATTTCCCTTTATGTTCCTCTCAAATAAGATTATTTACCTTCTATTTCTTTCAATTTCTTTATTTAAAAAACATCCAGACAAGATTACAGAATTCCATTTCATTCATTTATTATTTTATTTTCTATTCATCTCCATTATTTAAAAACATTTCATTTTATTCCATTTGTTTATGATTTACCCATTCAATTTCATTTCATTCCTCTATGAACTCCTAAACAAAGTGTAAGTTTTTTTTTTTTTTTTTTTTTGGGTGGAAAAAACACTAACTTAAAGGGGCAATATTTTATTCTTTTTTTCAATAGATAATTATTTATCATCAAGTCCAAGACATAAATTGGTTTTTAATGAGATCGAATCTCAAATTTTTTATTCAAGAACAAAAAACTTTATCACTTAGAAGTTAGAACTAACTACAATATTTTTTTCTTTTTTAATTTTGATGGAAACTACAATTTCTTTTTCTTTTTTTAATAAAAGGAGATTTGACTCCATCCAACTACCAATAAAAAAATGACTGGTATATTATGTGTGTGCATATATATATATATATATATATTAAAAAAAAGTGTCTTCTTGGTGATTGGAATCAAACTCTTTTTTTTTTTTTTTCTTTTTTTCTTTTGTTTATAATATTATAAGGCATCATGGTAGTGATGTTAAGTTAAACTAAACCTAGCCAATGGCTTTGTAGCCAAGTGGCACTCGGGTTTCTTTATAACCTCTTACTCGGGAGTTTTATTCCCCGCACTTACCTAGCCAAAAAAAAAAAAAAGTGAAACTAAACCTATACAAAAATGTTTGACACGTAGAGAGTGCAGTGTGTTATTGACCTACTCCAATCAGCACTAGGCTTTCCTTTCCTTTCCCATTTGCCTGTTGGCTTAGCCTTTAAGCCCCGACTCAAACAAGGACACTTCTTTTTCAGCTTGAACTGGGGATAGAGTTGTAAGGACCAATAAAGTTACAAACAGAGTTACTCGAAAGATTGAGGAGAAAATCAAGTAACCACGGGCACAGATGAGAGTGATAAAAAATGCAACTTGGAAATGGACACCGAAATTTAAAAAGTCAAGTAAAGCACTTACTGACCTCATCTCAGAAGCTAAAGCTGGCTGCTGTGTATAAAGCGATTTTGACCTTGTTGGGTGTGTCTGTGTGATTTATGGACTAATCGATTTGGGCTTTAATTACAAACAAATGATAGATCGGGTTGGGGTTTACCCGGCCCAACCCTGGTCCACATACAACTGGGTAATTCTATCATAGCTCCTTTCTTAGTGAAGGTTTTGGGCATATTATATAGGTGAAGTAAATGGCACGCAGATCCATGAATTGGAGGTTGTTAAGATAGTGGATCTGATGGATTATATTTATATGTGCGTGTTTTGACCAAGATTGATGCGTGACCATGATGAATGACCAAGATGGATTATATGTGCGTCTTTCACTCTTGACTTTTCGGCTTTGTTTATAGTTCTAGTACTGCTGGTTCCTTTACTGTGTAATTATCTGTCAGTTGTGATTGCTTGCCTTTGATTTTTGTACTACCAAACGCACATGCACATAGGCACAATAAGAAACGATATGAGCATATTTTTGGACACAATAGTTGAACTAGAATCATAGAAGATGATAATAGATAGAGAGAGATAGAAGTTTTAGATTACCCTTTTGGCGTGATCAGATCTGAGATTGGACACAATAGTTGTTGTTGATCTTCTTTGATCCCTGTCACTACTGTATGTTTGATTGGACTTTCCTTTCTCTGAGATTGCTGGGTTCTGAGTGGATTCGAGAGATGAGTTTGTGCTGCGATTTCTTTTCTGGGTTCTCCAGGGTAAGAACTAAGTGGTGAAGCACGTAAAGAAGAAGGAACTGGGGATAAAAGATTATAAGCTTCTTTATACTGCCTAAAACAGAAGGACTGCTTTTGTTTAAGAAGGGGCCAATGGAGGCTTATTTTGATTAAGGTATAAAAAATAGTTACTTATATTATTTTAATATGATGAATTGAAAAAAATAAAAAATAAAATAAAAAGAATGAAATGTAGAGTAAATTGTGAAAATATAAAATACATAAAAGTAAATTTGGGCAGTACAATGTATCTGTTTGTCAGAAAGCCAATGAGAATGCTCTTGTTCATAAAAGCCAAAAAACAAGGAAAAAGCAGCTGAAGTCAAAAGACTTGAAGATACTTACTTTATTAAAAAAAAAAAATCCTTCAAAAAAAATAATTTTATGTTGTGAAAATTATAGTTAAAAAAGTATTAAGAAAATACATATTTAAAATATTTATAAGGTAAAAAATGTGTTTGATATCAAGTTTCAAATGACATATTTTAAAATATAAAAAACAATAATTATGTATTTGGTATGTGTATTTTTTTTAAGTAATGAAAATAATATTATTTAATTTAAGGAGAGAGAAAGAAAGAAGAAGAGAGAAGGATAAAGTGGTGGGCCTGCGGGAGAAAAAGAGATTAAAAAAAGAGTTTGGTCTTATCAATAGACCCCATTATTTTCAATTTATTTACAAAAAAGACTATTAAATAATATTACTTGAAAACTAAAAACCAACCTTTGCTTTGTTAGATGTCACTCCACCTTCCAATGCAAATGACACCTCTGCCCCCACAAGGTCAGCTTTTTCTTTGAGGTTGTGTTTGTTTCAACTTCAAATCACTTCCGGAAATCAATTTCCGGAAAATTGCTATGTTTGGGTGCTTGGGAAAATTGGGTCAACGGAAATTGATTTCCCCTTTGACCGAAAAAGTGAGCACTGCTGGGTGAAATAGATTTCACCCCCTATTTTCCCTTAAACCATTTTCCGGAAATTCTCTCCACTCACCAAGTTCTCTCACGCAACATCACTCTCCAACCTCTCTCTATCACTCTCCAACCTCTCTCACTCTCACACTCACTCTCCGATCCGGTCCAGACCGAAGCTCCAAGATCAGCAGCACGATCCAGACCCAAGCTCCAACCTCTCTCACACTCACTCTCCGATCCGGTCCAGACCCAAGGTCGAAGCTCACCAGCACGGTCTAGACCCAAGCTCCAAGCTCAGCAGCACGTTCAGACCTCTGATCCGGTCCACACATCCACTCCGATCCGCTCCAAGCTTTTCCGGTGCAGACCTCCGCTCCAAGTCCGATCCGGTCCAGACATCCACTCCGATCCGCTCCAAGTCCGATCCGCTCCAAGCTTTTCCGGTCCATACCTCCGCTCCAAGTCCGATCCGCTCCAAGCTTTTCCGGTCCAGACCTCCGCTCCGATCTCCAAGCTCCAAGCTCCAAGCTCCGGTCCAGACCGACGACCTCCAAGCTCCGATCTCCACTCCGACGAGCTCCGACCTCCAAGTTCCGATCCACACACCGAGCTCCACCACCTCTCCACGCACAGTGAGTATTCCTTGATCCGAAAATTTCTCCGATCCACACACTGAGGAAGGGTATCTAGTTATATTTACACAAATTCATCAAACATATTCTCTAATGCCCATGTGTAGTGATGTAAATAATTGTTTGTTTGGTGATGGTACTCTGTGTTGTGATATTTTCTTGGGTGGTTTGTTTGCATTGTATTGTTTTTGTTTAATTGTTGCTTTCGTGTTCTAGTTTTCTGCTCTGTTATAATTGCACTCTACATGTATTCTGTTGGAAATATATGTTGTTTACAGTGAAGCTAGTTCAGAATATCCTTGCACTGTATCTTATTGAGCTAGGAATATGAATTAGCATGGGCGAAAATTGCTGCTTTTGCTGTATCAATATGGTATTCATTTTCTTCGGCAAAAAAAAAAAAAAAAAAAACCTTATATTATGGTATTCATTTTCTTCTCCCCTCTTAGATAAACACACAGACTATGCATGTGTATTTTTTAATATTTAAATAACAAAAAATCTAATTTTACAAATCTCATGCTACTATATATTTATGATGAATTAAACCTACAATCGTCCATTCCATTAGATCAAGACTTTATTTATTCACTTGTAAATCACTTTTCTTTGGACCGATCAATATGGATCAAAGTAGACCGAATAAACTTAAGTGGACTAAAACTGATTGAAGTGGATCCAGACGGAGGGAAGTGGACCGAATTAGACTAAAATAGACCAAAGTGAATCCAAAGGGATTGAAAAGGACCAAATAAACATAATTGAAACAAAATAGACCGAAAGAGACCAAAGTGACTAAAATGGACCAAAATGGATTAATTTTTTATTTTTTTTAAGATAAAAATCCGTTTTAGATAAGATTCGTTCCCCTTTATCTATTTGATACAGAAAATGATGTAAAGAACAATATAAATTATGTTTCATGTGATTAAGAAAATGGTGGCGGTGATTTTGAAGTTGTTAACTCTCTACCTACACCACTAGCAATGATGCTATATAAAATTACATGGTTGGATACCAACCTTTTAGTTTTATTTCAAATGAAACATTTTTATACTTTACAAATATTTTTAAAAGTCCTTACCCCCGTCTAATAGATGGAAAATGTTTTATTTATTTATTTATAAAATATATGGAAAATTTTGACAAAGTAAAATAGACATAAAGAAAATAAAACCACTTCAATAACATGAAGCCTATATTGTAGTATATATTTTGTTTGTTATGTTACTATTTTCCCTATAGCTATAGAATGCCTTTTGAACACTTTTAAAAGTATACAAACTTGTGAAACATTTTAAAATATAAAAACAATTTTTGAAATAAAATTTGCAGTTTGATAAATAAATAAATAAAACTGCTAAAAAACACTAAAAAAAACAAAATTATGCAAACAAATTATGTTATATGGAACTTCTAAATTCCTAACTTTTCTTTTGATGCATGCATCATAATCATAATAATTTGTTGCTGATACCCAATGTGCATGCATGGCTCTAGCTACATATGTGTGGTCTCTTTTTAATAAGAAAAAAAAAATCTATGTATCTTTTGTTAGGTCTTTTGAGAGATCAAAAACAAAATTATTGAAAGATTTTACATAAGAATATACATATATATATATATATATATATATACACATATAAAACCATTACGCTTGTTTGCCATGGACACCCTTTTTTTTTTTTTTCAATTATTTAAAAGGATTAACTTGGGAATGTTAGATATAACTTGTTATATGTGTTGGATACTTGTGTACATACCTCTTAGACTACAGTGTTTGTGATTTTTTAGATGAAGAAAAAAATGAAAGCCGCAATTTTTGCTTCAGTTGCATCTGTAATTCTTGTGGGTGCTGTATTGTTAAGGAAATTGCAGCGTAGACGTAAACGACTGCCTAGGGCGCCTTTTGTTAATCATGCAGCCGAGAGAGAGGAATACATAAATAATATTCTGCATGGAAGTGAGACATATTGTGTGAATCAAATTAGGATGACGCCTGTAGCTTTTCACCGCTTATGTCACATCCTCACTGAGAGGGAGCATGTACGCCCGACTATTCATATGCCTGTTACGGAGCAAGTGTTTTTTTTCTTACACATTATTGGTCATAATGTGAGGTTTCGTGTAATGGGTAGTCGGATTTACAGATCAACTGAGACTGTTCATAAATACTTTAAGGTCGTCCTTAGGGGGGTTCTAAAATTATATAGAACTCTAATAAGATTGCGTAGCGAAGATACACCCCAAGAGATAAGGAATAGCAGAAGGTTCTACCCATATTTTAAGGTAAATATTGCGACTTGTGTATTTTTGTAAATTATGAAGATTTATGTAATTCTAAACCATCATGTCTGTCAAAATTTAGGATTGTGTTGGAGCAATAGATGGTACACATGTTCGTGCATCTATGCCACTTGAAATACAAGGAAGATTTCGTGGTCGCAAAGATGGAACCAGGAAAAATGTGTTAGCTGCCATTAGTTTTGACTTAAAGTTTACTTATGTACTAGCTGGATGGGAAGGCAGTGCACATGGTTCACGTGTGTTAAATGATGCATTTGCTAGGCCAGGGGGATTTTCAATTCCCAACGGTATTATATGTTTACTTAACCTTTTTGGTTTATTAGTTTAATAAATATTGTGCGTTTTCTTAAGCATAGTAGTCATTTGGTTTTATTTTTTAATATATGTAGGTAAATATTATCTTGGTGATGCTGGGTATGGTAATAAAAATGGGATATTGTCACCTTATCGAAGTGTGCGATATCACTTAAAAGAGTTTAGTGATCATCCTCCTGAGAATGAGAAAGAATTGTTCAACCTGCGACACTCTTCATTGAGAACTACCATTGAGCGAGGGTTTGGAGTGTTGAAGAAACGTTTTCGAGTGTTAGATGCAGAACCTTTTTGGTCTTTTGAAACCCAAGTGAAAGTAGTGTTAGCATGTTGTGTGGTTCATAATCACATTATGGGGGTTGAACCACATGACCATATTATGGAAGCTGCAATGAATGAAGTAGAGTCTAGTGACCCTCATCAAGAAACACAATCACGTCGAGAGTCCATTGAAGACAGTAGATTGTGAAATGCTAAGAGAGATGAGATATGTCAAGCTATGTGGTCTGATTATATCAGGAGTGGAGAGTAGTACTTTATTTAGATTTCTATGATTGTAATATGTATTTTTTTTTTTAAGACAATGTATTTACTATAGACTTTTGGTGGTGTAATGGAAAAGTATTTTTAGCATTACATTGTTATTTGTTGGTATTACATTGTCATTTTGAGGGTTAGCATGTTTCATTTTGTTATGCAAATTTATAAGTATGGTTGTATGTGTGTTTGATTTGTTGTTCATATTCCGAGCGTAATTACTAAATGCTACTCTAATTATACAATTTTCATATGTAGTAATGTCAAAGGGCAAAGAGAAGGTAACCAGCAATAAGCAATTTAGGTGGCTGCCTCCCATGCATGAAACGATGCTGAGGGTACTTGCACAAGAGGCTGCAAAGGGCAACAAGCCCTCTAGCACCTTCAAGGCAGGCTCCTTCGCTCTTGTAGCAAAGGAGATAACTGCCCAATTTGGGGTTGAGTGCCACCCATCCTATGTTGATAATCGGATGCGAACTCTAAGGACCATGTGGTCCACTATTGAGAAACTTCGAAAGAAGAGTGGCTTCGGTTGGGATGATAATTTCAAAATGATAACATGCGACGCAAAGACGTACCAAGAAGAAGTCATGGTATGCCTTACAATTATATTTTCCGGATATAAATGCTAATATATGTTTTTGTCCATAAATTGAAATTTTTAGTTTGGAAATTGAAGGCAAAGAATTTATTTGAAAAGATATTCATAGTTCCAAAGAAAACATCTATGAATAAATGTTAGAGGTTAGATGAAGTTTTAGTAAATTATATAATGGTGTGAAGTAAACTTTATCATGATTTATTAAGTTTTAGTCCTAGAGTAATGTCACACTACCATAGCTAGATTTTTAAATGCAGCATCTATTCCACACCATGATTTTATGTTTAATTTGACAAGGATGGACACCCACTTTATTTTTCATGTAATAACAGTTTTTTTTTTTTTTTTGTTTATTGGCATGAATAATGCATTGAATATTGAATTTATGCGTGAAGTAATTATTGCATTGTTAGTATACGTTCCTTACAGGCGCATCGAAAGCATGCAGAGTTTTTAAACAAGAAAATAGAGAAGTATGATGAGTTAGCTCTTGTTGTGGGCAAGGACACAGCCACAGGTGGCTTTTCAAAGTCCTATATAGATTATGCAAATGAGCCAGATAATGGCGACAGTGCTGAATTTGTTGCTGATAATGTGGAGGAAGATGTGCTGGAAAAAGGTAAGAATGTAGTTGAGTCCTTCACAACTGGGTCGGGAATTTCAAAATCCCGTAAAAGAGGTCGTGCACCTTCTACTGTTGATGATAGCGTGTTGACTGATTTGTCTGATCAGTTGAAGGATATAGCTACGGCTCTTAAAGAAATCAATCGGGGCCCGGTAGATTATACATCTCTTTATAATGAGGTTATGGCTATGATGGCGGATGGGTATAGTGAAGAAATGCTTGCAACTGCGTTTGACCATCTGTGTGAAAATGAGAAGGTAGCACGGGGATTTCTGGCCAAGAATGCTAGGCTGCGAAAGCTGTGGTTGGATGGTTTTTTTTTCTCACAACTTTGACTTGCCTGTTTCATGTAGACTGTGATAATAGCTTTATGGATTAACTGTTGTTGTAGAACTTGTATTAACCTACTATTGTATTATATGTAGTACTTTGTATTATTGGGACAATACAGTTATGTATTTGTACTATTCAGATACCACGAGTAGGTATCATTTTTGTACACCATGGAGGTGTAATGACAATGGTGAACGATGAATGTGGTTATTTTTATATTAATATTATCGGTATATTTAAATGATTATTTTTGATGTTGAAGTGGATGATTATTTTTGTACTGTTACAGATATGTATAAGCAATGCAGGTGTATGTTGAAGTGGATGATTAGTTTCTAATTATTACAGGTTTGTCTAGATGATACAGGAGTTGAAATTTGTAAGGCATTTTATATTTTCCGTAAAATTAATTCACAAACCAAACATGAAAATTGATTTTCCGAAAAAAATGGATTTCATTTTCCGTAAAATGTTTACTTGCACCAAACATAAAAATTGATTTTCCGTAAAGCATTTTCCGTAAAATGTTTGACCGAACCAAACACCGGAATTGATTTTCCGTAAATCGATTTCCGAAACAGCCAA
Source organism: Quercus variabilis (assembly GCA_030445155.1). NCBI lineage: Eukaryota > Viridiplantae > Streptophyta > Magnoliopsida > Fagales > Fagaceae > Quercus > Quercus variabilis. The sequence continues at coordinate 8,869,265 of CP129451.1, forward strand.
ACAACCTCAATACATTTTCCTTTTCCGGAAAATAGCATTTCCGGAAAATATGTATTTTCCGGAAAACGTTTTACGTGAAACAAACACAGCCTGAATGAAAAATCTGGAAATGTTTTTTTTTTTTTTTTTTTTTTGGGGTGGGGGTAAATGAATATCTCATTAGAGTTTTTGGCTAAATATTGTAGAAACAAAGTTTATTTGTAAGATGTGCACTGATCAAACTTATTTGAGAAAACGAGGAAAGAAGCAAATTCAGTAATGGTATTGCTGAAATATATGCCCAAAAAAACCTATCTGACCTACTTGAAATTGGAGACTGACCTGATTGAAAAAAAAAAAAAAAAAAAAAAAAAAAAAAACTGAATTGTGGCAATTGAATTGCCAAAATTGGAATAAAATAAAAAAAATATATATAAAAAAAAAAAAGATAGAAACTAAATAGTGGCAAGAGTAATGTTATAGATACAAATTATTTTATAATATTTTTACAAACTATTGTTATGACCAACTTTTTACTGATTCTCATCTGGACCCACTAATAACATCACTTTTTTATTTACCAATAATCACTCACCACATTAGCCGTTTGTAAAAAAATTTGTATCTCTAGCATTTTCCTTTTATCAATTGAATTGCCAAAATTGGAGAAGTTAAAAAAAAAAAAAAAAAATCCACCAAAAGTGAAAAAAAAAAAAAAAAAAAAAAAAAAAAAACAGAAATAGAGAAAAGCTCGTGTACACAAATTGGCAAGATTATGCTCAAAATCTGTATAAATGTTATTATTAATAGATAAAAAAAGTAATGATGGTAGTGTTCTTGAGAATTAGTAATAATTTGTTTAATAAATTATTATAAAAAAAATTCTAAAATTAATTGTAAAAAATGAACAAAAATTTCAAAGCCAACATTTTTCACTCTTTTTATGTTTATCTTTCTCCTTAAAAAAAATCAAACAAACAATTGACTTTTTGGTCAATATTAGATGAGAACGGATTTGAATTCTTTTTTGGGTCCACTTTTTTGATTGATTAAAAAGAGTAGATATTCCATTCATTAATGTCAACATAAAAAGCATATTTTTTTTATAGTAATAATAATAATAAATTGTTTATACAAATTATCCAAATTTCAACAATTGATACACACATTTACAAATCAGCAAGCTTATTTGCAAATTATAACAAATAGAGCAAGCTGTAGACACAACTCAATAGAATTAAAGCTGATAAATTGCTGAGACTCGCAACAATTGAGGCACAATACACAATAGGACTATTTAGCTACAATACACTGGAAAGTACCATTGCATTAGAGAACAATAAGAATTGGAGGACGAATTCTCGTCGAAAATGCTGATTAAAGCTGTAAACCAACAAACAACTTCCTCCCAACAACAAGCTATTGCAAATCCTCACTTATTCCTTCACTGTCTTTGGAATTAATGAGCTCATTAGCAATTTGGAATGTAACATAGGCCGAAATTGTGGTTTTTTTTTTTCCTCACTTACTTACATCCTTTTTTTTTTTTTTTTTTATAATTTTCTATAGTGGCATTTTAAAACGCCACTATAGAAAATTAAAAAAAAAAATGTTTATGACCTATAGTGGTGTTTATTATTGCCACTATAGCGGCATTTAGAAAAGGCCACTATAGGTTTGGACCTATAGCGGCGTTTGCAAATGCTGCTATAGGTCAAATTAATTAATTTTTTTTTTCATTCGTCTATAGTGGCGTTTATAAAATGCTACTATAGCCTTTTTTAAAAAAACAATTTCAACCTATAGCAGCATTTCACAAATGCCATTATAGGGTATGGACCTTACCCTATAGTGGCATTTGTAAAATGCTGCTATAGGTCAAATTATTATTTTTTAATTTGGCTATAGTTGTTTTTCACAAACGCTACTATAGGTTCATACCCTATAGTGGCATTTATAAAACGCTGTTATAGCCTTTTAAAAAAAAATTTCAACCCATATCAGCATTTTACAAATAGCACTATTAGGTATGGACCTATAGTAGCGTTTGTGAAACGCCACTATAGCCAAATTTTATTTTAAAAATAATTAATTTGACCTATAGTAGCATTTGCAAACACCACTATAGGTCCATACCCTATAGTAGCATTTACGAAACGCTGCTATAGCCTTTTTCTAAAAAAAGAACAATTTCAGCCTATAGCAATGTTATACAAATGCTACTATAAGGTATAGACCTATAGTGGCATTTTACAAAAACACCATTATAGCTATATAGTCATGGTACAATAGTGATGTTTGTAATTGCCATTATAGCAAATGCCACTATAGCCCAAATTGGTCTATAGTGGTGTTTTTAGGACCTATAGTGGCGTTTCACAAACACCACTATAGGTCCAATTTTTTTTTGTAATGAATAGATGAACATTTGAAAGACTTCAACACAATTAAAGAACTACATGATTTTATTAATCTTTATCTGATTGAATGGCTGCTTTTATGGCCATTCAGTACTATGAAAAATGGTTGGAGCTATTCAATACTAAAAAAAACTACATATCAAATATTACCATATATAATTTCATTCCTAACAAGAAAAATAGAATCTAAACCATATAGCTCAATCAAATAATATAATCAATTAATGATGCATAGAAAAAAGAAAAAAAAATGTAAAACTTGAATCTTTTATACCTATATTAGATCAACATCGTCTAGTAAAAGAAGGCCACCGAAGCATATTTCTGTGGCATATAGTTTTTTCGGAAAAGTTTTGTTTGTAACATTCTTTTCTGTATCCTTCTCTATATCACGCAAAATTAGCATGCTAGGGGAATTTTGCACCTCTAACAGCATTTCCTTTCCATTACTATACAAATAAACAAGCTTCAGGTATTCAAAAAATGTCGGCTCTGATGCTTGCTCGATTTTGTAGACTCTTGTCCAAGAACTGTCTATCTAGTAGTCATTCATCACCAAAACTTCATTATAAGTTTTGCCCTCATTTTTTAACATAGTGGTAAAGCAGACTTTTTCTTTTATTACCTCTAGACAACACATCCTGTATCTGTTGGCGTCCAGTTGAGCCGGCATCTTATAGTACTTAAACTTTTATGTAGCTAGGTTAAAACAAATAACAAAGTATTTATTTGATTCCAAAAGCAACCAATGCAGGGATTCGTTTACACAAACAGAACGACTCCAATTTACTCCAATATTTGTAGCTACCCAAACTTCTTGAATCTATTTCCAAGAATGCATATTAAGACTATACGTTTTTACTTTAGGCCTTTTCTTTTGAAACTCTACCACTCTCAACACCTTGTAGTCATTGTTTACAACGTCGTAACCAGACGTAAATTTAGTTTCAAACTCCAACTTAAAAGGGTTGGATATAAATTCTTCAGGAAAAATTTTGTATCTTCTTATAAATGGGTTCCAAATAACGAACTGAGTTCTATTGTTCCAGTCAATGAAAAGACAAACTTATCCATGGCAATAATCCATGGCAATAATGAATGCCTATTGAGCGTAGCAGGGGGTAGATTTCAACAGTATTTCCAAGAACTTTGTTCCTGAAACTAGCGATGTATATTAGCAGAAACCCATTATAGTTTAGGTCCATACCCTATAGTGGCGTTTATAAATGCTACTATAGCCTTTTAAAAAAAAAATAATAACAATTTCAGCCTATAGTAGCGTTTCACAAACACCACTATAGGGTATGGACCTTACCCTCTAGTGGTGTTTGTAAAATGCTGCTATAGGTCAAATTAATTAATTTTTTTTTAATTTGGCTATAGTGGCATTTCACAAACGTTACTATAGGGTAAGGTCCATACCCTATAGTGGCATTTATAAAACGCTGCTATAGCCTTTAAAAAAAAAAAAAAAATTCTAGCGCTATAGTAGCGTTTTTCAAATAGCACTATAGGGTATAGGCCTATAGTGGTGTTTGCAAATGCTGCTTTAGGTAAATTATTATTATTATTTTTTTTAATAATTTGGCTATAGTGGCATTTCACAAACACTATTATAAGTCCATACCCTATAGTGGCAGCTATAAAACGCTGCTATAGCCTTTTTGTTTTTTCTTTTAAGAACAATTTTAGCCTATAGCAACATTTTACAAATGCTACTATAGGGTATAGACATATAATCACGATACGATAGTGATTTTCGTAAACACCATTATAGCAAACGCCACTATAACCCAAATGGGCCTATAGTGGCATTAAACACCACTATAGGTCCAGTTTTTTTGTAGAAGGACATTTGAGAGACTTGAAAATGATTAAAGAACTACATGATTTTATTAATCTTTATCAAATTGAATGGCTGCTCTCCTGACCATTCAATACTAAAAAAAATTATCAGAGCTATTCAATACTAAAAAAAAATTACTTATCAAATATTACCATATAAAATTTCATTCCTAACAAGAAAAATAGAATCTAAACCATATAACTCAATCAAATAATATTACCAATTAATGAAGCATAGAAAAATGAAAAAAAAAAAAACAAAAACAAAAACAGTAAAACTCAAATCTTTTATACCTGTATTAGATCAACATCGTCCAGTAAAAGAAGGCTATCGAAGCATATTTCCAAGAACTGTCTATCCCGTAGTCGTTCATCACCCAAACTTCATTACAAGTTTTACCCTTATTTTTTAACACAATGATAAAGCAAACTTTTTCTTTTATTACCTCTAGATGGCACATCTTGTATTTGTTGGCATCCAGTTGAGTCGGCGTCTTATAGTACTCAAACTTTTCTGTAGCTAGGTTAAAACAAATTACGGAGCATTTGTTTGATTCCGAAAGCAACCAATGCAAGGATCCTTTTACACAAACAAAACAACTCCAATCTACTCCAAGATTTGTAGCCAGCCAAACTTCTTGAATCTATTTCAAAGAATGCATATTAAGACTATACATTTTTACTTTGGGCATTTTCTTTTGAAACTCTACCACTTTCAGCACCTTGTAGTCATTGTTTACAACGTCATAACCAAACATAAATTTAGTTTCGAACTCCAACTTAAAAGGGTTGGATATAAATTCTTCAAGCAAAATTCTGTATCTCCTCATAAATGGGTTCCAAATAACGAACTGAGTTCTCTCGTTCTAGTCACTGAAAAGACAAACTAATCCATGGCAATAACAAATGTTTGTTGAGCGTAGCAGTGGGTAGATTTCAATGGCATTTCCAAGAACTTCATTCTTGAAACTAGCGGTGCAATTTTGCAGAAACCCATTATAGTCTTCGTGATAAATCAGAACCTCGAAGTGTGTTTTGGTGTGGATGGCATAATACACTTGCATCTTGATAAAATATGAACTTGATATCCAGTTATGCCACTTAGATGATATTTTGAGACAACGAATAAGAGTTTTTACAGGCAATTGGAAAAGAATTTTGGTGATGATGATTATCATTATTAACATATCAGAGTTTGGGCGTGAGAGTGTCATTTTTGGATAGAGAGAGAAAGTAGAGAGGGTAGAGAGAGAATGGAGAGAGGGAGTAGAGAGAGTAGAGAGAGAATGGAAAAGCGAATTTCAAATTGTGTTTAAAAGCAATTGAGTGTATACACCAACAAAAATCTATCTTTTACTTTAAAAAAAAAAAAAAATATGTCCAATACCTCCGCAAAGTAAACAGTAGCCTGTAACAAAATTGAATTGATTAACTTACTAAAATTTATAACATCTTGATAACACGATATCATACCCTGCAAATTTGATGTGACAATTAAATGAATATTAACAAAAGAAAAAAATCATTAGTGAATTTTTTTTTTTTTTAAAAATCCACCAAAAGTGAAAACAAAATAAAAGAATAGTTCTATAAAAAAAAAAAAAACATAAATAGAGAGAGTATAAGCCTTTTTTTTGGTAGGCCGTAAAACATGGGGATGGATGTAGAGGTGTAAATGGAGTAATAAAAAATTTATAAAGAAAATAAGATGGGAGAGGAAGGGTTGCCAAAAAGAATAAGGTTAGAGTGAGAAATAATTATGAAGGAAGAAGAGTGAAAATGAGAAGTGGAAGGTTAAACAAAATGTAAGTGAAGAATATAAATATATATATATATATATATATATATATATATATATATATATATATATATATATATATAAGAGGACTTGGAGAGAATTGAATAAGGCAATAGAGCATGACTTTGACAAGAAAAAACAAAAAAGAGAAAAATTTCTTGAAAATATGGTTGATGATGTGGCATAACAAGAGGTTTGGAAAAGTAAAAGTGATGCTTCCATATTATATGTGGTATAAATTTATTCTTCATATTTTTTTGTCTTTATTATATATATATATATATATATTTTACAAAGATAGAAGAGCTCTTTTTATCATGAATTTTGTAATTCAACTTATACAGTTATACCATATGGTGTTTCCAATCTAAACATCAAGGATTCAAATCTCCCCTCCCATTGTAACTGTCGAACTAAAAAAAAAAAAAACTCTTTTATTTTTTTTTCTCTACATATAACTAGCAAGTGCGGAACTACCTTAAGGCCAGGGTGGTCCTAGGACCACCCTGACTTGAAATTTTTTTTTTTTTTTTATATAACAATTTAAAAAATTTTATTTGTTTGCCCTTCAAAAAAAAATTGGGAACACCCTCATTTTTTTTATACCAATAAAATTAAATTTTGCTCCATAACTTGTTTTACATTCAGTGGATGAATGATTGCTTGGTTGTGTACGTTAAAAGAGATGTAGCTTTTAGCATTAATAATGAGACTATCATGCACCAATTTCAAAATATAAAAACTCATAGAAAGCAATTGTAAACTTTATGTATTTGCATGTTTTTTTAATTGTTGTTGTTGTCAATATATGAATTTTTCTTTTTATTAAATTGTATAATTTATGCTTTTTAAGGAACGCCTAGAGAAAAATTCCTGAAGCCACCATTGATAACTAGAGCAACAATGGCATGACTCATATGAAGCATAATATAATTTCTTCTATTATTTTAAATTTCTCACAAAAAATATTTGATATGGTAAGGAATATCTATATGACATGGTATCTTCCATTTGAAGGAAGATATCAATTTGTAAATATTTTACGCATTTTTCTATCGTTAATTTTCTTTTTAAAATTTTTTATGCTCAAAAAACATTGATAGAATATGAAAGATGTTATTTCTATCGATCCCAAATGGGTTATGATTTTACTTTGGCTTGGTGGGATTTAGTTATGAGGGTTTTGTTTTTAGTTGAAATCTACCCGCTGCTACGCTTAGTGCCGGCTCAAAGCCTAGGCCTAAGGCCCCACCAAAAAACAAAATTTTCCTTGGGAAAAAAGCCCCACTTTTCATAGTTAAAGGCCCAAATTTTTATAAAATTATATATATTTTCTAAAAGTTGTACATTTTTTTTTTTATTAGTGATGTTAAGAATATTACAAATTTTACTATTAGCTTTCAAACTGACATGTTATTAATCACAAAAAAGTTGTATAAACATTCATTAGTTAAATTAATGAAGTTTATCAATGAGAGACAATTTCACATTATATTTTGAACATTTTATAGTACTCTTAATTAAGGCATTTTTCTTTTTCATTTCTATTAAGACTCTCAAGTACGAGACCAATAGAACCTTAACTCAATTGAAACCCTAAAATATTTCAAAAAGATGTTGCAAATGTGTTAAATCATCAATTATAGATTAATCTCCCCTAATAGTTTGAGACTGATTTTTGTAAACTAATATCCTACAAAACCACACACCAAATAATATCTATCTCTCTCTCTCTCTTAAAATCAAAATATAAAATTAAAAATTAGATTACAATTTATTTAACTATGCATCGTCTTATATCTAAAATAAAGTATCTTTTTCAATCGCAATATATTTTTCATTCATTTTATAGTTCAACTATGATATTCAATTCTCTATATGAAATTAACATTAGTCTAGTTGGTATTATTTATGTATTTAATGTATCAAATTAACCTTAATTTGATTAGTATTAAATAATTTTGTTTAATTCATATTTACATATTAAAGGCCCTGCATAAATTTTTTCCCTTAGGTCCCAAATTATGTTGGGCCGCCCCTGGCTATGCTCAACAGACATTTGTTACTACCATGGATTAGTCTGTCTTTTCAATAACCGGAACGAGAGAACTCAGTTTGTTATTTGGAACTCATTTATAAGAAGATACAGAATTTTGCATGAAGAATTTATATCCAACCCTTTTAAGTTGAAGTTCGAAACTAACACTACAAGAAAATAACCTTATTGCAATGAAATTTTTTGTTGCAATAAATTTCAAATTGTTGAAATAAACTTCTATTGCAACAAAAATTTTTTGTTGGCCATTGTTGCAATAAAGTCTGTGGCAATAGATTATTGCAACAAAAATGTTGTTGAAATTTACCCACCTAGCTACACTCAACAGACATTCGTTATTGCCTTGGATTAGTCTGTCTTTTTAGTGACCCAAACAAAAGAACTCAATTCGTTATTGTTAGGATTGAATTTATGGATTTATTATGTAGCTAGATTCGAGGTCAGCTAGGCCTCCAAAATTGATAGAAAGGAAAGGACAGAGAAAAGAAAAGGGAAATGTTGCATTGAAAAATACACTTCCTTGATTACCCACTATACAACTCATTGGTCTCTTATACAACAGTAAAACAACTGTCAATGACCCATCAGTCTCTAACTAACTCTAACTGGTTTGCACAGTCCTAACCAACTCTAATGTACCACTCTCATACGGACACTTAGGCACGTATGCTACTAACACACTAGTCATAGACTACTACTGCATACTAGTCATAGACTACTACTGCATCATAGCCTTTATTTTAGATATGCAGTAGTAGTCTATGACAAGAATTTGTTTCCAAAAATATATTGCGATTGAAAAAGATACTTTATTTTAGATATAAGACGATGCATAGTAAAATAAATTATAAGACAATGCATAGAACGACTCCAATTTACTCCAAGATATGCATATTTACTCCAAGATATGTTTGTTTCCAAGAATGCATATTAAGACTACTGCATACGGACACTATCCATACTAGTCATAGACTACTACTGCATCATAGCCTCTGCATCACAACACTGCATCACAGCCTTTGCATCACAGCCTACTGCCATACAACCCATCATATTATACAAGATACAAACTATGCCTAATAGTTATTTGGAACCCATTTATAAGAAGATACAAAATTTCGCCTGAAGAATTTATATCCAACCCTTTTAAGTTGAAGTTCGAAACTAAATTTACGTTTGGTTACGATGCTGTAAATGAGGTGTTGAGAGTGGTAAAGTTTCAAAGAAAAGGTCCGAAGTAAAAATTTATAGTCTTAATATGCATTCTTGGAAACAAATTCAAGAAGTTTGGCTGGCTACAAATCTTGGAGTAAATTGGAGTCGTTCTATTTGTGTAGACGGATCCCTACATTGGTTGCTTTTGGAATCAAACAAATACTTCGTTATTTGTTTTAATCTAGCTATGGAAAAGTTTAAGTTTTATAAGATGCCGACTCAACTGGACGCCAAGTTAAAAGCCCTATTGCAACTCAATTTTTTGTTGCAATAAACTCAATTTTTGCAATAAACACCTATTGCAACAAAAAAAATTTGTTGCCCACTGTTGCAATAAACTCTGTGGCAATAAGTTATCGCAACAAAATTTTCGTTGCAATAGTGTTTTGTTGCAATAAACTTGTTGCGATAAAACATTTTTATTATTATTAAAAATATTTATTGCAACGACATATATTATTCCTATAACTTATTGCAACAATTATTTAGTTGTAATAGATATGGTGGGTAAGCCGGGAAAGGTATTGCAACAAATTTTTTGTTGTAATGGTTATTGCAACAAATTGTTTTGTTGCAATTGGTTACCACAACAATTTTTTTTTTTTTTTGGTTGCAATAGGTTACTGCAACAAATTATTTTGTTGCAATAGGTTACTGCAACCACCTTTGGAAACATATTGCAACAAACTATTTTGTTGTGATAGGTTTCCGCAACAAATTATTTTGTTGTGATAGGGTATCGCAACAAATGTTTTCATTGTGATAGGTTATTGTAACAAATATTTTGTTGCAATAAGCAACAAATGGTTTGGCCCTAAAAAAAAAAAAAAAAAAAAAAAAAAAAAAAAAAAAAAAAAAAGAAGTTTCCCGCTCTAAGCATTGGCATTGGGGGTTGTAAAACCCCCCATAATTTGTAAATTTATAGCATCAAAACCTTAAAAGTGTGCATTATCCGAAACTCTAATTGTAAAAAAATTTACAATTGTGCTACAGTATCATCTTATAAATAAAATGGTACTGTAGCAACATGGTATTTTTAAAAAATAATATTTTATTGGGTTTTGGGTTTTATTTGGGTATTAGGTTATGTTATATTTTATTGCGTAGATATATTATTTTAATGTGTTTTATGGTAAAATAAAAGTTGAGATTTTGAATGTATTATAAAATGATATGGTATAATATATAAAGTAGCTTTTAAGATTATAAAATAAAATATTTTTTAAATAGTAGATGCTAATGCTCAAAAGTTAGTGTGAGATATCATCAGGTATATTTAAAGAATTTTAGTATTAACATTGCCCAAGGGCTGTTCGGGAATTTTGCACAAGATGATCATTCAGAAATTTAAATTGAACAAAAATTTAACATAATAAATTTATAAACATCACAAGGGAGCATTTGAATAATATGTTTCTAAAATTGTTGTTTTGGCTGCAAATTACCAAAAATGTCTCTATTTGGTATTTATCAACGAATGATCCTAAGAGCACTTAAATAAACCCATGTAAAATGCGTTAAATGCAAAATTTTGACCAAAAAACCCAAAAAATCACCTTCAAATCATCTAAAATTATGCATTTTCTTTCATAGCTACAGGACCAATATAAATTTATACAGGTACTTTTCATGTGTTAAAGGATTATTATATCAAGCTCTTAATTTTCATTTTTTAGATTAGTGTGAGCACAAATGATGTAAGTGTTTTGAAAAAGTAGTCGTGTAAAATGGAAATAATAAAAAATGAATGAAGAATAAATATTTTATTGAAATAAACTTTAAAATAGATAATTTGATGTGAGTTTGAAAAAGTAAATATGTAAAATAGAAAAATTAAGTTTTTATATTAAAATAGATAGAAATTTTATATGAGTTGATGTGAATGCTCTAACTAACATAAAACTAAAGAGTCCAATTTATAGGGGAAAAGAAAGAAATGATATGTTTACAACATTTTCATAACAAATTCTAAGCGACAAACTATAACTAGTTGGCAAAAAAGTAATTTTGGTAATGGGCTCATAACCAATAATAATTTGCTATCTAAATTTTGTTGTAAAATTTTTGTAAAAATATTGTAAACTCGTAGCATTTCTTATAAATAATAAAATAAATAAAAAAGAGTACACGTGGAGAGTGAAGTCACCTCGCTTCACATGAAATTCCTCACCAATTAACCTTTTGGCTCACAATGAAAAGACCACTCTATATTGTAATGAATTTTAAATACTAAGTTTCCTGTAACTAACGTTACCACTTTCACTTAATAATGCAGATACTCTACACCTGTTGTCCACTGTGTGTAGCTCATTTCATATTCTTCCCATTGTTATCCTCACTATCGCATACCAAATTCAGGTAAAGCACCAAGCCCAGATCCTCCTGCCCAACATGTTGGCCACCATTCTCCATAGTTTGCTGCAGCTTGCAGAGAAGTTGATGAGGGGTGCCAAGAGTTTTAGTGTTTAATTTTGTTTTTAATCACTTGTTTGAGGCATTTTGATGAATTGACCCCCTAAAAAATATGGGTTAGCGAAAATGTGATATTTGCTTCAAATTGGTGTGAATTTGGGGAGGGATATCATTTTATTTTATTTAAAAAAAAAAAAAAAATTGGCTGCTTTGTGTTGTACATTGTTTGGGCCTTTAGGCTGATTTGTATTTATTTGGGCAATTTTTTGTTGCTACCCCTAGTAAAACTGAGTGATGTATAGGATTCATGAAAAATAATATTACAATCTATCTATTACTGTACACAAAACGGGTTTATCAAAAAATAAAATTGTACACAAACGGATACACCAATAAATATTTGTCAAATACGATAAAATACACAATTCCAAAACAAAATTGAATTGATTAACATAATACAACATTATAATACTTTGATAAGACGATATCCTAACATGCAAATTTGTTGCGACAAAATATTAACAAAACCTAACATTATTGAAAAAATATTTAAACAATTCACCAAAAGTGAAAGCAAAATAAAAGAAATAGAGAGATTATAAGCATTTTTTTTTTTTGGTTGTTGGCAAAACATGGAATAGATAGGGAGGTGCAAACGGAGAATTAAGAAATTTATATAGAAAACAATAAGGATTGCCAAAAAAAAAAAAAGGTTAGAGTGAGAAATTATGAAGGAAGAAGAGTGAGGGTAAGGAGAGGAAGGTTAAACAAAATGTAATGGTAGAATATAAGAAACATGATGGAGACATTTGAATAAGGCATTAGAGAATGAATTTGACAAGGAAAAGAAAAAAGAAAAAACAAAAAGAGGAATATTTGCTAGAAAATATCGTAGATGATATGGCGCAGTAGGAGGTTTGGAAAATTAAATTTGATACTTCTATTATTATATATGGTATAGATTTATTTTTCATATTTCTTTGTATATATTTATCTTATTTATAATTTCTTTATTTTTAAAAAATAGAAGAACTTTCTTTGTCAAGAGTACTCTTGTAATTCAACTTGCACCACAGTGTTTCCAATGGAGATGTCAAGGATTCATATCTCCATTCACATTAATAGTAACTATTGAATTTATAAAAGAAAAATATATATAACTCTCTTTTATTTTTATTTTTTTTCTACATGTAACTTGAGCAACAATGACATGAGGTATATTTCAATTTCTTTTGTTGTTTTAAATTTCTCTCATAAAATATTTTACATGGCAAGGAAGACGACATGGTATCTTCCATGTGAAGAAAGACATCAATTTGCAAAAGTTTTGTAATTAAATCCATAGTAACTCTAATATTTTTCACGTAGTCTCAGACACAACTAGGCAATTATAAATTAATTTAAAAAATAGAGAAATTGTGAAGGTGGAGGGATAGAGTAATGGACTAATGGCCCATGCACATGCAGATGTGGTAGAGTCTGGATTTTAGTCCATATGGTGCATGATTCAAATAAAATGTTGAAAGCCGAACTAATTAATATCAGTAAGAAGTACTTAATTAATTACACGAAATATTTGATTGACCTAGGAAAAAAATAATGTGAAGATAAATTATAATTATTTTTTTGTACTTTTTGTATATAATATTTTTTGTACTTAGTGTTAGGGTTGGTATTTTATTTTTATATTATAGAAAGGAGTTGATACTTAGTATAAGCATTGTTTATTATACTTACGGTACTTCATACTCTAAGATGAAAATAAATATATATTTGAAACAGTAAAAGATATAAATAAAAATAATCAATGTGGCATATAAAGTTAAAAACTATCCTAAAATAAAATATTCAAACAAGTCGTTTCAGTTCTTAATTAAAGCAAACCGAACAAATAAATTGACTTAAAAGTTTGATATTATATTTGGAATTTTTAAAATGTTCCGTCTACACCTTGATTTTTTTTAAAGAGACCGTATGCCGTTTTTATTTTTAAGTTAATTTAAAATCATCAATGTTTATTCAGTCCATCTTAGATTTCATTTCCAACTATTAAATGGTGGGTTTATGGGAAATTTTTTTTAAGTAAATATCATTGTAGAGGGTTTTTTTTTTTTTTTTTTTTTTTTTGACGTTGTAATAATATGTACCAGTTGATAATTCTAAGGTTGCATATAAGATTTTTTTTTCCCCATAATAACTACATTAAGATTAGAAAATACATTCAAATTACTATTAGAAAAAATTTAGTTTTATTTTTTTTTTTTTTTTTTTTTTTTTTTTTTTTTTTAAGGGGAGGGGATGGGGTGCCCCACGTACCGTCCAGTTGTCCCTGAACTGAGGACCTTCAGGTCAATAGTTGGTTGTCAAATTTGGATGAGATGGCAGCAATCATCAGCCACAACACTTATAAAATGGAGGTGGTTTATTCTTTTGATCTTCTTTGTTTTAAGCTTAATTTTAGCGACAATCAAATTTTGGAGATTTGATATAGATAAATTGGTTTTTTTAAGGGACTAAATTTGGTCTAGCAAATCGTTTTATTTTTTGGAATCAATCTTTGGGCCAACTCTTAATTTTTAGGTAAAATCTTTTATCTCGAATAAGTGATTTGTATTTCAAATGTCGTCTACATAAAAAGTTAATAAGTATTTTGACTTAATAAAAAAGAAAAATTATTATAAAGTAAATGTCATAGGTTAAAATTGTATGATTGATATTTAATACAAAAAAAAAAAAAAACACTTAATTCTTGGGGAGCGCTAGGTATAATTTTTGTGACCCAAGCTATAAACTATTATGTATCTATATATTGTATAAATATAAAATTAGGGTTAATCCGTTACACAAATCTACCCTAAAAGGTATTTGCGCTTTGCACCTCAAACTAGCAATGGATCAAGGTTTTTTTTTTTTTTTTGGGTGTGAGATTAGTTTTACTGTTTGTAATATTTGTAAAAACAATTTGTCGGTAAATATTATTTTATGACGTTGATTATGGTAATAGAAAATGAATGTTGTCTCCTTATTGAAGTGTTTGATGCTGTTTGAAAGAGTTTAGTAGGGATCCTCTTGAAAATGCACATAAATTATCTAATATTCATTAGTCTTCCTTGTGAACTAGTATTGAGTGAGGGGGGTTTGGATTCTTGAAGAGCTCTTTTTATGTGCCAGATGCAGAACTATTTTGGTCGTTTGAAACACGAGTGGATGTGGCACGTTATGTCATTCACAATCACATTACAAGGATTGATTCTAATGAATCAATTATGAAAGATGTATCTATCAAAAAAAAAAAAAAAATTTATGAAAGACGTAACTCGCGAGATATAAATGTGAGATAGTCCAACCAGTAACCTCTCCAACTGCTAGAGCACAGTAGCAAATTACAAATATTCTCTATAAAAGGATAATTGTTTTTGTTCTTTCAATGGGAATCAGTCCGTAAAATTGCTCTAAAAAACTCTTAGTTCTATTTCATTTTCTCTTGCTCTGTTTCCTTTTCTTTACTCTCTGTTTTCCATTTCAGTCTTTAGTCTTTAGCTGCTTTTCAATTCTGTGCTTCCGTTTTCAATATAATCAAGTAGTACCGTTGACTGAGGCAAGAGGCAAAGAGCTGAGAGAAACTTCAAAGAATCCAAGTGGAGAGAAATTCAAAATTTTTGCATTAACGCAATGAATGTCATTGTAAATGGGTTGTAAGTTGTAATTTCTAATAGCTCACTTTCTTTGTAAATGGGCTGTAAAATATATATAGCTCTTTGTACGTATTTTCTGTACCTTGTCTTCCTCCTGTTGTTATTTCTGCTAGGAGGAAAGATTTTTGATATTCTGGTTTGTTTATTTATGTATATAAAAAAATATTTAGTAGTCAACTTATTTACTCAGTTTTGGGGGCAACCTTGTTACCAGTTTCATCTAAACTTAGTTTTCATATTTTGTAATTCAAATCCATAACGCAAGAAAAATAAATTTACGTGACTGAAACAGCAAAATTTAAAATATCAAGTAAACCTGAGGAGGAAGGTTTTATGCATCGGCTTCCTTCTAAGACAGGTCAGGACGCTTGTAGTTCAACTTGGAATGAGCTTTGTACAACAAAACCTTAGGATGAATCATGAATGGTGAAAATTGATTTGGTTCCCTGATGCTATTCCTGGCATTCATTCATCAGTAAGTTTTATGTTGATAACAGACTCTCTACACGATACAAAATTGCTAACTTAAGGGAGAATTCTTGTGTAGTTTCTGCAGAAGCCAAACTAAGTATAGAAACAACTTGTTTTTTTACTGTTTTTTCACTAGGACATTAAGACAACAAATTTGAAATTGTGTTTTTCACTAGAAGATTAAGGGAAGAAGGTTTCAAATGAAGCCATGGGCTGCTTCAATCTACCATATATACCTACAAAATATATGTCAGGCTTTTTCAAGCCATAAGAGATTATGTTAGGAGGAGGGTTGGCTTTTGTTAAAAACAATAAGAAATTGCATCTCCTTTGCTTTGAGTTGCATTTTGAAGCAAAAGCAAACCAATCCAAATGTTTGTTGGCAATTAGCATGCTATATTATTTACTCCGTTTTAGGGTTCTCTCCAAACAATCTAATGGTGTGTTAAAAATTGAACTTTGATGTATCAGTTGTGTTACAGTCTTGATACCAACAAGCAAGCATTGGGGCAGAAAGTTAATAGAGATAAGACTACCATATTCTTTAGTACACAGAAAGGAATGTGAGAAGATGGAGATTAGGGGTCTAGTGGGAGCCCAAGCCTCCTTGCAAATAGACCAATACCTTGGCCTTTTGGTTATCGTAGGGAAGTCCAAATTCTGAAATTTTAATGATTTCAAGTAGAGTTGCAAAATAGGGATAGAAAGGGAGAATTGTGTTGCAGAGGCCAAATTAAGATTAGAAACCATTTGTTTTTTAGTGTTTTTCACTAGAACATTATGGCAAAAAGTTTCGAAATTGTGTTCTTTCACTAGGAGATCAGGGGAAGAATTTTCAAATGAAGCTATGCAAGATTGCTTGGGCTGCTACAATCTACTATATTGAATAGATTCACAGTAACTTAAATTCACAGCATCGCAAGAATAAATATTCTAGAAATTAGCTTAAGATTGCGTCCTGCTTACAATCATAATACCTAGGGGATCAAAACCTGTGGTCTGGTGCCATCACTATGGATGGTAAGCCAGATAAGCTACCGCAGGCACCATCCAAAAGCTTGTTGGAAATTAACATGTTTCACTAACTTATATATTACATAGACTATAAACAAGTAGTAGCAGTGGTTGAAGAAATAGGCAAGTAGCTAAGGAAGTTTCGGAAATAGGCAAATAGCTAAGGAAGAGAAACTTCGAAGCATTCAAGTAAAGGGAGATTAGAAAATTTTCAGTGATGCTATGCTATTAGGGATACTGTATCGTGAGAAATTGCAGTCCTGGCAGCGGATGCAAAGGAGTTCACTAGGTCTTTCATAAGTTGAAATTTCTAATAGCTCACTGTTGTTGTAAATGGGCAGTAAAATTTACGGCTTTTGTGTTTTCCTTAGCTTCTCTTCCTTTTGCTGTTATTTCTGCTTGGAGAAAAGATTTTTTGTTCTTCTGATTCAGTTAAATAATATTCTGATTTATATCTTTATATGTATCCAAAAATGAAACTCAAGTAGTCAATTAATTCAAATCCAGATCACAAGATAAACAGATTTGCAGTAAACTGAAAAAACAAAATTCACAATATCAAGTAAATCTGGGGAGGAAAGTGTTATAAATTGGATTCATTCTGAGACATGTCAGTACACTTGTAGTTCAATGTGGAATGAGATTTGTAACATAAAACCCAAGGATGCATGGTGCAAAATGTTTTGGTTGCCTGATGATATTCCTAGCATTCATTTATCAGTATTTTGCTCTATACAGAGTTGCTAACTGGGGATAAGAGGGTGTGTTTTCTACAAAAGCCAAATTAAGACTTGAAACCATCTGCTTTTAAGTGTTTTCACTAGGGCATTATGGCAACAAGTTTTGAAATTGTGTTCTTTCACTGGGAGATTATGGGATGAAGGTTCCAAATGAATCTATGTAAGATTGCTTGGGCTGCTACTATCTACCATAGATGGCTGCAAAGAAAGACTAGGATTCATGGTGGCACTTACAAGATAGAAGGCATTTTCAAGCCATTATAGAAGATATTAGGAGGAGGGCTGGTTTTTGTTAAAAGGAAGTGCAAATTGTATCTGCTTTAGTCCAGAGTTTCATGTTCAAGCAAGAAAGCAAATCAATCCAACAGCTTGTTGGCAATTAGCATGCTGTACTAATTTACCCAATTTTACGGTTCTTTCTGAACAATTTACTGACCTATCATCTAAATTGCATTTACAGATTTTTTTTCAAATCCAGAAGATAAGATAAATAGAGTCATAGTAGCTTAAATTCACAGCATCACAACCATTAACATTCTAAAAATTAGTTTAAGATTGCATCACAACCATTAACATTCTAAAAATTAGTTTAAGATTGTGTCTTGCTTACAAACCAGAATGCCCAATTATATTTGGCCACCATAAAAAGTTGTGGACTCTTCAATTAAGCCAATGGTATTAGAGAAATCAAAGTACAATGGTACCTAGAAGAAAAGAAGGCTTGAAAATTTGTCATAAGCAGACAAACTAATAAACTAACAGACAAAAGGCTCATCTACGCGCATAGTAGCTAGGTGTAACCCAAATTGTTCGAGAATAAAAAAGAGGGTTGTCCTTACCGAATGGAAGTTGTTTGATTTTCCTCTGTGCTATATTAAACACTCCCACATCACGGCCTCCATATGCTACTCCTGGGTACATTTGCAACTCCCAATTGTCATCTGCGAAGTAGATGCAATTACTTCTGCAAGGGATAGTGCTTGTAGGAATGCACCAGGAATTTCCGTCACCAACAAAAGCAGTACAATCTTCGAAGTCTGTCACCTCCCAATTCGATGCACTAAAGTTGAAATTGTAGACCAAAAATTTTTTAGTCTCCTGCCTCATCTTCTTAGGATTATGTTCTCTGTAACGAAAAACCGCAATAAGATTTTTTTGTGACTTCATCAAATACAGTTTTTGGGGCGTGCCTATTTCTTCCTCCCTTGTTTGGGGCTCAATATTTTGTACCTCAGCTGCCAGAGGAGCATCAAGTTCAAGGCACACCAGCTTGCCGTTTTCACAAAGTGCATATATTTTATCATTAAAACATGCAACATCATTGAATTTCAAATTGTTTGGATTGCTAACAATAGCCCACTGACCTTGTCCTCTTCTATTTAAAGCCGCTCCATCTCCTCCTCTATTGAAAGCCACTCTAGCAAAAGCTAAGCGATTCACGGGGCCAAAAATTGCAAAGACAAGGAACAACAACTCATGGGAAGGGTCCTTTAAAATAATGAATTTGTGTACAAGGCGAAACCACTCTTCTAATTGAGCCAGTGCCCGAATTGGGTTTAGTGGTGGAAGAGCAATTTGGTCTTCTTTCCTAACGTGCACAAGGTAGGCTTCATAGTCAGGACCCAAGGTTACAACCAAACCATGTGGAGATCCCCAACAACGTTTTTGGTCACTTGTAGGTAGTTCTAACCAGAGATATTTGTTGTTGCAGAGATTAAAGAAACATTGCAGATCAGAATCTAGTTTGCTGGAAAGCATCAGCCATGGAAACAAAGACCAGGTTGTAGTTTCGAAACAAGCAGAATTACAGGGGTTGCAAAACTTTAAAATCGCTTTAATATCTTTGGAATTAGGTATTCGATTTTCAATTTCACCGATCATATCTGCGGGGAGTTCAGACAAGATGAGAGCCTGTGATCCATTGGATTCTAACCCAATATTGTGGGAGGTTCCAAGAAAAGAAGGATTAACTAGAAATCTTTCCAACCATGGTTTGATGTTAGATATAAGTGATGGATCAGTCAGGATAAGAATCACAATTACTGGAGATTCACTAATGACAAAAGATGAAGTGCTAGTTAAGATCGTTAAAAAAAACTCAAACAAGGACAAGTCTTTTTCAGCATGAGCAGGGGACAGAAATGTGAGGACCAACACAGTTACAAACAGAGTTAATCGAAAACTTGAAGTAGAAATGAAATAACCACGAGTGAGAGTGATGAAGAGAGCTACTTGAAAATACACAAAAACCTTAAAGACGTTGAGGATTGTAGTAGTACTAACCGACCTCACCATGGAGCTAGCTAGGAGAAGAAACTAACTGATTATAAAGTTGAAGCTTGAAATCGAATCGGACACGCTACTATCTATTCTATCAGAAATGGAAGAAGAAGGGGCTGGTAATTGTAAAGCTTTTGAAGTGGTCTGAACAAATTAAGAAATGTTTTACTCCTTTTTTATTATGTTTGGGGATTGGTGGACCGTGGAGTACTTGTTTTTGCTTTTTTGGTTTTTGTTTTTGTTTTTGTAATTTAATAATTTTACTTTATATTATTTACTTTTCAAAGCAGCACATGGTCGCGGGTCCCTGGCCACAACCTTTGTTATGGTATCATATAATATGCCAAGAGTGTTTGGATTTTATTATTGAAAAAACAAAAAAAAGTTCTTGCATTTTATCATCATCAACAAGAACAACGACGACAACGACAAAATGAATCATCAAAAAGAGAAAAGTGTTTAGATTAGCTTGGCTGACTACCCACGATCTTCCACAAAGTTGGACCCTTTTATATTAAAGTATATGCAAAGATTTTCAGCAAAAAAAAAAAAAAAAAAAAGTATATGCAAAGATTATTTCTTTATTATTATTTTTTTGAGATAATAGATTATTTCTTTATTAAGAAAGGTATATTCCCTCAAAAAAAGATATGAAAAAAAGGTAGTGAGAGTAAAATATTATTTTCGTCCCTAAACTATCACAAAAGTTTATTTTTCGTCCCTAAATTTTCAAAAGTTACCAAGTTAGATGCCACATCAGCACTCCGTCAGGTCACGTTAGCACTCCGTCAAGCCAAACAGACGGACGAACGAAAATCAATACATTTGAAAAAGTTTAGAGACAAAAATAAAATTTTAAAAATTTAAGGACGAAAAATAAATTTTTGTGATAGTTTAAGGACAAAATGATATTTTACTCATAAAATTAATAAAGGAAGATTAGCCTTCTTTATAGCATCCCTCTTTTCTTATTGTTGTCAACAAATTAATTGTCCTATTATATTTGATTCCGCTACTGTGTTATTTCTTGCTTTCTGCTTTGTCTTTGGTTCTCCATTCTCACTGCTGGTTCCTTGCTTTATCTGACTATCTTGCTTGCCTTTGATTTTGGTTTCAATGGTTGGTCGTATATTTTGCTTTTCTGGGGTTTCTAGGTTTGCTCTGGGAATTTTTCTTTGTTCTTTTACACTGTTTGGATTGAGGGGAAGAGGAACGGAGAGAAAAGAAAGTGAGTCTTTTCCATTGTTTGGATGATAGGATAGAGGAGAACGAAGCAAAGAGTGAGGGAAACCAAACATTTTGTGTCCGCCGCAAATATTGACTTTTATAAACTCTTAAAATTACTTTTGTGCCCATGAATTTTTGTTACTTTCTTCATTTCATTAGGACATAAATGTAAAAAAGAAAACATTTTTCTTTTCACTTCTCTTTTATTTGCAACCCAAAAAAAAAAAAGTTCAAAATATCCTATCCTTTTCTTTTCCCCTCCCCTCATTGTTATCAAATATGCATGAGAGAAACATTTTTTTTTTCCCTTCTTTTCTCATTTTCTTTTCCCCTGCTTACAACCAAACACAGCGTTAGGCTGAGAATGCAGAAAACGTTGATGGAGAGGCAAGTGATGCATAGGTAAGGAAAGATAGAAAGCAAATAAACAGACATATTGAAAGCCCAGAAAAAAGGAATTTCAGAGGGTGATGGACTGATGGGTTCCACTGTTGGAAAAAATATCTAATCAAATGGGATGGTCGCGACTCGCGACTCATGACTCATGATGACTTCTCTCTCACATCACATGTGAACCCCACACGTATAAGTCCATATGCTGTGAGGAATATTTTTTTCTTTCTTCTTGAATCTAGACCTAGACCTGTATTAAAAAGAGCAAATCCAATTTGATAATATCTAGTGGTTATATTAGCCCATCCCATTTCTCGTATGTCGTAGATTAAAAATAAATATAAAATATTATATTGGTTCCTAAATTTTACCTAATAGTTATTTTTCATCATTAAATTTTGAGAAGTATTTTTTTTGCCCTTAAATTTTTAGAAGTTTCATTTTTGTTTTTAAATTATTGCAAATGGTTTTATTTCTATATAAGTTACAAACAGAGCTAATCAAAAAATTGAAGTAGAATTGACATAACCACCACCAATGAGAGTGATGAAAAAAGCAATTTGAAAATAGGCACAAACTTTAAAGGCACAAACTTCAAAGACAAAATGCAAGCAGAAACTAAATCTTCTATTCCACTTTTTTTGTTTCACTCTATATTTTACCAATAAAAATTTACCATGTATTCATTTAATTAATTAAATATTACCATTAATTTATAATGGTAATATTAATAAATTAATAATGATAATATTTAATTAATTATGTTAACACATGACAAATTTTTATTGGTAGAGTATAAAGTGAAACAGAAAAAATAAGACAGTGGAGCTAGGCGAGCTGCATGTAACAGATATAAAAGTGGAAACCTTTAAAACGATTCTGACACAGTTTGATCAGAAATAGAAAGAAAGGCAAAAAAAAAAAAGAAAAAAGGGCTGCTTGGCTTGTCTCTGTAGAAACATATTAAAGGTGCTTGAAGCTGAAGTAGAAAGAATTACAGTTGGTATAGACTTTTTTTTCTGTCGCTTTGTTTAAAAAGAAAAGGCTTAGAGCATCCACAGCAGTGGATCTATAATTTTAGCTATTTAGCACCATCAAAACTTACTTTATCTATTTTACCTACATACATGCTGTAGCAGTGGATCTATTTTAACTTTCAACACAATAAAATAATATAAACACCACAATAAAATAATATAACTACTACAATAAAATAATATATCCCGCTACCCAAAAAAAACCAACTACAAATACCTCTACCATCGGCCACCACCAACACCACCACCACCACCGGTCCACAGCAGCAATAAGTAAAAAAAAAAAAAAAAAAAACTAAATCTCCGATCTTTTTTTCACAGCCACAACCACCACCACCACCAACACCACCACCACCAGTCCACTCCAAAAAACAATAATACATACTACTAGCAAAAAAACACCACAAACGGCACAATCCAATCCACAGCCACTGCCAAAGAAAAAAAAAATACCCACTGCCAAAGAACAACACCCAACAACAACTACACAATCGCCGATCATCGCCGATCCACTAACCCACTCCAGACCAATCATCGCCGATCCACTAACCCACTCCATCGCCGACCCACTAGCCCACGCCATCCACGAAACCCACTGACCCAATCGCCGATCACGCCATCCACAAAACCCACCGACCCAATCGCCGATCACGCCATCCACGAAACCCTTCGACCCACGCCATCCACGAAACCCCCCGACCCAATCGCCGATCACGCGAAAAGAAGAGAGAAAAGAGAGCGAAGAGGTAGAGAAGGAAGAGAGAGGCTGAGACTCTTGAGTCTGAGACGAAAACAAAGAGAAGGCAGAGAGAGAGAGAACGAATATTTTAATGGACAAGTGGGAGAGAAGTTAAATAAAATACATTATATTTTTTTAGCTTTGCGCTACAGTGCACATCTAAAGATAGATGTGCACTGTAGCTGAACATCTAAATTTTTTGCTTATCCCTCCACTGCTGCAGCTGATTTTTGTGGTCAGTGGTGCTAAAAAATAGCAATATAGCTATTTAGCACCACTGCTGTGGATGCTCTTATAATAATCTTTTTGATTAGAAGAACGACACATAGGTTGACATGAGCATTTATGTCAGCATTTATATATATATATATATATATATATATTAAGAACCTACTTTCCTTTTTTATCTTTTATTATATGTCTCAATTTAAAGGCTGTATCTTTTGAAGAAAACTAATGTGAAAGCTCAACTAACTCGAAGCACGTAGTTGTTTGTCACAGGCTACAACATATATTATATATTTTGCATGCTGTAGTGATGGTGTTTTGATTGGCTTGGCTGCTACTGACTACATTGTAAGCCATGGAATTTCAGATCGTTGGTTTGTGCGGATTAGAGCTTTCTAATATGGTGACCGACACACAATACAGGGATCTTCCACAAAGTTGAACTCGAATTCTTTTTTTTTTTTTAGAAGCACAAAGTTGGACTCTTTCATTCAATATATAATTATATGAATAATGCTAGAGATACAAATTTTTTTATAAAAAAGTTTACAAACTAATGATGTGATGAGTGGTTATTGGTAAATAAAAACATAATGTTAATGGTGAGTTTAGATGAAAACCAATAAAAAATTGACTACATCAACAGTTTGTAAAATATTAAATATTGTAACATAGTTTGTAGGTGTAATATTATTCTAATTTTATATGCAAAGATTATTTATTTACCTTTCCATATCGAAGAAAGGTAGCATAAATAAAGAAAATTTACCTTTCTTCATTGGGCTTTAGCCTTTATTGTACCATCATTTATCGGCAATAAATCTCATCCAAAATATTTCCCAAAAAAAAAAAAACTAATGTAAATGTATAGGTCCGAATATTTGTGTAATGGTGTGTGTAAGATTTGTAACCATGTATAGTAAAGTTGTTGCGTATGTACTAGTGTACCGTGTAGAGGTCAGATTATATGCCTGCTGTGATGAAAGAGTTACTTCTCCTGTGTTCGGCTTTCTTGCTGTTATTATCCCTTGTATTTGCCTCCACTGTCTTCTCTCTTGACTTTCAGCGTTGCTGTGACGAAAGATTTTTGTTCTTTTGATTCAGTTAAATAATATTCTGGTTTGTTTATTTATATAAAAGATATCTAAGAGTCAACTAATTTACTCAGTTTTGGGGGCAATTATGTTAGATATAGAATCATCTAAACTTAGTTTTATTATTTTGTAATTCAAATCCAGAACACAATAAAAATAGATTCACAGTAACAAAATTCACATTATCAAGTAAACCTGGGGAGGAAGGTTTTATGAATTGGATTCCATCTACTTGTAGTTCAACTTCGAATGAGAATTGTACAGGAAACCCTTGGGATGAATGGTGAAAAATGGTTTGGTTCTCTGATGCTATTGCTAGCATTCATTCATCAGTGCGTTTTCTGTTAGTAATAGACTCAACTCGATACAGACTTGTTAACCGGGAGGTATATGCGTTTTCTGCAGAAGCCAAAAGTTCAGAAACCATTTGTCTTTTAGTGTTTTTTCACTAGAACATTATATTAAGGCAACAAGTTTCAAAATTTTGTTCTTTCACTAGGAGATTAGGGAAGAAGGTTTCAAATGAAGCTACGTGAGATTGCTTGGGCTGCTACAATCTACCATATATAGCTACAAAGAAACACAAGCATTCATAGTTGTAATGTCAAGATAGAAGGCATTTTCGAGCCATTAGGATGTTATACTAATTTACTCGGTTTTAGGGATCTCTGAACAATGCACTTACCAATATTACCATCTAAACTGAATTTCAGATTTTGTCCATCAAATGCAGAACACAAGATAAATAGATCATAGTAGCTTAAATTCACAGCATCACTACCATTAAACAGGTGGCTTAGACAGGTGGTTTAGACAAAACAAAGTAATCTACCTACATAAACTAGGAGTAACCCAAATTGGTCGAGAATAATAACAAGGGTTGTCCAAACCGAATGGAAGGGGTGCGACAACCCTCCTTGCCATGAGAAACACTCCCACATCACGGCCTCCATATGCCACTCCTGGAAACATTTGCAAATCCCAATTGTCATCTGTGAAGTAGATGCGATTATTTCTGCTAGGGATTTTGCTTGTAGGAAGGCACCACGAGTTGCTGTCGCCAACAAAAAAAGCATGATCTTCCAAGTGATCTGTCAATTCCTCCCAAACCGAAGCACGGAAGTTGAACTTGTAGACCAAAAAATATATAGTCACATGCCTGCTCTTCGTAGGAATATGAAATCCGTAACGAAAAACCCCGAAAAGATTTTTGGATGACTCCACCAAATATAGTTTTTGGGGTTCCCCTACATCTTGTGGTTGGGAAGCAATAACTTGTACCTCAGCTGACTGAGGAGCATCAAGTCTAAAGCTCACCAGCATGCCATTATCACAGAGTCCATATATTTGATCTTCAAAACGTGCAACATCTTCGAATTTGAAATTGTTTGGATTGGAAACAATAGCCCACTCACCTTGTCCCCTTCTATTCAAAGTAGCTTCTTCTCCCACTCTTGCAAAAGCCAAGCGATTCATGGAGCCGAAAATTGCAATAACAAGGAACTTTGAAAACTCTTGGGAATGGTCCTTGAAAATCATGAATTTGTGTACAATACGAAACCATTCCAGATCTGTACCAGCCAGTCCTCGAATTGTGTTTAGCGGTGGAAGAGCAATTGGTTCTCTATTCATAAGGTGAACAAGGTGGGTTTCATAATCAGGATCCAAGGTTACAACCCAACCATGTTGAGATCCCCAACAACGTTTTTCGTGAATTGTAGATAGTTCTAACCTACAACATCTGTTGTTGCAGAGATTCAAGAAACATCTCAGGTCAGTATCTAGAGTGTCGGAAAGCATCAGCCATGGAAACAATTTCAAGCTTGTAGTTTCCAAACAAGCAGAACGGCAGGGGTTGCAAAACGTTAAAATCGCTTTAATATCTATGAAATTAGGCGTTCGATTTCCAATTTCATGGATCATATCTGTGGGGAGTTCAGACCAGATGGGAGCCTGCGGTTCATTGGATACTAACCCAATGTTGGAATTCACAAGTGAAGAAGAAGAACGGTTAGCTAGAAATCTTCGCAACCGAGGTTGGATAGTAGATATAAGCGAGGATCAGTTAGGATAAGAATCACAATTAATGGTGACTGACTCACTGATGACAAAAGATGATGCGCTAGTTAAGATCGTTAAGAAAAACTCAAACAAAGACATGTCTTTTTCAGCATGAGCTGGGGACAGAAATGTAAGGATCAACAATGTTACAAACCGAGTTAAGCGAAAACTTGAAGAAGAAATGACATAACCGCGAATGAGGGTGATGAAGATAGCCACCTGAAAACAGACACAGATTTTAAAGACGTCGAGTAAAGAACTAGCTGACCTCATGATGGAAATGAATGTGTAGCCCTATGACTGATGAAAATGGAATTGAAAGCATCAAAACAAGCCGAAAAACATGGCTTGCTCGTAAACCCTCAGCTCCAAACACCAATACTTTTTAGTGAAACTCTTGGGTTTTGAATGAGATCTTCAAGAAGTTCAAGTCTGCTGTGTGTGGAAGCTTAGCTAACAGATAGAAGAGTGGTCAAAATGAGATCATTTTGGGAAAGTAAGTAGGGTTTTCATCTGTAATACTAATTTGATAATTGAACCAAAGGAGGAAAAGACATTAAAGAAACAAAAGACAGAGCCAAAAAAGTATGTTTAGTCGCCTAAGAAACTATCAATTGTACCCAAGGATGAAAAAGACACTCAGAAACAGACAAAGAAATAAGAACCGTGAAAATCATCCATAAACATTTACCGCTGTACCCTTAACATTGTACAAAACCCTTTCTTTTTTTTTTTTTTTTGAGAAGAAAGAGTCATTCTTTTTTTTTTTTTTTTTTTTGATAAACCTGAAAGAGTCATTCTCATTTCACTAATTTAGGAACAAACATCAGGATCAACTAGGTTTTTAACAAACAATGGAACTTTCTTAAATCTGAAACACAATGTGTGAACAGTGTTCCCCCTCCCCGCCAACGATAGATCAATCAACAAAATTTTTTGTGTGTGTGGGTAT
Organism: Quercus variabilis; assembly: GCA_030445155.1. Classification (NCBI taxonomy): domain Eukaryota; kingdom Viridiplantae; phylum Streptophyta; class Magnoliopsida; order Fagales; family Fagaceae; genus Quercus; species Quercus variabilis. Next base: position 8,896,921 of record CP129451.1, read on the forward strand.
ATTTCATTTAAATAATGTAAAATTTGTTTGCTAAACAAAATTCTCATTAATTAATCAATGTACAAGCCTCTGGTTTATATATCCTAATTCAGAGCATAACAAACTCACAACTAAGCTCCCTCCTGTATGCTAATTCATTGTAGAAATCTATCTCAGATAAATAAATAAAAGGGAGTTAAATCTCAAACAATAAAACATGTAAATACGTACATGAATTAGCATACCAATTTTTTTTGAATAAGCATAATTACCGGATGACCGAAAATTTGAATAAACATAATTTTTTCCAAGTGTCTTGCTATATCAGCGCTCTGAAATTTTGGGTTCCAAACACTCAGTCTCAGACACAACTAGGCAAATATAAATTAAGTTAAAAAAAAAATAGAGAAATGGTGAAGGTGGAGGGGTAGAGGAATGGACTAATGGCACATGCAGAGGTGGTAGAGTCTGGATTTTAGACTTTTAGTCCATATGGTGCATGATTCAAATAAAATGTTGAAAGCCAAACTAATTAATATCAGTAAGAAGTTCTTAATTAATTACACGAAATATTTGAGTGACATAGAAAAAAATAATGTGAATATAAATTTTATATGAGATGGGTTCAAGTTACACCTAGTGTAACTCTTATAAACTTACACTTTTTTTACACTATAGATTTTTAAGAGATCTAACGATTAAAAAAACACTATTAAATGCTATTGTTTTCCAACTTATTGCCTAATTAATACTAGCATTATCTCTCTCCTTATTTATTGCTTTTCACCAAATAATATTTTCTTCAACATAGTCTAACAAAAAAAATTGAAAAATAATCTCATTTTCATTCATTTCACAATTGCTTTTTGATGAAATGGGAGATTAATGAATACCTGATTTGGTGATATGAAAAACGGATTCTCATACAGGGTAGGGCCTCCAAAGCTCCACCAAATATCTTGATAGGGATCAAGCAGAATCGTGGACCAACCTATACACAAGCGTATTCAGCGTTAAAACTACCATCACAAGTAGAGCCTTTTAGGTAAATATTGCTAAAATCAAAATATATTTGCGTTATAGGTACTGTTTGAAGTTAATTGTGGAAATGAGGAGAGAGATTGAATTTCGGCAACACCGTTGCCGAAATTCAACAAAAAAAGTAGGAGAGAGAATGAGCAAAAGGTGGAAATTGTCAGATGTTGAATTTCGGCAACACCGTTGCCGAAATTCATCTGCCCAAATTTCCTGTGCTGCCCGGATGTGTGAGAAGTGCAATAATGCGTGAACGCCCAAACTTAAAAAAAAAAAAAAGTAATTATGGCAATGGTATTGCCGAAAATAGTAGGAAAAAAAAAAGTGAATGCGAAAGAATTAAAGAAAAATATAATGTGCTACCTACACAATATTTTTACAATATTTTCACAATAAATTACAAATAACTAGTTATTATTAGTTCAAATTTAAATTTGACATTGACATTACTATTTTAATTTAACAATAACAACAAGTAACAACCTGATACTTAGCATTTGTTATAAAAATATTGTAAAAATTGTATGCACTTATTATTTCTTAAAAAAAAAAAAAAAATTCCCAATTGTGGCAATGCTATTGCCGAAATAGTGGGGAAAAAATTTTCCCCACTATTTCGGCAATGGCATTGCCACAATTGGGGAAAAACTTTTTCCCCAATTGTGGCAATGCCATTGCCGAAATAGTGGGGAAAATTTTTTCTCCGCAATTTCGGCAATGCCATTTGGGAAAAAAATAAAAAAACTTTTTTCTCAATGTGGCAATGGGAAGTTGTGGAAAAAAATTTTTTTCCTCAATTTCGGCAATGCCATTACCGTAATTAGAAAAAAAAATAATGAGTGGGTGCCAAAAAAAAAATGGTAATTGTGGCAATGGTATTCCCGAAAATGGTAGGGGAAAAAAAAAAGTGAATGCGGAAGAATTAAAGAAAAATATATAAAGTGTTACGTACATAATATTTTTACAATATTTTCACAACAAATCACAGGTAACTGGTTATTATTAATTCAAATTTAAATTTAACATTGAGATTACTATTTTAATCCAACAATAACAATAAGTAATAACTTGACACTTAGAATTTGTTGTAAAAATATTGTAAAAATTGTGTGCACTTCATTTCTAAAAAAAAAAAAAAAAAAAAAAAAAAAAATTCAATTGTGGCAATGGTATTGCCGAAATACCATTGCCACATTTAAAAAAAAAAAAAAAAATCCCAATTGTGGCAATGGTATTGCCGAAATACCATTGCCACATTTTTTTTATAAAAAAAAAATTCCCACAATTTCGGCAATACCATTGCCGAAATTGTGGGAAAATTTTTTTTTTTTTTTTCAATTGTGGCAATGCCATTGCCGAAATAGTGGGGAAAATTTTTTACCCACTATTTCGGCAATAGCATTGCCACAATTGGGATTTTTTTTTTTTTTTTTAAGAAATAATAAGTGCATACAATTTTTACAATATTTTTACAACAAATGCTAAGTATCAGGTTGTTACTTGTTGTTATTGTTAAATTAAAATAGTAATGTCAATGTCAAATTTAAATTTGAACTAATAATAACTAGTTATTTGTAATTTATTGTGAAAATATTGTAAAAATATTGTGTAGGTAGCACATTATATTTTTCTTTAATTCTTTCGCATTCACTTTTTTTTTTCCTACTATTTTCGGCAATACCATTGCCATAATTACTTTTTTTTTTTTTTTTTAAAGTTTGGGCGTTCACGCATTATTGCACTTCTCACACATCCGGGCAGCACAGGAAATTTAGGCAGATGAATTTCGACAACGGTGTTGCCGAAATTCAACATCTGAAAATTTCCACCTTTTGCTCATTCTCTCTCCTATTTTTGTTGAATTTCGGCAACGGTGTTGCCGAAATTCAATCTCTCTCCTCATTTCCATAATTAACTTCAAACAGTACCTATAACGCAAATATATTTTGATTTTAGCAATATTTACCTAAAAGGCTCATCACAAGTATCTTATAAAGCACATAATTTAAGAAGCAAATCTCTGCAAACCTCAAAAGGGGTCATTTTCTCTCGATCCTCTCAAGGCCCTTTATCTGATATCTGCATTATAAGACGCAGAAAGTAAGCATTAATATTATTAGTAACAATCTTCGAATAAGGGACAGCTCCAGCACAATAATCCAAAGACACAAATACAACACAGTATTAGAGAACACTATATTTAATTATTCTTCCTTTTTTTAATAAGTAATATGAATATTTTATTAGAAAATAGAAAACCCAGTATACAGAAATAATATAAAGGATTTCCCCAAAAATAACAAATGGATTGCATCACGGAATATGTCAAAATTCAGCACTAATGAACCAGTTGTATTTTTTGGCATGGGAGGAGGGGGGTGTCATGTTCCTGCTTCCTTCACTTAATTGACTTCTCCAGGAGAATTTTCAAGGTTCTTATTTTATTTTATCTTCTTTTTATTTTTTTCCTGAAGACCAAAGTTACTGCTGGAAAATTATAAATGTATTATTATTCACCTTGTATTGCTATAGCTAGTGATTTAGGAATTTACAAAAACAAGATTGCTAAAATCACAAGATAAATCCTAGATGTTGAATTATGTCATTAACAGCATTAATTAATTCCTTCTTAGAGTATGCCTCAAAAACTAACCCTTAGAGAGGACATAACTCCTGACCAACAATATATCAGCATAAACATCACTATGATCTCTTGTGTCATCGTGCAAGACATCTTATCAACAGCAGTTAAACTGACAACAATATCAACAGGTATTCATTGATCTCTCATCCTAGCCTATTTGAAAAATTGCTTTTTGATGAAATGGGAGGTTTGATTGTTTAGTGAATGATAGGCTATTCGAAGGTTTTTTTTTTTTAAATTCCTTTATTAATTTATTTTAAGGAGCAAGTTGAAAGTCATTTGCTGACTCTTATTTTGGGTAGTTTTGTGAAATCAATGAAAATGAGATTATTTTTCAATTTTTTTTGTTAGATTGTGTTGAAGAAAATATTATTTGGTAGAAAGCAATAAATAAGGAAAGAGAGAATGCTAGTATTAATTAGGTAATAAGTTGGAAAACAATAGCATTTAATGTTGTTTTTTTAACCGTTAGATCTCTTAGAAATTTATGGTGTAAAAAAAGTGTAAGTTTATAAGAGTTATACCAGGTATAACTTGAACTCATCTCATATATATATATATATATATATTTGTACTTGGTGTTAGAGTTGGTATTTTATTTTTATTATAGAAAGGAGTTGATACTTAGTATAAGCATTGTTATTATACTTATGATACTTAATACTCTAAGATGAAAATAAATATATATTTGAAACAGTAAAAGATATAAATAAAAATAATCAATATTTGGCTTATGAAGTTAATACATTAACCTAAATATAAAATATTCAAACAAGTCATTTCATTTCTTAATTAAAGCAAAGCAAAAATAAAAATAAATTAACTAAAAAAGTATGATAATATATTTGGAGTTTGTTGAGGTCTAAAAAATCATTATGTCAGGGCCCAAAAATAGCACAATGGGCCAACTCCATAGAAAGTAATATGCCCACCACAAGAGAAAATTATGGTAAGCCCAAAAGATTTGAAGCCCACAAAAGGAAAAGCTTAGCCTACCAAGATTAAGGGATCGAAGGGAATCCAGCAGAAAAGGCTGGGCCGAGGTCCCTAGAAGCTGCCAAAGGCTCAGGATCTCTGGGACACATAGCACAACTGAGGTAGGATTGAGACGGCTCAAGGGAAGTGCCAAAAAGTGCAAGGAACGAATGACAGATATGTCCTTCTCAAGCACCCAGTGATACAGTAAGTAATCAGAAGGCGAGAAGTAGCCATTCGTGAACAAAGGGGGTGGTACTTCAGGGGATCCAAATGGAAAAACTATAAGGGGAAGTGGCTGGAGAAACCTTCAACCCAGCAGGAAAGGATTTCGACCACTTAGGAAAAATGACAAGAAAAGGGACAACCAAAAGCTGAAAAAGTGAGGAGCCAAAAAAGTTGAGGTCAGCCACCTAAGGGCACCTCAGAGTGGAAAGTCAGTGAGGGACTTTTAGGGAGACAGTACCAAATGGAGAAAATTATGAGGAATAAGGAAAGGACCAGCCCTCTGAGTAACTGGCACAACACGAGCTTTGATACCTAAGGGAGCAAAAGAGAGAAATTAGTGGTACCCTAGAATCCTACTATGACACTATAAAAGGGGAAGGCAGCCAGCATTGAAGGGGCAGATTCGGTAGTAGCGAATCATAATAGAATCATTGAGAAAATTCTATTAAAACTTAGAAAAATTAGTAAAAAGAAAGAGAAATACTCCCCGGTATCTCAACATAGCCATTATAGAATATACTTGGATTCAAAGAGATTCAAACTTTGCAAGTTTTGGAGGCTTGAATAGCCATCTAAGTCTGTAATTTTTAAGTTTATTTGGACCTTATAACACGTCTTAGTGAGCACATTGTAATCCATAATTAAGAAAATAATCAAATATTTTATATTGACTTGAGGATCTCTAACAGTCATTGTGTCTTTTTTCCTTATTATATTGTTTTCCTTTTGCTGTTTTTCTTACTGTTCAATACATATATTCTTGCTTTGCTTGTGTATTTGTGTTGTAGGATCATTGTTCTGTTCACTACTTGGTTTGTAAACAGCCTATTTAGCTGCGATGAATCAAGCCCAGTCCACCAAACCATAAGTATTTGGCGCGGGATCCTTGGGCCTACGTGCTAAGAAAAAAGGCACTCACACAGAGTTTTTAAAATGTTCTATATACACCTTGATTTCTTTTTCTTTTTTTTCTCTTTTATTTTTTTATTTTTTTATATAAGATAGAATTTCTACTCTAACCTAATCTAAGTGTATATGTGTGTGAAACTTCATTCTGAAGACTTAAACCCCGACCCTTGCTCCCCCCAACATCCCATAAACATTTATACTTGTAGAGTGACCACCGCGCCAAGGGTGCGCGATTGTCACCTTGATTTCTTTTTTAAAGAGACTGTATGACGTTTTTATTTTAAATTTAATTTAAAATCATCAATTTTTATTCATCGCATCTTAGCTTTCATTTCCAACTATTAAATGGTGGGTTTATTGGAAAAAAAAATGTTAAGTAAATATCATTGTAGAAGTTTTTTTCTTTTTTGACGTTGTAATAATATATACCAGTTGATAATTCTAAGGTTGCATATAAGATTTTTTTTTTTTTTTTTTTTTCCTTTAACAACTACATTAAGATAAGAAAATACATTCAAATTACTTTTTTTTTTTTTTTTAAGATTTTTTTAAGGGGGGAGGGAGTGGGGTGCCCCCTTGTCCAGTTGTCCCTGCTGGCTCCGCCTTTGCTCTTTTTGATAGCACTGAGGTCAATGGCCGGTGGTCAAATTTGGATGAGATGGCAGCAATCATCAGCCACAACACTCTTATAAAATGGAGGTGGTTATTTTTTTGATCTTCTTTGTTTTAAGCTTTTAGAGACTTTTTTTTTTTTTAAAAACCCAAGAAAGCTTTGGGGATTTGATATATATAGATAAATTGTTTTTTTTTTTTTAAGGGACTTTAAATTTGGTCTAGCAAACCATTTTATTTTTTGGAATCAATCTTTTGGGCCAACTCTTAATTTTTAGGTATTTTTTTTTTCCTGTCAAATAAGAGATTTGTGTTTGAAATCTCATTTACATAAAAAGTTAATTAATGTCTTAACTTGATGAGAAAGAATATTCATTATAAAGTGAACGTCATAGATTAAAATTTGATGGTATCTAACTTATTATAATAAATAAATAAAAAACACTTAATTTTTTGGGAGTTAGGTATAATGTGACCGATAATAGATACAGAAAAACAGTTATAACTATAGACCTTTCCAAAAGAGGTTGGATAATAAACATAAGTGATGGAACACTTCTCATAAAACTAATCACTATCAACGATATCATTGTGGAATAATTAACGCAAAGAGCACCAACTGGCCTCGTTAATGGAATTGAAACTCACACCAATCTGCATGGAGCCAGGTCTGCTGTGTGTGAATGAAAGCTAACGGGGGAGGAAGAAATTTGCCAAGGAATAGGCACTTGATCAATTATGTAGTCACCATTCATCAACAGTAACAATTTTGTTTTTAATTTGGCTTCTTTGATTTCCCTTCAAATACGACTCAGAATTTTTTTTTTTTTTTTATCATTCAATAAATTTTTAAAAAACGAAAAGGTTCAGTTGACCTGATCATACTCAAATTGGCATCAAAAGAAAATGCAGGTTAATTTTTGAAATTCAAAAACCATCGTGACTTAAGTACAACATTTCCAATATTACCATATAAAATTTCATTCCCAACAGGAAAAATAGAATCTAAACCATATAGCTCAATCAAATAATATAACCAATTAATGAAGCATAGAAAAATGAAAAAAAAAAAAGAAAAAAAATGTAAATCTTGAATCTTTTAAACTTGTAGTAGATCAACATCGTTTAGTAAAAGAAGGCTATCGAAGCATATTTATGTGGCATATAGTTTTTCCGGAAAAGTTGTGTTTGTAACAGTTTTTTTTTTTTGTTTCCTTCTTTATATCACGTAAAATTAGCATGCTAGGGTAATTATGCAAATCTAACAACCTTTCCTTTCCATTACTATACAAATAAACAGGCTTCATGTGGTATTCAAAGTGCTTGATTTTGTAGAATATTATCCAAGAACTGTCTATCCTGTAGTCGTTCATCACCCAAACTTCATTATAAGTTTGCCCTCATTTTTTGAACACAGTGGTAGAGCAGAGTTTTTCTTTTATTACCTCTAGATGGCACATCCTGTATCTGTTGACGTCCAGTTGAATTGAGCACTCTTTTGAATTGCTACATTGAATATAATCCAACTCATGCAACTCTTTTGATTCTCTTCAGTAGTAATGTCTCCTATTTTTTGGTTCTTGCAATTGTTTGCTTCTAATTTTAAAAATTATGTGTAATTTTGGTTACCTCCAATATCTTAATGAACTTAGATATTTTAAAAAAAATTTATAATTCCATAGTTACAATAGAGCGAGAAGATTTAAACATTAGATGTCTTACAAGAAATACCAGAGTTGCTAATTAATTAAGTTATAAAACTCTTGGCAAATAAGCTTAGATATTAAACATTAAGAATACCAAGATTTTTATTATTTACATCGGCAAATATACATAATAAAAGTAATAGTAACATGATTTGTCACAAAAAAAAAAACTTATTATCACAATAAATTCATGCAAAGGTAAAATTAAAATACCGTTAATAACTTAATATACATAATGTGTGAAGTGAACATTTGACATAATTTGATGATGATTGGTATCTGACGATCATGTCATATTGGATGTTTAATAGTTGTATAATATTGGGAAGCATAACCTTTGGATTTTTTTATTTTATTTTATTTATTTTTTTTTTTTAGAAACCTTTGGATTTTATATGTGGAATTTTCTTGGTGGATTGCATGTGGGATTTATGAGGGTCCTATCATCATTAGTTTGTTTAGATTATATTATTTCTTCTTTACAAGGCTGCCCTCATCCTTAATCAACTCTTTTTTTTTTTTCTTTTTTCTTTTTTATGAATTTAATCAACTTTATTTTATCACTTCAAAATTCAAATACGTAATGGATAAGCATGGCAACGAGTGTTAGACAATAAAACGAGATACATAGACTATTTCCACATAAAAATGCGGAGAAATCAAGCGGAGCCAGAAATTTTTATTTGAGGGGCCAAATTGTAGCACTAATATATTTATCAAAACAACCTCCACACACACACACACACATATATATATATATCTATATACAAACACGTTTTTTATTATATACATACACTTTTTTATTTGATAAGTTATATATATACACACACCAAAAAAAAAAAAAAAAAAAGCTTAGTATTTTCAAACAAAATTATGTTTAATGGTGATTTTTCATAATATAAAATTCATTTTTACCATTTTCATAGTGAAATTCTTAAAAAGTTTTATTTTCAATACAAATTATCAAATTTTATACTAAATTAAGTAAAAAAATCTCTCAATTAAACTAACGAAAATTTTAAAAACATGAATGATCCAAAACTTGGAGGAATAAGTTAAGTTTCAAACATATTTAAAGTTATCTTGATCTAACCCATTACGTGGCAACTAAAGAGACATTTTATGTGTAGTTTTAGTGATAAGATCTTTTTAATAAGTCAATGACTTATTAATCGCCATATAACGGGTTGAAAATGATAGATTCAAACATGTTTGGTGCCAAACTTTATCAAATATTTAACATATATAAGAACACATTTTACAATAATAAAAAATTGCAAAAAATAAAGTTATGTCTCTATAACTATTAGACTAATTTTTTTTTTTTAAAGTATCATTGCACTAATTCAAATATTTAGGGGGACCAACTCTTATTTTTAAAGGGTAAATTTTGAAAACATTAAAATAATTATATATATATATATATATAGGAAAATTTCAAAATTTTGGGCCCCCACCCATATACATAGCTCCATCCTTGAGAGAAATACTATGTTCACAATATTTTCACAACAAATCCTAAAACTTGAATAACATGTTATTGGTGGGTTTATGATTTTCAGATCTGAAATTTTTTTTTTTTTTTGGGTTTTAGTTATGTGTGCCATTATGATATTTGTGTGATGAAATTCTTATTAAATACTAGTTTATTATTTAAGTTTCAGACTTGTTTTTTTTTTTTTTTTGGGAGGGGGGGTGTTTGGTTTTGTGACATTATTTTCTTTGTGTTGTGATTATTTTGTTTTGATTTGGTAACCGGAGATGCATAATGATGGTCAAAAGTATTGACATAGTGATGGGATCCAATTCACTGGCATGGTCCATCACGTAAGTCACATACAAGCAAAGCGTAAATAACTTTGAAACAAACAGAGCGTAAATAAATTTGAAACAAATAGAGCGTAAATAACTTGTGATAGGAGCTTTTTTCAATATTATAATTTGAAAAAAGGCTAATATTTAGCCAAAAAAAGAAAGAAAAGAAAAGCCTGTAAGGGCAAGGCCCAAAACGGTATATTGGGCCTTGGGCCTTATCCGAGGATGTTGTCATGTCCGAGGAGAGACAAATAGTTGAGGGATTCCAACTCAGTGCCTCACGAGTAAGAAAGGAGAAGAAGGCGGTCTGAGTAAGGAAACCTCCTCAGCCATGGCAAACACTGCTCCGATACGTGTTCCAGCGACGAAAATGACCTCAATAGAGGCACCAGTGTCAGAAGCATGTTTCATAAACACATGAGAAGGAAGGAAACTCAAAAATATCCAAGGAAAAGGTGCTACCTCCGCATTAAATGCACTGCAGCTACTTTTTTTACCGCACTTATGTGGAAAAGACCCCTGAACAGTGTTTCTTTGGCCATTGTAACTCACAGAAAGCCAAAAGGGGTGTCTGATGGGACGGGTACTCGAGTAGTGGCTTAGACGGTTGACAGATAGAGGGCCAAGATCACAAGGGAGGAGATATATAATGTGAGAGATCCTTGAAGGAAAGGGGATTGGAAAATCAAGAGAGAAACACTATAGCAGCCTAGAACCAAACTTGTAATCAAATCTTGAAAGCAATACACTAGAATCAATCTCCTCGGATTTGGCCGAGGACGTTTTTTCTTTAGTAAACATCTATTATCTTTTTTTTCCTTCGTCACTAAAATCTATTCACTAAAGCCTAGTTCTTCAACCTACTCTCTACAAATTTATTGTTTTGGGTTATTTGGGCTTAAGTCCATACTCCTTTTGGGCCAAGAGTTCAAATTGGGTTCATATAATTAGCGCTGTCTGTGGGAAGAACTTGTGTAATAGTGAGTGCAATGGCTAACGATGGTAGGTTCAGGTTCACAACAGGTATGATAGGCCAAAAACGTATTGACCCCTTGTGATTAAATTAATTACTTAATTAATTAGCCAAGTTATTAATTAATTAATTTAACATGCAAACGCGTGATAGCACAAACAAATCACCAATAAACTAATTATGCAGCGGAAAATAAATAACATGGTTATTTGTTTACGAATGGGGAAAACCTGATGACAAAAACTCTACCAGGTGATTTTCAAGTCACCACTCCTGAAATTCCACTATTATCACAACAAGCGATTACAAGTAAAGGAATCTCAAGTACCTTACCAACCTACAGTTGAACCCTTACCCCAATACCCAATTGGACTTGTTCTATAGTGACAATTTCCCCTTTTGATGCGCGGCTCCCAAGTACGTGACTAACCAATTGTGCGGATCTCAGTATGTGACTTCAATCACCAACTAGAAAGAGTTGTTGGCTGCAAAGTTTTTCAGTTTATCCACGATGAAGATCAAGAAGATGCTTGGTCACAAAACCCAAAGGTGCACATACACAGCAACTTCTTCAGAAGAGATGAACTAGGTTAAAACTTTGTCTCCGGTTACAATTTGCTTGAACAGAGTTTTCTTAATGCTTGTGCAACTTGTGAACACTTTGACAACCCTTAAAACAATCCTTTTATATGTCTAGGGTTAGGAGAAAAGAAGGCCCAAAGACAATTTCACAGATCCCAAGAAATCATATCAGAATTTCTGATTTTGTAAACCTCGATAGATAGAAGCTGTTGAGAAGCTGTTGAGCATGTGTTGAGCACACGGGGCTGGAACAGCTTTCTTAAGCTCGATAGATGCAACTGTCGAGCCAGCTGTCGAGCCAGCTGTCGAGCTTTAATGAATTTGCACTTTCAGTTTGTTTTCTTGGACAAACTTGAAGGCTTCAACACTTGATCTTGAAATATGGTTTCTTAAAGTATTTTAACACATCCTAGATCTACCCAATTACAAGTAAAGTGCGTTTTGTCAAAGGATTAGCCAATTACATAAAATCATGACATATGTTCTTCACATGTGAACCACATATGTCCTAACAAGGCAGAATCCATAGGATCCCAATGTGAAAATCCTTTTGTCAACCTCAAACGTAGAAGGGACCAGGAGGGAAGCGTGCACAATGTCCAATCTGGTAAGAGTTGCTCACAGGGTAAGAGCCATCTCTCTCATGAGGAAGGTACCAGAGCCCTGTAACTGAAAGTTGACCGGCTAAAGAAAAAGTTACGCCATGCACAGTGAAAACAAACCCCCTCCAACTCCGACACTTCCTTTAATGATAGAGAGGATGCCAGTTATAGGCGAAGGTCGAGGACCCCACCCAGTGATTCTTTCTCCTACGAGGAAGAGTGCCACCACAAATGTAGGCATAAGAGTCCACCTCGCAAAGGTCTAGGAAATGACGATATGAGCAGAGCATTGAACCAGATTTCCAAGTCGCCCTTCACACGCAAGATTGAGGCAGCAACGCTTCCTCGGCGTTTCCACCAGCCGACGTTCACCATCTACAATGGTCGAAGAAACCCTATGGAGCATATGAGCTACTTCAACCAAAGGATGACAATGCACGCCAAAAACGAGGCCCTGATGTGCAAAGTTTTCCCTTCCAGCTTGGGACCTGTTGCGATGAGGTGGTTTGATGGCTTGAGGGCAAGTTCCATTGATTCCTTCAAGGAGCTCACCCAAGCGTTCGGGGCCCGCTTTATAACATGCAGCAAGGTCCTTCGGCCTCTAGCCTCCCTACTGTCTCTGTCCATGAGGGAAGGAGAAACTCTGAAAACATATTCAAATAGATATTGGGAGATGTTCAACGAGATAGACAGCGACTTTGACGATGACGCCATCAGTACTTTCAAGCTCGGACTGCTTGCCGAACATGGCCTGAGGAAATCATTGACGGGGAAACCAGTTACCAGTATACGCCAGCTCATGGATTGTATTGACAAGTATAAAAGAGTCAATGAAGACCAACTGCAAGGGAAAGGAAAGGAGAAGGTTGTCCCTCAGCAGAGAAGGGATTTCAAGTCGGATCGATACAGTAATAACCGATCACAAAGAGATTTTGTTAGGTAGTCAGTGTCTGCTAGTACTCAGACGGTCAATGCTATATTCCAAGAACCAGTACAACAAGTTCTAGAGAAGATTAAGCGCGAGCCATTCTTCAAATGGCCAAATAAGATGGCAAGAAACCTCGCAAGACGCAACCAAAAGCTTTATTGCCAGTACCACCAAGAGCCTGGACACACCACTGAAGACTGTAGGAATTTATGGGACCATTTGGACCAGCTGGTCCGATAAGGGAAATTGAAAAGCCTCTTGCACCATTCCAGTGGCCAGGGGAACCAGACTGACTAAGAACCACGGAGAGATGCTCCTACGAGACCTCCTTTAGGCACTATAAATGCCATCTTCGAAGCTCTTGGAAGGACCGGGTCCTGCCCCTCCAAGATAATGACTATCGCTCAGCTACTCGTCGAGGACTCAAATTATGAGCCAAAGAGGGCTAAAGTAAACACCCGACCAGCGTTGAGCTTTGCAAAGGAAGATAAGGTTGGAACCATACAACCCCACTATGATGCTTTGGTGGTCACGCTCAAGATTAGGGGCTATGACGTGAAGAGGGTAATGGTGGATCAGGGCAGTGGCACCGAGATCATGTACCTTGATTTGTACAAGGGGCTGAACCTGAGACTCGAGGACCTAATAGCCTACAGTTCTCCTCTAGTAAGTTTTGACGGGAAGTTTGTCATTCTGAGGGGGTCTGATCAGGCTACCCATATAGATTGGCTCAGAAGTAGTGGAAGTGGACTTCATCATGGTGGATGCATATTCCCCCTACACCGCCATTGTGGGCAGGTCCTGGCTTCATTCTCTGGGGGCTGTCTCCTCTACCCTGCACCAGAAGGTGAAATACCCGTCAGGGGATCAGATTGAAAAGATTGTTGGGAATCAGTCCACGGCTAAACAATGCCTTGTGGCCGCCATTTGACATCGACTTGAGGCTGAGTCCTCGGCCCATACTGAAAAAGGCTTATAGCAATTAAGAGCTCCGACGTTGCCTATTGACGAGCCAGCCGAGGAGGCGAAATACGAAGATTTGGTAAAGGTTGTTATTAGTGATGACCCGAAGAAGTTCTTTCAGATCAAGGCTCAGCTGCCCACTCTAAAGAAGGAAGGACTGTTGGAGTTTCTTAGAAGAAACGTTGATGTGTTCGCCTGGAATGCTTATGAGGCCCCAGGGGTAGACCCGAGCTTTATCTGTCAGCATCTAAACATTAATCCCACTGTCACTCCCAAGAAGCAACCTCCTTGGCACTCGTCCAGGGACCACTCTGAAGCTATCAGAGATGAGGTGAAAAAACTCAAGCAGGCAGGGGCTATCAAGGAGGTATTCTACTCTGAGTGGTTGGCCAATACTGTGGTGGTAAAGAAGAAGAGCGGGAAGTGGCGAGTGTGTGTGGACTTCACAGATCTGAATAGGGCTTGCCCAAATGATCCCTTCCTTATGCCTAAAATAGACCAACTGGTGGATACAACCGTAAACCATCCTTGGATGAGCTTCCTAGACGCCTTTTAGGGATACCACCAAATACTGCTCACCCTAGAAGATCAAGAAAAGACTGTTTTCATCACTCCCACCAGAAACTACCACTACAAAGTAATGTCATTCGATTTGAAGAATGCGGGGGCCACTTATCAGAGGATGATGACTAGGATGTTTGAATCGCAATTGGGCAAGAGCATTGAGGTCTATATAGACGACATGGTGGTAAAAATCAAGGTAGTGTCCGAGCACTTGAGAGACCTCGGGAGCATTTTTGAAGTTCTGAGGAAACACAAGTTGCGCCTCAACGCTTCCAAATATTCCTTTGGTGTGGGATTAGGCAAATTCCTGGGCTACATGGTAACCCATAGGGGAATTGAAGTTAACCCTGACCAGATTAAAGCAATCAATAATCTACAATCACCTCGGAATCCCAAGGAAGTCCAAAAACTGACCGGAATGACTGCTGGCCTAAATCGGTTTATCTCTTGGTTAACGGATAAGTGTCAACCCTTCTTCCAACTGATGAATAAGTGGAGGGGGTTTGAGTGGACCGAGGAGTGTGCCTTAGCTTTCCAACAGCTTAAAAATTATCTCTCTCAGCCTCCTATCATGTCCAGCCTTGAGGTTAACGAAGTCCTATTCGCTTATATTGTTGTAGTCCCTCATGCTATAAGCTTGGTCCTAGTACGAGTTGATGGCGACGCATAAAGGCCAGTTTATTATGTGAGCAGGTCATTACATTAAGCCAAGATCTACTATTTGCCACTGGAAAAAGCTATTCTAGTAGTAGTACACGCCATACGCAAACTCCCCCATTACTTTCAGGCACACACGGTTATTGTCCTAACTCAGCTCCCGCTTAAAGCTCTGTTCTGGAGCGCTAATTACACAGGGAAGATTGTTAAATGGGCCACGATTCTAGGGGTTTTCGACATCAAATACATGCCTCACACCTCTATCAAGGGACAAGTCCTCGCGGATCTAGTAGCCGAGTTTGCTGAATCCCTGTTAGAAGAAGAAACAAAAACACAATCCATTGATGAAAAATCAATTGGAATAATCTCCCAACAGAGCCCCCTATCCTGGGAAGTGTACGTTGATGGTGCGGTAAATCAAAAAGGTTCCGGAGTGGGGTTAGTACTAGTATCCCCTGAAAAGATCACCATCGAGAAATCGTTAAGATTGGGATTCTCGGCCACCAATAACGAAGCTGAGTATGAGGCTCTGCTAATGGGAATGGCCATGGTTCGAACAATGGGATAAAAAAGCAATAAAGATATTCTCGGACTCCAGATTGGTCGTCGGCCAAGTGAAAGGGGAGTTTGAAGTGAGGGATGAGAGAATGCAGGGGTACTTGAGCCAGGTTAGACACCTGTAGTCAGGCTTCAAATCCTTCAATCTGTCACATATTCCCAGGAGTGGAAATACCTATGATGATTCCCTAGCCACACTTGCAACCTCCTTGGCACAAAGCTTACCCCGTGTCATCCTTGTAGAAGACTTATGCAAGCCCGTAGAGATGTACTGAAGGGCGGTTCATGTCCACCAAACTAAAACGGGGCCTAGCTGGATGGACCTTATTGTATTGTTCTTAAAAGAGGACACCTTGCCTGAAGAGAAGTCTGAGGCTGACAAAGTGTGAAGAAAAGCTCCTCGATTCTGGCTGTTTGAGGATCAAAAATTGTACAAACGGTCCTTTTCCAGGCCATACCTACTATGTATACACCCCAAGGCAATAGCATTATTCTTTGAAGAATTACATGAGATAATTTGCGGAAGCCACACTGGAGGTAGATCTTTGGCACACAGAGCTATCACTCAAGGCTACTGGTAGCCGAACATGCAAAAGGAAGCACATGAATATGTAAAGAAGTGCGACCAACGTCAAAGGTTCACGCCAAACATACACCAATCGGGAGGAGTCCTAAACCCCCTGTCCAGCCCTTGGTCGTTCGTGCAATGGGGCTTAGACATTGTAGGCCCTTTCCCTAAAGCAACAGGAAACAAGAGATATCTATTAGTCGGCACAGACTATTTCACCAAGTGGGTGGAGGCCGAGACCTTGGCAAATATTAGGGACGTGGATGCCAAGAAGTTTTTTTGGAAAAACATTGTCACCCGGCTCGGGGTCCCTCATGCCCTCATCTCGGACAACGACCTTCAGTTTGATAGTAAATCTTTCAGGAGATATTGTTATGAGTTGGGAATTACGAATAGGTATTCTACCCCAGCTTATCCCCAAGGGAATGGACAAGTCGAAGCTGTCAACAAGGTCATAGTGAATGGACTTAAGAAGAGGTTGGATGACGCAAAAGGAAAATGGGTGGAAGAGCTGCTGCACGTCCTCTGGACATACCGAACCATGCCTCGCATATCCATCGGAGAAACCCCCTTCTCGATGACTTATGGAGCTGAGGCTGTTATCCCTCTGGAGATTCGCTTCCCAACGTTAAGGACCAGCTCATTCAATCCGAGTAGTAATAATGGGCTACTAGAGAAGAGCTTAGACTTGATTGAAGAGAAAAGGGGAAACGCAATGGTTCAACTGGCATACTACCAACACAAACTCAAGCAAGGTTATGATGCCAACATGAAGCTAAGACTATTAGTGCCTGGTGATCTGGTGTTGAGAAATGTTCTAGGTACTGCAAAGAACCCGGCGTGGGGAAAATTAGGACCCAATTAGGAAGGGCCATATCGCATTACCTCGGTGGCTGGTATAAGAGCATATTTTCTAGAAGATTTAGATGAACATGTAATACCACGCCTGTAGAATGTAAACAACTTAAAAAGGTATTACTATTAATGAAAGTCTCTTTTGTCAATATGTTCATTTATTAAAGGCATTATATTTCTTATTATTCAACTTTTATAAGTGCTCAAACAGAACTATAGTCATGCTTGAAGTCCTCGGACCAGATGCTATTGGGAAATTGACACGCAATGACAACTTATATAAGTGTTTAAACTGAAACTCAATCATGCCTGAAGTCCTTGGACCAGATGATGTAGGGAGGTTAACATAATGACAACTTTTATATAAGTGTTTAAACTGAGACTCAATCATGCCTGAAGTCCTCGACCCAGATGATGTGGGGAGGTTAACACAATGACAACTTTTATATAAGTGTTTAAACTAAAACTTAATCATGTCTGAAGTTATCGGATCACATACTTTGATAAAATTAACATTGCGTTATCTGTTTGATCCCCATTAAGCACCAACACAGATCTAAAGGTTACAGCCAACTCCTCGGATTTGTGGTCCTGGATAAGCTAAAATCCATAATTATTCATCCAAGTATAAGTTTATTACTTGTCTTTATTTGGTTTGACCCTCATTACAGAAAAAGTAACTTACAGTGTAAATGTAAAGTAAATTATTCATTTTTGGTACTTAGTTAGAATACTTACACTAGTGGCAGGGTATTGTTGTTAGTGTTTGTTAAAACTAAAGTGGCAACAGGTCAAGTTTATTCGTAATGACAATAAGCTCGAAAGTACAAAAAGGAAAGACACAAGAGATTGAGAGAAAAGCCCATTCATTAGTCAACAGTAGTTACATTACATATGGTGGCAGAAACCATAACAAAAAAGTAACAATGTGACCACAATGAAAAAGAAAGATCCTACAACTACTCTTATGCAGGTTGAGAGCCTTTCTTGGGATCAGTGTCTTTGAGCTTGGCATCCCCGGTATCAGACTTTGACTCAACTGCCTTGGCTTGGGAGACTATATCCTTGATGGAAAAGGTATCCTTAGAGGGAATATCTTTGGCCGAAGGTAGGACCTCCTTACCCTTCCCAACTACCCCTGAGGGGATCTCAACATCCAAAGCAAGGTCTTGGGTGTTGGAGACCAGCTTAGGAGGAGGGAGGGATAAAACAGAAGTTGGAGGAACGTTAGTTGGGACTTCTCAGATGTGTTCAGGGAAGAATACCCTCTCAGACTTCCTCAGCTCGGAGTCAGCAGGGACCCCCGCATTGTTGAGCGCCTCCATCCAAGACTCAATGCAGTAGTCCCTGCACACTTCGGCTACCTCCTTGACTAGCCTTTTTTCCATTTCCTCCACCCCACGCTCGTAGGACGCGATCACTGCAGCCTCAGTAGCTTCCTTGGCCACCCGAGTTGCCTCTTTTGCTGCATCCTTAACCTCTGCAACTTGGCCCTAAGGTCCAGAACTAACTGTTTCTCGGTGGCCAAGTTTATCTCTGTTGTGTAAAGCTGCTTATGCTAATCCTCAGCTTGGGCTTCAGCATTCTTCAGACCGGCCAGGGCACTCTTGCGATCATTGTCCACCTCTTTCAACTTATTACCCAATGCCATGTGCTCCTCCTTCAAGGTTCCGAGGGCCTTCTCCACCTCGCACCGAGAATGGCTCTTAGCTTCAGCTTTATTATGGGCATTTCGGACCCATTCCTCAGCCACATAAACTTGTTAAGTGACTTGCATAAAAATGACAAAGGAATAATAAAAAAAATGAAATGAAAATGAAAATGGCGATGATGATGACGAAGGGAAGAGATTCTTAGCATTAAGAGGGGGAAAGATAGTTTACCATGGCAAGATCTCTTTTTAGTGACATGAACAGATCAGGCTGCCTTGTGCACCAAAAAGCGTCCATATCCCTGAGGAGGAGAAGGAGTTGCTTTAAGGCTTGAGCAAGATGATT
This sequence comes from Quercus variabilis, assembly GCA_030445155.1. Classification (NCBI taxonomy): domain Eukaryota; kingdom Viridiplantae; phylum Streptophyta; class Magnoliopsida; order Fagales; family Fagaceae; genus Quercus; species Quercus variabilis. The sequence goes on from CP129451.1 coordinate 8,916,071, forward strand.
GGCATCCCCTCGCTGGGATTCTCAGATGGAAGCGTCCCAAGGGATGGGAGCCCCCTCCAGCTCGATCCGAAGAGCCCAAGTGTACTGCTACCAGCATACCTCAACCTCATCCTTACTATCTACCGAGGAAGCCCTCTTATCCTTAGGGTCCTTGGTTGTCTTCTGTTGTTTGAAGCCCTTCTGAGGGGCTACCTCACCTTCCTCTAAGTCTTGACTCAGTCTCTTTTTCTTTAAATTGGGATTGGCTAGCAATCCGAGGTCAGTAGGAGGAGGAGAAGGAAGGGGAAGATTGGCAGGAATCAGGGTTTGGGGGACGTTTTTCGAAGTTCCCCCTTTATTCTTGTTGGCTATCAAACCTCTCAGGCTAGGTCTTTTCTTCGAATCCATTCCTTCCTCTTCCTCTAAGCTTGAATCAATCTGGGTGACTACCAACTTTGGTGGGCGAGCAGAGGAAAGTTTGTCAGACTCAGTTTCAGAATCCAAGAGCTCCACAGGCCTCTCCGGTAGTCCTTCCTCCCCTTCAAAACGAAACTGGTCTATCTCTTCTTCCAAAGACAAGCGCGAGGAGGCAATCTCCTCTTCTGCTGCAGCTATTGCTCCGAGAAGGACTTATTGTAATGGTATTACAAGCGGAGGAAGGATTTGATGAGCTGGCAGTATGACTAGGGGAAGATCCTTTTGGGCTAGGAAATTTGAATTTGACACGTCAATGCGATTTATCCGAGGATCACTAGCTCTAATAGCATGGCCGACCTCCTGAAAAATCTTCGAAATAGGATCAAAGTCTAGGATCAAGTGGATAGCCCGCAATTGTCGATCCTCGCTCACAAAAATTTTTAACCGGAGCAAATAGTTGAAAGCCTTAACGCTGGTAAGTCTAAGCCGAGGAGCAACTTGATCTTTATCGGTAAACATAGCCAAGAAGCAAAACACTGTTAGAAAATCAAATTCTTTCATCAAAAGAAAACAGAATGACAGAGAGATAATGATATGGTTAGGGCTACAAAATCTAAGTCTCATGCTAGGAAACCTAACTCTAAGGTATCCTACCTGGCACTCCCTTTCGGACCGGGCAATGGAGACCATCATGCCACGCCCCTGAAGCGGTGAGGTAATTATCCTTCATCCCCTTGTTAGATTTGGGGAGGCATGAGATAATCCTGACGACGGGCGACCTGGACTTGAGGTAATACCCTCCATCGGCTTATGAGTGGCATTTGTATAGGTGGACCACATCGTGCCAAGTGAGTCCTAATCTGAGATGCTCGTTAAGAGCATCAACACAGCCCAGGATCTTAAACATGTTAGGTGCACACTGATGAGGGCATAACCTATGGTTGAGGAGATAATCTCGTGTTATCCTACCCATAGGAAGAGTCATCCCTCCTTCTATGAAAGCTATGATGGGGATAATTACCTCCCCTTCCTCTCTGTTTGATACAATTTGTTCTGTGGAACAATACCGTAGGCCAACTTCCTGGGGTATGTGGTACCTATCTTTAAAGGCTTCTATTTTGGTAGGGGAGTCTACTAGGCTCGCGAATCTACCCATTTAGACAACCCTAGAAAAAGCGATTGGAGTTTGCGAGTGAAGAAATAACGACTAAAAGAGCCAAGGAGGTTGGCCGAGAAGGGAAAGAGAGTTTAAAGAGATAAAAACTTACAAAAGTGAGTGTGCTAATCCTGATCCTGTAGAAATGATCCTTAGAAAAGTTATTAAGGAAAGAGCTATGAAGGCTTGGGAATTGGGAGTATTTTGTGAGTTGGAGCGCTGGGATTCTTTAGAGTATTTGAAAATTTGTGAAGTAAAGAGGAAAACGAGTTCCCTCAAGGCTTTATATAGAGGGGGAAAGGGAGCGGGAATAATCCCGCTCAGAATTCTAGAAGGGATATCCACTGTATGATGTGGGAACAAGGCACCGCCTAGAGCAATAAATGACGATTTGGGGACCTCGAAGCGTCAGAAGCAGTTATGAAGTGCAGAAAATGGCACTCCCACACATGTAAGCTAGAGAAATAAATGGTCTTATCTCTTAAAGATCAAAATCCCACCTTTTCTCCTCGGATGAGAGGAAAAAACTGGAATTTTTAGGGGCTATTGTAGGGGTAAGGCCCAAAACGGTATATTGGGCCTTGGGCCTTATCCGAGGATGTTGTCATGTCCAAGGAGAGATAAATAGTTGAGGGATTCCAACTCAGTGCCTCACAAGTAAGAAAGGAGAAGAAGGCGGTCCAAGGAAGGATACCTCCTCGGCCATGGCAAACACTGCTCTGATACGTGTTCCAGCGACGAAAATGACCTCAATAGAGGCACCAATGTCAGAAGCATGTCTCATAAACACACGAGAAGGAAGGAAACTCAAAAATATCCTAGGAAAAGGTGCTACCTCCGCATTAAATGCACTGCAGCTACTTTTCTGGCCGCATTTATGTGGAGAAGACCCCTGAACAATGTTTCCTTAGGCACCATAACTCACAGAGAGCCAGAAGGGGTGTCTGATGGGATGGGTATTGGAGTAGTGGCTTGGACGGTTGACAGATGGAGGGCCAAGATCACCAGGGAGGAGATATATAATGTGAGAGGCCCCTGAAGGAAAGGAGATTGAAAAATCAAGAGAGAAACATTGTAGTAGCCTAGAACCAAACTTGTAATCAAATCTTGAAAGCAATATACTAGAATCAGTCTCCTTAGATTTGGCCGATGACGTTTTTTCTTTAGTAAACATCTATTATCTTTTTTTTTTCTTCGCCACTAAAATCTATTAGCTCTTTGCTTAATTCACTAAAGCCTAATTCTTCAACCTGCTTTCTACAAATTTATTGCTTTGGGTTATTTGGGCTTAAGTCCATACTCCTTTTGGGCCAGGAGTTCAAATTGGGTCCATACAAAGCCCAAATGAGAGGGACTAACATAAAAAATATAAAACTCACAAGACCAAAATGAAAACAACATAAAACTTTTTTCTTGATAATTCAATAATTATAATAAAAAAAAGAGGGATTTGAACCCTGAATATTTTAACTGAAGTATAACATTAACACTTCGTTTAGGAGGAGGAAAATGAATGGAATGAAATAAATTATTTTAGAATATTCCTTTCATTTTCTTGTTTTGGATGTTTAATGGAGGAAAAATTTCACTAAAACTTGTAAAATTAAAATACTCCTATATATTTAGTGTGGGGTCATTGGCCCTAAATCATACAATAATTGGGTTTTGGGCTTTGGCTGAGAGCGTGGTAGTCCAAGTTCGAGGAGGGATATCTCCTCAGACCAGCTAAAGCACGGTCATATATAAGTCCTAAATGGTCAAAGTGACATTTCAGGAAGTTCTAAAGGATAAGAACTCAGAAATATCTAAGGGAAATCTGCTATCACTACATTGAATACATTGCAGCTACTTTTTTAGCCGCATTTATGTGGAAAAGACCTCTGAACAGTGTTGCCTTGGAAACCACAACTCACAGAAAGCCAGTCGGGGTGTCTGATGGGACAAGCACTCAAGTGGTGGCCTAAAAGATCAACAAGTGTAGGATCAAGATCATTCAAAAGGAACTATATAATGCAAGAGGCCCTTCATAAAAAGGGGGCCGGCAATTGAGAGAGAAAGCACTGTAGCAATCTCAAGAACTCTTGTAACCATTCTCATCCAATATTTACTAGAACAAGGCCCCTCTAATTGTGTCGAGGATAAACTTTCTTTGATAAACTCAGTTCATCTCTATTTGATTGTCATGAACACCATATTAACTGTTACCCATGCACTATAGCCTAGCTCTTTGACCCACTCTCTACAAATTCATTGTACTGGGCTCACTAGGCCAAGATCCCAAACATTTTGGAGCCTGATCTGAAAATCGTGTTCCTACATTTAGCATTTTATTTTAAAATATAAGTATAATAGTAATATTATCATAAAATGATTCAAATCATTTCCATTTATGTTCCTCTCAAACAAGACTATTTACCTTCCATTTCTTTCAATTTCTTTATTTAAAAAACATCCCGACAAGATTACAAAATTCCATTTCATTCATTTATTATTTTATTTTCTATTCATTTCCATTATCTAAAAACATTTCATTTTATTTCATTTGTTTATGATTTCATTTCATTCCTCCTTGAACTCCTAAACAAAGTGTAAGTATTTTTTTTGGTGGAAAAAACACTAACTCAAAGAGCCAATATTTTATTCTTTTTTTGGGTAGATAATTATTTGTCATCAAGTCCAAGACATAAATTGGTTTTTAATGAGATCGAATCTCAAATTTTTTATTCAAGAACAAAAAACTTTATCACTTAGAAGTTAGAACTAACTACAACCTTTTTTTTTTTTTGGATGGAAACTGCAATTTCTTTTTTTTAATAAAAGGAGATTTGACTCCATCCAACTACCAATAAAAAGATAACGGGTATATTATATGTGTGTATATACATATATATATATATATATATATATATATATATATATTAAAAAAAAAGGGTCTTCTTGGTGATTGGAATCAAACTCTTTTTTTTTCTTTTGTTTATAATATTATAAGGCAACATGGTAGTGATGTTAAGTGAAACTAAACACATACAAAAATGTTTGACATGTAGAGAGTGCAGTGTGTTATCGACCTACTCCAATCAGCACTAGGCTTTCTTTTCCCTTCCCATTTGCCTGTTGGCTTAGCCTTTAAGCCTCGACACAAACAAGGACACTTCTTTTTCAGCTTGAATTGGGGATAGAATTGTAAGGACCAATAAAGTTACAAACAGAGTTACTCGAAAGATTGAGGAGAAAATCATGTAACCACGGGCGCGGATGAGCGTGATAAAAAATGCAACTTGGAAATGGACACCGAAATTTAAAAAGTCAAGTAAAGCACTTACTGACCTCATCTCAGAAGCTGAATCTGGCTACTGTGTATAAAGCGATTTTGAGCTTGTTGGGTGTGTCTGTGTGATTTATGGACTGATCGACTTGGGCTTTAATTACAAACAAATGATAGATCGGGTTGGGGCTTACCCGGCCCAACCCTGGTCCACATACAACTGGGTATCACATCCACCTCACACCGGCCATCGCTGCTGTTCCTTGGTGGCGATTCGCTCTCTCTCTCCACATAGCCGAAGCGGCTAATGCTCTCTCTCTAAGTAATTCTATCATAGCTCCTTTCTTAGTGCCTAGATCGCTGGTAAGTGAAGGTTTTGGGCATATTATATGGGTGAAGTAAATGGCACGCAAATCCATGAATTGGAGATTGTTTTTTTTTTTTTTGAAAAGGGGAGATTGTTAAGATAGTGGATCTGAATCATCTGATGGATTATATTTATATGTGCGTGTTTTGAACAAGATGGATGCGTGACCGTGATAAATGACCAAGATGGATTATATGTGCGTCTTTCACTCTAGACATTTCTGCTTTGTTTATTGTTAACATGAATAGTGTTGTGGGTTTTAGGCCCAACTAGATTACTTGTATAGCACACTCTTACTTGTATTACACTCATATGCCTCCTATATAAAGGTACTCGCGTATATTCTTTCATTGAGAAATAAAATACATTTATTCAGTATTTCTAACATGGTATCAGAGCCATTGCTCTAACCTTTTCTTAGCAGTCTTGTCTTTATTGATGTCACTCTTTTCTCAACATCGCTTCCGCCGTCACAAAAGCTGCCATAGCCTTTCGCCGTAAAACCTCCGACACCTTCCAGCCGTTGTCCTTGGGTTCCGGACCTACAGCCGTCGTAGTTGAGGAGTCCCGCACCACAGACCACTGCACTTATCGTCTTCGTCATGCATCTTGCCCCGATAAGTATTTTTCTGGTACCACAGTAATCGTCTCTTGCCGATCTACTCAATCGTGGAAACCTCATCATCATCGAAGCTGGCACACGCCCTCATGTGTCGCTAAAAGATTCTGCACCAAAACTCACGCGCTTCTTGCACTAACACGCGCCGACAAAGTTCTTCATGTGCCGCCACACGCCGAAAGTATTCCTTACGCGTTTTTACGCGCTCACGCGCTAGATCTCACCTACTGATGTCAACCTTAGGTGACATCATCTGCTGACATCATCATCCAGGTTGCTACTAACGTCATCTTCTCTTCTGCTGACGTCATCGCCCAGTCAGCCTGCTGATGTTATCCGTTGACTTTGACCTAGTTTGACCGTTGACTTTTTGCCATAGTTGACTTTTTGCAGTTCAGGTGCTCCTTATTCAGTTTTTCGCGTAAATTTCATTTTTGTAGTCCGTTTTTGCATATTTTGCTTCTAAATGAAGAATAAGGACACGTCTTCTTCTTGTTGCAATGATCGTCACCAACAATCCAACAAATGTTTTTGTAATTTTTGCAAACATTTTGGCCACAATATTGAGACTTGCTATTAACGCAACAAATCAGCTGTTTCAATGTCTGCTGCTACTGTTACTAACACTGAGAGTGTCCAACCAATGGCTCCCATCTCTGCATAGTTTAATTCTTCAGGACGCACTTTCACCATGTCCATAAATGACCTTAAAAACATCATCGCCAATGTCATTCGTATGGTTGGTAATGCATCTTATTCCTCTTCTCTCTCAGCTTTATCTGGTATGTCTCCTTCCTCTTGGCTTATGGATTCCACTTGTTGTAATCAAATGAGACCTCACTCATCCTTATTTTATGAACTCAAACCTGCACCACTCCCTCTTAATATTCGCACCGTAAATGGTTCCACAATGTATGGTCATAATATAAGTTCTGTTTCGACCTCCAACCTTTCGGTTCCTGGGGTCTTTAATGTTCCTAACCTTTCTTACAATTTATTTTCAGTGGGCCAATTAGCTGAGTTGGGTTATCGCATTATATTTGATTATTCAGGGTGTATTGTACAGGATCCGAGGATGGGACAAGAGCTTGGGACCAGTCCTAGAGTTGGACGTATGTTTCCCGTGGACAACCTTCGTCTTCCACTTGTTGCTTCTATTTCTGTTGCTGGAGCTGCTACAGTTTCTTCAATTCCTTCCCTTGCACTTTAGCATGCTCGACTTGGTCATGCATCTTCCTCTCGAGTATAACAATTGGCTTCTAGAGGTTTGTTAGGTTCAGTGTCTATAGAAAATTTTCATTGTGTTTCATGTCAGTTAGGAAAACAACCAGCTTTGCCTTTCAATACTAGTGAATCAATATCCATTGATATCTTTGACCTTGTTCATTCTGATGTTTGGGGGCCTTCCTTTGTCTCTAGTATTGGTGGGTCTCAATATTTTGTTGTCTATGTTGATGATTACTCTCGCTATAGCTGGATTTTTAATATGAAACATTGTTCTGAATTATTGGAAGTATATTCTAATTTTGCAAAAATGATTGAAACTTAGTTTTCCAAATGCATCAAAAATTTCTGATCTGATAATGCTCTTGAATACACTTAATATGCTTTCCAAGCTGTTTTGCATTCCTATGGCACTGTTCATCAACTAACTTACACTGTTCGTGCTCTCCTTCTCTCTGCCAAAGTTCCTGCTCCTTTTTGGAGCGAAGCTGCTCTTCATGTTATTCATACTATTAATCGCATTCCGAGTCCTGTTATCCAAAATCAAACTCCATATAAGCGCCTTCTTGGGTCACCTCTAGACTATCACCACCTTTGCTCCTTCGGTTTTGCTTGTTTCGTTCTTCTTCAGCCACATGAGCATAACAAACTTGAGTCTCGGTCAAGGCTTTGTTGTTTTCTTGGCTATGGCGAAACTCAAAAGGGGTATTGGTGTTATGATCCTATCTCTCATTGTCTTCGTATCTCTCGCAATGTTGTCTTTTGGGAACATTGCCTCTTTGTCAAGCTTTCTTACTTCTGTGCCTCCCTATCTTCCTCCTCTGTCTTAGATCTTTTTTCAGATGAGGCACATATTCCTTCTGTAGCTACTCCTGATCCTTCTATAGTTGCTCCTGATTCTCCTATAGACTTCTCTGTCCAACCACCAGATATCACTGATCCTTTTCCTAGTTCACCCTTTAATGAACAGGTGGAAGATGAACATGTCGAAGACGAGCTACCCAACCCCAACCCTGAGCTTGGGTCCCCTGCTCCTGCTCTGCATGAAGATCTTACACAAGACATTCCACCTCGTCACTCAACTCGGGTAAGATCTATTCCTACACATTTACTTGACTATCATTGTTACACTGCCCTTACTCTACTACACGAGCCTCACACCTATCATGAGGCTTCCACTGACCCTTTATGACAGATTTCACAAACGCCATTATAGGGTATGGACTGTAACCTATAGTGGCGTTTGTAAAACACTGCTATAGGACAAATTATTATTTTTTTGATTTGGCTATAGTTGCGTTTCACAAACGCTACTATAGGTCCATACCCTATAGTGGCGTTTATAAAACGCTGTTATAGCCATTAAAAAAAAAAAAAAAAAAAAAACAATTTCATCTTATAGCAGCGTTTTACAAATGGCACTATGAGGTATGGACCTATAGTAGCATTTGTGAAACGCCACTATAGCCAAATTAAAAAAAAAAATAAAATAATTAATTTGACCTATAGTGGCATTTACAAAACGCTGCTATAGCCTTTTTTTTTTTTTATAAAAAAAAAAAGAAAAAAAAGAACAATTTCAGCCTATAGCAGCGTTTACAAACGCTACTATAGGGTATAGACCTATAGTGGCATTTTACAAAAACACCATTATAGGTCTATAGTCACGGTACAATAGTGATGTTTGTAAATGCCACTATAGCAAATGTCGCTATAACCTAAATTGGTCTATAGTGGCGTTTTTAGGACCTATAGTGGCTTTTCACAAACACCACTACAGGTCCATTTTTTTTTTTTTTGTAGTGAATAGATGGACATTTGAAAGACTTGAACACAATTAAAGAACTACATGATTTTATTAATCTTTATCTGATTGAATGGCTGCTTTCATGGCCATTCAATACTATAAAAATGGTTGGAGCTATTCAATACAAAAAAAAAAAAAAAAAAAAAAAAAAAAAAAAAAAAAAAACTACATATCAAATATTACCATATAAAATTTCATTCCTAACAGGAAAAATAGAATCTAAACCATATAGCTCAATCAAATAATATAACCAATTAATGAAGCATAGAAAAAAGAAAAAAAAAAGTAAAACTCGAATCTTTTATACCTATATTAGATCAAAATCGTCCAGTAAAAGAAGGCTACCGAAGCATATTTCTGTGGCATATAGTTTTTCCAGAAAAGTTTTGTTTGTAACAGTCTTTTTTGTATCCTTCTCTATATCACGCAAAATTAGCATGCTAGGGGAATTCTGCACCTCTAACAGCATTTCCTTTCCATTACTGTACAAATAAACAAGCTTCAGGTATTCAAAAATGTCGACTCTGATGCTTGCTCGATTTTGTAGACTCTTGTCCAAGAACTGTCTATCCAGTTGTCATTCATCACTCAAACTTCATTATAAGTTTTGCCCTCATTTTTGAACACAGTGGTAAAGCATAATTTTTCTTTTATTACCTCTAGACGGCACATCCTGTATTTGTTGGCGTCCAGTTGAGCTAACGTCTTATAGTACTTAAACTTTTCTGTAGCTAGGTTAAAACAAATAACAGAGTATTTGTTTGATTCCAAAAGCAACCAATGCAGGGATCCGTTTACACAAACAGAATGACTCCAATTTACTCCAATATTTGTAGCTGGCCAAACTTCTTGAATCTATTTCCAAGAATGCATATTAAGACTATACATTTTTACTTCAAGCCTTTTCTTTTGAAACTCTACGACTCTCAACACCTTGTAGTCATCGTTTACAACGTCGTAACCAAACGTAAATTTAGTTCCAAACTCCAACTTAAAAGGGTTGGATATAAATTCTTTAGGCAAAATTCTGTATCTTCTTATAAATGGGTTCCAAATAACAAATTGAGTTCTATCGTTCCGGTCATTGAAAAGGCAGACTTATCCATGGCAATAACGAATGTCTGTTGAGCGTAGAAGGGGGTAGATTTCAACAGTATTTCCAAGAACTTCGTCTTGAAACTAGCGATGTATATTAGCAGAAACCCATTATAGTTTAGGTCCATACCCTATAGTGGCGTTTATAAATGCTACTATAGCCTTTTAAAAAATAATAATAATAATAACAATTTCAGCCTATAGCAGCGTTTCACAAACGCCACTATAGGGTATGAACCTTGCCCTATAGTGGTGTTTGTAAAATGCTACTATAGGTCAAATTAATTTTGTTTTTTTTTTTTTCATTTTTTTTTTTAATTTGGCTATAGTGGCATTTCACAAACGCTACTATAGGCATGGTTTTAAAAACCGAACTGGTCATCGAACTGTTTTTTTTTTTAATTTTCGGTTCAACCCCGATTTTTGGCCAGTTTTTCGGTTGTTGACCAGTTATTGACCGGTTTTGGGGCTTTTAACCGGACTGGAATGGCTCCCAGTTCTCGGTTGAACCGACTAATCCAGTCCGGTTTTTAAAACATTGACTATAGGTCCATACCCTATAGTGGCGTTTATAAAACACTGCTATAGCGTTTAAAAAAAAAAAAAAAATCTAGCCTATAGTAGCATTTTTCAAATAGCACTATAGGGTATAGGCCTATAGTGGCGTTTGCAAACGCTGCTTTAGGTAAATTAAATTCTTTTTTTTTTTTTTTAATTTCTCTATAGTGGCATTTCACAAACACTACTATAGGTCCATACCCTATAGTGGCAGTTATAAAACGCTGTTATAGCCTTTTTTTTTAAAAAAAAAAAAGAACAATTTTAGCCTATAGCAGCGTTTTACAAACACTACTGTAGGGTATAGACATATAATCACGATACAATAGTGATTTTTGTAAACACCACTATAGCAAACACCACTATAACCCAAATGGGCCTATAGTGGTGTTTTTAGGACCTATAGTGGCGTTAAACGCCACTATAGGTCCAGTTTTTTGTAAATGGACATTTGAGAGACTTGAACATGATTAAAGAACTGCATGATTTTATTAATCTTTATCAAATTGAAACGCTACTCTCTTGGCCATTCAATACTAAAAAAAATGACCAGAGTTATTCAATACTAAAAAAAACTACTTATCAAATATTACCATATAAAATTTCATTCCTAACAGGAAAAATAGAATCTAAACCATATAGCTCAATCAAATAATATTACCAATTAATGAAACATAGAAAAATGAAAAAAAAAAAAAAAAAAAAAAAAAAAAACCAGTAAAACTCAAATCTTTTATACCTGTATTAGATCAACATCGTCCAGTAAAAGAAGGCTATCAAAGCATATTTCCAAGAACTGTCTATCCCGTAGTCGTTCATCGCCCAAACTTCATTATAAGTTTTAACCTTATTTTTTAACACCGTGGTAAAGCAAACTTTTTCTTTTATTACCTCTAGATGGCACATCTTGTATTTGTTGGCGTCCAGTTGAGTCGGTGTCTTATAGTACTTAAACTTTTCTGTAGCTAGGTTAAAACAAATTACGGAGCATTTGTTTGATTTCGAAAGCAACCAATGCAAGGATCCATTTACACAAACAGAACGACTCCAATCTACTCCAAGATTTGTAGCCAACCAAACTTCTTGAATCTATTTCCAAGAATGCATATTACGACTATACATTTTTACTTTGGGCCTTTTCTTTTGAAACTCTACCACTCTCAGCACCTTAAAGTCATTGTTTACAACGTCGTAACCAAACGTAAATTTAGTTTCGAACTCTAGCTTAAAAGGGTTGGATAAAAATTCTTCAAGCAAAATTCTGTATCTCCTTATAAATGGGTTCCAAATAACGAACTGAGTTCTCTCGTTATCGTCACTGAAAAGACAAACTAATTCATGGCAATAACAAATGTCTGTTGAGCGTAGTAGTGGGTAGATTTCAATGGCATTTCCAAGAACTTCATTCTTGAAACTAGCGGTGCATATTTGCAGAAACCCATTATAGTCTTCGTGATGAATCAGAACCTCAAAGTGTGTTTTGGTTTGGATGGCATAATACACTTGCATCTTGATAAAATATGAACTTGATATCCAGTTATGCCACTTAGATGACATTTTGAGACAACGAATAAGAGTTTTTACAGGCAATTGGAAAAGAATTTCGGTGATGATGATTATCATTATTAGCATATCGGAGTTTGAGCGTGAGAGTGTCATTTTTGGATGGAGAGAGAGAGAGAAGAGAGGGTAGAGAGAGAATGGAGAAAGGGAGTAGAGAGATAGAGTAGAGAGGTAATGGGAGAGAGGGGGTAGAGAGAGAATGGAAAAGCAAATTTCAAATTGTGTTTAAAAGCAATTGAGGCCAATTTCAGTTATTCACAAAATGCATACACCAACAAAAATCTATCTTTTACTTGAAAAAAAAAATTGTCCAATACATCCGCAAAGTAAACAGTAGTCCGTAACAAAATTGAATTGATTTACTTACTAAAATTTATAATATCTTGATAACACTATATCATACCATGCAAATTTGATGTGACAATTGAATGAACATTAACAAAAAAAAAAAATCATTAGTGAAAATTTAAAAAAAAAAATCCACCAAAAGTGAAAACAAAATAAAAGAATAGTTCTATCAAAAAAAAAAAAAACACATAAATAGAGAGAGTATAAGCCTTTTTTTTGGTAGGCCGTAAAACATGGGGATGGATGTAGAGGTGTAAATGGAGTAATAAAAAATTTATAAAGAAAATAAGATGAGAGAGGAAGGGTTGCCAAAAAGAATAAGGTTAGAGTGAGAAATAATTATGAAGGAAGAAGAGTGAAAATGAGAAGCGGAAGGTTAAACAAAATGTAAGTGAAGAATATAAAAAATATATATATATATATATATATTTATATATATATATATATATATATGAGGACTTGGAGAGAATTGAATAAGGCAATAGAGAATGACTTCGACAAGAAAAAACAAAAAAGAGCAAAATTTCTTGAAAATATTGTCGATGACGTGGCATAACAAGAGGTTTGGAAAAGTAAAAGTGATGCTTCCATATTATATGTGGTTTACATTTATTCTTCATATTTTTTTTGTCTTTATTTTATATATATATATATATATATTTTTTTTTTTTTTTTTTTACAAAGATAGAAGAGCTCTCTTTATCATGAATTTTGTAATTCAACTTATACAGTTATACCATATTGTGTTTCCAATCTAAACATCAAGGACTCAAATCTCCCCTCCCATTGTAACTGTCGAATAAAAAAAAAAATCTCTTTTTTTTTCCTCTACATATAATTAGCAGGGGCGGCACCACCTTAACCTGAATTTTTTTTTTTAATATATAACAATTTAATAAATTTTATTTGTCTACCCTTCAAAATAAAATTGGGAACACCCTCATTTTTTTATACCAATAAAATTAAATTTTGCTCCATAATTTGTTTTACATTCAGTGGATGAATGATTACTTAGTTGTGTACGTTAAAAAAAATGTAGCTTGTAGCATTAATAATGAGACTATCATGCACCAATTTCAAAATATAAAAACTCATAGAAAGCAATTGTAAACTTTATGTATTTGCATGTTTTTGTATTGTTGTTGTTGTTAATATATGAATTTCTCTTTTTATTAGATTGTATAATTTATGCTTCTTAAGGAACGCCTTGAGAAAAATTACTGGAGCCGCCACTGATAACTAGAGCAACAATGGCATGACTCATATGAAGCATATTATAATTTCTTCTATTATTTTAAATTTCTCACAAAAAATATTTGACATGGCAAGGAATATCTATATGACATGGTATCTTCCATTTGAAGGAAGATATCAATTTTTAAATATTTTACGCATTTTTCTATCATTAATTTTCTTTTTAAAATTTTTTATGCTTAAAAAACATTGATAGAATATGAAAGATGTTATTTCTATTGATCCCAAATGGGTTATGATTTTACTTTGGCTTGGTGGGATTTAGTTATGAGGATTTTGTTTTTAGTTGAAATCTACCCGCTGCTACACTCAACAGACATTTGTTACTGCCGTGGATTAGTCTGTCTTTTTAGTAACCGGAACGAGAGAACTCAGTTTGTTATTTGGAACCCATTTATAAGAAGATACAGAATTTTGCATGAAGAATTTATATCCAACCCTTTTAAGTTGAAGTTCGAAACTAACACTACAAGAAAATAACCTTATTGCTATGAAATTTTTTGTTGCAATAAATTTCAAATTATTGCAATAAACCTCTATTGCAACGAAAAAAATCTTGTTGGCCACTGTTGCAATAAAGTCTATGGCAATAGACTATTGCAACAAAAATGCTGTTGAAATTTACCCACCTAGCTACGCTCAACAGACATTCGTTACTGCCTTGGAATAGTCTGTTTTTTAGTGATCCAAACAAAAGAACTCAGTTCGTTATTGTTAGGATTGAATTTATGGATTTATTGTGTAGCTGGATTCGAGGTCAGCTAGGCATCTAGAATTGATAGACGGGAAAGGACTGAGAAAAGAAAAGGGAAAGGTTGCATTGAAAAATACACTTGCTTGATTACCCACTATACAACTCATTGGTCTCTTATACAACACCAAAACAACTGTCAATGACTCATCAGTCTCTAACTGACTTGCACAATCCTAACCAACTCTAATGTACCACTCTCATATGGACACTTAGGCACGTATACTACTAACACACTACCACAACCTTTACACTATCCATACTAGTCATAGACTACTGCTGCATCACAGCCTCTACATCACAGCCTATTGCCATACAACCCATCATATTATACAGCATACAAACTATGTCTAACAATTATTTGGAACCCATTTATAAGAAGATACAGAATTTCGCCTGAAGAATTTATATCCAACCCTTTTAAGTTGGAGTTCGAAACTAAATTTACATTTGGTTACGATGTTGTAAACGATGACTACAAGGTGTTGAGAGTGGTAGAGTTTCAAAAGAAAAGGCCCGAAGTAAAAATGTATAGTCTTAAAATGCATTCTTGGAAACAGATTCAAGAAGTTTGGCCGGCTACAAATCTTGGAGTAAATTGGAGTCGTTCTATTTGTGTAGACGGATCCTTGCATTGGTTACTTTTGGAATTAAAAAAATACTTTGTTATTTAAAAGCCCTATTGGAACGAAATTTTTTGTTGCAATAAACTCAATTTTTGCAATAAACACCTATTGCAACAAAAAAAAATTTGTTGCCCACTGTTGCAATAAACTTTGTGGCAATAGGCTATCGCAACAAAATTTTCATTGCAATAGTGTTTTGTTGCAATAAACTTGTTGCGATAAAACATTTTTATTATTATTAAAAATATTTATTGCAATGAAATATATTGTTTCTATAACTTATTGCAACAATTATTTTGTTGTAATAGATATGGTGGGTAAGCCGGGAAAGGTATTGCAACAAATTTTTTTGTTGTAATAGGTTATTGCAACAAATTGTTTTGTTGCAATTGGTTACCGCAACAATTTTTTTTTTTTTTTTTTGGTTGCAATAGGTTACTACAACAAATTATTTTGTTGCAATAGGTTACTACCACCTTTGGAAACATATTGCAACAAACTATTTTGTTGTGATAGGTTTCCGCAACAAATTATTTTGTTGCGATAGGGTATTGCAACAAATGTTTTCATTGCGATAGGTTATTGTAACAAATATTTTGTTGCAATAAGGAACAAATGGTTTGGCCCTCAAAAAAAAAAAAGTTTCCCACTCTAAGCATTGGCATTGGGGGTTGTAAAACCCCCCTAATTTGTAAATTTATAGCATCAAAACCTTAAAAGTGTGCATTATCCGAAACTCTAATTGTAAAAAAATTTACAATTGTGCTACAGTATCATCTTATAAATAAAATGGTACTGTAGCAACATGGTATTTTTTTAAAATAATATTTTATTGGGTTTTGGGTTTTATTTGGGTATTAGGTTATATTATATTTTATTGTGTAGATATATTATTTTAATGTGTTTTATGGTAAAATAAAAGTTAAGATTTTGGATGTATTATAAAATGGTATGGTATAATATATAAAATAGCTTTTAAGATTATAAAATGAAATATTTTTTAAATACTAGATGCTAATGCTAAAAAGTTAGTGTGAGATATCAACAGGTATATTTAAAGAATTTTAGTATTAACATTGCCCAAGGGTAATTCGGGAATTTTGCACAAGATGATCATTCAGAAATTTAAATTAAACAAAAATTTAACATAATAAATTTATAAACATCACAAGGGAGCATTTGAATAATATTTTTCTAAAATTTTTGTTTTGGCTGCAAATTACCAAAAATGTCTCTATTTGGTATTTATCAACGAATGATCCTAAGAGCACTTAAATAAACCCATGTAAAATGCGTTAAATGCAAAATTTTGACCAAAAACCCCAAAAAATCACCTTCAAATCATCTAAAATTATGCATTTTCTTTCATAGCTACAGTACCAAAATAAATTTATACAGGTACTTTTCATGTGTTAAGGATTATTATATCAAGCTCTTAATTTTCACTTTTTAGATTAGTGTGAGCGCAAATGATGTAAGTGTTTTGAAAAAGTAGTCGTGTAAAATGGAAATAATAAAAAATGAATGAAGAATGAATATTTTATTGAAATAAACTTTAAAATAAATAATTTGATGTGAGTATTTTGAAAAAGTAAATATGTAAAATAGAAAAATTAAGTTTTTATATTAAAATAGATAGAAATTTTATACGAGTTGATGTGAATGCTCTAACTAACATAAAACTAAAGAGTCCAATTTATAGGGGAAAAGAAAGAAATAATATGTTTACAACATTTTCACAACAAATTCTAAGCGACAAATTGTAACTTTTTTTTTTTTTTTTGAGAAACTACAAACTGTAACTAGTTAGCAAAAAAGTAATTTTGGTAATGGGCTCATAACCAATAACAATTTGCTATCTAAATTTTGTTGTAAAATGTTTGTAAAAATATTGTAAACTCGTAGCATTTCTTATAAATAATAAAATAAATAAAAAAGAGTACACGTGGAGAGTGAAGTCACCTGGCTCCACATGAAATACCTCACCAATTAACCATATGCCTCACAATGAAAAGACCACTCTATATTGTAATGAATTTTAAATACTAAGTTTCCTGTAACTAACTTTACCACTTTCACTTAATAATGCAGATACTCTACACCTGTTGTCCACTGTGTGTAGCTCATTTCATATTCTTCCCATTGTTATCCTCACTATCGCGTACCAAATTCAGGTAAAGCACCAAGCCCAGATCCTCCTGCCCAACATGTTGGCCACCATTCTCCATAGTTTGCTGCAGCTTGCAGAGAAGCTGATGAGGGGTGCCAAGAGTTTTAGTGTTTAATTTTGTTTTTAATCACTTGTTTGAGGCATTTTGATGAATTGACCCCTAAAAAATATGGGATAGCTAGCGAAAATGTGATATTTGCTTCAAATTGGTGTGAATTTGGGGAGGGATATCATTTTATTTTATTTATAAAAAAATAAATAAATAAATAAATTGGCTGCTTTGTGTTGTACATTGTTTGGGCCTTTAGGCTGATTTGTATTTATTTGGGCAATTTTTTGTTGTTACCCCTAGTAAAACTGAGTGATGTATAGGATTCATGAAAAATAATATTACAATCTATCTATTACTGTACACAAAACGGGTTTATCAAAAAAAAAAAAAAAATTGTACACAAACGGATACACCAATAAATATCTGTCAAATACGATAAAATACACAATTCCAAAACAAAATTGAATTGATTAACATAATACAACATTATAATACTTTGATAACACGATATCCTAACATGCAAATTTGTTGCAACAAAATTTTAACAAAAACTAACATTATTGAAAAAATATTTAAACAATTCACCAAAAGTGAAAGCAAAATAAAAGAAATAGAGAGATTATAAGCATTTTTTTTTTTTTGGTTGTTGGCAAAACATGGAATAGATGGGGAATTAAGAAATTTATATAGAAAACAATAAGGATTGCAAAAAAAAAGAAAAAAAAAAAAAAGGTTAGAGTGAGAAATTATGAAGGAAGAAGAGTGAGGGTAAGGAGAGGAAGGTTAAACAAAATGTAATGGTAGAATATAAGAAACATGATGGAGACATTTGAATAAGGCATTAGAGAATGAATTTGACAAGGAAAAGAAAAAACAAAAAACAAAAAGAGGAATATTTGCTAGAAAATATCGTAGATGATATGGCGCAGTAAGAGGTTTGGAAAATTAAATTTGATACTTCTATTATTATATATGGTATAGATTTATTTTTCATATTTCTTTGTATATATTTATCTTATTTATAATTTCTTTATTTTTAAAAAATAGAAGAACTTTCTTTGTCAAGAGTACTCTTGTAATTCAACTCGCACCACAGTGTTTCCAATGGAGATGTCAAGGATTCATATCTCCATTCACATTAATAGTAACTATTGAATTTATAAAAGAAAAATATATATAACTCTCTTTTGTTTTTATTTTTTTTCTACATATAACTTGAGCAACAATGACATGAGGTATATTTCAATTTCTTTTGTTGTTTTAAATTTCTCTCATAAAATATTTTACATGGCAAGGAAGACGACATGGTATCTTCCATGTGAAGAAAGACATCAATTTGCAAAAGTTTTGTAATTAAATCCATAGTAACTCTAATATTTTTCACGTAGTCTCAGACACAACTAGGCAATTATAAATTAATTTAAAAAATAGAGAAATTGTGAATGTGGAGGGATAGAGTAATGGACTAATGGCCCATGCACATGCAGATGTGGTAGAGTCTGGATTTTAGTCCATATGGTGCATGATTCAAATAAAATGTTGAAAGCCGAACTAATTAATATCAGTAAGAAGTACTTAATTAATTACACGAACTATTTGATTGACCTAGGAAAAAAATAATGTGAAGATAAATTATAATTATTTTTTGGTACTTTTTGTATATAATATTTTTTTGTACTTAGTGTTAGGGTTGGTATTTTATTTTTATATTATAGAAAGGAGTTGATACTTAGTATAAGCATTGTTTATTACACTTATGGTACTTCATACTCTAAGATGAAAATAAACATATATTTTTTTTTTTTTTTTTTTTGATAAAAAATAAACATATATTTGAAACAGTAAAAGATATAAATAAAAATAATCAATATGTGGCATATAAAGTTAAAAATTAACCTAAAATAAAATATTCAAACAAGTCATTTCAGTTCTTAATTAAAGCAAACCGAACAAATAAATTGACTTAAAAGTTTGATAATATATTTGGAAATTTTAAAATATTCTATCTACACCTTGATTTTTTTTAAAGAGACCGTATGCCGTTTTTATTTTAAGTTAATTTAAAATCATCAATGTTTATTCAGTCCATCTTATATTTCATTTCCAACTATTAAATGGTGGGTTTATGGGAAATTTTTATAAGTAAATATCATTGTAGAAGGTTTTTTTTTTTTTTTTTTGACATTGTAATAATATATACCAGTTGATAATTCTAACGTTGCATATAAGATTTTTTTTTTCCCATAATAAATACATTAAGATTAGAAAATACATTCAAATTACTATTAAAAAAAATTCAGATTTTTTTTTTTTTTTTTTTAAGGGGGGAGGGGGTGGGGTGCCCACCATCCGGTTGTCCCTGAACTGAGGACCTTCAGGTCAGTAGTTGGTGGTCAAATTTGGATGAGATGGTAGCAATCATCAGCCACAACACTTATAAAATGGAGGTGGTTATTCTTTTGATCTTCTTTGTTTTAAGCTTTTAGTGACAAGCAAATTTTGGAGATTTGATACAGATAAATTGGTTTTTTTAAGGGACTAAATTTGGTCTAGCAAACCATTTTATTTTTTGGAATCAATCTTTGGGCGAACTCTTAATTCTTAGGTAAAATCTTTTACCGTCATATAAGTGATTTGTATTTCAAATTCTGTCTACATAAAAAGTCAATTGGTGTATTAACTAAATAAAAAAAAAACAATTATTATAGAATAAATGTCATACGTTAAAATTGTATGATATTTAATACAAAAAAAAAAAAAAACTGTGGTGTCTTGGATTATGTCATTCATAATCACATTACTCAATTATGAAAGATGTATCTATCAAAAAAAAAATTTGAAAGATGTAACTCGCGAGATATAAATGTGATATCGTCCAACCAGTAACCTCTCCAACTGCTAGAGCACAGTAGCAAATTACAAATATTCTCTATAAAAGGATAATTGTTTTTGTTCTTTCAATGGGAATCAGTCCGTAAAATTGTTCTCAAAAACTCTTAGTTCTACTTCATTTTCTCTTGCTCTGTTTCCTTTTCTTTACTCTCTGTTTTCCATTTCAGTCTTTAGTCTTTAGCTGCTTTTCAATTCTGTGCTTTCGTTTTCAATATAATCAAGCAGTACCATTGACTGAGGGAAGAGGCAAAGAGCTAAGAGAAACTTCAAAGAATCCAAGTGGAGAGAGATTCAAAATTTTTGCATTAACGCAATGAATGTCATTGTAAATGGGCTGTAAGTTGTAATTTCTAATAGCTCACTTTCTTTGTAAATGGGCTGTAAAATATATATAGCTCTTTGTACGTATTTTCTGAACTTTGTCTTCCTCCTGTTGTTATTTCTGCTTGGAGGAAAATTTTTTGATATTCTGGTTTGCTTATTTATATATATATAGTAGTCAACTTATTTACTCAGTTTTGGGGGCAACCTTGTTACCAGTTTCATCTAAACTTAGTTTTCATATTTTGTAATTCAAATCCAGAACGCAAGAAAAATAAATTTACGGTGACTGAAACAGCAAAATTTAAAATATCAAGTAAACCTGAGGAGGAAGGTTTTATGCATCGGACTCCTTCTAAGACAGGTCAGTAAACTTGTAGTTCAACTTGGAATGAGCTTTGTACAACAAAACCTTAGAATGAATCATGAATGGTGAAAATTGATTTGGTTCCCTGATGCTATTCCTGGCATTCATTCATCACTAAGTTTTATGTTAATAGCAGACTCTCTACTCGATAAAAACTTGCTAACTTACGGGAGAATTCTTGTGTGGTTTCGGCAGAAGCCAAACTAAGTATAGAAACAATTTGTTTTTTTACTGTTTTTTCACTAGGACATTAAGGCAAGAAGTTTTGAAATTGTGTTTTTCACCAGAAGATTAAGGGAATTGAAGAAGGTTTCAAATGAAGCTATGGGCTGCTTCAATCTACCATATATATACCTACAAAATATATGTTAGGCTTTTTCAAGCCATAAGACATCATGTTAGGAGGAGGGTTGGCTTTTGTTAAAAACAATAAGAAATTGCATCTCCTTTGCTTTGAGTTGCATTTTGAAGCAAAAGCAAACCAATCCAAATGTTTGTTGGCAATTAGCATGCTATATTATTTACTAAGTTTTAGGGTTCTCTCCAAACAATCTAATGGTGTGTTAAAAATTGAACTTCGATGTATTAGTTGTGTTACAGTCTTGATACCTACAGGCAAGCACTGGGGCAGAAAGTTAATAGAGATTAGACAACCATAATCTTTAGTACACCGAAAAGAATGTGAGAAGATGGATATTAGGGATTCGGGAGCCTAGAGGGAGCCCAAGCCTCCTCACAAATAGACCAATACCTTGGCCTTTTGGTTATCGTAGGGAAGTACAAATTCTGAAATTTTAATGATTTCAACTAGAGTTGCAAAATAGGGATAGAAAGGGAGAATTGTGTGCTTTCTGCAGAAGCCAAATTAAGAGTAGAAACCATTTGTTTTTTAGTGTTTTTCACTAGAACATTATGGCAAAAAGTTTCAAAATTGTGTTCTTTCACTAGGAGATCAAGGGAAGAAGTTTTCAAATGAAGCTATGCAAGATTGCTTGGGCTGCTACAATCTACTGTATATGGCTGCAAAGAAACACAAGGATTCATAATAGCAATGTCAAGATAGAAGGCATTCATCAGTAAGATAGAAGCCATTAGAGATGAAGTTAGGAGGAGGATTAGTTTTTGTTATATAGAAGAAGAAACTGCATACGCTTTAGTCCAGAGTTGCATTCTGAAGCAACATAGCAAACCAATCCAAAAGCTTGTTGGCAATGAGCATGCTATACTCATTTACTCTTTTTTGAAGCTCTCTCTGAACAATCTAAACGGAATTTTCAGATTTTGTATATCAAATCCAGAACAAAAGATAAATAGATTCACAGTAACTTAAATCACAGCATCACAAGCATAAATATCCTAGAAATTAGTTTGTATGTGCTTACAAACCAGAATACCAAATTGTATTTGGCCACCAAATAAGTCTAAACACCACTTCTACCCATTTCTTTCAACTATAAGCAAAGGGTATTAGAGAAAACAAAGTCAACTAAAGTTTGTCATTACGCGTAACAAAAATAGGTCGAGAATAAAAACGAGGTTTGTCCTTACCAAATTTCAGGGGTAGGATATCCCTGGTTGCCATGTTAAACAGTCCCACATCATGGCCTCCATATGCCTTCCTGGGGAACTTTCGCCAAACCCAATGGTCATCGGTAAAGTAGATGCAATCACTTCTGCTAGGGATAGGAAAGCGCCAGGAGAAGGAGTTGCCATCACCAACCAAAAAAGTTCGACCTTCCAAGTGTTTCACTTCCTCCCAAGCTGATGCATTGAAGTTGAACTTGTAGACAAAAAAAGATGTAGTCTCAAACCTCCTCTCTGAAGGAATAAGAAATCCGTTACGAAAAACCCCATAAAGATTTCCCAATGACTCCACCAAATATATTTTTAGGTGTGCCCCTACATCTTGTGGATGATCAGCAATAACTTGGACCATATTTGCAAAAGGAGCAACAGGTTCAAAGTGAACCAGCTTGCCATTGTCACAGAGTGCGTATATTTGACCATTAAAATGTACAACATCCTTGAATTTCAAATTCTCTGGATTGGCAACAACAACCCACTCACCTTCTCCTCTTCTTTTCAAAGCAGGTCCTAGTCTCACTCTAGTAAAAGCCAAACTATTCATAGGGCCAAAAATTGCAATGACGAGGAATGTTGACTCATCGGAAGGGTCCTTTAGAAGAATGAATTTGTGTACAAGGCAAAACCACTCTTCTCTAGGAGCCAGTCTTCGAATTGCGTCCAGTGGTGGAAGACTAATTCGGTTTCCTTTTATAAGGTGCACAAGTTGGGTTACATAACGAGGGCCCAAGGTTACAACCCAGCCATGTTGAGATCCCCAAATACGTTTTCCGCGGACTTCAGATAGTTGTAATCGATGACGACTGTGGTCATAGAGGCTAAATAAAGTTCGCATGTCAGTTAATAGTGGCTCGGAAAGCATCAGCACAGGGAGAGGAAGCTGAGGTCCTCTTCTGATGCTCGAACGTGCAGATCGCCAATCTTGGTTAACCCCTATAGCCGCTATATAATCTTTGAAAGTAGTCATTCCATCTACAAGTAGTTGAACGAGATCTAGGGGGAGAAGGGACAAATCAATATTGTTGGAAGGAGAAGAAGAAGAATGACAATTAGCTATAAATCTTTGCAACCGAGGTTGAATTGTAGCTATAAGTTTTGGATCAGTCAGGATAAGAATCACAATTAATGGGGATTCGCTAATGACAAAAGATGAAGCGCTAGTTAAGATGGTGAAGAAAAACTCAATCAAGGACTTGTCTTTTTCGGCATGATGAGCAGGGGATAGAAATGTAAGGATCAACAAGGATACAAACAAAGTTAAGCGAAAACTTGAAGAAGAAATGACATAACCACGAATGAGAGTGATGAACATAGCCACTTGAAAATAGACACAGATTTTAAAGATGTCGAGCAAAGAACTGACTGACCTCATGATGGATTAATGGAATGTGTTACTCTCTATGACCGATGAAAATTGAAAAGCATCAAAACAAGCCGAACAAAATGGCTAGCTGAGCTAGCTAGGGGAAAACCCTTACCTCCAAACACCGAATTTTTTCGAGTGAAACTCTTGAGTTTTGAAAGAGATCTACAAGAAATTTAGGAAAGTAAGTAGGGTTTTCATCTGTAAGAGTATTTTGATAATTGAAACCAAAGAAAGAAAAAAGACACTGAAGAAACAGACAAGGCCAAGAAAGAAAGTCTGTTTAGAACCCTACGAAACTATGCAATCTTATGATATTCAGACCAATCTGGAGACATGGAAGCCAACAGATACAAGAGCAATCATATTATCAGGGTGGGAAAACAAGTAGGGTTCTTCCTCCTAATATTAATTTGACCATTAAAAACCCAAGAATATTCAAAAAGAGACACATAGAACAGACAAAAAATGAGAAACCAAGAAAACGTGTACAGTGGTACTGACCTTTAACATAAAAACTTTACCGAGCAGTGTTTTTTTTCTCCCGCTTAATCAACGGCTGAATTTCATTCATATTTTTAGCCAAATTTTAATAAAATCGACCTTTCCTATTTACCTATTCACTTTTTAATGCATCTTAAACTAAACTCTAATTTTTCTCCATTAATTCCATGAAAATACTACCTACGCATCTAAAGTCCCCAAAGGGATATATATAAGAATAGAACAATTTTTTTTTTCTTTTTTAATCTTTTTGGGTGTAAGATTAATTTTTAATATTAGTGATTTTTGTAAAAAAATTTGTTGAATATGGTAATAAAAATGGAATGTGTCTCCTTATAAGTGTATGATACTATTGGAAACAGTTTTAGTGGTGACTCAGTTGAAAATGCACGTGAATTATCTAACCTTTGTTAATCTTCATTGTGATCTACTATAGTGAGAAAGGGTTTGGATTCTTGAAACTCTTTTTTATGTATTGATGCAAAACCATTTGGGTCATTCGAAACATAAGAATATTTGGTATTTTACCTCGTTCACAATCATATTATTAGGATTGATTCTAATGACTCATTTATGGAAGATGAACCTGGCAAGATAATTCTTAGGAGTAATTCTTAAGAATTTTCCCCTAGCAAGATAATGCATGTCCAACAAGCATAACAGAAACTTCAAGAAGAAATTAAAGAATGGAACGTCAAAAGGATATGTCAC
This sequence comes from Quercus variabilis, assembly GCA_030445155.1. Taxonomy (NCBI): domain Eukaryota; kingdom Viridiplantae; phylum Streptophyta; class Magnoliopsida; order Fagales; family Fagaceae; genus Quercus; species Quercus variabilis. The sequence goes on from CP129451.1 coordinate 8,941,064, forward strand.
ACACTGTGAGATAATTATATAACTAGAGAAAATGAGTAAATTTGTGTGTTTAATTTATTTATTTTTAATATGGTTGATAATGTAATATAAATTTAATTCTATGTATTTTTGTAAGGACAATTATGTTTTGTTATGCTATGTTAAGAGCATATCGAATACCATTCAAGATATTCGTGAGAAAAATGATTTTAGATGGTGTTAGGTTCTAAGAAATTAGGAACTAATGTATTAGAACTTCAATATGTATATGTTGGCAAATTATGATCAAAACGTTTAGTCTAGATTTAGGCTGCTCAAAGTGTGTTTATTTGTAAAGTTGGAATCGAGTGTACTGCAGGATTTAAAGTGTAAATTTGCAAGGCTCGATCAATCGAAAATTAGACTCAATCGATCGAAACTCATGTAGATTATTTTTCTACAGAATTTTCCAACTCAACCTAAACTCATATGATGTGTAGGGTTTTATGTTTTACTCCAAGTATAAAATGAAAAACCCTAGCCATGTTTTAGAGGTTGTTGTGTGTGTGAATCTCTTGTGAGATCTAGAGGTGTTTGCCTTCATACATACTTAGGGTTATCAAGATCAAGATTGATGTCGAGAGCTTGATGATTGTTTCAATTGCTGCTTAAAGAGCTTAAAGAAAAACACAAGTGGGAATACTTGTGGTTGTTGTGGATCAAGGAAAGAAGTAGTCCGTAGACTCGGAGCTGTCATGTGATCGTGGTAGTAAGTTATCTACTCAAGGTAGCAATAGGATGTTAGTAGTCTAAGTCGCTATTGTAAAACTTCAATTCTTTCATAGTAGATCTGTTTTACCTTGAGAATAGCTAGGTTAAATCCTCCCCAGGTTTTTTACCGATTTGGTTTTCCTGAATTATCATATCGTTGTGTTCTTTATTTTCCGTATTGTTTACATGATATAATTTACTTGTGTTAACCTAAATTTGAATAATTTACCCAAATAATCACTTGACTAAATAACTAGGTTAAATAACCTGTGTTTTAAGGGGTTTAAAAACGTACAGAAGGGATGATAATATGAAGATGAATGCTTGTGATAGAAAAACATACTACGATAAAGTAGTGGCATGGAATTTATCGTGCGTTATTTTTATGAGTTATATTAGCTTATTCTGTTTATGATGAAAAGACTATAATGTTTTTTTCTTCTTCTTCTTCTTCTTCAATTCTTCTTTTGGCTAGAAATGACAAGCTTTGAAAACTTTTGTTGGGCATTTTTTCCCCCAACAAAGATAATGGACATTGAAAGTAATAACTAATGCGTATTTATTACAAACATGAACCTCGATTTTTTTTTTTTTTTTGAGAAACAAATACACACACAAGGAAAAGAGAAAATGATTCTAATACAAGGGTACCACAAATTTCACTTAAAATTCATGGTGACTTTTAAGGAAAGGTGGGGCAAATTAACTACACATAACCATGTCAAAAAATTGAACTTGAATGGTACTATAATCATGCATTTTGAACATGGATCATGGATGGAAACATGTCATGTCTACTTAATATGTAGTTATGTATTTTGAACTTTTTTTAAAAGGAAAATATGTAATTTGAACTTAGAATCATGATTATGTAGATTTTTAGAACTTGAATGGGTTATGGGTATTGAATGTGTTACTAGGAACTTTAATGTTGTGGGGGAGTGTGCCTAAGCTCACCACGAAGGCCTTAGACCGAGGACTGAAAGTTAGGGAGTCCCTTCCATGGTAAGGCGTTTACATGGAGACCCGAGGGGATTTGGCGGGGCCCGTGGTCTGAAGGAGGTAGGCCACGAACAACGTCCGAAAATCCCACGAGGACCGAGTTCACATCAAGGAGAGATATTACCGAGGGATGCCCCTCGTGTTATGAAAAGGGCTTTGTTTCGTTGGGTTACCATGGGAGCGCATGCTTCTCGTCATCAAGTTAACACGAGAATGCATCTAAAAAAACGCAAAGCCCAACTCATCAGTCACCTCTGCATTTAATACTCTCCTCACCTAACGACAACCACATTTATTATTGATTGACTGGCCAAAATAAGGAGGACAATCCTAAAACCTACCCTCAGGATCACAAAATGGCAGGAATGTGTGCTGATAGGACAGGTTCCACCCCAAAAATCCAGTTAGAGAACTGGACAATTGGAGGAGAGGAGGGACTATAAAGGGAGGAGGAGATCAATAGGAAGGGGATTCAAAAATTTTGAGACAAAAGCTAGAAGAGAGAGAGACTAAGGAGAGCTCTGAGTAGTATTGTACTTCCTTTATCCTTGTATCCCCCTTGGGAAAACGATATTCGCCCATAATAAGTCTTGATTCAATTTCTTCTCTTTTTAATCGTCTATTTAATTCTCCCATTGTGGATTTCTGACTTACATTTCTCATAAATTAGTTGTGTAGATCAACAATACCAATAGTGCCCTCTAGCTTTTGCATTTTGACCCCCACAAATGTGTTGTGCCTAATATTTAATATGTTATTGGAACTTGAATGTGTTGCCTAAAAAAATATAAATATTTAGATTGGTTTTAGTTGTGTTTTATTAATATATTTTTTTCTTATATATATATATATATATATATACACAAGATAAAATTCTAGTCTAGCCTAATCTAAGTATATATGTGTGTGAAGCTCATTTCTAGATACTTGAATCCCGACCCTTGCCCCCAACACCCCACAAGCACTTATACTTGTGGAGTGACCATCGCACCAAGAGTGTGCGGTGATTTTTATTAATAGTTTATAGAGGTAAATTAAAGTTGTTTTATTTATATCAATAAATAATGTTACGTCAACAACATTTTCACAACAAATCTTAAGTGCCTAAATGTAATTGGTTCTAATCTAGGCATATCACTAATATCACTTTTTTACTCACCAACTATTTGTTACCTAAGATTTGTCATTTGTTGTGACAATATTGTGGACCTAACATTACTATTATGTCAATACAAAAATATAGGGAAGTTTGTGTTTTTTCGTAAAAGCTTCAACGTTAGAAAATGTTCTCTAGAGTATCTTAAAGCATGCAAACAAACACTAGAAGAAAAGTAATATTTGATAGACAACATTTTATGTTGAAAAAAATGAAGCCTTGAAATTTACACATTCCTATAAACTAGACTAAAATTTTGGCGAAAATACTATTTTGGTTTCTACCATTTGGGGTCATTGTTTTCAATCCTTATTATTTTCAAGATATAGATAATTTGGTTCCTACCGTCAATTCACTAATAAAAATTGATTATGGATTAAAAATAACATGGACCAAATTGATGGTTGGCTGCTACCAAAATGTAGGAACCAAATTAACAATAACCTCAAAATGTAAAATCCAAAATAGTATTTTCCCTTAAGATCTATCTAAACACAAAATTCCTTCCAACTAAAACTATAAGACCTTGACACAATATCTAAGAGTTGTAATTTAAAAAAAAAAAATTGAGATAGCTTTGTGAAAAATTTAATTTCTAATATTCATAATTATTTAATAAAAAATTGTAACTGGTTATTTATAGATTAATTGTTTAATCACAAAAATGTTATAAATAATTTAAATTTTCCCCAACTTATCTATTGAATTTTTTAGAAAGATAGCATTGTTTATAATTTCTGTGCGACAAAAGTTGTTTTGTATATGTCACCTTTATATAAAACTTCTTCGTGCACATCACACAGGTGAGTGACTAGTTAGATTCTAATTACACTTTAATTTCATATTAAGTGTCTTTCTAATTGGCCTATAATTTTATGCCAAGTTTCCTTCCAATTGCCATATAATTAATGCCAATTCTTTTTAGATTTTAAATACACTCCAATTTTACACAAAGCGTACCCTTTCAATTATACTCTAATTCATGTCAATTATATTTTACATCAAATTCATGCATCTAAACTTAATAAAATATAATTCTAAAAGAAATAGTAAAATATAAAAGATTCAATTCAAATTTATTATACTTCAATGTGATTTTATGACTCTGTTCAATTTGTTTCATATTAAATAGAAATGTTATATATATATATATATATAAGTGTCATTGGAGCATTTGTTAACTGACTATTTTAGAAAATTTTTGATACTACTTTTATGAGAAATATAAAAAATTGTCAAAATTTTAATTTAATTTTTTTCCCATAACAAATTTTGGATAATATTTTCTAAATCAATTTAACTTTTCTCATATATATTTTTAGCCATTTTTAATAAAAAGAAGTATGCACTTAAAAGGTCCATTATTTAATTTTTTATTTAAAAAATAGAAATTATTCTTCTATTTTTAATTTTCTTGAATTTTTATATTATATTTTACATAATTTTAATTATTTCAATAAAATGTTTTTCTTTAAATTAATAAGTTTCTATATGTTTTATATTATATAAAAGTACTATACGGAAGGGCCAAACTGACAAATGAAAGTTATAGGATAAAATTGAAAAGAGAAAATGATACTTTATGGAAAAAATTAAAAAGGAAAACTTAAAGGCTGTAATTTGTAATTTAGCCAGATTTCTTACATAATTTACTTTGACTAAACTATATTATCAAAATTTTAAAATACTACTTCAATTATAAAAAAAAATTCAATATATTTAAAACTTAAAAGGCGTTTCATTATTGATTTTAAATTATTTTATAATATATTATAATTTCTTTTAGTTAAAACTTGGACTTGCACAATTTATATGTATTATGTAACTTATAATAATTTTGTTCTTTAATTTTATGTCTATTTTATTATTCAATACTGGTTATATTATTGATATATTTAATTTTTAATATAAAAAATATTAATTTCTAAAGTTATAAGGTACATTAAAAAACAATTACTATTATCTATACTACTATTTAAGGGGCTTTCCCTGTTTGGATTTCTCAATTTTAATGCCTAAAATACCCTCATCAAACCCACTTACAAGTTTTCTATCTCTCATTCTTCTTCAGATTGAAGACATTTAGTTTAGCTCTACATCCTTCTTTCTTTTCTTTTTCTTCTACTTTTAGATTTGCTTTCTAAACAATTTAAACAGACACTATCAAAGACTCCATCAACTTTTCAAGTTCTATGTTTTACAAGTTTCTCTTTGTTTTCTTTTCTTTTCCTTTCATTTGTTTATCATTAACTTTCTTTGTTTATCATAGTTTGAGGAGTACTTACCTGTGGGTGAATGTGATTAGGGATTCAAGGGTGTTTGATGGTGGGTTATTAGCCGTGGATGACTTTGAAATTTCAAAAGGGGGGTTTGTGCTTGAACTAACTCCTTGAAAAAGAATATTGGTAAGGGTTCTTTCTTTTGTTTTGGCCTAGAATTAAACACAAACTCTTTTTTGCTTTTTTTTGGGTTGAAATTTACACTTTTTGTTTTTAGGGGATTACGCTACTTGGTTTGCAGTGATAGATCATAAAACACAAATAATGTTTCTTTGTTTCGTGTTTTGGATCCTTGCGATCGCTATGACTTTCTTCTTCAGTTCAAGAGCCGAAAACTCATTCCGTGGACCTCCTCCGACTTCAACTATATATAATGGTGAGAACTTTCATCGTACTGTGATAAGTCTTTTTATATATAGTGATTTTGCATTGAACCGTATGGTCAGTCCCACATTGACAAGATGCGTAAATGGAAAAGTAATTTTTTTTTTTTTATAAGAAAGCACACACACTTTATATTAAATCAAATAACATTAGAGTTTACATCATGAAGAATTGCTAATTCTAAGAAACTAGGATAATTCTCCATCCAAATACACTGATGAACTATGCCTTTGGCATACTTTGCTAACAAATGAGCTGGAATATTTGCAATGTGTTTTACATGGGAAAAATTAACATTGTGAAATTCCACGATAGTAGATCTAATGCCCATAATCATCGCATCAATTGTGATTGGAACAGAGGAAGATTGACTCAATGCCCTAGAGACTATTAGTGAATCTCCCTCAATTATTAAATTAGAAACTCCAAGCATTTTTGCAAATTGTAGGCCAACATCAACAGCCTTAGATTCCGTTTCAAGAGGCCCCAACAGTGCATTAATAAGCTTGCTCATTGCTGCAACAAAACCATCGTCCCATTTCCTTACTATAACACCAATTCCCACAGACCGCAACTTAGGAAATATTGCACCATCCACATTAAATTTCAGATACGGTGTAAGAGGTGGATTCCAACACATAACATGCTGTACAGGTTTCTCAACAGCCGGTAACAACTCCATTGCAAACCGATATTCCACCAAATATTGCGATGCCCAGTGAAGAAGCTGCCTTCCATCTTTACGCTTTCCACCATGCCGTATCTCATTCCTATTACTCCACAATGCCCAAGCACAGGTGACTATCAATTCAATACTTTCCGCTGCATAGTTTTCATCCATCATTAAGCACCACATTATCTCCTTAAAAGAACTAAGCTAGTTAAGAACGTTAGGGAAACTCAGTTTTGATGAAGACCACATAGCTTTAGCCCGGGTACATCTCCAGAAAAAATGAATAAAGTCCTCTGCCTCCACATTGCATTCATCACAAATATTAACCTGCAAAACATTTCTTTTAGCCAAGTTAGTTTTCAAAGGAAGAATGTCCCTACAAGCTCTCTAAGCAAAGTGCCTTATTTTATGAGGCACATTGATCTGCCATATTCTCTTCCAAAAGCTTCTATCTTGACTGCCATCAGATGATGATCCCATGGACTGAACAAGAGACATTTGACATGCCACCCAATAAGCATTTTTCATAGAAAAAACTCCATTAGAGCTCCAAGCCCAAATCTGTTTGTCTTCAGGTAGATTAGTACTTATAGGAATGGCTTTAATGGCCTCTGCTTCATGCGGCAAAAACAATGCATCAACAACCCCTGCCTTCCAAGTAGCCTCTTCCTTGTCTATCAATTCACTAACCCTCATATCTTGTGGCATAAACAATCTTGGAGATGAAATCATAAAAGTTGAAGGCATGGGCATCCATTTATCACCCCAAATCCAAATACTATCACCATTACCAAGTCTCCATCTTAAACCATACTTGATAAGAGGTTGGGCAACCATAATACTCCGCCAAGTAAAAGAAGGCTTATTACCCAATGCAGCATGTGAAAAATCAGATGTGGGAAAATATTTAGCTTTTAAAACCTTTTACACCAATGAATCTTGACCCTGCTGAAGTCTCCACCCTCGTTTTGCCAATAAAGCTAAATTGAATTCTTTAAGCTTTTTAAATCCCATCCCACCACAACTCTTTGGAGTGCATAATTTCTCCCAACCCATCCAAGCTATTTTCTTTTCATCATTTCTTTGCCCCCACCAAAAATATGGATCATGCTAGTCAAATCTTCACATAAAGAGTTAGGCAATTTAAAAACACTCATAGTATATGTCGGAATTGCTTGGGCCACAGCTTTTATCAACACTTCTTTACCGGCCTTAGACAATAACTTCTCTTTCCATCCAGCAAGTTTTCTCCTTAATTTGTCCTTAATAGAATTAAAAGTATTCTTTTTATTTCTTCCCACCAATGATGGCAAATCCAGATATTTTTCATGGTGCTTAATCACTTGGGCCCCAAACCTCTCCTTATAATTTCTTGAATATCAATAGGAGTATTACTACTAAAAAATAGTGAAGTTTTAGCACGATTTAACTGCTGTCCCGAAGCACCCTCATACACCTTCAACACCCTTTGAAGGGCATCACACTCCTCCAAGGACGCTTTCCAAAATATCAAACTATCATCCGTAAAGAAAAGATGTGATATTTTAGGACCCCTACGACAAACTGCGATGCCCCCCCAACCTCCCATGCTCCACCTTTTTGTTAATAAGGGCAAAAAGTCCTTCCACACATAACAAGAAAAGATAAGGAGATAGTGGATCACCCTGCCTAATTCCCCTACTTGGAACAATATGCCCTTTAGGCACTCCATTAATCTTCACTGAATAAGAAACAGTAGTGACACACTTCATAATCAAAGCACACCATTTACTATCAAAACCCAGCTTGTGCATAATTTTTTCCAACCAACTCCACTCTACCCTATCATAAGCCTTACTCATATCTAACTTTAGAGCCAAATCACCCACCCTTCCACTCTTTTTTTGACTAATATGATGCGACTACAAAAACATTATCAGTGATTAACCTTCCATGCACAAACGCACTTTGGGTATCACTAATAATAGAAGGAAGTACTTTTTTCAACCAATTTGTAATGGCTTTTGATGCAATTTTATAAACCACATTGCAAAGACTAATGGGTCTATAATCAGTCATATTTTTTGGCTCTTTACATTTAGGAATAAGAACAATATGAGTATGATTAAAGTTTGGAGGAATGATACCTGAATTGAGGAGAGCCAAAAGTGTTGAAGTAACCACACCACCAATCTTAGGCCAAAAGTGTTGATAAAATAGAGGAGGCATGCCATCTAGACCCGGAGACTTCAAAGGGTACATTTAATTAATTGTTTTTTCACTTCAACATTAGAAAACTCTCTTACAAGTAATTGATTCATTCTGGGGGTGACTTTATGTTGAACTGCATCAAGGATTTCTTCAAACTCCATAGGATCACTGCTAGTAAAAAGACTCTCATAGTACTGCAACATCAATTCTTCCACATTCTCATCCCCCTCCAACCACCTTCCATTCTCATCCAACAAACCCTCTATTAGATTCTTTTTGTACCTTGCTGAAGCTTTCTCATGGAAAAACCTAATATTCCTATCCCCAAATTGCATCCAACTAATTCTTGATCTTTGCCTCCACATATCATCTTCCTTATCCATCCAACAATTCAACTCTATTCTAGTATTCCTTAAAGATCTAATCATGTCCGGACTTGAAGGTTGCAACTTTAACCATTCCAACTTTTTCTGTAATTCAGCTACTGTTCTCCCCACATTACCAAATTCAGCTCCATTCCATATCTCAAGTCTAGCACGACAATTCTCTAAACATTTATTTAGAACATCATCCTACCTTCCATACAATCCTTCATCCCAAGCTTCATCCACATTTATTAACCTATTTACTTGTAGCTTGTGCATAATTTTTTCAAACCAACTCCACTCTACCCTATCATAAGCCTTACTCATATCCAACTTTAGAGCCAAATCACCCACCCTTCCACTCTTTTTTTGACTAATATGATGCATCATCTCATATGCTACAAGAACATTATCAGTGATTAACAATTCCATGCACTTTTTTTGATCTTGTTCTATTACTTCACCCCACCTTCTCAGACATGCAAGTAATCTCATTAAAATTCCCAATTGTTAGCCATGGCAAATGAAATACTTTGTTGATACCATTAATTGTTGTTGCTTAAGGAAGTTCCATTCATGGGACCATTGTATACTTGGTTGTATTTAAAAGAGGATGGTTCTCAAATTAAAGAAAGGTTGGATAGAGCTTTGGCTACGGTGGAGTGGTTTCATTTATTTCCAATGGCAAAGCTTACTCATCTTTCATCATCGATTTCTGATCATTCTCCTCTTAGTCTTCAGTTGTTTGCTAAACCAAGAAAAAAGAGAATGGGAAGAGTTTTCAGATTTGAATCCATGTAGTTAAAGGATCCAAGATGTGAGGGGATTGTGGATGAAGCTTGGGATGAAGGATTGTATGGAGGGTCGGATGATGTTCTAAATAAATGTTTAGAGAATTGCCGTGCTAGACTTGAGATATGGAATGGAGCTAAATTTGGTAATGTGGGGAGAACAGTAGCTGAATTACAGAAAAAGTTGGAATGGTTAGAGTAGCAACCTTCAAGTCCGGACATGATTAGATCTTTAAGGAATACTAGAATAGAGTTGAATTGTTGGATGGATAAGGAAGATGATATGTGGAGGCAAAGATCAAGAATTAGTTGGATGCAATCTAGGAATAGGAATACTAGGTTTTTCCATGAGAAAGCTTCAGCAAAGTACAAAAGGAATCTAATAGAGGGTTTGTTGGATGAGAATGGAAGGTGGTTGGAGGGGGATGAGAATGTGGAAGAATTGATGTTGCAGTACTATGAGAGTCTTTTTACTAGCAGTGATCCTATGGAGTTTGAAGAAATCCTTGATGCAGTTCAACATAAAGTCACCCCCAGAATGAATCAATTACTTGTAAAAGAGTTTTCTGATGTTGAAGTGAAAAAAGCAATTAATCAAATGTACCCTTTGAAGTCTCCGGGTCCAGATGGCATGCCTCCTCTATTTTATCAACACTTTTGGCCTAAGATTGGTGGTGTGGTTACTTCAACAGTGTTGGCTTTCCTCAATTCAGGTATCATTCCTCCAAACTTTAATCATACTCATATTGTTCTTATTCCTAAATGTAAAGAGCCAAAAAATGTAACTGATTATAGACCTATTAGTCTTTGCAATGTGGTTTATAAAATTGCATCAAAAGCCATTACAAATAGGTTGAAAAAAGACTAATGGGTCACCAACCAATACCATCCCCTCCATCAACCCATGCATCAATATGTGAATGAGAATAAGTCTGAATACCAAGCCTAATCGCTTGTTTCCAAAATAAAGCTAAACCACCACTACTACCCCTACTAGGCACAATAAAACCATTTTTATATTTACACCAATCACGAACTTTTAACATCCAATCCAAACCAGATTTTGTCTTCATTAAAAATACAATATTGGGATCTTGTTCATTGATTACCTTGATTAAGGCACGAACTGTTCGAAGGTTCCTAAGCCCTCAGCAGTTCCAACTCAAAAGATTCATAATGCTCGGCGGGGTTGCACAGCAACCTCTGCCGATGTAATCTCATCCTCCCCAGAAAAAACATAGGAAAGTTTATTTTTACTAGCCTTTGTTTTCTTTTTTATCAAATTTGGCTTCTCTGCTTCACATGAATGTTCCTTTCCACTCCTCTTTGCTCTCAGAACACTATTAAAAGGCAATTGAAGTCTAGGCCGTGACTTTGCATGGACCCTCTTCCAAGTCCCTTGATTCAGTTTATTCAAAGGTTCAGCTATTGAAATGGGCTTTGTAACATTTACACCTTCAGGAGAACTTGCAGATGGGCTTTGAGACATAGGAGACTCATTTTTAATTTTAAAGCCCTTTCTCATGGGCCTGCTTCTATACAAATTAGTGTCAATTTTACTATCCCCATGTAAGCCCGAAACAGCACTTGGCATTATTTGTTTGCCAGATGCCTCACGTTTGCGACATGCATCTTCATCCAATACTACAGCATCAACCAAACCCAAGTTAAACTCACTAATGTCCATCAATTGCTCCTTACCGATAGGCTTTGAACTCAAATTAATGGGCTCTGATTGGATAGCCTGATCAAGCTCAGATATTATTGCCTCAAAATCAGGAGGCGATTTCCCAGCAACTGTTGCAGTAGTCCCAACATCCACAACCATCTCAGCCACAGAAACCACCCTTCGACAGCCCTTCTAAAGAACCTATATTGACCACTTCGCAATGATTTTGCCCACTAACAACTCGCACAACATCAAACTCCGAGTGAATATTCTCCCTAGTAGACGGCATAGATAATCCACGTCTAGATGGCCCCACTTGAGTAATGATCTCTCTTGGTTCAGACTGACCACCATTGTTAATGGAAGTATTAGTTTTGCGAAAACCAACCTTCAACCATTCGCCATAAGGGAATTCTTGTTGACAGTCAACATGAAAAGAGCAATATCTGGCTTCATGACCAAACCGACCACAGTTGAAACAAAGTCCCACCAATCTTTCATATTTAAAACCGATACAAACCTTATCTCCTTCAGGACTTGCAACTACACCACCTCTACGTAGCGGTTTCTCCAATGGTAATTCAACCCTAACACGTAGAAAACGAGCTTGATCTGTTGAAAAAGCTTTCATGTCAACATCCACAACCTTACCCAATCCATTACCAATGTCTCTTCCTACATCCTCAGACAGCAAATCAAAAGGAAGTCCCCAGATCTGGACCCACATTGGAATTGAAGTGAAACGGACTAAAGTAGTGGTCATACCTCGCTCCCATCGACACAAAACCAATGGGTGATCCTCAAAACTCCAAAGACCATTTGCTAGCACCCACTTCAATTGACTCTCCATGGAAAACTTAAACTGAAAGACACCACCAACATCAATTATACGAACATCAGAACCCATTTTCCACACAAATCGCAGTAAAGTTTTGGCAGCACGTTGGTTAAAAGACCTATTTGTGAGAAATTTCCCCAACAGACTAAGCAAGCATTCCTCCAAAATCAAATGGAAAAGTAATTTGGTTGAATAATGTTTCACAAAATTGAATTAAAAACTCGGTTAATGCAGCACGTATCAATATTACTTAAGATGTGAATTGTTAAATTTTCGTTTCATAATTTACTGGGTTTTCTTTTTTAATACAAAAGGCTCGCCTTGGCTCGCACATAAATTGTAATCCTATTTTATCAATAGCGTGTCACATTGTGATCCATAAGAACAAAATTTTCCTACCATCCATTGATCATAACTAATCCAATCAATAAATATTTGCTACTTCATTGGATTTTCAATTTAAAACAAACACAGACTCTTTTTTTGTTCTATTATAGATTTTTTTTTTCTAACTCTTTTATCTCTTTCAAGTTGATGTATGCACAAATTTATTGAATTGCATTGAGGAGAAATTAGAATGGAATACAAGGTATTAGATAAGTTTGGGTGACAAACTTTACAAGAATTATTGGGTGATTCAAACCTCACATAAAGTAGTTGTCATATAAGAAATTGTTGTAAAAAAAATTCTTTTGTAGCATAAACTATATTTATCATTTGTATACTTCTAAAAAAAAAAAAAAAATTCAATTTACATTTCTTTTTATAATTATTAATTTACTACTCCATAAAAAATTTTACGTGCATTTTCTCAGTTTTAAAGGTAGTTTATATATTTGAAATTTAAACTCTTTTTAACTTTTGGTATGGATGTGTTGTAAGTAGCTAACTTTTTGGATTAAAACACTAAATTTTAGGATCAAGATTGAGCCTTTTACCGTAAAAGAAAACAAAAATGGTAGTTGCTAAATTTTAAATATAAGCTCTTTTTAAATTTTTGTTATGGATGTGTAGTACATGGCTAAATTTTAGGATTAAAACACTGCATTTTAGGATTAAATACAACTTGATAACTGTCATAAATAAATAAGAACAACAACACCACTAAAAAGAAAAAAACTTGGATGAGCCTTTCCTTAACAAAATAAAAATAAAAATAAAAATAAAACAACAAAAATTTGAGTCTTTTTCCGTAAAAGAAAAAAATAATTATTTGCTAAATTGTAAATATAAGCTCTTTTTAACGTTTTGTTGTGGATGTGTAGTACACATGGCTAAATTTTAGGATTAAAACACTATATTTTAGGATTAAATACAACTTGATAACTGCCATAAATAAAAGAACAACAGCAACACCACTAAAAGAAAAAAAAAAAAAAAAACATGTATGCACATCTGGAGCCTTTCCATAACCAATTTTTTTTTTTTTTTTGAGTCTTTTACCGTAAAATAAAATAAAAAATGGCAGTTGTTAAATTTTAAATTTAAGCTCTTTTTAACTTTTTGGTATGGATGTGCAGTTCATGGCTAAAATTTAGGATTAAAATACTACATTTTAAATAAAATCAAATTAAAACAAAAAACAACACCTACAACAACACTCAAACAAAAACAAACGCGGATCTTTCATTTAACAATATGACAAATTCCATGTTTCTAATGTAGTGAATTATATTTTCAACTTGACTTGATGTAAATATTTCAAGTTTCTACATTGATGTAGGGATAAGGGCCCAAAATTGTATATTGGGCCCTAGGCTTTGGCCGAGGACGTTGGTTGGTCCGAGGACAAATAAACAATAGTGAGGGTGTTAAGCTCAGAGTCCCATAAGTAATATGCAAATGGAAAGGTTGGGAAAGGTGGTCCGAGAAGGAGTGTCTCCTCGGATAAACGAAGTACAGATCAAATGTATATTCTATCACTCAAAGTGACCTTCCAGGAAATCCCACTGATAGGGACGTGCATTATAAACGTACTGGAAGAATAGGAGCTAGGAAATGTCTAAGGAAAAGCTACTACCACCGCATTGAATGTTTTGCAGCTAACTTTCTAACTGCATTTATGTGGAGAAGACCCCTGAACAATGCTGTCTTGTCTACCCCAACTCATAGAGGGACAGAGGAGGTGTCTGATGGGACAAGCACTCAAAGAGTGGCTTGGATGATTAACAAATTGAGAGCCAATATCATTGAAAGGGAGATATATAATGGAAGAAACCCTTGAGGAAGCGAGGATCGAGAAGGAGAGGAAAAAAGACTATAGCAATCAAGAATTGCATTTGTAACCTAACTTGAGAGTAATACATAAGAACTAATCTCCTTAGACTTTGCCAAGGACAATTTTCTTTAGCCAAAACTTGTCTATCTTCATTATCTTATCATCAAGATCTACCCTATTTATTATCTGATTCATTAAAACCCAATTTTTCAACTCATTCTCTACTTTGTTTTGGGCTTTTTGGGCCTAAGTCGATTCACCTTTTAGGCTAGGGACCCAAATCTGATCCTTGCAATTGATTTATCAACTTTTACATAATAGCTTTTGCAAATTTTTTCACTTTATAGAACATTATAAGATTTGCTCAGATGGTCTTTTTTTTTTTTCCTCCTCCTCCTAAAGGTTAATACTGAACTAGCCTCTAAGCATGCGCATGAGCGCATTCTTAGAGACTCTTCTATTTTGTGTGTAAAGGTTAATAGTGTTTATTCATCATAATTCAAAGTTGCTATATTTTTCAATCACAAAAATATCTATGAGTGTGATGAGATTTATGCATTTGTGAGTGAAATAATTTTTTGGTATAAATATTGTAGGGCCCGAGGACCCAGAACCCCCGGCCCACCTTTAGGCAGGCCCAGGGCCCAAGCCGAGGAAGGCGACCTCCCCAGACGGTCGGCTTAAAGGCTTTAGTCCTTCCAAGGCCCGAGCCGAGGACACACCCATCCTCGGCACACCTAGTCTAATCTAGGTAGGGGGCAAACCTAGTGCAGGTGGTCACATCCACACTTAACGATTCTGCCTAGCCCTCCAGGTTCCATTAATGCTGATAAGACCCTTCACTGAAAAACCTTGGAGGCAGCAACCCCCAGTATGGGAAAGAACCTGTCTGATGGGACAAGTGCTGAACCATTAGCCCGGATGGCCAATAGCTGTAAGGCCAGGATCGAGCTAAGGAGGGTATATAAGGTAAAGAACCCCCCTGGTGAGGGGGGGGACTCCTCGGACCCCAGCCGAGGAGCAACCCCAGGCGTAGAGCAAATAGCGAGAAGTGCGAAGAAGACCGGCGAAGAGCCGGCCGGAGCCCAACCTTTTGCCCCACTCTCTACAAATTCATTGTCGGGGGCCCACCTCCGAAAAAGGAGCCCCTACAAAAGCAAAATTCAGTTAAATTGTTTTTAGTTATACAAAAAAAGGAGCCCCTACAAATATCATCACACCCCTAGATATTTTTGTGATTGGAAAATATAGTAACTTTGAATTATAATGAAATAAATACTATTAACCTTTACACAAAATATAGAAGAGTCTCTAAGCACGCATGTGAGCGCGTGCTTATAGGCTAGTCTATACTATTATTTAAGGGGCTTCTCCTGTTTGAATTCCTTAATTTTGATATTCAAAATACCCTCAAATTTACCAGTTTGTAAAGCTTAAATAGTAGGATTAGGCATGTAAAATCACCAATTTAAAAAATCCTAAATTTTAGATAAATTTGAAAAAATATTGCCTATAAAATAGAAACACTTCCACTAATTCTAACACATGTTTCTAATATTTTATTCTTAAAAAAAAAAAAAATACTCACAATCAGTAAAAAAAAAAAAAAGAAGGAAAAAAGAAACAACTAATGAAGTACCCTTAATTTAATATAAACTTATCTTTATCTCTAAATCATAAGAAATGGTTTAAAATCTTAAATTGATAAAAATTTTAAAAAAAAAAAAAAAAAACCTAATAAAAAAACCACGTTGTATTTAAAAAAAAAAAAAAATTATCTACCACATTCCTATTTTGAAAAAAAAAAAAAAAAAAAAAAAAAAAACTACCCCAGCACCAAAAAACACTCACGTTTTCTTCTTTCTTTTTTTCAAATTCAAAATTTAAAAATAGTACAAGTTTTAGATAACTTCATGATTAAATACTCAAGTAAAATATGCTAACCACTGATATTGTTTAACTTCACGTTTAAAAACACAAGTAAAACTCAAGTAAATTTAATTGTTCCAAATTCTTTCTTATTCCTTAACTAATGACCGATATTGCCAGCACCAAAAAAAAAAAAAAATTAACAATTGGATAAGATAAACTATGATGAACTATCGCTTTAAAAAAAATCCACCTACAAATTCTCACAAACACAACTTCAAACTTCAACCCATTATCATTAAGCAGTTATAATGTTCTCCCTCCATCCCTATCCTCCATAACAACAACTATTTTTGTACGTAAACACTGTAATGAACACTGTTTTATGTTTTCAAGATAAAAGTTTGCAATCAACGGATAGGGGACGTGAAGTCTATGCTACAAATGATATGCCACCATTTTGAAGTCCCTTCATGTTGACATCCTGGCTGCTAAAGTTTATTATGGAGTCTACATTTCTAACAAAGTAACATCATCTCTAGAGATAATTATCTTATGTTGTTTGGATCTAAATATATGTTAGAATGTATTGTGGGAGTTAGATTTGGGAAGCGCCTTCCTAAGTTTAGTAAGCCCAAAATCACATGTTTATTTAATTTTTTAGTGCATTATGTGTAAGAGGTCAAAAAATTATTAAAATTTACCTAAAAAATAAAAGAGCCTCTGAGCACGCGCTTAAATTATTAAAATTTACCCAAAAAATAGAAGTGTTTAGAGGCTAGTATTATATTACAAATTTAGATAGGAAATAAGTATCCTTAAGTAATAATTGTCAAATCTGTCAAAAAAAAAAAAAAAAACTCTATCCTACTATAAAATTACAGCCAAATTACCTTATACTTATTCACATGAAAATAAATAATAAATACAGATTTCATGGTTATAAATAAATAATAATAATAATAATAATAAAAACATTTCATTGTACATGCCATAAGTGTTGGCTACAGTTGAAAATCAAAGTGTTTAGGTGACCGGTCGTTTGATTTTCAAAGGGAGTTGGTGCGTTTTTTGTGTTGGCTGCACTTCTTGTTTATGTATTGTTCATCCCACCAACCCAACACTGTGTTCTCTGGCGAAGCCCCAGTTCAGTCCCAGACTCTCTCTATTCGTAAGACTCTAATTACTTGTATTGTGACTGTGTCTTTCTATGCCCTCTTTGTTTGTCCAGAATATAAACTAGTGCACACTTTTGATAATACTCAAATCACTTAGAATTCTACTTCTTTTATTTTTATTTTTTAAATATTTTAGTTTGAGGAAAGTGAAAAATTTAGCACAACTAAATCAAATGAGGCTTAATAGGCTCCAAATCGTGGAAAAATATTGAATTCTACTTCTGGGTTTTGTTTTCCTTGCCTTAATTTTCTGAGCAACCAAATGGGTCCTCACAAAAATCTGTTTCTTGCAGTTGTACATGAAGTTTTTTGGGTTATGGGTTATCTGCTCTGTTACTAGTCTTTATTTTTTTGGCGTTGGGTAATTTTTCTGGTCAATGTTTAAAGGGCCCTTGTATTAGAATTGGGATGTAACGTTCAGCCATTAAATCTCTGGAAATTTTTGAATTGGGATTTGAAGTAAATAAACTGTCAGTGATTCTTTTTTAAATTTTGGTGGGATTTACTAGGAAATTATTGAGATCATTGTGGGGCTGAATAATTTGGATTATTTGATACTGTTTGGTTGGTTAAAGATTCCTGTTTGGCAACTTTCTAGATTTCTATAAGCCTCAATTATAGCATTTTGTGCCATTTCTAATCTGTTTTATTCAATTAATCAAGTTTGAGGCCACAGTTTTTTTTTTTTTTTTTCCTTTTTTTTTTTGGGGGGGGGGGGGGGGGGGGTATTTTATTAGGAGATGGAAGGTGATTCTATGGTAAATGTGACATTGGAGAATGATAATCAAGGGTCTTCTTGTGATAAGGAGAGAGTTGAAGGTGACAAAGTAGAGGAAAACAATGTAGGAGGGTTAGGGAATGAAGAAGTAGAAACACCCAGGGCTGGGATGGTGTTTGTCTCTCCGGAGGAGGTTCGTAATTACTATAGCAAGTTTGCTCAGCGTGAAGGCTTTGGTATATACCGAAGAAGTTCAAGGTGTAGGGATGATGGCAAGTTAAATTACTTTACTCTTGCATGTGCAAGAGCTGGAAAGCGGGAAAGCACAGCAAAGAAAAAGTTTTCATTGAGACAGTCTCCTAAAACGAATTGCAAAGCCAAAGTTAATGTTGCACTTGGCTCTGATGGAAAGTTCCATCTGTGTCATGTCATTCTTGAACATAATCATGAACTGAGTCCAGGGATGTTTCATAGTAATAGATGCAAAAAAAGTGGGGGTCCTCGAGCACAAAGGAGAAGTAAAGCAAAAGATCCAGCGGAAGCAATAGTGCACCAAGATTGTCCTTCTCTTGTTGGCGTAGCTGCAAGCTGTGAAATTATACCATCAGGTGAGAATTATCATTTGTGATTTTGTGCAACTGCCCATGTTAAGCATAGGTCATTATGAATGGTCGGTTTGAACTGAATCATAAACTTTCAGAGTCATCTGCTGTGTTTTGCTCATTCGTATGGCTTTGTAACAACAAAAATTCTTAAAAATAGTTGATTCTGCAGTGGAAGGAGTCAATGTTACTAAACAGTTAGCAAATGGTGACAAGCATCACCTATTCCCAAATACTGGCCATCCTACATCTGAAAGCACGCTCAATCATCTAAAGAGAAGAAGTTCAGCCCTTGAGAACTCCCAAAACTGTAAGTTCAAAGATCCATATTAGCATTTTTTTTTTTCAGATTTTAGTTTTATAGTGGAAATGCAGAGCTTCATTTGGTGGTTTCTGAAGTGATGGATTTTGGTTTCATTTCCAGTAGAAAATATTAATGGCTGTGACACATATAAGTATGGGGGTTAATGCATGGGCAAGTTATGCACCACCCTATGTTTGTTGCATGTGGGAGAAAAAGAGCACCTTATAATCTAGCCTTGAAATCTGGACATCAGATTCTATGTGCTGCGAGTCCTTTTGGCCCATGAATTCATGCGTTGCTCCTATATTTATATTTTGTAGGTACTTATGTAAATCTGTTTGTAATTGCTTGTGAATGTGTTTTTGGGACAAGGACATCTATCACTGATTTGTATGTCAACATTGGCATGGTGTGTTACTTCATGGACTGGTTAAGTAATTACTCTTTCCTGTTATTTTTGTACATTCTTTTCTCTTGTGGATTGTACTCTAGCATATTGGAGGAACTAGTTCAAAGTTTTTACATGTTTATTGCAGTCTAGTTTACTTTCCACATCTTTTACCCTTTCTTTTTCTACATATTTGAATGGACTTCATATAATTTTTCAATAATACTCTTGCAGCACAAGATGTTTTTAAGCTTGCCCTTGCTAAGAAGGCTGTGGAACTTGTGAAATCTGGAATGGTGATTGGACTGGGAACAGGAGGCACATCTCTCGTCATGGAAGAGCTTGGAAAACTAATTGGTGAAGGAAAGGTGTGGTTCTAATGATTTTATGATAGTTTTTCCTTCTTTCTGTATTAACTAGCACTTGTACTGCAAAAGAATTGACTACAGTTTTCATGTAAGTTAGATTCCTTAGATCTTGTTCTCCCTCTTAGAAATTAAATAGGAGTTCATACTATTTTCATTCTACTTACCAATTAGCTGCAACTCAAATGACACTTCTGCCTCATATAAGAATAGGGCAGAGGATGATGAAGGTGCTTCTGTGGCTTCTTAATTGGGTGTTGGACATATCCTGAACCCTCAGTTGGAAGCAGTGGATAATTTCTTTGATGATTAGTATTCCTAAGGCCTTTTTTCTTTTTCTTTTTTTGATAAGTATTCTTTTTTTTTTCTTTTTTCTTTTTTTTATAAGTATGCTTAAGGCCATCTTGAAGATTAACATCCATGGAGATTAGCTAAAATGGAAAGTTCAAGGTTTGGTCCTTCTACTCGGTCTTAGAGGATTCTATAAGAACTCACTTGCCCTGGAGGAGAATATGGAGTGTAAAGGCACCCCATATGGTTGCGTTCTTTGCTTGGGTACCAACATTTGACAAAATTTTGACTGTGGATAATCTTTGAAAGCTCTACCTAATTAATGACTGTTGACTAGTGTTGCACTTGCAAGAGTGATGGAGAGTTTGTTGCTTGCCATCTTTTACATTGTTCCTTGGCAATAACATGTGGTTTTTTGTGTTTACTCTCTTTGGGATTTCTTGGGTCATGCCTGAGATGGTAACATGTGGTCCTTTGTGTTTACTCTATTTGGAATTTTATATGGCGTTGAATGGCCTATACGTGTACTTGTTGAGATCCCTGTATGAGTGGTTTACTGTTTTGAGTAGCATCCCTGTCAACTTCTTTTCTAGAGTTTATACATGATAGATACTATGAATTTGAGATTGTAATTATTTAGGAGTTGGTCAATTATTTTCTTGATCTATTTCCTCATTTGTAATAGTAGTTTACATATAAACAATAAAGAAAAAAGAAGGGGAAAAAAAAAAAAACTTTACCCATTAGTAACACAGACATCTTGTGGGTCTTGAACTCACACTTCACTCTCCACCTTGCTCTTAGAAGGGGGAGGATGTGTCATTTGAGCTAAAGCTCATTTGCAAACCTTTTGCCATCTTTACACATAAGAGGATACAGACTGTGATTATCTTTTTCCTTACAATTGAATATTTAGAGACTCGTAACATCACTAATGCGCAGATTTGAAGCATTTTAACACAAAGATATAAGGGAGGATTTTGTTTAAATTCATGCTTCATATGAAATCCTTCTTTTTAACGGTCATTTTATAATTCCCTAGAAAAGGGAAGGTGGCACTATAAAACACACAGAAGTAAACGTCCATTTTCCACTTTTGATCATGAACTATGAAGTGTAGGTCTGGTTTGTTGAAGTACTCTTATGATCAAAGCAAATCGTAATTGTAATTACTGGTTCATCCATATTACAAAATTTGGTATTTGTATTCTTGTCAATGGGTTTTGATTAGCCTTTTCAAATGTTCTTCCAGTTGAAAGACATTGTTGCAGTTGGAGCAAACTACCATTCACGACTTCTAGCTAAACAGTTTGGTTTGAGAACGGTAAGTTTTGTCGGGTATTCTTAATATTTTGGGTAACCTTTCTAGATGAGATACTTAATTTACTATATTTCTGACATATGTTTTCATCTCCATAGTGTTTTTGCTGCCAATTCAGGTTGATTTGAATGATGTTGATAACATTGACATTGTGTTTGACGGGGTAGATGAAGTGGACTTCAATAAAAACCTGTTAAAGGTTTAAGATTCCTCATTGCATTTTTTTTTTTTGGGTGTGTTGGTTCTTTTTGGTTTTTATATTTTAATATTCTGATATCTAATTAGATTTACTGCTATTTTTTGTTTGCCAGGGAGGGGAAGCTGCTCATACTGTTCAGAAGGTGAGTGAAATTTAAATTAATTGTTATTTATCACTGAATTGTCTTAATGATATAATTCATTGGGAAAATGGATGTTTTGTCTCTGCTAGACAACGGGATTCCTGTTATTAATGGCAATATTCTAATAATTCAGGAATTAGTAAATGTTTTTTCATCACTTCCAGTGACACAGCTGTGTCTAAATCAAGTTTTAGCAGTTATATTGCATGTGCCAGCTGCTGGCAGTTCATAGTTGTCTGCTTTGTTTTATTAAATTCTTGGCTTCTTTGGTATTTTATTGGTTTCAATTTGATGTTCGAACCTTGGTTTCGGATGGTGTTTGATACTGACTTACATAAAGGCCTAATTATATATTATTGCATAAAGTTTATTTAAGAAGTTATTATCTTCATAATAAGCATGTCTCATGTGGGTTATCTTAATTTCTTGACTTCGTGACTGTAGCAGTCCAGTTATTATCTTCATTATATCACCTTTGCACCAATACATTAATTGTTCTTCATTGCATATTACCACAGCATCTTAAGTGACCCTCCCTCATCATTTCTTCAAATAAGAATCATCTCCATGCACACAAAGGAAGCTTTAGAAGTAAAATAACACACACACACACATATTTAAACCTAAAATTGATTTTTTTTTTTTGGGGGGGGGGGGTGTTAGCAAAAGTTATGGATCTCCACTTGAGTACCTGGCATCCAGATTAAAGTTACAATATTGATCAAACTTATTTTTTATTCTGATAATTTTTCTTTTCCTAAATCAGGTGGTTTATTCCATGGCAAATGTGTGCATAATATTAGCTGAGCACACAAAGGTTGTTCATCGGCTTGGTAGCAAGTTTCCAGTTGCGGTTAGTAACTTCCCTTTGTGCTTAATCAGTTATTTTGTTTCTGTAGTTTGAGTTCTTCATAGATGATATTGTTAATCATAGACGTGTTTAGTTATATATTTTTCTCATTTGCATTGATTAATAATAGAAAATATTGAGCTGGAGAACTCAGTCCTGTAGAAGAACTTTTTATTTATTTATTTATTTATTTATGGCTTGATGTTGGGAAAGGACCCTAATTTAGTTGGTACCATTTGAGAGACTTTGCTGTAGAAAATGATGATGTAATGATTTTCATTCACACTTATCTTAAGAAGATTAGGAATAATTCAACGGGATTTCAAATTGATTGTTGATTTTGATCTCATGCAACATGTCCAAAAAGTTGACAAGATGTGTTTTAGGTTGAAGTTCTCCCACTTGCCACATCACCTGTTTCAAGGCGGCTCATTGCTCTTGGAGGAGGTTAGTTTTCACAGTGACATTCCAAATATGAATTGAATGATGCATCTCTGTATTATCTGTTTATAAATCGTACAATTGCATTTGACTTTTCTTTGAGATTTTTTTCCCCTCTAGGGTTGTTTATTTTTACCCTCTTTAATTACATTGGGAAGCTGTAATGGCAGGATTGTCTGTTCTAATTTCCTGTTGTCAGTTCCCAGAGAGCATTTTCATGCTTTTTATTTGAGACTGGATGACACTATTATTATTTATTTGTAGATATATATTTTGAATATTTTTTGGTCGGGGTGGGGGGAAGAGGGAGTTATTTCATTTACTTACTGCATTTCCTGTGAATGTTACAGTTCCTGAAATTCGATCTGCCCTAAGGAAGGATGGTCCAGTTATCACAGATCTTGGGAATATGATTATAGATGTGAGGTATATTATTATTACTATTTCCTCTCTTTGTTTTCCCCAAATGAAACTTTGGTACAGAACTTTATGAACAAGGATCCTCAAAGTCTTAGTCTATTTTTGGACTGGTTTAATAGTTTTGTCCTTGTGTTTTAGAACTTTACTGGTTAAATTCCCCTTTTGATTTTGTTGTCTTGGCTGCAAACTAGCCAGCAGTTGTATATATGCTTTTAAGTGGACATCTGTATTTCTTTTCTTTTCTTTTTAAAATTTTAATTTTTAGAATAAAAGCTCTAGTTTTGAAAATTGTTAGCTTGATATTTTCTTAGGCTAATAATTTACAAACGTGAATCAGAAGTTTTTCAAATAGAAGAAACTTAAAAAGTAGACTTGCCTGTTTGGCTGTTCCATGACTTATTACAATTTTTTTTTAAAGAAAATTTGATAACTGAAAACAATTTATATCACTATTAGTTTTGAGGCTAGTAGGCTAAGACAGGACAGTTTAATGTGGAATTTGGGATAGAACTATATTAGTTCTGGTCTTACATGGTCTAGATGGCTAAAGCCTAAGGAATATTTTTACCAGGAATTTTTCTACATAGAGCTGGATGGCAAGAAAAATTTATAAATCTGACCCCAAGTTGAGTGGGATTAAGCTTTTTTGAGTTAAGTTGAGTTTGTTCCTTGGAGGATGGAAGAGAAAGGTCGGTTGGATATCTTAAATATACATTTTAGTTTCATGTGGTACCCTTACCTGGAATCCATCCTTTCAGTTTCTGCCTTTATCAAATGCGGAATTAGTTTTGAGGCCTGGATTTGGAAGGCTGCAACTACATATTGTCTAAAGCCTGCTTCACCATGCAGCAGTTGGCTGTTTCTTGGACCACTGCACTCCTTTACCACCTGATCCATTGGCCCGAACAAGGAATTGAATTGCATTCTTGACTACAAGGATACTAATTTGTCATTGTCTTCTGGAGGTGATACAGCAAAAGAGGCATTTGTTTTCTTATTGAACATTAGATACTGATCTAAATCAAATATTAATTGATGCTCTAGCTGAAAGATCAGCTCATCCTTGGTTTGTTTGTTCGTTTCTTTATTTTTATCTTTTATGCTTTAGCAAACCCTTGTGTGATTGATTCCTGCTTCCCAGAATTGGCCCAGAAACCAACTTGCTTCAATATGTTTAAGGTTGTCGTGGTTTAAGAATACTGACTAATGTTGTTAACTCGAGTTCTTGCTACCTCATCAGCTTCCCGAATGGGATACAGAACCCGGCTGAGCTTGAGAAGAACATCAATGTGATACCGGGTGTAGTTGATAATGGTAAGAAACAACTTGCATTCCATTTTTTTCATATTCCTAGAGTATGTTCTCTGTATTACATCATATGCATATCCATCCAATTGCTTTTGGCTTGAAGCTCACAAATGACCTTTTATTTAACTAACATGCATTCCGCCTTTTTTTTTTTTTTTTTATATCAACAAAATATATTTTAAGGGGACAATAACCCCTGAGGCTTAAACTTGCACTCTTTCGATAGGCAGAGGTACCGGTACCACATGAGCAAACAGGTTTGGTGGTAACATGCATCCTTCTTAAATCTTTGATATGTTAGCTAGGTTTCTTGCCTACCATGCAGGACAACAAGGCAATATCTTATGCTGCTTGAAATATATGTATGATTGGATGATTACAAGCATCTAATATGTACCTTTTTTGGACCAATGAGCACTGGTTCAAATGGCACTTCCTTTTATAATTATGGGATGAAGGTGGGTCCAAGACATATTTGGGTGCATATGTAACTTTATTTTAATAATAAAGTGACTTAAATAAATGGGGAAGCAAATTTCAAATACCTCAAGAGTGTTTTATAGCTACTTCTGAAGAATTACAATCTCAAATTCAAAAGATCTTTAAAAAAAATGTGTAATATACACTCAAAAAAGAGGACTAGCAAATGCCAAATTTGCTAAATACTATCAAAATTCCTACTATTCACCTCTCTCAGAAATTGTCCACATCACAAGCATCTGATATGAACATTTTATTTGTTTATATGTTTATTTTATAGATAAGATAGAATATCAATATATGACATCCACTCCATAATAATTGCTTTTAGCATTAGCCTAAGATGCTAGTCGATTTTTGGTGTAAGCAAAGTTCGAATCTCAAATCTCTTATTCAAGATAAAGACTTTACCAGTTGAGCTAATTGAAATCCATAATGATTGATATGAACATTTTATTTAAGATCAAATTCAATTGCTTAATTCTACTATTTGGAATGGCTACCATGATATCCATGCCAACAACATGATAGAGAGTTTTTCATGCTTGGAGGAGTCCAAATATGAGCATTCAAATTTTATTATCTGTTTATTTGCTATCCTAATATACAATTTGGACCCAGTATCGAATGATCCCATTTTATTTTTTCATAATATGAGTTAGAACAATCAAAACTCTTGGATCATTTTATTTTTATTTTTATTGCCTAATTATCATAAGATACTTGTGCATTTCTAGAAGATTCTATATGTAAGGGCTCATAGTTATGCATCCATGCTGATTTTTGAAACAGACAAATTGGTTGCAATGTTTAATTGGTAATGCTGCACCAAAAATGGTTCATTCTTCAACTATGCTTCAAAATATCAATCTCTTTCCGCCCTGCCCTCTTCTTCTTTTTATCCAGGGTGGAAAATGGTTTTCGTATTAGATTTTCGATCTCGCCACTTTTTTTTTTTTTCTACTTTCTCCAAAAATTGATTGTATGTCTGGTGAGTTAAGAACAATCTCATATTTGCCAAGTTTCACTGCAGGCATTGTTTCTGGGGTTGCAACATCTGTGCTGGTTGCAGTTAGAGATGGCGGTCATGTCAATGTGATGAACTTGGAGGAGTTTGTTGAAGTTGTGCTTGGCTGGAGATATGCAACTTCTACCTTGTAACCTTTTTCAGTATGGGTGAGTTTGAGCGGCACCCTGCTTTATTAAGAAATACTTAACCATTTAGTCAGGAGAGTGAGATAGAAAGAGAGAGAGA
Source organism: Quercus variabilis (assembly GCA_030445155.1). Classification (NCBI taxonomy): domain Eukaryota; kingdom Viridiplantae; phylum Streptophyta; class Magnoliopsida; order Fagales; family Fagaceae; genus Quercus; species Quercus variabilis. The sequence goes on from CP129451.1 coordinate 8,967,489, forward strand.
GATGTTTTGTTTATTGCCAGTTTGATAGGCATGCAGCCCTTGGACATGTTTTTGACAGGAGAAATCACTGATCTGAACATCTAGTAATGAAGTACGCTTTATTTAGGAAGACTTCTTGTAATCTATCGGTTATTTTTACTATTTCAAGTTGCTGTATGGTGGATAACTATGTGCTTCAAACATCAATTGTGCATAGGTTGGTCTGCTTTGGTTTTGAATAATTTTCAATCCAAGCTAAACTCATCGGCTATAAAAACCATTGACCCAAACTAATCTACATGGTTAAATAGCGGATTGAGATCCAACATGATGCAATAGTCCTAACTATTACTCCGGACCCAAACCTCTATATAATCAAATCCAAACCAACCCATGATGGCTCATTTGCATACGTATGGTTTGGTCAATTTAGGTTTATTTTATCAAGTCCGTTGGGCCATTCATCTCCAATAATATTTGCATATTTTTAGTTTTGGTCTCAAACGTTCAAGATATATTCATCATTTGAATGAACACGTAGAAGGTCTGGCACTTACTAAAAATATTTTTGAGCCTAAAAAATGAAACCAAGAAAGATTGGTACAGTACCGAAGTTTTCTGTTCTACTGCCACAATCAATAACAATCCTATGATGGATAGAGGAAGATATGCAAATGTGGTTTCTATGGGAATTATTCTTAAGATGCACTTTGTGACGAGAGAAATTTCCATACCATATGAGCTTCATTGGTTCGTAGACAGCAACGTTGCTCTAATTTTCCAAAGGCGTCCCACAACATGTTACATCCAATGCATGCTTCCTATAATCCTCTTGGATGGGCATTTGGACATCAAACTATCATTAATGAGAAGCCTCGCAAAGATATTCTACAATTCATTTTTCATGCCGATGAAGGAGAAGTTGAGTTCGAAGCCACAGGCGTGCTTAAATAAGAGACTTAGGTGGGGTTTGAATATTAAGGGTCTGTTTGGATACAACTTATTTTTGCTATAAAAAAAAAAAATGCAAAACATGCAGTGGCAAAAACGCAGACTTGGTATCCAAACCCCAGCGAAGTCTGTTGCACGTTTTTTTTTTTTTTTTTTTTTTTTTCAGTGTTCATGAACGGTGCCGTTTATTGTTCATGAACGTGATTACTCTGTGCGAAGGACAAAGTTACTGTTCACAGGACCCACAACCACTTTATTCATAAAAAAAATATTAAAAATAGGTCCCACGGCACTATTTACACATTTAAAAATTATTTTGCTTCAGTGTTTTCAGTTTTTAGTTTCAGCAAAAATAAGTTGTATCCAAACGGACTCTTAATGAGCACAATAATAAGGCTATGGATATGAGAATTCATGGAGGATATTCAAGTCAAAATTCAAGCGCTCCATGCTAAAACTTAAAGGACAAGTTTTCCTTTAGGCTGTGTTTGGTTTGATATAAAATGTTTTCCAGCCATAAAATATTTTCAGGTGAAAACATTCTTTAGAAAAGAAAATATTTTTAGGCGTTTGGTTGCATTTCGAAAAATTCTCTAAAATTTATTTTAGGTGTTTGTTTGAGTTCTTGAAAATGCTTTAGAAAACACATTTTCTATTAATTTCTCACATTTTCTCAGAATTCATAATAGAAAAACTCCAATATAAAAATCCACAAAAAAAAAAAAAAAAAAGAGAATCAAAATTTGACTAATCGAGAGAGAGAGAGAGAGAGAGAGAGAGAGATTGACTCATGGGTGGTTGTTGGTGGCGACAGTAGTGGCTTGGTGGTGGTAGCATGCACATGGTGGTTTGATCTAATGGTGGTGGCAACGATATCGAAGAGATCTAGGGGTAGGTCGCTCACACTGGTTTAATGGGCTTAGGGGTGGGTCACTCACGCTGGTCCAATTAGCTCAGGGGGTCATTCGATTGGGTAATGGTGACCCGATCTATTTTTTGGTGGCTCCTCTTTATTCTCTTTGTGCTCCACTGTAAGTGTTCATGCTCTTATTTCTTCTCTATTTGGTTCTAAGGTTGAAATTGAAATATAAGAAAATAGAAGTGTAGTTCATTTTACACCAAAATTGTTCCTATTTTACAATTAAAGGAAAAATGGTTTTAATTTGACCTGGTTTTTTAGGCCACCCAAATAGCTGTAAGGCTATAAAATGTTTTGGCAAAAATACCATTTCCGTCCTTACATTTTGACCCTATTCCCATTTTGGTCCTTACTTTTCTATTTTACCGCTTTTAGTCCCTAAATGAAAAAAGCATTCCATTTTGGTCCCTACCATTACTAACTCAACAAAAATATTCTATGTGGCAAACGGAATGCTGACGTAGCCAATGTAATAATATTAAAAAAATTACTTGGCATTAAAAAATTCCATGTCAACATAAAATAATAATTAAAAAAGATACATCTGTATCCGTGTATATCTTTTGTGGGGAGTGGAAGAATCCCCGTCTAGACTCTAGCCCAATAATGTATTAGGCCACAGGAACAAGTTGGGCCAAGCCTATATGCATGGGTGGAGTCTAAGAAGGAAACAGGTTGTAAGAAGAAGGAAGTTGAACGAGCCTTCATGCCTTAAAAAGGGCAACACCATGAGAAAAAGGTCTCTACGGAGAAGGTGAGAGACCAACCTTACTAGAAGCAAGGTGCACAAATGACCCACATATAGCTCCTAGGTGTTACTCAGGACCACTAGAAACTTCTAGAACATGTAAGAAGATTGAAGATTTTTACTTTTGCATCATTTTGGGAAACCTTACCTAACCTCTGCTGCATTAAATATGTCTGAGACGAACTGAACATAGAAAATATCCCCCAGGAGATAGAACTCGAAGATAAGGGAAGGGAGGAAACTGATAAAGTAAGGAAAAATATCTTTGAGTGCTTAGCTTACATCGGGATAGCTATAGGGATAAGAAGGAGAAGAGTGCCTATAAATAAAAGGAAAGAAATAGAAGAGGGGAGGTTTTTTTTTTTTTTTTTTTGGAAGGGTGGATAAAAGAGAAGTGAGACAACCTAAGAGAAGGGCGTGTACATGGCACCATGGGGTCACGTGAGTGATGAGGAATTTATACTTGTGATACTATTGTAATATTTACTTTTTTCTTTTTATGAAACCAACTATTTGAGCTTCTCATTGTAGAGTAATTATTCCCACTCTTTCAATTAAAAATATATTGTGTGAGACTTACTAGCTATAATTCGTGGAGGTCCACAGGGGCCCAGATTTTGTTCGCCCACAATTGGTGTCGTCTGTGAGAAACTTTTACTAAGCAATAGGCTTAAGAGTTGGATTACATTTTATGGCGAATCGGTCTCGTAGCGGTCCTACCCATTTGGAATGGCCAAGAATTTTAGAAAAATATGTTCATGTGGAGCGACGAGTGAGATCTGAGGTTCATAAGAAAGCCCTACAGCCACCTAGTCCACGCCCATAAGGAGAGCAATTCGCCACTAGCATGGGCGGATCCTCGCATTCTAATAAGGAAAGGGAAATGGCAAGGCTAAGGGAGCAAGTGGAAGTGTTGCAAAGAGAAGCGAAAAAGGATAAGGAGTTACTACGCGAATTGGGTTGTTGCTGGGTTGAATTTTCTAGTTTGGTTTTGAAATTTTTGGGCCTTGAGATTTGATGATTGATGTGTTTTTTGGTTTGTTTTTCTTTTGGGTTACTGGAGATTGATTTAATTGCGGGTTGTTGGTGGTTGTGAACAAAGAAAGGTAGTGGCTTGGTGGTCGGCCAGTTTCAATGGTCGGTGGGGCTAGCTCTGGATTTGTGTTTGTATTCTTGCTGCTGTTTGGGTTTGTGTTTGTTGTTTTGTGTTTGGTTGATGAGAAAGATCTGTTGCTAGGTTTGTGTTTGTGTTCTTGTTGGAAATCAGTTTGTGTTTATGTTTTTGTGTTTGTGTTTGGTTGACAAGAAAGGGCAAGAAAATGCTAGAAAATTTGGGCATGTGTTCTTATGTTTAAATCTAGGTTTGTGTTCTTTAGAGTTCTTGTTGAAGATGAACACATATCTAAATTCATGTATATTTTGGATTTTAACTTTCATTTTTCTTTTTTATTCTCTTAAAATTGATAAATTAATTGGTTTTTTTTTTTTAAATGGTAGGTTGATGTGGCATTTTTATTATTATTTTATTAGTCACGTCAATATTTAGCACTCTATTTATCACGTAGGATATTTTCGTTAAGTGAGTAATGGGTGGGACCAAAATAGAACTTTTTTTTTTCATTTAGGGACTAAAAATAGTAAAATAAAAAAGTGGGAATCAAAACAGGAATATGGTCAAAATGTAAGGACAAAAATGGTATTTCTGCCAAATGTTTTCAATCGAACCAAACAAAACTTTAAGGCTCCACTTGGGAGTTCATAAGGGAATGAAATGGAATGGAATGAGATGATCATAAGGGAATGGAAAGGAATGAAATGGAATAGAATGTATTTAAGTAAGGGAAAGGAATGAAATGGAATGGAATTTAGTAACCTTGATTGGATGTTTTAAAAAAAATGAATGAAAATGAATGGAATGTAAGTAATCATGTTTGGGAGCAACATGGAGGGAATGAAATAGAATCATTTTATGACAATATTACTATTAGACCCCTATTTTAAAATAAATTGTTGAATATATAGGGGTATTTTGGGAGTTTTGTAAAAAAAAAATCATTAAATCTAATTTCATTCCCTCCCATTTCTCCCAATTTCAAGAGAAATGAAAATTTGAGATTTTAAGGGAATAGAGAGGAATGAGTGTTCCCTCTTACCTATTCCATTCCCTTTCACTTAGGCTCTACTTAGGAGTTCATAAGGGAATGGAATAGAATGGAATGAGATGATCATAAGGGAATGGAAAGGAATAGAATGTATTTAAGTAAGGGAAAGGAATGGAAAAAAATGGAATGGAATGGCATTAAGTAACCTTGATTGGATGTTTTAAAATAAAGGAATGGAAAGGAATGAAAATGAATGGAATGTAAGTAATTCTGTTTGGGAGCAATATGGAGGGAATGGAATAAAATCATTTTACGACAATATTACTATTAGACCCCTATTTTAAAATAAAAGGGTTAAATATATAGGGGTATTTTGGGAGTTTTAGTAAAAAAATTATTAAATCTAATTCCATTCCCTCTCGTTTCTTCCAATTTCGGGGGGAATGAAAATTTGAGGTTTTAAGGGAATAGAGAGGAATGAGTATTCCCTCCTACCCATTCCATTACCTCCCACTTAAACACCCAAACAAGAGAAAGGAAGAATATTCTAAAATTATTCTTTTTATTCCTTTCCATTCCATTCCATTCCCTCCTACCAAGCGGAGCCTTAAACTCCCAAATAAGGGAATGAACTTTCTATTTCCTCTATTAAAACTTCCAAACAAGAGAAGGGAAGAATATTTTAAAATTATTCTTTTTATTCCTTTCCATTCCATTCCATTCCCTCCTTCCAAGCAGAGCCTAAAGGGAAGAATGATGTAGGTGTGCCTACATTGGAACTTTTGTTTGCCTCTTCTAATCTCTGGACTTGAAGCTCTCCACCTAATCTTGATTGACACCATCTTCACATTCTTGGAGTCTAGAACTTTGTTGGGGGCCATTTTTCGATTGCCCAGCCACGTGTGATTTGTTGGAGGGATGACCTTACTAGGCCCAGGTTTTTTTTGGGGAGTTGTGCCTGGAACTCAATATTGGGCCTTGTGGTCCAACAGCTACCGGTGTATTATTAAGCCTAACAATCATTAAGGCCAAAATCTAAGAATCACGACAATTGTTGAGTAAATATGTAATATGTGTTTGATAAGGTAGCTTTAATTAGCTGTAATAACAATTGAAATAAAGAAGTATTTATTTAGAGGTAAAGTAATCGTGTACTCAACAATGTAAATTTAAAGATAAGGAAGCAAAGTCACTTATCTTTGTATGGTTTGTAACCCTAGCTATACAATTTCTGTGAATTGATAATATCCTAACAAAGTGCCAGCGGTTGAATGAGTTTTAGCCCTTTGTATGGTTTATAGCTCCAGCTGTGTAGCATTAATGAGCTAACAAGATTCCAGCAGGATGCCAGTGGTAGAGGTTAGTTAAGCTTGCCCCTCTTGTCATACATTTAAATGAGTTTAAGCCTTGTTTAATAGTTGTAATAGTAATTGGAATAAAGTAATATGTATTTAAATGTGAAGTAATCATGTAATGATATAAATTAAAAGGTAAGGAAACAAAGTCACTTATCTTTGATAGTTTGCAGCCCAACTGTGTAGCATCAGTAAGCTGATAAGATTCCAGCAAAATGCCAGCCGTAGTTTGCCATGATGATTTCAAGATTGACGGGAAAAAATGGGTGCAACTGGAGGGAGAGATAGTATACCCAACTGTGTGTAGGGGCTTGTTAAACTTGCTCCTCTTATCATGCACTTAAATGAGTTTTCCCATTGACAATGCTCTTTTAGTTCTTGTGAAGTAATGAATAGTATTGTCTTACATGAGAAGGGCTTTTGTATGGAGTATATGTGTCTTCTAAGCGAAGGGCTTTATGTAAGAAGTAATTGTGCTTTCTAAGAGAATGGCTTTGATATGAGATCTTGGTGCCTTCTAGGGGAAGGGCTTTAGTAATAGAAGTTCATGCCTTCCATGAGAAGGACTTTTAATATGAGTGTTTGGCATCTCTTAAGAAGTATGGAGATGGTAAAATATATAGATGTGTTGTGAGATGTAGTATTTGTAAGATGTGTGATATATGAAAGTATGAGAGATATGGTAGCTAAAGATAGTAAAAATATGAGATCATAACTTTTGGAGAAGTTGTAGAGATTGCTTTCCAAGATGAGAGATTTTGTAAGAGAAGAGTATGGAGATGTGTTTAGGTATTTAGAGATAGAAGCAGTAAGATAGGTGTAGAAAAGTATTGAGATGTGTTTATGGGCAGCAAAATATATGTATTTTCAGAATGTGCAGAGTGAGACAATGAGTACATGAGAGTAATAACATTGTAGTGTGTTTAGCAAAGCTGCTGGGATTTTCTTCTGGGATTATATGAAGGCTTATGAATGACATTTATAAGCTAAGGGCTGAAAAGTTTAGCTCCTAATTTAGAAACTAAAAACCCAGAAGCTCATTATTTCATTAAGAGCTTTAGAAGATCGTTCAAGGGAAAAAGAATAGGAAAGCTTATGAGAGAGTTGTTTTCCATTGGTGTCCCCCTTTGAGGTGTTGATGAAAGGTCCCTTTTAGCTGATTTTAAAGGGGTATTTTAGTAAATAATCTCAGTCAAAATCTGTCCCAAACAGCAATGAATTTTCAGAGAATCCATCTTAAGATTTGGTCAAAAATGGTATGTCTAGCTTTAAGGTATTCTTACTATTTTAGGTAAGAGTTACTGGGGAAAAAGCAACAGAAAAGGAAAGTATTTTGGCAAGGGAAAGGTAATTTCAATAGTTGGTTTTGATTTTAGCCAAAAGTGAAAAAATCAGTAATGCTTAGGCTGCTGGTTCAGCTGTTACAGCTGCTTTGAAAAGGCTGTTCCAGTTGTCAGGAAAAACTGTGACAGCTATCATGAAAAAACTGTTTGCTTTGGGCAGAACTAATGAGGTCAGATGGGTCATTTCAGACTACTGGAAAGGTCATTTCAAAGATTTGGCTAAAAAATAGTAAGATATTTTTGAAAGGTATCTTACTATTTTGGGTATAACAGCTGGCTACTGGGGTTTCAGCATTAAATGACTGATGATGTCACTCACAGCCAGGTGTCAAGTTTTGAATACACTGTTGGGATTCAACTGGAAATACTTCATTCTTTGGGTGTTTGTGTTTTTGGTGCAGGGTTCCATTACAACATATTTCTAGTAAATAATAGAAGGATTGGTTGAAAGATAATGAAGCTTTAGAGATTTAGTCAAGGTCTCATTGTGTTGTGACATAATCTTGGTGAGTAAGAAGAGTATTTAATGCTCTGCTCTAGCAGCTGACGGAGAAATATATGGTCAGATTGTGGCAGACAGCAGCTGGGTATTCAAAAATATCATGAATATTTTGCATAGAAAGAGATTAAAGATAGTCAATCAGATTAGGCCATGTATTTGAGCTAAATTTTAGCTGAAATAAGTAATGAGATTTATGTAGAATAATATAATGAAATTTCTAAATTTGTATAGCAACAGCTAGGGATTGAATGAACAGTAATCTTCCTAGTAGTTAGATGGCTAGAGATATTAAGTATTTGTTACATGATGAATATCAAATTTTTAGGAAAAGAGCAATGGAGAATTTTATCATCTAAAGTGATACGTGATAAGAAATGCTTAGTATATGTTACCTGCTACACACGGACTCGTTAGAGTTTAGGGAGTTGAAGAAGACACACCAAGTAACATGTTTCTTTAACCAACTTTAAACCGCTAAACCTTTACTGAACATACCTCTTGGCCCTCCAAACCACAACTTCCAAATTTTCCCCAAAGAAACTTATAAGCTTGGATCATAAGTCGAAGGTGAGATGACGTACTTCAGGTTTTGTTGTCATTTTGTGTAAATATGGGCTCTTGTTGAAGAAGCCGCTTGCCATGAGTGTAAGAGAGGTAATATGGGCCATGAGTTTTGATTCATTGCTTAAACCCAATTCATATGTTGATGTTGATGATGTCATGGGGTTACGATTCCAATTGATGAAGAGGAAATGTGGATCATGGACTCGCCTCGTGAAGTAAGGATCTCGTGGGCCATGTGAGTCCAATCCATGTAGTTTGTTAGAAATTTAGACCCCTTAAAACACAATTAGATTAATCTAGTTAATTAGCCAAGTGATTAACTTAGTCAATTTAAGCAATTCTAGGTTATTACAAACTTACAATCATATCAAAAGTATAAAGCAGCGGAAATATAAAAGACACAATGACATGATCACCTAGGAAACCATACGGTAAAAACCTGGGAGGATTTGACCTAGCTATCCTCAAGGTAAACTTGAATCCACTATCTTGAAAGAATCGAAGTTCATACAAAAGGACTTACAAGCTCCCCCCTTAACTTCCTAATGCTACCCACTAGTAGAACTTACTGATACGACCACGTGCAAGCTCCGAATTCACGGACTCCTTCTTTCTTAGATTCTTCAATCAAGATACAAGCACCCCTGCTTGTTTTTCTTTAAGTTCCAATAGCAGCAACCTTGTTGATCATCAAGATGTAGATAATATCTCTACCTTGAAAACCCTAAGTTTATGTGAAGGAAAGCTTCTCTAGATCTCACAAGAGATTCACACAAACCGCAAATATGAGCAACAAATGCTTAAAGAGGTTTGAGCATAAAACCCCAGATACAAAAGAGGCACTCTCTTCTCTCTCTCTAAAAGCTCTCAAAAACGTGGTTTAGGGTTTCCTTTATATAGTGAGAGAAGTAGATCTGAAACCCTAATCCTTAATGGGCTTGGGCTGAGTTGGAAATTCTGCAGAAAAAACATTCTGCCTGAGATTCGATTGATCGAGTCTAACTTTTAATTGATCGAGCCAGTCCGAAATGCACCAATGCATCTACAGCCACTCGATTCCAACTTTACATAAAATGCCCATACTTTGAGCAAGTCTAAACAAGACTAACAACGTGTTTTGATCATGGTTTACCAACAATACACATCAGAGTTTTAAATACATAAATTCCTAAATCTTTAGAACTTAACAAACTCCTCCTTTGGCAATCCGTGACAAAACACAAATTAAAAGTTCAAAGTTTACAAATAAAAGTCCTTTACAAAAATAATGCTCATAACATAAATTCAATCCTAACTACTATCCATCAGTTACAAGTGTAGACAGTAGCTCAATTGAATCAACTTGTATATTTCCTTAAACACTTAACAAACGCATAAACGCATGTGTGATAGAAAAACAATAAAACAACAAATATGCAAACTAACTCTCCGCCTAAGTTAGATATATCAAAAACTCTGTTAACTCCCCCTAAACAGAACAAACAGGTCATATATGTCTCCTCCTTTTTGTCATGTATTGACAAAGACTACCTAATCAGAAGGTAGACAGAAAATATACGTAATAGAGTAAGAGAAAATAGAGACAACTCCCCTTAAGAACCACAAAGGTTAAAAAAAATTCACCCCTTATAAAAATAGGAAAAACAAAGCAAGTTTAGGGAAAAACAGTTTGGGGAAAAATAGGAGGGGGGACACACAAACCAAAGTTAAAAACTAAGGTGAGGATACACAAGAAAAAAAAATATTATCTCTTTCAATAAATGTAAACTTGACACCATGTGACCCATAAACAATTGCATGAGTAGAGAAAATATTTGCACATTGATTATTTATCATATGTCTTAAGAAAAATATTTTCTCTAGTTCACACATAAGAAATGGCATATACTAGAATGGACATAACTAAAAAATTAATTAATCAATTTTTAAATCAAATTGAGTACCCAATGTAGCAAAGTGTATGCATGTTATGTGTGAAAAAAATGAGAGATATGACTGCAAAACTGCAAGATGGATACAAAAACAATGCAATGCATGTAAATCCTAAACATAAATGATGCATGAAAAAAAATTTGGTCAAAAATATAGAAACTGAAAATTTTTCAGTTTCGATCGATCGAGAATCTATCGAACATCAATCGAATCAGGCAGACTCAAACCAAAAATTTTAATTGCAATTTCAATTGATCGAAAAACAGGTTTGATCGATCGAAAGTCTGAAAAAATCAAATTTTTGAAAAACAGAGCATTTTAATGCAGAAACTCCTCAAAGCACATTATTTTATAAAAAAAATGCATGAGTATGAGACGAAAAGTTTTTCAAAAATACTTGAATTTAACTCAGATCTTCCAAAATCAAGATTTTCAATCAATTTGTCCTCAAAGCGCAAATATTAAACACATTTTGCATTAAAATCAAGGAACTTTTAATCTTGAATGGCCATAACAAAATCACACACAATATAATGTACCAAGTTTAACAAAGAGTAACTTGTGTAATGTGTGCAACTAGTAAATGTTTGAGATACATGTGAGGTGATATGTGAATAGCAATCAATCACAAAGTCTACAAAATTCATCACATAGAATTTAAAAGAGACTATCACCTAAAGAGTTACATCATATAACTCTCACATTTCCTATAACATAAGCTTGCAATCATGTAAGTTTCTTGAATTTTGCCTCATTATTTTGTGGATTGGCATCAAGTCTAATAGTACACACCAATTTTAATTATGTGAGATGGCATCAAGTCTAATAGTACACACCAATTTTAAGTATTAAGCAATTAAGCCGAGGCATCACCTTATATTCTTTTTGTGCATGTGCTACACTTTCTCGAGCACAAAATCTTATGATATGCACTAAGGTGTTCATGATTGGCTATTGAAAAGTGGTGAGATGGTTATTCATGCCTTTCTCAAAAGGATCAGGTCCGACAGTCAAATAACATGTGACTTCAAGATTAAGACAAAGTGATCAATAACCATAAACATCTTTCTCACACAACATACACTACAAAGTTCAAACTAGTAAAGTGCAATAAAATAAAGTCATTCAAGCTAAACAAGGTACATAAACATGTTATATAAAAATAATATAGCCAATCCTTGATTATAAATCCAAGATGTGAAATACAAAACACAAAATCTTTTTGGTTTTAAAAATTATATGATCAAAAACAAAAAAGCACATATTATGTTAAATGAACAATGCAAATGCAATGCATAACAATGCTTAACTAAGCTATAGAGGGTACACAAATAAGAAATATCAATTTCTTAATTAACCTTTGAGTACATGTACAAACTAGTACATACTCACACAAAATCAAAAATAGTTTAGCACAAACTATTCAAGTTTCTCCATAATGTCAAGCATGTTCTAAATCAAGAGAGAGATATTATAACTCAAGAAAAATAAAACAAGACACAAAATAAATAGTTTTGTCTTTTTGATAATTTTCAATGTTTTTGGATTTTTTTTAAAATAAAAAAAACAACAACCTAAAAAACAAAACAACCAAAAACAAAAACAAAACATGTCCACAATTAATTGAAAGAATTAAATCAAGGACAAGTCAGCAACACTCGCTTTGGAGAATCTTTTCTCACCCATATAGCACAAGTCTTCGGCTTTGTAGGTGAAAATCTATGTGAAGCAGAGTGTATTTGAGGAATTACACCAATCTTCTGAGAGAGACTGAAATCCTGCAACTTCCTTTCACAAGCCAACAAGCTCAAATTTTTCAAAAGAATATAAAATAATTTATATGGATTTATGGCAGAAGAAATATCATCACATATCCTAGATTGAAACACAGAATGCTTAAATTTCAATTTATGACAATTAGGACAAATGTGACCGGAGACATCACAAAAGTGACAAATATGAACAAATTTAGGAACATTGGTATTCCTAACAATAAGTCTAGTCTTAGATTTTGGTTTTTGCCTCAACAAAGAACAATTTGGCCTAATATGACCAACAACACCACAAAGGTGACAGGTAGGCACAAAAACAGATTTATTATGCTCTCTAACAGTAGATTTAGACTTAGGTGTAGAAACTTCAACGTCTACATCAGAACTTTTACCTTTGTCTAACCTAGCAAAATAAGTATTTTCTTTATTATTTCTCTTAAAAGGAGAGATATAAACTTTCTCAATTTTAGGCTTAAGAGAAACAAAAACACTTCTGTTATCAACAGCATGCTTGGTACTAGTTAAATTTTCAAGTTTAGTTTGAGACTCAACTAACTCTTGTTCCAAACTTTTCATCTTCTCATCTTGAGAGGAAATTTGATTTCTCAAAAATTCATTCTTTTTATTAGACTCATCTAATCTCACAATCAAATCCTCTTTTTCAAGATTAGCCAATTTTAACTTTTCTTTAAATTTCTTAACAATTTTCAAAGATTTAGATAATTCCTTACGAAAAGTTTCAAAAGCATCAAACAAATCAACAAAAACAATAGTGTTCTTTTTATTCAAAACATCACAGGCATCAATAAAATTAGCAGAAGCATGAGCAGAAAGACACTTCAAATTATCTATGATAACAGGGGTCAAGGATCAGCTCTTAGATCAAAAGATCTAAAACAGAAGAGCTACCCGCTCTGATACCACTTATTAGAAATATAGACCCCTTAAAATACAATTAGATTAACTTAGTTAATTAGCCAAGTGATTAACTTAGTCAATTTAAGCAATTCTAGGTTATCACAAACATACAATCATATCAAAAGTATAAAGCAGCGGAAATATAAAAGACACTATGATATGATCACCCAGGAAACCACACGGTAAAAACCTGGAAAGGATTTGACCTAACTATCCTTAAAGTAAACCTGAATCTACTATCTTGAAAGAATCGAAGTTCATACAAAAGGACTTACAAGCTCTCCGCTTGACTTTCTAATGCTACTTAATGACCACGTGCAAACTCCGAATTCACGGACTCCTTCTTTCTTGGATTCTCCAATCAAGATACAAGCACTCCCGCTTGTTTTTCTTTAAGCTCCAATAGCAGCAACCTTGTTGATCATCAAGATGTAGATAATATTTCTACCTTGAAAACCCTAAGTTTATGTGAAGGAAAACTCCTCTAGATCTCACAAGAGATTCACACAAACCGCAAATATGAGCAATAAAGGCTTAGAGAGGTTTAGGTACAAAACCCTAGATACAAAAGAAGCACTCTCTTCTCTTTCTCTCTCTCTCTCTCTCTCTCTCTCTCTCTCTCTCTCTCTCTAAAAGCTCTAAAAAATGTGATTTAGGGTTTCCTTTATATAGTGGGAGAAGTAGATTTGAAACCCTAATCCTTAATGGGCTTGGACTGAGTTGGAAATTCTGCAAAAAAAAAAATCTACCTGAGATTCGATCGATCGAGTCTAACTTTCAATTGATCGAGTCAGGCCAAAATGCATCAATGCATCTGCAGCCACTCAATTCCAACTTTACATAAAACGCCCACACTTTGAGCAAGTCTAAACAAGACTAACAACATGTTTTAATCATGGTTTGCCAACAATACACATTAGAGTTCTAAATACATAAATTTCTAAATCTTTAGAACCTAACATAGTTGAATGAAATATGACCTTATTTTGGGTTTTAAATAGATTTACCCATAAAATCAATAATATGTTGATGTGGCATGGGTTGCCAATGAAGTAATGTCATGTGAGCCGAAAAAATGGTCCTCAACGAACTTTATAACAATCAAACATCCCTTCAATTTGATTTAACTAGTCCACAAATTCCTCTGACTGCATGCTTCCTTAGAATTTAAGCAAGCCAATCCTGATATTGGACTCCCATCTTGTACTCCCCCTTAGAGAACCAGGCGGCAGGCAATCGCCAAAATTGGACTATATATAATAAAAAAGCGTAATTTAATTTTGCAAATTTACTATTGTGCCACATCATCAACTACTCTTTTTTTTTTTCATAACAATTTTTTCTCACTTAATTTTTGGAATATTGAATATAAAGAAATATTAATAAATGTATAATATATAATATTCTGCTTAATATACATTGACCTCTCTTTTGAGTTGCAACATTGAATATAATCCAACTCATGCGACTCATTTAGATTCCTTTCAGTAGTAACGTCTCCTATTATTTGGTTCTTGCAATTGTTTGCTTTTAATTTTAAAAATTATGTTTAATTTTGGTTACCTTCAATATCTTAATGAGCTTAGATTTAAAAAAAAAAAAAAATTATAATTCCATAGTTACAATAGAGTGAGAGGATTTCAACATTGAATGTCTTGCAAGAAACACCAGGGTTGCTAATTAATTAAGTTATAAAACTCTTGGCAAATAAGCTTAGATATTAAACATTAAGAATACCAAGATTTTTATTATTTACTTCTGCAAATATACATAATAAAAGTAATAGTAACATGATTTGTCACCAAAAAAAAAAAACTTATTATCACAATAAATTCATGCAAAGGTGAAATTAAAATACCGTTAATATACATAATGTGTGAAGTGAACATTTGACATAATTTGATGATGATTGGTATTTGACGATCATGTCATATTGGATGTTTAATAGTTGTATATTGGGAAGCATAACCTTTGGATTTATATATGTGGAATTTTCTTGGTGGATTGCATGTGGGATTTATGAGAGTCCTGTCATCATTAGTTTGTTTAGATTATATTATTTCTTCTTTACAAGGCTGTCCTCATCCCTAATCAACACTATTTTTTTTTTTTTTTTTTTATGAATTTATCCAACTCTATTTTATCACTTCAAAATTCAAATACATAATGGATAAGCATTGCAACTAGTGTATAGACAATAAAACCAGATACATAGACTATTTCCACATAAAAATGTGGAGAAATCAAGCAGAGTAAGAAATTTTTGTTTGAAGGGCCAAGTTACAACACTAATATATTTATCAAGACAATTTACATAAAGGTAGTTGTCCCACGTTGCTTAAGAGAGTGTGTTGTGTGTAGTATAACTTGCCCCACCCTTTCTTAAAAGTTATTATGGCTTTTGAGTGAAATTGTGGTGTGTCTTTGTATTAGAACCATTTTCCCTCTCCCTTGTGTGTATGTGTTTATTTCTCAAAAAAAAAAAAAAAAAAAAAAGACAATTTTCGTACATATATATATACACACACTTTTTTACTATATACATACACTTTTTTATTTTGAAAGCTTGAAAATGTGTTAAAAAACACAAGAGCTGTTTAGACCCCCAAATTAAAAGTTACGGTTCGATTAATTTTATTCTAACTTATATTAAGTGCGGAATAGAGTAAATGCGATCAGATAAATAATATAATTACTCTAAGCCATAATCATTAAAACACAGCAGTAAAATGAAAGCTAAAAAAGTAGGGAAAAAGAATGCAAACACAAGATAACACGGCAATGTGTTATTAAAGAGGAAACCAAAGTACTCGGCGTAAAACTTCTCTGTTGCCCTCCAAGCAGTAAATTGATCTACTAGACAATAAATTGGGATACACGAATAGTAAGAGACCCTCCAAGCCTAATCTACCTAATGTACCTGCAGGGGCTCCGTTTTTTTTTTTAAGGGCACCCCCGACAATACATTTGTAGAGAGTGGGACGAAGGGCTTGGCTCCGGCCGGCTTCTGGTCGGTCTTCCAGGACATTTTCCTTAGTTTTTCTTCATTTGGGGTTGCTCCTCGGCAAGCGTCCGAGGAGGCCCCCCTTTCACGAGGGGGGCTTTTTGCCTTATATACTCCCTTTGGTTTGATCCTGGCCTTACAGCTATTGGTCATCCAGGCTACTGCTCTAGAGCTTGTCCCATCAGACAGGTTCTTCACCATACTGTGAGTTGCGGCCTCCAAGGTTGCACTGTTTAGGGGTCTTGTCCTCATTAATGTAGCCTGGAGGGTCAAGCAAATACATTAAGTGTGGATGTGACCACCTATTCTGGGTTTGTCCCCTACCCAGAATTAGACTAGGTATGCCGAGGAAGGGTGTGTCCTCGACATGGGTCCGAAAAGGGCTGAAAACCCTTTAGACGACTATCTGGGACAATTGTCCTCCTCGGCTTGGGCCTTGGGCCAGCCTAAAGGTGGGCCGGGGATTCCGGGCCCACAGGCCCCACAATAGCCCCTCAAAACCCTGCTGCACCTTCCCTCGGACGGGGAGGAGGGTTTTGAAATCCACGGCCCTCATGTTCCGGAAGGCCTTCCGCTGGCTGGTCCTTCCTCGAGTGGCTAGGTCGACACTCAGACTCTTCAGTAAGTAGCCAGTTTCTCCATAGGACTGGGTCTTAGGACCATGCAGCACCTTGGCTCTGTCATAAATGGCTTGGCTAGCTCTCCATAGGCTTGGGTCCGAGGACCGTGCAAGACCTAGGTACAGTTGCTGCCTTCAAAGTAAGTGGCTAGCTCCCCATAGGCTTGGGTCCGAGGACCATGCAAGACCTAGGTACAGTTGCTGCCTTCAGAGTAAGTGGCTAGCTCCCCATAGGCTTGGGTCCGAGGACCATGCAAGACCTAGGTACAGTTGCTGCCTTCAGAGTAAGTGGCTAGCTCCCCATAGGCTTGAGTCCGAGGACCATGCAAGACCTAGGTACAGTTGCTGCCTTCAGAGTAAGTGGCTAGCTCCCCATAGGCTTGGGTCCGAGGACCATGCAAGACCTAGGTACAATTGCTGCCGTCAAAGTAAGTGGCTAGCTCCCCATAGGCTTGGGTCCGAGAACCATGCAAGACCTAGGTACAATTGCTGCCTTCAAAGTAAGTGGCTAGCTCCCCATAGGCTTGAGTCCGAGGACCATGCAAGACCTAGGTACAGTTGCTGCCGTCAAAGTAAGTGGCTAGCTCCCCATAGGCTTGAGTCCGAGGACCATGCAAGACTTAGGTACAGTTGCTGCCGTCAAAGTAAGTGGCTAGCTCCCCGTAGGCTTGGGTCCGAGGACCATGCAAGACCTAGGTACAGTTGTTGCCGTCAAAGTAAGTGGCTAGCTCCCTGTAGGCTTGGGTTCGAGGACCATGCAAGACCTAGGTACAATTGCTGCTGTCAAAGTAAGTGGCTAGCTCCCCGTAGGCTTGGGTCCGAGGACCATACAAGACCTAGGTACAATTGCTACCTTCATGGTAAGTGGCTAGCTCCCCGTAGGCTTGGGTCTAAGGACCATGCAAGACCTAGGTACAATTGCTGCCTTCATGGTAAGTGGCTAGCTCCCCGTAGACTTGAGTCCGTAGACCATGCAAGACCTAGATACAATTGCTGCCTTCATGGTAAGTGGCTAGCTCCCCGTAGGCTTGGGTCCGAGGACCATGCAATACCTAGGTACAATTGCCTTCAATAGGAGTTCGTCCTCGGATCCGAGAGCTTTGCTTTTAGTGTGAAGATGTCTACGGGTCGTTTTCTGGGAGCTGTTTTTCCTCAAGTCGGATTATGACCTCACTCGTGAAGTTGATCTCGCCTCTAGTTCGTGTTCCCCATCTTTTTGGCTTACGAAGCGTCACTTGGCATCGCTTGGCCTTTCGCGCTCCGGGTTTGACGCTTCGGTGCACGTAACGCGCCTTCATTAATGCCCTCGTGAATTAACACGAATTCGGCGGTTGGCAGTCCCCTTGGAATTGGGTGAGAATTAATTCCCTTTGACAATCCTCCCTTCGAATTTTGCGTGCCCAACTCCCACCAGTTTTCGCCTTCCATAAAAGGTGTTCTGGGGAGAATGTTTCTCCTCATTCCATGAATCTTCCACCACAACCCGAAACACATACTTTCACCTCTCTGAGCCCCTTTGACATCACCGCCAGGATTGTAACCAAAGTTGGGGGATATGGGGTTAAAGGCCGCCGTGGCCGCAGCCCCCACTGGGCTTCCGGCGCGGCAAAGTTTAGGCGTAATACTGGCAGGGCCTTGTACGGTGGCTAGGTGGGACGTCGTTGAAGTACCTAACGTCTCTCCCCAGAGCGCACCTCCGACGAAGGAGACACGCGAACTCTCGTCCTGGCTGGTGCCCGAGTATTGCCGTCTCCGACAGTCGATGCTCGTGCAGTTCGGAGAAGGTCGAGGAAGCATCACGGGGGAGGGTGTCCCGGGGCCCCTACGTCGGCTCCTCGCTTTGTTCAAGCTTCTGCTTCGAGGCGAGCCAGCCCCCCTTCCCGTGCTTTTACTATCCAGTTCTCCCATTCTCTGGAGGCCAATAAAAGCACGGGTTGACACTTCTCTCATTCCTGATATTAATTCTTTGCGAGCCTCTTGCCCAGCTAGTTCTAAAATCGGTCCGCCTGGGCCTCTGATTGTAGGATTTTTTGTAAAACATGCCTATCTGAGCCTCTGATTGTATTTGTAATCTTTCTATGAAATAATAATGAACTCTTCTTTTATTTGCTGCTGAGTCTTCTTTTCTACTGCAAATTTTTTTTTTTTTGCACCGCCAACTTTTGCGTAGTAACTACTTTAGAACGACCGCCGGTTGCGCCGACCAACGCACTAACCCTCCCCACAGACGGCGCCAATTGTAGGGGCTCCATTTTTTTTTTAAAGGCACCCCCGACAATACATTTGTAGAGAGTGGGACGAAGGGCTTGGCTCCGACTGGCTTCTGGCCGGTCTTCCAGGACATTTTCCTTAATTTTTCTTCATTTGGGGTTGCTCCTCGGCAGGCGTCCGAGAAGACCCCCCTTTCACGAGGGGGGCTCTTTGTCTTATATACTCCCTTTGGTTTGATCCTGGCCTTACAGCTGTTGGCCATCCAAGCTACTGCTCCAGAGCTTGTCCCATCAAACAGGTTCTTTACCATACTGTGGGTTGCAGCCTCCAAGGTTGCACTGTTCAAGGGTCCTGTCCTCATTAATGTAGCCTGGAAGGTCAGGCAAATACATTAAGTGTGGATGTGACCACCTATTTTGGGTTTGCCCCCTACCCAGAATTAGAGTAGGTATGCCGAGGAAGGGTGTGTCCTCGGCATGGGTCCGAAAAGAGCTGAAAACCCTTTAGACGACTATCTGGGACAATTGTCCTCCTCGGCTTAGGCCTTGGGCCAGCCTAAAGGTGGGCCGGGGATTCCGAGCCCACGGGCCCCACAGTACCTAAACCCTCCAAACTCCTACTCCAACAAGGCTTCTCAAAATCATGTCTTGTCTTACTTTCCGGATCCCGCAATACACCCGATTACATTCGCCAAATGTCATTGGCTTCTTTTGGCAAATCCTCAAAACTTCCCAAGCTCTAAAACACTCTTTACACTCTAAAAAGGTGTAGGTTGTACTTGGGTACAAATCTCCTCTCAAGGTATGACAATAGGAAAGGGATGGAGAAGAGGCTAAAATGATTTCTTACTAAAGATAAGTAGCTCTCTTTCAAAAAGATGGATGTGTATGTTGTAGAAAACTTATCTAGGGTTTTTCTCTCTAAATGACCTTTTTTACTTTTGTGGTTAATGAGGGTATATATAGTATGGGCGAATGGTAAGAAAGTCACACTTAAAAATCCTTTAGGCAAAGAGTCTTACAGGTATCTTGCGAGAATGCCTTACCCACGAAATAGTCGCGAAATTGACAGTCTGGCACGACTCTTCAGTTTCTAGTCATGTGCTTCCAGTCATATGCTTCTCACATGCCCTTTTCGTGGGAACCCTTTTCGCGAACTTCTTGTGAGCTAGTCGTGAAATGCACTGATTTTCAATTAAACTTGAGTCTTCACCAATTTTAATACTAAACCCAATACAATAAAATCCCACAAAATACAAGAAACAAAATTAAAGCAATTACAACACTTTTTGTCTTAAAATAAAGCCAACATAAAACATAGTTGTAAATCAACAGTTTACATATTTGATAAGTTATATATATACACACACACAAAAAAAAAAGCTTTAGTAATTTCAAACAAAATTATGTTTGATGGTGATCTTTCATAAAATAAAATTCATTTTTACTATTTTCATAGTAAAATTCTTAAAAAGTTTCATTTTTAATATAAATTATCAAATTTTATACTAAAGTACATAAAAAAAATCTCTCAATTAAACTAATGAAATTTTTAAAAGTATGAATGATCCAAAACTTGGAGGAATAAGTTAAGTTTCAAACATATTTAAAGTTATCTTGCTTTTAACCCATTATGTGGCAATTAAAGAGACATTTTATGTGTAATTTCAGTGACAAGACCTTTTTAATGAGTCAATGACTTATTAAATGCCACATAACTGGTTGAAAATGATATATTCAAACATTTTTATGCCAAATTTTATCAAATATTTAACTGTGGGGCCCGTGGGCCCGGAATCCTCGGCCCACCTTTAAGCTGGCCCAAGGCCCAAGCCGAGGAGGACAATTGTCCCAGATAGTCGTCTAAAGGGTTTTCAGCCCTTTTCAGACCCATGCCGAGGACACACCCTTCCTCGGCATACCTAGTCTAATTCTGGGTAGGGGGCAAACCCAAAATAGGTGGTCACATCCACATTTAATGCGTTTACCTGACCCTCCAAGCTGCATTAATGAGGACAAGACCCCTGAACAGTGCAACCTTGGAGGCCGCAACCCACAGTATGGTGAAGAACCTGTCTGATGGGACAAGCTCTAGAGCAGTAGCCTAGATGGCCAACAGCTGTAAGGCCAGGATCAAGCCAAAGGGAGTATATAAGGCAAAAAGCCCCCCTCGTGAAAGGGGGACCTCCTCGGACGCCCGCCGAAGAGCAACCCCAAATGAAGAAAAACTAAGGAAAATGTCAAGGAGGACTGGCGAGAAGCCGACCGGAGCCAAGCCCTTCGTCCCACTCTCTACAAATGTATTGTCGGGGGTGCCCTTCGAAAAACGGAGCCCCTACAATTGGCACCGTCTGTGGGGAGGGTTAGTGCGCTGGCCGGCGCAACCGGCGGTCGTTCTAAAGTAGTCGCTACACAAAAGTTGGCGGTGCAAAAAAAAAAATTGCAGTAGAAAAGAAGACTCAACAGCAAATAAAAAGAAGAGTTCTTTATTATTTCATAGAAAGATTACAAATACAATCGGAGGCTCAGACAGGCATGTTTTACAAAAAATCCTACAAACTAATCCTACAATCAGAGGCCCAGGCAGACCGATTCTAGAACTAGCTGGGCAAGAGGCTCGCAAAGAATTAATATCAGGAATGAGGGAAGTGTCAACCCGTGCTTTTATTGGCGTCCAGAGAATGGGAGAACTGGACAGTAAAAGCACGGGAAGGGGGGCTGGGGGCTGGCTCGCCTCGGGGCAGAAGCTTGAACAAAGCGAGAAGCCGACGCAGGGGCCCCGGAACACCCTCCCCCGTGATGCTTCCTCGACCCTCTCCAAACTGCACGAGCATTGGCCGTCGGAGACGGCAATACTCGAGCACCAGCCATGACGAGAGTTCACGTGTCTCCTTCGTCGGAGGTACGCTCTGGGGAGAGACGTTAGGTACTTCAACGACGTCCCTCCTGGCCGCCGTACAAGGCCCTGCCAGTGTTACGCCTAAACTCTGCCGCGCCGGAAGCCCAGTAGGGGCTGCGGCCACGGCGGCCCTTAACCCCATATCCCCCAACTTTGGTTACAATCCTGGCGGTGATGTTAAAGGGGCTCAGGGAGGTGAAAATATGTGCTTCGGGTTGTGGTGGAAGATTCATGGAATGAGGAGAAACATTCTCCCCAGAACGCCTTTTATGGAAGGCGAAAACTGGTGGGAGTTGGGCCACGCAGAATTCGAAGGGAGGATTGTCAAAGGGAATTAATTCTCACCCAATTCCAAGGGGATTGCCAACCGCCTAATTCGTGTTAATTCACAAGGGCATTAATGAAGGCGCGTTACATGCATCGAAGCGTCAAACGTGGAGCGCGGAAGGCCAAGTGACGCCTCGTAAACCAAAAAGATGGGGAACACGAACTAGAGGCGAGATCAACTTCACGAATGAGGTCACAATCCGACCTGAGGAAAAATAGCTCCCAGAAAACGGCTCGTGGACATCTTCACACTAAAAGCAAAGCTCTCGGATCTGAGGACGAACTCCTATTAAAGGCAGCAACTGTACCTAGGTCTTGCATGGTCTACGGACTCAAGCCTATGGGGAGCTAGCCACTTACCTTGACGGCAGCAACTGTACCTAGGTATTGCATGGTCTACGGACTCAAGCCTATGGGGAGCTAGCCATTTACTTTGATGACAGCAACTGTAACTAGGTCTTACATGGTCCTCGGACCCAAGCCTATGGGGAGCTAGCCACTTACCATGACGGCAGCAACTGTACCTAGGTCTTGCATGGTCCTCGGACCCAAGCCTATGGGGAGCTAGCCACTTACTTTAGCGGCAGCAACTGTACCTAGGTCTTGCATGGTCCTCGGACCCAAGCCTATAGGGAGCTAGCCACTTACCATGACGGCAGCAACTGTACCTAGGTCTTGCATGGTCCTCGAACTCAAGCCTATGGGGAGCTAGCCACTTACCTTGAAGGCAGCAATTGTACCTAGGTCTTGCATGGTCCTCGGACCCAAGCCTATGGGGAGCTAGCCACTTACCATAACGGCAGTAACTGTACCTAGGTCTTGCATGGTCCTCGAACTCAAGCCTATGGGGAGCTAGCCACTTACCTTGATGGCAGCAAGTGTACCTAGGTCTTGCATGGTTTACGGACTCAAGCCTCTGGGGAGCTAGCCACTTACTTTGAAGGCAGCAATTGTACCTAGGTCTTGCATGGTCCTCGGACCCAAGCCTACGGGGAGCTAGCCACTTACTTTGAAGGCAGCAATTGTACCTAGGTCTTGTATGGTCCTCGGACCCAAGCCTAAGGGGAGCTAGCCGCTTACTTTGACGGCAGCAATTGTACCTAGGTCTTGCATGGTCCTCGGACTCAAACCTACGGGGAGCTAGCCACTTACTTTGACGGCAGCAATTGTACCTAGGTCTTGCATGGTCCTCGGACCCAAGCCTACGGGGAGCTAGCCACTTACTTTGACGGCAGTAATTGTACCTAGGTCTTGCATGGTCCTTGGACCCAAGCCTACGGGGAGCTAGCCACTTACCATGAAGGCAGCAATTGTACCTAGGTCTTGCATGGTCCTCGGACCCAAGCCTACGGGGAGCTAGCCACTTACCATGAAGGCAGCAATTATACCTAGGTCTTGTATGGTCTACGGACTCAAACCTATGGGAAGCTAGCCATTTATGACAGAGCCAAGGTGCTGCATGCTCCAAAGACCCAGTCCTGTGGAGAAACTGACTACTTACTAAAGAGTCTGAATGTCGATCCAGCCATTCGAGGAAGGACCAGCCAACGGAAGGCCTTTCGGAACATGAGGGCCGTGGTTTTCAAAACCTTCCTCCCCGTCCGAGGGAACGTGCAGTAGGGTTTTGAGGGGCTATTGTGGGGCCCGTGGGCCCAGAATCCCTGGCCCATCTTTAGGCTGGCCCAAGGCCCAAGCCGAGGAGGACAATTGTCCCAAATAGTCGTCTAAAGGGTTTTCAGCCCTTTTCGGACCCATGCCGAGGACACACCCTTCCTCGGCATACCTAGTGGGTAGGGGGCAAACCCAGAATAGGTGGTCACATCCACACTTAATGCGTTTGCCTGACCCCCCAAGCTACATTAATGAGGACTAGACCCCTGAACAGTGCAACCTTGGAGGCCGCAACCCACAGTATGGTGAAGAACCTGTCTGATGGGACAAGGTCTAGAGCAGTAGCCTGGATGGCCAACAGCTGTAAGGCCAGGATCAAGCCAAAGGGAGTATATAAGGCAAAGAGCCCCCCTCGTGAAAGGAGGGCCTCCTCGGACGCCCGCCGAGGAGCAACCCCAAATGAAGAAAAACTATGGAAAATGTCAAGGAGGACCAGCGAGAAGCCAGCCGGAGCCAAGCCCTTCGTCCCACTCTCTACAAATGTATTGTCGGGGGTGCCCTTCGAAAAACGGAGCCCCTACATTAACATATATAAGAGCACATTTTACAATAATAAAAAAATTGCAAAAAATAAAGTTATGTCTTTATAACTATTAGACCAATATTTTTTTTTAAAGTATCATTGAACTAATTATATTTAGGGGGACCAACTCTTATCTTTGTAGGGTAAATTTTGAAAACATTAAAATAATTATATATATATATATATATTAAAGTATCCTTGGACTAATTCAAATATTTGGGGGACCAACTCTTATTTTTATAGGGTAAATTTTGAAAACATTAAAATAATTATATATATATATATATATATAGGAAAATTTCAAAATTTTGGGCCCCCATCCATATACATAACTCTGCCATGGGGAAAAATATTATGTTCACGATACTTTCACAACAAATCTTGAAACTTGAAAAACAGGTTGTTATTGATGGGTTTATGATTTTCAAATCTGATTTTTCTTTTTGGGTTTTAGTTATGTGTGCCATTATGATATTTATGTGATGAAATTATTATTAAATACTAGTTTATCATTTATGTTTCAGATTTGGTTTTTTTTCTTTTTCTTTTTATTGTGGGGGGGGGGGGGGGGGGGTGGTTGTGTGACATTATTTTCTCTGTGTTGTGATTATTTTGTTTTGATTTGGTAACCGGACATGCATAATGATTGTCAAAAGTATTGACGTAGTGATGGGATCCAATTCACCGGCACAGTCCATCACATAATTCGCATACAAATAGAGTGTAAATAACTTCGGAATAAATAAAGCATAAATAACTTTGAAACAAATAGAGCATAAATAACTTGTGATAGGAGCTTTTTAGGCTGCGTTTGAATTGGGTGAAAAGCATTTCCGAAAATGCTTTTCAGTATTTACGGGTGTTTGGTTACGCACGGAAAATCAATTTTCCAGAAATTAATTTCCGTTGACCAATGGTCAAGGCTGAAAATCATTTCAGCTTCCATTTTCACTTCAAATACAATTTTCCGAAAAAGAGAAACAGAGCATGAAGAGAGAGAGAGAGAGAGAGAGAGAGAGAGGAAGAAACGGAGAGCCTAGATCGAAGAGAGAGAGCCCAACTCACCGGTGCGAGTTCGCCGGCGAACCCATCTTCACGATCGCCACGACCCATCGGTCTTCGAACTAGAGCCGGCGACCCATGAACCCAAAGCCCAAATCGTTCGACTCAGACCCAGGCGTTCGACCCAAACGTTCGATCCATCGCCTTCGACCTTCGACTGACGACCCAGATGTCGTCGTCGACCCATCGCCGAGACCCAGACCCAGACCCATCTCAGTTTTGTTTTTTAAACTCGCCGGAATCAATTTGTTGTTGTTGTTGTTGTGTTGCCAGAATCAATTTTTTTGTTGTTGTTGTTGTCGGAATCAATTTGTTGTTGTTGTTGCCGGAATCAATTTTTTGTTGTTGTTGTTGCCGGAAAATAGCATTTTCCTAACAGAACCAAACACATGAAAATATTTTTCACAACAATTTTCATAATACAACCAAACACTTAAAAATATTTTCCTTTTTCGGAAAATAGCATTTCTAGAAAATAGGTATTTTCCGGAAAATATTTTACGGAAATCAAACGGACCCTTAGTATTATAATTTGCAAAAAGGTTGATATTTAGCAACAAAAAAAAAAAAAAAAAAAAAAAAAAAAAAAAAAAAAACAAAACTCAAACGAGAGGGACTAACATAAAAAATAAAAAGCTCACAAGACCAAAATGAAAACAACATAAAGAAATAAAAAAATAAAAAAAATTCTTGATAATTCAATAATTATAATAAGAAAAAGAAGGATTTGAATCCTGAATGTTATAACTGAAGTATAATATTAACACTTCGTTTAGGACGAGGAAAATGAATGGAATGAAATGAATTATTTTAAAATAATTCTTACATTTTCTTGTGTTGGAGGTTTAATGGAGGAAAAATTTCACTAAAATTTCTAAAATTAAAATACTCCTATATATTTAGCATTATTTTAAAATATGAGTATAATAGTAATATTATCATAAAATGTTTCAATTTATTTCTCTTTATATTACTCTCAAATAAGATTATTTACCTTCCATTTCTTTCAGTTTCTTTATTCAAAAACATCCGAACAAGATTACAAAATTCCGTTTTATTCATTTATTATTTTATTTTCTATTTATTTCTATTACTTAAAAACATTTCATTTTATTCCATTTGTTTAAGATTTACTCTTTTAATTTCATTTCATTCCTATATGAACTCCTAAACAAATTGTAAGTTAAAAAAAAAAAAAAAAAACTAACTTAAAGGGGCAATATTTTATTCTTTTTTTGAGTAGATAGTTTTTTATCATCAGGTCCAAGACCTTATTTGGTTTTTGATAGGGTTGAATCCCAAATTTCTTATTCAAGAATAAAGGACTTTACCACTTAGAACTAACTACAACTATTTTCTTTTTTTAAAAAATAATTTTGATGGGAACTGTAACTATTTTTTTTTTCCTTTTTTTAAAGGAGGTTTGACTCCATCCAACCACTAATAGAAAGATGATATATATATATATATATATATATATATATATATATAACTTTTTTTTTAATATATATATATATATATATAAGATTAGGTTTGACTCCATCAAACCACTAATAGAAATGTTACACCTGAGTTCAAGGCATCAATTGATTTTTGATATGATCAAATCTCAAATTTCTTATTTAAGAATAAAAGACTTTACCACTTAGAACTAACTACAATTTTTTTTTTTTTTTTAATTTTGATGGCTACTACATCTATTTATTATTATTATTATTATTATTATTATTATTATTATTATTATTATTATTATAAAAGGAGGTTTGACTCTATCCAACCACTAATAGAAAAAAAAAAATATATATATATATATATATATACTATTTTATTTATTTACTTTATAAGAGGAGGTTTGACTCCATTCAACCACTAATAGAAATGTTACGCCTGAGTTCAAGTAACTTTAAGTAATGTTATATCACTCAATATTTTTTAATTGAATGCGAATTTTGACAAATCCGTTATTAGATTACAATATCTTCATATATTCTCCATGCTTGCAAAATTTCAAGGTGATAAAATATTAGTAGTCATAATATCAATCAATTGTTTAAATTCAAGTTTTTATAGTTTACAATAATGCATAAAAGATGAGTTAATGGATTAAATAGTAAATAACATCCAATTGAAATGGAAATTAGCATGAATGTTAACAACATATAGAACATATAATTCAACAGTAGGATTTTCAAAATATGAATTTTATAATAAGTTATTGGGTGATGCAACATTATTTAAAGTTACATGTAACTTGAACCCAAACTTTTTTATCTCTATATATATTAAAAAGAAAAAAAGTGTCATCTTGGTGATTGGAATCAAACTCTATTTAAATAATAATAATAATAATAATAATAATAATAATAATAAGCAAAATTAAAAACACTGAAAAGCTCCTAAAATCAAACTCTATTATCTTGGGTCCGTTTGGATAGCACTTATTGTTGCTGAAAGTTGCTAAAAACTGATTGTTGCTGAAAACACTGTAGCAAAATAATTTTTAAATGTGTGAATAGTGTTGTGGGACCCACTTTTAATATTAAATATTGCGTGAACAGTGCGTGAACAGTGCGTGAACAGTGCGTGAACAGTATACGCACAGTACATGCACAGTGAATTTTGTCTCCAAAGTCAAAAAAGCCGGCCAAAAAAAAAAAAAAAAAAAAGAAAAAAGGGAGAAAACGTGAAACTGAAAATATGCCGCAACTTAACGGCCTATCCAAACCCATACCTTATGTATTACTCTCAAGTTAGGTTACAAATGTAATTCTTGATTGCTATAGTCTTTTTCCCTCTCCTTCTCGATCCCCGCTTCCTAAAGGGTTTCTTCCATTATATATCTCCTTTTCAATGATCTTGGCCCTCCATTTGTTGATCATCCAGGCCATTCCTTGAGTGCTTGTTCCATCGGACACCCCTTCAGGCCCTTTATGAGTTGGGGTAGCCAAGGCGGCACTATTTAGGAGTCTTCTCCACATAAATGCGGTTAGAAAGTTAGTTGCAGAGCATTCAATGCGGTAACAGTAGCTTTTCCTTAGATATTTCCTAGCTCCCATTCTTCTAGTACGTTTATAATACACGTCCTTAGCAGTGGGATTTCCTAGAAGGTCACTTTGAGCAATAGAATATACATTTGATCTGTACTTCGTTTATCCGAGGAGACACCTCCTTGGATCACCTTTCCCAACCTTTCCATTTGCACATTACTTATGGAACTTTGCGCTTAACACCCTCACTACTGTTTATTTGTCCTTGGACCAATCAATGCCCTCAGCCAAGGCCTAAGGCCTAATATAAAATTTTGGGCCCTTATCCCTACATCAATGTAGAAACTTGAAATATTTACATTAGGCCAAATTTAAAATATGATTCACTACATTAGAAACATGGAATTTGTCATATTGTTAAATGAAAGATCCACGTTCGTTTTTGTTTGAGTGTTGTTGTAAGTGTTGTTTTTTGTTTTTTTTTTTTTTTTGGGTTGTTTTTAATTTGATTTTATTTAAAATGTAGTATTTTAATCCTAAATTTTAGCCATGTACTGCACATCCATACCAAAAAGTTAAAAAGAGCTTAAATTTAAAATTTAACAACGGCCATTTTTTTTTATGGTAGAAGACTCAATTTTTTTTTTTAGTTTTTTTTTTTTCTTTTTAGTGGTGTTGTTGTTGTTCTTTTATTTATGACAGTTATCAAGTTGTATTTAATCTTAAAATGTAGTGTTTTAATCTTAAAATTTAGCCATGTGTGCTACACATCCATAACAAAATGTTAAAAAGAGCTTATATTTACAATTTAGCAATTTTTTTTTTTTCATTTACAGTAAAAGACTTAAATTTTTGTTGTTTTATTTTTATTTTTATTTTGTTAAGGAAAGGCTCATCCACATTTTCTTTTCTTTTTAGTGGTGTTGTTGTTCTTCTTTATTTATGACAGTTATCAAGTTGTATTTAATCCTAAAATGCAGTGTTTTAATCCTAAAATGTAGCCATGTACTACACATCCATAACAAAAATTTAAAAAGAGCTTATATTTAAAATTTAGCAACTACCATTTTTCTTCTTTTATGGTAAAAGGCTCAATCTTGATCCTAAAATTTTGTGTTTTAATCCTAAAAGTTAGCTACTTACTACACATCCATACCAAAAGTTAAAAAGAGTTTTAAATTTCCAATATGAGTAATACTTCAGTCACAAACTATTTTACAACATTTTTACAAAATGTTGATGTGGCAAACCTCTTATTGATTTTCATTTAAGCCTACCATTAATATCACTTTTTCATGTACCAATAATCACTCACCATATCAATAGTTTGTAAAAAATTTTGTAAAATAGTTTGTATCTCTAGCATTATTCTTCAAATATATAAACTACCTTTAAAACTGAGAAAATGTATGTAAAATTTTTTATAGAGTAGTAAATTAATAATTATTAAAAGAAATGTAAATTGAATTTTTTTTTTTTTGAGAAGTATACAAATGATAAATATAGTTTATGTTACAAAAGAATTTTTTTTACAACAATTTCTTATATAACAACCACTTTATGTGAGGTTTGAATCATACAATAATTCTTGTAAAGTTTGTCACCCAAACTTATCTAATACTTTGTATTTCATTCTAATGCCTCCTCAATGCAATCCAATAAATTTGTGCATATGTCAACCTAAACGAGATAAAAGAGTTAGATAGAAAAAAAAGGAAACTTTAATAAAACAAAAAAAAGAGTCCGTGTTTGTTTTAAATTGAAAATCCAATGAAGTAGTGAATATTTATTGATTGGATTAATCATGATCAATGGATATTAGGAAAATTTTGTTCTTATGGATCACAATGTAGCACGCTATTGATAAAATAGGATTACAACTTATGTGCGAGCCAAGGCGAGCCTTTTGTATTAAATTTTGTGATCAAATTTAAAATAATTTTGAATAGAATTTAAAACAATACTGTTATGCTATTGTTCAAACAAAATTTAAAACAATAGCATAATTTTGTGATCAAATTTCAAGTTCAAACTATGCAGGCCAAGAAAAAGAACAAACCTTGGATGATTTGAGAACATATAACTAGGCAATAACAGTAATTTGTTTTATGTAATCCACATACATTTGGTGGTGATAATTTTGGAACTTCAGGTGATATAGATTATGTACCCGTAAATAATTCTGTAATTTTTTTCATTAATATAATTTTGCAGTTTTAGATGATAATTCTCACCTATTTTTCTTGAATAAAGCTGCATTTTTACATATTGCATATTTAGGTGATATAAATAACCATGTTGCTAGATCAATAGCATGGGAAACTCTTATGATACCTATTTTATCAAACTTAAAAATATGTCAGTGCAAAATGAAATACTTATTCTATTGAAACTTGAGTAAGAAGGAATAAGGAGAAATGGAAGTGCCTAATTTTAAAATCTTGAGTAAGAAGGAATAAGGAGATATGGAAGTGCCTAATTTTATGGGATATGGATAAGTATCTAAAATTCAGGAGTGTTTAAATTAGTACCTTTACATATCTAACCTTATTATTTAATCTTTTTAAACATATGAATTTGAGGGTATTTTGGTACACAAAATGATGAAACTCAAATAAAGAATCATGTTATTAGTAATATAGACTAGCCTCTGAGCACGCGCTCACGTGCGTGCTCAGAGGCTCTTCTATCTTTTGAGTAAAGGTTAATTTAGAGCATTTATTATAATTTGGGATTACTATATTTTTCAATCTTAAAAAAAAAAAAAAAAAAACCAAGGAGTGTGATTGAAAAATGTAGTAATCCCAAATTATAATAAATGCTCTAGATTAACTCTTCCCAAAAAATAGAAGAGCCTCTAAGCACACACGTGCTCAAAGGTTAGTATTTTATAAGGTACGTAACATTTTCTATGGAATAGTAAATTAATAAGTTTTTGTTAAAGGAAATACTCCTAAAAAGATCCTAAAATTTAGTAACTACCCATCCACATTTTTTTTTCCTTTTTTTTTTTTTGTTTTTTCCTTTTTGATGTTGTTGATGTTGTTCTTTTTTTCAAATTTTATGTATGACAATTGTCATTTTTTGTCTAATCCTAAAATGTAGTTTTTTTAATCCTAAAATTTAGCCATTTACTACACATCCATAACATAAGTAAATAAAAGCTTAAATTGAAAATTTTATGGCAAGAGATACACGTTAATTGTATAAAACCACAATTGTATTTTGAGATTTTTTTTAATAAAGTATTAAATGGTGCTTTAACCTTGACAAAAGGCTAATACTATTGGAAATTAATGATTAGAAGTATCTAGAAAAAAAAAATTGTATCAAAACTTCATGATTGTTTGTTGAGAAGAAAAAAAAAATACTATAAAGTATTATTTAAGGTGGTTTAACAAAAACCCAATAGGAATAATAATGAAGTTTTATTTTAATTCGTCAATGCTGTTCTTCTAAATTTTTTATTGAACAAAAGTACACTAAATGTAGTTTAAGTTCATAGCAGTAGGAACAACATCCAAATTCACGTCTACGTTCAAATTTACGTTTTCCTTTTTTTTTTTCTTTTAAATCTCTTCCATATTTTGGGAAAAAAAAAAAGAACAAAGAAAAAAGAGAGAGACTTATACTATAAAACCAACTTCTCCATCCATATCCTTATATTTAGGCACTAACATATCTGATTTTGAAATAAAATAAAAGGCTAAATTTTAGGAAAATTTAAAAGATTAAGGTGGGGAATTGTTGTGACCCTATCATTATTTAAAATTTTATAAAAAAAAAAAAAAAAAAAAAAAAAAAAAAAAAAAAAAAAAAATCTCATGTTCTATCCATGTACTGTTTAAAAAAAATCCCACTTTCTATCCCACATTTCAAAACTACCCGACCACCCTTTTTTTTTAAACCCAAATTCACGTTTTCCTCTTCTTTTTTAAACCCAAACCCAAATCACTACTATAACTTCTCCATCCATATCCTTATATTTAGACACTAACATATTTGATTTTGAAAGAAAATAAATGGCTAAATTTTATGGAAATTTAAAAGATTAATGTGGGGAATTGGTGTGACCCTATCCTTATTTAAAAGTTTATCAAAAAAAGAAAAACTACACTCTTAAAAAAATCCCATGTTCTATCCATGTACTATTTTAAAAAAATCCCACTTTCTATCCCACGTTTAAAAACTACCCAACCACCAGAAAAATGCCTTGCATTTTTGGATTGGGATTTGGATGCTTCTACTAATTTTTACTATAGCTGAGTATCCAATGAGTTTAGAATTGACAAACTATGATTATCAATACTTATATTGCATTTTTATAAGATACATAAGTAAATTAATAAGTTTTTTGTTAAAGGAAATGCTCTTAGAAAGATCCTAAAATTTAGTAACTACACATCCACGTTTGTTTTTTGTTTTTGTTTTTTTTTTTTTTTTTTTTTTCCACTTTTTGGTGTTGTTGATGTTGTTCTTTTTTTCAACTTTTATGTATGACAGTTATCATTTTTTGTCTAATCCTAAAATTGAGTTTTTTAGTCCTAAAATTTAGCCATTTAATACACATCCATAACATAAGTAAATAAAAGCTTAAATTTCAAATTTTATGGCAGGAGATACACGTTTCTTTTGGTGTTGTTGTTCTTTTAAAATAAAATTTAATAAAATTTATCAATTTTTGTTTAATCCAAAATTTTAGTTTTTTAGTCCTAAAAGTTTGCCACTTACTACAAATCCATAACAAAAGTTAAAAATAGTTTAAATTTCAAATATATCAACAACATCAACAACCTTTAAAACTGAAAAAGGGTACATAACAATTTTTTTATGAAGTAGTAAATTAATACTTATGGAAAAAAAAATTTAAATTGAGTTTGACATTGTAGGGCCTTTTTTGTGCTGTGCGTTGGGCTGGGCTACCTCCTGCAGTAATGGGCCCGAGTATTCTGAGTAAGAGAGTTGAGACCGGTCCAACTGCAACTCAATTTGGGCCGGCTTGTGCACAAACTATACCTCGTCTGCCAAGAGTGTATTTACGGCAAGCAAAGCTGTTTCAAATAAGTTATGGCAGACAAATATAATAACAACAAAACAGAGTCCACTGATTTTTTTAATAGAAAATGATCGAAAAATCCCTAGTTATGAAACATAATCACAATGATAACAGTGACTTTTACAAAAAAATAAAGGAGTAAGTGATAATATGAGTTAATCAAGAATAAATATGAATTAAGTCAAGTTTGGTCCGTAGAGGCAAAGACCAAAAAGGAAGAACGCTTCCTCTCAATGCAACTAATCTCCTAGGAAAGATCCTGCCGTGGGGATTAATGATTTTGAGGGAACCAGACCTGAATGATTAGTGCTCAAAGGAATCCTTTCTTTATTTCTTTTCTCGAAGAGAGTAGGATTTTGAGAGGGAGAGAGGGAAATCGACCTAATGGTGCATGCCCACCATATTAACTCTCTTTGTTTTCTGTTTTCTCTCTTATCTTTTTTCTTTCCCTTATTTTTTACTTTCTTTCTATTTTATTTCGTGATCCTCCCCTGTTTTTTGATCCCCTTTCTAGGCACGGCAAGGGTCTTCTCATAGTGTCTGCCGCAACCAGATTTTACTATTTTGCCCCTTAACCACCTTTGTCTAGTTTGGGTGTACTTACCGATCACCAAGGGTTCATCTGTGTGCCACTCCCCTTTACCAGACAAAGGTAGGTTGTTTTGTTCATTAGTCTGCCGTGGCACCCTTACCTACCACAGTGTAGGTGCTTTCTCTCTCTATCCTTTAGGGTATGCACATAATGGTTCCTCCCTCAACCTTGCTTCTATTGGGTGGTTTGTCATCCCAGCAGGATATACCCCCCAAAAAAGCTTAGAAAGGAGCTGCAGAATAAGTCTTTTCCCTTCTCCCTACCACCAAACCATAGCCCCCTTGCCTCTAGCCCATAACCCCATCATGTCCCATATTGTCTAGGTACAAGCTGGTGGTGTCTAGGCCTTGCGCGCGTTTCCCTTTCATGTATGTCCAAAATTTGTCTGCTACTCATGCATTTGCTGTGGTTTAGAGCTTTGTTTGCACAGTTTGCCACTCTTCTTCGTCCTTTTATGTGGGCCGTTTTATAATTCCCTGTTCCCCTTAGGGGCTGGGCTTCATTTGATACTGGGCTTCACATTTCTTCCAGCCTATTTCTTGATTGCCATCATGTCTTGTCATATTACTTTGTCATTCTTGCTGTATTGACTTGATCCTATCAAAGCTTTTTTAGGCCTGCCGTATATTCTTTCCCCAATAGCTTAGCATGACCATGGGTTTTCTTACTTATGGGCTCTTGTGTCCCTTTTGTTTTCCCTTGGGCATCCTTGGCCCATTTGCTTGCCTTGGGCTTCCTCAGTCTTTTTTCTTAACTTTGTGTTCCCATGGGCTTTTTCTAACTTCATTGGGTTTCCCCGGCCCAATTACCTCATTCTCATCTTTGGAGTTTGTAGGCTTGTCATCAATCCCCTACTCTCTTTGTTTGCATTGCTTTGGGCCTGCCGCAGCTCATTCTTACTTTTTCACATCATACACTGCCCATGGGTTTGCTATTCGCTATTTATCTCTTTCCGGGCTCTTTTGAGCCCATTTGCTTTCTCAAGGTCCATTTATTTATTTTATGGACTTGTGATCCATTATTTCTACCGCTTGGACCTAATGGTTCTTGTTTTCTATCTTTTCGCCAGCTTCTTTTTGGTCTGTGTTGCTGGGCTTCTTTTCTTCTTTATGACTTCTCAACAAAAAAAAAATGGCCGTCAACAGACATAGAATTATACAAATGATAAATATAGTTTCTATTACAAAAGAAATTCTTTTTGCAACAATTTCTTAGATAACAACTACTTTATGTGAGGTTTAATACATATAATAATTCTTGTAAAGCTCTCACCCGAACTTATCTAATGTTCCATTCCAATGACTCCTCAATGCAATCCAAAAAATTTTTGCATACGTGAACCTGAGAGAGATAAAAGAATTAGAGTTAAACCAAGTATATATAATAATAATAATAATAATAATAATAATAATAAAACTTTAACCAGCAAACCAAAGTTAGCGTGTGTGTTATTAAAGATAATAGCATAAGTTTGTTAGAGTTTGTGTTTGATTTAAATTTTGATGAGATCTGTAGGGTCAGTTTTTGTTGCCTAAGCCCAAAAGGGATGGGTTAAAGACCCAACGAACCTAGAACAATGAATTTGTAGAGAGTAGATTAAAAGAGCTGGGCTGGATATGAAACACAGAACAGTTGGCTAGGTTACGCGCAGTGATGATAACATGAACTGAAACTTAGATAACTCTATGAATGAATGTCCGAATAGGCATTTTATTGAATGAACCGTGATTACAAGATTCAGAGCTACAGTGGAGCTTTTCTCTCTCTTTCTCTTTCTTTTTTGCTGATCTCCTCTTTATCAGGGACCCTTCTTCTTTATATAGCATCCCTTCCTATCATCTCCGTCGTCCACTTGTTCTTCATCCACGCATCCACTCGAGTGCATGTCATGTCATGTGTCTACTTCAGTTCTTTGTGAGTGGCGGTAGTTGAGGTTGCATTGTTCAGGGGTCTTCTCCACATAAATGCGACCAGAAAAGCTGTTGCATCACATTAAATGCGGTGGTAACAGCTTTTTCCCTAGATATTTTCTTTATCTTTGATCATCCTTGGATCCACTCAGGATTTATCACTATCATTGGGATTATGAGGAAGGCTATTCGGATCTTCCACATGTTTGCCTGATCAAGGCCATTAATGACCGAGGAGAAGGACGTCCTCGGACTAGCAGTGACCTCTTCGAACGGCATTCCCCCTTCATTGCTGGGCTTCCTGCCTTCAAATGGGCCGCATCAACCACCTCTTGCTCCTTAGAAATTTAATAGTCCCTACCGAGGCACCTTGGGCCTGTTAAGTGGTTTTGGGCTTTTACCCCCCCCCCCCCCCCCCCCCACAATAGCCCTGTCCGTTAGATCAATAGCCCACCGTTGGATGCATAGGACAGGGCGCCCCCTAGAGTAATTAATGTAGCGCTTTGGGAATACGGAAAACAGCAACAGTGATGATGGAGCGCGCTCATCCATGCTTACGCACGTGCCAGGCCAAACCTTTGTCCGCTTTCCAAGTTGAATAACTATAAACTGATGGTACACTACTCCCTTCGCTTCACAACTTATAAGGCAGCAAGTGAGGGGGGGGTTTTCCTTCGATGTGGGACTCCTAGAACACCGTCCAAGGACATTGCCAAGCATGCCTAGGATGTTGCCATGCATGCCTAGGACGTTAGGACACCGTCCGAGGACGTCTTAGGACGTTGCCAAGCATGCCTAGGACGTTGCGAAGCCATCCGAGGATATCCTAGGACGTTGAAGGACATGCCAAGGATGCGTACACCCTAGGTACCCACAAGATCATTTTTCCTGAAAATCCTATTAAAATTGTTCAGAATAAAGACAAAGATTTTTTAGAATTTAACTCTATCATGGACTTTTTAAAATCTTATCACCACATCATCAACTATTTAAATAAATAACTAATGGAGATCTAAAAAAATAAAATAAAAATAAAAATAAAAAATAGAAAAAAAGGAGTTAACGTGTCAAAATTACATTTACAAAAAAAGAAAAAGGAAAAAGAAAAGAAAATGGAGTTAACATTTCAAAATTACATTTAAAAAAAAAAGGAAAAGAAAAAAAAGGGAGCTAACGTAATACATATATAAAAAAAAAAAAAAAAAAAAATAGTAGAACTCAAGGTTGCTATATACCTAAATAAAAAAAATTTAACGCCAAAAATATATACAATGATGGTAAAAAAAATTAAAAAAATTAAAAAATTTAATGCCAAAAACATATACAATGATAGTAAAAAAAAATTCCTTAAAAAGAAAAAAAATAAACGAAGAAGGAAAAAAAAGTGAGGAAGGAGAAGGAAATAGTAATTGATCATTTATATTTTGATCATTAATTAGGGAGTATTGTGGTAACTTTTTTTTTTTTATTATTTCAATTCCAATTTTTTAAATAAAATATAAACAAAGGCTACTAAATGAGGTAATGGAAGCCATACTGTTTAACTGTTCATGAATGATTTTGAATGCTTCTTTTGTAGTATAAAGCATCCATGTCTTTGGATCACAATACCTACTGTGGGTACCTAGGATGTACGCATCCTTGGCATGTCCTTCAACGTCCTAGGATATCCTCGGATGGTGTCCTAACGTCCTAGGCATGCATGACAACGTCCTAGGCATGCTTGGTAACATCCTCGGACGGTGTCCTAGGAGTTCCACATCGAAGGAAAACTCCCCCACTTGCTGCCTTATAAGCTGTGAAGCGAAGGGAGTAGTGTACCATCGGTTTATAGTTATTCGAATAACTATAAAGATGGTACACTACTCCCTTCGCTTCACAGCTTATAAGGCAGCAAGTGGAGGGATTTTCCTTCGATGTGGGACTCCTAGGACACCGTCCGAGGACGTTGTCATGCATGCCTAGGACATTAGGACACCATCTGAGGACGTCCTAGGACGTTGCCAAACATGCTTAGGACGTTGCGAAGCCGTCCGAGGATATCCTAGGACGTTGAAGGACATGCCAAGGATGCGTACATCCTAGGTACCCACACCTACAACATGAAATAACAATTCACTAAGAAGTACAATGATAGAGTATATGAAGGAACCATTCATTTCAAAATTACATTTTAAAAAAAAAATGTAGAATTCAAAGAAAAAGAGAGGAGGATTTAGAGCTAAACTAAATGCCTTCAATCTGAAGAAGAATGAAAGATAGAAAGTGAGATAGAAACTGCAAAGCATACATGAGTTTGTGGGTCATAAAGTGTAAGAGTTTTAATTTATATATTCATTCCCATTAGTTGAAAACTTGTAAGTGGGTATGATGAGGGTATTTAAGGCATAAAAAAGAGGAATTCAAACAGGAAAAGCCCTTTAAATAATAGTATAAATATAAATAAAGGCTACTAAAGGAGGTAAGGGAAGCCATACTATTTTACTGTTCACGAATGATTTTGAATGCTTCTTTTGTAACATAAAGCAGCCATGTCTTTGGATCACAATACTTACAACATGAAATGACAAATCACTAAGAAGTATAATGGTAGAGTATATGAAAGAACCATTCATTTCAACATTACATTTAAAAAAAGAAAAAAAAAAGAAAAAAAAGAGTAGAATTCAAAGAAAAATAAAGGAGGATGTAGAGCTAAACTAAATTATTTCAATTTGAAAAAGAATGAAAGATAGAAAGTAAGATAGAAATTGTAAAATGTACGTGAGTTTGTGAGTCTTAAAGTGTAAGAGTTTTAATTTATATTTTTATCACTGTTAGTTGAAAACTTGTAAGTGAAAATGATTAGGATATTTTACACATAAAAAATAAAGAATTAAAGAAAAAAAAGCCCCGTAAATGATATTATAGAGAAATAGTAATATAATTATAGGATATAGATAATGGCAACCTATGCCAAAACTGTTTCGCACGTAGAGAGTGCAGGGTGTTATCGACCCCCTCTAATCAGCACTAGGCTTTCCTTTCCTTTCCCATTTGCCTATTGGCTTAGCCTTTAAACCCCGACTCAGTCTCTCAGCCTCAGCCTCAGCCTCAGTCCACCACACCAACCCTAAGCCCAATATTCCCTCTATTCAAACACTTTTTCAATTACTTTCAGAGAGAGAGAGAGAGAGCGAATCTTCAATTCCATTCCAATTCCAATTCCACCTAGGTACGTACCAGTCTTTCATTTCTCTTCTCAATTTTTTTGTTTCCTTAGTTAAAAAAAAAAAATTGTTTCACTTCAATTTCACGCTTCATTCTCTAAACCATAGATTCGCTTCTCGATTTGGTCTGTTTGGCTGTTGAGAATATTTAGGAAAGAAACAATTTTTTTTGGTTTGTTTTCTATGGTGTTTGTGAAATTTCTCGGCAACCAAACGGGGGGTTTGTGTTTTAGATGCTCGAATTTTAGCGAAATTATCAAAACCTCTGAAATTTAGGGTTTACTATTTTATTATTTTCATTTCTTTTTTATTTTCAAAACCAGAAAAAGCAAAAAAAATCCCAATTATGAAAAATCAATAAACCATGCAGTATCTCTGTGTATGTGCATTATTTATGTTAGCTTCCATTGTTCCTTGGCAACTAAATGTAGGGATGGGAATGTGGGGCACTGTTCAAGTTTCTTTTTTCACCTGGTTTGGAGCTTTTATTTTTTTTGAAAAAAATTCTGAGTCATTGAGGTTTGATTTTTAAGCACTGTAATCATGTAATGAATGGTGTACCTTTATGATGATTAAATTTATTTTTGTTGTAAGTACACATCTCATTCTTTTTATTTAAATCTCTGGAATTTATTAATTAACAATTAATTGGTGTTATTATTCCTAAAATGTTATGGATGCCTCCAAAATGTCTTAATCCTAAATTATTAACCTTCGCTTTGTTCTTTTGTATGCTTAGTCTTGTGAAATTGGTGCTGTTCCTGTGTGCCAGACATCATGGATGCAGACTTGCAGTCCCTGCACCCAGATAATGCTGATGCAAAAGCAGCATTTCGGAAGCCATCTACAGATGCAACAAACAGGAAGTATCGGCGCCATTCTCCAGTTAGTGGGTCATCTTCACCTGATGGTTAGTTTTTCATTTTTTTTTTTTTTTAATTTTTAAATAAAATTTGAGCTTTCATTTTCAAGCCTTACAATGGTCTTTGCATGTTGATTCACAGCAAAAATCGCTTGATAAGGTTTACATTCTGTCTTGGTTTTTTATACTGTATAATATAATTATGTGATTTATGGCATTTTGCTAATGAGCTCTACATCAAATATCACCTTCTTTCTCTGTAAGACAAAAGAAAATGTTGCTAAAAGTGCGCTTAGGCATGCTTAAAGCTCAAAATTCAGGGCCCCAAGGTCTAAGTGCTTCATTTGGCCAAAGCAAACCTCTGTTTGCGCTTTTCTAGTGCTTTTTGAAGAAATATAAAGCATACCTAGATACTTTTTTTCTTTTGATCGGTAATGCAGGACTTTATTAAATGAAGGGGTTGACACACTGCCTTCCAATTAACCAAATGACATTTGACTTCATCTTCTAAGCCTCCCCATAGAAAATCATGTTGTAGTTTCTCCAATTGGTTGGCGACATTGATTGGAACTGGAAAAAGAAATAAAATTTAGGTTGGCAAGCTAGACCTGGAAAGCACAGACATGGCAATCTGCCAGCCATGCCTGTGTCGTATGCATACAGGACACGAGGTACACCTGAGGCACGGCTGCACACATGTTCTTGTTTTTTTTTTTTTTTTTTTTTTTTTTAATTTTATTTTAATAATCGGACACAGCAAGGAGAGGGAAAAAAGAAGATAAAAATCCTAACCTGAAGGTCTTGATCTCTTCCACTTCTTCTTCTTCTTCTTCTTCTTCTTCTCATGCCGAGCTCCTCTTCCTCCCCCTCTCAATATGTCTCTCCCTCTCGGTCTCTCGGTCTCCTTCTCCCTCTCAATATCTCTTTCTCCCTCTTTCTCCCTCACAAATATCAGGTTAGGCTAGTGGCAGGGACGTGGGGTTTCTATTCTTGTGTGTTCTGGGTTATTTCAAATTTTAAATTCTGGGTTTTTTTTTTAATTAATGTTTAAAAAATAAATAAATAAATAAATAATAAGTGGTGAAATTAGGGGGTGAGTTTTGCATTTTGGCCTATTTCTTTTACTTTCTTTGTTTTGTGTGCCTTTCTCCACTCCTATTTCCAAGTAAATATCATCTGCAACTTATTCCTTTTATTGAATATATATATATATATATATATATAATTAATAAATTAATTAATATACGTATCCCTGCCAGACCCATATCCTACTTTTTCAAAGATTGCCGTGTCACCGTACCTTATCCGTACCCATATCTATGCCTGTATCCATGCAAGTGCTTCCTAGAGCTAGACAAAGTGCTCTTTATAAGAGTGATTCTACCTAGATACTTTTTGTTTTTTGCTATATAATGAGTCAAAAATTAACCACTCAATCTTGAATGAAATGAGATGAATTATTAATTTATTATACAAATACTATTTTTAAGTGATGTACCACAAACAGTTGTTTGTTTTCATATCAAAAGACACAATCAAGGTTAATTTACAATTCTTGTGTTTTATGGTCTCTACTATCATAGTTATGTATGTTTATAAAGTACAAGAGAAATATATAAAATATTATGTTTAAAATTTATTTAACTAAATGATTATCGTATTATCCGTTGATAATTTCAAATTCATTATATAAATAATTTAAAAAATCGAAATAACTTATGTAAGTTTGAATTTACAAACTTTGTGCAATTGCGCTACCCATCTGAGCTAATAGGCAAAACATATTACTGTTTTTAATTTATTGACTCATTTTAGTCAAGTGAGCACCCAGGCTCATGTTTGTTGTGTGTGGTCTTATATTGGGGTTCTGTCCCCCACAATTACCTGCCAAAAATAAGTCTCATTCTTATTGTATGCTATGAATCCTTTTATTAAAGGTTATTTTACACTATATTTGAAAAATGTGCGCTTTATTTCAATAATGCACGTGTTTTGTGCACTTTACGTTTTT
Source organism: Quercus variabilis (assembly GCA_030445155.1). NCBI lineage: Eukaryota > Viridiplantae > Streptophyta > Magnoliopsida > Fagales > Fagaceae > Quercus > Quercus variabilis. The sequence goes on from CP129451.1 coordinate 9,009,516, forward strand.
TTTTTTTTATAAGTGGATGAGGTGGTGCATTCAAAACCCATAGTGTGCCTATTGTATTGTCAATAGGGGGTGATTGTAGTTTCTTCTCGTTATGGCCATGATAATGCTTTTGGTTTCTAGATGTAGCGCGGTGCAGTACCATTTTTACTACCGTTTGAAAATAATTTGGACAAACTTCATGTTAGCAACTTATTTTCATAGTAGAAGATAAAATTTTGCAAAATGAGACGCAATGTTGTCGAAACATTTGCATAGGAAGAGCAATGAAGTTCAAACCAAGAAGAAAGTTAATGTAGATGAAAGGTTGAAAACTAAAATTTTACATGTTTTTCAATTTTAATCTAAAATTTTAGTTTTCATCTTTCAAACTAAGCGTCCGTTTGGCATGATTAATTTTGTCAACTAATTTTACTATTCAGCTTATTTTTGGTACTATTCATGAGTCTCAAAGGATTATTTCAGCTAACTTTTACCTTTATCTATAATACTTTCAGCAAAAAGTTTTTAGTTTCAACAAAATAATCGGATCCCAAACAGACCCTAAGTTTTAAAGATGAAAACTAGCCCAATTTTTTTTTTATTTAAAAAAAAAAAAAAAACCTAGCCCAATATAATCATACAATTTTACTAGTTTTCATCTTTTAAACTTCTTCTCCTTTCTGTATTGTCATTCATCCTAACAATAGGAAGTGAAGTCCTTACCACAATTGAGAAGAAAGTAGAGGAAGAGTGATGGAGTTCAAACCTATAAGAAAATTAATGTTGTATAGTCATTTGTTATGCTCAACTCATGTTTTATTTTTGTTGGTTTCCATACATAACTCAGAATTTAAGTTATTTGAAGATACTATCCATGTTACTTATGTTTTTCATTCACGAAAATTGGAGCCCAATAAAAGAACCTAGTTGCTTGGATGTGGAATGGTGTTATAGACCTGGGGATTGAACAAAAATCTCTGCCAGATTACACTCCTATAGTCCTATTATTGTTATAAGCTATAGACAGAAGTGAAAATAAGAATTCTTCCGTAGTGTACTGTCTTTCTCTTTCATTTTATTGGACCTCAGAAAATTTTACAGGCTGTCTGGTTCATCAGTTTCCTGATTGCTTATATTCACCTTTGTGTTTTTGCAGAAATTCCTAAGCAGGACCAGGGTTCTAGCCCAAACGTTTCAAGGGATGACCCTGTAAGAGTCTCTGAATATCGACCAAGAAGGAGGGATGATGAAAGGGAATTCTATAGGGATTCTAGCAGAAGTCATTATGGTAGAAGTAATGATTCTTATAGGCACTCTGATCGACAGTCATCCAGGGGCTCCCATGGTTACTCTAGGCACGATGACTACATACATGACAAGCATACAGATGAAGAAGATAGAAACTATAAGAGGTTATCCTCCCGTTCTGGTCGAGAGTCAAGGGGTGGTGCTCATTCTGAGCTTACAGGAAAAGAAAGTGAGCACAGTAGGTCAAGAGATTATTCGAGACATGTGGACAAATATTCCCGAGATGATTATGATGGGCATAGAACCAAGGATAAAGATAGAGAAGTCTCATCACTAGAATACCAGAGATATAAAGATAAGGATTCATCATCTGATAGAGCTGGATCTGGTAGGAGACATGTGCCTTCTGAAGAGTTGGAGAGGGATAGATATACGAGGGACAGAGGTGGTCGAGATGAGAAGCGGGATTATCGTAGAGGTGACCGACTTTCCTATGAAGAGACCCGTGGGCACCGAAATGGCACAAGTTCAGGAGGAGACGGTGGTAAGCATCGACTGAAAGATGCTTATAAGAGTGACCCAATGGAGCTGGATGGTCAAAAACTTTCCAAAGAGGACAAGAAAAAATATAATGACCGAGAAACTAACAGGGATAAGGACGAGTACATTAGAGAACCAGGGGAGCTTGTTGATGATAAATTTGATTCTGTGAGTGATAATCATGAATCTCCAGCAAAAAAATTAAAACCATATGGTTTGGACAAGGACACTGACTATAGGAAAGATGGTACATTTTCTTTACATTCCTTGTTTTATTGTATTAATATTTTCCTCTTCTGTTTCCTAATAGCTTAATACTATATGATCCCATTACAGTTAAACCAGTTTCAAAGTTCTCATCTGTAGCTGAGGATGCTAAAGTGACTCCAGGACAAGGCCAGGCCAATGATTCTGATGCTGCTAGTGATCTAAATGCTGCAAAAGTTGCTGCAATGAAAGCTGCTGAATTAGGTATGTAATTGGCTCCTTGGCACAATATGTATATGATATTATGATAGTTCTCAAACTTCTTTTTGTGCTTTTTTTTTTATTTTTTTTTATTTTTAAAATTTTTTCTTATTTCCTCATCATTTTCAGTTTCCTCCAATCTCTTATGATCAATAGGATGCTGTTATGTTGTCGCTAATTATATTCTCTTGCAAAGGATAGAATTTTCCTACAATCCATTTTGTGGTGATTTAAATGATTATCTGTGTAATTTTAATCACATGACCTATTTGGTAGTCATGTGACTTGTTTAAATACATTTTATTGCTGTAAGGGGTTAGAGGAGATTCCTCCAAACTGTATAAAATGTTGTATCCTACTTGTGACCATTTGGATTTTTTAATTTATTAAGATGCTCACTAAGTTTACGCAAAGGTTTCAGTCAGTGTAAATTAAAGGATGTTTTTAGACATCTGGTATAATACCCGACAGCTTAGACGTTCAAGTGCATTTACTAATTAAATGAGGATTATTGTAAATTTTGCCTTAGCTATGTTCTTTTTTTTTTTTTTTTTTTTTTCTTTTTCTTTTTTTAATATATATATATATATATATCTATCTGTTTTCTGAATGACAGGAATTACTTTAGTCAGTTTCAAGCTGAAACTGCTTGCTTTCTCTTGTGATTATGGTACTTTTAGCAATTTCTGTGTTTAATCTGCTACCAGTTACTGCAAACATATTAGCCAAATAACAATCTATCCAAAAAAAAATATATATATATATATATATATATTAGCCAAATAATTAGACTTAAGGACAATAATCCAGCTGAATTCTAGATTATTATAACTAATAAACGTGAACCTCCTTGACATCATAGTCATTTGGAAGCTTTTTGGCATGACACAGTTAACAGGAATCTTGTTGGAGTTGGAGTTGGAAGTTCCATGACTGCGGACCAAAAGAAGAAGCTTCTGTGGGGGAGCAAAAAGACCACACCTGCAGAAGAGGTATTTCTGATTATTTGTTACCATTTCATTTGGTTAACACTTAACACATGATTTTACAATTGCTATACTCATGCCCTAAGCACCATATAAGGAAATTCAGGTTGCAAGGGGAGGGCATTGATACCAAATTAATGTTTGGTCTCATCTAAGATTTTTACATGGAAGATCATTGAGGATTTCTGTTTTTAAATACTTTTAGACTATTTAATTAACTTTTTTTCTTTACATAAAGTTGTTGTAGTAGCAATGTTGGAGGTTTTATACGGCCCCTACTACTATAATGACAGTTCTAGTATTGCCCACTGTGCATCATTTTATGTTTCTAGTATTACCGCTTAATGACAAATTGGTTAGTCTGAGGCCCACTAATGAACTTCTACTTTAGTTACTATTGCCTGGGGTTTTCTTTCACATTTTTAATGCCCCTTTTCTTTTAAAATATTCATTTTCTACAGTCTGGTCACCGTTGGGATACAGCATTGTTTTCTGACCGTGAACGACAAGAAAAATTCAACAAACTCATGGTAAGTCTCCATTGCTTCTAATTGTTTCTTTGCCTTTTTAGTCGGCAATGTCAATATCACATAGAACCTTTCGTTGCTTGGTCCTGAATGGCTCACTCATTCCATTTCAATTTGTTCACCTACTAACACATTTTTTAGAGTCTGAGGATGCCTTGGTGCCTATGGCCACTTGTAGGGTGTGAAAGGCGAGGTGAAGGTGGAGCAGAAACCAGACGACCAAGAAGGAAGCGAAGTCCTCCGAGCCGAGAAGCAGAAAGAACTTCAGCTGGATTTAGAGAAGCAATATACTGCTGGACTCCGACGAAGGGATGGTCGTACTGTGGGATTAGGTCTTTAAGCATTTACTATGGATTCTTCTGCACTCATACAGTGCTATGCAATATTTTGTTATACTCTTGTGGAAGAGTAATGCTTCTTGTGATTTTATACTTGTGGCATGTTTGTGCGGATATGCTTTATTGTTGGGATATTTCAGATATTAGCAAAAGATTAGTGTCATATGACACTTACAACCTTGATGCATGTGAGATTCATTCTCGGCCTCATTCTCAGCCCTGCAGGCTGTTTAAACCTTCAAGCACGAAAGTTTGGTTTGGGAGCTCTATAAGTATTAGGTAAATTTTATAATGCTCGTTAGGTAAATTTTAAAAATTTAGGTCAATGTACCCCCTTCAATGAGTCATTATTAATGAAATAAACAAAAAAGTAAGCATAAATTATCCGTAAGAACCTAACCAGACAAAAATTCCCGAAATGTAAATTGCATATGGTATTTTGGCACCAAAACAGACTATAAATGACTAAATAAGCATTCATAACGGACAAATATGTTTTGAATTTTTTGCATGAATTATTACAGACAAATCTGTTTAAATGAACATGTGATAATTAGTGTTTTGTTTTGCTTTTATATAAATATTAATTAACGTTAACTTACCATCCGGTGTCAATGTAACCAGTGTTTTATTAGTAGCCAATAAGTATTGTGTAGTTTACTTGATTTTTTTTTTTAGTTAATGATTATCTAATGAAGCGAAGTGAAACAATTTTGAAACTAGTGTTTCATTTGAATTAATATCTATATTTAATTTGAAATCGCTCTAAAACTATGGAGGTAGTATGTAATTTACTAATATGCCCTTAAGTATTATATGGATTTATTTATCTTTTTCCCGACCCTTGATGAGATAAAGTTGCTCACTAAAGCTTGCTATATGAGTCCATAACTAAAAATAAGCCTTGCAAGGAGAACGCAGACCATTCCACATGGTACAATTCTCTTCTGTTTGTTCTGGGGTTAGATAATTTCTGGCCAAGCGTAATTTGAATTTTTTTGGGGACAATGGGACCCATTATGTATTTTATTGATTTGGAAAATCACAAATAAATGGGACAGACTTAGGTCTAGTGTCTAGTAATACTGAACTCGTTGAGATGATGACATGTGTTCACTTTTGAACACATGCCACCATCTGACCAGGTCCAGTGCATAGTGCACTAGACCTAAATTTATAGTGGACACATGTCATTATCTCAACAGGTCCAGTGCACTTTATGCACTAGACCTAAACCTATAGTGCAATGGACCTAAGCATCCAAATTGCTAGGTATTGCATTTCGAAAGATTTCGATGTCGAGAATAATGTGAATTCCCCAAACTAAATGTGCAGTATTCGATCCAGGGAAGCCAATATGTTCTCTGATATCCGAAGATTGGAACCGTGGAATTATGAATCCTTGGAAAATATCCTGAAATGGATTTGCCAGCACCTATACATGATACGCCCATTGCTGATAAAGAAAGCGGACAAAGTACAAAGATTTAGAGAGAAATGAAGAGAGCAAATCAGAAGAGGGTAACATGCTCGTTTTCCTCATATAAGAATGGGATCACTCATATAAAGAAATCCACATTATTACAAATATGAGATAATGTGGGAGTTTAAATGCTTAACAGCTTAAGAGTAATTAGATTTCCTTTATTTATTCAAAACCAAACAAGAAAGTGCCTTCAAAAGTGAGTAAAGTATGCCCCTAATCAATAATTTTATCTTAGGCACCACCAATGCATATGCTGACATTAGGTTCTCCATTTTAAAGAACGTGCCATTGCAAGGCCAGTGGCAGGCCATTGGCATCTCCACCTTTGCAGAGGATATTTTCGTTAACTTAGGAAAAATAAAATAGAAAATATAAAGAACATGCCAAGAATGCAAATTAATTTAAATATATTTATGTTTGGGATCTAGAAGAAGTTCCAATCAAAAGCCAAGGGAAGAAAATTAAGAAGGTAGATGTGATCAATAATATAGAAATATTTTCTGAGAATTTACAAATTTTTTGCAAAGAAATAAGTTTTGATCCCGAAAACTAAAATCAAGAACAAAAACTTGAGTCAAAGTTTAGGAACAATTTCATTATGCTATAAAATCACTCATGCCATCTAAAGTAAAACTTGGTATAAAACGGTTCTTTGACCAAATAATTTTTCAAGATTAGACTATAGTATCGACTTTTATGTTGAATGCACTTCCAGACATGGATTCAAGAACAATCTTCTATAAGGCCTTTCCTTAGTACTCAAAAAGAGTGGCAAATAGAATTTAATGGAAGAGAGCAAACACACTCTTGAGAGATTAGAAGCCATAGAAGTTGAATGTGATGGGAATATTTTCCAGTGATGTAGATTAGAAGCCATAGAAGTTGAATGTGATGGGAATATTTTCCAGTGATGTGTTATGTAAATCACTGACTTGGTCAAATTTTGATGAATTAACTAATTAGCTTGCAAGCCAAAGGTCTTATAGTTGAATTGACACCTCTCCATGCACAAAATACTTAAGAGACTAGGGAGAAATAGTCTAAATAGTAGGTTAGTAGAATATTGTAATTATTGCTATAAAAAAAAAAAAAAAAAATTAGCTTGCAAAGTAAGCAAACTACCAAGAAGTTAAGACGGTCAAATCGATTATAAATAGGCCAAAGAAAAATTAAACTAGATTCACAAGCGCAGGGCTAGACAAGGTGGGGGTGCTTGATATAGAGGCTGAAGTACAAACTAGACCCATATCAAAATATAAACAGGAAAATCCATAAGAATCTTATACATGGCAAAATTGGACCTAGACTCTATAACTTGATCCAAACCTAAAGAAAATACCTGACTCAACTTGCACTAAAAAATGAGTCGACCTAACCCATTTTTAAAGTGATATTTTTTTCACCCCACACTATCAAATTAAGATGAGATGGTATAGTATATTCATCTTTAGCTGTTTCACATGCACATTTAATTTTTATGAAGATGATATACCGTACCTAAAAATATTTTATGGTCGAAGATATTATTATTATTGTTCTTTTATGGTGACGATGAACTATGGATTGTGTAACTTAGGAATTTATGTCTTTTTAAAAAAAAAAAAAAAAAAGACAAAACAATATGATCATGGTATTATTATTATTTTTTTCATGTAAAAAAATATGGGTCGATCCATTACTTGATCAACCTAGAATGTCTTGTTATCATCAAAATATTTTCAATGCTAATTTTTTTTTTTTTAAATTGTAGAATTTTTAAGTGTATAATTTTATTTTGTTAATTCTAATTATATTTAGGGTTTTACTAATCGTGACAAATTCTTATGTGGTATCGTAAATTTGTGATGATTAAGAAGGAATATTATAATATGAAAATAAAGTTTTTGGGAGTCTTTAAATCAATACCTATGGACATAGTATGTTATAAAATGAAAATTCAATATTCATCTATATTTTTTTTCTACAAATTTCATTATATTCTATGGATTAATTCCAGTTTTTTTTAGTAAGTGTCTGTTTGGTATAATTAATTTTGCCAACTTATTTTACTATTTAGCTTATTTTTGCTACTATTTATGGGTCTCACTGCACTTTTTGGTACTATTCATGGGTTCCACTATATTATTTTCGCTAATTTTTACTTTTATCTACAATACTTTCAACAAAAAGTTTTCAGTTTCAGCAAAATAAACAAATCCCAAACAGATCCTAAGTAAAATTTAGCTATTCTCCTGAAAGATTTTCTATTATGTTGCTTAAGATTGTTCTGTCATGTTCAGAGTAAAGCGACTAATGCATCAGTAAAAAAGAGCGAGTTTATTTAAGTTGAGGGAACTAAAAAAGGTACAAAAATACCAAAATCACATTAGTAGAAGTAATAAAAATGGGCATGTCAATTAAAAGAGTAACAAAGAATAAGACTTTAAATAAAGTAGAATGGAGACAAAGAATACATATAACCTACCTTAATTAATATGTTGAGAATCCATAGCTGATCCCAAAAATTTTAGGACTAAGAATTTGTTTATTCTTGTTGTATGTGCTATAGTTTCTTTCATTTGGTGCATTAGTGCTTTCAATCAATAGGTTCTTCTCATTATTTCCCTTAAAAAAATAACTATTCTAATTAATCTGAGCATGAATTATCTAGGTTGGGATTCTTCTGTCTGTCACATATATAAAATTTTAAAACATAAAGAAGAATCTCTTCCAAACAATCAGACAAAGAATGATTATCTTGCTAGAGAAAGTAGGTTTTGTTCTCAAGCATTTTCCCATTATCCAACTGAATTCTTGATTTGGATTCTGCTAGCTAGTGCCAATAATTTTCCACACAATAAAAGAGAAAGAAAAGGACTGCAAGTAAAGTGAATTGGGGGGATTGGCTTGTTTTTTAACCCCACTAATTTTGATCCAACCATAACCACACTTATTGCCAAGCTAGATTGCTAAATCCTAAAAGCCTAAGACCCCACTTGAAACCAATGCCTTGCTCATTGTTTGAAGCTAGTCCCCTACCATACTAGCATTTAACTATTTGCTTTGTTTATGTCGGTTTCTTTCTTTGGTAGACCCCATATATTTATGTTGACAATTTGACATTCAAGCCTATCCCATGCTTCAATAGTGGTAGGTCTTTCAGAGATGGCGGTCTAGTTGAGACTTGAGAATAGTTAGGGGGTCCTTAATTGAGCACAATCACAAGTGCCTAGAGATTTGGAAGATAGTAATATACGCCCTTTTTGCTACGTCAACATTTCATTAGTTTGCTTTAGGGGTGCGCAGCCAACTTACCAACTCGTCAAAATCGACCTGATTTAAACCTACCTGTCAGGTTGGGTTAGTTTTTAAGACTTGGTGGGTTAAATTGGATTACAAATTTTTTTTTAATAGAGGGTCAGGTTGGATTTGGGTCATAAAATTCCAAACCTACTAAACTCAATCCAACCCACCCATATATTTAATATATATATTTAAAAATATATGATATAATTTTTAAAATAACTAGCTCTTCTTATCTTATATAAAAGCCAATTAGTTCACACAAACCCTAGTAAATTACTATTGTTGTTTAGTCATTAGTGTTGTTTGCCTTTAAGGAGTCACATTGATACTAATTTTTAGGTTTTTTAAATATATTTATATTTATATTTTTTTTCTACTCAATTTAATAATAACAATAATAATAAAATTTGTCAAACCCATGGGTTCAACCCGACCCAACCTGACCCATGTGGGTTGGATTGGACTAATGGGTTGGGTTGGGTTGGGTTGAATTTTTTTTTACTCACCATGGTAGGTTGGGTCAAAAAATCCCCTTAACCTGACCCAATCTGACCCATGTACACCCCTAATTTGCTCACACAAGAACCAAGACATTTCATTGAAACAGAACATTAGCTACATCACACTCACCCATATAACATATTTAGCTAGTGTTTTTTTGGCAATTCTTGTATAAACTATATGCTTAACAACCCATAATATGCATTTTTAGGGGTTAATATGTCATCCTCCTTGTATAAATAAGTGATATTAACAAAGTACTATTATTATGCTTTAATTTATAGTGAATCTAGCCCTAAGTTTGGTGTCATTCTCAACTCGGTGATTAACATATATTATAAAATAGAAATTATACTTTATTTTCTATTTAGTTCCTTGTGGGTTTTTTTTTTTCTTCTTCTTCCTTCAAACAATAAATTTTCATTAATATTGAAAAATGTATTACACAATCAACACTATCCTCTTCAACAATTAAGTACAAGTCCAACCAGGCAACCACTCTAAATAATCTTTAACCCAAACTATAAAAAGTCATTACACTTCATGCCAAAAGATGATAAATTGTGTGGGCTACCTTGTAAGGATACGAAATAGAAAAGGCTAAAACAATCTTTTACTTATAGCTTATCTTTTTCTCTTTGAAGTTTGTTTCTTTTCCCTGCCCATCTACACACACCTCACTGTTCAGAGTGAATGTAGCACCAACTTTTTTGGTAAGAAAAGATTGAATATTACATTGAAGTAGGACCAAATAATTTAAAATTTTAAGTTAGAAAAGATTGAGCATTTTAGCGAAGTAGGACCAAATAATATAAGAAATTTGAGAGTCAATTCTCACCTATACTAAAAATAAATTAGTGCCTTAATTTAATGATAAATATTATGGAATGAACACAATAAATTCAAAATATTATTCTATCTAAAAAAAGTTTTTTTTTTCCTGGTTAGAAAATATTGATCATTTCATTTCAGTAGGACCAAATAATTTTAAGACTGAAAGGATAAGAGGGAAGAGAAGGAAAACTGAAAGGATATTCGGGAATTGAACCATGCCCCCAACATCCACATATATGGAATAATACAATAAGAGAACCCTAAAAGCTTAATAGCCACAATCTCACATAATTCCAAAACCTAGAACCTCATAGCTCTAATTATTAATCTATAGCTACTATACATTTGCTTGTGTGGCTACTTAAGACCTCATTGATTGATTCTAAAGCTCCACTTTAATGTCTTTACAAGAAACCGTCCATTTTGGACAACCTTTGCTTTATTTTTAATTTCTCTTTCATCCTTTGTGGATTCCATGTAGTTACATTGACATCACACACACCCATATTGAGCCTAAATAATGGTGGGTTTCTTATATGAGATATGGTGGTCTGCTTGATGAGTTTGTTCTTTTACAAATCATACAAGTGAATCTATGATTTGGAGCATCAAATGACTTCTTTGTTGACGATTCCATTAAAAGGGTCCCCCACCACCTTCTAATTCATCTTACAAACTTTGAACATTATAAAATTCATATTTGGTGTTTTATCTGACAAGGAATTTTTTTTTTTAAAATTAACAATGGAAAAGCTGTCTTCCTTTCATGGATTAGGAGCTTAAAAAACTAGTGCATGCTACCCACGCCAGAGGCTAATGATCAAAAGTGATAATTTAAACTACAAATTAATTTGTCATAAGCTTAGCTACCTAACTTTAGTAATTGAAAGGTTATCAAGGGTTTTGTAACTGAATTAACACCTCTAAATATACAAAATGCTTAAGGTTCTTGGAGGAAAAGGGTTCGAGTTGTGGGAATAGCAACAAAAATTTTGGACTACTATTGTTTCTGCTTTGCATTAGAGAATTACGTAACCTAAATGGATTTTGTAATAAGGGTATACAATATTTTACTTATAGTGATGATATAAAAGGGTAGTGACATTCCTGATAAATAGGTGTAATAAAGTAATATGTCATTATTTAAAATAAGACTTTAAATGAAATTGATTTATATAAACTGAAACCATTGATAAAGCCACAATGAAACCCTTTTTTTTTTCTTTTTTTTTTTTTTTTGCAGAAAGCAATGAAACTTGATTGATGTAACTAGACCTATCTTTAAACATTGCCTTTCTTATTAAAGTAGGTTCCTCCTCAAGCCATACTAAATCCTCAACCACATGTTGGGCATATTATTGTTATTATTATGCATTATTACTATGCAAATGATCTCCTACTCTTCAAGAATATTTGAGTATTGCTACTAACCTTTGAATCAAAATTTATATATAGCTTAGTCAATTTTGTTTTTAAAAAGAAAAGAATAAAATCTCATATCAAAAAATTTTCCCTGAATATATAAAATCATATGAATTGCATCTTTTGATTTTTATTCCTCATGATCTAAAGTGCCTCCAACAGTCTTTTTCACTTTGCTTAGAATCACAAGTCTCACACTTTGTGCCACAATAATGCACCACATCCCATTTCTATCATCATTGTTGTTGCTGTCGCTAGCTAGGATTGTAATTATCACTCATCAATACTTTGTTTCCAAGTTAATATAAATATACAACTCTTCCCACCTTGCTTTTCTCCTAAAATCTTCATATTATATTTTTCAAATTTTGTTGCTTTCAACCAAAAATCACACAAACCTTTTCTTCTTCTTCTTCTTTTTTTTTTTTTTTTTTTGGTTTTGTTTTTCTAACCTAACTTTTCTATCTCTATTCTTCTGTTGATTTTCTCTATTTTATCAAAATCTTCTACATACTAAACATTGAATCCAAAACACCATGACGCGCAGTCTCTTACGCAATGATTCTCTCTCAGCCCATGACCGTTCAAATATATTATTCAACAAACACCCATCAACATAGAAAATATTTTGTGGTCCTCATCTAGAAATTCTTCATCCTTATGAAAATCCAATAGGACAAACCTTTTTTTTGTTAGGGCACAAACAATCGGACAGATTTCGAATAATCGAATTTTTTAACCAGCACTGAGAGGGAATTCAATACAATATCCTAGAGGCCTTTGATATAAAATTCAATAGGTTGATTTGTAAAAGTACTCACTCAATAAAAAAAATTACACTAAATACAATCTGAATTTAACCCATATAGAGCTGAGAGTATAATGAACTATTGACTAGGCTTAATTAAAGCATCTACTAGAGTAGGAAGTATGTATTAGTTAAGATAGTGAGGTTATATTAATACCAAGGAGTGTGGCATTATTTTTAAAAAAAAAATAAAGATGACTTTAGAAAGTAATCCCAAAACGATAGAAAAAACATAAGACTTTCTTGGTATGTAAAGGGGTATACGCTTACCATACTTCCATTGAAAAACCAAAAAAGAGGATAGTGTTGTGTTATTAAATCATGGACCCTAAATGTTTAGGTCAGTCCTTCACGTGTAACCAATAAGGTCCACTGTCTTGCATTGAAATTTATGCACTCACATCGTACACAGCGTAAGTTGTGTGGATAGGACGCATTATAATTTATAAGTGCTTTTTAAAAGGCACTTGGAAGTTGGTCTATGTGTGGTCACATATAGATTTGTTTGTTTGACAAACTTGGCATGTGTAGTAATATATAGATTTGTGCGTTTGACAAACTTGGCATGTGTAGTCACATAAGATTTCTGTGTATGACATTGGTGGCATATATGCTTATAATTTTTAATATACCTAGTGAATATGCAGTTAACATTCTCTAGCATTGAAACCTTTTGGAAATTGTATGAGGTTCTCTTTGATAAGAATGAAGGAGAAGTGAATCGACCAAGAAAGTGAAATGAAAGATGGAGAAGGCATGTTTATACAATTGAAGGGATAAACAAATCCCAGAAGAAAACAGTGTAATTTTCCTAACCTTGTTGAGAAGAATAATAAGCAAATAAAATTAAAAAAAAAAAAAAAAAAAAACTTGTATCAATTTACTACTATATCCTTATTACATGGGAAGCAATTTTTTTCATTACCTTTTTATAGTATCCAAAGTTTTATACTTTTATTACAATAAAAGAAGTATAAAATTATATACTATATAATAAAAATTAAGTATTAAAAGTCTTGGTTACACCAAGTGCTTTTTTTTTTTAACAAGTGGTTATGCTCCTTGTCCCAAGTGACAAGCCTTTATCAAATACTTGAATAGATAAAACAAAAAAAAAAATTTATATTATTGTTTAAGATAATTGCAGATCAAATTTGAAATCTTTTTAATAGTTTTAAATTATAACCACTAACTTTCTTAAATTGTTTCAATTTTTTCCTCTCTCTCTCCATGAAACTCTATTAACTAAAAATAATAGAAACTTAAATCAGTTGTAACTAAAACATTTTTAAACATAAAAATTATTCCCTGTAAAAATATGTAAGATTTCTAATACACAAGAGTTTGTGAAATTATATAATAATCATTCATTTATTTATTGTAACCAAATTTAACGTACACGATAAAATTACATATAATATAATTTTACATCCAATCATATCATGTTATATATTATATAATAAAAGTTATATTCTACACATTACAATTAAGTATATTAAAATTAGCTAAATATTTACTCTAAGTGAAAAACTATTATCAAAGTTAAAAAAAAAAAAAAAAAAATACTACTCTGACTAAAATTCTACCCCCTATGAGTTTTTAGAAATTTAAAAAGAAATTTCATTATTTAATTTAATAATTTATCATAATTTTTTGGTTTAATTTTAAGAGTTAGGTTGTACACATTGTACTTCCACTATGTAGCTCAATGTAAATAATACAAGTTGTATGAAATATTTGTCATGGACTCATTCAAATTGCATTAAAATATTAACATATTTTATTTAAGTGAAACTTTATTGCCATTTAAAAAATAATAATTTACTACTTTGCTTGAACCTTAGTTATCAAAATTTTGAAATAATTAAAAATAGTTTCACCATTTATTTTAAATTCTCTTATAATATATTATAAAACTTTGGTTTCTTATAATAATTTAGACTTATACGATGTGCATTTGTCATTGAATGTAAAGTAAACTTTGTTCTTATTTTCACAATCTGTTTTATAATTCAATTTAATTATAGTATTTATTTCTTTTTAGTTTATATATGATTATTGATTAAGTTTTGTATCACATGAGCATATTACTAGTAAATAAATAAAATTTAAAAAGTACACTCCAAATGCATATATGAGCTTGTTGTAATTTATTATGTAATGCAATTGTATTTATTTATTTTATTTTAAAAAAAAAATCTCACTTAAAATAGTAATGCAATGGTATATTTTTAAGCAATATAAGGTGATAATATGATTTTCTTTTCAATTTTTTTTTTATTGATATAATAAAATTTGAACATATAAGTATAACATCCGCTCCTTACCTTATCATATATTAAGAATATATTTGAACCTATGATATATTTAAGATATTGTGACAATTGATGACAAAGAGGTTAAAAAATATGAGGGTTTTTTTTTTTTTTTTTGCAAGACAAAAAATTGTGAGATTGATTGAAAAACATGCCAACCTTCCTTCCACTTTTCTATATTAAACAAAGGAAAACGTGAATGCCCTCTCTTTCTTTTTCTTTTTTGTTTCATTCTCTTTCCTCCTTAAAACAACCCTAATTTCCTCTTTAAACTATTTGTAACTTTTTCAATTACTTCGAAAATTAATATATATTTTTAATTATAAGTGGGGAGGGGGTGTTCTCCCTACTAGAAGAATCAAAGTAATGCTACAAAGTTAAAAGCGTTTAACAAATAATAAATGTTTTTGGAATAACTATTAACTTCTAAACAAATATTTTATAAGGTTCCTTTTCAAAATAAAAAGATTTAAAAGGTTGTTGCTTTTGATACAATTTTGATCCTAAAATTCTATTAAAGTGGGGGAGGAAGAATTGGTCCCCAAAAGTTCATTCGAACTACCTCTACCTAGTATTTTATTTTCTATATATCATTAGTTAACTTTTTGCTAAAAGGTTTTCATAATTAGCTTTTAAAAACATGCTTTACTATGCATCATACAGCCTAAACAGTAATAATACTTCTATTGACAAGATAATTAATGGTTGTAAAAAAAAAAAAGATAATTAATAATTTAATACTGAAAAGTTAAACTCAAATCAATCAAAAATTTGCAATGATTTGATCAAAATATTCACCCGTTATACAAAAAATAACCTTATGCAAAAAGTGAACTTTATTATGAAGAGAATGGAGCTCATCTCTTCATCGTTGCTTTTTTTTTTCCGCTAGACTTTTTTTTTTTTTTTTTTTTTTTTTTTTTTTTTTGTTGTTGTTGTCAAATTCAATAGTTATGGTGGAAGAAAGATAATTTGAACTGAACATCAAAGTGTATCGATTTACATAGGTCCTAGCTTTTTTATCAATTTTTTTTTTTTCATGCAAGACTTTTTTATGAATTCTATAAAATATTTACTTATAAAATTTATTTTATGATAATTACTTTTATTGTCAGTTTCAAGAAATAAGTTGGTTTTTGCTTTTTCGTTGTAAGCATAGTTTGAACTTCGAATATAATTTTGACAATAAAAGTTAATACAGCTAACTAGGGCCCACATTTTATAACAGACTTTATTGTTAATAGTTGGACGCAAAGGGTAAAGTGGCACCTAGAGGGGTCCAAATTTAATGCCTCCAGTCTACGGTTAAAATTAATGCGTGCAGAAAAGATCAAAAGAAAGAATTTAAACTTCTCTGAAAAGTATAAATTCTACCGTTTATTGATCTTTTTGTTTAAGGAAAATTTGTTGATAGTAGATCATCATTAGCATAATGGAAACTTAATATAAGTGAGTGCAAAAGGCAAAATTACCAATGGTTGGCAATTCATGGCCACCCCACGAATTAGTCATACCTCTCTCCATTCTTGAAGTAATATTTAATTTGTTGTACCTCTCACTCTTCTAGGAATATTTTGATTCTCGTAACATATATATGGACACTATCTACTAAATTTATTTTTTGAAATCCCACAATCTGATTAAGTATTTTATTTATTTTTAATATGCATATCAAATTTCCTACGAATCGAATATTATTTATTAATCAATCTATAAACTTATCTTTAAAGAGAAAAGTCAAACCTATGGTACAAAAATTGGAGATAGGAAACCCAATGTTATATCTTCTTGTTTTAAATCAGTCATAATGACATCATTTATGGTTTGAAGGCCATCACCCCCTCCCTCATATCTACCTACCTTAAAATAAAATAAAATAAAACCTCCTAATTAATTGTCCATTTGGATTAAAGCAGGAAAATAGAGAGTAAAATAGAGTAAAGTAAAATTAGCACAAAATTAGGTTTTTTTAGCCAATTTTATTCTACTTTCTTTTACTCCCCCTCCTTTCTCTCTCCATCCAAACAGACCATAAATTTATTTATCTTTGAAAAGAATAACACTATCTATGTTTTATTAGTCAATGAAATATGGAGCTTGAATTCAATTGAGAAAGTCACTGTATCTCAGTTAACTCATGAATAAATTCATGGTAGGTTAAATAACAAGTGGGGTTGTTGAGCATAAATAAATCTTTAAAGTAAAAATGAAATTTTTTTGGAATTAGGTGTGAAAATTAAGTACATCATCAAGATCCTGAGGTACAAGGCATCTCATGAAGGGCCATGATGAAATTAAGGGTTGTGTCATGTGTATTATTAGTATATGTTACCACCCCTTTTTGACGTTTAATTGTGTGTTTGTCCTTTTCAGTTTGTCTTCGTTTCGTTCATCATGATTTCCAACATTTGTTAGGAAACTATGACCGACACATAGTAGCAGATTCTATCTTCTTGTAATGTTATGCTTATTTCGGCGCAAAGTGTTTTACGATATTTTTAATAGATAATAATGATTTCGGAGAAATAAGTTGTTTTAACTTTTTGTTTGTGATTTTTTAAAATATGTAATTTTCTAACTTTTGGATATACCAAAAATTCCCAACTCTGGTTGAAACACAAGAATGAAGACGGTGACAATGAGGGTGGTGCTAGTGATGGTGGCCAACAATCAATAGCAACTCGCAAGCCAAGTGGCTGGTGAATATGATGGTTAATGATAGGCGGGAAATAGTGGTCGGAAACGAGCGGGCCGAGTGGCAATTAGTGGTCAATAATTGGTTGTAGTGATGGCATAGAAAAGTTGAAAGAAATAAGGGTAGTGGTAACAAAGCCAAGACTTTTTCGTTTTAATTTTTCGAAAAATGATCAAATTGTGACATTTTGACATATATTCCTTTGTTGATTACATAAAACATTCTTCATTAACCGACTTTTTAGTCAAAAATAGAAAAACATGAAAACATTTTATTTGAAACAAATAGAGCCTAAATAATGAATGTACTAAAGTTTCATTAGACCCTAAATGAAATTGGCAAATTGCCACATACTACTATAGCCCTTGGCCCTTGCACAAGACATTACTCTACATATGCATGATACATGGCAAGCTTATATACTTTGTGAGCTCAGCCCTTGAAATGTTATTTAAGAAAATGAATAAGTAGTAATTTTAAATAAAGAAAAGGGTGTATTATGCTCATAGCATAGTGAAGAGAAAAACAACATTGAAGATTTGAAGTACATGAGAACTATCTAAGTCCAACAAGGCACAGTCTGGCCATGACCAATGGTGTTAAATTGATTTTTGAAAAAATCATATAAAATGTCGCATTCTCATTCTTTAATAGAGCATGATTTGTCCAGCAATTTCTGTGGCTGTGATATGTTACTGTTGGAGCTTTACTCATCAAAACAAAGTTAAAAAGTTTGGTGGAAGTTAGGCAAAGGATCAGGTGGGCTGCATTGCTGTATTGGTCTTGTGACACCCACGCAAAGTGTACCCCAACACTTAAATTGCTTTTACCTCAAAACCCCATCAATCAGATGACAGTCCTTTTCTTTTTGAGAGAGTTAAGATAAAGATTTGGCATACCTTAGAGGACCCACTTCAAGTTCATCCTCATCTTCGAAAAAGAAAATCACTCAGCTTCTACTTCAAACTTTCTTTTAAAAAAAAAAAAAATCATTTTTAATAAGAAAATAAAAATTCCAAGTTCAAAATTCCTTAACCATTTAAAATTCTGTAGTTTGACAAGTCTTATGGAGGGTTTAATTAGTTGGTCCATAACCAACCTAACCATATCTGTATTCTATAACATTTTCATAAATTTTGGCTAAACTCATAGATTTAGACATGTGGGGTTTTAATTGTCTCATCACCTAAATCTAACAGAAAACTGTGCCATAGATATTATTCTTAAAAAAACTATATTCATCAATCTTGAACTGACAGCTGCCCCCCACTGGCCGTACAAATTGGTTCTCTTTCATGGGAATTCAGTGTATGTGGATGCCAGATGTCAATGCATTCAAGAAGCAGCCTCGTTGCTTGTTCCTTGTTTCTATGTGGTGGTGTTGTGGTGTTATAACTACCACACCTTGTCGGTTGCGGTGTCTGCAAATGACCCTCGTTTAAAACGTATTAAATAAGGGCCAACACACTGATAGCTCCGTCCATTTCTGCCACACTGACACACTTTACTCTTATTGGTGGATCTTTCCTTGTCATCCTCAAAAGGAAGAAAAATAAAAAATATAGTATAAAATTGTTATTACACTTTGCCACTTTGCTCATTTATATGGTTGCATTCACCATTGCTTCATTTGCAATTGGTTCCTTCTTTCTATCTTCTCTTTCATTTGATGCCAAACCTTGCCTTATAGACCCCATTTGATAATTTAACTTGGTCCAATGCTTTACTTCCTAATCTCTTGTGTATCCTTCTCCTTCATCTTCCTTTCCAAGTCTTTCACTCACAAGCCACTCCCTTCATGGGAGGCTGAGATGAAATTGTTGTCACCTTGGTTCTGGGGTGAATTATCAACTTTTATTGTGTCTTGGTTCAAGAAAAGTAGGCCTGCTATTAGTTTCTTTCAAGTACCTGTATTATTCATTCCATTGAAGAACATGGGACATAGCTCAAAAGTAGAGAATGTAGAGGAGAAAGATGATGTTTCTCTGTTGGATTTGCCTGACTTGGCGTTGGACTGCATTCTTGAACGGCTTTCGCCAGCCGGGTTATGTACTATGGCAGCAGTGTGTAGTTCTTTGAGGGATAGATGTAGGAGTGATCATTTATGGAAGAAACACAAGGAGCTCAGGTGGGATAGAGTGATTAGTGATGCTACTTATAGAGAATGGAAAATGCATGTAGTCTCAAGAAAAAGACCAACCCTTTTGGATCAAAGCAAGAGAAAAGGGTTATTTAACTCCCTTCTTGGGGATTGGCCTTCTTCATGGTTTAGACCAAAATTAGAAAGCAACAGCAAGTCAAGGAGGTCTTTACCGGTTGATTCAATCAAGGCTTGGTATCAATCCCTTGAAAGTGGCAAGTTATGGTTTCCATCTCAAGTCTATAATCGTGAGGTGAGTGCTGCATCTAACTAATTTCAATAACTCTGCTTATTCTTTTAATGGGTCCTTTTTTTTTTTTGGGGAATGCTATTTTGTATTCTATATGTTCATTTTGGTCAGTAGTAATACGATTGCTCCTTTGAATATTGAAGAATATAATGAGCCCTTTATATTTTGTTTTTGTTGCAGAATGGTAATGTTGGTTTTATGCTGTCATGTTATGATGCTGAACTTAGCTATGACTCGAAGAAAGACACCTTTCAGGCAAGGTAAAGGAAGAGAGGCCTTAAAAAATGAGTCCATGAACTTTTGTCGGTTCACTTTTGTGTGTCTTCATAGGCTCAGGAAACAAGTAGATATGCCAATTATATGAATTCTGAATTGTTGGCTTCTGGATAATAAATTTGGACCATGTTGACACTAGATTAATCTCTAAAATTTTAAAAATTTCAGCATCTTTAAGTTATAGCCGATAGCAATTTTTCCTAGTATAAATTTTGTGTTGCTAAAAATTTGAAATAGATTTTTCACCTTGTAAGTGGAAGTAATCAATCTCAACATTGAATTTATATGTGCTAATCTCATCTGTATTGGCAGTACCCTTGAACTCAAAATGGATGTTTTATTGCAGATACTTGCCTCATGGGCGGCGGACAACAGAGGATAATATACAATGGGAGAGGCTAAGAGCACCACCGGTTGATACTCCTCCAAATGTTCTTCATGTTTCTGATTGTTTAGATGACTTAAAGCCTGGT
Organism: Quercus variabilis; assembly: GCA_030445155.1. Lineage (NCBI taxonomy): Eukaryota > Viridiplantae > Streptophyta > Magnoliopsida > Fagales > Fagaceae > Quercus > Quercus variabilis. The sequence goes on from CP129451.1 coordinate 9,030,087, forward strand.
GATCACATTGAGATCCAGTGGAGAAAAGCCAGAGAATTCCCCTATGGTATGTTTCTGAATCAGCATGCATCTGTAAGATCTTTACCTTTAATTTAACAGAATTGTTAATGTTCAATGTCTATTAGACTTTTCTCTAACAGAAGTAATAATGTTGCAACAAAATTGGTCATGTTCTATTCTATTACTTTCAGATAACAATGTAATTTCTTCTGAATGTATTGCAGGTTGGTGGTATGGAATCATTGGTCACTTGGAAGCATGTGACGGGAATAACAATCACTGCTACTGCCATTACAGTGGTGAGAAGTTCATCTTAGATTCTGTAGTTGTTATCAAAGTTATTTTTTATTTTTATTTTTATTTTTTTTTATTTTTTTTATTTTTTGTGTTTGTGTTTGTGTTTGTGTTAAAGAGGGTATATGTGTAATAAAAATCTTTAATCCCAATTTTGGTGTTTCACTTTATGCACCACCGATCCCAAGTTCCCACATATTCTTTTCTACTTTTTTTTTCCTTTCCTTATAAAATAACCAAAATAGAAAATAGAAAACAAAAATGAGACACATGGTATATTGCAATTAATGGAGCATAAGGTGGGACAGAGGATTTCTATTCAATATATGTGGGGTTTATTTTTGTTAATTAAGTAAAAAACATCTATGTGACAAGATCTCTCTCAATTTAGAGTATGTAGGGCACTTTTCCTGTTAATCATGAGCCCTGCGTTCACATATTGGAGATTAAAAATAGTTCACTTTTGCACTTAAGATGTAATGCTTTTTGAGTCAAGGACATGTTATATGATGCTGGTATAACTTCAAACATGTACACAAGTATGTTATAAAACTATATAGTTATATTTGTTTGTATATTTTTTTCCCATATGTAGCTTTATTTGCTGCAACTAGAAGAGTGGGCCAGGGGGTTGGGGTTCAATACATCATTATTTAATATGGTGGGATTTTAAAATGGAGAATAGGATAAAAGGGATTTAGATGAGTTGAAATTTAAAACTTCCCTCTGTGTTTCTTCCTTCTGGCATAGTATTAGAAACTAAAATATGATATCATATAGTTAAGGTCACAAGCACGAATATAAGTGTCTGATGCAGATATCTACAGAACAATATGATAATCAGCACCGTAGAGTGTACATCCTTTTTTGTGTAGAGTACACCTATTATTACTGTTGATGTCGATGTTGTTGTAGTTTATAATCATATTCTTACTTAATCTCCAAACCCTCAACCTAATTTGAGTTCTCAAGTGATTGTAATTTCCTGAAAAGGCCAATTATCTGTTTACATATACTTCTTTACAGTCCAACTGAATCTTTGTATTTCCTTCAGGTTCTCATTTTTTCTCCTTTTGACTTGATTCATGAATATAAAACTCCACTACACTTTGGCACTTACATGATCTGTTCTTAATAGCTATCTTTAGGCACCTCTGGGGTGTGTGCTTCATTGAATTTATTTCCCTTTTAAGTACTTAATGAAGTTGCCAATCCACTTACAAGTATAAGCATGTATGATGAACTTTCTTCTGAAATTTTCTTATTCTAATATGTTGCTATCCTTCAAGCATGGAGTAGAAGCATGATTAGGATCCATTTCTTTCTTTTCTGTTGACAACTTAATGTAAGTTTCTCACCGTGAGTTATTGCTGACAGATTCAGTGATATTGGAGTTCAACCAGTATTCTCCTGACTCAAAATGGAGAAGAATGGTGATAAATAGGAAAGGCCACCGGGAGGAAGGCAATGAAGTAGATGGCTTCTATGGTGGAATTAGGAAGCTTTACGATGATGAGGAGATTGCAAGGTGGAAACGCCTTTGGCCAACCCAAATCTTGGATTAGTATCATGAGTGCTTTTGTAAATAGGCCCCTCTTTTTCTTTTCTTTTTTCCTCTCTGTCTCTCTGGAGATGTGAATGAGAAGAGCTCATAGTCATAGAAATCACTCTTAGAAGATGAAGATTAAGCTTAATTGTTTTTGTTCGGCATAGCGAGGCCTTGAACAGATGCAAAAAAAAAAAAAAGCATACTACATATACCATGATATGCATTTTCCAACCTGACTAGTTTTTTACTTTGTGTTTGACATATCTTCAGGGAAATCATTTCCTTTTCTGTTTAGATATATAGGTCATAGATGATAGAACATAGGTGCATCTATTGTAAAGATTTTGAAATTTCAGTGGTTTTTGTGTGATAATGGTACCTTTTCATCTGCTGTGAATAATCTGCACAGAAATGAAATAAATGATGTCTGAAATTTCATTCAAGATCATTTTAAGGTGCAAAGATCTTAATCTGCATTTATTGAGTGGTCCAAATGTTCATTCTGCAGACTGTCGGTTATATTGAGTCATTTTCTTGTGATTATTAAATGACTCATAATTTCAACCAGAAACTTCATATTTTTTTTTTGTTTATATTCTTTTTTCTCCCGCAGTTTCTTGCTTACATGCATTTCTCACCATTTTCATATAGTTCCCATTGATAGCCAATTTCAAATTATCTATAGTTTGCCAGAGGCCTAGCTAGAATACTCACCACAGCAATAAATCCAACATTTTATGAAGTTTATACTCTGGACAGTCCTAGCTCAAAGTCAAACTAATGAATCTTGGTTGATTAGTATCAATCTAACCATCGATCTTGGACAAAAAAAAAAGGTTTGGATGCTACTTGATAGCATCGGTTAAATTCAGCTATATATCAAGTTGAAGGAATTCAGGCCTTCTGATTATGAATATGTGATGAGAAGCTGAATCAAACTATCCATTATTCACATCCCAGAGGCCTTTAACCATACTAGTAACACTAAACCATAAAATACGGAGTCCAGGCTAAGGGGATCTCAGAAACTGAATTTGAAGCAAATGGCCAATGGTGAAATAGAGCTCCAGAACAATCCATACAAGAAGATAATCTATTAAAGCCCTCATCAACCAGCCAAGAAGATGTGAGAGTTATGAGTACAAACTTTTTGCAGTTTTCAACTTCAAGCTTCAATCTCTGCCAAGAGGATCAAAGCTTTGTACTCTTATCTGGATACATGATTCTAAGTTGTTAGTTATTATGTGAACCCGCATTTGTTAGTAGTAGTGGTGGTACCAATGCCAGGTTCAAATCTCTCAAAGAGCTAGAACAGTGCTTCTTAGGAGGGAAGGGGATGGATAGGTTGAGGGCTTGAGTTGTAGCAGGGATATGCATTGAGGGAGAACAGCCAAGAAATGGAACTTGTCACTCAGAAAGTAAACACCAATGTGAAGGTGGCTGAGCCAGATACAATAGTGTAAACTACACATTGTAGTTGTAACTTTTAGACATAAGAATAGAAGCCAGAGTTCTATTTGCAAAAAACTTCAGTAAATTTGTAATTTAGACTCCTGAGACGTTTGTTTCTTATTTTAGTTCCAATTGTGTTGTGGTTTAATGTATTGTTGCAGGCGTGCATTGAAGATTTCTGACCTCTCAGTTCTAAATTGACTTTACCTGTGCTTATACTGTCTACATAAAGACACCAATAAGTGTGACTGATATGGTGTTTTTTGGTTAATAAAATATTTTTTTGTTTTATCCCTTTGATGCAAACATATTTAGTAATCACCAATAATCCCCACATGAACAACTGGCATCTCTAAAATGGTGGAATCTGCTGGCGTCCCTCACAACAATTTCACGTCCAGTAACCATGGCTATTAACTTAATTGCACTATGGCAGTCACCACAAATCCGATGGCTCTGCACAATTTGCAGTGGTGTCCAACCTGGAGTGTTGATCAGCCCAAAAGCTGTTGCCAGTTTCTCACTGTGGTACAATATAACCCGCTCTTCCTGAACATCAACATCGGGAAGCACATTTTTTCTCTCAGGAACATAACCATGTTTTGAAATCTCTAGCATCAAGTTGTCCAATTTCTGGTATATCCCTTTCGTTTGGGCATGGCTTTTATCTCCAGAATGGAAAAAATAAGGCTGCTTTTTAACTTCAATCCAACTGCATGCCAGAAGCATTCTCATACCCTTTCTTTTTAAGGTCTGAACAACAGCAGCAGCTTCCTCCAACTTGCCAGAGCTGTTGTATATATTTAAAAGCACAAAATAATTACTAAGCTTTTCAGGCTCCATTCCATAAAGCTTCTCAGCAGCAAATTTTCCAATCTCTAAATTCTCATGGACACGACAAGCTGTCAGCAGGGCAGCCCACATGTTAGCCGTAGGCTTAAATGGAGCACTTTTTATCAGTGCAAAGGCTTCATCTAAAAGGCCGTCTTTACCTAATAATTCAATCATACATGCATAATGCATTGCACGGGGCTTAATCTTGTGATCCCTACTCATTGATTTAAAATACACCCACCCACGTTCTGATAAACCTGAATAACTACAAGCAGATAAAACTGCAAGAAAGGTGACATGGTCAGGTATCATTTTTCCCTGAAGCATCTGCTCAAACATCTCAATAGCTTCTTCTCCATGACCATGATTACCATAGCCAGCAATTAAGGCATTCCAAGATATAACATTCTTTTGTGGCATCTTGTCAAATACATGACGGGCATCTTCCATTCTCCCCCATTTGCTATAGAAATCTACAAGTGCTGTGTTCGCTACTATATCTAATCCAAAACCATGACGAACTAAACTCGCATGCGCTTGCTTAGCATGCTCTAAAGAAGCCAACCTCGTACATATTCTTAAAACCATTGAAAATGTGAAATGGTCCATTTCAACACCAGAATCACGCATCTCATAGAACTTACTGACAGCTTCTTCACTATAACCATGAAGTGCATAACCTGCAATAATGGAATTCCACCCAACTGTTGTCTTCTCCCGCATCTCATCAAATACACATTGAGCATCTTCAATGCTCCCACACTTACTATACATGTCAATTAGAGCACAAGTCACAAATATATTGTCAGCAACACCCATCTTTAAAGTACAAGTGTGAAGCTGTCTTCCCACAAAAATGTGTCCCAACCCAGCAGATGCCCGAATCATCATGGCAAATGTGCGCAACCCACCATCTAAAGACTCCTCCAACATAATAAAAAACAGCCGGAACACCTCAGCATAATCACCGGAATCCACAAGCCCCCCAATTATCATATTCCAGGAGACCAAATTCTTCTCCGGCATTTCAACAAACAACTTACGCGCATCAATCATCATCCCACATTTGACATGCATAAGCAGCACCCTGTTCCTCATATACAAATCCAACTCAAACCCATTACTACTCATATAACTAAACACCCTTTTCACCCCTCTAATCGACTTCAAACCTATGCAAGCGCTAATCAGTGCATCATATGTGCTAGATTCCAATTCAAAACCACCCTCAAACTCCAAAATCTCAAACAACTCAAGTGCCTCCCTATACCTCTTATTTAAAACCAACTTCTCTATCTGACTACAAATCCCAGAACTGGGATGTTTTCTCATCTGGGGTTCTTCCAAAACCGTCTCTTTCCTCTCCCCAACATCAATTTTCGACGGTTTCGGCTTCAGCCATGGCTGCTGCACCCCTTGTACTTCCAGTGAACAACACCTAATCCTATCAAAAGGGTTTATCCATTTTCTCCTACTAAATGAAAAACAATACCCAGAAAACATAGATTTCTTGTCCTTGACAGTGAAAGGAAAATGGTAGCTTAGGAGTGGGATTTCCATACTCAAGATAGCACAAACAAATATCAATGTCTAATGGGTAGTAACAGAAGCTGAAAAAAACAGCGTACCCAAACTTGTACCCTTTACTGTATGATCAAAGTGGAAGAATAGAATTGATGCCCAAAGAGACATGAGGTCAGTTTGTGAGGTCATTCAAATGCTCATCTCATGGTTCTTTTCTATTGATATCATATCAGAGCTAATGAATGGGGCAAATTCGAATGAAAAATCTTGAAGGAATGAAAGTTTGGACCATATACAATATACTGGTTATCAACAGAATCAGGTTGGAACCTTATAAGTTGTCGAAATGGGTAACCAAAAAGATTAAAGCCTTCACACAAAATCTATTGGTACTTCTTTGGAGAGTCACGAGGAGGAGGCTACGGGTTTGTTCTTAGCCATAGAGCAGAGGCAAGAAAAAAAGAGTAACAACAGATGCTGGAAGAAGGTGCAAAAAAACCATAAGAAATTGGGAGTAAGAAAAAATTGTTGAGCACTTGGAAAGAATTTTGAGAAAGGTGCAACTAAAGCTAAGTTAGTGTCAGTAGGAGAAATGGCCAATGTTGCATCAATGAATATTATAATCACCAGCTTGTCACCTCCATGAGATATATTTTTTACAAATAAGCATAATTAATGCAGTTTAAATTTTTAGCAAGTTTATATATAATACCATGTAGTCCGTGCTTACTAGCAAGATCAAAGAATGATGAATTATAGTGATATTATTGATATTAATTTGAGTTATTAAACATATAGAACATTAATTTGATCAGGACATTTGAAAGAACTAAAATAATTTTTCCTTGCAATTTTAATGATATTAGTTATGTTAAGTTTCTTATTACATTACTATTATACATATAATTTTGAAAATTATTATTTTACACTACATATACAATATTAATTTATTATCACTGTTCGTGAAATTTTACTAAATATAACACAAAATAAAAGAATGAATTGGTTTAATAGTATCTTTTAAATTGAATGGAGATAAGTGCATGGAATCGTTTAGTTCAATTACAGTTTATTACGTTTAAGATCTTCATATAGAAAATATCTAAATATACAATAATTAGAACTTCACCAGGAGTAAACATTGTAACATTTTAGCCGTTGTGCAAGCCAGACAAATTGGAGAATCATTCTGAATCAATCTTCTGCTAAATCAGGAGTGTCTTCTTCATCATGACCAAACCATTCTTGATTATAGGGTTAATAAAGGTTATTTGTAACAGATGTTTCAGAGGACCGTTCATTTTCTAAATCATCAGCAGCTTCTTTCTCCTTCGATATCATCTTGAGGAGGGCAACAAAATCATGAGGGTCCTTTTGAATTTCATCCAAGGAGAACCCTTCTTTTTAGACTTAGTAGAGGACTTAATAATTTTAGCAAATGTAGAAGTAGGTGCATTGGCTAGTTCAACTGTTTGCATTGGGGTATGAATCTTAACAGTAGGTAAAGCATTTATGGGTGGGAACTCTCTAGTAACATTGTTAATAATTGCTTGTGTGTGAGGAAACTTATCCCACCACTTAACATACCAGAGGCGAGTGAGAGCATCACCTTCCTTATCATATTGCCATTTCAAGATCCAAGGAACCTTATATTTCTTAATGAAATTGAGCATAGGAGAGAATTTAGCACCATAAGAATCGACTTTAAACACACTTTTGAAATATTTAAAAGAATCCATTAATGGTTCTGGGAATATTTCAGGAGCAGAGCCAAACTGGGTCCACCATCAGATGAACCAAAGAGGTAGATTGGAATTGAAATCTTTATCAAAATTAACAAACTATGAATGAGACATGTTTTCATTCTGATGGAGCATGAATATGAACCAAGCAGTGAGATAATCATGATAGGAATAAGGGACAAGGGAGGTTGGTAACACTCTTGTGGAGGCAAGGTTGGGGCCCCACATTTCTTCAGAAATAATATGATTAAGGAAAACACTATGATAAATAATTTTAGTAGTGTTGGTCTTATCAGTTATGGCTTTAATAGTGATTGATTTCTCATGGTGTAAAATATCATAATAATATTGTATAGTCTTCTCACCAGGTTTAGGAATCCAATGAAATCTTAGGGGAAAATAGCTACTAGCAAGTGTAAAGGGGTTAGTAATGGAAGCCCTATTTGACTCAATGGAAAACATGTTTTGAAAGCATTGTTTTTTAACATACTGAGAGGCATTGGTAGCTTTGGGAAAAACAATTTTAACAAGCTAGTTAACACTAGTTAAAGCATAAGGGTAATAGGATGAGGCTAGAATAGATGAGTAATTAGGCTTAGGAATAGTACCTAGGGGAGTGAAACGGTAAACGATCTCCAAAGAAGAAACAGGTTCTTTTGTAACAATTGGATTAGCAATGGCAGGTGTCTAGTCTTTCAATTGTCTACTTGCCATTGTGACACTGCAGAAATTCACAGGTAAGGAAATCAAGAATGGTATTTTAAGATCCTTTAACATATTCAATATCAAAATCAAAAACACTTAAAATAGCTTGCCATCTTGCAAAAATATGTTTTGAAGCAATATTTTCAACATCTTTTTCAATAACATATTTGGCACTTTTGCAATTAATATGTAATAAAAACTTTTGATTTAATAAATCACTTTGAAATTTTGAAATACATAGTACTATAGATAAAATCTCTTTTATAATAGTACTATAGTTTAACTATGCATTGTTCCAGATTCCAGAATAGAAGCGAACAATTTGTTCGGATGACTCTTGGGAAACTCTTTGTTTCAAAACACCACCATAACCAATGTCAGAAGTATTAGTCTTAACAATTTTGAAAGCATTAACAGTAGGAATACCGATACAGGGTAATGTCTTGACATGAGATTTGATTTGTTTAACAAGGGAAGTATGGACATCAGATCAGGGTGGAGGATGACTTTGTAACCGATCAAAGAGGGGTTTACATTGTTTTCTCATATCCTTGTAAAAATCAGCAACATAATTCAGGGATCCAAGAAATCTTTGCAGCTGGGTTTTATCAGTAATAACATTAGAGAATTTATCAGCAAACTAAATGGCTCGATCAATAGTACGGATTTGTCCTTCAGAGATATCATAGCTGAGGAAACAAACTTTTATTTGAAACAGTTTGATTTTCTTAGTAGAGACCACAAGACCATTTCTTTTGATAGTATCTAGAAACGAATACAAATGTTTCTAGTGTTCATCAACAAAGTTAGAGTAGACAAGAACATCATCAATATAAACAATGGTGAAATGGCTAAAAGGGTTAAAAATATCATTCATAATATTTTGGAATTCACTAGGGGCATTCTTAAGACCAAATGGCATAACATTTCATTCATAATGTCCAAAAGGAGTGGTAAAAGCAGTTTTATACCCATCATTTTCACTAATCTAGATTTGCCAGAATCCAAATTTCATGTCAAACTTGGAAAATACCACAGCCTCACACAACCTACGAACCAGGTCATTTTTGTTAGTTATAGGATACCTAATCCATTCTAAAACCTTATTCAAGTGTTTATAATTAATAACGAGGTGAGGGTTATCTCTCTCAATTTCAACATTTTTTTTTAACATAGAGAGTAGAACAAGACCAGGGGGACTTGCTATTCCTAATGAGTTTTTTCTGAAGTAAATCATTGATTTCCTTTTTACAAAATTCAACAGTCTCAGCATTCATCTGAATAGGGTGAGCTTTAGTGGGAATGTTCTTTTCATCAAAATCCTTAACACAAGGCAAGTTAACAATATGTTTTTTTCTATGCCAAAAAGCATTAGGAATATCAGAGCAAACTTCATCAACCAAAGTTTTCTGAAAATTATCAATTTTTTATTGCAACAATTTAATAGAAAGCTATTCAACAATTTTCTTGTATCTAACTTCTTGCTTAAGGAAGTTAAGATGTTTGGTTTTAGCATGAATCAGATTTAAAGCATTATCAGTATCAATTTCAAACTTTGAAGCAAATTTAAATTTTATTTTTTGTCCAAAAGGATCAGTAGTAATTTCATCATATTCAACAAGAAAAGGATACAAAGCGTTTATAAATAGAAGTCCAAGAATCACTTTATCAGTCATGTTTTTAACAAGAATAGAGGGAATCTTAAAACGGACATTATCATGACAAACATGAGCAAAATTCAATTCATATTTAATTTTCATTTGAGTACCATTAGCACAAACCAATCTTTCAATTGATTTTTCAAAATATTTGGAAGGGATTAATTCCTGGATACAGTTCATATCTGCACTAGAATCAATCATAGCAACAACATTGAAATGATAATCATGAGAAACAACAATCTTAACTTTTGTAAACCATTTTGGAGGAAGCATTTTCTTAACAAGATTAAGTTGAGAATTATCAACAATACCTTTATCAGAAAGAAGAGCCTGTTGACTAGATTCATCTCCATCTTTGTGCTCATCTTGTTCATTATCAGATTGATGTTTATCAAGATTTTTATCAATTTTTAACAATAACAATTCTTGTTTAAGATTATTGTTATCACTTTTAATGGCTTTAAATTCATTTTTTAACTCAATTATTTCTGTTTAACAACAGTAATCTCATGTTAAAGATCATTAACAGTTAAATCTTTGGATTACTTTTTATTAAATCTTTCCAAAGTTTCTTCAAAACTTATTGTTGATTTTAATTTTTTAACATTTTCATCTTTTATTAAATTTTTCTTAAGCTTATCCAAATATTATTTTTGTAGTTCAGGGTTTTCAATTTGACTTATCAATTTAATTAACAAACTTTCATTTTCTTCACTTTTGGTGAGAACATTAACAGTTTTAATAACATTGCAACAAGAATCTCTACAACCAATTTTAACATTAGGTGAACTAGAAGATTCATTAGCAGATTGATAACAAGAATCAGATGAGGAAGAAAAATCATCTTCCAAGGAATCAGAAAAATTGTTTGATTCAAGGATTCGGAATAATTCTTTTTGATCTTTATCATCAATATTTAACATCTTAAACTTATTCTTCAACTTACTAGGTTTTTGTTTGCAGTCTTTACTGTAGTATCCAAGTTTTCCACAGTTAAAACATTTGTCTTTACCTGATTTTTGTTTATCATATTTTTTAGAGACATATATATATATATATATATATATATATATATTTTCATAAAAATCATTGGGTTTAGCAAAATTGGTTCTGTATCTTTTATATTTTTTATGGCTATAATTTTTGTGTGTTTTATTATGTTTTTTCCCTTTTTGCCCGAAGGGGGCAATAGGGGGCCAACCATATTGTTCACATAAATTACTTATTTCATATTTAGCTTTTCTTTTATTTTTAATTGATATTTTAACAATTTTTCATCATTACACATGTTAATACCAAGTTTTTTTTAATAACGCTTAAAATATCACCATAAGTTAAATTATTATAATCAATGGAATCATTTTTACCAATTAATTCTTGTTTTACTTTATGAGCGAAGATAGGAGGTAGACCATCAATAAACTTTTCTTTCCAATAAGGTTTGTAGCAATCTTTTCGTAGCATAACTCTAGAAATGAAAACATCTTGGTACCATCTGTAATCAGACATAGTAGGACATCTCAAATAGTTTAAATAATCAGAAATTCGAGACGAAATATTAGATGGAGTACCAACAAAATGTTTGAGAATAGTATAGATTAAGGTATTGACACCACCAGGAATACCTTTACTAATACTTTCATAAAAAATGGGCAAACTTTCATCATTCTTTTTAACAGCATGTTTAATAGATTCTCTGAAATCTTCTGTGAGATATGAATCCCACCATCTATGAAGAGTGCTAGAAAAACCAGTAACAAGAAGGTCAACAATTTTAGGGTGATCAAGATTATGGTTATTCATATAAGCAATTCCAACCATAGACATATGACCCATTTTATTAATTATTTCTTGTTCAGATAAACCATCATTATTCCACTCATAAATTTTATCAGTAGAAACAAAAAATTAGGTTTGAAAAGATCTTTCTTCAAACTACATATCAAGAGGAGTAGGTTTTGAATACCAATTTTTTGTAAAAGAAACAGGATTGAATTTTCCAACAAATCTTTTAATTTTTGGTAAATCATCATCAAAAATCCTTTTAGTAGAAACAGAAGATAATGATTTAGAATCTGACTTAAAACAGGTTCTTTCTCATTTCTTGAAATAGTACAAGCAGCACTTGTAGAAGTACCTTCAGTTTTAACTTTTAAATCAAGAAGCATTTTCTCAACAATCTCAAGAGTTTTAGCTTGAGAACTTTTAAACTTCAAATTTTCATTTTGACTAGGTAAATTAATCAAAGGTTTCTCAGGTTTTGAAGCAACTGTTTTTTCAACAATTTTTTCTACAATGCAGTCAAGTTGTTGTCCAATAATATACAATGATTCATTAGTAAAATTGTTTTGTTCAATAACACTAATAATAGGAGTTTGGTCATTAGCAATTTTGAAAGGGGAGGCCTTCACTTCAATCTTTTTACAGGTTATCAAGACTGTCTCAAGAGGCGGATGGCTAGACCTAACAATGGTTTTATCTTCTTTAACAAAATTTTATTTCTTTATTACATTCAAATGATTTTTTGAAACTTCATCTTTTGGAAAATAATAATTTTCACGAAAATCAAAAAACAAAATATGCTTTTTCAATTGATTCATCTTTTCTTTTCATTTCCTTTTAACACGATCTTTTTTGGACTGAGCAAAAATACTTTGGTAATATTTCCTTTTGTCTCTATTTTTTTTGCAGAAATGAATTCATTAAATAGGGAAACCATATCAATTTCAAAGCTTTCATTCAAAACATTCAAAACTCTTAATTGACTTTGGTAAACAGGGTTTCAATAGGGGGAAAATCAGTAATATATATATATATATATATATATTCATGGAATGCTATGGGGCAGCATGATAATGGCAAAACAGTCTGGATTAGGAATTGGAAGTTCAATATTCTTTGCTTACATGGAATGATGGAACAAAAATTTATTTAATAACTAGAGGAGTGATGCAGAATTTGTGAGAATGCTAGTACATGGATTTTTTTTTGGGGGGGTTAGTAATGTGAGATAGATCATAGATGGACAATAGATAAAGTGGAGGAAGCAATAGAACTTTTTTTGTCTCATGTAAATTAAAAAAAAAAAATGTGGGAGATCACTTTGAATGGGCATTAATTGGGGTGTATGAGCCTAATTTTAATGGAGATAGAAGTTTTTGTGGGAGGATTTAACTAGGCCAAGAAGTTGTTGGAATGTGCCTTGGAGTGCAGTTGCAATGGTGGAGACGGTGGCCACAGGGGGGGTGAGGGGTGGGGGCTGATTTCAATGTGGTAAGGTTTTCGTCAAAATGCCTTGGTTTAGTTAATAACCCAATTTACGAGTTGGGTTATTAGGTCACTAATTTAACCAATGAGTCACTAGTTTAACCAATGGGTTACTAGTTGAACCACATAATTATATAAAAAATTAAAAATTGGTTATGGGAAGAGTTAACTAGGCTAAGTTGTTGGAATATGTCTTGGTGTGTGGGAGGTGATTTCAATGTAGTAAGGTTTCCATTAGAGTGCCTTGGTACAAAATATTTTAGTTTTATTTTACATTAGTTCTCATGTTTTATTTCATACTAGCTTGTAACTCCATGCATATGCATAGATACCCTTAAAGATATACAATAAGATGCATAATATAATTCCTATATATAAAACTTAAATATTATTGATAGTCATTTTTATATTTTGTTAACTCTTTAAAAAAAATTTATAATGGTATTATTAGTTATAAAATGTAAATTATCCATGTTATTTTTTTTTAATTATTGTAAAGTACTTTTTTTTTCTTTTACGATTCATTTATTCTATACTCTTTGATTTTTCTACTCAACTAGTCGTTAATCCGTACAATGCACAGAATAGTTATATAAAATATGCAACATCAATAGCTGTTCTAAATTCATAAAAATGAAAATTAAACTAAAATGTAAGTTAAGATATATGCTTCCCCATATATATTTAACTATTAATAAGACAACACATTACATATGCAAACTTATCATTATTAGCAATTATGCTGCAAAGAAAGCATGCAAGATAGGAATAACAATTAGATCAATATAAATTCAAAATATAAAGATGCACCAACAGGGGGTGGTTGAATGAAAATTTTAAAAAATGTCTCTCTTCACTTGAGACAATCATAATTCTAATGCATTTGGAATTCAAGAAAGTGTTCAACATTGACGAAAATAACTACAAGTGAAAAAAATCAAATCAAATGCAAACCTATTTCAGCTATATAGTAAAATTAAATTTAACGCGATTACCTATGTTGGGTAACTTTTTCTTTCCTTTCTCAACGAAGGATAATATCAACACAAATTATAAATAAGAAGAACCATTAGGTGGGGTGGCTATGATCGCATGTGTGGGTTTTAAAGGTGCTGAAAGCTTCTACCAATTGATGTAATCCACAAACCCATCGAAGCACTTGTAAATTCCAATCGCAAAAACAAAAGCAATTTTATAAATAAGCAAGAGAGCCATAGTTACTAAATTAAAGTAGAATTCCAATTAACAATTATTAATAGAAATTAAAAATTATTAAGAAAGTTGCTATGGAGGCGTAGTTGTACCAAAATTCATACAGTATGTTATAATTGTTGACATCACCTCATAAGATTGATTCCCTCCCCCACGCTACCAACAACTAAGCCTTCACTCAGCAAACGAAAATCCATAGTAAAAAAATCATCGGTGAAATCCATAGAGATTTGCAATATTGAATCTATAACAAAGGGCACAAATCAATGATTAAAAAAAAATGAATTATTGATTTATAATCACAGAAATTTTCATCATGTAATGATATTAATACAATCAGGTCATGGTAAACAAATATCTAAACTTGATTGCAAGATTTAGAACTGAATTATTACAGTATTTACAGTATTTATCATTAACAACTTATCTTATGAGGCATTGTGAAAGGATAAAACCTAGATAGAGTACCTTAGGTATAATACAATAAATTTTCCAATTGAATTAAAACAATTAGTTGTCATGCCCAAAAAAAATACAAATAATATTGCTCTATTTTTTAACCAAAAATAATTAAAGTTAAAAGAACCAAGTATTTGAATTCAAAATAAAAACCTAATATCTTCTAAAAATAAAAAACCTAAAATACACTACCATTTTTGAGAATTTTTATGGCCATTGATAATTGTTATTGAGTTTGGAATCGATATATACACTTAAAACAGTATTAATAAGGGGTGTTTGGTATATATACTTAAAAATTGAAAACATATGTTTGAAAACATGTATGAAAATACGTATAGGTGAAAAAGTGTGTGAAAATATGTGTAATGTTGTTTAAAAATTGAAAACATGTGTTTGAGTATGTGTATAGAACGAGAAAGTATACAATGTTTCGGTAATACCAACTCTTCATCTATTTTAGTATTTTCTACCCAATAAATGAGTGACATCTGTTTCAAAAAACTACATTAGACTATTTCAATAAATTAATCACAATCTTTTATATTATCGAGAAGATAAATTAATTATTTATTGGAGAAGTTTGATGTGATTTTTTGAAATAAGTGTCACTCATTTATTGAGTAAAAAATAATAAAACAGATACTGAGAGGATAATACTTTCTCGTACGGACGAGTGGTCTTAAGTTTCCTGACTCCTAAGTTTCCTGAAAAGTCAGGGTTGCCCTTTCCCAACATAATTTATTGTAGGTATATATATATATATATATATAAACAACCTCCTTGGAATTAAAGAAAAAAAATTTCAAAAAAAAGAAAGAAAGAAAGAAAATTTAGAAAAGTAAAGAGAGAGAGAGAGAGAGAGAGATAGTTTCCATTTCCAAATAAACAGAAAAGAAATCGAAGCCCAAAAAAAAAGGGGTTGTAAAAGGAAGTCGTCTGACTCGTCTCTAGCTTCTTCTGTTCTCTCTCTCTCTCTCTTTCTTGTGGTGATCATTGAGAAGAAAGAAGAAGAAGAAGATGAACGGTGGTCCATCTGGTTTCAGTGAGTACAATACAAATTTTTTTCTCTCGCTCTCTCTTTGTTTTCCCATTAATATTACATTACAAGCAATACCCTTTTCTCTATTCCTCTCTAATTTTCAAAACATTTATGGGTTTTCTCTTTTGGGTTGTTGCAGACAATGCTCCTGTTACAAGAGCCTTCATTATTGCCTCTGCCCTCTTCACCGTCTTCTTTGGGATCCAAGGCCGTTCTGCTAAACTCGGTTTATCATATTTGGTACTCTTTTTTATTTTTATTTTAATTTTTTTTATATCTTTTGTTTGTGATTTAATTTTTAGTGTTCATATAATTTTCGATCAATTTATAGCCTTTTCAGATGTAATTGTAAGTGGGTTTTCTTTTTCTTTTCTTTTTCTGGTAGTAGTTTGAATTGGGGATTATAAATTGTGTATCCTTTGTTGTTATATGTGAAATGATGATTGTTGGTTCTTAAAGTTGTAGTTTTTAATCTTATTTTTGATGTTTTATAATGTGGCCTGTTTTTATCTTTCATTACCATAAAACAGAAATGATTTTTAGCATATGTACTATTGCTTTTCAGGTGAGATTGTAAATGGGGTTTGTACTTTTCTGTAGAAATAGCTAAATTGAGGTTGACTTACTGTTATGGTTCTAAATGCATGGCCAATCGTGTTTTGAACTTGTTTCTGATGTGGGTTATAGTTACTTTTTTTTTTTAATCATCATTAGAAACCTCTTTAACTGATGTATTGTTGCTTTTAACATGTGATTGGAGATGGGGTTTCTGTTGTTGTTGAGTTTTGAAGTCCAGTTTTTTCATTTCTATCATTTGAGGTTTTAGTGATGCCTATTGCATTTCTGGTTGGGATAAGGATTTTGTTAGTCTGAGTAGGGATGGCTTAATTTGAGACCAGTTTTTTTCTCTGATTGGAAAGTGGCTTCTTTGTTTTTAGATTCTTGGATGGGGATTACAACTCTAATTCTGAGTTATCGTTTCCCTTTTTTGTAATGATATTACGATCGTGATGTTCTTCAGTGGTCCGTTGTTTCTGATCTTTAGTGTATTAGTTATAGCAGGGACGAATTCTAAGGAAAGACTGATTTACCTCATTATCATTGATGCAATATAGGCTGTTATTAGCAGGGATGGTGTGTATGTGTGGTGAAAGGCTCCCATGGGTCAAGTTTGTGCAAAGGCATTGGGGGGGGTTGGAGTTGTTTGGATGTGGAGAGGCCAATGAGTTCTAGCTCCTATGGTATCTCTTAATCTTGAAGGTGAAGGGTTAGGTAATGGGTTGAAGATCCTATCAGGTGCATGTGAAACTTAGTACTCAAGAAAAGGTGCAGAAATGGAGAGTTTGATTCGAAGAATTTGTTTCTTTATTTGTTCCTCTTGGGGATAATGAAAGCTTTTGTAACTTGTATTTTGGTATGTCATGAGGCATAACGTTGGAATCCCAAATTTTTGTAAGCAATCCAAGATAAGAATTAGAGCCTGTTGCTTCTTTACTTGACATCTTCAAGTGGAGGGAGGATAAAACATTTTGGAGGTTTATTCGTGATGGGAATTTTTTGGTTTTCTATTTTTTTGACGCTCTGAGAGGATCTAGTGATGTATACTAGTGTAGTGTTTCATAGGAAGAGTTTCTAGAGTGCAATGGTCCCACATAGCTTTTTTATTGTAGAAATCCTCATCAAGAGAACATTTGTGTTGTATCTGCAAAACTAGTGTGGCGGACAAGTGATTGTCTCTTGCTATAGTGTACAGTGATGACTGATGAAGTAAGATGTGTGATTTCTTGTGCTACCCTTTTGGGGCTGAATAGATGATGCCTAAGGTGGTTGTGTTTTTTGATAAGTAAAGAAGCATTTCATTGAAAGAAGACACTTCATGTACATGTATGCCTAAGATGGTTGTTGAGCTGCTTTCATTTTGGAAAGGAAGGCTTAGCCATCATAATGTAGGATTTGGAATGCTGGTTTGCCTTAGCTTGTGGGCTATTTAGGGAGAAATAAATAGTTCAGTTTTCAATGTTATATCATTTAACTCTATGTT
This sequence comes from Quercus variabilis, assembly GCA_030445155.1. Taxonomy (NCBI): domain Eukaryota; kingdom Viridiplantae; phylum Streptophyta; class Magnoliopsida; order Fagales; family Fagaceae; genus Quercus; species Quercus variabilis. The sequence goes on from CP129451.1 coordinate 9,047,869, forward strand.
TAGAAATTGTTGTATGATTAGATGAACTCTAGGTGCTATATTCTTTTTTAGATTTTCATGTTCGTTAAATTTTAAATTTACTTCTAGGACCTTTGTACACTTCCCACGTACATGAATTATATTACTGTTCCCCCTATTAACTCATAAATAAATTTCATTATTTGATACAATAGAAGTTTTAGTGCATTCAGAGAAGTGTTGATGTTTCATCTATATAGGTGTTGGCAAATGTCTTACTGTTGATGTGGCTAGAACCCTTCTTATAATATGCCCTTACTATACAGCTTATCATATTTTAGATTAATGAAGATCTCAGACAATATGATAATTTTTTGATTGGAGTTAGATTAGGCAGTATTCACTTGGTAGTTTTCAAATGTTAGTAATGTAGTAATTATTATAGCCCTTGTGGTATAGGCCCAACTTCGATATGTTTGACTTTCTTATTGTTCATTTTTCCTTGCCCTGATGGAATTTGAAATGTAATGGCTTGAAATTCGATGGAGCTTGTTCAATGATAAGATAAATGCTTTCTTTTTCTTCAAAAGGATGACTATTGTACTTCATGGTTGGTAAATAAAAAGCACTGCTGCTTGGTGGTTTATAAGTCAAATTATATATACAGGAATATCTGTACTACATACATATGTCTATACTGGCATAGTTAGACATGTATGCATGATGTCCCATGCATGCATTTTCCTATAGTTGCCTTGTCACAAGAAACTGGAAAAGTTTCTGAAACAGCATGACATTAGTGAATTTCTGGGCATGTAAAAGAGTCATATTATTCATAAAATACAAACTCAAGAAAGAGTATGTGTGTAGTGTATCATTTATGTAATATGAAATAATAAGTTTGCTTTTGCAATAATAATTGCCCCTTGAATTACCCGAGGTGCACTTGCGGGAAACTCCTTGCCAAGGGCCTGTGCACCCCTAGGATTAGTTGGGACAAAGTTGTGGACACCTAGTGCCAACAAAAAAAGAAAAAAAAGAAAAAAAGAAACTGCTTTTGTTCATATATAAATATTTACATTTGCTCCCTCACAGCTTATAATTGATGTTATCGTTTTCCACATGGCATGGTTTGCCATAGGAGATTAATTTCCAGATATTCTCTTATTCATGAAAAGTTTTTTATGTAAGAGATAGATAGATAGATTGATAGATACATGAATAAACAAAAAGATATATACAATATTTGAAGAGGCATTTCCAAAGCTTTAATGTAAAATATCTTCCCATGTAGTAACTCCCTAAACATTATATTTCATGTGCTGACTGTTTTTTAGTGAGCCACATTAAATATGCACTTGTAATGGAGCACTGCATGTGAACGTTAGTAACCTTAAAGTCAGATATGATTACATATTTTTTCTCCTCTTGAAAGGTGCCCTGAACTCAACTTTACTATGAGTAAGCATTTGTGTAAATCATTTTATCTTAATGGCAGGATATTTTTGGGAAGCTTCGCATTTGGAAGTTAATTGCATCAGTTTTTGCATTTTCATCTACACCAGAATTGTTGTTTGGACTCTACTTGCTATACTATTTCAGGGTCTTTGAGAGGCAGATAGGTTCCAATAAGTACTCAGTGAGTAAACATCTAGCTTAAATTACTTATGAGCTCAAATTTAATACTTATGTATTATTATTATATATGTCTTTTGCAGAAATTATATCACATGTACTGAATTTCCACTATGATGCAAATTTCTAAGGATGTAGGCAAGGGAATTTTTTTTCAAAGCATCTTTACAAAGCTCACCATTCTTATCTGATTATTTTTCCTTGTACCTGCTCAATTTGGTTTGGGCCTTAGCAAATTATAATTATTTGCAGTCTGTTGGGTGGTATAACTGCATTATGTATCTCAATACAATCATGCCTAAATGTAAAAAATATTGGGGGAAAGGCTTCATTGTTGTTGTAAGGGGTTTGGTTATAATTATAAAAAAAAGAGGGTTTGGTCTTCTTATAATACAAGATTAAGATACCGCAACACAACTATTCTTTATTGTAAATAAAATTGCTTTGTGCTTGTTAGTTCCTTCTAGAACTCTAGGCTTTGGTTACTTAAACACCCTACCTTCTCAGAAACTTAGATTCCGATGGCTATTGAAGTAAATTTGTGCCTTATTGTGCTTTTGACTGCATTAGTTGGTATTAGAGAGAAGAAGATCCATCACTTTGTGATAAAGTAGATAGTAAAAGTTGAAAGAGATCAAACTCCAATTGCAGCGGGTTGATGTTGTGGCGTGATGAATTGGATTGTTTTGTGGATAGGGGTTCTCCACCGAGCTACAATATCTACTCTGACGATGATGATGATATAGTGGAGGTAAAATTTTCACTGTTATAGTCAAGAAACTATCCAAGAATGTGATGAAAATCAAGTGTTTGATGAAATCTTGAGTGACCAATTTTGTGATGATTGATTCTTTCACCTGGAAAGGTGTGTCCTCTAATAATTCTTCTATTGTCATAGAATTGAATCGTGAGAACTTTCACTTTCCTGAGAATGAAGAAGTGATGTATGATCAAGTTTGGGAAGGCATTATGATGTAGGAGATGCAAGAAGATTGTTATTTAGTGTTATTTATGTTTGCAAGCCAATTGTATTTTTATGTTTTAGGTCCTATTAGTTTATTGGACTTTTAGTATTTTAATTTAGAAGTAAGGTTATTTTTGTAATAAGGCAATTAGGGTTTCCTAGCTAATTAGAACTAGGGTTTAGCAATCCTTTATAAGCAACCTATTATACTCCTTGAGAGATAGTTGATATTTTGATGAATGAAAAAAATGGCCGTTTGGTCTCTCTTTAGGTCTGGTGCTGACTCTAGGTCTACCCTAGGTGTTGACTCCTAGTGGTTTTCCCGCTTGGTGCTGACTCTAAGCCAGACCTAAGTGCTGACTCTAAGCCAGGCCTAAGTGTTGACTCCTAGGTCGTATTCCTTTATTTTATTGTTGTTTCAGTTTTTTTTTGGTTGTCCTGCGTCAATTTTGGTATCAGAGCAAACACCGATCTATTTGAAGCATCATCACAAGTCAATCCAGAACTAGACAAAAAAAAAAAAAAAAAAAAAGCTTTCACCGTATATTTTTCCACCACTTTCAAAAATCCCTTCGCCGCATCTCTGCCAAACCAACATTAAAAAAAAAAAAAAAAAAAAAAAAAAAAACCATTTGTCAATACCCACACGTATCAAGCCTCCAGAAGTTTACTCATCAACCTAAGCCCTTTGACCCAACAACCGACAAACCCTACAGCCAGACTTGGTCAAGTTCTTTCCAAAAGGTTTCTTCGCACGCCACCACCCATTGGAAAGCCAACACTGCCATCCCAATAAACAATTAAAGCGCCAACCTATTCCCAGGACACATAGAGTTCCTCTTCTGTCTTAGTGCAACGCCGCTCCATCTTGCTGTCTCAGAGTACCGCATTGCCAACCCACTCCACAAGATCAGTACTGCAAGAATTCGTTAATGTTGATCTCACCCTGTTGTCCCAGAGCCACCGCCAACAGCCATCACAAGACTGCCGCTGTTGCAACAAATAGCCAGTCTATCAACCCCATATCAAAGGTAACCCGATAGTCCCATTTGAGTTCTTTCTTCCTAGCAGCACTAGCGTCCTGTTTCACCCTCAATACACACTTGTTTCAGCCCATAAAAGAAATACCAACCCAACTTGCCAACTGGATAGCTTTTAACCAAACCACTAATCAGCCTTTTTTTAAAAAAAAAAAAAAAAAAAAAGACTCAACCCATTTTTTTAACAAGCACCCAGCCCACCTTTTACAACATCAGTTTAAAAAAAAAAAAAAAAAAGAGTACAAGACCCAGCTCACGAAATCCAAACCTATCAACTAGCCCAATCCCAACAACTATTTGAGAGTAGTCCTAGAAGCCCATTCCAACGATTTGTCCAGAGAAAATCACAGCAACTATTTGTTGATGCACTATTTTAGAGAATCATGGTAATATTAGAAACACCTTATTTTGATGGTTGTGAAACTTATCCACGAGATTTTGTCAACTGGACTGGATGAATGGGATTGAACAATTCTTTGAGCAAGCAAATTTTGTAGATAACAAAAAGGTTAGGTATGCCAAGTTGAAGTTAAGAGATAAAGCACAAAGGTTTTGGGAGAATCTTGAATATTTCCATTATATGAAGTATGAACCTGCCATTAGTGTATGGGAAGATATGAAAGAAGAACTTTGTAATGAGTATTTGTCACCATCCTATCGAGTTAAGCATCTATGCCAATCTTAGTGTGGTACTTTTCAAGTTGAAGCAAATACGATGAATCCTCATCCTCATCCTCATCCCATTTCACGTCCTCAGCACACTTTTGAACAATCTATCAAGGAATTATCTACCAAGGAATTATCTGTAAAACTCATGAAAGATATTCAAGACAAGATTGCTCAGATGAAGCAAAAGAAGACTCAAACCGATTCAATTGGGAAACCAAGGATACTCGATCACAATGAACTTATTGCTGCCCCAATAGAAGACAACATTGATGATGATATCTTGGTCATGGAGAATCCTCCAGCAACACTAAATCCTAATGTTGACATAGACGTACATGCCGTGACAAGTGTTGCTTTAACATGCGTGCAAGGAAATGAATCTATTGAAGAGCAGCAAGGTGAAGAGATGGTATCTAAAGAGAGTATTATGTTAGAGGGTGCACATGATGTGATATTGGAAGCTAATGAATCTGCTTTTGATCAGCCTTCCATGGTGCATGAAGAAAAACAGTTTGCTAAAGTGGAGAAAGTGGATAACATATTGCTTCCAATGGTTCAAGATAAGATTATGTTAATTCCACACATTGATTTTGTTATTTCAGAAGAGTTTGTCATGGTGGAATTCAAGGTTTTTCTTTTCTCTATGCTCCCTAAGGTGATTCTAGACTTCAAGCAAGTGTTACTGGTCAACATCCTAATCCTTCAACGCTTTAGAACTCGAGGTCGAGTTTTCTCCAACCAGAGGAGAATGATACGGGAGACGCAAGAAGATTATTATTTAGTATTATTTATGTTTGCAAGCCAATTGTATTTTTATGTTTTAGGTCCTATTGGTTTATTGGACTTTTAGTATTTTAATTTAGAAGTAAGATTATTTTTGTAATAAGGCAATTAAGGTTTTCTAGCCAATTAGAATTGGGGTTTAGCAATCCTTTATAAGCAACCTATTGTACTTCTTGAGAGATAGTTGATATTTTGATGAATGAAAAAAATGGCCGTTTGGTCTCTCTTTAGGTTTGGTACTGACTCCAGGTCTATTCTAGGTGCTGACTCTTAGTGGTTTTCCCGCTTGGTGCTAACTCCAAGTCAGGCCTAGGTGCTGACTCTTAGGTCGTATTCCTTTATTTTATTGCCGTTTCAATTTTGTGCTGGTTGTCCTGCGTCACATTATAGCTTGGGAATTAATTTGAAAAATTGTAAGGCAAAAGTGATGATGTTCCAGACATGGTAAAAATTCAATGCTAGTTTTACTAAATTTTCTTTGCACACAACCCATATATCAAATAAAGAGAAATATGTTGATTTTTCAGCAATATAGAAGATTATTACAAATCCATATGGGCAAAGGGGCAAATTGTTCTTTTGTGTGAGGCATCATAGAGCAAAAAGCTGGAATGTATTATTTGGGATTCTAGTAGACCCTGGAAAGTTGAAGACAAATGCAAGGATGATTTTATCCAATCCCGGGAAGAACTCATTCAGGACAAGATCTGGGGGGGGGGGGGGGGGGGAATCTTTGTTTACTGATATTGTTCACAAATACTATGGAGAAAGCTTTAGCACTACTATCTCAGCCCTGTCTATTTTAGATTGTTTAAGAAACTGAGTCGTATTATATATTTTTACCATATATGAGGATTAGTCTAAAGCAAGGGTCATTATTGATTGTTTCTAGGGTTTTAGGATTTGGTTTCTTATAAATATAAGATTATGTAAGACTACTATTCTGCATTGTCAATAATTATTTTTTTGGCCTGTTCCTACAAGAATGCTAGTGTTTTCAGCATCCTAAAGAAGTTTTTAGTTTGTTTTCCTCTAAAAAACTTGGGTTTGAATTTGACAAAAATCCTTGCTTTATAATGCTCCCATTTACATCACTTAGGCTTTCCTACATGGGTTTGGAACATGCAACAGATAATCATGAGCTTAACATCACAGGGGTAACATTTATTGGATCCTCTTTGCTTCTCCTTTTTAGTTTTACAGGTCTGTGTTTTTATAATCTAAGAAACCTAACTCTGGTAAATGGTAACAAATTTAAATGGAAGATTCTTTAATTTGATTAACTGTGTTTATATATTCTTTTATGTCTAGCATTTCTTAGTAAAGTTACATTCATTCATGTATACTTATTATGTGTTAATCCTTCAATTTTTCAATTGTCAAAACGTGGAAACAGAGAAGGAAAAAGAAGATAAATAAATAGCAAAGATTAATCTTCTTCACTTGGTATGCTATTAACTTTTAGCCTTTTGTTTCTAAAATTTGTCTGCCCCATTATACAGGTCTTTATCTTGTTCTCTGTAATAGCTTCATTACTCTTTGAGGTCCTTGCTCTAGCACTTCTTAAAGGTACTCGATGTTCTATACTTCTAGATTATGTTTTTTATTTATTTATTTTTAATTTCTTCTTTTCATTAATCTCTTTGTGTTTTTTTTTTTTTTTATATCTCCTAGTAATCTTGTAATTATCTTGCCTTTTGGTTTGTAGTTACCGTTGTTATCCTGCTTCCTCTACTACATTTACCATGTGGCTTGGATTTATTTTATTTTCAAAAGAGACCGGCTTTTTTTATCAAATAATTAATACACAATCTCATAGAAAATATATTTACTTGATTGGTAAGCTTACAACAAATCTAGTGCATTTTGAATGCACAACATTTCCCTCCACGTTAACAGTAACTTATGGGAGGAGGTGTCATTTGAGCTAGGGCTCATTGTCATCTCATAGAAAATATATAACAACTGCAAAGCATAAATAATGCTTCTCCTCATGGCAAAGCAAGATAAATCTTTCAAAGCATGGTACTTGGCGTTGTTGAAGAGAAGTACAGTAGTGGAATTTGAAAGGCCATTCATCCATGTCTTATGTGGGGTGTGGAGAGAGTGAAATTCCTAGACTTGTGAGGGTTTGTTAAAAATAATTTTTGGAGTTAAAAGTTCCTATTTCTTCAATCTTAATGTTTGGATGGATGCCACTAGTAAGTTTATTTTCTAATTACTAGAGTTTGTGAAGTTCTTGGATTTTAGTAAGTAGTTATTGCATTTTTTTTTGGGTGATTTAGATGGATGCCATTCAACAGTAAAGATTTAAATTTAAAAAATCTATAGTTAGTACATGATGTTGTGTCATTTAACATCTCTTACCATAAATTATCGTCCCTCATTTTGTGGAATGAGATTTATACGATAGGCACTTTATACACATTTAGATTTATCAAATTATATCTTAAACATGAAACCATTTCTCCTTTTTTTTTTTTTTTTTGATAAGTAACGTAAGAAATTTTATTAAAAAAACCAACCAAGTACACTGGAAGTGTACTATAGTGGCACAAATCAAAAACCCAGATTACAATGATCTATAAGATCGGGGAGAGAAAAACAAGAATAGGAAGGCAAAACTAAACTCCACTCAAGGAGAGTACAGAAAAAGAAAAACTTAATGTCAAGAATAGACCGTTCACAATCCTCAAAGTATCTAGCATTCTGTTTCTGCCATAAGCACCAAAACAAACAATGCAGCACAAACCTCCATAAACCTATATTTCGATGTCTACCAATCTTCTCCGGCCAAGAAGCTAATACCTCACTAACTTTATACAGCATAACCCAATGTATACCAAAAAAAAAAAACCATAGACCACAACTCATATGCTATAGGACAATGAAGAAGAAGATGATTCACCGATTCCCCACACCTTTTACACATAAAGCACCACTCTAACATTGCAATATGCCTCTTCCAAAGATTATCCGTAGTTAAGATCTTACCTAAGGCAGCAGTCCAAGAAAAGAACGCCACTCTAGGAGGAACCTTGGATTGCCATACCAATTTCCAAGGAAAATCAATGATAGAAGAAGGAGATAAAGAGTGATAGAAGCCTTGAACCTCAAAACCTCTCCTCATTGCTGGCTTCCAGCAAAGTTTGTCATCACCAACACCCCGCAGATTTGTGGAATATAGCACAACCCAAAAATGATCAAATGATTTTGACTCCCAATCTTGTGGTGGACAATGGAATCGAATGTCCCAATGAAGCCTCTCATTAGAGAAACACATCACGTCTAACACAAAAAACTCTCTTGCCTGACTAATACTATACAATTCTGGAAATGTCCTTAAGGGAACAATCCTTACACCATACATCCTCCCAAAATTTTATCCTAGTACAATCACCCACATCAAACCGAAGAAATTTAGAGAAGTCCAGCCAGCCACTTCTAATGGATTTCCACACACTAACACCGGTTTGGTACACCAACCACCCCCTTCATCCCCATATTTAGCCTCAATGACCTTCCTCCAAAAGGCATCTCTCTCCGTTCCATATCTCCTTAACCATTTGCCTAACAAAGCAGAATTAAATCTTCTTATGTGATAGGCACACATAAGAAGAAACAAATGTACACGAGGAATCTAAGAAGTATTCAGGCTGTTTATCTGAAGACTCCTATTAAAATTTCATAGAAAGAGAATCTATAAAATCAAGTTCCCCTTAGTAAATGTCCTGTGTGCTTTATAAATTTTCTTTCAATGAAGTTTTTTACTTATCAAAAAAAAAAAAAAAAAAAACCTATAAAATCAAGTAGCGCAGGTGGTCTACTAAGATCCACTGAGAACCAATATAATAATGATCCTAGGAAGTAAGATTTAATCCCCTTTATAGATGCTCCTTAATCTTCAAATGTCTGCCTATTCCTCTCCCTCCAAATATGCCACTTTAAGCAAACAGGAACTACATTCCATACTTCAGAAAGTTATGGACAATGTCACCAACCTTGAAGCAGATCTTTCACTGTCTTAGGCATTATCTGATGCTCTCCAAATGCTAGAAAAACAAAGTTTCATAATTCTTTTGCCACTGGACAATGAAGCAGCAAGAGATTCACGGTTTCCTTGCTGTTCTTGCACATAACACACCTATTTGCTAGCATCATACCCCTCTTCTCTAAGTTGTTGTTGGTGAGAACTTTTGCCAAGTCGTAGACAGAAGTATTTGTTTGTTCTCTGAATAGATAGCTGTTGAATCTCTAGTCTAGAAACCATGAGAAGGCCATTCCTTTTAAGTATTTCTTCTCAAGCAGTAACATGGTTCCAATGATAAGAATGGAAATTTTTTCCTTGGGAACTTCTAGATTATGGTCCCTGCAACTAGAGGTGTAGAATTAACTACACGTCACCTTCCCTTCTGTCTTAGCAACCAGCTTGTTTCAGCTTGGCCAGAATTATTACCAATAGTTGCTTGGGTATGATGATAGGTGCCATGTAGAGAATTCGTGAGAATTGATTATATGAATTTTGTACTTGTGTGAAGATGTTGCTCTTATGAGATGGAGAGGGCAGACAATTCTTATGATTGTACTTGCTAAAAAAAAAATTTTTTTTTATGATTGTACTTATATGTGGAAGCTCAACTGAATAATTTAACATAAGTTTTGGAACCTATCTTTGTCTTAGCTCGAAGATCTGAGTGCTAATATGGAGAGGTATGTAGATTCCCAAGGATGCTGATCACTGCATAAAATCTAAATGGTAAAATGGCTATGATGTTAGCACAATAATGATTGTATGGAGGCATGGGCAGCTTTGATTTATAAATGGGTATATGAATGACTAAAATAGTACTTTTAAAAAAAAAAAAACGAAGGACTAAATAAGTAAGTACTAAAATTTTCAAGTTTCTAGTGCTTTATAGGACAAGTCTGAATTGAAGGTGGTTCAATGATCATGGGTTTAGCAATACACTCATGGTCATTGTGGTGCCAATGGAAGCATGATAACCTGCATTGTGTTTGTTGGGCTGTTAATCATGTACAATTTTATGCTTTTGATGGTTCACTTGTGTGGGATGGGGAAATGAATGGACTGAAATGGATTTTTAAGGGATATTCTATATATTCTCATCTTTAGGAGTTCTGTGGGAAGTAATGGAATGGTTAGGAGGGAAATCTCCATTCCATCCGTTCCCCTATATGCACTAATCCCAAAAGTGGGCAGAATGACCCATTCCTCTTATTGGTTGAGGAGAAATTACATTTTTATTCTCATTTCTTTAAAACAAAAATAAAATAATGAACATTATAGTAAAAGTATACATGTACTTCCTTTCCTTCTTTTATGAACTCCCACAAACACAGCAAAAGAATACCTCGCTACTTTTTCCATTCCTTAATAAACTCCCAAACACAGATGTGGTATAAGTTGTGGTTGCTAGAGTTTACTCACATTTTTATATGGGATTCAAGGAAAAAATATTGAGCTTAACTTCGTTTACTTATTATATACCCTAATTCATATCATCATTTCCAGTAGTTTCTTTCTTTTCCCCAAAATTCTGCTCAGTATGTCATGCATTCTGCAGTTACAGTAATGCCGCTAAAATAACTACTCTTTTTCTTTTTCTTTTTTTGTATGCAGATCCTGCTGTGAACCTGGTCACTTCTGGACCTTATGGTCTTATATTTGCATCATTTGTACCATTTTTCCTTGATATTCCAGTTTCGACATGGTTTCGTGTATTTGGTGTTCGCTTCTCTGACAAGTCTTTCATCTATCTGGCTGGTCTTCAGGTAAAAAGTGACTGGTTTACATACTACAGTTTATGGTGCAAGCTAGACCACGTGAAATTCTTTTAACAAATTTGGCGTCCTTATCTTCAGCCACTAAAATCTAATTTTATTTTCTGTCTTGTAGCTTCTTTTATCGTCATGGAAAAGATCTATCTTGCCAGGGATGTGTGGGATCCTAGCTGGTTCCTTGTATCGTTTGAATGTCTTTCATATTCGCAAGGCAAAGGTTATTTATCAATGTTACATTCAAAAATGAAAGATGTTTATTTCTTTTATTCCTTTCTCCTATAATAATATTCAACATGTTTAGATGATAACTAGGTATTCTGTTCAAACATTTCATTACTGCTTCCTTTCAGCTGTGAACTTCTGTGAGGTATATTAGTTACTCTCTTGAGAGTGAATTATAAGAGTGAAATTATACAACCATCTTAGATGGAACTTTTTCCTACATATGCAGACACATTTCACTTACAAATAGTGTTATATGAGTAAAATCTTTTTCCCTCACTTCTGAATCTGTTTCTTTCATCTTTGAGTATTAGTTTGGATAGCAATTAATCTGGCGTCTGCGTTTTCTCCTGCGCGTTTTTTTTTTTTTTTGGCCTGCATTTGTTGACTTTGAGAGACAATATTTGCTACAGTATTTTTAGCAACAATAAGTTTTTAGCAACAATAAGTTGTATCCAAACGGACCCTAAATAAAGAATTGTTTAAATTACATATCTTATTCACATAGGTTGCAATTGCTACAGCTCAGGTTGAAATTAATTAAAGTCAAATGTGTGCATGTCTTTTACAGTTCCCAGAGTTTGTTACTTCATTTTTTTCGCGGCTATCTTGGCCAACCACGGGGAGTCCACCTTCAGCACCAACTAGGAATATTGTAGGAAATGTACCATCCTATGCAGGTCGCCAAGTAGAGGCAAGTGTTTTTCTTAATGCTTTTATTTAAATCTTCCATTTCCTTTTTTAAAAAAAGTTTATTATTTTGTTATTATTTGTTAAGGAGTTAGTATGGATGTGACTAGCATGCTATCGCAATTTTTGCTTATCTAATATGTTGATTGCAAAAAAGTGTTTTACATCCTTTTTTTTTGTTTGTTTTTTGCAAAGTAAATTTTTTTAATTGCTAACTACACAAATCAAGTGGGTCTTAGACCCATGATCTCACCCGCTACCTTGCTCTTACAGGGGAAGTAGGTGCCATTTGAGTTGGAGCTTTTTAGGAAGTGTTTTTAACATCCTAACTACCCATTATTGACTACACAGTTTTTGCTCTTAGGGGTCCGTACTCTAAAATTGGTTTAAAGGCTATATTGTCTTAATCCATTTAGAGGCATTAAATCTTTTTTTCTTTGTTATGGATGCATTCATCAGGCGTTTATACAATCAGAAAGATTGATTTTTCTGCCTGTTAGTTTGCTTTCATACATTGTGTTTAAACTATAAGGGAATGGATGTGACATGGGATTAAAACTGATTTAATGTTATCGTTTTAAGTTCGCAGTGAAATACTAAGTTTTCTGTCCTGAAGTCTGAATTGTTTGGACACTGTTTTTGTTCTGAAGTCTGAATTGTTAGAAGGGTTACCAAAGTTGATGTAATACATTGACAAGCATCTCATCACCTTGGATGTTTGAATCATAATTCTTTCAGGAAAGAACTTATTATTCCTTATCATTGTCTTTAATGATTTATTTTCTTAGATGAAAAGTTTCCTATCAAAAAAAAAATTCTTAGATGAAAAGGAGTATTTTAGACTTCTGTGAAGCCCTGCCTACAGCCATTGGGACTTTAACTGAACCTCATTCTTTGTGGAAGCTTTTGATGAGCAAATATCAATTTGAACCATAATGGCATAATCGACTTGTTAGCCAATCCAGAAATCTCAAGGGCTTGGGCTTCAAGTTTGGTCCCAGAGGGCCAGGCTGAGCCAATCTTTATTGGCCCAAATTTACTAAGGGCCAGTCCTAGGTTCAAGCCTCAATGCCCAACTTGGCTGGCCCATGGACACCCTACTTGTGTATAATAAAAAGGCCTAAACAACACAGCTGAGAAAAGGTCAGGTAGGGAGCCCCTGGTCATCTCTAAAAGCTCTGGAGGACTATGTCTAAACTTTTTAAGGATGTTTTTCTACCTTGGTAAGATGACACACCCTGCGTTATGGAATCTGTGACAATATTTTGGTCATACTCATCTGATTTCTCTTAAAATTGATTTATAAAAATATATGCTACGGGTGTGAAGTTTCTTTCATTACTACTATTCTTTTTTAGCATCATTGGTTGATGGAGAATAACTTATTTCCTCTTTTGGTTTCAGAGAAACTATCCTTCTTCCATGCCATCTGCAATAGAGCCACCTGAGGACTCAATTGCTACACTTGTTTCCATGGGCTTTGATAGGAACTCAGCCCGACAGGCTCTTGTGCATGCTAGAAATGACATCAATGTGGCAACAAACATTCTTCTTGAAGCGCAGTCACACTAATTTTAGTGAAATTGTTCTGTCAAAGGAAACCTAGATTGTTTCGAAATCAGACACAGAATCTTATCCAATGCAGACATGCTGGCCAAACAAATTTGCCCAATCTGGTGATAGGATTGATATGTTTAAGAGAAATCCAGTCAAGGCATTTGGAATATCATTCTTAAGGTTTCTCTCTTCATCTTCTTGTTTTCTTTTTTCTTTGTTAATTTCTTTTTGTTCCCCTTTCATTTTGGTTGTAGCTATCAGTTTAAGTTGAGTATCATACATTGAGGACAGAATTAGGAGCATGTAAAATTGTTCACTCCATATTGAGCACATGCATATCCCGTTTAATAGAAAAGATATGTATGAGCCATATATAGCTATGCTTACCTTTGATAGGGTCCCTTAACTCTCTCTCTCTCTCTCTCTCCATGAAAGGAAATTGTTATATTATAATACTACAGCTGTGTTTGCATAGTTCCAAGGAAAAATCCTCTCTTCCCCGATCTACCCCCTTCATGTGGGAGAAGTTAGGAAAAGAGAAATATAATGAAGTGAGAAAAGGTGTGGTTTGACAAATAATCCAGAACTACGTTTCGACTCTCTAAACATACCAAGGGGGCAGCAGGAACAATGTCAGAAAATGGATAGGATTGCAATGAAACTGCATGCAATCTATGATACATGGTAAGAGAAAAGGTTTTTGTCATTATTTGTGAGCAAAAGATGGTGAATTTTTTTCCGCCATAGTTACAGGCAGACATCAGCGTGCATATTGCTTAGAGTTGGCTGTCAGGTTGATAATCGAAAATACACCCATAGGGGTTGCTGGATGAATGAGACAGGAAAACAAGAGGGTATTGGAACTTTGAAACTGTACTGTGTAGAGTAACCTTTTTGGCTTTTTGGAAGGATGCCTTACTTTATTTCGGTTTTTGCATCATATTGTAGAACAGTTGCATTCCCTAAAATTTGTTGCGAAGTTTAGCACAGTAATACTGGCATGCGGCCAGAGCACTAATTCTTGTCATCAACTAAGCAGAAAAATGATGTGTATGTTATTTTGTGTGACCATATTCTTTATGAATTGCCCCTAAGCTTTTGAAAATGGAAAAGTTTAAACCATTCCCTTATCGAATCTACACGTCTGAGGTCCCATGTGAAGCCCATAAGTCACCAGGGTTAGAAGTTCAAAATGAATACAGTTAAGTTGGAAATGAATTCCTTCCATTTTTTGAGAATAAATGGGAAATGAATTCCTCTTGACGTTAGTTCCTCTTATTTGTTTACAAAAAGTTTCTCTGATGCTGCACTTCCCATCTCTAAGTAATAATATCTCCCATGCCTCTAACTTGCTTCTCTTCCAAATCTAACTTCAGATAAATTAATTTGGTGCCACCCTTGTGGAGGCAGGTTCCATCATCCATGTATTTGGTCTAGTATACTGGACCTATTGTGGGCTCTTCACCTTTAACCAGAATTCTTCTATTCATTTTTCTCCTGTCTCAGCTATCAGTTTCACCCACTAGCTTCCAAATCTGTAAGTTTCAAATTTTCAGAAAAAGATCTATTCCAATTTAATCTCTTGAATTCCTCCAATTTTTATTTAAATGTAAGATATGTGGCATTTAAAAATTAAAATAAATGTCACGTGTTGCATATTTTGCTAAAAATGTGAGAAAATTGAAAGATTCAATTAGAAGGATCTTTTCTCCAAATTTTCCGAGCCATGGCAAAGAGCATTTTCCAACTCCTTGCCACATCCCATACTACCCTTTTGTAATACGTGAGTAATCCATGAGGCTCTTACTTCTAGCTAGTAAGTGGCGAGTATTGTATACATTGTATCGATATATAAAATTGTATATATATTGTACTATACATAAATGTGGGAGTCTTTTGGCTAAATATTGCTAAATTTGAAATTTATTTGCGTTATAGACACTGTTACAACTTATTTAGGGAATTGAGGAAAGAGAATGAATTTCGGCAAACTGTTGTCGAAATTCCAACAAAAATATGAGAGAGAAAGAGAAAAACTGGGAGAGAGAAAATGTTGAATTACAGCAATGGCATTGCCAAAATTCTTGCTGCCCAAATATGCTGACCGAGTGGATGTGAGAAGTGCTCGGAGTGTGAGGTACCCAAAAGAAACTAATTGTGGCAATGACATTGCTGAAATAAAGGGGAAAAAAAAAAATTTGTGGCAATTGTGGCAATGCCATTGTTGAAAATAGGAGGGGGAAAAAAAAGTGAATGTTGAAATCTGGGGAGGAATTAAAGAAAAAAATAATGTATTACGTACACAATATTTTTACAACATTTTCACAACAAATCACAGGTAACTAGTTATTATTAGTTCAAATTTCAATTTAACATTGAGATTACTATTTTAATCAAACAATAATAATAAGTAACAACCTGACACTTAGAATTAGTTGTAAAAATGTTGTAAAAATTGTGTGCACTTATCATTTCTCAAAAAAAAAAAAAAAAAGAAGTGTAATGGATTTGTGGCAATGGCATTGCCGAAATAGGGGAAAAAATTTTGTGGCAATTGTGGCAATGCCATTGTTGAAAATGGGAGGAATTTTTTTTTTTTTTTTTTTTTTTTTTTTTTTTTTTTGTTGTAATGGGTTTGTGGCAATGGCAATGCCGAAATAGGGGGGGAATTTTTTTTTTTGGCAATTGTGGCAATGCCATTGCCGAAAATGGGAGGGAAGAAAAAAGTGGTTGCCGAAATTTGGGAGGAATTAAAATAAAAAAGTGCTACGTACACAATATTTTTACAACATTTTCATAACAAATCACATGTGATTAGTTCAAATTTGAATTTAATATTGAGATTACTTTTTTTAATCTAACAATAACAACTAATAACAACCCGCCATTTAAAATTTGTTGTAAAAATGTTGCAATTGATTTGTGGCAATGACATTGCCGAAATAGGGGAAAAAAATTTGTGGCAATTGTGGCAATGCCATTGTCGAAAATGGGAGAAAAAAAATGTTGCAATTGGTTTGTGGCAATGGTATTGTCGAAATATGGGAAAAAAAAAATTGTGGCAATGCTATTGCAGAAAATGGGAGGAAAAAAAAGTTGCAATTAGTTTGTGGCAATGACATTGCCAAAATAGAGAACAGAGAATATGTCAGGGCAAGCATATTCTTATTTATTATTATTTTTTTGACCGAACCAGTTTGGTTTATGTGTATGTCATGTTATTTCCTTTATTGTAAAAGTACCATATGAAACAAATAATGATAGATTCAAGTACAATGAGTACATTGATTCTTATTTAAAAAAAATACAAAGAAGAAAAAAATGATTAATATGTACACTGTAAATAAAAACAAAAAAAGTACATACATTCTTATAGAAGAAAAAAATGATTGATGTGCACGCCGTTAAAAATTATTGATGTGCGTCCACAATATTTTTACAATATTTTCACAACAAATCACAGGTAATTAGTTATTATTAATTCAAATTTGAATTTAACACTGAGATTACTTTTTTAATCCAACAATCACAATTAGTAACAATCTGCCACTTAGAATTTGTTATAAAAATAGTGTGCACTTATCATTTCTCCCAAAAAAAAAAAAAAAAGGGTAATGGATTTGTGGCAATGGTATTGCCGAAATAGGGAAAAAAATTTGTGGCAATTGTGGCAATGCCATTGCCAAAAATGGGAGGAAACAAAAAAAAAAATGTTGCAATTGGTTTGTGGCAATGGTATTGCCGAAATGGAGGAGAGAGATCAAAGAAAGTATGCATATTCTTATTCTTTAGTATTCACTTCAACTCACATTTTTTGTCATATTCACCTCAACTCTCCAGAGTACTTTTTTTGTCGTATTCACCTCAACTCCTCAGAGTACCTTTTTTGTCTTTTTATTCTTCAATATTTTTTTGACCGAAGCAGTTTGGTTTGTGTGTATGTCATGTTCTTTTCTTTTGTATTGTAAAAATACCCTAAGAAACAAATAAGGATAGATTCAAGTACAAAGCAACTTGATTCTTATTCTAAAAAAAGTACATAGACAATACGAAATGGAAGAAAAAAAATAATTGATGTACACGCTATAAATAAAAACAAAAAAGTACATAGATTCTTATAGAAGAAAAAAAATGATTGATGTGCATGCTGTAAAAAAAAAAAAAAAAAAAAAAAAAAAAAAAAAAAAAAACAAAAACAAAGAAAGTATATAGATTCTTACAATCGGAAAGAAAAAAATGATTGATGTATACATTGTAAACCAAAAAAAGCAAAGAAAGTACATAGATTCTGATAATATAGAAGAAAAAAATGATTGATGTACACATTGTAAACCAAAAAAAGTAAAGAAAGTACATAGATTTTTACAATACGGAAGAAAAAACCTGTAATTGATGTGCACGCTGTAAACAAAAAAAAAAAGCAAAGAAAGTACGTAGATTCATATGTGCACGCTATAAACAAAAAAAGCAAAGAAAGTAAACAAAAAACAAAGCTTCAATCAACCAATCAACTCAACTCTTCATCTCATTTGATTCTT
This sequence comes from Quercus variabilis, assembly GCA_030445155.1. NCBI lineage: Eukaryota > Viridiplantae > Streptophyta > Magnoliopsida > Fagales > Fagaceae > Quercus > Quercus variabilis. Next base: position 9,065,727 of record CP129451.1, read on the forward strand.
ATTCTCTGCATGCATCGAATATATTCCCCTCAACTCCTCAGAGTACCTTTTTTGTCTTTCTATTCTTCAGTATTTTTTTGACCGAAGCAGTTTGGTTTGTGTTTCTTACAATGCGAAATGAAAGAAAAAAATGATTGATGTGCACACTGTAAACAAAAAAAACAAAAAACAAAGAAAGTATATAGATTCTTACAATAAGAAAGATAAAAAATGATTAATGTGCACACTGTAAACCATCCGTGTTGTGTTGTATTTGGTTAATTGTGTATCTAATTATACAGTTTAAAATCTAAGAATTTAACTGATATGAAACTTGCATCCTATTTAAACATCACTAATGTTACTGAAATTTCCACGGTTCTTATTTTTTACTCTTTTTCTCCTATAAATTCCATCAACCTTCTTCTCTACTCTTATTCCCCTCATAATTCTACCAACCATTTTCAATTCATGCGTGCCATACATGCTACAAACAACTATAAGTAACAACACTTGCAAATATCTATCTGTTCTTTATCTCTTAGAAGGTGAGTTACATCTCTTAAGTAGTTATTTTTCTTTTTATAAAATTCATGTTGATATGTTTTTGGGCATAGCTAAGCATGGAAATCTTGTTTTTGTTAAATTATTTGTTCATGCAAATCTTGTTTTTGCATTATGTGTTTTGCAACATGAACTGATTTGTATGATATGTTTTCAATTATTTGTCCATGAATTCTTGCCTAAAATTTCCTATAGCAAAAATATATTTCAACATGACAGGCCAGTTTTTCCTTAAAGAAATACCTAGTTTGTTAGCCTATAATATAAATGTATGCTATAAGAAAAAAAAAAAAAAGGTTAGTATACGCTCATAAACCTTAATAAAAAAGAATTTAATATTATTATTATCAGTAAAATAATCCTCTTTAACAGAATTCTCTCAGCTCTAGCTATTTAAACATTGAATATTTTTAATAAATTACCTTCTTGTATTGCATTGTAATGGTTGTTGTGCGCGCCCAATAATGAAGCCCCTCCTTAGGCTGGGCCTCACTTGGACTCACAACTTATTTGTATGATGGATTTGGATTTCCTACACTGGGTCATTCTTGACACTGAGACTCAATGAGATCACTTCTAGGGTTCTCCGTCATCTCGTTCTCACTCTGCTTACTATCTATCTCCCCCTCTTTTACAGTAATTTTTTCAACCCCAATCTTCCCCAAACTTCTTGTATTTATAGTCCATAGTTAGTGGAGAGGTCATAATTACTTACCAGTTAGTGCAACAAGCGGTCCAGTATTATTCACCATAAGTGGGTGGTTAGGTGGGAGTGGGAAGCGGTGAGGATGGCTTTGGAACTTGGTTCCCACTTCCGCGACTGTTCTCGGCAGTGGTGCCTCCTGAGGCACGGCTGGGTATGTAAAGGACGGGGTGTTCCGAACATCGCTTCCTCATCATTGCTCAGGAAAGTATTGCTGAGAAATGATGAAGCGGCAAAGTTTGGGCCCGCCGCATGTATGGCTTTAGGATGGGCCGCTAGGTAGCAAGAGATCGGCTTTATGGGCCATACACCCAGGCCAGAGTCCAAGGCCCAAATGGGCCCAGGTGTGGGGGCTGTACAATAGTCCCCCCTTGATTTGCTCCCCATTCTTGGGGATGAATCAAGGATCACAAGGGGCGGAAATCCATCCGGGAAGTCGAAGAGTCAGTGCCCGGCCATTGATGAGTGTATTAATGCGCACCTCAAAAGATGCGTTTAAACTTGATTGATGGCTTATCCGTCATCATTGTCTGATGGTTCATGAACCGAGGCGTTATGCGCGTGGCAATTGAAGTGGTGATCCGCGTGGTATCTTGCTAGTGGATTACTTAATGCTACTCATCTTGCTTCCTACACCTATAAATAATTGTTCCTGCCACTTACCCTCACTTTTGCATTTCTCACCTTTCAATCTTTTATTCTGCCGAGCATCCTTCCTTCGTGGTTCATCTCCTAGCCCAGAACACACCTCCTCCTTAGAGCCTATAGTAAGTTCCTAATTCATGTACATCGTGAGAGGAGAAAGGCTTTGAAAAAAGGTGATGCTCGTACTGTGATGGAATACTTTCATAATATGCAATTAGAAGATCCATCTTACTTTTATTCAGTACAAGTTGATGATGATGGTCTAATATTGAACATATTTTGGGTTGATGCTAGATCAATAGTTGATTATGTCCACTTTGGAGATGTTTTGTGTTTTGATACAACTTATAGGACAAATCAATATGATCGACCCTTTGCTCTATTCATTGGGGTTAATCATCACAAACAAAAAATCATCTTTGGTGCAGCTTTACTTTATGATGAAACCATAGAGTTATTTAAGTGGTTGTTTAAAACTTTTTTGAGTGCAATGTCAGGGAAGAAGCCAAAAACTATACTTACAGATCAGTCTGCTGCAATGGCTAAGGCAATAGCAGAGGTATTTGTTGAATCGAATCATTGTTTATGTGTATGGCATATTTATCAAAATGTTGCTACGAAACTAAGTCATGTATTTCATTCATCAAAGCAATTTGTAACTGATTTGGGCAATTGTATGTATGATTACGAAGATGAAGATGAATGGCTAGTTGCATGGAATATTATGCTTGAGAAATATAATCTTACTAATAATAAATGGTTGTGTGGGATATTTGATCTAAAAGAAAAATGGGTCATGGTATATGTAAAGTTGTTATTTACAACTATGTATTTTGTTGGCTTTTATTCCATGCTAAATTTGATTGTAATTGTTTTCAATCGTTTATACCTTGTGTGATACAGAGAAAGTGTGAAGACTCAAGCATCTGGAGGCTGAAGGATTCTCGTGGGTATGTCACGACCTAGCTTCCCGCGAAGTGAAACATGTGCCCTGCACATACTGGAATGTGAAGAGTCAGGCCAGGTGGAGATAGCTGTGTCTCGCGAGTATCTCGCGGGTAAGGCCTTCCCGCGAGGCTATCTGTTCTGCCAGCCTGTACTTAATGACTCACACTTTTTGTGCCTATCCTACATAAACCCTCATTACCCACAAATGTTGAGGAATACTTCAGAGAGAAAAACCCTAGCCAAACACATTGTGAATTAGAGATTGTCATCCCCACCTTTCTCTATACAATTGCTAGTAGTATCTCCTCAACCCTTCCCTCTCCATTTTCACACCATTGAGAGGTTGATAGCACAAACACTTACCACACCCTTTAAGAGTGCTGTGTGACATTTTGGTGCTGCTGGGAAGTATTGGAAGAAGCCTGGAATGGCAGATGCAACATGGAGCTTTTTGCGAGATCCGAGGTGCTAGACAAGACACGGTTCCGAGAAGCCTTGTTGGAGTAGGAGCTTGGAGGGCTTAGGTACATCAGGTAGATTAGGCTTGGAGGGTCTCTTGCTAATCCATGTATCCCAACTGATTGTCTAGTCGATCAATTTCCGCTTGGAGGGCAGCGGATTCGCCAAGTTCTTCAGTTTCCTCTTCGAGAACTCGTCTCAGTATTTTCTATATTTGCATCCTTCTTCCCTACTCTTGTTTATTTCATTTTTACTGCTGTGTTGCTTTAAATATGGATTAGAGTAGTTGTCTTGCATATACGCTTGTATTTACACTATTTCGCACTTAGTATTAAGTTAGTGTAAAATCAACTAAGCCGTAATTTTAATTGGGGGGTCTAAATTGCTCTTGTGTTTTCAATACATTTTCGAGCTTTCAATTGGTATCAGAGAGGGTACACTTGTTTTGGTTTCATTACCTAAGTGTGATCCTTGACCCCGTTTGTGTTTTGCCATGGATAGTGTTTTGTATGCTTCTATGGATTTTTGTGAGAGTAACATGCCATGTGTTTGTGAAAATGACTCTATGAATGTTAATCCTCATAATTGTGATGACATGTTACTTGAATCCTTGGGTGTTGTTGATATTCCTAACATTAAACTCTTGAAGAAAAATGCTAAGAAATTTCATAAGGATTTGAGCAAGATATTTTGTGAAAATGATGATTTGATTGCTAAGCTCAATAAATCCAACAAATTGGTTGAGAAATATAAAAAACTTGCTGAAATTTCTCTTGAAAAGCTGAAAGAGTTTGAATATTTGAATATGGACTTGGATGCTAAACTTGTTTTGTCTAACAAACTTGTTGATGATCTTAAATTTGAAAATGAATCTCTTAAGATGCATGCCAAGTGTTTGATTGCTGAACCTATTGTTAAAAAGGATGAAAATATATGTTGCAATCATGTTGTGGTACCCGATTTTGTGCCTAATGTGTGTTCTACCTCAAAGGACAAATTGGTGTACATTCCTCCACATAAAAGAAATCAAAAAGTGGAGAGAAAGGCTATTAAGTCAAAGCCTCTGTTTAGGTCCAATCCTAGGGAATTGAGTGGATCTAAGTTTGTTCCAACTTGCCACCATTGCGGTGTGATTGGTCATATAAGGCCTCAATGTTCTAAGTTGAAGAGAGAGCAAAACCAAGTTGCTAGATCCATTCCCAAAAAGTCTAATAAACCTAAACACATTATTTGTCACCATTGTGGTGCTTTTGGTCATCTAAGACCTCATTACTCTAAGTTTCATGCTCTTAAAAGAATTAAAAGAAAAGATAAACTTGAGCCTCTTGAAAGTTGTGCTAAAAATGATAAACCGGATTTGAGTGAAAATAACATGTTGTTAAAGAAAATGTTTAATACTCTTAACTCCTTGACTATGTGCATCTCCGGTTCTCATTCTCCCAATCCTCGTCTTACTTCTCTTGAAACACTCATTCCAAGCAATCATTCCGTTTGGATGAGGAAGGGTTCCTGCGGTTGAGCTTTTACTCTTTTGGTCCTTGATCTAATTCTTTCGATCTTTGTAGGACCCTTCATGCATTGAATGTCATATCTTCATGCATTTGTGCATTTTGCATCTATTTGTATGCATTGCTTTTATTTTGATCTTACTTTTATGTCTTTGTTTTGTGTGTGTAAAAAATCCAAAACCACATAAAAAGTGAAAAATTCAAAAAGTTTAATCGTATATGTTTGAGCACATTTCACATGTGAGTTTGGCCTACTACCTTCGTACTAATGGCGTAGTGCATTTACGAGTTTAGCTTGTTCTGTATGCACATTTATCTTTGTGGAAGAAATATTGAAAACTATGTGTGATTGTTGTAAATAGATCTTCAAGCTTGTTATGAATGATTGATCAATAGTCTTAATGGTCTTGATACTTGCATAGACTTGTGTCTATATCTCTTCCCACTTTATTTTTATGTTTTTGCAAAAATAGCTCATCAAATGTAAATCTCCAAATGAAAAGAGATATTGAGTTCCAAAAGCCTGTCACACATACTAGTATTTTACTAGGAAAAAGGAAAAGCGACTCTTTTAATGTAAATTGCACGGTGCTTAAAAAAGCCAAAGGCTAAGTCTAAATGTTGAAATATCAAAAATTTCAAGCACCGATCTCAAAATGAGATGTTTTGTCCAAAAATAGATCAATTGTTATGCTTTATGCAGAAGCCAAATGAAAAGCTTCTAAGTTGTGTATTCAATGTGTGGGAGGTCATATATACTCATTTCTATAATGGAGATAGTCCACTTGATTTCGTATCAGTTGTGTATGATTCGATTGAATTGATCATTGAAGCTTCACTCTAGCCTAAGGACTATTCCACACTTGATTCCCACACACAACACACAAGTTTAATGTTCAATGAATGCCTATTTCATTTGTGTGTTTGTACATGTTCAAATGTGATGTGTGTGTGCTCAACCATATGTGGCTCAAACCAAAAAGATTTTTGTTCTTTTTGATTGCTTTTGGAAGTGATTTGTATCACCCATGTTTTTCAAAATTTTTAAAATGTTTTTGTGTGAAAAACATGTTTTCTGGATGTTTTTGTGTTCTATTTCATGTATATGCTCAACTAGGAGTTAAATGGTCCAATTTTAAAGCTTTTTCAGCTTTGGACAGAGAGTTTCACGACTGTTTCGTGAGTAGCTCATGAGTAAGGCTTACCCGCGAAAATTTCGTGAGTCAGCTTCCCGCGAAAATTTCTAGATCAGCTTTTTTAAAGGGCTTTTCGTGGGTCTTTTGTTTTAAACTATTCCCATCTTCTCCCGAACCCCTGTTTTAAGGTTTCAACATCTAAACCCAACTAATTCAAGTGTTTTACATTCCATAAACATCTCTAAGGTAATCTTTAACTCTTTTCATTGATTTTGATCCTTAGATTATGTTTTTGGGGGGTTTTATGTTCATAGTTGGGATTTTCTCAAATGGAAGTTGGAAAACTTAATTTTTGTCAATCATTTTGATTGGGCTTTGTTTTAAATGATAATTTGCTTTGGTTGTTGGCCCTTTGTGGCAAAAATAACATATATTTAGGCAAGATTTTCATATGTTCTTGCATTGTTCATCATAAATGTGTAGTGTGTGCACTCTAAGTGTTTGATAAAATGCCCATATGACATTTTCTGGTTGTTTTGGACTCCGATGAGTACTAAATTTTGGGGATCACCATAATTATTCATGTTTATCATGTTTCGATCTTTGGTGGTGTGTTTTGTACACTTTGCCCCTTGAGTGCCTTGCTCATGCATTGGTTATGCACACTAGATGCACACTAGTTGCACCTTTGCTGCACACACTTGAACACTTGACATGTTTTTGCATTTTCTCATGCTAGTTAAGTCTTTTTAGACCTTTTAGCACATATAACATGTTCTTTGTGTCTATGTCGTGTTTTGGTCCTTAGCATGTCATGTTCTTTATGCTTTGTAGCATTGTTTTAAAATGTTTTTGTCTAATGTTTGAGTTTCATTTTCTCATTCATCTTGCACCCCTCATGCATCATCTTCATATTCTTTTCTTTCCCTCCTTCCTCTTGCTTCATTTGCCTATTCGTGACAAAAAGGGGAAGACTATACCGGAGAGTATACCGGTGTGTTTAGTCATTTCTATATGACTCATGTCATTCTTAGGGGGAGAAATTCTACCTCGTGCACATTCGTAGGGGGAGAAAGTCATAGGGGAGATGCATATACCAAGGGGGAGAAGAATTTTTTTGAGAAAACCTTGATTTACTTTATGCTTGTTTTCTCGTTACTTATGGTGCTTTGATATGCTTTATTGCTCTCATTGTATCGTGCTTATGTGTTGGACATGCTTTTACCCTTATGCTATTGTGCTTTATTGGTTGCATGTTCGGATGATCATTTGCTTTACTATATGATCATTGTAGTCATTTCCATATAACTGTCATGTATTTGATCAAGTTGCTCATATGTTTCACAACATGTTTACTTGATCGCATTTTACTTGTTACATTATACTTGTCTTTTTATCACCTGATTTACCTTAAGGGTCTAATGTGTTTTGTACAAGTGTTTTAGGTTACAGGTATATATGCTCCAAGTTCATCACAGCTTCTATGATTCATGATAGGGGCAGTGATATGATAGGGAAGTACTTTATATTTTGTACCCATGATGCTTTTGTAAGCTTTTAGGGTTTGTTCCATTGCATGTTTGTAGGCTTTTATGGTTGTGCCATGCATATGCAATACTTTGTTTATGCAGCCTTTATGCTTGTGTACTTGATGTTTAATGTCATACATTTTACGTCAGTATATCACTCTTGTGCCCTTGTAGGATTGTTCCTAGATGCATATACGTTCAATGCATTGGTTAAGTGTTGGATTTGTAAATGATACTTTTCAAATGAGCTTATCATTTTGCATGTCTGGATGTTCATTCCTTGTGTGAATGAGCATAGTGATTACTTCTGTATAGTGATTACTTGTTTGATCTTGCCATGGTATATTGTTTTATTCTATTTTGCTTGATCTCATTATATTTGCTCCATATGCATTTCAAGTTTTCTACATACAATGATATTATTGTGTTATTGTTTTTCAGGAAATACTTGTTCATATGTTTCAAGAGCTTATCAGAATCTAGAATTAGGTGTGAGTGAGTTTTGCCTTTGTTCCCAAACTCATGTTTAAGTCTAGAGTCTGTTTTAGGGTTTTGTCACGGAATAGCCAAAGGGGGAGATTGTAAAGTTGTTATTTACAACTATGTATTTTGTTGGCTTTTATTCCGTGCCAAATTTGATTGTAATTGTTTTCAATCATTTATACCCTGTATCTATTGTGGGATTTGTTGTAAGGGTTGTGTGATAGAGAGAGAGTGTGAAGACTCAAGCATTTGGAGGCTGAAGGATTATCGCGGGTATGTTGCGACCTAGCTTCCCGCGAAGTGAAACATGTGCCTTGCACATGTTGGAATGGGAAGAGTCAGGCCAGGTGGAGACAGTTGTGTCTCGCGAGTATCTCGCGAGTAAGGCCTTCCCGCAAGACACCCGCGAGACTATCTGTTCTGCCAGCCTGTACTGAATGACTCACACTTTTTGTGCCTATCCTATATAAACCCTCATTACCCACAAATGTTGAGGAATTCTTCAGAGAGAAAAACCTTAGTCAAACACATTGTGAATTAGAGATTGTCATCCCTACCTTTTTCTATACAATTGCTTGTGGTATCTCCCCAACCCTTCCCTCTCCATTTCCACACCATTGAAAGGCTGATAGCCTAAACACTTACCACACCCTTTGAGAGTGCTGTGTGACGTTTTGGTGCTGCTGGGAAGCATTAAAAGAAGCCTGGAATGGCAGATGCAACATGGAGCTTGTTGCGGGATTTGGGGTGCTAGACAAGACACGGTTTCGAGAAGCCTTGTTGGAGTAGGAGCTTGGAGGGCTTAGCTACATTGGGTAGATTAGGCTTGGAGGATCTCTTGCTAACCCATGTATCCCAACTGATTGTCCAGTGGATCAATTTCCGCTTAGAGGGCGGCGGAGAGGTTTTTCGCCAAGTTCTTCGGTTTCCTTTTCGAGAACACGTCTCGGTGTTTTCTGTGTTTGCATCATTCTTCCCTACTCTTATTTATTTCATTTTTATTGCTGTGTTGCTTTAAATATGGATTAGAGTAGTTGTCTTGCATATATGCTTGTGTTTACACTATTCCGCACTTAGTATTAAGTTAGTGTAAAATCAACCAAGCCGTAATTTTAATTGGGGAGTCTAAATTGCTCTTGTGTTTTCAACACATTTTCGAGTTTTCAGTATATGGTTGACATATATTTACTGCTGATATGAAAAGCACCCAACGTAGTGAGTCAATGAACAATGTGTTGAAGAAATACTTGAAATCGAAATATAATCTTTTGCCTTTTTTGGGACATTACTCTAGAGTCTTGGCTGATAGGAGAAGTCAAGAACTACAAGCTGAGTTCAAAATGAGGCAAACAACACCAGTTTTACAACTTGATGTAGAGATATTGAGACATGTTATAAAGTTGTACACCCCAAAAATGTTCAAAATGTTTTAAGATGAATATATGAAGATGGGGGATTGTACAATTTCAAGGTTAGTAAATCTGATACTATCATTGAATACAAAGTTAAATATTGGCAAAAAACTCAAGAGCACTTGGTTAAATATGAAGTCTCAACAACTAATGTTCAGTGCAGTTGCATGAAGTTCAGCTTTGTAGGAATTCTTTATGTCCATGCTTTGAAGGTTCTTGACAAAAAAAAAAAAAAAACATTAAGATATTTTCAACTCATTATATATTGAAAAGATGGACACAAGATGCAAAAGTTGGTTCTATCAAAAACTATCATGGTGTTGATATTAAAGGTAATGCTCAAGAGTCATTGGGAAAGCGTTACTCTCATTTATGTCACAATTTTCGTGAAGTTTCCATACTTGCAGCAAAGTCTGAGATAATGTATGATTATGCCAAAAGATGTTCTGACACATTATTGAAGGATTTGCAAGAACTAAGGAAAAAATGTTATTCCCTTAGCATGGAGGATTAGACAGAGGTCCATGATGAAGTTGTTTTTGGGGATGTTTTACAATGTGATAATGGTTGCCAATCCCATGAGGGCTTAACTTTTCAAGATATACATGGGATTAAAACAAAATCTATTGTTGGACGTCCAAAATCAAGGTTGAAAGGTGTGTTAGAACGGCCAAGAAATCCTAAATCTCAAAGAAAAAAAGGCATGTGAGTCAAGACAAGTTCAATCACTTGGATGCCTAAATAAAGTAAGATATGCTACATTGCACTATAATATATGAATCTATATGTCTATAAATTTATTTTAAGTTTATGTGACAATTATTCTTTGCACATGTTATAGGCCAATTCCTTAGTTGACATTAATTCTCTTGAAGAACATAGTAATGTTGAACAAGTTTCACAATTGGTGGATAATTTCAATTAGGTATGAATCTTTGGGTTTGAGTTTTCAAGTTTCACAGTAAATGGTATTAGATTTATTTGAATTTTAAAATTGTTTGGGAGTCGCTTGTGTTTTGGATTGTGAATAAACAAGGCTTAGATAGAGCTACATTTTCCTTTTAATGATGTGCTGTCAAAATGCCAACTTATGAAAAGCCCACTGCCCACCTGTAATTTTTTGCTTGTTGCATTTTTTTTTTTGGCTGAGTGGTTGGAATAGTTATAAGAATTAGTTTATATATATATATATATATATATATTGAATGAACACCTCACTACTTGAAATAATAAGATAAACATGTCATTGACGTAAATTTGTTAAAATGTAAAATGTAGGAATTTGTCTTTTGTAGTCATTTGGTTGGACAAGACTATGTTGTTGCACAAATTGTTGAGACAAATCAGGTATGCATATTTCTTGTGATTTTTGATACAACTTGAACCTATATTTTTCTTAAGTTTTTTTTTTCATACATATATTTATATTTGGTGGCATATTTGCAGGTTTCAGTAGCTCCTGATGATAATTTATAATCCTTGAAGAGTACCATATTGGAGACTTTTTGAATTATATTTTTGTAGAGCATGTCTTACTTGGCAAGCTAGTCAATATTTTTGGACAATTTTTTGCACAGCTAATGGACAATATATGGCACATACAAATGATAGCTAGTGGACAACAACATATTGGACAATTTATTGGAAATAATATCTAACAATTTTTGTAACTAATGAAGCTACTCAAACATGTTAGGTTCTATATTTGCATGTTTGAGTAGCTTCTAGTTAGGCACTAATGATATATGTAAAATGACAAATATTTTTAAATGCAATGGAAATGTACATTTCTATATGTTAAGATCCATATGTGCATAACTGCATATTATGTAATGAAAAAGTTTTGTATATGCCTTTTTTGTTTCATTGCTAAGTGGTGTTCATTTTTGGATTTTATGTTTCAAGATGGCTTTATTTCATGCTGCAGAATCTATAAACTAGAACAAAGTGATAGATTATAGAAGCTTTATGACTTTTCAGATTGCGCGTTATGTTTGCAACTTCTTCAAAACCAGTGAATATTTTATTAAATTAAGCAAAAATAGATAAAGAAAGTACTTGTAGGCTATCCAAAGCCAAGTATAATTACCAAAACAAGCTAAACAATGTTAACAAGAATACAAGCCATTACAGGCCAAGAAAGTTTCCAAAACAAACTACTAAAAGGAAACAAACAATGTTAACGCACATTCCATATACAAAGTCCAATGGAAATTTTTTTTTGGTTAAAAGACGATAACATTAAACTAAAAAGCTACATCCAGTTCAGTACAAATTTTGTTAAAAAATACACCATTATAGTCATCCTCCAAAGCCTTAGCTAAGTCCACAGGTGGACTTGTAAACAAAGTGAAATCTAGTTCTTGGTCAGCACCTATTCTAGCCATCAGATCAGCGCCTATTCTAACTCAACAATAAGGTAGGGTATATTCAAGCTACAACACAACATAAGACCATCCCTAAGCCCCCAAAGTTCAGCAGTAAAGCTGTTAGTTGCTCCAACGTGTCTTGTGAATCCCGCAACCCAATTTCCATGCTCATCCCTAATTACACCTCCACATCCAGCCTGCTCCATACAGTTGATAGATGATCCATCAGTGTTCAACTTCTTCCACCTTAACGAAGGTTTCTCCCAACGGATTCTTTCGCTACTTTTGTGGACTGGATTTCGTGGTGAAGTCACACAATACATAAACTCCAATGTCTGGTTGTAGATTTCCATAGGCAAATTTGGATTTGGATTTTTCCTGTTGAAGATGTATGAATTTCTGCTCTTCCATAGACTCCACACAACAAAGTTGAAATAACTTTTGTCTTCTCCTTCATTTTCAGTTCTTGGTTTTCTTTTCATTTTCATGCTTACCCTTGCTTACATCCGTCCTCCCATTCCCTATATGTTGAAATAATCATGATAAAAAAAAAAAAAAAATTAAATGTCTTATAGATGCAAACATTACATGATATGACATATATGATAAAAAAGAATAAATATAACGAGGCCAATGGTGAATACAGTTTTCAAACATAACTTATTGAGGGATAAAAGCAATATGAGAGCTTCTAAACCATAGTATAGAAGCTTCTATAAGCTAGTCCGTTTCTACAAAAATACAGTACTCAAACCACATGTACATGTCAAATAGCCCATGGGGTTTTTTTTTTTTTTTGGGGGGGGATAATGGGAATTATATATAAATGAACTAGTAGCACTCAAATTTGTAACATTACGAAGTCCATTACAAAGTTTAGTGCAAAATTTCACAAAGGAAAATCCAGCAATGCCATTTTATACATTATGGTTCTTGATTAGTGTTTTTCTCTAGTTTGATTTAGACTTTAATCTATTCAAAGAAACTTATTTTAAAATTTACAAAGCAAAAAATAAAGTTTGAACTTTATACCACCTTTAAGCCTTTATAGACATCTAGCATCAATAGTTTTCAAAATCTCAATCATGACAATAGATTAGACAAAATAACATGACTCAGCACCTTTAAGCCTTTGACAATTGTGATCACAGTACATTAAACAATGTTTTTCTTAATAGCTTGTATCTCCCAGCTTGGTATTCGCTTTCCATAACAAATTCTGCAAACCTAAGAGCTACTATTAAGAACAAGTGCAGCGACTTTGTCTTTCAAAATACGAAGTACAAGACTTCACAAATTGCCGGATAAAGGATTAGGAATTTCAACTAAGCCATCCAAACATAACAGCCTATTGCATTTTGGTTCCCCATTCAATCATTGCATAGAAAGTGCGTAATGCATTTACATATAATACAAATATTTTTTTTTATAAAACTACTAATTAACACATCACAATTTTAATGCCTAGCCACAAACTATGAAAATCCACATATTACTTAAGCATGAGTTTGAACTTTGAAACCATTCCCTTAAGTCTGCTCTGAATTATGCAGTAACAGGGAGTATTGGCTAATTGTTTTTGCTTTAACACAAGTATGTAATGGCCTTTCAATTTTCCTGTCAATTTTTTATTTTCATTCTCATTATGTTCTTTGTAATCCTTCCTAAAACCCACCTACTAAGCAAGAAACTCCCTTGTACAACAGTTGGCTGATAACCCAAACTCCACCATCAAATCCTCCTCCAAGAATCTTGCCACCCTCCTTCACAACTTCTAGTATCCCTACCCAATTACCACCGGTTATCAAAGTTTAGCCACAACAAACCCAACTATCACTAATAATCACTACCAACAAAAACTGATAGGAAAATTAAATAGATAGTACAACATTAGTTTTATACACAATTCCACTGGTACTAGGGGCTACAAAACTCAACTAAGATCAGGAAAACTCAATATTCAAACTTCGAAAATCAATCACAAATAATGAACAACAATAGAAATAACAAAACCACGAATAAAAATCTCAAATCTGTTAATGGAAAACAAACCTCGAAAAAAGTTAAGTAGTCGTCTTTCTCTTCGTCATAGAGATTATCGCGAACAAAATCATTTGTCTTTGTCATAGAGATAACTGCAAAAAGAATCGCCTTTGTCTTCCTCACTAATATAACCGCGAAAATAATCATCTTCATCACACAGGGATTGCCACAAAAAGACGGGTTTGGAGGGGTGGTTCTCAGTGACGACAGTGTGGGTGAGGGATGGGAACGGCAGAATGAGGTATTCGATGGGTGGGATCGTTAGAGACAAGAGACAAATTGGGGACTGGCGAAGGTAGCATTGGTTGGGGCTGAAAATGATCGAATAAAGGAAGAAAGGGTCTAGAACAAAACAGAGAGATGGGGAACCAATTTGCATTGAAGGAGAGAGAGAAAGGACTGATCGTTTAGGTAATGGTGGTGAGAAATAATTAATTATTTTTTTAATAAAAAAAAAGTTATGGAAAAGTGGCTAACGTTTGAGTTAACGGGAGTAACCTCTTGAATTTGAGTCTTAGTGGGGTTGGATAGGTGTCATTATTTGAGAATGACACATCACAGTTTGGAGAGACTTCCTCCAATTCAGATTGCAGAGAAAATTTCTCTAAAAAATAAAAAGTTCGTTGTCATCATCAGCAAACGGGCAAAGAATTGCAGAGACTTTAGAAAGAGCAAAAATGCAGAAATGGAAAAAATGCAGAAAAAAGAAAGAAAGAAAGAAAGAAAGAAAGAAAGAGAGAGAGAAAGGAGAAAAAGAAGAAGAAGAAGAAATGGAAATGCAAGCTCATGGTCTACCAGCATCTCATTGTGGTTGAGAAACTTCAACAATGGTAAACAATTTTTTTATTTTTATTTGAGGGTGTTTCTAATTTTTTTTAAGGGTAAACAAATAAAAAAAATTAAATTATTATATATATATATATATATATATTCTTTTTTTCTAGGTCAGAGTGATCTAGGAACACCTGGACTGAACGTGGCACTGCCATCATCATTATTGTTTTGTCCCCATCACTCACAATCGTCGTTATGGGATTTGTTTAAGGTTCACCGGTATTCTTATGGTAATTTCGATGATCTCGACAGCTCTGGACCTAGACTTACCCCTGTCTCCACGTTCCCACCTGATTTTGTTTGCTTTGTTTGGATTAGTAAAATATGAATTGCCAACTCAAAGTGTTTCTTCTTTTTATATAACCGTGGAGGGGGAATGTGTAGACTACCATAGTAAGGGAGGACAAAATAGTAAGTTAATACACATTTGAAAGAATGTAGCAAACTAGCATCTCGAGTTTTAGAAACTCGAGATCCATATTAAAACTCGAGTCCTAAAGACTTGCTTTGCGAGTGTTTTAGATCTGAAAATGCCACATAGATCTCGAGTTTTAGAAACTCAAGTTCCATGCAAAATTTTTTTTAGTTTTATCGCCCCTACAGTGGCATTTTTAAGTGTTATAGTGACGTTTTAAAGCCCTATAGCGGTGTTTTCCTGCAAAATATATTCATAAGTGATTAATACCAGGTTTAAGGAGCCCTATAATGGCATTTTTAAGCCCTATAGTGACATTTTAAAGCCTTATAGCGGCGTTTTTCATAAATTTTTTTATAACCCCATTTTTAAGCCCTATAGTGACGTTTTTAAGCCTTATAGCGGTGTTTTTTGAACTCGAGTCTTTAAAACTCAATTTCCACGTGGATTTTTTTCCACATCATACTCATCCACTTACAAATCGAGACTTAAAAACTCGATTTTTATCTTAGAACTCGAGTTTTAGACACTCAAGATACTAGTTTTCAACATTCTTTTTCCACATGACAACTAACTAAATTTTTTAATATTTATTGTTATTTAGAAAAAAAATTCTAACCGTGGATATTGGGTTAGAGTCATCAGACTCCATTGACTGGTCCATCTCACCCCAGATCTTGCTCATGGAATTGTATATCGAATGATTACTTTCAAAGATTATATAGCGGCTATAGGGGTTAGCCACATTTGGCGATCTGCTCGTTCGAGCATTAGTAGAGGACCTCAGCTTCCTCTTCCTGCACTGATGCTTTCCAAGCCACTATTAACTGACATGCGAACTTTATTTAGCCTCTATGACAACAATTATCAACGATTACAACTATCCGAAGTCCGCGGAAAACGTATTTGGGGATCTCAACATGGCTAGGTTGTAACCTTGGGCCCTTGTTATGTATCCCAACTTGTGCACCTTTTGACAGGAAAGCGAATTAATCTTCCACAAATTCAAAGACTGGCTCCTTGAGAAGAGTGGTTTTGCCTTGTACACAAATTCAGTCTTCTAAAGGACCCTACCGATGAGTCAACATTCCTTGTCATCGCAATTTTTGGCCCTATGAATAGTTTAGCTTTTACTAGAGCTGCTTTGAACAGAAGAGAAGAAGCTGAGACGCTGAGTGGGTTGTTGTTGCCAATCCAGAGAATTTGAAATTCAAGAATGTTGTACATTTTAATGGTCAAATATATGCACTTTGTGACAATGGCAAGTTGGTTCGCTTTGAACCTGTTGCTTCTTTTGCAAATATGGTCCAAGTTATTACTTATTGCTGACCATCCACAAGATGTAGGGGCACACCGAATAATATATTTGGTGGTGTCATTGGGAAATCTTTATGGGGTTTTTCGTAACGGATTTCTTATTCCTTCAGAGAGGAGGTTTGAGACTACATCTTTTTTTGTCTACGAGTTCAACTTAAATGCATCAGCTTGGGAGGAAGTGACACACTTGCAAGGTCAAGATTTTTTTGTTGGTGACGGCAACCCCTTCTCCTGGCACTTTTCTACAAGCACCATCCCTAGCAGAAGTAATTGCATCTACTTCACCGATGACCAGTGGGATTGGCAAAAGTACCCTAGAATACTGGCATTTGGAGGCCATGATGTGGGAGTGTTTGACATGGCAGGTAGGGATATCCAACCCCTTACATTTGGGAAGGATAAACCTCGTTTCTATTCTTGACCAATTTGGGTCACACGTAGTCACAAACTTATTTGACTTTGTTTTCTCTAATACTACTATTTGCTTATTAGTTGAAGAGAAACAGGTAGAAGTGGTTTTTGGACTTCTTTGGTGGCCATGTACAATTTGGTATTCTGGTTTGTAAGCAGGACACAAACTAATTTCTAGAATATTTATGCTTGTGATGCTGTGATTTAAATTACTGTGAATCTTTTATCTCTTTTGTTCTAGATTTGAATTACAAAGTCTGGAAATTCAGTTTTGATTGTCAGAGAGAGCCCTTAAAACTGAGTAAATGAGTATAGCATGCTCATTGCCAACAAACTTTTTGATTGGTTTGCTATATTGCTTCAGAGCCCATGCTCTGGGCTAAAGCATATATAGTTTCTTCTTCTTTTTAACAAAAACAAACCCTCCTCCTAACATATGGCTCGAAAAATGCCTTCTATGTTGACATTGCCTCTATGAATCCTTGTGTTTCTTTGTAGCAATATATGGTATATAGTAGCAGCCTAAGTGATCTTACCTAGCTTCATTTAAAACCTTCTTCTCCTAATCTTTCTCTCTCTCTCTCTCTCTCTTTTTGAGAATGTTCTTCTCCTAATCTCATAGCGAAAGAACACAATTTCTATACTTGTTGCCATGCTGTCCTAGTGAAAACACTCAAAAGCAGATGTTTTCTACTCTCTACTCTTAACTCTCTCTCTCTCTCTCTCTCTCTCTCTCTCTCTCTCAGAGGAAATTATTATACTCTTTTCGTCTCAAATTATTGGTCTTTTATTCCATTTTTGGATGTCCCAAAATAAAGTTGTAAGGGCGCAAAGATCAAGCAGCTCAAGCCCACTTAGAACAGTGATTTCAATGCAACTCAACTAGGCCCAAACAATAGATATTTATGAAGAGAGTGGAGTAAGACAAACAGGGAGGACTTAGCCCAAGGACAAAAACACAGGAAGAATTGTAGTTGCATACATATATGTTCGTCCGAGGACAAAGCTTTTACATTGGATTGTATACTGTTCACTCTCTTTTTAAAATGTTCTTGCTCTAGTTTTCGTGCTTAGATTATTTTTTCTGGATCCCCTTCATCTGGAAGTTCTCCTCCCTTATATACTTCTTAGCCCCTCACATCTTAGCCCTTCATCTCCACCTACCCAGGCCCTTACTATGACACTTATCCTTTTAAACTTCTGTTGAAGGTGGTAGAAGGAGCTGCTTAGCTGTAAATTCTGTTATTTAGGTCACTTTCTCATCAATGCAGCTGATAAAGTTGTTGTCAGCCATTTAATGTAGAGGCAGTAGGCTAATTCTCATTGGAAACTTCCCTTACCTTCCATGGTTCTCTCTTTACACCTCATCCTCTTCATCCGAATGTCCCAGAAGTCTTTTGTCTCTTCTCCTCCCATCCTCGAGTGGATTCCCTCTTCGAGCTCATGATGCCTCAATAGTGACTACTATGGCTCATCGAACCCTTCCTTGGTCCTCGGGTCCCCATAATAATTGTAAGGGCAAAAGGATCAAGCAGCCCAAGCCCACTTAGAACAGTGGTTTCAGTGCAACTCAGCTAGGCCCAAACAATAGATATTTATGAAGAGAGTGGGGTAAGACAAAGGGGGAGGGCTTAGCTCGAGGACAAAAACATAGGAAGAATGGTAGTTGAATACATATATGTTCATCCGAGGACAAATCTTTTACACTAGACGGTATACTGTTCACTCTCTTTTTAAAATGTTTTTGCTCTATGATAAGTGTAATTTTTACATGATTTTTATTATCCTCTTATTTATTAAAATTGTTAGTTTTCCTTTATTTCTTTTGATTTGATTTGATTTTTTTTTTTATTTATATTTATCTATTCATTTGTGCTTTGAAGGAATGAGAAGAGCAAGAAATCAAAGGAATTTTGTACAAAATCCAAGTCCAATTCGGATTAGGATTCCAGCATGCACATCAGTTAGTATTTTCATCATAACTTTGGGGTCAGATATCCAATCGAGATGATTCAAGTTGGGCTGGAAAGTTAACTTAAAGGGCTACAACTTTGTAGTTTACCAAAAGTCCGAATTCCGACGTTAAATGGGTCAAAATCGTCGGTTAAATGAAGCCTAAAAATCTGGGATTTTCTCCAAACGGGAATAGGATTCCTTGACCTATTTAAAGGCACTTTAGGGTAAAAAGAGGAAGGAGAGAAAACCTGAGAGGAAAAGGGGGCTGCCGCATTGAAGATTTTTCTTTTAGGAGTCTTTCTGAAGAGAAGGATCTGAGGGCAAAGGCAAGAGCTTCATGTTGATCAACCATCAGATGAAAGACATAAGTTTTATTTGTTTTCTTTTCAGTTTTATTATGAACTAAATTTTGTTTTCTAGAGCGTTGATGTAGTCTAGTAATGAACACACAATTTATATTCTGAATTATTTTATTTTTAATATTTCCATGATTGAGTGTTTAATTCTTATTCTTAATGCTTACTATTTTTTACGAATTATGGTTTGATCAATTGAATTACAATGAGACCGAGAGGTGATTTGTTATTTTAGTTCTAGAATTAAACACCATTAGTTGAGCAAAAGTAGAGATGCTTTACCGCGACTAGTGTGATTTTTCAAAAAAATTCAAAGTACGTAATGAGTCTCCAATTAATTAAATTCACATAGAGATATGAAATTGTTAATTGAAGATATTTTTAATATTATTCGAGAGAAGATATTGAATACTTAAGGAATTTTTAATCATCAACGGGAGATTATTAGAATTTAATAATTAGGAAGAATAAATTGTGTGGGATTTGTTAGGTGAAATCAATTGCTCTAGATCCATTCTTATTATATTTTTACACTGTTAGATTTTTGCGCTTTGTTAATTCTTTTTATTCGTAAATTTATTTTTATTAAATAGTTTAATTTAATTCAGATAGTAGAACAATCCATTTATTTTCGATTTTTCCAAATAGTAATTAATTTAGTGAATTTCGGTACTCAATAACATAGTTAATCCTTGTGGGTTCGACACTCGTTTTCTAAAAACACTTTACTACTTGTTACGATTCTGTGCACTTGCAGATTATTTTATGCGAACACTCTAGTTTTTGTGCTTAGACTATTTTTTCTGGATTCCCTTCATCTAGAAGTTCCCTTCCCTTATATACTTCTCAGCCCCTCACATCTTGGCCCTTCATCTCCACCTACCCAAGCCCTCACTATGACACTTGTCCCCTTAAACTTCTATTAAAGATGGTAGAAGGAGTTGCTTAGCTGTAAATTCCATTGTTCAGGTCACTTTCTTATCAATGTAGCTGATAAAGTTATTGCTAGCCATTTAATACGAAGGCAGTAGGCTAATCCTCACTAGAAACTTCCCCTACCTTCCATGATTCTCTTTCTACACCTCATCCTCTTCATTCAGATGTCCCAAAAGTCTTTTGCCTCTTTTCCTCCCACCCTAGGGTGGATTCCCTCTTCGAGCTCATGATGCCTCAATAGTGACGACTACGGCTCATCGAACCCTACCTCGGGCCTCGGGTCCCCACAATAGCCCCCTAAAACTTTGCTATTAACTCTGAAATAAAAAACAATGTTTTAGTCACACAACCTCACTTGATACGTGTCATATGCATTCCCACGGTGACGTCCTTTCACTTGTCTCCAGCACGCTCCTAACGCTTCGGTATCCACAATCGCACATTTATCGTGTCAGGTGGCTGCCTGTCCCCTACGTTCTACGGTACGATGGTGATCCTACTGTCCTTTTTTACCTAGATTTATGAGTGGGAATTTTACAACTCATTTTTCACCCCTATATAAGGAGAGGTTGAGGTTGGCTTTACCTCATTTACTCATTTGGCAATTTTTTGTTGAAGTAGCAACCCGCGAAGAGATTCTTCTATTGCTTGTAGGTGTGTTCAGATTCATATTTTTTTGCACATAGATTTTTATTTCCTACACCACAAAGTTCCATGGGTAGATTTGCTAGACTAGTAGATACCCCTGAAGGCATGGTTGCCTTTAAGGTTCAATATGGGATCCCTAGCAGTGTTGAACTCCAACACTGTGAATTGGGCGAACGGCTGGTCATAAACAAATCTCCTGGCTCAGTAGTTATTCCGATGATCACCTTTATAGAAGGTAGGATGGAAATCCCTATGGGAAGGGTCATCAGAGACTTCTTGATGAATTATAGGCTGGCCCCCACACAATGCTACCCCAACGTTTTTAGGGTCCTCGATAGCGTGGATATGATAAACCATAAAATGGGGACCAACCTCACGTGGCATGACGAGAATTGGGTATACAACTATCGAAAAGGGAAGGAAACCAAATACGACATCAAATGTAGGGTCCCATTCGTTAGGTTAATATCCTATATGCCTGAGTCAAATAAGGGGATGGGTGATGACTTCCTCATCATTTCGGGAGATTGACATGATGGATTGTACTGTCCCACCCAGGAAGGGGAACAAGGTAGGGTTCCCATAGATAATAGATGTGTATAGGATTTTTACATTTACATAAAGAAAATATTTTTACAAGGTTTTTTCTCTAACCTGTGACTCATGTTGCTTCTTTATTGGCAGACGAATATCACACTGCCTCGATCAAGAGCCTCGTGAACTTTCCTAACCTAAATAGGATCCACAAGTCAGAAATTTTCCTACACAAAGACGGTAAACTCCTGGCGGTATATATAATCCTTGAGTTTGAACCCCTTTCTAAACGCTTCTAAAGCCCGAAGAACGTAATTAAAGCTAAAGACCCTCGGTTAACTTTAATTGACGTAGTGGTCCCTGGTTTTCTGTTAACTGACCCTTATCCAACTGGAACTCGAGACGCTCAACTTCCAGCCCCATTTATAGCCAAACTCCTTTACTCCCAGGAGCCTCCCATACCTTCGGACGAAGAAGCTAAGAAGCCTTCTCCCAAACCCATCCAAGAAGTGATAGATAAAGAGTTCAAGGTCTTTTACCAACAAGAGGGCCCCGAAGACCTTTCTTGTACCTCCCAACGCCGTTTACTTCCCGCCCAAGTTAGCACCAGCCAAGAGGAAGTCAATATTCTAGAAGGAATGGTGCTTGAGGAAAAGACTCCAGACCTCCTAGCGTTGCTTACATCCCACGCTAGAGGTGCTCCCCTAGCAGTTCCAGTGGTGCCCTGACCACCAACTTCTGCTCCCACACATATGTCCTTTGGTGACGCCACAGATAAAAAGAGAAAGAAGGGCCAAGGAGGCAAGGGCCTTGAAGGTGCTGAGGAAGGAGAAATCACTCGTCCTTCACAACAACCCCCAGCTAAAGAGGCCTAAACGACTAGGGCCCAACAGAAAAAGAGTGCTCCCTCTAGGACCTCTAAAGGCTTTGAGGTGGAGTAGCTGCCAAAGCCCTCTGCCTGGAAACCCTCATTCACTCTGAGCTTAGGGGGCCCTATTATGGATGACCCTAACCTCAAAGACCACCAGAAGGGCAGGTCGGGCCTTGTGGCTAAATGTCTGGAAAAAGCTCTTTGCTTGCCCGAGGACATGTAGGAGCTTAGGTCCTTCAGGAAATGTGAGGTCTTCCTGTCTTTGAAGAGAGACCTTGCCAAGGTATATAATCACCTCCTTATTTTCATAGATTAATATAACACCTATATAGACACTGACTTATAGTAATTTGCAGTCTGTGCGAGTAGCCTTTGTGACTGAGCCTAGGCCAAGCTCATGAGGCTGAGGGCAAACTTGTGGAAGCTGAGAAGGTCCACGCTGAAATCGAGTAGAGGCTTAAGGACACTCTCTTCCACCTGGCCGAGGTGGAAAAGTCAAGAAAAAATGCTGAGTCTACCCTAACTGGGTTTGAGAAACGGGCAAAGAAGGCCAGGGTTTCACAGAAAAAAGCTGAGACTCAAGTAGCCTTGGCTATAGAAAAGACTAAACAATAGCAGAAGCAGCTGAAGGCAAAAAACGCCGAGAAGGCTAAGGCCGAGTAGGCGGCTTATGATGCAGGCATGACCAAGACTGCCCAGAGTCTGACTGCCAAACTCAGAGACGTTGCTCGGGCCTTTTGCCTTGAGGTATAGGGTCAGGCTTTCACTGCAGTTAGGGTGAGTACTGAATTAGAGCTTAGGGCTCCTGATAAGGTATACTACCCCCCAGCCTACGCCTTGCCCCCAGCATTCCTTAACCCTCAGCTAACCCTGGCCCTGCCTCTGCCTCTGCCTCTACCTCTGCCTCGGTCCAGCCTACCATTGCTTCGGCTACCATACTTGCCACAAAAAAAAGGGCAAGACCAACCACCACCAGCAGCTGTTGTGGACGTAGAGTCAAAAGAGGTAACCAAGGTGGGGCAGTTGAAGAGGACGAAGAAGAAGGAGAAGGAAAAGGAAAAAAAGAAAGAGAAGGAGAAAGAGGTGTCAGCATGACTTAGTCCTAGGTTAAGAGCTACTCAATCAATTTTGTAATCGGGCTTCAGTCTAGTTGACGCCTCCTCTTTCTTTTATTGTAATCCAATTCCTTAATTTTAATGAACATAATCAATTTTTACTTCGCACTTTCCCCTACATTTAAGTCTAATATGTCCAAGCATATCTTCTGCTATTTTCCTTTTTTAGTATTACTTGAAACATGCTAACCTTTAACTAACTTAATCTATTCCTTACACTATCCTATAACACTTGGAATGAACCCTAAGAAAGTTATTGAAATGACACTAAGAGTAATTTGTAACAATATTTTGACACTTAGTAAAAATTTCAAGCAACATTTACCTTACTTTGGACTTAGGATGCTAAGAGACCAATCTGCCTTGTACCTATAATCCAAGGAAGCAAGCAAGTCCTATAACCTCATTTAACAGTTAGAAAATTTCACACAAGTGTTTACCTGTCCCTAGTTTTTAACTCGAGGAGCCTAACAAATCCAAGATTTTGTTAAACACTTAGAGATTTCTCATACAAAGGTTAATTTACCCAAGGTTTGTGACCTGAGGAGTCAAACAAGACCGATGTTCTGTTTAACACATAGAAATTTCTTACATAAAAGTTAATTTAGCCAAGGTTTGTGACTCGAGGAGCCGAACAAGACCGAAGTTCTGTTTAACACTTAGAAATTTCTTACATAAAGGTTAATTTACCCAAGGTTTGTGACCCGAGGAGTTAAACAAGACCGAGGTTTTGTTTAACACTTAGAAACTTCTTACATAAAGGTTAATTTACCCAATGTTTGTGACTCGAGGAGTCGAAGAAGACCGATATTCTGTTTAACACTTAGAAACTTCTTACATAAAGGTTAATTTACCCAAGGTTTATGACCCGAGGTGTAACACCCCAAAATTTTGGCACCAATTTAATTATTATACATAAATTATAAGGAGGCCTACAATTAAATGGATTAAATTGAATTGGGCCTATGATATTAAAAATAAGATAAAGGCTATGGAATATGAAGCCCAAGTGAGGTGGCATAAGTAAATATATGGGCTTTGATAAGCTTTAAAATAAAATAAAACCCTAGCCTTCTTCCTCTTTAATCACACGTGTATTTTACTGATGGAGCTTCCTTTTGCTTCAGCCGACTACTGAACTCTGCCTTCCGTCACTGTGGCTGTGAGAAGAGACTTCAGGTATGGTTTCTATGACTAAATTGATGGAAATAGACTCCTATGATTGTTATCATACTTAGACTAGGCAAGTACATATAGGCATGTGTCATGGAAAGGAACTAAGAGACGTTAGTCTCATGAATCTCCACCTATCCCTACATTAAGGGAAAAGATGTCCTATATTGTTATTATATGAGTTAAGGAATGGTCAAATATGGCTGCATGTCAAGAGCTTTGAACTTGTATCTAATAGGCTTGGACTTTATCAATTGGTTTGTCACCATGTGAAAGGAAAAGGGCTGCTTGTGGTTTATATATATAATTGTTTATTGTCTCACTCTTTTCACCGCCATTGTCATTGTCCAAAGAAGTGTCCAGCCGTGTCCTTGTGCTTTATGGCATCAAGAGGATTTGGGTCTTTGGGTTGATGATTTCAATATTAAAATAGGAACTATTTATTTATATAGCCATATTGTCCTCCATAGGCTTTGAAATTGGTTTGACCGAATTATAGTATTGGGATAGAAATCATCCCACGTTCTCAGGGAGAAATTTTGCTTGAATTTGCTTTAGTTGCTAATAGGACAAAAAGGCTTGACTTCATAAAATATACACTAGCAATATATCAAAGGAAAAATTGTAGGCACTAGATTGGCAGATTAAAGCCATCACGTGGCTTTCAATGTTAAGTTGAATATATATATATATATATATATATATATATATAATATTAGAGTCAATGGACATCCAGTGGCATCTAGATGGAATGGCAAGCAACAAATTAAGGCAATACGTGGCTTCCAATATTAAATTGGATAGATATAATATTAGAGTGAATTAGATAGTTAAGTGAATGAATAGAGAATTTGGATAAATCAATATTGTCTAGGATAAAATTGTTTAAGTGTGAAAACTGATTTTAAGTGGGAAATTGTGTATTGATGAACCTATTTTTGGTGTTGCTAGGTTCTAATTCTACTGAATTGTTGTGACTCAAGGGTGATTGATTCCTTTTATTTTGCAATTAAGAGGTAAGTGGTGCTTACTAATTTTGGGGGTTTTCCCAAAACAATGTCGATTGTTAAACTATTTTATACCAAAGAAATACGTTGATATTCTATGTATAAATTGATATTTTATAAATGGTTGATGTGCACGTTTACTATTCGTTTTATGAAAAACTTGTGGGACAACCTAAATTTAGTTAAACTTGTATGTGTGTATATATATCTTTATATTTTGAGAATTATGAATAGATTATTTTTTTTGTGAGCATATTGAAATGTGTTTTGGAAACCTATGGCAAGTCGTGATTAGAAGCTCAGTATGGTATCTAGTCCTTAGCAAGGGACAATCATACTGCAGCTATTCCTTAGCAAGGGACGGTCCCAGAAAAGGGGACAGTGCACATTTGATAACTCCTTAGCAAGGGAGATTACTATTAAGGATCCAAAAGGGAAGCTCCTTAGCAAGGGAGTGCACCTTTAGGTTCCAAGGGAACCATCCTTAAGAAAGGAGATGAAAAGGAGGTTCTAGTCCCAAAAAGGGGATAGCACAACCCTGTCAACGGGGCGTAAACGTTGACCACGAGAAAAGCCTAGGAAATTGTTATGTGATTGTATTGATATATGTATTATGATGGCTCACAATATAAAGATATTTGTTTTTATATATATGAAGTATTTGATGATAAATATTGATGAGTTACAAATTATGCAATTGTTGTAAATATTATTTATTTGAAAGGTTTGTTCCCACACCCCAATGTTTGTGAATTCCACTTATTGAGTCATCTCACCCCCCTTTTATTTCCCATTACAGATACATTAGAGGAATTATTGGAGTAAAGATTCTTAGGAGACAGCAGTTACAAACTATTTTGTGGAATTGAGGATTTTATTGTTATTTTTTTGTATGGCATTAAATATTTTATTGGAGAATTATTGTGAGGATGTTTTGTCTTTGGTGAATTAGAGCTCTGACTTTTGTGATGAGATTTAAGATTACTGGTTTCTTTTATTTAATATTTTTATGAATTATTCAGATTAAATAGATTTTTATTGGTACTGATTTTGGGGCGTTACACGAGGAGTTGAACAAGACCAAGGTTCTGTTTAACACTTAGAAACTTCTTACATAAAGGTAAATTTACCCAACTTGCAACCACAGTAAAGCACAAATGAGCAAGACATGAATAAAAAAGAAATTTATATCATTAGTAGTAATAACGCCATAAATTATTTACATTCCAAGGACGTGGAATCACATTTTCATCTAAGTCTTCCAGATAATAAGGCCCAATACCAACCACTAACGTTATTTTGTACGGGCCTTCCTAGTTGGGACCCAACTTTCCCCAGGCTGGGTTCTTTGCTGTCCCTACCACCTTTCTCAAAAATAAATCTTCTAGGGTTAGTGGTCTTAGCTTCACTCTTTTATCATATCCTTGTTTAAACATTTGCTGATAATATGCCATCTTCACTGCTATGACTTCTTTTCTTTCCCCCACCAATTCCAAGTTGGTTGAGAGCAATCGATTATTTCCCTCAATGCTGAACTGATTAGTTCTTAGGGTTGGAAACCCTGACTCAATAGGGATTATTGCTCCTACCCCATAAGTCATTGAAAAAGAAGTCTCTCCAATTGATCTTCGGGGTGTGGTGCGATAAGTTCACAACACGTGGGGCAATTCATCCACCCATCTTCCCTTTGCAGCATCCAACCTTTTCTTTAATTTAAACACTATGACCTTATTAGTAGCCTTGGCCTGACCACTCCCTTGCAGATAAGCAGGAGTAGAATACCTGTTCCTAATCCCTAACTCCCTACAGTATCTTCAGAAGGCTTTACTATCAAACTGAATACCATTGTCCGAGATTAATGTGTGTGGGACTCCAAACCTGGTGATGATATTCCTCCATATAAACCTCTTAGTATCCACATCCCTGATATTGGCCAGCGGTTTAGCCTCTACCCACTTAGTAAAGTAGTCTGTCTCGATGAGGAGCCATTTTTGATTTCCTATGGCTCGAGGAAATGACCCTACGGTGTCAAAGCCCCACTGAGCAAATGGACAAGGACTGGAAATTGGGTTCAGAACCTCTCCAGGTTGGTGTATATTCAGGGCGTACCTTTGACACTGATCAGACTTCCTCACATAATCTTGAGAAGTTTTCTACATGCTTGGCCACCAATATCCTTAGGTAAGGGCTCTATAGGCCAAAGACCTCCCTCTTGTATGACTCCCACATATCCCCTCATGTAACTCTTCTAACAAGGGTTCCACTGCCTTGGGATGAACACATAGTAGATATGGCCCAAAATAAAAACGTTTGTACAACTTGTGTTCCTTAGACAACTAATAACGGGGGGCCTTCCTACGTATCTTCTCTGCCTCACCCTTATCCTCGGGTAACAATCCCTGTTTTAAGAAAGTAACTAAGGGGTCCATCCAACTTGGCTCAACCTGATTACTGTGCGCACCCACCAAGGGCTTTTTTCACAAGACTGGAATTAGCCATGTCTTCAACAATAACGACCGAAGATAGATTTGACCCCAAGGATGTTACCAACATAGCCAAATAATTTGCATGAGAGTTTTGTCCTCTCGGGATTTACTTTAGAGTAAAGTCCTTGAAGTGGACCTGAGATTGTCTAACTTTAGCAAGATACCCCTGCATTCATTCATCCCGAGCTTCAAACTCCCTATTGACTTGGCCTACCACCAGCCGCGAATCTAAATATAGTTCTATGACTTCTCCTCTCAAATGATTAACCATTGTCATTCCAGCCAACAAAGCTTCATACTCAGCCTCATTGTTTGTAGCTAGAAAACCCAATCACAGTGACTTTTCCATTACTAGCTTCTCGGGGGTTACCAGCACAATCCCTACCCCTGCCCTTTTTCAGTTAGCTGCTCCATCAGTGTACACTTCCCCGGTGGGAACAACAGAAGCCGAGGCTATCATAACATCAACTATTCCTTTTCCCTCACTTTCAATAAACTCTGCCACAAAATCCCCTAAGACTTGTCCTTTTATAATAATACGAGGCATATATCTAACATCATAGGCACCCAGCATGGTTCCCCATTTAGTAATTCTGCTTTTGTAATCCAATTTTCATAAAAGGGCTTGCAAGGGAAGCTGGGTGAGCACCACCACAGCATGTGCCTAAAAATAATGTGGAAGCCTCCTCGTGGCATGTACAATATCCAACACTACCTTTTCCAGGGGTAAATAGCGTGTCTCGGCTTCCTGCAAGGACTTGCTAACATAGTATACAGGTCTTTGAACCCCACTCTCATTTCTGATTAGAACTAGACTAACGGCGTAATCCGTGACTGCCAAGTACGCATACAACACTTCCTCTTTCTTGGGTCTAGAAAGGACTAAGGCGTGCGGTAAATATTGCTTGAGTTACTCAAAGGCCAACACACACTATTCGGTCCATTAAAAGTCCTTCCACTTGTGGAGGAGCTGGAAAAATGGATGACACCTATTTGCTGATTGAGAAATAAACCTATTTAGAGCTGCCGCCATTCCTGTTAACTTTTGTACCTCCTTAAGGTTCCAAGGAGGATGCAAGCCATTAATGGTCTTAATCTGATCGGGATTAACTTTAATTCCTCGATTTGTTATCATATAGCCTAGAAATTTTCTTGAGCTGACCCCAAAAGAACACTTAGATGCATTTAAGCGCAACCTATATTCCCTTAACACTGAGAACACCTCCCCTAAATCTGCTAAGTGCTTAACAACCTACTTGCTCTTTATCATCATGTCATCAATGTATGCCTCCACGTTCCTCCCCCATTTGTGACTAAAACATCTGTGTAACCATTCTTTGATATGTGGATCCTGCATTCTTAAGGTCAAAAGGCATCACACGATAATGATAATTTCCAATGGGAGTGCGGAAAGCAGTCTTCTCCTGATCAGATAATGCTTGAGGTATCTGATGATACCCTCAAAAGGCGTTCAAGAAACTCATCCGAGGATGTCCAATTGTTACATCCACCAATTGATCAATCCGAGGAATGGGGAAAGGGTCCTTCGGACAAACTTTGTTCAAATCCGTAGAGTCCACATACACACCATTTCCCATTTTTCTTCTTTACTACCATGGTATTAGCCAACCACTCAGGGTAAAAGATTTCTTTGATTGCCCTTGCTTGCTTAAGTTCGTTCACTTCTTCCCTCACTAGCTCAACATGCTTCTTTGAGGAATGCCGATAAGGTTGTTTTCGTGGGATCGCCTTTGGATTCACATTCAATTGGTGACATATAAACTTAGGATCTATCCTGGGTACATCATAAGTGCTCCAGGCGAACACATCAATATTATCTTCCAAAAACTTCACCAACGCTGCTTTTTCCAATGATGGTAATTGAGACCCCACCTGAAAGTATCTTTCTTCATCTTGTCCAACCACAACCCTTTCAAGTTCCTCGAACAACACTCCATGTGACTCGGTCCTAAGTCCCACTTCGAGACACTTTAGTTGTTATGAGATTGGCTCCTCTTTCGCCACAGTAGGATCCATAGGATGCTGTGTAATGGCAACTAAAGGGTCTTGAAGTGGGACTTAGGACCGAGTATTAAATAATTACTCAATTTCACACAAACTAAGTATCTCAAAGATTTTTTGATAGGATTAGCATTAGTTCTTCTCTTTCCTTTTTCTTTTCCCTTTTTATTTCTTTTAGAGGTGGTTCCAATTGTCGAATGCAAAGCATGTGGTTTCGTTGAGTTTAAAAATACCTAGCCTTATTTTGTAAATGGACTTAATTTGTATTTGTTTGTAACTCATGTATATAGACTATAGTTGCGGTTGGTTAGATTTGATTTGGCTTACTTGCAAGTTGCAACCCTTACCTATGGTTTTGTTATTGTTGGAAATTTAGACCCCTTAACCCAACCAGATTAGCTTAGTTAATTATCCAAGTGATTAACTTAGTCAAATTATGCAAATCTAGGTTATCACAATCAAACAATCATATCAAGAATATAAAGCAGCGGAATAATGAATAACACAATGATATGATCACCTAGGAAACCACATGGTAAAAACCTGGGGAGGATTTGACCCACCTATCCTCAAGACAAACCTGAATCCACTATGAAAGAATTGAAGTTCATACAAAAGGACTTACAAGCTCCCCGCTTGACTTCCTAATGCTACCCACCAGTAGAACTTACTGTCACGACCACGTGTAAGCTCCGAATCCACGGACTTCTTCTTTCTTGGATTCTCCAATCAGCTACAAGCACCCATGCTTGTTTTTCTTTAAGCTCCAATGGCAGCAACCTTGTTGATCATCAAGATGTAGATAATATCTCTACCTTGAAAACCCTAAGTTTATGTGAAGGAAAGCTCCTCAAGGATCTCACAAGAGATTCACATAAACCGCAAATATGAGCAACAAAGACTTAGAGAGGTTTGGGTACAAAACCCTAAAAATAAAATGAGGCACAAGAGGCACTCTAATCTCTCTCTACAAAGTCTAAAAAACGTTCTAGGGTTTCCCTTATATATAGGAGTGTTTTACTTGAACCCCAAGACGTTTAAATCGAGTTTGGGCTGAGTTGAAATTCTGCAGAAAACGCATCTGACCCGAGATTCAATCGATCGAGCCCAAGCTTTGATCGATCGAGCCAGGCCGAAAAGCACTAGTACTTCTACAGCCTCTCAATTCCAATTTTACAATAATTAATCAACTTTGAGCAAGCCTAAACAAGACTAAACATATTGTTTTGATCATGATTTGCCAATATTACACATTAGAGTTCTAAATACATAAATTCCTAAATCTTTAGAACCTAACAAACTCCCTCTTTGGCAATCTATGACAAAACACAAATTAAAGTTCAAAGTTTACAAGTAAAAAGCCCTTTACAAAAGTAATGCTCATAAACTCAAATTCAGTCCTAACTACTATCCATCAGTTGCAAGTGTAGATAGCAGCTCAATTGAATCAACCTGTATATTCATGAAACACTTAACAAACACATAAACGCATGTGTGACAGAAAAGAGTAAAACAAAAATAAATTCTTGATTTCACATAGCACAAAATAAAGACATATACCAATGAAGAACTCATAAGTATAAATCAATAAGAAGTGAAACAAGAAACATATAAATCAAAATAAATTCTAACTCTCCCCCTAAACAAAACAAACGGGTCATCTATGTCTCCCCCTTTTTGTTACGTATTGACAAAGACTACCTAATCAGAAGGAAGACAGAAAATATATGCAACAGAGTAAGAGAAAATAGAGACAACTCCCCCTATGAACAACAAAGGTTAAAAATAAGCTTCTCCCTCTATAAAAATAGGAAAAACAAAACAAGTTTTGGGAAAAACAGTTTGGGGAAAAATAAATGAAGGGGGGAAGACACACAAACCAAAGTTAAAAACTAAGGTGAGGATACACATAAAAAAAAAAATATTTTCTCTTTTAATAAAGTGCAAACATGGCACCATGTGACCCATAAACAGTTGTATGAGTAGAGAAAATAATAGCACATTAATTATCCATCATATCTCTTAAGAAAAATATTTTCTACAGTTTACACAAAAGAAATAACATATACTAGAATGTACAAAACTCAAAAATTAATCAATCAATTTTTAAATCAAGTTGAGTACCCAATGTAGCAAAGTGTATGCATGTTATGTGTGAAAACAATGAGAGATATGATTGCAAAACTGCAAGATGGATACAAAAACAATGTAATGCATGTGAATCCTAAACACAAATGATGCATGAAAAAAATTTTGGTCAAAATCATAGAAACTGAAAATTTTTTAGTTTCGATCGATCAAGAATCGATCGAACATCAATCGAGTCAGGCAGACCCAAACCAAAAATTTTAATCGCAATTTTGATTGATCGAAAAACAGATTTGATCGACGAAAGTCTGGAAAAATTAGATTTTTGAAAAACATAGCATTTTAATGCAAAAACTCCTCAAAGCACATTGTTTTTAAAAAATGCATGAATATAAGACAAAAAGTTTTTCAAAAACACTTGAATTTAACCCAGATCTTCCAAAATCAAGATTTTCAATCAATTTGTCCTCAAAGCATAAACATTATACACATTTTGCATTAAAATTAAGGAACTTTTAATCTTGGATGGTCACAACAAAATCACACAAAATATAATGTACCAAGTTTAGCAAAGAGTAACTTGTGTAGTGTGTGCAACTAGCAAAACCTTGAGATACATGTGAGGTGATATGTGAATAGCAATCAATCACAAAATCTACAAAATTCATCACATAGAATTTAAAAGAGATTATCACTTAAAGAGTTACATCATATAACTCCCACATCTCCTAGAACATAAGCTTGCAATCATGTAAATTTCTTAAATTTTGCCTCATAATATACACACCAATTTTAATTTATTCAGAAACTTATTAAAAAGCTAGGATAATGTACACACCAATTTTAATTATGTGATTTGGTATCAAGTCTAATAGTACACACCAATTTTAAGCATTAAGCAATTAAACCGAGGCTACACCTTATGTTCTTTTTGTGCATGTGCTACACTTTCTCGGGCATAAAATCTTATGATATGCACTAAGGTGTTCATGATTGGCTAGTGAACAGTGGTGAGATGGTTATTTATGCATTTCTCAAAAGGATCAAGTCTGACAGTCAAATAATATGTGACTTCAAGATTAAGACAAAGTAATAAACACCATAAATATCTTTTCCACACAACATGCACTACAAAACTTCAACTAGTCAAGTGCAATAAATAAGCTCATCAAAGCTAAACAATATACATAAACTTGTTATGTAAAGATAATATGGCCAATCCTTGATTATAAATCCAAGATGTGAAATACAAAACACAAAAATCTTTTTGGTTTTAAAAAAGTTATGACCAAAAACAAAAAGCACATATTATGCTAAATGAACAATGCAAAAGCAATGCATGATAGTGCAAAACTAAGCTATAGAGAGTATACAAACAAGAAATATCAATTTCTTAATTAACCCTTGAGAAGATGTACAAACTAGTACATACTCGCACAAAATCAAAAATAACTTAGTACAAACTATTCAAGTATCTCCACAATGTCAAGCATATTCTAAATCAAGAGAGAGATATCATAACTCATGTAATCCTCAAGAAAAATAAAACAAGACACAAAACAAAATATTTTCGTCTTTTTGAAATTTTCCAATGTTTTTGGATTTTTCTTTAAAACAAAACAATCAAAGAAAATAAAACAACCAAAAACTAAAACAAAACATGTCCACAATTAATTGAAAGAATTAAATCAAGGACAGGTTAGCAACACTCACCTTGGAGAATCTTTTCTCACCCATTTAGCACAAGTATTCAGCTTTGTAGATGAAAATCCATGAGAAGCAGAGTGTATTTGAGGAATTACACAAATCTTCTAAGAAAGACTGAAATCCTGCAAATTCCTTTTACAAGCCAACAAGTTCAAATTTTTCAAAAGAATATGAAACAATTTATTTGGACTTATGGCAGGAGAAATCTCATCACATATCCTAGATTGAAACACAGAATGCTTAAATTTCAATTTATGACAATTAGGACGAATGTGACCGGAGACACCACAAAAGTGACAAACAGGACAATTTGGTTTTTGCCTCAATAAAGAACAATTTGGTCTAATATGACCAACAACACCACAAAGGTGACAGGTAGGCACAAAAACAGATTTATTATGCTCTCTAACAGTAAGTTTAGACTTAGGTTTAGAAACTTCAGTATCTACATCAGAACTTTTACCTTTGTCTAACCTAGGAAAATAAGCCTTTTCTTTATTATTTCTCTTAAAATGAGAGATATAAACTTTCTCAGTTTTAAGCTTAAGAGAAACAGAAACACTTTTGTTATCAACAGCAAGCTTAGAACTAGTCAAATTTTCAGGTTTAACTTTAGACTCGACTAACTCTTGTTCCAAGCTTTTCATCTTCTCATCTTGAGAGGAAATTTGATTTCTCAAAAATTCATTCTTTTTATTAGACTCATCTAATCTCACAATCAAATCCTCTTTTTCAAAATTAGCCAATTTTAACTCTTCTTTAAATTTCTTAACAATTTTCAAAGATTTAGATAATTCCTTACGAAGAGTTTCAAAAGCATCAAAAAAATCAACAGAAACAATAGTGTCCTTTTTATTCAAAACATCACAGGCATTAATAAAATCAGCAAAAGCATGAGCAGAAAGACACTTCAAATTATCCATGATAACAGGGGTCAAGGATCAACTCTTAGATTAAAAGACCTACAACAAGAAGAGCTATCCGTTCTGATACCACTTGTTGAAAATTTAGACCCCTTAACCTAACTAGATTAGCCTAGTTAATTAGCCAAGTGATTAACTTAGTCAAATTATGAAAATCTAGGTTATCACAATCAAACAATCATATCAAGAATATAAAGCAGCGGAATAATAAATAACACAATGATATGATCACCTAGGAAACCACACGGTAAAAACCTGAGGAGGATTTGACCCACCTATCCTTAAGGCAAACTTGAATTCACTATGAAAGAATCGAAATTCATACAAAAGGACTTACAAGCTCCCCGCTTGACTTCCTAATACTACCCACCAGTAGAACTTACTGACACGACCACGTGTAAGCTCCGAATCCATGGACTCCTTCTTTCTTAGATTCTCCAATCAGCTACAAGCACCCACACTTGTTTTTCTTTAAACTCCAATGGCAGCAACCTTGTTGATCATCAAGATGTAGATAATATCTCTATCTTGAAAACCCTAAGTTTATGTGAAGGAAAACTCCTCAAGGATCTCACAAGAGATTCACATAAACCACAAATATGAGTAACAAAGACTTAGAGAGGTGTGGCTACAAAACCCTAAAAATAAAAGGAGGCACAAAAAGCACTCTAATCTCTCTCTACAAAATCTCAAAAACGTTCTAGGGTTTCTCTTATATATAGGAGTGTTTTACTTAAACCCCAAGACGTTTAAATAGAGTTTGGGCTGAGTTGGAATTCTGCAGAAAATGCATCTGACCCAAGATTCAATCGATCGAGCCCAAGCTTCGATCGATCGAGTCAGGCCGAAAAGCACTAGTACTTCTGTAGCCTCTCGATTCCAACTTTACAATAATTAATCAACTTTGAGCAAGCCTAAACAAGACTAAACATATTGTTTTGATCATAGTTTGCCAATATTACACATTAGAATTCTAAATACATAAATTCCTATATCTTTAGAACCTAACAGTTATGATTATATATATATATATATATATATATATGTTTTCAATATATGATTTAATTAGGAATAGTTACTAGATACATTTGCACCCGCTGGTACCCAAATTGAAGCAACCTTGCTGTTCATGCAGAATCTGAGACCAGCGAAGCAGTCTTATTTAATATTTTAATTTGCAGGCATTGGATGTAAGATTATATAAAATTAATCTTATCTCCTTAGAGAAAGTCATGGAGCTATTAGAAAATAAATAAGAAATTCTGTTGTTGCAGATTAGATTTATTTTACAATGTGTATGTACACCCGAACCTTTTAAATGCAGCCTAGCCATAAGAGACGGACATTCTGGCATTTTACCCCTTTTTTTTGTTTTTAATTGGCAATATGCCTCTGTTTCGAAACTATATAGGTTTATGCCCCTGTTTCGATACTCGATAATCCTAAAATCGAGTTACTTAAAGTACTCGCTTGGTTTAAAATCCAGTTATGCCTGATCAAAAAAAAAAAAAATTTGCATGAAACTCGACTTAATGGAAATCGAGTTCCAAAATGCCACTATAAGGCTTTGAAACGTCACTATAGGGCTTAAAAACGCCGCTATAAGGCCATTGAACTTGGTATTCACACTTATAAAAAAAATTTTGCAGAAAAATGCCACTATAGGGAATAAAAAACGCCACTATAGGACCGTTGAACTTGGTATTCACACTTATAAAAAACAAAAATACCAATATATCATGTTCTAATGATAATGTTCTCAAGCTAATTGCTTAATATATATCAACATTTAAAATTAAAAAAAAAAAAAAAAACTTAATCTTATTTACATTTTTTTCTTGGCACTAGTAAAGCTGATTTAGTTAATTTATTCAAGTTTTAGATTGATTTATATCAGATTGCATGCATGTACTGTAAAGCATTAATTTCACTCACATTTAGGGAGCCAAGTCTTGAGCTAATATTGAGAATCCGGCTTTTTGAATGTGAGAGACGAAACATGGGCAATAGAGCCTCAGTCAGTAACTTGGCTCCATAGAAATTGGTTTTGATCACTGTCTCTGCATGCTCCACTGAATTCTCATTGATTTCATTGAATGACACAGCGGCATTGTTCACCTGAAGAGAAATTGAAGAGCTTTAATTTTGTCATTGAAGAGAAATTGAAGAAATGTCAGGAAAGAGTTGAACTATTAGCAATTACATAGATACTTGTCTATTATAATAACCAATTTATTATATTTACTATAAAAAATACAGGTTATAGCCGCGTTTTAACCCACCAAAAGCGTGAATACTAGGTTCAATGGCCTTATAGCGGCGTTTTTTAATCCCTATAGTGGCGTTTTTCTGAAATTTTTTTTTGTAAGTGTGAATACCAGGTTCAGTGGCCCTATAGCGGCGTTTTTTAATCCCTATAGTGGCATTTTGAAACTCGATTTCCATTAAGTCGAGTTTCATGCAATTTTTTTTTTTTTTTTAAAGTTTGGTCGGGCATAACTCGATTTTAAACCAATCGAGTACTTTAAGTAACTCGATTTTAGGGTCATCGAGTATCGAAACAGGGGCACGAATCTACATAGTTTTGAAACAGGGGTATATTGCCAATTAAAAACAAAAAAAAAAAGGGTAAAATGTCAGAATGTCCCATAAGAGACAGAAGAAGAGCCTCTTTCAGTCATATATTTTCTAAATAATATAATAGCTCCAGTGATATACAAAACTCTATACACTGGTCATCTTTGAATGTAACAACCTATGATCATGGATGACTTAGCTTAGAGTCTAGATCTATTCATTAACAATTAAACACAAGATAAAATGACTTGGAACATGACTGATAGAAGGAAAAAATCACTTTTGTTAGGTTATTGCTTTATACTTACGCCTCTCGCAGGTTTTAGTCATGCATCTTCGTGACTTCAATTTGTTTTGTTTTGTTTTTTCCTTTTATTTTGTCCCTTTCTTTTATTTTGTCCCTTTCTTATAAGGTCTATCCTTCTTAGCGCACATTGGTCATTTTATAGTTTTTTTTTTTTTTATAAGTCATTTTATAGTATATTGGTCTTTGTTACACAAATAATTTTCTATATTTCCAAGTATTATTAAACATAAGGTCGGTGGCACACCTACCCTGACCCTAATATACCTCTATACGAGGACTATGAAGCCAATTATTTTGATCGACGGGATGACAACAAGAGAAATGCTAGTCAGGGTAGGTGTGCCACTAACCTTATGTTAAATAATACTTGGAAAAATGGAAAATTATTTGTGTAACAAAGACCAATATACTATAAAATGACTTAAATTCTAAATTTTCGGAAAAAGATCTATTCCAATTTAATCTCTTAAATTCCTCCAATTTTTTATTTTAATGTAAGACATGTGGCATTTAAAAATTAAAATAAATGTCACGTGTTGCATATTTAGCTAAAAATGTGAGGGAATTGAAAGATTCAATTGGAAGGGATCTTTTCTCCAAATTTTCCGAGCCATGGCAAAGAGCATTTTCCAACTCCTTGCCACATCCCAAACTAGCCTCTTGTAATACATCTGATGTGGGTAATCCATGAGGCGCCTACTTCTAGCTAGTTATCCATATTTGGCTATGGACAAAGCTAGAGCAAAACATTTTTTAGTGGTGACAGGTGAGTATTGTATACATTGTATCGTAACATAAAATTGTATGTATTATACGATACATAAATGTGGCTTTGAAATAGGTTTTTTCTTTTTTCTTTTTTTTTTTGGGTTAAAATTTGTGTTTTTATTTGAATTCAACAAGTTGTTAGATTTGTCTTTAATACAAAATTATTAGGTTACTTAATTGAGCCCAATAAAAATAACATGTCCATAGGGGGTAATTATAAAATACTCTTAGAGTACCATAAATACATACTTCTCTCTGTCACGTAATTATGAGTTCTACTAATTAAATTCATGGTGGAACCCACAATTTATGTGAGATGAGAGAGTACGCATTTATGGTACTCCCAGAGTACTCAATAATTTTTTCTGTATTAAATGATAATATAATTATTTTATTTTGTCATTATTGTTATAATTCTAAAAAACTAATAAAATGCCAAGAAGAAATATTTTTAAAAAATTATTAAAACATAAGAACAAGAAAAGATAGTAAATATTGATGATGATGAAGAAAATTTCAATGAAGAAATAAATTTGTAAGATGATAAATATGATGATAACATTGACGTAGATGGAGTTGATTAGGTAAGATGATGAAAATAAATTATTATTTTGAGTCATATGTCATGTATTATCACTTTTGAGTTTAGTCAATTTGAACATGTACGTTATAACTTATAAGCATATGTTTATTCAATTTATTTAGTTAGCTTGTTAAATATTACTACATATGTAATGATTAAATTAGTCATTAGTTGAATATGTTTTAAATTTATAATGAATATACTCTTTATATATATTTATAATGTTTTATAAATTTTATTAGAGGTTTGTGTATCTTATTATACATGATACCCAAAAAAAAAAAAAAAAAAGTAGATTGACAATAAGGATATGATAATAAGGCTTATTTAATCAAGTGGTGTTACTATTTTTTTCATAAAAAAAAAAAAAAAAAAAAATGGTATACATATAGGTCTTTACACAAATCATTTTTAATTTTTATAAAGTAATACTATAACAAAGGTGGGTGCCGGTACACCTACCTGAGTCCTGATTGGTTGGATGACACAAATGGTGGCACCCAACGACATTACATGCATGGTTGACTTTCTTACTATTTGCAGATGGAAACCCAAACCTAAATACTTTTCCAAACCATCTCATTCCAATTGCTCTTTAGGTTCCACTCCACTCATCCACGCACAGACACATGCAGCAATTAATACAGCAGGCTTAGTTCCAGATAAATTTGAATTTCTTGTCGATCGATCATAATATGGGCACTTGGAGCTAGTGATAGTGATCGGTTTTGTTTTGTTGCTTTCATCGTCAAACACAGAGTGACAGTAGTAGTGACTCATTCAATTCCATCGATCATGAGATCAGCAAGTGCTTCACTTGACTATTTTGTTCATCACGGTCTTAAGACCCTCATCCATGATAAAGAGGTCATTTCTTCCGCCTTCATCTGCTGTATTCTTCCTTCAATACTCAGCTATATTTATAATTTCATTGAACTCCTATACTCTTACCGGGTTGAGGTTGAGGTTGATCAGTTTGAGGTTGAGATTGAGGTTGGGGTTGGGGCTGAGGTTGAGGTTGGGGTTGGGTTTGAGGAGATTTCCTACCTTTTCAAGGTTGATGAGGGTATCATCAGGAGCTTGATTATTGAGGGTTTTCTTATTTTGATACTTGTAATACGTTTAAATGGCTTACATATCAACCTTTATACGAGTAGACATTTACCTATATCACTCACAATCTGCTGTTTTGCTACTGTATTAATTTTGATCTTGACGAGTCTGAGCGGTGAAATTACCTCGCATTTCATTTGGGGGATTTTGTCATTTAGTGGGCATCTTCTTCTTCCATTCTTATGTAACTCACCACTTACACCTATAAATATGAGATCTTATCTGGTTATTCGTTATATTCATCATTGTCGTTTTATCCCCATCACTCTCAGTCACCGCCATGGGATTTATTTAAGTTTCACTGGTATTGTTATGGTAATTTTGACGATCCCAGAGATATCCCTGCCTCCGCTTTATGAAATGATGTTGCAGTTGTACTTGTACATTGTGTTTATTTATGTACTAGTTGAAATAGCAACTGGAAATGTTTCTTTTCTTAATATAACCGTGGATATTGAGTTAGAGTCGTTAGACAGGTCCCATCTCCCCCTACATCTCGTTCAACGAGTTGTAAATGGAACGACTATTTTCCATCTCCCCCTAGATCTCGTTCAACTAGTTGTAGATGGATTGACTACTTTCAAAAATTATATAGCGGCTAATAGGGTTAGCCGAGATTGGCGATCTGCTTTTTCAAGCATTAGTAGAGGACCTCAGCTTCCTCTCCCTGTGCTGATGCTTTCCGAGCCACTATTAACTGACGTGCGAACTTTATTTAGCCTCTATGACCACAGTCGTCATCGATTTCAACTATCTGAAGTCCGCGGAAAACGTATTTGGGGATCTCAACATGGCTGGGTTGTAACCTTGGGCCCTCGTTATGTAACCCAACTTGTGCACCTTATGACAGGAAAGCGAATTAATCTTCCACAAGTTCAAAGACTGGCTCCTCGAGAAGAGTGGTTTTGCCTTGTACACAAATTCAATCTTCTAAAGGACCCTACCGATGAGTCAACATTCCTTGTCATCGCAATTTTTGGCCCTATGAATAGTTTGGCTTTTACTAGAGCTGCTTTGAACAGAAGAGGAGAAGGTGAGTGGGTTGTTGTTGCCAATCCAGAGAATTTGAAATTCATGGATGTTGCACGTTTTAATGATCAAATATATGCACTTTGTGACAATGGCAAGCTGGTTTGCTTTGAACCTGATGCTCCTTTGGAAGATATGGTCCAAGTTATTGCTGACCATCCGCAAGATGTAGGGGAACACCGAAAAATATATTTGGTGGAGTCATTGGGAAATCTTTATGCTGTTTTTCGTAACGGATTTCTTATTCCTTCAGAGAGGAGGCATGAGACTACATCTTTTTTTGTCTACAAGTTCAACTTCAATGCATCAGCTTGGGAGGAAGTGACACACTTGGAAGGTCATGCTTTTTTTGTTGGTGACAGCAACTCCTTCTCCAGGCACTTTCCTACAAGCATTATCCCTAGCAGAAGTGATTGCATCTACTTTACCGATGACCATTGGGTTTGGCGAAGGTTCCCTAGGATGGCATATGGAGGCCATGATGTGGGACTGTTTGACATGGCAACCAGGGATATCCTACCCCTGAAATTTGGTAAGGACAAACCTCATTTCTACTCTCGAGCTATTTTTGTTACGCGTAATGACAAACTTTAGTTGACTTTGTTTTCTCTAATACCCTTTGCTTAGTTGAAAGAAATGGGTAGAAGTGGTGTTTAGACTCATTTGGTGGCCAAATACAATTTGGTATATATTCTGGTTTGTATGCACATACAAACTAATTTCTAGGATATTTATGCTTGTGATGCTGTGATTTAAGTTACTGTGAATCTATTTATCTTTTGTTCTGGATTATTTGAAAAACAAAATCTGAAAATTCAGTTTAGATTGTTGAGAGCCCGAAAACTGAGTATATGAGTATAGCATGCTCATTGCCAACAAGCTTTTGGATTGGTTTGCTATGTTGCTTTAGAACGCAACTCTGGGCTAAATGCATACGTAGTTTCTTCTTGTTTTAACAAAAACCGATCCTCCTCCTTGTGTCTCTTTTGCAGCAATCACTGGCGACTCTACTTGTCAAAAAAAAAAAAAAAAAATTATACATGCAAAAAAAAAAAAAAAAATTTATATTAAAAATTATTTTAAATTTATATATTCAATGATTACCTTGACTTGAAAAAAATGTATATGTATACTTAAAAAAAATATATTATATACTGTTAAATTAACCTATTTTGACTACTTTAATTAAAATTTTGAATACCTTTACATGAGAATCATAAGAATTAGAGTTCAATAAATATAAGAGTAATATTATGTCCACAACATTTTCATAATAATTTCACAATAAATCTTATATGGTAAGCTATTACTAATTTTAATTAACTTGTAACCACATGCATATACATGGATACATTTAAAAATATACAATAAGATATGCATAGATACATTTAAAGATATACAATAAGATACATAATATAATTCTTATATATATAATTTAAATACTATTGATAGTCACTTTTATATTTTGTTAACTCTTTAAAAAAATTTGCAAGGATATTATTAGATATAAAATGTAAATTGTCCATATTTTTTTAAAAATTATTGGGAAGAATTTTTTTTTTTTTTATGATTTATTTATTCTAGACTTTTTGGATTTTGTATTTAATAACTCACTTGGATGAATATTTATAATGTAGTCTCATATTTGATTCTAAAATTAAGAAATAAAACTTTTTAGAATAAATAATTTAGGACACATGGCACAAAATTAGAACTCTAATTTAGAATTCTAATTTGAGTTTCTCTTAGTTTCACCTATTATATATATATATATATATATATATATATATAGATTCAGGTTCAATGTTGACATGATTTATCCACTAATAACAGGCTAACAACTTGCTGTATAAGATTTGTTATGAAATTGTTATGATCACTTTATTATTCTCATATCAGTATTTTCAATTTGCATTTTATCTTTTATTAGTATTTTTTTTTTTATTCTCTTTGTTAGTACAAAAAAAATTGTAATATTTCAAGTATTTACGTGTTTTTTTTTTTTTTTGGTGACATTGATATATTTAAATTGTCTTTTTATTAAATTTTGTATAATTTAAATTTTTTAATGACCACCTTAAAAAAAATTCATAGA
This sequence comes from Quercus variabilis, assembly GCA_030445155.1. Taxonomy (NCBI): domain Eukaryota; kingdom Viridiplantae; phylum Streptophyta; class Magnoliopsida; order Fagales; family Fagaceae; genus Quercus; species Quercus variabilis. The sequence continues at coordinate 9,108,776 of CP129451.1, forward strand.
ACCGCCATTGGCAGCCATATATGGCATATAGTAGAAGCCTAAGCAATCTTACATAGCTTCATTTGAAACCTTCATCTTGTAGTGCATGAACACAATTTCAATACTTGTTGCCATAATGTTCTAGTGAAAACGCCTTTTTTTTTTTAAGAGGGAGAGTTTCAACCTATAGCGTCCACTCTTGATAATAACTCTTTATTATCAAACCAAGATACCAATCAGTTTTGGTGTAGTGGGGATTGAACTCCAGGTATATTATACAACCATCAGATACTTTACCAGTTGAGCTAACTGAAACCCACGCCCTAGTGAAAACACTCAAAAATAGATGGTTTCTATTCTACTGCTCTCTCTCTCTCTCTCTCTCTCTCTCTCTCTCATAACTCTTTATTATTAAACCAAGATACTAATTAGTTTTGGTGTAGCGGGGATTAAACACCAGGTATATTATACAACCATCAGATACTTTACCAATTGAGCTAACTGAAACCCACGCCCTAGTGAAAACACTCGAAAATAGTTTTGAAAATCTTTAACTTTTTAACTAATAGACACCCTCATCACACGAGCTTTGCGTGTGCGATGAGACTTTTTTTTTTAGTAGTCCTATTTTGTAGAAAAAATAAAACTGTGTTTTTTTTTTTTAATTATATATATATATATATGTATAATTTTTATTTTGAAAATCTAATTTATAAGTAAATAAATCAATTTGAAAATTAATAGGAGAGTGATTCTATTTTTTAGTGAAAGTTAGAGTTGCATTTTTACCGAATTGTCTTATAGTTTTGTTTCTACTTAAATATAGAAGTGTAGGGACATTTTTGAACTAAAAAATGAGAAATCTAAATAGAAGAAACTCATTAAATAATAGTATAGATAATGCATAAAATGATGTTCTTTTAGAAAGTTGGATTTTTTAAATAAGACTAATAATTTGGGACGGAAGAGTATTAGTATAATACTAGAACTGAGTTTGTATAGTTCCAAAGCAAAATCCTCTCTCTTCCTATCTACCCCCTTCATGTTGGAGAAGATCCTAACTCCTATTGGCAAAAGAAGGCGAGTTCTTTTCCGCAATAACCACAGGCAGACATCAGCGTGCATATTTCTTATAGAGTTGGCCGGCAGGTTAATAATCGAAAATTCACACCCATAGGGTGCTGGATGAATGAGAAAGGAACAAGAGGGTTTTGGAACTTTGAAACTGTACTGTATAGAGTGACCTAGCTTTTGGCCTTTGGAAGGATGCCGTACTATATTTTGGTTTTTGCTTCATATTGTAGAACATGTGCATGTCTTGAATTGCTTCTCTTCCAAGTCAAACTTCCGATAACTTAATTTCGTACCACCTTTGAGGAGGGAGGTTCCATGATCCATATATTTGGTCTAGTATATTGCACCTATTGTGGGCTCTTCACCGCTAGCCAGAAATCTTCCACACATTCTTCTATTGTCTCAACTATAAGTTTCACCCACTAGTTTCCAAATTTGTAAGTTTCAAATTTTCAGAAAAAGATCCATTCCAATTGAATCTCTTTTTAAATGTCACGTGTTAGATATCTAGCTAATTGAAGGATTCAATTGGAATGGACTCTTTCCCCAAATTTTCCGAGCCATGACAAAGAGCATTTTCCAACTCCTTGCCACATCCCAAACTAGCTTTTTGAAATACATCTGGTGTGGCCGGGTAATCCAAAAGGCTCATACTTATAGCTAGCTAGCCACATTTGGCTAGGGTAATGCCAGTGCACAACATCATTTTGGCGTAGAACACTGATTATCCATATATTCCGTAGCCACCTTCTTCTAAACTTTGCATGCTCGATGTTGAAGGTAATTATATATCTTTCCTCATTAATGTATTTTCCCAACTCCTAACTACCACCCTCCCAACTTACTCATTAATGTATGTCCAAACCTATAAATATATACTCTGCTTAAGATTCATTGTAGCATACTAAAAATGATAGAAACAATCACAGCCTTAGTCACTAATGTTAGGCCTATGCAGCTTTCTTCATGCATTCTTTTGACGTCAATATCTCCATGAAATTCGATCAATTTGGTCACTTCTAAAAGCTTGATTATGTGTTAAAAACACAAGAGCTTGTTTAGACCTCCAATTAAAAATTACAGCTAGATTGCTTTCACTTTAACTTATCTAAGTGTGGAAACAAGAGTAAATGAAGCACAATCAATCGATACTACTGTAGTACATAAACATGAACAACAAACAATAAAAGTAAAGCACAAGATTAAGGGAAGAGAGATGCAAACATAAGATAACACAGCAATGTGTTATCGAAGAGGAAATCGAAGAACTTGGCGAAAAACCTCTTCGCCGCCCTCTAAGCAGTAAATCGATCTACTAGACAATAAGTTGGAATACATGAATAACAAGAGACCCTCCAAGCCTAATCTACCCAATGCACCTAAGCCCTCCAAACTCTTACTCCAACAAGGCTTCTTGGAACCGTGTCTTGTCTAACTTTTCGAATCCCGCAATACGCCTAATTGCATCCACCAAACCTCACCGACTTCTTTTGGCAAATCCCTAAAACTTCCCAAGCTCCAAAACACTCTCTACACTCTGAAAATGTATGAGTTGTGTTTTGGTACAAATCTCCTCTCAAGGTATGATAATGGAAGAGGGAAGGAGAAGAGGCTAGAATGATTTCTCACGAAGGATGAGTAGCTCTCTCTCAAAAAGATGGGTGTGTGTGTTGTAGAAAACCTATCTAGAGTTTTTCTCTTTAAATGGCCTCCTTACTGATTTCTGTGGGTAATGAGGGTATATATAGTATGAGTGAAAGGTAAGAAATTCACACTTAAAAATCCTCCAGACAAAGAGTCTCGCGAGTATCTCGTAGGAAGGCCTTACCCGCGAAATACTCGTGAAATTGACAACTTGGCACGACTCTTCAGTTTCTAGTCATGTGCTTCTCACATGCCCTTTTCAGGAGAACCCTTCTCGCGAGTTAGTCGCAAAATGCACTGATCTTCATTTTATGCTCGATTCTTCACCAACTTAATATTAAATCCAATACAATAAAATCCCATAAAATACAAGGAACAAAATGAAACCAATTACATCATAGAATAAGCCAACACTAAAACGTAGTTGTAAATCACAACTTTACAACTTCCATGGTCACTTTTTTTCAAGACTTTATTCAAGGGTTCTTCACAACACAAGGTTATTCCAAACTTAAGACATCATTAAGCTTCTACCTTGAAATTTGAGGTAGAGCGCTAAAGATAATACGTATGTCTTTCCCAATTAATGTATCTCCTCAACTACCATTTTTTCAACTCCTACACAAATGATACCTTGTTCCTATTGTATACAGTGAGCTATCTCACAGCATGTGGGCCCCACATGCTAGTGGGACTCCCATGTTGTGAGAGACCCATGCGGGTACAAGATATACCTTCTCCAACTCTCAACTATCACATTCCCAACTTCCTCATTAATGTATGTCCAAATTATTATTTTGGGTCATATGCCATGTATTATCACTTTTGAGTTTAGTCAATTTGAACATGTATGTTATAACTTATAAGCATATGTTTATTCAACTTATTTAGTTAGCTTGTTAAATATTACTACATATGTGATGATTAAATTAGTCTTTAGTTGAATCTGTTTTGAATTTATAATGAATATACCTTTATAATTTTTTAATAAATTTTATTAGGTGTTTGTATATCTTATTATACACGATACAAAAAAAAAAAAAAAAAAAAAAAAAAAAAAAAAAAAAAAAAAGGATTCACGATATGATAATAAGGCTTATTTAACCAAGTAGTGATACTATTTTTTTCATCAACAAAATGGTATATAGGTCTTTACACAAATCATTTTTCATTTTTCTAAGTAATACTATAACATAAGGTGGGTGTCATTCCCGCCTATACATAAAACCAATTAGTATCTTAGTTTGATAATAAAGTATCATCAGAAATAGATGTCATAAGTTGAAACTCTTAAAAAAAAAAAAACTAAAAAAAACTAAAAAAAAAAAAGGTGGGGACCAGTGTGGCATGCACCCACTTGAGTCCTGATTGGTTGGATGACGCAAATAGTGGTCACCAAATGACATTACATAGTTTCTTGCTATTTCCAGATGAAAACCTAACCGTATCTCATTCCAATTGGTTCCACTCCACTCATCCACGCACAGACACATGCAGCAATTAATACAGATTGGGTGTCATCCCTTCTTCCACAAAAAATTAATTGATATTTTTGTATGACGGTAAAGAGTTAGACTTCAAAAGAAATGGGACCAGCATGCACCTACCTGGGTCCTGATTGGTTGGATGACACAAATAGCAGGCACCCAACGACATTACATGGTTTCTTGCTATTTTCAGATTAAAACCCAACCCTATCTCATTCCAATTGCTCCTTTGGTTCAACTCTGCTCATCCTCGTACAGACACATGCAGCAATTAATACAGCAGGCTAAGGCTTAGCTCCAGATCGGTTTGAATTTCTTGTCGATCGATCGTAATATCGGCACTTGGAGCTACTGATAGTGATCGGTTTTGTTTTGTTGCTTTCATCGTCAAAACACAGAGTGACAGTAGTGACTCATTCAATTCCGTCGATCATGAGGTTGGTTACTGCTTTACTTGACTATCTTAGGACCCTCCGCCAGGATGAAGTCGTTGTTTTCGTCTTAATCTGCTTCATTCTTCCTTCAGTATTCAGCAATTTTTATAATTTCATTCAACTCCTATTCTCGGGCGATGGTATCGAAAGGAGATTGGCGATTGGGAGTGTTCTTGTCCCACCTGGAATACTTATATTTTGCTTATATATAAGCATTACCTACCCTTACACGAGTAGACTTCTATCTTTATTATTCTCAATAATCTTCTGCTGTTTTACTCTCATCTTGGTGGGTCTGTACGGAGAAATTACCTCGCCTTCCACTTGGAGGCTGTTGTCATGTGGTGGGTTTCATCTTCTTCGATTATTATATAAATCATCACTTATACCTAGATCTTCTCAGGTTATTCGTTCTGTTCATCATTATCGTTTTATCCCCATCACTCCCAGTCGCCGTTATGGGATTTTTTTAAGGTTCACCGGTATTCTTTTGGTATTTTCGATGATCTTGACAGCTCTGATCCAATACAAATTCTCGACTCCGCGTCCCCAAATAATCTTTTACATTGCGTTTTTTATTTTAAAATATGAATTACCACCTCATCAAAGTGTTTCTTCTTTTTATAAGACCGTGATTGACTGGTCCCATCTCCCCCTAGATCTTGTTCGCGAAATTGTAAATCAAATGACTACTTTCAAAGATTATATAGCGGCTAAAGGGGTTAGCCAAGATTGGCGATCTGCTCATTCGAGCATAAGTAGAGGACCTCTGCTTCCTCTTCCTGCGCTGATGCTTTCCGAGCCACTATTAGCTGACATGCGAACTTTATTTAGCCTCTATGACAACAATCATCATCGATTACAACTATCTGCAGTCCGCGGAAAACGTATTTGGGGATCTCAACATGGCTGGGTTGTAACCTTGGGCTCTCGTTATGTAACCCAACTAGTGCACCTTATGACAGGAAACCGAATTAATCTTCCACAAATTCAAAGACTGGCTCCTCGAGAAGAGTGGTTTTGCCTTGTACGCAAATTCAATCTTCTAAAGGACCCTACCGATGAGTCAACATTCCTTGTCATCGTAATTTTTGGCCCTACGAATGGTTTGGCTTTCACTAGAGTGAGACTAGGAGCTGCTTTGAACAGAAGAGGAGAAGGTGAGTGGGTTGTTGTTGCCAATCCAGAGAATTTGAAATTCATGGATGTTGCACATTTTAATAATCAAATATATGCACTTTGTGACAATGGCAAGCTGGTTCGCTTTGAACCTGATGCTCCTTTGGCAAATATGGTCCAAGTTATTGCTGACCATCCACAAGATGTAGCGGCACACCGAAAAATATATTTGGTGGAGTCATTGAGAAATCTTTATGGAGTTTTTCGTAACGGATTTCTTATTCCTTTAGAGAGGAGGTTTGAGACTACATCTTTTTTTATCTACAAGTTCAACTTCAATGCATCAGCTTGGGAGGAAGTGACACACTTGGAAGGTCATACTTTTTTTGTTGGTGACGGCAACTCCTTCTCCTGGCACTTTCCTACAAGCATTACCCCTAGCAGAAGTGATTGCATCTGCTTTACCGATGACCATTGGGATTGGCGAAAGTTCCCTAGAGCGGCATATGGAGGCCATGATGTGGGACTGTTTCATATGAAAATCAGGGAAATCATTCCCCTGACATTTGGTAAGGACAAACCTTGTTTTTATTCTCGACCTATATTTGTTACGCGTAATGACAAACTTTTATTGACTTAATTTGTTTCTGTAATGCTACCATTTGCTTAGTTGAAAGAAATGGGTAGAAGTGGTGTTTAGACTTCTTTGGTGGCCAAATACTATTTGGTATTCTGGTCTGTAAGCAGCATACAAACTAATTTATAGAATATTTATCCTTATGCTTGTGACGCTGTGATTTAAGTTACTGTGAATCCATTTATCTTTAGTTCTGGATTTGAAATACAAAATCTGAAAATTCAATTTATATTGTTCAGGGAGAGCCCTAAAACTGAGTAAATGAGTATAGCATGCTCATTGCCTACAAGCTTTTGGATTGTTTTGCTATGTTGCTTCAGAACGCAACTCTGGGCTAAATGCATATGTAGTTTCTTCTTGTTTTAACAAAAACCGACCTGCCTCTTGACATGCATCATCTGTAATGGCTTGAAAAATGCTGTCTATTTTGACATTGCCACTATACATCCTTGTGTTTCTTTGCAGCCATATATGGTATATATAGTAGCAGCCTAAGCGATCTTAAATAGCTTCATTTGAAACCTTCTTCCCTTTATCTCGTTGTGAAAGAACACAATTTCGATACTTGTCGCCATAAATGTCCTAGGAAAAACACTCAAAAGCAGGTGGTTTCTACTCTCTCTCTCTCTCTCTACGAAAGTAAATTGTTATATTATAATACTACAGCTGTGTTTGCTTAGTTCCAAGGCAAAATCCTCTCCCCATCTTCCCCCTTCATGTGGGAGAAGATGCTAACTCCTATTGGGAAAAGAGAAATATAAATATATAATGAAGTGAGAAAAAGGTGTGGTTTGACAAATAATCTAAAACTATGTTTCGACTCCCTAAACATACCAGGGGGCAGCAGGAACAATGTCAAAAAATGGATAGGATTGCAATGAAACTACATGCAATCTATGATACATGTAAGAGAAAAGGTTTTGGTCGTTGCTTGTGAGCAAAAGATGGTGAATATTTTTCCGTCATAACCACAGGCAGACATCAGCGTGCATATTTTTGGCTGGCAGGTTGATAATCGAAAATGCACCCATAGGGGGTGCTGGATGAATGAAACAGGAAAACAAGAGGGTTTGGGTAAATGAATGAATTCCTCTTGACGTTAGTTCCTCTCATTTGTTTACAAAAAGTTGCTCTGACGTAAAACAACATCCCCCATGCCTTTGACTTGCTTCTCTTCCCAATCAAACTTCAGATAAATTAATTTTGTGCACCCTTGAGGAGCTAGGAAGGTTCCATGATCTATATATTTGGTCTAGTATACCGCACCTATTGTGGGCTCTAACCAGAATTCTTCCACGCTATTCTTCTACTGTCTCTCAACTATGAGTTTCACCCACTAGTTTCCAAGTATGTAATAAGTTTCAAATTTTCGGAAAAAGATCTATTCCAATTGAATCTCTTTTTAAATGTCACGTGTTAGATATCTAGCTAATTGAATGATTCAATTGGAATGGATTCTTTCCCCAAATTATCCTAGCCATGACAAAGAGCAATTTCCAACTCCTTGCCACATCCCAAACTAGCTTTTTGAAATACGTCTGGTGTGGCCGGGTAATCCAAAAGGCTCCTACTTCTAGCTAGCTATCCATATTTGGCTAGGGCAATGCCAGAGCACCACATCATTTTGGCGTAGAACACAGATTATCCATATTCCCTAGCCACCTTCTTCTAAACTTGGCGTGCTCGATGTTGAAGGTAATTATATATCTTTCCTCATTAGTGTATTTTCCCAACTACCACCTTCCCAACTTATTCATTAATGTATGTCCAAACCTATATATATACCCTGCCTGAAAATGACAGAAATAATCACGGCCTTAGTCACTAATCTTAGGCCTATGCAGCTTTCTTCATGCATTCTTCTGACGTCAACATCTCTATTAAATCCGATCAATTTGGTCACTTCCATGGTCTTTTTTTTTTTCAAGACTTTATTCAAGGGTTCTTCACAACATAAGGTTATTCCAAACTTAAGACATCATTAAGCTTCTACCTTGAATTTGAGGTTGGAGTGCTAAAGATAATATATCTTTCCCTATTAATTTATTTTCTCAACTTCCGTTTTTCCAACTCTCACGCAACCCGCACAAAGGATACTTTATTCTTGTGGTATACAGTGAGCTGTGTTTCACAACATAAGTCCCACTAGCATGTGAGACCCACATGTTGTGAGAGACCCGCTGCATGCAGCGAGTACAAGATATACTTTTTCCAACTCTCAACTACCACATTCCCAACTTCCTCATTAATATATGTCCAAATCCCTATATATATCATGGTTAGGTTCATTGTGTCGTGCAATTCAATACAATAAGTCTTCAGAGTTTTTTCACTTCACATAGAAAGTTCTTAATTTTATTTGGTGCTTGCAAAATCCAGATCATATGCTACAACCGGCTCATTACGTTGTCCTCTCAAAACCCAATTAATATGCCAGTCGTATTTCTTGCCTAGATAAGATTGTTTTGTCTTGTGCCTGAATAGCCGTCAGAGGAATTCTCTATATCGTTTTAGCTTCATGAGGCAAGAATTTCATCCACAGGTCTTGTTTTCCACTATCTTAAACTTTCATCAATCAACCCAAAAACTAAACCACCTTCATCAAAATTTTCCGAGGGGGAATACTGGCCTATAAGTGTGGAGGGTTAGAGCCATTTCTCAATCCATATTCGCACATTACGTTTACGTCCATCTCCTATACACTACCGTAAGCCTTCCTCAATAATATAGCATGCTGCCAATATGTTTTGCCATGAGTGAGACATTTTTTTGACTAGTTTTGCTTCAAAGGAACAATTTGGAAAATACATAATTTGTTATAAAATAAAAGAAATATAAAGATAAGAAAAGGGAATATGAGAGTAAAATTATATTTGAATTATTTCTTTTTTAGTGGTCATTTACTACATCCTATTATTTTTAACATTGAATACATATATCTTTTTTGTTGTCCATCTCTCAATGTTTCTTTATTTCAGGAAATTATTATATACTTCTGAAGTACCATAAATGCATACTCCCTCCTCTCACATGAGTGGTGGGTCCCACTAATTAAATTCATGGTGAGACTCGTCATTCATATGAGAGAAAGGAGTACACATTTATAATACTCCAATCTATATCTATATATTACTAAAAGCTGAAGCGTATCGTTTAATGCTGCTGCTCTCACGTTGTGCCATATTAACTGCCACATCATTTAATATATATATATATATATATATAATTTGTCCTACAATTTTAAAATAGTTTTTACAATTTTCAACCATATAAATGTAGCCAACTACTTATTTATTTACTTCCACTATCACCCTATAATAAATCTGTATAATTAACTCAGCCCACCTTTTATTTATTTAGTTCTACTATCAAATCCAATCCAAAGCCTTTTCGGTTTAGTTTTAGGGTTTTGTGTGAGCCTTTTTAGCTTAAGGGGGAAAAAAAATTGAAGTCTTACAAGCTTAAGGGTTTTTTTTTTCTCTATATATTACTAAAAGCTGAAGCGTAGCGTTTAATGCTGTTGCTCTCGCGTTGTGCCACATCAACTGCCACGTCATTTAAAAAAAAAAAAAAATATATATATATATATATAATTTGTCCTACAATTTTTAAATGATTTTTACAATTTTCAGCTCTATAAATGCAACCAACTACTTATTTATTTATTCTACTGTCATCCTATAATAAATCTATATAGTTAATCCAGTCTACCTCTTATTTATTTAGTTCTACTATCAAACCCAACCCAAAATCTTTTCAGTTTAGTTTTAAGGTTTTGTGTGAGCCTTTTCAACTTAAAGGGGGAAATTTTTTTTTTTTTTTTGGGAAGCCTTTCAAGCTTAAGGGTTTTTTTTTTTTTTTTAATTTCCTATAATTTTTTTAACATTTATTTTTTTAATATTTACCCTTCTTCAATCTTTCTTCCTCCCTTACCTTTTCATCTTCCCACTACCCTTCACATTAATATCATTCTTCCTCTTTCCCTTCATCTTTTTTTATTTTTGTCTCTTCTTATTCACACCCTCTTACTATAAATTTGTCACTATCTCTTCTATTCTATGCATAGATTTCCCTCACAAAAAAAAAAAAAAAAAAAGGTTCTCTCTCTCTCTCTCTCTCTCTCTCTCTTAATTTTTTGGTGGATTTTTTTTTTCTTGCATCTCTACTTTAGGTTGATAATTTTTTTATATTCTTTAAAACTCTATTTTAGGTTAATGTGATTTAGTTTTGTTTTTTAAATTATTGTTGTTGTTGTTGTTGTTGTTTTATTTTATTTTATTTTATTTTTATCATTATTCTATTTAATTGTTAAATGTTATCCTATTGCATTCTAAAGAATTAAATATAACATATAAAAATATAATATTATTATATTACATAGCATGATTTGGATAATTTAGTATTTATTCTATTATATAGCATGATTTTTTATAGTGTTCAATTTAGATGTTAAACTATGAGACTTTACTAATTTTTGTTTATTTTCTAATCCTTTGTGGTGGACAAGATACTCTTAATAGTTGTAATAGAAGTACTCTATAATGCCATTCATTTAAAGAAAAGCAAAGATTAGCCAAACAAAAATAAGCGGATAGGTGACAAATTTTAACTTTTTCAATTTTATTTTAATTATTATTATTATTTTATAACAATGCCTGTATAGAAATTTAATTCTTAGATTTTGCTAATAATTTTTTATTTTATAATATGTTTTGGGTGGCCGAAATTATAATTTCTACAAAGAAAATAACCTTTATGAATTATCAAAAACAAAATTTTATCATAATATTGGTTCAATTAATCATTGTTAAGTTTTATTTATTTTTTTTAGTTTCCGTTTTTTTGGTGTTTTAGATTGTTCCTATATTACATTTATGATTGTTCTTATAATAAATAAAATTATAATTATAAAATGCATTACTCATTATTAGATTAGTTTAAATTATATAAAAAAAAAAAAATTAATAAAACTATTATAAAAATAATTATCACGCATAATGCGCGGGTTCGCGACTAGTAGTACTTAATAATTTTTCCTCTATTTCTGTCTCTATTTCTCATTGTATGTTACAACGAGAGTTTATGCTCATATTTATAGAGAAAAGAGGAGAGATTGAAGCAGTTAAAAGAGAAAAACAATCCCTTAAATTAGCTGCCTTTATTAAATGTGATGAATGCATGTCTATCACCTGTGCATAATGAATGGTACATAACATAATCTGAAGACAAAGCAATTAGCGTATTCATTTCTATTGAGCTTTTTTTATTTTTATTTATTTTTCTTTTTATTTTTTAGAAACTCATTTCTATTGAACCTAAATGAACTCCATACAAAGTATAATTCCTTTCAAAATTAGTTGAATTTTGAAGGAAATTGAGTTTATTTATATTCGATCGTGTCACAATTGTCAATACTTTCTAAAAAATACTACGTACCCTTCACCTCCACCGCTAAGATCATCTTTAGCCTTGGATTGCATTGTGCCTTCAAGCAAATCAGATCTAAATTTAAATGAAAAAAAAAAAAAAAAAAAAAAAAAAAAAAAAAAAAAAAAAAAAAAACCCTAATATTTTTCATGCTTTATACAAACCATTTAAACCAAAAACTGAAATTCAAACCATTCTCTTAATTTTTTCATAAAAATGAATTATTAAGTAATCAATTTAATTGAATTGTATCTAAGGGTTGGTACTTTGGTATAGATTTGATTCTAGATGTGCTCATCATATCGTTTAAATTCATGAAAATCTCTACATTGGGCATCTCTCTCTCTCTCTCTCTCTCCAAAATAAATTATCTGATAAGTGATAACCGAGTATCTAAATACTCCTTTTATACTTATTGTGTGTTTAGTATATACATCGCTCTTGAAAGAGGAGGGGGTGGGAGAAGGTGCGTTTCGAGACAAGAAAAGATCGCCAAAATTTTCATTCACTTATATACATTAGGTAGCTATAACAAAGGAAGATAACGTGATGAAAAACAAAGGAATCTCCCAAGCAATTGACAATCATTCTTCAGAAATATTGGATAGCAGAGCTTCCCCATTAACATAGTTTACCCTTGTGAATGTCTTCCACATCTCCATGCCAAAAAAATTGCCTAAAATGTGAACCTCAACAACAACATGATATTCAAACAATAAAGAAAACCAGTCTGCATGTTGGACAAACCCCAATCAAATCAAAATCATAACGTATACCAGACATGCAAGACAGCTTTCTACTCAAAGCTTCGATCTCCTACTACAGCAAATGCAAAAAAGGGCTTTAGGAGGCCTCTCTTTCTTCTATAGTTTCAGGTTGACTTGGAAACTATGTACCTCGTTTTAGGTGCATCTGAGTTTCTAAATTTATTACTGGAAAGATACTGCGCACTTCTATCGTTGCAGGATTGGTAAGAAACTTTTCTTGACAAATGTTTTTTTTTTTTTTTGGCAAATTTTAGACAGTGCTGATGTCCACTCGGCTTTTATGGATCTGAAAGGCTGGGGTGATCCAGCTCCCACAACTGCATTGGATGCCTGACCAATTGAAGAAACCCAAGCGAGCTTCACAGTGAGCACAGGACAACTTGCCCTCCATTGCACCTTCTTTAACTGGATGACAAGAAATAACTATCAAAAGTTCAATTATCTTAAACATGTCTATGTACATAATAGATTGCGTGAAACCCTAAGAAACCATCAATGATAATAATGCTTACTTTGCCAAGTTTGGTTAGTCAAACTGGTTTGAACAAAAGTGACCTTGGATCCCTTGTACAGAACTTGGGAGGGGACCCTTTTTTTTTTCCTTTAATTTATTTTTAGACCCAAAATTTTACCAGGAGTAAATGATCTGCTTACAAAATGTTATTCTACAACCCAGTCTATAGAGGAGAAATTTCAAATACTAAATGTAATTTTAACGTGCATTAGTTGCTTATCTGATTTGTATGAGTTAATAACCTCCAAGAAAAATTCATTTTATAGTCCAAGAATCAGAAAGTTTGAAATAATAATTTACCTGCTGTCATCCATTGTAGAGGCTCCACAAAAATGGATGAACACTCAGACTCTTCAGATTTGTTATATGGGTTGCCACTTTTCCGCTTGCGCCACTCAAAGGATGTCTCACCCTCACCTGGAATGTGATCTACAACGTTCTCCTGCAGTGCAACAACTCTACGGCATTTCTTGCAGCGGTATGCAGGAGTATGATTATTTTCTAAATTTGAAGCTACTTCCACTTCTGAGGAAACTTCTGTAGCCAAACCAGGATCTGCCCCAAATTTAGAACTTTCTATCTTCTCCCCACGGTTATAAGATTCGCCTGAAACCATGGGAGAGGGGACCTTTCAACGATTAACATTTGAAAACAGAAGAAAACCTTATCATTCATTCTCAATCTCAACAAATAAAAAGAACAATAACAATAGAAAAATCCAAAAGTACAATACCTAGCTTAAATTAACTTAAACTTACAATTATGCTCACTACTGAAAGAATCTTAAAAGGCGGAAATCTACATCAAGTTGTTAGACACAATTTCAAAAATGGACCATGTTGCACAAAAAGAATTCTTCATCAACAGCAAGAGAATTAGGGTCTTTTGTTGCTCTATAGACCACTCAAGCTTTAATTCTAGACCCTGATATTTTCAGAGGACTAAGTGGTATTTCTTGTACAAATATAAGAAAAATATCAAATTCAGGGCAAGAAATTGGCAGCTAATAGAATGCCCCGGAGTCAATGAGATGATATAGATCTAAATTTGAATACCCTGTGAAAAAATGGTAAATATGTTAAAAACAAACTAAAACATAATAAAGTTGTTCAATTGGGAGGATGAACAGATTTGCCATTTTATTGGCAAAGGGCATAAGTAACAACAAAGGAAATGATTATCTTATCTTACCTTTCGAATTCAGAATTTGCAAATGAACGAGACTATTGGAGGCTTATTTCTGTCTATATGACTAGGGATGGAACTACATTTTTTAATTATTTTTATCAGTAAATAATTTTATTAAAGAACAAAAAAAGAGAACTAGGGATGGAACTAATGTTAGGGTTTCACATGATTTGGGGCAAACAGGTTCTCAAAGGTTAACCATGTGCAACCGGGTATCAGTTACACGTAAATAGTAAAGAGATTTGCACTTTAAAATTTACCCATGACAAGAATGCAACATCCACCCCTCTGAAGAGGATTATACTTAAAAGAATTCCACACATTTCTGGTCTCCTCCCAAAATGCTTTGCTCATGTTGCATCAGTTGTAAATCTAAGAGAGATGGCTTTTGAACTAATTGATGTATCCCAAAAATGCAATGTTCGTGTCTCATGGGCTGTTTAAAAGATAAAACTTTTATACAATGGCCTCACAATGCTTAATGCATAAAACCATAGGACTTGTAGGATAGCATTGCTACTTAATATCACTCAATCATAACTGTATGATTACAAGAGACTCATGACACTGCACACCAACATATACCCAGCCATGTAGTGGTATCTGTAATTGGCAACAACATCATTTCAGAATCTACTTATAGAATTATAGCCTTCTGTCTCTGTTGCCTATGGCCCGAGATGAATGGAACTTCCATGATTTTCTAAAGCCAACCAGACACAAATAACTTTTATACGACAAAATTTGGATGCATCATTTATCTGGTAATAAACCTTTATTTTTCATTCTCAAAAATATTTATCTTCTAAAAAAAAAGAATATTTATAAAGCAGTAGACCTTAAACCAGACAGCCAATGAGCTTTAGCTTAAATGGCACCTCTTCCCTCTGTATGAAAGATGCTTGAGAGTGAAGATGTGGGTTCAAGACCCACCAAGGTGAACGTTTAACTTACCTGAAAATTAGAGAAAAAGAACTACCCCTGATTTTATGTAGCTTTTTAATGCATCATCCTACAAGGCTCACAAAACCACACCTACAGTGGGTCAAATCTCAGACCTCCTTTACAAGGAGAAGTACTACAAAGCTACAAGGGCAAGGGCAATGGTAAAAAATGCCTTTAAGCATATAAAGCTTGACAAAAGGAGAAGAAAAAAATTTGTTGGGGGGGGGGAGCGAATATGTACCCAATACTTTCAGTCGAAAGCGCTTGTATATGGGGCTTGCACGGTCAACCTTGAAGCCCATTTCTTCAAACATCTTTAACTGCCATAAGAAGAAGGAAATAATATATTTCTGTTAGGCTAGATATATTGGAAATTACCCCTTAAAATCACCATGCAATGAAGCATTTTATAGCATAACCTGCTCTATAAAACCATCATTGGGGCAAACAAATTCACAGCTTTGCTTTAAGGATTCCAGAGCATCTGCAGGGATGTGTATGAAAAAAAAAAGGGCCATCAAAAGCGTAATATTTTCAATCTCATTAGACGACAAGGCCAACAAAAGCATTGTAAATAAAACTAGAAGCCAAAGGCATATACCAATTTGTGGACCGACAAAACTTCAAATAAACAATGGATTTGTTCACACCTTCTTGAGATAAATGTTCAGTTCTCATCAGATATGCTGTAATGATAGCTGCACTGCAACACATGCAAAGAAGAATGTAAACCCCCAAGTCTTGACAATTCAGTAAACCAGAAAACCTATTATTCAATGTAGGTCTCTTCTGGAAAATTTCTGACATTTTATACTAATAAAAAAAAATTCCGACATTTTATACTAGGCTGACAATATAACACACACATCCCTCGAATGCACTAAGGATTATAAGAAGAAGCAAGAAATAAAATATAGTAGCAAGTAAACCAGGACAAAAAAGAAAACATTTTCAATAGTTTAGGGACAAAAAACGAACTTTTTAAAGTTCAGGGATGAAAAGCAAACTTTTGGTAAAGTTTAGGGATCAAAATAGTATTTTACTATTTTTTAATTAATAAGTACAACTTCAATTCTGTGCTTTGAAAATCAGGCACTCATGCAAACTTTTCATCATATGACCCATAAACTGGTATTTGAATGCAACTCAACCATCTTTTTGTTGAATTTGAAAGAAAAGTCATATAGCCGTACATTTAGTGGAAATTTAAATAAGTGAATCTCACAATTTTTTTCCTTCTTCTTTGATAAGTTCAAGGCTCTCTAACAATCTTAACTGGTCAAAGAATCATATCACCAAGCTACAATGTTGAAAACTGGTGTAGAATTGCATAATCAAGTGAGTATATTCCCTCTGCTAATTTATAATGTTGCTTGTTATAATGTTCATATAATTTTTAAAACTGTGTACTCCTTTTTTTTTTTTTTTTTTTAAACAAACGAGAGTGTCCAGGTCTATTCGAGTATCTGACTATTCCCTCGAGTGTATGCAATCCTCCCCGTCCCACACGCACCAGATTATTACAAGGAGAAGTCCCATGAAGGCAGCTCCAAAATGCTGGCAAAAGTTTTGAACCCAAGATATCATGAATATCATGAGGCATTAACTATGTACTCTTAAAAAGGCACAATTGTGTAAAATAGTCATTTTCATGACTATAAAATAAATGGCATTCCAGCATTAGTAATTTCATTAAGCTTTGTCTCGAAACCATTTTCGATAACTCCCATTACCTAAATTTCTCTTTAATTTATTGCAACTTGTAGGTTTTCAAAGCTTTATACATTCACGTATGAATGCATAGTTAGCTTTTGGAGCATTTATTAATCAATTTTTTCTACTTTTCTTATTTTTCTCTTCTATGCTAAGACTTTCCATCAGTTTTTCTCTCTTATCTTGCTTATATTTGTTCATTTAGCATATTTGTAATGTTTTACACTTCTTCAAGAGCTTGATTTGATGCTAGGTATTTTCTGATCACAACTCTCCCGTTTTGTGGAATACTACCAACTACTCCTATCTTATGTCCTAATCTTAGCCCCACTAAAATCCCAGTACACAAATATAGATACAGGTATCAAGCAGTCAAGCACACTACGAGAAACACACATTAAAGCACTCATATTATAGAACAGGGTTTAAGAGAAACTTTGTTTCCACATAAAAAGTTAACAACTTTAGCTAAAACCTGTAAACCCAATAACAAGAAGAGGAATAAACAAAGTATACCTTCTTGATACGCCCGCAAAGCAATGTACCAAAACAGACCCCTCTTTTCGATTCCGATCAATGAAGTCAAAACAAACATCTAAATAATCCAACAAGTCCTCACTCTCCATATCTCTAATCGGCACGGCCATCCTCACCAGCTTCAAATCCTTGCCCGCATATTCCAACGAGTACAAAATCTTATCCGGCGACAAGGGACTCTTGGACCCTCCATCAGCAATTGAATCCTCCTCCACGGAACCTGAACAACCATCACCACCACCACCTCCACCAGCATAAACCTTCTTGATTTCCTTAGCCGGAATAACGAGATTGCTGCGCCATTCGGAGAAAAAGGATATCGAAACCGAGCTGAGGACCGAGAGAATATGCGTGATCTCGGTGCTACCTTTTTGGAGAATCTCCGCCGCGTCACTGATGTTGCTGATGAATAGATTCTCGCGAACTCGGTACGGCATCACAACACAAAAATCACACACACAAACACAATCGATTCTGCGCAAACCCTAGAAGAACACTTTTTGCCTACACACACACAAAAAAAAAAAAGGTTAAAATTTAGTGAATTTTACACTTTGTTATGATTTCTTAGCTGATCACATAGAAACACATGGCTCAGCTAGCTAGAAACTGAACTTTTCTCAGAAAATGATTATGTTCTGTTTGGTTACAGAGAAAATTACAATTGGAAAAAAAAATGCATTACATGCTGATATTGATGTTTATCCAATTGTTAGTACAAATTCAAAATCTAAACAGAAATGGCAATAAGCAAGTAAAAAGAAAATCAAATCAATCTCTCTGTACCTGTTTGGTTCCTGAGAAAATGTTTGTAAAGCAAAAAATTAAAATTCGAAATAAATTTTTTTTTTTCAAAGATTTTAAGGAATACAAAGCGAAAATCAAAGTAAAAAAAATTAAGAATTAATAATTTCATTTTCCATTGAAATTAAAAAAAAAAAAATTCAAACCTGAAATCTCGGAATATTCCGGCGAATCTTTCTCTTCCTCTCTCTGTGTGCCTATCATTTGGTGTTTAATTATAGAGTGCTTATATAGATTGCTTGGCACGTGCGAGGTGAGGGAGTTGGCACTTGCGAGTTTGGCTGCTGTCGACGTGTCAGATGTGAAATACGTGAGGGATACTTTCGGTTAGTGTGTGGGGTCGTGTGAAGACGTGGAAAGATCAGAGCCCTTGATATATATAATTGAGAATGATTGA
The DNA here is from genome assembly GCA_030445155.1 of Quercus variabilis. Lineage (NCBI taxonomy): Eukaryota > Viridiplantae > Streptophyta > Magnoliopsida > Fagales > Fagaceae > Quercus > Quercus variabilis. Next base: position 9,127,442 of record CP129451.1, read on the forward strand.
ATAATTGGGGTTCGTTAAAGATACCGATTGAGTGGCTCGAATGTTCCACGCTGGACGATTTGATTGGTTGTTTTATGTTTTTGGGTTTGATATGTGGGTTAGTTTGATTGAGACGGTGATTTGAGACGGAGACAGTTGTGGGCTATGGGCCCGTTGAAAAATATGGGATCTTACAAACGGAAATTATTCGTACCGACGCGGATGATTGTGAGAGGCCGCTCCATGCAGCATCCAAAATAGTACCTCCTTTACAAACTCTTACAATTTTAGAGGTCTATTTATTTATTGGAAAAGTATAAGATCACACAATTTTACATAACTTCTTACTACAATTGTAATATTATAAAGTGTGACTGATAAAAAAAAAAAAAGATAAATTCATTTGTAAATAATAGTTAACTACTCGTAGTTTATCACGTTATGGTCTATTTATTTTCCTTTATAGTTGAGTTTTTTCTTTAGGCAAAATTTCAGTCTAATGCTCCACTAGACGTGATGTAGACACATGATTAATTTTACATACGTGTTTAAATTGTATCAAATCCAATATATTGAAACGCTGGAACCAAATTAAAGTGTTCTTTTTAAAAAAAAAAATTATCTTCTTTGTCAACCTCCTAAAACAATGCATGACACCAAGTTAGCATAATTTTTATTGTTGAAATTACCTTGGATAGTTTAACTAGTTAACGGTTTTGGTATTTCTATGACATCTAGAATTTAAATCTCTCACCCTTTTTGTAACTATTGATTATGTAAATTAAAAAATAAATTACCTAAAAAACTCTTACCATTCTATATATATATATAGAAAAAAGAAGAAGATAAAAACAAAAAACAAAAAACAAAATAGCTTTGTAAATGAGGAAAAATAGTTAAAAGGGCGTCCTCTCTTAATGCCAATTTTAGTTACCTTGATATATAGGCGAATCTAGGGGGGCCATAGTGGCATAGACCCCTCTAACTTTTGAAAATTTTAATTAAATCTAAAAATTACACAAAAATACATTCACCGGCCCCTTGAGAAAAATTCCTAGCTCTGCCACCACTTGATACCATCTTTTTTCACATATTAAGTCTTATTGTAAGTCTATTTTGTAAGGGAGAAAATTATTGTGTACTCCCGGAGTATCATAAATGCGTACTCCTTCCTTTCACATGAATGATGGGTCCCACTAATTAAATTCATAGTGGGACCCACCATTCATGTGAGAGGAAGGAGTACACATTTATGATACTCCAGGAGTACCTAATAATTTTTCTTGTAAGGGAGGGTGGCATGGAGGAAATAAAATCTGGTGTTGGTTGTCATTTCCTTTTATGCAATATCGTCTTTTTGATTTTCTTTTATAGGAATAGTAAGAAAAGATAGACTTGAAAAGATAAGCATAAATTTGATTTGAATAGATAAATAGAAGATCAGAAAATAAGATTTGGTGAATCTGATATTAGAATATATAGAGATGTCATTAGTGTTAATACATAAGCGAATTAGCAATTTTTGTGATTTGTTTTTAGCCAATCTCAGCCCACAAAAAAAAAAAAAAAAAAAAAAAAGGTTTTAGCCAAATTGGCAAAACACCATATTAGAAATAAAAAGACTTGTACAACCCACCCAGCTTTGCATTACTGTTCAAAATTGTGCCAAAAAAAAAAAAAAAACCATGTTTAGAACATTTACATCGGTCCATATATAGTAAAAAAAAAAGTGTAGAATTTATACAGTTTTGCACAAAAATGACTTATATCAACCTGTGTATAATTGTGTAAATTTACATGTTTGTTATAGTAGTTATATAAATCTAATGTAGGGTATTTTGAAAATTGAGAATGTGAAATAAAAAATGTAGAGTCTTATACTAAAATAGATAGAAATTTTTGCACGAGCTAATATGAATGCTATTAGAGCACCCACAACAGATGTGACAACTGTGCCAAATGCCAAATATTTGACACATTTGCCACACCAAACACAAAAAACACATTTCATCAAATGTTCTATATGTGCCAAATTTTTACCATTTGTGTCTGTACCGTTGCAAATTTGCAACAGTATAGACACAAATGGTAAATTGAAAAATATTATTTTATTTTGACTTTTCTCTCTCCTCTCATTTCTTTATTTGATTTTCTCTCTCCCTTCTCAGAATCTATCTCTCTCTCTCTCTCTCCCAAGTTCCCAACCCGTGTTCTTCCTCTTCTCACAATCGGACGCGAGCAAGAAGAAGGCGGCAGTGGCGGCCAATCATCGTTATCCTCCATAACCACCACCTCAACCAACCACAACCACCACCTCAGCAACAAAATCCAAATCCAAAAAAACCCAACAAACCCACCACGGCACCACCGTATCTTAACCCGCAACCACCATTGGCCACAAAACTCAGCCAAATCCACAACAACAAAACCCAAATCCTTCAACAAAACTTAAATCCAAAAAACTTGTAGTAAACCCACCACTTCATTGGAACCCATAACCACCCCCATTGCAAATCAAACTCAGCCTATAGATCTATTACTTGAGACCACAACCACAAACCAAAACTATAAACCACATCGTTGACCATCACCAACCACCACGGAGACCATCACCGACCATCAACAACCATCGCCTTCAAGAACGTCGCAACGGCATTAGGCTCGATGGAGATGGGTTTTCACTTTGCCTCTCTTTAGTTGAGGTTTTTTTTTTTTTTTTTTTTTTTTTTTTTTTTTTTTTCGTTGATTCGATATTGGTGAGTAATTGTGGTGGTTGGTTTGTAGTAGAGGTGTTGTTGCGGCAGTGGATATTGGTGGCTAGTGGTTGTGTCGTTGATGTTGTGGTTGTTATTGATGATAATGGGAATGAGATAATATATTATTTTAATGTGTAGTAAATATTATTTTAATGTATAGAATTGAATGATATAACATTTGATAAATGAGATGTTGTAAAATGATGTGGTAAAATAATAAAGTAGGCCTTTGGTGTGGTAAAATGACATAATTTTTGCAATAACTGCTACGGATGCTTTTAGTTAGGCAAAGCGTGCTCTCTCTCTCTCTCTCTCTCTCTCTCTCTCAATTAATTAATGAAAGCATTATGGCCAATTTTGTTGTGGGAAGTCACTGAATAAACCTTTCTCTCACACTTTGGTTATGGGAAATCACTAGCATCTATTGAGAAGTGACTGATTTGGGGCATCATAATGGGATCTTTGTATGGGGTGTTGTTGGGATTGTGTCAATGGCATTATCAAGGTTGCTTTGTGGAGTCCCACAGTGGTCGATCTGGCCATAGGGGTCACTACTGCGAGGCAGGCAGTGGCTAATCTTGTTGTGCGTGTCATTGAGTCACTAACATTTGTATGCAACCATTATGCTATAAAATTTAAATTGTTGGGAAAGTTTGGAGGGGAAAAAAATAATTATTAGAATATTTTAATAGGATGCCTTGAAATATAAAAAGTAAGATATAAGAGAAATTATTGGGCAAGTCGAGTAGAATCCTACCCCCTTTAATGAGGGTGTGGGCCCTACTTATAGGACTCATATAGGGCCCACCTCCTATGAGAGGGGAAAGGCTCCACTATATAAACTTTAAATTTTTTTGAGATGTAAGGAATAAGGTGGTCGATACTGTATCATACTGGCTAGTATGTACCATACCGGTACATGCGCTGGTATCGAAACATCAACATTTTGTATCAGTTTAAATACCGGCCGATTTTGACCGTTTCGACCGATAACAGGCGTATCGGTTAGTACATAAATAAGCTTTTTTTTTTTCTTTTTTTTTTTTTTAATTTTCGTGATTTTTGAATTTTTGTAAGGGCAGAATGGTAACTTATTTGCATTAGCTTATTAGTATTATTTATTTTCTTAGTATGCTAAAATCACTAGCATCTATTGAGAAGTGACTGATTTGGGGCATCATAATGGGATCTTTGTATGGGGTGTTGTTGGGATTGTGTCAATGGCATTATCAAGGTTGCTTTGTGGAGTCCCACAGTGGTCGATCTGGCCATAGGGGTCACTACTGCGAGGCAGGCAGTGGCTAATCTTGTTGTGCGTGTCATTGAGTCACTAACATTTGTATGCAACCATTATGCTATAAAATTTAAATTGTTGGGAAAGTTTGGAGGGGAAAAAAATAATTATTAGAATATTTTAATAGGATGCCTTGAAATATAAAAAGTAAGATATAAGAGAAATTATTGGGCAAGTCGAGTAGAATCCTACCCCCTTTAATGAGGGTGTGGGCCCTACTTATAGGACTCATATAGGGCCCACCTCCTATGAGAGGGGAAAGGCTCCACTATATAAACTTTAAATTTTTTTGAGATGTAAGGAATAAGGTGGTCGATACTGTATCATACTGGCTAGTATGTACCATACCGGTACATGCGCTGGTATCGAAACATCAACATTTTGTATCAGTTTAAATACCGGCCGATTTTGACCGTTTCGACCGATAACAGGCGTATCGGTTAGTACATAAATAAGCTTTTTTTTTTCTTTTTTTTTTTTTAATTTTCGTGATTTTTGAATTTTTGTAAGGGCAGAATGGTAACTTATTTGCATTAGCTTATTAGTATTATTTATTTTCTTAGTATGCTAAAGTCTAAAGTCTAAAATTATGAATAATTTGTTCTGCATTGAAGTAATGTTTTATGGTAAACTTTTATTTTTATTATAATATATATATATATATATATATATATAAAATAATAATAAAGCTGAAACGGTACATCAGTATTGACCGGTACCGAAATATATCGTTCTACTAATCAAATTAGTACAACCTCTGGTATGAAATTGACCCTCTTGGTAATCAATATTAAAACAATAGATAGTTAAAATAGAAAGAGTGATTTTTTATTGTAAAATTTGGTTAAACTTTATAAAGATGGATATGAATGGTCTTATAATAATAACCATAACAATGAATGTAACAATTTATAAAATAAAATAAAAATAACGAATTTAACAAGCCAATAGTTTTGTAACTCAATTAACACTTTTGATATTTTTAACAGAGGCATTAAGGGTTCAAATCCCCTACCCTTGTTGTAACTATCGAATTAAAAGAAAAGAAAAATGTAAAAAATGGCGATGCATTGGAGTACTAGATGCAACACAGGCACAATATATGTCCAAAATTAACCACGTTTAGCGCTCCATTTCATTGGATGGAAGCCTTGCCCTTGTTGTAATAATACTAACTTGCCCTTGTTGTAACAATACTAACGGTGGTGTTTTTTGATGGTGTTACAATCTATTACAAAGATGACAACAGTGGCAATATAGTAAATGGCAAAATTAGTAGTGGGGCCTTTGATGCCAAGGCTTCACAATGGTGGTGGTAACACTATTAATGGCAACATAATGACAATGGTGATGGTAAATTAAGGTGATGGGAGCAGCGTCATACGATGATAATGGCAAGTCCTCTAGGCCTTGCTATAAAGATCGTGAAGGCTATAGCAATTAGGGTTGTATATGAATCAAGTTGTTTATAAACAATTTGAATTTGGCAGGAGGAAAAACTTGTTTAAATTCTTTTGTTTTGTAAATGATTCAAACTTAGGGCCAACTTTAGGCTTGATAATTAAACAAGCCAAGCTCAAATATAATAATATGTTTGTGAACAAACTCATGAACACGAGGGCTCAAATTAACTATATATAATACTACATATTTATATATATAATTGTTTAAAATTATATTTATATAAACTTGAAATTGAGTTGTATAAGTTTGTAAATTAGTTCATATGACATAAAATTAGTATTCGTAGTTTATTCAAAACATAAACAATCTATTTGTAGTAAAAATTCATAAATTTGTAAAGGGGAAAAAATATACTTTAGTTATAGTTTTACTATAAATAAAAAAAGAATAAGTTAGTCAAGTAGCTTGCAAATAGCTCAAGCTTACTTGACAAGTAAATGAACCAAATTTGAATATGTAATCTTGTTTGGTAATGAGCTTAAACTCAGCTTATGTTCAAAATAAAATTAAATAAACAAGCCAGAACTTTTTAATTCTCGGCAGCTTGTTTACAACCCTAATAACAATATATAGACTAATATTGCTAGCGCAATGAAAGTGGTATTAGAGAGATGATAATAGCAGTGTGTGGGGTTGTGATGGCAATGGCTACATTGCGCTAATGGTATTAGTAGCGTCAATGACAGTATGGTCCTGTGCGGTGATTATAAAGGGCTGGTGAAGAGCAATGAAGATGGCAGTGGCATTGCTATAATAATATGTTTGTAATGTGAAAGCAGTAGTCATGGTATGGTGATGGGGCAGTGGTGACAGTGACATCAAGTGCATGCAATAACCATGATGATGAGAATGATCGTGGTAGCGACAAAAGGGTTAGTGGAAATATTAATGATGCCGTCAATAATAAGATTTCACAAGTTAGATTACTGATATATATATATATATATATAACTGAATATTTGAACTCGTAATACGTTATCACTTAAATTAAGTAGAATTTCTATCAATTTCTGCTAGGTCATAGAAACCAATAGGACTTAGGGTGTGTGTGAGCTTAAAGTATCTGGGTTCCGGTTTGAGCTAATGGTACCTATGAGTTTACCCAAATGTACCGTAAGGCGTGAGACAATGACTGCCACACACGAGTTCCTTTTTTTCCTAACAAAAAAAAGAAAGATTTCTATCTTGTATCAGTATTAAAAAAAAAAAAAAAAAAAAAATTAATACCTTACAATTTAACATATTAATATTATAATATATATTTTTTAAAGTTTAATTATTTTATATTTAAACATAATTAGAATCTTGTCTTATCCTATTTTCATTAATTAATGAAATAGAAGTTTCATATACAAACACAATAATAATAAATATATATTAATAATTACTATTATTATGTCTTAAAAAATATCGTAATAAATACCTATTAATTATTATAATAAATATTTATTAACGGTGTAGTATATGTAAATTATTATACTGCAGCATTATTTGCTTTTTTAGAAATCCAATTTACGGAGCAGTATATGTAAATATATAGGAGTATCACTTTTTTTTTTTTTGGAGAAACTAGGAGTATTACTTTAAAATGCTTAAAATGATTCTTATGAATATATTAATTTTTCTGAATTTGACTCTTTTTTTTACTTTCTTTTCAAGTAAAACCTAAAATTTACTGCATGAAATGAAATAGTAAAAATATATCAAAAAGAAATATAAGATTTAGGTACAGTACTTAAATGTTGTTTCTTAAGTTCTCATTTTAAAATTCTGTTTTTTTCATAAAATAAAAATATATTTTTTAGATAAGTCTCTAGTGCCGTAGAGTCTTCATTTTCTCATAGATATTTGCAGTGAAAATGAGTCATGATAATGGAATATGTCGCATTGTTTAACCTATCATATGCCGTGCGGCACTAATAAAAGCCCCCAAATAATTATCTTGTCCATTTCCACTGCCGTTGGTTGACACATACACATATGGACATGGATATCCACGTCACGTCAAGCCACCGAATCTGCATGACAGTCCTGTGGTAATATGCCGTGTGTCAATACTGTCACTCCTTTGGTAACTTTCATTGCCCTCCTTTTCCCTTTGGTTCTTGGGCGTGTGCATGAAATCGTTGTCAAAGGCATGTTCTTTCTTCATAATTGATGATGGGTCTCTAGTTCTCAAGTTGATAAGGCGCATACGTAAAGTTAAATAATTCATCTTATTGATGGCTCTATTTTGGAGATCTTGTGGGAGGCATTTCGGGACGCTTCAATTTTTTGGATTAAGATATAAAAAGAAAAAAAAAAAAAATCTATTTTGGAGATCTTGTGGGAAATCTTTTAGGACATGCAGTTCAATTTTTTTGGAATTGAGATTTTTTAAGGTTTTCCAGTTAATTTAATAGCATGGTATAGACAATCTTCAATACGATGCCTACACACATTCAAAAACATATCTAAAATTTAGGTGGTATCGATGTGATGTCGGCTTATATTTCTTTAGAGCACGATTAGTGTACTGAATGTGAATTACACCAAGAATGGTAATATTTATTATTGGGAATAAAATGTGTTGTAATGAAATAACTAAACATATTCATTAGTTTGATTGTGAGTTGTAAAATTAGAATAAAACTTATGATCTATTTTAGGAAATATCTCATTCATACAATTATATTGTCTAGAAAATAAAATATTTTAAATTTTAGAGATATATTTTAAATTTTAGAGAGATGAATTATTTTTTGATGATTTTTTATTTCCATAATTTTTAGGTGAATATGGTGAGTTTGTTTATTTGGAAATATATTAATGTTAAAAATTATTATATTTACTAAGAAATAGCTATTACAATCCTTTTAGAAGGAAATAGTTATTCATTATTTTAAAGAATAACTATTTATAAGGAATGACTATTCCTTGTAATAAAATAGCTATTTATAAGGAATGACTATTCCTTGTAATAAAAATGCGAAACTACACTATTGGTCCCTGAAGTTTACCCTGTGTGCGCAATTGGTCTCTCAAGTTTGAAGCGAGCACAATTAGTCCCTTAAGTTTTAAAACTGAGTTGTATTGGTCCTTTTACTAACTGCTGTTAACAGTGTTACTTACATGACTAACGGAACAATGACTTGGCTAACTTATGTGGCATGTTTTTAATTAAAAAAAAAAATAGTTTTCACGTTAGATGAAACTGAAAAATCATATTGACCGGATTAAAAACAAATCTAGATTAAAAATAGATCTTTGAGAAAGCTCCTCCGGTCTAGTCATCGATTGGGCCGCTCTTGGAACTGGCGCTGGTTTTCTTAGGCAAGATCATGTTGTGAATGTTGGGCAAAACGCCACCGTTTGTTATGGTCATAGACCCAAGAAGCTTACTCAATTCCTCACCATTCCTCACCACCAACTGGATATGACATGGCACTATGCATGTTTTCTTGTTGTCTCTCGCTGCATTCCCAGCCAATTCCAAACCCTAAAAAAAAATGAAAAATTCACTACACAAAACTTCTTTTTAAAATTGATAACAAAGAAGTAAACTTTTACTTTTAAAAGAAACGAAAGTAACAGAATTTGTAACTGTCAAAAATTGTAAACTGACCTCAGTGGCGAGATACTCGAGGACGACGGCGAGGTAGATAGGGGCGCCATCGCCGACGTGTTCGGTGTACTTACCGGTTTTGAGGAAACGGGCGATACGGTCAACGGGGAACTGGAGATCGGCCTTGCTACTCCGAGATGTGCTCTTCTTGGCGGTGCCTGCGGCGAGAGATTTGCCTCTTTCGGCCATTGAAGAAAGCGAGAGAGACAAAAGGGACTTTTGGGAATCAAAGAAGGTTTGAGAGGGAACTAAATGCGTGTGTGAGTTTCTTTGAATAGTATGGAATGTGAGAGAAGATGAGTTGGGGTGCTCTCAGATCCTTCTCTTCAATCTCAGATCCTTTTCTTCAATTTGATATTCCAGCTAGCCAAAATGATGTCGCCGAAGCAAATCCTTCGCCTACAATGCAGTGGCTATGCTTGATGATGGTGGATTGATCGTTGATAGGAATTTAAAATATCATATTTGTTTTTAATCCAATTAATATGATTTTTCAATTTCATGTGGAAACTATTTTTTTTTAATTTTTAATTAAAAAAATGCCACATTATTTAAAAAAAATGTCAAGTCATTGTTCCATTAGCCACGTAAGTAACACCGTTAACAGCAGTTAGTAAAATGACCAATACAACTTAGTTTTAAAACTTAAGGGACTAATTGTGCTCGCTTCAAACTTGAGGGACCAATTGCGCACACAGGGTAAACTTCAGAGACCAATAGTATAGTTTCGCCTAAAAAAAACATTACCAAACTATTGAATATTTGAACCATACAAATAATTATTACATTATGGTACTTATTACAATCTGTCAAACATGCCGTTAGGGATAATGTTGAGTAGTTGTGATTTTTCCGATTTTCCAAGCTTAACACAATGTTGTTATTATTATTATTATTTTGCATGATATAAAATTTGTTTTAACTTTATAGTGTAGTAAAAATTATGCTTCTTATTTGATGCTGATGAAGTGGTACATTATAGAGATCACTAGAAAGTAATGAATCTAATGATCACTCATTTACCTTTTTAATAAACGAAAATTTCCCTTTGAAGAATTCCCCATGCACTAATACACTATTACTTGTTGAATATTTTATTAATTTTCTCGAATGTGAATATATTAGGACCCATGCATAGAGAAGGAAATCCTCTCTTTTCTTGGTGCATTTTTCTTGAATTGTTCCCTCTGTCTAAAATATAAGGACATTTCCATATCGTTGCCCTCTTTTCCAAAACGTTTGCCTTAAACATGCTTGCAACATACGCCTTCATTTGTTTGCTATGTAGAATTAAAATAACTGAAATAACATTTTTGTTTCCTATAAGATGGCTTTAAGTGATTTTATGGGTTTTATATTTGGAGCATTCACATCTAAGTATTTATTAGAGAGCTAACATTGGAATTGCTTAAACTCCAAAAAAAATCTATTTTACAACCCCAGTCCCCAAACCACAAAAACTGACCTTTATCCAAGTATGCACATATAAAAAATTTTACATACTTGCTATGGTAAAGGTAGTACTTGTACAACCTTTATTAGAGCATTCACATCTAAAAAAATACATATTTTTTAAAAAAATATTTTATCTATTTTACCATTCCATTTTATAACTCACCAAACATCTTAGTTCTTATTTTTTTTTCCTCCAAATCAGCACTATTCACTTTTTATTTAATTTCTCTTTCTCCCTCTCATAATTTTTCTCTCTTCCTCTTTGTCTCTCTCACCAAGTCACTCCTCTTGAAGCAACCCAACAACTTAAATGAAGCCCAAATCAACAATCCATCACACAACATAGCCACATAAAAACTCAAAGAATACCAAGAGAAACCCACCACCACCAAAAGCCCCATCTCCACCTCAAGACCCACCACCACCAAACACCCACAAACACAGATATTCAAAGCAAAAAATAACACAAATTAAACCCAAAACCGCGAACAAAACCCACCACCACCACTGCGAAAAAAACCCATAACCACCAGGAACAAAACCCACCACCATCTCCATCAACAAAACCTAACACCACCACCACACTAGGACCAAAACCCATAAAAGCTACCACCATGAGAGAGAGAGAGAGAGAGAGAGAGAGAGAGAATATTAATTTTAAATGAATTCAACTTGCTATAGTAAGCATTAGCATTGGAGAGTGTAGTTGCTATTTTACCAACCAACACCCCAAATTTCCTCTTTATCCGAGTATGTCTTGCTATATATTTTTTAGCAACCATGAATAGTGAGTTCTCAAATAACAACCTACTATTCATGAATTGTAAAGTGTAAACATAAAAATATATATTATTGGAGAGAGAGAGAGAGAGAGAGAGAGAGAGAGAGAAACAAATTTTTTTAATATTATTTGATTAAGTAGTTTATATTATTTTATTGGATTGTCTGTAAAAGTAAAAACTCGAATGTTGGGTGTATTGTTAAATGAGTTAGTAAAATAGATAAAGTAATATTTGATGATGTAAAATGTATCTTCTTCTTTTTTTACAACCCAAAAGACTGTTTTATTTATTTTACCAACTCATTTAATAATACACCCTACATTTCATTCTCTATATTTCCATATAACTCATTAAAATAATATAGACTACCCAATAAAATAATTTAACTCATCTTTCTCTCTCTTTTCCCCCGTCTCTCTATTTTTCTCTTCTTCTCTGTCTCTCTTTCAACCACCTACCACCCACCACCCACCACCCAAATCCATCCTCAGATAAATGCATGCATCACCCACCACCCATTCAACCACCAAAACTCAACAACCACCATCAACAGAAACTAAAACCACCACCATAAACCAAAGCAACCACCACCACTAGTAGCAACCAAAGCAACACCACAACCAGCCATAAAAACCACAATCAGTCACCACCACGCCAACCACCAAAACCCATTAACTCAAGAACCACCAAAACCCATTAAATCAAAAAACCACCAAAACCAAAACAAAAACCCAAACCCAGCCATCGTCGAAGCTCACCACCAAGTAATGCTTGTGAGGAAGACAGAAGACAGTCAGAGAGTAAAAGGAAGAGAGAGAATCAGAGAGTAAGAGGAAGAGAGAGAATTGTGTAGGCAATACTCATGAAATTTCTAGATCTGTGAGATGCAAAATAGAGAAAAATATGTGCCAAAGAAAAAAAAAATCATACAAGACAATATTTATGTGGTTCGGCAATTTGCCAAAGTCTACAGAGTTTTAGTGATTTCAATATTCACTGGGAAAAATACAAGATGTAGTAGTATAGTTTTTTCTTTCAAAATAACACATTAAACCTTAATCTCCAATACAAAAGTTTTTACTATCCTACGCACAGAACTCACGGAAATCTTTTATTTTTTTTTTAGAAATAAGGAAATATTATAAAAATGCTATAGTTTTTAAACTCAGGAGAGAATAGGGAAATATTACCGAGATACTAGGCTTTTAGCTCATTTCTAATATGTTGGGTATATAATATACATATCTTTCCATGCAATCTTTTTCTTCCTTGTATCCACTATCCTATTTAAGTATCCTAATGAAGATCGTTGGGCCTAAATTAACATATCCGAAACCTCTTTATGATTCTTAATGATCTTTGAAGATTATTTAGTTAAGAAAAGCATCATGGCAATCGTGTTTCATCTACCAATAATGTGCTAAAAGCTATTAAAAAAAAAAATTTGAGCTAAAGATTATTATTTATTTTAAGGACAACAAATGTTTGAAGGGCATTTGAGCCGTACAAGACCAGTAATGGTTTGGAAGAAAGATATTCTAGGGCATCCGATCCTTAAGACTTGGAGCCCACTACTGTTAAAAAGTGTAGCAGTGGGATCCATTAGCATGTGTTCGTGTCCAACAAACAAAAAAATTGTGTAAAGAGGATGCTAGTCCCATGTTATGTACCTAGCCAAATATTGTTATCAGACAGGTGAGACTGGTAGGCCTAGAAGGTGCATTTAGCTCCCATTTGATTGGAGTACTTTTGTTTGGTAAGGCACAAGAACATCAATTAATAATTTAATATACATTGGCAAATGGCAAAGGTATGGAATTTTGGAAGGTGATCGGATTCCTTATGTCTTCTTTGATTTGAAGGTTCAGTTTGAACCCATATTGGGAGATGAGGCCTAGCACTAAATAGAGATATTTGTGAAGCTTTTTGTGGAGATTGAAGTTTGACAATATGAACTTTGCAACATAATTGATATTTGAAGAGTGAAAATATAAGCATGATCTTCACCTATAAAGTATGGACACAGACACCGATACCAACACAAACAAGACGTGACCTGACATGCTAATTCTTAAAAAATTGGGATACGAAACAATATAATGGAATTCCAATGAAAAACATATGTCTGACACTTAAATAGCAAAGAGCATTGGAAAAATGTTTTTGTTATGTGACAAGTGATAACCAAACCCTTTTTTATTTTTTTTAACTGGTTAGAAATATTACTACTAAGGATTCCTAAACCAATCCATTAACTTTTCCCTTTGGAATTTAGTCTTAAAGAAGCAAATGGAGAAAATTTTGATTCAGTATAATTTGATTGCTTCAAATGTTCAATTTATTCAAAAACAAATCTTAAATTATTTTGTTTTTCACACGCTTATGGAAATAAATTTCAATTTAACATTTACTTATAAGAAGAAAACCGAAATTAAAATAGTAAACCAATAACAAAAATTGATTGATGTTTTGGTCTGATAATAAAGAGCTATCATCAGAAACGAACGTCATAAGTTAAAACTCTTAAAAAAAAAAAAAAAAAAATCTTTGCCACTTTCAAGAACTGGAGCCTTTTAATTTTGGGCCACTAGATATTTTCAGTTTCTCAACCAAAACAAAAAAAAAAAGGAATTGGGCTTTAATTTAAATTTTGAATTATTTTCCGGCCCATTAATCCATTTTTGACGGTTAGAATGAGAGTCGGTGTATAGCTGGGTATATATGAGACCGACTTAAAAGACTGCTTTTTACGGATAGAGCAGTAATCTTGCGGTGAAAGTTTCTAATCTTCTTGATCAGAAACTAATCAAATATGGATGAGAATCAAAATTTGGCTATGAGAAACATGGTGAGCAATGAAACTGAAGATGGGTCTGGTTCTATGTCAGAGTTACTTGAGGTTGAGATTGAGAAGAGGATAAGCTGGTCTTGTGGGTGACAAGCTCCGTCTAGAGGTATTTTTCACGTATGATGTTTCAATTCTTAAGGTTTTTCCACACTGCAATATTGATCAGTTGATGTATGTGGAGAATTGTTCCAAATCCATAGGAAGAGATGTGAGCATTGTGACTGATAATTTGTGGAAGAAATTCTGAGGAAGAGAATTTGGGGTTTCAACTTTCAAGTGCTAACGTTGTGGTCCAAGGGATGAGGGAAAGGAAGGAGTGGTTAAAGTGGGAGACATTATATGAAGCAATACTGAAGGAAACTGCGGAGTTTGAGAACAAAGTGAGTGATCGGATTAGGCAACTTTACAAGAAAGAGAATGAGAGGAAACTGAGTAGGCAACTCAAGGTTTGCGAAGTGGTGAAACCCATCACAAAAAAAGAGGGGGATGCAATGAGATCACTAACTTGAACTTGAAGAAGGGTAACTTGATGAAGAAGGCAAGAAAAGAGTTTGAAAATTGCAGAGAGGTTGAAGAATCTTGCTGCTATCAACAGGATTGCCTTGCAAAGGAAAACTCATCATTGTCCCTCTTTGTTCATCAAATGATTTTGGCTAATATGGTTTTCATTAAGGAGGAGAATTTATAGTATTGTTGAAAGGATTTGGTTTTCTGTGTCTCTGTTGGTCAAGTGAGTTTGGCTAATGGGATTTCATTAGAGAGGACATTTTGTATTATTCAAACTTGAAAGGATTTGTTTATTTGTTTAAAAAAAAAAAATAGAATTTCTAAATTTCAGCCGAGAGAGCCTGGCTACAATTTCAACAATACATTTTGTTCAACTAAATTTTGAAATTTACTTCCTTATACTTTTTGATAAATACACTTCCTTATACTTACTTATTTGCATTTACTTCCTTTTATTCTTCTTTACATTTAGCTGTAACAAAGATAAGGATAGCTTACTGTACTCTTTTACTAGTAGCTTGATTGGTTTTGATCTCCCTTCTGAAAAATGCTTACCAATATGTTACAAAATAATACTGACTCTGTTGATTAATCAAAATTCATGTTAATGTTTGGATGAAGTATGATGGTTTCAATTACTTGGGAAAGAGCTTTGCAGCATGAGACCCATTTCATGTTCTATTTGATAAATTTGATGACTTTGAGGACGTAGGAACTAATAGGAACCAGAATTTGGACAGATGACTTTGACTTTATGCAGCATTTTATAATTGGATAGACAATCACTAATTGTTGGTTTTATCATCTACTTTGGATAGACAATTCTCACTCCTCCATTTAGGCAACTCAAGCAAAACGATTCCAAAGAAGGATGAGCTTTTAAACCCTCTCATCAATAATCTCCATACAAACCAGTAAATTTATTTTTTTTGTTGGAAAGTTAATTATCAGATGTATTATTGTCCAAGACTTGAAATTCTCCTTTACCATGCAGTTTCAAGTTTCTTTCCCGAAAATTAAAAAAATGGACATAAATCATCCTACTATTTTGAAGCATGCTAGCACCCAACATGCTGCTTACCCCAAGTACTAGATTCCAAATATTCTTTTACCATAGGATGAAGCAATTTAATTCAAAATTTAAAAATTTTCTTGAAAATAATTTATTTCTCAATTCAAGTGTATTTGTCATGTGCAGTGTATGTCTAGAATTTAGACCTGAAATCTTAGAGGAGAATGACATTATAAAGTATCTCACCTGTTCTTATTTCTTCATATCTTCAGGAAACATGTATATTCGAAACTTTACAATGTTACTCAGAACTTGACAACCCTTCTAAGATAAATGGATCAAAATAAAATTTTAGCAAACTAAAATCCATTCCTTTTTCTGTTTTTTACAAGAGATTTCTCTCCATGTCTAACAGCATGACTGTTCATAGCTCATATCCATGTCATCGCTTGCATAAGATGAAAACTTTTCTTACTACTTTGGTGTTTGTGTGTACAATATTAATAATTAATTGAAGAACACAGAAATGTGATAGAACATATTTGTTCAGGCAACTTTATGAAAGCAATGCAACAATTAGGAGAAGATCTTGCTTTTAATGTATGAAATATTGATGATAGAATACAATGCAAAATCTGCAGTGTTCTAATTACTGTTATATTATGCAAACTGTATCTTTTTTTCATGTAACACTGAAATACAGTCAAGATTATGTTGGGCAGTGGAAAGTATTGCCATCAGATTGAAAATATTGAGTATTGAAATCAAGGACCACCTGAGGAAAATGTAGCTGAAGTTCATTTTTATCCAAATTATTTTCTCAGTATGCCTTACACCAAATAGTATTTGCTTCTTTTTGCCTTGGACTGGTACATGGCTACATGCTCTTGAAGCTTGCAGTGCTATTTGGCTATTGATGAGGGAGCACAACCAAAATTATTTTCAAATCTTCTTTGTCTCATAGGAGAATAGATTATCTTATAGACAGGGATTAATTTTTAGATAGGATTATCTTTTATTTGTAAAAGCTCTATAAAGGGGTTCTAGATGGTTGTATTTATGGAAGACAATTGATTAATGAAATTTCAGGTTGGAAATTTTCCAAATTGTTGTGTGCTGGTTCGTAACACCTTAGGTGCCTATGCCTAAGTTTCTTGTTGCTGATTCTAGGAAACTCTTAGGTGCTAATTCTTAGGGTTATCTTTTAATTTTCTTGTTCTTTTATCTTCCTCTTGATTGTCCTGCATCAGCTATGCCTCAAAACTGATCTTTTATTTTGTTGCCATGAATCATAGATTGAGGCATTTTCTCTAGATCTCATTTCAAATGCTGAATGAAAAAGATATGTAATGCAACTCAAGAGTATGTTATTTTTGTTGTTTCTGTCAAAGGAAATGAATCTACTGCACTAATTGAAATAGCTCGATAGGCATGGGATAAAGATTTGTAGGCTAGTAAAAGTTCAATAATAAATTGGCAATTGGGTATCTGTTGGTGTCTGCCATTATATTGTGGATCAGTAAAGTAATTAGTAATAAATAGAAGAGGGTTATCATCTTGGAAGCTAATTATAGAATACCTAACTGAATTTAAATTCTGTTTCAAAAAAAGAAGTGTAATTACATGACACTAAAATGACTTGAGGATTTGTTGGGTTATAACCTGAATTAACAAATAACTTGAAAGATACCAATATAAGATTCCACAAGATAGAAACAGAATCTTCATCATCTATATATGCTGAAATAAATAGCATAGCAGCATTAAAGTAAAGTGATTTGAAGTCCATTTATCTAAGTGTAACCATCAATGTAAACAGGCAAACAGCCAGAGGCAACCGATTTGTACTAAAAAAAATGTCTGTGAAAACTGACTAATCTGCTTTGACCTGTGCCCTTAAGGGGCATTAACTGCCTTTCTTATCTTTGTGGCATGAAGGGAAAAAATTCAATCTGAAACCCTCAAACACAAACACGTGTATTGGCATAGAAAATTAACCTAATAAGTTGAATATACAATGTTGAGGATGAAATATTCTTTGCAGGAGGAAGAATTTCCAAGGGAATGGAACCATTATTACAGGACAGCTAATGTGGAGTCATTCTCACATTTGGCCTTATAGAAAGGCTAAGACCATCTACAGTCAACCCCAGCAGTAAAACACAACCCAACAATAGGATGTGGCCACAGAAGTTTGGAGTACTCTTAACCAGAAAAAAAAAAAAAAAAATCAATCAAGTTTTTTCAATTAGATTAGGCAAAAATTAGATTACACAGGATTTTTGGGCAGACCTATATATTTGATCACAACAGGAATAATACAAAATCCATACTACTAAAACTGTTGACATTCCTAAATTCTTGAACTTTTAACATTGCTTGTACCGAAAGCAGTATGACCATCTGCTGGGTTTTGCTTGGTACACTGATCAAACAAATCAACAAGAAATCAGAGTGTTTCTGTCTCTTCGTCAGATTGAGCCAATGCAATCTTGTTTAGTGACACCACTCACCAGTGCCTCTAGCTCGTTTGTCAATGGTGATGGTTTGCCAATCCTAATAGGATCAGACATTGCCTGCATAACCTCTAAAGCAAGTATCCGATGGCTTGTTAATTTCTTTGGTCATAAATTTTATTATTTGGTCTTTGATATGTTTTTGGTCTCCAATGTCATTAAATTTTTTTTCTTTATACTTCTTAATTTTTGTGACAGTCAATCCACACTTTGCTTCACATTTTGGATGATGGTGGATTGCTTCGTTGGATTCCTTTGTTTTCTTGCCACTGTGGATTTCTCCCATCCTTTGGTTTCCTTTAGTTACTTGTCAGGCGACCCTATTTAAAAAAGCAAATAGGATTAATGGTTTAATTTATTCGATCACACAATCCATAAAGCACTACTAAGTCATTCTCATCACACACTGAGACCATAAACATAAAATTGGCAATGCATGAATGCCTGCATGGGGTTAGTGGAGAGGACAGACATAGATTACTTGAAATTTTCACAATCTGTAATTACTCGGGCCAAAAAATTAAAATAAAATTCAAATTGATCTTATTGGAGTGAACCCATCTTCTTTTTTTTCCTTTTAAATTATAGGGACGCACCAAACAAAAGTTATGGTCAGGACAGGACCTATTTGATTTTATTGTGCCATTGAGCTGTATAACAATCTGGAAATGCATAATTTTGGGCTAACATAGTCATTTTTTGTGTAATTAATAAATCATGATTAGTTGGAGTTTATTTTGCTGAGTATTTGTTAGACCCAACAGAGGATAGTGATCATGACATACTGTTAATATTGAACCCTGTTTTTAGTATACCTTACAATTAGAAGTATGAATTTTATTGATGTGACCCGAATATGTGGAGAGAGAATTATAGAAGAGGTGTAGTCACTCTCCATAGACCTCTTTCTTTTGTTTTCATGGAAAGTTTTTTGATCAGTTATGTCACATTTAGCTACTCCGGTAATATCTTTGAATATATGCTAGTGGTTCTGAGAGTGTTATTAATCTAGCTACTATTTTGATATGTGGAATTGTGGATCATCTTTGGTTCAAGTTTTTCCAATAAATTTTTGTTATGGGGAACTCTATTTGAACGAATTTGGCATGTGATGCAAGAAATTATTCAATACTCAGTGTGTTAACACACAAGTCAAAAACATAAACGAAGTTAAAAATTACATAAAAGCCATAGTAATAGCAAATTTTCAAATTCAAATTTTTCAAAGGCTTCCACAAGGCGTTTCCTGTAGCTCTCAAGCTGCTCCATGCCCCTGATAGCCTTTTTTAGATGTTGCTTAGCCTTTTCTTGAAGTTGCTTAATTTCTTCTTCGGACTTCAAAAGGCCTTGGGCGGACTGGTCGATCTTTATATGAAGTCCATCAATCTCAGACAGTATCAAGTTCATCTGCTGTTTAGCCTCTTCTAATTCCAGCTCCCCTTGCTTAACCAAACGAGCTAATTCAGCTTCTTTTTCACGTTCTTGTAAAACAAAAAATTAATTAACCTTGGATTAGTGTTAGCATAAGATTAGTATAGGGTTCTCTAATATATAAATCTATATTAAGTTTATTGTAAACTGAATTGTACTTCATAAACAACATATAGCCATCAAGGGTGTTCACCAATAAACATAAGCCGTTAGACCAAACCTTATAAAATCCTTGTTTTGCATTCGATATAACAAAGAAATTTAACAAACTAAAACGTCACGCGATATAAAATGTAACCAAGCAAAACTTATAATTCAAAAATAAAAAAATTGAACCATATGATTTAAAAAAAAAAAGAAAAAAGCATCACATTTGATTGGAATATATAGTATTTAAAATTTAATATTTTATAGGAAAGGCATCAGCCTTTAACAAATATATATATAGGGGCGGAGCTACGTTGTCCCTTGGCCCCCCCAAAATTTTGATTTCTTCTACTGTGAAGCTATGAGTCTGATAGCCAAAAATAAGTAGAAGGCTATGGCCCTCTAGAAAATAATGACCGGCCCCCCCAATTCTTTCTAAGATCTCTACTTAGTCCAATAGATAACCCAAAGTCCTCAAATAAAATACTAGTTCGCTCTCTCAATTGTCCAAATGATTTGCTGTCAATCCAAATATCTAATAGACAATAATCCCACCCTCAAAATATCATCCTTTACCACTCATTTTCAAACAAAAATTTACTCTTTTTTTTTTCCATCATTCTCAATCTCAAGAAGCCACCTACGGGATTCTCAAAGAAAATAGATGTAATCACTACTACTTTTTCTCCTCTTGATACAAGCCTACACTGCCTCATGTTTCTTTGCTCTCATTGGTGATTGCTCTAAACACATTAACTCTCTTCTCAATAAGAGTAGAAATCAAATAAACTCCTTTCATCTAAAAAAAACTATCCATATTTGCTTTCAGTTCCAGCTTCTTGTGTCTCAGTATTTCAGGTTTGTTTGTTTCTTCAACATTATATGGGCATTTAGATTTATGCTTTTTATATATATGATAATGTTCATTTAGTTTTATGAATAAGCTTTGTTTGTTAAGTTGTTCAATTTGTTGTATTGCTATATGATAATATATTATATCTCTTTTCATATCATCATTTTTTTTTAATTTGAAATTAGGAGCTGAATAATTCATTAAAAAATAAGAAAGTTTTTAGTGTTATGGATAATGATGGGTTGATGGTGCTTAAAATAAAAGTATGCAAATTTTTGTATATGTGTATGGTAAAATAGACTGCATTTTGTACTTCCATTAATATTTAAGAATATGACAATATATCAAAGTTGATCATTTTTTATTTATAAATTTATGAATTATGATTTTTCTATCAATATTGCAATTTGGCCCCCCCCAAGTACGAATTCCTAGCTACGCCCCTGTATATATATATATATATATATATATATGAGAATTATCCCTTGAAATTTAAAGAAATTAACATCCCTCATCTTCTGTTTATATTAGCAATGAAATGTTCTAAATTTCTATATGAATTTCTTCACAAAAGTTTAACTATGGTTAGTAAAAAATGATAACTAATAATTTAGAGTAAAAATGCAAAATTTATCAAACACCAAAACGTTTGCAACAAATCTTTGCATAACTAAAAGAAGAAAAAAAAATCATACTTAATATTTTAAAATACATTTTAGTTAAAAATTTAAAATAATGAATTTTAATTTTGAAATAGAGAATAATTTTTGAAACATTCCCTTAAGCAAAATGACAGGTTAATACACAACATTTTTAATTTAGTCAATCAAATGTCAAAGGGGGAAGTGTTTTTTTCTTTCAAATTTGGGGTGGAGTGTTATTTATCCAAACATCAAAAGAGATGAGTGTAATTAACCCTAGATAAAATATAATTTTTAACTGAAACAAAAGAAGTAAAGTAACTTTCAAGAAAGGAAAAAAAATGTAAAAATTGAAACAAAAGCATGTCTGAATTATAACTTCAATTTATTGTATCAACCAATAATAGCTAGCTTTGTTGCTCAAACGACATTTTTTTTAGGATTTAAAAAACTTTGTTGTATCACAAAAAAAAAAAAAAAAAAGTAATTAATTATTTGCATCAACATTATAATCCATGAAGAAAAAAATTAGTCCTTGCATTATGAGACCTTTTGAATGTAGCTCTTAATAATAACCTTAAATGGTTTCCTTAATAATTATCTAGCATGCAGCCTCTGGAGACCCTTGAATACTTTGAGTTGGTACAGTTCTTTCACCATCTCTTCTTATCACAAAAAAAGGTTCAATACCATGAGAGACATATGTTAAAACATAAAACGAAAAGAATCCAATACACACACATATATATATTTCACTTACTTTCAAAATAGTCCCTTAATGCTGTTAAATAATATTATTATTAGCAACGCAATGTGTTATACCATGTTGTATATATTAGAGTGGATGCGAAAAATGAAGCATAAAATAGGAACATTAAGAACACGAGGGTTACGTGGTTCAGCCTTATGGCCTACATCAACAGAGGAATCCCTTAAGGGTTACATCTTTATTGTATAAGAGTGTAGTACAATAACCTGTATTACAATGAACCCTAACAAGAGTATATATAGGCGACTAAACCCTAGAATACGACTGGGCTTGGGCCTATTACATTAGGCTAATATATATCTAATATATATCTCTAACACCCTCCCTCAAACTCAAGGTGGAAGCTTGATGAAGACTTGAGGTTGGATAAGCATGAGAAGATCACTTGGAGATGCCTTGAAGAAACCACAATGAAGAATATGCCAATTGACAAATTTCAAAGCCTCAAATAAAGAAACGGAATCCAAAATTGGAATCTACGTGAAAAACTGAGCAAGATAGGTCTTTTCAGAAATTTTAATTTTTGATCAAAAGTCAACGCAAAAGTCAAAGTCAACGGATCTGGTCAAACTCAACAGTTAGAGCTCACGGGTCATATCCGAATGGTTCGGGTTGGGTCGGTCCTAGTCAAAGTCAGCTAGGTGATGTGGTGCTGATGAGGTGACACTGGCGAGTTGCATGGCTGATGACGTAGCTAGAGTTAACGTGGATCAAGCTGACGTGACTTTTTGCTAACGCCATGGATGACAGATGGATGATAGCATCACAAATTTTGGCGTGTGGCTTGCACGTGGGTGTTCAATTGGCGCGTGGAGGAGAAGCTGGAAACCCAGGCGGCGCGTGTAGGTGCATGCCATAGCGGTTGAAAGCCATATTTCTTTCGTAGACAGATCGGTGGTTGACATGGCCGATAGGACGGCACATGTGGCCGATGGATGAGCTACACATAAGGAAATCATGGTGGCGCGTTGGCAGATCCAGAAACGCAGGCAGCGCGTGTTAACACAATAGATGGCCGGACTTCTTGGGTTTTGCAGATTGCCAGGCGATAAGGCCGACATGGTGGTGTGTGTGGCTTTGATCTAATCTGGGTTTTGAGATTTTTGGCGGCACGTAGGGAGTTTCTAGAGCTGTTAGCGAAGCGTGGTGACGCGTGAGGCTGCCATTAGGGGCCGAGTTTCTGGGTTTTTGTCGCAGGAGGTTGTAGGGCACGTCTGTGGTATTGGTTTCATCAAGCGAAGCTTGGATTTGCACAGATCTGAGAAGTTGAGTCACAGCTTTGGTTGAGTTTGTGGATCTTGGACACAACATTAAGCCACAATGGTTGCGAGATGCCATGGAGTCTAGATCTAGCAGAGAAGCATGTGTAACTTCTGATGGTGGTGTGCACATGATAATCTTCTTTGCTTGCTAAAGATGTTCGTTTGACGCCAAGAACGAAGTTTGGCTCTGATACCATGTTAAATAATATTATTATTAGCAATGCGATGTATTATACCATGTTGTATATGCTAGAGTGGATGCAGAAGAGGAAGCATAGAATAAGAACATCAAGAACACGAGGGTTACTTGGTTCAGCCTTATGGCCTACATCCACGGAGGAATTCCTTAAGGGTTACATCTTTATTGTATAAGAGTGTGATACAATAACTTGTGTTACAATGAACCCTAACATGAGTATATATAGGCAACTAAACCCTAGACTACTAATACAAATAGGACTGAGTTTGGGCCTATTACATTAGGCTAATATATGTCTAATATATATCTCTAACAAATGCTTCTACAATCCTTGGAGTAACCATCATGCTAGTACCACTGCCACTGCCGTTTAAAGAGTTGCTACAACTGCCAGTTACTCCGGCACCATCACTTCTTCCTCCTATGGCACCTCCACCAACACCACCTAGGCACATCTTGAATATGTTCAGCAGAAATTACTGGTGGTAATTCATAAAGATGTACCACATATGATGTCCTAGATATTGTTGCTATAAAGACGATATGGTTGAGTTTTTTTAATACATATCTTTTGTTCTATTTTTTGTGTTCTACTTTATATTCTCACAACCATAACTTATGTTGAATTTGTTTTTATTTTTTATTTTTTCCATTTTTAACTTTCGTTATTTTATGTGTAGCTTATTAAAACCTCTTTTTCTTTTTCTTTTTTCTTTTTCCCCACTCAAGTAGAATTATATTTCAACCAAACTTTCTTTTTTTTTTTTTTTTTTTTTTTTTTTGCCATTTTTAACTTTCTTTATTTTATGTGAAGTTTATTAAAACCTCTTTTTTTTTCCCCCCCCCCCCCCCCCCCCCTCTCTCAAGTAGAATTATATTTTAACCAAACTTTCTATAAAAACTTTTTTTTTTTTTTAGAAATAATTACAACATGCTGTTAACCCCGCAGCTCGAACCATTTCTCATCTAGACCCCCAAACATTTTGTATATGGAGAGGTGTCAATTCAGCTACGAGGCCTTTGGCAATTTTCAATAAAAACAAAATTACAATTTACACCATTTTAAAAGTTCGGGATCACTTTTTTTTTTTTTTAATAATAATTTGGGATATATTTTGACCCTTAAACCTAGCATTTGGAAACAAGGTTCCATTATTCTTCAACGTTGATGTAATCATTAAGTGCCATCCATGTTTGTTAGATGGATTACTTCAACCACTCAAATCATGTCACGTTAATTTATCTATGCCAAGCCAATTAAATAACATGCAAAAAGAATATTTTTCTTCCCAAAAGTTTCTCAACTACCAAACATTGCGATTGGAGAAAGCCAATTATTTCATAATTGGAAAATCCTAGTGGATGCACTTATAATGCCTTAGAATTAAAATCATGGCCATTCAGAGGATTAGCAATCAGTTTAATAGGAAAAGTAAGGGCTACTTCAAGGAAAAGAAATAGCTATTTTATAGCAGCAATAAACTATATCACTAAGTGACTAGAGGCAAAAGCATATACATCATCATCTTGATATAAATGAAGATGTGATTTTTTTTTTTTTTTTTTATAGTTAAAAACTTAAACTACATAGCTCTTAATGAAGATGTGATTTAGTTCCTAAGAAGAAATGATCATTATATTACTTTGGTCTACCACAAACTGTAACTGATGATAATGGCTTGGCTTTCAATTGGACGAGAGTACAAACGTTTACCCAGGAACGTGAGATTACAACTATTATTTCTATTCCATATTATGTATTCTTAGGCCAACGGTCAGGTGGATCAACAGAAAAAATTATACAATTCAGCAAAAAAAAGAATAAAACAAAATTATAAATAATAATATAAGGAAGTTATAGACAACATTTGAACCAAAATTGGCTTTTGTCAGAAATTATTAGGGTTTATGTCACGTCAAAGCAATTGTGTATTAATATTGCAGGCTCCTACTACAGCATTTTGAGGTCTGCCTCCAACATTTTTGGTCTTGCTCAGTGGGTTTCTTTGTTGCATCAGGGTGGCCAAGACTACATACAAACGTCAATCTACCATTTGAACAATTACCAGGACTACATACAAATGTCAGTCTACCATTTGAACATGGAAATACTAATGTTCACCATCCATCCACTTCAGTATCTCAGAAAATACAAAGAAAAGTTTGAGGACTGCAATGATTTATATGGCAAGAACCAAGCTTCTAGAGACGGCCTACAGAGTGACAGCTAAATGCAGAAGTGTTAATTCTGAGCCAAAGGTCTCATACAATGAGAGAAAAGAATGCATGAATTAACATATTGCTAGTGAACACTTGAAAGTGCAGAAATATGTAAAAAGGAACAAAAATGAGCATGTTCTGTAAAGATATACATAATTATCGTGAACACATACAAGCCTATCTTTAACTTGTACCACAATTTACAACATCAATTTTAAGTGGTCAGCCTCTCATTTCCTCCCAATGTAGATTTTTCTCTGTTAGCTTTCTGATATGCAACTAGCGTGCTTGTGTTGTATGGGAATGAGTGGAAATAATGAGCTTGGTGGTAGATAAATCAGAAAACTCTTTATGCAAGCCTTGTCACCTTCCCTCTTCATCCATAGTATAAACAGGTATTTGCCATGATTTGGTGTTCTTCTTTGGGTCATCAGTGAGGCTGAGTTCAGTTTCATCCTCCTTGAATGTTTTGATGGATGTTTTGGCTCCCATTATGATAACCCTCTCAACAATGAACAACTGGTAGTTGTTCTTAATCAAAGGATCCAGAATCCGGCTATAGTTTGATGAATATGCCAATTTGTACCTGCAAACACGGATCAACAGGAATCAAGGTCAGCAGGTCTTGACATGACAATTTGAAGCCTCAAGACATCTGATTTTGAGCCAGAAGTACCACCAAATAACTTCAGACAAAGACTAACAGTACAGGATAACAAAAAGTAAAATTAACAACACCCCCCCCCCCCCCCCCCCCCCAACACAAAACTTCACTATTTCCCCCCATGACAATAAAGAAAAAAGAATCTGAAACCCCAGAATTCAGTTAAAAATAAAAATAGAACATGCTTTTTCCTTCTGTATATATTGATAGGTTTTTAATATATATAGGACAATGTTTATATGCAAACCAGTTTGGATCCTCCAAACTGGATTATGTGGCACCTTATGAATATATGCTGTCAATAGTAGAATTACTGAGCATGATTTTACATGGCCAATCTCAGATATATAGTTAAGGTTGGACCACAAATTCACAGGGAGAAAATATATGTGATGTTAATGCATAAGAAAAAATTATGATGAAAGGTAAATTGTACATGGTTTCTAGAACACCAGGGCAGGCTTAAAGGTGTTCATCTTAAAAAAGGAAAGAGTTATCACATTTGTGTAACGAAAGCCTAGTCAATCTTATCCACCTACGAAGGCAATATATTGTGATTTATTTCTACTGCCACAACTCTGCCAGATCCTCCAAGATGAACTGCCATCAAGACATCACATAATAGCGCAGCAATGATTGGATTTATGTTTAGGACAGAACATATTCTCTGCAGTGAAACTCTTCAAGACCTTAATGTGCTTCAGAGACACAGTGGGGGGCACAGTGTTTACCTGACAGAGAGTGGGGAAAAAAATCCAGGAGTCCTCTCATTGGAAGCAATAAAAATGGTTCGTCCAGGTGGGATCCACTTTTTAATTCTACGTAAGATAAACTCAGGACGTGTATCCCTATCCAGATGGGGATGCAGGCTTCTTTTAACTCCAAATCTGTCCTTCCTGTTTTTTATTTTATCACCACGACGAACATGGATGGCATCATAATCACCAAGGAGTGCCTTAATCTGTGGACATGAATTTGGTCAGAGCTTGATTCAAGTATGCAAATAAATGTATTTTAGAAAAAGCACTAATGCAGCAACTGGAGCAAGGAGAAACTGATTAGCCTAAATTAGTTTGAAAATTAATTATTTAACAACAAAACTCCTGTCCTAAACCTCTCTTAATTTATATTATTATTTTTTTATAAAAATAAAAAATAAATCTCCTAGTAGTAGTATTAATGCTATATAATACAAACTTAACATAATAGAATCAACAACAATTCTGAATTATAATCTAGATACCTACACTACCTTGTCCTAGCTATATCTAGGATAGGAGGTTCATCACCATTAGAGCCTTTTTTAAGGGTGACTGCAATTCATACCAAGGTTTTTCAACAAAGTTTTCACTGCATTGTTTGCATATAGCTATAATATAGGCCACTACCCAGTGCTCATCCTGCACAACTGAGGTTTTATGAAAGATGATCTGGATGTCTTAATGTTTGGCACTTTGACATGAAGTGGTGATTTTTGTGAGCCAAATCCACTCGTGCTTTGCAGCCTGAGACCCATTTCACATGCTATATGTAAACATCTTCAATTAATTTTATGACTTCAGGAATGTGGGAAGAAATAAGCACCAGAATATTGACAGAGATTGAACACGCTGAACATGCTTTCAAGCTTATACTGCATTTTATGATTGGATAGGCAATGAATAATTGTTGGTTTTTTAACTATTTAAAGTTGGATAGACAATCAAGAAAAAGAGATCCTTCAATATCGTAAATATACATACCGAACACAGCCATCAATCTTTGAAGGAGATCACTAATATGACTCAATTAGCTGTTCCATATTTCATAAATCTATTGAGACCACCAATTTTCTCAAGATGCACATGTTCAAATTGATGTTTACTCTCTGACAAACATTTCATATCTTCACACAGATTTCAATGTACATCCCTGCTACAACTCACCCTTGACCTATCCATCCCTTCCCCTACTCTGAAGAAGTATTCTTATTCTAGTTCTTTAGGAGATTTGAGCAAGGTATTGATACCGCCACTACCAAAACAGGGTACACATAATATTTAACAATTTGGAATCACACATCCACTTTAGCTACATAGTCTTCATTCCATTGATATCTGTCTCTTCAGGAAAACAAACTCTTCTGCTTTAATCTAAAATTAAAATTCGATTCAATTAAATCAACCAGAAATTCTCAAATTACAATTTCATTGAGTTACAGTAGCCTTACAACAAGTCCTTTAAGTACTGATTGGTCCCTTAAAGTTTGCACAAGATGGGCTTTATTTTAGTATATATCCCATGTATTGTATATGCCTTTTTGTTTCAATGAAATTGCATTTTTTATATATATGGTTTGTGAAAGCTATCAATTTGCTCCCTGATGGAAGGATCATATTGACCCGTATGAAAATTTAGGGGCCAAACTGACCAAATAAAAAAAAGTCACAGACCAAATTGACAATTCAATTAAACTTGAGGACATTTCAGGCCTCAAGATATTTGAGATAGGCAAAATTTACCCACCATTTCTTCTTCATTGACTAGATTAGATAATAATATAAGCATATACCTCAAATGCAGCAAAATATTTTTTGTCATGTAGGGTTGAATATCATTTTTCAAGGCACTGGAAATTTTGACACAATTTATATTTTTATTGGTAAGTTTCACACCCAGGGATTTTGAACCCACAACCTCAACCTCCACCTTACAACAATGGGGGAGGTGCCATTGAGCTGGAGCTCACTAGTACAATTCAGATTGCATACTCAGAGAACAAAAACTTCAAAAGATTTTACAAAGCCCTTGAGATAATACGACCTCCAATCCTCAACAGCTTGTATACAAAATAACTACAATTATTTATTTGTTGTGGACCTTAATGTTACACTTTTCATAGATGTGGAAAAGGTGTTTTTGGTTTGGGAAGTGACATTTTGTGGTCCAGAATAAAGCCTTTCCATTCATTATTGATCTTAATTCTGAGTAACCAGGAATAATGAAGCCTTTCCCGCCCATTATTGGCCTTAATTTACCCATCAATTAAACTTGGATGGCATTGCATTTTGAATGAAAAAAAAAAAAAAAAAAAATCTGATTAGAATTGTTTCTCACTTGGTGGTGATTCCTAGCACCCTTGGGTGGTGAAGCCTAGGGTTTTCCTTTTGTTTCTTATTTTCTTGCTTTCCCCAAACACGTAATGCATCAATCTTCTCCTAAGAGTAGAAGTCATTCATAATATAATAACTATTGATTGGCCCCAAGAGGTTATTTACACCTTTCATTGCCTTATTTTCTAGTTACAACATTTACAGGAGCTTATGGCATTTTTTTTTACTCAAGGGTTATCTTGAATAATGACATGTTTGATGATTAAAGAATACCTAAAAGAACATCCTATACATTTATATATTTTTTTTATAATTCAATAGTTTCAATGGGAAAGGGGGATTTGAACCCTAGATGTCATGGACACACTAGGAGGTGCCAACCAGTTTAGCTACAAGGCTCTTGGCAAAAAATTTAATAATAAGTGCATGTGCTGTATAAATGCATGCATGGCACATTTTAAGACATGTACTTTTCAATTCTAACACTTCATATGGAAGACAGGGAATGGCCAAATCAAATAGCCTGAATTAATCTCAGGTCAATGTACCGAACAAAATGCCGCACATTTCAAAAAGCAGTTAGCAGTGACATCAAATTGCTCAGATGTATATACATTATACAATCAGCATAAAACTGCATTTAAGGCTTGTAAAACTGAAAGGTTGAACCAATCAAAATTAAAAATAAAATAAAATATACATTGAAAGTTTGAGTGCTAATTAAGTGACAGACGGCTCAAATTGGCTTAAATATCATTAAGCTATAAACTGTGAAATTAATTCAGAGTCTTATTCAATATATGATCAACAAAACATAGAGAGTATAGATATTCATGTTGTTTGGTCCCCACAGCAAGAAAAGAAATTGACATCTTGAAAATTACACCAATCAAGCCTTGAAAAAGAATGCAGAGTGAAATTTTCAACAGGATTTCATATAATACATACCTTATCAGCTGCATCTCTTAATTCCTTTGATGCCATTGAAGGGAGAAAAGAATATGGCAACATTATAGCACTACGGTTGTTTCGATCCTTGCACTCCATAAACCTGAAGAGCTATCATTATCAGAACGCCGAGTCCTTGACAAAAACAACAGAGATTTAAAATCATGACTGATTTGCAGGGATTTGCAAGGACTACATGATTTACAACAGGTACACTAAGCAGAAACATATCCTGGATTCTTTTCTAACAAATAATAATAATCATATCATATGAAATCCAACTGAGCATGACAGAAATTTTCAAAAACCACACTGATTACTGAAATTTGATTGCATGAAAGACATGAAACCCTATCCTTGATGATTCAATGTTTCTTTCGATCAAAATCGACTGAACTAAATCATAGGCATGGAGTTCAAGGAAGACCTAATCAAGTTTGATATTTAATACCCAGACAATGTTTGAGAAGAAAAGGAAAAAAATTTCCATCAAGGGGGAAAAACAGTCAACTCACCATGAAAGACGGCTTGCAGTTCGGTTTATGAGCAAGAGATTTGAGTAATGACTGTCCTCTTTAAGATCAACACGATTAATTCCTTCCACGTGGGCAACTCCCCTAGGTCCTAGCTTCATACTCGTAGATAGTACTTGATACCATAGTTTTGAATTGTCTAAAATTACAGGTACCGTATCAGATATGAGGTCCATATCATACAAAGAGTCCATGGCACAAGAGCTTGCTGCCCACCTACCAAATTAAAGGAAGCCAGTTCAGATTGTAGATCAATTTACTTTTCTGATTGATAATTACTGTATACATTAATAGAAAGTAAATGCAAACTGCATGTATAAAACCAAACCTAGAAGGCATCTTTTCCAGAACCTTCCAAATTCAAAGCAGATAGAAAAAAAATGGAGGGAAAAAAAATGGAGGAAAAAAAAAAAAGCAGGGACAATAACATTCTTTTTATAATTCATTTGTTACAAAAAGTGGGGGCAGGAGGATCCTCCTCATAAAGAAGATCAGACAATGCCTCTAAGCTACAAGGCTCTTGGCAGCAGGGAAGATAACATATTGATAACAGCAAAGCATTTTCTTCTGAAACCAAAAGACAAAAGAAGTCTCATTGAACTCACCTTTCCTCTGAACTTATATTTTCAGAATGATGAAGGATTCCTTTCTTGTTATGTATAGGATTGATGCACATCCTAGAAGGCATGACAAAAGTTCTGCAACAAGAAACAGAGGTGAACAATTGGGCAACATTACATAAAATTACTATATTCCCACATCATAAATATCAAGTTAGTGAAGAATTCCATGATAAACGACTCAGTACAATGAGAACTACATAGCATAGGAATGGACAAAATTGCAGCAAACTATTAAAATCAGAATAACAACTATGATAATATATGCTGCCATTTGCAGGATACTCAACACTACCAAATTCCAAGAATGAAATTCCCAGAAAAACTGTCCTAATTAACCATAATGACAACATATCTTGTAAAACCAGCTAGGACAAAGTCAGCAACTATACTAACCTCAATTTGGATGGGTAAAGTAGATTCATTTACATGATACAACTAACCAACCAGGCAAAACGTAGGTACAGTTTTTTTTTTCTTTTTTATAAGTATAGGTACAGTTTTTTAGTTGCAGTACCTTAGGTTCCCCAATTGAATTCAATCACATGGTTGTAGAACAATACCAAAAAAAAATCAATATTATCTTTGCCAATGCAACTACACGGTTGAATTAAATTGGAGAACCTATGCAACTGTAACTAAGATATATCCTAACCAAAATTGACTCTGTTCAAATTATATTCTAAACACATTGAACTCATCCAAATTACAAAGGCTCACACACTTTTTACTGTTAATTTACCTAAAGATGAACAATTTATCACGGCAAAGCTCACATACTTATATACTAAAAGAAAATTTTAGCAAAAAAGTGTGTTTTCCCACATCATAAGAATACTTCTCATTAACAGTCTCTTTCGCCACATTTTCTCAGGAATCAAACAGGTCATAAGACCCCAAACCCAGCAATAAAACACAAAACAAAAACAAATCCAAGAACCAAAACACTCAAAAGCACACACCTTTTAAGAAACATGGCTTCCTCAAGGGCACATCTGAGGCTGGACTCCTGGTGACCCAGACCTTCGCAGGAGCCACAATGCTTCCCTGGGCAGTCGATTCTGTCACCCCAGTACAAGTACTTCTCGTGTCCTTTGTGAATTCTTTCGTGGCCGTTACGGTTGTTGGGATTGAAAACCATATTCAAAGTTTTTGAGGAGGAGGAAAATGAGAAACCACTTGTGGACATCAGAGTAGAGAAGAGGTACAAAAGGGCAATGGCGGCTATGGCGAGGGTGAAAAAGAGGATTTGGGATCTGGGTTTTGGTTTGGGATTTGTGGGTCTGTGAAATGCCATTGGCATTGGATTTGCAGAGAAAGAGAGAAGACAAAGATGGATGAATAGAACACTGAAAAGCACAACAGTGTTTTGTGTTTTTTGCGGAAGTGGGTTTTAATTATGTTTAGGAATATATTTTAGGAAATTTTTTTATAAGACAGTGAAAAAATAATTAGTTTCTTTTAGATAATTTTTTCAGTTTTTAATAAAAAAAAATTAAAAAAACTAGTCGCTAATCAATACTGTACACAGTATTTACCTATTTGTAAAGTAAACTAAAATAATTTTATAAAAAATTTAAAAAACTATATCATTGCTTGATTTGCTCCTGTATAACTTCAATTTGTGTTACAATTTAATGAAAAAAATCATTGCTTGAACGTGCAATAGTTTACAAAAAATTTGTTAGATAGTTTTAGATACTGTAAAAAAATAACTCAAAAATTCAGATATTAAAACTTTTGAAAGACAAAAAAATATTAAAGAAACAGATGATTTGCTGTTTAAAAATTATTGAAAAAAAAAATAAAATATATATGACTAAACAATAGAAAAATATAAGGGAAAGATGAGTTCATTCAAAAGAATAATTTATATTATTGCAAGCTTTTTTATCTTGTAAAAAAAGCTAAAAAAAGTTTGGTGATTCATGTTAAAATTACTTTTTAAAAAATAGATGAAAAACCATAATTTTTTTTTTTTAACAAACTAGAGGAGAAGAAAATAATATTAGAAGACTTCATACCTCTACTCAGCTTAAATTTTTTTTTTTTTTGAGGTTTGCTTTGCTTTTTATATTGTTCATGATTAACCTTGCAAATTTGGAGATAAATTATCAATGTTTGAGTTTGAGTTTAAGTTGAACTTGTTAGAGGGATAGCGTTTTACTCTTTGTTAAGTTTATACTAATCAAAAATAATTTTATTTAAATAAAATGATAATTTTATTTAAATATTGTACTAACGTGAAAAATTGTGAGAATTTTAGAGGTTTCGGTTATATATATATATATATATTAGCAGGTGCATGAGACCTGCCTCTCACAGGCAGGTGGGCCCCACATGACCTACTTGTGAGAAGTAGGTCTCATGTGTTTAGCACACAAGATACTAGCACATTAGCAAAACCCATTTAAATTATATTAACTTTTTTTTAATAAAAGATATAGATTCTACTTCAACCTAATTTATGTGTATGCTATGCATGAAGCTCTTTTTTAGATACTTATTAAATTGACTTCAATGCTCTTTTCTTACCTCATTGTCATCCATGACAGCATATAGGCCCACTACGTTAAGGGTCTCACATATTTATTCGTTTGCTTACATTTTGCAACTAAAGTTTTGGGGTGCTAATTTGACTTTTTTTAATAAAATATATAAATTCTACTTCAACCTAATTTATGTGTATACTATATACGTGTATGAACCTCTCTTTTAGATATTTATTAAATTCAATTGACTTCAGTGCTCTTTTCTTGCCTCATCGTCATCCATGACAGCATATAGGCCCACTACATTAGGGGTCCCACATGTTTACACGTTTGATTACATTTTGTGACTAGAGTTTTGGGGTGCTAAGTTGGCTTAAATTAGACCAAAACCATCAAGGTTATCTAGAGTTGTTAAAGTATTCACATCCGTGTAGTTATTTTAATGTTTTAGCAAATATATACTTAAAGGACAGAACTTAGGTATAGTACCTTAGATGCTATTCATTAGGTTTTTTTTTTAAGATTTAGCTATGTAACTACTCAATTAAAAAATAGACTTTTATTCCGTAAGAAAAATTCCACATAGCAGAATCTTAAAAAGAGAACCTAAGAAACAGCAACTAAGTATTGTACTTAAGTCTTACCCATAGCTAAAAATTCTAAAACAAAACTTAGGTACAATACCTTAATTATTGTTCCTTAGGTTTTCTTCTTAAGATTTGGCCATATAACTACTTAATTAAAAAATACACTTTTATCTCATGAGAAAAATTCCATACGGCAGAATTTTAAAAGGAGAACCTAAGGAACAGCAACTAAGTATTGTACTTAAGTCTTACCCATAGCTAAAAATTTTAGGACAGAACTTAGATACAGTACCTTAGGTATTGTTCCTTATGTTTCCCTCTCAAGGTTTAACCACGTAATTACTTAATTAAAAAATACACTTTTATCTTATGAAAAAAAATTCCATATGGTAGAATCTTAAAATGAGAACCTAAGGAACAGCAACAAAGTATTATACCGAAGTCTTACCCATAGCTAAAAATTCCAAAAAACTCACACATTAGTCTATTCCAAAAAATTTGTGCATCAGTCTCACCAAACCAGTGCAAAATATTTAGCTAAGAAAAATGCTAGCCACACCAAGCAAATTGTCTTCCTTCACCGCTTCCTTGCTGCCACTAATGATTATCAAGGTAGTCGATATTGTACCGGTACCGAGCATACCGACTAGTATGTATCGTACTAGTATGTATACCAGTATCGAAATGCCAACATTTCATACTGGTTTAAATATCAGCTGATTTCAGGCAATACTGGTCGGTACCAGGCATACCGATCAGTACAGAAAAAATCTTTTTTTTTTTTTTTTTAGTTTTCTAATTTTTGAGTTTTTGTAAGGGTAGAATGGTAACTTATTTGCATTAACTTAATAGTATTATTTGTTTTCTTAGTATGCAATGAACAATTAAGCTTTTTTATTTTTTGTATTGTGTGTGTGTGTGTGTGTTTTTTTTTTCCTTTTCATTGATGCTAAAGTCTAAAATCATGAATAATTTATTTTGAATTGAGGTAATATTTTATGGTAAACTTTTATATTTATTATAATACAAACACACACACACACATGTACACACACACACACACACACACACACACATATATATATATATATATATATATATATAAAAAAATAACAGTAAACTCAAAATGGTACACCGGTATTGACCGGTACTGAAATATATCGTTCCAGTGGTCAAATTGGTATAGCCTCCGGTACGAGATTGTCTCCCTTGATGATGATGCCCTAAATAAAAAAAAATAAAAAAAAAATCGAATCCACTGGAGTAGCAAGTCCTGTCATATTGTCTAAAATTGGTTTTGATTTATGTTTTCATAGAGCTAAAAGCCTAAAACATTGAAAAAGTTTTAATTAATTTGTTTTGCTTTATGTTATTAAATAAATTAATACTGAATAAGATTAATTAATTGTTTTTGCATTTTGTTACCATGGGTGAACGTAGTTAAATTATTGAAAAAGTTAAGCAGTCAGCTACGACAACAAAGTCTAATATCCATATTATCTAATTATATTTATATGGCATTTGGTACGGGGTAATGTTTTAGGATTCCCAAGAATGTTTAAAGATTCTCATGTTTGGTTGCAAATTACACTAAGAAATTAGATGTCAGGGGAATCTGGATTCCCCTTTTAAACCCTTTTTGGTAGGAATGTGAATTCTCTTTAAAACATGTAGGAATCCAGATTCCCAAACTTAAAGGATTGTATTTTTCATAAATTGACATTTTAACCATTTTTCCTTATCATTTAAGCAATTAAGATAAAATATAAAACAAATGATCAATATCATTTCCTTTGTCTTTATCTTTCCCCGCCAAAATAATATAAATAGGATAGACATAATTAATAGTTTATATTTTTTTTTCATTATTTATTTAGATGAAGATTTTTTTTTTAAATGATTTGGTAGTTCACATTCAAATCTAATGATAAAATAGGAAAAATATATAATTCATTTGAGATTTTTGGGAATAAAACCAAGTATTATCATCTCACATTCTTAGGAATCTTAAGAGATTCTCAATGAAACCAAACATTGGAATAACTACATTCATAGGCATCTAAATTGCAAGAAATTACATTCCTAGAAATTTGGATGTCAGGAGTAATGTGAATTCTCTCATACCAAACACCATATTACTTATAGTATTGCTTTTGTGAGTTAAGAAGTAGTGTTTGATTGGAGTTCACCGCGGGGCATGAGCCATAGGTCTATCTCAATGGCCTGGGTTTTTCGAGGATTTTGACACCAGAGGTGGGTAGTGAGAGGCGGGGTAGAGAAGTCAGTTTTTGGTTTTATTGTGAGTTTGAGTTTTTTTTTTTTTTTTTTTTTTTTTTATAGAAAATGATTTTTTTTTTAATTTTTTTGTTAGTAGATTGATGTTGTGGCATAATCTTAGCCTTTTATCTTATAGAACAATTCGGATTTAAAGAATTCTATTAAGTAAAGTATCCTAGGAACTTTAGAGGATCTCAATCCATCCTTCATTAGCCTCAACAATTCATCATAAAATCTTAACAATGAACAATACCTCAATAGGTGAATTGAGGGATTGTTCATTGTTAAGATTTTGGCGTTGACACTAGTCAATGTGTTGATGAAGTCAAGTTAAGACAAAGATAGTAAAACGTGACCAAAGTTATGGAGCCTCATGATCTCCAAAGTCCAAACTCTTCCATGGTGCGGACAAAACTCCACATTGTTGAAGCAAAACACATGTCTCGGAGGAAACCAAAACTCTGCAATAAAATGTATAAGAGGTTCATAAAGCTTCACCTGGCAATAGTGAGGAATGCATGACAGTTCGAATGAGTTAAGCTCTTCCTTGGCTTTAAAATAAAGCTTCTTCACCCAAGATGCAATGTTAACGATTAAGAAGGTCCATGACTGTGTTCTAGAGTTTTCCTACACCTTGCCACATGAGTTAGAGGTTTTAAGGAGCTCGAGATGTATATTTAATGCCAAAGGTCTTTTTGAGCCATTATTGACCACATGCTCACCTAAGGAGTGTTGACTGTTGAGAGCTATAATCTTTGATCAATCCTTTGTCAGTAAAGATTGTGTAAGGTTGAATTTATTCAATCATTTTGTTTGCTTTATTCCGTACCAAATTCACTTGTAATTCAACATTTAGAAACCCTGTATTTAGGTGGGAATCATATAAGGGTAGTGAGTGAGAGAGTGTGAAGAAAAGCTCAAAAGTGTGCATTCAAAAAGAGTCTCGTGATTGACGAGTGGCCAAAGTGGCACACGTGTGAAGCATGTAGGGGGAGCTAAAGGGTCATGCCAACTGTTGCACTATAGGACAAAACCTCCAGTCTAGCCAGGCAGATAGCTCACGACTCAAACTCGTGACTCGTTCTAGTCACGAGTTCAAGTCGCCAAAATGCCTATTTGATTATAACTAACTTTTTGCATTCCTTATACACCATACTATATATACCCTTATACCCACGAAATGTTGAGAGCTTCTAGAGAGAATTTTGAGAGAGAAACTCTAGAGAAAAGCAAGATTGACTCATCCACAATCTTCATCATTTGATTCTCCAAATTCCTCTACTATCACCCTCTCCATTGATATATCCTTGAGAGGTACATTAGTCAAATCCTTATCTCACCATACTCATATCTGTGAGAAGGCTTTTTGGTACTTGGAAAACAGTTCAAAAGGGACCAATTCATTTTGGTGATGCAATGGGCAATTGTGGGATCCAGTAAACTAGAAAAGATAAGGTTCGGCGTAACCCTGTTGGAGTAAGAAGCTTGGAAGGCTTAGGTGCACTGGGTAGATTAGGCTTGGAGGGATTTCTGCTATTCATATATCCCAACTTTATTCTCTAGTGGATTATTGACCGCTTGCAGGGCAGCGAAAAGGTTTTTCATCGAGGACTTCAGTTTTCTCTTCAATAACACACCGTTGTGTTGTCTTTATGTTTGTATCTCTCTTCCCTTAATCTTTGCCTTTTAATTACTGCTATGGTTGTGATTAATTTTGGTTTAGATTGTTTTACCAATTCTGTTTTAACTTATTTTCATTTTCCACACATACATTGTTTGATTATAAGCTTATATTAGTAATTTGTAAATTGGGAATCTAAACATTTATAGGTGTTTTACACACTAATTAAACATTCAGATTGGCACCATGCAAGAGGCATAATTCGGAGTCACATCCTGCAGACACCACCTAGGTATTGGGTGATTTGTATTTTGGTGATTTGTCATTCAATTCAAGACTGATCTTTGCCCACTGATAGTCAAATCGAAGGTAGTATCATGCACTTTACCATAAGATCATATTTATAGTGATCAAGCGGCCAAATGTTTAGTAAAATCTTATTAATCAAACTCAGCCATCTTGTTAAAGCTTGGTCAAATTTAGAGTTTAACAACAAATTTATGAGACTCAATATTTTTGTGTCTAACAAGGTAAACAGATTCCATCAAACCGTAGATGTGCCTAAATATTTGGGCCTTATAGATAAGAAAACTTGTCCAATCCCTTAAGGGCTCAACATTTACCTAGTATACTTATGGCATGTTTGGATGTTTAAAAAAGGAGGGGGAGTAGAGTAGAGGGAGGGAGAGTAATGCAATTACTTTGTTTGGAAGTTTTTTAAAGAATGAGGGGGAGGGGTTTGGAGGAGTTTGGAGGGGTTTGGACTCCCTCTAACCCCCCAATTTTAATTCCCCCAAATTTGAGAGATTTGGAGGGGAGTAGAGTACATAAACTATTAACCAAGTAAATTACCTAATTTACCCTTATTATATTAATAAAATTACACAAGGGGAAGGGCTAATTACTCCCTTCCCCCCTTACTAATTTTAAAAACATCCAAATAAGGTGGAGGTGAATCATTCTCCTCTACTCTCCTCCTCACTACTCCCCTTCCCTCTACTCCCCTCTACTCTCCTCTCTCTCTAAACTTCCAAACAAGCCATTAGTTGTAGCATGGTTCACTTCATACTTGGGATAATTAACAATGGGCTTCTCTTGCTCAATTTATAAGTTCAATGAAAAAGATCTTAATAATTGATTTAGACAATTCCCAGCAAAAAAGCAAAAGAAAGTGTAGCGATGTCATTACAAGATGGAGGAAAACTAATGTTTAATGTTTAAACAAGTTAACTGAACAATTTGTTGTACAAATGTGCTCAATTAATCTCTTGCCAAAGATTGCAACTTTAATGAGACTCGTAGAATATCAAAATTTTGACACTATTATCGAAGGCAAGTAATGTTGAGAGGCATAAATTGCTCAAAAAAAAAAAAAAAAAAAAGGGCTACAATGCAAAAGGTGTGTAATTCTAAAGGAATGAATATGGAAGGGAAAAATCACAAATGAAAGGAAAAGCAACATTTGCCTTTATTAATATTGAGAGGAAAAATAGTAAAGGAAAAGATGTATGTACGTACATATATAAAGGCAAATGTTAGACGCATTGCACAAGAAAAGAAAAATAAGGTATAAGGCACATTTCTCCTTCCGTTGACAATGAAGTGGAGGAAATTTTCAAGTAGTTGTAAAAAGAAAATGGGATAATTAAAGAGAATGATATATTTCTATGTCATTCAAAAAATGGTTGACAATGAAGATATTAAATTTGACAATTCTTTTATGGTGTTGTTTGTTGCATCAAATGATGTTTCTTTGCTTTAGGAATGGCTAATATCTACCTTATTTCACCCACATGGGAGGATACTAGTTTCTTTAGAGACAACCAAAGAGAAATCTACTATTTATTTCAAGACAAGCATTTAAGAAGGAAGCAACTAAAACATCCAATGTTTATTATGAACTCATGTTCTAAGCAAACTTAGACTATTAGGATGATTCTACTTTTGTGGAAGACTAAAGTTGCAATAATTCACAAACATATTTTGGAAAAATGGCTAAGATAAGGTATTTCAATCAATTATTGTATTTGAGTATATTTGGTGAGGTTTGGTAGAACGTTATTGTACAATTGGAAGCCTTTAATCAAGTTATGCCTTCACTTTAACATTATTATTGTTACTATAATGTTAATTGTTATTGTTATAATGTTTATGTTTATTGCTATAGTATTTATGCTTATTATCAATACTAGCTATTATGCCCTATTCGTTTATCCCAAAAAAAAAAGGTATTATGCCCCCATTCAAATGCCTGGGCTACAAAAAATTTTAAATGAAGAGAAAAAATTTCAAGAATTTATTGAAATTGAGCAATTAAAAGATCATAAGAATGAAAAATAGAGCTAACTGCCTAAAAAATTCGCAACAAAGTTTAAAATTCTCTAAAGATTGGGTAAATTTCACCTCTGTACAATTTTTTTTTTTTTTTTTTTAAATACTTCCTCCTCATGGAAATAAAAAACTTGTTTTTACTTTGACTTCTAGTAAATAAGATAATTCTTCCGTGGTGGGGTATTCGATAGTTTGGTTAGAGATGAAATGTGAAAGACTAGCAACAAAAATTAGAGAAAATTTTTTATAGTTTAAAAGGAAATCTGTAAAAAAAAATCCATACAAAACCTAAACTATAATTAAATAAGCTAATACGTAAAATTAAATTTTAAATATTTTAGTCTAAAAAAAAATTAACTGTTTAAAATTTAAATAAAACAGACTTTCATATTTGTACATAAGGTTTATAGCAATTGTTTTTAATTAAAAGAAAGACACCGGCAAATGAAGACATTATACCGATGGACAAAGTAAGGAAGGTAAAATTTACAATTAGAGCAATAAAATAATTCAATCCACATATGAACAACTAATCAAATTAGTACAAAAACTCTCTAAAGCTTGCCATCATTTAACCAACCAAAATCTCGTTTTAATTTTTTTGTTCCAAAAAATACAAAATATTTCCCAAAATATTTTATATTAAATCTGTCATTGAATAAAAAATTTCTTTTGAAGTAATCTTCATAATGACTACTTTTACTTTCAAACTTCCAATCTTAAAACAATTCCATTAGTTTTGTCTATTATAATAAAATGTAGAAAGAGCAACAATGGCAATGGAGGCATTAAGACTTGTCTACCTGGCTAATAAGAATTCTGAAACTATCAGTCAATTGATGTATCATCCAGTGAGGTGAAACCAAACTTCATCATAAAATCAGAAGTCTACAATTAAGATGTGCCTTTACTTCATCATTATTAGTGTTCATATTATGTTGATGTTTATTATTATATTGGTTATGTTTATTGTTATGTTGTTTATGTTTATTATCAATATTCGCACTACGCCTGCTGCAATGCATAAATTAAAAAATTGTTTTTGAAAATAAGAAGAAATTTATAGAATATATTCAAAATAGAACAAAATATTTATATTTTGAAAATAAATAATAAACCTAACCACATGATAAATTCTAAGCAAATTAAAATTTGAAAATTCTATGAAGTTAAAGTAGATTTCATCCATGTCAAAGTAGAAGGCATGCTTTTAGTTTGACTCCTAGTAGAGAACAGGGACAGACCTAAGATTTTAAACTAGCAAAGGTCGGAGTATAAAAAAAAAGAAAATTCCAAATAAACATCCATATAGTATTAAAAAAATATAAATGCTCTTTTCTCAAATATATATATATATATATATAAATACTCAAAATCGTTATTTCCAAATACTCTTTTCTCAATATATGTATACATATATATACTCAAAATTGTTGTTTCCAAATACATTAAGATACAATCATTTACCAACAAAGACAAAAACAATATAATGTTTTTTTTAATACTAGGATGCTTAGGATTTTTTTTTTTCCTTTTTGTTGAAGTTAGAACTTTCATAGTGGTGGTGTTAAAAATTTAAGTTTTTAGCATCTCAAAAGGTACTTTACCTATTTTATTACCTCAATTTACAATACACCCAATATCAAGTGTTATATTTTTTATATATCACTATATTTAAAATAATATAAACAACTCATTAAAATAATAAAGGAAGAGAGAGAATTTGAGTTTTTTAATTGAAGGAAGAGATATAATCTTAATAAAATATTGTATTTTATTTTTAACAACTAGCTACAATCAACTGGTATTCATACTAGTTTACTTTAATTGCCAAAAAAAAAAATTTCTTTAGCTTCTCCAATAACACATAATTTTTTGGTTCTTTGGTGGTAAAAAAGTTTTTTTTTTTTTTTTTTTTGCTAAAATCTATCACCATTGTGATTGTTTTTATTATTTTTGTTAAGATTTTGGGTTAGATAATTGCTATTTAGGTAAGGCTAGCTAAGTTTATTGAGGAGAAAGGGAACCTAAGGTTTTGAAAGGGGGCTCAAGCACAAAAGTAAAGTATATAATCACTATTAAAAAAAAAATTAGACCTAGGGGGGCCCAAGCCCCCACCTGGGTCCATCCCTGGTAGAGAAGGATTTGCTCTAAAGGTGACAGATTAGATTTCTTAAATATTATGTTAAGTTCATGTGAATTTATTTTATTCTCTTTCTCAAAAATTTTCTTTTCTCTCTTAAAAGTTATTTCCTCTCTTTAAAAGTGTTTTGATTTTAGTTAAAAATGAAAATGAAAAATTCCTTTAGTGTTCATAAAATTTTAATTGAAATTATTTTAGATTCCTCAAATCGAATGTTAAATGCTAGGAGTGGAGGGAATTGTTAGGTATATAACAATTTGGGAGATTCTAAATAAGGCCTTAAATTAACATACAGGGGACACACTTAACCCAAAAGCTTACCGTATGAGTTTAGTTCCAATAATGTTATATGAAATTCTCAACTCTTTTACTTTTTCTATATATAGGAATTCCACTGTCACTTATGTATACCTAATAATCTGCCCCCTTTGTGTGAGTGATTACCTTTTTGTGCACTTTGTGACCATTCTATTTATGGGCCACGAACAAGTACTACTAATTATCCTTACTTAGAGGTTTTTTACTTCACCGCATGTAATCCATAGGCTCTCTTACACCATCCAAGGGAATCACATGTCAACCCCACATGCTAAACCATGGGAACTTTGCACATCCCATGGCCATGTAAACCTCACACTACTTTATTGGGAAGTTTTTCAAGATCATTTGTATGGGTTATGTGGACTTGTCGAGTTCAATGCTCATTTGTCTGGGCTCTAGGTACATGCACATACCCTTATTTTAAATGCGAAAATGACCTTTATAATCTTTCCATCTTGTTGTATATTATCCTAGGTTCTAACATTACTTGTTAGGAAGATAATACCTTGATGGTACACCAATTAAGGAGACACACTGATTGAGGCCTTAATATGGCTATAGACACCTTATTTGTACCCCTTATGAATTACGCCCCTTTTCTTTGCTTTCGAATGCAATAATTTTTTTGAGAAAAGAAAGTTTTGAAAAAACATTTTTTTGATGAGGGAAAGATTTTATTATCATTATTGTGGGGCCTGAGAATTTAGCAACCCCGGTCCATTCCATATCGGGCCCAAGGCCCATGCCAAGGAGGAAGAAATGCCCGAGGATGAAGTGTGAAAGCCTAAATTGCCAAGAACCCTGTAGAGGATGATCCTGTCCTCGGCCAACTGAGCCCAACACGTCAGCCATGGCAGCTCGGTGGAAAAGCAAGTTCAAGATGAACTGTCACCTCCACATTAAGTGCGCTCACCTAACCCCCTGGCTGGATTAATGGAGATGTGACCTCTGAACAAGGCTGCCTTGGTTGCTGCAACTCACAAGTGTGCTGGTAAAGTGGCTGAAGGGACGGGCAGTCAAAAGGAGGGGGCATGGATGATCAATAAGTGGAAGAAAGGGGTTATGAAAAAGAACTATATAAAGGGGAGAAACAGGGGAGAAGGGGGGACGATTCCCATGGGAGAGATCACTATCAAGCTCCTTGGACCAGTGTCGAGGACAGACTTTGGAGGATAATCTCAATCCGCCTCTGTCCGACGGTGGCGAACAGTGGTGAACGTTACACTAGGCACTGTCCGCTTGCTAGGGCCTAGTTCTTGAACCTCCTCTCTACAAATTTATTGTATTAGGCTAGCTGGGCTGGAGTCCACTTACTCAACAGTAGAAGTGCTCAAATCCAGTCTCTACAATCAGCGCCTTCTATGGGAAGAACTTGTGCGCTAGCAGGCACAGAGGGTAATCGTTCCTACGATGCTAACCTACCCAAAGTTAGGCAGTTTTTTGTCGTTGCCAACAGCACCAATT
Source organism: Quercus variabilis (assembly GCA_030445155.1). Taxonomy (NCBI): domain Eukaryota; kingdom Viridiplantae; phylum Streptophyta; class Magnoliopsida; order Fagales; family Fagaceae; genus Quercus; species Quercus variabilis. The sequence continues at coordinate 9,172,274 of CP129451.1, forward strand.
TCGGATCCCATCAACAAAAAAAAACACAACAAACGACGACACATTTGCTCAAGAAACGATTATTACAGAAAAATAAAAGATTCAGAGAAAAGGAAAAGTGAATAAACATTGCAGCCTTTTTATTAAATAAAAAAAAATATGTATACAATATACAAACAGAGGCTCAGACAGACTTGTTTTAAAGCTAACTCTACAAACGAAGGCTCAAACGGGCCTGTTCGAAAGCTAACCTTAGAAAGGGAGGCTGAGGCAGGCTTGTTTTAAGGCTACCAACAATCCCCCGGCTGGTGTGGGTGGTGCCGACGAGAAGAAAGGAGAAGATGCAAAAGTGCCTGATGGCCCCACCCCATGATGTTCCCTTGATTCTCCCTCAGCCTCATGATAATTAAGCATTGGAGGCGGCAACACCCGGGCACTGGTCGTAACGTAATCTGGCAAACCTCCATCGGTGGGTAAGCTGGGCGCGAATCACTACTAGCTTGAAGGGTAGGTACGAGCGCGTACTGAAGAAAAGCATTATGTCCCTCATGAACCTTCCTCCTAACTGTCAGGCGTACTATAACCGGGATGACGCCCGAGCCTTACCACACTGAAAGTCTGACACGAACTACAGCCGCTACGGCTCTCAGTCGAGGAAGGAGGACCACCCTTTTTGCTCGGTCGAAAAGTAGGAACACCTCTGGCTTCCTCGCCCTCGCCTTCATCCAGGGCCGCCTCGTTCCCTCAAGCCTTGATCACAGTCCTGGCAAGGTTACCGAAGGTGCTTAGAGGGTTGTGGGGCTCAGAGTTCCTGTTTAACTGAAGGAGTTGTGAAATGTGGAAGGACAAGTTCCCCCAAGAAACCTTATATAGAGGGCAAAGGTCGGTGGGAATTGGTCCCCACAGAATTCGAAGGGAGAATTGTCAGCGACATAAATTCCAAAGAAGCCACCATTCGCTAGATCTGCATTAATTCATGAGAATATCAATGAAGGCATGCCTCGCACACCAAAGCTTCAGGCGCATAACTTGAATAGCTAAAAGACGCCTCGTAATCGGAAATGACAAGAAACTAGAGCGAAGGGGCTACTATCACACATGAGGATAGAAACCTGAAACTCCCCTCTCAGGGTCAATGATGGGCCAAGGGCCCAGTCCGTGGAATAACCCATTTCCAGCAAGGCAAGGCCAAGACCATTATCACTCTAGAAGCAAACATGCTAGAGGTGAAGACGAGTTTCTTCACCCCGTACAGAAGAACAAAAGTGTTAAACTGACACAAGGTCTTACATGGTCCTCAGACTCAAACCTATGGGGAAACTAACTTTAAGGAGAACTTGGGTACTAGACTGACCCAAGGTTTTGCATGGTCCTCGGACTCAAGCTTATGGGGAAACTGACTACTTCAAGAAATACCTGGGTACTAGACTGAACCAAGGTATTGTATGGTCTTCGGACACAAATCTATAGGGAAACTAGCTACTTACAAAAAAACAAAAGTGCTAGACTGACCCAAGACCTTGCATGGTTCTCGGACTCAAACCTATGTGGAAACTAACCTCAAGGAGAACCTAGGTACTAGACTAAACCAAGGTATTGCATGATTCTCGGACTCAAACCTATGGGGAAACTAGCTACCTACAGAAGAACAAAAGTGTTAGACTGACCCAAGGTCTTACATGGTCCTCGAACTCAAACCTATGGGGAAACTAACCTTAAGGCGAACCTGGGTACTAGACTGAACCAATATATTGCATAGTTCTCGAACTCAAATCTATGGGGAAACTAGCTACTTACAGAAGAACAAAAGTGTTAGACTGATCTAAGGTCTTGCGTGGTCCTCGAACTTAAACTTATAGGGAAACTAACCTCAAGGCGAACCTGGGTACTAGACTGAACCAAGGTATTGCATGGTCCTCGGACTCAAACCTATGGGGAAACTAGCTACTTACAGAAGAATAAAAGTGTTAGACTGACCCAAGGTCTTGCATGGTCCTCGGACTCAAACCTATGGGGAAACTAACCTCAAGGAGAACCTGGCTACTAGACTAAACCAAGGTATTGCATGGTCCTCAAACTCAAACCTATGGGGAAACTAGCTCTCTACAGAAGAACAAAAGTGTTAGATTGACCCAAGGTCTTGCATAGTCCTCGAACTTAAACCTATGAGGAAACTGACTACTTCAAGAAATATCTGAGTGCTAGACTGAGCCAAGGTTTTGCTTAGTCCTCGGACTCAGGTCCCTAGAGAGACTAGCTACATTCAACAAAGGAGTAAACAAACACAAGCCCATGAGCATCACTTATAGCATTCTGAGGCACATTGAACCTGACCCATTAGCACAGTCAACAACAAATGGCTTTCCTAAGCATTTTTTACTATTTACAGTATCTCATTCATGTCTTGTAGAGCCAATATTGTGGAGTCATTCCCTCAGCATTCAATCTGGCAAAAATGGGTTGTGGTGTTAAAGTGGTTCAATTATCGATCAAAATCCAAGTGGGAACTACTGTTAGGGGCTTTACGTTTTTCGTTGCAAGTTTAGAATGAAAAACGTGCTGAGCTTTAAAGATTGTGAAGCTTAGGTTATGTAAGTAGCCAAACTCATCACAATGACAATAGACGCCAAGTAAAAAGAAAAGGAGATCCATGCATTCAGCTTAAAAAATAACATTACAGTGTTTAAAACCAAAACGAAATATACAGTGATAAATTAAGACAAAAAGTAGAGTAAAATGAAAAAGAAAGCAAGAGTAGAGTGGCCCAAGCCATCAAGATGGAATAGCTTGTCGAGATGGCCTACTTCCCCAACTCGGTGGACAGCTTATCCTGAGGGGTCTACTGAGGGGTTTCGACTGGTGCCTCGAGACCCTGACTCGGAAGGGCTACTTCGGAAGACCCTTCCTCAGCAAGAGGGACCTGAGGGATAACAAGTGTGGCTTGGGAGTCAACAAAAGGCCTCACCACATCTTGGGGCGCCTCTAGGTTATCGGTTCCTACCTCCTCCAATGCTTCTTAATGCATAGTCTCCTCAACAGGCTTATCAGATGAAGTTAGGTCCTTGGCAGCACTGGCCTGGCTTTTATCTATCACTCGTAAGGCCGAGCCCACTTCGGAGGTGATGAAGGCAGCCTCGCAAATTACAGGGGAGTAGTACACTCTCTCGGCCTTCTTGAGTTCGAACGAGGCCTCGAACCCTGCTTGGTTGAGGGCCTCACTCCAAGTCTGGGAATAGTAGCGCCTGCATACTTCAGGGATTTAAGCCTTAAGGGCAGCCTCAGTCTTAGCCACCCCCTTAGCAAAGGCATCTTCCTCCGCTTACTCTACGGAGTGCTCAGCATCTGTTCTCGTAAACACGGCTTCTTCTTTAGCCCTCAAGGCCTCATCCCTGGCGAACTCGGTAACGCCTTTAGCCCCCACTGCCTCGACTAACTTCTGCTTTAGGTTGGCGATATGCTCCTAGGCAACTTACAGCTGACCCTCAACATCCTGTAAGCGCCCTATCTAGTCCTCGGCCTGTTTCATAGTGTCGGCTAGGTCAGATGCCGCGCTGTCTCTAGCCCTCGTCATTTCCTCCAAATTCTTCATTGCCTTCCTGAGATCTCCCTCAGACTTCCTGAAGGTATTCACGGCATCCAAGCATTTATCGCGCTCTTGGCCCAAAGCTTTATCCTGGTTATCGGCCTCCTCTTCCAGCCTAAAGGTGGCCTGGATAGCCTGCCGACCAAAACAAGTACACTGTGAGTTAGACATCGAGGAATAAAATTCAAACGAAAGAACAAGTATCAGAAGTCTTACCATGCCCAGGTACCTCTTGGGGCTCGCCCCCCTCGGAAGTCCCTGAGGGTGGCGTTGTCCATCAAAGGCTTCCCATGAAGGATGGCGGCGGGAAACCAGGCCTAGAGCTCGGACTACTGAATAACCTCTATCCCCTTATCTTGACCACCAATCCTCAACTGCTTGGAAGGTCGGCGGACTTTATCTACCTCTTAGGAAGAACGAGATCTCCCCCCATCCACTGGGTCTTTGCCTTTGGAGGGCCTCTTCCTCTTTAGATAAGTGGGCTTAGGCCGAGGGTCTGAGATCGGCAGAGTGGGGGATGGCCTGATCTGCGTAGGCAAAGACTTAGGCGAGGGAGGAGGAACCTTGGGTGAAAGAGAAGGAGGCTTGGACTGTGATCTCCCTGGCGTGTCCTTCTCCAGCTGACCCTCAAGCAAATCAAACAGGCTGGTTTGGGGTTGTCTCTTGAAACCCATCTCGGCCTGAGTACCAACCCTTGGAAACAAAAGATCTGCTTCAGATAAGTGGAGATCGCCCAATTCACCAGAGGGATCCTCCAACAGATAGGCTTGATCAAATACACCAAATGCATCCTCGGACGAGCCAAGATTAACTACTTCTCCCTCCTGTTCCAAACTTTCTCCCATGACGTCTGCAGCCAGATGGGACGAGGAAGAACCTGCCAACGGAAAGCCCTTCGGGATGGAAGATCCTTCAGAGAACGAAAACCCGTGCTCCACCACTATAATTTGGCGAACTCGAGGATCACGAGCCCTAATCACATTCTTTAGGGCCGGGAAGGACTTCTGGGTCAAATCGTACCCAAGGATCTTGTGAGCAGCCTTAACTTGATTGTTGGCCTCGTTCACGAAGATCTTCGCCCTAAGAACAGATTGTAAATATTCCTTGTTGAAGAAGTGGAAATGCCATTCAAAGGCGTGAGGATCTACAAAAGAAAAAGTATGTGTTGATCAGCAACCAAACGATGCAAACTATGAAGACATAGCTTATCAACCCTCCTCTACTTCGAGTACCCTACCTAGCTATCCCTTTACTGTCGGGCAATGGAGGCAGTCATACCACTCCCCAGACACAATAAGAAAGTCTAGATTTAACCCCTTGCTGGACTCGGGAAGGCACTGGATGAGCCAAACCCTATCATCCCTCGTCTTCATGTAGTAAGACTTACCCTTCAGGTGTTGGAGGTTATAGCACCAGTTTACATCATGGTGGGTTAACCTCAAACCCATCTTCTCATTCAAGGCATCTATGCACCCTAGTATCCTAAACACATTGACGACGCACTAGGTGGGAGTTAACTGAAAATGCTTGAGGTAGTCGCACGTCACCGGCCCCATAGGGATTCTCATCCCCCCTCTAAGAAGGTGATCATTGGAATCACCACCTCACCCTTCTCCCTCCAAATATACCAATCCATTTCCTCACAATACCTTAGGCACACGTTACTGGGTATCTTATAATCAGCGATGAATTTCTCCATCGCCTCTTCAGACTTAACTAGCTTCTTGAATCTACCCATCCCCAACAACGGCTAAGAGACTCAAGAAAGAGTGAAGTAAAGAAAGAACTCAGAGAGAAAAATCGAGCTAGAAAGGGAGAAGAAGACTTACAGAAATGAGCTCCTCGGACAGGCTTTTTATGCTGGAGATGGGACACTGGTTGGGTTAGAGGTTTGACCAGATTCAAAGTATGTGCACCAGAGTTCTTGGATGCAAAAGTAAGGAGGCAAATCAGTTCAAATGATTATTTATATCCTCAATTAAAGACAACCAAGCGGACTTTCCCGCCCATAAAAGCAGAAAATCCCTACCGACTGATTACCATCACATCGTTGAACGTGGGGAGTATGGATCCGCCAGAATTTAATGTAAGTGTGCACCGTATATCAAGGCGCCAGAAACATGCATTGGGCAGGCGAAAAGACTCCAACACTAATGTAGGCCAAAATTGGGCAAGCCATGACGAAGGCCTGAGAATATCAAAATCCTCCTCCGCGTCCGAGGATACGGACAGTAGGATTTTGAGGGGCTATTATGGGGCCTGAGAATTTAGCAACCCCGGTCCATTCCATATTGGGCCCAAGGGCCATGCCGAGGAGGAAGAAATGCCCAAGGATGAAGTGTGAAAGCCTAAATTGCCAGGAACCCTACCAAGGACGACCCTGTCCTCGAACCAAGCCCAACACGTCATCCATAGCAGCTCGGTGGAAAAACAAGTTCAGGATGAACTTCCACCTCCACATTAAGTGCGCTCACCTAACCCCCTAGCCGCATTAATGGAGATGTGACCTCTGAACAGGGCTGCCTTGGTTATTGCAACTCATAGGTGTGTTGGTAAAGTGGCTGAGGAGACAGACAGTTAGAAGAAGGGGACATGGATAATTAATAAGTGAAAGAAAGGGGTTATGAAAAAGGACTATATAAGGGGGAGAAACAGGGGAGAAGGGGGGACGATTCCCATGGGAGAGATTGCTATCAAGCTCCTCGGACCGGTGTCGAGGACAGACTTTGGAGGATAATCTCAATCTGCCTCTGTGTGACGGTGGCGAACAGTGGCGAACGTTACACTAGGCATTGTCCGCTTACTAGGGCCCAGTTCTTGAACCCGCTCTCTAAAAATTCATTGTATTGGGCTACCTGGGCTTGAGTCCACTCACTCAACAGTAGAAGTGCTCTAACTCAGTCCCAACAATTATTATTATTATTATTATAAAAAGGAAGAAGTTTTAAGAAACTTTTTTCAATTTTCTTTTAGAGAAAAAGATTTCTTTTAAATAAGCAAAATTTGAGATGGGAAGTTTCTTTATGAAAACAAGTTTTCAAATTTTTTTCTTAAAAAGTTTTTTGAGAAGAGTTCATTTAGAGAAAAGTAGCAGCAATAGTTTTTTTTTTTTTTTTTTTTTTTTTTTAAGAGAGAGGACTTGAAAATTCTATGGCAATTGAAATTTGTTTTGAAAAACTTTCTCTCTCTTTTTTTTTTTTTTTTTTTTTTTAAAGCAAGAATACCAATTTTGAGAAAAAAAAGGAAAAGGGGATTTTGGAAAAAAAGATTCATAAGTTTTTATTTTTAGGGAAAGAGGGTTTAATTTAGAAATCCATGATTTTGATAAAGTTCTAAGAAATGGGTTTTGTTAATTCAGAAAAATGTGTTAAAATAAAAGTTTTTTTTTTTTCCATGATTTTTGTAGTAAAAAAGAGAACTTGTATTGAAAATATTTTTTGTAAGGAATACGAATTTGAACAAAAAGAGCTTTAAAGAAGGAAGTTTTTTTTTTAACCAAAAAAAAAAAAGAAAAAAAAGAAAAGGAGTATCCATGGGTTTTACTTTTAAAGAAAAATAGTTTGAATCCCAAAAATCAGATGGTTTTTATAGAAAAGATTATTCCCTTTAGAAACTTTGCTCATTTAAAAGACTTCTTCTTTCTTTTTCTTTTTTTTAAAAGGGATTTTTAATGAAAAAAAAAAGGAAATCATTTTTTAAAAAATAAGAAGAAATTTTTAAAAATACTTTTTTTCCTGGGTTTTAGAAGAAAAAGAAGAAAAGAAAGTTTTTGAAAAGAAGAGTGTTTTTGAAAACTATTTTCTTTTAAAAAGTACCTTTAGATATTTGTTTACCCAAGCTATTATTTTATGGCAACAATGCATATGAGAAAGAATAAAGAGCAACAAGAATAAGTAATTGCTAGAAATTAAAAGGGAAAAAAAGTAAAGTGCATAAAAGTAAAGGAATGTAAATACAAGACATAAAAATAAATTGCTTGTAATTTAAAGGACAAGAAAAATAAATGACTTGGAATTTAAATGACAAGGAAAGTAAACAACTTGGAATTAAATGACAGGAAAAGTAAAAAACTTGGAATTTAAAGGTTCATTGGAAAAATTATATATATATTTTTTGGGATTTCTCCTAAATAAGTTCTAATTTTGCCCAAGTCTTATGGGTCCTTTACCAAAAGAAGAAATGGGAGTACAAGCCATCACCATTCTCTAAGGCAACATACCCATATTGTGCTTGAAACAAGGTTTAGAACCCATTTAGGAAAAATGGGTAGAAGATATTTTTTGGATGATGAGAGACAAGAGAACAATATATCACAATATATGTATATATATATAGAACAATAAAGAAAATAATAAAGAGTGCAATAAATAATGGGGATGAGGAAGAACAAAATATAAGAACAAGGAATAAATAAACAAGTATATATGAACAAGGTAAATAAATGGAAAAATAAACATTGTTCCTAGATGTCTAGAAGTGGTGAGATTTATTTCCCCTAAGGATACTTCTCATATAATGTCTAGGTAAAGGTATATTACCCGTCTAGGAAACCCACAACAGTAATATAACAATATATACACAAATAAGTAAACATGAACAAGGAATATAGAGATAAATATAAACAACAACATAAAAATAGAACCATGAATTTAAAAGCAAGAATATAAAGAGACAATGTACAAAAATAGCATTTTCGTATATATGATGTTACAAAGAAAAGAAAAATGGGGAATGGGTATAACTAAATGGAAGCTAACCAATTCCCTTACAACTTACCCACCTACCCAAAAAGATTTTTTTTTTTCAAAGGAAAAAAGGGGCTGAATATATTGGGAGGATTTTTCTAAAGAAAAAAGAGAGAATTTTTTAGAATTTTTCTAAGGTTTCCAGTCTATTTCCAATCTTTTTCTAGTGTTTCTAGGCTATTTTTCTTATATTTGTTTTACAAAATGGGAGGAATTATTTATAGTGGAAAGTATGAGGCTATGTGGTGGTGTTCCAAGACACCATCACATAGCAGCTTGGTAGTAGGCGACTAGACATGGTAAAACGGGACAAAATTTGCTAACTCAACCCGAACCCACTTATTTTGACTTAGTCCAAACCTGTCTGTTTTATCCTAAATTAAAAACAAGCCTACCCGCGGCCCGCATTTTTTTTGCGAGCAACTCCGACCTGACCAGACCAACCCGCCGACCCATCTTTAAACTTTTTTTTTTTCCTAAAAAATATTTAGACTACATACCACTATGCTAAGTGTATAAACATAAATGCATAAAGCAATGCATAGACACTATTTAGCCATTTAGTAGCCATCAGTGGCAGTGGCCATGCCCCCTTTTCTTAAAAATTAATTAATTAAAAGGAAATAAATACAAAGGCAAAAGCATCTACAGTTACACATCTACACTACTAAAAGTCTAACACAAAATTAAATACTAAGTAGTTGAGGAAAAAACACAAAAGGAAAAAGCATTTACAATTACACATCTACACTACTAAACATCTAACACTAAGTCAAATAATAAATAGTAGAGGAAAAAATACAAAAGGAAAAATCATTTACAACTACACATCCACGATACTAAATGTCTAACACTAAGTTAAATACTAAGTAGTAGAGTTAAATACTAAGACTAAGTTATTAAGACTAAGTCTAACTAGCACAATACAAAACAAAAGTAAAAGAAAAAGTCCAAAAGTCCATATCATTAGTGAACTTTGAATCAGAAATGTGTAAACTTAATATATATTTTTTGTGCTCCTTAAAATCTATCTCTCTCTCAAGTTATAAATTTATAATTATAAGCATTATGACTATAAGTTATTAACATGGAAGATTTTGTTATTATGAGTGTAAAAAATTTTAGTTATGCACAAAACTATCAAAATTAGAAAGATGTGGAAAGGTTTATGTTTTTTAGTTTATTTGTTTTTTTTCCCTTTACATGTATACTAATAAAACAAATAGTCTAAAAATAGTAGGTGCCCACTTAACGAAAAAAAAAAAAAAAAAAACACACACACACACACACAGAGGTTATTATGTACAATTCATTTCTTTGATTGATTTGATTCATTCTTTCTAAAAATTTGACATTTTTTTAAGGGTTTTTTTTTTTTTCATCTGGAAATACGGATCTACACTAACCTACCCGCAACCTAATTGGCTTGATCCGTTTTCAACAAATGGCTCGTATTTTAACCTGGCTCGTTTAGCCCACAACCTGATTAATTTGACATAAACCTGACCCAACCGCTTGCCATGTCTATAGGCAACTATGTGATGGTGTTTTGGAATACCATCACATAGCTCCTATTTTTTTCTCCCAGTTTTGGCTATTTTGTCTTTTTTCTTCTTTCTAGTCTGATTTTCGTGCTGCTGTTTGGAGGCCTTTCCAAGATTTGATTTCTTCAAACTTGATATCCCTGGAAAGATATGGATGTATAGTTTCCATAAACTTTGGTCTTGATTGATTCGGAGCTACAGTCGCCAAGATATCTCTTCTAGAGGAGAGGTGATGCAATGTAGGAAATTTTGCGACACTTTTTCTTGAAAAATTCATTTCTTCCAACCTATGGTAGATATCTTCGAGCCCTTTTTATGAGAGGTATTTGAGAAATCATAATTCAATCTAGTTTGGATGGTTCTCTCCAATTGTTACTCATTTTGTACAGTTTTTAGCACAAAATTAGTCTAAAAACAATCATTTTTACCTGAAAAAAGGTAAAATATTTTATTAGGGTTTCAGAGTTTTATTGATATCTCAACCATTTTACCTTTGATTTTGGGCTATGAACTTTCATTTCAAAGGGAATGACCTCGAGATGGTCCAAAATTCAGCCTGATCGATGAATTGGATTAAAAAAAGTCAACTTTTTGACCATCTCCAATTTAAGTTTTTGGTCTTAATTCTTATCATAAAGGATTAATTGTTGCAATGTTTTGATTCACCATCTGATCATGTTGTATTTATTTATTGCTCCTTTATGGCTTTAAAAATCATGATTTTCACCTTTTTGAATTTTTTTGGATTTTTATCATTGTTTGATGCGTGAAACGGGGCCAGACAAAATACGGTATCAAAACACCTAATCCAAAAAATTAAGTCTGGAAATTTGGGACTTACTATGTTACATTAATTCATCAAATTCCTAACTTTTTTCCCCATAGGAAACTTGCGCTCACATGTGTGGCTCAATAGGAGTTTTTCCTATTCTATCTCTTGTCATTAATACCAGACTCTTCTAAATTTTCAACCTGACAATAAAAATCTTACTTTTATCATGAATTTCTTAGTATTTTAAGGTGAAAAAAAAAAAAAAAAAAAAAACCCTACTTATAGCCCTCCCAGTATAACTTGATATGCAAATAAATGAACACAAAATCTTTACAGTTTAAGGCCTAAATGAAACAGACATACTTATTTGCGCAACATTGTTGATCACGGTCACCATTAGGAAAATACTAGAACCACAACTTTTGCCACTAACAAAGAAAGTTGTGTCTTCTCTTATGCAGTAAAATTGGGGTCCCTCAATTGCCAAGGTGTGTTTTGTCTTCCTTGGACTAACAAGTTTATTCCTTGGGTTGTGGGTTTTTTTTTTTTTTTAAGGGCTAGTGAGAAATAGTAGTGTGCTCTTCTTCGCTCTTTCTTCTTTCTTGATTCTCTTTTTTCTGTTCATGGACGACCTAACAAAGAACTGGGACCACCTCACTCTGTCTAATAGAGAAGCCCTAGGATGTTGTCTCACTGATGTTCTCCAGTCTCAAGACTACATCATTGCAGCAAAATTTTCAACAAAACGAGCCTTGAATATGGATGCTATCACCAAAACTTTCAACCCTTTGTGGAGGATGAGGAACGGCTTCAAGGTACAAAATCAAGGGGAACACAAGGTCCTCTTCATCTTTGAAGACAGTGCAAATATGGAACGAGTACTTATGAGTGAGCCATGGAGTTTTGACGAACATCTTATTGTTATGCAACGATACGAGGACTCCCCTCTCACAGATTTAAATTTCAAGAAAACTACTTTCTGGGTTTCGGTCCACAATATCCCAATATGCTATATGAATGTTGCAGCAGCAGAAAAGATTTGTGCTATACTCAGTGATGTTTTACGAAGTTCAGAAACTACAGTCAATGAGGGCGGAAATTTTATTCGGGTCAGGGTAATGATTGATATCTCTGCTCCTCTCTCTCGAGGTTGTTTTAATTTCTCCTGAAAACGGCAAGCAAGTATTTCAAATATGAACGACTACCTAATATTTGCTACTGATGTGGATGCTTTGATCAAGATGACAAAGACCGTGACGTATGGATTGAGAGTAAGGGCTCCTTTTCGGTAGAGCAGCAACAATTCGGCTCTCACTTGCATGCCCCAACTTTTATGCCAACCAGAAAAAATGTGGTCGTCGTTCCAAGTTTTTACAGAGCCAAAAGCAGTCAAATTCCAAAATCCATAACGTCTTGGAATGTCAAGCAGCAATTTCCGATGGAGCATGAACCGACTCACCACCCACCGGTGACAGTTACAGAACAACAAACATCGCAACCTCCTTCCTAGATAAGGAAAGACGTTACTTTTATGGGGGGCTAATAAAGAAGCACACAATATTCGGGATGATATTCAAGACTGTGGAATGGCTCCTCCTTTTTCGGCTTACAATAACCATCCTAATGATAATGTACACACTTCCTCTCTAGGTTGTTTTGAAGATCAATTAAGGGAGATTGAAAAGGAACTAACTACCTTTGATAACCCTTGTCCCCCTCAAACATTTAATATCCCATCAATGGTGCAAAATAATTATCCCAAGCCAACTATTACCAAACATATTGAGAAATCAAAATATTCGAAGGAAGCTAATGTTTCTCCACATGCACCTCAGCTACGTATTTTACCAAAGTAGACTCGGCTAACAAAACTGGCAGGCAAAGAAGCCACCCAAGAAACAAACTTTATTCGCTGCAATGGAAAGAGATGCCTGGGACAGATTGAAACTCATTCTAATTTACCCTGCAAATGTCAACAGGTTTTGAAGAATGGAGAAGTTATACCTTTGGATTTGGTGGAGGCTAATGTTTAGTTTGGAGCTGTCATGGGCTTGGGAACCTATGTAAAGGGAAGGAGCTTGTAGAAATCATACAGGCAAAAGATCCCTTTATTGTGTTTATAGCCGAAATATGGACAAATGAAGCAAGGCTTGATTGCGTTCAACGAGACATAGATTTTAAGAATAGATGGGTGGTTCCAAGTAATGGAAGAGGAGGTGGCCTGGTACTTTTTTGGAAATCATCAATTAATCTTTTTGTGGAGGGCTTTTTGAAGTATGACATTGATTCCTACATCAATAAAAAATTTGAGACTGCTTGGCGTTTTACGGGGTTTTATGGTGAACCAGAAACTGCAAAGCATTATGAAGCTTGGAATGATCTTTGGGGTCTCATCCATCATTCAGATACCCCATGGATTTGTGTGGGGGATTTTAATGAAAGTACTTTGCAAGGTGAAAAGTTGGGCGGAGCTCTATGAAGTCATAATCAGATAAAAAATTTTAGGGAAGTAATTGACGAGTGTGGATTTATGGATTTGGGGTTCATTGGACAGCGCTTCACTTGGAGCAAACACTTTCAGGATGGACGGTCTATTTGGGAGAGATTGGACAGGGGTTTGGCAACAAATTCTTTTTTCCTAAAATTCCCTAGTACTTATGCTCATCATCTCCGTTGTGATACTTCAAATCACTTTTCCCTTCTAATTAATCTCTCCGATTTGGTTCCTTCTACAAAGAAAAAAAATGTCCGCTTTGTGGATATATGGCTGTTTGATTTGAGATGTGGGGAAACGGTGGAGGCATCTTGGAAGTCTAGTGATGGTGGAATTTTGGGTAACACAGTCCTTACAAAAATTGAAAAATGTGGAAAAGATTTGGATTGGTGGAATCGTAAATGCTTTAGGAACATACGAAGAGAACTAGAAAAAAAAAAAAAAATTCATTTCTCAAGCCGAGATAACAGGTACAAAGGAGTGTAATCATCATGTTCAAGAGTTGAAAGCTGAAATTAGTATTTTTTTGGAGAGGGAGGCACGAGTGTGGAGCCAAAGATCATGGGTTTTATGGGCTAGCAAAGGAGACAACAATACAAAAAATTTTCACAGCCGAGCCACCAAAAGACACTAGGAAAATACATTTCGGGGAATCCTAAATGAGACAAACCAGTGGCGAGTTGATCCAATTGATATTGCTTCGGTTCTAACTAGCTACTATCAAGGTTTGTTTTCCACCTCAAATCTGAATCCTGCTATTGGGGTCCTTTCCCAAGTCTCACTGTGTATTACAATTGAGATGAATCAAGTCTTATGTACTGAATTTCATGAGTAGGAAATGGTAGCAGTGCTTAAGGACATGGCCCCCCTTAAAGTCCCTGGACCAAATAGGATGCCATCGCTATTCTACCAGCACTTCTAGAATATTGTTGATTCTGATGTTACTCAGGTTGTCCTCTTGTGGTTAAATACAGGTATTCACCCTTGTAGACACCGCATTTTGTACCCCTTAAAACTCGGGCCCTCGTTTCCCAATGATGCTCGAATTATAAGGCCTAAGACTAGTTGAGAGCCCAATTAGATATTAAATTGACTTAAAAAGTGTTAAAATGGAAAATATAACCTTTTAAATGAGTAAAAAGTCTATTTTTGGAAATAAAATTATCAAAGTAGCCCTCAGCTTACATACATCGCAACCTGCGTACGCGAGCCAAAGCATGCGTACACAGGCACATTCCTGTGTAAGTAGCTAGGGTTTCAGAAACATAAGAAATGCAAGTTTTTGCAATAATGGCTGAGGTTTGGAACGAATCTCACATCGTTTAGGAGCCGTTTCAAACCCCATTTTTTTAACCATAAAAAGTGTTACATAGTATATTTTCAAAACACACAGAAATCCCACGACAAAAACCTAAGATTTACTAATAAATAGTGAATCAAAAGGGAGTTATTCACAAAACACCCTCAAATCATTTTTATTTGATTGAGACCTTTTCTAGCCCCAATCCTTTAAGTTTAAGTTTGCTAATCACTATTTTATTGAATTGTGATAAATTTGACTAAAAGGAACGGTAAAAAATCAAGCCTAGGAGCTTTTGCTTTAAGGTATTCTTTTAAAGTTTTCTTTTTCCTTTTCTGCCTTTAGTCTTTCCTTAATCCGTTTCTTTGTTTAGTTTATGTTTATATATGTTTGTTTAGGCTAGTTTTAGGCTTTCTTTATGTTTTTAAGCATGTTAGGTTACTAGATTTTATGTTTTCTGTCTTGTTTTGCTTCTGCTCTATTTCTGTATTAATTAGGTTTTCTGGATAACGATCTGCATATGCATAATCTAGCCTACGCACGCAGGCCTATTCTAGCGTGCGTGATGCCATTACCCAGAAATCCTAATTTTTGTTTATTTTGTTTCTTCATTCACATGTTTGATCTATGTAGCTTCTTTTTCACATGTTTGTAAGCCCCGTGATTGCTTGCTCACCTTTTTAACATATTTGTTTGTTATCACATGTCTAAATTAGGATTTAGATTAAGGTTTCTTAGTTTTAATGTCATCCATTCACATGTTCATGCATTGATGCCATAGGTTCTGTGCTATTGAGAGGTAAGTAAATGGTAAGCCATGCATTAGCAATGTTCATGCATTTGTGTTAGGGTTTTACCTTATGATGGAACATGCTTAGATGTATGATTAGGGTTTTGTAATATGTTTTCCTTGCTATGATGATATGCTTTGCTACCATGTGCAAGTTGCTACCTTGTTTTAGATGTATGATAGGGTTTTCATATGTTAGATGGATGTTAGGTTTTCTTCAATATGTTTGGCTCCCTTTTGTTTGGATAGATAGATAAGTATGTGTTTTGGGATTAATGATGCCATGATTGTATGTTTAGATATATGCTAGTGTGTGTGAGTATAGATATAAGTGTTGAATATGTTTTTAATGTGGTTAAGATATAAGACACAATGATGAAAGGCCAACTTTAAGGTTGGGCGATCTTAGGTGCCTAACACCTTTCCAAGAGCGTACCTAAACTCCAAACCCAAACTCTAGTAGTAAGATCAAAAGTACTTCCTCGAAAGGATGCTATATTCATGGCTCCTAGACTATATAACTAGGTGGCGACTCCATTCCATTATGTCCACAACCCTAAACCGGTTAACCATACCTTTCTCACTCTCATTCCCAAAACACCAAATCCTAAACATGCTGATGAGTATCAACCAAGTAGTTTATGCAATGTATTGTATAAAATTTTTTCTAAAGTACTTGCAAACAAATTGAAAAAAGTGCTTCTAGATATTATTACTGAACATCAATCAACTTTTGTCAAGGATCATCTGATTTCAAATAATATTTTAGTCACTTTCGAAACCTTACATTGCATGAAAAATCACAAATCAGGGAATTTAGGATTTATGGCGCTCAAATTGGATATGAGCAAGACATATGACAGGTTGGAGTGGTCCTTTCTTGAAGTTTTGATGCAAAAAATGGGGTTTGACGAGAGGTGGATTAACCTTATCATGATTTGTGTTAAAACTCTTACCTATTCAATTATAGTTAATGGTGAACTAAAGGGGTTAATTCATCGTAGCAGAGGCATCAGACAAGGAAATCCCTTATCTCCATTCCTTTTCCTTATATGCACGAAAGGACTACATGGGTTTTTCATGAATGCAGCTATCAAGGGGGAAATTAAGGGTTTCTCCTTGTGCTGAAAAGGGCCAAAACTAACACATTTATTTTTTGTAGATGACAGCCTCCTTTTTTATAGAGCCTGTCCAGATGAATGCAATAAAATATTGAGCATCTTGTCTTCCTATGAGAGTGCATCGGGCCAGCAAGTAAACAGAAGCAAAACTATACTGTTTTTCAGCAAATCCACTCTGGATGATATAAAAGAACTCATTAAAGATTACTTAGGGTGCAGGAGATCCAACATTATGAGAAGTATTTGGGTCTTCCCTCTTTGGTAGAGAAAGGAAAAAAGGTGAGTTTCAATTATATAAGGAAAATGGTGTGGAAGAAATTGCAAGAGTGGGAAGGAAGGCTTTTATCTCAAGCGGGAAGTGAGGTTTTGATTAAATCTGTCATTCAAGCTATCCCTTCTTTTACTATGGATTCTTTCAAAATCTCATTGGGTTTGTGTAATGATATTGAAGTTTTGATTAGAAAAATTTTGGCGGTGAGAACGAGGCAATAGGCGTAAAATTCATTGGCTCAAGTGGGATGAGATGATGAAATAAAAAATGGTTGGAGGAATGGGTTTTAGAGATTTGGCAATGTTCAATGACTCACTCTTGGCAAAATAGGCATGGCGGCTCCTAAATGATAAAAATTCTTTATTCTACAGAATTTTCAAAGCCCTATTTTTCCCTCAATGCACCATTATGGAAGCAGCAGATTCAAGGTTGGGCTCTTACGCATGGAAAAGCATCCTACATTGTCATGATGTTATTTTAAGGGGAGCAAGGTGGCGTGTTGGTAATGGAAAATCCATTCAAATATGAAGTCACAGATGGTTGCCTGTTAAACATCCACCCATGATCTACTCACCGGTTGTTGATGTTCTGTTGGATACTGAGACAAGACAATAGAACAATGACTTGCTGGATGGACTCTTTGTTCCCCAAGAGGCCGATATCATCAGGAGCATCCCTATATCTCGTGTTGAAGCAGAAGACAAACTCTGTTGGCCTCTAACTCAAGATGGACAGTATACATGTCAGGATATCGCTTTTTAAAGGTAGAAGCTGAGCTTGTACCACAGAGAACACCATCATCCCAAGAAACTCAGCTGTGTAAGGGATTGTAGTCCTTACATACTCCCAACAAGGTTAAGAACCACATATGGAGAGCATGCCGCAACTCTCTACCTACTAAAGAAAATCTGTTGCGGAAAAACTATTATCACAAGCTCCACATATGATCGTTGTCAAGAACATGCTGAGTCTCCCTTACATGCAATGTGGTCGTGCTCCAAGCTGGATGAAGTCTAGAATCAGAGTTATGGGGCTTCCATCGAAATCATAGCTTTTTAGACTACAAAGAGCTGCTGTCCTGGATACTTCAACATCACCAAAATCTAGAACTCTTCCCCATGGAGGCTTGGTCGATCTAGACACAGCGAAACTAATGGCTTGTTTGGATGTTTAAAAAATGAGGGGAAGTAGAGTAGAGGGAGAGAGAGTAATCAAATTATCTTGTTTAGAAGTTTTTTAAGGAATGATGGGGAGGGGTTTGGGAGAGTTTGGAGGGGTTTCAACTCCCTCTCACCCCTCATTTTTAATTCTCCCAAATTGAAGAGATTTGGAAAGAGAGTAGAGTAGATTAATTATTGTCCAAGTAAATTCTCTAATTTATCCTTTCTAAATTAATCATAGACCAATGTTGCAAGTCTATTTTCAAAGAGGGGTAAATTTATCCATTTTAATCATTTCTTCTACTCTTCATCCTAATTTTTAAAACATCTAAACAAGGGGAATGGTTAATTATTATTCCCCCTTACTAATTTTAAAAACATCCAAATAAGGTGGAGGGGAACCATTCCACTCTACTCTCCTCCCCTCTACTCTCCTCTCTCTCTCTCTCTATCTCTAAACTTCCAAACAAGCCATAAGTTCGACTCAATCAAACCCACTGCGACGTATCACAAATTGCACCAATGACAAAGTACAGATACAACAAACTTAGTGCAGTCCAGCCCGCTGCAATTCCACCACAACCTTGTTCTCATGTATCCTGGCACCGTCCCTCTACTGATTTGTTTAAAATCAACTACGATGGTGCCACATTTGATTCGGAGAATAAGTCCGGTATTGGATTTGTTATTCGGGACTCACGTGGCTTGGCTATTGCATCTCTTTCTCAGCAGGTGCCACGGGTGTATCAAGCAGCAGAAATTGAAGCTTTTGCAGCAACCAGGGCGCTGGAATTTGCAGCAGAAATTGGAATTGCTAATGTAGTGTTGGAAGGGGATTCATGGTTGATCTTTCAAGCCTTATCCGCTGAAGTTCAGTCCTTGTCTCCCATTGGTTTACTGATTGAGGATGTTAAGTCTTTTACCGGCTGTAATAAATTACTTTAATCTCATACGTAATAAAGTTGCTTATAGTTTAACTAGGTATGCTATTCAAGTTTTAGACCATGTTGTGTGGATGGAGTCTGTTCCCCTACCTGCTGTTTTTGTATTTCAGGCTGATTTAACTGGTATTTCATAATCAAAAACTTTACAGGTTGGTTCCTTAAAAAAAAAAAAAAAAAAGTTGTGGTCCTAGCATTACTCTCATTATTAACCCAATTCCTATAATTGTTACAACGAAAATGGTTGCATATAATTTGGTAGAAAATGCTTGCAAGTTGCAAAATTTCCCCTATGCTTGGAGTGTTGAATGTGTCTGCAAATTCGTCACCTGTTTCCAATTAATTGAATAGCTTCTCTGATGTGATGGAAGTAGGCATTGGTTTTAACCTTTAAGGAGAGTCGTATTTGATTATCAAAAATAAATAAATAAAAGGAGAATCGTATTTTTAGGAGGTGCTTGTTTGTTCTTTGTGAACTTAAGAGAGCTTTGTGATGTATTGATGTTCTTTGAGATATTTTCTATTCTTTGTGAACTTTAATGTTTTGTTATAGCCTTCTTTTATGTAATTAAAGATTGTTGTAAGCTTGATTTTATTTTAATGAATTATGGATTTTTCATATGTACTTGTTCTCCATGAATTTAAGGTGTCTTTGCGGGTTTAAGGAAACAATTCATTGGAATCCTCCGCATCTTCTTTATGTCACTTTAAATACGGATGATAGTGCTACGACTAACCCAGGTAAAGCACGAGCAGGTGGTGTCATTCGAGATCATAATGGTAAGTGGTTAAAAGGTTTTTCTATTAATTTGGGCATTACATCCAACAACATTGCACAACTTTGGGTGGTTAGATATGGTCTTCTCATGGCTTGGGAATTGGGTTTCAGATTTATTTACTTGGAAACTGATTCTACCCTTGTTATTCAGCTTCTAACTTCTCAAATCTCAATCCAAACCCTCTGTTGGAATGTCCATGGTTGTTTTTTTATTGCAGCAGGGACCCGCTAGGGAGACAGTGGGACGTTAAGCTTGCAACATATCTACCTTGAAGCTAATGGGGTTGCAGATCTTTTGGCTAAGAGTGGAACAAATCAAGTAGAAAGAATAAGAGAATACACTCAAAGCCTTACTTTTGTTCAACATGCTGTAATGTTTGTCCTCCTTTTGTTGTAGATAATCCTGAGGGCAATACACCTCTCATGATGTAATTAAACTTGATCTGTTTTTTGTTTCTATAATATATCATCTCCTATTTTATCTATAAAAAAAAAAAAGTTTTGTAATTATTATATTTAAGCTAGGTGAAAGTCTTTTAAGGCAATGATACAAAGCTCCCCCACGAAATTTGACTCACCAATAAATGAAACCAAATCTTCACTATTTAAGCGATAAATGAATTTAGGCTTGCTTATTTTCATGACATTGTAACCCGGCATGAGGCCACCTAGGCACTAATGGTGCATGCTACTACATGAACCCATAACTCCCAGATCTCCCATATTCGTAGGTGTGATGAGTTGTAAGGGCTTCTAACTACTAAACTACCTCCCAAAGTTGTCCCTAATATAAGGAACTGAACAAGAGAATGTGAACACAAACTATTGGGGGGTTTCAAATGACAAGTTCCTTTAAATATAACAATTCGAGCTCCACTTTAATGCCACAATAATTCCTTTTGTTTTTCATCAGTTTTATAGTTAAAAGACCCAAGGAAAATAAGCAATATTTTCTTTATTATTAGTACATAATTGATATCAACTAACTGGTCACCCTGCTGTCACCACGAAGAATGACATGGTTAAACTAAAAGTTGCAAGTAAATCACAGGAAGAATTTATTAGGAAATCAAGTGCATTGGGTACTCGAGGGATAAACCCTGAAGACAACAAAACTCACATCAGTTATTAAGCAGTCTGCTAATTCTACATACATTCTTAAATCTATCCTCATCTGTACATTTCTCTAAATTTCAACAGCACCAATCATTTAAAAAAAGAAAAAGGAAAAAAAAAAAGGGGCCTTATATAAGTGGGAAGAAAAAAATTATATGAGAAACATGTTGCACATGGTTTCACCAGCATCAAATGCAACAGCAGCTACAGTTTTATGGCTTGCAGCATCCCACCAGTTGACTAATGCAAATCACTGGCTCATTTAGGGCAGTTCTCAGAATTCAAGCTTGCAGTTTGTCACCTTGAGACACTTCAGGTCAAGAAAAGTGAGTATGGGAAAAATTACGTGTAGCACAGTTCAATTTCAAGCCCTCTGAAATGAGCGGGAAGAGACCCCGTGGAGAAGTCTGACAAACCCCAAGAAACTAAGCTTGCCATCTGAGTGTCTTATCCAGTCCTGGAGAACCACATGAACAGGTACTGATGGGCTAAGTCCAAGTTCCTGGAAAAAAAATTGAAGAAAATTTATTAGAGGGATGATTTTGGAAGGAAAAAATGTTTCTTAGTTTTACTAAGTTTGGATCAGTTGGTGAGGAGTGGAACAACGTTTGAATGAGAAACTGAAGTAGTTATAAAGTCAAGTCATTGAAGCAACACAAGGTTTGCAAAACATATATGTGTAGGGGTTCAAGAAAAATAACAAGACAAACCCTAGACTTCACCACCTAGAGCTACCTAAATTATAGGCTTCTCCAGCTAGGTTTGCTTGGAATCACCAAGCTATCGGAAAATTCCAACAGAAATTTCATTAATCAAGTCAGTTTGTCCCCATTGGAGTAAAATAGCAACCTTATATAAACTACTAGGGATAAACCCTAACTCTAATTGACTTGGGCCAAGCCCAATTTATTGAATTACAAAAATAGTAAAATACTATTAACCTAATTAGGTAATAGGATCTAGAACAAAATACAATTGACCAACAGTAAATGCAAGTGACTTCTATATGAAACTAAACTAAATAAAATCGTTTTCATGCTCTTTGAAACAGTCATAATTAAAATAAAAGAAAACAAAAATCCCAGCCCCAAAAAACTATTTGGGCTAAATAAAAAGGGAAAGTCGGGATTGGTGGCAGGGACCAGATGGCAACTCTACACACATTGTTCTATATATACTAGAAATACATGTAGGAGAGAGAAAAAGAGCATACAGAAGCAAGTTCCTCTATCATAATTGGTCTGTTCCCATCCTTCTCAAACAGCTCATATGCACGCCTTGCATGTTGTTCCCAGCTCTCCATTCCTTCCAGCTGATGCACACTTATGGCAGCCGAACAAAATTCTTCAAAATCCATTTTTCTGTACTGAATAGAACTAATCTGTAACATAAACTAGTAGACAATTAGCCACCACTCTTATCATTACATATTTTTTTAGGAAATACATTAATTAAATTAAGGAAATCAGTAGTAACAAACTAATGATTTTTTTACAGCATTACCATGTTGGCATAATCTAGGGCCCGTGAATCCTTCATTGCATCAGTGGAGTTCTTTACCATACCCTGCTAAATCCACCAATATTTATAATGGCTCCGTAGAGTATTAAAATAAGAAAAGATAAGATTAGGAAAAGAGCTGACCGTCTTAAAGTTCTGCATGGAGATGAATCCATTTTTGTTAGGACCTAATAATATGAATTGTTCCCGCAGATAAGCAAGCTGAGCTACAGTTAATGTCTTTGCAAGAGCCTGTCACAATGGCAAAACTTCACATATTTACTACTCCCAACGTATCCAATGTTCATATCAAGTACATTATGTAAACGGTATTAACTCCATTCATGGCTCCATGGATGAATATATAATTTAATCACAAATTCCAGATGAAGGGGCGCATGTTGCTCATTAATTTAATTGGTTGGAACAACAGATGTATATTTTAGGCTCATCCTGCCCAACCTTACAAGTTACAATAAATTGGTTTGGTCAACCAATCAAATTATAATGACTATCTGTTAAGTCCAGCCAATGATAGAAGTATAGAGAATTCCTTATTGTTCTTGGAATCCCACATCAACTAAAAACTAATGAAGTGCACTAATTCCATTAAAACGTGGTAGTTCCCACATTGAAAAGAAAAGAAGTAAGAAGGTTTGCTAGTTAAGTTTGTTGAGTGTGAGAGAGTTAAAAGACAAGCTTTGTCTAGAGAGAGAGTTAGAAACTAAGCTTCATCTAGTGTGTTTGTTTGAGAGCACCTTGAGTCCATTAGGGTTTTGGGTTAGTCTATGTTTGAGAGCTTTTGTGAAAGTTTAGGTGTGGTTGTAATGCCTGTAGATGAGGCTTGGATTTAGCTAAACCACGTTAATTTTTGTGTGTTGTGGTGCTTGCTATTTTATTATTTTGCGTGTATTTTACAACACTATCTATTTTAAATAATCTTGGAAGCTTCAAGCCTATAAGATAAGCAGGCTGGTAAGCTCAATCTAGGCCAGCCTTGATATACCAGCACTATAGCCAAGGTTACTAGACCTGATTTGAAAGCTTCTGACTGGGTAGTTTTGGAACCAGGGCACAATCAGACCTACTGTCAAAACCTTGGATACAAATAGGTAATGCCAAAAAGCAAAAAATAAAATAAAATAAAATAAAATAAGGAAGATAATAAAACAAATTAATCAGGTACTAATTGTATTGATCAATCCATTGCCACATCTAAGAGATGTCTCAGACTTCTTTTTTCTTTTGGACAAAGTTGTTTTTGGAAGAATTTCGTCCAACTCATTATGTGGCAATTCAAATGACCATCCAAGTATATTTTAGTCATATGACTTATTACGTCATCCAGATAACTCACATGACAATTAAATTATGGACATGAAACCAATATGTTCATTTTTTAAAATTTCAACAGTTTCAATAAAAGCTGCTGGCTGCTGTGTTCATTTTAGGTCAGCCCTACTAACACACTAGAACTTAATGTCTGCTTTCTTAGACCTATTACAATTTGGTTGGGTTGACTGGGAAGGTTTTGACCAAAGAAAAAGTTATGTACAAAGCATAAATCGTGGACTAACATTAGAAACCGCTACATTGCTAGATCAGAAAAGATTGTCGTCTGTCAAAATCAAGACATAAAATGAAGCGAAAGTAAAAACAAAAGGGGGGAAAAAGATAAGTACAATTACATACCCCTAATGCTGATTTGCGTAGAGAAGACGAGCATATATAAGCTTTAACAAGCTTGTACACTATCATATCCATCGGTATCTTGACATCATGATGATTGGCCAGCCATGGATGACCTGGGAAAATTTTGGGCTGTAAGCAATAGAACTTTAAACAAACACTAGGGAATAAGAATATGAAACACGGCACGCAGGCATGTGGAAAAAGTACACTCAGTCTCAGTGTAACTGCCTCCCATGTCCCTTACTGTTAAATTGCTTCACCAGAGACAAACTTGAAGAGGAAACCATGAAACGAGTTTCCAATATGGTTTTAATTTTTATAAACCAGGGGTGAAGTCCAGGACTTTAAACAATAACGCATTATTTGCATTTTTCCTGAAAGAAGGGTTGCAAAATTTTAAAATCTAGGAGAAATTCACGGTAATGATAGCTAACTTCATGACCAATAGAAAGCAATAGATAGCAGCTCAAACTCCATAGTTAAACCATATTGCAAACAAAGAAAAGCATAAAATTTGGTCTTCATCCCTATATAATCCAGATTTATCACAGCCTTAGTAGTTAATTCAAGTCCACCAGTGGAGCCGCAAAAACAGAATCCTTTTGACAAAGGTAACCAGGGGAATCTTATTCTTAATTGGAGAAAAGATAAGGTTTACACTTTCACATCCCTCGCATTTAGGTTGTTTGCATACCCATGTAATTCTATTTTCATCACCTGCACGCGCTTACTAATGGTCCTATATAATTCCATGGTGGATAAACAGATCATGATAGAAAATTAGATGGCATCAGTGACTTACTTAGAGCCTGAGCAGCAGTTAATCTCTTACGATAATCCTTGTTCAAAAGCCTCTTTACAAAGTCAATTGCATCAGGAGACAAAGATGGCCAAGGGGCTTCATCAAAGCTTGGATCTGCCTTGAGGACAGCTCGGAAGATGCCAGATTCTGTCCGGGCCCAAAAAGGCCGGCTTCCACATAAAAGAATATAAGCAATAACACCAATACTCCACATGTCCCCTTCGGTCCCATATGATCTATGTAAAACTTCAGGAGCCACATAATAGGCACTTCCTACTATATCATTCAACCTCTCATCTACAGAAACTTATCATTATCAGACCATAACTCAGCTTTTTTAAAGTAATCAGAGAGATAAATCTCAGGTAGTAGTCCTGACCTGGCTTCACATAGTCAGAGAGTCCAAAATCAATGGCCTTGAGCGGGGAATTTTCATCCTTGGAAGTAAAAAGAAAATTCTGCAGCAGAAAAACACGCATTCAGAAAAGAGGATATAGATTAATTTGAGTATATAAATATATTATGTTGAAAATATTCATCTCAAAAGATCAATGATAAATAGTTGACAGACTGGTGCTATAATATAAACAACCATAGAATCAGTATCTAAGAGATTCATGAATGTGGTCAGAAAAGGCTTCTTCTGACTTCCTTACTTGGTAGTGGGAAATTGATAATGTGCAATATAGGAACTACAGATGTTCTTCTAGCTTAAGGCAAGTCACTAATAGAGGCAGTACAGCACTACATATTCAGCTCTTATGTTGAGACATTAAATGAAAACCCACAATAACATAGAGTACACTGTACCAGTTTAAATTAAAATTGTATAGAGTAAAAACTCAAAAGCATTAAAAAGAAAAAAAAGGATTTTCAAATGCTAACTTTCCAATGAAGAAATTGTTTAGAGGTAAAACCAGGGTGTCATCATTTCGCGCATTTAAGACTAAAAGTGACACATTTTCCTTTTTTGGTAAGCGCGAAACAAGGAATTCAAAGCATCCGTAGCTGAGAAAACTCCAAAAAAGAGGACATCTTTTGTTTTCTTTTTTCTCCCTAATGTAACGGTTTAAATAACTTACAATCTTTTTGAGTCAATTACCTCCGGCTTCAGATCACGGTGAACAACACCTTGAAGGTGACAGTAGGCAACTACACTTAAAATCTGAACCATAACCACTCTGGCATCTTCTTCTGAGTATTTTCCACCCCTAGAAAACAAAAATGGAAACTCAGCCAGTCAAAATGCTATATAACAGGCAGATATGGCGTATCTTTTTCCCACTTTATGGTATGCAAGAAAATATTTAGTAAGAATAAGAGCACCTTGAAAGTATCCTATCTAACAGTTCACCTCCATTGCATAACCTGAAGAATGCAACATATATAAAGAGGGTGAGCTCAAAATTTTAAAGGATGTAGCTTTCATCAAGACAATTTAGAAACTTAAAAACAAATATTGAACTCCTATCACTGTTTTGGGAATAAATAATAACAGAGAAAATGTATAACATGAAAGGCAAGAGGACAACACATTGATAAGCATGCATCCCTAGAAATCCTAGTATATCAGATGGATATCATACAACACAAGGGCCAAACCTTTTTCCAAGTATCAGAATATTCAACCGGTCCATTATTCTCATATGAAGCATCTGTAAGCTGATTATATGGATGACTGAGCCATGTCAAATCCATTTAATATTACAAACAACATGGTAAAACTGGCTTCCATATCCCAATAATTTATATGGCAACAAGAAGCACGTTGAGAAGTGTGAATTATATACATAGAAATGACATCTATGTATGATTGCCATATGTACAATTTGCAATCTAATTTTCATTACCAAATAAAACTCATTCAAGTTCTGTTTATATCTTTTTATTTTATCTTAGCCAAAAGACCAAGAAAGGTATTGTAATACAATAAGATATATCCTGAGAAAAATTAAAGCATTCTACACTTACTCCATGACTATATAAACATTGTCGTCATCTTCATAGGCATCATAGAATTGCACTAGGTTCTTATGTCCTGATAGTGCCCTTAATATCTTCACTTCTCTTCGTACATCCTCTATAGCAATTGCTGTGGTCATCTGCAAAAACAAAACCCCCCTTTCAATAAGAAAGCAACAGTCATTCTATTGTTACAACAATCCATTGCCAAGGGGACAAGGATAATTATTAACAATTTTCATACATGTATTTATGCCCAATGATTTGGAAGGAATATGGGTTCTTTAAATGTACTTTTCTACTATGAAAGTGAAATTACAATCATAGAGAAATTACCTAGTACTTTATAAGAATAAGTTGAAATATCACAATCATAACTTTATCATGATAAAAGACAAGTTTTCCTTAACCTTAGCCAAAACAAACCATATATTTAAGGATCTTCAAATGTCTAACAGAGAGAACTGAGCCCCCATCATATTTGTCACGATACTGGATATTTTCACTTTAAGCATATTCATACACACATAAACAATCTCATCACTATGAAGAAGAGAAAAATCTATTATAAACATAAGAGTAGTATAAATTTTGACACTGCTTTTGAGACCTGCCTAACATGACAGCACACTGCCGTACGCAAAGTAGAATACCTGCAACACACAACTGAGTGGAGTAAATGATATATCCAATAACCCTTCATATCACACCCCATACCCTTTCAAGTCTCAACAATCCCAACGGATAACAAGCCACATCAAAATCAAACCGCTATCAAAATGCATTCAGTCTGAGGATATGTTTTACAATCAGCAACATGCTTCCACTTTAGTTTTATCAGAAGAACAAAAAGAACCCATCGAATTTATTCTATCAAGTAAGAACTAAGAACAGCCCCAATAGGATATAAATTTCAAATGGGCCTCAATTAATTCTTCCATAGATAAGTCTGTCTTATAAATACATGTAAGAACATAAGCAATCCAAGAACTAGAGGAATTCAATAATGACACTGCATTGAACATAACTGCTCAAACAAATGAACACAGTGACAAATATAGAAGATCAAAGTAACCAAAAAAAAAAGCCAGACCTTCGATTTTGGTATAACCTTGACAGCCACATCCTGACCTTTCAAGCTCCCTTTCTTGGCCTTAGCAGAGCAAGTAAACCCGAAATGTCCACGCCCCACCTCTTCTCCAAGCTCATAATGGGCTACAAACTGCTTGGAGTAACCAAAATTCTTATCCAAGGCAATCTCACACTCATCTCCTTCAGGAATTGAGGCCTCATTAGGCTTAACAGAGCCATGCCGCCGTGCCAGCAATGCCCGGATGTGCTTAGCCGGCGAAGGAGGCGGGAATGGGCGCTTAAAAATGCGCAGAGGAGTTGAACTCACACTAGAATTGACTGCAGGTGAGTTCTTGAAGAGACTAGGCAGAGGACTTGGACTGTAGAAGGGAAAGTTGGAGGATTTTGGGGTCTGGGAATTTGGGACAAGATCGTTCTCACCCGGAAGTGACGAGTTTTCGGATTTGTTTTGTGGATTTGCAATGGGTTTTCCATGACAGAGTCCCATGGAATCAGAAACCCAGTATAATATAGAAGCAGAATTGCCAAGAAATTAACTAAAGGTTCGAACTTTTGTGAACAATATATGAACAGTGAAGAAAAAAAACAAAACTTTGTAACAGTTAACAAGTGGAAATTGATAAGAGAAGTTTTCTATGCAGGCTAAACAGTATGATCAACAAAAACCCAGAAAGGATTTCAGCACCTGAATTTTCCCAGGAGATCAAACTCCAAGGAAATTCAAGATGAAAAGAGAGAATCCCAGGTAAGGAAAACTAATAACAAGGAAAGCAAACTAACTTTTGTGATTAAACAAACAATGCCAGAGAGGAAAACTCACAAAGAAGACTCACCAAAACAAGAAGCAAATTCTGCTTGAAGCAGAGGCAAAGGCAAGGAAATGAAGGTAGAAACAAGCAAAGCAAAGAAAAGAAAACCCAGTAAAAAAATATACTCTACAAGAGGAGGGAAAGCATATGAGAGAGAAAGAGAGAGTAGGGGAAAAAGTAAGGAAAAGATGCTTAGCAGAGGCAGCAAGAAAAGGAAGGAAACCCAAGTCTCCCTTTTTCTGCTTTATGTAAGCTTTATTAATTTTTTTTCTTGCTGCTGGTTTTTTGTTTGTGTGCAAAAATATCAACTTTTTAATTAGAGGTTAGAGAGTGTGTTCTTTCTCTTCTTCACTAATAATAATGGAACTACTATGGAAGTGGGGTTGGGTTTGGATCCTTCCAGCCTGTCCTTATTGATCTTATAAAACCAAGAAAAGATAGATGCATTTGCTTGCATTCACTTCTATTATTTTGTGAACATTGTAACAAGTTAAGAAATTGAGCTAACATTGTCTCTGGGTGTGTATTTGAGCTTTGACCTGCTTTTGTAGGCTTTGAAAGGCTCCGTCTTTTTTTTTTTTTTTTGAATTTTTTTTTTCTTTTTGGGTTTTAGATCAAATGTCTTTTTCTTAGAATATTTAAACACGTTAAATAGTATATCTGATGCACTTTTACTCCAATAATAATTGAACAGGGACAAGTAGAGTATATAATTGCAGTTTTTCCTTCTTTTAACTAGAGCTTTTAAACTCATTTTGGAGGGCTTTTTTTTTTTTTTTTCAGAAATCAAAAACTGCATAATTTGTGGAAACCTACAAGGAGAGGTACTATGTATAGCCTTAATTTGTAGGGTATAATGCAATTGATTTTTGTGGGCTTATGCTCAAAAGTAGGTGCAGCTACTTTATGTTCCAAAATAAAGAGTCGGGTATCATTTACAAGCATTAAGAATACCTTTATTCTTAATCAAGGGGGTAACACATTCTCACCAATTGGATTTATATGTTCATCATTGCTACTTGAATAGTAGCCTTGATTGATTACTACAGTTTTGGACACATTGGTTAATAAATAGGAGGTTGAGTATTAAGAGTTCAATTGATGAACTTTTTTTCATCTTAAAACAAAATTTCCTATTTAAAAGTATGATTATTTTTATGTACAATGATATTTTTGCACAATAAATAAAAGTATAAAACACATGGATAAAAATGAGTTTATCCAAAAATACAGTAAGCACATAATGCTCTACACAAAACGCATGAGCATCACTCACAAATGGGTGTTCATCAAAAAATCACTTACAAATGGGCAAACATTTTGTGGTAGGTGACCTATGCATGTGGCAGCTTTACTTCACTCTAGAATCTAGTGTTAGCCAAAAAATCAGAAAAGAGAAAAGTAAAGACTAGTGCATGATATGTGTCATGCACACAGCATTTGCTTCAAGTTAGAGAGTGGAAGATGGGATGGTTTTGAAAGTGTAGTAGTTACCCAAAATTATAGATCATTCACACATATGTGTAATATTTAAGATTAGGTAGTAGTTATCCAAAATTATAGATCATTTACACATATGGGTAATATTTAAGATTTGTTAGTTCTAAGAGGTTGGATTTATTAGCTGGTATAAATATAATATAGACTTGGCTTGAGTATAATACTCGTGTATTGAAGCCGTCAAAATTATGACACAAGGTTGAAATTGGACACATAATTTTGATGGGTTTAGTGCTTTCAAACTCTACCCACTTGGCTTGAGTATAATATTCTTGTGCATTAGACCCGTCAAAATCATGACATAAGATTGAAATTGGACACATAATTTTGACGGGTCCAATGCTTTCAATCTCTAGCCGTATGATATTAGGTGTGCAATATTTAAATAATCATAGAGTCTGGGTCAGGTTGGCATCCATGCCAGTAATTATAATGGACCATCCTCTTAGCTCATAAGGCAACCATTAATTGAGCAGTTTTCAGAGTAGAAGCTTCTTTATTACCAAATCGAAACCGTACGCGCCAATAATCCATCAGGGACTGGAGGTAAAAGTTGGTTAGCCTCTTTCATTTCTGCTTAAAATACTAAGTGATCATTGGATTCATCTTAAATTTGTCATCACTGTGATATGATTATTGTACAGATACCGCCAGAACATTTCAACTATTTTTTATTTATTTTTTTGCCAAAACCAAGTTTGTTAATTGTTATATGTCAATTGTGCTGTTATCTTCTTCCTTTTCTACGGAACAAATCATTTATACCATTAATTAAGTTAAACATTATTCTAATGTCTACTTATGCTTGCAGAAAAGCCAACAATATCATTTTCCAACTTTTATTTTTTATTGATAAGATAAAATTTTAATATATAACGGTCGGGTCCATTATAATTACTTTTTATTATTATATCAAAACACTAATAAAATTTTGGTATACGCGAGATTTAAACCTCAAATATTTTATTTGACACTAAAAACCTTTATCAATTTATTTAATTGAAACCCACATATCATTTTCAAACATGTTTCCAGGCAATTCTGTTTTTAACACCCGAACTATTAACTCTTGGCAGTAATCATTTAATCAAGTTCTCTACTAGGTTATTTTCTACATTCACTTTTGTTAGGTCCACAATCATACAATTATCACATAAATACGAGTTACATCTTGTATACTGTTTATAGATTTTATTTTGATTGGATTCAATCATGCCTTAATCAAAAGGACATTTATCAAATAATACGTGATAAACAAATACACACAAATATCAAATAATAGATGTTGGATAAAAAAATAATTGAGCCTTGCCACCAGTGCAACAAGTGGCAAAATAGGGACACAACATTTGGGAAAACAATAGGTACGAAGAAAATGTGAGAAAAGAAACATGGCGGTTTTTGTAATAGTAATCAATTTTTTGTAACAGTGCCTAGAATAGATTCAAGTGGCATCAGGGTAGTTATGGAAGTTACAAGCAATGCTTGGAAGCACGATAAGTGTCATAAATAATAAAAAAAAGGCAGACACATGAATGGAATAATTGCCAATAATCATCCAAAAGCCTCAAGTATAAAATAGAACTCATTCTCAAGAAAGGGCACAATTTTTCACTGGAAAATTTGCTGAAACTAAGGGCCGTTTGGATGGAGGGGAAGGACGGGGTGGAGGGAAATAGAGTAGAATTAGCTGAAAATAGGTTAATTTTGGGCTAAATTTATTCTACTCCATTTTTCTCCCATTCAATTCAAACGGATCATAAGATTACCCTTCTATTGTATTCCCATAATAGTTTCTTTTAGTGCGTAAGGCTTTGTAAAGTATTCATGCCCATAAGTAGTTAGTCTTCTTAGGTCTTTAGTTCCCCTTCTTCGACTCATTTGATATCTACTGTTTACTTAGGCATCAATATGTTCTGTTTACATTGAGACTTGACATAAATTACTTATTTTTTATATATTTGATGGCACCTAATCTTAATTAGAATTTTAGTCTTGATACTTGATAACTTAGAACCTAAGTCATTACTTAGTCATTTGCTTTCCATAGCTTACTATCAATGACAGGGCCAAGATTTAACTTTAGTCTTCACACACACACGGGCATAAGTAGATTTATACACATTATGGACAAACATAATGCACACACACGATATATATATATGATGCTTAAGATCAATCTATACAATAAAATGTCACTTGTGTGAATATGAAATGTTATTTTAATATTAGAGAACCCATAAAAGATATCATATTGATTATAAAAAAATAAAAAAAATTAAAGATAGCATCTCCATAATAGTGTATTTATTTTCTATGTTAAGCTATATTGTAATTTTCTCATTGTCAAAAATATACTTTTCATTTATTTTTCTATTCTTATTTTTCTTTTATAACTTTTGAACCTTTATAAAACTGTTATAATAGGAAATATTTCTTTTAAATGAAACCTTTTTTTTTTTAAAGAGAATTTCAACCTATGGCATCCGCTCCTGATGATAAAGAGCTATCATTAGACCAAGATATCAATCAGTTTTTTTGGTGTAAACAAGAATTGAACTTCAAATCTTTTATTCAACCATAAATTTTTTACCAGTTGAGCTAACTGGAAAAGGGCACCTCAACCCCATGGCTCCATCCTTACTTATTATTACTAGCATCATCTTCATCGATCTTAAAAAAAGTCATCTCAATTGATATATTACTGATCCATATTCCTTTTAGAAACGAAATCAAATAGTCAAACCAAGTTCATAACCAACCACATCGAAACATCAAGGGAGTCAATACCGTACCGGAGGCTGTACCGGTTTGCCCAGCGGTACGGTATTTTTCGGATACCGGTCAATACCGGTACCGTTTCGGGTTTACCGCTATTTTTTATATTTTTAAATAAATATATATATATATGTATGTGTGTGTATATATATTATAATAAATATAAAAGTTTACCATAAAACATTTTCTCAATTCAAAACTAATTATTTATAATTTTAGACTTTAGTATCAATTAAAAGGAAAAAAAAAACACACAATATAAAAAATAGAAAGCTTAAAAGTTATCATTGCATACTAAGAAAACAAATAATACTAATAAGTTAATGCAAATAAGTTATCATTCTACCCTAAAAAAAATTCAAAAATTACAAAACTTAGAAAAAAAAAAAAAAAAAAAAAAAAAAACCCTTTTTTCTATACCGGCCGGTACCGGTACGGTATCAACTTCCTTGCGAAACATTGTTAAAGTCATTGATACACCTGCATTCACATGATAGGGCAAAATTAAAATTATCTTAAACAATCTAGTTCTAATTAGCTTAATTAGTAAAATCTTATGTTGTCTAATAAGAGATCTGGGTTCCTGCATACACCAAAAATTGACTGAAATCTTAACTTTATAATAAGAACATTCATCATAAAATAAATCTCATAGATTGAAATCTTAACATATCTTTAAAAAAAATAATAATAATAAAATGAATTTAATGGTAGAATGGGGATCCGTGAGTGCCCTTAATTAATCAGACTTCAAAAGGATAACAATGGACGACTACTAAATGACACTATTTAGTAGTACGAAATGCCTAATCTTAAATCTTGGAAATAATTCTGTCCAAAAAAATAAAATAATTGATGTAGATTTATAAGTGAGAGATTGGGATCATTTCCAAATGTGTTTTCTTGATTATTTCGAAGGTCCTGTCCAGAATTTTGGATCAGTTTACTTTCTTCTAATTTACTCTCAAAGTTGTGAAGCTTCTCCTGTTATCTTTGGGTTTTTGAATTCATTCCAACTGTTTGAACTTATCTTCTTTGTCATCTGCACAAATTCCTTAAAAACTTCCTTATTATTTTTTTAACTTATAATATCAAGCCACATGTCTCATTCTTTTGTCGGTTTTTATTTTATGCATTCATGTATTATACACATGGCACTCATTTTTTTACGTAAACATATATAATTCAACAAATAGTTTTGCTTTCTAACAATTTTTGTCAAATAGCACGTCGACCTCATTGAATTTAAAAATCACCAGGGCAGAATTCCCATTATGTGAAAAAAAAAAAAAAAAAAAAAAAAAGGCAAACAATTTTCTTTTATATATATATATATATATATAGACAAAACTTAGAAAAAATTCAATTAGATTTTAATTGAATTCTTAATTTTGCGCTATATGTCCCATATAATTTTTAACTTTGTGCCAAATAAATTATTGAGTGTAAAAATCAAAAAGTCCAAATCCAATTAAATTCTAAATTAGATTTCAATTGGAGTTCAATTTTCTGCCACGAATCTATCTAAGTTTATAATTTTTATAGAAAGTAAATTATTGGGTATAAAAACTGAAAAATCTAAAAACCATTTCATATTTTAGAAATGTATGGTTTTGTAAAAAGTGTAAGCTAATATTATGTATAATTTAAATATCTTCTAAAAAAAATGTATAATTTGAACCATATAATTGTAATTGTTTTTAATTGTTTCCGTGCATATGCGCGGGGCTACACACTAGTTATTCCTAATACACATTTCTTCGTAACTTTGTTCACAACTTTTTAACGTGACAAGTTATGAGTGATAGACAATAATTTTGCATGAAACATCTCATCACTCACACACTTACCCTGTTGGAGAGTTATAAAAAGAAAAAGAAAAAAGGAAGTTGTGTACATAAACTTATTCAAAAGCAAATAGTAGCTCTGGTTTGAACATCATATCAGTTACCAATCACAACAACTATTGTATTTACCTTTTCACTTAAATTTTCTTGCTTGGTGGAAATTTTGTTTTTTAAGTTTTAGGAGCTCAAATACTTGTATGTTTGAGAGCACTTAGATGCATGAAAGTAAGATAGAGAGTACTATAAATGTGAGGTGCTCCATCTTATTTTGAATTAAAGGAAAGTAAAAGGTGCACCCTTTTATTCTTTAGCATCTTACCTTAGATCTAAAGCTAATACAACCTACAATGTAGTGACCTTCTCTCTCTCTCTCTCTCTCTTGCTAATAAGTGTCTGGTGAGGAGGATGAATAGTTCACTACCAAATTTCAAATAAATTGAGTGAATAAGGTTCCCTCTAATTAATCTAATGTGGTTGTAGATACATGCTTAAAGAGTTTTGGTATGATTAGGAAAGGACATGTAATCCAGACTTGGCATGTTGTAGTCTGAGCTTACAGTACTCAATTTATTTTGGATGACAAAAAAGTAATTTAAAGATTTACAATTACATCCCAATTCCCATATCTAACTCATTAACTCTATCTCAATTCAGTCTCTGTCTTAATTAAATTGAAGTTGACTTTACAGATCTTCACCAAATAATCAGAGAGCATCCAAATAATGTAGGATGGGAAAGTAGAAAGAAATATTTAGTACTAACAGTGTATCATTTATTGATTATGTTGAAATTTCACTGATTTACCAACAACTTCTAGCTGGGTTTTAGTCTCTTATCCTATGAATGGCCTTGTGTGTTCTTGCAAATTAGGGACCACCGTCACTATGGTCTATGGGGCTTTGCCATTTATTGGTTTGACTATGTATAAAGACCAAAAAGAAGAAGTAGAAGAAGAAAATATTTGGTCCAAATCCGACCAATTGAACCCCTCCTCTTTTGTTTTTGCCTTTTCTTTTCTTTTCTTTTCTTTTCATTTTCTCTCTTTATTATTTGTGTACAGCTATAAAATTTGTTATCCTAAATACTTAAATTAATGATGCAAGCAGATAGGTTTTTTTAAGCAGGTTGACTTTGTATGCTTCTTACCCGAAAACCAGGACTTAAACAAATATATGCACTTAACACGTGTCATGCACCAATTACTTTGGAGTTTTTATATATAAATGAATTCAATATTATATTGTAGAGTGTCATTGAAGCATCACAATTAAGTGCATCCAATCCTTCGGTGCATTATTAAGCAAGCCAAGAAGTGGAAAAGCAAATGGTTGTTATTAAATGGTGTCTAATCCTTCTTTTAAAGCACCTAAGAGGAAACAAGGTCGTCACCTAGAGATAAATACACTAAAATAAGATTTTTTTTTTTTTATAAAAAAAATGTGAACCTTTGTGACACCATCACTATGCAATGATAAAGTTCTTGAAACAAAGAAAGTTTCTTATACACAAGAATATGAATTAGATTTGGTAAGCTCTTTTTTGGGCCACTAGATATATATGATACCCTCAATTTAGGGAAAGGTAAACAAGGACTCCAATGATGCTACTTTATTGCAGAGTGGAGCTTTGTGCAAGATAAAAAAAAAATTCTTATTCCTTGATACCCTCCTTGCCACCCCTTCTTTTCTACAGAATAAAGCTGGTATAGAAATAGTAGTTAATAAAAGTGTTTGTATATATGTTCTTCCACTACACACACATTGGGAGACAGAGAGAGAGAGAGTTTTTTTTTTTTTTTTTTTTTTTTTTTTTTTTTTTTTTGAGTTTTAGAATGGGAGAGAGATAGTTGGTGCAATTAAAAATTGCATGTGAACATGGAAGAACATGGGGTACAGATGTTTTCCAAGCCACTGCAAAGAATTTCTTGACTAAAAGAATACGCTATTATCCAACTTGGTCAAATGTTGGTTAAAACCCATCTGATTATTAGGAAGAATCCAATGGCAATTCAAGCGGTAATCACGATGAGTAGCCCACATATATATATATATATATATATTGGCAACCACAAAGTCTAAATAAGATGGATGTAAAAATGTGATTTTTTTTTTAATTTTTGGGGGAGTGGGGGGGACTGTAATGCCTTGAGAAATGTCATTATTTTTAGGAACAATTTTATGTTTATGCCGTGAGAAATGTCATTATTATTATGTGCATAATCATAATTCGGTAGCCCCCAC
The DNA here is from genome assembly GCA_030445155.1 of Quercus variabilis. Taxonomy (NCBI): domain Eukaryota; kingdom Viridiplantae; phylum Streptophyta; class Magnoliopsida; order Fagales; family Fagaceae; genus Quercus; species Quercus variabilis. Next base: position 9,209,090 of record CP129451.1, read on the forward strand.
TTTATCTTCATTATGATTTTGTTAGGTGACCCACCAAAACGCAGTTTCCATTTCGTTAAAAATTGCTCTGACCAGAGGAAATAGAGAAAGGGACAGCCATTTGGGGTTATTTGATCATTGGATTTGTCACAATGGGGTCCCTTGTACCACTTGAGAAAACTATGGCAGTTTATTCTTCTTTCTTTTTTTTTCTTTTTTTTTTTTTTTCTCTTTTTTGTGTGTGAGAGCAATCATCAATGACACATGTCAAACATCGGTATGGTTGATTCTCTGACAATTCCTTGTTCAAAAGATTATGCTTTGTTGGGTTTTCACAGGGATTTGAGATTCTCAAGCAGTCCTCCCCAAAATGCAACTTTGTGGTTCACTTGTTTAATTTTTATTCCCCACACACATATTTCTTTTCTATAATAGAAAAATAAACTGTATTATTTTTCTAGTACTTTTTTGTTTTTGGGGTCTGAACTCTGAAGATTATAACAGGCAAAAGAAAACAAAGAGTACCATAACAAATTAAGAAGCAGAAAGTTCCAACACAAATAAGACAAGCTACAGCATCGGAACCCCGTCCTATTGTTTAGTCTAGAGCCAATGAGGGGAGACGTGCAGGCCAAGGCCACCGACTTTGTAATGCTAACCCAAGGTTCACTGGACACTATTAGACATGAGGTTTCGTTTAGCTACAATCAATTCTTGGCCATTACTTTCATTTCCCAAACAACAATAAGTAATAGACAAAAACTGAGAATAGCTACGTTTTATATTCGTTATAGAATTACACGAGTAAACTAGTGGATTGTTTAAAAACTGTGCCCTCCAATGTAATCAATTCTAGAAAACTTGATTAGGTATATAACTATATAGTATAAAAAAAAAAAAAAATCTTTTTTTTTAAAAAAAAATCAAAGGTGATTGATAGCATTGGGATTACAATTGAGATATTTTTTTACCAATATTTAAACGGGAGGATGAAAAATGGAAAGAAAGAAAATAAGGTGGTGATTCTTGATAGGACCCACAAATTTTAATCCCTCAAAATTTTTTTTTTTTTTTTTTTAAGAATCTAATCCCTCTTACTTAAAGAGAAAAGATAATATAAAAAGAAAAAACAATTACTACATTGTTCTTTGAATTAACTTACCTTCTCTTCTTTTTTCACTATTTCTTCATAGCTAAACACAATTTACACACAAAACTTCTATTTTTCATGAGGGAAAAAAATTACTTAAAGAGGGAGATTGGGGTTTCCTTGAGTCACTTGGCCTTAATGGTGGAGATGACCAGATTTGTCCGTGATGGGACCATGTTGGCCACGGAAGGGCCTATCAAAGCTATCGACGCCCTTCTCATTGGCCCAAATGAATAGAAATTCTCTACAAAGCAAGGCAAAACCCCCCTCGCAAATTAACGCCTTTCTCACTTGCTTGATGGACCTCCAGTTGATGGTGGTATGCAGATTTTATTAGTGAACTCCATTGATTCTACTAGATTTTTTTTTCCCATAGGCTAATTTTTTTCTTGGAGGAGAGGGGCGATTTGGTAGGTTTTTTGTTTTATTTAAAAAAAATACTTTATATATGTGATTGTGCTTTTTTTTTTTTTTTTTTTTTTTTTTTTTTTTTTTTCTACTAAACATATGTGACTTTTTTGTTAATAAGGGCATAGTAGTAAATTCAGAAAAATTAATTTTTTTCATCCTTAGATTTATTTTTTGCCAACCAAATAAAAGAAATTTATATTTATTTTCAATCATTCTACTTTTTCATCCTCTTTACAAAAATACACAAGGTGAAAAACACAAACTGATGGGCCCATAAGTTAGTAAAATCGTCCATTGTCTGTGGACGATTAATAAGGACGAGATCATTGTCATCACAGTACCGAGAATGCCACCTGACCAACCCAGCTAAGGACGACCGTTACGAGTAGCAGCATTAAACACCAGTTCCGTTGAACGAGCGCCGGTTAACCTGACATCTGGCTCAGGCGTTACAAACCCAATCAATAATGCCCTCATAATGACCTAGTCAACGGCTAGAAGGGCACCAAAAGGCTCTATATATATCCTCAGGCAATATCAAAAAGGGGGTAAGAAAAAATTAGACTATTCAATCCTCATTTTAGTTTTACATACTTTTCTCTGGTTGCTGTGCTTCTCTAACTTAATCATCGGAGGCGTTGTGGGCAACGTCCCCACCGGTGACTTTTTCCTTGTGTTGTATCTCAGGCTAATAACAGCAAAGGACGATCTCATTCTGGACGAACATCTTGACTGACGATCTCAGCATCATCAGTTTGGCGCCGTCTGTGGGAACAGTTGATCTTTGGACGATCGTCCCAGGAATAATCTTTAGACGATCGGTTCAGGGACGTTGTTCTATTGTAACAAGATGGAGTCCAGCTCTAATCCAGATCCGGCTGCGTTGGCCCAGCAAATCCAGGCACTTGCAGCCACGGTGGAGGAACTCACCAAGCAAAATCAAGAAATGAGACAGCGGTTGCAGCAGAGAGATAGCCACACGGAAGTTAACAGGGAGCAAGACGAAGACAGTCATAGGAGACACGCCAGCACTCCTGACGAACCAAACTCAAGTTTCCTCAGGGAAATGAGGAAAGAGATGGACGAATTACGAAATGCAATTAAGGGAAAGACGGATCAAGGAGTAGACAGGATCGTCAGGCAGTCGGACTCACCCTTCACTGCCGCTGTCCAAGAATGCCCAGTACCCTCCAAGTTCCGTCTGCCCCAGCTCGAACCCTTTGACGGGCTGAAGGATCCGTTGGATCATCTCAATACTTTCAAGACAACTTTGGGGCTTCAACAACCCCCTGATGAGATACTGTGCTGGTCATTCCCCACAACCCTTAAAGGGGCAGCCCGGGAATGGTTCGCTAAACTGCCTACTTCGACCATTGACAACTTCGAGCAACTGAGCAACTCTTTTATTCGTCACTTTGTGGGTGGACAACGACCAAAAAGGACAGCCGATTACCTAAACACAATCAAGCAAGGGGAGAAAGAAACTCTAAGGTCCTATGTAACGCGCTTTACACGAGAAATGCTAGAAGTGGATGAATCTGACGACAAGGTGCAACTCACAACCTTCAAAGCCGGATTGAGGTCCAGAGACTTCATGGCTTCCCTAGCAAAAAACCCCCCCAAATTTATGGCGGAAGCGCTACTAAAAGCACAGAAGTACATGAACGCCGAGGATGCGTTAGCAGCCATAGACGGGACAGAGAAAACAAGAGAGAAGAAGAAAGAGAAAGAGGACGACAGGAGGGCGCAAAAAAGAAAGCGGAAGGACCGACATAATGACGACGGGAATAGACGAAGGGACGATAAAAACTCTCGACAGATGAAGTTCACACCATTGATAATGCCAGTTGATCAGATTCTGGCCGAAATAAGGGACGAGCAGAGCCTTAGGTGGCCGAGGCCACTCCAATCACCCCCTAATGTACGAGACAAGAGAAAGTATTGCCGTTTTCATAAAGATCACGGGCACTACACGGAAGATTGCCGAGATTTGAAAGAGCAGATAGAAGAGCTTATCCAGAAGGGGAAACTCCAAAAATATGTGAAAACGGGGGAAGCCAGCAGATATGGCAAGAAAGAACAACAAGGGGATTTCCGAAGAAGCGAAGGTCAACCACCCCATCCACAGAATGCAAGGGGTGAAATAAAGACGATCGCGGGGGGACCGTCCATAGAAGGGTCGTCCAGGTCCCTCAGAAAATCGTACCAAAGGCAGGTAAACAGCGTTCACAACTCACCACCCTTTAAGTAGAGACGAACAGATCAAGATATGTATTTCTCGGAGGAAGATGCCAGGGGGATCAAACAGCCTCATGACGACCTACTGGTAATCATGATTATGATCGAAGGATTCAACACGAGGAGGGTTTTGGTAGACAATGGGAGTTCAGCGGATATTATTTACCTATCTGCCTTTCAGCAATTAAAGGTAGATCCAAACAGACTTCGACCATTCGAATCACCCCTCGTCAGCTTCAGCGGGGATAAAGTGTACCCCCGGGGTATTGTGACGTTGACTGTAACCGCCGGATCATATCCCTTCCAAGTAACCAACAGGCACAATTTTTTGGTCGTGGATTCCCCTTCGTCCTATAATGTAATCATTGGACGACTTACACTTAATCTGTGGAAAGCTGCTACTTCCACATACTGCCTGAAGATAAAGTTTCCTACAGAACGGGGAGTTGGAGAAATAAAAGGGGATCAAGTCCTGGCAAGGGAATGCTATCAGGCGGTCCTAGCGTCCAGAGAAAACCATGCGTGGGTGATCGAAGATACGTCCGCTGAAATCAAAGAGAAGTTAGAAACAGTGGAATTGGTCGAAGAGGATCCTTCGAAGACGACTCAAGTGGGGGTGAACCTAAGCCCAAAAACGAAGGAATTAATCATTCACTTCTTGAAAAACAACCTCGATGTATTCGCATGGAGCCACGAAGATATGCCGGGGATTCCTGCAGATATCATCGAGCACCGCCTGAACGTAGACCCAAAGAAGAAGCCCGTCCAGCAGAAGCAGAGGGTTTTTGCTCCCGAAAGAAACAAGGCGGTGACGGACGAGGTGAACAAGTTACTCGCTGCCAACTTTGTCTGAGAAGTTTATTATCCGGAATGGTTGGCCAACGTCGTCATGGTCAAGAAGACCAACGGAAAATGGAGGATGTGCGTTGATTTCACCGATCTAAACCAAGCCTGTCCAAAGGATAGCTTCCCCTTGCTCAGAATAGATCAGTTAGTTGACTCTACTGCCGGGCACAAGCTCCTGACGTTCATGGACGCATTTTCGGGATACAACCAGATACAGATGGCCAAGGAAGATCAAGAAAAAACTGCCTTTGTCACCAGCCAAGGGCTTTATTGCTACAAAGTCATGCCTTTTGGCTTGAAGAACGCAGGAGCCACGTACCAGAGGTTAGTAAATCAGATGTTCAGAGAACAAATCGGGAGAAATGTATCGTCTACGTGAAGAGCAAAGAAGAGGAAGATCACCTGGACGACCTCAGGGAAACATTCAACACGCTCAGACGATACTGCATGAAGTTGAATCCCTCCAAATGTGCTTTCGGAGTTTCATCAGGGAAGTTCCTTGGGTTCGTGGTTTCGCGAAGAGGAATTGAGGCAAACCCGGAAAAAATAAAAGCCATTCTTGAAATGTCTTCACCGAGGACGATTAAAGAAGTGCAATCGCTCACAGGTCGAGTCGCAGCCCTCAACAGGTTCGTCTCTAGAGCAACGGATAAGTGCCTCCCTTTCTTCAAAACCCTGAAGAAAGCGTTTTCGTGGACAGAGGAATGCGAAGCAGCGTTCCAGGATTTGAAGCGATACCTGAGTAACCCCCCACTATTAAGTCCGTCCAAAGAAGGCGAAGATCTTTTCCTATACCTGGCAGTATCTACCACGGCCGTGAGTGCTGCTCTAATAAGGGAAGAAGATAAGAAGCAACTCCCTATATATTACGTCAGTCAGGCCTTCTAGGGAGCCGAGGCTTGTTATCCACAAATTGAAAAGATCACCTTCGCACTAATTGTGGCCTCTAGAAAACTTCGTCCTTATTTTCAGGCCAATCCAATCAAAGTAATGACGGACCAACCAATCAAAAAAGCCATGAACAAGCCCGAAGTCGCAGGACGAATGGTGCAGTGGGCAATTGAGCTCAGTCAGTTCGATGTCAAATACTGCCCCGTACAGCCATAAAAGCCCAAGTGTTAGCAGATTCATAGCAGAATTCACCACCAACGAACAGGAAGAACACCGGGAAGACATTTGGACGATTAACACGGATGGTTCGTCTACACGAAACGGTGGAGGAGCAGGCGTCGTTATTGTTTCCCCCCAAGAAGATGTTCTCAAATATGGTGTTCAGTTGAAGTTCCTCGTAACCAATAACGAAGCAGAATATGAGGCCCTTCTAATCGGGCTTAGGTTGGCTCAGGCACTGGGAGCTGAAAATGTCGTGATCAAGAGTGATTCGCAACTCGTCATTGGACAGGCCAGGGGAGACTTCGAAGCCAAGGAATCAAGGATGCAAAAGTACCTCCAATTGACAACCCAACTGATAAGTAACTTTAACCACGTAGAGTTCGTGCAAATCCCACGAGAACAGAATGAAGAGGCTGACGAAGTAGCACGGAGCGCCTCAACAGATGTTCCAGACGTGACCAGCAGATGGAGACTAGAAGAGCAAAACCTCCCCAGCATCAAAGAACTAAAAAGCTTCTCCGTACACATTCCTCAAGGATGCACGAACCCAATTCTATCCTTCCTCAAGGACGGATGATTGCCATCAGACGCTGAAGAGGCTAGGAAAGTCCGCAAAAGAGCTGCCAGATTTACCATACTGAATGACCAACTTAATAGAAGAGGCTTCTCTCAACCCTACCTGAAGTGCCTAGAGGAAAAAGAGGCCAGGTACATCCTTGAGGAGATGCACGGGGGAATCTGTGGAGACCACATGGGACCAAGATCCCTCGTCAGAAAAATCATGCAAGCAGGCTACTTCTGGCCAACGATGCAGCAGGACGCTTCAGACTTTGTGAGGAAATGTGACAGCTGCCAGAGGTATGGGAACATTCAGCGAGTTCCAGGAGAAAGAATGACGACTATCTCCTCGCCCTGGCCCTTCGCTCAATGGGGGATAGACATCATGGGCCCCCTACCACAAGGAAAGAGATAAGTAAAGTTCCTGCTGGTCGCAATTGATTATTTTACAAAATGGGTCGAGGTAGAAGCTTTGGCAACAATCACAGAAGCTCAGGTACAAAATTTTGTCTGGAAAAATATTATTTGCAGGTTCGAGATTCCAAGGACGATCATCTCTGACAACGGTCGTCAGTTCGATAGCCAGAAGTTCAGATCATTTTGCTCGGGCTTAGGGATCAAGAACAAATACTCCTCGCCAGGGCATCCTCAGGCCAACGGACAGACAGAAGTAACTAACCGGACCCTGCTCAAATACATCAAGTCCCGGTTAGTGGGGGCAAAGGGAGCATGGCCGGAGGAACTACCAGGCATCTTATGGGCTTACAGGACGACAGCAAGGACACCAACAGGAGAAACCCCCTTCAACCTAACATATGGCACGGAGGCAGTCATCCTGGTTGAAGTAGGCCTCACAAGCACCAGAAGGGAATTCTTTGACGAAAGGAGCAACGAAAACCAGTTAAGAATGAACCTGGACAGTCTGGACGAAATCAGAGAGCAGGCTTCCTAGAGAATGGCCAGGTTCCAGCAAAAAATGGCGAGATACTACAATCAAAGAGTGAGATTGAAAAGGTTCAACGTTGGTGACCTCGTCCTCCGAAAAGTAACCTCAGCAACCAAGGACCCTGCACAAGGAAAATTGAACCCAACCTGGGAAGGGCCCTACCGAGTCGTCCACTATTCACGACAAGGGAGCTACCATCTAGAAGACCTGAATGGAAACAAGCTGCCTCATCCATGGAACGTTGAGCATCTAAAAAGGTATCACAGGAAACAATTCGTGGCCCCATTGTAAGAAATTACCATAGTTTTGTATCACATTTTCCGTCGAAGCAAGTTATCTACATGCATTGTCTTTTGCAAATTGCATATTTTTGTATAAGTAGTTATTCAGGATTCTATCAGTAATCATCCAGCATTCCAATCATCTCGAGCAAAAAAAAATTTCATTGTATCCAGATCACCTTCTACGAAATTAAATCAATCATTCGTCCAGATCAAAAGGACGATGGTATCCTCCGGTAGGATTCACATCGTCTAGGTCAAAAAGACGAAAACAGAAGGAACGCTCTCATCATTCGGCTCGCAAAAGGAATAAAATTCCTCAAAAAGAAATAGACATCGTCCAGATCGAAAAGACAACGAAACCCACATAGGGAATAAAACGTTGTCCAGATCTAAAAAGACGATGATATGTGTCCAAAGGGCGCACGTCGCCCCAGTAAGAAAAGGAAATGGTGAAGTCCTAAGAAGGACGAAGAAAATTTTTTGAAGAAACAACAAGATAATACCAAGTAAAGATTTTTTCTAAGTATAGAGAAAAAGTTCTTTTCGTAACGGCCATGAAAGAAAACATAACATATATATATATACGCCAGAAAAGGCAGATTGTTTAAAAGAAAGGAAAACCCCAAAACATGAGGGGACCAAAATAATTGTTTTCACCTTAACAGCCCAAAACACACAGGGCACAAAAAAAAAAAAAAAAAAAAAAAAAAAACAACTGCATTGCATAAAAACTAATTACGGTGCTGGAACATCATCTCCACCTTCGTCCGCAGCTGGAGGATCCTCGCCTGAAGCCATTGAGCCCTGAGCAGTTGAAGCAGCCTCGTCCGCTTCAATCTCTTTATTAACTGCCTCAAAATCGAGATCGTCCAGATTAACCCCTTGGCCATGCTTCATCATGTATCTTCTCAGTAGCTCAAAACCCTTAAAATACCACTGGAAGAGGATGGTATTATACTCGTCGGTCGACTGGAAGGCGAGGATGGCCTTGGCCACAGCAGCTTTCATCTTCTGGCCCGCAGCAGCAAGAAGCTCGTCCTTATGCTTTATTTGCAATCGTTCAGCCTCCAACTGCGCGGTCAGAGCTTTGACCTGCTCCGTGGAAGTATTATGAGCGTCCATTGCAGCAATCAGATCTTTGCGCAGACCTGAAGCCTCAGCCTCCAGAGCCTCCACCTTCGAAGCAGCCATGACGGCCTTCTCTTCGCTTGCCAGAAATTGGGAGGTAAGGTGCACGGTCTCCCCAGTACCTGTGGGCAAAAACTTAAAACATATATAAGTACATGTACACTTCTATCTTAGAGAATGACGAGGAACAGTCCAAAAGATACCTGTACGAGCTTGTGGACGTGCTGGTTCACCATCTGATGAGAAGGCACGAGCGAAATCTCCTTCTTCTCATCGAGAGTAAGGAATTCGTTGGCCCGGGCAACAGTGCCGTCAGCGTCCTCCCAGATTGAGGATCCAACCTTCTCTTTCCCTTTTTTACTCACTTTTTGACGTTTGGGAGCAGGGACCTCCTCAAGAGAAATGGCTGGAGAAGCAGTCCTTGTCTCGTCCAGAGTAAGGGTAGACGAGCCCCTCTCCGTCATCTCTCTCTCTCTTGTTTTATCTCTCTCTTTATCTGTAATTTTCAGGGTCTTCTGCCCGATGCTCGAAAGGGGTTCATTCTTCTTCCCCTTAATCTTAGCATACATGTCCTTGTTAAATTTACTCGTCATTTCTGCAACAACAAATGAGGAAGAGTTAGAAAAATGATGAAAAAGAGGACGATCCTACGCATCAGAATTACTCACGTTTTCGTTGCTCTCGATTAATCGCTTGGAGGACGTATATGGAAGGCTCTGGCCCCAAACAGTGACGGGATAGAGTACGAGGATCAACGAGCTCGTCAAAGTCGTCGATCGTCTTCGCGTATTTAATCGCCTTCTAGACTCTCTCCCTAAATTGGCTCTTCAGATCAGGACGTGTTTTCACTGCACAAAAAGGAAACGCTTCAAAACTGTAAGGACGAACAAAGAAAACTTCCATGAGGAGGGAAGAAGGTGAGCATAAGAGACAAACGCACCAAGACGAGGGGTCTCCCACCGTCGCAGCAACCTAGGGACATGCCCCCAGAAGTCATCTGACAAAGTCTCCCAACCACCTCCAGACACGAAGAAATATCTCGACTTCCAGTAGCGGAAGGACGAAGGGAGGTCAACTATCAGATGAGATCTCCTATCCCAAGGAACGAGCTCGTAATACCCAAACTCCCTAGACCCTTTCAAACGATAGAGGTGGGTAAGCTCATTGACGGTTATCATTTCCCCATCTGCTATGGTCGTCCAGATCACCATGCAGCTGATGAAGATTCTCTAAGAATTGGGCATAAGTTGCCCCGGAGCAATTTGTAAGTGGTCTAGAAGCTCCATGATGAAAGGGTGGACGGGGAACCTCAGACCACACAAGAAGGCTGCCTCGTAGAAGCAAACCTCACCATGGGCGAAGGTGCAAGCCCTTTCCCCCTTCCTAGGTAGACGAGCCCTAGTTTCTACCGGGAATTGAAACCTATCCCTAAATTTGCTGAAAACGTTTACACTCAAATCGCACTTTTCCTTGAAAGCATGAAAGGTACGGGGGACGACAATGGAAGTTGAGGGTGTTGACGAGGGAGGAATCACGGAGGTAGCTGTGTCCATCACAGCCCCGTCCGCAGCCGCACCAGAGGATGACCCCCCCTCAGAACCAGTGGGCCTCACAACAGAACCCATTTTTCCCCCTAAAAACCTCGTGGGTAGATTTAAACCAAGAAAGTGACCGCTGTAACAATAGGTGTAAATCTCTCAAAACTAAATCTAGACCACACCCCCCTACCGCAAAATCACCGGATTGTGGATACCGGTCACCGGAAAGTTCTAGAAATCCCCCCAAACGGGCAAAGAGAAAAGAAATAGAAGGCGAAATATTCTCAAAATCAGAATAACCTACCATTAAGAAGGGAAATGTGCATATATATAAAAAATAAAAATAAAAATAAAAGTAAGGAAAGATGCATAGATAGCAAAAGGAAAGAAGCCCAAAAGAAGGGATACGCACCTTAAAGGAAGGGAGAGAAATTTGAAGTCACAGAGGCGGAGCAGCAGCAACAAATAACACAAAAGGGGCAGAAAACTAAGAAAAACCAGAGAAAGGCAACTAAGAGACAAAAATGAAGATGTTAGTAAAAGTAGAGGTTAAAATGTACCTTGGAAATCGCGGGGAGCCCAAAAGACATTCGCCGGAAACGATGCTTCCCCACCGGTCAGATCTTGACACGTGGCCGCAGAGTATGCCACGCCGCCACAAGGCAGTTAATGCGGAGAACACATTCCCAAGCGACAAAAAAAAAAAAAAAAGTTGTTTCGTATTTCCAGGATCGTCCAGGGACCCGGACGACCTTGGAATGGGGGGCAGCTAATGGGCCCATAAGTTAGTAAAATCGTCCATTGTCTGTGGACGATTAATAAGGATGAGATCATTGTCATCACAGTACCGAGAATGCCACCTGACCAACCCAGCTAAGGACGACCGTTACGAGTAGCAGCATTAAACACCAGTTCCGTTGAATGAGCACCAGTTAACCTGACATCTGGCTCAGGCGTTACAAACCCAATCAATAATGCCCTCATAATGACCTAGCCAACGGCTAGAAGGGCACCAAAAGGCTCTATATATATCCTCAGGCAATATCAAAAAGGGGGTAAGAAAAAATTAGACTATTCAATCCTCATTTTAGTTTTACATACTTTTCTCCGGTTGCTGTGCTTCTCTAACTTAATCATCGGAGGCGTTGTGGGCAACGTCCCCACCGGTGACTTTTTCCTTGTGTTGTATCTCAGGCTAAAAACAGCAGAGGACGATCTCATTCTGGACGAACATCTTGACTGACGATCTCAGCATCATCACAAACATTTACCATCCTCTCAACCAATTAGAACCTTTGGGATAACAACAAAGCAAGGTGGGGTTGGATCATGGACGCCCTTGTCCCAACTATGTCCACTAAAAAAACCCACACAGAGCAAGAGTGGGCTGGTTAGGCTCAAGGTTTAAGGTATTTTACCAATTCTATTAAGATGGTTTCGCCATTGATGAGATAAAGATAAAACAAAAAGAGAAAGGGTGACCATGAAAGAAATAAGAGAAAAGGAGAAACAAGTGTTTTGAAGATAGTAATAGAATATGTATTAAAAAAAAACTATAACTAGGATATTTGTTTAAAAGATTAAATTATATGTATAAATAATTTAATTATATAATAAATAAAATGTGTGTATATACATTCAGGCGCAAGGCCGGAGAAGTAAAGCCCGTCTTCATCTTATCACCTCTCTGGGGTAGGAAAAATTCGCATAGGATGAATCAAGCAAGGCAAAACATTTTTACCATCCCTAATTGCAATCCATAAAATATTTTTAATGACATAATGTTCCAAATTATCAATAAAAAATTCTTTTTTCTTAACAAGGTTGCCTATAGAGAATATTTGCATATATTTTTGTACACCAACATATACGTAACGGTTAAAATAAAAGGAAGAAAAATAGAAGGACATGTGACGCTGATTACAGATTAAGAAAGAGCAAAAGTTAGGACAATTACGAAGTTCAACCTAACGGCCTATATCCTTATTCGAAAGACCTTAACTTCTACATTTTTAGTATTTAATTAGAATTATTGTATTAAAAATTATAGTGAATCCTAAGTAGAGTAAATATATAAAATCAAGAATAATTAATGTTAAAATAAAAAATATCAATATGTACCATATAAAATATGCACGATACAATAACAATAACAACCATATATATGATCTCACTTTACTACACAGATATTTTTGTCAACTTCCTTTACAAATTGAATGATATAGTCCGTAATTAGCTTGAACTCTCATTAATATGAAACCAAAGAGTTCACAAGTTTTCTTCTAAGAAAAAATAGGGTAAATTGCAAAGTACACCTTTGAAGTTTTAGGTTGTTTAGATTTTACACCCTAAAATTTGAGAAATTTGATTTTACATCCTAAAATTTGGTTCTGTTAGCAAAAACAAACCCTCGGTTAGTTTTGGTTGTTAAGTGACACGTAATCATGCTGACATATTTTTATCTTTTGCCAAATCATTAAACGATGTAGTTTTTCCCAAAAATCAAAACACAAAACTCAACTATTTACACCATACTGTTTCACCCAAATAAAAACTAGGGATAATTACGGTAAACTCACATGTGATTAAGCCTGTTTTCACTTTGCCTACCCGTGGTTCAATCATTTACACTTTGCCCACTTGAGGTACCTTCCATTAGGGATTTGTTACCCACCTCTCCCTTCACCCTTTGAAAAACATATTTTTAGCAGAAAAAAAAAAAAGATAAAAAAATTGGGGTTTTTGATTACTTAAGAACTTCTTATAAAAGTTCTCATCTAAGTTCTCAAAAAGAAGAAGAAGAAGAAAGAAATTTATTATAGTCTTAGACTTCATTATACCCAATCTCTAAAACCCATCTCTTTCTTCTTCTTCTTCAAGAACTCACAAAGAAAAAAACCTAGAAAACCTAGTAATGCTTCCTTTCAGATTAAGCATCGTCGTTTTGTTTCTTCTCGTGTCGCTTCTTTTGCCACTGTTTTGTCTCAATATACCATCGTTTCAGACGAGACCGAACGACGACGGAGATGGGCTTAGGCTTGGGCTTGATGGGTTGTCGCAGTTTGCTGAAGCACCAGACTACTGTAACAGGAAAGAGTGCCCACTGATGAAGAACAAGGAGTCCTACATGTCCTCGTCTGATCCACGTTCCCTTCCCTCAACTTCAAGGTCTACATCTTCCGTGAAGACACAGTGATAAACCTAATCTCCTCCTCGATTCGAGAAGCTCTCGAGAACCCGTTGAACTACACCTAGAACTACCTCGGAGACATCCTTAATTCCTGCATTGATCGCGTGATTTACCTTAACTTCGATGTGGTCATGGTCAACAACATAATCAAGCTTTGGGAGACCAACCTGACTTTGATGCGTGTCATTAGAGCCCTCGAATACTGCCATGCGAATTTCACCAAGTACTTCACAGACCTATTCTGGTCCGACCCGATTCTTTCCCACGTATTTTCGACCTGAAACCCATGCTACTTCAACACTGGGGTTATGGTAATGGATTTGGTGAAGTGGAGAGAAGGGAACTATAGGAAGAGAATTGAGAACTTGATGGAAGTGCAGAGAAAGAAGAGTATCTTTGAGTTGGGTTCGTTGCCACCATAGAAGTTCTTAAGCAATCAAAAACCCCAAGTTTTTTTTTATCTTTGTTATGTTTATTTTTTTCCTAAAAATATGTTTTTCAAATGGCAAAGGGAGAGGTGGGTAACAAATCCCTAATGGAAGGTACCTTAGGTGGGCAAAGTAGTGAAAACGGGTCTAACCACAAGTGGGTTTACTGTAATTATCCCTAAAAACTATTCCCAAATTCCTAACTCACGAACCCCAACTTCTGATAGTAGACCCCACAAACTCATTCAAGCTTATCCTAGTTTGGCCTAACCACATGTGGGTTTACTGTAATTATCCCTAAAAACTATTCCCAAATTCCTAACTCACGAACCCCAACTTCTGATAGCAGACCCCACAAACTCATTTAAGCTCATCCTAGTTTGTATACTTATGAATATACTTTTTTTTACTACCTAAATATATATTGTAAGATATTGTGAATTGAACTTACTATTTATAGAAGGGGGACAGATGTACATGCAATAGAGAGCTACAAAATCAATTGAAAAATATGAAGAGGAGAAGAAGGCACTCAAGGAGATGAAAGGCCTGTTTGTTTTAGGGGTTTGAAATTGGATTTTTTAAAAGTCTAACCAGCTTTTAAAATTCTCACTCTATTTTCAAAATTTTGAAAAATAAATTGTACTGGACAGTTGTGAAATTAAGTAAATGAAGGAAAAAGAAAGTGGTATTGGACAATTATTAATAACTGATGGTACACTACTCCTTTGGCTCACGCTTATAAGGCAGAAAGTGGGGGGAGTGACTTTCGATGTGGGATTGCAAAAAAGCCAAAGGCTACAAGGACACCCTTGGCCTAGAGCAAAAAAGTAGCCCATAATAAAAGGAACTATTGTGAGGATAAGAGTCCAAATTTGTATATTGGGACTTGGGTCTTATCCGAGGACGTGAATATGTTCGAGGAGGAGTAAATGATTGGAGAAGTCTAAAGTTGAGAATCACGTAAAGAAAGGATGGAAGAATATAGTCCGAGGAGTATATCCTTCTCAGATACAATGAATATTAGTTAAGTAGGTACTTGGGCGGTTTAGGTGACCTTCTAGGAAGTTCCAACGATAAGGATAAACTTCAGACATGTACAAAAGTGGTAAGAATACAGAAATATCTAAAAGAAAAGCTGCTACCACCGCATTAAATGCACTGCAGCAATTTTTCTGGCCGCATTTATGTGGAAAAGACTATTGAACAGTGCAGTCTCAACTATTACCATTCATAGAGAGCCAAAAAAGATGTCTGATGGGACATATACTCAAGTGAAGGCTTGAATGATTAACAAGTGTACGATCAAGATGGTTTGAAAGGAAACTATATAATGTAAAAGACCTTCCATAAGAATCGGATGAGAAAAGATGGTGAAACAGGAGAGAAAAAGAATTACTGTAGCACTAAGGACTGTATTAGCTTTCAAGAACAGTGGTTCAATTCATAGTTCATCTCCTCAGACACCAATTTCATCGGATTTTAAGTGTGTTTTTATGCTTGTTTATCTTTTAAATCCTTACTAGTAGTTATTCAATTCGCAAATACCTCAGCTCTTTCACTCACTCTTTGCAAATTCATTGTATTGGGCTCATTGGGCTCATTGGGCTCACATCCCATATCTTTTGGGCTTGGGCTACAAATCGTGACTCTACAGGTTCCATTAGCAAAAACACACACTTACTTAGTTTTGGCTGTTAAGTGACCTGTCATCATGCTGATAGGTTTTTATCTTTTGCCAAATCATTAAACGATGCAGTTTTGCCTAAAAATCAAAACACAAAACTCAACTATTTACACCAGACTGTTTCACCCAAATAAAAACTATTCCCAAATTCCTAACTCACGAACCCCAACTTCTGATAACAGACCCCACAAACTCATTCAAGCTCATTCCAGTCTAGTTATGAATATACTTTTTTTTACTACCTAAATATATATTGTAAAATATCGTGAATTGAACTTACTATTTATAGAAGCGGGACAAATGTACATGCAATAAAGAGCTAGCTTCAACATCAATTGAAAAATATGAAAAAGAGAAGAAGGCACTCAAGGAGATGAAAGGTCTGTTTGTTTTAGGGGTTTGAAATTGGATTTTTTAAAAGTCTAACCAACTTTTAAAATTCTCACTCTATTTTCAAAATTTTGAAAAATAAATTGTACTAGACAGTTGTGAAATCAAGTAAAAGAAGGAAAAAGACAAAAAAGAAAACAAAAAATCGTGTTTTTCCAAAAAGCAGGCCCCTAGAGCAATGAGAAGTCTTATAATTGAGTTCATGTATTTGAGATTTGACGAAGATGAAGACGTTTATGTAGAGAACCTAATCCCTGGCCTTCCTTTGAAACTTCAAAGAGCTGTCAAGCGCCATATCTGCTTGGATGGATTCATGGGGTAGGGATTTGGGAATAGTTTTTATTTGGGTGAAACAATGTCGTGTAAATAGCTAAGTTTTGTGTTTTGATTTTTGGGCAAAACAACGATGTTTAAGGGATGATTTGTTAGAAAATAAAAATATGTCAGCACGATGACGTGTCACTTAACAATTAAAATTAACTGAGAGTGTGTTTTTGCTATCAAAACCAAACATCAAGATGTAAAATCAAATTTTGTGGGTTCTAGTTAGCTTAACTGATAAAGTCTCTAATGGTTGTATAAGAGATCTGAGGTTCAATCCCCGCCTACACCAAAAACTAATTGGTGTTTTGGTTTGATGATAAAAAACTATAATTAGGAGCAGACGCCATAGGTTGAAACTCTCTAAAAAAAAAGATGTAAAATCAAATTTCATGGTGTAAAATTTAAACAACCCCAAACTTTAGGGGTGTATTTTGCAATTTACCCAAAATAATAAAATAAAGTTAACATTTTTTTAATTGAAAAATTATACAACCACAACCAATTTCATATCAATTTTTACAATTATCTGATGTGACTAATTGTGAGTAGTAAAAAAATAGTAAGTTTATATAAAAATAATGGACAACTAATCACAACCTACTACATAAAATAGTTGTAATAAGTGTGAAATTAGTTGTGATCATGAAATAAAATTTATTTTTTCTTTTTGGTTTAAATGTTGCTGAATATAGAGTCATAGACCAAAGAGTTCAAAAGAAAGTATATTAAAATGTTGACCGTCAACTTTCATTGTAAACGAGGACAAGGGCATTATTCAACCGTTTTCAAACTTCATGAATTAAAATTACTAAATTGACACAATCCATAATATATGGATAAAACTTTCTCAAAAAATAAATAAATAAATAATATATGGATAAAATTGAACTCTAACACGTGCTTCATCGGCTTAGATGATTATTTGACGATAAACAAAAAAGTTGTAATTGGTCATTTCATATTGCAGCTTCTACCAAATTACCCTTATTTTAATTTTAGTTTGATTAATTTTGGTATTTTATGAATTAGTTACAATGAATTTGAAATTTTGAAATGTAACTGATGTATATTAAATAAATTGTAATAATTTCTTGAAAAAAAAGTACTTATATGATTTATGAAAACCTTTTTTTTTTTTTTTGTTACAAGGAATAAAATAAGTATGCACAATTTCTTTATTCAACCCAACTTATATGTATTGAGTTAGATTGGTTTCTACACATATGATGAGTTGAATCGGATTGAGAATTTCTCAACCCGAAAAAAATTGAAAAAATCATCCAATTCAACTCCACTTGACCTATTCACACTCCTACCTTTGGCTTAAACACATCCTTATTAATGAAACCCAACTTACATGACCTATGCTTTTTTGTATTTGTTGGATAAACTTGATAATTTCAATGGAAGAAAAATCTCTTCATTGAAAACACCAAAAGGTGTTAGTTGAGTAACAAGACTCTTGATGATTTATTCATAATTATATGGAGATGGGCATGGTATTTTAGCTTTGTAGCTTTCACAAAGAAGTCTCTATTTGCAAATAGAATACGAAGAAACATTGAAGTTGTTTTTAGTTTGGTGGCAAGAACTTTGTTCCTCAGTACTTGTATTAATGATCCTAGTTGGCTTTTCGCATCCTTGCTTAAGGCCCCTCAATGGATACAATTTTTTTTTTTTTTTTTTTTAATTTCTTTTTGGCTCATCATTGATCTTAGTTCTGCACGGGGTTGCACATATGCATTATTCATTAGACTGATTCACTGTTTATAAAACAATCTTAAAATCTCATGTCTAGTTTGAAATGAAATGTCCTTTTTCTTTTAGCGAAGGGAAGTCGTACATGATTGCAGCAAAAGGGACAAAAATTTACACAAAAAATGGGCCACAGGGGACCTCACTATCTCCTCATCCTCAGAAAATAAAAAACCCATTAAGCGCCCCAACTAGTAAGTTTGTGGGCAAACCTATTGCCCTCCCTAGCGGTAAAAACAAAGGCCCAAAAATCAAAAGCACATGTTTAACATCTATCACCCCCTCCCTACGGAGCTGTGTTGAGGGGTGGGGGGCCATGGCGCCACCCACCCCCAATTTTTGAATCTTTTTTAAATATATATAATTATTTTAATGTTTTCAAATTTTAGTCTATTAAAATAAGAGTTGGCTCCCCCTCCCTTTCAATATTTGAATTAGTCCAATAATGCTCTTTAAAAAAAAAAATAATTGGTCTAATAGTTAACTTCATTTTTTACAATTTTATTTTTTATTGTAAAATGTACTCTTATATCTGTTAAATATTTGATAAAGTTTGGTATTAAACATGTTCAAATCTATCCTTTTTAACCCGTTATGTGGCGATTAACAAGTCATTGACTCATTAAAAAATTAATTTTATTTTATGAAAGATCACCATCAAACATAATTTTGATTGAAAATACTAAGCTCTATTTTTTTTTTTTTGCTGGGTGTGTGTATATATATAACTTATCGAATAAAAAAGTGTGTATACATATGTGTGTGTGTATGAATATATATATGTATGTATGTATGTATGTATGTGGAGGTTGTCTTGATAAATATATTAGTGCCGCAACTTGGCCCCTCCAAACAAAAATTCCTGGCTCCACCCCTGATCAAGCTTGTTCCTTTTTGCATGACTTTTATTCGCTGGACCTTTGTGTGTGGCTGAAAAAAAAAAAAAAAAAAAAAAAAAAAAAAAAAAAAAAGTGCCAATATCTCTAGCTGGATTGATTTGTCCATGCCTTGGAATATGTACTTTTCTTTTGCTATTTGGAGTCTTTGGCTTCATTGAAATAAAGTGGTGTTTAGGAACTCTCCTCTACATCGAGAGCTAAACGGGGAAGTTTGGGGTGTGGCCAGTGAGTTTATGCACTGAGCCTCTCCAACTAGACTCGTTAAAAGGAAGCAGGTCATAAAGGTCAGGTGAAATAAACCTAAAACTGGCTTGGTTAAGTTGAGTATGGTTGGGTGCTCCTTGGGCAATCCGAGTTTGGATAGTGGAGGAGCCTTATTCGAGACCATAATGGGTCTTGGATAAAAGGCTTCACTCATTCTATTGGGGTCTCGACTAGTGTTGATGTAGAGCTGTAGGCTTTAAGGAAAGGGTTGATAATATGTGGGAAGTTAAATCTCAGGGCAGTGGAAATTGAAATAGATGCTAAACCTATGTTTGGTTGGATATCTGAGGAGTATGGTAGTAGTTTACATCATATTTCTCTTATCTTGGATTGCAAGACACTTATCAGCCAAATTCCTTAAATGAAAATGAGTCACTGCTTCCATAAAACAAAAGAGTGTGCTAATCCATTAGCCAAAAGAAAAAATAAAACTTTAGATTAGGATATTATGTATTTGGATATACACCATTATAAGTTTCTTAAAAAAAAAAAACATTCTCCCCTCTTTCCATGTATGTGTGTGTTAAAAATACTATTCTCAAC
The DNA here is from genome assembly GCA_030445155.1 of Quercus variabilis. Taxonomy (NCBI): domain Eukaryota; kingdom Viridiplantae; phylum Streptophyta; class Magnoliopsida; order Fagales; family Fagaceae; genus Quercus; species Quercus variabilis. Next base: position 9,228,761 of record CP129451.1, read on the forward strand.
AATAATAAAATGTGGGTTTGTATTATAAGTGGTGCAGTCCTCTGAAATTTCTCGTTGTTAATTCTATTCCTTAATGCTATCCGGATTTACCAATAAATAAATATATAAAAAGTGGTAGTGTCTCATGTGCAAACATAATACTTTCTTGTAGTATTCTACCTGCTATTGCCTCTCATTGCACTTTGGTTTGGGGATACTGAGCCTACAGGACTTGAAATAACTTGACGTTTACCACAAATTTTACCTTAAACTTTGCCATTTGTGTCAATTTGAACACCATGAATTGAATCCCCTTAATATTTTTCTTGTGAAAAATTAAATATTTTATTAGTATTTTTCATTAAAACCTAACAAAAGTATGAAAACCAAATCAATACTTGGTTCAAAATTCAGTGGTGCAATTGTAAATCCTAGATAATTTCACGAGTGAAAAACTAGCTGATTACAGATTTAACCTAAAGCCCAAGCCAATACAAAATCAAACCCAATCCAAATTCTTGGGAATTTGGTTTGGGCCTTAAAGCAGCGTACGAATGACTTTTAAAATGGTCCTCCTCCTGCAAAACTATGATGCTCAAAACTCCAAACATCCACATGATTTGGGGTGGCCCAAAGATTGGACCTCTTTCAAAATATTCTTTCGCTTTTCTTATCCTAACTTACCTGAATTTCTCTTCCTCGCCAATCCCCTTCTTTGCTTTACCTATTTTAGCTTATATGAGTTGTGAATCTAGATAGGCTTCTTAACTTCTCACCATTTCTACCAAAAGTTGGCCTTTATAAAATGTTAATTGATCTTAAAGTTTGGAAAGGCTAGAAAAAGCTAGAGAAACATTTATAAAATTTGGCAATATTCGTAATATCCATATGTGACTGGTGTATGTGGTTAGTTAAGTGTTAAAGTCTCATATGAGATACTCAAAAAAGAGTGAATAATTAAAATAAAATAAAAAATATAACCGGGTCCAATTTCATTGGCTTTATTATTGTTTTGCGTTATAAGATTTTAGTTACAGCTCACAACTTATGTGGATTGTTTTTATTTACAATGACTTTAAAAAGTTTATGATTTTAATTTAAACTCTCTAAATTTTAAGGGTTTAATTTAAAATCACATATTTATAGAGGAATTATCTAATTTACTCAACCCTTTAACAAAGGATATTCATTCGGAGCAAAGAGATTATAATCACTTGTTACATAGAGAAAATGACAACTTGGTATGACCACGATTTCTATAACCCAACTTTTTATTATATAGTACATCATTGACATATAAATATTTCATTAATGGATTTGACTAACAATAGGTTCAATTCCTTGAAGCGAAATTAAACAACAAATGAAGGATTCATCCTTTAAAGATTTTGCTCCAACAAATGCACTTGTGTTATGAATTGAGAGTAATGTCTTACAACAAATAATTTCAAGCTCACATATTAAATAGAATTTAAATCTATCCAAGAATTGTACTATTAGAAAGAATTTTTACTTTCATATTTTGTTCAAATTATTTAAAATTATAATTGAATCCAAATGTTTTTTTTTTTTTTTTTCCTTTTCAAATTCATGATCTTTTTTGAATCACATCGGAATCCTTGCTTTAAAAAAAAAAAAAAAAAAAAAAAAACTTCAATCACAATTATAGTTTATATGTAGATTATGTTTTATATGACAATTACGTATATTTTGTTACTTATATTAGTTAACATTTTCAGAATTGATTTTTTTTTAGTTTTTTTATATAAAATATATTTTAAAAAAACAAAAAAAACAAAATAAGTTCTCATATCAAAGAGGGAAAAGAAAATTCGAACTAGTAACATTTGCTTCATGAGATGTGAGCATGAACCCATTATGTTAACCCTTTGGAACTATGAATTTGAAATCTTGGCTTTATAACATAATGTCAATGGTGGACCCATATCATATGACTATATGAGAATTAGTACAAGCTTGCAACTCAACCACTGTTGTAAAAAAATGTTGTCAATTTTTGTGTGTGTATATTGCTTATTTGTAAAACTAATATAGTGATATGGTAAAATTATAGTATCTCTAAGACTCTAACATCACTCAGTAAATAAATATATTACAACAGAGATGTATAAAAAAAAATATGGTAAATACAATGAATAATTTATCTTTCTTCACTCAACAAGTTAGGCTAGTTTTGAGTAATATTTTTTTATATATTAGTTTTTTAGGTATGTCAACCAAAATTTTCTTGAATTCCATGCAACTGCTATCATGGAAAGAGAGATTCAAACCCTAATTTTCCTTATAAAGAAGATCAAGTAATACTATTGAGATACAAGCCAAATACCACTTTATCTCATTCTTTATATCTAGAAAATTTGAGGTCATTTGAAAAATATTATTGCACTATTATGTGGCCATCAAATATCTATACTTGGAGAAGAATTTAAAACAAAATGGGCTGTGCTGAGGCCCGCCTGCTTGTCTTAGATTGGGCCTCTATGATCAATAAGGAATTAAATATTTGGCTGGGCAGGCTCAAACCAATGTTTGTTGGTGTTGTTTAAACAACAATTTTTAATATTTAAACAATATTACACGTATCTTTATATACTTTTTTATTCATAAATATTTTTTAAAAATACAAACAATGTTACTAAAATAATATTACCAAACAAACACTAACTTTTAATGGCTTTTGGATTTGGAACCGATGTGATTGATTTTATAACCTATTATTATTGTTTCAAGATCAGAGTTGTATCTTTGTAGTGGAAATACAATACACAACTTAATTAGTGCCTAAATGAACGTTAATGGATTTAAACTTTCAGAAGTGCCATATTGGTTCATTCAATATACCCATATATATATATATATATATATATTAGACCAGAGGTGGACCTAGGATTTCAAGTTAGGGGGACCGAAGTACAAGAAAAAAAAAATCCAAATAGATATCCATATAGTACTAACAAACTATATATCAACCAAGATCAATACACAAAATTATTGTTTCTTAATACATTAGATGCAATCATTTACTAATAAAGACAAAAAATACAAAATAATATTGTGACTTAAGAACATCAATTGTTGCAAAAAAAAAAAATCACAAACCAAAACTTACTTTTGCTACATAGCATTTGAAATGTCTTATACAATAATGCTTTTGGTATTTGGTGTTCTAAATACTAAATATTTACCATTTAGAACACCTAATGCTAGTACTCTAATATTGAGTTGGCTGAGATTTTTTATTTTAAAATTTTGTTTTTGTTAAGTTTTTAAGTTGGGCGGTTGCTAATTGGACGAGACTAATTAAAAGGAAGAGAGTCTAAGTTTTTGGAAGAGTGGGGCACAACTCTAGAAATAAATAAATATATAACTATTAAAAAGAATTTTTATTTTATTTTATTTGGGTCAGGGGGGCCCAAATTTTTTTTTTTTTTTGCTTTTTTTTCTTTGGGCCAGGGGGGGCCCGGGCCCCCTTGGACCCCCCCCCCCCCCCCCCCTCCCCAACAGGTCGGTCCCTTAATTAGATTGACATTATCACAACTCTTATGTGGTTAAGGGTAAGTAATAGTTAAACCCATATGAAGAAATGTGTACAACCTCCTTATTGATTAAATCCACATAAAATTACTGTTTTTTTTTTTTTTTTCCAATCATTGGATTTTGATTCCAACCAACCAACCTTAGGTGTTGACTCTAACAAATTCTCTTTTATTGTAAAACTTGTTAACTCGAACTTTAGATCTACTAGCTCCTACATATATTGTTTAGGGTTCTCTATATAATGTACGTTACTTATATATCAAAAATATAGTCATTAGGACTTTACACCGCGTTGACATAAATTGTCAAGCCGAACAATGTAACCCTTATCTTTTCTCTTTATCTCTTTCTCTGTTATGCTTTCACTTCTCTACTTTGTTTTCTATGTTTTCTATTTCTCCTTGATTTTAACATGGGTTATGGATTCTTAACAGTATTCGTAATCTGATATACCAGTTCATATTTGATTTTATGTTTAATCACATAAGACTAGTCGAACCGAATTGGGCTGCTAAAGCTTGAATTGGATTCAAAGACCTTTGCTTAAAAGTCTGAGAAAAGCAAAGACGTATAGACTTGTTTTTGTTGTAGGTTATTCAAAAAGCTCATCCTTTTTCGCTTGCTTGATTGGTCTGCACCTACACTTGTATTTACAAAAACATGCCAAATGCGTGTTGCTCTACCCCTATCTACCTTTCTTCCACATATAAAATCTTGTTTGGAAGTCAGAGATTTACACTTGGTATAGAAAAACTTTATTCAATTAATTTCATGTGCTGAATTTGTCTTAATTTTGTTTCATCTTTAAGCATCAATTCAAAGTCAAATTTTACCAAACACTTGGTCACTTGCATACTTGTCGGATATTAAAAACATGCCAGAATTTAAGTAAGAGAGCCTATTCCCGTCAATGTTCTATTTCCCAGAATTGAAACTCTAGTGGCCGAAGCCTGTGAGAGTCTTTACATATTTAATTTTAAATTTGCTCAAATAATAACAATATGACCATCAAACTACCATTTTTTCAAAGAAAATGCAAAACCTATAAAAGAAGTTACTCCTAGAAGAGTGTTACACTTGCGACTACAATCCTACCGACAAATTTTAAAGGAATGTGAATGTAACTTGCACGGGTGGAAAGAATATCGTTAGGAACACATCATTTTTCACATCCAAATCTATAAATGTCAACTTGTGATTAATGCATAGGCTCGCATAAAATGCTCATGTACCCATATTGGACTCATGAAAAAATAATGAAATATAATTACAAATTGACCAATAAGTAAAGTGTGAATTTAAGTGTAAAAAATAGTATGTCGGTAGGTGTGATATTCTTAATTTACGTGTTTAATTTGCTCAAATCCTAACAATATGAACATAAAGTTCCCGCTTTTGCAAAGAATATACTAAACCTATAAAAACAGATACTCTTAATTATATAGTGGTCTATGGAAGAGTGTTTACACTTACACCTACAGACAAATTTGAAAGGAATGTGTGTGAATGTACGATGCACAAGATGAAAAGATGATGCTATTTTGTGTGCTGGCTGCAAAATCCGCAGAAAGAATGGAGAGTGGAAGTAATGATTGGTCAAAGAGAGAGAGAGAGAGACAGCATACATAGGGTTAGGACTTAGCTAGCATAAGTATTAACAAATGCTTGAGAATTAGTATAAAAAGCAACACGCCTAGAAGGCAAAGTGGGGGCAAAGGTTACAGAGACTGAGAGCACGTCCCCGACACAACCACCCAATTCGCAAAGCACTTGTCTCCTCTCTTTCTCTCTCTCTCCTATACAAAACAAAAGAAAAAAAGAGAAACCCTCCACGCCATAGCCACACACCACACACACACACACAGACACACTACACCAACCCAACTATCTAAACCTCTCTTTCTCTCTTCGTTCTATTTTCTTTGTCTTCTTGTCCTTGCCCATGATTACAACCTTTTGTCAGCTTCCTTTACGCACGCTTCCTCTCTGGCTCTCTCTCTCTCTCTCTCTCTCTCTCTCTCTCTCTCTCTCTCTCTCAATTTATCATCATTGATGAAAGACACTCTTTTTTATTTTTGAGAAATAAAAACACATAGAGATGAAATGAGTTTATCAATAACATTATAATTTAAAAATTAATGCCATGAACATTTTTTTTTTTCACACCAAATTTCATAATTATAGAAATAGTCAATTGTGAGTAGTGTGTATGAGGGTTAGTTAGCTATACCTCTGGCTCCATTACTTATAGTTGACCATTTTAGCATATATGAAATTTATGATATAAAAAAATTTATACATGTTCGTGTAAATTATACGTATATAGTCTCTTGTCTTGCTACTTATAAACAAATTGTTCTAAATCAAGAAGAAAAAAAAAATTGAAGTTATAAAAATTCTTTGTAAGTTCTTTCCCTCCTTCATGTTCCCATATACTTGCCTTTTGTAGAGGATTCTAAGGGTGTGTAAGATCCCGAGGGGTTGCTCTTAAGTTAACTAATGGATCTTTTGAATTTTGGCAATTTTGAGTTGTGTATTTCATGGGGAAGTGAAATTGGTTTTGCTTCGTGTGGATTTTATGAAATTTAATCAGTGGAGGTTGCTTGCTAGTTTGCTAACCATTCTTGAAGATTTTCAGCCAAATGATTATGCCAGTAAACATTCAGCGTGACAAAAAACAATGAGCGTGAAATTTGAAATGAAATAAGGAATTTGCTATATAGGTTCGTTTCTTAAATTTTTCCGTAAATGTGAGGCCACTCATTGACTTATGGAAATGCATGTCCTCTAAGACCACATGCTTCTTCTTCCTTTGTGCTTAAAGTTTATCAAAGTCCTTTCTTGAAAAAGAAGAAAGGAGCTCACTCCAAAGTTCAACATGATTTTCTTAAAACGTTTACAAATTTCAACTTAGCTATTAAACATTTGCAAATTCCATCTTTTAACTTTTAAGTTTCTAAGGGATCAATGTCACACCAGTGTCAATATTTTTTTGTCATAGATCCACGTGACATGTGAAAATATATAATTATTTGATGATGTGGTATAATGTATAGTTTATTTTCTAAAATTTATTGAAAATTATTTTTTCTCTTCAAAAATTGAGCTATCTTTAAAAGTGATTTTCATTTCTCTATCTTTACAAATATATCATTTTATGGGTGTATTTGATTGATATTATTCTTTTTTAAAGTGATCTATATTCTTCAAAATTTTGTTATAGTCCATTATGTTTTCCTTGTTTCTTTGGTACAGTTAAACTTTTTTAAATTTCAAATTATTATTCAAAATTTTCATTCTCTTAAGCAGATTATCATGATTATCAAATCTCATCACAAATTTACAAATAATAGGCACATTCAAATATATAGTCATGTAGATTGTCTTTTGATATAGATTCAAATTCTCACTTCTAAAATATTAAAGAATAAAATTAAATCAAAACTAAGAGAGAGAGAGAGAGAGAGAGAGAGAGAACTCAAAAACACATCACCAAAATGTATCAATATGAAGTAGAGATCTCATTAATATTCTAAAGTAGAGTTGCAAGAAAGAATAACTAATTGAGAGAGAGAGAGAGAGAGAGAGAGAGAGAGAGAGAGAGAGAGAGAGAGAGAGAGAGAATTTGCTTTTTTGTATGGACAAAATATGGATCAATGGAAGAAATAATAGAAAATTTTCATAGCAAATAAAATGGGAAGAAGAAGAGTCAAAATAAAAGAAAAATGAAAGGATTGAGGAATTATAACGTTAAGATATAAAGTTGTGGGAAGATAAAAATGTAAAAGTAAGAAAGAAATGTTGGAGAAAGTGTAATTGTAAGATGAGAAATTAATAGGAAGAAAAATAGTAAAAAAGGAGAAAGAAAGTGATGTGACGTAATGAGAAAGTAGCATAATTAATTACTATGATTCCATTTTTATATATTATATAGATATATATTTTTGATTCTCAAAACAATATATATATATATATATATATTTTTTTTTTTTTTATTAGACAAATTTTAGCTACAAAATTGGTTGTAACTTAAGACTATAAACTCACTCAATAAAATAAATATTACTACATATTTTGACAATTTAACCGTTGAATTGCATGTTCTTTAAGCTCTTAATACACATGTCAAATTTTGTGTCAATCAAATATTATTTACAATATAATCTATAAACTTATATTTTATGCATAATTTTAAATTACAAAAACTTGCAATTTATTTTATTAATAAAATAGCTATTGATTTTTAATTTTCTTAAAATTTTGCAAACATTGAAGATATAAGAAGAATAAGTAATCTAATGGTGAATTTTGTCAAAATTCACCTCCAATAAAAAGATATTAAGTAAGATTGTAGTTTAAAGTTATAACCAATTTTATAGCTAAATTTTATTTTATTTTATTTAACTAAGAGCAATGCTATTGATATATACAAAAATTTTCACAATCTCTTACACAAATGCTAAAATGATTTGTTCTAATTGAAGTAATATTATTTTTACCTATTTTATTATGCACCAAATAGGCACAACAACTTATCTTAGTAGTTGTGACAAAATTGTAAAAAAAATAATAAGGTTTTCTATACTCTTTATATATATATATAGTGTAACTTTTGTATATTTGTGTAAAATTTCCTCTCCCCCACACCCTACGGTGGTTTTCTATACTTAATTGAGAATGGTTAATGAATATTTTAAAAGTATTGATTTAATTAGGAAATATTTTTAAAAACTTTTTATGAAAAAATAAAAATATAATTAATTTTTTACAATTTTTTTTTATTTTCCATAAAAAGTTATATCAAAACATTCTTCAAATTGTCAATTAACAAATATTCTAAGGACATCCGCTACCTAACACAAATTTCATACATATTTTACCGCGTGTCATGCCTGTCTCATAAACAAATGGTAACCACAGGACACAGATCTTTTGCAGGAATGAAATCCCTAAACTATGATGCCTAGCTATTAGGTATGGTGTACATACGGTCGGAGCACGGGATAAGGTTACTTTTTCCTACTGTCAGAGGGAAGAAAAGGTGTAGTAGGAATGTATTCGATCGGTATGTACAGAACACACATGCCTTGGTGACAAAAGTGATACTTCTATAGCAGGCTAGTAGCAACCAAGAGTTGAACCAAATATCCACCCTTGCACTCTTCTCAAGTGCCTAGGTTTCTGTCTTTTATTTTATGTTCATTATTTAAGTCTCTCTCAAATGTTTCAAATGTCCCTTTGAAGCTGCAAATTCAGGGTAAAGGGAACTGATATCTAAGCCATATATTTGAGTATTTTGAAAAGTTATGCAGTACTGAGGCCTGAAAGAATTGTCTATGCATGCCCTTTTAATTAAATAAACTATTGGATTTTGTTTTTACTACTTTGAAAAACAAAGAAAGAGGAGGCTAGGAAGGAGAAACTGGCACTGGAAATGACATTGTAGTCTAATCCAAAAGTTTAGTTCACTTATCCAGTCAGTCATGGAAACTGATCCTCATCACCATCATTGTCCCTTATCTAAATGTACATCCCTCCTTTTCTTTTGCTTCCCCCTCTATCGACATTAACCCATCATGCATGATGGACAACTTGGCAATGAAATAGTGATAAAAATTCCTTATATATCCATTCGGTTATTATATACTATGATCATCTATCATGAGTCTTTGTAACACAACTAGTTAATATCAGATATAAACTTAATATTAGTTGAAATTTTGGAAAGATAGTAAATAAATAAAGAGTTTGAAGGAAAATAATTACTACGTTGTAGGGTTCAGTTGGCAAATATCATGCTCATTTCTTGCATGTTCATGCAAAAGCTGGTTCCCAAACAGAAAATATACGTGATGAATTACCAATTATCCTAAAAATTTAAGCAATTAGAAAATTGTGAATTAAATTATTTAACTATAATGTTATCGCTGTACTAAATTGGTAATAGATTTGCTGCAAATAAATAAGTTGGATTCATTGTGCAGTTTCTGGTTGGGTAAAGATCGAACCAAATTAATGAAATGGTCAAAAGATTCCCTACACAATATTTCGACATAAGCAGGCAAGTTGGAGGCAGATTTTCTTTGTTAATTAATATTGTGGTGGATTTAATGATCTGCTTGTCATCATGTTGACCAGAGTTTTGTCGAATCAGAAAAGGCTCTACACGCACCAAACCATTCCTATCATGAGTTCTAAGTTCTGACTTTAATCTTTAGTGTACCATGAGCTAGTGTCTGACTGCATTTTCAAAAGAACTTTTGGAAGTAAACCAAAACTTCCTGACTGTATGTAGATTGTGACCATTGTCATTGCATGTCTAGCTAACCACAACTTCCAAATTTTGTCAAATTCTTATCTTTTTAAATAAATAAAGTTCTTGGTGATGTACCTTGAGTTTTGAGAAAATTGGACAAGATTTAATATAGGGTGAAATTTAAATGTAATTCAGAAGAATCTAATATATAGTTGCTGAGCCAAAAGAATCTTAATACAAAATCATGCTTTCAATTTTTTTCAATATCTGTTTCGTTATCCAATTTCTTATTCTAATCATGCGTCCGCATACAAGTATAAGAAATGCTAAAAAGGGGCTAAACAGCATGGTCCAATTGTCCAAGAGCAAAATGAAATAATTAAGGCCAGACCCCAATATTTAAATTTATCTTCAGAAAGCCATCTTTTAGGACCATTTCAATAAGAAATTTCACCCCCCCAAAAAAAAAAAGAGATGCTCAAATGAGTCAAAGAGATGAGGTTTTATAATACTAACTTTCATTTCATCTGGTTTAACTTCAAATATCCAGAATTAAAAAAGCTCAGAAATGCAGAGATCCTCTCCTTGATTCCTGTGAGAATGTCTTCTCTCTCAGTGAATTTTGCTTTCCCTATGCTGGAATGGAAGCACACTCTCTCTCCCCTTTTCTCTCTCTCAATAAAAAATTGACACCCATTAAATACTCAAATATGAGACTGAAGCTCCCAACAAGAATTCCCAACCACTGTCATTCATTCTCCAGAATCAGTGTATGCTTGGATTAAAAAAAAAACTCAGTCATACATTACACACCCACCACTCAGAGAATGAAGAAAAATAATATATATACTGATTTTGAGCTTCGAAACTCACAAAGAAATGCTTTTACAGACCTCATTGTCACACATTTCACGTACATATACTTCATTAATTCTCATCACTTCAGACTGAGATTCTTCAAATTTTCCTGCTTGCATGCAAGATTTCACATGCACTAGCTAGATTCTAAACCTAAACCCTAACCAATCAACAAACTTACACACATAAATTTTCAAATTTCTTCTTCTTGGCTAAAAGCAAACAAACCCATCACACATACAAACCAGCTGATCAAGGAAGCTAAATAGATAATGAAATGCAAAAAATGACCAAAAATTTGACAACGGAAACAAGCAACTACATCTCTTACATAACCATTTTGCGATCTAATATGCGTCTTCTTTTGGACCGATCACTAGAACTCGAACGTTCAAGTAAAGATTTCAATGCATTTTGCAAGAAATGTACTGATTCAATGCTGTGATCTTTATCAGCCGCGACAATCAGAACATTGCGGATTCTTCCACCAAGTGTAGCCATTTCTGCTTTGAGAGTTTTCAAATGTAGAGACTTCAGGATCTCAATTAGGTCTGGCATTAGGTCAGTCCGGTCTTCACAACATAATGAGGCCTTGAATATTAACCTTCCATCACTAGTATAGTCGCCAGAGAGTACAGTGATCTCGTCGGTTTCAGAAGGTAAAGCTTCGAGTTCTGTGATTTCGGAGGTTTGTTCTTTAAGCTCTTTCACACGTTGAACAACCTTTGCAAGTAGTGAAGCTTTGTCTGTCTGAAAAAAACAACCCCAAAAAAATTTAAAAAGTGAGTAAAGGGTCAGAAACCCTAATTTTGAAAAGCTGGGAAACTTTCCCAATTAAACCACCAATGGCCAACCATAGAAGCTAGAAAAGGGTTTTCGAATATCGATCCCTTTTCTTTTTCAGATTCTGTATTTGCAGATTGGAACATTCAAAAGTTGCAAAGAATTTTATAAATCCAAGATTTCGGAATCTAAATAAACTTTTTTTTTTTTCTTGTTTCTATTACAGAATAGTCCTAAATCTCCGCTTGATAGCCTGGAAAAAAAACAACACAAACTTGAAACTCTGAATCCTTAATTTGTTTTACACTGTTTATTTCCCTAGTCCAACAAACAAAAATGGAAAAACAGAAAAGTAGTTGAAGATGGAATTTAAGCTCGTGCCAACTAACCCAAACAGTGGTCTTAGACTAAGGTTAGAGAAGTCTTTGAGTGGAAACTAGATCTTTAACTATACCTATATTGGGTCAAAAATAGCACTGAAAAGTCTATGATTCTATATCCTAATCTCTTTTTCTTTTTCCAACTTTTCTTAGTAGCCAAACAGTCAAAAAAGAGCCAATCACATAGAACACAGGAATCTAATGTAGCACAACACCAAATTGTGACCCTTCAAAAAGCTCATGGTTTTCAAAACCTGTACACCAAAATTAATTTTAAAAAAAATACAAGTTAATGAAACATAATCTTAACCTCCTTGCTCAATTTGAAAAGTTAAAAAAAAAAAAAAAAAAAAAAAATCATTCCCACACTACAATAAAACGAAAAACATACGCGCACACACAACACAGACTCACACAAATTGCCAAATTACCTTAGAATTACAAGGAAGAAGACTCCTCAGCTTATCAAGATGAGAGTTGATTCTCTCTCTCCTTCTCTTCTCAGCCTCCTTATGATTCTTCAAAGCCATAAGTGCTCGATCTTGGGGTGGTGTATCAGCCAAACCTGACACTTCCAAAGGGTAGTACGAGCTGGAACTACAAAAGCTCGGCATCCCAGCAAGCTCACATGAGTTCACTTCTGGGAAACCGTACGGACCCACGTTGAAGACACCGTTTCCGGCGAGAAAGCGGTAGAGATCATGGTTTTCCGGCTGATGCATGGTTTAGTTTTTGGGTATGATGGTGCTTTTTGACTGAGAGAGAGTGTGTGTGTGTTTGAAATGTGAAAGTGTTGGAAGCTTTCGGTGGGGTTTTGTCTTTAGGGTTTTTATCTGAGAATTTTTGGGTCGTTTGGGCCCTTTTTGCATTGATTTAATAATGTTGTCTATCATAAAGTTGGTGAGATTTCTCACGATATATATATGCATGATTGTGATTTGTTTGTTTGTTGTGTATTGATATTTTCATTTCATTTTCTCGCTCTCTGAATTATTCTACCCAAATAAACAACTCACATATTATATGACAAGTTGTCTAAATCATTCAATAAATTGAGTCAAATGTGGGCCAATTATTATCATACTTTATATATTTGTGTTATGTGAATTTAAAACACTTTTTTTTTTTTTTATATATATCTATTATAAACTCATGTGATATGATGATGTAAAATTAATGTAAATGTACGGTACGTATATCTAAAAAATTATTATATCTTCATGACTTTGCATATTTGCTCTATCTAAATATACAATAGGGGTTTAAATAACAGTTTAGCTGCAATGGTATTATTTGTGGCGTCTCAAATACGTGGTTCAAATCCAAAATCCTCCTTTCATACTATCTATCTAAAAATATAGTTTTTTAAGCACTAATCCACCACCAAAAAAATAGTTTAGAGGCACAATAAATTTAATTTACAGTTTTTTCTATAATTAATTATTGAATAAAAGTGATGTTAGTGATGGACTTATATGAAAGTGATATCACACAAATCATAATTAATAATAACATCGACATTAATGAAATAAAGATTTTAAAAATCTGTCCCTATCATTATTATTATTGTATTTGATTGCAATTATTGTTATTCTCTATCTGTTTGCAACTTGTTAAACAACTTGCCACAATGCCACGGACAGATCAAGATAGCGTCTAGTAGTACTGGTGGAGTACATGAGATCATAATTCAAAAGCCAATTTAGTTTTAACAAATTGCAACATAACTTAAAATTCCTCTAACATTTTCCTTTATATCACAAATCCAATTACACCTCCTTTTCCGATAGATAAGGTATCATGTTAGAACTTTACTTATAAACTAGAAGCAGTTGAGTTGCTTTCTACCTTACTTTTTCCTTTTTCTTTTTCTATTGTTTATTTGTCACTCTCATAAGATTAGGTGGGATAAAGAGCATCCTTCTTCTTGTAGAGAATTAGCTAGAACATGAAATTACCTCACCTTATAAGTTTTTCAAACTTAATTAAATAATTGTAGGATTTCAATTCTATTTTTTAAATAAAAATATAAAGATAAGTAGTAAAATAGCAGTAGAAAAACTTGGGCATGATTTTATTTAGAGTTCACACCATCAATATGAAGTTAAAATTGTATAGTAACATTTCACTCATCAACATAGTATTTCTCCACTTCATGAAATTAAGGATTCTTTTATTTTTATTTTTAAAATTTTCTTGTTGAGTACAATATCTTTTTTAATTGAAATAGATTAAAGTATTAAGAGTGTGTTTAGTTGAACCTTTTTCCATTGAATTATTTTGTTTAAAAAATATAGTTACACCTAAGAAAAATAAGATATAAAAAATTGTACATAAATTAATTGGCGTTGAAAATAAGGTATGATTTTAATTTATAACAAACAAATACTAAATTTCCAATGTCTCATCGGCTTAATTAACGTTTTAGAACAATTGATTTAATTAAATCTAGGATCTCTAATCTCCTTAGCTTAACAGCATGTTCATTGGAGTTATGCATACAAATCTTTTTAAAGGAGTGTTTTTTGGAGAAAAAAAAAACCAACAACAACAACAACAACTTAGGATTGTATTACTAGATTGATAATGTGGCTTTATTTTAACCATTTATTATTTTATTAAAAAAAATTGTTAAAATTTAAGGAACTCTACATTGTAGAGTATCTAGGAATTCCAAAAGATCTTCTTTCTATTTCTTTTTTTTTTTTTTTTTTGAGTAGAGGAATTCAAGAAGATCTAAATACATTGTCATTGTACATTTTAGGTGCTTAAATTTACTGGTACGAAAGGTCTTAAAATACAGACTGTCACAATAAATAATTTCACATTTTAAATGTGTAGGGTATATGTTTATTTTCCATAAATCCTTGTACTTTGTACGGTTATTATAACTTTTGAGCTAGATTCTAAGTCATTTTTCAACTATCAGTCATTGAAAGCGGCAGCTTCTTAATTAAGAGACTACATTGTACAATATTCGCCACTTATAAACTAGCTAGGCAACTTCCGCTTTTCCTGTGAACTTGTTTAAAAAACTAACATTTTGACCAAACATTTTGATATTGATATGAATTATTTTTTTCAAATAAAAAATAAAAAAAGATATATGAATTATTTGGTATGCAATAATTTTCTGAGTATTATTCAGAAATAGTAGCTTTGCGTCATAAAGTAGAACATTAATTGCGAGCAAAATTTATAGCTTCAATTTTATTGGGTTGGAAATTAATTCGGAGTTGTTTGACGAATGCTGTTAATATATGGAGAGGAAAAGAGGCTGTGCACGAGCTAAACTGAGCTTTTTTTCAAATCTTTTTTTTTTAATGGAATAATATTCACGTGTGACTATTAAATAGATCATATGATTATAAATTCGAAACTAATGATTTATGTAACTATGATTAATAAATAGGTTACATGGTTAAAAGTATATTGAGATCTTGATACCAAGTCGCCACTCTCATCACAAACATAAAGAATTTTTCATGACCTATGGTTGTAGATGAAATTTGGTTCCATAAGTAATCCAAAGGAAAAAAAAATGCTTTGATATTCTATTAGAGAGAGAGAGAGAGATTTTCAAACAAACATATATAAAATAATTCAAAGCAAAAAATGGTTGTTAAAGAAGACATCCCTAACTTCTTCCTTTATATCTTCCACTGTCTAATGGCCATCAGTGAGAAGAAGAGAAGGTCTAAGAGTTAAAAAATAGTTAAAAGAAAAAAAAAAAACAATATGTCTAGAGCATAAAAAAAAAAAAAAAATTATATTGCTGTGATGGTAAATTAAGATTGGTGTAAGTAAAATTGATGCCAGTTGTAAGGTTGAATTTAATCAACCATTTAATTGGCTTTATTCCGTAACCAATTTGCTTGTAATTTAGCACTTAGCAAAAAGGTTTTCAAACCCGGACCGTTCATTGAACCGTAAAAGGGAGATGTTTAAGGTTTTTGAGGTCGAACCGGAGTCGAACCGTGATGATATCATAATTAATTTAATAATTAATTAAAGCATAAATATAGATATTAAATTTATAAAACTAGCAAAATTGACTAATATATCTATATATGTGAGATAAATTTAATGATTTTCAAGCATATATTTAATAATTAAATAAGAAAGTTAATAAAATAAAATAATAACCATGAAAATATTAAAATTTATGATTAATTTTTGAAGTAAAGTTGAATATCTTTGAAGGATTTTAATTGTAATTTTTTTTATTCCTTGTAAGTGATGGATAATTTAATTAAGTAGAATAAAATTGTGCTAAGTTGTTTTTATAAAAAAAAAAAAAAAAAAAAAAATGCTAAGGGGTTGGACCGCACGGTTCTTGACCGGTTCGTATAGTCCAACCCCGGTTTTAGGGGTTCACGGAATTGCCACATATGCCCAGTTCTTTATGCTTAAAAAACCGGTTTTCATCACGGTTCACGGTTTTCACAGTCCGACCTCCCGGTCCGGTCCGGTTTTGAGAACTATGCTTAGCAACCCTGTATTTAGGTGGGAAAATTGTAAGGGTAGTGTGTGAGAAGTTGTGAAGAAAAGCTCAAGAGTATGCAAGAAAAACAGAGGTTCGCGGTTAGAGCTCACGGGTGGATCGCGACTGGCAAGCTGCCAAAAGCTGGCACATGAGAGGCACACTGGGAAGCTAAAGGGTCGCGCTAGCTATCACACTACAGGACAAAAGTTCCAGACTGGCCAGGCCGTTACATCGTGACTTAAACTCGTGACTTGGATAAGCCGCGAGACCAAGTCGCCAATTTGCCCTGTTTGGCAAAAAATGACGTTTTGCATTCCCTTCTCACCCTACTATATATACACCCTTATACCTATCATATTGAGAGAGCTTCCAGAGAGAATTTTGTGAGAGAAAATCCTAGAGAAAAATAAGATTGCATCATCCCTAATCTTCATCTAAAGAGACTCTACAAATTCGTCTACTCTCTTCCTCTCCATTGTCATATCCTTGAGAGATTATTTACCAAACCCTTATCTCACCACACTCACGTCTGTGAGAAGGTCCATTTAGTGCTTAGGGAAGCAGTTTGGGAAGGAACCAATATACATTGGTTGATGTTATGGTCAAGTAGCGGAATCCGGCAAGCTAAAGAAGAAATAGGTTTGACATAATCTCGTTGGAGTAAGAAGCTTAGAGGGCTTAGGTACTTGGGTAGATTAGGCTTGGAGGGTCTTCTACTGTTCATGTATCCCAACTATATTCTTTAGTGGATTTTATCACCGCTTGGAGGGCGGCGGAGAGGTTTTACGCCGAGGACTTCGGTTTCCTCTTCAATAACACATCGTGTGTTGTCCGTGTGTTTGCATCTCTCTTTCCTTTATCTTTGACTTATATTTACTGCTGTAGATGTGTTTATATTTGGCTTAGATTGTTTTATCAATTCTGTTATAAGTTTGTTATCATATTCCGCATATTAATTGTTTGATATAAAGCTTGAATTAGTATTTTTGTAATTTGGGGGTTTAAACGTTCAAGGGTGTTTCATACCCATTTTGAACTTTCACCAATAATGGTCTCATATATGTATAAATGATATTACACTAATCACAATTTGAGACCTTTACAACTGTGAAATTTATTTGAAAAAAATAAAATAAAATGCTAAACACGTGAGGAGGTTTAGTTTGCGCTTTTGAAATATGTTTTCGAAAAGGTTAAAAACTAGTTTTAAAATGAATTTCCAAAACACTTTTTTTAATGTTTTCTCATAAAAATAATGTTCGCTTTTAAAATATTAAAAACGGTTTTTGAAGCTTCTCAAAAAAAAAAAAGTTTTTGAAATGTGAAATAGCAAAAAAAATTGTTTTTATAAATGTGTCATAATAATTTATTTTCAGCTTTTTTTTTAATCACTCACTCTTTGGCAAATAAGTTTGCCACCGCAACACAATTGGTCAACAAAAACCCACAACCCATCACAATAGGCAGACAAAAATCCATCAAAACACAACAAAATTAAAAAAAAAAAAAAATTCTTTAAAAAAAATTGAAATCACACAACAAATTAATCACTGTCTAGCTTTCTAATGTTTGTAGCGATGTCCACATGCTCGAATTCCTAAAGTCTTCATCAGCCGCTTCAGAGCCATATTCGAAGAGCATGGAAGAGCATTCTCATCCAGCCCACTGTAGCTAGATGTCAAAATTAATAACATTTAGCACCTTTAATGGAAGGTGCTTTTTTAAAATTTGATGTTAATTATAGCATTTGACACCTTTGCTAAGAATGCTCAAAGGAAGCCTAAGGTGAATCTGTAACTGCATGAAGTTCGTGATTTTCCACCTTGGACAAACTCTAATTGAAGGAAAATTTTAACATATATGAACATCACTTAATCCAAAAGCTTAAATCAATGAGGTTGGACTGTCTAACTATATTTTATTAACTACTCACTTTTGTCATTATTTCTATTCAATGTGACCTAACTCGCAAGCAACAAAGTAGGAAAAAAAATCACCATTGTTGTCTATAAGTTAAAAAATCCCAAGCACAAAAATGTCAAAATGCGACTACATGGGTTTCCAAGTAAAGTTACCCAATTTACAAAGAGTTTTGCCGTTTTGATTCTCTTACATCCGTTATTTTATACATCCTTTTTCGCAAACAAACTCCGGTGTCTACAAGCAAGCACCAAGGGAGCACGAGGGATACATATATAAGATTTTGATGGATTAAAAGCACATATGAGTGTGTGTGTGTCTTAGTACAACTTGAGAATTACGAGTTAGATTTTCGTTCTCTTTTTTTTTTTTTTTTTTTTTTCCCAATGTTTTTATAACAAATTTTTTTAAATATTTTGTAATTCAACCACTAGATTTCTTAAAAGGTTAATTTGCGCCAGTTGTTAGGTTGAATTGAAACATGTCACTGCGCTAGCAAAAAGAGAAAAGAAAACGTGTCACACTGCTCTCTCTCTGTCTCTGTGAGACACTGGTACTGTCTCTGTATACCCAAATGTTATACAATCTGAGTTCTTGGGCCAAAAGCAGTCCAAGACCCTTAAGCTTTTCAGCTTTAAAATCGGAATATGATTAGTCAAAGCCTCAAAGCTCTTCAAGGTACAAAGTGACATGTTCGATTTTATACTTCTATGGGCTATAGCAATAGGATTTCTGGGCTAGGGTTTAAGTCTTTGCACTGGATCAGCTACAGAGGCAATCCTAATCCTTTTTTTTTTTTTTTTTTCCTTTTTTTTTTTTCTTTTTTTTTAGGGGGGATTGGGTAATAAAAGGAAGGTTATCAATAGCAAAATTAATTCACATAAGCCACATCAA
This sequence comes from Quercus variabilis, assembly GCA_030445155.1. Classification (NCBI taxonomy): domain Eukaryota; kingdom Viridiplantae; phylum Streptophyta; class Magnoliopsida; order Fagales; family Fagaceae; genus Quercus; species Quercus variabilis. The sequence goes on from CP129451.1 coordinate 9,247,875, forward strand.
GTATTTTATCGGTTATGAAATAAATAATTGGTATTATGAATTTGTTTTCATAATTGTATTCAAACAATGATGGTATGGTTATGATTAAAATGATCAGTGGTATTATAATAACTAGTCGCACCGCGCGTTGCGCGTGATAATTTTTAGGTAAAATACTATTTTAGTCTCTAAACTTTGTAAAGAACTTAAAAAATAAAGTTTTATCATATTTTTTATAATCTTGTTTATAATGTTTCTTACCATTATCATATATTTATTGGTTGATGATTTGCATAACATAGACATTAAATAAGAGATAGAATTGTTCATTAGATTTTTTTTTAAGTCATGGTATATATATATATATATATATAAAGGTTAAATGAAATGTCAAAAAATGAGATTATAAAATTTTCCAATTAAATTTTGTATTATTATATTTAATTTTTGATTATTGATTTAATTAAGTGAATGTAATTAATGGTCGATTTTATTGCACTATAAAGTTTTCAATGGCATCTATATAGTCATTTCTATTTTATTTCTTACTCCTCTTGGCCACTTTTTTATTTTCCAAATAATGGATACTATTGACGTTTGATTTCATTTCATTTTTTCTTGATTACTTTGTATGTTCCCTCGCTAGTTGTAGTTTTTATAGTTATCAATAAAAAATAGATATCATGAATGACTTAAATAGTTATAGATATAGTTACGTTAGTGGTATATCAAAGGTTTTTTTTTTTTTTTTTTTCAAGGAAATATGAAAGACATTTCTCTAGTTTGGTCTCAATCAATTAAGACATCCATAATATCTTAATAGAAGTAATAATGAACATTAAATTTTTTTAATGTATGAAGCAGTTAGGTTAGTGGTATGTCAAAGTTAAAAAATAAAATAAAAAAATTCCAAGGAAATGCAAAAGGCCTTTTTTTGAAAAAATAAATGGGAACTTTTGAATTGTAGAGATATGATTTTTTTAATTACCTTATTTATAGACTTCATTATTAAGTTATAATCATCTAAATTATAGTAGACCACACAAGATAAATATGTATAGATGATTTTTTTTATTCATGAATCATTATTTCATTGTTTACTTATAAATATCTAAATGAATTTTTTTTTTAAATATAAATTAAAATAGATGAATATGTAGAGGTAAAATTATATGAAAAGTTAAAACTACCCAAGATAAACGTTTAACCACTGGTAGATATGTGTTTTTTGAAGACTAAGAGTTTGTTTGATTGCTTTACTTGGAACCAAATAGCTATGCAAATATTGTTGCAACTGGTTCCATTATTTGCAAATTATCAAGTTTGGTGGCCTCACATGAACTCCTATTTTGTGACAACCTTTTTTTTTTTTAATTTTTTTTCTTTTTGCCAAAACAACTTAAAAATATTAAAACTTAAATGATCACATGTTGCAACTATAAAATACGTCAGTGAGATGAAAAATAGAAAGGTTTAAATTCTTAAAAAAACATTTTTAATAGATGTAATATAAAACATTTTTTTCTTAATATTTTATGTAACTTTTCGCATAAGATCAATATTGTTGGAATGCTTTAAAGATGATACATAATATTTTTGAGAAGAAGAAGAAGAAGTAGAAATGATGCTAACACATAATATAAAATTATTAAATTTGCGTGATTTAAATTTGTGGCAAAAAAATTAATATATCTATGACAAAGGTTTTTATCTAAATGATATATAGTATTCCATATATGTTTAGTCTTGATTCAAAAAGTCCATTCTCAATAGCCTTATAAGACTACAAATTGCTCAATCCGTAGGCCTAGACACATTCAATGAGTGCTATCTAAATTATAAATAATATGACCCTTTATCACACAAATATTTTGATTCTCCTAATGTATGGTAGAAGAAGGCAAGTGTATGTCTAGCTATTTTCTTGATTTGTGTTGCATAAGTATGAAGGATGTGACTGAATTTAAATATTGAATAAAATAAGCTAAGAAGAAAAAAGAGTAAAAATAAAATATATAACAATAAGCATCAAATTATCCAAGTCATTCTATGTGATATAATAACATTATATTATTATATACTGTATGTATAATGTAGTAGGATAATATTTAATAATAAAAGAGAATATAAAATATACCAACTTAAAACACAAAACTAAATCGCATCAACCCAAAATAGAATTCTGATTAACACAAAAATTCATCAACCTAAGTATGGATGCAATAAAAAAATGAAAAACAAATTGAGAGAGAGAGAGAGAGAGAACCTTTGTTTTGTGAGGGAAAACTATGTATAGAATAGAAGAGATAGTGACGAATTTATAGTAAGAGGGTGTGAATAAAAAGAAACAAAATGAAGGAAGATGAAGGAGAAAAGGAAAAATGATATTAATGTAGAAGGTAGTGGAGAGATGAAAAGGTAAGGAGGGAAGAAATGTTGGAGAAGTAGTGGGGAGATGAAAAAGTAAGGGAAGGAGAAAGGTTGGAGAAGTTTAAACATTAAAAAAATAAATATTAAAAATAATTATAGGAAAATTGAAAAGAAAAAAGATATTTATAATAAAAATAATGGTTAAAAGATATTTTAATTTTTAAATAATGAAATTTTTAAGTCACCTTATTAAATGAGAAAATAATTTAAAAATATTTAAGGAAAATTAGAAACAAAAAAGGATAATGACGTTGCTGCTTAGGTGGCTTAACCAGAGCGTAGAAATAATAAATGCTACGCTTCAGCTTTTAGATATATATAGATATATGACATTTTTAGTAGTGCTTCATATATGTGGTTCGAAACCACCTCTCCCTTTCCTACTATCTATTTATTTTAACTAACATTGTTGATGATAGGGTTTGATTCTTGTTAAAAAACGAAACTAATAGTTTTTTAGATTTTGATCCTCTCAAGTTCATGTGTACAACATAAATGATGGTGAGGCTCATCTATATATATATATATATATATATAATAATAATAATAATAATAATAATAATAATAATAAGGACAAAGTTTAGCTACAAAATTGATTATAGCCTTAAGCTACAAACTCACTCAATAAAATAAATATTACTGCATATTTTGAAAATCTAACAATTGAATTACATGTTCTTTACGCTCTTAATGCAAATGTCAATTTTTGTGCCAATCGGATATCATTTACTATATAATCTATAATTTTATATTTTATGCTTAATTTTAAATTACAAAAACTTGCAATTTAAAATTTTATTGATGACATAGCTATTGATCTTTAATTTTCTTGCAACTTTGCAAACATGAAAAATATAAGAAGAAGATGCAATCCAATGGTAGATTTGTTAAAATTCACCTCCAATAAAAAGATATTGAGTGAGTTTATAGCCTAAGACTACAATCGATTTTGTAGCTAAACTTTGTCCTAATAATAATATGTGAAACTGAGAGAAACTCAAATTAAAATTCCAAATTAAAGTTCCAATTTTTCGCCATGTGTCCTAAATTATTTATTCTCAAAGAGTTTTATTTCTTAATTTTAGAATCAAATGTGGGACCACATCATAAATATTCATCCAAGTGAGTTATTAAGTACAAAAAGCAAAGAATCTAGAATAAATGAATAAAAAATAGGCAATAAAAAAAAAGCGCTTCACAATAATAATAAAAAAATGAAAATTTTACATTTTATACCTAATAATATCTTTACAAATTTTTTTAAAGAGTTAACAAAATATAAAAATGACTATCAATATTATTTCAATTATATATAAAAATTATATTATGCATCTTATTATATATCTTTAAGTGTATCTATGTATTTGCATGGGGTTATAAGCTAGTTTGTATTAAGAGATCACACCCACACCACGCAACATAACATATAAAAGATTGATGAAAACCTAGTTTTCATAAAATTGTTTTACGAAATTTAAAAAAAAAAAAAAAAAAAAAAAAAAGGAAATGAAACCAAAAAAAAAAAAAGGATGAAGAAAGAAGCATACTCATTGTTGATGCCCATTTTGGCAAAAGGGCCCAATGACAGAAGAAGCCCAACAATATAAAAAGGGGTGAAGAAAGAAAATTAGCAAAGTAAAGAAACCACTAAGCCTGAATGGCAGGAATAATGATCCACGAGCCCATAAAATAACAAAGTGGCTCCAAAGAAAGCAAATGGGCCAAGAAAGCCCCAAAGAATGAAGTAGCAAGCCCATGGGAATCATGAGAAATAGAAAGAAAGCGAAAAATAGGCCGGAGGAGCCCAAAGAAGGGAATTAGTAAATGGGATTGGTTCAAAAGGCCAATGAGCCCAAAGGTAAATGATGTGGTAATTAGGCCAAGAAAGCCCAAAAGATTTAGCAAAAGCCCATAGGAATGTAAGAAGTAGGAAAGATGGAATGGAGCAAGGATGCCCCAGGGAATGGAACGGGCCTAGGACGTCCAAAGGAATAAAATGAGCCGGGGAAACCCAAGATGTTATAAGAACTAACCCAACAAAAATACTGGGCAATGTAGGAATGAACAATGCATAAAACTGGCACAGCAAGCACTTCAGCTCACAAGCCCAGAAATGGTACAATAAACAAGGGTAAACAACATCATAGCAAGAACAATACAGTGGCATAGCAGGAGTACTAGCTAGCCCACAAACTATAAGTGAAAAGAGACAGGGGCCAAATTAAAGAAGAGAAAGCCCACACCCAAGCAATGCCCAGACTGAAGAAGAAACGAGATGCAAAGAGTGAAGACCCAAGAACTCATCCACACCACAAAAGTTAAACAAACACCAGAACATGCAGCAAGGCAGACAAATCCGTAGGCAATGGAAAACACATGAGTTCCAAAAATGAAATAGACTCATATGGGAGGGAAGCGCACACACAAGGCTCAAGCACCACCTACTTGTACCTAACCAATCTAGGGGAAGTCTTTTATGGATTAGAGGTAAGAGAGGGTGTGGTCTAGCAGTGGAAAGAAAGGGGGAGCTTATTCTAGGGTTTTAGCTCAAGCTCTTTTGGAGGAAATGTCCTGCTAGGATGACATACCACCCAAAAGAAGTAAACATGAGTTGGAATCATTAGGTGTATGTTATAAGAGTTAGTAAGAGAGAAACCCAGCCCTTATTTGGATAGGAGTGCTAAGGGAAGCAAGAAAACAAAACAAAACTACTTTTGTTTGGGAATGAAGCATGGCGAGGCTAACACAAGGTAGTGGTGGTGGCTGAGCAACTAGCAAACTAGTAGGCAGTCCGGGAAAGACACCCATAACAGGCCAAAAATAGTTGAGGGGTAAAAATGTTAAATCTTATCACAGTAGACAGTATAAAAAGGCCTTAGTCGTACACAGTAAACAACAAAGAGGAGGGAATAGGGGAAAGCACAGAAAACAGAGAAATATAGGAAACAAAGAAAAACATAGGGGATAAACAAAGAAAATAAGATAATCGAGAGTGAGCAAGAAAATAGGAGTGATAGAAGTAAAAAGCTTGCACCAGTAGGCTACCCACTTCTCTCCCTCTCAATAGCCCATTCTTTAGCAAGTTAAGAATCTAATATTTAGCCACTTAGGTCCATTTTCCAAATTTAGTAATTTCTATAGCAAGATTCCCCTGTGAGGTTACCCATGTAACACCCCGGTTATTAAGTGTAATTTAGAAGAAGCTTGAGAGGAAAATTGGTGATTTACTCACCAGATATTTTTGGGGAAAATGGGTAATTAAGCTTTTCAACTTAAGTCACCTCCCCTCTTTTCCTCCTCATTTTCACATTGATCTCTCTCCCCCTCTCTCGTTTTTCTTGTGCTGCCAGCCTCTCCCTTCCTCTCACCCAAATCTCACTCCCTCTTCATCTCTCGTGATCAGCCACCACTAGATCATCCCTCTAGCCACCATGTACTCCTTTATTTGTGCCATTTCCTAACAATAATTTAAGGTAAAAATTCCCAAGACCCTTCTTCTAATGTCATGGGTATTTATCCTATTTTGTTTGTATTGCTATTTGATGTTGAGGTTTTGTTTTGAGGATGTTTTATTGAGGTGTTGGGACATTTAAGACTTTATTTGGAGGCTATTAATTTAATGAGGTGAATTGGATGTTATGTTTGGCAACCATGTGAGTTGGGTTTCTTGAGAAATCATATGGGTCTTTGATTTATGTTGATGATTGGATTGATTTTTTGAAAGTGAGCTCCTTGCATTTTGGGAAATATTTTGACATGTGTGAAATTTGTTGGTATTGAATTTGAAATTGTTTAATTGATATGTACATTATGCTTGTTGCACGCTAAGTGTTTGATGAATTGCCTATATGAGTTATGGGATTGGATTTCTTGCTTGCGCTGTGATGATTGTTATATGATGTTATGGGTTGCATTCTTAGTTGTTAATGTGTGCTAACACATGTAGCTTTAAAGTTAATCAAGTCTCAAAACTTTTGGAATAGTATTAAAATTATAGTAATTTTCTTTTGGGACTCTAAATCTGTCCCTGACAGATTTGAGTCAGCTGCAGTAGGTGATTTTTAATAAATCATAGAAAAATTATTTTGGGTTGAATTTTTGATGGTACATACTATACATATAAGAGCTTATCCCTATTTAATTTCAAGTTAATCGGATAACTTTTCATGGACCAAACAATTTTTACAAAATGGCTGGCCTGCTATGTATTGAATCTAAAAGTGCGATGAAAACGCTGAGATTTTGTGGAATTTACTTCAAATCTTTGTTGAATGGATTGGCTTGCTAATTCATGTGCTTTCTTAGACATTTTCTTTACTTAGTTAATTTTAATAATGGTTTGGTTTAATCATTTAGTGCACAAAAGGGAAACTCATACCTCTATTTTTGAATTGATGTGTTTTATGTTATGTTTATATGTGCTCATTGCTTGATATGGATAATTAAAATGTTTTGCTTTTGTACTGTGGCACTACAAGTTTGTATGCTTGTTTGGCTCCTGTTTAGGAATGGGTACTTGTCTTAGGTTAGGCAAACTAGGCTTTAGTGCATTTGATTTTATTTAGGGGATCCTTTTCAATTTTGGAGACAAATGTGATGATAAACTTTGCAAAAGACCTTGTTATTAATAGGCTTGATCCTTATGTTTCTAGGTTTCGAGATTCTTGGTGATGGTCCTAGTGACTGGATTGGTTGATTTTATGGGTTGAGGTAAAATCGGTTGGCTTTCCGAGGTAAGTGGCTTTTTAATGGGATTTTTGAAAATGAATCATTATTTTACTCAATTGTTTTATAGTTAAAACTTTGGAACATTATTCATGGTCTTCCTAAAATTTACTATTTGTACTGTTATTGTTAATCATTTATGGAAAAAGCATGAGGCATTAAAAGTGCATCATATTTCTTATTGCCTATAGGGAAATGCATGATTTGTTAGCATGAAAAAGACTAGCATCTTTAATTAAATTCATGAGAATGGAATTCATGGATTTTATGGTATATTGGGAAATTTAAAGATGCTTTAATGATTGAGAAAGTTGATGCAAAACATTTTTGACAATAAATGGTTTTGAGGACTTTGAGAAAAGTATAGATATTTGGTTATTGAAATATCTCATGAAACTACTTGGAAGTAAACTGTATATATATTTTGAATACATTTAACTTGTGAGCTTTGATATGGGTTTGCCTTTGTGCTATGATGTTGGTAATTACCCTGTTTTTGTGACGACATCTTTGTGACGTGTGATTACCCCGTCCTTGTGACAATGTCTCTCCGATGTGTGATTACCCTATCTTTGTGATGACAAGCCAAGTTGGGGGCTCCCACTTTGTATGACACGGGTAAATCCTTGAGTGTATGGGTGAGGTTGCTGCCCATAGGGCCAGAAGATCACATGCAAAAGGGATACTGTGTGACGCATCATTCCCTGCTGCTCATAAGGGGAAGAGATAAATCCTTGAGTGTGTGGGTGTGGCTAAGCTGGGCCAAGAGACCACATGCAAAAGAGGTACTACATGGCGCATTATCCCCTGCTACCCATGGGGGGGATAGGTAAATCCTTGAGGATGTGGATGAGACTAGGCAGGGCCAATAGACCACATACCAAAAAAAGTACATATCATGCTAGTGTGTTTGGGTTCTGACCTATCTGTGATGGTATGATATCTTGGTGACATTTCCATCTTTGTGGCACCGTAGGTGAGGTTTTTGGTTTTGAAATGGTATTGGATATTTTTATGGCTCACAGTGAATAAAATATAGTTTCATTGTTATTTTGAGAAGCTTGGTGCTATATTATTTCTTTTCATTCTTGTCATGTTGTTAATGAAATTGATTTTACATAAATTAAATGGAAATTTCCAAATTATAGCATGTTTTGTAAAATGATCATTATCATGAAACTTGCATTTCCCCTACCCTCAATTAATTATGCTACTTACTAGGTTTTAGCTCATTTCACTTTCCAACAGTTTTACGGATAAATTAGCTATACATTAGGCGTGGAGCTTAGTTTATTGGTGGTGATTAAAGTGCTATGCTAAGTGGGAGATTTGTGCTATAAATTGTTGGTGACTCAACTTATTGAATTTATCGAGGCCAATAGCTAATACTACTAGAGATTGGGCTGTTAAGGTTTGTTAGCCATGGGTGTGGTAGACCTAGATTTTCTGTTGAGGTTTCATACCTTAGAAAGGATCCTAACTTTGTGTTTATTTTATTTGGAGAGTTGGATTGTTAAGTATGTTTGGAGACACATGATTTGTAGCTTGTATTACTTGTAAATATGTCATAGAGCTCTGACTTGTATTTTGGAGAGATTAATATATTTATTTACTTTAACAAATGGAAAGAAAAGAAAAAAATTCCATACAATCTCTCTTGAAGGCTCGATTTTTCATGCTTTGGACCCTTTTGAGTTTGGGTGTGACAACCCACATTGGAGATTGATTCCCTTCTTAGACTTGAATCTACCAAGGAGCCAAGTTTAGCAAACTAATCCTCTTCCTTCTTTTGTTATGATTGATCAAAGACTAATGCTATTTTCTTGTTATCAGGTTACTCCTGTCATAATTACATTATCATATTTTCCTTTCGTGGAATTGTTTAAGCATTATTGTTGTCAGTAGCAAGTACTTTAGTTAAAACATTTTAGTTATTCTACTGTATTATGTTTCTCCTGCTATAACGTTTTTTGTGACAGTATTTCCTGCCGTGGGCAAGCGACTACACCAAGATTCCTACTAGGGGTTCTAACTTGCGCACAAGCTAACCTAAGGTGAGTTTCAATTAAGTTAGTCCCGACTCTTCAATTCCAGAATCATTGGGTCGTAGTATGGCAGGAGCAATCTAGTCCAAAACATAAAAAGGCCCACCACACTCATGCATAGTGCTTAACTGCTTATGCATAAGTTATTGGACTTCACCATCCATTTATATGAAAAATAAAACCAATTAATTACCTCCACTTATGCTTGTTTCTTTTCTTTCATACTTAAATGTGAGTTTCTTATTCAACAAAAAAGTGTGAGTTTCCTTGTCAAAAAGTCTTACAACTTGACTAACACATCTTGGTACTTCTAACTCAAATGAGATAAATTAAAATCTCTTCTATTATTTCACTTTCCTATCCCTTCTTAATTTTCTATTCTCTCTTTTTTTTTTCCATCTCCCCAATCAAAAAAACTCTAAAGAAAAATAAAATTTCTAAGTCCACATCATTTTCACAATAAATCATAGGTGATAAGTTGTTATTAGTTATAATTTGAATTCATAACTTAAATTACCTTTTTACCCACCCATAACAACCAATAACAATCTATCTACCAATTAAGATTTGTTGTGAAAATATTGTAGACATAATATTTAAAAATAATAATAAATAATATGTCTAGGCCCATGGGTTAGAAAGAATATCATACGGTTATCTTTTTTTTTTTTTTTTTTTTTTTTTTCTTTTTTGATAATCAATCAGATGGTTATTGCAATTGTGTGTAACACGGTCAAGTGAATTTTTTTAACCTTTTTGAGAATCATGATGAAGTCACGATACATGTTTTCTAACATTTGACCATATAGTGGAGGATAAGAACCCCCCCAATCTCATGAGAAGCAAGCCAAACAACATAAAAACAAATAAAGGTGGATTTGGATTAATTGATTATTTAATTTTTGAAAGTATTGTAAAAAGCGTAGAAGGGGAAAAAAAATTAGTGTGAAATGTGCCAAAATTAGTTTAAAAAGATTTTTTTTTTTTTTTTTTTTTTTTGGGAGGGGTTTGGGGGGGGGGGGGGGGGGGGGGGGGTGTGGACTTCCAAACGTAATTTCATGGAGAGGCCTGCTTACAGGGCCAAAAACCTGGGCTGGAAATTGGCCTACTTATAGAATGTGTAGACTGCTATTTATATATATGGCTCTCTTTTCAGAAGGCCAGGCCCGGCCCCTTATCTTTATAGTATGAAGCCATCCCAACCAACCAGGAAGAAAAAAAGATTAAAATAAAATAAATTTAAAAAAACATCCCACAAACACAAAACGGAAGCATTTACTCTTATATTAGTGAGTTCTCTATTTTAGACATATTAAAATTGTGTAGTTAAATAATTAAATTTATCATATCTCAAAAGTTTAAACTTTTGGAAGAATCAATTATTTAATATAGTATCAGAATAAGAAATCCTAAATTCGATCCATGTCTCTTTCACTTTACCTCACATTTAAATTATTAAATTTGTCATGTTCCAATAGTTTAAGCTTTTAACAAGACAAAAGATTTTGCCTATAACAATGAAAATTTTGCATTCTACAATAATTTGAACTAGTATTTTACGAAATAGTTAATCATAAAGGGTGATCTAACAGTCAAGTTACTAACAGAAATAGATGGTGAGATCAATATATAAAAAAAAGAATCAAACATTGAAGGTCTAAAATGAAAACTTTAAAACTTAAAAAGACTACAATGAAAACACCCCTAAATTCTTTAAGAGCAAAAAAATGTACTTCAATTTTTTTTTATTATATAAATTTTAATTGAAATAATGTTCATGAAATATCACGCTTCTCACTCATCATCCTATTAAATTTTTCTTGTCACGTCCGTTGAACTTCATTTGAGGAGCACAACTCAACTAAAGAAAATGGGACCCTTTACAAGTCATTCCTCTCTTTCTTTATGGTTGCTTTCAGCACAGCTTCACCATTTTGATATTTGATTCTCCCTAAGAATGCACCTATATCGTGTTTGCCATTATTAACCAATTATGGAATTTCTTTGCAGTCCACATCCAGTTCATTAAAGGTCCCTTTTGGAAACATGTTATAAAAACTATGTATACTTTAAGATTTGGCAACTAGGAACTTCGGGTAATCTGGACAATGGGCATGCATGTGGTAGCTAGCTATATAGCTACTAGTTGTGTCAAAGAAGAAAATGATACTTGAATAATGAACAATTCAGGTTCGTCCCACCTTAGAAATTCTTGGCTCAATTGGTAAAATAAAAGAGTATCGGATTAAATTCTTTATGAACAAACTTAGGCTTATAGGGGAATTGAGAATGACTTTTAAGTTCATACTCTAAACTCATTTGTGCTTTTATAATAGAAAGATTCATGCCCCTTGAATGAATGATGCAGGCTCATCAATTGTTGGAAAGAACAAAGAATTCATCAAGCAAACATATTAAAAGAAGTGAATGAATGGGTGTTTCAACATCAACTACTTTCGAGTAATGGTAGGCTTTTTAAAACTTGATTATTATTCGGTTGCTAATTAACAAGGTTATTCGTAGTAATGCCAATTATAATTTATGGTATCCACCCATTTGATTCTCGATCTGTACAATAAATTCTCAATTGACAAATTGTACCACAGATGTCAGTTCCCAATTTTATTTATAGAAATATTTATAGTGCATATAAAGGAAAGCTTTTTTTTTGAGAAGGATATAAAGGAAAGCTTGAATAAGATAATTAAGTTGTGCTGGTGCATGCTTGAAATAAGCCTATAGTAGTATTTAATAAAATTATCACCCTAGCTAGCTTTTCATTAGAGTTAGCTTTTCTTATTTTAAGTAAAAACATATACTTCTGCTGCCACTGAAACCAATTTTTCACATTCAAAAATTCTCTTCATGGCCTCCACGAAAGAAGAACCAGTACTTTCATCAAACTTTACAACTATACTAATAACATATTGTATAACTAATAATTAATCATATAAACAAAAGAGAGTCCTGGTTTGGTTCTTCCTAACACCTCCCAAGTACAACTTTCACTTTGCTAAAGGAACTAAACAATTGAATGTTGAAACTCAAAAAAGGCAAAAACCAAACGAAACCTCGGAAAAGAGTGGTGAAGTGGCACATGTGCTAACAACACATTCATTAAAAGATCACAGTGACAAATAATGAAATAAGCTCTGGTTTCATCATTAAATTCACTATGATCATTCAAGCTCATTGCTTTTGATGGTTTAGCATTACTTTTTTTCTGAAACAAAAATGGAATAAAAGAGAAAGCATTTAAATATAATAATGAAAACAGCAGTTCTTGTCTGCTTTGATATAGATTGGTGTCACTCACACATAAAAAGCACTCTTTTAAGTAATCACTATCATAATACTACTGCATTTGCAGTTGCAGGTCATGAGTGGAACTCAAAGGATTAAAAATGCTTCTCCCTCTCTCTCTCTCTCTCTCTCTCGGGTATTTTATTGCTGTCCCTTAAATTTAGCATGCTTTAACTGAAAATACGGCTTTTGATGGGTTGAAATGATGGACCATACTTACCCAAGAATAAAAATCTGCTCTACTAAAATAAGAATGATGCAACATGGGTGCAATAAGGTATAGAGTAGTTTTTACTTTTTCGTTTACATACCTTTTAAGAAATTTATTTACCCCCCCCCCCCCCCCCCCCCCCCCCCCCAAACACAAAAAAAAAAGAAAAAGAAAAAAAAAAAAAAAAAACCCAAAAGTTAAATCAAGTATTAAAAGTTATATGAACAATTTTCTTTTTTTAAGCTAGAGATAATTAACAAATGATACAACATTAGGGATGGAAACAAGCCAAGTTAAACCGAGTATTAAAAGTTCATATTTATTCATTTAATTTAATTTCTGGCACCAACTAAACTCGAGCTCATTGTCAAATAAGATAATATATTCAAGCATGGTTTATATATTTCCTTGCCATACAAGCATTAACTCGTTCACAACAAGCTACTTGATTAACTAACATATATATAGCAAAATTATGACTAGATTTTTTATCCATTCACAAATCTATGAATTTTTACTGCAAATAGAGTGTTTTATTGTCAATAAACTACAAATGATAATTTGATATCATATGAACTTATTTACAAATTTACATAATCCAATCCCAAGTCTATACCAATATATTTTTAGACAAAAATACATATAAAAATATAATATTATATATAAATAATTTGAGGCTCATTTAATAGTTGAGACTAAATTATGGCTTGAGCTTGGCTTGTTTACTAAACAAATGAACATAAACAAATCCTCTTTTTTATGAATAAGGATAATTATATAGATATCTAGAGAACAAGGAATGGGCCCAACCCATCTCAAATCTTCTAGGGTAAAAACCCAAGGAGAAAGAGAAGAAATGGAAATGACTCCATCCCAATTACAAAATGTAGCCCATCATGTCAATTAGTTGTGAGAAATGATATTAACATCCCTAAAAACAAAGAAAAATTCTAGCAAAAGAGAGAATCTAGAGCAACTTTTGACATAGGGAGATAAGAGTTACCATAGAGAACTTAAATAATGGTAAATAAGCATTTTTCTTGAGCCAAACTCAAGTTGTTCATAAGCAGCTCAGTTCAATTACAACTTTAGACAATATCAATATAAAAAGTCCAAGATATAAGCAAGTTTTAACGGCTTAGAGATTATATTAAAATATCATTTATTTACCATTATTTAAGATAAAATTTTGATTCAACGATAGGCCTTCATCATCAAACAATATTCACGAGAAAAAAGGGATTTAACAAGCAAGAATACAAGATGATGGAACCCATTAGACTTATAAAAGTCCCACCCCCCTCCTTGGGTTGCATATGGTTGGAAGGATAGAAAATGTTGCAATAATAGAAAAGTAAGAGAATATAGACTCTTTGTTTTTTTGTTTTTCACCATGTGTTTGGTAGATAGGATGAAAAAGTAGATTGATAGATAGTAAATTACTATGATGTCCTTTTTTTTTTTTAAGAAATATGATGTCCTTATTATTAAATGTGAAATGATGGAAAAGTAGATAAGTGATTTTGTAATTTTCTTTTCAATAACATGTCCCTCCCAATTTTTTCTTCCAATTGGAGAAAACAACGAAGCCAGGTGGAAAACTCAACAACCCAATATTATTTCTTCTCCCTTTCCATCCCAACTAATGGAAAATTACTTTTTTTTTTTTTTTTCTCTTCATTTCTTTCCTCCATTTTCTATCTTCTCCATTTTTCTTCCCTTATTTTCCATTCACTCCCTTTTCACCTCTACCAAACATTAAAAACACTTTTTTTTTCCCTTAGATATATTTGACTCAGTCAAACTCAAACAAGCTTGAGAGTAGTTGCAAACAGAGCCAAGATTTGAATGAGGCAGTGTAAAACTAGAGAGGCCCGCCCCTATGTGAGAGTGAGAAAATATAATCCCAAAAGATGTATTAATTTTCTGTAAAACTGTAAATTATGCATTTTACGTTGTGGTATTTATACACAAACCCTACCACCAGTACAAATCATATTCGTACAAATTTTACTATTTCAATATCATCATTGACCCGTGATTTTCTACCATTTTACTAATTTTTACAGCCGAAAATTAGGGTTTGGGACCACCAAATAAGATTTTACATCGGTAATTGTCTAGCATGCGTGAGACTAAGAGACAGCACATGCGTGGAGATTAATCAAGTTCTCAATGAAATCCAGACACATCATTAGGAGCCAAAAAAAAAAATTGTTAATCTCATTGGGAAAAATAAAAATAAAAAGAATAATTAGAAACAAAAATGATTGATTAAAACGTTATTTAAATGTACAAGTACGCATATGGGAATTCCATCCCTTTGGAGACATCCATTATGACTGCAATTAATGTCTTCTCTAATTTTCTTGGACAAAATCACATGCTTTGTTTCTCTTGCTTATTAAAGCATCATCCTCAGCTGTTTAATAAAAAATGTCATTTTGACACATCAAAAGTCAATTTTATTATTTTACTACATCATTTTACAATATCTCATTCATCAGATGTTTTATCATTCAATTCTATACATTAAAATATTATTTACTACATATTAAAATAGTATATTATCTCCTCCTTATCATAACCATCAACAACAACAATGGCACATCCACCACTGCCGCAACAACACCAACCAGCCACCACCGGCACAAACCCACATACACCAACGCCACCTTAAGAAGGAAAAAAAAAAAAAAAAAAAAAAGAAAAAAAAAAGGACAAGAGAGATCAGCACGACAAAAAACACAATCAAGTCAAACAAACCCACATCCCAAATCAAACAAACCCAAAAGCAAAACCCGCCGGTGTATGGGTTGCTGTGGATGTGGTGGGTCAAGTTCATGTGGTTGTGTTGGTGGATGGCGAAAAAAAAGAGGGGAATCAAATCTTAGTAAGATCGGGCAGATTTCGGTGGAGGCAAGTTACTTGGATCGGCATCGACAGAGGTGAAGCAAGCTGCTTGGCAAGCGCCATCAATGCAAGCGAGTAGCGTTGGCATCGAAGGAGAGGTAAGCTACTTGGTGAATGGAGGAGGTAAGCTGTTGGCGAGCGGCGAAGGCGAGCTTCTAGTGAGTGGCGGGTGGAGAGATCACTGTGGTGGATTGTGAGAGAGGCTAAGATAGAGAGAGAGGGAGAGAGAAGGGCTGAGAAAAAGTGAGGCATATAGGAGAGAGGAAAAAAAAAAGAGATTAAATGACAGAGGAGAGAGAAAAATCATTAAAAAATTAATATTTTCATATACCATTTATGGCCGTACTGTGCCATCTTTAAAATGTCACTGTTTATATGTGTCAAATGTTTTGGCATTTGACACACCTCATGAGGGAGGATTTTTGGTGTTTGGTGTGCCAAATGCCAAATATTTGGCATTTGGCACACCTGATGGTAATGCTCTTATCCTTTCATAGACCATACTATATTATTTCTCTTTATTTTAAAAATTGACTAATATTATCTAATTTATAATATTTTCACAATAAATATTTTGTAGCAATATGTTATTAATAGATACAAAAATGATGTTAGTGGTGGGTTCAAAATTTAGAACTAGTAACAATTTGTGATCTAGAATTTGTTGTTTAATTATTGTGGAGGCTGTACATTTTTAGATCCCTGTAAACTAGATTGTTTAATCTAATTAATTAACCAAGTGAATACTTAGGTTTATTATTCAAATCGAGGTTAAAACAAAACAAATCATATCAAGTAAAGCAACGTAAAAGTAAATAACAAAACAATATGATAACCTAGGAAAACCAAACCGGTAAAAAACCTGGGGAGGATTTAACCTAGCTATCCTTATGGTAAAAAACAAATCCACTATGAAAGAATTGAAGTTTGTATAATAGAACTTAGATCACTAACATTCTATTGCTACCTCGAGTAGAAAATTTACTACCACGACCCTATGATAGCTCTGAGTCCACGAGCTACTTCTTTCCTTGGCCTTTGCAATACAAGCACCCACACTTGTGATAAAAAGAAATACAAACTCTCTTGTTTGTAACTCCAAGACCATCCTTGAAAGTTTAGATCATCAATACCTTTGACAACTAGAGAAGGCAGCAACTTCTACAACACCGAATCTTGAGATTATTCAAGGAATAACACCAATAGAATACATTAGAGAGTTTTTGGGTACAAAACCCTAGATACAACAAAGGCACACTCTTTTCTCTCTGAAAAGCCTTGAAAACCCTACCTAGAGTTAGCTAATGATGTCCTTTAAATATTGGAAAAAATGGATCGCAATTTGGGATTCAAACGAATAAGTTATGACCTTTTTACGTTTGCCAATTTTTGTTGATTTGCGACTTTCGAACGATCGAATAATTTTCGATCAATCGAGTCTTGCAAAAATTGAATAGTAATATCCTACAATTGCTCAATTCCAAACTTAATTTAAACCAAACTTTGAGCAAGTCTAAATCTAGACAAAATGTTTTGATTATGGTTTGCTAATATATACAAATTAAAGTTCTACTATATAAGTTTCTAAAGTCTTAGAATCTAACAGAGGTAGCTACCTTATTTATATTTAATGTATTACCTTTATTTATTTTTAAAAAAATTAAAGTGACTATAAATTTTAGTTTCATTTTAATTCAAACTAGAAAAAGCGAATGAAAATGTATAGATATTTTAAATAAAGTTACACATAAATGAAGAAAGTTACCATCATTGTTTCTAATAACTTTATAAAAGGTGCCATATTTGAAGACATTAAAAAATGAAACAAAAAAGCAATAGAGTAAAATGAAAATATCTTCTCAAAAAAAAAAAAAAGTAAAATGAAAATATATTTCAGAGCTAGGGAGTCGTGAAATTTTAACGAGCGGAGCATTGGAGCATCATTGATAATTGAGGTGCTACTACTCTCTCTCTCTTTGTTTCTCTCTCACACGCACACACTGTAACACTGTACATTAAAATGCAATCCTCATGGATCCACTAAAGCTTTTACGAGATAAAAAGCCCAGAAAAGTATCAAAAGCATATAAATTCGGAATCATAAAGAGTGATTAAAAAGTGAAAACTATCCAAATGCAATTTTTTTTCTTTTCTTTTTTGAGAATCCAATTGTATATTTTATTTAAATCCCAAAATTCAGAGAAATTTCTTTTTCCTTGACCCTAACACCATAAGTACTACTAGATGCACGACATTGCTATCTTCCTAGGGAATAATTTTTTCGGCATAGACGCAATATAAAGTATCTGATGAGGCGAATTTAAGAAACATTCTCACAAGGGAAACTCACATGCATATAGTCCACGTATGGTAAGAAAAATGTCTGATAAGACCGTTTTCAGAAGAAATTTTTTCTATTCTATTTTTTTGCTAGCAGGTTACTTGGCTTTGTGAACATATCAGGTTACCAATGCTTAAAGACTTGATCCATAATTAATATTCATATGCAAAGCGGGTCGAAATGTTTGAACGGCCAACTTATTCCTATGATCCTATCCAAAGACAAGAATTGATGACTGGCTTTGTCGCTTGGGAGAGAGATAGTCAGTGTCAGTAATAGGTCCTCATGACTCCAAAAAGAGAGCCAAGAAGCACCCTAGTCTTAACCTTTCCAGAAGTCTATACCCTCTTAGAGTACACTAAGCAAGCCCCCATCAAATGCTGTCACGAAGATAAACTGAATTTGCCAGCCATGTCCTAAACCTATGACCCTAAAGAGAGCTAGTCCTGCAATCCTTTCAAGTTACCAAACCTAAATTTGTTGGTTTTAATAAAGATTTGAATACGAGAGACAGCTTGTACCCCACTCTTCAGCCTAAAAGGCTGAAAATTATAGAAACAAAAACCAGCAAGCACTCTTTGATATTTGATATTCACTTTCACACGTTTCTCTCTAGAAAAAAGAAAAGCACTTTTAGTTTTTTGCTGGACTTTTCTTTGCATTGAGATTCCAATTGAGTTAAAATCTTTTTTTGACCTCAAAAAGGCAGTAAAGAGTAGACGTATCTACAAGACTACAGCTACAATACACTTCACTTTTCTCGTCAAAAGAACAAAAGCAGCAGTAAGGCACTAAGCACTAGGTTCAGCACGAAAGGCAAAATGACAACAAAAAATTAGGGCACTCCCCAATGGCTTCAATTTTCTCATTCTTCTTTCCTCTTGCTCCCCTACTTTTTCTTCCTCTCTAGAGTCATGAAATTCTATGTTGTTCATCTGTTAGAGAATGACAAAAAACACCCCATCCTTTTCAAAAGGGTTACAACAACATATTCTACCATAACTATTTCCTTAGTAGCTTCAGTGTCTCAGCTTCAAAGTCCCAGCAAGATGTAGTAAACTAGTGTAATAGGAAGAGCTATTAGCATCCCAAATATAACCCTGCACCAATATGGACACCAAAATTGATCATTAATACAAGAGAGAGAGAGAGAGAGAGAGTGTGCGCGCTAGTATTTGTTGCAGAGTACATATGCTAGTCAATATATACATACGGATACTCTCAAAGGAATTAACATACACAATAAATTTATTTATGATTACATACAATATAGTTGTGTGTGACTATATTTTGGAGTTTTGGACCACGGCCACCAATGTCCATACTGGCATGTCTTCACAAATGAGACATGGACAGACATATCAGTATTAATGTTCATGCAGTGACATGTAGATTTGAGATCACATAAATGCAGTTCATCAGAAATTATATGAGAATTAGAACAGTGCTCTAACCCAGTGCTGAGAATGTCAGGATGAACATTGTATTCCTTTGCAAAAACGAAGGGGACAATCCCTTGGGGAAGAGCAGCCTGAAAAATTTAGGACAGATTATCCCATGAAAATCACAGTTAAAATTGAGTACAACAGAAAAGGTAGATAATCAAACATGATTTAGTAAAAGAACCTCATTTACCTGGACAATAGCAATGTGCAACAGAACTCCTCTTAGTCCAATAGCATATGAGGCAGCAGCCATGACCGCAGGACCAGTGATGAATCGAACAGCCATGGCAAAGGCAGCAATGGAGTTCCCACATGCAATAATTTTTGGCTGCAATGCCATGAAAAGACCTGCAACACCACGGGAACAAAAACAAGATTAAAATCAGTAAAAATCAAGCTGTGACCAAGTCTACGTTCATTGTATCCAATTTTAATTGGGGTGCGAACAAAATAATCCTAATTTTACTTGGGAGTACAAATAAAATAATCTTTTTGTTTTTATAAACGCAAGTAAAATAATCTAAATTAACATACCACTAAATAAACATTATTCAATCTTTAAATTAGCCATCCAAGTAGAAAGCTAAGAAATCCTTAAGGGTTAACATACCAAGACTAAACATGGCCATTCCGAGACCAGCATTAGAGAGAATGCCTATTGAACCAGCTACTATGGCAGGCATTTCAATTTTCCACCTGTAAAATTACAGAATTGATTAAAACACATGTGCTAACAATTCGAAATTGCTTCAAAACGAGTGCCAGATTTAATTTTACATACCTGAATGAGACCAAAGACCAAGTGAGGCCAATCAAGCTGGAGTAAGTATTGGGATTCCTAATGAGCTTTCGCCACACCATAATCAAAATGAGCCTGGTCATGACGCTGGCAGGCGGCATATTTGCCGGCTTTGATTCAACATGAGCGCCAGTCTTGGGATGAAGCTCAGTTGTAGAGCTTGAACCAAGCTTGGAAAGCACAGGACCTTCCCTGTCAACACCATTTGTCACCGGCCTGTTCCCAAAGCTGAACTCATCCCGACCAAACTCATCATAATCTACCAAACACAAGAATTAGTTTACCATCATATGAAACAGGAGGAAATGACAAAAACAAGAAGAAAAATGTTTCCAGTGATGACAACTGTTTCAAAGACCCACCAAAAAAAGGGGATTCTGTTTTGAATCTGACCTAAAAAGCAAGGAAAACAAGCCAAATCCCATCCTAGATTGAATGGGAAAACGATAAGACACGTTGAGTAACAAACAAAATGTAACGAACCCCACTTCACAGTTAAAACAACGTTTAATACTCATCCACATCCCATATTCAACTACACAAACAAATAAAATTCCAAGAGTAACTCAAAACAAAACCAAATCATGCCTAATAGTCCACAATGTCAAGCACAACATGCACTAAAAAAACAAATACAACTACCAAAGTTTCAAAGATTAATATTTCAAACCTTTTTGGTGACCAACCCCGGCCCCAAGCTCACTCCCATACTCTCCACCTCTGAAAACATGGATGCCACCTTCTGACACAGGGGAAGCACTTGAGCTCCATACAAACATGTGAAGGTCTTTTCCTCCCTCGCCACCACCAACACCATTAGCCTTCTTCTTTGTAGTTCCAGGTGAGAAAATCCCAGCACTAGGAGGAGCTGGATAAGCCCCATTAGCTCTCCCTGCGTTTCCAAACACGTTTACTCCACTCTCTTCATCAAAACCCAAGTTTCCAAAATTGGATTGCCTTGGGCTCACATTGCTAGCATTCTTACCATTCACCATGGAGTAAAAATCAGTGTGGTTGAAACTAGAACCTCTAGGAGTTGGGTTTCTTGAAGATTGGAGAGAGTAAATCTCAGCATTTGTTAAGTTTGAAGGTCGAGGAGTGAGTGAAAGACCAGAATTTGGACCATGAGAGCGGCGAGAGAAGATTTCTGAACGAGAAGAAGCGGATTTTCTAACAGTGACATGGAGTTTACCATCTTCACCAACTTCAGCTTGGGTTTCAAGCGGTTCTTTCCCATCTAAAGAAATGATATCAGAATCAACTCTGAAAGAAATGATAGAGCCAGCAGTGTCTGGAAATTGCTCAACGATTAAAAGCCTGGCTCCTCTGTACTCAAACAAGAAAAGCATGAGTGTGTACCAAATGATACATTGGAGGACAACTATTTGAACCATGAGAGTCCCTGAGGCATCACCGTACATGCCTTTGAGTAAGGGGATGCCCATGACAAGTGTGTTTGGGAGAGAGGAGAGAGAGAAGAGCGTGATGGACCATTCAAGTGAGCCTCTTGAGCTGGCCCTTGACCAAATGGCTAGGACCACCAAGACTATAACTTTTTGAAGAGTGTCAGCTGCTATGAACTTGAAGTTCATGGCATAGGGGTTGTTGGTGGAGATGAAGTGAAAGGAAAGCAGAGGGACTGCAAATAGGGCAACAAAGCGGTTGATGCCTGAGCATTGGTCAGGGCTGAAGATTTTCCACCATTTTACAGAACCGTAAGCTAAGATCATAGCCACATAGAGAGGCACAACCGCTGTGAGGACATGGTAGAGGTCTGTGAGAGTAATCATATTTTTTTTCTTTTGTCAGATGGGGTTTTGGGAGGGTTTTGAGTGATACTAAGATGAGAAAATGGGGTCAAAGAGAAAACCCAGATGGGGTTTTGCAAAAAGTGGAAGAAAAACTATTTAACTTTCCAGGATTTTCTCTGAGATTTTCTTGTGCTTTCTATTCGGAAAACCAGTCCAGCTTAGGAAAGTTAGTTCTTTTAGGAGTTAAAAGAGTCCAATATTGATGTTGAGGAAAATTTGTAGAAGAAAATAAGCACATAAAGTTAACCCATTTTTCTATAAACTCAAAGAAACAAAGCTAAGAAAATAAGGGGGAAAATAGTTACAGTAGTAAATAGAGGAAACCGCCGGAAAATGACTGGAAGGTTATTTTCCGGCGAGGGTTAGAGAGAGAGAGAAAGAGAAAGAGAAAGAAGGTAGCAAGTGGCGATGGGAAAGGGAAGCAAAGGGTTATATTTATGGTATTTTAATGGCAGACAAAGAAATAAAAGCTGAGGGCTTTTCTGAAGGTTTCTGTTTTCTTTTTCTATTTCTTTTCAGCTTTTTTTTTGGATTTGGAAAAATGAGAGGAGAGAGGAATGAGTACCTCAGAGGAAAGTAAAAGGGAGTCTGTGAGTGAGAGGGAAAAGACCAAGCAGCATCGGAGAGAAAGAGAGAGAAGTAAGAGGAAAAGAGATAGAAAAGTAGAAACCAGGAGAGCTTCACAAGATTCTCTCCACTTTCTGCAATTTATATAGCGTCCTTATAGCACATGAGAATGAGATAGATAAGAAATATATTTCTTCTTTTTCTCTCTGTCGGAACATATTAATATTTTTGGCACTAGGAGTGGACCCCTTCAATTTTTTTTTTTACAATATATATATGTAATATGACTAATATCCCTACCCAGTGAACCAACTTCCTAACTTACACATAAGACCCTATGGGAGCTAGAGGAAGGAACCTGGGATGGGTCATTCAGCCCAAAAGAACCTCCCCTTTGGAAAGAGGTACAAAATGCCATTTAGCCCAAGGTTATAAATGAAAAAGTAATAAATTAACACAAAGTTTTTTTTAGATGGGCTTTCAAGGCATTAAATAACTAGCTCAATATATCTATTTATATAATAAAAAAAATTATTCAAATTGAAAATATACAGTAAAGTGTGAATATATCTCTTTTAAGTGTGAATGTATCTAACTTTTAATATCTTTCTTACATGATAGTTGATTAGAAATTGCATAATCATTATTACATCATTATATACTTTTTTAACGTTATATACTTTTTTTTTTTTAATAATTCAATTATACGAGGAGGGAGAATTTGAACATTTGATATTTTTATTAAAAACACCAAAAAATGCCAACCACGAGAGCTACTAGACTCTTGGCACCATCATTAGGCACTTGATCCTTGCTTCTTTGGTCCGCATTGGTTCTTTGATAAAGGTTTCATTGATCCTTACTACAATCTTCATTATTATTGCTAATATACTCTTGCAAGTTCATTGATCAATCACGAGCAATAAGTTTGTATTTAAGAAGCTTGAAATAAGCACAGATGAAGCCCTTGATGAACACATTGTGTACTTTAGGCACTACCATTTTTTTTTTCAATTGCATTATGCAATTTATACTTTTATACATTTCAACCTACCTAATTCTCCCATAAAATGACCAGCGAAATTATTTGGAGAGAGAAGGGAGGAACTTTGAAAGTGTCGTTACGCCAAAATGAACTTACCCCCCTTAGTTAAGAGGTAGAAACTAAAATTTAGTCCAAGGTTATAAACATACAGCACTATGTTTGATTTGAGTGAAAATGGAAGAAAATGAAAGTAGAGAAGGAAAAGGTAGGGAGGACTGGAGAGAAATCGAGAGAATTGTTTTCCCATGGGTCCATCATTTTTCTTTCCTCCATTATATGTTTGCCTTATGCCACGACTTTTAAACTTTATCCAGAGCACTTTGAGAGCCAATTTTAAACTATTAGACCAAACCCTTGGGTTCCCTTAATAAATGTGCCAATTTTTTTATTATTTGACAGTTACAATAATGGAGAAAAATTATTCAAACCATAATTCTTGTCATGAAAGAGAACATGGAATGTTACTGATCCATATGCCACAAGATTTTTTTTTTTTCTTTTTTTCTTTTTTTTAGGGCTGCAATACATGGCACTTGGCATAAATATACCTAATATGTGAAATCTTTAACTTTTAATATCACATGTAAATGGAGAGAGAATTTAAACCAATGGCCATCTCCTTTGATTCTATAATAAATTGTCACTTATTTAAAATAGGATAAAGTTTGACTACAAATTTGATTATAGTCTAAGACTACAACTTTCATTAAAAAAAAAGAAAAAAAATCGTATGACTATATATTTTAAAAATCTTTCTACTAAATAGCATATTTTTTATGCTCTTAGCACAAATGTTAGATTTTGTTTCAATTGGATGTTATTTACTATATGATCCATAAACTTACTTTTATGCCTAATTTTAGACTACAAAATTTGTTATTTAAACAATCAATTGATGACATAACTATTGATCTTTAATCTTCTAAAAATTTTGCAAGCATTGAGGGTATAAGAAGAAAATATAATCCAATGGTAAATTTGTCAAAAACTCACATCTAATTAATTAAGCTATAACTAAGTTTGTAACCAAACTTTGTCCTTGGAAATATATATACATACATATATATATATATATATATATATTGGTATTGAGTGATAGTCTATCAATAGTAGAGCCAAGATGTTCCATTGCCTAGAAAGATAAATATGAACTAATTTACTAGTTTGATGGGTTGTACAATGAGCCTTTTATTTTGAAGTTGGAAATATAATTATGTAGATTAATGTTTAAGAGAGAAATTCAAATCTTCTTTTCTTTATACTCATCACCAGTTTTTTAAATTGAGTATGCTTCTGAATTTTCTTTTAGCAAGGTTTTTATGCAACTTGGATTGCAAGAATTTTTATGCAATCCACTATGTGTTGATTAAAAAAACCATCTATATGTATTATTTAAATAAATCACATAACTCATTAAAATGTCGGGTAACTATAAGTATAAGTGAATGGTTTTTTTAACTGCCACGTAATAAGTTGCATAAAAATCCCTACAACCCCAATTGCATAGAAACCTTTTCCTTTTTTTTTTTTCCTTGTTCTTTTTCTTGTTAGGAACACTAAACGTGTTATTTATTTTATTATTATTGTTGTTGTTGTTGTTGTAAGGACTCAAATCACGGCTTAAACCCACTTAGAACAGTGTGAACTAGTCCGATAAGTCCAAAACAATAAATTTGTTAAATAATGGATTTTACAAGCAAACTATAAGGCCGCGTAAGTTCAGGCTCAAGAACAACTAGGCTTAAGTTAAAAGAGTAAGAGACATAAATTCAACATAAAATCCCTCCTCAGGCAAGTCCGAGGACATATTTTTCATATATTGATCAAGCATAATCTTTTTACAATGAGTTCTTGTGTTTTCTTTTCTCTCTCTTCTCTTTAGTATCGCATGCCCATTTTTGTGGGGGGTCATTTCCTTATATAATTCCTTCCAATATATCCCAACCCTCCATCTATTCAATTCTTAGGGAACCTTTTGGATGCTTGTCTCATCAAGACCCTTCTAGAGGTGGTAAAAGAGGCTATGAGCTGTGAAGACACTGTTCAGGTGTCATTTCCTCATAAATGCGGTCAGTTCAATTAGTACAATGCATTAAATGTGGAGGTGGCAATCATCTTCCCAAATATTTCTTTTTCCATTGCTTACACAACTTTATTACCTTCCTTGGAGCTCCTCTTTCTAGTATGGTTGATTACCTAAAGTATTCTTGAAATGCCTCTACTCCTCGAGATCCTCAGTTCATGCGCCAGTTTCCGTTTTCTCCTCGGTCTTCCTATCTATGTGCACATGGATCTTTAATCAGCCTCAGACAAGGCCCATAGCCCAAAAATGTGCTCGAATCACCCGCTCCCGCAATTATTATTATTATTATTAAAAAGTACCCATGTGCGATTTCCCCAACTTCATCGACTCTTTTACCACTTAGACCCCCCAAAAAAAAAATGGCTTTATAATTATAACTAAAGCTAACATTTCAAGAGGAAAAGAAAATAGTTCTTATTACTCCTTTTCTTTTACCAGTTTTAACCCATGTATAAGGAAGTCAAGGAACAATTTCACCGAAATTATTTTTCTATATTTTTATTTAAGGTTAATGGCTCTATATTAATTTGGGAAAAAAAAATGCTTTTAGGTAATACCCTGTTGATTTTTTGTAAATCAGCTGTTTGGATTGCGTCTTAAACTTGTTATAAGGATTGGGTTGGATTAGGTTTGAGCGGTAAAACTTTCAATTTAAGCAACATCATTCAATTTACACTATTAATAATTTGGAAAAAAAAAAAAAATATATATATATATAATTTATAGATAAAAAAATCATAATTAATTATTGATAGATGAAATTCGATTATGTAATTATTTATAGAAAGAATGCTGATTGTGTTTTATTAAAAATTAAAAATTAAAAAAGAAAAGATTGTTGATTGCTATTGCTAAAGCGATAACAAGAGAAATTACAACAGATAATTAAGCCTCGAATAGATGGAATTGATTGAATGAATCTGCCCAAAATGTTAAGATTATGTTGAAGCCAGAAACAACAATAGAAAATTGCATGTCCAAGCGTGCAACCTTGAACTTTCAAATTTCAATACATGTACAATGTATCAAGTGTGTGTTTGGCTCCAAATTTAAAAACCAGCTTATTTTACCATTCAACTTATTTTTGCTATTATTCATGGGCCTTACTGTATTTTTTTTTATTACTATTTATGAGTTCTACGGTACTATTTCAGTTAATTTTTACTTTTATTTACCGTACTTTTAGCAAAAAAAATTAGTTTCAATAAAATAAGTTGATTTCAAACAAACTCTAAATAATATACTAATCTTTTCTTATAATTTTTCTTTTTCTTTTTCGTTTGTTAGAAAAATATGAATACGCTGATAGAAGATGGAGAGGTTTGGAAAGAGTCCAATGGGAAGAAACAATAGTCTCTGCCACTGTGCCAACACAGGAAGAAGGACCATGAAAAGAACAAATCATGGACAACAAAATTAAGAAAAAAAACAATAGCAACAGAACAGATCAAAAGAAGAAGCATAAAAACCCTCAAATGGTGGGAATGATTGCTGCAAAAAAGGGGAATCTGAAATTTCCGAATCCCACAACTTCATCCGCAACAATAGGCATGTGTCACGCTCTCATGTAATCATTGAATTCCTAGCTAAAGACGGGGCCTATTTTGGTTTGTGTTTCCTCAGCCGCGTGGCCCTTTAAAATGGCCGATGACCCCAACCAAAACCTTAAAAAAAAAAAAATTTTAAAAAAATAAATAAAAACCAAAACCCCAGCATAAATATAAGACACTTTCGTTTGGGACGTATTTAAACACATGTTTTCAGTTTTTAAACAACATTACATGTATTTCCACATACTTTTTCATTCACACATATTTCCAAAAAATATAAGCAACGTTACCAAACGGCTCTTAGAGATTTGGAATCGAATTCTGCCAACACCAAAAAGAAAGACTCTGATATTTTTGCCTAATGATAAATATCATCCGATGGAGTGATGGGTATCAGTTTTGTTAAATCAAGGTCATCTATATAGCTCATCTCATTCATACAGCATGTCTAACCACGATGTGGAGAAGAAATGTGAACGACCCATCTTAATTAAGAGAGCCCAAATCTAGAAACTTTTGCATTGTGCTTTTGGCCAAAAATACATTGTATCTAGGAATTAATACAAGCTCTTAAAACTGTTTCCTCTATTTCCACCTTGATATCGCAGAAGCTTGAAGAAAGTACACATGATAATTTCTTTAATGGACAAAAACTAAACTGTTAGTTTTTGAGTAGTAAATCTCAAATCTACGAGGAATCCCTTGAATCCACAAGGTAATAGGGGTCTGGAATCCACTAGAGAAAAATAAACAAAGTCTGTATTTTTATAAATCTGAAAACTAAATTAACTTTGGAGGCTACAATGTGTTTAAATAATAGAAAGAAAACCTAAGGCAATTAGAAACCTTAGGGCAACTACGAAAATATATAAAACCCTAATTTATATTATACCATGTCTTACATCAGACCCCTCCACTTAAAACAAACTCGTCATCAAGTTGATAGTTGAAATTTGAAATCTTCTGCTGCAAATAAACAAATACTTTGAATGCTTTAATAACTTGATCCGGTTTTAAAACTTGCTTCATAAAATGTAGCATAAAATTTATTCTCATCTACCTTCAATTTATTTGCAACATCAATCAACAAGAGGTTGATAATAAAATTAATATTTTCTACTCCAAGAGAATCAACATATTGTGTAGTCATCTTCAACAAATCAACCGGAACTTAGGGATTGTGGGTGATGAACTCATCCTTATATTTAACCTTAATTGGATCTTCCACAATATTCTCAATAATTACTATCTCTTGACTTCTATCATTATCCACAATCAACTCAACTTTTTTTTCTTTGACATCATCATCAAACTTTTGACAAGTGGTATCTTCAATCTTCAATTCATTAACTTGTTGCAAGTCTTGATCTTTTTTAATTACTTCAAAATTTACTTTAGAAATAGGTTGCTTCTTCTCAACCCTCAAACCCTTTCCTTTACTTGACATGTGGACTTGGTTGTGATAATTTTGGTTTTGTGATTGACCTTTCATGTTTTGAACATATTGCTTTTCATATGAATATATAGATTTATAATCAACACTTGTATAGTCTAGTATATCATAATAGTCATTAGGAAATCATAAATCAATTAATTCCCTTTTTATTCTTTGCCAATAGCAGATTGGATGCTTATCTCGTCGCTTTCTATCAATTTGAATGTCTTTCTCTTCATCACAAATCTTCCAAAAATTAAAATACTCTTCTAAATCAAGAAGCCAATTAATAAAATCCAACTTACACATATCTCCATCAAAGAATGAAATTTTTTTTGTAGTTAGGAGTGCGTCTTTGAATATATTGATCATTGTTGTTGTGAAATGATTTCCTAGCTAGAAGTGTGGCAATCATTTGCTGGATTTCGCCTATAACTTACTGACTCTTTTCATGAAATTGTTAATTCTCATCACAAGCCTCATCACGAAACTTGAGGAACTCAGCCCTAGTGAGGACTATGTTGTCGACGTCATTGCTGCTATCATTGTTATGGTGGTCACTGTCTCACATATTAGCCATCAAACTAGGGTATGTCAAGACTCTGATACCAACTAATGTCGTGGAAGTATGAAGAAAGTACACATGATGTTATCTTTGATGGATGCTACATTGGATGCTACAATGCGTTTAAATGGTAAAAAGAAAACATAGAGAAACTAGAAACCTTAAGGCGACTACGAAAGCATATAAAACCCTAATTTGACTTAACAACATCAAAAGCACCTAAAAAAAAGGAAATGAATAACCTAAACCAAAAAAAAAAAAAAATTACATAAAATACTAAAACTAAATATTTATGAAATTTAAATATTAAACCGTGTCCTGCCTCACAATTATGGGATGTGGTTAGAATCATGGGGCATGTCGAAAATGTCTTTTGTATATATATCATCGTCTTAACATGACAAGGTATGAAGAACTCCCCTAATCACTAGATATCTTGAAATATCATCTTATGACTACTAACTTAGGTATTAGAATGGTTTTGGCCGACACTATACTAGGGTCAACTTTGAGATTTTTGTCATGTTTTCTTGTAGGTTTTCCAAAAGTTGAGTGGGACAACATTGATTTCAAACATCATCAATACCTTTCACACACATACACACACATATATGTGGCAATGTGGTGAAACGATTTGTTGACATTCAATATAAAAAATAACTGGTATTTTATTAAGGGTCATGCTAACGAGTGCTTAATGTTGCCCTTGAAATTTAATGTGATTGTCAATAATCTATTCAAAGACTCTTGTCGTCTAATAAGGGACATGAATTTGAATGCCACCCACACAAAAAAACTAATTGATATTTTAACATGACGATAAAGAACAACAATCATAAAGTATATGACATAAGTTTGCACTTCATAAATTTGCTTCTTTTTCATTTTTCATGTAAGAGCTAACTTTCCAAAGCCATAAATGAGACTCGGAGAAATGGCTAGGGCTTTGAAAGTACTGCTACCTAACATTCATTAATAAATAAGTAAATTTAGTTAAAGTTTTTACCTAAAATTGACCACAAACGTTGAATATGCTGCATGATCTTGGTGAACCTATGAAAACAAGTCAAAGTGCACCAAACAAATATTTGTCACCACTAAGAGATGCATCATTGTCTTTCGGTCATCACGGTGATCAATCATTGGAACTTCTCTTTTGGCCTTTGTTAAATCCGTATGGTCTATCTAAATATCTATCATGATTGTGCCTTAAGACAAATTCAACTCAACAATATTATCCACAACCATTTTCACACCAAATTTTAAATTTAATAGCTTGTGTAATTGTGAGTGGTCGATCAAAAGTGATGAGTTTATATGAACAGAAGGTGTTGATCACTCACAATTGCACAAATTAACAAATTGTGAAATTTAGTGTGTAATTAGATGTGTCTCTAGAATTACTCAATTCAATTCAACATACTTCAACTGAAAACTTAATTTGCCTCTCTCTCTCTCTCTCTCTCTCTCTCTCAAAGTAATGAGTATAAAAGAAAAAAGTAACTACTTTCTTTAAAGAAAGATCAGCCCAGGTGTGAGTGCATGTCTGGCACCGGATGCTACTTATCAAAATGCTCGGAATTGCGTATTTCATTAGTAAATATAAAGTCAGTCAGCAAAAGAGTTGAGAAAACAATGCCGACTTTGCATGTTTCAGCTTGAAAAGAACTAATTCCTTTCCAACCAGATTAAAAAGCCACACCATGTATAGTGCTTTTCTAGATGACCGTTACTTTAAACAATTGACTAATGGCTTATCATCTAATCTTAGTTGTTTCAAAACATAAAATCTTTAACTTTGTTTTTTTCCTTCTCTCCTTTTTGGTAAACAAATAGACTAAAGTGATTTTGGTTATTTAACATACTACCTAGGCCATTATACAAAGATTCGATAAGTTGTGAAAATAAATAAATGCGACATTATCTCCTAAGGGAGCAACTATGCAACATGTAAACATTTTTGTTTTTGTTTATTTGTTTTGTTTTATTTTTTTTTTAGGTTCGGTTAACTAGTACCCTTAATGCTATTATTAACAAATTATTTTAAGAAAATTTCGACACAATTTATATAAAAAATAGAAAAATTATCAAAACATTAATTGCTTTTTTTTCTTTTTTCATAAAAATTTTTCTAAAATAATTCACTAATATATGTCTTTAGAACATCAGTTAACATAACATTTTTTTTTCTTTAAATTATCATCAATATCAATTTGATTGTGCACTTGTCTTCAATCATGAGAAGACATAAAAATTGTTTTTCCAACAACAAAGTGAACCCCTTCCTTTTATCATCACAAAGCACCCAATCGTCTTATGGGAAGTAGAGATTAGGAAAATGACTAATTAATCTACCCTAGCCTCTAATATATAGATGATCTTAAACCCAAAAAAGAAAAAGAAAAAAAAAAAAAGGCTTGAGAGACACTTTATTCATAATCTTGACAAAAGCTGTAGAGAATATTACACGCTAAAATCCTTGAATGGGAGTCATTCATTCCCTTTGGTTGAGGTTGTCTGCCATATAGCTTACAAAACACTAGCTAATAGCGCCCGCACAATCACCAAAACTTCAATGTAGCCCTCTCTCTTTTTCAAAAATAAAATAAAATAATTTTATATTTTGGGACAAAATTTTCAGATTCTTAAAGTACTACTACAATTATTCACTAATCCCACGTCAACAATGTGCCGATTGAAGTCAGTTTATTTCTTACTTCCCATAACACTACTTAATTAGGTTAATTTATAGGTTTATTTGATGTCCTCCAATAGCTACATTTAATACTCTTTTAATTAAGTCAATGAATTCCTCGATCCAAGAAAAAAAAAAGTGAAAAAAGTGAAAATCCTGCTTGAAAAGATGTTACGAAATTTGATTATTATACTACTACTTAATCATTTACGTTTCATATATTATTGGTTATATGAACAAAATTTAGGTATAGTATTAAAGTATTTTTCTTTAGATTTTTCTTTTAAGATTTTGCCATGTGGATTTTTCCTCATGAAATGGAAGTATATTTTTTAATTAAGTGGCAATATGGCTAAATCTTAAAAGGAAAATTTAACAAACATTAAGGTACTGTATCTAAGTTTTATTTTTAGTGTATTACACGGTCATAAAATGCAATGAGAATAATGAAATGTAATATAGATAATGAAGTTGATATATGTTGTGAAATTATAAGTATGTTTTTAAATAGTGGGTGATCATGATGTTAAATTTTTAGATGATGGATGGTGATTAGCTACTCGATAACATGAGAAATTCTTAATTTAGTAGAATGTATCACTTTTATAGCCATAAGGCTTATAACTTTTTTTTCTAGGGAAATATTATACATCATCCATTCAGCAAAAAGATTAAGCACTAATAAAAGTTATTATTTTCTTGCATCCCAAAAAATAAAAAAATAGAAGTAATTATTTTCCCCCACTTTTGCCAAAGTCTTTCATTCATTTATGCGTAAAAAGAAAAATCAAGATTATTGCCTCTAATTATCACCATGGTTTGAAAATTGAATCAGTTTAATCCCACTCAAGCTGCAATTATTATCTTCTCAAAAAAAAAAAAAAAAAAAAGAACCTGCTAGTATTATGGGCCATTTTCTGCCAGTATTATTAGAAAAAACAATGGGCCACCATTACCCGTTGTGGTAACAATGGTCAATGCCTGTGCGTTAATGGGTCTGGTCTTGGCCTGTGCAGCATTTATTCCGATGGTTTCTTTGCCAACCAGACGATAATTAAATAAATAATTTTCTTTGTCAACATTATTAACATTTTTTTTTTCCGTTAATAACGTCGTGCATGCTAACATCTAACACAGTCTTGGGGAATTTCAGCCTTTCAGGTAAGGGTTGCGAGTGGCAACCCACCGATTCACCAAAATCAACTCAATCTGTAATGCTGAGAATCCAATCCATACATACATATATAATTTATAAAGGAAATAAATAAAATTGAATGGCATCAAATCAAATAAATAGAGTAAAAAAGAATGGAAATGAGGGCTGTCCACGGGTCGGTTCGGGTTGGGTTTGTGCCCAACCCGAAACCGACCCGCCGGAATCTGGTGGGAAAAAAATACACCCGCCGCCGACCTGCCGGAGTAAATGGATCGGTTGATTCAGACCATCAATGGGTGGCGGGCGGGTCGGTCGGAGTCCTAGATCATAGAAGACGACGAAAAAACGGTAAAAAAACATAGATCTGGCGAAGAAACCCAGATTTCGGCAAAAAATTTCCAGAATCTGGCGATAATTCTCAGATTCCGATGATATTTCTCTTAGATCCGGTGAGATTTCACCAAATTCGGCGAAAATCTCATCAAATACGGCGAGATTTTCGCCGGATCTGGTGAAATCTCACCGGATCTAAGGGAAATATCGCCGGAATCTAAGAGTTTTCGCCGGATTCTAAAAAATTATAGCTGAATTCTGGAAAATTTTCGCCGGGATCTGGAAACATTTGGTCGGTTCGGTTTTTCGGGTTTTAGGGGAGGAAAATCGAAACCGACCCGCCGGAATCGGTTTCTGGTGGTGAAGATCCGTCGCCAACCCGTCGGAGCAATCGGGTCGGTTCCGGTCGGTTTTTTGGGTGAATCGAGTTACCGGATCAATCTGGACAGCCCTAAATGAGTGGAAATGAAGTACATATTTTTTTCTCTTCTTTGTACATTTGATAGGAAATCAATAGTATGAATCGGGATTATATATACTATTTATTTTGATGGGGGAATACATTTGTGGCTTTTCTTTCACTCATGGGTTTTTTTAAGAGAAATTGAGGAAATTTATTGTGTAATAGGAAATCTATTAGTTTCCTATTTAAAAAATATATATATATATATATCATTTCAAGAAATCCTTGAGAAATTATACAAAATTTGTTAAATAGTAATTTTCAGTATGAAACAAATACCAAAAAAA
Source organism: Quercus variabilis (assembly GCA_030445155.1). Lineage (NCBI taxonomy): Eukaryota > Viridiplantae > Streptophyta > Magnoliopsida > Fagales > Fagaceae > Quercus > Quercus variabilis. The sequence goes on from CP129451.1 coordinate 9,282,056, forward strand.
TATTTTTCAAAATTTCTTTTAATAACGCAACTAAACATCAAAACATTACTATGTTTTCAACTAAAAACATTTTCTGTGGAAAACCCTTTTAGGCCAAAACATATACAGGCTAAGTATCATAGATATTAATTTAATTATAAAACAAGCCTACGTGAATAATCTACTAATCTAATATAAAACTAACACATGCATGTATACTTAATAGTGCGTTTGGTTGGAGGTGTTTTAGGGAGGATGCAAATTAGTGGAATGAAAAAATAAGATTCTCTTTGGACCCACAAATCTCTCTCCAAAATAGAGAGAAAGCTTTAGAGAAGCAAAATGTCAAGTTTGCCCCCACTTTTCCATCATTATGCTTTTAATAATAAGAGCATAATAGTAATTAACTCTTCATCCTTCTACTTTTCCATCTTCTCTACCAACCACAAATGACTAAGAACACATATACTTTATATCCTCTAAATTTTCTATCTTCCCAATATTCTATATCCTTCCACCATCCCACTTTTACATCCTCCCAATAAAATAGAGAGATATAGCCTAATTGTTGATTCTATGATTAAATATTTTTAGAATAAAAAAGGGCTAAAATAGTATTGTCGTCCATGGAGTTTGCATTAATTTTTTTTTATTACTAGACTTTAGAGTGTTTTTTTTTTTTTTTTTCCTAAACTATTGAAAATGTTCCATTCTCTGTCCTAAAACTTAAAAAAAATATATATATATATATATATATATAATGTTTTAATCTTTAAAATATTGGAAAATTTTATTTTTTATTCATAAATTATTGAAAAAAACCCTTTACAAAGTTTAGGGACCAAATTAAAAAGAATTTTATGTAAAGTTTAGGGATAAAGTATAATATTCTAGTAAACAAAAAATTTATTACTAAATTTATTAAAAGTAAAAATATTGTTTTGGTCATTACATTTTGATAGTAGTCAAATTAGTTTATGTTATTTTCAACTTATACTCAATTTGATCCTTGTTAATTTTAATTTACAGTCATTCTAAGTCAAAGTTTGGGTTTTGTTTTAGTTGTTGAGATTATATATGTGTCTACTAAAATTGGAGATTGATAAATTTGATTTGTATTTGGTGAGCAAGAAAGTGCCTAAGAAAAGTTGCGAGTTGACGATACTTGGTAGAAGCTAAATTGACTACAAATTAAAAATAACATAGTCCAAATTATAAGCTACTAAAATGTATAGACTAAGGATCTATTTGGATACCGCTTATTTTGCTGAAAACTGAAAATTTATTACTAAAAACATTGTAGCAAAATAATTTTTAAAGCTAAAAACACTATATAACACTTATTGTTGCGTTTTTCCCTGGGTGGCTAGTCCATGAACAGTGCCGTGGGACCTGGGCTCCAAAATGCAAAACGCAGATTAATTGCTACGCAAACGCACACTAAATTGACAATAACTCCAAAATATAAGAACTAAAATAATATTTTTGACTTTAACTAATAAATTAATACTCGATTTTAGGGTAAAGATTAAATCATGTATCCAGTTACATCAGACCCATCTAAAGAATGCTATGTGTCTACTGCTAAACACGTGTCATTATTTAAATGTAATTCTGTCACTGGACTTAATCCAAGTCCCCATCTTAATTCCATGACTTAGGGGTGTTCACTAAACCGCACAAACTGCAAAAATCGCACTAAAACTGGCCGCAAAATGGCATAACCGCACCACACCGTAAGTAATAATACATCACAACGCATCACACCTCATGGTACAGTGCAGTTTTCGATTTAATAATAAGAAAACCACACCCTCTCTATATATTAATATATTTATTTATTTTTAATATTAAATATATTTTTAATATTTTTTTTATGGGAATATATTTTTAATATTTTAATAACCCTAGTTTTCAAAAAAAAAATAATAATAATAACTCTAGCATGTGTTGACTAGAAAAGCCAACCAAAAATAAAGAAAAACTAGCTCAATAATTTAAAACTTTGCTCAAAAAATAGAAAAATTAGTTTTGGACTGAGTAGAAAAAGCCTAAAATTTGAAAAATATACTGACTTTAGACTACATCTTATATATAGTGTCATATATATGACCGCAAAAATGAGGTGCGACACAGTTATAGTTTTGACTAAACTCTAAACTGTACCACACCGCACCGCACATCACATACAATCACAAAAATAAAATATGGTATAATTATAATTTTAGTTAAACTATATCACAAAATACGATATTTAAAATGTCCAAAATCACACCGGATCGCAAACACTAATGACTAATCTTTTTTACTTTTTTAGCAAAAACAAAAATTAAACAAAACCAGAAAGGAATTAACGCCAATCGTGCGAGACTAATATCGCGTGACGCATGCCTTTGTTGTCATTTCAATTCCTATATAATCAATCTGACCATAGGCAGTGAGTCCAAATGACTTTTATAGCTCTCTTTAATACTGTCTGTCCCAAACGCAGGCGGCGCCGCTGTTGACAGTGATATAGTGAGAGACATTACAACATTTGCTGTACCATCAGTCACTCACCTCCCTTTACATAAATGCCTCACCAATTACGTGCTCACCAATATTTTGCCTGAGGTGCCATGCTTTCGATGTTAATTAAAATAAAATCAGACCTTTATTGCTTAGATACGTTGCTTTATTTGCAATCGACTACCTTGTCTATTATGCTGTCTGTAAATTCCTCTATAAAGACAAAACCTTTCCCTTTCACTGTCTCCCAAGCTCTGGACCTAATTTACCAATATGCTTCCTTCCACATTTATGAGTATACATAATACATGATTATAAATTATGAAGTCTTTATTTGGGGTTCCAAGAAAAATAAAATAATTGGGTGGTCCTATGCAAAGCTTTCCATTATTATCATGTGCATTTATATACATGGAGTGAAGAGCTTTTTTTTTTTTTTTTTTTTTTTTTTATTCAGAGTGCATTTAAATGATTTCATTTTTATTGATTAATTTTGTTTAACACAGAAGTGATGTAAGAATTCAATTGTACATTATATATATATATATATATAGATGGTCCGGTGAAAATTTGTTTTCGAAAATTTTTTATCCAAAACTAAAAAATTGTTAAAATTTTTTCAATTCTCAATATAACTTTTTAAAAAATGGTATATTATTATGTGCCTTAAGGGTACATGTTAATAAAATCCTATATATATATATATATATACACATATACACACACAAATGGAGTGAAGAACTTTTTTTTATTTTGTTCAGAGTGCATTTAAATGACTTCATTTTTATTGATTGATTTTGTTTAACACAGAAGTGATGTAAGAATTCAATTGTACATTATATATATATATATATATATATATAACAAAGATGTAGGTTAAAGCATCAGTATTCGGAGTTGTAAAACTCTGAATATGCTAAATTTTAGCATCAAATTACTAAAATAATGCATTATATGGTATTGTAATTGTAAAAAAATTTACAATTATGTTACAGTACTATCCTAAATTTATGACGGTCCTGTAACTCAATTGCAAAAATAAAATATTCTTTTTTATTTATCATCTCATTCTTTTAATTTATTTTATTCTTTCTCTCTCATCTATCATTCTCTTTCTCTAGTATCAATTCTTTTCTTTTTCACTCTCTCTTTCCTCACATCTCTAGTGGTTGGGCCTCCATGCCAATGAAGCAGAGAAGCAAAGATCAAAGCTTCTCCATCGATCTACTGGTTGAGGTGTAAGTCAGATCTGGTGGCAAAGGCGTTGTGAGTTGTGCGTCTGGGGCGTGGTGGTGCAGTGGTGGCACAATGGCGGCGTGGGAGTTGTAGGTCTAGGTTGTGGTGGTGTGGGGTTATGGGTTGTAGGTTTTGTTTGGTTGTTGTTGTTGTGTGCGTGTGTGTTTTTTTTTTCCTCTTGGTGGTGGCGTGGTTTTTGTGGCTACTGTCTGGTGGTTTTTGGTGATTTGTGTGTGTGTGTGTGTGTTTTTTTTTTTTTTTGTTGGTGGTTTTGGTGGTGGTTGTTGTTGGTGGTGGGTTTGGTGGGTTTTTTTAATGGGTTTGCAAGTTGACATGGTGATGGCTTGGTGGTTGTGATGGTGGTTGCTGGCCAGTGTCTGGTGGGTTAAATGGGATGTGAGTTGCCTCGGGGAAAAGGGAGAGAGAGGAAGAGGAAGAGAGAGAAAAAATAAAATAAAGAATATTTGAATAAAGTGACAAAAGAAATTGAGTTTGAGATGTTGGATGTATTGTGAAATTATATGGTCTAATAAATAAAATAGTTTTTAAGATGGTAAAATATGATATTTTGTAGACACCGACTAATGCTTAAAAGTAAAAATAAACTTAGGAGTTGAGAAAGAGGGATTGATAAGACTAATAATGGAATAGAGAACAAAATATGGATTCAACTTCAAATCTTGGGATCAAAGTTTATTGTTGGTTTGGTTTTTTTAGCTAGGATTGTTGCTAATAATTGAAATACAAGGATCCCTAAACCTCGAAATTTCTTAGGAATTGTGGCACCAATGTTTTTTATGGAAGCCTGGGCTCGCATTGCAAGTAACAATCACTAGGCCTGTTCATTGATCTACCGGCACCGACTGAAACCGGTCTGACCGCACCGATCCGCACCTCTCAGGGCTACGCCGAAGGTTTCCGGCACGGTGGTCGGCGGCATTTCTTCAGTACCGATATTGGACAGGTGCGGCCATCGGCGCCGAGACGTGCACACTGCCGAGAACCGAACCGCACCGAGTATGTTTAATATCTATATAATTTTGTTTTTTTTTTTTTTAAATATATGGCGTGCTGAGCAGTGAGCACGGCGTGCTCTATTTCTCAGTTTCTCAGTTTAAACAGAGCACGCCGTGCTCTGTTCTCTCAGTTTCTTTTTTCTTTTTTTGATGAGGACTCTTTAGTTTCTCACCCACGTGTGAAGTCAAAAAAAAAAAAAATGTTAGTGTGCCTGTCATCAATAAATTAAAAGTGTTAGCGTGTCAGTCATAGTCTGAATAATTGTCGTTGTCTAAGACTCTAAGTTGTCTTGCATTTAAAATAAGAAAAAAATAAAAATAATGCCGTTTGGTTAGTGTTAAAGACTTAAAGTTACTGTGTGTAAGATTTTTTTTTCCTTTATTACTCTCAGCCACACACGTATCTGATACCCTGAGACTTATGACTTGTTTGGAAGTTTAGAGAGGGAGGAGAGTAGAGGGGAGTAGAGGGAAGGGGAGTAGTGGGGAGGAGAGTAGAGGAGAATGATTCACCTCCACCTTATTTGGATGTTTTTAAAATTAGTAAGGGGGAAGGGAGTAATTAGCCCTTCCTCTTGTGTAATTTTGTTAATATAATAAGGGCAAATTAGGTAATTTACTTAATCAATAGTTTATGTACTCTACTCCCCCTCCAAATCTCTCCAATTTGGGAGAATTAAAATTGGAGGGTTAGAGGGAGTCCAAACCCCTCCAAACTCCTCTAAACTCCTCCCTCTCATTCTTTAAAAAACTTCCAAACAAGGTAATTGTATTACTCTCCCTCCCTCTACTCTACCCCCCCTCCTTTTTTAAACATCCAAACATGCTATTAGTTGTCTAACTTGTCTCTTTCTCTCTTTTTTAGACTTTTGCTCTCATACTCAACTCATTCAGTCACTTAGCTCAGTCACCTACTCACCTTCATTTTCTTCCAAACCCTAATCCCGCCAAACAAATATTAAAGTTTCCCTCTGAATCTCAGATTCTCAGGCTCTCACCTAACCATTTTTCTCTAATCTTATGCCCTCAATCAGTCTCCTTCTCATCTCCGTTCTCCACCGTAGCTCTGCCACTATGTAGTTCTATCTTTGGTAATCCTAACCCCTAATTTTTTTTGGTTTTATTTTGAGTTCACTGAATGTTTCTTCTTGTTGATTTTAATTTTTTTTTTTTGGGTTATTTTCTTGTAATTTCGGGGTAATTTAAGAGATTCAGCTTCAGCCTAGTAAAGGACTAAATCTCAAAGGCTTAAAGAGTTCGTGGGCATTTTCTCATACTATTTATAATATTTTTTTGAGTACTCTAATGTTTGATTTTTTTTTTCTATGCTGTTTGATTTTGTTTTAAGGGTTATTTTCTCTTGTTATGGTTTAGACTTGATTTATAATTGTGTGTTTGATTTGGAATGTTGTGACAGGATTAGATTTATTAATATGTGTTAATGTGTTTAATAAACACACGTTTAATTTGACAGTTTGAGAGTTAAGTGATATTATAGTTGAGTCTTGATACTCTATAATTGTGTATTTGATTAGGAATCTTGTGAGTCTTGTGACAGGTTGAGATTTTGTGTTCTTGTGGTTGAAACTTGATAAAGAAAGGCTCAGTTAAAAAGAAGCAGTTAAAAGAAGTCAAAATGGGCTCAAAATGCTATTTTTTAAAGGCCCAAAACTTAATTAGAATAGTAATTTTTAGAAGTCCAGCCCATATAACCGAATGAACCGCACCGAGCCGCTAAGATTAACCGCACCTGGTGTAGGTCGGTTCTTACTTTCCAAAAGTGAGGTGCGGTCAAGCATAGGGTGAAACCGCACCCTATAGGTGTGGTGCAAAAAACCTCTCTAAAACCGACCGAACCGAACCGTGTACACCCCTAACAATCACATATTCATGTTTGTGTAACTTTCAATCTGTTAACACCAGGCCATTTCCAATAAATATGTCCAAAGTTCAAATCCTCCAAACTCTTGTATTCAAACACATGAATGAATTTGCCCATTTGCTCATGAACAAAGTTTCTCTCTAAACTAGTTTAGAGAGAAACCATACAAATTCATCATATATATTTATATTGAGTGTGAATTTTGAAAATTTAACTATTAGATTGCATGTTCTTATTAAATCCTTAATGCTTACAAAATTTCAAGAAGATCAAAGATCAATTGCAATGTTATCAAATAAATGTTATAATTTCAAGTTTTTGTAATCTAAAGTTGTATATAAAAAATAAGTTAATTATTCAAATAGTAAATAATATTTGATTTGAATAAAATTTGATATGCATATTAAGAACTTAAGGAACATAAAATTTAACGGTTAGATTTTTAAAATTCACACTAAAAAAAAATATATATAAAAAATTTAAAGAGTTTTTTTTTCAAAACTAGTTTAGAGAGCTCATATCCCATGCCAGTTGCCACGTATTTGCCGGAGTGTATTCTCGTATTCCAATGCTGGAGACCCGTTGGGGCTGCCCAATATCTTCAGCATTCTGTATGTTGGTGCAGTCTTTAATTCTGGAGTAATATATATAATCACGGAACCCTATGATGATGGAAAAGAGGATAGAATCTAAGAAAAAGAAAGAAGCATAAAATGAAATGAAAAAGATTTTGATAATGGCAAAAGTCACAGGAAACAGTGCATGCAGAATTGGAAGACAAGCAAAGCAATGTAGAGTTACATCAAAGTGACGTCTAGGAATATTTGGCAGACGGCATTTGTATATATGAAAGCGCGCAGGTTGCCGGGATTTCTTGCACTGTAAAAAGCTGCATTGATAACCAAAATCTATTTATGCAGCAGCAGTATGGTTTAATGTTCCTCACATTAAGCAGTAAAACACGGTTCCTTTCTGTTTTATTGTATTTATTGTGTTTAATCTCTCCGTGCTCTATTTGGTTGGATATTTGAAAAGTGAGAGATTGCGAGGACAAAAACATGTTAGCAGGATATATATCAAATGATAATAGTAACATTTACAACCTTTTTAGAATAAATTTTGGATGATAAATTGTTATTGGTTTTAATTAGAATTCACCATTAAAATTATTTTTTTATTCATTTATAACAATTTGTAAGAACCTACTACTTATGATTTGTAGTAAAAATATTATTGACATAATATTTTTTGTATAAAGAGTTAGAAGTAGAGGGATTTGATCTAGAATGTTAGAAATTCCAAGACATGCAAATTTGTTTTTTGTTTTTTGTTTTTGTTTTTTTTTACCATTAGTGTATGTAAAGAGAAGACAAAGTAGAAAAATAAAAAGTAAATTACTATTATATCTTTATTATTTTTTTTAGAGAGTTTCAACCTATGATGTCCGCTATTGATAATAACTCTTAATTATCAGACAAAGATATCAATCAATTTTTAGTATAGGTAATAATTGAATCACAGATCTCTTATTCAACCATAAAAATCTTTATGATATCTTTATTATTAAAAATAAAATTATGGAAAAGGAGGGGTAAATTAGTATTTTTCTTTTCAATGTCATTTTCTTCCCTCTTGTCTTCACAATTTGGAAGGAAAAAAAAAAAAAAAAAACTCGGCCCATCCACTCTAGTTTCTTTTATTTCTATTTTCACTTCAACCAAACAATAAATAAAAAAATTATTTATTTTTTCCTTCTTTCAATTTTAATCCTCCCTTTTCACCCCAATGAAATCGTCCTTTCCCTTTTTTTAGTAGTATTATTTTAAATAAAATTTTTTCCATCTTAAATTTATTTTTTATTTTGGGTCAAATACTTCACCTTTTAAAGTTTCCTTCCTATAAGTAATTATTACTTCTTTTAATTATAATGAATGATGTAATTTAGGTACAAATTTTAAGTGTTGTAGTTTAGGTTCCCAATCAAATTTATACACATGATTATATTCACAAATACAACAAAAAGAGTCGGCACTGGAAGTGCTTGGCAAGGGAGGGAAAAGGAGTAAAAGCTCAGGAGGGCTTTGGCCTAACAAGCCAAAAATGTGAGGGCCCAACCCCACTCCAAGAGTTGGACCCAAACGTAGTAAACCCGAAAAGAAGAAAAGGGAAGACTCAAAACAAACCTATCCTAGAGGATGAGAAGCAAATGGATGGCGACGAGGCGGTGGATGCGACGCAGCATCGCTGAGCCCCATGAATGTTATTGCCTAGAATTACCGAGGTCAGGGGTCTACCCTAGTGGTTCGAACCTTCACCGATGAGGTGAGAACTTGAGACCCACTACTGGTTTTTCTTGCAGAAACCAAAGCCAGCGTAAGTCGGATAAAGGGAATCTAGGTGAAGCTCGATTTCACGCAAGGTATTGTAGTTCCTAGTGATGGCAGGAGTGGCGGCCTCACTTTACTTTGGAAAGAAGGTGCAAATGTAGACTTTAAAAGTTGTTCAAACTCACATATAGATGTGGTTGTTGTGAAAGCTCGACGTCAATCCTATGGTAGGCTATGGGTTTTTATAGCCAACATGAGACTATCTCGTGGCAATTGCTGGAAGCATTGAGCACCCAATGTGATATGTCATGGATCGTATTTGGGGATTTTAACGAGATAATCCAGCTATACGAAAAATCAGGTGGACAAGAAAGAGATGGGAAGCAAATGGAAGGGTTCAGAGATTGTTTGGGTCAGTGCAACTTGGTGGATATGGGCTTTGTGGGGCAACGCTTCACTTGGTGTAATGGACGAAGACAGGATGGTTGCGAATGAAGGTTGGATGCCTATGTTCCCAGAGGCAAGTGTCCACCATTTTTCATTGTCGATATCCGACCACTGTTTGTTGGCTCTGTCCCTCAAACGCAGTCAACCAAGAAAGCCGATAAGGAAGCGCTTTATGTTTGGGGCTATATGGACGAGGGATGAAGGATGCAGGGATGTTATTGAGGCAGCTTGGGACCCATTCCGAAGCAGTTCAGTGTCGTTTATCACGGACAGGTTAAAGAAGGGTCAAGACCAATTACATAGATGGAATTGGAGGCTGTATGGGAATGTAAACAAAGTTCTTAGGCAGAAACAATCCAATCTTCAGCAACTAGAGGCTTCAAAATGCATTATTGAGAATGCGAACGAGATTTAAAATCTAAAGGCAGAGATAAATGAGGTCTTACTAAGGGAGGAAATTATGTGGAATCAAAGGTCTAGAGCGCTTTGGATTAAATGGGGAGACCAAAACACAGTTTTTTCACGCCATTGCTAGCCAAAGACGCAGGAAGAATAGGATCTTGTGGTTGCAAAATTTAGAAGGAGTGTGGCAGGAAGATCAGGGGAGAATTGAAGGCATAATATTAGACTATTTTGCTGCCATCTTCAAGTTAGACCATCCAACCAACTTTGAAGCTAGTCTAAGTGCAATCAACAACCGGATCTTAACTGAAATGAATGAGGAGTTGGTAGCAGAATTTAAGCCTGATGAAGTAGTGACAACACTCAAGCAGATGCATCCAACAAAATACCAGGGTTTGGAAGGTATGTCTTTTTATCTAAAATATTGGGATATAGTAGGTTCTTATGTTATAAATTGTGTTTTGGATGCGCTTAATGTTGATGTACTGCCAGGTGGTCTTAATGAAACTTAAATATGCCTTATTCCAAAAGTTAAGAACCCTCAAAAAAATTACTAAATTCAGGCTGATTAGTTTATGCAATGTATTTTACAAAATCATATCTAAAGTTCTAACTAACTACCTGAAAAGAGTCCTTATAGCAGTAATCGATGAATCACAAAGTGCCTTTGTTCCTAGGAGACTTATAATAGATAACGTGTTAGTGGCTTTCGAAACAATGCACAGTATCGATCAAAGGAAGAAAGCAAAGGAGGCCTTTATGGCCATAAAGGTTGACATGAGCAAGGCCTACGATAGGGTAGAATAGGTATACTCAGAAGCAATGATGAAAAAGATGGGGTTCCATTATAAGTGGATATCCCTCGTGATGATGTGCGTGACAACAGTGACATACTCTTTGTTGATTAATGGAGAACCCAAGGGTATAATTACTCCTTCGAGGGGACTCGGGCAAGGAGATCCCATCTCTCCATACCTCTTCCTACTCTATGCAGAGGGTTTGACTTCCATGTTGAAGAAGAAAGAGGCAGCGGGGCACATAAAAGGAATTGCAATTTGTAAAGGAGCCCATAGAATCTCCCATTTGTTGTTTGCAGAAGATAGTATAATTTTTTGTAAAGCCACAGTTGAAGAAGGGCGTAGGGTATCTAAGGTGTTAGAGGACTATGAAGGTGACACGGGTCAAAAACTTAACAAGGAGAAGACTTCCTCTTTTTCAACAAAAATACTAGTAAAGAAGTCCAAGAACAAGTGAAGGGTCAATTCGGAGCTCAAATTATATAACACCATGAGAAGTATCTGGGGTTGCCGCCACTAGTTGGGAAGGGGAAAAGGAAAGCTTTTAATCACATAGAAGACCTTGTGGGGAGGAAAATTGCTGGGTGGAAAGGCAAACTTCTTTCTAATGTGAGGAAAGAGATTCTCATCAAAGTGGTAGCCCAAGCCACACCCATTTACACAATGAGTTGCTTCAAACTTCCAGAATCTTTTGTGCAAGGAGTTGAATTCCATGATGAGTAATTTTTGGTGGAGGCAGAAGGACAAAGAGAGGAAAATGACATGAATCTCTTGGGAAAAATTGTGCACACCAAAGATGGAAGGGGGTATGGGTTTTAGGGACTTAAAAGCCTTCAACCTTGCCCTCCTTGCCAAACAAGGGTGGCGGATTCAGCAAAATCTTGGCTTGATGGCCCATAGAGTCTTTAAGGTGAAATACTTTGCCAGTAATTCCTTTAAAGAGGCGCAATTGGGTAGTAAACCATCTTACGTATGGAGAAGTATCATGGCAGGCAAGGATATTATCGAAAAGGGTTCTAGATGGGTCATTGGCAATGGGAAACATGTACACATATGGGAGGATAGGTGGATTCCAACACCAGACTCTTTCAAGGTGGTCAGCCTGAAGGGTTCTTCAAAAAATGTGGTGTTGGTATCAGATCTCAATAATATAGACACTAGAAGTTGGGACATTGCCAAGGTGAATAATACCTTTTTTCCCTTCAAACCTCAAGTGATTTTGGGAATTCCTATTAGTCCTCGACTTCCTAATGATTCATTGACATGGGCATGGACCCCTAATGGATGTTTCATTGTCAAAAGTGCGTACAAAGTAGCCCAAAATAGTATGCAAAAGAACAACGGCCAAGTAGATAGAGGAGAAAGTTCAAATGGGTCAAGACTAAGAGCACGATGGAAACTAATTTGGAACCTGAATTGTTCAAATAAGGTCAAACACTTTATGTGGAGGGCTTGTAAGAATATTTTGCCAACCAAATACAGACTAAAATCTAGGGGGATTGGGGTTGCAGTCAGTTGTGATTTGCATGGAGGAGATGAAACCTCGGGTCATATTTTGTGGGGTTGTAAGGCAGTAGAGGAGATGTGGAGTGCAACGAATCTGAAGCTTCCCTCTCTACCTGATTCCCACTTGGATTTTTTGGATATTATGTGGGAAATTAAGGAGAGATGCCCGGTGGTCGATTGGGAGTTGTTTGCTATTACAGCTTGGAGCTTGTGGAATAATAGAAATAATTTAAGGCATGGAGGCCAAATCAAGCAGTTTGACATCATTGTCAAGGAGGCAGCAGAGTATGCGAAGGAAGTAACACAGGTTCAACGAAATGCAACTCAACCCCCTTGCTAGCAAGCCCCCTTGGACCCTCTAGACCGGGTTGCTATAAAATTAATGTAGATAGAGTTGTTTTTAATGAGTTGGGGGGTCGTGGGGTGGGTGTTGTGATCAGAAATAAGAAGGGCCAGTTGATGGAAGCGATGAGCAAGAAGTTTGAGTTATCGCTGGGAGCACTTAAGACTGAAGCTAAAGTAGCAGGAAAAGGAGTTCAGCTGGCTTAGGACCTGGGACTTAAAGATATCATGCTTGAGAGCGACACGCAAATGGTGGTGAGTGGTTTGAAAATAAAAGACTCAAGCCCAAGTTCCATCCAGAAGCTGGTTGAAGGACTTCAAGTGGGGATGAGGCAGTTTAATTCATGGGAGGTAGGCCATGTTAGTAGAAACAGCAATGTTGTAGTCCATCTATTGGCTAAACATGCCAAGGGGTTAAATGAATGTATCATATGGGTGGAAGATATTCCCCCAGTTATCTTGAACCAAGTTCATATTGATGTAACCAATTTGAATTTCCATTCTGATTAATGAAAGTTTAGCATATGCTGTTTATCAAAAAAAAAAAACAAAAAAAAATCAATCATATGATTTATTTTTTTAGAAGATTCAATCATGTGGTTCGTTGGCCAATTCAACCACAAGGTTAAATTTAATTGAAGAATCTATGTTAGGTCCTCAAATAAATGTTATAAGAGTATATAATTTTTAATTATGTACTTAATTATTTTTGTTTTTTGTTTTTTTTTATTATTATTATGTACTTAATTATTTTAATTATAAAAAAAAGTTTGGTCATGTCAACTGTGGTGGCTAGCACTGAGTGTCTCCTTGTATCGGTGTATCCTACAATGGGGTTTTGCCATATGGCTAAAATAGCTAAGTCAAAAACATCATGTGGCTTGATATATAATTAGTTTCACACGTTCGAAATTTATGATAAGTATAAACTACTTCAAGCCCATTTAACTACTTCCAACTTATTTGAAGCCCATTATTACCCATTCTACTTCGAGCCCATAAGAAATTACTCACAATCCATTTCACTTTAAGCCCATTTAACTACTTCCAACATTTTTCAAGCCAATCCAATTTTTTTTTTACCTGAACTCATTATTAACTAAAGTATATGCAAATCTTAACATATTTTAAAAAATTGTTCCTTTTCGATATATTTTTATAATAATTCGGTCAATTTTTATGATTATTTGAAAAATATATACATAAAATAAATTTGTTATATCATAATAACAATAATTAATAAAACTAAGTATATAAATAGGTTGACAAACTACTTAATAAAAAAATTAAAAATAAAAAACTAAAATGCACAAATTAATAATGAATGATTTACAAACTCTACCACGCGTTATCTTTATAAAAGCATTCTCATCTGATTATATAAAAATAAAAAATAGACGACATTGTAGATAAAAGGAAAAGAAAAAAAAGCTTCATCCAATTATTTATTTTGTATAAAATTATACACAACGGTACAATGCTTATATAAATACACACAAGCACTGTAGCTTATGTGAAACATTTCCCCAATATTTTATTCACTCATTCTTTCTCCTCTTAACAAAAAAATCAAGACTCCATCCCTCCCTCCCTACCTCTCTTGTACTCTCATCATATCATGGTTGTGGATGAGGTGGTGTGGGTCTCGGCATAGGTCGTAGCACTGGGTTGTTGGCTATTGGTGTGGGTCGTGGTCTTAGATCAAGAATGTTAGGTTTGAATTGCGGTGGTTGGTGGGTTTGGGTGAACAATGAGGATCAACAATGCTGGGTTTGTGGGCGTTGATAGTGCTGGGTTTGGGTTGGTGAGATGATCGGGTTTTGCGATTGGTTGATTGGGTTTGTTCAGAAAGAAAAAGATTGTTTTAATATGATGTATCCAAAATGAGAATGAGATGTAGGATGTGTTGTAAAAGTATTTATCCAAAATAGAAAAAATAGTTTTGAGTGGTCTGAAATTGTTATTGTAGGGGCTCCGTTTTTCGGAGGGCACCCCCGACAATACATTTGTAGAGAGTAGGGCGAAAGGGCTTGGCTCCGGCCGGCTTCTGGCCAGTCCTCCGGGACATTTTCCTTAAGACTCCTTCATTTGGGGTTGCTCCTCGGCAGGCGTCCGAGGAGGCCCCCCTTCACGAGGGGGGCTCTTTGCCTTATATACTCCCTTTGGTTTGATCCTGGCCTTACAGCTGTTGGCCATCCAGGCCACTGCTTCCAGAGCTTGTCCCATCAGACACGTTCTTCACCATACTGTGGGTTGCGGCCTCCAAGGTTGCACTGTTCAGAGGTCTTGTCCTCATTAATGTAGCCTAGGGGGTCAGGCAAATACATTAAGTGTGGATGTGACCACCTATTCTGGGTTGGCTCCCTACCCAGGATTAGACTAGGTATGCCGAGGAAGGGCGTGTCCTCGGCATGGGTCCAAAAAGGGCTGAAAAACCCTTCAGACTACCGTCCGGGGCAACTGTCCCTCCTCGGCTTGGGCCTTGGGCCAGCCTAAAAGTGGGCCGGGGATTCCAGGCCCACGGGCCCCACAGTTATATATATATATATATATATTTATTTATTTATTTACATAAATGCTCTAAGGTTTGTCAAGGGTAGACATGAATTCAAAAAGGAACATTAATAGGGTCAAACTTAGATAAATACATTTATTATATATTTAATTTTTTTATACAAGATAGAAATTCTATTATAGAATAATCTAAGTATATATGTGTGTAAAACTCCCTCTTGGAGATTTGAATCCCAACCCTTGCCCCCCACATCTCACATCTCACATCCCACATCTCACATCTCACATCTCACATCTCACAAGTACTTATACTTGTGGAATGACTATCACACTAAGAGTGCGTGGTGATACTTATTTTTTTCTTAAATAAGCATATAGTATATGTTATTTATTTATTTATTTTTAAATACGATAGTTGGAGGTGGGAGAAGTTGAAACCTGAATGTCTCCGTTGAAAACATTGGAAAGTGCCTATTAAACCACAAAACTCTTAGAAAATAAGTAAGCTATGGATCATCAAGTTTTGATCCATGATCTTCGTATTTGGTAAGAAAATGAACAAAAAAATATTCATACATATTGAGGTATTTTGAAATAACTACAGTAAAGTATTCTTAAATATAGGGGAAAAAATAGAGAAAAAAAAGAATGAAGGAGGTTTCATTACTCACCAACATAGCTAGTAAAATATATGTAATATACTGCACGTATGTATATATTCTTAAAAGAACCTGTTTACCGTATGAAGCAAAAATTCTATAAAAATATGTGTTTTCTTTTATTATTACAGTTAATTATATAAATCTTGTATTAAACATTTCGTGTATTATATTTGTAAAAAAAAAATAGTCCAACTTGACTTAGCTTTAATACTTTTACCAAGTGCAGAATATTTTGTTTGCAAAATGTCTGTCATTATACATAACAATGAAGTTATCAAATTAATGCTTGCGGTTCCATGTTTTTTGCTATTTATATTAAGCATCATTGTTTTTATTATTTATCTATCATAGGAATTTTCTATAATTTGAATTATTTACTTTTATTATCACTAGTGTGTAATCTGTGTGCTTACGTACGAGAATGAAGAATTGTAGTGGTTTTGATATTAGCTTGGGTTATAAAGCATATAAAATATTAGTTCGGCCAAGATATTTAGAGGTACTAAAATAGTTTTTTCTTGCAATTTTATCATTACACTACTATTTTATATATAATTTTGAAAATCACTATAGAATATTACATATATAAAATTCACAATCACAGTTTGTGAAATTCCACTAAATACAACACAAAAATAAAAGAATAAATTGATCCAATAGTATCTCCTAAATTGAATTAGAATAGGTGCATGTAATCATTCAGCTCAATTATAATTTGTTACATTCAAGATCTCAACATACAAAATATCTAAATAGAAACAATATAAAAAGCATGCTCATTTGTTCAGAGAAAAAATAATAGTAAAAATCTAAATAATTTAATTTGTATGGAAAGCTATCAAAAGCAAAATTCAATTTTGAATCTAATTAAATTTTCTCTAAGTATTGGTTATATATAGTCATGGTATATATATATATATATATATATGATTAGGTTTTTTATAGTTTATTTATATTGAATTCCTTGTTTTCTACATTGAATTAACTCATTTCGCACAAAAATTAAAAAAAAATTTACATTAAATTAGACACGTGGCGCAAAATTAAATTCTAATTGAATTCCAAATTTTAAACTGAATTAATTAACTTGGCACAAATATTTAAAAAATTAAATTAGATGGGATATATGACACAAAATTAGATCCTAATTGAATTTCAATTTGAAATCTAATTGGATTTTCTCTCAGTTTTACCTATTATGATAGACTAGCTTGTAACCACATGTATATGCATGGACACATTTAAAGATATACAATAAGATGCATAATATAATTCATATATATATATATATAATTTAAATACTATTGATAGTCATTTTTATATTTTGTTAACTCTTTTAAAAAAATTTGTAAAGATATTATTAGGTAAAAAATATAAATTGTCCATTTTTTTTTATAATTATCATGAAGCATTTTTTTTATACAATTCATTTATTCTAAACTTTTTGGTTTTTGTACTTAATAACTCACTTAGATGAATAATTATGATGTGGTCCCACATTTTATTCAAAAATTAAGAAGACTCTTTAAAAATAAATAATTTATGACAGATGCCATATTTGAATTTCTTTTAGCTTCACATATTATTATTTATATATATATTTTTAATAAAAAAAAATTTAAATATGGTAATCTAAGCCAATAAATGCTTTCAATTCGTTATTTTGTTATTAGTTTTTGGCTAAGCAAGTGAATCAAAGAATTTATAAAATATCGTTTTCTTCTTTAACTTTTTATAACTCATTCCTGATTTTATGCTGTATTTATATAATATTTCTTAAACTTATATATAAAACGAATAAAATGTATTTCATACTAGATATTAGTATTTATGTTCACCAGCAGTGAAAAACTGCGTGTTCTTTAGATTTGTGTTTGTTTAGAGCATCCAACTGCATCCGCAAACACAAAATCATCTTTGGTTTATGGTCTAACCGCAAAATGATGCTCCAACAGGCAACAGCCTCTCTAAAAATGCAAAAAGTTTTTCTACAATGAATAGTCACTCTCATTGCCTGAATTGCTACTGTTCCTTAGCAAAAGAGTAAAACAAAATAAAAAATTAACACAACCGATTAAAATATTCAAATTTTATACAAACGGCTACAAATCAACCCACCTCCTTTCTCTCTCAAACATTTCTAAACTCAAGAGAGAGACACAATCAAAACAAAGACAAAGCACAAATTTTCAAATGAAATAAACTAATCAAATCAGAAGAAAAAAAGAAAAAGATAGAGAATGTCAATTTGATCCATATGGGTAATTGGGCCACATGTTCTTAGAGGTGGGGGAGGTGGACGAGCAACGACGGAGCAAACAAAGCGGCGTGCGTGAATGTCTATTTAAAGGGCTGACTCTCTCAAGATTTTGTTCTTTAGTGATGATGATGAGAGACAGAGAGGGAGATGAATGTCTTGGAGGTGGAAAAACAAAAACAAAAATGAAGATAGAGAGGAGAAGAGTATGGATAGGGATGAAGCAAGGTTTCTAGTTAAGGGGAAATGGAGTATACCCAAAAAAAAAAAAAAAAAAATCAAGAAATTCCAAATAAGCATCTATTAAGTATTAATAAATTATGAACAAAGACAAAGACAAATAAACATATCTCAGTTTCTCTGCGTCTCTCTCTTTTATTTTATTTATAAAAAATGCTGAAGCCACAAACTATTTTACAATTTTTTTTTTAGAAACTACTAATCTGATGAGTGGTTATTAGTAAGTAAGAAAATAATGTTAGTGGTAGACTCAGATGATAAACATAAGAATTTGTTACATTAATAGTTTTGTACAGATATTGTAAAGTAGTTTGTGGCTGTAGCATTATTCTTTATTTATTGGGTAAAATACTATTTTGGTCATTATACTTTACTAAAGTTTGTTTTTCGTCCCTAAGTTTTAAGATTTTTTTTTTCATCCTTCAATTTTATAAAGAGTTATTTTAATAGTTTAGAAACAAAATAGGGATAAAAAAAAATAACTTACTTTAACAATTCAAGGACGAAAAAAAAACTTTTAATAAAGTTTAAGAATGGAAAGTAAAACATTTTCAATAATTTATGGACAAAAAATAAACTTTACAATAGTTTAGGGACAAAAACTAACTTTTTATAGTTTAGGTAAAATCTATGGACCAAAATAGTATTTTACCCTTATTTATTGGAATTAGGTTCATAAATTTCGACTAATTGTTTTATTTTTATTAAGTTTTTGGGCTAATGGTTAGGCTGAATTGGGTTGATGAGAGTGAAAAAAAATGAAGAAAAAAGGGAAAAATAAAATAAAGATAAAGAAATTAAAATTGAGAAAGGTTATGTTCATAATATTTTCACCACTTTCACAACAAATCTTAAGTGAAAGGCAGTTACTGGTTATTACAAGTGGGCAAAAAAGTAATTTTCACAGTAGGCTGAGTTGGGCTGATGAGGGTGAAAAAAAATAAAGAAAAAATGGAAAAATAAAATAAGAGAGATGCTACGTCTACAACAATTTTACAACATTTTTACAACAAATCACAGGTGGTTAGTTATTATTGGTTCAAATTTGAAACTAACACTAAGATTACTTTTTTGCCCCAATAATAATAACCAGTAACAACCTGCCACTTAGGATTTGTTGTAAAAATATTGTAAAATTGTTGTAGACATATCATTTCTCATAAAATAAAGATAAAGAAATTAAAATTGAGAAATGTTATGTTTATAATATTTTCACAACACTTTCACCACAAATCTTAAGTGAAAGGTTGTTATTGGCTATTACTAGTGGGCAAAAAAGTAATTTTCGCAGTAGATTCACTTTAGAATCAATAACAATTTACTACCTAAGATTTGTTGTGAAAATATTATATGTGGACATAGCATTTCTCATTAAAATTAGATGGTCCTACAACTTACTATAACATTGTCATGAGTGCTCCACGAAATTCTTTAAGAACAAAGTATGCCGTTGGAAAATTTGGAGATTTAAACATATAGTTGTTGGAAATTTGAAACATATATTGATTAGTAATGAATGAATAAATATTAAAGAAATAATTAAGAAAAAATATTTAAATGGAATAGGAAAAAAATTGAGAGTCTATTGGAAAGTTTATTTGAAAAAATAAATAGGAAAAATAAACTATTTAATATCTAAACTATATAAAATTTTGAAAAAAACTAACTGCTGAAGATACTCTTTGGAAGTACTTCCGAGATTGGTTGCAATAAGTTTTGTCATGGAATGATTCTCAAAAAAAAAAAAAAAAGTTTTGTCATGGAATGAAATCAAGGTACATATGTTATTTAATTGGATCCTAATTTCTTCTTCTTCTTTCAATTTAATTTAATTTTATTGATTCTAAAAAAAAAAGATTTTTTTTTTAATTAGTAGTAATTGAGTCCTGACTTGACATTGTTATTGTTATATTTTTATTTTTTGGTTAGTGTTAACAGACACTGTAAGATATTCGTTAAGAAAAAGCTTATGTCAAATTTTTTTTTTTTTTTTTAATGTCAAATTTTTGATTAGCTTTATGGATGTGGAGCCAATAGAACTAAAATTTTGAATTCCACTTATTATTTTAGTAATATCTTTAGCCACCTCGGCATTTCATACTAATTTTTTATAAATTAGACCCCGTAATAATTCATTTTTTATATATGTATGTATGTATATATTTATTTATTTATTTATTTGTCATGCTGTGACTGTGGCCCATTGTTCATCATATATATTTGTGGGGGCATTTTTTGCTTCAAAGGAAACTCATGTGTACTCCTTTTATGCAAATTTTGCTTTTGTCCCACATTGGAAGAGTTTCCTTCCTCTTATCACCTTATAAGGCATGAACCAATGGCATTAGAGTACCACTAGTTTGGTTACCACTAGTTTGGTGGACTAGTGGTACTCTAATGCCATTGGTTCATGCCTTATAAGGTGATAAGAGGAAGGAAACCCTTCCAATGTGGGACAAAAGCAAAATTTGCATAAAAGGAGTACACATGAGTTTCCTTTGAAGCAAAAAATGCCCCCACAATAAAACCTTTTATGCAAATTTTGCTTTTGTCCCACATTGGAAGGGTTTCCTTCCTCTTATCACCTTATAAGGCATGAACCAATGGCATTAGAGTACCACTAGTTTGGTTAAAAGGAGTACACATGAGTTTCCTTTGAAGCAAAAAAATGCCCCCACAATATTCATTTCAATTCATTATGACAACTTGATCCTGATGCTCTGAACGAGGTAACTATGAGTATGTATTTTTTTTTTTTTTGGCTTTTTGTTTTAATACATATTTAAATAATAAGTAAATCACAAAGACGAAGAGCAGTGATCTGGGCCAATCTCATATTCTCTACTTGTCTATGCCTCTATTATAGGAGAAATTCCATCATGTTTCGGAAACATGTAAGACTCTCTCCTATTATAGATTGATTCCCCTGTCCGATCGCCCATCACTAACAGTCTGTTGGTAACAGAGCCCTAATTTGAAAAAAAAAAAAATTGGCATCACACTCAAAATCACAACTATGCCTACAGTTCGTCACATAAGCGAGTTGTGGTTGGTGAAGGGGTGACCACATGAACCCACCATCACCCCTCTACCAACCATAACTCGCCACATGGGTTAGTTATCAGTAGAATTGTAATTTTGGATATGGTACCAAAATTTCTCATAATTTTAAGGCTTGGGTCTTCAGTTTGTAATAAGATTCCAATGAGCTAATCTCTACACAAAAGTTGCCGCATTAACAACTTTAAGGAACAAGATTTATATAGTCGAAGAACCAAAAGATTTTTAACTCTGATTAAACAAATCTAGTAGGATGATTAACAATAGTGCCCACAAAAAAAAAAAAAAAAAAAAAAAAAAAAAGAAAAAAAGAAAAAAAGAAAAAAAGAACGTCAAGCGTCAAAACCCAATTTGGATAATATCACTAAACTACTTAACTACATGAATTTTTACATCAAAATTGGCATTCCCAATACTTATTAGATTACCCTTAGAGCAACTGCGTCAGTTAGGGTTGTCCAAAACCATCCGGTGACCCAACCCACCTGGAGAACCTGACTGGAACTGATCCGACACTAGCCAACTCGACTACTTTGGCGGTCGGCGGCAGATCTTCTCCTCCAGAATCGACTTCGACAGGTTGGTTTCGGTTTCTCTCCCCCCAAAACTCAAAAAACCTGAACAGACCAACAAAAAACACATAATCCAGCTAAAAAACCAGATTCCGAAAAAAATTTCAGATTCCAACGAAAAATTTCTAGATCTCGGTGAAGAAACCCAGATTCAGGCGATATTTCACGTAGATTTGACAAGACTTTGACCAGATTTAGCAAAATCTCATCAAATTCGGTGAGATTACCGCCAAATTTGGCGAAATCTCATAGATTTCAATGAGATTTTCGCTGGATCTAGGTTTTTCTCACCTTTTCTTGCAGTTTCCTAGCTGTTTTCTCATATCTATAACGCTGACTGACTCGTCTGCCACTCGTTGAAGTCTAATCCGCCCGACCCTTTTACTTCGGCAGTCGGCGGCGGGTGAATTTTTTCAAAATCCGATTCTGTCAGGTCGGTTCTGAATTGGGCACAAACTCGACCCGTGGATAGCCCTAGCATTAGTTCTTCTAAAAGATTCTGTCTATTTTACATAAAAAAAATCTACTTTTTCTATTTTACACCATCACTTTTACAAAACACCCACATCATTCCATCTATTATACACTATATTTTATATAAATAATATTTTTATATTCTTTTTTTATATTATTTTATTTCTGTTGTTTCTTTTTCTTATTCTTCATCTTCTTTCTTTTTCCTTATCTCTCTATCATTTCTTTTTTCTTTTTCTTCCTCTTCTTTCTTCTTCTTTCTCTCACGTTCAGATTAACACTCCATCACAAGCACCACAACCATCAAAACCCACAAGCACCATCGATCTCTGTCAATCCAGAAGCACCTATCTACATTGCCAGCACTGATCCACATGCAGTGGTGGCGATGGCGACAATGATGAAATTACCTTTCCAATCCACGATCTACTGATCCATGATCACTGATCAATGATCCACAAGCAACAATCCACAATCAAAGCACCACAAGCACCGTTCCAATTGACCCATGGCCACAAGTTTGCAGAAAAGCTCTCTTTGTCTCTGTCTCTGTTGGTGTGTCTGTGTGTGGGTGTGGGTGTGTTTGATTTTTGATTGATTTTGTGGTATGTCTGAGTTGTGGTGGTGGTGGTTGGCAGTGCTGAGTTGCGGTGATGTGGGTGGTGGTGTTGGGTCTATGTGGTTGGCGATGGGGGTTATTAGTTGCAGAGATTATGAGAGAGAGAGAGAGAGAGAGAGAGAGAGAGAGAGAGAGAGAGAGAGAGAGAGAGAGAGAGAGAGAGAGTCAAGGGAAGAGAGAATGTGAGGGGAGAGAAATAATATTAAAATAATGTATAGAAGAGTTACGGTAACCATTGATGTGGTTGCTCTTAGATATGGTCATAACTTGTAGGAGTTGCTTTTGCCTCTTGGCCCCAAATAGCTTCATTAGGTGCTAACTTATAGGTTTGCACTAATAAGTTTTCTCAAATATTCATTATCGATATTCCATTTATAAAGTAACTAAAATTTGAAATGAAAAATTATTCCATAAAAAATATGTAAAAATAGACATGACATATGGGTAGCTGATAGTACATAAAATGAAACACTAAAAATATGATAAAGAATTTGTATTTACCCCCATTAGGAAAAGAGTGGGTGCATTTATGGGGTGTTTATGGTGCAATTTTGGGTCATTTTCAGTGTGATTTGGCCAAAACCATTTACACCTCAATTTCGTGGTCACATATGCAATTCGATGCAGTGTACAAGGTACAATTGGTTGATTTTGGGCTAGATTGGCGTAGTCCAAAACTAATTTTTTCTTTGTTTTAGGCCAAATTTTAAACTATTAGAATAGTTTTTCTTTTAATCATAATTTTGGGCTGGCTTTTTCTAATCAACACCTGCTAGGCAAGTTTGGGCCAGCCCAAAGCTTTGTTTTTGTTTTTTTCCTTGTAATAAAATGATTTTTATTGCTTAGCCATGACATGATAGTATGACACAGAGTCATAGACTACACAGTCAGTAACTCAGTAGCTTTTACAACAAAACAAAAACCTATAAAACAAAACAAGTATAACAAATACCAATTACTAGACAAAAAAAATAAAATCATGATAGATTGACAAAAAAATAATCCATGACAGTAAACCATACACAATTATACATGTTAAAGGGTATCATCATATCAAGAGAGAAGAGAAGAGTGTGAGTGAGATAGATTGATGGAGAAGTAAAGTGACAAGCCTAATAATGCTAACTAAAACATTGTCATTTACTCCCTGGGCATACTTGAAACGCACTAACAATGGCCACTTCATATTTAAGATAATATTAATATATATTTAATATAAAATAAATAAACATATATATATATATATATATATATATACAGGGTGCGGCTTTGTGTGGTTTTCTTATCATAAAACTGAGGTGTAGTGCGGTGCTTAAATGGCACAAAATCGTACCAAACCATGCCGCAAACACCCCTACCTAGGTGCATTAGACATAGGGCAATCATGTGCTGTATATTTTATTTCATTTTTTTAAATCTAAAAACAATTAAATGTGACATCAATTTTTTTTATAGATAGATTTATAAATTTTATAGAATAAACTTGATAATATTTTTCTATAATTTCATAAAAGTTTGGAATAAGATATTAATAAGTTTGGGGACAAATTTTTTTTTTTTTTTAAAGAAAATGGGACACCTTTTTTTAAAACCAATAATATAATTTACTATTGGCACATAATATAAGAGGTGTTAATAATAAACTCAAGTGAGAATATATTTACTTAATAAGAACATATTTGTGGTACCTCCCTCATATATTGGTTCAAATCTCCCCCCCCTCATTATCTACTTATTGAAATAATAATAACAACAACAATAAAATATTCAGTTCGCAATTATTTGACTAGAAATATAAAAAGCAAACAAAACTAATTAATTGATATCAGCTCCACCATGCAGCTTTCTTCTCCCCTCTTTCTCTCACCATGTATTATTAGTATGCTCAAACCACTTTTTCCGTATTACTTTTTTCCTGGGTAATTTTCATTTTCTAAAAATTTACGGCATGTTTCATTTAAGCATCAATATTTTTTTTTTAAAGGTTCATTTTTGGTTGGGTAAAAACATAAAACTTAAGTAAAAATTTTTAAGTATATTCCCAAATTTAAATTAAAACTTACAATTATAATATATTAATTGTCCTTAAAAAAGAAAATAGCATTAAATTTTTTTTTTTTGGATACGAGCATTAATTTTTTTTGTCAGTCGGTAAAAGCTATATATTTAAATTTAATCATAGAAAGTCTAATCAATTTATTGTACCTAAAGGCTAATAATGGGACAAAACTCAAAAGTAAAGGTGACAGAGATCACGTGCATTGCAATTGTAATCAATGATTAAGATTAAAAATTGTAAAAAGTAATTTTCAGTTTCAGCTATTAAATTTAAAATATTAAAAAAAGTTAAACAGTTAAAAAAGTAAAAAGAATCACTACAATAAAATGTATTTTCAGTGACGAAAAAATTTGTCACTAAAAGTTCAGTTTTTCGTCACTAAGTACCTTTAGTGACGAAATTGGACTTTTAGTGACGAAACTCATTTTGTCACTATAGCCCCGTCACTAAAAGTCCTGGGGACGAAAAATTTCGTTACTAAAAGTCTGATTTGATTTAAAAAAAAAAAAACTTTTAGTGACAAAAATGTTTCGTCACTAAATATTTTCCTCACTAAAAACACTATTCAGTGACGAAAATATTTCGTTACTAAAAACACTTTAGTTTACTAAATCATATTTAGTGACGAATAATTTCATCACCAAAACTATGTTCGGGTACATATAGTGATAAAAAAATTCGTCACTAAAACTATTTTTAAGAAAATCCAGGCACATATAGTGATGAAAATTTTCGTCACTAAAACCATTTCTTACAAAATTTTGCTATATTTAATGACAGAATTTTCGTCACTAAAAATTTTTTTTGTTGCTATATTTGTGACAAAAAAATTCGTAACTAAAACTTATTTTCTGTTTTTATTTTTTTCATGGCTTTGATATTAACCTGTAACCTGTCATTACATTATTAAAACCTTACATTTGAATAACACATTTATTTTAACAACACATTTATAAAAAAAGATCCATACATTCCATAAGTAAAAAATAAAACAAGTATCCAATTCAAATTCCTTCCATACAAGTATACAATAATTGTTTGTAACACACAATAACTCAAGATGTTTTATAACAATACAAAAAGTATAGCATAATATAATTAGAACTAATGGAAGATGTCCTCATGCCTCTTGCTTAGCTCGTGCCTCTTGGTCCCTAGCTAGCTCACTCCTCTTGGTACAATTGAAGCCTTCTAAAACTTCATGTACTATTGGAATCACTGCTTGATCATAAAGATCTCTTTGTTGAGCTAAGGGACCAAAAACCTACATATTACCACAAACAAAATCTTAGCATCTACCATCAAATATGAAACTAGATTCTCAAACTAACATTGTTTAACATTTCTGAGATACATGTTCAAGTTTTTTTTTTTTTTGCTAACATTAAGTTGGGGAGGGAGATTCAAACTCAAGTTCTCTTGCCTCTATAGAGAACTGGACAATGTGCCAATGCCGCTAAGTACAAGGCTCTTGGTGACATATACATTCAAATTATAGGACTCCCTTATACTTTCCATTTCAGTGTTCGGATGTAAGAGCATCTCCAACAGCCCTTGTATATCTATTTTTGGAGCACCAAATGCCACTGTTCATGCTCCAGCGGCTTCTCCATACGCGTAGATTCTCCAAATTTTATTTTGAAGTTGCTACAGTAGTTCTCTTGTTTTAGAGAACACTGTAGCAACTCCAAACCATTATTTCATCTTAAAAAATACCGGCCGAATAAAAAAAAATTCTTTCTCTTTCCTCCTCTCTTCTCTGTTCATCTCTCTCTCTCAAACGATAACCAATCAAAACACAAACACAATCATAGAACAGGGAAAAATACAAATTTAATTAGAATAACAAATCTAAAATCAAAACAAAAACAACAGATCAAGAGCATCAAAGCCTATCTAAGCTCCGTTGTAACAACAAAGTGAATCAGAACAAGATTATAAAAAAAAAAAGAAAAAAAAAAAAGAAGATAGATGAAGCCGGTCTGACCCAGCCTGGTGGTGGGGAGGACGATGAGCGGTGGCTGGAGCAGCAGCTAGAGCTAGAGCGGCGACTGGAGCTGGAACGGCAGCTGGAGCGGCAGCTGGAGCGGCGGCTGGAGCTGGAACGGTAGCTGGAGCGGCGGTGGAGGCCCAAGCCGATCTCTCCTCTCTCTTTCTCCTCTCTCTCTCTCTCTCTCTCTCTCTCTCTCTCTTCTCTGATGTGAAGAGTAAAAATGATGTTGCTGGAAGGAGAAAAAGAAATAAAGGAAAGGGGATGGAGTACACGTGTGTGGAGGAGGAAGAATAAAAAATAATATAAAAAATAAAAAATAAAAAATCTTAATTCAGAAATTTTACTACAATATTTTCACAATAAATTTTAAGTAATAGTTTGTTATTAGTTAATATTGGCGAGAAAAAAAAATAATTTCAGTAGTAAATTCAAATTAGAACTAGTAACAATTTTTCACATAAATTTTGTTGTGAAAGTATTACGTAAAATGTTATGAATATAACACATCTCATTTAAAAATATAGTTGTTAAAAAAATAATAAATGATGATAAAAAAAGAATAAAGAATGAATGAAGAAATAATATTTAAATAAGATAAAGAATGGAATAAAGAATCTGTTGGAAGTGTATTTGAAAAAGTGGATATGTAAAAGTTAAATGTCACTGTTCATTCTCCAAATAGTACAAAAATTTAGAGAAGCTGCTGGAGATGCTCTAAAGGGTTACATGGTGGCACATCATTTAATATTCTATTCTTACTACACCAAGGAATGAATACTTATTTTAGATGACAAGACACCATGCACACCATTAAATGGACATTTTCCATTTCAAAGACAAATGAAGAGGACCCTTTTCTTGGAAAAAAAAAATTACTTAACAAGAACACCCCTCTTTACCTACTCATTTTACCCTTTTCTATCCAAGTTTTATGCGTATAGCCCTTACATTAGATCACCTTGAAATAATGTGAAACCAAAGAATCCCCCATAAACAACTAATTAATCTTTGAACCTTAATTGTTGAAAGCAACAACCAAACAATTATAAGTAAATATTGAACCACACTTTGAAACAAACACCCAAATGCCAAAACATCAAAGTCTAAGTGAAACCCAATACCCCATTTGTGAAAATCTACTCATCACACTTTAACCCTTCTCAAAAAGTTCATACAATTTTCACCAATCTCAAAAATCCACTTCCCATATCATATATATACAAACTAATTGAAATGAATGAAGTAGTACCTAATCTACTCATCACACTTTAACCTTTCTCAAAAGGTTCATACAATTTTCACCAATCTCAAAGATCCAACACAACCCACCTTATAACACCATGCAAGCCACCCGCTTGTTCCAACACAATAACCCACCACAAAACCAATCTCAAACATCAGAAATATAGAGTGTTTACAAGTATTGAAATCAATTAAAGTACTATTTATCACATCTAATCAACAAGGTCCATTCACATTTGTAAGAAATTAAAAACACTCCCAATATAAATTTAAACCTCCTTATAACATCATGCAAGCCACCCGCTTGCTCCAACACAACATACCACCACAAATCCAATTTCCAACATCACAAGTATAGAGTTTTATAAGCTTTTAACTAGAATTTACTTACTTTGCTCAAGCTAAGTTTACACCTTTCAAAAAAAATCCAAAGTTACTGCAAACAATGTGTATTTAGTCTGCAAAAGAAAAGTTAAATTTATAAGTACAAAAGTTAAAGAAAAGTTAAACAAGTAGATAAAACAATAATTAGAACCGCCAATGAAGAAAGATATTTACAGAGAAATGAAAAGCTTGTAAACAACCAAATGTCAACACAAATATCTAATTCTTCAGAATCACTACCCCACATGAAAACTAGCAAACAAAAGCCATAATCCAGAAACAACACTACTTGTACTATAATGAAAAAATTAGATTCAAAAATCAACCATTCAACTGAACAACTCTTTAGAGAAACAACACCAACCATTCACCTAATTGGGAAGATTCACCCAATCCAACACCAACATAAAGATGGTGCAACTAACACTGTTTAACTAGAGATTTCCCCTTGTCCAACAACCATTATCAACATACCAACTATTAATACAAAAGCTTTCACCAAAAATCCCACATTTGTTTAACATTTTCAATTAAATCAATCAAACAACACAATACAACAAACAAGTAATCTTTCCCTTATTAACAAAAATAATTCTTCAGTAGCTTCTTAAAATGATTGCACCACTTCAGCTACAAAAACAACCAACTAAAGGAAATCCTTAGAGCATGATAGTAAGAACTAGCATTGCACAATGACAAGCTGTGGTCACTCTATAACATTCGAGGTAGACTCAAGTGTAACTCCATCCTTCAGTTTGCTTAATTTCAAATTTAAATGAAAGCTAGAGAGGTGATCATTAAAAAAAAATTAACAAAAAAATTAAACAAAAATTAAGAAAAAATACCCATTACAGGAACTGATGCGTTGCCGGTTGTGGTGGAAGGCAAAGCGTCGCTGGAAGAGTCGCTAGATGGTGCGAACTGAAGCGTCGCCGGATGGTGTGAACTGAAGCGTCGCGAACGTTCAGTGAGCTGAAGCGTCACGAATGTTCGGTGAGCTGAAGCGTCACCATCATTCGGCACCATCGGAGTGTTGCCATCGGTGCCAACAGCAATGCTTAAGCGTCGCAACGGCGCCAACGGCGACGCTTAAGGGTTGCAATTGGTGCCAACGGCGACGCTTAAGGTCGCAATGGCACCAACGGCGACGCTTAAGGTCGCAATGGCGCCAACGACGACGCTTAAGGGTCACAATCGGCGCCAACGGCGACGCTTAAGCGACGCAACGGCGCCAATGGCGGCACGGCAAGCTTTATTGGCGGCGATGACTGAGATCAGGTGAAGCGGCTATGAGGTATTGAGTGAGGGAAAGAGAATCAAGTAAGGGAAAGAAAATAAAGTGGGAAAAGTGGAAAAAGAAAAAAGGGCTGAAGAGTTTTAAGTATTAAACTTTTAGTGACGACTTGTATGTCGTCACTATAGGCTACTTTTAGCGACGAAAATTTGGATTCATCGCTAATACTCACATTTAATTTTATGTTCCTTTTTTTTGGTGACGACTTATTTTCACCACTATTTGTCACATTCAGTGACGAAATGAGTTTCGTCACTAATAGTGTTCTTAGTAACACCTTTAGTGACGAAAATTTTCGTCACAAAAAACTTAAACTTTTAGCGACGAAATAATTTGTCACTGTAGATGAATTTAGTTTGGCACTTACATTTTTGTTTGGCGCCTTTAGTTCAACACAACCTATAGTGACGAAATTTAATTTTCGTCACTAAAAATTACTAATTTTTTTTTATAAATAGTGACGAAATATAAATTTCGTCACTATATGGTTCCTTTTTGTGACAAAAAATTTTTTTTCACTAAAATTCATCACTAAAAATACATTTTGTTGCAGCGAATTTGTGAGAAAAAAAGTAGGTAAATACTAAATACCCACCTAATCTCTTTTATTATTATTTTTTTTTGGGAGAAGAAAGTAGCCACCTAATCCTAATACAAATGAAGTTATAAAAAATGTTAGCTTTCTCATAAAATGTTGGGGAATTCTAGCATTTTACCCTTAATTTTTTTAAAAAATTTAGCAATATGCCATTGTTTTGAAACTATATAGGTAAATGCCCCTGTTTCGATACTCGATTACCTTAAAATCGAGTTTAAATGAAATTCTCGATTTATACAAAATCGAGTTATGCCCGATCAAACTTAAAAAAAAAAAAAAAAAAATTGCATGGAACTCAAGTTCCATTAAAAATGCCACTATAGGACAATCAAAGCGTAATAGGTTATGCCTGAGTTCCATGCAATTTTTTTTTTTTTTTTTTAGTTTGATCAGCTATAGTGGCGTTCAAGAACACCTATAGCGGCGTTTAGAACACCTATAGTGGTGTTTTGGAACTTGAGTAGCATGCATTTTTTTTTTTTTTTTTTTTTTTTTTTTTTTTAAGTTTGATCGGGCATAACTCGATTTTGTACAAATTGAGTATTTTATTGAAAATCGATTTTAAGGTAATCGAGTATCGAAACAGGGGCATAAACTTAGATAATTTGGAAACATGGCATATTGTCAAATATTTAAAAAAATAGGGATAAAAGGCTAAAATTCTCTAAAGTGTTGGGCTTTCTCGTAAGAAAGAAGAGTAATAATCAGGATAGAATTTTATACTACAATTTATCACGTGGCGAATTATAAATGGTGAAAGTGTGATTGCAAAGAGTTGTGTCATGATTATTGCTCAAAAAAGAAAGCTATGCCTGTACTTGACTAGAAATAAAATAAGATTTGCAAAGAAAAGCTGTTAACTCATGTCAGCCTTTAGCTTCCACTTTTTTCTTTCTATCACATTTTTTCTTGTGTCATTCAATTTTATTCATTTGTTATGACTGTACAATGAGACAGATAATGAACAATGAGACAGAAAATGAGTAGTAGATTGAAAATGATATTACAAGATGAGTAGTGGAGAGAAAATAATGGTTCATGTAATATTTATCAAAACTATCTCCTTATATACACACACACACATATATATATATATACACACTTTTTTATTTGACAAGTTATATATATACATACACCCAACAAAAAAAAAGTTTAATACTTTCAATCAAAATTATTTTTTATGGCGATCTTTCAAAAATAAAATTGATTTTTTTTCATTTTCATAGTGAAACTCCTAAAAAGTTTCATTTTAAATACAAATTATCAAATTTTATACTAAAGTAAGTATAAAATCTTTCAATTGAACTAATAAAATTTTCAAAAACTTAAATGATCCAAAACTTGGAGGAATAAATTAGGCTCCAAACATATTTAAAGCTACCTTACTCTATCCCATTATATGACAACTAAAGACACATTTCATGTGTAGTTTTAGTGACAATTTTTTTTTAATGAGTCAATGACTTGTTAATCATCATATAACGGGTTGAAAAAGATAGATTCAAACATGTTTGATGCCAAATTTTATCAAATATTTAACAGATATAAGAACACATTTTACAATAAAAAATAGAATTACAAAAAATAAAGTTATATCTCTATAACTATTAGACCATTTTTTTAAGAGCATTATTGGATTAATTCAAATATTTAGAGGGGCCAATTTTTTTTTTTTGTAGACTAAATTTTGAAAACATTGAAATAATTGTATATATATTTAAAAAAATTTCAACTGGGGGGGGGGGGGGGGGGATGGCCCCCCACCCTTGTACATACCTCCTCCCCTGCATGTAATAGTGATGGATGTAACAGGTCATAAGTTAGCCAAGTTGAGTTGGTTTGCAAAAAAAATGGGCAGGTTGTGGGTTGACCCATTTTTTGTTTCGGTTAAAAAAATTCTAGTTTGGGTTGGGTTAAAACCTGACTATTCGGGTTAGGTCAACAAATATTTGCCCGTTTTGCCATGTCTAAGAGATATACAATCGATCATAATCTATCATAATTTGCTGTGAATGACTACTTGTTACTTTCACAATTTATCATAATATGCTACATATGACAATTGTGACAAGTGTGTGTACTAACACGAGTAATTCTTTTTTTTTTTTTTTTTTTGAGAGTGTTTCAATTTATGACGTCCGCTTCTGATGATAGCCTTTTATTATCAGACCAAGATACCAATCAATTTTTAGTGTAGGCGGTGATTGAACTCCAGATCTTTTATTCAACCATCAGAAATTTTATTAATTGAGTTACCGATTAAGTAATTCTAGCTAATAACACAAATTATCATAATTTTTATCACAACTGTCGTATGGAATATATGGTAATTTAACGCATGTGACTTTCAATTGTACTTTCCCTAAAGCTTTTTTTTTTTTTTTTTGTCCTTGTCATTTTCCTTTTCGTGGTACTAGAAGTTTTGGTTTTGGCTTCAAAAAGCTGTCCAGTTACATTATTTCAATTCTCACTCATTGCATCTTTCTACATTCTTAAAATGGTAATAAGTAAATTCTCCTATGCTTTTAAAAATCTCAAAGCATTTAGTATTAAAACAACAGCTACACTTACAGCAAAGTTTAGTGATGACTGATAACTAGTGAGAACCGACAGAGTCACAGAAATGACAGCATTGGCGTTGGAGGAATGGGGAGACCTAGAGGGAAAAGTGGTGACGGTGACTGGGGCTTCCTCAGGCCTTGGTCTTGGCTTCTGTCTTGACCACACTAAAGCTGGCTGCAAGATCATTGCCGCTGCTCGACGTGTCAATCGACTCCAATCACTCTGTCATCAAATCAATCACCTACTTTCTTCTTCTTCTTCTTCAAGCTCCCCAAAAGCTGTGGCTGTGGAGCTCGACCTCACTGCCGATGGACCCACCATCGAGAAGTCTGTATAGAAGGCTTGGGATGTGTTTGGCCATATCCATGCCCTGGTCAATAATGCCGGATTTCGAGGTACGTAGGAATATGTTTGATCCTACTTTGTTAGGTAGGAATCGTGCAACCACGAGCGTAGTCAGGAATTTATTTTTTTTTTTTTTTTTTTTTTTTTTTTTTTTTTTTTTTTTTTTTGTTGCTGGGTAATTGTTTATGTAGGGGCTAGAACCCCTAAGTTGAAGGTCACTAGACTTGACCGGGTACCACTTGGGCCAACAGGCCCGGTGGTAGCTAGGATTTATTACTTGAAAGGCTGAATTATGTATTAATGTGATAGTCATAATTCATAAATATATTGTATACAAAATGAACAAAATCAAATTATGACAATAATTTCTTGACTCAAATCGTTGTACAAATATTATCTAATTTGCTATAAATAGGCACTAAAAAAAGATTTAAAAAAAAAAATCATGAATCTTCTATAGATGTTATGATCAATGTTTCTTTCAATAAAATTTATCCATTATCAATTTTACAGGATATGGCAATCTAAATTCTCTCCTGGAAATAAATCAATGTTAGCACAACGTATTAGACGCCTAAGTCCAAAAGTAATAGACAAAAAAATAAATCCGAGATGATGGTGATGACAGAAAATTTTATTTATGAGAAAAAGTTTATTTTTTGGGGCAAAAAAATAGAAAAAACTCTTGAAGTTCAAGCAGTGCACAACGCACTTTCACAATTTAACACACAAAGAAGCTAGGAACATAGTGCGTACTTTTGTATTCATATAAGAAAATAAAAGGAAAGGACACATGGTGCCTAGGGATTTATTGAGTTTTATGTGTGCTAGATACACGTTGCATTTACTGCGTTTGGCGTTTCCTGCGTTTTCCCTTTCTTCTTCTTCCTCTTCTTCCTTTTTTTTTTTGGGTCTGTGTTGCAGCACGCGTTTAGGGGGACAAATGGCTATTATTCATGAATAGTAGCCATATATTTTTGACTTTTCAGCCACTTTTCATCAGTTTATGGGTCCGTGCATTGTTCATGGGACTTACAAACTTTACTTTTCAGCAACTTTTTCATTAAAAATGAGTTCTACGGTATTATTTACACATTTAAAATTTATTTTGCTATAATGTTTTTTTAGTTTTTAGTTTTCAGTTTCAGCAAAATAAATTCTATCCAAATGGACCCTAATAAAAGTGTGTGGATATAGAAACTAATATAAAAGCTAACAGTAGAGGCTCTATTATTTTTTTTTGGGGGGCTGGGAATCACTATAATTGACTAATTGTAAGGGCCCAGTTTAAATTTATAAACCATCATACAGGGGATTTCAAAGTTTTGGGGGGGCCATGTGACACGTTACACATACCTTCGCCCTTTCGGGCGAGTTGTACTTTTTTTTTTTTTTTTGAGAATAAAAAAAAAAGGGGTCTTTATGATCATATTATACCCCCGAGTAGGGAGCTAGTGGCCTCGGTCGCGGTAGCTCGATCTCGGGGGCCCTTTTGTACCACTGTGTGGGAGTCACCTCACATTTGTGAGTATACCTCACCACTAAGTTTACCCACCAACGGAAACCTGTGGGCAGTGGGACTTGAACCTAGGTGTGTTGCATGAAGAATTTGAGCTTTACCCACTCAGCCAAGCCCCCGTTGGCTCGAGCGAGTTGTACTGATTGTGAAGTAACAACTAACTCAAGCCTTATCTCAAAAAAAAAAAAAAAAAAGCCAATAATCAAACATAAATTTTAGGACCAAACTGTTTTTATCATCATTTGCCACAGCTATTAAACGTGCCTATCATAAGTGGAGAAAAAAAAATGATGGTTCAATTAAAAGTGACGGATTGATTATAATTTATTTAGAATTTATTTAGTAGGATAGTTGTGAAAAACAAATGTGGTTAAGATTGTGGCTATAAAATAACTTGTAATTCGATACTCCTTTGGCTATATGGGGCTTGAGTTACTAAATAAAAAAAGCTAGTCAATTGCAATAAAACTCACATTATATATCTTGTGGGGCCCAAAAAATCTGGCAACCTCGGCCCACTTTGTACCAAGCCCAAGGTCCAGGCCGAGAAGGAAGAGGCGCTTGAGGATGAAGTGAGAAAGCCCAAGTTGCCCAGAGACGTTGTCAAGGACAATCCTGTCCTCGGCCGATCAAGACAATGGGAGGAGGAAGCAGTGGGCCATCAAAAATAGCCTCCCGGAGCATCCCTGGAGAAAGAGCAAGTACAAAGTGTCAGCCATAGAAACATGGTGGAAGAACAATTCCAAGATGAACTGTCACCTCCACATTAAATGCCCACAACTAACGTTCTGACTGCATTAATGAGGAAATGACCCCTGAACAGTGTAGCCTTGGTTGCTGTAACCCAGAGAAAGAATGGGAAGGCAGCTGATGGGACAGACACTCAAGTAGCGACTTGCTTGATCAACAAATGGAGGGTCAAGATCAACCGAAGGGGGATATATGATGTAAGAAATCCCTCTGAGAGAGGGAATAAGCAATAGAAAGGAGGATAGACCATAGTGACTCGAATCATCTGAGAGATCTTAGTAACCAAGCATTGAAGGAATAATAAGAATTACACGTTCCTCAGGAAAGTGCCGAGGAGCAGAATTTCATGCTTTAGCTTATATTCTTGTAATTAAACCCCTCCATAACCATGTTCGTTTGTTGTAATCCTCACTAAGGCTTAGTTCTTAAACCCATCCTCTACAAATTCATTATATTGGGCTAGTTGGGCTTGAGTTCACTCATCCAATAGTAGAGCTGCTCAAACCCAGCCCCTACAATTGGCGCCGTCTGTAGGAAGAACTTATGTGTTAGTAAGGGTAACAATCAAACATGGAGGGATCAAACCCTCGCCAAGCAGGCCCCCACCAGTCTGAACCGGTTGGGTCCCAACAGTAGGGTAACTTCTATAACCCTGAGCTTGATTGAAATGAAGAGAATGAAAAGTTTCGAGAGGGAAGTGTACACACCACTCAAACCAGCATAAGCCATTCACGTGGGGGCAGCCACGTGCTCCAGAGGCAAAATGACGACCGGGTCATGCAATGAGAAGAAGAGGTTAGGAGCCACATATCCTAGAAACAGGATGATAAGCTGGCCATGCAGTGAGAGATAGACAACTTAAAGAGACAGTTGCGTCATGCACAACGAAGGTGGTTTTGCCCTAGTCCTGACATGCCCTCTAACGACGAAAATGACGACGACTATTGGCAAAGGTCGAGCACTCCTCCGAGCTAGACCTTCTCGCATGAAGAAGAGTACCACTAGAGGCGTAAACGAAAAAGCCCATCTCTTAGGGGCTTGGGGAGAGATGCCATTAGCAGGGCACTGGATAAACTCTCCAAGTCACCTTTCACGCGTCACATAGAAGAAGCTATACTCCCTCGATGATTCCAGCAGCCAACCTTCACCATCTATAATGGCAAAACAGACCCTGTGGAGCATATGAGCCAATTCAACCAAAGGATGGCTATCCATTCCAAGGATGAGGCGCTGATGTGCAAAGTCTTCCCCTCCAGCTTGGGTCTAGTGGCGATGAGATGGTTTAATGGCTTGAAGATGAATTCCATAGATTCGTATAGACGACTAACCCAAGCCTTTGGCTCCCGCTTCGTTACAAACAAGAAAGCTCCTCGGCCCTTGAGCGCACTATTGTCTTTATCCATGCATGATGGCGAGACCCTAAAGGCCTACTCGGAGCGCTATTGGGAGATGTACAATGAACTGGATGGCAATTTTGGTGATGTCGCCATTAACACCTTCAAAAATGGTCTCCTAGCTGGGCACGACTTGAGGAAGTCCCTGACTGGTAAGCCTGCCACCAGTGTGCGTCAGCTAATGGATCGGATCGACAAGTACAAATGAGTAGAAGAAGACCAGCAGCAGGGTAAAGGAAAGGAGAAAATTATCCCCCAGGAGAGGATCGATTTTAGGTTAGACCGATATGACAACAACCACCCGAAGAGAGACTTTGCAGGGCAATCTAGAGCAACTAACACATAGACCATCGGCGCTGTGTTCTGAGAACCAGTGCATCGCGTATTAGAGGAAATTAGGAACGAGCCATACTTTAAGTGGCCGAATAAGATAGCGGGAGAATTTACGAGTCGCAACCAGAACCTTTACTGCCAATACCACTAGGACCACAAGCATACTACGGAGAATTGCAGAAACCTTCGGAGCTATCTGGACCAGTTAGTCTGAGAAGGAAAGCTGAGGTACCTTCTACATCATTCCAGCAGGAATCAGGGTTAGGCCTATCAGGAACCCCAGAGAGATAATGCCTTAGGGTCGCCCGCGGGGACGATCAACGTGATCTTAGCTACTCCGAGAAGAATAGGCATGCACCCTTCACTGGTGCTAACTGTGGCTTGGCTGCTAGCCAAGAAGTCCCGGCCAGAACCGAAAAAGGTTAGAAGGAATTTTCACCCGATTTTGACCTTTTTAGGGGAAGACAAGGTTGGAACCATACAATCTCATGACGATGCACTGGTGATCACTCTTAAAATTAAGGACTACGATGTGAGGAGAGTGATGGTGGATGACGGCAGTGCGGCTGGGGTCATGTACTCGGACCTCTACAAGAGGCTAA
The DNA here is from genome assembly GCA_030445155.1 of Quercus variabilis. NCBI lineage: Eukaryota > Viridiplantae > Streptophyta > Magnoliopsida > Fagales > Fagaceae > Quercus > Quercus variabilis. Next base: position 9,319,971 of record CP129451.1, read on the forward strand.
GATTGAAGCCGGAAGACCTGACACCCTATAGCTCTCCCTTGATGAGCTTCGATGGGAAGCTTGTTATTCCAAAGGGCATGATCAGATTACCCATCCAGACCAGCCTAGTGATAGTAGAGGTGAACTTTATTGTAGTGGACACGTGCTCTCCATATACAGCCATTGTTGGCAGACCCTGGCTTCATGCCTTGGGGGCCGTCGCCTCCTCATTGCATCAGAAGGTGAAATTCTCATTAGGTGACTAGGTCCTCGAAATCTATGGGTGCTAATCCATGGCAAGGCAATATATGGTCGCTACCATTTCACAACAGCTTGACGTAGAGCCCTCAGCAACTGCCGAAGAGAACTTATAGCAATCAAAGGCCCCAGTGGCGCCTACTGATGTAGCTGCCGGAGAGGTGAAATGTGAAGATTTGGCAAAAGTGGTCATTGGCGATGACCCATAAAGGTTCTTTCAAGTTGAAGTCCAGCTGTCTCTTCAGGAAAAGGAGGAATTGATTGAGTTTCTCAAGAGCAATATCGACGTGTTTGCATGGGATGCCTGTGATGCCCCAGGGATCGACCCATCTTTCATCTGTCACCATCTCAATGTCAATCCGTCCATAATCCCCAAGAAGCAGCTGCCCCGGCGCCCGTCCAGGGAGCATGCCGATGCGATTAGAGAAGAAGTGATGATGCTTAAGCATGCGGTGGCTATCAAAGAAGTTTTTTACCCCAAATGGTTGGCTAATACTGTGGTGGTCAAGAAGAAAAGTGGAAAGTGGAGGGTTTGCATGGACTTCACGGACCTGAATAAGGCATGTCCAAAAGATCCGTTCCCCATGCCTCGAATAGACCAGTTGGTGGATGCAACTACGGGCCACCCCCGGATGAGTTTCCTATATGCCTTTCAGGACTATCATCAAATACCATTAGCCTTGGAGGATCAGGAGAAGACAGCCTTTGTGATGCCTATCGAGAACTACTACTACAAAGTAATGCCGTTCGGTCTGCAGAACGCAGTGTGCACTTATCAAAGGATGATGACGAGAATGTTTGATCCGCAATTGGGCAAAAGCATCGGAATCTATGTAGATAATATGGTGATGAAGAGCAAAGTGGTGTCCGAGCATCTGAGGGACCTCGGCTGCACCTTCGACGTCTTAAGGAAGTACAAGCTGTGCCTAAACGCCTCTAAATGCTCATTTGGCGACGGATCTGGCAAGTTTCTAGGCTACATTATTAGCCATAGGGGAATTGAGGTTGACCCCGGTCAAATCAAGGCCATTAATAACCTTAAGCCTCCGCGAAACCTTAAGGAGGTCCAAAAGCTTACTGGAATGATTGCAGCATTGAATCAGTTCATTTCTAGGTCGGTAGATAGATGCAGACCATTCTATTTCTTGATTAACAAGTGGAAGGGATTTGAGTGGTCCGAGGACTGCATTGTGGCCTTTCAGCAACTTAAGGAGTACTTATCCCGGCCACCCATCATGTCCAATCCTGACGCCGATGAGGTTCTTTATGCGTATATCGCTGTGGCTCCTTATGCTGTGAGCCTGGTACTAATACATGATAAGAACGACATCCAAATGCCAGTCTATTTCATGAGCAAGTTGCTGCACGAAGCCGAAGTCAAGTACTTGCCCTTAGAGAAAGCCATACTAGTCATGGTCTATGGTACACGAAAGCTCCCCCATTACTTCTAGGCCCACACAGTTGTTGTTTTAACCCAACTTTCCTTGAGGGCCGTACTTCGCGCTGCCGATTACACCGGAAGGATTGCCAAATGGAACATGATTCTAGGGGCCTTCGACATCAAGTACATGCCCCAGACCTCTATAAAAGGCCAGGCCCTAGCTGACTTGGTGGCTGAATTTGCTGAGCCCCTAGTAGAGACAATAACAGAGAAGCAAAACACGGAGGAAAAGTCAGTTGGGGCAGTCTTTACCCTAGGGCCCCTCGTTGGAAAGTGTACGTTGATGGCACAGCAAATCAGAGGAGGTAGAATGGGGCTGGTCCTAGTGTCCCCTGAGAAGTCTGTCATAGAGAAATCACTAAGACTTGGATTCTCGGCCACTAATAACGAGGTTGAGTATGAGGAACATTGTCACGTGGTTTGGGGTCCCACATACCCTTATTTCAGATAATAGACTCCAATTTGACAGCAAAGCCTTCAGAAGATACTGTTGTGAACTCGGGATCACAAACAGATACTCAACACTGGCCTACCCTCAGGGAAAAGGACAAGTCGAGGCTGTCAACAACGTCATAGTCAATGGGCTTAAGAAGAGACTTGATGACGCTAAGGAAAGATGGGTGGAAGAGCTGCCACACGTCCTGTGGGCTTATCGAACAACACCACGGCGATCAACAGGGGAAACACTCTTCGCCATGACTTATGAAGTTGAGGCTGTTAACCCTCTAGAGGCAAGTTTCTCAACGCTAAGGATGAGCTCCTTCACTCCAAACAATAATGATGAACTACTGAGGAAGAATTTAGATCTAGTTGATGAATGAAGAGAAACGGCACTGATCCAGTTGGCCTACTATTAGCAGGAGCTCAAGTAGGGACGTGATGCCAACGTGAAGATGAGACCGCTAACACCAGGGGATTTGGTATTGAGGAAAATTGTGGGTGCTGCCAAGAACCCGTCCTATGGAAAGTTAGGACTCAACTGGGAAGGGCCATACCAAATTACTTCAGCAACAGGGATAGGTGTATACTACTTAGAAGACTTGGATGAAAGAGCTGCACCTCTTCCATGGAATGTAAATAATCTGAGGAGGTATTATTATTAATAAAAGCACTTTCTTGAATTTGAATCTTAAAGTCTATTACGATTATAGGACTTGTATTTTTGCAACCGTCTAAGTACTAGACAGAACCAAGGTCTTGCATGGTCCTCAGACTCAAACCTATGGGGAAACTAGCTACTTCAAGAAGAATCTAGGTGTTAGACAGAACCAAGGTCTTGCATGACCCTCGGACTCAAGCATATGGGGAAACTAGTTACTTCAAAAAAATCTAAGTACTAGATAGAACCAAGGTCTTGCATGGTCCTCGGACTCAAACCTATGGGGAAACTAGTCACTTTAAGAAAAATCTAAGGACTAGACAGAACCAAAGTATTGCATAGTCCTCGAGTTCAAGCCTATGGGGAAACTAACTATGTTTAAAAAGAATAAAATAATACTACTCATACAAGGGGGTAGGAGTCTAGCTCCTCAGATCACCCCCCCCCTTTTTTGACAACCAAATTCATAAGGTATGAGATTCATATTCCAAGTTCATAGCCTTTTATAGTTTACTCAACGAGAACAAGCCATAATGTTAAGGTGGTTCAATTATTAACCAAACTCTAAGTGGAAACTATCATTATAGACTTTGCTCCTTTTCCGACTGTTATTCCAAAATATAAAGCAAGCCACACTACTAAGATGGTTTAGCTAATAATCAAAGCGCATGCCATACAAGTAACAGAGCCTATCATAATAACAATAAGCACATAATGCAAAAAGAAACATCGTATATTTGATCCGTAAGTTACATCACAACGTTTGAAAAAAAAAGGGAGGAAAATGTAAGGCGAAAGTCCAACTGGGGCAAGCCAGGGAGGTCTACTTTATTTTTACCCCTTCCTTGGGGGGCTAAGTAGAAAGGGTCTCAAGATCCTTAGGGCCTTCAGCTGGAGGAGCAACCTGTCGAGAATCAACTAAGAGGGACATTTCCTCAGCATTAGTGGCTTGGGAACCTGCAAAAGATTCTGTAGCACCCTGGGGCACCTCCTTGCTTGAATCCTTGTCCGGCCCGATTACTGTTGTAGGCTCAACTCCCTTAGCAGGCGCATCAGAAGTGGCAATGGTCACTCCGCCTTCCACAAGTCAGATAAGGCCTTAACTCCAGCTTGCTTGAGGGCCTCATTCCAAGTCTGGGAGTAGTAGTGTCTATATACCTCAGGCACTTGAGACTTGAGATGGGCTTGGGTTTCAGCCACTCCTAAGTCGTAGGCCGCCTCCTCGGCCTTCTCCTTGGAGGTCTCGGCCTCTGTCCTGGCGAGTTTAGCCTCCTCCTTAGCCCTCAAGGCCTCTTCCCTGGCCCGTTCGCGACGTTCTTGGCCCCCTCCACCTCGGCCATCTTCTTCTTTAGCTCTACGATCTGCTCCGTAGAAATCCTCAGCTCGTCCTCTGCATCGTGCAGGCACCTCGTCTTGTCCTTGGCCCTCTTTTGAGCATTAGCAAAGCTTGTCTTAGCAGTGTCTCAAGCCCTTGTCATCTCTTTCAGCTCCTCCCTTACTTTAGAGAGACCAGTCTTGGAGACTTTAAAGGTCCGAGCAGTGTCCAAACGCTTTTTGCCCTCGAGGTCAAAGGCCCTGTTCTGGGTGTTGGCCTCCTCCTCTAACCTAAAAGTGGCCTGGATAACTTGCCAATTGAGACAAGCATGCATTAAGTTGAGAACTAAGGAACAAAATTTGATGAGGACACAAGTGTTAGAGGTCCTACCATACCCGGGTACCTTTTCAAGTTAAGGACGACCTCCTACCTCCTTAGGCTCTCCAATTCGGCCATATCAGTAGGGAGTAGCAGAGACCTCTCCAACGCATTGGCCATGAACCTGCCTTCGCCACCTCTAAAGTCCCTAAGGGAAGCATTCTGCCTTAAGGGTTCCCTATGGAGCATTAGGACGAGGAGTTAGGCCTGGGGCTCGGCCTGTGAGTCCACCTCCTTTCTTGGGCCTTGGTGCTCAGTTTTTTGTTGCTTGGAGGGTCACCGAGCTTCATCCCCCTCTTGGGAGGGTCGAGATATGTCTGCTCCTATGGGTCATTTGCCTTTGTCTTTCTTGTTTTTGGGATCAGTGGGCTCGGACCCTTGAGGCAGACTTAGCTTAGGTGGAGAAAGTGGAAGCTTGGACTAGGTGGAAGACAACCTAGTTTGGACTGGCTGACGCTTGGGTGAAGGCGGTGGAAGCTTGGGTTGTGACTTCCCCAGTGTGTCCTTCCCCGGCTGGCCCTCAATCAATTCGAGCAGGCTGGTTTGAGGTTGTCTCTTGAAACCCATCTCAGCCTGTGTACCAGCCTTAGATGATAGAAGGTCTGCTTCCGATAAATGAGGGTTACCTAAATCACTAAAAGGATCCTCAGCTAGGTGGACTTGGTCGAATGCACCAAATTCGTCCTCGGATGGACCTAGATTAGCAACTTCTTCTCCTCTACCCAAACTTACTCCCTCAGCCTCCGCATCCTGATAGGATGAAAAGGAACCTGCCAACGGGACGCCCTCTGGGATGGAAGATCCTTTAGAAAATGAGAACTTGTAATTCACTACAGTGATTTGATGAAGCTGAAGATTGCGGGCTCTAATCACGTATTTCGGAGCCGGGAACGACTTCTGGGCCGGATCGTACCCAAGGATCTTGTGAGTAACTCTAACTTGATTATCAGCCTCGTTCACGAAGATCTCTGCCTTGAGAACGGATTGCAAATCTTCTCGGTTGACCAAATGGAAGTGCCGTTCAAAGGCATGTGGATCTGCAAAAAGAAAAAGCATGTTCTAATTAGCAACCAAACGATGCAAACTATGAAAATATAGCATATCAACCCTCTCCTACTCCGAGTACCCCACCTGGCTCTCCCTCTACTGTCGGGCAATGGAGGCCGTCGTGCCACCCCCCTGACACGATGAGAAAATCGTGATTTAACCCCTTGTTGGACTCGGGGAGGCACTGGATAAGCCGAACCCTATCGTCCCTTGTCTTCATGTAGTAGGACTTACCCTTCAAATGTTGAAGATTGTAACACTAATTTACATCGTGATAGGTTAATCTTAACCCTATCTTCTTGTTTAAGGCGTCCACACAACCAAAAATCCTGAGCACATTGGTGGCGCACTAGGTGGGAGCCAATCTAAAATGGCTAAGATAGTCTCTCGTCACCGGCCCCATAGGGATTCTTATACCACCTTCTAAGATGGCGATTATAGGAATCACTACCTCACCCTCTTTCCTCTTAATATGCCAATCCCCTTCTTTGTAGTACCTCAAACCCACATTATTAGGTATCCTATAATCGATGATGAATTTCTCCATCGCCTCCTCAGACTCAACCAACTTCTTAAACCTCCCCATCCTAAAGAACGGCTAAAAAACTTAGGGAAGAGTGAAAGAAAGAGAAGAATAAGGGGAAGAGAAAATCAGAAAAGGGAAAAACACAAGACAAGGTAAGGAGAGAACTTACGGAAATGAGGAGAAGCTCATCGGACGGGCTTTTTTATGCTGGAAAGAGACGAGTTTAATTGGAGGTTTGACCGGATTCAGGGTATGTGCGCAAGAACTCTTGAGTGCAAAAGTAAAGAGGCAAATCGGCCCAGATGGGTATTTTTCCCCTCAATTAAAGAGGAACCATGCAGATTTTCCCGCCCATAAATGTATGGAAATCTCCATCGTTAGATCACCAGCACACCGTTGGATATGAGGCGCACAGAGGCGCCAAAGTTTAATGAAGTCACGCTCTGCATTCCAAGGCGCCAGGAACGTGCTTTGGATAGGTGAGTAGACTCTAGCACTGACGTAAAACAAGACTGGACAAGCCATGACAGAGACCTGAGGACATCAAGATCCTCTTTCCCGTCCGAGGTGCCGGACAGCAGGATTTTATGGGGCTATTGTGGGGCCCAAAGAATCTGGCAACCCCGGCCCACTTTGTACCAAGCCCAAGGCTCAGGCCGAGGAGGAAAAGGCGCCCGAGGACGAAGTGAGAAAGCCCAAGTTGCCTAAAGACGTTGCCGAGGACAATCCTATCCTCGGCCGATCAAGACCATGGGAGGAGGAAGCAGCGGGCCATCAAAAGTAGCCTCCCTAAGCATCTCTGGAGAAAGAGCAAGTATAAAGTGTCAGCCATAGAAGCATGGTGGAAGAACAATTCCAAGGTGAACTGTTGCCTCCACAATAAATGCCCACAATTAACGTTCTGGCCGCATTAATAAGGAAATGACCGCTGAACAATGCAGCCTTGGTTGCTACAACCTCGAGAAAGAATGGGAAGGTGGTTGATGGGATAGACACTCAAGTAGTGACCTGCTTGATCAACAAATGGAGGGCCAAGATCAACCGAAGGGGGATATATAACGTAAGAAATCCCTCTGAGAGAGGTAATAAGCAATAGAAAGGAGGATAGACCATAGTGACTCGAATCACTTGAGAGACCTTTGTAACCAAGCATTGAAGGAATAATAAGAATTACATGTTCCTCAAGAGAGTGCCGAGAAGCAAAATTTCATGCTTTAGCTTATATTCTTGTAATTAAACCCCTCCACAACCATGTTGGTTTGTTGCAATCCTCACTAAGGCCTAGTTCTTAAACCCATCATCTACAAATTCATTGTATTGGGCTAGTTGGGCTTGAGTTCACTCATCCAACAGTAGAGCTGCTCAAACCCAGCCCCTACATATATATATATATATATGGTTAATGGGTGCTCTTAGGGTATTTGTTAATGAATTATTTTAGAAAATATTTAATACTATGTTTATGAGAAATATTTTATGGAAAATATAAAAAGTCATCTAAAAAGTTAATTACTTTTTTCATTTCTCATAAAGAGTTTATAAAAATATTTCATAAACTAATATCCTACGTTTGATATTGTTGGGATTAAGCTTTGTTGTTGTTGTTGTTGTTGTTGATGACTGCAATTAAAAAAAAAAAAAAAAAAAAAACTAAATCCTAACTAATGCACTTTAAACACATGGTAACCGGATCCATTAAAATATAACAACTTCGCTTATTTATCCTAGTTCTTTGGGGGGTCAGTGAGGCCAAAAGTCAACATTGTAGAGTAGTATTAGCTATCCTAAATTCTTATATACAATGATTGTTGATCTCATTGGGGTGTTTCAGCATTGAATGGTAGAACTGTGAATCTGTGCAAGCTTGCCTGTTGAGCTACTATTTACCAAGTTTTGACTTCAAAAAATTGCCAGATCTATAATGGTTAAGTAAGTCTTAGCTGTTCAAGGCAATTAGAGATGATGTTTTTGCTTGTGTTGAAATTTATCAATAGTTTCTCAATGGCTGCTTGTCCGATTGTGTTCTTGGATTGATTGCTTATTCTGTTGGTTTGGAATGAAAGTAGAGGTTGCCCCATGTTTGTCACTGGTAAATACCGATAGTCCAAAAAACTTAAGTTATTAGGAAATAATAAATTTAATCATTTAATCTAATGCTCTCTCAAGCACGAGGCTAAACTGCTCTTACTCCTGGCTTCTTACGCTTTAAACACCTTGTACATGATTTTCACATTTGACTTCACTGTCTTGCTCATAAAGGTGAACTTTTTGCATACTTAAGGTAGAAAGTGTGATTAGATGGCCTGGTTGGGTCATCCCACAGTTGACTATTTAAGACTTATATCTTTGAGTTTTCACTTTTCATTCTTGTATTCAAAAGATCAGTTGTGCATCTTGGAGTGTATTGTTAACATTGGATGTCAACCTGGCTGTTTTCGTTATTTGATTGTTGAAGGTTATTGCTGATACATTTTTCTAACTCTTATGTGATGGACATTAGGCAATGTGAGATCTCCATTAGAATTGTCTGAGGAGGAATGGAATCAGGTTTTCTAAACAAATTTAACAGGAGCCTGGTTAGTGTCAAAATACATCTGCATACGCATGCGCGATGCAGAGCAGGGAGGATCAATCATAAACATATCTTCTATTGCTGGTCTCGACAGTGGGCTATTGCCTGGATATTATATAGTAGGATATTTACAAAAAATGTTCATTAACAACTACTTGATAGATTGACTACCACTTCGCTCCTCTGAATTCATCCAATGTGCCTACCATGCAATCTAACAAAATTGTTGATATATCACCCTAAAAAAATACAAAAAAATAGAGAGTAAGGGTTAAATGTAAGAAAAACAACAAACAAAAATAATATATAGGAGGAAGACAAAGCACCACTTAAAACACATACACTAAAATAATTAATCAAACCCAATAACCAAAAAAAAAAAAAAACATAGACAAAAATATATATCATTCCCACTCGTTAAAAAAAAGTCATTAATTAGAGAAAATATTAAACAATTATCAAACTGACCAAATAAAAGAAAAGATTAAAAAAGAAAAGTGTGGTCCTATTTTGTACACAGTATTTTCATGGGAGTTAAAAGATTTTTTTTTTTTTCTTTCAAACTCTAAATTACATAAAAGAATAAGGTTTTTGTTTTTTTTTTTTTGTTTTCTGTTTTTTTTTTCTAAACTCTAAGTTAGAGTCCAACTAAATATTTTGTTAGAAAAAAAATATCAAAAAGTAATTTGAGTTCAAATAGAACTCATTTTTTTTCTTTGAAATATTCACGTTTAGAAATATGAGTTCAAATAGAAAATTCACTTTTAGAAATATAAGAAAATTCACGTTTAAAAATATGAACTCATATTTAAAAATTTTAGTCCAAATAGAAATCAAATAGAACTCATATTTTATATTCACATTTTCCATAGAAATCAAAACGTTTTCATGCTAATATGAATGCAAATTATTAAATTTTACCCAAAAAATAGAAGAGCCTCTGAGCACGCATGTGAGCGCATGCTCAGAGGCTAGTATTTTTTTAACAAAATATCACAAATAACTTAACATGAATTTATGAAATTAGTCAAAATTAATGCTACTAAAACTATCTAATAGCCAACCACTTTCTTTGAAAACTCCTATGCATGACCATAATGAAACGAAAATACAAATTCAATGGAAAAATATTATGTGATTCAAAAAGAGCCTATTCTTACGTGTGTAAAATGAGGTTTTTTTTTTTTTTTTTTTTTTTTTTTTTTTTTTTTTTTGGGTTTAGTGTCATAATTTTTCATTCATCCTAATTTTAGGTTTACGCATTTGTCCAATAATATTACGCATTGCAAACTACTGATACAACCATAAGTGTCATGAGGCAACCCTACTCACCTTAGATTCTATATGACAATGGTTGCAACCCGGGGCATTAAAAATTTGATAACAATGAATGGAACTCAAAAGAAGACACGTTGAGAGCAAAAACAAATACAATATTTTAAAGCAGCAATTGAATGTAAGAAATAGAAAACTAAAAAAGAGGATAAGTAAAAGAAGAATATTTGCTTATATACTTATCTGGATAATCTTGGAAGTCAAGTAATCAAGTCTTTTGTTATTCCAGTGCAGTAATATTCTATTCGGGTTTTTTTTTTGATATTTCCAGAAGAAGAAGAAGATGAAAAGGAAGGAGGATATAACATGAAACTTAAATAAAATAAAATAAAAACTGGATAAGAAAAAGAAGTTAAAGAGAAGTTAAAATTTTTAAATTTGATAGTAAAGCAGTTTCGTAGGAGTAAAACATGGGAGAGTGGAATTCAAGCAATTTGTTAGGAGTAAAATGTGGGAGTGGAATTCAAACATGTTAAGGTTTTATTTTTTTTTTTTTTTTAATTTTTTTTTTTTTTACAAAACATAGGAATTTTTTTTTTTCAAAATAGAAACGTGGTAGATAATTTTTTTGATACAACATGGCTTTTTTCATTAGGTTTTTTGTTTTCAATTTTTATCAATTTAAGATTCTAAACCATTTCTTATGGTTTAGAGATAAAGATAAGTTTATTAAATTAAGGGTATTTCATTAGTTTTTTTTTTTTTTTTTTAAACTGAACGTGATGTTTTTTCTAAGAATAAAATATTAAAAATTTTACTATTTAGTTGTGTTTTTTTTTTTTTTTTTTTACTCAACGTGAGGTTTTTTTTTTTTTTTTTTTTTTTTTTTTTTTTTTTTTTTTAAGAATATAATATTAGAAACATGTGTTAGAATAAGTGGGTTAGTAGGAGTGTTCATATTTTGTAGGCAATGTTTTTTCAAATTTATCTAAAATTTAGGACTTTTTAAATTGATAATTTTATATGTCTAACCCTACTATTTAAGCTTTACAAATTGATAAATTAAGGATATTTTGGGTATCAAAATTGAGGAATCCAAATAGGGGAAGCCCCTTAAATAATAGTATAGATATAGAAGATATAGATAAAAAAGTTTAACGCCAAAAACATATACATTCAGTCACCACCAAAATTTCAAAATTACATTAAAAAAAAAAGAAGAGAGAGAGAGAGAGAGTTAACGTGATACATATATATATATAAAAAAGAGTAGAACTCAAGGTTGCTACATACCTAAATAAAAAAAATAAAAAAAATTTAACCCCAAAAACATATACAGTGATGGTAAAAAAAAAAAAAAAAAAACCTTTCTTTAGGTTTAATACCTATAATAATTCTTGTAAAGTCTCTTACCCGAACTTATCTAATATTCCATTCCAATGACTCCTCAATGCAATCCAAAATATTTGTGCGTACTTGAACTGGAGAGAGATAAAAGAATTAGGGTTAAACCAAGTATTTAAAAAAAAAAAAAAAAAACTTCAATCAACAAACTAAAGTTAGGTGCATGTTATTAAAGATAACAGCATAAGTTTGTTAGAGTTTGTGTTTGATTTAAATTTTGATGAGATAATTTTTCCTAAAAATCCTATTCAAATTGTTCAAAATAAAGATATGTATCAAACTCCCTACAAAATAGGACAACTTTATGTTAGTTTCAAAGATAACTCACTTCACTTTCCTTACTCATGTTTAAAATTATTCAGTCACCACAACATTTCAAAATTACATTTAAAAAAAGCAAAAGAAAAGAAAAAAAAAAAAGAGAGAGTTAACCTGGTACATAAAAAAAGAAAAAAGAAATAAAAAAAAAAGGAAGTAGAACTCAAGGTTGCTATTGTAGGGGGGAAAAGCCCAATCTAACGTAGTGGGCCTAGGGCCCTATTTGAGAACTACTGTGTGTCCGAAGAGAAGGAACCGGTTGAGATAAAGTCCATCTGGAAGAAGGATACCCGGAAACGAAGGAGAGGTACAATTCGAAGAGGTCACCAGCGGTCCGAAGAGGTCCTACTCCTCGGATATGAATAGTATTGATTAATCAAACGTGTGGAAGGTCCGAATGGTCTTCCTAGCAACCCCAATGATCAAGATAAGCTCTGGGTATATCTGGAGACGATAAGAACGAAGAAATATCTAAAGGAAAAGCTGCTACCACCGTATTAAATACACTGCAGCAATTTTTCTGGCCGCATTTATGTAGAGAAGATCCCTGAACAGTGTAACCTCAGCTACTGCCACTCATAAAAAGCTGAGGAAGATACATGACATGACATGCACTCAAGTAGGAACCTAGATGAAGAACAAGTGGATGATGGGGATGATGGGGGAGGATACTATATAAAGAAGAAGGGCTCCTAAAAAGGGGGGAGGAGAAAGAAAGGTTTTATTGTAGCCCTAAGAATTGTAACCAATACTAAATTTATCATAAATCTCTTCGGACTTCAACTTATTTGATTTTTACGTGTATTTTTATGCTGGTTTATACTTGGATGTTGTGATCAACCGTTGTGATTTTCACAGTCAACCTAGCTCTATCATCCACACCCTACAAATTTATTGTTTTGGGCTTGGGCCACAAATCCTAACCCTACAGCTACAAACCTAAATAAAAAAAAAAAAAAAAAATTTAACGCCAAAAACATGTACATTTAGTCACCACCAACATTTCAAAGTTATATTTTAAAAAAAGAAAAAGAAAAAAAAAAGTAGAACTCAAGGAAAAAAGAAAACTTTCTTAAAAAGAAAAAAAAAAAGAGTTAATGTGATACATATAAGGGGGGTAAAAAAGCAGAACTCAAAGAAAGTCAATCATAAATAAACAAAAGAAAGGAAAATAAAGAGGAACTTGCAAAAGATAGAACCTAAAAATTTGTTGGAGCTTTCGACAATAAATATCTTTAATTTGAAGAAAAAGAAAGGAAGATGTAGAGCTAAACTAAATGTCTTCAATTTGAGGAAGAATGAGAGATAAAAAGTGAGATAGAAACTGAAAGGCATACGTGAGTTTGTGGGTCTTAAAGTGTAGGAGATTTAATTTACATATCTATCCCCGTTAGTTGAAAACTTGTAAGTGAGTATGATGAGGGTATTTTAGGCATAAAAAAAATGAAGGAAAATAAATTTTTACCAGAATGTCCTTTAGTTTTTTCTTTACTTAAATATAGAGGTGTAGGGACATTTTTGGATAAAAAAAAAATGAGGAATCCAAAAAGGGGAAGCCCCTTAAATTGTAGTATAGAAAAAAAGAAGTAGAACTCAAGGTTGCTACAAACCTAAATAAAAAAAAAAAAATTTAACGCCAAAAACATATACATTTAGTCACCACCAACATTTCAAAATTACATTTAAAAAAAAAGAAAAAAAAAAAGATAGTTAACGTGATACATATATTATATAAACAAAAAAAAAACTTGAACTCAAGAAAAAAAGAAAACTTTCTTAAAAAGAAAAAAAAAATGAAGAAAAAAAAAGAGTTAATGTGATACATATAAGGAAAAAAAAAAGTAGAACTCAAAGAAAGTCCATCATAAATAAAAAGTCAATCATAAATAAACAAAAGAAAACAAAACAAAGAGGAACTTGCAAAAGATAGAACTTGAAAATTTGTTGAAGCCTCAGACAGTAAATATCTTTAATTTGAAGAAAAAGAAAGGAAGATGTAGAGCTAAACTAAATGTCTTCAATTTGAAGAAGAATGAGAGATAGAAAATGAGATAGAAACTGCAAAGCATACGTGAGTTTATGGGTCTTAAAGTGTAGGAGATTTAATTTACATATCTATCCCGTTAGCTGAAAACTTGTAAGTGAATATGATGAGGGTATTTTAGGCATAAAAATATACTCCCTCCGTCTCAATTTTTTTGTCCTGTTTGAAAAGTCAAACTTTTTAAGGGAACATCATTTATTGTCTTGTCTACCTTTTAAAAATGTATAAGTTTCCAAAATTACCCTTAAAAAAATTTATTAAAAAATTGAATTAGTAAATTAATAGGGGTATAATAGGAACATTAGTAAATTAATGACTTTTATTTTTAGAAACAGGATAATATTTTGGGACATCTCAAAATAGAATAGAGGACAAAAAAAAAATGGGACAGAGGGAGTAAAGGAAAGTAAATTTTTACCGGAATGTCCTTTAGTTTTGTTTCTACTTAAATATAGAGGTGTAGGGGTATTTTTGAACCAAAAAAAAAAATGAGGAATCCAAACAGAGGAAGTCCCTTAAATTGTAGTATAAATAAACAAAAAATCAAGAAAGATGCTATGTCTATAACATTTTTACAACATTTTTATAATAAATCACAAGTGATTAGTTGTTATTAGTTTAAATTTGAACCTAATACTAAGATTATTTTTTTGCCCCAATAATAACAACCAATAACAATCTGCCACTTAGGATTTGTTGTAAAAATATTGTAGACATATCATTTCTCAAAAATTAAAAACAAAAAAACAAATCAGACTCTTTTCCTAAGCTTCTCGCTTCTCTTTGCTCTTCTTCTATGCTTCTGTCTCATCTCTTGCTTATTTCATCTCACTTCTTCTCTTCCAAACCAACCACAAGAAACCCAGTGGCTACTAAACAAAACCCTATGGATGACCCACGAAAGAAGAAACAAAGTTATTCAATTCCTTCCCCAGCCAAACCAACCACAAGAACCCAGACGACGAACCCACCAAAGAAGCTAGGTTCTTCAATTTCAGCCATTTAACTATCAACACATGAGATATATGTAAGTTATCTTAATTTTTATTCACCGTTACTAATCCAAGTTGTGCTTATCGATTGATTTAGGGTTTTTATTTTTATTTTTATTTTTTTTATAGGAGATTTGGGTGTTCTTTGCTAACTTTGTTTAGAAAGTTAATTTGAAATTTCCTCCTATTTGGTACTAACTGACATGGTGTGTTTTGATACCGCTTATTTTATTGAAAATTAAAAACTTATGGCCGAAAATAATAAAAAAATAATTTTTAGTTACAGTTTAATCGCTTATTTTACTTAAAATTAAAAACTTATGGCCGAAAATAATAAAAAAATTATTTTTAGTTACGGTTTAATCTCCAAATATTGTACATTTAGCTTAATGCACTGTTTATGTTCCATGGACAGTGCAAGAGACGCCGGTTAAAAAAAAAAAAAAAAAGATGCGTGAGTTTTCATCCGTATCCAAATGGATACTAAGTGTAGTCACCAAACAAATTTAATTACTTACATGTAATTTATGTTTCACTCCAAGATGTCTCTCTCAACTCTTCACATTCTCTTAAACCTCTGTATCTCCCTTTACCTTTAGTACTAAATCTGAATTCACAAAATATCAATGGGGTTTTATTGGTTTGTCTATGGATTTTTGTATTTCTATGAGTTATTGTTTGTGGCTTTGTCTCCATTTTGTTTTGTTTTGTTTTTATGTCTGTATATGGGTTGTGTGGGTTTAGTTTGGATTTGCCTATTTGGGTCTGTATTTATTGGTAAAGCTGAGACTTGGGAATGGCAATGTTGTTGAATTTAATCAACCATTTAATTGGCTTTATTCCGTGACCAATTTGCTTGTAATTTAGCACTTAGCAACCCTGTATTTAGATGGAAAAATTGTAAGGGTAGTGTGTGAGAAGATGTGAAGAAAAGCTCAAGAGTGTGCAAGAAAAATAGAGTCTCGCGGCTAGGACTCACGGGTGGTTCGCGACTGGTAAGCCGTGAAAGGCAGGCACGTGAGAGGCACATTGGGAAGCTGAAGGGTTACGCCAGCTGTCACGCTATAGGACAAAAGTTCCAGTCTAGCCAGGCCGTTACGTCGCGACTTGAATTCGTAACTTAGTCAAGACGCGAGTTCAAGTCGCGAACTTGCCCTGTTTGGCAAAAACTGACGTTTTGCATTCCCTTCTCACCCTACTATATATACACCCTTATACCCATCATATTGAGAGAGCTTCCAGAGAGAATTTTGTGAGAGAAAACCTTAGAGAAAAACAAGATTGATTCATCCCCAATCTTCATCTAAAGAGACTCTACAAATTCCTCTACTCTCTTCCTCTCCATTGTCATATCCTTGAGAGGTCATTTACCAAACCCTTATCTCACCACACCCACGTCTGTGAGAAGGTCCATTTGGTGCTTTGGGAAGCAGTTTGGAAAAGAACTAATAATACATTGGTTGATGCTATGGTCAAGTAGCGGAATCCGGCAAGCTAAAGAAGAAATAGGTTCGGCGTAACCTCGTTGGAGCAAGAAGCTTGGAGGGCTTAGGTACTTGGGTAGATTAGGCTTGGAGGGTCTTCTACTATTCATGTATCCCAACTACATTCTTTAGTGGATTATTTGACCGCTTGGAGGGCGGCGGAGAGGTTTTACGCCGAGGACTTTGATTTCCTCTTCGATAACACATCGTATGTTGTCCGTGTGTTTGCATCTTCCTTCCCTTTATCTTTGCCTTATATTTACTACTGTGGATGTGTTTATATTTGGCTTAGATTGTTTATCAATTCTGTTATGAGCTTATTATCATGTTCCGCACATTAATTGTTTGATATAAAGCTTGAATTGGTAATTTTATTATTTGGGGTCTAAACGTTCAAGGGTGTTTCATACCCATTTTGAACTTTCAATTGGTATCAGAGCAGGTGCACTCTTTGTGGTTTGATTACCTAAGTGTGATCCTAGACCCCTTGGCTATGGATGCTGCTGTAAAAAGGGTTATGCTGAATTGTGGTATGAGTGTTTGTGAAAATGATTCTATGAGTATATTTGAGGGATACTCTAAAAAGGAACTCTTAGAGTTAATTAAATCCAGGAAACATGCTAGGATGTTCATTCACATGCTGAAATATTTTGAAAGCAAGAACCACATTCTTCACAATAGTCTATGTGAGTCTACCTCTTTGATTGAGAAATACAAAAGAAGAAATAGATCACTGTGTGAAAAGGTTGATAATCTGAAAAAGCAAATTCAATCTGGAATGAGCATGGAGAATAACAATGAATTTTTGTTTGATGGTCAAGAATGCTTGTCTCATGCGTGTATGTTTGTGCACACCTCATTGAAGGTATTTAATTCATGCTTATGGTACCTTGATAGTGGATGTTCTCGTTATATGACAGGAGATAAATCATTGTTTATGACTCTTAAAGAGAAAGCATGTGATTATGTGACTTTTGGTGATGGGAGTCATGCTCAAGTTCTCGAGAAAGGGACAGTTGAAATATCGGGACTACCTTTGTTGAAAGAAGTACTATACATCAAAGGATTGAAGGCAAATCTCCTTAGTATTACTCAAATATGTGATGAAGATTTTCTCGTTCAATTCTCAAAGAAGGGGTGCATAATCATTGATGAGAAAGGGATTCAAGTCTTGGAAGGAAATAGGACTACTGATAATTGCTATGGAGTAGTATCTACGGCACCTATTTCGTGTAGAAGTGCTCGTGTTGATATGCTGAAACTGTGGCATCACAGGTTTGGACATGCAAATTTCAAACAAGTATGTAAAGTCTCTAAATGTGAGGCCGTTGAGGGACTTCCAAAGTTTGGAAAGGTGGAGAAGACTATATGTGGAGCATGTCAAATGGGGAAACAAACAAATGCAAATCATCCCAAGGTGAATGTGATCGCTACCTCACGGTGTTTGGAACTTCTTCACGTAGATCTCATGGGGCCTACAAGGACTGAAAGCCTGGGAGGAAAGAGATACATTATGGTGATAGTTGATGATTTCTCAAGGTACTCTTGGGTGGAATTCCTCAGAGAAAAGTCTAAAGCATGTGATAAAATGCAAAGATTATGCAAGAGATTGCAAAATGAAAAGGGAGTTCCCATAGTCAAAATCAGAAGTGATCATGGGAAGGAATTTGAGAATGTGAAATTTGAATCATTTTGTGAAGAGCATGGTATCAAGAAGGAATTCTCAGCTCCAAAGACTCCACAACAAAATGAGGTGGTTGAAAGAAAGAACCAGGTGATCCAAGAGATGGCTAGAGTCATGCTACTCAACAAAAACATTCCTCAAAGGTTTTGGGCTGAAGCTGTGAACACAACTTGTCATATTTGTAACAGAATTTATTTCCGAGCAGGGACAAAGAAGACATCATATGAAATATGGAGAGAGAAGAAACCCAAGGTGAAGTATTTCAGAGTATTTGGGAGCACATGCTATATTCTAAATGACAGGGAAAATCCAGGAAAATTTGATGCTAAGAGTGATGAAGGGATACTCTTAGGATACTCCACAAATAGCTGAGCTTATAGAGTGTACAACAAGCGCACTAAGACGGTGATGGAATCAATCAATGTGGTTATAGACGACACCATATTTGAAAAGGAAATTAATGATGATGGAAAGGGGCTCAAACTCAAGGAGAATGAGGATGATGATGATATGCCTCTAAGTGATGATGCTGAGAAAGTGACACCCGAAAAGGAGACCACACCTCCTGTATCAAGAAGAGAGACTAGATCAACCCAAGAAGTCTCAAGTCCACTCACTCCTCCAGAAATTCAAACCCCAATTTCTTGTGATGAGGAACTCTCAACTTCCAAGAAACCTTCATCAAGAGTGACACTTAATCACCCATCAAGTAATATCATTGGGGATGTGAACGAAGGACTTCGTTTGAGAAAAGGGCTGAAGTATACTGCTAACCATGTAACATACAACTATTATCTTGCTCAATTTGAACCCAAAAAGGTAGAAGAAGCACTGAAAGATAAAAATTGGGTAGAGTCTATGCACTAGGAACTACACCAATTTGTTAGGAATGATGTGTGGGAATTGGTTCCAAGGCCTGAAGATACACATATGATCGGCACCAAGTGGATTTTTAAGAACAAAACAGATGAAGATGGTGAAGTCATCAGAAATAAGTCTAGATTGGTGGCTCAAGAGTATACTCAGGTGGAAGGCATAGATTTTGATGAATCTTTTGCTCCGGTAGCAAGACTAGAATCCATTCGGATTCTCCTATCCATAGCATACATCATGAATTTTAAGTTGTACCAAATGGATGTAAAGAGTGCCTTCTTGAACGGCTTTCTCAATGAAGAAGTTTTCGTTGAACAACCAAAGGGGTTTGAAGATCCTCACTTCCCGGGTCATGTATTAAGATTGAAGAAAGCTTTGTATGGGTTGAAGCAGGCGCCAAGAGCATGGTATGATCATCTCACAACTTACCTAATGGATCGTGGGTTCAAGAGAGGTCAAGCAGATCGCACATTGTTTGTTAAAAGAGATGAAAAATCTCTTCTTGTTGCTCAAGTGTATGTGGATGATATCGTATTTGGTTCCACAATTGATAAACTTGCTCATGAGTTCTTGGAAGAAATGAAAAGGGAATTTGAAATGAGTATGGTGGGAGAGTTGAACTACTTCCTTGGACTTCAAGTGAAACAGCGGAGAGATGGAATATTTATTTCTCAAGAAAAGTATGCCAAAAATCTTGTCAAAAGATTTGGTCTGGACTCCAAGAAACATACCTCTACTCCCATGAGTTCCTTGGCAAAGTTGAGCAAAGATGCAGCCGGTGTTGACATTGATCCAACCCTTTTTCGGAGTATGATTGGTAGTCTTCTCTATCTCACAACAAGCAGGCCGGATATTGCATTCAGTGTCGAAGTCTGTGAAAGATTTCAAGCCGCTCTTAAAGAATCCCATTTAACAGCAATTAAGCGAATCATTCGCTATGTAAATGGTACATCTGATTATGGGATTTGGTATACAAAGGATTCGAATGAGTGTTTGGCAGGATATTCAGATGCTGACTGGGCAGGGTGCATAGATGATAGAAAAAGTACTTCTGGTGGGTGTTTCTATCTTGGAAACAACTTAGTTTCATGGATGAGCAAAAAGCAAAATTCAGTATCGCTGTCAACGGCTGAAGCTGAATACATTGCAGCAGGAAGTTGTTGTGCACAATTGTTATGGATGCGAAAGCTACTGCATGACTATGGCATTTTTCAAGACACTATGTGTGTGTTCTGTGATAATACGAGTGCCATAAACTTGTCAAAGAATCCGGTTCAGCACTCCAAATCAAAGCATATCGAGATCCGCTATCACTTCATTCGGGACTTGGTAGAAGACAAGACAGTGTGTCTAGAATTCATCAATACTGATAATCAAAAGGCAGACATATTCACCAAACCTCTTGATGGCCCAAGGTTTGAATCCTTGCGTAAGACAATTGGTGTCGGTATCATTCCTTAAACTCAATCCTCCGCGATATCTAATTGTGATTTTAGTTGCTTTGTGTGTCTTTTGTGTGTCTTGTGTTTGTCTTCTTTTTGTTGATTTGTTTGTCATTTGTGTGTGTCAAAAATCCAAAAACACATAAAAAGTTGAAAATCCAAAAAGTTTGATTACTTTGTTGAGTTTTGTCTCAAAGCATGTTTAGCCTTGTACCTTTGTACCAATGGCTTTGTGCATTTAACGAGCTTAGCTTGTCTCTCATGCACTCATATCATTATGGAAGAAATTCTGAAATCTATGTGACTGTTGTAAATAGATCTTCAACCTTGTCATGAATGATTAGTGAATGGTTTTGTTGATTTTGAGACATGCATAGACTCATGCCTATATATCTTCCCACTCTTTATTTTTATGCTTTTAAAGAGCTCTCTAAATGTAAATCTCAAAATGAAAAGAGATATAGAGCTGTAAAAGCCTGTCGCACATACTAGTATTTGACTAGGAAAAAGGGAAAGCGACCAAAATAAAATGTATGAAAGATGCCCAAAAAGCCAAAGGCTAACTCATTAATTGAAATATCAAAAATTTTAGGCATTTATCTCTCAATGAGAGTTTCTTTGCTCAAAATTGGCAAATGATATGTGTATATGGAGCCAAATGAAAAGTTTCAAAGAGTTGTTATCAAGTTCTTGTGGGAGGTCATATATGCATGCTTCTATAATTGAGATAGGTCACATAATCTAGTGCTAGTTGTGTATGCCTTGATTGAATTGATCATTGAAACTTCACATTGGACTAAGAACTATCTCACTTTTGATATCCATACACATCACACAAGTCTATGTTCAACGAATGCCATATTCATTTGTGTGATTGTACCTGATTAAATGTGTTTTCACATGCTCAACCTTTGTGGGTCAAACACAAAAAGATTTTTGAGTGTTTTGTTTTGTTTTTGGAAAGTACTTTGCTTTTACAAAATTGTGAAACTTTTTTTTCAAAAACAGTGTTGCCCTGTTTTGGCGACTAAGTCGCGGGTCAGCACAGTCGCAAGCCCCAGTCGCGAGCTCAGTCAGAGATTTTCGCGACTTACTGGCGAGTCAGTACTCTAGTCGCGAAAAAGACTTAGAAAATTTTTGAAAAATTTGAGTTTTGCTCTTTTCGCGGATCATTTTGGTGGCTTGTTCGCGGGTGGAAGGTCCAATCGCGAGGGTTACTCAGAGATTTTCGCGATTCAGCTCGCGACTAAGCCTTCCAGTCGCGAAAAACACTTAGAAGATTTTTCTAGAATCTTACCTTCACAGTGTTTCGCAGCTTGATCTGGCGACTTACTGGCGACTTGGATAAGTCGCGAAAATCGCGTGTTTTGCATTTTAAAGACAATTTTAAAATTTTTTTTCAGTTTTCCCTCGTCCTTGTTTGACTGTTCATTGTCTTCCTCACTTTTCTCTCACAAACACTCCGTGTTTCTCGCTGAAAAACTTCCATTTCTGCATCATTTTCTCTCAAATCTTCAACAAAAAGGTATGGGTTTTATTCCTTACCCTTCATACTTCCTAATATGGGCATTTTTTTCCCGTTTTGTGAAGATGTTGTTGTGTATTGTGATCTATCTTGTTTGAACATGGGTTTTTGATTTTCGGATTATACTGTTTGTTTGTGCTGTCCCATGCACTGATCATCTTTATCTTGTGTTCTTTTTGTGGTGCTGGTTGTTTAAACACACTCATTGTCATGTTTTGACCCTTAGCTTCAAGTGTTTAGGGTTTCCTTTATTATCCATGGTATGGCACTGACATATTGCTAATAATGGGTGCTGTCTTGTTTGGTGTCTGTGTGTGAATTGAATCCTAGTGC
Source organism: Quercus variabilis (assembly GCA_030445155.1). Lineage (NCBI taxonomy): Eukaryota > Viridiplantae > Streptophyta > Magnoliopsida > Fagales > Fagaceae > Quercus > Quercus variabilis. Next base: position 9,341,960 of record CP129451.1, read on the forward strand.
AGAGCGAAAATGTCTCCATTCAAGAGATCAGCTGTGAAAGGAGGAAGCAGCAAAGGGAAGGAACATGTCATTGAAATTGACGATTTCTCTCCTAGACCAAAGCGGGCTCGCTCCTCATCGGGTGTGTTCGATTCCAACAAGTTTCGATCGTATGCTGCCTTCCAGACTCATGAATATTACTTCAAAAAGGCAACACCTCTGATTGAAAGAGTCTTTGACCAACATTCTCTGTTTGACACCAACATTCCTCAATGGTTTGCTCACAAGGACTGGAATTATCTCCTCTCTGACCTTGATGATGCTTATAAAGATCTGGTAAAAGAATTTTATGCCAATGCAATTATTGAAGGAGATGAACGTAAGTACTGGGTTAGAGGAAAAAGTTTCTCGGTCTCTCCCGCATATCTAGCAGAAATTTTGCACATCAACAGGCCAATTCTTGGGATATCACCGGTCTATGATGATTTTCATCCGGATGAAGAATTACTTAAAGCAGCTCTTGGGGACAATCTGGAATTTTCCTCAAATGGGAATTTAGTCAGTGTTTCATCTCTTCCTCCAAAATTGAGGGTGCTCACGATCGTCATGTTTCACAACCTATATCCCCTATCCAGCACAGGGTATATGAATCTCGGGCGTGCACTGTTTCTTCATGATCTGATTTTCGATGTCGAGATTGATATCTGTGCTCATATCTTTCATATCCTTTGCAAAACTGTTCTAAGAACAGAATTAAGAATGTGCATCCCATTTTGCTGTCTCATCTCCCGGATTCTAAAGCGGAAAGGGATCTATCCGTCTGAAAATGAAGTTCCCTGCGCGAAACCATGTCTAATCAACATGCGCACATTCAATGCTAGCATTGGTCATAGCAAGAAGGGAGTCAAAACAGAAGCTTCCGCGTCCCACAGTGGCCCACGCTCTAGTTCACTCCCCGCTGACGAGAGGCTAGACTCTATTGTAGCTTCTGTTCATGAGCTGAGTTCAAAGATGTCCAATCTTACTTCCATCTTGCATCATCTCAACTCTCGATGGGATACGAAGTTTACTTCGATTCAAACTCAATTGGATGAAATTCAAAGAAAGCTCGAAGATAATCACGACTAGCTATTCCTTGACAAAAAGGGGGAGATGTTGTTGGCAGGGGGAGAGCTCAACGAAAGGGGGAGATTTCAGCTAACAGACTTTTGTTTACTGTCTTTGTCTATTTTTTATCATTGTTCTGTATCCATCTTATATCCTTCAGCACTTATATAGTATGATGTTATTCAGCTTTAAGCATTGTTTGTTTGTGGTTTGTACCCATTGTTGCTTTTGTAAGCTTTGAGGGTTGTTTCTTGTTCTTATGCACTGTTTGTAGGCTTTTATGGTTTGTGCCATGTATTTGCAAAAACTTTGCATATGCAGCCTTTGTACTTTGTGTTTTGGTACTTGTTAATGCTTTGCATTACCTTAAGTACAACACTCTTGTGCCCTTGTAGGATTGTTCCTAGATGCATATATGTTTGTATGCATTGGTTGAGTGTTGGACTTGCAAATGATACTCTTCAATTGAGTTTATCATTTTTGCATGTCCGGATGTTCATTCCTTGTGTGAGTGAACATTGTAATCACTTTTGCTTAGTGACTACTGGTGTTGATCTTGCTATGAATTATTGCTTTTATGCTTATGTTCATTTTTGCTTGATCATGCTTATTTTGCTCCATATGCATATTAAGTTTTCTGCATACAATGATATTGCTATGTTATTGTGTTTCAGGAGTTACTTATTCATATGTTCAAGAGCTTTACAGAATCTAGAGTTAGGTGTGAGTGAGTTTTCCAACTGTTCCCAACTCACGTTTAAGTCTAGAGTCTGTTGTAGGCTTTTGTCACGAAATAGCCAAAGGGGGAGATTGTAAGGTTGAATTTAATCAACCATTTAATTGGCTTTATTCCGTGACCAATTTGCTTGTAATTTAGCACTTAGCAACCCTGTATTTAGGTGGGAAAATTGTAAGGGTAGTGTGTGAGAAGATGTGAAGAAAAGCTCAAGAGTGTGCAAGAAAAACAGAGTCTCGTGGCTAGGACTCGCGGGTGGTTCACGACTGGCAAGCTGCGAAAGGCAGGCACGTGAGAGGCACACTGGGAAGTTGAAGGGTCGCGCCAGCTGTCACGCTACAGGACAAAAGTTCCAGTCTGGCCAGGCCGTTACGTCGCGACTTGAATTCGCGACTTGGTCAAGCCGCGAGTTCAAGTCGCGAACTTGCCCTGTTTGGCCAAAACTGACGTTTTGCATTCCCTTCTCACCCTACTATATATACACCCTTATACCCATCATATTGAGAGAGCTTCCAGAGAGAATTTTGTGAGAGAAAACCCTAGAGAAAAACAAGATTGATTCATCCCCAATCTTCATCTAAAGAGACTCTACAAATTCCTCTACTCTCTTCCTCTCCATTGTCATATCCTTGAGAGGTCATTTACCAAACCCTTATCTCACCACACCCACGTCTGTGAGAAGGTCCATTTGGTGCTTTGGGAAGCAGTTTGGGAAGGAACAAATATACATTGGTTGATGCTATGGTCAAGTAGCGGAATCCGGCAAGCTAAAGAAGAAATAGGTTCGGCGTAACCTCGTTGGAGCAAGAAGCTTGGAGGGCTTAGGTACTTGGGTAGATTAGGCTTGGAGGGTCTTCTGCTGTTCATGTATCCCAACTACATTCTTTAGTGGATTATTTGACCGCTTGGAGGGCGGCAGAGAGGTTTTACGCCGAGGACTTCGGTTTCCTCTTCGATAACACATCGTATGTTGTCCGTGTGTTTGCATCTTCCTTCCCTTTATCTTTGCCTTATATTTACTACTATGGATGTGTTTATATTTGGCTTAGATTGTTTATCAATTCTTTTATGAGCTTATTATCATGTTCCGCACATTAATTGTTTGATATAAAGCTTGAATTGGTAATTTTATTATTTGGGGTCTAAACGTTCAAGGGTGTTTCATACCCATTTTGAACTTTCAGTTTTGTTTTGTTTTTTTTTTTTTTTTTTGGCTTTTTTTTTTTGGGTGTTATATATGAGATTTCGAGAATGGGGTTGGTTATTTGTGTTAAGGAATTGTTGGATTTTTTTTTTTTTTTTTTAATGTTTTTAGAGTTGAATGTTGGATTAATTGAAAATGCAAATTAAGTGTTTGGTGAAATGAATTTGTGAGCTATGTGTGATTTATTGACTGAGATGACTTTGATATCTTTCTCCATTTACAATGGTTACTGGGTGCTCAGAAGTATTTTGTTTGTCTAAGCTAGGTGGCTGCTTGTGTCTTGTCTGAGCTGTGCATGATTATTCTACTTCGAACATGTATTTTCTTTACAGGAAAATTTTACTTCTGTCAATTGAGCTTTTTTTTTAGATTTTTTATCCAAACTAAAATTAGGTTGTATATATATATTTTCTGTGAATGGGTTTGACTTGTGAATGAATGAAAGTTAATTTTTAGTACTATATGTATTCGCTATAGCTTGTTAAGAGTGGTAGATTTTCTTCTCTAGAAACAATCCTTAGCTAGACTCTAGGCAACTCAAATTCATCCAACGCATGGCTTACCTTAATATTGGTATCGATTCCTCATTGTCTATTGTTTCCTCCCTGCACTCTCACTTTTCTCTGGCCATTTCATTGTGCAAACTCTAAGTGTGACCTTGGTCTACGTGTCTATCATAACCACATGCCTTATCTCACTTGCTACCCTAGAGGTGCAATGGGCTGGTATTGGATTAGAAGAGTGGTGGAGGAATGAAAATTTTTGGCTCATTTCTGGTACTAGTGCTCACTTGGCTGTTGTGGTACAAGGCCTACTCACAGTGATTGCAGGGATTGATATATCCTTCACATTGACTTCTAAGTCAGCAGGAGAGGACATTGAGGACATTCATGCAGACTTGCCATTCTAAGTTAGCAGGAGGGGACATTAGTGTTTTAAACCGTGTTTATAATACATTACTAACCAGAGTACAACTACTATTAAATATAAGTTTGTCACTAATACAATCATCACATAATGTCCTGCTTTTTATTTTATTTTTTCCCCTTTCCTTTGTTTTATTGTCCAATTTATTTTATTTAAGTTAACACATTGCTCTATCAAAAAAAGAAAAAAAGTTAACTCATTGCTTCTTCTTTTTTCTCCTTAGAAAAATACAAAAGCATGTGATATAAAAACAAATTTATTGACAATTGAAGGGCATTGAGATCTTTTGTGGGAGGAATAGAGCTATTGGTGTTGGTGCAAAATATATGGACGATACAGTTGAAGTTATGATTGATGAAGGAGAAAAGTGGTGAATTCTTCTATTGCACAACAACATGTCAACATTTGTTATCAATAAGTTATGCAATTGAGCCTTGCCAAAGAAAAAAGAGTAGAAAAGATCCACTTCGAAATAGCTTTTTAGTTTGAGATTTTGAATGTTGTTAAAAAAATACCCATGTATTTTGGGTACTCTCTCTCTCTAAAATATTTTAGTTGGCAAGAGTTGGAAAGATATTTTTTTAGTTGGCTATGATGGAAGATATTTAGTTATTATCTTGTCAATTGGTGTATCAATGGCCTCTTTGTTTTGAATTTTGTGTAAAAAACACATATTTTGGATACTTTATCATCTCTCTTGATATGACGAATGACAGCCGCACTATTTCAAGAGAACAATTAAACAACCATAGAATCAATAATAAACCCTAAGAGTCTACACCTAAGGGTTGCTTGGAGTCAGCACTAAGCAAACTGAAGTCGGCACCAATGTAAAAAGAAACACAATATTTTTATAATTCCCAAAAAATGTCTTTCAATAATTAGAAAAAGTGCTTAAATAGCTAACCATAAGATGCATAAAAAAACCCTAATTATTAAATGTTTGGGCTTGCTTAATCTCAAGCCCAATTACTAACAGGCTCCATTCATAAGATCACAGGTTGGGCCGTCTTATTTTTGCTCTTCTTCCTATACATGCGTATAATTGGAGGCTTGTACTTTGTGTTTGCACCGTGATATATAACTTTTTAGCAGTTAAGAACTTTGAAACAATTTTTTAGTTTGAGTTTTAAATGTTGTGAAAAAACTCATGCATTTGGGTTCTCTCTTTATGTTGATATTGTACATTTTAGTTATCAATAGTTGGCCCAAAAAAAAAAAAAAAAAATTAGTTGGCTAAGATGACAAATTTTTAGTCATCATCTTGGTAATTGGATTATCAATGGATTCTTTATTACTAAAAAAATGTTACTAAAATTAAAATGTAGAAAGTTTAAGAAAAACAATAATTAGGAAAATTATTTTATTGATTTTAGGTCCAAATCTAAATCCAAATACAATTTTAGGTATCCAAACAATGGAATTTCAAATCATTCATTGTATAAAAAGACCCAAATAAGGAATTTAAAAATCAATGGATTTCAAATCAAGGCTTTTTTAAATCTATTCATTTTAAAATCAATGGGTTTCAAATCAAGCAAATAGAGTGGTTGTATAACATTTTTATTGTCATTTTTTGGTTTTCAGGGCATTACGGTCTTTTTTTTAGGTTTTAATGTGCATAGAGCTCTACTATTGCTTCAAATATTTTATGTTCATGAAATTAAAATTTTCACATTATATACTGTTGGCTAAATCAAGGCCAAGTAGGCCTCTTTGTAGTTTGTATTTCTAATTTGGGAAGTTGTAACCAAGAGGACATGAAATGGAATAAAGTGGGGCCTATAAGAACATGAACATGTGCAGTCTGAAGAACTGTGGATGAATGCTATCTTTTAAGAACAATTCCTCTATTATTGTTATATGCTTGGGAAAGTGACTCACACTTGGGATAGAATAGAATACCTTGATTTCTCACCACTAGTAAGGTCCAAAGTGAAATGCCATCTAGGATGTTTGTTGAAAGATATATTTTCAAGACCTTTTGGTTCAAAGATTAAAAGCATTTCTAATGAACTTCTCTCTTTTTATTTCTAATGAACATAATTGGTATGTATTTCTAATGGACTTTTCTTTGTAGTTTTTTTTTTTTTGGGAAATAGATATATGAGATCATGTGTGTTACAAGTTGTAGCCTTGACATTCAGTTGGAATTGTAAGACTTGTATTCTCCAAAATAACTAGAGTTGTAAAGAAAGATGGTAGAAAAGACTTGGGAGAAATGCAACCAATGTACTTCATGTGATGGTTATATGTTCAAATGGTCAAAGTTTATTGGCCTTAGCATCAACCTGGGAGAAATGCAAATCAATTAAGCAAGGACAACAATCCTTTTTGTGATGGTTATACTTTCAAAAGTACAGAGTGTACTCAAAATTGTATCTTGCTTGGCTAAGTTAATGAAAATAAATTCAAATCTGCTTATGAATAGAAGGATTTGCAATGTGAATCTTGTTTGTGATTATTTGTCCACAAACTTCTGGTTATGAAAACAATGGAGAGAGAACACATGAAGAGAAAGGTGAGAGCTGAAAGCCAATACATAAGAGAGAGAGTTGGGAGGTGAAGGCTTAGCGTTTGAGCTATGCGAAAATGAAAGAGGGAGAGAGGCGGTTTTTTTTTTTTTTTTGATAAAACTTAAATAAATAATATTGGTGATGTGGAAATTTGTTGAGGTTCTAAAACTTATGTTGCAGAATATGAGGAGTCAATCAATGGCTTCTTTGTTTGTTGCATGTATATATTAAAAATGTTACTAAAATTAAAATGCAAAAGGCTTTAAAAAAGTAATTATTGAAAAATAAAAATTGAGTGTTAGTTTGTTCTTTTGAATTTTGTGTAAAAGACACATATTTTGGATACTTTATCGTCTCTCTTGATATAGAACCTTTTAGTTGTTAAGAACTTCAAAACGATTTTTTAATTTGAGATTTTAAATGTTGTGAAAAAAGTCATGCATTTGGGTTCTCTCTTTCTATTGATATAGAACATTTTAGTTGGCTATGATGACAAATTTTTAGTCATCCTCTTGTCAATTAATTATCAATAGGTTTTTCATTACCTCATGTATTTATTAAAAAATGTTACTAAAATTAAAATGTATAAGGTTCAAGAAAAATAATAATTGGAAAAAACATTTTATTGTTCTTAAATCCAAATCCAAATTCAAATTGAGGTATCCAAGCATGGCATTTTATTTTGGAAGCATAATGTAATCATATTATATATGATGACAGATCACGCGACTCATACTAGATGCTTGGCAAAAAAGTATGAAAAAATAAAAACAAAAATTTGTAAAAGTAAATAATCAAACTTTTAATAAATTTTAAACAAAATTATTAACAGTGTTAACTAGAAGATAATTTGAATTAATTGGGGATATTTTGGTTATTTTTATGTTTCAAGGGTATTTCGGTCATTTTCTTGATTTTTAGGATCATTTCAGTCATTTTTTTAGTTGTATTTTGGTCATTTTTTAAGTTCCTAAGAGTATTTCAAACATTCTCTAGATAATGAGGGCGTTACGCTCTTTTTTTTTTTTTTTTTTTTTTTGTTCTAAGGGTATTTTAGTCATTTTTTAGGTTTTAAGGATATTTTGGTTATTTTTTAGGTTCTAAGGATATTTCGGTATCATCCTCACATTTGAGGGTGGTATTATCAAATGTGAGAAAAAAAAAAATACTAGTACAATCGAATGTGGCAAAAGTACAGCCAAATGTGAAATTAGTACTGTCCAATGTGACGATGAAACTATCAAATGTGAGTAAAAATTAAAGTACCATCGAATGCGAGAAAAGTACGGTCAAATAAGATGTTAGTTCTGCCCAATGTGACAATGGAACCATCAAATGTGAGAAAAAAAGAAGAAGGGAACCACTGAATTTGACAAAAGTATAGTTACATATGATGTTGGTATTGCACAATTTGAGGGTGATATTATCAAATGTGAGAAAAAAAAAATACTAGTACAATCGAATGTGGCAAAAGTGCGGCCAAATGTGAAGTTAGTACTGTTTAATATGACAATGAAACCATCAAATATGAGAAAAAAAAATAAAGGAATCATCAAATGTGACAAAAGTACAGTCACATGTGATGTTGGTATTACACAATGTGAGGAAGATACCATCAATTAGAAAAAAAAAAATAAGGGAACCACCAATGTGACAAAAGTACTGTCACATGTGATGTTTGTGCTGCACAATGTGAAGATGGTATCATCAATTGTGAGAAAAAAAATAAGGGAACTTCTGAATGTGACAAAAGTACAGTCACATGTGATGTTGATATTGCACAATGTGAGAATAATACCATTGAATATGAGAAAAAATAAGTGAACCACTGAATGTGACAACAGTATATTAACATGTAATGTTGATACTATACAATGTAGGAATGATATTATCAAATGTGAGAAAAAAAAATAAGGAAACCACCGAATGTGACAAAAGTACAGTACATGTGATGTTGATACTGCACAATGTGAAGATGGTACCATTAAATGTGAGAAGAAAAAGAAAAAAGAGAACCACTAAATGTGATAAAAGTACAATCATATATGATGTTGGTACCATCAAATGTAAGAAAATAAATAAATAAAAAAACCACCGAATGTGACAAAAGTATAATTACATGTGATATTAGTACAGCATAATATAAGAATGATACCATCAAATGTGAGAAAACAATAAGGGAACTACCATATGTGAAAAAAGTATAGTCACATATGATGTTGATACTACATAATGTGAGGATGGTACCATCAAATGTGAAAAAATAAGGGAACCATCGAATGTGACAAAAGTACAATCACATGTGATGTTGGTACTGCACAATGTGAGAATGGTATCATTAAATGTGAGAAAAAAAAAATAAGGGAACTACAGAATGTGATAAAAGTATAGTCACATGTCATGTTGGTACTGCACAATATGAGAATGGTACCATCGAATGTGGGAAAAAATAAGGAACCACTAAATGTGACAAAAATATAGTCACATGTGATGTTAGTACTACACAATGTGATGATAGTATCATTAAATGTGATGTTTTGGTAACCTAGCATAATAGGTTGCTCACTAGTAGGTACCGTACCCCAAAAAAAAAAGGGGAGTACGGTAGAATTACTCAAAGAATAATAGACCACAATCGCAGCATAGAAAATACACCCATTTAACTTTGTCAAGTAAGGACCAATTTAATATTTTATATACCTTGATCTTATTCCATGGTAAAATCTATTGCAACCAATCTTTTAAGAGAATAAATACAAAAAGACCTATAAATTTAGGGCTTTGTGGGCTTGGATCTTCTAATGGGCCGATTTCTTGACCCAAGTTATGGCATGGCATTAACAACTTTAGGAACATGATTTAAAGTTGAAGAAGCAATAGTAGATTTTTACTCTAGTAGAATGACTAATAAATCTATTAGAATGATTAAGGCTTGGAAAAGTGTTACATTCACAACAAATGTTAGGTGGCAAATTATTACAAGTTTTTAAGTTAAATCCACTATTGAAATTACTTGATTTCCTACTAGTAATATCCTATCACATAAGATTTGTTGTGAAAATGTTGTGGACGTAGCCAGAGATGAAGGGAGGAGGGGAGGGGGGCAGCTACCCCCCTTGACCTAAAAAATTCTCTATGTATTAGTAGTAAACTATTAATAAATGTAGTAAAATGTTATTTGCCCCTCCTGACAGAAACAACTTTTTAGTTTTTACTATATATGTAAAGCTAACTTGTCAACAAGAAGACAATTTTACATTCACAAAGCACTAAAGCAGCACTTTTATTAAATAATGGGTCCCACCTACTAGTACATTGGTTTTGCACACAACTTTGTTGAATAGGTCTGGGAAAAAAAATATGGTGATACCAAACTGTAGCACCTCACCAGTCTGCCTCTTATTTAAAATTTTTTTCTCTTGTAATCAACCATTTTTTGTCTCAGCCTGAGTTTTTGCTGTTTTAGAAGAGAGAGAGAGAGAGAGAGAAAAAAAAAAGACTTGAGTTTTTGCTATAAACTCAAATGTCTACATAACATTTTAAAAGCATTCATGGCATTGAGGAACATATACAACTTCATAGTAATATGTCCAGGTCAAATTCTAAACGAGCTTATATTGAAGTAGATTTTGCAATTGAGTAAATTTAATTAGAAATGAAAAAAATGAATTAAAGTAAAATTTTATAATAGATTATGTATGACAATGACTTTGGCATATAGTTGTTTATTTATTTTTTGAACCGATTTATTTTGTAATTAGTATCGATTAATATTTCTTAGATTAATTTTACCTTTAATCTTGTCTTTTAATCTTGCCCCTCCTGACTTGAAATCTTGGTTTCGCCACTGCATGTAGCATTTCTCTTAAGGCTAGTGACATTACAAAATTCAGATAATATCATTAAATTACAAGATTTTCACTTCAAAATTGGCATTCGCAACACTTAATAGATTAACCTAAGATATGGTCATAACTTGTAGGAGTTGGTTTCGCTTGGCCCCAAATAGCTTCATTTGGTGCTGAATTATAGATTTGCACTAGTAAGTTTTCTCAAATATTCATTATCAATATTTCATTTCTAAAGTAACCAAAGTTTAAAATGAAAAATTATTTCATAAAAAAAAAAAAAAAAGAAGTAAAAATAGACATGACATACGGTAGCTGATAGTACAAAAAATGAAACACCAAAAATAGGATAAAGAATTTGTATTTACCCCCATTAGGAAAAGAGTGGGTGCATTTTTTTTTTAGAGAGTTTCAACCTATGATGTCCGCTTCTAACGATAGCTCTTTATCATTAGATTAAGACACCAATCAATTTTTGGGGTAGGCGGAGATTGACCTTCAAGTCTCTTATTCAACCATCAGAGACTTTACCAGTTGAGTTAACGGTTTAGTGCAATTTTGGGTTATTTTTAGCATCTCACTTTCTAGTGCGGTTTGGCCAAAACCATCATCGTACCACACTTTAATTTTGTGGTCAAATATGCAATTCGGTGCGGAAGGTATGACTGGTTGGTTTTGGGCTGATATATTTTTCAAAATTTTGGGTTGGATTGGCCAAGTCCAAAATTGATTTTTTCTTTGTTTTGGGCCAAATTTTAAACTGTTGGACTAGTTATTTATTTATTTATTTTGGACTGGCTTATCCTAATCAACACATGCTAGGCAAATTTGGGCCAGCCCAAAGCTTTGTTTTTGTTTTTGTTTTTTTTTTCCTTGCAAGAAAATGATGCTTATTGCTTATCCATGACATGACATAATGACACAGAGTCATAGACTTCATAGTCTGTAACCCAGTAGCTTCTAAAACAAAACAAAACCTATAAAACAAAACGAGTATTACAAATGCCAATTACTAGACCCCAAAAAAAAAAAAAAAAAAAATCATGATAGATTGACAGTAAACTAAAAAGTACCCCAAATATATATTAAAAAAAATATCCATAACAATAAACCACACACAATTATACATGTTAGAGTGTATTGTTGTATCGGGAAAGAGAAGAAGAGTGTAAGTATGTAAACTCATGTAAGTATTTAAAGTGAGAAGCCTAATAACCAAGGGAGTCAATTTCGTACCGGAAGCTGTACCGGTTTGGTCAGTGGAACGAAATATTTCGGTACCGGTCAATACCGGTGTACCGTTTCGGGATTACCGTTATTTTATAAAGAGTTCAAATTTAGTAACGATTGAGTGTAAAAATTATGTTACTAAAAGTCAAAGTACACACAATTTATTAAAAGTATTTATAAATTATAAAACATCTCATTTAAATATCTTTAAAAAAAAAACTCATTTAAATATCTTTGATCCTTAAGTTTTAGTTAAAATGCTATATTTTAAAATTCATTATACATTGATATTATTTGTAATTATTATTGTTAATAATACAAAGTTTTTTTTAGATGACACCTGGTAGTACCATTAGAAATTGATATATTTGGTAATTGGTGTAACGTAGTTGAAGTTAAAAATAAAATACATAAATAAGAAACAAATAAAAAACTTAATAAAAGAAAGTTAAGATTGAATTCACGTGAGTGGGCGGTAGACACGCAAAACAAAAAAAAAAATATATAAATTATTTTATTCAAATAAATTAATAATAATAAAGGGGCTGTGCAGCTGAAGTTAGAAGCAAAGTTGGGTAACGCTGTCAAGCACATAAACAAAAAGCACAAAATAAGAGATACTGAAAAGCCAAACTAAAACAAAACAAAACAAAAGCCACGAACGGAAGAAAGTGGGTCTGGGTTATTTAACGAAGAAGAAGAAGTGGGAGGAGAAGAAGATTGGCAAAATGGGATTCAGGTAACGTGGTGGTGACTTTCTGACGGCGGCAGTATAGCATAGTAAGAGGCTGTAAGTTAAGATGTTATTGAAAGAGGAGAGAGATACTAGATCTGAAAAATTTTCTTTCTTTTTGATCTGAATTTTTTTCTTTTTGTTCTGAAAGTCATGTGCCGGTCCGGTATGATTTTTTCGGCCGAAGCATGATATTTTGTCCGGTATAGCCGGAACAACCTGGTATGATCGATATTTGAACCAAAACGAAACACACGTGTTTCTGTACCGTTTTAAGCTCCGGTAAGAAATATACCGGCCGTACCGGCCGGTACGGTACGGTATCGACTTCCTTGCTAATAACACGAACTAAAACGCTGTCATTTATTCCCTGGGCATACTTGAAATGCACTAAGGGTCTGTTTGGATACCGCTTATTACTGAAAACTGAAAATTGAAAACACTGTAGCAAAATAATTTTTAAATATGTGAATAGTGCCGTGAGACCCAGTTTTAAAGGAAATTTTGCTGAAATCCGTATTTGCAGGTCCCATGAATAGTTCACGGGACCCACACAAAACGCCAAATGCAACTGAAAATTTCATTCTCAGTGCTATCCAAACTCACACTAATATAAGCGGTGTTAATAATAAACTCATGTGAGAATATATTAACATAATAAGAACATGTTTGTGGTATCTCATATTTTGGTTCAAATCCCTATCCCTCATCTATTTATCGAAATAATAATAGCAACAATAAAAAATTCCGTTTGCAATTATTTGAATAAACATAAAAAGCAAACAAAACCAGTTAATTGATATCATCTCCACCATGCAGTTTTCTTCTCCTCTGCTTCTTTCACCTGTATTATTAGTATGCTCAAACCCCTTTTTCTTTTTTTATTTTTTCATTGGTAAATTTAATTTTCTAAAAATTTGGGGTATGTTTCATTTAAGCATAATTTTTTTTTTTTAATTTTATAAAAGGTTCATTTTTTGGTTGGGTAAAAACATAAAACTTAAGTACAATTTTTAAAGTATATTCCCAAATTTAAATTAAAACTTACAATTATATAATATTAATTGTCCTTAAAAAAGAAAATACCATTAATTTTTTATCGGTCAGTAAAAGCCATATATTTAAATTTAATCATAAAAAAGCCTAATCAGTTTACTATAGTTTTTTTTAAAGATTATTATAATATGCTGCTAACTTTGTAGTTCAAATTCTTTCCCTCCTAAACCCCCAAGTATTTTGTGTATGAGGAGATGTCAATTTACTGTACCTAAACACTAATAATGGGAAAAAATAAATGCGATAGAGATCAGGTGCATTGCAAATGTAATCAATGATTAAGATTAAGAGTTGTAAAAAGTGATTTTCAATCACAATTGTAAGGGCCAAAAAATGTTGCGCGTTGGCCCACTTAAAGTAATGGATTGAATTTGTCAAACTTGGCCCAAACCAATAGAATTTGTAAGAGATGGGATAGAACAACAAGCATGGGTTCTGCCCAAGAACAAGTTTTGGGAAAAGTCCAGTTTATATTCAGAATTGGATGAGCAAACAACTTTACACAAGGGCTCCCAAAGAGGCAAGATTTTCCAAAAAGAATACCTCTCCTCCTCTTTTCTCTCCTCACTCTTCTATTTCTTCCTTTTTCTGAAAAAAATCATCTCTCATTCTTATGCCCTTACCCCTCCTTATATATCTCTTCCCCATCGTACCTTCTCTGTCCATCTCTATCTGATCCTCATCCCTCTCCAACACCTGTCACCTTTTGCATCTAAAGTAGGTGGTGGCAATAGCTTGTGTAGCTGTGGCTAGCACTGTTCAAGTCACTTCCTCATTAATGTGACTGATAAAACTGGTGTAAACAATTTAATGTGGATGCGACAGGCAGCTCCAGCCCAGAGGTTCCTTGTCTGCCACTGACTTTTACCTTCTTCATTTGTAGCCCCCTCCGTAGAATACAATAAGACGCTTTGGCGGATCCGTCTCCTTCCTTGAGCATCATTGCTCCTTGAGCTTGTGTTTAGTGTCGTGCCCAAATTAATGCCTCAACCTTTCCTATTCCTCTTCGGGTCTCGGCCTAGTGTTTCGACCCTACAACTTCCTCCTCGGTCTTCGGGCACCCACAACAACTATTAAATTAAAGATATTAAAAGAAGTTAAACAGTTAATAAAGTAAAAAGAATTTGTTAGAAAAAAGTAGGTAAATACTAGATACCCACCTAATCTTTTTCTTTTTTTTAAGAAGAAAATACCCACCTAATCTTAATACAAATAAAGTTATAAAAAAATGTTAGCTTTCTCATAAAATGTGGGGTTTTCTCGTCATAAAGAAAGCTGGACCTGTACTTGACTTGACATGAATTAAGATTTGCAAAGAAAAGTTGCTAACACTTGTTAGCCTTTAGCTTCCAACTTTTTCTTTCTATCACGTTTTTGCTTGTATCATTCACTTTCATTCATTTGGTAAGACTGTACAATGTGACAGATAACGTACAATGTGACAAATAATGAGCAGTAGAGAGAAAATAATGTTACACGATAAGTAGTAGGTTGTGTTTGGCGTTGGATGAAAAAGATTTTTTTTTTTTTTTATAGCTTATTTTTGTTACTATTTAGTTTATTTTTGGTACTATTCAGCTTATTTTTGGTACTATTCACGAGTCTCATTACATTTTTTGGTACTATTTATAGGTCTTACTGTACTATTTCAGCTAACTTTTAGCTATATTTACATAACTTTCAGTAAAAAAAAATTTCTTTTGGCTAAATAAGCTATTCCCAGTGAGAAAATAATGATATGTGTAATAGTGATGGATGTAATGGGAATAGTAAACATGGCGAACGGTAAATACTAAATATCCACTGTGGTGGTCTTTTTCCACGAACCTGGGCTTTTGGGCCTAGACCCCCTAATTTATTTATACTCTGGGTTAGGCTTACCCTAGAGTAGGAGGTCCAAGAAATGACTCGAAAGGTTGTTGAAAGAGGTAAACTGTTGTCTTTGACCCTAAACTTCTTTGATACTAGCCCATCCGAGGCTATGGTTGCATAGCCAAGCCTCTACACTATAATCTGAATAGGATTCCCTTTCTCCTGAGTTAAGTATTTTCTCACTGCTCCTATGTTTCACTCCCCCCAAAATTTTCAACCCTTGATCCTTATCCCTCTTTCTCTATTCATAGCCTCCCTTTAGTGGGGTTGTCATGATGAGAGGTTTTTTTCCCACGTCAGTGAGTCCCTCTACACTATATTCTTGACCTGATGGGACCCACCGCTTGCTGCTGATACAATCTCCTTGGAACTTGCACCAAACACTGTTTAATACTCGGTGGGTGGATTCCCCTAAGGCATTATTCCATGTTCATGTGTGTCGGGGGGGGGGGGGGGGGGTGGTACATCATCTAAATGTTCGGCTGGGCTTGGTTTAGTGTCAAAGTAGATCGAGGTCATCTGGTGAATGGGCCACCAACTCAATAATGGGCTCGTATTCTCGGTTCATACACCCACTTAATCTTTTTTTCTTTTTTGTTTTTTGGAGAAGAAAATACCCACCTAATCTTAATACAAATAAAGTTATAAAACATGTTAGCTTTCCCAAAAATGTTGGGCTTTCTTGTAATAAAGAAAGCTATACCTATACTTGTTTTGATTGTATAATGCAATAGATAATGTACAATGTGACAAATAATGAGTTATAGAGAGAAAACAATATTAAACGACGAGTAGTAGGTTGTGTTTGGCATTGGCTGAAAAGAAATTTTTTTTTTTTTTTTTTTTTTTTTACTATTTAGCTTATTTCATTCGCAATTGATAACATGTACTATGTAAATTTCAGAAGTTAAGAACAAGAGAGTGTACCTTGGTGTAATGAATTTCAAAGCAATAATCAGAAGTTCTTGAGAACACTTTCAACCTTCACTCCAATTCCACTTATGCCTAAGAAGTGTGGTCTCTCAATCAGTTTCTATGAATTTGTTCAAGGGAGAATGAGAGGGTGTCTAACCCTCACATACAAATCATTTCATGTTCTTACAAAAATTTTGTATATTTCTCTTCTTACAATTGATTATTTAATTGAGCTAGCCTTTTAGGCCTTTCCAATTGGGTTTTAGTATATGGCTTGGAGTGGGACTAAAATGGAACAAATAAGACACTAGCTCCAACAAGCCTTGGGCTTTTCTGTCAACTCTTGACAAGTCTAAGTCTAAAGTTATCATTAATTATATTTAATACCACTATATAAATAGAATTGTACTCTAGGCCTTATTAATAAATTATATCCCAAGACTTTATTGTACATGCAACTCCTTTATAAAATATTTGTAGTAATACAAAGTCATAATGTAGACTGTCACTTTGTAGATTAGTACATCTTAATCCTTGAGTACCTAGTTTAATCCTTTAAGTTATTCATTACATATTTATGAAATTCAATTTCATAAATATATACTTTAGTAACTATTTATTAAAGTAGTTAGGCCTAACATTCTGAATAACAAACCCATTAAACCTATCTAAATGAAATATTTTATATCTTCGTCAAGAGACTATGAATTCCATCTTGAGAATAAATGTTCCATCAACACTAAATCTGGCTGCCCAACATATTGAGGTTTTGACCGTTACTTTAGATCTCACTCTTAATATATCAAAGCAACCTGCACTTAATGATCATGTCTATTATTCTTTTAGGATTAAGAGTTCATGTAAAAAGAAGTCGTGAGATTTATTATTCATTTGACAGTCGTTAGGAGAATAATAAATCTTACCACGGTCCAGTTCAATATGTCTTAACTCTTAAAACATATCAAAACATCAACCAGAAGTCTCCACTTCCATAATCAAGACAAATCATCTTAGTTGACATGTTATAGTCTTCGCAGATGAAATACCCAATTTCATCACCAACTACGGACTAAAATTCTGAGTTTACAAAGGACCTGTGATTTATATCTTCTATGACTTTTCACATAAATCACATTCTATGCATCTCATGGACTATATGATAATGTTCGAATATTCATGTTATTATTATTTTAGATAATAATATTAATAAAACAATTTTATCAATTACAATATTAAGTCATACATCATGTTATTAAGTTATACATCATGTCATATATAATGTCATACATAATATCGTACATAGCATCATACAATAGGGTTTAAGGGCACTAATCCTAACACTTTTAATTTTATCTACAACACTTTTAGTAAAAATTTTCAATTTCAGCTAAATAAGTTATTTCCAAATGGACTCGTGTAGTGAGAAAATAATGTTTCGTGTAATAGTGATGGATATAACGGGAATAGTAGACATGGTGAACGGTCCGGTCGATTGTGTTGTTGGCCAAAATGAGCTGGGTTCAAAATTGGTCATTTTAAATGGGTTGAAAATAGGTCAGGCTAATTAGGTTACGGGCCAACTCGTATTTTCAAATGGAAAAAAATAAAATAAAAAAAAAGTCAAATTTTTAGAAAGAATGAATCAAATCAATCAAGGAAACAAATTGTACGAATTACCTCTTTTTTTTTTTTTTTTTTTCAATAAGTGGGCACCTACTATTATTAGACTCTCTGTGTTATTATTATACATGTGAAGGAAAAAAAAAAAAAACAAACCAAAAAACATAAATCTTTCCATATCCTTCTAGTTCTAATAGTTTTAAGCATGACTAAAATTCCTTACAGTCATGATAGCAAAATCTTCCATATTAATAACTCCTAGCCAAAATGCTTATAATTACTAATTTACAACTTGAAAGAGAGATTGATTCTAAGGAGTACAAAAAGAATATATTTTAAATTTTCACACTTTAGATTCAAAATTCACTAATAATATGGACTTTTAGACTTCTTCTTTTACTTTAGTTTAGTTTTGTGCTAGTTAGACTTAGTGTTAGTAACTTAGTCATAGTATTTAACTCTACTACCTAGTATTTAACTCTGCTACCTAGTATTTAACATAGTGTTAGAGGTTTAGTAGAGTAGACGTGTAGTTGTAAATGCTTTTGATTTTTGTATTTTTTTTCCTTTTAATTTACTCTTTTAAAAAAAAATAAATGGAGGCGTGGCCACTACAACTAGTGGCTATTAAATGGCTAGGTAGTGTGAGTGTAGTGCTTTGTACCTTTATGTTTAAGCACCTAGCACCTTGGCACGTATTCTAAATATTTTTTTGAGAATTTAAAAAAAAAAAAAAAAGGGTTGGGTCACGTTAGCCTACAAAAAAAATGGGCAGGTCATGGGTTGCCCTATTTTTTATTCCGATAAAAAATTTGAGTTGGAGTAGGGTTAAAACTTGACTGTTCGGGTCAAGTCAACAAATTTCTGCCCATTTTGCTGCGTCCCAGGGATGGAAAATCGATTATAATTTATCATAATTTGCTGCATATGAGAGTTGTAACAAGTGTGTAAAAGTGTGAGTATAAGAGCAACCACATCAATTAGTGTATTTTACACATCCATTTTTACACTAAAAACCTAATTTTTCTATTTTACACATCCATTTTTACAAAACTCCGACATCAGTTTATCTATTCTATCATCTCTTTTATTTAAATAATCAATTTTCTCAATTTTTTTTTATTATTTCTCTCAACTACCCCTTTACATACATGCGCTCTCTCTCTCTCTCTCTCTCTCTCTCTCTCTACCCATTTTTCTGATTTGTTGCTCTCTCTCTATACCCATCTCTCTACCCATCTCTATACCCTTTTCTGAACACAGATCAACTCTCCCTAGCTCGGTCAAGCACCAATCAAACTCTCCGATCAAACTAGGTCAAGCACCGATCAAGCCATGCTTTATTCCTAGCGAAACTCTCGAACACAGATCAAACCGGTCAAGCATTGATCAAACTCTCTAACACAGGCCAACTCTTCGATCAAACTTGGTCAAGCACTAATCAAGCTCGTTCAGATCTCCCTAGCTCCGATCAGGCAAGACCCATCTCAGTCAGATCTCCCTAGCTCTAATTAGGCAAGACCCACGAGCTCTGATCAAGCAAGACCCATGAGCTTTGATCGTTCTAGTCAAGCACTGATCAATCCACAAGCACCAATCATTCCGATCAAGCATCGATCTATCTCTTTGTTGGTTTGTCCATGTGGGTTTGTTTGTGTGGGTGTGTTTGTGTATCTTTGTGTTGATTTGTCTGTGTGGATATGTTTATGTGTGGGTGTGTTTATGAGCATCTAAGGAAAAAGAAGATGAGGAGAGGAGAAGTTACTAAGTTTGTTGTGCTCGGAGAAGAAAGAGAAAAAAAAAGGTGCGAACATGAAATTAATAAAATAATATATGGACAAGTTACAGTAACCATGTAAATATACACAGTTATTGCAGCACGTGAATAAATATACACATCTTTACACATTTTTAGAAGCACTGATGTGGAGCATTTTCAAGACAAAATGTGTAAAAGTGGTGGACACGAGTGGATGCTCTAAATGTGTAAAATTGTGCATATAGACGTGAGAAATTCTAATATCACAGAAACACCACAATTTTTTCCATAATTATCCTATGTGATAGACTGTGAATGAATACTTGTTACTTTCAAAATTTATCACAATATGCTCTACATATGACAATTGTGACAAGTGTGTATTCTAACATAAATTACCATAATTTTTGCTACAACTATCGTATGAAATAGACATTGATGGATTGTATATCGCTTTCAATACTTTTTTTATTATAAATAAATTACACTTTGTCCACCTGTGATTTGCCCAAAAAACACTTTGCCTACTTGTGGTTTAAAAATTGGCACTTTACCCACCTAAGATTCGCTCCATTTATCTCCTGTTACCTACCTCTATTAAAAACGGGGGTAAATTTGAATTTTTGTTACCTTTCTACGTCTCTCTCCTCTCAAAACATAAAAAACTAAAAAAATCAAGAGAAAAGAAGATCTAAAAGCTAGGTTTTGTAAAACTTAAAACCTAACTTTTACATATTCTTTTCATATATATCAACTTTTAGATCTTTTATTTTAACACATTAAAAATTGAAATTATGCGTTTTCTCACATGAACCAGAGAATGGAAAAAAATCAGTTAAGTTCACTGTGTCTTACTCTAAGAAGTACCACGGCCTAAGCTAAATTCACAAACAAAATTCATCTAGACTAACCCAGTTCTTTCCTTCAAGTTGACAATAGAAAGAGGATGCTGTGTATGGACAAAATTGGGAAATGCCCCACTTGGGTAAAAATAGCAGCACAATGCCCTTTTCTCCAAACTATATAGGGAAATGCCCCTCTTTTGTAACTCGATTTTCTCAAAATCGAGTTATAAAAAAAAAAATTCTGGAGCCCTATAGCGGCGTTTTTAAGGACCTATAGTGACATTTTCAAGATCTATAGTGACGTTTTGTAACTCGATTTCCATAAAATCGAGTTATAGGCAATTTTTTTAATTTTTTTTACCTATAACTCGATTTCTTATAAATCGAGTTAAAAAAACGCCACTATAGGTCCTAAAAACGTCACTATAGGCTCCTAAAAAACGCCGCTATAGGGCCTAACTCAATTTTGAGAAAATCGAGTTACAAAAGAGGGGCATTTTCCTATATAATTTGGAAAAAAGGGCATTATGCTGCTATTTTTACCCAAACGGGGCATTTCCCAATTTTGTCCTGCTGTGTATCCTACAATCCCAAACGTGAGTCCATATATAACTATCATTGTAGTAAACAAAGCTCCTCGGTTGTATGGATAAAATACACCAACCAACACAAGCATAAAAATGAAGACCATGCTAGATATACAAACAGTGATGTTGTAAACTAAGGGTCTGTTTAGATACCGCTTATTTTGTTGAAAACTGAAAACTTATTGCTTAAAACACTGTAGTAAAATAATTTTTAAAAGGCAAAACACTATTGCTGCGTTTTTCACAAGTTGGCTAGTCCGTAAACAGTGCCGTGGTGTTGGATTGTGTGGCCAAATCTCCCACAATATGGATGTTGAACTGTGTGGTTAAATTACCCACATTGTATACGTGTGTAATTCTCAAAAGAAATTACTTTACACAATATTGTATATGAGATTTGAATAATGGAATTGCATGTTTTGGCCATGATTGGCTGTGTGAAGTTTGACATGGTCGAATATGCAATTGAGATTTCTTTAGGATAATGAGTAGTGAGTGGGGGTAGTGAGGCAGATAAGAGATCTGATTTTAACGTTTAAATAAACGTTAGAGACTTTAACGTTCATGTTCTAAGTTGTAGGAACTGAAATGAACGTTGGCAACTTTTGTGGGTCTTTAAATATCCCACTTGAGATTTCTAGATAAGATAACCACACAAAAATCCTATAGAGTGAAAAACCCACTGCAACCCAAACACTATTTCACTTTTATCTCTCCATTTAAATATACGTTTCAGATATTTACTCTTTTAGTGTTTGACTTTTAGTTGAATAAGGGTTCTATTTTAATTTTTTGCTTCATTGGTATCAGAGCTTTGAAGCAAGTCCATTTTCCCAGTGTAGCCGTGCAAGTATTTTATTTTTTGAATCCAACTTCTTTTCATTTGGATATTTGCTTTACTCCATGGGGCTACGAAGGAAGAAAATCTCATCAATGTTTTTTGGAGTATTGCTACTATTGTGAAGAAGTTTGTTAGAGAGAAAAGGTTGCATTGCCATGGACAAGTAGATTTTGTGATTGGCTGGGACTCTTGCTACGTGGTGGAAGGCCATTGAAATTACTCCAGGAATTTTATTTTATTTTATTTTATTTTTTTATTTTTTTTATTTTTTCATTTAACATGAAAGCTTGGCTGGGCTAAAAAGGGAGTGTTGGAGCTGACATCAGTACAGATTTGGTACACACAAATTTATTTTTTGGGTTTCTCCATCACGGTCAGCTTTCTAAACTAAAATCCTTTTAATTCTTATTGATTGATCATGACTAGTAAAGCTGTAAGTCAAAAATTAAGCAAAACTGAAAAATTAAATGGGGCTAATCATTCTGTTTGGAAACGTCGTATCCGTCACATATTCTTTCAAGACAAGGTTGAGTATGTTATTGATATTGACATTCCAACTCCACCACCTGAAAATTCTACTGCTGTTGCAAAAAGAATTTATGAAAAACGTTTAGAAGATGATAAAACTGCTAGAAATATTTTGCTTACATTCATGGAACTTGACATTGAAATTCTTTTTGAAGAATATACACATGCTAAAACCATGTTTGATGCTATTACTGAAGCATATCGTGCATCTTCTGAAACATATATTCAACTTTTAATTGAGAGATTTAATGGAACCATGGTGAATGAAAGTGATAATGTCATTGAACATGTCAATAAAATGTCAATAATTGCAAAAGAGCTAGCTGTCTTAGGAAATCCAATTCCTGTTAAGATGCAAGTGTCCCCTATTTTGCATAGTTTGCCTGACTCATGGGATTCTGTAGTGGTAGCTCTAAACTATTCTGCAACCCCTGTGAACATGAAAAACTTACCAACTCTTTTGCGGATAAAAGCGGACAGAAAAAATAAAAAGAATACATCTAAATCTCTCTTAACAATTGCTTCCACTAGTCAACCACCAAAGAATGAAACTCCTAAAAATGACAAGAAAAACTTTTCTAAAAATTTTATAGGCAGAGGAAATATTTTCAAGAACAATGATAATAATAAAAGGAGTAAGGGAAAATGTTTTAATTGTGGAAAAATTGGTCATTATCAAGCTAACTGTCATGAAAATAAAGACAATAACAAACCTAATTCTGGAGGTTCCAAAGATATAATTTGTGTGGTATTTGAATCTCTGTTAACTATTGTTGACTCTGGAGCATGGTGGGTAGACTTTGCATCGTCACGCCATGTGGCAACGACAAGAGATTTCTTTGTTGACATTAAAGAGGTTAAAGCTGGTGATCATCGTGTATACATGGGCAATAACACATATTGTGATGTGTTAGGCATTGGAACTGTGAAGATCATGATACCCGGAGAAAGAAACCTCTATCTGTCAGATTTACTTTTTGCACCCACCGTGAGACGTAATCTCATTTCTATCCCTTGCTTGGATGAAAAAGGTTTTGCGATTCATTTTTGTTCTGGAAAAGTGTCAATTGGAAAACATGGTAGAATCTTAATGTGGGGTATTAAGATGGGTGGTTTGTATCGTCTTAATGACATTTTCTTTTGCTAATAATACGGCAATAGTTGGTTCTTTTGCTTACTTTGATATGTTTGTTAATTATTCATATGCTTATGATGATGCTTGTTTACGTATGGATGATCCTTGTATATGGCATATGAGATTAGGACACATTAATAAAAATAAAATGAAAAGGAGGATTAATATGAGATTAATTCCAAACATGAACATTGTTTTTCCTACTTGAGAACCTTGCATATCTAGTAAAATGGCTAGACTTCCTTTTCCCAAGGGACAAATACCCAATGAATTATTAGCTATTGTACATTCTGATGTATGTGGTCCATTAAGTATTAAAACTCATAGGGGTATGATATATTTTGTCACATTCATAGATGATTTTTCTCGATATGGACACATATACTTGATGCATACAAAATCTGAAGTTTTTGAAAAATTTCAATAGTACAAAAAGAAAGTTAAAAATCATTTAGGAAGAAATATTTAGATACTAAGATCAGATCGTGGGGGAGAGTATATGTCAAATCCATTTAGTGATTTTTTGAAAGAAAATGGAATAATACATCAACTTACAATGAGCTATACACCACAACAAAATGGTGTTTGCTAAAAGACGTAATAGAACCTTGTTGGACATGGTAAGGTCCATGTTAAGCCATTCTTCATTAGGTTCTATTTTTTGGGGAGAAGCTATAGTAACTACTATGTTCTTGCTTAATCTAGTTCTTACAAAAAGTCATAGTAGAACACCAAATGAATTATGGACTGGAAGAAAACCCAATCTTCAAAATTTAAAGGTTTGGGGTTCTTTAGCTCATATATTAATCCCATCACATTTAAGAAGTAAGTTAGATAGTAAAACTATCAAAGGTACATTTATTGGATATCCTAAAAATTCTAAGGGGTATAGATTTGTTTTATTCACCATAGTGATGGAACTATTAGTGTAACTAAAAGTAGAGATGCAAGATTCTTAGAAGAAGAAATTGATACAAGAGATCCCAATAAATTAGTAGAATTATTTGAAATTTCTAAGGAGAAGGAAGTGGTTAATAATGAATATGTTATTGTTCCTAATAGTGAAAATCCTCATGATACACTTAGTAGGATTCAAAGAGAAAGAAATCCCCCTACAAAATTAATAGATTATTTCACTTTTATAAGTGAAGGGGATGTTGAAGACCCTTTAACAATTGAAGAAGCTTTGTTTGCCCTAGATTCATTGAAATGGGAAGAAGCTATTAAGGAAGAATTAGATTCAATAATTAAAAATGGTGTGTGGGAATTAGTGGAATTGCCTTAAAATAGGAAAGCAATTGGTAGTAAATGGATATTAAAGAGAAAGTTTAAGTGTGATGGTAGTGTTGAAACATATAAAGCTAGATTAGTGGCAAAAGGATTCACACAAAAACCTGGTGTAGACTATGAGGAAACATATTCTCTTGTTGCTAAATTAACTTCCATTAGAATTTTAATGTCCATTGTTGCTACCTTAGATTTAGAATCATATCAAATGAATGTTAAAATTGCTTTTCTAAATGGAGAACTAAAGGAAGAAATTTTTATGCAACAACCTGATGGTTATAAAGTTAAGGGTCAAGAAAATAAAGTGTATAAGCTTAAGAAATCATTGTATGGTTTGAAACAAGCATCAAGACAATGGTATTACACTTTTCATAATGCAATTGTTAAATTTGGTTTTAGAGCTAATGATTATGATCATTGTGTATATCATTGGAATAGTGGGAGTGATTTTATAATTTTATCTTTGTATGTTGATGATATTTGATTGCTGGTAATCATATTGAATCCATATGTGAAGTTAAATATTTTCTAAAATCCCAATTTGAAATGAAAGATTTGGGTGAAGCTGCCTATGAATTAAGAATTCAAATTATTAGAGATAGAAAATCAAGAATACTTCAATTATCTCAAGAACAATAAATTGATAAAATTTTAAAAAGATTTTATATGGATAGTTCAAAACCAATTGATACTTCTATACATAAACAAACCAATTTGTCTAAGAAAATGTGTCCTATAAATGATGAAGAGAAAAGAAAAATGGAGCATAAACCTTAAGCTCAAGTTGTTGGTAGCATAATGTATGCTATGCTATATACTAGACTTGACCTAAGCTTTGCTGTAAGCCTTGTGAGTAGATTTCAAAGTAATCCAGATGAGGCCCATTGGGCAGCTGTTAAAAGAATTTTAAGATATATTAAAGGTACAAAAAGTCATAAAATGACTTATAGTGAAAAACATTTGAAAGTTATTGGATATTCAGATGCTGATTTCTTTGGTGACACAGATGATGGGAAATGCAAATCAGGTTATGTATTCCTCCTTGGAGGAGGAGCTATTTCCTGGTGTAGTAAAAAACAAAGTTGTGTAGCTAAAATCACTATGGAAGCAGAATATATAGCTTGTAGTAGTGCTATATTAGAAGCTGTTTGGATAAAAGGCTTTCTTAAAAGTTTAAATATAAAAGAAATACCAGATGAGCCTATAAAAGTTATTTGTGATAACCAAGTTGCAATATGCACCATAAAAAGTGGTGAGCTTGGTACAAGAGGTAAACATGTTGAACATCATTATTATTATTATTATTATTATTATTATTAAATTTTTGATGTGGTACTGAAAAATGAAATTCTCGTAGAATATGCATCAACAAAGGAGATGGTGGCGGATCCGTTGACAAAGGCATTTGCCACAGAAAGTTTCAAGGGACATGTCCGTACTGTGGGAGTTATTGAATAATTATTTTACATCTCAAATTATTTGGCTAGGTGGGAGATGTTGGATTGTGTGGCCAAATAGCCCACAATATGGATGTTGAACTATGTGGTTAAATAACCCACAATGTGTACATGTGTACTTTTCAAAAGAAATTACCTTACACAATATTGTATATGAGATGATTATTATTAATAAAATTGTTCGAATAATGGAATTGCATGTTTTGACCATGATTGACTGTATGGGATTTGACATGGTCAAAACATGCAATTACATTATTCAAACAATTTTATTAATGATAATCATCTTATATACAATATTGTGTAAGGTAATATTCATCTCATATGCAGTTGAGATTTCTCAAAGATAATGAGTTGTGAGTGAGGGCAGTGAGGTGGATAAGAGATCTTATTTTAACGTTTAAATAAATGTTAAAGACTTTAACGTTCATGTCCTAATTTGTAGGAACTGAAATGAACGTTAGCAACTTTGTGGGTCTTTAGATAAGATTTGGGGGTTGCAATGGGTCTCCATTTAAATATACGTTTCAAATATTTACTCTTTTAGTGTTTTAGTTGAATAAGAGTTCTATTTCAATTTTTTGCTTCACATGGGACCAAAAAAAAAAAAAAAAAAACAAAACAAAACAAAACGCAAAACGCACAAACATCTGTTGGCATACGCACTAAGGGTCCGTTTGGTTAACCTACGTTTGCGTCTGCGTTTTCTTTGTTCTGTTTTTTGGGCCTTTTTTTTTTTTTTTTTTTAGTTTAGTGCCTGTTGCACTGTTCATGGGGCATGAACACTACAATCAGGCCAATGAACAGTAAGTTCATTAATGAACAATAACCAAAATATATATTTTTTATTGTTTTTAGTTTTCAGTTTTCAGCGAAATATACGTTTCAAATATTTGGGGGTGTTTGGTTAGTGTTTTCAAACAACTATTTTCAGTTTTTAAACAACATTTCACGCATTTTAATGCACTTTTTCACCCACATGTATTTCTACAAATGTTTTCAAAAAACAATTTTTAGTTTTTAAACACATATAGCAAATGGGCCCACTCTTTTAGTGTTTTAGTTGAATAAGAGTTCTATTTCAATTTGAGTTCTATTTCAATTTTTTGTTTCACGTGGGACCAAAAAAAAAAAAAAAATGCAAAACGCACGAACATCTGTTGGCAAACACACTAAGGGTCCATTTGGTTAACCCACGTTTGCATTTGCTTTGTTATGCGTTTTTGGCCTTTTTTTAATTTTTTTTTTATTGTTTTTAGTTTTCAATTTTCAACAAAATAAGCGGTTTGAATATGCCCACTAAACTTCATGAATTTGAATAAAATATAAAAATAAAAAGATCCTTACGGAGTGAACGACCGACTGCCAAAACCAAGGACAGCACTAACATCTGTTGGCAAATGCACTAAGCTTCATGAATTTGAATAAAATATAAAAATAAAAAGATCCTTACAGAGTGAACAGCTGGCTGCCAAAACCAAGGACAGCACAAACATCTGTTGGCAAATGCCCTAAGCTTCATGAATTTGAATAAGGGCAGCAGCAAACAAGGATTTGTACGTTGGTAACCGGAAAACATCACCATGAATTTATTTCCATCCTTTCTCTTCTTGGTCGTCAGCCGTTACTTCATCTTGATACCTTTTCAGAAATTAAGCAGACAGAGTACAAAAGTTAAAACAATTAAAAGAACATCAAAGTTTTATTATTAGTATCAACATCTAGCTACATGTTCCCAGCATAACTATTGGCATTTGTTTAGCTAGCTTATTTTTTACAAAATTTTTTTTTTATTATTCAGTTTATTTTTACTATTATTCATATATTTTATTGCACTTTTTGGTATTATTCATGAGTCTCACTGTATTATTTTAGCTAACATTTACCTTTATCTATTGTACTTTTAACAAAAAAATTTTAATTTCATCAAAATAAATAGGTCTCAAAGAGTCCCTTACTTCATGAAATCATTCTTCAAGACTTGCACAGAACAGTCACACATGAGGTTATTCCCAGTTTTTTTTTTTTTTTTTTTTTTCCAGGTGAGGAATCACACAATTTCAATTTTTAATGTGTTAAAATAAAAGATCTAAAAGTTCATCTATATGAAAAGAATATGTAAAAGTTAGGTTTTAAATTTTACAAAACCTAATTTTTAGATTTTCTTTTCCCACATTTTTTTTTTAATTTTTTATATTTTGAAGGGAAAGAGACATAAAAATGTAACAAAAATAAAAATTTACCCCCTGTTTTAATAGAGGTGGGTAAAAAAAGACAAACAAAGCTAATCTCAGTTGGGCATAGTGCCAATTTTTAAACTACAAGTAAGTAAAGTGTTTTTTGAGCAAACTACAAGTTTTAATTTTAATTTTTTTAATTTAATCTTTTATTTTTTTTGTCCTTGGCATTTTCCTTTTCGAGGTACTAGAAGTTGTTGGTTTTGGCACCAAAAAGCTGGCCAGTTACATCAATCCTCACTCATTGCATCTTTCTACATTCTTAAAACGTTAATAAATAAATTCTTCTAATGCTTTTAAAAATCTCAAACCATTCAGTATTAGAACTAGAGAAAACCAACAGAGTCACAGAAATGGCAGCATTGGCGTTGGAGGAATGGGGAGACCTAGAGGGAAAAGTGGTGATGGTGACTGGAGCTTCCTCAGGCCTTGGTCTTGGCTTCTGTCTTGACCTCGCTAAAGCTGGCTGCAAGATCATTGCCGCTGCTCGACGTGTCGATCGACTCCAATCACTCTGTCATCAAATCAATCACCTCTCTTCTTCTTCAAGCTCCCCAAGAGCTGTGGCTGTGGAGCTCGACCTCACTGCCGATGGACCCACCATCGAGAAGTCTGTACAGAAGGCTTGGGATGTGTTTGGCCATATCCACGCCCTGGTCAATAATGCCGGAATTCGAGGTACGTAGAAATATGTTCGCTCTTACTTTGTCATGCATGTAGGAATCGAGCGGCTCGTTCTGATTGTTAACATTGGATGCCAACCTGTCTGTTTTTGTTAATTGATTGTTGAAGGTTATTGTTGATAGATATTTCAAACTCTTATGTGATGTACATTAGGTACTGTGAGATCTCCATTAGAATTGTCTGAGGAGGAGTGGAATAAGGTTTTCAAAACAAATTTAACAGGAACCTGGTTGGTGTCAAAATACATCTGCATACGCATGCGCGATGCAAAGCAAGGAGGATCAATCATAAACATATCTTCTATTGCTGGTCTCGACCGTGGGCAATGGACTGGAGGTGTCGCCTATAGTTCTTCAAAGGCAGGCCTAAACACCTTTACAAAGGTAATGTTGATTGCCATGCAACTCTTCCAAAATATAGGGGTAATACCATTGTCATGTTTTGTAATTGTTTGGAAGCAAAATAATTACTCTAAGATGAAAAATCGCAATAGAAAAAGAAAATTTTTACTTCAATTATTTCAACAATAGGTAAACAAATGTATGCTTCTTTTTTACCATTTGGAGACAAAATAAAAGAGTAAAGAACCAATTTCCAAGAGAGGCAGCTAGATAGTAGACGCACAAATGAAGACTAAAGATTCTCTTCAGGTCAGGCATTTTCAACTGCAAGTCCTAAAGATTTTCACATTAATCCCTTTTGGAATTGAGTGTCAGAACAGACATAATTACCATCTCCGAACACCATCATACTGTATTTTCATGAAATTGGGACAGGTGTATTATGTCCGCTGACTGTTTGCCTAGATGTCTTTTTCTGTAACCATATGATGAACACATCAAAAACTTATTATTTATGGAATACCCTGCACTTATTTGGAGCTAAGAGCCAGTCTCTTTTAAGTCTTCGTCCATAGGAAATGTATTCTTATCAATTATCAGACTCAGACTAGTTTATCTTTTATTTCAACTTTTGTGCCTCCTACTTTTATATAAGAGTGCTGCATAATATATGTGTGTGTTGTGTTGTGTTGATTTTGTTTTTCTTGTCACTATTTTTCCATATAATGATGGTTCTACTTATAACAGGTCATGGCCCTGGAATTGGGTGTATACAAAATTAGAGTGAATTCTATATCACCTGGCCTTTTCAAATCTGAAATTACTCAAGGTCTTATGCAAAAAGATTGGATGCGTAATGTGGAAAGGAAAGCCGTCCCTTTAAGAGAGTATGGCACCTCAGATCCCGCATTGACATCACTTGTTCGATACTTGGTACACGACTCTTCTGAATATGTTTCGGGCAACATTTTCATTGTTGATGCTGGTTTCTCCTTACCAGGTGTCCCTATTTACTCTTCCCTTTAAAGCCATGTAATGTAATGAGATAGAACCGTCGTATTTTTTTGGTTTCGAATTTTCCATCTGTGGCACTTATTTATGATCACCATAAGGGTGGTGTAGAGTTTTATGTTATATTTCATTTATTAAATTATGATGGAAAATGGTTTTAATAAAAAATTATTAAAAAAAAAAAAAAAACCTGTTCCACGTCATTCAGAGGGCAAGGATCTATTTGCTATGAACTATACCTCTTCATTTTTTGGGATATGATACCCAATTAAATATAAACCATTAATTCAATTGTGTTTTGATATTGACCATTCATTTATTTTAAGTGGATACTAGTAACCGGTAAAACAGGTAACATATATAAACAAAAAATCAAAAACAAAAAAACAAATCAGACTCTTCTCCTAAGCTTCTCGCTTCTCTCTGCTCTTCTTCTATGCTTCTGTCTCATCTCTTACTTATTTCATCTCACTTCTTCCCCGGCCAAACCAACCACAAGAACCTAGACGGCTAACCCACCAAAGAAGCTAGGTTCTTCAATTTCAGCCGTTTAACTATCAACGCATGACAGATATGTAAGTTGTCTTAATTTTTATTCACTGTTACTACTCCAAGTTATGCTTATCGATTGATTTAGGTTTTTTATTTTTTTATTTTTTTATTTTTTTTATAGGAGATTTGGGGGTTGTTTGCTAACTTTGTTTAGAAAGCTGATTTGGAATTTCCTCCTGATTGGTACTAATTAACACGGGAGTGTGTAAATATTGCTGAAAATTGAAAACTTATGGTTGAAAATAATAAAAAAAATAATTTTTGGTTACTATTTAATCCCAAATACAGTACATTTGTCTTAATATAAGTCTTAATATACTGTTTATGTTTCATTAATAGTGCAAAAGGTGTTTGAAAAAAAAAAAAAAAACGCAGACGCTTGAGTTTTCATCCGTATCCAAATGGATACTAAGGGTACGTTTGGTACGCTGTAATAGCTCATATAATGGAATAGCTATTCATGTGTAATATCAATTCGGTTATTTGGTTGCATCTTTATTACATGGATTAATTATTACATTAGAATAACTATTCTTTAAATTGAAGAATAGCTATTCCTCTTTAAAATGGATGTAATAGCTATTCCTTAATGTATATAATAGGTTTTAAAATTTATATATTTCCAGAAATGTAAAGTTTCCTTATACATCTTCTTTTACAAGTTTTCCATATGTAACAACCAAATTTATGAATAATAATAATTATTCCATTACAATGTCTTCTATTCCTAGTACTAAAGATTACTATTCCTAATGTAATCTACATTCAGTGTACTAAACATACCCTAAGGGTCCGTTTGGATTGAACTTATTGTTGCTGAAACTGAAAACACTGTAACAAAATAATTTTTAAATGTGTGAATAGTACTGTGGGACCTATTTTTAATATTTTTTAGTGCGTAAACAGTGCTGTGAACAGTGATAAAGAGTGCGAGAACAGTAATTTTTTCCCTGCACATTGAATCCATGTGAAGTTACTGTTCATGTGCAGAAAAAAAAGAAAAAAAAAAAAAAGGAAACGCTGAAATGAAAACGTAGACACCGAATCCAAACTGGCACTAAGTATGTGTTTGGATAACACTGAAAGTTGCGCCTGCGTTTTCTATTTCACATTTTGGAACTTTTTTTTTTCAGCGCATGAACAGTAAAATCACTATGCAAAGACAATTATCACTGTTCACGCACTGTAACGCACTATTTACACAGTGTAGCAGCACTGTTTATGTATTGAAAAATATTAAAAATGGGTTCCAAGGTACTATTTAAACATTTAAAAATTATTTTGCTATAATTTTTTCAGCAACAATCAATTTTCAGTAACAATAAGTTGTATCCAAGCAGATCCTAAGTGTAGTCACCAAGAAAATTTAATTACTTACATGTAATTTATGTTTCACTCCAAGATGTCTCTCTCAACTCTTCGCATTCTCTTAAACCTCTGTATCTCCCTTTTCCTTTAGTACTAAATCTGAATTTACAAAATATCAATGGGGGGTTTTATGGGTTTGTCTATGGATTTCTGTATTTCTATGAGTTATTGTTTGTGGCTTTTTCTCCATTTTGTTTTGTTTTGTTTTGTTTTTATTTTGTTTTTATGTTTGTATATGGGTTGTGTGGGTTTAGTTTGGATTTGTCTATCTGGGTCTGTATTTATTGGTAAAGCTGGGACTTGGGAATGGCAGTGTTGTTGATTTTTATTTTTTGGGGAGTTATATATGAGATCTACAGAATTGGGTTGGTTTATTTGTGTTAAGTAATTGTTGGTTTTTTATTTTATTTTTTATGTTTTTAGAGTTCAATGTTGGATTAATTGAAAATGCAAATTAAGTGTTTGATGAAATGAATTTGTGAGCTATGTGTGATTTATTGACTGAGACGACTTTGATGTCTTTCTCCATTTACAATGGTTACTGGGTTCCCAAAAGTTTTTTTTTTTTTTGTCTAAGCTAGGTGGCTGCTTGTGTTTTGTCTGAGCTGTGCATGATTATTCTACTTTGATCATGTATTTTCTTTACAGGAAAATTTTACTTCTGTCAATTGAGCTTTTGTTTTAGATTTTTTATCCAAACTGAAATTAGGTTGAATATATATATTTTCTGTGAATGGTTGTGACTTGTGAATGAATGAAAGTTAATTTTTAGTACTATATGTATTGGCTATAGCTTGCTAATAGTGGTAGATTTTCTTCTCTAGAAACAATCCTTAGCTAGACTCTAGGCAACTCAAATTTCTCCGAGGCATGGCTTACCTTAATATTGGTATTGATTCCTCATTGTCTATTGTTTCCTCCTTGCACTCTCACTTTTCTCTGGCCACTTCATTGTGCAAACTCTAAGTGTGACCTTCTTGGTCTACGTGTTTATCATAACCATACACCTTATCTCACTTGCTACCCTAGAGGTGCAATGGGCTGGTATTGGATTAGAAGAGTGGTGGAGGAATTAAAAATTTTGGCTCATTTCTGGCACTAGTGCTCAGTTGGCTGTTGTGTTACAAGGCCTACTCAAAGTGATTGCAGGGATTGATATATCTTTCACATTGACTTCTAAGTCAGCAGGAGAGGACATTGAGGACATTCATGCAGACTTGTACCTTGTGAAGTGATTGCAGGATTAACATACTCTAAATATTGCATGTAATGTATTGATTTCTAGAATTTTTAAAATTCATAGGGTATTATTGCTTAGACCTTTTTACCCTTCCTTTCCCATGATATTCATTTCTGAGAAACCCACTGAAAATAGCATTACTCATTTTTTTTTTTTTAACTTTTTCATTATTCACTCAAGTTTCATAATCTAGAATCTTTTAAATATTTTCCGAAACATGAGCGAATTGCATTGTAGTCTTCTATATTCAATTAGTGCAGTTTAATGGTTTAATGATGCTATTTGGTATATTTAACAGTTTACTGGTAGGATTAGCACCTTGCTATCTAGTTGCTAAAACTGAAGAAATCTAATATCTCCAAGTAACTTCAATGAAAAAAGCTATTATGCACACACTTATATATGAACTTGTCTTTTGATGTGCTTACCATGTTGTTGGTATATATTTTTAGCTATTAAATTAATATAAGTTTATCACTCATACAATCATCACATAATGTCCTGCTTTTTATTTTATTTTTTCTCCTTTCCTTTGTTTTATTGTCCAATTTATTTTATTTAAGTTAACTCATTGCTCTATCAAAAAAAAAAAAAAGAAGTTAACTCATTGCTTCTTTTTTTTTCTCCTTAGAAAAATACAAAAGCATGTGGTATAAAAATGAAGTTATTGACAATTGAAGGACATTGAGATCTTGTGAGGGAGGGATAGAGCTAATGGTGTTGGTGCAAAATATATGGACGATGCAGTTGAAGTTATGATTGAGGAAGGAGAAAAGTGTTGAATTCTCCTATTGCACAACAACATGTCAACATTTGTTATCAATAAGTTATGCAATTGAGCTTTGCCAAAGAAAAAAGAGTAGAAAAGATCCACTTCAAAACAGTTTTTTATTTGAGATTTTGAATGTCATTAAAAAAACACCCATGTATTTTGGATACTCTCTCTCTCTAAAATATTTTAGTTGGCAAGATATTTTTTTAGTTGGTTATGATCGAAGATATTTAGTTATTATCTTGTCAATTGGTGTATCAATGGCCTCTTTGTTTTGAATTTTGTGTAAAAAACACATATTTTGGAGACTTTATCATCTCTCTTGATATGACAAAGGACAACCACACTATTTTAATAGAACAATTAAACAACCATAGAATCAAGAATAAACCCTAGGAGCAGTACCAAAGGGTTGCTTGAAGTCAACACCAAGCAAGCTGGAGTCGACACCAGTGTAAAAATAAACACAATATTTTTATAATTCTCAAAAACTGTCTTACAATAATTAGAAAAAGTGCTTAAATAGCTAACAATAAGATGCATAATAAAAAAAAAACACCTAATTATTAAATGCTCGGGCTTGCTTAATCTTAAGCCCAATTATTGACAGGCTCCATCCATAAGGCTACAGGATGGGCCGTCTTCTTTTTGCTCTTCCTGCCATACATGAGTATAATTGGAGGCTTATACCTTGTGTCCACACCATGATATAGAACTTTTTAGTAGTTAAGAACTTTGAAACAATTTTTTAGTTTGAGTTTTAAATGTTGTGAAAAGACTCATGCATTTGGGTTCTCTCTTTATGTTGATATTAAACATTTTAGTTGTCAATAGTTGGCAAAAAAAAATTAGTTGGCTGAGATGACAGATTTTTAGTCATCATCTTGGCAATTGGATTATCAATGGCTTCTTCATTGCTAAAAAATGTTACTAAAATTAAAATGTAGAAAGTTTAAGAAAAATAATAGAGTGGTTGTGTAACATTTTTATTGTCATTTTTAGGTTTTCAGGGCATTACGGTCTTTTTTTAGGTTTTAATGTGCATAGAGCTCTACTATTGCTTCAAATATTTTATGGTCATGAAATTAAAATTTTCACATTATATATTGTTGGCTAAATCAAGGCCAAGTAGGCCTCTTTGTAGTTTGTATTGCTAATTTGGGAAGTTGTAACCAAGAGGACATGAAATAGAATAGAGTGGAGCCTATAAGAACATGAACATGTGCAGTCTGAAGAACTATGGATGAATGCTGTCTTTTAAGAACAATTCCTCTATCATTGTTATATGCTTGGGAAAGTGACTCACACCTGGAATAGAATAGAATACCTTGATTTCTCACCACTAGTAAGGTACAAGGTGAAATGCCATCCAGGACGTTTGTTGAAAGATATATTTTCAAGACCTTTTGGTTCAAAGATTAAAAGCATTTCTAATGAACTTCTCTCTCCTTATTTCTAATGAACATAATTGGTATGTGTTTCTAATGAACTTTTCTTTGTAGTTCAATTTTTTTTTTTTTTTTTTTTTTTTTGAAACAGAGTTATGAGATCATGTGTGTTACAAGTTGTAGCCTTGACATTTAGTTGGAATTGTAAGACTTGTATTCTCCAAAATAACTAGAGTTGTAAAGAAAAATGGTAGAAAAGACTTGGGAGAAATGCAACCAATGTACTTCATGTGATGGTTATATGTTTAAATGGTCAAAGTTTACTGGCCTTAGCATCAACC
Organism: Quercus variabilis; assembly: GCA_030445155.1. NCBI lineage: Eukaryota > Viridiplantae > Streptophyta > Magnoliopsida > Fagales > Fagaceae > Quercus > Quercus variabilis. Next base: position 9,378,076 of record CP129451.1, read on the forward strand.
TGGGAGAAATGCAAATCAATTAAGCAAGGACAACAATCCTTTTTGTGATGGTCATACTTTCAAAAGTACAAAGTGTACTCAAAATTGTATCTGGCTTGGCTAAGTTAATGAAAATAAATTCAAATCTGCTTATGAATGGAAGGATTTGCAATGTGAATCTTGTTTGTGATTATTTGTCCACAAACTACAACTTATGAAAACAATGGAGAGAGAACACATGAAGAGAAAGGTGAGAGGTGAAGGCCTCTACATCAGGGAGAGAGGTGGGAGGTGAAGGCTCAACGTTTGAGCTATGTGAAAATGAAAGAGGGAGAGATGCCTTTTTTTTTTTCTTTTTTTTTTTAACTTAAATAAATAATATTGGTGATGTGGAAATTTGTTGGGGTTCTAAAGCTTATGTTGCAAAATATGAGGAGTCAACCAATGGCTTCTTTGTTTGTTGCATGTATGTATTAAAAATGTTACTAAAATTAAAATGCAAAAGGTTTTAAAAAAGTAATTATTGAAAAAAAAAATTTGAGTGCTAGTTTGTTCTTTTGAATTTTGTGTAAAAGACACATATTTTGAATACTTTATTGTCTCTCTTGATATAGAACCTTTTAGATGTTAAGAACTTCGAAACGATTTTTTAAATTGAGATTTTAAATGCTGTGAAAAAACTCAAGCATTTGGGTTCTCTCTTTCTGTTGATATAGAACATTTTAGTTGGCTATGATGACAGATTTTTAGTCATCATCTTGTTAATTAGTTATCAATAGCTTTTTCATTACCTCATGTATTTATAAAAAAAAATGTTACTAAAATTAAAATGTATAAGGTTTAAGAAAAATAATAATTGGAAAAAACATTTTATTGTTCTTAAATCCAAATCCAAATCAAAATTTAGGTATCCAAGTATGGCATTTTATTTTGGAAGCATAATGTAATCATGTTATTGATGATGACAGGTCACGCGACTCATACTTGATGCTTGGCAAAAAAGTGCGGAAAAAAAAATTAGTAGAAGAAAATAATCAAACTTCTATTATATTTTAAACAAAATTATTAATAGTGTGAATTGGAAGATAATTTTAATTAATTGGGGGTATTTTGGTCATTTTAGAGAAAATTTAGGGTATTTAGGGTATTTTGGTTATTTTTATGTTTCGAGGTATTTTGGTCATTTTCTTGATTTCAGGATCATTTCAATCATTTTTTTAGTTGTATTTTGATCATTTTTTAAGTTTCTAAGGGTATTTCAAACATTCTCTAGAAAATGAGGGCACTGCGCTCATTTTTTTTTGTTCTAAGGGTATTTTAGTCATTTTTTAAGGTTTTAAGGTTATTTCGGTTATTTTTTAGGTTCTAAGGATATTTTAGTACCATCCTCACATTTGAGGGTGGTATTATCAAATGTGAGAAAAAAAAATACTAGTACAGTCGAATGTGGCAAAAGTACAGTCAAATGTGAAGTTAGTACTATCCAATGTGACGATGGAACTATCAAATATGAGTAAAAATTAAGTACCACCGAATATGAAAAAAGTACGGTCAAATATGAGTAAAAATTAAAGTACTACCGAATGTGAGAAAATTACGGTCAAATAAGATGTTAGTACTACCCAATGTGGCAATGGAACAATCAAATGTGAGGGAAAAAAAAAAAGGAACCACTGAATTTGACAAAAGTATAATTACATATGATATTAGTACTGCACAATTTAAGGGTGGTATTATCAAATGTGAGAGGAAAAAAAATACTAGTACAATCGAATATGGCAAAAGTACGGCCCAATGTGAAGTTAGTACTGTCCAATGTGACAATGGAACCATTAAATGTGAGAAAAAAATAAGGGAACCACCGAATGTGACAAAAATACAGTCACATGTGATGTTGGTACTGCACAATGTGAGAGTGGTACCATTAAATGTGAAAAAAAAAATAGGTGAATCACTGAATGTGATAAAAGTACAGTCACATGTGATGTTCGTACTGCACACTATGAGGATGGTACCATCAAATGTTAGAAAAAAAAAAAAAGAACTATCGAATGTGACAAAAGTACAATCACATGTAATATTGGTACTATACAATGTGAGGACGGTACCATCAAATGTGAGAAAAAAAAAAAAAAAATCACATGATGTGACAAAAGTACAATCACATATGATGTTCGTACTGCACAATGTGATGATAGTACCGTTAAATGTGAGAAAAAAAATAAGGGAATTACCGAATGTGACAAAAGTATAGTCACATGTGATGTTGGTACTGCATAATGTGGGGTTGATATTATCAAATGTGAGAAAAAATAAAAAAAAACTACCAAATGTGACAAAAGTACAGTACATATGATGTTGGTACTGCACAATGTAAAGATAGTACCATCAAATGTGTGAAAAAAAAAAAGGAACAACCAAATGTGACAAAAGTATAGTCACATGTGATATTGATACTACACAATGTAAGGATGGTACCATCAAATGTGAGAGAAAAATAAGAGAATCACTAAATGTGATAAAAGTATAGTCATATGTGATGCTGATACCATCAAATGTAAGAAAAAAAAAAAAAAAGAACCACCGAATGTAACAAAAGTACAATCACACATGATGTTTGTATTGCACAATATGAGAATGATACCATCAAATGTGAGAAAACAATAAAGGAACTACCGAATGTGAGAAAAATACAGTCACATGTGATGTTGGTATTACATAATTGAGGATGGTACCATCAAATGTGAAAAAATATGAGAACCACTGAATGTGACAAAAGTGCAATTACATATGATGTTGGTACTGCACAATGTAAGGATGATACCATCACATGTGAGAAAATGTGAAAAAAAAAAAAAAAAAAAAAAAAGAGAACCATCGAATGTGACAAAACTATAGTCACATGTGCTGTTGGTACTGCACAATGTGAGAATGATATCATCAAATGTGAGAAAAAAATAAGGAACTACCAAATGTGACAAAAGTATAGTCACATGTGATATTAGTACTACACAATGTGAGGATAGTACTATTAAATGTGATATTTTGGTAACTTGATATAGCAGATTGCCACTAGTGGGTACCGTGCCCAAAAAAAAGGGAAAGTACAGTAGAATTATCCAAAGAATAATAGACCACAATCGCAGCATAAAAGATGCTCCCATTTAACTTTGTCCAGTAAGGACCAATTTAATATTTTATATACCTTGATTTTATTCCATGTTAAAATCTATTGCAACCAATCTTGGAAGAGGATAAACACGAAAAGACCAATAAATTTAGGGCTTTGTGGGCTTGGATCTTCTAATGTGCCGATTTCTTGACCCAAGTTATGGCATGGCATTAACAACTTTAGGAACCTGATTTATAGTTGAAAAAGCAATAGTAGATTTTTACTCTAGTAGAATGACTAACAAATATATTAGAATGATTAAGGCTTGGAGAAGTGTTACATTTACAACAAATCTTAAGTGACAGGTTGTTCCAAGTTTTTGAGTTAATTTCGCTACTAAAATTACTTTATTGCCTACTAGTAACAACATACCATTTAAAATTTGTTATGAAAATGTTGTGGACATAACCAGAGGCGAAGGAAGGGAGGGGGAGTTGTCCCCCTTGACCTTCTCAAAAATTCTCCATGTATTAATAGTTGTAGTAAAAGGTTATTTGCCGCTCCTGACAGAAACAACTTTTTAGTTTTTACTATATATATGTAAAGCTAACTTGTCAACAAGAAGACAATTTTACATTCAGAAAGCACTAAAGTAGCACTTTTATTAAAAAATGGGTCTTGCCAACTAGTACATTGGTTTTGCACACAACTTCGCAGAATGGGTCTGGTAAAAAAAAATATAGTGATACCAAACTGTAGCACCTCACCAGTCCGCCTCTTATTTACAATTTTTTTCTCTTGTAATCAACCATTTTTAGTCTTAGCCTAAGTTTTTGCTGATCTTTTTTAAAAAAAAAAAAAAAAAACCCTGAGTTTTTGCTATAAACTCAAATGTCTACATAACATTTTAAAAGCATTCATGGCATTGAGGAACATATACAACTTCATAGTAATGTGTTCAGGTCAAATTCTAAACGAGCTTATATTGAAGTAGATTTTGCAATTGAGTAAATTAAATTAGAAATGAAAAAAAAAAGGAATTAAAGTAAAATTTTATATTAGATTATGTATGACAATGACTTTGGCATATAGTTGTTCATTTATTTTTTGAACCGATTTATTTTGTAATTAGTATCGATTAATATTTCTTAGATTAATTTTACCTTTAATCTTGTTTTTTAATTTTGCCCCTCCTGACTTAAAATCTTGGCTCTGCCACTGCACATAGCATTTCTCTTAAGGCTAGCAACATTACAAAATTTGATAATATCATTAAATTACAAGATTTTCACTTCAAAATTGGCATTCGTAACACTTAATAGATTAATCTAAGATATGGTCATAACTTGTAGGAGTTGGTTTCGCCTGGCCCCAAATAGCTTCATTTGGTGCTAACTTATATATTTGCACTAATAAGTTTTATCAAATATTCCTTATCAATATTTCATTTCTAAAGTAACCGAAGTTTAAAAAGAAAAATTATTCCATAGAAAAAAGTAAAAATAGACATGACATACAGTAGTTGATAGACCAAAAAATGAATTTGTATTTACCCCCTCCACCCCCCCCCCCCCCCCCAAGGAAAAGAGTAGGTGCTTTTTTTTTTAAGAGAGTTTCAACCTATGACGTCTACTTCTAATGATAGCCTTTTATCATTAGACTACGACACCAATCAGTTTTTGGTGTAGGCGAGGATTGACTATCAAATCTCTTATTCAACTATCAGAGACTTTACTAATTGAGCTAACGGTTTGGTGCAATTTTGGGTTATATTTAGCTTTACACTTTCCAGTGTGGTTTGGCCAAAACCATAACCGTACCGCATCTCAATTTTGTGGTCAAATATGCAATTCGATGCAATGTACAAGGTATGACTAGTTGGTTTTGGGCTGAAATATTTTTCAAAATTTTGGGCCGGATTGGCGAAGTCCAAAACTGATTTTTTCATTGTTTTGGGCCAAATTTTAAACTGTTGGACTAGTTATTTATTTATTTATTTTGGACTGACTTATCCTAATCAACACATGCTAGGCAAATTTGGGCCAACCCAAAGCTTTGTTTTTTTTTCCTTGCAAGAAAACGATGCTTATTGCTTGTCCATGACATGACAGTATAACAGTAAACTAAAAAGTACCACAAATATATATTAAAAGGAAATCCATAGCAATAAACTATACACAATTGTACATGTTAGAGTGTATTGTCATATCAGGAAAGATAAGAAGAGTGTAAGTATGTAAACTCATGTAAATATTTAAAGGGAGAAGCCTGATAACACGAACTAAAACGTTGTCGTTTATTCCCTTGGCATACTTGAAATGCACTAAAGGTCTGTTTGGATACCGCATATTGTTAAAAATTGAAAATTAAAAACACTATAGCAAAATAATTTTTAAATGTGTGAATAGTTCCATGGGACTTAGTTTTAAAGAAAATTTTGTTGAAATCCATACTTGCAGGTCTCGTGAACAGTGCACGGGACTCATACAAACCGCCAAACGCAACTAAAAATTTCATTCTCAATGCTATCCAAACTCACACTAATATAAGTGGTGTTAATAATAAACTCATGTGAGAATATATTAACATAATAAGGACATATTTGTGGTATCTCATATTTTGGTTCAAATCCCTACCCCTCATTATCTACTTATCAAAATAATAATAGCAACCATAAAAAAATTTCGTTAGCAATTATTTGACTAAACATAAAAAGCAAACAAAACCAGTTAATTGATATCATCTCCACCATGTAGTTTTCTTCTCCTCTGCTTCTTTCACTTGTATTATTAGTATGCTCAAACCCCTTTTTCTTTCTTTATTTTTTTCATTGGTAAATTTAATTTTCTAAAAATTTGGGGTATGTTTCATTTAAGCATAATTTTTATTTTATTTTATAAAAGGTTCATTTTTTGGTTGGGTAAAAACATAAAATTTAAGTACAATTTTTTAAGTATATTCCCAAATTTAAATTAAAACTTACTATTATATTATATTAATTGTCCTTAAAAAAAGAAAATACCATTAATTTTTTATCGGTCAGTAAAAGCTATATATTTAAGTTTAATCATAAAAAAGCCTAATCAATTTATTGTAGGTTTTTTTTAGAGATAATTATAATATGCTACTAATCTTGCAGTTCGAACTCTTTTCCTTTTAAATCCCTAAGTATTTTATGTATGTGGAGATTTCAATTTACTGTACTTAAATGCTAATAATGAGAAAAAATAAATGTGATAGAGATCAGGTGCATTGCAAATGTAATCAATAATTAAGATTAAGAGTTGTAAAAAGTGATTTTCAATCACAACTATTAAATTAAAGATATTAAAAGAAGTTAAACAGTTAATAAAGTAAAAAGAATTTGTTAGAAAAAAGTAGGTAAATACTAGATACCCACCTAATCTCTCCTCTTTTTGTTTTTTTTTTGTTTTTTATTTTAAGAAGAAAATACCCACCTAATCTTAATACAAATAAAGTTATAAAAAAATGTTAGCTTTCTCATAAAATGTTGGTCTTTCTCATCATAAAGAAAGCTGTTCCTGTACTTGACTAGACATGAATTAAGATTTGCAAAGAAAAGTTGCTAACACATGATAGCCTTTAGCTTCCAACTTTTTCTTTCTATCACGTTTTTGCTTGTATCATTCACTTTCGTTCATTTGGTATGACTGTACAATGCGACAGATAATGTACAATGTGACAAATAACGAGTATAGAGAGAAAATAATGTTACACGATAAGTAGTAGGTTGTGTTTGGCATTGGATGAAAAAGACTTTATTTTTTTATTTTTTATTTAACTTATTTTTGTTACTATTTAGTTTATTTTTGGTACTATTTATGAGTTTTATTGCACTTTTTTGCACTATTTATGGATTTTACTATACTATTTCAACTAACTTTTCAGTAAAAAAAAAATTGTTTTGGCTAAATAAGTTGTTTCCAGTGAGAAAATAATGATACATGTAATAGTGATGGATGTAATGGGAATAGTAAACACGGCAAATGGTAAATACTAAATACTAAATACCCACTGTGGTGGTCCATGAATATGGGCTTTTGGGCTTAGACCCCTAATTTACTTATACTCTGGGTTAGGTTTATCCCATAGTGGGAGGTCCAAGAAATGGCTCGAAAGGTTGTTGAAAGAGGTAAACTGTTGTCTTTGACCCTAAACTTCTTTGATATTGGCCCATCTGAGGCTATGGTTGCAAAGCTGAGCCTTTACACTGCTCCTGTGTTAAGTCTTTTCTCACTACTCTTATGTTTCACTCCTCCCAAAATTTTCAACCCTTGATCCTTATCCCTCTTTCTCTATTCATAGCCTCCTCTTAGTGGGGTTGTCATGATGAGGGGGTTTTTTCCCATGTTAATGGGTCCCTCTGCACTATATTCTTGACCTGATGGGACTCACCACCTGCTGTTGATACAATCTCCTTGGAACTTGCACCAAACGCTGTTTAATATTCGGTGGGTGGATTCCCCTAAGGCATTATTCCATGTTCACGTGTGTTGGGGGGGGGGGGGGGGGGTGTTTGGTACACTATCTAAATGTTCGGTTGGGCTTAATTAGGCTCAGTTTAGTGTCGAAATAGACCGAGGTCATCTAGTGAATGGGCCACCAGCTCAATAATGGGCCCGTATTCTTGGTCCATACACCATTTAATCTTTTTTTTTTTTTTTTTTTGGAGAAGAAAATACCCACCTAATCTTAATACAAATAAAGTTATAAAAACAAGTTAGCTTTCCCAAAAATGTTGGGCTTTCTTGTAATAAAGAAAGCTATACCTATACTTTTATGATTGTATAATGCGATAGATAATGTACAATGTGACAAATAATGAGTTATAGAGAGAAAACAATATTAAACGACAAGTAGTAGGTTGTATTTGGCATTGGCTAAAAAAAAAAAAATTTTTTTTTTTTTTTACTATTTAGCCTATTTTTCCTACTATTTAGCTTATTTTTCCTACTATTTAGATTATTTTTGATATTATTCATGAGTTTTATTGTACTATTTTAGCTAGCTTTTAACTTTATCTACAACACTTTTAGCAAAAAGTTTCAATTTCAGCTAAATAAGCTGTTCCCAAATGGACTCGTGTAGTGAGAAAATAATGTTTCATGTAATAGTGATGGATATAATGGGAATAGTAGACATGGCGAACGGTCGGGTCGATTGTGTTGTTGGCCAAAACAGGCTAGGTTCAAAACTGGACATTTTAAACGGGTTGAAAATAGGTCAGGCTAATTAGTGTTAGACGTTTAGTAGAGTAGAAGTGTAGTTGTAAATGCTTTTGATTTTTGTATTTTTTTTTCCTTTTAATTAACTCTTTTTTTAAAAAGATAAATGGAGGCGTGTCCACTACAACTGGTGGCTATTAAATGGCTAGGTAGTGTGAGTGCAATGCTTTATACCTTTATGTTTAAGCACCTAGCACCATGGCATGTATTCTAAATATTTTTTTTGTTTTTTCAGAATTTAAAAAAAAAAAAAAAAAGGTTGGGTCACGTTGGCCTACAAAAAAAATGGCAGGTCGTGGGTTGGCCTGTTTTTTATTCTGGTAAAAAATTTGAGTTCGAGCAGGGTTAAAACTTGACCGTTCAAGTCAAGTCAACAAATTTCTGCTAGTTTTGCCATGTTCGAGGGATAGAAAATCAATTATAATTTATCATAATTTGCTGCATAAGAGAGTTGTAACAAGTGTGTAAAAGTGTGAGTATAAATGTGTAAAATTGTGTGTACAAATGTGAGAAATTCAAATATCACATAAACGCCACAATTTTTGCCATAATTATCTTACGTGATAGGCTATGAATGAATGCTTGTTACTTTCAAAATTTATCACAATATGCTACATATGAAAATTGTGACAAGTGTGTATTCTAACATAAATTACCATAATATTTGCTACAACTATCATATGAAATAGATATTGTTGGACTGTATATTACTTTCAATACCACTTTTTCTAAAGTTTTTTTTTTATTTTTTTTTATTTTAAATTTCACTTTGCCCACCTATGATTTGCCCAAGAAAATACTTTGCCTACATGTGGTTTAAAAATTGGCACTTTACCCACCTGAGGTTAGCTCCGTTTGTTTCCCGTTACCTACCTGTGTTAAAAACAGGGGTAAATTTGTATTTTTGTTACATTTTTATGTCTCTCTCCTCTCAAAACATAAAAAAACTAAAAAAAAATCAAGGGACAAGAAGATCTAAAAGTTAAGTTTTGTAAAAATTAAAACCTTACTTCTACATATTCTTTTCATATATATCAACTTTTAGATCTTTTACTTTAACACATTAAAAATTGAAATTATGCATTTTCTCACTTGAACCAAAGAATGAAAAAAATCAGTTAAGTTCACTGGGTCTTACTCTAAGAAGCACCATGGCCTAAGCTAAATTCACAAACAAAATTCATCTAGACTAACCCAGTTCTTTCCTTCAAGCTGACAATAGAAATAGGATGCTATGTATCCTGCAATCCCAAATGTGAGTCCATATATAACTATCATTGCAATAAACAAAGCTCCTCGGTTGTATGGATAAAATACACCAACCAATGCAAGCATAAAAATGAAGACCATGCTGGATATTCAAACAGTGATGTCATAAACTAAGGGCCTATTTAGATACTGCTTATTTTGCTGAAAATTAAAAACTTATTGCTAAAAACACTATAGCAAAATAATTTTTAAATAGCAAAACACTATTGCTGCATTTTTCACAAGGTGGCTGGTCCATGAACAATGCCGCGGTGTTGGATTGTATGGCCAAATAGCCCACAATATGGATGTTGAACTGTGTGGTTAAATAACCCACAATGTATACGTGTGTAATTCTCAAAAAAAATTACCTTACACAATATTGTATTTGAGATGATTATTATTAATAAAATTGTTTGAATAATGGAATTGCATGTTTTGGCCATGATTGGCTGTGTGGGGTTTAACATGGTCGAATATGCGGTTGAGATTTTTCATGGATGATGAGTTGTAAGTGGGGGCAGTGAGGTTGATAAGATATCTGGTTTTAATGTTCAAATAAACGTTGAGACTTTAACGTTCATGTTCTAATTTGTAGGAACTGAAATGAACATTGGCAACTTTTGTGGGTCTCCCACTTGAGATCTCTAGATAAGATAACCACCCAAAAATCTTGTAGAGTAAAAAACCCACTGCAACTTAAACATTATTTCACTCTTATCTCTCATTTAAATATATGATTCAGATATTTACTCTTTTAGTGTTTTAGTTGAATAATAGTTCTATTCCAATTTGAGTTCTATTTCAATTTTTTGCTTCATTGGTATTAGAGCTTTGAAGCAAGTCCATTTTCCCAGTGTAGCCGAGCAAGTATTTTATTTTTTGAATCCAACTTCTTTTCATTTGCATATTTGCTTTACTCCACGAGCCTACGAAGGAAGAAAATCTCATCAATGTTTTTTGGAGTATTGCTACTATTGTGAAGAAGTTTGATAGAGAGAAAAGGTTTCATTGCCATGGACAAGTAGATTTTGTGATTGGATGGGACTCTTGCTAGGTGGTGAAAGACCATTGAAATTACTCTAGGAATTTTTATTTTTTATTTTTTTTTTCATTTAACGTGGAAGCTTGGCTGGCCTAAAAAGGGAGTGTTGGAGCAGACATCAGTATAGATTTGGTACACACAAATTTATTTTTTGGGTTTCTGCATCACGGTCAACTTTCTAAATTAACTAAAATCCTTTTAATTCTTATTAATTGATCATGACTAGTAAAGCTGTAAGTCAAAAATTAACCAAAACTAAAAAATTAAATGGGGCTAATCATTCTGTTGTCGTATCCGTCACATACTCTTTCAAGACAAGGTTGAGTATGTTATTGATATCGGCATTCCAACTCCACCACCTGAAAATTCTACTGCTGCTGCAAAAAGTTATGTATGAAAAACATTTAGAAGATGATAAAACTGCGAGAAATATTTTGCTTACATTCATGGAACCTGATATTGAAATTCTTTTTGAAGAATATATACATGCTAAAACCATGTTTGATGCTATTACTAAAGCATATCGTGCATCTTCTGAAACATACATTCAACTTTTAATTGAGAGATTTAATGGAACCATGATGAATGAAAGTGATAATGTATTGAACATGTCAATAAAATGTCAGTAATTGCAAAAGAGCTAGCTATCTTAGGAAATCCAATTCCTGATAAGATGCAAGTGTCTACTATTTTGCATAGTTGGCTTGACTCATGGGATTCTGTAGTGGTAGCTCTAAACTATTCTGCAACCCCTGTGAACATAAAAGCTTACCAACTCTTTCGGGGATAGAAGTGGATAGAAGAAATAAAAATAATACATCTAAATCTCTCTTAACAATTGCTTCCACTAATCAACCACCAAAGAATGAAACTCCTAAAAATGACAAGAAAAACATTTCTAAAAATTTCATAGGCAAAGGAAAGAATTTCAAGAACAATGATAATAATAAAAGGGGTAAGGGAAAGTGTTTTAAGTGTGGAAAGATTGGTCATTACAAGCTAATTGTCATGAAAATAAAAACAATAACAAACCTAATTATGGAGGTTCCAAAGATATAATTTGTGTGGTATCTGAATCTCTGTTAACTGATGTTGACTCCAAAGCATGGTGGGTAGACTCTGCATCGTCACACCATGTGGCAAAGATGAGAGATTTCTTTGTTGACATGAAAGAGGTTAAAGTCGGTGATCATCATGTATAATTCATGGGATTCTGTAGTGGTAGCTCTAAACTATTCTGCAACCCCTGTGAACATAAAAAACTTACCAACTCTTTTGGGGATAGAAGTGGATAGAAGAAATAAAAATAATACATCTAAATCTCTCTTAACAATTGCTTCCACTAGTCAACCACCAAAGAATGAAACTCCTAAAAATGACAAGAAAAACTTTTCTAAAAATTTCATAGGCAAAGGAAAGAATTTCAAGAACAATGATAATAATAAAAGGGGTAAGGGAAAGTGTTTTAAGTGTGGAAAGATTGGTCATTATCAAGCTAATTGTCATCTATATATTACTAAAAGCTGAAGCGTAGCGTTTAATGTTGCTGCTCTCACGTTGCGCCACATCAGCTGCTACGTCATTTTTTTTTCTTTTCTTTTTTAAAATATAATTTTCCTACAATTTTAAAATAATTTTTACAATTTTCAGCTCTATAAATGCAGCCCACTATTTATTTATTTACTTCTACTACTTATTTACACTTCTTCAACCTTTCTCTCTCCCTTACCATTTCATCTCCCCACTACTTCTTCAATCTTTCTCCCTCATTTACCTTTTCATCTCCCCACTACCCTCTACATTAATATCATTCTTCCTCTTTCCTTTCATCTTCCTTTATTTTTGTCTCTCTTTATTCACACATTCTTACTATAAATTTGTCACTATCTCTTCTATTCTATGCATAGTTTTCCCTCACAAAAAAAAAAAGGTTCCCTCTCTCTCTCTCTCTCTCTCTCTCTCTCTCTCTCAATTTTTTGGTGGATTTTTTTATTTTTCTTGCATCTCTACTTTAAGTTGATAATTTTTTATATTCTTTAAAACTCTATTTTGGGTTAATGCAATTTAGTTTAGTTTTTTAAATTGTGATTTAGTTTAGTTTTTTAAATTGTTGTTGTTGTTGTTGTTTTTTTTTTTTTTTTTTTTTTTTTTTTTTTTTTTTTTTTTTTTTTTTTTTTTTTGTCTCTTTGAATGTTAAATGTTATCCTATTGCATTCTAAAGAATTAAATATAGCATATAAAAATATAATATTATTCTATTATATAGCATGATTTGGATAATTTGGTATTTATTCTGTTACATAGCATGATTTTTTATAGTGCTCAATTTAGATGTTAAACTATGAGACTTTACTAATTTTTGTTTATTTTCTAATCCTTTGTGGTGGACAAAGTACTCCTAATAGTTGTACTAGAAGTACTTTATAATGCCATTTATTTAAAGAAAAGTAAAGGTTAGCCAAACGAAAGAAAAGCAAAGGTTAGCCAAACAAAAATAATCGGATAGGTGACAAATTTTAACTTTTGCAATTTTATTTTAATTATTATTATTTTATTACAATGCATGTATACAAATTTAATTCTTAGATTTTGCTAATAATTGTTTATTTGATAATATGTTTTGAGCGGCTGAAATTATAATTTCTACAAAGAAAATAACATTAATAGATTATCAAAAACAAAATTTTATCCTAATATTGATTGAATTAATCATTGTTAAGTTTTATTAATTTTTTTTAGTTTATGTTTTTTTTGGTGTTTTGGATTGATCATATATTACATTTATGATTGTTCTTATAATAAATAAAAATATAATTACGAAATACATTACTCATTATTAGATTAGTTTAAATTGTAAATTTTTTTTTTAATAAAATCACCATAAAAATAATTATCACGCGCAACGTGCGGGTTCGCGGCTAGTGAAAATAAAAACAATAACAAACCTAATTATGGAGGTTCCAAAGATATAATTTGAGTGGTTTCTGAATCTTTGTTAACTGATGTTGACTCCAGAGCATGGTGGGTAGACTTTGCATCGTCACGCCATGTGGCAAAGATGAGAGATTTCTTTGTTGACATGAAAGAGGTTAAAGCCGGTGATCATCATGTATACATGGGCAATGACACATATTGTGATGTGTTAGGCCTTGGAATTATGAAGATCATGATACATGGAGAAAGAAACCTCTATCTGTCAGATGTACTTTTTGCACCCACCATGAGACGTAATCTCATTTCTATCCCTTGCTTGGATGAAAATGGTTTTGAGATTCGTTTTCATTCTGGAAAAGTGTCAATTGGAAAACATGGTAGAATCTTAATGTGGGGTATTAAGATGGGTGGTTTGTATCGTCTTAATGACATTTCTTTTGCTAATAATAATGCAATAGTTGGTTCTTTTGCTTATTTTGATATGTCTATTAATCATTCTTATGCTTATGATGATGCTTGTTTATGTATGGATGATCCTTATATATGGCATATGAGATTAGGACACATTAATAAAAATAAAATGAAAAGTATGATTAATATGGGATTAATTCCAAACATGAACATTGTTTTTCCTACTTGTGAACCTTGCATATCTAGTAAAATGGCTAGACTTCCTTTTCCCAAGGGACAAATATCTAATGAATTATTAGCTATTGTACATTTTGATGTATGTGGTCCATTAAATATTAAAACTCATAGGGGTATGTTATATTTTGTCACATTCATAGATGTTTTTTCTCGATATGGACACATATACTTGATGCATAAAAAATCTAAAGCTTTTGAACAATTTCAAGAGTACAAAACAGAAGTTGAAAATCAATTAGGAAAAATATTAAGATACTAAGATCAAATTGTGGGGGAGAGTATATATCAGATCCATTTAGTGATTTTTTGAAAGAAAATGGAATAATACATCAACTTACTATGAGCTATACACCACAACAAAATGGTGTTGCTGAAAGATGTAATAGTTACTTGTTGGACATGGTAAGGTCCATGTTAAGCCATTCTTCATTAGGTTCTATTTTTGGGGAGAAGCTATTGTAACTGCTATGTTCTTGCTTAATCTAGTTCCTACAAAAATTCATAGTAGAACACCACATGAATCATGGACTGGAAGAAAACCCAATCTACAAAATTTAAAGGTTTGGGGTTCTTCATCTCATATATTAATCCCATCACATTTAAAAAGTAAGTTAGATAGTAAAACTATCAAAGGTACATTTATTGGATATCCTGAAAATTCTAAGGGGTATAGATTTGTTATTCACCATAGTGATAGAACTGTTAGTGTAACTGAAAGTAGAGATGCAAGATTCTTAGAAGAAGAAATTGATACAAGAGATCCCAATAAATTTATTAGAATTATTTGGAATTTCTAAGGAGAAGGAAGTGGTTAATAATGAATATGTTATTGTTCCTAATAGTGAAAATCCTCATGATACACTTAGTAGGATTCAAAGAGAAAGAAATCCCCCTACTAAATTAAAAGATTATTTCACTTTTATAAGTGAAGGGGATGTTGAAGACCCTTTTACAATTGAAGAAGCTTTGTTTGCCCCAGGTTCATTGAAATGGAAAGAAGCTATTAAGGAAGAATTAGATTCAATAATTAAAAATGATGTGTGGGAATTAGTGGAATTGCCTAAAAATAGGAAAGCAATTGGTAGTAAATGGATATTAAAGAGAAAGTTTAAGTATGATGGTAGTATTGAAAAATATAAAGCTAGATTATTGGCAAAAGGATTCATACAAAAACCTGGTATAGACTATGAGGAAACATATTCTCCTATTGCTAAATTCACTTCCATTAGAATTTTAATGTCTATTGTTGCTACCTTAGATTTAGAATTATATCAAATGGGTGTTAAAATTGCCTTTCTAAAGGGAGAACTAAGGAAGAAATTTTTATGCAACAACCTGATGGTTAAAAAGTTAAGGGTCAAGAAAATAAAGTGTATAAGCTTAAGAAATCATTGTATGGTTTGAAACAAGCATCAAGACAATGGTATTACACTTTTCATAATGCAATTGTTAAATTTGGTTTTAGAGCTAATGATTATGATCATTGTGTATCATTGGTATAGTGGGAGTGATTTTATAATTTTATCTTTGTATGTAGATGATATTTTGATTTCTGGTAATCATGTTGAATCTATATGTGAAGTTTTAGATTTTCTAAAATCCCAATTTGAAATGAAAGATTTGGGTGAAGCTTCCTATGTGTTAAGAATTCAAATTATTAGAGATAGAAAATCAAGAATACTTTAATTATCTTGAGAACAATACATTGATAAAATTTTAAAAAGATTTTATATGGATAGTTCAAGTCCAATTGATACTCCTATACATAAACAAACCAAATTGTCTAAGAAAATGTGTCCTATAAATGATGAAGAGAAAAGAAAAATGGAGCATAGACATTATGCTCAAGTTGTTGGTAGCATAATGTATGCTACGCTATGTACTAGACCTGACTAAGCTTTGCTATAAGCCTTGTGAGTAGATTTCAAAGTAATCTAGGCGAGGCCCATTGGGAAGCTATTAAAAGAATTTTAAGATATATTAAAGGTGCACAAAGTCATAAAATGACTTATAGTGAAAAACATTTTAAAGTTATTGGATATTCAGATGCTAATTTCTCTAGTGACACAGATGATGGGAAATGCAAATTAGGTTATGTATTCCTCCTTGGAGGAGGAGCTATTTCCTGGTGTAGTAAAAAACAAAGTTGTGTAGCTAAAAGCACTATGTAAGCAGAATATATGGCATATAGTAGTGCTATATCAGAAGATGTTTGGATAAAAGGCTTTCTTAACAGTTTAAATATAAAAGAAATATCAGATGAGCCTATAAAAGTTATGTGTGATAACCAAGCTGCAATATAAACCATAAAAAGTGGTGAGCTTGGTACAAGAGGTAAACATATTGAACATCATTATTATTATATTTTTGATGTGGTACTGAAAAATGAAATTCTTGTAGAATATGCATCAACAAAGGAGATGGTGGTGGATCCATTGACAAAGGCATCTGCTACACAAAGTTTCAAGGGACATGTCTGTACTATGGGAGTTATTGAATAATTATTGTACATCTCAAATTATTTGGCCAGGTGGGAGATGTTGGATTGTGTGGCCAAATAGCCCACAATATGGATGTTGAACTGTGTGGTTAAATAACTCACAATGTGTATGTGTGTACTTCTCAAAAGAAATTACCTTACACAATAATGTAGATGAGATTATTATTATTATTAAAATTGTTTGAATAATGGATTTGCATGTTTTGGCCATGATTGGCTATATGGGGTTTAACATGGTAAATATGCATAGTGTTGGCTAAAGCTGTAGGCCATTTAGGCCACCGCCTAAGGCTTCCAACTTATAAGAGGCCCCCAATAGTAATAATATATTATATAATATTGCTTTCTCATTTGAAAAAAGAAAAAAGAAAAAAAAAAATATATATATATATATATATAATATTGCTTTCTCATTTGAAGGAAAAAAAAAAAAAAAAATAAAAAAAAAAAAAAAAAAAAAAAAAAAAAAAAAAAAATAAAAAGAAAACTCGTTTCTCACAAAGCAAAAGGCTGAAGAAAAGATTACAAAATGCTACTCCCATCACCAAATCTTTAGCTTGCAGAAGAAAAGATTACAAAAGGTAGAAATCTTTAGCTTACAGAAGAAAAGATTACAAAAGGCATAAAAAAGAAAGAAGAAAAAAAAAACACTCACTCTAACTCTCTCCATCTTGATTCTAAAAAAAACACTCTTTTTAGTTGGCTTACTCATCAATTGGTGTTGGCAATAGACTTGGTGTGTTCACAGATCTTCATTTCAGGTTCGTTTTTGGTTTTCTCTTCCTTTGCCTCTTTCGTCTTCTTCATAGTTTGCTGCTCGGTTTCTAGGTTTTTTTTTTTTTTTTTTTTTTTTTGAAGAGGAGTTGGTTGGCTGAACTTTAGATTAGTTGCAGTGACAACTAAATTAGTTGTACTCTTAAATTTTGATTTCTTTATATTTCTCTAGAAGGCTATGGTATGGTCCGAATGAAGTCAATGGACCCACTTAAAGAGTTAAAGTATTGATTCTAGACTTCTAGTCTTACACGTTTTTTTTTTTTTTGTTTTTTTTTTTTAAAGAAATTAGATTTAGTGGGATGGAACCATGAGGGATAGTGGGCTGGTCTTAGTTTTAGTGGATCAAGTTGAGCCCTACACATTTTGCTAGTGGGCTGGACTGGCTGGTCTTAGTGGATTCAATCAAGTTGAGTCATACACATTTTGCTAAAAAATAAAGGTTTACTGCTACACAAAAGAAGAGTATTGATAACAAAATTATAAATTTAGAATAATTTACTTTGTATTAATATTAATTTTAATTTTTTTGTGTAGGTTTAAAGTGTAAAGTGATCATATTAAGTAAAGCTGCAATTGTGCTTTTGATAAACCAGGCTCTATTGTTTATACATTAAATTTATATTATTCTAGTTAAATTGTATTTTTTTTTTTAATTATTATAGATTGTGTTTCATTTATTCATAAATATTTTTTAATTACAAATGTCTACTAGAAAATATCCATTTGGATATGAAAAACTAAAAAAAAAAAAAAAAAGGATAAAGAGAAGAACTAATTGAATCTACAAAAAGAGCTATGGACAAATTTATTACTAGTAAAAAAAAAAATCTTGCAGAAAATTTGAGTGAAGGTTTCATAAATGAACAAGAAATTATGAACAGTTTTAGACCCCTTAAAACAACCAGATTGGTTAGCCTAGATTAATTAGCCAAGTTGTTACTTAGTCAAATTATGCAATTCTAGGTTAAAGCAATCAAATAATCATATCAAGATATAAAGTAGCGGAAAATAAATGAACACAAGATATGATGACCCAGGAAACCACACAGTAAAAACCTGGGGAGGATTCGACCTAGCTATCCTCAAGGTAAAAAGCATATCCACTAGAAAGAATCGAAGTTCAAACAAAAAGACTACAAGTTTCCCGCTCGACTTCCTAATGCTACCCACCAGTAGAACTTACTGACACGACCACGTGCAAGCTCCGAATCCATGGACTCCTTCTTTCTTTGGCCTTTGCAAAACACAAACACCCATGTCTGTGACTTTGAGATCCCACTCAAAGGTTTATCAACACAAACTCTCATGTTTGTGACTTCAAGACCACCCTTGAAAGTTTAGATCATCAACACCTTTGATGACTAGAGAAGGCAACAACTTCTACAACACCGGATCTTGAGATTCTTCAAGGAACAGCACCGGTCGAAAACATAAGAGAGCTTTTGGGTACAAAACCCTAAAAATTCAAAAGGCACAAGAGGCACTCTAATCTCTCTAAAAAGCTCTAAAAACCCTACCTAGGGTTAGCTTATGATGTCCTTTAAATACTGGAAAAAACGGCTTGCGATTTGGGCTTCAAACGAATAAGTTATTGCCTTTTTACGTTTGCTGATTTTCCTGATACGCGATTTTTGATCGATCAAAAATTAGATTGGATCGATCGAACCAACTAGCTTGTAACTCATTTGTTTTTATCTTGAATTTGAAGTTTTTTTCTTGGGCTTCAATATAGACCATTCTAAACTAATGAGACTTAGTTTTTGTCATGTTTTGTCATGGTTTGCCAACATTACAAACTCAAAACCTAACAAATTCATTAAAAAGAGTTAGAAGATAATGAAAATATACAAGAAAATGATAATAACGAAGGTGGTCATGATAATGTTCAAACACGTAATGTCATCATTCTTGATAATGAAGCTCAAAATAATTTAGAGGAGAGTGAAAATATTAATGATCAACCTAATTATATTCCTACAAATATTTTTGATCCAGGTCAATGGAAAACTATTGATATAAAATTAAGAGATTTATTAGTAGAAAATGTTCCAATAAGAGTTGATGATCTAAAATTTCCTATAGATAAGAACTCTAGACATTTTTCTACTACGCATTATATTCGAAAATTACCAAATGGGGAGAAACATGATAGAAAATGGTTAGTGTATTCAAAAGACCTAGATAAAGTATTTTGTTTTTGTTGCAATTTGTTTAATTCAAAATCTAATACAAATTAGCTAGCTAATGGAGGAACTAAGGATTGGAAAAATATTAGTTCTATTCTTAAAAATCATGAAACAATCAATGAGCATATTACTAATATGAATACTTGGATTGATTTAGAACTAAGATTATTGAAGAATAAAACAATTGATATAAATGTCCAAGAACAAATTAAGAAATAGAAAGATCATTGGAAAAAATTGTTATTAAGAATAATAGCGGTGGTAAAAAATCTTGGTAAAAATAATTTGGCATTCAGAGGAAAAAAATGAAAAGATCTATCAAGAAAATAACAGAAATTTTTTAAGTATAATTGAAATGATTGCAGAATTTGATCCAGTAATGCAAGAACATGTTCGACGTATGCAACATGGTTCAATCCATAATTATTATCTTGGACATAATATAAAAATGAAGTTATACAATTTTTAGCAAATGAAATTAAAAGTAAAATTATAAAAAAGATTAAAGAAGCCAAATATTTTTCAATTATACTTGATTGTACCCCCGATGTAAGTCATCAAGAACAAATGACTCTCATACTAAGATGTGTGGATATTTCAATAAGTCCGATAAAAATAGATGAACATTTTGTGGAATTTTTAAAGGTAGATGATACTTCTGGAAAAAGGTCTTTTCAATGAAATTATAAATGCAATAAAAATTTTGAACTTGATATTAATGATGTACGTGGACAAGGATATGATAATGGATCTAATATGAAAGGGAAAAAACAAGGGGTACAAAAAAGAATCATTGATATAAATCCTAAAGCATTTTACACACCATGTGGTTGTCATAATCTCAACCTTGTCCTATGTGATATGGCTAATTCTTGTCCTAAAGCTATATCTTTTTTTGGAGTAGTACAACGTATGTACACACTATTTTCTTCTTCCACAAAGCGATGGAAAATTTTATAAGATAATGTGACAGGTTTAACTCTTAAGCCATTGTCACAAACATGTTGGGAAAGTCGAATTAAAAGTGTGAAAGCAATAAAATTTCAAGTTCTAGAAATAAGAGATGTTTTGTTACAATTGACAAAAACATGTGAAGATCCCAAAACAGAAAGTGAAGCTGATTAGCAACATACGAGATTGCAAGTTTTGAGTTTTTGCTAGGTATGACTATTTGGTATGACATATTATTTGCTGTTAACTCTGTTAGTAAAAATTTACAATTGAAAGTCGTGCAAATTAATGTTGCTATAGATCAATTAAAAGGTCTCATGTCTTTTTAAAAAAAATATAGAGAAGATGGATTTACATCTGCTATGAATTCATCTAAAGAAATTGCAACTAAAATGGAAATAGAGCTTATATTTCATGAAAAACGTATAATTCATAGGAAGAAACAATTTGATGAGAATGTCAATGATGAGACAACACAATCCGCTGAAGAATATTTTAGAATTAATTATTTTTTATATATAGTAGATTAAGCTATTTCTTCAATTGAAAATAGGTTTGAACAAATTCAAATATATGAAAATATTTTTGGTTTTTTATTTAATTTTGAAAAACTAAAATCACTGGATACTGATAGTTTGAAAAAAAAATTGTCTTAATCTTGAATGTTTTCTCATACATGTAACTTATTCTGATATTGATGGCTTAGATTTATTTTCAGAACTAAAAGTTTTAAAAGACGTTTTGCAAATAAATGAAAACTCTCCAATTAATGTAATAAATTATATAAAGAGGTTAGAATCTTTTTCAAATGCATGTATTGCTTTCAGAATATTTCTAACTATACCTGTTACAGTTGCTTCTGCAGAAAAAAGTTTTTCAAAATTAAAATTAATAAAATCCTATTTAAGATCAACTATATCACAAGAAAGATTAGGTGGATTAGCCATATTATCAATTGAAAATGAAATGTTAATGGAACTTGAATGCAAAAATTTAATTAATAATTTTACCTCTCAAAAAGCAAGAAAAATAAATTTTAATTGAAAAAAAATATATGAATATATAATTAAGTATAATAAAAGGCCTCGTTTAAAGCTTTCATCTAGGGCTTCCAAATTCGTTGAGCCAGCCCTGAATATGCAGTTGAGATTTTTCATGTCCTAATTTGTAGGAACTGAAATGAACGTAAGCAACTTTTGTGGGTCTTTAAATATCTCACTTGAGATTTCTAAATAAGATAACCATACAAAAATTTTGTAGAGTGAAAAACTCACAGCAACCCAAACACTATTTTACTCTTATCTCTCAATTTAAATATATGCTTCAGATATTACTCTTTTAGTGTTTTAGTTGAATAAGAGTTCTATTTTAATTTGAGTTCTATTTTAATTTTTTGCTTCACGTGGGACCAGAAATAAAAAAAGAAAAAAAAGGAGGCAAAACGCACAAAATCTGCTGGCAAACGCACGCTAAGCTTCATGAATCTGAATAAAATATAAAAATAAAAAGATACTTACGGAGTGAACAACTGGCTGCCAAAAGGCCCAAACCAAGGGCAGCAGCAAACAAGGAATTGTACTTTCGGAACCGGAAAACATCACCATGAATGTATTTCCATCCTTATTTTTCTTGGTCGTCAGCTGTTACGTCATCTTGATACCTTTTTAGAAATTAAGCACACAGAGTACGTAAGTAAAAACAATTAAAGAACATCAAAGTTTTATTATTCAACATCTAGCTACGTGTTCACAGCATAACTATTGGCATTTGTTTACCTAGCTTATTTTTTTCAATTTATTTCATTATTCAGTTTATTTTTACTATTATTTATAAATTTTATTTTATTTTTTGGTATTATTCATAAGTTTAACTGTACTATTTCAACTAATATTTACTTTTATCTATACTACTTTTAACAAAAAAATTTTAATTTTAATAAAATAAG
The DNA here is from genome assembly GCA_030445155.1 of Quercus variabilis. Taxonomy (NCBI): domain Eukaryota; kingdom Viridiplantae; phylum Streptophyta; class Magnoliopsida; order Fagales; family Fagaceae; genus Quercus; species Quercus variabilis. The sequence continues at coordinate 9,400,647 of CP129451.1, forward strand.
CAAATCTTAAACAGCCTCTTACTTTATGAAATAATTCTTCAAGACTTGCATAGAACAGTCACACATGAGGTTATTCTAATTTTTTTTTTCATTCTCTGATTCAAGTGGGAATCACACAATTGCAATTTTCAATGTGTTAAAATAAAAGATCTAAAAGTTGATCTAACAAAAAAAATATGTAAATATTAGGTTTTAATTTTTACAAAACCTAATTTTTAGATTTTTTTTCTGTTAATTTTTTTAATTTTTTATGTTTTGAGAAGAAAGAGATATAAAAAAGTAATAAAAATAAAAATTTACCTTCTATTTTAACAGAGGTGGGTAACAGGAGACAAACAAAACTAATCTCAAGCGAATAAAATGTTACATTTTAAACCACAATCAGGTAGAGTGTTTTTTAGCAAATCACAATTGTTTTTATTTTTATTTTTATTTTTTTGTCCTTGGCATTTTCCTTTCCGAGGTGCTAGAAGTTTTGGTTTTGGCACCAAAAAGCTGGCCAGTTTCATCAATTCTCGCCCATCGCATCTTTCTACATTCTTAAAACGGTTATAAATAACTTCTTCTAATGCTTTTAAAAATCTCAAACCATTCAGTATTAAAACTAGAGAAAACCAACAGAGTCACAGAAATGGCAGCATTGGCGTTGGAGGAATGGGGAGACCTAGAGGGAAAAGTGGTGATGGTGACTGGAGCTTCCTCAGGCCTTGGTCTTGGCTTCTGCCTTGACCTCGCTAAAGCTGGCTGCAAGATCATTGCCGCTGCTCGACGTGTCGATCGACTCCAATCACTCTGTCATCAAATCAATCACCTCTCTTCTTCTTCTTCTTCAAGCTCCCCAAGAGCTGTGGCTGTGGAGCTCGACCTCACTGCCGATGGACCCACCATCGAGAAGTCTGTACAGAAGGCTTGGGATGTGTTTGGCCATATCCACGCCCTGGTCAATAATGCCGGAATTCGAGGTACGTAGAAATATGTTCGATCTTACTTTGTCATGTAGGAATCGAGCGGGTCGTTCTGATTGTTAACATTGGATGCCAACCTGTCCGTTTTTGTTATTTGGTTGTTGAATGTTATTGTTGATATTTCAAACTCTTATGTGATGTACATTAGGTACTGTGAGATCTCCATTAGAATTGTCTGAGGAGGAGTGGAATAAGGTTTTCAAAACAAATTTAACAGGAACCTGGTTGGTGTCAAAATACATCTGCATACGCATGCGCGATGCAGGGAAAGGAGGATCAATCATAAACATATCTTCTATTGCTGGTCTCGACCGTGGGCAAGTGCCTGGAGGTGTGGCCTATGGTACTTCAAAGGCAGGCCTAAACACCTTTACAAAGGTAATGTTGATTGCCATGCAACTCTTCCAAAATATAGGGGTAATACCATTGTCATGTTTTGTAATTGTTTGGAAACAAAAAAATTACTCTAAGATGAAAAATCGTAAGGGAAAAAGAAAAATTTCACTTTAATTATTTCAACAATTGGTAAACAAATGTATGCTTCTTTTTTACAATTTGGATACAAAAAGAAGACGAAAAAAGAAGAACCAATTCCCCAGAGAGGCACCTAGATAGTAGACTATAGATTCTCTTCAGGTCAGGAACTTTCAGCTGCAAGTCCTAAAGATTTTCACATTAATCCCTTTTGGAATTGAGTGCCAAAACAGACATAATTGCCATCTCCGAACACCATCATACTGTATTTTCATGATATTGGGACAGGTGTATTATGTTCGCTGACAGCTTGCCTAGATGTCTTTTTCTGTAACTATATGATGAACAAATCAAAAACTTAATATTTATGGAATACCCTGCACTTATTTGGAGCTAAGAGCCAGTCTCTTTTAAGTCTTTGCCCATAGGAAATGTATTCTTATCAATTATCAGACTCAGACTAGTTTGTCTTTCATTTCGACTTTTATGCCTCCTACTTTTATATAAGAGTGCTGCATAATATATGTGTGTGTGTGTGTGTTGTGATGTGTTGATTTTGTTCTTTTTGTCACTATTTTCCATATAATGATGGTTCTACTTATAACAGGTCATGGCCCTGGAAATGGGTGTACACAAAATTAGAGTGAATTCTATATCACCTGGCATTTTCAAATCTGAAATTACTCAAGGTCTTATGCAAAAAGATTGGCTGCCTAATGTGGTAAGGAAAACCGTCCCTTTAAGAGAAATGGGCACCGCAAATCCAGCATTGACATCACTTATTCGATACTTAATACATGACTCTTCTGAATATGTTTCGGGCAACATTTTCATTGCTGATGCTGGTGCCACCTTACCAGGTGTCCCTATTTACTCTTCCCTTTGAAAGCCATGTAATGTAATGGGATAGAACTGTCTTTTTCTTTTGGTTTCTTATCTTGTGTAGAATTTTCTATCAATGGCAGTTATTTATGATCACCATAAGGGGTGGTTGGATCGCCGTGATATAACAGTACGTCATAATATTATGTTATTGTAATCTTACATGAATGTAATTTTAATATAAGAATACAATTTTATATTGTTTAGGAATGTAATAAGATTAAGATGATATGATATATTTTGTAATTTTAAATTATGGTAATGTTAGAAAAAATAAAATAAACCAAAAATTTTAATATCACATCATGGTAATGTGCATCACATCAAAGACATATCACAATGAACCAAACACCTTCTAAGGGTAGTGTACAGTTTTATGTGATATTCGTGTAGTTTTCTGTTACATTTATTAAATTCTGGGTGTGTGTGTTTGTATCTTGAAAAAGAAAAAGAAAAAAAAAAGAATAGGTAATTGTTACATATTGTTTAAGAGAGAAAGTGTTGTGTGAAATATAATTTGTTCTAGCCTCTCTTAAAAGTTACCACGGTTTTTGAGTGGAGTTGTAGCGTGCCTTTTTGTTAGAACTCATTTCTCACTCCCTTGTATGTGTGCGCGTTTGTTTCTCTTTAAAAAAAAATAAATAAGTTTCTCAAAAATTTTTTTATTATACATAAAATGGCAAGGAATTTTTTTTTTTAAAAAAAAATTATTACAAAAAAAAAAAAAAAAAAAAAAACCTATTCCACGTCATTCAGAGGGCAAGGATCTATTTGCTATAATTAGTTGAAATGAATATAAAGAATAATAGACCACAATCGCTCTGCAGTTTATACTAAAAAAAAAAAAAAATAGACCACAATCGCAGCATAGAAAATACTCCTGTTTAACTTTGTCAAGTAAGGACCAATTTAATATTTTATATACCCTGATCTTATTCCATGGTAAAGTCTATTGCAACCAATCTTGGAAAAGAATAATTCAGGAAAAAAAAAATCTTGGAAAAGAATAAATACAAATTAGAAAAACACGTAGCCCTACAAAGGCCTATAAATTTAGGGCTTTGGGCTTGGATCTTCCAATGGGCCGATTTCTTGACCAAAGTTATGGCATGGCATTAACAACTTTAGGAACATGATTTTAGAGTTGAAGTAGTAGATTTTTACTCTAGGAGAATGATTAACAAATCAATTAGGGTCCCTTTGGATAGAACTTATTTTGCTGAAACTGAAAACGCTGTAATAAAATAATTTTCAAATATGTGAATGGTACCGTGAGACCCATTTTTAATGAAAAAGTTTATGAAAAGTGATATTTGTGGGTCCGTGAACAGTGCACGTACACACAATTCACGGTTGAAAAGTCAACCTTTGCGGCTACTGTTCATGATCAGTGCATGAACAGTAGCTGCATTACTCCCTGAAACACGTGAAAAAAAAAAAAAAGAAAAAAAAAAGAGGAAAACTCAAAACATGCAAACACTAAAATGCAACGCGTATCCAAACTCAGCATTAGAATGATTAAGGCTAAGAGAAGTGTTACATTCACAACAGATCTTAGGTGACAATTTGTTACAAGTTTTTAATTTAAATTCACTATTGAAATTATTCTCTTACCCACCAGTAATAACCTATCACCTAAGATTTATTGGGAAAATTTTATGGACGTAGCATTTACCTTAAGGTTAGTGACATTACAAAATTTAGATAATATCATTAAATTAGAAGATTTTCACTTCAAAATTGGCATCTATAAGACTTAGTAGATTATCCTTAGATATGGTCATAACTTGTAGGAGTTGGTTTCGCTTGACCCCAAATAGCTTCATTTGGTGCTAACTCATAAGTTTGCACTAATAAGTTTCCTCAAATATTTCCTTATTGATATTTCATATCTAAACACATTAGTGATAATGTTACGTGTGGCTTATCTTTGGTCTACTAATAAGTGACCAAGTCCTATTAGGACTCTTGTTATTGGATTACTCTCAAACTAATACCCAGCCGTATTAGGAAATCCAAGTTAAACTTGGAATTGTTATTTGGCACCACGTGGTCACTTATGCGGCTGTTGTTCTACGTGTTAAAAGTGCCGCAACTTTGAGGGCATCTAGAAGAGTTTTCTTTATTCTTTGTGTGAGATAGCTCTTTGGTGTACTTGGTTATTGGGTTCAGTGAGAGTGCTACTATTGTAATCTTCCACCTTTGTTAGTGAAATTTTTCCTTGACACCGCTCGTGGATTTAGGCTTAGGCTGAACCACGTAAATCTTTTATGTCCTTGTGTGATTGTTTCTTTTGTTTTTCTATTTCTATTTTGCATAAACCCACTGTTATTTGGATACACACACAACAAATAGATATTTACGTTTCCACTATTCTCAAGAAATTGGTGTCAAAGCTTCTACGTTTACAACAAGCTGGTATCAAAGCCTTGGGTTCTTTGTTTTGGGTCGAGATTGTTCATCGGATCTATTTTGTTGTGCTATTGGTTCACTTGGGTTTTTTGGTATGGCGACAAAGGTTTCGTCAGTAGCAAAATTTGAGATTGACAAATTCAACGGGAAGAATGATTTCAATTTATGGCATGTGAAGATGCATGCTTTGCTAGTGCAGCAAGAATTGTGGAAAGCACTGAAGGGCAAAGATGCTTTGCCAGCAACGTTATTAGACGAGGAAAAAGAAGATCTCTTGGAATGGGCACACAGTGCAATTCAATTGTCTCTTGTGGATGAGGTTCTAAGAGAAATTGTAGATGAAGATACAACTGCAGGATTGTGGCTCAAGTTGGAAAGTCGATACATGACCAAGTCTCTTACAAATCGCTTGTATATAAAGCAACGGTTATATATAATTCGAATGGTAGAAGGTGCACCTATTTTTGACCATATTAATGGATTTAATAGAATCGTTATTGATTTGAAAAATATTGAGTGCAAAGTAGAAGATGAAGATCAAGCCTTGATGTTATTATGCTCATTACCTCCTTCCTTTGATCACTTTGTCGATACCATGTTATATGGTTTTGGGAGAGATTCTATCTCAATTGATGATATTAAAGAAGAAGGTTTCTAAAAATTGGGGTGATAATCACGTTGACGGTCTTGTTGCTAGAGGTAGACCCAATGATAGAGGGTCTAATAGCAATAGAGGAAAATCTAGGTCAAAGTCTAGATCTAGAAAGGGAAAGTGTCACTACTATAAAAAGGATGGACACTAGAAAAATGAGTGCAAGTTACTCAAAGAGAAAAAGGAGAAGGCTTCTAATACTACTGATACAGCTAGTGTTGCAGAAGTTAATTTTGAAGGTGAAGATTTAGTTCTAACAGTATCTACTGGTCACTCTAGTGATGCTTGGGTTCTTGATTTAGCTTGCTCCTATCATATGATTCCCAAAAGAGATTGGTTTACTACCTATTAGTCAATTAGTGGTGGTGAAGTTCTGATGGGAAACAATGTAACCTGTAAGATTGTAGGGATAGGAACTATGAGAATTAAGATGTACGACAGTGTTGTTAGGACTTTGTCTAATGTCCATCATGTGCCAGATCTAAAGAAAAATCTTTTCTCTTTGGGTATATTCAATTCTCAAGGGTATAAATACACCGGTGAACGTGGAGTTTTGACAATTAGTAAAGGTGCTTTGGTTTTCGTTAAAGGAAAAATGGTGAAGATCTCTATATGCTACAAGGAAGCACAATTGTAGGTTCTGTAGCAATATCTTCATTCTTAGATTCAGACTTAGATAATACTTGTTATGGCATATGGGATTGGGGCGTATGAGTGAGGCAAGCATGTCACTATTAAGCAAGCGAGGTTTGTTGAATGGTCAGAAAATTGGAAAGCTGGACTTTTGAGAACATTGTGTCTTTGGAAAGCAGTGTAGGGTCAAGTTCAGTATAGCTAATCACAGGACGAAGGGCATAGTGGATTAATCCATTCCGATCTTTGGGCTCCTTCTCTTGTCTATTCCAAGGGTGGTTATCGATATTTGTTGACTTTCATTAATGACTATTTAAGGAAGGTTTGGGTGTATTTTCTGAAAAATAAGAGTGCTGTTTTTGTCACCTTCAAGCAATGGAAGACCTTTATTAAGAAGTAGAGTAGTAAAAAGATTAAGCATTTTAGGACAGATAATGGTTTGGAATATTGCTTAGGTGAATTTGATGAGTTCTACAAGAATGAAGGCATAGTGAGACACCACAATGTTAGAGGAATAACACAGCAAAATGAGGTTGCAGAACATATGAATAGAACTCTTTTGGAGAGGGCTCCTTGTATGCTCTCAAATTCTAGTGTGTCTAAGGACTTTTGGGTTGAGGCAATTAATATGCCTTGCTATTTAGTTAATAGGTCTCCATCAACTGCCATTGAATGTAAGACTCCTTTTGAGGTATGGTTCGATACTCTTGCTAATTACTCTAATTTGAGATTATTTGGTTGCCCCAGTTATGCTCATGTGAATAATGGCAAACTTGACCCAAGGGTAAAGAAGTGCATATTCCTAGGCTATGCATTAGAGACAAAAGGCTATAGATTGTGGTGTAGACATTCAAAATCCCCTGGGTTAATTATTAGCAGAGATGTGAAATTTGATGAGTCTGCTATCCTTGATTAGACAAAAGAGAGTAATGGGGTAGTAAAAGACCATGATGTCAGTAAGCAAATGGAGCTTGACATTAAAGCTTTGGATAAAGTGCATGATAGCACTTTAGTTCAGCCTATTCGAGATGAGGTGCATGATTCTACTAATGAAGTGTATGCATCACAGCAACAATAGTAGTATAGTATAGCCACTGGTAGAGAAAGAAGATAGTATAGTTTGTGGCTGAGATTATTAAGTATCACAAACCTTCCAATTATCGTGAAGCTGGTTTTAGTGAGAATTCGGCTCAGTGGAGTATTGCTATGAGCGAGGAGATTGAGTCTCTTCATAAGAATCAGACTTGGGAGCTAGTAAAACACCTAAAGGCCATAAGATAGTTGCCTACAAGTGGGTTTTCAAGAAAAAGGAAGGAACTACAGGGGTTGAAGCATCGAGGTTCAAGGCACTATTGGTTGCAAAGGGCTACATTCAAAGAGAAGGTATAGACTTTAATGAATTGTTCTCCCCTGTTGTGAGACATAGCTCTATTTGCGTGATGCTTGCTATGGTTGCATTGTTTGACTTGGAATTAGAAGATCTTGATGTCAAGACAGCTTTTTTGCATGGGGAGCTTGAAGAACAAATATATATGCATCAACTAGAGGGTTTTGTGATCCAAGGAAAAAAAGACCATGTTTGTTTGTTGAAAAAATCATTATAAGGTTTGAAGCAATCTTCAAGGCAGTGGTATAAGCGGTTTGATACCTTCATGATTGGGCATGGTTACTCAAGAAGTGACTATAATAGTTGTGTGTATCATAGGAAGCTTTCAGATGGTTCTTTTGTCTACTTATTGCTATATGTTGATGATATGCTCATTGTAGCTAAAAATCTGGTAGAGGTAAACAAGCTAAAGACTTTTCTTAGTGGTGAATTTGAGATGAAAGATTTGGGAGCAGCTAAGAAGATTTTGGGAATGGAGATTCACAGAGATCGACAAGCTGGCAAGTTATTTTGTCACAAAAGAATTATATTGAGAAAGTACTTGAACATTTTGATATGCAGTAGTCTAAGCCAGTGAGTACTCCATTTGCAGCACATTTTAAGCTTTCAGTGGCTTTGTCACCAAAGTCTAAAGAGGAAAAGGAGTACATGTCTCGTGTTCCTTATTCTAGTGTTGTGGGTAGCATAATGTATGCTATGGTATGCACTCGTCCAAATATTTCACAAGCAGTTAGTGTGGTTAGTAGATATATGGCTAATCCTAGTAAAGAACATTTGCAAGCTGTGAAATGGATTCTTTGATATTTGAGAGGTACTGCAAACATTGATTTGGTATATGATAGGGCTTTTACTGATAGTAGCAGTATTGTTGAATTTGTTGACTCTGATTTTACTAGTGATTTGGATAAGAGGAAATCTCTAACAGGCTATGTTTTCGCAATATTTGGTAGTGTCATCAGTTAGAAAGCAACGTTACAACCAACAGTTGCTTTGTTTACTCCAGAAGCAGAGTATATGGCAGCAAAAGAGGCTATGAAGGAAGCTATTTGGTTGAAGGATTTGGTTGGTGATCTGGGTTTACAACAAGATGATTCTGTTGTATTTTGTGATAATCAAAGTGCCATACATTTGACCAAAAATCTGATGTATCATGAGAGATCTAAACACATTGCTGTCAAATATAACTTCATTCGTGAGATTGTATCTAAGGGCATAGTTGCAGTTAGAAAGGTTGCTATAGTAGATAATCCAGCAAATATGATGACCAAGCCGGTTCCTCTGCATAAGTTCAAGCATTGCTTAAACTTGATTGGTGTTTGCAGTTTGTGATAGCCCTTAGGGGTTTTGGTGTTAGCGGTGGAGAAGTTTCATTTGTGGTGTCTAACCAAATTCAAGCCAAGGTAGAGATTTGTTATGTGTGGCTTACCTTTGGTCTACTAATAAGTGACCAAGTCCTATTAGGACCCTTGTTATTGGATTACTCTCAAACTAATACCCAGCCATATTAGGAAATCCAAGCTAAACTTGGAATTGTTATTTGGCACCACTTGGTCACTTATGCGGCTATTGTTCTGTGTGTTAAAAGTGTCGTAACTTTAAGGGCTTCTAGAAGAGTTTTCTTTATTCTTTGTGTGAGATAACACTTTGGTGTACTTGGCTCTTAGGTTCAGTGAGAGTGCTACTATTGTAATCTTCCTCATTTGTTAGTGAAATTTTTCCTTGACACTGCCCGTGGATGTAGGCTTAGGCCGAACCACGTAAATCTGTGTTTCTTTTGTCTTTCTATTTCTATTTTGCATAAGCCCACTGTTATTTGGACACACACACAACAAATAGATTACCTTTTTGCTATTCTCAAGAAATTGGTGTCAAAGCTTTTGCTTTTACAACAGATATTAGACTATGTCACGTAATCTAGAGTCTCACACCAATTAATAAAAGTATTATGGAAAGTGCATCCCTTTCAAAGATGACATATAAATTGTCCTCACCAGGTGCATACTTGTTAGTTGCATGGATAAGTTCTCCTTAATATTCCTCATCACCAACATAACCCATCAATATAAGCCACTTCTTAAATTTTTTTGTCATTGATAATTGAAATGTTGTATATGCCCAACTATCTTATCATTCTTAATACAGTTCATTAATGGTAATTTCCTTTTGAATATACCTGCTGTAATTTGACAGTTGAATTTCAGTCATTTGACTCATTTTAGTAAGTTGTTATGGAGAAAATATGTGCACAATCGAAGACCCTTTTAGAGATACTTCACAAGTAGCCTTACCATAAACTGTTTTCTTCCCAAACATGACAATTTAGCCATTTCAGGATGGCAATGAGCTAGGTTTCATAGATTGTTCAACTTAACCTGCTAATAGAATGGATTTGGGATTTTTCAAATGGATCTTGGGGTTGCATTTTTAAATCCATTACGGTTTCGTTTTATAGCTTTATAACCAAAACCTGACCCAATAATTAATTTAAATTACTAAAATACCTGTATTTTTTTTTTCATTTACACAAATTGTAGGTTTTTCCATAAAAAAAGAAAAGAGAAAGAAAGTAAAAGTGTCTATCCTTCTCTTTTAAGATATTACTTAAGTTTGTGTAAAAGTGGTTAATACTTAAATTTTGTTGAATAGTAGTTTAGATGATCAATTTTTAGGTTAACTCGACTTGATCTGACTCATGATAAGATAAACATGATTCTTTGTAGGGGTGGAGCTGGGATTTGATGCTTTGGGAGGGGGGTTATCAAATATACACACACACACATACATACATACATATTATATAAACACATATATTCATAGAGGTATACATATGTGTTTGCTTAAATGTTAGTGAAAAATATCATATTTTCTAAAAAGGGAATAAACCAATTCCATACGAAAAATATCTGTCACTGAGGCCCTTTGCTGCTAGAAAGATGAACATGTCCAGCGATAAAAAGGGTTGTTGTCGATTAGACCCTTTCTTATTGGACTGCTGGATAATAATAGATCTGCCCAGCTGTATGAGGGTTTGCTAAAAAAGCCCTCTGATGTTGAACTGCTAGGTAATAGTGCAACCAAAGAAGGGTAAGCTGTCACTGAGACCTTTTGCTGTTAGAGAGATGAACATGTCTAGCGATAAAAAGGGTTGTTGTCGATTAGACCCTTTCTTCTTGGGCTGCTGGATAATAATAGATCTACCCAGCTGTATCTCTCTTGCTAAAGAGACGAATATGCCTAGCAGTAAGGGGAGTTTCTACTTCTAAGTCTGTCTGTCGCTAGAATGATAGATAATAATGGAGACCCCTAACAGTAAAAGAGGTTTTTGCTGCTGAGGCTCTCTGTGGCTGGAATGACAAATAATAGTGAAGATCTCTAGCGGTAAGAGGGATTCCTGCTACTAGGGCCCTCTATGGCTGGAATGAGTGAATATCCCTAACAGTAAGAGGGTGTTCTGCTGTTGAAGTCCTTTGTGGCTAGTATGATGGATGAGAGTGAATATCCCTAACGGTAAGAGGGTTTTCTATTGTTAAGGCCCTCTGTGGCTAGTATGACGGATAAGAGTGAATATCCCCAACCGTAAAAGAGTTTTCTGCTGTTGAGGCCCTCTATAGCTGGAATAATGAATAATAGTGAATATCTCTAGCGATAAGAGGGTTTTCTGCTGCTAAGGCCCTCTATGGCTAGAATGATGTATAATAGTGAATATCCCCAGCGGTAAGAGGGTTTTCTATTGTTGAGGCCCTCTATAGTTGGAATGATGGATAATAGTGAATATTCCCAGCGATAAAAGGGTTTTCTACTGTTAAGGCCCCTTATAGCTGGAATGATGATAATAGTGAATTATTCTAGCAATAGCAGGAGCTTCTTTTGATGAAGATAAGCTTGCTTTTGGGGAAGAGATCATCCTTTATAAGGTCAACAAGCTTGTAATAAGTATGTTGCAAGCCTTGGTGTAGCTTGAATGATAGAGAGACAAGTGGAATAGCATTTCTGTGAATAATAATAAGATAATATTATTGTGACTCAGCGTCATGAGCTGCTAGATCAAGTGATTTTGAGTATTGGGAGTCAAGTTCTCCTTTATGACATGTGATTCTAGACTTTGAGGGCATGATACGATAATACATGCAACTCCCCAGTAGAGTTGCCAAATGTTCGAGGGCCTTTTTTGTTTGTCTAGCCACATGTGGTCCATTGGAAGGATGACCTTATTAGTTTCGGTTTCTTTTTGGGGAGTTGCGTCCAGAACTTAACATTGGGCCACGTGGTCCAACGGCTACCGGCGTATTTTAAGCCTACAAAATCATTAAGGCCAAAATTTAAGAATCACAATAATGGTTGAGTAAATATTTAATATGTGTTCGATATGAAAGCTTTGATTAGTAGTTGTAATAGTAGTTGACATAAAGTAATTTGTATTTAAAGGTGAAGTAACCATGGAGTCAATGATGTAAAAGCAAAGTCACTTATCTTTTTATTATTTATAGCTCTAGTTGTGTAGCATCAGTGAGCTGATAGGATTCCAGTAGGATGCCAACGATCGAGGCTAGTTAAACTTACCCCTCTTATCATGCATTTAAATGAGTTTAAGCCTTGGTTAACAATTGTAATAGTATTTGGAATAAAGTAGTATGTATTTAAATGTGAAACAATCATATACTCAATGATGTAAATTTAAATATAAGGAAGCAAACTCACTTATCTTTGTATGATTTGTAGTCCCAGCTGTACAGCTTCTATGAGTTGATAATGTCCCAGCAGAGTGACCCCAACGGTAAAGAGGTAGTTTGCCATGATAACTTCAAGATTAAGGGGAAAAATGAGTGCAACTAGAGGGAGATAGAGTATGTCTAGCTATGTGTAGGGGCTGGTTAAGCTTGCCCCTCTTATCATGCACTTAAATGAGTTTTCCCATTGACAATGCTCTTTTAGTTTTTGTGAAGTTATGAATAGTGTGTCCTTCCATGAGAAGGGCTTTTATATGGAGTATATGTGCCTTCTAAGAGAAGGGCTTTATGTAAGAAGTAGTTATGCCTTCTAAGAGAATGGTTTGATATGAGATTTTGGTGCCTTCTAGGAGAAAAGCTTTAGTAATAGAAGTTCATGCCTTCCATGAGAATGGCTTTTAGTATGAGTATTTGATATCTCTTGAGAAGTATGAAAATGGTAAAAGATATAGATGTTTTTTGGGATGTGGTATTTGTAATATGTATGATATATAGAAGTATGAGAGATATGGAGGTTAAAGATAGTAAAAATATAGGATTATAACTATTGGAGAAGTTGTAGAGATTGCTTTCTAAAATGAAAGATTTTGTAAGAGAAGAGTATACAGATGTGTTTAGGTATTTGGAGATAGGAGTAGTAAGATAGATGTGTTTTCTGAATATAGAGAGTGAGAGAATGAGTATAAGAGAGTAATGGGGTTGTAGTGTGTTTAACAAAACTACTAGGATTTTCTGCTGTAATGTATAAGGGCTTGTGAAGGGCATTTATGAGTTAAGGGCTGAAGAGTTTAGTTCCTAATTTGGAAAACTTAGAAGTTCAGTACTTCATTATGAGTTAAAGAAGATAATTAGGGGGAGAAAAATAGAGAAGTTTATGAGAGAGTTCTTCGTCTCCCTTGGTGTCTCCCCTTGAGGTGTTGATGAAGGGTCCCTTTTGGAGCTGAGTTTAAGGGGGTATTTTAGCAAAGAATATTAGCCAACATTTGTCCCAAATAACAATGAATCTCCAAAGAATCCATCTTAAGATTTGGCTAAAAATGGTATGTTTAGTTTTAAGGTATTCTTGCTGTTTCGGGTAAGAGCTACTAAGAAAAAAGAAGCAAAAAAAGAAAATATTTTAGCAAGAAAAAGATAGTTACTTTAGTTGGTTTTAGCCAAAAGTGAAAAAATCAGTAATGCTCAGGCTACTGGGTCAATTGTCACAGCTGTTCTGAAAAGGTTGTCCTAACTGTCAGGAAAAATTGTGACAGCTATCATGAAAAAGCTGTCCCAACTATCAAGAAAAGATGTGACAACTATCATGAGACAGCTGTTTGCTTTGGGTAGAAGCCAATGAGGTCAGATGGGTCATTTCAGACTGCTGGAGAGGTCATTTCATGGATTTGGCTAAAAAAAATGGTAAGATCTCTTTCAAAAGTATCTTGCTATTCTGGGTATAGCAACTAGCTGCTAGGATTTCAGTATTAAATGGCTGATGATATCACTTCCAGCCAGGTGTCAGGTGTCAAGTGCTTAATACACTGTTGGGGTTCAGTTGGAAATGCTTCTCTTTTCGGGTGTTTGTGTTTTTGGTCTAAGGTTCCATTACAACACATTTCTAGCAAGTAATAGAAGGATTGGTTGAAAGTCAATGAAGCTTTAGAGATTTAGTCAAGGTCTTATTGTGTTGTGACATAATCTTGGTGAGCAAGAAGAGTGTTTAATGCTCTGCTCTGGCAGCTAGCAAAGAAATATATGGTCTGATTGTAGCAGACAGTAGTTGGGTATTAGACATATCGTAAATATTTTGTATAAAGAGAGATAAAAGATAGCCAATCAAATTAGGCCATGTGTTTGAGTTGGATTTTAGCTAAAAGTAGTAATAAGATTTATGTAGAATAATATAATGAAATTTCTAAATTTGTATAGTAACAGCTGGGGATTAAATGAACAATTTTTTTCTTAGCAGTTAGATGGCTGGGGATATTGAGCATTTGTTATACAATGAATATTAAAACTTTAGGAAAAGAGCAATGAGAATTTTATCATCTAAAATGCTGTGTGATAAAAGATGCTTACCATATGTTACCCGCTACACACGGACTCGTTAGAGTTTAGGGAGTTGGAGAAGACACGCCAAGCATCATGTCTCTTTTATCAACTTTAAACCACTGGAGTTTTACTGAACATAACTTTTGGCCCTTCAAACCACGACTTCCAAAGTTTCCCCAAAGAAACTTATGAGCTTGGATCATAAGCCGAAGATGAGATGACGTACCTTGGGTTTTGTTGTCATTTTACGTAAATACAGGCTCTTGTTGAATAAGCCATTTGCTATGAGTATAAGAGATGTAATATGGGCCACAAGCTTTGATTCATTGCTTAAGCCCGATCCATATGTTGATGTTGATAATGTCGTGGGGTTATGATCCCAATTAATGAAGAGGAAATGTGGACATGAATCTGCCTCTTGAAGTAAGGATCTCACGGGTCATGTGAGCCCAATCCATGTAGTTGAATAAGATATGAGCTTACTTTGGGTTTTAAATAGATTTACCTAAAAAAATCAATAATATGTTGATGTGACATAGGTTGCCAATGAAGTAATGCCACGTGAGCCGAAAAAATAGTCCTTAACAGATATCATGAGACATATGCCCTCAAGGTTGGGCAAGTATGTTCTAAATTGACCAAAATTCTCCCAAAACAACTAGAATGATCAAAATTATCTCAAAACCTCTAAAATGACCCAAATACCCCAAAATCGCTAAAATGAACAAAATACTCCAAAGCCTCTAAAATGACCAAAATACCCTTGAAATATCTAAAATGACCAAAATATACTGAAATTTCTAAAATAACCAAAATACTCCTTAACTTTTTAAATGACCAACATTGTCATTATAAAGATTTTGGGGGGTATTTTGGTAATTTTACCAATTTCAAGGTATTTTTGGTCATTTTTTAGGTTTTTGTGATTTTTTTTTTAATTTTAAAGTTTTTGGATGTATTTTGGTCATCTTAGAGGTTTCAAGGTACTTTTGATCATTTTGTAGGTTTTGGGAGTATTTTTGTCTTTCTAGAGGTTTCAAGGGTTTTTTTTTTTTTTTTTTTTGGGTCATTTTGGAGGTTTAAGGGTATTTTTGGTCATTTGAGAGGTTTCGGGGTATTTGGTCATTTTATTGATTTCAAGGCATTTTTGTCATTTTAGAGGTTCTAGAGTTTTTTTTTTTTTTTTTTTTTTTTCTCATTCTAAAGGATTTGAGGGCATTTTTTCTTTTGTGGTCATTTTATCGATTTCAGGGGGTATATTAATTATTTTAGAGTATTTTTTGGGTATTTTGGTCATTTTGTGGTTTCATGGTATTTTTTCTAATTCTAGAAGTTTCGGGAGTATCTTGGTCATTTTACAAGTTAAGGGATATTTTTTGTCATTCAAGAGGTTTCAGGAGTATTTTGGTCATTTTAGAGGTTTCAATGGTATGTTGGTTATTTTGGTCATTTTTTAGGTTTAGGGGTATTTTAGTCAATTTTAAGGTTTAGGGGTATTTTGGTCATTCTTATGAATAAAATCAATTTTATTAGTATGGGCAATTTTGTCAATTCACAAATTATTTTATCCCCACCAATAAAATTTGTTAGTAAAATAAAAAAAACCTTATTGTGAAGAAGCATAATAGTTGTCACAATATTGTGTCTCAACGCAAAGAATTAAGGCTATCCCATTATGTACAACACCACAAGAAGACTGTCTTGCATGGCCAAGGAGTCGGGACGGAAACTACTCTGTGAAGACCGGATATCAGCTATTATGTGAAGTGGAAAACAGAGAGACTGCCTCGGGTTCAAATTGTGAGGATTCAAGGAATTTTTGGAGAGGAATATGGAGCTTGCGAATCCCCAATAAGATAAAACATTTTGGCTGGCGAGCT
The DNA here is from genome assembly GCA_030445155.1 of Quercus variabilis. Lineage (NCBI taxonomy): Eukaryota > Viridiplantae > Streptophyta > Magnoliopsida > Fagales > Fagaceae > Quercus > Quercus variabilis. The sequence continues at coordinate 9,416,690 of CP129451.1, forward strand.
TGCACCGAGTCTTTACCAACGTTGGCGAACTTATATCGGCGCAAAGTGGTGACTTCTCCGTTTTGCTGCAACTGTGACAGAGCTTGTGAAACGGCCATCCACGCTCTTTGGGAGTGTGATAAGGTGCTGGGTTGCTGGGGTCACGGTTTTAAAAAATTAAGAAGCCAAGAACTGGGTGCAGGTTCCTTTGCTGATCTGGTGTTCACGGTAAGGAAGCAAGGAGAAAATATGGAGCTTTTCCTGGTTGCCACGTGGTTTATATGGTGTAGACGTAACAGAATGCATTTTAATGAGCAACACTTGCCACCTGAGAAAATCCTTGACGCAGCAACAGCATTGCTTGCTGACTTCCACGAGAAATTTGATTGCAAACCTGGGAGAAACCTTATTCGAACTCAACGTTGGGTTCCACCAGCAGAAGGAATGTATAAGGTGAACTATGATGGTGCAGTTTTTGTGGATGAAGAAAAGGCAGGGATTGGGGTTGTGGTGCGAAATGATGTGGGCCAAATTATGGGTTCACTAGCTGAAAAAATAGACATGCCAACGACTGTTGAAGTGCTTGAGGCAATGGCAGCAAGGGGTCCGTTTGGATAGCACTTATTGTTGCTGAAAGTTGATAAAAACTGATTGTTGCTGAAAACACTGTAACAAAATAATTTTTAAATGTGTGAATAGTGTTGTGGGACCCACTTTTAATATTAAATATGGCGTGAACAGTGCACGCACAGTACACGCACAGTAAATTTTGTCCCCCAAAGTCAACAAGTGCGGCCAAAAAAAAAAAAAAAGGAGAAAACGCGAAGCTGAAAATGCACTGTGACTATCCTTGCTATCCAAACCCATACAAGGAGAGCAGTGTTATTCATGGAGGAATTGGGCTTGAGGAACGCTATTTTCGAAGGAGACTCAAAGCTTGTTGTAAAAGCACTAGTGGGTCACTGTTCAGACCGGTCTAGTATTGGTCATATTATAAAAGACTGTAAGTCTTTAAGGAGTTTGTTCCAAACTTGTTCTTTCTCTCATGTCAAGCGGCAAGGCAATGAAGTTGCTCATGCTTTAGCTAGGAGAGCTAGGAAGTCTTGTCCGTTAACTGTTTGGATGGAATCGGTTCCATTAGACATGACTTATCTTGTTTACGTTGATGTAACTTCATAATTTTCCCACACATTAATATAGTGGACCTTTTTCTTCTCAAAAAAAAAAAAAAATTTGTGTCTCAACGAAGGCAATATAAGTCTCTCATAATATATGACCTATTGTGACAAACGAATGCCACAATAGATATAGTTTTTGTCACAATAACTCATGAGATGTTTAAAAAAAAAAACACTACCTAACGTAACGGATTTGAAGTCCATCACTCCCATCTTCTTCTTAGTCACTCATTATCTCTCGGTTAGTTGTTTGCTTTTCATTTTTTTTTTCTTTCTTCTTTCATTCTTCTTCGTGTTTATCAAGTTGGTTTGTAATTTTTTTTTTTTCTTTCTTCTTTGATTCTTCTTCATGTTTATCAGTTTCTCAAGTTGGTTTGTTTTTCAATTTTTTATAGATTTAATATTAAGGTTTGCTCCAAGTCCTACAAGTGGGCCCTAGGTATGACTTTTCTTCTTTGTTTTTATCATTAAATTAATAAAGATATAATATGATAAATTAATAAATATGTAACATGATAAACCAAAGATGGAGTTAAGGATGTAGCTACAGTACTGCATTCCTTTATGCTAAGATTCAGAACCCCTTAAAAGTTAAAACACAGATGCGACATAATATGTTTTCATTGATTCTTTTTTGTGAAGTTGAACATCTAATGGAAACTGAATAGTTTTTTATATTTGATTTTTTTTAATATTATTTTCGTAATTAAGATATACTAAATTAGATTCCCAATACTTAAGAAATGGTTAAAGGATATAGTTTACTCAAACGTTTTTGTTTATTTTTATGTGCACCAAATGCCATACTAACACAATTAACGGTTTGTTTTCAAAATAATAATAATAATAATAAATAAATAAATTTGTTTGTGTATTGCACATTACACAATGGATTTATTCAATTTCCAAGTGTGTCTATTAGTTGGCAATGCTACATGTTTTATTTAATTATATCATGTTCACAGTATTCACCAGCTAGTTCTTTAATATTGATATACTAAATATGCAAATAGTATAATGTTTAAATTTGAAGGTGGTGTTGTAGCTTGTTGAAGTGATAAGCATAGTGAATTCACAATATTTACTAGCTAGTTCTTTTAAAAAAAAAAAAAAATTGCTAGTACCACAATTTATTGCAAAACTTTTGCCACAACTTGTCACATGGTAAGTTGTAAGTGGTAGGAAAAAAATTGTGAATCCACGCCTCCACAACTCACAACTCATGGCGAGTTGTGGCAAAAATTGTACAATAAGTTGTGATTCTAACATCACTCTTTCTTTAATACTAATCTACTAAATATGCTAATAGAATAATGTTTAAATTTGATGTAGTGTAGCAGGCTGTTGAAGTGTCAAATAAAGTGAATTCATAGGCTGAAAAGACATGCATTTAACTATATCTGAATATGTTCATTAAAACTGCAAACCACTTTCATTAGAGTATTTCAATAATTTCCTTTGTGGCCAAAATGTACCAAGGGGATCAGAGAAGTAGTTTAATTTCTTAAATCTTGGGAGGGAAACAAATAAAAAACACAGATCACTCGAAAAAGGTGGATTAGTTTTATTCTTTCACTCTTGAGTTCTAAATGTAACCACTTCCCATGTCATTCCTCTCTCACAACATTTCCATCTATTTTAGTATGAGTGTGTTGAACTAATAGAGAATTACTTTGAGCTTTTTTTCAATTTCTCCATTGATAGATAAAAATATGGTATAGAATCTAATTTTATATTATTCTTGCTTTTTCGGACATCTAACTCATGTGATAATTGATTACACTTTTTTTTGTAGCATACTATGAACAAAAAATGACATTTTTTTTAGAGAGTTTCAACTTATGATGTCCACTCCTAATGATAATTCTTTATCATCAGACTAAGACACCAATCGGTTTTTGGTATAGGCGGGAAATGAATTTCAAATCTCTTATATAACTATTAAAAACTTTACCAGTTGAGCTAACTGGAACCCATGAACAATAAAAGACTTAAATTGTATATTGAATTTTGTATTGTACATTAATTATCTCTTTATCATTTTTTCTTTCTTTGACTAGGATATTGGGACTCGACATGTCTATTGTCTTTTTATTAATCTCCAAAAGAAAGATTCTCCCATGATGCTAGACTATTGTCTTTTTGGTTTGGGAAGTAGAAGAAAGAATTAGGCTTTTTTTCTATTTATTTTTTTGTTTAATTAAAAATCTTTTTGTGCCTCCATTTAAATTCTTTTGCTTTAACTTCATGATATGTTTTTTAGATGATTGATATTTCGTATGTATTAATGACTTTACATTTGCTTTAAATTCTTTTACTTTAATTTCTTTACAATGATTATTTTTCTCTGTCAATATATATTAGTTGTTTTCATTTTTTTTCCCCAAGAAAATGATGAAGACTCAACAATTTTACATAGAGATGATGTGCTAGCAATAGATTTGGGGGCCTTAATAGCTATTGATGATGTATATGAACAACTTGATGAAAGCATGTTCGTCAATGATGACTTGTCTAATGAGGAATGGGATACAGACTCCAACCGTGAAGAAGAAATATATAGTGATGATGATGTTTCAAGCTTAGATCAGGAAAAAGATTTATCTAGCAATGATGAATCTATTGGAGATCTTGGGGATGAAGATTAAGTTGAGTTTTGAGGCAGGTTAAGTTTTGTTAAGTACATAAAGCTTACATATTTTCTTAGCTAAGGTATTTTTGAAAAATAAAAATGTTAAAGTTTTACTTGGATGTCAAACTATTTTGTACGCATTTTTTTCATCTACTTTAGTTGACCTTTACATTGGTTTATTCTTTTTATTTCAGGTTAAAATATTGCATGTCTTAGGCTACTGATGATGTTGAGGGGAGATACATTTCATTGCAAGCTTGGTTGTATATCTTCTTGAAAAATTTGTTATTATTTGATTAGTATTTGAGAGAGAGATTTGAATTTAAATTATGTATATGATATTGAACTTGGGTATTGTTTTTCCTTATTAGTAGTTATTGATTGAGCGGTTGTTATGATTATATGAGTATTTGTGATTGAAAATTTGTGATATGTGGGATTGTGGTTTATTATGTCTCATTAGATAGCCATGTAAAATTCTAAATGTAAATTTTAAAGAAAAATCCAAAAAAATGTAAAATACAATGTCGTCGCTAATAATTTATCATATCATCAGTGATGACAAACAATATCATTGCTAATATGCAATTTTTAGTGATGACATTTAATAGGAAATTGTCATACAAAGTTGAGATTTTAAAATTTTAAAATTTTTACTAAAAGAAAATGAACAAAAACTATAATATATTGCATTTATAATATACTTATATTTTTATTCTTATTTAGGATAATACATTTGTTTTCTTAAACGTTGGAATCTTTAAAATATTAGAATTTAAAATTTTTGATCCCTCCTTTTTTTGCTTTTTTGAATCTCTAAACATCTTTGAGGTTTGGGTTAATTGAACTTGGTCCCTAAATTGTTAAACCCATCTTGGACCCTATACCATTACTCATTTTTCTCTCATCTCTCACTGTAATTAAGAACTAAGTTAATCAGTTTTAAAAAGTCTTGAATTTAATTGGTATTAGCCCAAACCTCAAAGGTGTTAACTATATCTTACCCCTTTTTCAAATATAAATGAGATGGGTTTAGAATAAACTTCCTAAACATTAATATGGTTTCATATATAAAATGGATTGACAACTGTGGGTTTTGTTATTATTATTATTATTGGCCCAAACCCGACCATTGCCAATTCTACCGATTTTGTACCCATTAAGACATTTAAAAATTAGACTTGACTGGGCTTTGACAACGAAAGCACACAGACGAAAGTTCTGTGTACCACCCAGGTTCAATTGGACCTGGCTAAAATAGTACGGTCCCCCTAATCATGCTCTACAGTTGATTTATAGAGTTCCCTTTCATACTAGTACCAGTTCCCACCCAAGTCCCAACAACCCACCTATTAAATTATTTATAGAGTTCCACATTTGCTGGCTCACTTTTTATACTACTTTAATCACCCACCAACCCAAAAAAAATTTTTAAAAAAAAAAAATTTATTAAAAAAAGGTACATAATAAACCTTAACTTAGTTAGAAAATAAACCTTGAAGTCTTGATCAATCTCATTCTATAATTTTTTTTTTAATTATTTGTAATTTGATTCATTAATAAATATTTTCTATATGAATCTCATGCTGAATTTGCTTTTTATAATTCTAGTCAAATACTTGCTTGCAAAATTTGTGGGTATTGTAATTTTCTTTTTATAAGTAGATAATGGGAGAGGAAGATTTGAACCAAGACATAGGATACCGTAAAGAAAATGTCAATATATTACTGTTAAAATTAATATACTTTTGTGTGAGTTTATTATTGACATTACTTATATCATGTGCCAATGACAACAAACTATGTTAGGAAATTTTAAAAATAAAATTGTGTCCTTAAATGCATTAATAGCTTGCTACAACTTATCAAGGAGTGAAAAATTGTATGAAATATTATTAAAATATCATCAATGTTATTATATCAAAAAAAAATGTTATTATATAAAATTTAACGTCAAGAAAATAATTGATGCCATATTATATATATTTTTTCTTTACTCTTCTTTATGAAAAAGAAGAAGGGATATATGCTAAAATTTACAGCACATTGGGTCCGTTTGAATTGAACTTATTATTACTGAAACTGAAAACTGAAAACTGAAAATACTGTAGCAAAATAATTTTTAAATGTGTAAATAGTACCATGGGACCTATTTTTAGTATTTTTTTAGTGCATGAACAGTGCTAAACAGTGCATGAACAGTATTTTTTTTGTCTCCTGTACAGTAAAATCATGTGATTTTACTGTTCACTTAACGGGAGAAAAAAAAAAGAAAAAGAAAAACGCAAAACGTGGATTCAGCTTTCAACCGAGTCCAAACGCCCTCATTATTGCCCTTTTCTCTCTTTTCCGTATTTAAAAAAAAAAAGGGACCCGCTCTTATCATAATGGGGTGAATACATATTCTTCTTCCCATATTTTAGTATTTCACTTTTTGCTCTAACAATTATACAATGTCATGTGTCTACTTTTTTCAATCGTTTTTATGGAATAATTTTTCTCATTTTGTACTTTGGTTAATCTATAAGGGGTGAAAAAAACATGTAATAGACTGTAGGGTGTAAAATGGAACACTCAAAGTAGGTTTCTCAATTAAATTCAATCCGATAATTATATTAAATTTAATTAATCTTAAAAAGAAAACACCATCAATTCATTATGGGTCAATCAAATGATATACTTGAATTTAATTGAAAGCTAAAAATCTAATTAACTTCATTATCTTATAAAAAATATATTGTCTATTATAAAATAAGAACTAACATTTTTTTTTATTTTAGCAAACCATTTTTCAAAACATCCATGTTTAATAATCTATTTGATTAAAATATTAATTTTTCATAATTTTTTAAAATTGTTTTCTCTCTTTACATACAACAATTATTGTTTACTATCTTTCTTCACTTGAGAATCACAAAAAATTAATAAAAAACTATTTTGATTAGTTATAGTAAATTTACATAAACACCATAACAAAATTACATTTTGCATAATTTTTTAATTTTATTGATTATATTAGTCATCCTTTTGATAATCTTTTTTTTCTTTTTTAGATAATCAACTATATTAGTCAATTCAAAATAGGAGAAAATGGTAAGCAATATTTTCTTCGAAAATGTTGGACTTTCACAAATTAAAGCTATACCTAACATTTTCTTTCTTTTTTTTTTTTTCTTTTTTTTTAATGTGCACGCAGGAAAAAGAACATTTTTACAAACCAAGTGTGCCTTTGGAACCAGATTAAAAAATCAGTTTTTTTTTTCTTTTTTACTTTTTAACTTATTTTTATTATTATTTGTAAATCTAATTGTATTTTTTTGATATTATTTATAGACGTCATTATACTATTTTAACTAATTTTAAACTTTATTTACAGAATTTCTAGCAAAAAAAAAATTTCCGTTTGAATGTAATAAATTGTTTTCAAACACATCAGCTAAATAAGAGGGGACTCAGAGCAAGAACCAGCGGAAAAAAGCTGTACCTGACTGGACTATGTTTTCTCTTGGTTTGGTAGGCTGAATAGACTTGCCCAAAATAAGAGAAACCCAGCAAAAGTAGTTAATACTTATAATAGTAGTTAACTAATTCTGTCCTTGACCACCACCTACCTTAGCAGCTTCCTCTTCTCTCGCTCTCTCACCCATTGCATCGATCTTTCGATCAACACTGTCAACTTCTTTCCTTAAAAACGGCAAACACAACTCTCTTTATCCTTTCAAAACTCAATCCTTAGAGCAAAGCAAAAACAGAGTCAGAAAAAAAAAATGGCGAAGTTGTTGGAGTCATGGGAAGGGCTGGAGGGAAAAGTGGTGATGGTGACTGGAGCTTCATCAGGCATTGGTCGAGACTTCTGTATCAACTTGGCTAAAGCTGGCTGCAAGATTCTTGCTGCGGCTCGACGTGTCGATCGACTCCAATCACTCTGTCATGAACTCAATCAGCTATCGGGATTGGCTTCGACAAGGTACCCAAGAGCCGTGGCTGTGGAGCTCGACATCACTGCTGATGGACCCACCATCGAAAAGTCTGTTCGGAAGGCTTGGGATGTGTTTGGTCATATTCATGCCTTGATTAACAATGCCGGATTTCGAGGTTTTACTTTTTTATCTTCAAACCCACTTTTCCTTTTATTTTGTTTTCTTCAAATCACAAATTTTTTTGCATATTTGGGTTCTATTTTAAAAAATATAGGGAACGGCTTATGTCCGATATCTAGTTTTACTAAATACGTTAGAATATAAATATCTGTTCAAAATTAAATACATTATATATGTCTGCAACACAATATGCCTAGTAAAACTAGTCATTGGGCACAAGCACCATTCAAAACTAAAATAGGAACGTGTCCTCTGTTGTACTACTCAAGGAAAATTCAACCGGTACTATTATATTGAAAGTTTTTTTTTTTTTTTTTAAAGAAACATATTGAAAGTTATTACTGTGAAAAGTAACCGAAGTTAATAAATAAATAACCTTAAAAGGATTTTATTGTTAATAAAAATAGCATTTTTATTGAAAATTGTGTTTTTATAAGTTTTGAAATTTCAAATTTTAGACGGAAATCGTGTTTTGCAAAAGTTGAAGGTTTAATGCTTAAAATCATGTTTGAAGAAAGTCTATTCTCCTAAATAATTTTATCACAATTCTATTTTAAATAATTAATAATAAATAATATTTTTTTTTTCTAAAATAAAAACCCTTAAACGTCATAAAAACACATTTCTATACAAAATTATAACATAAACAGATCAGAAGTTCTTCCCATTAGGAAACTCCCCACGAGACTTAGAAACTTCGAAATCCCCATCTTTGAATCTGATCTTGTTCAATTTTCTAGAAATCGTGTTACATTTTCTAGAAAGACTTCCAATTCTGCAACAACAGGGTATTTTTCCGACTATTGTATCGTTTGCTTTCTCGGGAGGCAAGTCACTGATGATTGGCTTCTTTTCAAAATTCATGACTTTAGAAAAATCCATGTCTGTGTAAATTTCTCCAGGCACCCCCATAATGCAATCTGCACAGTCCATTTTATGTGTGTAAGCTCCTTTTACTGTGCTTATAAATTCCCCTCTCACCCACTCCATGGTCAATTGGGCAATATAGTTATTCCCATAGGCTTGAAGAACATCATAGGAAATGGTAAGATCTCCATTCTGGCGCAGAAAGACTTTGTTTTTAGAACTTTGACCTTAAATTTTGGGTTCCTAGCACAACATACATACATCGAGGTCTCTGCAGAAATATATATAATAAATTTAGATTGGTAACAGAAATTAGAGGCATAAAAGAAACAAGAGCAATCAAGTACTTACTACTGCGAGTTGGTGCTGGGCACTTGTATCCATCATTAACAAGCCTTATTGTTTTAGGCATTGGAATCCCAGGTGGTTTCACTCCAAATTGAGTGCCACTTAACTGAATTTTGACTTGAATTTGGGTAAGATCTCCAGCAGTGTCAATTGAGGTCTTCAAATCCGCCTGAGGAGACCCTGAAAATAACTCCCATTCCCAACAGCAGCTGGGAATTCATCACGATTTCTAGAAAATGTAACAAGATCAGATTCAAAGAAGGCATTTCGAAGTTTCTAGGTCTAGTAGGAGTTTTCTAAGGGGAGGAACTTTTGATCCGTGCTATGTTATAATTTTATATAAAAATGTGTTTTTTTAAAGTCTAAGGGTGAGGTGGAAAATGGGGGAGCAAACGGAGATAAGCACAAGTGGGCAAAATGATAAGTTTTAAACTACGGTTAGGCAAAGTGTAAATGGGCCAAATTATAGGTTGGTTTACTGCAATTTGTCCAAAACTCAATCTTAAATTGTGACTTAGTTCTTTGGTGAGTCAACGATGCCAAAAGTCAACATAGCAGAATAGTTTTAGCTATCCAGCCTATCCTTATATACAATGTTTGTTGATCGCATTGGGGTGTTTGAGGGCTGTGAATTTGAGCATGTTTGCCTTCTCTGCTACTAGTTTACCATGTTTTGACTTCAAAAAATTGCCTGGATCTCTAATGGTCCAGTGAAGTCTGAGCTGTTCAAGGCAATTGTGATGCTTGTGTTGAAACTTGGAAGTTATCAATAGTTTCCGGATTACATAAAAAATATTTGTAAATGTACAGTGTCATTGTCAGTACTCAAGGAAAGCAGATTTTTTGTTTTGTTTCTGTGTTTGCAGTCCAATAACTGTTTGTCTGACTGTGTTCTTGTACTGATGGCTTATTCTGTTAGTTTGAAATGAAAGTAGAGGTTGCCCCATGTTTGTCAATAATAAATTACCGATTGTCCCAAAAACTTGAGTTATTAGGAAATTGAAATTTATTCATTTAAATCTAACACTTCCTTTTACGTGTGGGCTTGAACAATCCTTATTAAATAGGGCTCAACACATGGAAATATTTTAAATGAGATGCAAGGTGGAAATATGGATTAAACCCAAGACATCCTGTTTTGATACAATGATAAAATACCAACATTTCCAAAAACAAGCTATTAGGAAATGGTGAACGTAATCATCTAATCCAATAGTCACTAGTAAGGGCACAACTGTTGATCATTCTTTTTCTCTCTAGAATTGAGCCCTTTTACTTCTAGCTTGCTATTCTCTAAACACCTTCTTTTCACATTTGTTTACATTGTCTTGCTCATAGAGGTAAACGTTGTGTATATTTGGGGCAGACACAGGTTTGTAAAGCAATAATATCCATACATGGACAAATCTGCTTTGGATGACTTGGACCATCCCACAGTTGGTTTTTTAAGACTTATATCTTGGAGTTTTCACTTTTCATTCTTGTATTCACAAGACCAGTTGTGCTTCTTGGAGTTTTTTGAGTGTATTGTTAACATGGGCTTCTCTGTCTTTTAATTCATGAGCTTTTTAAAGTTTTCTGTTAGCTGGATGCCTATCTGCGTGTTTTTTGTTAGTTAATTGTTGAAGGTTATTGTTGATAGATATTTCTAACTCTTATGCGATATACATTAGGTACTGTGCAATCTCCATTAGATTTGTCCGAGGAGGAATGGAATCAGGCTATCAGAACAAACTTAACAGGAACCTGGTTGGTGTCAAAATACGTCGGCAGACACATGCGTGATGCGAAGCAGGGAGGATCAATCATAAACATATCTTCAATTGCTGGTCTTGACCGTGGGCAATTGCCTGGAGGGCACGCCTATGCTGCCTCAAAGGCAGGCGTAAACATCTTGACAAAGGTAATGTTGATTGCCATGCAACTCTTCCAAATTATAGGTGTAATACCACTGTCATTTTTTGTAATTGTTTGGAAACATAATAATTACTATAAGATGAAAAGTCATAGTATCTTCATAGAAGAATGCACTACAGAGGAAAGAAAACCTCACACTAAACAAAAGAAAAAGTTCACTTCAATTATTTTAACAATAGGTAAATGGATGGAGCTTACTTCTTTTGATTCAAGAAAAGGTCAACTTAAGTACATTTCCTAATTTATTAAAAAGAAGAGGAAAAATTATATCACCAAAAAGATTTTTTTTTCAAGAGGAAGGTCAGAGGGCTTCGGATAGGCACTCATCAGTACGCTTCTTTTTTTACCATTTAAGAGGGGGAAAAAAAATTCCAAGAGCGACACCTAGAGAGTAGACACTCAAATGAAGACTAGAAATTCCCTTCAGGTCAGGCACTTTCAACTGCAAGTTCTAAAGCTTCTCATATTAGTCCCCTTTGGAACTGAGTGCCAAAACAGATATAATTACCATCTCCGAACTCCACCATACTGCATTTTCATGAAGTTGGGACAGATGTATAATGTTTTCTCTGTTTGCCTAGATGTGTGTTTGTTTTTCTCTTATTTTTATATTTATTTTTTATATGAGTATTTTCGGACTGATGACATCTACTTCTTGAGGCGTCATCCCTGACCACTATGCTATCACTTGGGTTGTCATTTTAGAGTAGGATGCTACCTTTCTCTGTAACTATATGATGAACATATCATAACTATGCTACCCTGAACTTATTTGGAGATAGTAGGAGCCAGTCTTTTTTAAGCCTTTGCCCATAGGAAATGTATTCTTATCAATTATCAGACTAGTTTGTCTCTTATTTTTTTCAACTTTTGTCCCTCCTGCTTTTATATAAGAGTGCTGCGTGTATATATATATATATATATATGAATATATCCGTGTGTTTGTTAATTTTGTTCTTCTTGTCACTATTTCTCCATATAATGTTGGTTCTACTTATAACAGGGCATGGCTGTGGAATTGGGTGTATTCAAAATAAGAGTGAATTCTATATCACCTGGCCTTTTCAAGTCTGAAATTACTGCGGGTCTTATGCAAAAAGAGTGGCTGCATAATGTGACAATGAAATCTATCCCTTTAAGAGACACTGGCACCGCAGATCCGGCATTGACATCACTCATTCGATACTTAATACATGACTCTTCTGAATATGTTTCGGGCAACATGTTCATTGTTGATGCTGGTGCCACCTTACCAGGTGTCCCTATTTATTCTTCCCTTTGAAAGCCATGTAATGTAATGAGATAGTCACAGAACTGTCTTAAAAGCTAGCTTAAATTATTTAATGTTTGCGGGTTCTGCGCTATTCTTTGTCAACTTTATTTCAAATAATCTAATTTTCAGCTTTTTGGAAATAAACGAACTTTTAGCTTTTTGTTTCATAAACTGTAAATAAGCTACTAGAAATAAGCAATTCCTAAATGAATGCTTATTAGTACAAGCGACAATATTCTAGCTACATTATTATTTTTGGTTTCATAACACTTGCAGAATTTCCTAGGAACTACTTTTTTTTTTTTTTTTTTTCCTTTGAATTTTAAAAATCACATCTAAACTGGTTGACGGATATGGTTGACCTATTATATGTGTACATAATGCGAAAACAAACCAATTACTTTTTCTGAGATGATAAACCACCAATTTGAATATGATATGCACCTTGACTATTCTAACTGAGAAGGAAGCTTGGGTCTTAGCTTAGATTGTGAATTACGAACTCAGTTTACTTTATAGTTTATATGTGAGATATTCATAGTTTCCGGAACTTATGGTATTATAATTTCTTTTTAATGCTACTATTGAGTTCTGTACACTGTGCTGCCTGCCATTTTTTACTTTTATCTATGATTTTAACTTGGTGATCTGATTTGGACATTCAGAGAAGCATCTTAATTTTTGTTTTGATACAATGTGGCTGCAACATCTATTTTCATAAAGGCCAATTATCCTTCTATGGCACTTACGAATTATGATCACCATGAGCGTGGTGTAGAATTTTCTATTATAGTCGTTTGGTCTGCCACATATGATGTTCTGTCACCTGCAACAATCTTCTGCCAAAGAGAAAATCTAGGACCACAACTATGTTTGTCACAATTGTAATGAGTGGTGAGAAGAAGAAGCAAAAAAAAAGAAAAAAAAAAACTTATATGAAAGTGATAGATAATCACTTACAATTTGCTATGTTAGAGTTGCCACAAAAAAAAAAAGGTCTTAAAACCACTCTATGCCAAAGCAAATGGATATAAAAGGGTAAAACTAGTTGTATGCACCACTTGTTTGTTAGGGTGAGATGTGAAATTGGGAGTTTAAAAAATGGTTCTATGGCTACCATTGAATTCCATTGATCACTCGGTCACTTCTTCATGCGTGAGTGTGTGGGTTGGGGGTGCCTGTGTATATGCACCTGTTATTTCTGCACTATTTCTTCATAGAGCAAAATAACTTTTTTGATCCTGTACTAAAGGCCAAGCTAGAGATGACTTAGTGGAAATATACAAAAAGATAAGATTTGAAATGAGAAAATATGTTTAAAGATATGGATAATTCTTATTGATGAAAAAAAATAAAGGAGAGTCATTTGAGATAGTTTGAATAAGTTCAAATGAGAGTGTCAATGCACCAGTAAGAAGAGCCAGTCATCCAAGTTGAGAGAATAAAAAAAATGTAGAGAAAGACAAAAATAACATTAGTAGAAGTAATTAATAAAAAAAAATAAAAAATAAAAAAAAACATGTCTAGTTGTCAACTAAAGAAGTAACAAAAAATATGACTTCATATAAAATAAAATTGACAAAAAGAATACATATGATCGACCCTAACTAATTTGTTGTGAATTCATAGCATACCTCAAAATTTTAGGACTAAAGCTTTGTCATTGTTGTTAAAAGGCCTAGTTATCTGAAAAATAAATTTGTTGACCTATAGGCCATATACAACCATTAACTGGACAAGAGGTAAAGACCTTATCATCCAACATTGAACTCGAGAAAAGCTCAAGATATCATGCAGAGTTGACGTTTCTAGTGTATGTATTATTTTTGTTTGTTAGAGTACCATGGTAAGCATTAGAAGGAATCTGTAATTTGCTCATTCAGCCAAATTGCATCCTCTCTTCACAAGTCTTCTGCTATTTAATTACACCTATAAATTGTGATGGAAAATGGGTTTAGTTGAGATTAGATAAAAAGTTTTTCAGACAAAAATTTATTAAACAAAAAATGGCAAGGATTTCTTTTAGCGGACCCAAATTTGGCATTTGCTATTTTTGTTCACATTGTTTGAAGTTATTTCTGGCTTGAAAGTTTTAGAGAAATCTGAGCTATGGAAATGTGCTTGATTTGGAGGTGTTGGCAAATGTTTTGTGGTGTGCAAACAACGTCTTTATTTATGAAATACTTAGGCATTTTCAATTAAAGACTTATATTGTTTTTTAAAAGGACATTGCTATTCAGTTTCTTTTATCTTGAATTGGTCCTACCATTTGCTTTTGAATTTTCTGGCAACAATATTGATCCAAGATTCGTCAACAATCATATAATCCCATAGAAGGACCAAATCTAATTGTTACTTGACATATAAATGAAAAGTGAAGGAAACAAGATAAATGAATAGAAGATTGTTGAAATTCTTCAAATTTTCGGTGGGTAACTTTTAAAGGTTTAGTTAACATGCCTGGTTTTTAAGTGAAATATCTGTCCATAATGGAGCATTTGGAATGAGAAAATCTTTGAACGGTGATTTGCAAAGAAGGAAAAGTGAGACCTCTTTCTCATAATATTCAGAATTCATAGAGATGTCTCATAAAACAGTTTCATAAGATAATTTTTTAATTTGACATTTGGATATGAGTTAAAATTATGGCTAAAATACTATTTTTTATCCTTAAACTTTGTATAAATTTCATTTTTCATCCCTAAACTTAAAAAAAGAAAGAAAAAAAAAATTGTCACTAAACTTTTTAAAGATATTTTTTCAATAATTTAGGAACAATGAGGACGAAATAGATTTTTTTTTTTTTTTTTTTTACAATAGTTTAGAGATGAAATAATAAATTTTTATAATTGAAAATTAATAGGTGTAACATTTTCAATAATTTAGGGATAAAAAATGAACCCTTAGGGACGAAAATGAAATTAAAATAATATTTTAGCCTAAAATTATTAATAAATTCATACAATATTTGGGTTTTGTTGGGGGAGGGGAAAATACTTTTAAACAATTATAAAGGGAAAATTATTAATAAATTTTCCAATGGATCCCCAACCTAGAGAACATGCAGGATATAAAATGGAAAATTCAACTCGCTCTCAGTGGGATCCGAGCTTATACTCTTTCCATGGATTTCAAGCAGGATTATGGCTTCTCGGTCCCATTCATCATTGGTGAGAGCTCCTAGAAAACAACCTCCGACCACCCCCCCCACCCCTCCTTTTCAAGGGATGACCATGGTCTAGTCGAGGGGGAATCATACCCCTCTAAGGATATTCTCCAATAGTAATTCTCAATTTGAGTCAAATTTTGTATGGGTTTATTTATTTCACATAGATCTTGAAAATCTTGAAAAATTGGATATGTTTTTTACTAGCATTTTGAAGGTTAAATTATTTGGGATTAAGTTTAAGCCTTTTTTTATATATTAAAATCTCATTGTTTTTTAAAAGCACATTGTGATTCAATTACTTTATCACTTTAATAAAATTGGGCTAGTCCTACCATTTGATCTTGAATTTTCTTGCAACAATGTTGAATGAAGATTCATAAATAATCTCATAATCCTAACGAAGGGTTGAATGTAATTGGTACTTTGACATATAAATGAAAAGTGAAAGGGAAAAAGATAATTTCACAGAAGATTGTTGAAATTCTTCAAATTTTCGATGGCCCATTTTTAAAGATTTAGTTAAGATGCTGGAATCATCAATATATATATATATATATATATATTATATAAATGCAGAAACCTCACGCAGGAAAGCGCAAAGTCTTGCCATGTGATGCTTTGTATGAGTAGTATCGAGCAAAACATCCACTAGTTGGGCTTAAATGGAAAAACTATCATGTGTTATAAAATAAAGGAAATATAAAGACAAGAAAATTGGAAATATGAGAGTAAGATTATATATGAATTATTTCTTTTCTAGTGGTCATCCACCATATTATTTCTAACATTGAAATGTTGAATACATATATCTCTCTTTTGTTCTCTGTCTCTCATTATTTCACCGTTGCTACTTGCTATCTCTATCTTACAATACTTCTTGAAGTTCCTATTTATAGAAGAAAATGGGAGGGACAAAGCATTAATTGAAGGGCTAAATTTTTACTCCTAATGAATTGCTCTTGCCTACCCTATGGAATAAGGGTGGGTGGAGCAGCCCATGAGAATGAATAAATCAGAGAGATATATTTAACATCATGTTTGTAGTGATAATTTTTTAAGTAAAATTTATTTGTCTATCATGGAGCATTTGTAACGAGACTCTTTGAAATGGTGATTTGGCTTAAATGGTGCTGAGATACAAAATTTTGGGCTCTAATCTCATTAGCTCACTCACTAAAAAATACCCATGCAAGTCCATAAACTATTTTGGGCCCACAAAAATATTTCCTACATACTTACCACATATTACCCAAATACTCTCCATATTATTACCCAACTTGGGCTCCCACAAATATTTCCTATATAAGCCTCATAAATTATCTTGAGTCCTCTCACAAATACTACCCATTATATTCCACATATTATCCAACTTGGATTTTCACAAAAATACTTATCATATTACTACCAAAATTGGGCCACAAAATTATACTATTTCCACAAATAGCCCAAAATCATTTACCTTGTGGGCAAAACCCAAAAAAAGCCCAATAAAACCCTCTTACAAAGCCTGTTGCTACACAGCACCTCCAAAACCTGTTGCTACACGGCACTTTAAAAACCCATTGCTATACGGCACTTTAAAGCCCGTCGCTACACGGTACTCTAAAAGCCTGTCGCTACATGGCACCTCTAAAGCCCGTTGCTACACGGCAATATTTTTTTTTACAAAATCTTAAAAGCCCAAATACTATTTTGGCACATATTTACAATGCCCAAATATTATTTTGGCAACTACTTATAAAACCTAATAACACTTTGGCATCTATTTAAGCCCAAATACTATTTTGGCAAAAATAATTACATATAAAGCCCAATACTATTTTGGCACATATTTACAAAGCCCAAATATTATTTTGGCAACTACTCATAAATCCCAATATTATTTTGGCACATATTTACAAAGCCCAAAGCTATTCCTTGGCAAAAACATATTTTCATATACTAAAGTCCCTAACTCATGGGAAATATAAATTACCCATCTCTCAAAAATATTTCTTTTACAAAATTTATGGGAACTATGCCAATTTTTCCATAATCAACCAACTACAAAAGCTTATGCATATCACCCATGACAAAACTATTCATCTTGTAGGGATGGACAAGCCCAAAGAAGCTCAACTACAAAGCCCAGCTAAGCTAGCCCTGCTCACATACAAATCTCAGCAGCTGAAGCTCACGTGAGCTGTCAAGTCAAAGTTTAGCACAACCTGCAGCTGGGACCTACTACCATCAGTTCCAACTTGTCAAATCAGATTAGAGGAGGACACGTGTCCAGCAAGGGTTCAACCCTTCCTTACCAAGTTCATTTTCATCATTTCTCATGTGACATAAAGCTGGTATAACATGACATAAAACTGGGAAGCTTTAGCTAGCTGTTTTCCCTTTTTCTTCTCTAACCCATTCAGTCAAAAACTAAGGGCAGCCATAACCAAACAATGAAAGCTCCTAAAGTAACTTGAAAATAGCTTATTATCATGCCAAAAACGTGTACTTTCTGGTTCATGGACCAAGCATATAAACCCAAATGGGAAAACTTAGGGAAATGTGGTTTGGAGGGCATTAAAGGGATCTCCAGCAGAGTTCCTAGCAAAGGGCTCCAAGATTGACACCTGACTTGGGGTGATGCAATTTGCCCTAGGGAGCTCTGATTCTAGCAGCAGCAAAACCAAGATCATTAGCCTAATTCATGCTCTAATCCCATCAACTGAGGATAATCGACATTTAATGCTAAGTCAGAACTCCAGCTGCCATTACCCAAAACAACAAAGAATACTCTAAAGTTGAACTTACCACTCTTGGCCAAATCCTAGGAAGGATTCTTCAAGAATTTTCTGAAGATTGAGGAAGATTTAGCAGAGATTATTTGCTAATTACTCCCTCAAAATGAACTATAAATGGAACTCACCACTAATACTTCAAGACACACCAAGAGATACAAAAAGCTTCTCTGTTTCCTCCCTCTCTAATCTTCTTTAAGCACTTATCGAGGTTCTAAGCCTCTGAGTTCTAAGTTTCAAACTTAAAAACTAAGTTCTTTACCCCTAGCTCACAAATACTCCTCACACCTCTACTTATAAACTCTTATCTATCCCCAGTAGAAAGTCTTAGTAGCTTTACTAAACACTCTTTCTCACTACTCATACTACCTAAAGTGATCCTCACTATTCACTACATATACTATATCTATGAGCATGCCCTGGCATCATAATGATCTTGCTGCGCTAGTTAGAATCTCTCTCTCTCCCTTCATTTCACACTAAGTTTCCTCATTATTTGTTATAATGAAGCCCATGGTATTTGTTTACTTATTTACTATTGAAGGTTATGATGTAATTATTACTATAGAATTTTTTCCTCATGTTATTGTATTAGAGGACTCTCCCTCAGAATCAACGGATGATGACTTTGAAGATTCGGATACTTTCCTTAATATGTGAAATAATTAACGATTGGAAGTTCATTCTACTGTGTTTCATTTTACCGCTGGAATATTTTACTGCTAGGATACTTTACTGCTAAAATATTTTACTATTAAGCTATTTCTTTATTGCAGTATGCTTTTTATTGTGCTGATGTGTCTATTGTAGGAAGTGTTTTTAGGCCATCCCATAACCCTTGTTAGTCCCATCCTAGGCTGAAGGTATAAAAAAAGGCGAACTCTTCAAAAACTTCACAGATAGCCTTTGGGCCGTGCTTTAAGCCCATCATCGAGTTTTGGTTTAGGCCCCCAACTCAACACAAATCTCATTTGTCGAAAGGAAGACTTTTCTGCCCCCAACAAATGTTATCTCGTAAGACAGTCCTATGAAGCCCATATACACTATGGAAGAGATATAAAACAGTTTTATAAAATAATTTTTCGATTTGGTATGGGATATGTGTTAAATTAATAAATTATATTTTCGTCTAAAATTAATAATAAATTCATAAAATATTTGGGTTTTTTTTGGGGAGAGAAAAAGTTTTTAACAATTAAAAAGACGATATAATTATCTTATAAAAAAGAAAAAAAGAAAAAGAAAAAAAGACAGTACAATTATTACATGCTCTTGGAATACAATGATGTGATCTAGGAAGTTAATATCATACCAAATCGGCCGTACTAGAGAAATATATTGTACTGGCCATTAAATTGGTATCGATAATCCTCTAAAATGTACAATATATATATATATATATATACACACACTAGGTTGTAGTAGGCATATTTCAAGTGTTTTAGCCAATTTTGACATTTCACTAGTACCAAAAAAAAAAAAAAATTTAAATGTTAAAATTTTGATTTTTTTTTTAAAAAAAATATGTTATTTAACATATATATTAAGTGTGAATGTACTTAAGCTAATATTTAGGCTTACAAAATATATGATTTTTTAATATAAAATTATAGTGGTAATTCCAAAACAATATACCGGTATTAACTAATATTGAAATATTTCGCTACATTGACCAAATTAAATGGCCTTAGGTACAAAATTGACTTTATTGGATGTGGTGCTCTTTGGTCTATCACTTACAATAGATCCCAGTATTCCCACTAATAAAATTCATGTAGAGTTCCACCATAAATGTGAAGGGATGGAGCATCACATCACCATACATGAGACTATCAAAGTGGTGCTAGGAACACACATTACACACCCATTATCATATCCAATTGCTAACCCATTACCATATCCAATTGCTTAGAGTATCTCTAGCAACTTTCCAAATTTTTGTACTGTTTGGAGAGTGAATAGTTTTACTTACCTACTTTTTAAATACAATTTCCAACAGACTCTCCATCCTTTCTCAATCTCCATTTAAATATTATTTCTTTACTTTTTTTATTATAATTTTTCTCAGAATCTGATACAATTTGTCCTTCAACTAATACCCAAATTTGTTTTGCTTTTCATCAATCAACAACTCCCAATTCTCTTCTACCAAGATTTTTACCAACCAAACTGATTCAATATTTTCTTTTGCTAAGATTATATCAACCAACAACATCCAAATCTTTTACTATATAGAAAAGACCCAGATCTTAAGTCATGGAGAGAGAGAAACAAAGGTGTTGGGTTGAGAGAATTAAACAAAGAGAAAGAAACCCAATTTTTTTGCTTAGATTTCATCAACCAAAAACATCTAAAGAGAGAAAACGAGAGAAAGAAACTCAATTTTTTTTGCTCAGATTCATAAACCAACACCATCAAAATTGTTTTGTGTTGCTGGATTCGATCAAAATAAAAAGAAACAATCCCCAACTGGATTGATTTATTGTCTGTTTTCTCTCCAAAAATAGGTTTGAAGAGCCTATTGGAGATGCTCTTAGAGAGAATCTCCAATAGACTAGCCAAAGTCATTTTTTGAGAGCAAACTAAAAAAAAATAGCTCCAACAGCCTCTCTAAAATGTAGACTTTTCCAATTTTTTTAGAGTGGCTACAGTAGCTCTCTTGAAGAAGAGAGCACTATAGCAACTCTAAACTATTTTTCTCACTTAAAATAATCCACACTTGAATAAATCTAAATAAAAAATCTAACACAGTAAATTAAAATTTCAGTATTTATCTCAACCTCAATGGCTAAAAAGACACCAAAACACAATTAGAACAAAATACACAATGCAATCTAATCACAAAACACAATCTTTCTCATAAAACTAATGAAATCAGAATAAATTAAAAAAGAAATTTCTACCCCACAATATTTGGAGAAGGACAGAGGACAAAGACTATTTCT
This sequence comes from Quercus variabilis, assembly GCA_030445155.1. Taxonomy (NCBI): domain Eukaryota; kingdom Viridiplantae; phylum Streptophyta; class Magnoliopsida; order Fagales; family Fagaceae; genus Quercus; species Quercus variabilis. The sequence continues at coordinate 9,437,875 of CP129451.1, forward strand.
CTCTCCCTTGGTGGAGCACAGTGAAGAGAGAAAGAAAAATGAAGAAGCAGAAATGAAGACAAAAGAGAAGTGGGGATACGTGTGTGGTGGAGAAAAAAGAAAAGCAAAAGAAGAAACATATAGATAGAAAAAATGAAGCGAGAGGGAAAAATTAAATAAAGAAATAGAAAATTGAAATTGAGAAATGTTACCACAATATTTTCATAATTTTTGAACAATAAATCTTAAGCAACAAGATGTTGCTGGCTATTATTGTTCTAAGGACCAGATTTGAGTTCCTAGCCCAAAAGATAGATGGACTCAGGCCCAAAAAACCCAAAACAATGAATTTGTAGAGAGTGAGCTGGAAAGCTAGACTTTAGTGAATCAGACAATAAATAAGGTAGATCTTGATTACAAGAGAATGAAGATAGACAAGTTTAAACTTAAGAAAAGCGTCCTCAGCAAAGTCCGAGGAGACCGATTCTTATATATTTCTCTCGGGTTTGATTACAAAGTCAGTTCTTGATGCTACAGTGTTTTTCTCTTTCTTACAGTCCTTTTCTCCCATTGCTTCCTTCTTCTTTTATACTCTCTTATCCTTTCATCTTTAGCCTCCACGTGCAGGCCAAATGGCTGGTATTGATACTTGTCCTATCAGCACCTTCCATAAGTCTTTATGCAGTAGCTGTAAGGCTGAAAATCACTGTTCAGGCATCACTTCCACATTAATGTGCAGTGATAGTAAATTTCTCCTTAGATATTTTGGGACTTCCCCCTGTCCTATGTTTCTGCAATGCTTATCTATACCAACAAAGCTTCCTAGAACGTTCCCCTGGACGGCAAATCACATTTTCTGACCTCAACTTTGGTTATCCGAGGAGGCACTCATCCTTGGCCCACCCTCCTAGGCTATTATGACCAAAATTAACTTCTTCATTTATTAACACGAACTCCCTTAACAATGTTTACTCCTCCTCGAATGACCTTTCATCCTCGGCTTGGGCCTTAAGCCCATATCTACATAGATAATGAGCTTCTGGCCCAATACCCCTACAATAGCCCCTCGAGATTCTTCTTTCTAGCTCCTTTGGAAGAAATGAGGATTTCAATGTCACCTTAGCTAGTCCGTGCTCATCACACATCACCTCTGCCTATGTAGACACCTTTTTAACTGCCCAAGACACGCTCCTGAAGCTTCGGCATACGAGGCGTGCTCTTCATTAAATTTTTATAGCTCCCTGTCTCCCACGTTCTATGGCACAATGCGGATCCAACGGCTGAGGATTCTACCATGACCTGGGCGGGAATTTTCTTGCTCTGTAGCTTTCTCTTTGATATAAATATCACTCATCTCACTTTAACATTCATTTAGCTCTAGCGCACATATACTAAACCTGCCAACCTTCTTAACTCACTCGTGCCTTTACAAATACTGAAAGCCCGTTCAAGGATATTTTTCTTCTTTCTGTAAGTCTTCACAAACCTTTATACTTTGTTTTTCCATATACTTTTCTTCTCTCTATAATTTTCTTCTCTTCGACCCCATTTTCTTCTCATAATCTTCTTAGTTCCTCCACACCTTTCTAGAAATAGGTAGATTCAAAAGTTTGGTAGACTCCGAGGAGGGAATGGAGAGCTTTAGAGCTTTGTAAAGGATGCCATCCGGAGTGTTTATTAGATACTATAAGGAAGGAGAGTGGCACGAAAAAAGGCAAAAGGGAAAAGTGGCGATCCCAATGATTGTCTTCATAGAGGGTAGGATGAGGATTCCCATGGGCATCATTACCAGGGACTACCTTAGGGCTTATAGGTTAGCTCCCACCAATGTGCCCCAAACATGTTTAGAATATTAGTGAGTGTAGATGCCTTTAATGAAAAAATGGGCTTAGGATGTCCTTACCACCAACCCCATACCAAAAGGCATACCCAAGGTAAAGGCTTCCTCTTCTCGTCCTATTGTCAAGGAAGGGGAGGAAGAAAAAGAAGAAGAAGAAGGAGAAATAGTTGAAGTGTTTGACTCCAAGGGCAACTTCAAGGTGTTCAACCAACCACAATCTCCAGTTGAAGAAAGCCAAATACAAGAGGCTTCCCCTATTCCAGACATCATGGGAATACAAAGAAAGCCGAGGACCAGTCTCTTGGATGTAATAGAGTCTACCTTGGGGAGCAAGGCGCCTGAGAAGAATGCCCAAGCCAAACTCCTATCTCCCTCCCCTATATAGCCTCTCCGAGTTAATCATGTCGATCACAAAAGGAAAAGGGATCAACGAAGTCAAGATTTGGGGGAAGGAGACAAGGTTCCTTTTCATAAGGATGCCGAGCTCCAAAAGAGGGCCAAACAAACTAGGACAACCCAAAACCTGGCGGATAAAAGAGCTGAAACCTAGGTTGGGGTTCCTGCCTAAACACCTCCCTTTATTTTGGATGGAGCTCCCCTTCTCTCTGATGCATCCATCAGGAATTCCCAACAAGAGAAGGCTGGGTATGTTGCAAACGTATTGGAGCAAGCCTTGCTGTTACTTGCAAATATGTCTAATCTGAGGACTATGAGGAACCATGAAGTGTTCCTCAGTTTGAAGAGGGACTTGGCCCTTGTAAGCCTATTAACAACTTTTGTCACTTTACTTTCATAGCATTAATGTTTCTTGTACCTATTCTCACCTTTGACTTTCTTAACTCACATATCTCCTCGTCCCTATTTGTTGTTGTTTGTTTGTTTGTTTTTTTAATTCTTTTGTTTTGTTTTTTTGTTTTTTGTTTTTTTTTTTCTTTTTCTATCCAGGCTGCCCACAGAGCCAAGAAGATAGTTATTAGCTCTCACAGGCTAGCCAAGGATGAGGAGGGTAGGTGCATTACCGCTGTGAAGGCTTTTGAGATAGCGGAAAAGAAGTCTCAAGACCTTACGGCCAAGCTAGTAGAGGCTGACTATGCCAAGAAAAGCGCTGAGGCTGCTTTGGATGTGGTGGAGAGACAGGCTGAAGGTTAAAGGGTACTCCTCTATCAAGCCAAGGAATAGTTGGCTACCTCCAAAGAAAAAATTATTACCCTCAAGAAGAAGTTGGAGGAGACAGAGAAAGCTCGAGATCAAGCTGAGCATGACGGCTATGACATAAGAGTGGCCGAGACCAAGGAAACCTTAAGGGTTGAGGTTGAGGGGGTATGCAGACACTACTGCTCCCAAGTGTGGGATAAGGCCCTCAACCAGGCTGGGGTTGAGGCCTCTTCTGCTCTTAAAATGGTAGAAACATGTATTACCCCCCAGCCATACGCACCTTAAGCTTCTCGGGCTCTAAGGTCGACCCGCTCTCCTCGAAGGCAAGTAAAGGTCAAGCTAGCCCATCCAAAACTCCTCCTACAAGCAACACTTCTTCCAAGGAAGTAGAGTGGGCCAAGGACATTGCAAAGTTAAGAGATATTAATAAAGAAGTAGTCCAAGATGCTGCCTACCTCTAGTTGCCCCCAAAGGAGCTAGTGCTAGCCACTCTTCCCATACCCCCAAAGGAGGATCCCAAAGGCAAGGCCCAAGTGTCCACCACGGCAACATCTACCCAGCCTCCCAAGAATCCTAAAGATAAACTTGTAATAAAAATGAAACAATAGGTTGTCTTTTCCCTTTCTTTTTTTTTTTTTTTTTTTTTTTGTGTGTTTTTGAGCTCTGTAATTATATCAAGCTTTTGTAATCTACTTGCCTTTTTTAGAGGCTCAATATTAATGAAAATTTCAAGTCTTTCCCTTATGATTTTGATGCTAATGATAATCCAAACTTAACCTTTGTTTGATTCAACACTTGAGAAAAAATGGGATAATGAGGCATATCTTGAATTACCGATCTACATAACTGGCAGCATAATTCTCACATATCACATGATCAATAGCAAAACATGTCAAATTTACCAAGTCCTCCATCTCGGCAAAGTATGACTTTAACTTCGAGAACATACACAGTAATATAGCATACGTACAGGTTTAAACTTACTCTGTCCCCTGCTCATTAGTAAGTCTAAAGGACCAGAGGGATAATCAATTCTCAAATAAATACAAGTATTCCTACAAATGCTTTAAGTGATTCTCATGAGCATCCACTTGAGCCTTAAATATGTAGTCCAAAAAGTATGAAATAGCTAAGGCTTTGCCCTAACACTTGGCAAAATGATAGAAAGTATTAATTTACCCAAGGCATGTGGTCTGAGGAGCCAGGCATAGCTAAGGTTTTGTTTTATATTTAGAACAATGATTAAAAGATATCAATTTAGCCCAGGTATGTGGCCTGAGGAGCCAAGCATGACCAAGGTTTTGTTTGATACTTAGATTGATGTCAAGAAGTATTAATTTACCTAAAGCATATGGTCCGAGGAGCTAGACATAGTTAAGGTTTTGTGTAATACTTAGAATAATGATTAAAAGATATCAATTTACCCAAGATATATGGTCCAAGAAGTTAGGCATGACCAAGGTTCTATTTTATACTTAGATTGATGTCAGCAAGTATTAATTTACCCAAAGCATGTGGTCCGAGAAGTCAAACATAGCTAAGGTTCTATTTAATACTTAGAAAAATGATGAAAATATATCAATTTACCTAAGGTATGTGGCCAAGGAGCTAGGCATGAGCAATGTTCTGTTTGATACTTATATAGATAGTAGAACGCACGATATGCAACATAATAAACCCAAATATGATGAAGAAAGCTTTCATTAATAGTAATACATTCTCAAGTTATTTACATTCTAGGGGGCATGGTTCTGCCTTTTTCTCTAGATCTTTAAGATAATATGCACCTATTCTAGCCACTAATGTGATATGATATGACCCTTTCTAGTTGGGTCCCAATTTTCTCCATGTTGGGTTCTTCGCAATTCCTAAAACCTTTCTTAGGACCAAGTCTCCAAGTGCCAATGGCCTTAACTTTACGTTGGTATCATATCTTTGCTTGAGCTTGTGTTGATAATAGGCAAATTGGACCATGACATTTTCTCTTCGTTCTTCAATTAAGTCTAAGCTCTTCTCCAATAGCCCATCATTGCTGCTCAGAGTGAAAGAACTCGTTCTCAGCATGGGAAATCCAGTCTCTAAAGGAATGACAACTTTAGCCCTATAAGTCATTGAAAAGGGCATCTCCCCAGTGAACCTACGAGGTGTAGTTCGGTATGTTCAAAGGACGTGTGGTAATTCTTCCACCTATTTTCCTTTTGCGTCATCCAGCCTCTTTTTAAGCCCACTCACTATGACCTTATTGATAGTTTCGGCCTATCCATTCCCCTGTAGATATGCTGGAGTGGAATATCTATTTGTTATGCCCAGGTTGCAATACCTCCTAAAAGTTTTACTATCAAACTAAAGTCCATTGTCCGAAATGAGTGTATGAGAGATTCCAAATCGAGTAACAATATTTTTTCAAACAAATCTTTTGGCATCCACATCCCTGATATTTGATAGTGGTTCAGTTTGAACCCACTTGGTGAAGTAATCTGTGCCGACTAATAAATATCTCTTATTCCCTGCTGCCTTGGGGAAATGACCTACAATGTCCAAGCCACATTGAGCAAAAGGCCAAGGGCTGGATAGAGGATTAAGGACTCCTCCCAGCTAATGAATGTTTGGTGCAAATCTCTGACATTGATTGCACTTCTTCACGTACTCTTGTGCTTCCTTTTGCATGTTTGGCCACCAATATCCTTGAGTGAGGGCCCTGTGAGACAAAGATCTTCCCATTGTGTGGCTCTCACAAATTCCTTCATGTAACTCTTCTAGGAGTAACTTAATTGCTTCAGAGTGTATATATAGCAGATATAGGCCAGAAAAAGATCTCTTATACAATTTTTAGTCCTCGGATAGCCAATACCAAAGAGCCTTTCTTCGAACCTTGTCAGCCTCTGACTTTTCCTCGAGTAGGATATCCTCTTTAAGGAACAACACTATGGAGTCCATCCAACTAGGTCTTACCCTAATCTGATGAATATGGGCCACGTTTCTCCCTACCTCAGTAGGCTTACACAAGTCTTCCACAAGGATCACCCAAGGTAAACTTTGTGCCGAAGGGATTGCTAGAGTGGTAAGAGAATCATCATGTGTATTTCTATTTCTAGGGATTTGTGACAAATTAAAAGATTCAGATCTAGACTGTAAGCGTCTAACCTGGTTCAAGTATTCTTGCATTCTGAGATCTTTAGCTTCCAACTTTCCTTAAACTTGGCCCACAACTAGCCTCGAATCAAAGAATATTTTCACTGTTTTTCCACCCATTTTTTGAACCATAGTTATTCCTACCAGTAGAGCTTCATACTCAGCTTCATTGTTTGTGGCTGAGAAGCCCAATCTTAAGGATTTCTCAATTGTAATCCTCTTGGGAGACATCAAAACTAGCCCCACTCCAGATCCTCTGTAGTTCGCCGCTCCATCAACGTATACCTTCCAGGACAAAGGTTATTGTAAGGAGATTGCACCAACCAATTTTTCATCCATGTTCTGCTTCTCTACTCTCTCTTCTAATGGGGTTTCGGTAAACTCAGCCACCAAATCGATGAGAACCTGACCCTGACAGAGGTGCGAGGCATGTACTTGATATTAAAAGCCTATAGGATTGTACCCCACTTTGCAATCCTCCTTATGTAATTAACCCTCCAAAGTAGAGATCTGAGCGGGAGTTGGGTTAAGACAACAATTGTGTATGATTGGAAATAGTGGGGGAGCTTACGTATAGCATGCACTACTGCCAGAATGACCCTCTCTAGTGGTAGGTAACGAACATCGGTTTCATGTAATAACTTGCTCACATAATAAATCGGCCTCTGTACACCACTATCAACCCGTACAACTACCAGGCTTACTACATGGGAAGCAACAACAATATAGGCAAACAAAACTTAATCCACTTCGGGTCTGGACATAATGGGTGGCTGAGAAAGATATTCTTTCAACTGCTGAAAAGTCAAGACACACTCCTCGGTCCATTCAAGTCTCTTCCACCTATTCAACAATTGAAAGAAAGGTCTACACATGTCTGCTAACCGAGAGATGAATCGGTTTAGAGCAACAGTCATCCCTATCAGTTTCTAGACCTCTTTGGGACTTTGAAGTGGTTACGGATTTTTGATTGCTTTGATTTGGTCAGGGTTAACTTCAATTCTGCGATATGTAACCATGTACCCCAAGAACTTCCTCGATCTGACCCCAAAAGAACACTTAAAAGCATTGAGTCGTAGCTTATGCCTCCTCAAGATCTCAAAGATATTTCTAAGATCGTTAACGTGTTCATATTCCAACTTGCTCTTGACTGTCATGTCGTCTATATAAACCTCAATGTTTTTCTCTAGCTGTGGCTCAAACATCCTGGTCATCATCCTCTGATAGGTGAACCCTGCATTCTTCAAACCAAAAGGCATTACGTTGTAGTGATAATTCCCAATATGAGTGACAGAGGCTATTTTCTCTTGATCATCCAAGGCTAAAGGTATTTGATGGTACCTCTGAAAGGCATCCAAAAGGCTCATTCAAGGATGGCCTACAGTTGCGTCCACTAGTTGATCAATTTGAGGTATAGGGAAGGGGTCCTTTGAACAAACTTTGTTCAAGTTTGTGAAGTCCACACATACCCACTACTTTCCATTTTTCTTCTTCACAACCATAGAATTGGCCAACCATTTAGGGTAGAACACTTCTTTAATTGCCCTAACCTGCTTAAACTTCATCACCTCATCCTTTACAGCATCAGAATGATCCTTAGATGAGCGCTGATGTGGTTGCTTCCTAGGGGTGACAGATGGATTGACATTCAAATAATGTCAAATGAAGCTCGGATTCACCCCCATAGCTTCGTAGGCATTCCAAGCAACCACATCAATGTCCCTCTTGAGAAACTCTACCAATTCTTCCTTCTCTTGCGGCATTGGCTGAGCCCCAACCTAAAAAAACTTCTCTGAGTTATCACCTATAGCAAATTTCTCTAAATCCTCACATTTTTCCTCCTTGGCTGGCCCATCAACAGGTAACCCCCTTAGTAGAGGCCGAGGACTCAGCTGCAGGCTGATGCATAATTGTAGCCACGAGGCACTGCTTAGCCATGGACTGACTCCCTACTAGCTCCTCAATTCGGTCCCCTGATGGATACTTCACTTTCAAATGTAGAGTTGAAAAAATGACCCTTAGGGCATGAAGCCAAGGTCTGACCACAATGGCCTTGTAGGAAAAGTATGCATCCACTGAGCTGAAATCCACCTCAACCATTTCTGAACCCACCTGCACGGGCTGTCTAATCTGACCCTTTGGAATGACAACCTTCCCATCAAAGCTTACCAAAGGTGAATCATAGGTTGTCAAATCTTCGGCTTTAGGCCTAGTCCGTTGTACAAGTTGGGGTACATAATCTCTGCCCCACTGCCTTTATCCACCATCACTCTCTTAACATCATACCCTCCACTGCCTTGATCCACCATCACTCTTTTAACATCATACCCTCCAATTCTAAGGGTGACTACTAAAGCGTCATTGGAATGACAACCTTCCAATGATCAACCACTTCTAAACCTGCCTGCACGGGTAGTCTAATTTGACCCTTTGGAATGACAACATTCCCATTAAACCTTACCAAAGGTGAATCATAGGTTGTCAAATCTTCGGGCTTTAGGCCTAGTCCGTTGTACAAGTCGGGGTACATAATCTTTGCCCCACTACCTTGATCCACCATCACTCTCTTAACATCATACCCTCCAATTCTGAGGGTGACTACTAAAACGTCATTGTGTGGCTGGATGGTTCTAATCTTGTCTTCGTCCAAAAAACTCAGCGCTGATTAGATCTCCACTCTAGCCTTCTTTGGCTTAGAATAAGAGTCCTCGGCCTGTAGCCGAGCCACAAACATCACCCTGGAAGGATGAGAACCAATTCTCCCTAGTGCAACAAAGATGACATTAATTGTGCCCAAAAAGGGCCTTGAAGAGGCGCTCCTTTGAGCCCCTGATCTTATTGCCCGTTGGGTCGATACAAAAACTGTTGTAACCTTCCCTCTCTAACCAGTCGCTCTAGATGGTTTCATAGAGTTCTACAATCCTCGATGATATGTCCCTGCTCCTAGTGGTATTCACAATGAAGTCTCTGATTGTGCCTCAAGGGGTCTCCACTCATCTTGTTTGGCCATTTAAAGTATGGTTCATTCTTAATCTTCTCCAAAACTTGATGCGCTGGTTCTCGGAATACAGTGTTAACCACTTGAGGAGCTCTAAGCCTAAATTGCCCAGAAAAATCCCTCCAGGATCTGTTATTGTTGTAGCGGTCTAACCTGAAATCCCTCCAATCCTGAGGGATAACGTTACCCTTTCCTTTGCATCGCTGTTGGTCCTCCTCAACCCTCTTATACTTATCAATCCAATCCATGAGCTAGCGGACATTAGTAACAAGTTTCCTAGTCAAAGACTTCCTTAAGCCATGCTCGGCAGGTAGTCCAACCTTGAAAGTTCTGATGGCTACGTCGTCAAAGTCATCATCTATTTCATTGAACATCTCCCAGTATCTGTCCGAATACATTTTCAAGGTCTCCCCTTCTCTCATGGATAGGGACAACAAAGAATCTAAGGACCGAGGAACCCTGCTGCATGTAGTAAAGCGAGACCTAAATGCCTGAGTGAGTTCCTTAAAGGAATCAATAAAACCTGCTCCCAAACCATCAAACCACCTCCTCGCCACAAGTCCTAAGCTGGATGGGAATACCTTGCACATTCTTGGAATGCACAACCATTTTTTGATTGAAGTGGTTAACATGCTCCACAGGGTCTGTTCGACCATTGTACATGGTGAACGTGGGCTGAGTTAACCACCGAGGAAATCTTCCTCCCTCAATTCTACGCGTGAAATGTGATCTAGAAATTTGGTTAAGTGCTCTACTCATAACATCATTTCCTAGGCCTCTCGAAGATGAATTTCTGTTTCTGCGCTCATGACGGTAGTTTTCACCATACGAGAAAGATTCACTAGGAGGGGTCCTTGATCTGCGCCTATAGCTACCGTCCTCTTCACCATTGGAAGAGAAGTCAGAATTGGCTAACATGCTCCATAAGGTCTGTTTGACCATTATACATGGTGAACGTGGGCTAAGTGAATCGCCGAGGAAATCTTCCTCCCTCAATTCTACGCGTGAAAGGTGATCTAGAAATTTGGTTGAGTGCTCTACTCATAGCATCATTTCCCAAGCCTCTCGAAGATGAATTTCTGTTTCTACGCTCATGACGGTAGTCTCCACCATACGAGAAAGATTCACTAGGAGGGGTCCTTGATTTGCGCCTATAGCTACCGTCCTCTTCACCATTGGAAGAGAAGTCAGAATTGGAGGGAGCTCGCTTTCGCCATTCATGGCGTAAGCTTCTCTTCAGGTGATCAATCTCCAGCTGCATGGCTTTGGTATTTTTCTTATGAGAGAGATGGCTACCACCTTGAGAGTGGCTCCTACTAGTATGGATAGTATGTACACTCCCCTCCCCTCTCGGCCCCTTCTTTGTTCAAGATCACGAAAGTGATCTTGACGCTGAGACCCCATAGATTCTGCCTGATTTGGACTTGAACCTACCATCGTCGAATGTTAAACTCACTATAACCCTAGTAATTTCTATAAACGACACCAATTATAAGGACTAGATTTGAGTTTCTAGCCCAAAAGATAGATGGACTCAAGCCCAAAAAGTCTAAAACAATGAATTTGTAGAGAGTGGGTTGGAAAACTGGGTTTTAGTGAATCAGACAACAAATAAGGTAGATCTTGATTACAAGAGAATGAAGATAGACAAGTTTAAACTTAAGAAAATCGCCATTGGCAAAGTCCGAGGAGACCGGTTCTTATATTTTTTCCTCAGGTTTGATTACAAAGTTAGTTCTTGATGTTATAATGTTTTTCTCTTTATTCTAATCCTCTTCTCCTTTCATCTTTACCCTCCACGTTTAGGCCAGATGGTTGGTGTTGATACTTGTCCCATCAGCCCTTCCATAAGTCTTTATGCAATAGCTATAAGGCTGAAAACTACTGTTCAGGCATTACCTCCACATTAATGCGGCCAGAGAATTAACTATAGAGCATTTAATGTGGTGGTAGCAGCTTTCTCCTTAAATATTTTAGGACTTCCCCCTGTCCTATGTTTCTACAATGCTTATCCGTACCAACAGAGCTTCTTGGAACGTTCCCCTGGATGACAGATCACCTTTTATGACCTCGACTTTGGTTAGCCGATGAGGCACTCATCCTCGGCCCACCCTCCTAGGCCATTATGACCAAAACTAACTTCTTCATTTACTAACACGGGCTCCCTTGACAATGTTTACTCCTCCTCGGACGACCTCTCGTCCCCAACTTGGGCCTTAGGCCCAATATTTACATAGATAATGAGCTCTTGGCCCAATATCCCTACAACTGTTGAGAAAAAAAATAATTTTAGTGGTGAGTTCAAATTAGAACCAATAGCAACTTACTGCATATGATTTATTATAAAATTGGTTTTACAACAATTATATCTGGCCACAAGTGCTCTGCAAGACTTGTTAAAAAAATCACAAAAAGTTTTAAGTAATAAAGATAAAAAAAATATTTAAATAGAATAGATTAAATATAGAAAACAGCTTGGAAAATATATTTGAAAAAGTAAGATAAATAATAAATGTAATTATTCACTCTTTAAGAGCATTCGCACTGGGCATGCCAAATGGCATATGTAGAGCAATTTTATTATTTTCACACAAAAACCATGCTTCATTCGGAATTGTAAAACTCAACTATGAATTTTTTTTTTTTGCAATAGTGCTACAGTGCAATTCTACCTTTAGAATTGCACTGTAGCACAATTCTAAAACAAAATAATAGTTTTTAATATACTCTCTCCTCCTTTTTAACCCCCAAAATTTCTCTCTCCTCTCTCATTATTTCTCTTATTTTCTCTCTCTTCCTTCTCTCTTTCTTATTTGCTCTCTACTCTCTTCGGATCCAAGACCCCGTGCTCTCTCCAATGACCATCTCTCTCTCTCTCATCTAGTGGTTGTGAGTTTCTCTATCTCTCTTTGGTGGTGGTGGGTTTGTGACTAACGTGAGCATGGGTCGATGTGGGTTTTGATGATGGTGGAGATCGGCATGGGAATGACAACGGTGGAGATCGGCGTGGTGTAGATCGGTGGGTGGCGAGATCGGTGGATTGGGTTTTGATTTTGCTATGAAATTTGGGTTTTGATTTTGCAATGAATTTTGAGTTTTAATTTAGCTATTAATTCTAGTTGGATGGTGAGACTAGGCTTTGATTTTGCCAAGAGAGAGTGACATTGGTGGTGAACTAGTATTTTACTAGGATTGTGGATGCCTGGAAGTAGTGTGGTTGAGAGGATGGTTGTTATGTGGTGAGAGTGATAGAGAGATAGAATTTAGAAAGGAGAAAGATATAATTTGTTTATTATTTAATTGTATAATTTATATTATTTTAATATGTTAAATTGTAAAATAAAAATTAGAATGCTCGAAATATTGTAAAAATATATTGTACAATTAATAAAATGATTTTTTGAAATGATAAAATAGCATGAAATAGAATTTTCACATGTAAATGCTCCAAACGATGCAAAAATTTAAAAGCCCAGCTAAAAATGATACCGGAGGTCAACTTTTTATTAGCTTATACTTGGAAAACACGTGTGAAGGCACGGAAATCAAATCATGAGTCGACAGCCACGCAATTGAGTGTGGAAATAGTTTTGTTCCAGGATTACTCAATACCTCTCATCCATTGCATCTATATTGAGATGTTTTAAAAGCTACTTTTGTTTTTTTCTTATTTATTTAAATCCAAAACAGAGTCAGAGAAGGGGCGATGGAGTCATGGGGAGAGCTAGAGGGAAAAGTGGTGATGGTAACTGGGGCTTCCTCAGGCCTTGGTCTTGAATTTTGCCTCGACCTTGCAAAAGCTGGTTGCAAGATCATTGCTGCCGCTCGACGCGTCGACCGACTCCAATCACTCTGTCACCAAATCAACTCTTCTTCTTCTTCTTCTTCTACAAGTTCCCCTCGAGCTGTGGCTGTGGAGCTCGACTTGACTGCTGATGGACCCACCATCGAGAAGTCCATAAAGAAAGCTTGGGATGTGTTTGGCCACATCCATGCCTTGGTCAACAATGCCGGACTTAGAGGTTAGGAATTAAATACTAGCTTCTGCTTTTTTCTGTTTTTTTTAGGAAAATGTTAACGAATGACTGACTTAAGGGCATGGAAACTACCTTTAAAATTATTTTATGAGAAATTGACTGAAGGAAAATTAAGGTTTGGATTTGGTTCTCTTTCCCTAATATGGTAAATTTGGTTTTGTATGTGTTTGATTGGGTGATAAATAAATAAGTGTGAAGTGTTTGATTCTCCAATTTCACATTGTTAGGCTTCAAGTGGTTCACCTGTCATATTTGGTTGGCACCAGACAGAGCAAATTCTAGTTTTTTGTTATGTGGACAGGATTCATGCAATTTAATGCCCGTGGGAGTAACTTAGTAAGGTGTGCTTAGAGATATAAATACGATAATTCAACTTCAATTGATTGTGTGGATTTTTATAAACCAATTAATCTCTATGTGTCTGCCTTTTGGATCTCCTTCTTTGAGAGGATTAAGAGTTATAGAAGCTTCTATGATATTCTCGAGTTGTTATGCACAAGAAATATTATTAGGACTGCCCAGGAACCCACCCTTTCATGTGACGGATGGACTCCACTCTTGAGTCTCCACAGGAACCCACCCTCATGTGAGCTCACACGCGAACATATATATGAATACACACACACACACACACACTACATGGTGCTCATAGTTTTTCTAGTACTTGACTATTCTCTAAGGGATGTGCACAAACAAGGTAATTATAGGGTAGAATCCCTTGGAAGTGGCCCCAAAATGCTAGTTACAAGTTTTGAACCCAAGATCTTATAGGTTTTGAGACCTTTTACTTCTAATATTCTATTCTTTAAACACTTTATACATCATTTTCACACTTGACTACATTCACGTTGTCTTGTTCATAAATGTAAACATTGCACATACATATTGTAGACACAGGTATGTAAAGGGATGATATCCATACATGGACAAGTGTGCTTAGATGACTGGATCATCCACAGTTGATTATTTAAGAAATATATCTTTTGAGTTTTCATTCTTGTATTGACAAGATCAGTTCTAACTCAACTGACACCTTCATTCCTTTTAAGTGCTAGGTGGAAGGTGAGGTCGTAGGTTTAAGACTGGGTATGAGTAACTTACCAATTTATTTATAAAATAAAATAATCAGTGTGCTTGGAATTTTTGTGTTTGTATTTTTGGCATTTGCTTCTTCATCTTTATTATAATTCTATGAGCTTTTTAAACATGTTCATGTACCAGGATGCCTATCTGGCTGTTTTTGTTACCGAATTGTTGAAGGTTATCGTTGATAAATATTTCTCACTCTTATGCTGTGTACATTAGGTAATGTGAGATCTCCATTAGAATTATCTGAGGAGGAATGGAATCATGTTATCAAAACAAACTTAACAGGAAACTGGCTGGTGTCAAAATACATTGGCATACACATGCGTGATGCTGAGAGGGGAGGATCAATCATAAACATATCTTCGGTTGCTGGTCTCGACCGTGGGCAATTGCCTGGTTCTGCCGCCTATGCTGCTTCAAAGGCAGGCCTAAACATCTTGACAAAGGTAATGTCAATTGCCATGAAACTCTTCCAAAATTTAGGGGTAATACCATTGTCATGTTTTATAATTGTTTGGAAACAAAATATTTTCTATAAGATGAAAAATCGTAGTAACTTCATAGAAAAATACACTGCAGAGATTTTTTTTTTTTTAAAAAAAAACACTCACGTTAAACAAAAATAAATTTATTTCAATTGATTCAACAATAGGTAAACAAATAGAATTTACTTCTTTTGATTCTTTTGTATTTGATCTGTACACCCCTGTATATTCCTTGTATACCTAGGTGTCTATTTTTTTATATTAATAAATCTCTATCACTTATCAAAAAAATTACTTCTTTTGATTCAAGAAAAGGTCAAGTTTGGTGCATTTCCTATAAAAAAAATTTAAAATAAAAGAGGAAATATTACATCACCTTAAGATATATATTTTTTCCAATTGAGAGGAAAAAGAAAATTCCAAGAGAAACATCAAAAGAATAGACACACAAATGAAGACTGGAGATTCACTTCAGGTCAGACATTTTCAAGTACGTGTACTAAATATTCTCTTGTTGGTCCCCATTGAAACTGAGTAACAAAACATATATACTATCTCCAAACACCATCATATTGCATTTTCATGAAATTGGGACAGGCTTATTATGTTTGCTGATTGTTTGCCTATATGTGTGTTTCTTTTTCTTTCCTTATTTTTTATTTTAGTAACTTTGGGTCTGATGGCCTGTACTTCATGAGTTGTCATCCCTGGCTACTGTGCTATCACTTTGGTTGTCTTTTTAGACTAGGATGCTACTTTTTCTATAATTATGTGATGAACACATCATAAATTAATTATTTATGGAATACCCTGAACTTATTTAGAGATAGGAGCCAGGCTCTTCTTAAGTCTTTACCCATAGGAAATGTATCCTTATCAGACTAGTTTTTCTTTTTTTTTGCTGTTTTTGTCCCAATTGCTTTTTTATAATTGTGCTGCATGATATGTATGCATGTGTGTGTGTGTGTGTTGATTTTGTTCTTCTTGTATATAATGCTATTTCTACTTATGACAGGTCATGGCATTGGAATTGGGTGTATATAAAATTAGAGTGAATTCTATATCACCTGGCATTTTCAAATCTGAGATTACCCAGAGTCTCTTGCAAAAAGAATGGCTGCATAACGTGACAAAGAAAATTATCCCGTTAAGAGAATATGGCACTACTGATCCAGCATTGACATCACTTGTTCGATACTTGGTACATGAATCTTCTGAATATGTTTCGGGCAACATTTTCATTGTTGATTCTGGTGCAACCATACCAGGTGTTCCTATCTACTCTTCCCTTTGAAAGCCATGTTATGTAGTGAGATATAACTGTCTTATCAAGACAAGTGTAAATATTCTTGCTGCAAATTTTGTTTCTTATCCTTCATAGAATTTCCAATGACTACTTCATTGCCTTTTGAAGATTATAACTAAACAGGTTAGCAGATATATGTGAAATATTCATAGTTTCTGGAAGACTGGAACTTATGGATTATTTTGTTCCTTTTTAATCCTACTATTGAGTGTTCTGTGCATCGTGATGCCTGGCATTTTTACTTATGTCTATGAATTTAACATTGTGTGATCATAAGCTTAGCAACATAGATTCAAACTGGTCCTAAAATTGTGTCGTCCTTGAAAAGTTCTCTTGTTGATGTACAAGTTTCAAGAAGCTCAAGAGGATTGAAATCTGATTTCGTCTTTAAACTAGACCCTTAGCAGCTGAATTTTATTGCTGCCTAGTGGAAGCCAATACATCTATTTTCAATGAGGCCAATTTTCCATCTATGGCAATTATGAATTATGATCACAATGAGAGCTAGAATTTTCTGTTATATTCGTTTTGTTTGCTATATAGGCTGTTCTGTCTAAAACCTTAAACCTGCAACAATCTTAGGGATCCTAAGCAAATGGATATCAAAGAGGGAAAGATCAGCTGCAAATTCAGCAACCTTTTTCCTGCAGCGGTGTTGTGAAATTGAGAATTTGAAGATAAATCTATTGCTACCATTTAATTTCCCTGGGGTGTTGAGAGTCTGAGATCGAGATTGGTTTTGTAGCAATGATTTGAATCACTTGATCGCTTCTTTGTGGGAATGAGTGTGGGTTGCGGGTGCCTGCCTGTGTTTCTGCATAGACCAAAATACTTTTTTTATAGCTTCAAAAATAGTTATTGTTTTGATGATTTGATCCATATCCAACATTCCAACCCTTAACTGGCCGAGAGCTCAAGACTAGCTACTTCTTCTTCTTCTTCTTCTTCTTCTTCTTTTTTCAACTCTACGGACACAAAATTTTATCCTCAAAATTTTTCACAATTTATTAACATGACAGATTGCCCGTGGTGTACAATCAGTTTTGTATAGGTTGATGGACTCAACACTAACATCATTTTTATTTCAACCACTTATGACATTTCACTTCAACAAGTTGGGACAAAAGTTGCGTCCTTAAATTTATTATTTAAGAAAAAAATCAGTAGTTACAATAATGGAATAGGGGATTCAAAACTTGTTTTGAAGAACAAGCAATAACCTTGAGTTACACGGCCATTAAAGACCTTATTGTCCGGCCTTGAACTCAAGAAAAGCTCAAGATATGAAAGAGTTGACATTTCGTGGACAATGTACCAGATCTAGTTGACAGTTTTAGCGTATGTATTATTTGTTTGTCAGAGGACCATGGTAAGCACTTGAAGGAATCTGAAATTTGCTCATTTAGCCAAATTGCATCATCTCCTCACAAGTCTCCTGCTATTCAGTGACACTTATAAATTGTAATGGAAAATGGTTTTTATTGTAATCGAAGTAGTTAACTAGGATTGAAACCAAGTATTGCGTCTGTACATTACCTATCAAGCTTTTGAAGCTTGTTGTAGGGACAAAGGACCTTAAAAATCCAAACAACGTAGGATTCATAGTAACAATTCTTTTTTCTATTTTTTAATGCAAGGATTCACATGGTGTCCAAGAATTGTCTAATTATCCTACACAGGGCAAATGGTCTCGACTTCGACGAGCCCAAGTTTCTTCTCCTTCTCTTCAGGGGGAAAAAGAAGATAAGGGTCTAAGTAAACAAGTAATGGATGACAATAGAATTCTCCCTGAGCTACCAAATAAGAGGCAGCAAGTTTCCAAGGAGGATGTCTCTCAATCACAGATATTGGCGGAGGCTGTCCCACAACCCCACTAGATGCAATGATTCTCTTAGTAATGATTTATCATGGGCTTGGGAACCCATGTACAGAGAGAGAGCTTGGAGAAATATTACGGGCAAAAAATCCCTCTACCATGCTCATAGCCAAAACATGGGTAGGCAAAGCAAGGTTAGAGCACATCCTCAGTACGACTAAGTCTTTGATCAATAGCGATTCTATCGTGGAAGTAGCTTTCATGGATTTCAAAGAGTTGCTGTCGTGGATGATCAGAACGGAACATAATAAAAAGTCGTTCTCAGCCATGTTTTAGATATTAGGGACACATCGGAATCGGGTCAGAACTAACCAAGCTTGTTGCATTCCAAAGCAACTCGTCAATGTGGCCAACGAATTACTATCGGAATTCCAGGCAGTGCAACAACCTCCCCAACCACAGTCCACCCCGATCCGAGTTCATTGGAGAGCTCCTATCTTGGACATGGTTAAGGTCAATCTTGAGGATGTATGATTCAATTGGGGGCAAACACCAGGGTTCGGTGTGGTTTTGACAAGATGTTTAAGTAAATTACACTACTCTCATATTAAGAGAAAGGGTAATATGGTTGCTACTGTTTTAGCTCTATTTGTTTTAATTGTTTTAGATTATAAGGCATGGATGGAGGATGCTCCCCCACAGTTCCTTTCTTTTGTTTCTAGCAGACTCTGATGTTTTTCTTTAAATAAAAGGCACTTCGTTGATTCTAAAAAAAAAAAGAATTGTCTGATCATGAGTGTCTTAAATCAAATGCATGCTAGTGATAACATTGAAAATCACAGTAACTAGATCGAATAGCATTAAAATGATGAAATCTCAAATGAGATTTAGCAAATTCTCCATCTTTCATAACTAATTGGGGGCAGTTTTCATCTTCAAGTGAAGGCCGTATTTGCAAAAGGAGCTTCTTTTTATTTTATTTTTTTCGTTTCCTCAAAAGTCCCCACTGGTTGGATTTTGGTGCAATAGCGTCTTCCAAACAATGTCGTGGGTTCAACTTGGAAATCCCCTCTTATAGATCCTGTAGAAAGAGGAGTATTGTGCACTGGATCCAAGAGCTTATCATCCAGCCTTGAACTCGAGAAAAGCACAAGATATCATATAGAGTTGATGTCTCTATTGTAAATATTATTTTGGGGTGACTGATTTGACTCAAAATCATTTTTCCTACAAGTGGTTTAAAAAATGTTATCTTACCAACTTGAGGTAAAATCTGTTTGTCTTCCGTAACCAACTTTTGTTAAAAATTATGATAAATATGTATTTTTGCTCTCCTTTTATGTTTGTTGTTTCCAAAAAAAAAAAAAAAAAAAAAAAAAGGAAAGGAAAAAAAGATAAAAAAACGTCATTTGGTAAAAAATTCGTGGAATTTCTTAGTATTTCAAACTTAAGAGAGGCACAAGAACCCAGCTCCTCTCTTCAATATTTAACCACCGAACCCATTTCTGACCCACCCATTTGCCACTTTAGACCTTAACCAAAACACATTCCTTGGATTTCAAGTAGGGTCATGTTGGGTTACACGTGTGAGTGAAGTCCCACATTGAATAAAGATGAGAAGAATGGGTAATTAATATAATATAATTGAGCACATACCCATAGGACTTAGGCCTTTTGGGTTAAAGTGCGTTTCTATATGTCTTATTAATTACTCAAGAAAGCTCCTCAAGCTGTTTATCTCCCCAACAAGTGGTATCAGAGCCTATGATGGTGAGGTGTTCATAGTCCCTACCCAGAAAGGACAAAGAAAGCCTAAATGACCCACACACAAAGATCCTAGAGAAGGAAAAAAAAAAAAAAAAAAAAAAGGGCTCAACAAAGGAATATTGCTAATGGTGCTAAATAATGGTGTGATGCGAGGTTCCCATGGACATGGACGTGTGGGGTTCCCATGGATGTGCGTGCGGGGTTAACACGTGGTTCTTATGGATGGCATACGAGAGACCCATGGATGACTCGTTGATGAAGTGAAAAGCCCATTAGCCAAGGGGGAGTGAATAGGACTTGTTCATGGCCCACAGAGAGGTCTTGAAGCCTGTAGAGAGGCAGACTCACACGTGAGGGGGAGATTGTTGGGTTACGCGTGTGAGTGAAGTCCCACATTGAATAAAGATGAGAAGAATGAGTGGTTAATATAATATAATTGAGCACATACCCATAGGGCTTAGGCCTTTTGGGTTAAAGTGTGTTTCTATATGTTCTATTAATTACTCAAGGAAGCTTCCCAAAGTATTTATCCCCCCAACAAGTCACGGCTTCTTAGACCCATTCATCATTGGTAAGAGCCTTAGGCCCAAGCTCGAGCTCCCTCAAAACAATCCCTAGCTTTGGAGATGACCATTGTCTAGTCAAGGGAACAATACCACTCTAAAGATATTCTCCAATAGCAATTCCTAATTTGAGTTAAAATTTATATAGGTCTATTTCATATGGATCTTGGAAATCTTGAAAAATTGGATATGTTTTTTCACTAGCAAGGAGGCTGAATCATTTTCATCACTTATCCGTCAAAACATCTATCAATTATTTCTTATATTCTACTTTGTAGGAAGATTACATTATTTGGAATTCAGTTTAGACTTTTTCAATTAAAAAAAATCAGTCTTTTAAAAGGACATTGAGATTCAATTCCTTTTATCTTTTTATTAAAATTGAACTGGTCGATCCTACCGTTTAATTTTAATTTTTCTTGCAATAATATTGAATGAAAATTCATCAATAATCACATAATACCAAGGAAGGATCGAATGTAATTGGTACTTGACCTATAAATAAAAAAGTGAAGGGAAAAAGATAATTAAACAGAACACTGTTTGTTGTGAAATGATAGAAATATATAAAACAAAGTAAAAGAAACAAGAAATATATATTGATAAACTCTTATATTCAAGTGGTCATCCACAATTCTTTTGATCTCTCTTAGATGTGTACAATAACAGTAAAGTAATCTCACATGTATATAGGACCTTAGAATGATTGTAGAGTTTATGAGATAAGGTTGTAATAATGAGTACACTTATGGATATACATCTCTTCTATAGACACTCATGGATATACATCTCCCCCACATAACCTTTTCATTGCCCAAATTTTACACATTCCAATAAGACTTTATTTCTAACACTCCCCATCGGATGACCACTTCATAAGAATATGCCTCGTTAAAACCTTGCCAAAGAAAAACCCTGTGGAAAAATATTTTGGTTAAGGAAAAAGAGTACAATATTCTTGTGTAACTTCTAGTGCCTTAGGATTGCCTCATTAAAACCTTACAAAGGAAAATCCAATGGGAAAAAAATCTTAGCGAAGGAAAAAGAGTACAATCAACACACATCCTTTAGAAAATTTACTCCTCCTCATGAGTACATAGAATTTCCATTGTTCATGGTAAAAATATTCTTAAGTCAATGCATGCTAATATTGTGCACCATCTCCTTAAAAGTTGCAGTTGGTAATGGCTTAGTGAGCATATTAACCAAATTATCACATGATCTTATCTGCTTAACATCAATATCGCCACTCTTCTGGAGCTCATGTGTATAAAAGAATTTTGGTGCAATATGCTTGCTTTTATCACCCTTGATATATCCTCCCCTAATTTGAGTGATACAAGCGGCATTATTTTTGTATAATATCGTTGGACTTTTTATGATTGATGATAATCCACTATTTTCACGAATATGTTGAATTACCGATCTCAACCAAACACACTCACGACTCGCTTCATGAATTGTGATAATCTCTGCATGATTTAAGAAAGTAGTAGAAATTGTTTGCTTAACAGATCTCCATGAAATAGCAGTATTTCCATAAGTAAATAAATATCATGTTTGTGATTGGCCTTTGTGTGGATCAGCAACTAACTGTGGTTTTAATCCATTTGAATAAAATAATCCCAAATCAGTAGTCCCACAAAGATAGCGTAAAATATGCTTAATTCCATTCCAATGTCTTTGATTTGGTGCAGAATTATACCTTGCTAGTAAGTTAACTGTAGCTATATCAGATCATGTGTAATTTGCAAGATACATCAAAGCACCAATTGCATTAAAATATGGTACTTCAGGATCAAGAGTTTCTTCATTATCTTCTTGTGGTCGAAGGTCGAAACGGATCTTCCTTAAAATCAAGTGACCGACCCACCATTGGAGTGCTCAAAGGATGAGTTTTATCCATGTAAAATTGCTTCAGGACTTTTTCTGTGTACATTGATTAATGAACAAGAATTTCATTTGGAAGATGTTCAATTTGTAGGCCAAGACAAAATTTTGTCTTACCAAGATCTTTCATCTCAAATTCATTCTTTAAACAATTTGTTGTTTTTGTTAACTCTTCTGGAGTCCCTACAAGATTTAAATCGTCAACATGTACTACAACAATAGCAAATCCAGATTTTGATTTTATGATAAAAACACATGGACAAATTGGACTATTCTCAAATCCTTCTTTCAAAAGATACTCACTGAGGTGATTATACCACATGCGTCCGGATTGCTTTAAACCATATAAGGATCTTTATAGCTTGATAGAATACATACATCCGGATGTTGGATTATATGTTTCAAACATTTTATATCCTTCAAGGATTTTCATGTAGATATCATTATCTAATGATTCATATAGATATGCTGTAACAATATCCATTAATCGCATATCCAAATTTTCATTTACTACCAAGCTAATTAAAAATCTGAATGTAATTGCATCCATTACAGGAGCATATGTTTCTTCATAATCAATACCAGGTCTCTGCGAAAAACCTTGTTCTACAAGTCGCGCTTTGTACCTTATAATTTCATTTTTCTCATTTCGCTTACGTATACCTATTTGTATCCAACAGGCATTACACCTTTAGGTGTTCGGACTACAGGTCCAAAAACTTCACGTTTAATTAGTAAATTTAATCTACTTGAATTGCCACTTTCCACATTGGTCAATCATTTCTACATTGACATTCATCAACGGTTTGTGGTTCATATTCGTTATCATTATTTCTGGTAATATCAATGGCAACTTTATATGAAACTATGTTGTCGACAACAATTTTATTTCTATCCCATATTTCTCCTGTATGTACATAATGTATTGAGATCTCGTTATTTTCAAGTACCTGATCATCTTCAAGGGATAACTCTTCAGGAGGTTTATTTTCAAGAGATTTTTGTTCATAAGTTTCGGATAGAGCAATTATTTTTGTGACTTGTTTCCTAGGTATAGCCTCTTTATAGGCTGCAACTTGTTTTTCTTGTACTTTTCTCTTCTGAGGAATTTTATCTTTAACACCAATAGGTCTTCCACACTTCATGTGTGGCTTTGATTCATTTGTTGTTGTATTAACTGATTGTCTTGCAGGGACTTCAATCTATGCTGGAGTATTAGCAGTTGGAATGTGAGATTTCACTATTTTCTTATGGTCGATGAATACATCTGGTAATTGATTTGCAATTCCTTGCAAATGAATAATTCTTTGAACTTGCAATTCATATTGATTTGTACGAGGATCAAGATGAGATAACGTCAAAACATTCCAAGCAATCTCACGTCATGCTTCAGGCAACAACTTTTCTTCCCCTAATGGTGGAAAGATTGTTTCATTAAAATGACAATTCTTAAAACGTGCCTTAAAAATATCACCAGTTAGAGGTTCAAGATATCTAATGATAGATGGGAAATCAAAACCTGTATAAATTCCAAATCTATGTTGAGGACCCATCTTAGTGCATTGTGGGGATGCAATAGGTACACAGCACAACCAAATGTATGCAAGTGAAAAATATTTGGTTGTTGGCCAAGTACGAGTTGCAATGGTGAGAATTTATGATAAGCAATTGGCCTAATGCGAACTAATGATGCAGTATGTAAAATAGCATGACCCCAAGTAGAAACTGGTAATTTTGATTTCATAAGCAAATGTCGAGCAATAATTTGAAGTCTCTTGATAAGTGATTCAGCTAAACCATTTTGAGTATGTGTATGGGCAACAGGATGTTCAACATCAATTCCAATTGACATGGAATGGTCATCAAAAGCTTAAGATATGAATTCACTAGCATTATCTAAATGAATTTTCCTAATTGGATAATCAGGAAATTGTGCTCTCAACCTAATTATTTTAGCAAGAAGCCTAGCAAATGCAACATTTCTAGTAGAAAGTAAACATACATGTGATCATCTGGTTGATGCATCAATTAAAACCATAAAATACTTAAATGGACCATAAGGTGGGTGTATTGGTCCTCATATATCACCCTGAATTCTTTCTAAGAAAGATTGACATTCAACAACAATCTTTGAATGTGATGGTTTGGTAATTAATTTATCTTGAGAACATGCACTATATGGATAATCACTAGGTAAAAGAATCTTCTGGTTCTTTATGGGATGTTTGTGAGAGTTTTCAATAATTTGATGCATCATTGTTGATCTTGGATGACCAAGACGATCATGCCAAAGCATAAAAACCTTTGGGTTCGAACACTTCTGGTGCATTGCAATATTTGTTTCAACTGTTCTCATTGTAGTATAATATAACCCAGAAGAGAAAATATGTAGTTTTTCTAATATGAGCTTCTAGCCTGATACTATTGAAGTAATATAAAGAAATTCTTCACTGCATTCATTATTAATTTCAATATGATAACCATTATAACATATATCTTTAAAATTGAGTAACTTTTTGCATGATTTAGAAGAATACAAAGTATCATAAATACAAAGTTTTGTGCCCTTTGGCAACATGATAATCGCTCTTCTAGAGCCTTCAATTAAGTTTGATGAACTTGATATTGTATTGACATTGGCTTTGCATAATCTTAAAATTTGAAAATATTTTTTATTTTTAAGGATCGTATGAGTTGTCGCACTGCTTGCTAAACAAAAATCTTCCCTAGTTATCTTGGAATTGATTTTACTAGTATGACCCATGCATCTTCACATATGCAAAACATAAATTAAAGGCGTAAATGCACTTTTAGTCCCTACATTTTGCACTTTTTCCATTTTGGTCCCTACATTTTGTTTTTATCACTTTTAGTCCCTAAACCAATTAACGCTTGACATTTATGTCCTTCCCGTCACCCAACTAACAGCAAAAGCTTACGTGACTGACGGTAGAATAAAAAAAATAATATAATCACAAGGAATATAATGCCACGTCAGCATATAAATTTAAAAAATTAATTTATTAATTTTAACTAAATAAAAAAATAGAATTAAAACCAAAAATCACTAAAATTTAGATATAAAAAGTATCTTGACTCAATGATCACTTCTGGGAAGAAATCGCAAAATGGGTTCAAATTCTTTTCTTTTCCTTCTCACTTCTCTCTCTCTCTCTCTCTCTCTCTCTCGGTAACTGTGGTGCAGTGGCTCATGGTGGTTGTGGTGGGTGGTGGTTGGGGTGGATGGGTTGAGATCGGGGTGGGGTGGGTTAAGGTTGGTTTAGGGTGGGTGCGTTGAGATCGACTAGGGTGACTTGAGTCAAGGTGGCTAGGGTTGAGTTCAGGGCAGCTGGGTTTGAGGTTGGGTTGGGGTGGGTAGGTTGTGAGTCGGCTAAGATGGGTAGAGGTCGAGTTGGGTTTAGGTCAAGCTGGGGTGGGTGGGTTGAGACTGGCTGGGGTGGCTTGAGTCGAGGTGGTTGGGGTTGAGGTTGGGTTAGGGTGGGTAGGTTATGAGCTGGCTAGGGTGGGTAGAGATTGGGGTGGCTGGGGTTGAGACCGAGTTGGGTTTGGTTATGGTGGTTTGTGGTGGTTATGGTGGTGGGTAGTGGTTGTTTGATCGATGGAGGTGGTGGCTGGATTTTTCTATGTTTGAGTAGAAAGAAAATTTCTGGGTTTGGGTTTGGGTGGAAAGAAAATTTCTGGGTTTATGTTTAAGTTTGTTGGTTAGGTTTGTATTTATGTTTGTTGGCTGGGTTTGATCGGTGGAGGTGGTGGCTGGATTTTTCAATGTTTGGGTAGAGAGAAAATTTCTAGGTTTGGGTTTGGCTAGAAAGAAAATTCTATGTTTAGGTTTGTGTTCTTGAGTTCTTTGATCTAGGTTCGAGTTCTTGTTTTCTTCATGTTCTTCTCAAAAACTAATGAGTTTTTTTTTTTTTTTTTAATATTTGTTTTTCATTTAATTAATTAATGTGTGATTATATATATATATTTTTTTATTCCACCGTCAGCCACATCAGTTTTTGCTGTTAGTTGGGTGACGAAAAGGACCTAAATGTCAGGCGTTAATTGGTTTAGGGGCTAAAAGTGGTAAAAACAAAATGTATGGACCAAAATGGAAAAAGTGCAAAATGTAGGGACTAAAAGTGCATTTATGCCTAAATTAAACTTTATTACTTTAAATATAAATAAAACATATCAGCATAAAAATACTTATTTCAATGCCATAATATAATGAAAGAAAAAAAAAATTGGTATGGACATTTCCATTCCCAATCATACTTATTAGAATACATGATAATATAATAAAAGAAAATAATTAATTGGTATGGACATTTCCATAACCAATCAAATTATCAAATTTTCCATCAACATCCTCAAAGAAATTAGAGACATCGAGGTGAGTCATATCCACTCCATTTGGAAAATGAAGATAATTCATAGGATCTTCAGATCATTATGATTAGCAAAGTTCTTTTCAATTCCCTTTTCCTTTTCTTTTATGGAGGCTTGGTACAAATCTACCAAATGTTTAGGAGTACGACAAGTACGTGACCAATGACCTTTTATTCCACGCCTATAACACTTATTTTCATGACCTTTTGATGGTTTTCAACAACAGCACATTATTCTGTTTAGCCACTAGAGGAAAAAACATTAGTTCATAACACTCTATGAACATATACATTCGATATTGCTATTGCAAGAGCACATTCAAAACATGATATATTTCTATTATATACTTTTAATTGTAGGCTGAATTTAAAGTGTTGGATTAATTCACTTGCACCTTTAGTTTATTACAACTTTAGTCATACTAAGCTTTTAGGATGATCAAGTTCTTCTAGAACTTGTGATTCCCCTAAGGGGTTTTTTATTATAAAGTACTCAATTTTTATGTAAATAATAACAAATAAAAGTTATTTCTTTTGAACGATCCTTCTGGGATATTCTGTTGTCATCTATAATAATATCTTCAGGATTTATTACATTAACATAGATCTCATCAAGATTCATTACTTCCAGATGAATCTTAGTATCAAGGATCCATGATAAGGAATTATTGCCTAAGATGTCAAGGGCAACAAATTCAAGCTTTGCAAGGTTTGACATTTATATCAAATATATAATTACATAAGTAATTAAATAAACAAATATTTTTATCATACAAAATTCTAATGAAAGAATGCTACATAGACATATATATTCAAAGTTGATTTATACACGGTACATATAACTATTATTAAGTTGCTTTATCACAAACCATTTTTAACAAAATATTTTTAATTAATTAAATGTGAATCTCATAACGTGCATCTCATAACAATATATAATAATAGAATAACGTGAATCTCATAAAAATTTTAATCAATTAAAATTACTAAAATTATGAGCATAAAACGTAAAGACAAACAAATAGGATAATTACTAATTCCTTAAAAAGAAAACTTACAGTGAGTTAAGAAAACTACACAAATAATCTTTGATATTTGAAGAATAATGCGATTACAACTTCCTTCAAAATTGGGTAGAGAATCGTGCTGATAAAGTGTTGTGAAATGATAGAAATAAATAAAACAAAGTAAAAGAAACAAGAAATATATATTGATAAATTCTTATATTCAAGTAGTCATCCACAATTCTTTTGATCTCTCTTAGATGTGTATAATAACAGTAAAGTAATCCCACATATATATAGGACCTTAGAATGATTGTAGAGTTTATGGGATAAGGTTGTAATAATGAGTACACTTATGGATATACATCTCCCCTATAGACACTTATGGATATACATCTCCCCCACATATACCCAAAATTTACACATTCCAATCAGACTTTATTTCTAACACTATTAAAATTCTTCAAAATTTCAATGGGCCACTTTTAATGGTTTAATTAAGATGCATAAATGGAAAAACTACAATGTTTGAAGTGATCATTTATGACGCAACGTGTATTTGTTTATAATGGAGCGTTTCGAATGAGATATCTTCTAAGGATGATTTGGTAGAGAAGATATCTCATGTGATCTTTCTTCATAACATGTGGGACCAATGCATGTTGGACCTATAGATGTTACGAGAGTTATGTCTCGTAAAATAATTATTTGATTGGGCATAGAAATATGAGTTAAAATTATGGCAAAAATATTATCTCAATTCCTAAACTTTTCTTGAATTTGGTTTTTCATCCCTAATTTTAAAAACATTTCATTTTTTCATTCCTAAGCTTTTTAAAGAAATTTTTTTCAATAGCTTATAACAAAAATAAAGACAAAAAAAAATAATTTTTTTATGATAATTTAGGGATGAAAAATAAACATTTTAAATTAAAAAGTGGTAAGCATAACATTTTCAATAATTTAGGAGTTTAAAACCAACTTTTAAAATTTTAAGGATGAAAAACGAAATTCGTGCGAAATTCAATAATGAAAAAAATAATATTTTAGCTTAAAATTAATTGTTTCAATGGAGAACCTTATGTGAAGATAGTTTTATGCATTTTTCTGTATTTGATAGTATCATAAAAAAAATGGTTAAGAGGAAAACTATCTCTTAGAGTATGTTTGGTATGTTGTAATAACTCATGTAATGGAATAGTTATTCTTGTGTAATAGTGATTTGGTCATTTGGTTGCATCTTTAGAGCCTGTTTGGATAAGCGTTCTTGCAAAGGAAGTGCGCGTTTACAAGCTAAACGCAAAAAAGGAAATTGTTTGGTAGCGCGATTTTAGTCAATTGCGTTTACAAATAACACCATATCCACATTTTTAAAAAAGAAAATTTTCTGAGCTTTTTCAATTCACGCAATTCAATCAACAAAATATCAATTATCGGCCGCACTTTTTTTAATCAAAAAATCTACTTTGCCCCCCAAATACTAGTATATATTCCGGCTTTATGTTCTCTCTCAACAATCCTTCTTTAAATTGAGGAATAACCATTCATTTTTATAATGATTCTAATAAGTTTTAAAATTAATATATTTTCAAAAATATAAAATTTCCTTATACATCATCTTTTACAAGCTTCTAATATGTAGCAACCAAACTTATGTCTAGTTATAAACTAATAATTATTCCATTACAATATCTTTTATACCAACAATAAATATGGCAAAACTTAGGTACAGTACCTTACCTACAGTTTTTTAGATTTCCTTCTTAAAATTTTGACATTTGTCCAATTTAACAACCCACAAACGATGTTAAAATACTACTATTTGTTTTCTCTCTCTCTCTCTCTCTATCTCTCTCTCTCTCTCTTATTCCTCTGTCCCGTGAGAGAACATAGAATGTAGAACCGTAGAACCCCATTGCATTCGATCTCTCCAACTTCTCACCCTCAATCTGAACCAAATTGAAGCCGACAAAGGGTAAGAAGGCCAGTGGATAAAGGGTAAGAACAAGAAAGTAAGGGTTGAGAAGGAGAAGGTAAGGGATGAAAAGGAGAAGATGCAAGTGAAGAAGTGAAAGTGGTCCATGATTTTGGAGATTTTGCAGAGATTCAAATGTGGGTTTGAAGATATTTTGCAAATCAAATAGCGATGGTCCTTGATTTCGGAGATTTGGGCTTCCTAGAAGCCACGAGAGAGAGAGAGAGAGAGAAAATATGAGATTTTTTTGTTGCTTTTTTTTTTTTTTTTTTTCCATTTCTTCTTTATTTTTTTGCTGGGGCTTTTTTGTTTGGTTTTGATGGCGATATCTATTTATCCCTAAGTGGAAGGCACAAATCCTACAATTTGAAAAAGATCTGAAGCCGTGGGTTCGCTTACAGTAAGAGAAAAAGAAGGAAGAAGAAAAAAAAAGTTTTTTATTTTTTATTTTTTAGTTTTAATGCCATTTGTAGGGGTTGTTAAATTGGACAGATGTCAAAATTATAAAAGAAAAACTTAAATAACTGTAATTAAGGTACTGTACATAAGTTTGGCCATAATAAAAATTAATATTTTTAATGTAAATATGTAATTTTGTTCATTGTACCAAATTTACCCTAAAATTTTTCTTATACTTAAAAACAGCTTATTTAGTTGAAACTGAATTTTTTTTACTAAAAATATTGTAAATAAAGCTACAATAGGCCTCATAAATAGTATTAAAAAGTGCAACAAGACTCATGAATAGTAGCAAAAATAAGCTGAATAGTAAAAAAACATAGCTTTTTTAAAAATGCCAAACACACTAAGCTAAATAAAATAGTTTTTCAAAAATAATTTTGAGGGAAAGTTTTTGAACTCATTTTAGAGTTGTTATCAATGATGTGTAAAAATTAAGATAATTTTATAAATAAAATATTTTTGAAAAATGATTTACATTTCAAAAAAATGTTAAATTTTAATTTTAAGTGTACATTTAAATACCGTTTATTTTGCTGAAAACTTATTTCTGAATATTAGTAAAATATTTTTTATTACTACAAATTACTATTTACCCGTTTTTAGCACTTGGCTCATTCATAAATAGTGCCATGTACCAGCCAAAAAAAACGCTAGGAAACAAACGTAAATACAATTGTGGGAAAAAACACACACTAAATGTGCGTTTGGGAAGCGTGTTTTGCACCTCCTAAATGCGTTTGCGTTTCTCTTCTTCTTTTTTTTTTTTTTTTTTTTTTACTTTTCAACTTTCCCATACGGAAAGTTTGACTTTTCCCATGAACAATGCACACTGTATACTGTTTACAGATCCATAAATTTCACTTTTTAACCACTTTTTCATTAAAAATTGGTCCCACGATATTATTCATACATTTAAAAATTATTTTGTTATAATGTTTTTCAGTTTTCAATTTCAATTTTTAATTTTTAATTGTATTCAAACGGCACCTAACACTCATAGACAAACGGATTACTACTTCATAATCATACACAGTATAATAATTGGGTTTTCTCGGGGGCAGGGAAAATAAAAAAGAGATCTGAGGCATTGGCATTGCACTGAGTCAGAGAAATGGCGTTGGAGGAGTGGGGAAAGCTAGAGGGAAAAGTGGTGATGGTGACTGGAGCTTCCTCAGGCCTCGGTCTTGACTTCTGTCTCGATCTCGCTAAAGCTGGCTGCAAGATCATCGCTGCCGCTCGTCGCGTGGACAGACTCCAATCACTCTGTCATCAAATCAATCACCTCTCTTCCTCTACTTCTTCAAGCTCCCCACGAGCAGTCGCTGTGGAGCTCGATTTGTGCGCCGATGGTCCTACTATTGACAAGTCCATACAACAGGCTTGGGATGTGTTTGGCCACATCAATGCCTTGGTCAACAACGCCGGATTTAGAGGTTAGAAATTAAAAAAAAAAAAAAAAAATCAAGTATGCTACGCATTGGGTAATACTTGTTGTACATAAGGTGATACACAATTTTACGCATGCTCCAATTTTAAACTGAAACCATGATTTGACATCACAGCTTCCAAGTTCAAAAGGTTTAGGGTCCGGTTGGTTTTTGCTTTCAAACAATATTTTTTAGTTTTTAAACAATATTTTACGCATTTCATCACATTTTTTTATTCACACGTATTTCAAAAAATTACAAACAATAATTTTTAAATTACTTTACCAAACACCCTCTTAAGATCAAATTACTTACCGTTCTTTAAGGAAATTATAATGTGGAATCTCTTGAGAGTGTCTCTAAGATGCAAGCTACGAGTTTTGAGCCCATTTATTTCTAGCTATTTGTTCTTTAAAAACCTTATACAGTACTTTTACATTTGACCACACTGTCTTGCTCAAAAAATGTAAATGTTGTGAATATTGTGGACAAAGTTATGTAAATGAATGATATCTATCCATGGACAAATGTGCTTTGATGACCATGGATCATCCACAATTGATTGTTTTAGACAAATATATTTTGAGTTTTCATTCTTGTATTGACAAGATCAGATGTGTTTCTTGCCAATGTGCTTTAACTCAACTAGCGTCAGATGTTAACTGGAGGGTGAAGTCGTGGGTCTAAGACTTAATGGGTATATCCGTATATGTAACTTACCAATTATTAAAATTAAAAAAAAAAAAAAGAAAAAGAAATCAGTTGTGCTTCTTGGAATTTTATGTGTATTTTTAACATTTGCTTCTTCATCTTTATTTTAACTCTTATGCTGTGTACATTAGGTACTGTGAAATCACCATTAGAATTGTCTGAGGAGGAATGGAATCATGTTATCAAAACAAACTTAACAGGAACCTGGTTGGTGTCAAAATACATTGGCATACGCATGCGTGATGCAGAGCGGGGAGGATCAATCATAAACATATCTTCTATTGCTGGTCTCGACCGTGGGCAATTGCCTGGAGGTGCTGCCTATGCTGCTTCAAAGACAGGCCTAAACACCTTGACAAAGGTAATGTCGATTGCCATTCAACTCTTGCAAAATATAGGGGTGATACCATTGTCATGTTTTGTAATTGTTTGGAAACAAAATAGTAACTATAAGATGAAAAATCGCAGTATCTTCATAGAAAATGGACTACAGGGAAAAAATCCTCATGTTAAACAAAAGAAAAGTTTACTTCAATTGATTCAGCAAAGGTAAAAAAATGGAATTTACTTCTTTTGATTCAAGAAAAGGTCAGGTACATTTCCTATAAATAAAATAAAAGAGGAAATATTACATCAACTAAAGATATTTTTTTTGCCAATTGAATAGAAAATGAAAGTTCCAAGAGAAACTCCTAGAGAATAGTCACACAAATAAAGACTGGATATTCACTTCAAGTCAGACATTTTCAACTGCATGTCCTAAATATTTTCTTATTGGTCCCCTTTGGAGCTGGGTACCAAAACAGATGTAATTTCCATCTCCAAACATCATCATATTGCTTTTACATGAAATTGGAACGGGTATATTTTGTTTGCTGACTTTTTACCTAGATGTGTGTTTCTTTTTTCTTTTTTTTATAA
Organism: Quercus variabilis; assembly: GCA_030445155.1. Taxonomy (NCBI): domain Eukaryota; kingdom Viridiplantae; phylum Streptophyta; class Magnoliopsida; order Fagales; family Fagaceae; genus Quercus; species Quercus variabilis. The sequence goes on from CP129451.1 coordinate 9,470,823, forward strand.
AAGTAACTTTCGGATTGATGACCTCTACTGAGTTGTCATCCCTGGCCACTGTGCTATCACTTGGGTTGTCTTTTTAGACTAGAATGCTACCTTTTCCTGTAACTATGTGATGAACACATCATAAATTAATTATTATGGAATACCCTGAACTTATTTAGAGATAGCAACCAGTCTCTTTTTATGTCTTTGCCCATAGGAAATGCATTCTTATCAGATTAGTGTGTGTGTGTGTGTGTTTGTGTGTTGATTTTGCTTTTGTTACTTCTCCATATAATGTTGATTCTACTTATGACAGGTCATGGCCTTGGAATTGGGTGTACATAAAATAAGAGTGAATTCTATATCACCTGGCCTTTTCAAATCTGAGATTACTCAGGGTCTCATGGAAAAAGAATGGCTGCATAAGGTGGCAAAGAAAACTGTCCCTTTAAGAGAATATGGCATCACAGATCCGGCATTGACATCACTTGTTCGATACTTGGTACATGAATCTTCTGAATATGTTTCGGGCAACATTTTCATTGTTGATGGTGGTGAAAGCTTACCAGGCGTCCCTATTTACTCTTCCCTTTGAATGTCAATGAGACATAACTGTCTTATCAAGACAAGTGTTAATATTCTTGCTGCAAGCTGTTCTGTGCATTGTGATGCCTGCCATTTTCTCTTATATCTATGATTTTAATGTTATGTGATCATAAGCTTAGCAACATTGATTCAAATTGGTACTAAAATTGCAATTTCCTAGTTTCAAGAAGCTCATGAGGATTGAAATCTGATTTGGTCTTTAAATTAGACTCGTAGCAGCTAAATTTATTGCCACCTAAGGGTATCCTTCATTCTTCTTGTGAACTTTCAGAGAAACATTTTTATTTTTGCTTTGATACAATGAAGCCAAAAGCCCAAAACATCAATTTTCAAAGAGGCCAATTTTCCATCTATGAATTATGATCGCAATGAGCGCTAGAATTTTTGTTATATTCATTTTGTTTGCCACGTAAGCTGTTCTGTCTAAAACCTTAATCAAAGAGGGACAAATCAGCTGTAAATTTACTCGTATACATGAGCACTACTTGTGTGTTAGAGGCCTTGCAGCAGTATTGTGAAATTTGGAGTTTGAAAATAAATCTAATGCTATCATTTAATTCCCTTGGCAATGTTGTGAGTAGACCGAGATTGGTTCTGTAGCAATGATTTGAATTTTGAATCACCTGATCACTTTCTCTCCGTAAGAGTGCTTGCATGGGATTGAAATCCAATGCAATAGTTAGTGCTATTTGCAATAGTGCTATGTGATGTAAAAGATAGGGTAAATTGTAGGGAAAAATGCCAAGAGACCCCTTAAACTTTTAAGTAGCGGCCAAAAGACCCCCTGAACTTTTATTTTAGCCAATTTAATCCTTGAACTTTGTTTAAAGAGCCAAATTAAGACATCTGTTAAGTCTCTGTTTAAATTGACTAACATTGCTCATGTGAAACGCACATGTAGCTTGTCAAACACTTGAATTGATGGACAGAGATAGAAAAGCTAGGTTCAACATTAACAGAGTGCGGACGAAAGGAGAGAGAGGCTGTGGCTCGCTGGAATTTGTGGTCCCTCTATCACTGGTCTCTTCCACCGCCGATCTTGCCATCCTTGGCTTTCGCTGCCGCTAATGGTTTCTGACAACAACTGATAAATAGAGAGACAGATTCAAGCAAGCTCTTATAAATCCAAAGATTGAAAACCCATCAATCGATTAACCTGACTGTGCCAAGTTTGACAAAGATAAACTTGTGGTTGTGGCTGATGCTTCTAGAGAGATCTTTATTTTTCCCTATAAATATTAAGTAAATAGAGGAATGCAAGATTAACATCATACTGAATATTGATGCTTGTCCTAGCACTAGGAATGGCTAGCCATTCCAGCGGTGGAAAAAGAAAAGCAAAACCACTTGAACAAAAAAATTCAAAATGTGTGGGTTTGATTTGGCTTGCGATTATTCCCACGGGCCACTCATCCACAATAAGAAGAATCATTCAAGTTCAACATCAAAAGATATCAATTCGTGTTGCGATTTAATTAGTAATGGGTTTTCGGCGGAAGCCAAGACAAGACCAGTGATGGCGAGACCACGAGTCCAGGGAGCTGCATTCTCTCTCTCCTCTCAACTACACTCTATCAATGTTGAACCTAGCCTAGCTTTTCTCTCGGTGTTTGGCAAGTTGCACATGCGTGTCAAGTGATCAACGTTAGTCAGTTTTTTTTTGAATCAACGTTAGTTAGTTTAAACAGAAAGTGAACAAATGTCTCAATTTGGCTTTTAAGTAAAGTTTAAGGAGTAAATTGGCCAAAATAGAAGTTCAGAGGGTCTCTTGGCCACTACTCCAAAGTTTAGGGGGTCTTTTGGCATTTTTCCCAATTTTTTTGAACCTTTTTAACTTTTTAAACTTTTTACTTTTAACCCTATTAGTTTTTACATATCATATAATAGTGGTAATTGCATGGTATCGAATCCGCCTTTGCATTTGCACCCCCAGATCCAGGTGGCTTTTTCTTAAGCACCCAATTTAACAAAAAAATTATGAAGCAAATTAATAGATGCAAAAGAGTATTCGTGGGCTTTCTGTCATTGCAGAAAAGCCACATCTGTTACTTATGAACTATGATTCAAACTCACGCAAAATTCTAAGGTTTTGTTGGATGTATTAATGAGAAAGTTGGTTTCAGCCCTATGTTCAAGCTATTTGTATGAGGCTTAAAAAGTACTGATTGAAACACGTTTCAAGTCCATTACATAGTGTTGGCCAATAATGCAGAATGATATAATTTGTCTCCACTGCAATGTTTACATAATGATGAGCCAACCTCTAAAAATGGAGGGCATAAACCCAAAATTTCAGTCCCTGCCCAAGAACTAGAGTCTAGAAATATTAGCCAAATGATCGATCGCAAATCAATGCAGAGCTGCAGTAGAGCAATGCCCATTCAAAGAGAAAGGCTACAGTACAGAAGATAGCTTTTCCAACAAAAGCTAGGTAATAATATTCAGCCCATTTAAAGACAAAAACATTGGGTGGGAATCTAGTATAGCAGTGCCTAGATGAAACAGAATATAATTTAGTAGAGATCAGTCATAATTTCTTGCAAATCTTTGGTGTCTAATAAAATCTACAGAATATAAATGAGAAAATCAATAGGTACTCGTATAAAGCTTCTATTGTCTTCTTATCCATCTCTTTACCTCATAGATCCTTTTATTTTGATTCAAACCCCTTTGCTAAAGAAACTTCCCATTCTCGATGCCGTTGTTCTCTCTGTAACATGTGAGAAAAAAATTCTTAAGATGGATCACCAACTACATAAATCAATGAATCAAGTATAGGCAAAGCTCGTTTTAATATTCCAAAGTGCAAGGATAAGGCAACTAAGCAAAATTCAAATTAATATTCTCAATAATATATTTAGTATTATTGTCATATAAAAGTTATATTTGAAAATAACTGGTAGACGACTTCCAATTAGGCTAACTTTTTAAGCTCAAGCTGACCAAAGCCCACCTAAACCTGGCCTATTGTTTGTGTTATAGCTTATGGATTAGCTGGTGTGTATCAGTAGAGATACATGTAGTTTGTCAAAGACACAAAGCATAATGTTTATATAAAAGAATCCACTACATGCCTTCAACTTTCAACTGCATGTGTTTATCATAGCCACAAGTTGAAGCAGGACTTCAGGAAATTACCAAAATTATCCAAAGCTTTAGACCATAATAATAACCCTGTGTTGATACTCCCCCCGCACTGGAAGTGGATTTATAATTCCCCCCTCCCCCCTTTTCAAGTCAAATTGCCCGTTTTTAGGAATAAAACAAGTCAATTTTCCTTTAGCAGACAGATGATAGGATGAAATCGTATTAGGAGAGGTGAGGACTCTGATATTAACCTGCCAGCTGAGGATAACTTAAATATAGGACATGGAAATGAGAATAGTTTAAGTGCATATTGTAGCCTCTTACTGAAAGAAACGTAGTTAGTTTATGAGCATTTTTGCTCTCAAGAGTTGCAAAATCAATCAACAAATAAGCCATGCTTTATTGGGAAGTTTCACATACATTCAGTGCATATTGATTGGCCAATGGAGAATATCCTCTTATTTCATCTTTTTCCTATTCCTATTTGACCATCCACCAACACATATCGCATCAAAGATTTTCCTTTCTTTTTAGTGGTCTTCAACTACACAAACTTTTGAAATTTCAGTTCCATTTTACGATTAAATTGCTCGCTATTGGATTCTACGGAAAATGTGCATGTTAACAAACAACTTAAGTGTGGCCTAATAAAAGTTTTGCAAATGACTTCGAAATACTTGTATTTTCTTTTCTATGTTATATGTTTCTAATTCTTATTGATATTAAGGAAATTCTAAGACTTTTTTTCTTTTATGGGTAAATAGGGGGAGGAGGCTGGTGGGGTTTGAACCCCAGTGCCTAAGCACCCAAAGAAGTGCTGGAACCACTAGGGTATACCTCAAACCCCAAGGAAATTCTCAGAGTTTGACTTATATAATCTCTTTAGTTCTTATAATCTTGTAAAGATAATTTCAGATTAAAAGGGTGAACCATGCCTAATTTATAGATCAGTCGAACCTTTAAGCACCTTTTTAGACATTTTCAAATGCCGTAAAGCTTTCTTCTAGCACATACAAATGTATCATTAACTCTATGCCATTGCTAACCTATTGGCAGTCGTATTTCTGCAGAAACAATAAACCGCAATTACTAATGCTTTCCCAATTTCTTTGCACCAAAACCTCAAACCTGTGCCACATGCCCCCAACCCCTAATGGTGGGAGAATTGAGTGCATATATCATGGGGATGCGTAATACCAGCTCCCTAATGGCACAGGGGTTTTATTAAAACAAAAGGCCACAATACAATATTATAGAACATGTATGCTAAAATTAACCATGATTTTTTCTATGAAATTATAACAAACCAGATTGGCAGTTGAATCAGAGGAAAAATTTTTCCTGGGTTTGCCATGTTGCATTGATTGTTGGGTAAATCAATTGTAAATTAAAATAGACATGTCACACACAAGAAAATATGGTCATATACGATCAATAACATACATTTTGCCAGCATTCTTGCATTTAATACTGTTCTCAATGTTAATAGAATTTTTTCATTTTTATAATTTAATGAAATAATGATGAGACATGGCATAATGCATGAATAACACTGGCAAGATGGATGATAGAAGTATCACCACTCAAACCAAAATTGTTTCATCTCTGTTCAAAAAACAGAAAAGAAACAATAGTAGAACACTAATTTTTGCAGGGAACAAATATAATCCAGTTGCAAATAGAGAATGATAAAAATGAACATACCCTTCTTTCCCAGTATGGAAGAAAGCACAAGAAATCATAGACAGGTGTAATGGTTGAAACCAGAGCGACATTGAGTCCAGTAAATACCAAAAGGGCAGTCATAGGTCGGGTTCTATGCGGCATGTTTGATTACTATCAAGAAATTAGCCCTGCAATCACAAGTTCATGATTGAGTTGTCTTCAAATTTACACTCCGAAAAATGATAAAAGCGCGCACGCACACGCACAAACAGGTATTTGATCCCTAAAACCTAACAATGAGCTATATTCTAAGCAAACGCAGTTCATTTCTGAGAAGAATAAAACCAAAAATCACATTCAAGACTACACAATCATTTCATCTAACAAAGAACCACCGCTTGCCCCAACCGGCAGCTTACCCAGAATTGCACTCAGCCGCATAGTACCATCAATTTGACCCCTAAAACCTAGCAATGAGCTATATTATAAGCTAAACCCAGTTCATTTTTGAGAAGCATAAGACCAAATATCACATTTAGGACTCTCACAATCATTTCATCAAATAGCTGGTATGCTTGGGAAAAGAACCCACTCCATACACCAACCGGCAGCTTATCAAGAATTGCATTCGGTCACATAGTACCATCAAGGCTCAAATTTGAGCACAAACACAAACACAAACCCAACCTCAAACCTTTCTTCAAACAAACAAGTAGTAAAAAAAATAAAAACAAAGAAAACTCATAAGACTGCAAATTTGTCTTTTAAAGTTTAAACCCACACCCCAGATTGGACTATTACCTTGTATGATGAATTTTGAAGTTTGGGGCTAGATAGGTCTAGTGGGTATGGCTCTGTGTAACTCTGTGACTCCATAGTTGAAAAGCAATAGCTACGTGGTTGAAGACAAGGGTATTGTGTGGGAAAAAGAAAGTTTGTGAGGGTGTTGTCGTAAAACTACGTGGCTAGACCAAGGGCGAAAAAGAGAAAAAAAAATTTGGACCATTTCTCGATTTATGCGTGTCATCCTTGCGCAGGGGCCATGCTAATCTTCTCTGTATCGTTCCAATTTTATCGGATGTCCCCGAAGGGACACTAGTTATTTGCTGCATGTTGTATATAAATGCTATCATTTTACTGTTTCTTTGCGATGTGGGACTCCGGCACTGACCCCTTCTAAAGTTAAATTCAGGTGCTATGCCCAGGCCCAAACTTACTTACCACCTTCTCATCCTTGTGGGCTTTCTTTGGAGACATAGTTGTCAAGCACAATTATTTATTTATTTTTTGTTTAATAATGAAACATATGATTTCTTTTTTGAATTCAATACCAAAAAAATAAAAAGATTATGTAATATCATCTCTGTAAAATAGAGTAAAAGAAAAAGAATAGATGAGTAATCTTGAAAGTATAATGGATGCATGAATTTATTATGTAAATATTCAATATAAAAATCCTCGAATTTAAATACAATTTACTAGCTTTGTTCATGCTAACTATGCCAGACTTAAAGAACTAAATATATGAAATTAAAATGTAAAATATGGCGAGGCTTTCCTCTTATGAACAAGAGGAATACAAGATGGGCCACGAGACTAACATATGTCTTAAAACTATTGGAATGAAGTCACACTCTACAAATATGGTATCATGCAAATATATGATTAATTTCAGAAAAAATATTGATTTAATTTCTTTAAAAAAACATCTTCTTTTAAGAGAACTTTAAAGGAAAAAAAATAACAACTTAGAAGATAATAATCATAATATTCAAAAATAATAATAATGAGAATTATAATGATGATTATTATTTTCATAAAATAGTTTATCTTCTAAGTTATACTTTCTGATGATGTGCTGAAATCTTTAGTGAGTTGTAGGCTCCGAATCACACTAATGGGTATCTATGGAACAAGAATTAGAGGACCAAGCAGAAGGCACCAGTGTAGTACCAACCAAAAACCCTCCAAATGTCAAATTAGGTATAAGAAATTTCTAAGAACTCTATAATGAGAGAGTTATGGATTTTTTGTGTACCTGAGAAAAGAGGAGGTCTAGTGCTTATATAGTGGCAAATAGTAAACCAAGATCCCTTAAAAGTAGGGATCTTTCCTTGTAGAGGAGTTCTAATATTAGGGTTCTTGAGATTTTAGGGTGTCTTTCTATATGGGGAAGATATGGGAATGTGATAGGGTCTTCGTGCGTGATGTGCAAGATATTTCCATACATGAGTATTCATGAGGGCCAAGCAAGACCACGTAGGACCCGTCAGCTTCTCCACTTCGTTGGCCTTATGGTCACCCGTCACTTCAGGTTCTCCCGTTGGTTTGTGGGGGAGATGTATTCGTCGGCTTTTGTAGTGGCATCATCCATTGAAAGTGCGGTTGATTTATTAAGGGTACGTCACCTTTATTATAGTCCTTTTGGAGTCTCAGTCATCTTTTTATGAAGCTGACAGTCTCGTAGAGGTTGTCTGCTCTCCTAGCCTACTGCTTATAAATCAATTACTTTTGTTGAAAATACCCCTATCACTTTCAAACCCTCTCTCTTCTATCTTCTATCTCTTCTCATTTTCGGACTCTCTTTCCTCTCTCTCCCTCTCCCTCTCACTCTCCAACTATTTGTTCTCTCTCAGATCTTTTTCTCTCATTCCTAACTCTTTCTCAATCTCACGATTTTGGGTGGTAATGGATCAGCGATACTATGGTGGCGGTGGCAATTGGCTAAGTGGTTTGGTTGTGATTTGTTTGATGGGTGTGATTTTGGTTTAGGTTTGGGACCTTTGGGTTTGGCCAGCTAATATGGGTTTAGATTTGGGATTTTAGTGTGGTGGTTGGTTGTTTGGTGTTTCAGTGGTGGGTGTTTAGTTTAATGGGGGCTGGTGTTTTAGTTGTGGGTGGCTAGTGTTTTTGGTTGTTGTGGAGAGAGAGAGATAGAGAGGAAGAGGGAAGAGAGAGATCAATAGTTTTTTATTTTATTTTATTTTTTATATATTATTTGTTTTTATAGTTTATATTATTTTATAGGGTTATATATAAAAATAAGAAATAAGATGTTTGGTATATTGTTAAAGGAGTTGTTAAAGTAGATAAAGTAGCATTTTAGGGTATAAAAAAGATATTTATTTACAATTCCAAATTTGAATGCTCTGAACTCAATTGCTTTCTCTCATTTATTATTCTAAATATTTATCCTTTAAGTTGTTGATTTAAGCAACTAAATTCATATTTCTTCTAAAATTAATCATATATCTGCATGTTACCAAATATTTTACGTTCTATTTTCATATCTTGGGTTCTTGAGTTTTACGTAGTTAACATAAACAAAGGTAGTAAACTGTATTTAAATTCGATTTTTATTTTTGTATTTAATATATTAATTTATTTCATGCATGTATTATAAATTTAAAATTAAATGCGTTTATTTCTGGTTCATCTATTTAATATATCTTTTTTTTTTGGGTTGGGGTGCGGGGAGGGGTCATCATTTTAAAAAAAGAAAGGAATTCATAGTGAATTCACTTCTCTCCAAAGAAAGCCCACAAGAATGAGAAGGTGGATTAGTAAGAGCATCTCCAATAGGCTCTTTAAAGCTAAATATGGGGATCAAACATACAAAAAAACTCCTCTAATAGTTTTTCCATTTCCAATTTTTTATTTTTGTTAAATTTGCTACAATAGCTCTCTTAACATAGAGTGCTGTAGCAATTACTGTAATACCTCTAAACAATATTCTTCCTTAAAATAGTACCCGGTTAAATAAGAAAATAATTCTTTCTCTCTCATTCCTTTTCTCTTTCGTTCTTCACTCTCTTGTGCTTCTCTATCTCAATGGTTATAAACTAAAATATACTACAATCAAAACAAAAACACAAAACCTAATTGAAAGATTTAAAACACAAAAACAATCTTTCTCATAAGCCTAATGAAATTTGAACAATAAAATAAAACTAATCAAACTAGAACAAAAAAAAAAAAAAAAAAAAAAGTAGAACGCCAATCTCCACTTCTCTGTTGGTGATCTATGTGTATGAGAGAAAATTTGTTTGTGTGAGATAGAGAGAGAGAAATTTGTGTGCGTGTAAGAGAATGAGAAATAAAGAGAGAGGGAGAAGTGAAGATATGTTTTGGAGTCTGGAGATCAAGAACTAGAAAAACAAAAAGTCTAAAAAAGAGTGATGATAGATATAGGGGTAGGCATACGTGTGTGGACGAGAAAAAACAAGAGAAAAGAAAAAAGAAAAAAAACGTATGAATGAAAAAAAAAAAACTAAAGAAAGAAAGGAAAAATAATATAAAAAATAAGAAATCAAAATTGAGTAACATTACTACATTATTTTTATAATACTTTCACAATAAATTTTAAGTGACAGAATAAATTTTAAATGACAGATTGTTACTAGTTGATATTGGTGAATAAAAAAATAATATAAATTGTGGGTTCAAATTAGAACTAGTAACAATACCATATAAGATTTTGTTGTGAAAGTATCGCGAAAAAAATGTTATAAACACAACATTTCTCATTAAGAAAAAATTCTTAATATTGTTTGAAATTTGAAAAATATAGATGAATTAAGAAATATTAAAAAAAGAATAAAAAAATAATGGGGAAATAATATTTTAATAAAATAGAGAAAAAGATGGAGTCTATATTAATAAAAATGAATAGGTAAAAGAAAAAAAAGTTAATGTTCATTTTTAAACAGTACAAAAATTGAGAGGTTGTAGGAGATGTTCTAAATTTGGAAAAAGTGAATAAATAAAAGAAAAAAAATTATGGTTCATTTTTCAATCAGTACAGAAATGGAGAGATTGCAGAAGATGTTCTAAATTTGGGCATAGCCATAGCACCTGTTTTAACTTTAGAAGGGGTCGGTGCCGAAGTCCCACATCGCGAAGAAACAGTAAAATGATAGCATTTATATACAGCATGCAGCAACTAACTAGTGTCCCTTCGGGGACATCCGATAAAATTGGAACGATACAGAGAAGATTAGCATGGCCCCTGCGCAAGGATGACACGCATAAATCGAGAAATGGTCCAAATTTTTTTTTTTCTTCTCTTTTTTGCCCTTAATCTAGACACTTAGGTTTACGAAAATACCCTCTCCAAACGCTATCATTGCCACTCGGGCTTTCCTCATTGCCATTGGAAACCTCTGGGTTCCCAGGGTAAGCTCTTTCTATTTCCAATCTTGTTTGTATAAACTTGTACTCTGAATTTGAATAAATTTGAGTTTTATTTGTACGAAATTTGAAAATTTTGAGTCATGCTCACAAGGTGTTCGATGAAATGCTTCTGACCCATGCAACTCATCGACCCATTTGTTAAAGTTTTATTATTAGTTTCTACAATATTATAATTTTGTTTGATTACTTCTTTCCTTATGGGTTGTAAAATTTTGATGCTCTATTGCTGATTTGTCATAGATGTTTCTTGCTTCTATTGATTCATTGAATCATATTTCCTCAGATTGTTCATAAATTGTATCGAAAGATAAATGACAACTGGGCAAGAATGAAAATCAAATTTGCACTAAACTATGGTCTCAGAAGTCTTTTCAAGCTATGATAAGTCATAGGTTCTTGAATTATGATTTTAGTGATCATTGATAAAGCATCTTTTTCTCCCTTTTGTAATCAGAGGAACTAGAATCATACAAAGTCATTTTAGGCTGTTGATGCAATGCTAGCGGCAAGGGGTTTGGATAAGTTTTTGCGGAATAGCAAATTCTTGGTTGATAGGATTGTGTCAGTCATGCCAATTTTGGAGGAACCACTTGGTGTTACCAATCACTCAATGGTTGGAGCTGATACACTCAAGAGGTTTTCCTCTAGTGCTGTACTTTCTTTGATAATTCATTCTTAACAAAATAACCAAGAATTTTAGTTCATTTTTTTTTTTATAGTCATGAGTACACAAGAGAGGCATTCTTACAGATAAAACAAACAAGGAATGTCTATCAGAGAGATATGATGAATGTGGTGCTTGCAAGCGTTGGTGGGAATTATCAGGCACTTGGTAATGCTCGTAGTGCTTTGTGTTCTGTAAATCGTCCTTATAGCACAGCAGAGTTCTCAAATAAGGTAGATGGATCTTTTATAGACTTTGTTATCTCTATGTATTGTAATTAGAGATTTTGTTGTGAGCTATGGAGGGCAGGAGTAATAGGTTTCACATGTTCTCTAATTGTAGGATCCTTTTTTCAAGTCCTTCAACAATGAATAGGATACCTTACCAAGTTTATCTTGAGAGTGTACTTCTCTAGCCTTTAATCTTGGCATGATTTGATGTTTTTAGAATATCGTGTAGTAATAATATGTCTATTTCTACATTTCATTTTAGAAATTTCATTATGGTTGTTATGGAGGTTTTATTTTCTAATACTATGTACGACACCACAGTTTCTTAAAAGTATTCCAGGATTTGTGAAGATAGTGGAGGTTGGTCCAAGAGATGGATTGCAAAATGAGAGTAACATTGTACCCACTGCTGTAAAGATTGAGTTGATAAAAATGCTTGTTTCTTCAGGATTGCCTGTTGTTGAGGCCACGAGTTTTGTTTCACCAAAATGGGTACCGCAGGTAAACATGGATTTTGTTGTCTATAAGAGATAATCTGCCTTGTTGTGGACTTCTTTGCTCAGGATTTATACTTTGATTGTTCCTTCATCTCTCTGCTTAAATACAGGTTGATTGGTCTCCTTATTCTAGGAAAATCTGTTAGAAGGTCATTTCCTTTTTGTTCTTTGTAGTCTCTTACAAATTCAATTTTTCTCATACATACAGATTTAAAAAAAAAAAAAAAAAATTTATGAGTCTTTATAGTGTTTGTTGTTGAGGCTTGACATCTTATGCATTTTGATACGTTTGAGGTTTGTTTGAAGTTTTTATTTATTTATTTTTTTGTGTAAGTAAAGATAATTTATTAAAGAAAACCTAATACCACCCACTACAAAAGGTTTCTACCTAGATGGCTACAACATCAAGAAGAGTTACAGCAATCAATAAAATCTAACAAGGTAGAGTAAGTATGGCATGGTAACACTGCCATCTAGTCGAACAAAACTCATAGAAGGATCAACTTCAGCTTTGTTGTGGTCCTTTCCAAACCTTCAAGCGCTTTATTATGCTCCCTCCAAATAGTCCACATAAGACACAAACAAACAGAATTCCAAATATCAACCTTGCCATGTTCAGCAAAACTCCTTTTTCAGCATGCCAGTAAATCAAGAACTCTGTGAAGCATTATCCACTGCACCCTGAACAAGCAGAACACTAGAGACCATAACTCTCTAGCATACTCATAGTGTAGCAATAAGTGATCACCACTCTCCCTGTTCTTCTTACACATTTGACACCAGACGGTGTAAATTATCCAATGTAGGAATTTGCCCCCAAAGCAGTGGTCCATGTAAAGAATGCTACTTTAATATGAACTTTTGCATTCCAAATGCTCTTCTTGGGGAAAAAAATGTACATTCCCAGTATAAAGCACCTAATAAAATGATTTCACCTCAAATATCCCGTCTTTATAGGTCTCCAACAAATTTGGTCGTTTACATCCCTTCTAATTTTTGCTGAATAAATGGTTTCTATAAAAGCAGTCAACATATTTATCTCCCAATCATGAAAAGCTCTTGCAAAGGTGATATTCCAGTGCATTGATCCATTGTTCCAATTCATATAGTCCTCCACAGCAGCCTCCCTATTCTGAGCAATACAATACAATTTAGGGAAGGCATCTTTCAGAGCACCATTCTGACACCACCAATAAACTCAAGATCAAGCATTAGCTCCATTCCCACTTGAGAAATTTTCTCAATACACCCCAGAAAAGAGAATCCATCCCAATCGAATATACTTCCACATACAAGCACCATATCCTCCCCTACCCTTCTTTGAACACCACCCACCCCATACACTACCATATTTACACTCCTCTGCCTTTCTCCAGAGAGCATCTTTCTCTGTGGTAAATTGCCATAGCCTTTTACCTAGCAAAACTTTAGCATTCCTTGTGTTCCCTACACACCTTGACAAACTAGGATATTTCTAGTTGGGTGAGAGGCTGTGCAGTTAACGATGATTGAATTGCCTTATTAATATAGGCCTATCATGATACTTGAAAGCTGAGTTTTCTAATCATTGAATGCTGATATCGGAACTGGGCTTATTGTTATATGATTTAATCATATGAGTAACAACTTAACTTCCATCTAGTTATGTGCCCTTGAATTGTTGCATATTCAGCTCTTGTTGCAGCATCTACTGCCATTTTCTTGATTTATCCTATTGCAAAGAGGTTATTTATTTATTTATTTTTTATGACTCTATGCCTAACTTGCCCATTTTTGTGAGAGGGAACGAATAAAAAAATTGTGTGCAAATGGAAATGCAAAAGAGGGTGCATCCTGAATGATGTAGGGTAGCAAAAATTTAATAACCGAAAAAAGGTCAACTGAGTTTATCTTGTTGTGTGGCCCTAGGGCTGACTGTAGCACCAACTAAGTTGGATTGTAAAGTTGCTAATGAAGGTCCTAAAGAGACATCTGGGCTGCAAAAAGGATTTGGGTTCAAGTAGTTTGTTATAGTGAAAGATGAAGCCCTACTTAAGCAGGGCTAGTAAGAAAACTATTAAGGATGATATAATATAATCTCTCTTTCTCCACCATTTGCTTTTAATAATCTTTTACTTCTTTGCCTCTGGTAATAGAGTCACTTCCTTAAATTTCACGGTACTACAATCACTGGCTTAAATTTTACGCTGCTGAGTTCACATATGTCTTCAAATGTGTGACACATTAGTAGAAATAAAATAAAAAATGTCTTAAAGTCGTAGGGTTAATAATTTTTTCTTTGGCTCAAAAGTCATTTTTTTGTTATTTCTTCTACTATACTATATTTCACCATGATTGTATCTGTTTAGTGTTATCTCCTTTGAATACTTTACAGCATCTTTAAATAATCGTTGGCCCAAAAAAAAAAAAAAAAACAGAAGCATCTTTAAATAAAACATCTTCATTGAATGTAAAGTTGTGGTTTCTGTAATTGTACATATAGATTTGTTGTATGGACTTATGCATTCATAAATTTCATTCAATTTTTGAAGGGGGCAATCCTTCTATGCAGACTAAAATGCTTCCTTTTTGAACTACTTTATTGTTGACTTAGCTAGCAGATGCAAAGGATGTGATGGAAGCAATTCGAAATGTTGAAGCTGCCAGATTTCCAGTATTAACTCCTAATCTTAAAGTAAGGTTTCTGTGGTAGAGAAACATACAGTTATAAATTAATCTAGAATATGTATGGAGGAAATTATTCCATATTTTTCTTTCTTCTAGGGTTTTGAAGCAGCTGTTGCTGCTGGAGCCAAGGAAGTAGCCATTTTTGCCTCAGCATCTGAGGCTTTCTCAAAGTCAAATATTAACTGTAGCATCAAAGATAGTCTCACTCGGTACTCTGATGTCACTTTTGCTGCTAGAAAGGTCTCAATTCCTGTTCGTGGGTATATTTTCTGACTCTTGTTAACTAATATCTTCAGTAAGTTTTGTTTATGTTTTTTTGGGTACCCTACTATCCTTAGATCTTCTAGTGTTCCAGTATTAGGTCAGTGAAAAAATTAAAACCTGAGAAATAAGCAAAAATATTCTTCCAACCCACCTGGTTTCTTTGTACTTTCTTTTTTTTTTGTATGGCTTCAGGTAGAATAGAATAGAGGAAAATAATACATGTGGTCAACCCTAACTAATTTGTCGAGGATCCATAGGCGACCTCAAAATTTTTGAGACTAAGGCTTTATTTATGTTGTTGTCTTAAAGAGATTTGAACCCCTAAGAAGTGGCTCTCATAAATGTCCTGAGTATTGAAGTATCAGAAGAGGTTAGATTCCTGTAAAAGTATTGCAAGCTATTGGCACTTGATGGAGGGAGAATGTTTGATCTGGCTGACCAGATGGTGAGAGCCTAAAGTGTCTGAGTCTTTTGATGCATATTTCTTTTCCATATGAATGTAAAATGCACATAATTATATATATATATATATTATTTCCTTTCAGTTAGCTTTATCATTAATCGGCCTGGATCTTAATCTTTCAACGTTTGGATATCACGTTCAACTAGGTGTGACTCAATTAAAAAGTGTTTCAGCATTTTATGGATTTGGACTTAAGAATGATTGAAATATATCACAAATTCATGCTGACTTGGAGGCCCAGAAAAAGTTTCCCATTCAAATGGCTTTGTTGATTGCATAGAGAAATATCTTTAAAATTTGGAAAAAAATACATATGGAAGAGATCATCTTTGAGGCTGCTGTAGTCTGTAGAGTAATACTATTAGAGCTCCTTATTTGGGAAAAAACTCATATTGCGAAAATATTTTGATAACATCAAACTCAACTTACTCATCCTAAATCTCTCTCTCTCTCTCTCTCTCTCTCTCTTACAGATAAGGATAATTTAATTGAAAAATAGAGAAGGGAATACTCATCCCAAATCTCAGACCTTTGTGCAGAATCATTGGTCCCGTAATCTCAGTAAAGTCTCCAGGCAACATTGCCTTCTGATCCAAAATTAAAAAGAACAAGTAGAAGCCAACCAGCCAAAAAATCTTGTTTATATTATGAGTACTGCACATAACATGGTCAAAGAGCTTTCATGGTTCTCACTTCACCACTTTGTGAATGAGCCATAGCTCAACGTTCTTTCTTCTCCCATAATAATGGATGGAGGGTCAGTTGTGTAACTTACTAATAATAATAAAAATACCACTTCACCACTTTCCTTTTTTGAGCCTAACACATATAATTTCAGCAAAGTGGTGATCTGAAATATTTACAATAGGAGGTGAAATTTTTTAAATGACTGCATTCAATGACATACAGTTCACAGATTTAAACAACTGTCCAAAAAGAAAAGAAAAGAACTATTGCAGTGTGGCTTAGGTGTGAGCATGTCCATCTGTCTGAGACTGTCCTTACTGATTTAAAAATGTCTGCAGAAGTTCTGTTAATAGATCTTTTTGTTTTTTGTTAGTGGAACCATGATTCTGTCATTTTTTACAGTTTGATTTCACTAACTGGATCTAGCATTGTCTATGGACTAATTATTAACTTTCAAAATCACTTTTTAATGGCAGAGTTTTTTTGATAAGTACTTTTTAATGTTAGAATTATGTGCTGTCTGGTTTTTGTTTCTTTACTTTCTCTCTCAAGGAATTTAAAAACCAATTTTTTGCTAATAATGTGACAAATTTCATACTTTCTTATCTTGTTAGATACATATCATGTGTTGTGGGGTGTCCAGTGGAAGGAGTTGTACCTCCAGCTAAAGTAGCATATGTTGCTAAAGAGCTCTATGACATGGGTTGCTCTGAAATTTCCCTTGGCGATACAATTGGTGTTGGTACCCCTGGTAATCTTTAAAACTGCATTCTATGTTATCATTTTATATTGTTTTGTTGCCCATATCAGGGTTCTAGTTTCAGACTAGTATTTCTGATTTGCATTTTTTCCCCTGTGAAAGGCTAAGATAACCATTAACCAACAAATTTATATAGATAAACAAAAAGCTCCTAGCCCACAAATTACTATTTGTTACTGATTGAACCCTAAGCTTACACCTTTGAAGTACCCGTATGTGAAATGGGTTCAGCTATGGCTGTTGTGTACAGTAGATCTGAAAATCAATGATGAGGGGAAGAGGAAGGTAGAGCAAAGGACATTCATGAACTTGAATTGCAAGCTGGTGCAGCACCTCCTTTGAAAGGATTTCTTTAGAGACCACATACTGTTGAGAATTGAATGATATCTATGAAGGGAGGTGGCACAAAGAATGAAAACATCAAAAACTTGAGAATGTCATCATGCACTTGAATTTTGGGCCTTTTTGCACCTCTTTGCTTCAAGGAATTAGATGGAGATAAATAATATGACCCATTAGGCTGAAGGAAACTCAAAAAATCTGTGTTTTAATTTTTTCTTTCTTTCTTTGATTGGTAAACAACTCACGCATCCATGGAACTTGAACATGAGACCTAACCAACCACTCCTACTTATGCGAGATGGTAGATCCATTTGACCCTAATTCCATTGACAAAAAGTCAATGTTTTTCTTTTGAGAATGGTGATGTCATAATTAGGTTGGAGATAAAATTTGTGAACCATTAGGCTGAAGGAAGGCCATCAAATGCATTTTCTTATGACATAATAATCTTATCATTGCAATGGATTGCACCAATTCAGGCAGCCATCTAGGGGTCTACAAGGCTGACCAGCCAATGCAGAATGCAGCATCCTTGGATGTCCTCATTTTCTGACTGCCCTTTTGAATCAGATTGATAGCTGAGATGCAGTGCGAAGTAAATTTAATTATTATTATTTTGAATAATTATTACAACAATTGGGGGAGGGGGGATTTGAAGCCTAGTTCTCCTTATAAGAGAGGCCACACACAATGCCACTAAGCTACAAGGACAAAGTAAATTTAATTCTAAGTCTAGGAAGCAAGTAACTCACAAGTAGCTTAGCAGCTAGTGTTTCTTCATCAAGAAATCTTTGTGGCGGCTGCTACATTGATTTAAAGCTGCTCTTTTATGCAATCTAGTATCTAATGAGATATGTGACCAAGTAACTTGTGTGTCATTTCAACCTAGAAGCTTGTGAGTATTTCCTCCACTAGAAATCATAAAGGGTGCTTTCCTATACTATGAACAGATGAATCTCGATTTTGGAAGTTACTTTGAGCCCCTACATTTCTATTTTACTTTCTCTATTCTTTGATTCTTCATAAATCTCCCAATCCCTTTTTTTCTTTCTTGTTAAAATTTTCAAAACTTGTTTGTTATCATTTCTTCAATCTGAACCTTGGCTAGATTTGGTTTTTTATGAAATGATTCTGATTTAAAAAAAAAAAATTTATATAATGCACAATATAATTTCACCATGCAGAATATTTACTTGCAAAATTTTATTTATTTATTAAATGGAATTATTTATAGGTAAAATGAGTACCTATAGTAATATAAATGTAGTTATTAATTTTAGATATGTTTTCAAACATATTGATTATCGTTATTCCTTTTGAAAAACCTAAATAAACATAATTTATGCCTAATTTTTAAAAACATACCTTAAAATAAATTTTATTTAATTAATTAATTGCCGTATCGCTGCTCAATCGTGTCCTAGTTTTTCAAGAATGTTGTGTGATGTCCTGTGTTGTGTTGGTGTCTATGCTTCAAAGATGGATGGTAGATTGGGGAAATTTTGACATGATACTCTCTTTAAGAGAAGGATCATTTTAGTAGATTGGTATTGCATGTGTAGGTGCAATGGCGAGAGTGTGGATCATATTCTGTTGCAATGTGATGTTGCATATGCTATATGGACCCATGTTTCTTTTCCATTCTTGGGGTTTAAGAGGTTCTCCCAAGGAGTGTTGTTGATCTTCTATCTAATTGGAACGAATTGTTTGAAAAAAGGAATGGGTGCTTTGTTTGGAACCTGGTCCTCTTACATCTTCTGTGTGGAGAGAAAGGAATCATGGCACTTTTGAGAAAGTGAAAACCGTAATGGTTTGACTGAGTATTCTTTTCACAACCTAGATTATTGTTGACTCCTAGCAATACCTCATCTATTGCGTATTTCAGCTTTTCTCTCATTTCAATTATAATGTATACTTTGTATTTTTTAAGCCATCTTATGTAATTTTAAAATTATCATTTTTACTTGTTAAAAAATTTTTGAACTGAAGTATGCACTATTACTAGCTATTCATGTTTGATTTACTGTTAACTTGCATGTGTTACTATTTTTTTATCTAGTACACTTAAATTTTTGTTATTTTACCTTGTGTATATCTTTATCTTTCCAGGTACTGTTATTCCAATGCTTGAAGCTGTTATGGATGTTGTCCCTGTTGATAGGCTTGCTGTCCACTTTCATGACACTTATGGGCAAGCTCTGTCAAATATTCTAGTATCTCTACAGGTAAGCATTTATAGCATCTTCATTTCTGCATGATTAGAATCAATTGTTTGGGTGCTCATTATATTATTATGCCATCATTTTCAATGCCATGTAAGAAAAGACAAGTTAAAATATGCTAGGATACAAGTAAACTCTAATTAACATTAAAACTAAAAGAAAAGACGAGTCTTCAATACAGGTATAATAATTTGTTAATAGCATTGAAAATAAAACAGATATATTGGGTTTAGCATTGGGGAAAAAAGAAGAAGTTACAATAGAATAATATGTTTAGGCTGAGAGAGTTCCTAACTGAATAGATAAAATAAACACTTAAAAAGTAAAATAATAATAATAAATAAAGAAACTAGTAGCTTCAAGAATACCATGGCCTTGCACTTGGACCTTGGCAACCTTGGCCTTGAGCTTTTCCTTTCCTAATTGGCTAATTGGTGAGGCAAAGTGTTTCTCTCCTGGCTTTGTCCTCACATTACTGCATGAGGGACATGAGGTTGACTTCGTGGATGTACTCCTTAATTGACCTGCTTAGCATAGTCACAGCAGAGCAAGTGAGAAAGAGTGCTCTGATTATTCACTGATCAAAGCCGATCTAGCTTGGTGATGGTTAATCTTTGTGGCTGGAATTCAGAGAGAGAGAGAGAGAGAGAGAGATAGAGCTGATCGTTGAGGGTAGGAAAGGCTTGATCTATGTGTTGTGACAGTCCAGGGACACGCATGCAGTTGTGTTTGTGTTCATAGATATGGAGAGGTTTTTGCCTTATCTGTCCTTCTTAGGTGGTATCTTGTTTTGTCAGAGGTTGCTCTTTCTTCTGAACTACTTGTGTACTTGGGTGTTTTCCTCTTGACATATTTTCTTATTAATGAATACATATCTGTGTGCACATGTGCGCATGGTTACAGTTTTTTTTTTATTTTTTTGGTGCTCAAAATCTTACAAATTAATTGAGTGGCTTGTTTTAGCTTATCCTAGTTTGTGGACTTCCAGCCAACCTCACAGATCCTAGTTTAGTTGACCAAAAATTTATCAAGGCTCCAAGTTGTTTGTCCTGGCCGTGGCACAAGTTTATACAAAATATAAACTTGCAATTTTCAGTTGGCTACATTTCCAAACTTATTACTAAATGCTTGCAAAATGATTTGAAATGCGATTATTTTGTGAAACTTAAAGTTATTTTGCTCATTTGTATTGTTTCGCAGATGGGGATCTGCACAGTGGATTCATCAGTTTCTGGTCTTGGGGGTTGCCCTTATGCCAAGGGTGCATCTGGAAATGTTGCAACTGAGGATGTTGTTTACATGCTACATGGACTTGGTGTGAAAACCAATGTGAATCTTGGGAAGCTCATGTTGGCTGGGGATTTTATCTCTAAGCATTTGGGACGTCCATCTGGTTCAAAAACAGCGGTTGCCTTGAGTAAAGCCACATCTAATGCCTCCAAGCTATGAGGTACTAGCTCTAGATCATGTTACGTCTCCCCATTTTGTAAACAAGTTTTATTTCTGTACACATCCTACTTTGGGGATTGTAATAAACATATTTTAAACTTCTCAAAAAAGAAAGAAAGTAATAAGCATGTTTTGCACCTTGGTTCCTTAGTGCACTATCTAAAATAAATTTATTAATTATTGCAGTTGCACCAAGAATGCACATGTTGTTACTTGCTAAGTTAATGGATGTCTACTACTTGTAGGTTAAATTGTTAATATTATTATTAATGATAAGTTACATATGCATTTAGTGAGACTTTGAACTCACAACTTTACCCCTCCACCCATATTTGATTATGGGATATTTTGTTACATATGTCTTTATGATGCCCATAAGTTTAATTAAACTTGTGCCCTTTTTTCTTTCTTCACTTCTAGAACTTATATAGCTTGTTTGAATGGAGGGGGAGGAGCGGGGAGCAAGAGAGAGTAGAGTTGTCTAGATCTCTTTTTTGACAACAAAAGAGTTAATCAATTGAGCTAATTAAAACCTGTTTGAAATTATGCACTGAATGCCAAATGCCTAGAAAGGGAGAGGAATGTGTGACTCAATGCACTGTGTTTGAGATTTAGCAAACAATCAAAAAAAGAAAAAGAAAAAAAAAGGGGCTGCGTTTGAGATTACGTGTTTGAGCTTAGTACATTTTTTTAAAGTTCACTTTTTCTAAGCATGATAGTATTTTTTTCACAACTTTTTTTTTGATGAAATAAATCAACAAAAATAAGTTCATTTTATTATATTTTATTTGGTAATTAAAATTTAGAGGATTTAATTTAATTCAAGCAGAATTATTTAGATAGAATTTTCAATAGAAGTTAATCTATCAGCGTACAAACCAGAGTAAACTAGACGCTACTCAATCTGCTGGCACTTTTGCTTTGCCAGTGCATTAGCTTTCTAGGTTCCAGAAGGGACTGGTGCATAGTAGGATTTTCATTGGTTGAAGTCCATGCACTCAACTGCTCTTTAGAGGGACAAGTTTTTCCCTTCTTTCTCTAGTTTGATCAACATTTATTGCAAAATTGCGACTAAACACCTTTGCTCCAGCCCTTTGTAAAAAAAAAAAGAAAAAAAAAGAAGACTAATAAATAAATGACTTAGAAATGACTCACACTACTATTTTTAACCATTGTCCAAGTGGGTTGTCAAAATCCAGTCCAAAAAGTGGAAAACCATCCACACACGTTGGATATTGGATATTTCTCATATTTTCAACCTTGGCCCTCTAATTTTATTTAAAGCTAAAGGGACAAAGAGAAACACTAGAACATTATCTTATCTCATCCCATAATACACATCAAGAAACAACCAAGAACCAAGAACCAAGCATCATAACCATCATCCCCAAACAGAAAATCCATGACAACTTGTTCACAGCACAAAACACCTAAGAAAAATCTTCTTCCGCACACAATCTCTTTCTACCTCACTTCACCTCACTAAAAGCCCTTCAAGTGTTAAGTCTATAATGTTTAAGCTGGCAAATCGTGAAGAAAATTCTAAGGGCCCGTTTGGTCATAGAGTTTAAAAATTATTGTTTAAAAGATGTGAAACTTATAGTTTAAAAAGTGTTGTTGAAATACGTGTTTTTAGTATTTATAAAACAAAAAAATGTGTTTGGTATCATAGTTTAAATAACATGATTTAGTGTTCAAAAATATAAAATATGTGTTTAATATGTGTGTTTTAGATTATACAAAAAAGCTGAGTAAAGAACAAAATTAATGCCCCTGGGTTGCTGTTTGTGTGGGTGAGAGAGATCCTTGTTAATTCGGTGTGAAGAGATGAGAGGAAAAAAAGGAGACAATTCTTTCAAAAAAGCTGATTGGGTGGTCCATAATAGTGTTCAACCTAATTACGGAAGTGCCATTGAACACTAGTTTTTATTGTTAAAAATCAGCCCGGAGGTGATTTCCAAAACCATTATTTTAAACATATGTTTTGAACAATGTTTTTCAAACAGCCCTGTTGCGGAATGGTCCACCAAATGCATTTTTTTTTTTAATTGTTTTTGAACACTAGTGTTCAGTGTTTAAACACTGAACACTATGTTTTGAAATCAGTGACCAAATGCCCTCTAAGTCTTGTATGTTTTTAAAGTTTAATTCAAGTTCAAGACTCAAGTCTCAAAAGGGAAAAACATTTATAGGATTTTTGACACCACACCTTTGTCAACAGGTAGTCGATCAATCAAGATTAATCTCAATAGCTATTCAATCGATCGAGAATCATGATACTTGACACTTACCCATTATGTCAACCCGTGAATTGGAATTCAAGCCTACTTCCTAGAGTGTAAAATGGGTCATCAATTGTCGGCCAAACAAGAGAAGAGAGAACCTTTCATGTATACATAAGGTTTGCACCTTCTCTCTCAAGTTTACAAACATACTGATGACACAAAAATAAATTTGAAGAATGGTATAGCTGTTGCTTGGTGATCTAGTTGATGCCATAGTGACAAACATAGTTAAGCTATTGTGAAGAATCTTTAGAGTGGTCCTTGAAGTCACGTGTGGGAAGTTTGTGCTGGCAAAATCTATAATAAGAGGAGTTCAATTGGGTTGAAGCTGTGTGTAGTCTCGACAATAAATTTTAATTGGAGATAGCAATATAAGTTAAGAGTTAATTTATATTGTACAACTTCAATTTTTCTTGGTGGATTTTTGTCTTGGGGTTAGGGCTAAACCCTCAATGTGTTTTTACCCTGTGCTTAGCTGGTCACACTTTCTCTCGCCAGTCACAGTCAAGTTTGCCCTTTGAACCAAAAGTTTCATTGCTAAACTTGTACCAGTTTACAAATATCTTATCACTGGACTTGTATTCTATTATTTTCTTGGAATTTCATGGCTTAACTTATAAATTTCCTTTTAGACTTTGATAGTTGGATTCATGATAATTTATTGTTTCTTTACCTCTGAATTTGAAAATTGTTTTTAATCGTTGAACTCATGTTAATTCACTATTAGCCTACCGTTTGGTGGGTTCCATTACCCTTCTTTTATTATTAGATGCGTATTGCTTTGTTTCTCAAAAAAAAGAAAAAAAAAAAAGAAAAAGAAAAAAAAGATGCGTATTGCTTCACTAGTACTTCACTACTCAACGCATTATTTCCAAAAAGAATTTACTATTGGAAATTCACTATTCTTTTTTCATTTACTGTTGGACCTATACCATTTTGCTATTTAATCTATTATTGATATGATTAAAGCTCCTCTATTTTTTTTTTCTTGGATTTTTTGGGTTTTGTTTTTAATGTAGCCGTAAAAGTGCAATAGTAGCCATTGATCTTCTTTGAGTTGGTGTTGAGTTTTGAGCTTGACTCCTAAAACAAACTCAAATCTAACAAGACTAATACTCCAACAGTGGACACGTCGCTACACCAAAAAACGAGGGCCCCAATACCTGTCGATAAAGAGCATTGGTGTTTTTCTCCTACCAAGGTCATTTTCATGGCCAAAACCGTAGATAGGTCTGTTTTATTCAGAGCATTTCGGTTTGTGTATCATAGTTTTTTTTCTTTATTTATTGTTTTCTTTTCATATCAAATTGACAAATGTCACTATCATATATTTTTAATTATTATTTTCCTTTCACTGTTTTATGAGGTACCTTAATTTATGGCTTTTATAAGTACCCCTTTGTGTGTGTGTGTGTGTGTGTGTGTAAGGAGTAAGTAGAAAGCAAGGGTCAATAATCTTCTAATAATCCAAAAGTTTGAGCTAAATAAGCATTACAATCAGCATGAATATTCGTCAGAATGTCATTTCCCCATATCGTCTGTTCTTTGTCTCAAAAGTTTGGAACTTCTCTTTTTTAATATCATATATATATATATATATATATCACTTTGTAAGGAAGTCATTGTCCTATTGAATTGTTCATAACTTCAAATCCCCCTATAATCCTTCAAAAAAGAACACAGATATCTGTGAAAAATGATTAGTTGATGGTCGGAGAAAGGTAGGTGATGCCTTTACATGGACTCCAAATAAAATGGAGCATTGAAAACATCTTTAAATGCACTTGAGGTTGGGTTGGTCCTACGAGTTTTTCTTTGAGACGCTGAGTTATAACAGTTATGCATTACACACATATATAAATGTTGAAGGGAACTTATCATCTTTTAAATTATAATGATTATATAAATGTTGTACAGTTTGATATTAGATATGTACCATAAAAAAAGGGTATATTTCAATATTAATAGAATAAAACTCAATGACAATATTTCCTTAAATAAAATTCATCTATTATCATATTCATAATGAATTCTTAAGATTGTCATATGGAATATAATTTACTAAGTTGTCTAACAAAGTGAATAAAAAAATTTCATTGAAACTAATGAAGTTTTCAAAATTATGAATGATAAAAAAACTTTTACTAGCATTGTTGAGAAACAAATGAAAAAAAAAGAACATTATTTCTATAATTACTAGCCTGTTAGTTGATTTTATTATTATTATTATTATTATTATTATTATTATTTTAATTTAGAGCATTGTTTAAGAACTTAATTTTTTATATGTCAAAATTCATTCAAAAAAATAAAGGATTTTTTTTTTTTCTTTTTGTTTTATCAATGTCATTTAAGGTTCAAAGCCTATAAAGGAACAAGGTGGTAAGAAAAAAATAAGGGGGAATTCATTATTGTTAGAGTTTTAGTGGAAGGGAGGGGGGGGGGGGGGGATAAACATATTATTGTTAACTTTCTAAAGTAATAATAAAGAAAAAGGGTAGATTAAACCAATCTCCCTTGAGGATTCACGAATGACACTCCTCCTAAATGTTTCAAAAAATGAGACTCCCACCCTTGAGGTTTTATAAATATAACATATAAGTCCATTAGTTCTCACATCATTACTTTTCTAATAGGATATTCCATTAGATGAGAGTGTCAATGTGAGTGAGGATTGACTTATTTGTTGCATTTATAAAACCTTAAAGGATGAAAGTGTCATTTTATGAAATGTTTGGGGAGAGTGCCATTTTGTGAAACCTTAAGTGAGGTCGATGTAATTTGGCTTAAAAACTCAAATGAAGCCTCAAATTATTTAACAATTAATTAATTTGCATTAATTTGTGTAATAAGTAATAAATTTTGGAATGATTACCTAATAAAATAATTTTATTTAAGTTGGTGTCTAACAAATCAAAGTTGGTAAGCCTATTTTGGTGCTTGTTTCAATTTATCTATTGGAAAGAAATATTTCGGTAACGATATACCATTTTGGAGTATATATTTATTTATCAAGTCAATACTATATCTTGTCCCTAAAAAAAAGTCAATACAATATCTTAAATCAATTAATAATATACTATTACATATATTTCACAATTAAGATAAACTTAAAATATAAAATAAATTAAGATAATAAATGATGGATGGGGGATGAGGAAAAAAAAAAAAGAATAATGACAATGTTAGAGTTTGTTCTCACCGCAAGAAAGGGGAGTAGATGGTGGTGTGATGGAGAGAGATAACAAAGAAAATAAAAAGAAAGAGAATGATTAGAGGGAGAATGAGAGGAGAAAGAGTAAAGAAAATACAAAAAGAGTGAGATGAGAGTGATTAGTGACGTGTTGGGGAGAGAGAGAGAGAGAGAGAGAGAGAGAGAGAGAGGTAAAATGTAGAGAAAAGTCAGCTAAAAAGGTAATGAAATCAAGAAAAAAACAGAAAAGAAAAGAAAATCTAATCTGCCTGGAATTTAAATTTCGGCCGACATTAGCCAAAATGACTCAAAATGGTCCAAATTGGTTACCAACCATGCTGACTGATCGTTGAACACCCCTGGATGGAATGCTACTAGGCCATATATGACCACTAAATAACCATGAAATTTTTGTAGGGATCAAACTAAATATATTAAATTATTAATAATTCTTTTTATTTTAAGTGAGTTTCAACTTATCGATCACTCTTAATGATTGTTCTTTATCGTCAAACTAAGATATCAATTAATTATTAATAATTCTTAGATTCACAAAATAACACACATTTATACATATATTTATGTTTGAATAATTTATACTCAAAAACATGTATTTAACATGATTTATTATATAAATATTATTTTCTTGTATAAAATTAAATTTTATATTATTAAAAAAAATATTTTCATCAAGTAATGTATAATTGTCTTTAAATTTTATTAATCATAAGAAATATTCTTAAAACATTTTAAATCAAGATTTTTTATTTGATAAATTATATATCAAACATTAGAGCATAACAATAGTTTTAGAAAACATGTGTGTGCAACTCAATTAATTTTAAATATGTTAGCTCAATTGGTTGATATTTTCTAATGTTTTCAACGAAAATATTTAGGGTTTAAATATTTTCTCTCCAAATTATTAAACTAAACAAAAGATTAACGAGTTATATATTGCAAAAAGTGAATATTGACACATTAGTACTTTAAATTAGTGTATGTATAATTTTATTTCTAAAAATGAAGGGGCCATTATATATAATATTGAACTAATTTAATTTTTTTTGATAAAATAATGGGAGGGGGGTTATTTTGGAAAATGCAGGGGGCATGGCCCCCTTCCTCCGCCACTGGCGTTAAAAGAGTTTTCAAATCTCTGAGTTTTTGTAAGCTTTTGTTGGGTGGTGCTGTGTGCTTTGGAATAGTTTTTACACTGTTTGGTAGTTTCTGGATCTTATTAATGGTGGGCATGGTCCTCAGAACCTGCTCAATTGCTTAAGATTAATTTATATGAGCTCCTGTCCTGTCCTATCTTCAGTCTTTGGTTCCCAAAAGAACAACAAATAAAATGAACTCATAAATGAATTGAATTTTGATGCCAAAACTTGCCAACTGGGCACAAGATTTTTCATTAAAATCACTGCAGAAGTCAAGTCAGAGGGACAAAATAAGTGTACTAAACTGGTACTGATTATTAACACTCTTGTTTTTGCATTCAGTGAAGGCATGAACCCACAGATGTTGAAATCATTTAGAAATCAACTCTTCATAGTTGCTTCTCACTTGGTTGTGAGAAAATAAAGTACAACAAATTCCAAATTGTAGGTGATTAGCAATCAACTCTTCATAGTAGCTCCTCACTGCAGTAGGTTTGGTTATAACTGATGAATCTTAGGTATGCTTTATATAAGAGATTAAATTTAATAAAAACGTAGTGTAAAAGCCTATGTTTACACCATCCAATAATATTATGCCACGTAAAATTTTTAGAAATAATTGCGCATAAAATATTAAACCGTAATACACACAATTAATTACTATTTATTTCAGTAGATTAAAAGTTAAAATCCTAAACTAATACACAGTTAATTGTGTGTATTACGGATTAATATTTTATGTACAATTATTTTAAAAATCTGACATGACACAATATTATTAGATGGCGTAAACATAAACTTTTACACCACATTTTTATTAAATTTAATCTACTTAAATAAACTCAACTCAAATTTTTTTTTTTTGGGGTATTTTTTTGTTTGTTTGATTGCAATCTTGAAAATGAGTTAGAAAACATTTTTTTATTTATTTATTTTTTTTTATCATTTGGCTTGCATGAAAAATTATTAATAATTTGTGTACTTTCAAATAATTATATAAATAAAAACTTTCATATAATTTGGTCAATCCTAAAGAAATTCACTATAAAAGAAGGATTTTACATACTAAGTCTCAAAAATTTTGTATTTAGATTATACTTGACCTAGTAGACAACTTCATGAATGACATGTCCGCTTCAAGTCAAAATTCCAGAATCTCAATGCATGCATCGATGCAAGGCAGAGAGCTCTATGGTTTCTACAAGCACGAATATTTAAGCTCTTGGTTAAAGGTATAACGTGGGGACCGGGAGCAAGACCAAGAACTAGAACTAGAACAAGAAGGAGATTTTTGGGTTTTGAAAACAAGGGTAGGCTCTTAAGATGCTCAATGGTACGTCAACCTTCTTGGCTTAAAAAATTAATCAAGCTTCACTTGTATTCTATAGGTAGGTTAAAACAAAACAACACAACCTTCTCCTATTGGAATTAGAAAAATCAAAGTCTAATATTCTCAATCAAGCAAGAAACATGCGAACTTTCGGGTTTCAATTATTGTTTTGCTCGACCGAGATCAATTTCACTTGGTGGAACTTTCCAAGTTGTAGTAATTCAAGTAGCTTCAAAAACCATTAATTTTCTTTACATGTTCACTAGTGTTACAATTCCTTTTGAACTGTACAATGTTCAGTTTCATCGACTAAATCTGTATCACTTGCAAAAAGTATACACTAACAGACTTTATCTAGAATTGATCATGTGAATTTATTCATTACTAGTGCAAAAATATATGAACTTAATGTTGATATATCCTTAATGCAAACCTATTTTGATAAAAACCTCACTTGTAACTTGAGATGTTTCTACTTGTTCTCACACTAGTAGTGGTTGCATCATACATATTCTTAATCTATCTAATATATTTTATAAGAAGTTATTTCTTTTTTAAAGTTCACCACATAACCTTTCTAGGTACCTTACATAATTTCTCTCTTAAAAAAAAAGTACCTTACATAATATGTTACTACTATAATACACAATTATTGTAATGAAAATTTTCACTTCTCTTCTTAAGAGAGAGAGAGAGAGTGAGGTTTGCGTGTTGCAACTTGCAATGATAATTTTGATTAATTCATTTTGGAAATATTTTCTTTGTTCTTTTGGGTCATGAAACTAGCTAAATTCTCGGAAAGCATTTTATAATCCTAAAATATTCTATAATTTGAGAATAAGAAGCACGCCTATATATATATATAATACTTTTTGCAATTATTGAGGCATCAAATTGTTAAGAATAAATTTTTCTTAAAAAAAAAATGTTAAAGATAAATAATGAAATAGTGTTAATGATCTCATAATAATGTGATAATCGATAAAAACTTGCCAACAAAACAAGGTAAAAAAAAAAAAAAAAAAGTAGAAAATGTCGTGTCTATAATTATTCTTATAAAAGTGAAGTTGCTTTTTTCCCCCGTGCACCACGCAAACCTACCAAGCATATAAAGTCAGTTCTTCCTTGCACCCATTGTCTTTTTCCCTGGGCACCTTGTTATTTGTATAAGTGGTCCTAAGATAGAACAAGGTTCCTGGCTTACAAAGTAGGCAATAATACAAAAAGAAATGTGAAAAATTAAACAACGTAAAATAAAAACAAAATCCCTCCATATCTAATGCCGTATACATGAAGAAAGGATAATCTTATATATGATTTTATGCCGTATATGGACCCTCTTTTTTCCAGTGATCTAGTCACATGTTTTGAACGGTCAATTTCTTCCACCTTTTAACTTCTCATAAGTCATAGCAATATGATTTTTGTTCTTTCTACGTTTTCTTTTTTTTTTTTTTTTGAGAATTTCTACGTTTCCTTTTAATTGTAGGCGCTGCAGCTATTATAACAACCAATTAGTGAAGGCAATCACAAAGCCATGTTTGTGCAGATTAAAAGCAGGTAAGGTGAGATGGGTCCATTCCTTATAGAATTTCGTATCAAAGCGTTTGAAATGGGTGTTCTTATGAATTATGTATACTCTACTCTATGCCAACTGCGACACCTTTGTCATGCATATAGGAAAGCGACCTTTTGCTTTGTGGTTTGTGACTTTGTGGTGTGTGATAAATTGTGATTCAACTTTTTGGTGGGTAAAATAATTGGAGACATAATATTTGACTTACATAAAGAGAGGTAATAAACCCTCTTCCATCTTTGGATAAACTATTAGGGTACGTTTGGTACATTGAATGTAGATTACATTAGGAATAGTAATTTTTATTACTGCGAATAGAAGACATTGTAATGGAATAATTATTACTATTCACAAGTTTAGTTGTTATATATGAAAAACTTGTAAAAGAAGATGTATAAGGAAACTTTACATTTTTAGAAATATATTAATTTTAAAACCTATTATATCCATTAAGGAATAACTATTACATCCATTTTAAAGAGGAATAGCTGTTTTTCAATAGTTATTCCAATGTAATAATTAATCCATGTAATAAAGATGTAACCAAATAACTGAATTGATATTACACATAAATAGCTATTTCATTACAGGAGCTATTACAACGTACCAAACGTACCCTTAATTCCTTGGTACATGCATATTTAACATTTGATTTCATACCTTTTCTTTTCCAATGATTTGCATGCAAGTCATAGTGACCAATTTAGGAGTTTTAATGAATAAATTTGATTAATAGATATTAGGACGAATTTGGAGAATTTTAAAACAAGATAGAATTCCTTATTTTATGATGAATAGAGAAGGAGTGGATGAAGGTCTTTTAGAATATGTGATCTCCGATTTTGCCTTATCAAAAAAATAAATGGGTTCTATTCATTTGTCTCATATGAAAAAAAAAAAATAGTTTAGAAAAAAATTATAGGATGGAAAAAAATAGTTGAAAGTTTCTAACTTTGTATTCCCCTAATAAAATGTACTTTCCAAGCTCTTTACAATCAGGGAAATGAAACAAACACAGACAAAAGTTCAAAAATGATAGAAAAATCTTCAAAAGCTCCTGGCTACTTTTCCTTAATTTACAGAACCCAACAAACAAAATTTTATTTGTACTTTTAACCACCCTGTCATTACAATGTCGATTTTGAAGTCTTTCTTTGAAGCAAAACTCTTTTCTATATTATATATCGCAAAAATACTATCTACAGTAAGAGCTGGTAGTAAAACTAAGAAACGAACTGCTTTCACTTTGTTACACAAAACATCATCTACGATTAAAAGAAGAAAACAACAAGCCCATAGTTCATAACAAAGCATGTTACAAAAGGGGTCACTTCCACAAATGATTGTGTAAAATATGAAGATTATTACTTTGAAGAGAGCTTGTTATATAATAGTGGACATATGGCTGGCAAAGAATCAAAATCAAACTTACAGTGGGGTCGCCTCATAATCATTCGAGACAGAGAAATTAATATGACTTGGTCACTGTAGACCGTTCGAATGTTACTCTGCTTCGGCTCACTTAATGATTATTTTTCAAATGTAAAACTGTAAAAAATATATGCAAATTTATGGCACAAATCATCTTATATTATTGAAGAGAGAGAGAGAGAGAGAGATGCATATATGCACATAGGTCCTAGATATATACTTGGTAAAATAGGAGAATTACACATACCCTAACAAATAGTTAGAAGAATTACACCTACCTTTAAATAAATATTATATTTTAATTAAAAAATAGTCAAATATTCAAAGAATTCTCGAATATATATATATATATATATATATGGCCATCTATGGTAGTGCATGGAGCATATGTCTGTAATTTGTTTTTGACTAAATTCTCTAATGTGTATTTAAAAATTAAAAAAGAAAAAGAAAAAAACTGTTTCAAAGATACAAATTTAAAAAACCGACTTTCTCCTGCAAACATTATGCATCTTTAAACAAGGAATATTATATATATGTGAATGTGAACAAACACACATGCACCATAAATCATAACGCACATGCGCAGCTACAAACAAATTTCTCTCTATGCAGTACTAAATCTGGAAGAGAAGGAAAACCTATTTATCTCAGTGAGACCAAAGTAAAAAGCTCATTGAAAAACATGATCATTTCTATAAAAGAGCAATTGCAGAGAGTAACACCACCAACAAACTAAAGCAAAAGCAGGACAATATTCATTAACACCAACTAAACCCCATTAATAGCATTAATGTTCATGAAAAAGTACTTCTTCCAATATATTATTATTAACAAATAAGTATATTTCCTCACCAAAATCTCAAAACTAAACTTTCATATACATCTGTAAGATTACTTGAAATATTGAAAGGCCTCAAGCATAAAAAATGCTTCCAAGAAAAAAAAAATGAAAAAAAAAGGAAAAGAAAAAGAGGACAAAAATGGAAAGTAGGCCAAGAAAGATTTCATAGCTTGAAATATAGAAAACATACTAGGTTTCTCTACAAACTTTATCTATTATGCAGTGGGTTTGGACCTGTGTAGACTTTTCTCTTTTCAGCACCAAAAATTCCTTCGCGATCTTTGTCTGCATTTCCTTTAAATCCACCACGAGGTTTAGCAGGATTGAGCTCAGAACTAGACCCAACTTTGAATCTGGTAAATCTTCCAATCCCAGCAGCAAAACATGGAGTCTCAAACTGTAGTAGCATCAGCAGAAGCAGAGACAAGCATGCCAACTCTGTTCTCAGACCCATCTGCTTCTTTCTCGGAACCCAAATCATGGCATGGAGTACTCTCTACTCTCTTCTTTCTCACTCTTATAAGACCAAAGATTTGGGGGTGGTGTTTTTTATGGTGGGGTTGTGCTGAAATGACTGAGGAATATTTATTTTATGAAGAAACTTTTTGGATTTTGTTGGTTTTAGAGCTTTGGTGTTTGAAGCTTTAGGCTATAGTCAATGAGAGGGTTAGACTTGAGAGAGTCAAAATGCATAGGGTTTGCTGCCTGGTTTCTATAAAAATATGATGCAGAGTATGTTATTGGGAAACTCTCTTTACTACTGATTTCAGAGCCTAAAAAATTTCTTTTGGGGAAAGCTCTATGGCCTGAATGAGACAGAAAGAGAGGCTGAGAGATAGAAAGGGAGGCGGGTTCTCAGTTTCCCAAACTGAAAGCTTCCCTAGCTAAGCTACCTCTCAACCTTTATCAATCTTGGGTCTTGTGAGATAAATCATTTTCTTGGGTTTTACTTTGTTTTCATATAAAAAGGATCTTTCCTATGTCTTCTTTGTTCTCTACGACTCACTCACCTATGCCCAAAGTGAAAATTACCTCCCTAAAAATAATTAAAAATTAAAAATAAAAATTACCCAAGGTCTATGTTAGTATATTTTACCCCTCCCCAAAAAAGTTGTCCAGGGACACGGTGGGACATTTGAACGAAAAAAGTGATTTGTTTGCATCTGCATTCATTTGCAAATTAATGCTTTGTTTGGGAGGACTTTGAGCTGAGGATTTTACCAAAAAGGTCATCTATTTTCTCTAAATCATGGAGATAGGATGGAAAATTTTAATTTATGAGAATAATTATGGATTTAAAAAAAAAATTGCATAAATTTCCTGATTCTTTTATTTGATAGTTGGGAGTGTGTATCTACACTTGAACTTCTCTGTTTGAACACCAAGTACTAATTGATTTACAGAACTTTTAGTTGAATTTGTTAATTTTAATATGGTAAAATTTTGCTAAAATGAAGTGATTTTTTTTTTTTTCTGGTTTTCTCTTACTCATAATTTTTAAATTATCCATGCATGTTCCCATTGGGTGAATCAATTTGTATATTTTAAGCTAAAATCCTCAGTAATAAATAATATAATATAAATCATAGTTAGTAAAATATGTATATGTATATGTATATTATATGTTATATGTGTGTTTGTCTATATATATATATATATACATATGACATTTAGCATTTGAAACAAAAATAATTTAAGAAATACACGTTCTGTATAATTATATTTCTATAATCATACTATGAAAACCTTGGTTTACCATTCAAAATTATTTACTAATTTTCTATTGCTGGATACCTAGTCTTGCTTCATAGGTCCAAGTAGTGGTGCTGTCACTAGGAGCCGAGTAGTTCGACTACTACCTTCTGACATTGTCAATTTCTCATCATCTATTGTAACTATTAGATTATTAAAAAAAAAAAAAGTAATTTAGTTTAGAGAATCATTAGACCTTAGTTGCACACAATCAAAAAGTGTATTTTGGCATTTAGGCCTAAAACCTACAATCAAAAGATAAATTTTAATTTACCACATTATCAAAACTTAGAAAATTGCTTTTTACTAAGGTCCAAGAACATCTAACGAACAAAAAGAAGACATCAATACAGTCTATATATTGGGTCCTTTTTAGTCATATAATTTAAAGAAGTAAAATACTGTTCTCATTCCATTTCTTTATAAATCTTATTTCCTCTTACTTCATACCATTAGTGTCGATTTATCATGTCCATATAGATACATAACAAGAAAAATGATCATTTATCTATTTAGTAAAGACCATTTGTTCTTTCCTATTTGTTCCTTTTATTTTATCTTAATTAGCATTAAAAAAATCCTTGTTATTGTGGCCTTTTTGTCAGGAATATATACAAAATTCCCAAATCGGTGAGATACAAAATAGAGGAAAAAAATATGCAAAGAAAATAATCATATAAGACAATATTTACGTGGTCTAGCAATTTACTTACGTCTACAGAGTTGCAGTGATTTCATTATTCATAAGAAAAAAATACAAAATGTTGCACTACAGTTTTCTCTTTTAAAAAAAATACACCAATTCTTATTTTGAAACAACAATTTTTCTTTCCTGCATACAAGATTCACAATGAGCTAAAAAATTGGCAATTTTTTTTTTCAGGCCCTCGCTTCATGGACTAAGTTTCAGGAAAAATCTCATTAAAAAACCATAGTACTTTTATATTAGGTTGGGTTATAATCTAGATCAAACATAACTAGACTCCATATAGCCCAATACTTTGGCCTTTAATGTAGTTTCCTTTTATAATTGTTATCGTGATGAAACTACACAATTACGAGGTCCCCATAGTTTTCTTAGCCATAAATTTGAAATGAAAATGAAGTATGAGGGAACTCTGAACTAATTTCTTAGACTCGAGGTCACTTCCACCTTCAATGTATATTATCTCTATTAAGCTGAATATGATTTTGATATTTTTTACAAAGTTGACTTGATTATAGTAACATTGTTTATAGTCCTCTAGAAGTTAGTGCAAAGCTCAATGTCATTGATTGAGAACCTCTCTAGGATCCCACTCTCTATTGCTAGCTAGTTGGGAGTCTTGTATATCTCATTGTTACACAGCTTGACATTTCCTATGTAGTTCACTTGGTTAGCCAATTTATGACCGCTATCAGATCTGCGCACTATACGATTGTTCTTCACATTATGCATTATATATTGGTGACCCTTTTACCTGGCCTCCACATTTTTTTTTTAAGTCCTCTTTTGAATTGTGTGCTTATTCCAATGTAGATTGGCTTGATGATCCTAGAGATCATTGCTACACCACTAGTTATTGCTTCTTGCTTGGCACCTCCCTTATATCCTAAATAGCAAGAAATAATATGTTAATCTCCCCATCGAGTATCGAAGTTGAGTACCAAGCTGATACTACTAATTTTTTGTGGCTTCAATGGCTTTTAGTTGATATGTGTGCTTTTTAAACGACTAGCACTCCTAACCATTATAACAATCATAGCGCTACCGACATTTCCATGATCACATTGAAGATACTGCGATCGATTTCCAATTTATCCGTCATCATCTTCAACAGGGTAGCCTTCGTCTGCTATAAATTTCCTTTGTAGACCAACTTGTCCATATGTTCAACAAGTTTCATTGCGTGATCATCTCCGTGATCTCATCTCCAAACTCAAGTTGTCTTCTTTCACGCAAGCTTAAGTTTTATTTTTGGGGGGTTGTTAACATATATTGTTGGCATATTTTTAGCATATTTTTCTTTCTTATTATACACACAGTCAACCATTAATTACAACAAGTGTGAGAACTCCCAGGTGTGGCCATGAATGCCACCATGTTCAACAATCAAATGGCTCTCTTACATGGCTATGTCACTGGTAGTGTGTGCATGGCAATTTAATTATTTGGTTCTTCATTCTTGCAATTTGAAAACTTTGTTTGTGCAATTTGCTATTTAAACCATATATCTGTATGACGTGTAAACCATGTAAAAATTCTGTAGTTTATTTCAAACTTAATATTTTTACTTGTATCATGTCCAGCAATACACGTTTTAATTAAGAATTATGAAAATTGAAAAAAATTTCAATAATATAATAAAAGCGTAAAAATGAAATAAATAGTATAAAAAAAAATTGCTTTAACATACTTGACAAACGCACACATAGTTTAAGACCAAATATTTTTCAAAATTCAAAGATTACAATAGATTATTAAATTAATTTGGAATAAATAATGAAACTCCCTTTTTAATTTTCTGAAAGTTTTAAGAATTGAATTCTAGTGGAAATAATATTATAATTTTATTGAACCTTTGATAATAGAGTAATTAAACTATGTAAATAATTTTAATGTACTTGCATACAATAAAATTAATAAAAATATTTTTTTAATGCACTTGTAGAGGAACAAACATCAGTTGCAAACCTTGAATGGATAGAAAGTTGATATGATATAGTTCGATACAATTAATTTGTAAAGAGTGGGGTTCCGAGGTCAGCTTGATACGCTTTAATGGTCTAATTTCACGTTCAATGGTAAAAACAACAAATAATTTGAAACAAAGAAGAAGATTTTAATGTTTATCTCCTCCTCGAGCTAATCTGAGGATGTTAAGTTCATATATTGTTCAAGTCTTGGTTATAGAATGTTGATACACAATATCTCGTTGTCCTTCTGATTTTCCTCCCTCCCTCTGGAGGAATTCTCTTTCCTTATATATCTATTTGAGGTGGATCTCAGCCCTCCCCTTGTACAATTAGAGATCTTCATTTGGATACTTGTCCTATCAGGGCTTTGTTGGAAGTGGTGGAACATACTGCAAGCTATGAGGGCACTGTTAAGGGATAATTTAGCCATTAATGCAGCTAGCTGAGTTGGTGTAGTACATTGAATGCGGAGGTGATGAATACTTTATTTGGTATCTTCCTTCTTCTTTACTTGCATGTTTCTTTCTTCTTCTTATTTGGCATTTCATCCCTCGTTCTCGGTGGTTCGTATAAAACCTTCTGAGGAGCCTCACTCTTTGGACTCCTCAGATGGTCGGCTTCCTTGGTTTCAACATTTGGTCTCTTACCATTGTAATGAATTAGAACCATTGGGAGGATGAGACTCCCTTTTCCACAAGTCGGGCCTACTTGGCTCTAATTGGTGTTTGGATTCTACCCCTCCCACAATACTTATTTTGAGCACATGGCAAATTACTTTATAAAATTTGTAATACTTACATTAAGCTACATAATGCAAGTATGATGTATACAAAATAGTTTTTATTATTAGAATAAAAAAAGCTGTTGTAGATTATTAAAATAATAGAAAATTAAAAAATTATTGGTATTAAGATTTTAATCAAAGTGATTTAAAAAAAAAAAAAACTTTTTGAAATTTTTGCAACAGAAATTCACATTATTCTTAATGAATAATAATAAAAGGAGATGATATCTACTTGATACAACCATGACAATATGTAAGGAATGACTTTATTATATAATATGATAAATATTAATATAAGTTTTGAATAAAATAAATATGATATAAATTTATATAACAATAATTTTTTAAAACAAATTTATTATATAAAATTATTTGTACTGTGATACAATCGCACTTTATTTTATTTTATTTTATTTTTATTTTTGTGTTTTATAATTCCTATGAAAAAAATTAAATAAAAAAAGCCAATAATTGAGAAATGATCCATTTATCCATTAGAAATTGTAAGTAATGTTCTATATTATAATTTGTTTGCCTTAATTTGGTTATTACAAGGTTTGATTGAGATTTTCAGTTTATGATATGCATTTCTGGAATTTAAATGGAATGTAGAATTTCATCAATGATAGGGACAGATAATATAATGCATTTAGAAGGAAACGTGAGGAATAAAATAACTTAAAAGTTATGAAGAATAAATCCAATCTTTGAACAGTCTGATATGAAATGTATGATTAGATTGTCGTGGCTGAATTTTGTATTTTAGTTCATATATGGTTTTTTCATGTGAAAACTTAGCGCCATAATAGTAAGAAAT
Source organism: Quercus variabilis (assembly GCA_030445155.1). Classification (NCBI taxonomy): domain Eukaryota; kingdom Viridiplantae; phylum Streptophyta; class Magnoliopsida; order Fagales; family Fagaceae; genus Quercus; species Quercus variabilis. The sequence continues at coordinate 9,509,446 of CP129451.1, forward strand.
TGATAAATATATTGCATGAGTACTTAATACAAAACCTTTCATTTCTCCTTTTGTCTATTGCAATTCTTCATATACTTATCATAAAGTCAAAAAGGAGGTTCTAAATTCAGGCCGAAAAAGGGGTCAAAAAATAGACATTAGAATGGTCTGTGAAATATTTTTTTGATGGAAAGAATGGTCTGTGAAATATGTGAAATAGTGCATGTATACGCCATATATGTATCTATCATGAAAAAAATGTAATCGTGGACTCATTTAGCCAAAAAATGATAAAAAAGAAGAAGAAGAAGAAGAGAAAACTTAATTTTCTCCAGTAACAAAGGTGATAAAAAAACAAAAATGCAAGAAAATTAGGTTTTACTTGATGGGAAAATAGGAGAGGAGTTATAATGGAAAAATAGAAAAACTGGAGCCAGGGGAGCTGGGTGGGCCATAGAGTGGTGGGGGGGAGGTGAATATCAGAGAATGTATGTAGTGGTGACTAATTTCTTAGCAGAAATGATGATGTTTTTGGTCACTTTATTATTTTAGAAGAAAACTCAGCCCATGAAAGTCATGGACAATTGATGATTTTAGCACCCAGATAAAAAAAGGTGACCCAAAAATCCTCATGGCATACCTAGAAAGTATAAATGCTTTTTATTTCGCAAACAGATTAGATACATAAAATATAACCTCACCACCAACTTTTTAACAAGTGGATTTCTAATTTCAACTCCTCATATCTAGTATGATGTGCATGAATAAAGTTTTCATCCAATTTGATCTGGTAAGATATGCAGTCTAATCATGGAAAAGAATCCTATATATAGGCATTACAAGTATATAAAGAGGGTGTAATACCTTTAGGGGAAAACAAAGAGTGTAATTCCAATTTCCCATATTGTAATAAAAAAAAAAAAAAAAAAAAAAAAGCATTACAAGAGTAAATGAGAAAATAAAATGAGAAAGTGAGAGCCCAGTGAAGATGTAAAGCTGTAAACGATCAGATGACTAGGATTGTCTTGTTTAAGTTGACTTCAATTAATCCTTGTATTGAATGGGGGCCATGGCCAATGAGTAATCATAAAAACTACTGTGGAATCACAGTAGGAATAGGCCATGGCTATTCATTATGATCTTACACATTTCTTCAATTGAAAGCTCATCTCAGACTGGTTCTTGTCTCTAATATACATGATACTAACGGTAATAAATTACGAATTTAGCTTAAATTAATTGTTATGAAATGATTGAATTTAATTCATATAACCATAATTCCAACAATTAGAAAGGAAGAGATGAATCCTAGTTTCTTGTGTAGAATGGGAGAGATGGATCCTGTTGAATGTTACTAGTAGGAATGAAACTCTACTCCCTATTTAACAAGTAAAAAGATAGTGCTAAAGTTGAGATTGAAAATTGGGCCAGGGCCAAAACCAGTATTCTTTGAATAAGATGAAAATTTAGATAAATTTGAGATGAACTTAGTTTCCATAATAAAAATCGAGTTTTAGAAATAATTCCTTTACTAGAGATTTTTAATTTAAAATTTCATGAATCTCATGTGGCCTTAATTAGAATCCATTAGGCCCTTTGACTAAAGATTTTTAATTTAAAATTTTATGAATCTCATTAGGCCTTAATTAGGATTTATTAGGCCAATTCCTCAAAGATTGTGAAGTCAGTCTACATAGAGGAAGAGGAAGAGGGAGAGGTGGTGGTGTGATGTTTTGACCCACCACCTCGTCAAAGGGTTGTGTTAGAGAAATGTAATGATAATGAGTATGTGGCATCAGCTTTAGATTGCAACAAGCAAAGATCAAATTCATAGATGGGCAATGTCGTGATGAGTACAGGCGACATGATTATGGGCAAAGAATTCTTTGCCTTGCAAGCAATTAGGGTTTCTCTTTTTATAATTTTGCCCTTTTTCTCTCTTACTTTTTTTCTTTTCTCAGTCAAAGTATATGGTCCTATCATCATTGGAACATAACTACAACATGAAATCTTTCTTTGTGGGCTTCAAATGGCCAGCCTTGTTTATGCCTAATCATGTTTACAGAGCCCCATCTGACTGTTTTTTTTTTCATAAATCTTTCTTTCGGCTGCTTATTTACAATTATCTGATACCTCTTTGGTCTTTTGGCTCCATGTAATAAGAGAACAAGAACAAGAACAAGAAGAAAAACCTAGTATCAGAAATTATCTTCAGTATAGAACTGGAAATTTATGATGAATTACAATAATCACTATCATCTTTTGCACAGAACTGGAAAACCTAAATTATCTCTATAAGACTAATATAAAATCCAAGTGGCTCGTCTACTCAGGTGGTACTACTCCCTCAGATTATTGGGTCTTAGATTCCAAATGATACAAAATTAATCTTGGAGGGGAATAGCTCAAAAAAAAAAAAAATCTTGGAGGGGAAGGCTACCCCTTGTGTGTAGCCTAATGTTCATGAATCATGAGTAATAAAAAGAAAAAGGTTGTTACTAATTGAGACATGCATAATCTAAAAACAGTAATTTAGCTTGAGCCTTGAGATTGTCTAATAAAAAGCACTTAGGCACATTTCTTCCCACTGTGTCAAACAAGGTTTCATTGAATTGGTCACAATTCAACATGTAAGTACATTAATATCCTTCCCAATCCTTTCTTTTTAATATTTTTAGCACATACTTTCACTAGTTTATATAAATAGAGAGTCATCCTGAGGTCACAAATATATATATTTTTTTTGGCTAAATATCCAGATGTCACAGATGATATGATGAGAATCCATAGTCATAATCTTACTGTAGCTTGGCTTAACACCTTAGGTTTAAGGTGGTCAAATTAGCCATAATTAGGCTAGCTGTCTAGGAATAATTCTACTTTTTTTCGTTTTTTATTTTTTAATATATATTTTTTGTTATGTTTCTTGAGAGAGTCTTCTTTTTGTTCTGTTTGGCCGTGGAAATATTTGTAATCATATGTAGGAATAGCATTAAGAAGCACATGAGAAATTCATTAGTTTCAACATACTAATTATCTTTAAACTAATTCCTTTGACCATTTTATGTGACTTGCGTCATAATGACAAAAGAACCCACCCATGCACACTCCCCAAAAGAAAAGAAAAATTAAAAGAAATTCTTGTGCTTAATGATTATTTCTATGAATATTTAAGACTAATTCACCAGGATTTCGACAACTCTCTTCTATTACGATAAAAAGTTAGCTGAATGAATCCCATATCCCTTTTCTTTTCAAGTTAATTATTTGCATGCATTCATAGTGACAATTGACCAATTCATCAAGATCTGTAATCAATAAATTTGATTAAAAGATATTAGAACTAATTAGGAGAATTTCAAGACAAGAATTCCTTTTATGATGAATAGAGAAGGTGTGGATGCAGATGAAGTTACAAACATGAAATGATGCTAGACACGAACTTAAAACCAAGGTGGGACGCTCCTCAACTTTCTCCACTACTGTACCAACATTATATATTGTGGCATGCACATGTTAACTGTTAAGCCTTACCTTAACTGTTAAGCCTTTCTTTCTAAAACTTCCATATATTAAGGGTCCGTTTGGATAGAAACGCAAACATGGATCTGCGTTTACGGATACTAAGTGGAAGAACAAAATTTTCTTGATGCAACTTTCACATTAATTTTTGGTGGTGTGGGTTTGGCAACCGATTAAATTTAAAAGTTAGTTTTTTTTTTTTTTTTTTTAAATTATCTATAAGTCCCATACTACTTTTTATTTAAACTTTATTTCAAATAATTTAACTTTTAATTTTTTGCAAATAAGTTAACTTTTGCGTTTGTATCTCACGTTATGTAAATAAGTTATTGGAAATAGGAATTTTTTAAAACGACACATATCTCAGCCGAGAAAATGGGTGACCGGATAAAAGTAGGGCACATCTTGGTCTCAAAACTTTGAGATCTAATGATGAGATCATGAAAGTCTATATTAAACAAAAATTAAGAAATTTTTTTTGCCCAAAATATGACATTCTGTGTTATGTAGTAAAGTAGCAATTTACACTCCTCTTCTCAGCTAAAAAAGAAACAGCTTGCACTCCTGAATTATGAACAAAATTTTGCAGATTGTTTCACATACCTCAAGAATAGCATGTGCAGTGCTTTCTAAAACACCTTCACTTTGCCTTTTGGTTTCTTATAAATTATGCTAATTAGTGGATTTCAATTAGCTTAATTGGTAAAATTTATGATGGTTGAATAAGAAATCTGAAATTCAATCTCCGTTTACACTAAAAAACTGATTGGTGTCTTGATCTAATGATAAAAAGTTATCATCAGAAGCGGACATCATAAGTTAAAACTATCTAAGAAAAAAAAAAAAAACTAAATCTTCAAGTTCGTACCACCCAGCAAATAAATTTCCAAAATATTTGTTGGGGGCATTTTTTGTTACCCGGAACAGGTTTCATTTATATTATCTATAACAAGATTCTTCCCTTTGGACTGGATTTTTATGTGTTTCAAAGACACCCCTAGACCTAGATGGTTTTGAAACCTAGACTATTTAAAGAACCAGAATAGAAAGAGGTTTAAGCTTTTTAAGGTCAGACCTAGGTAGAATCGAAGTCGAACCGTGATAACGTTATAATTAATTTAATACAAAAATATATTTTAAATGTGTAAAATTATGTAATATTGACTAAATTAATATTTATAGAAGTTCAAATATATCTTAATTGAAGATAAATATGATATTTGTTATAATTCATTGCATAGATTTAGTAGATATTCTCTTACTAAAAGATAATGACTTAAAAAATTTAACTAAAAGAACTTAGGATAAAAAGAAGAGAGAAAAAAAAAAAAGTCATGAGATCTCATGAGACATTGCTTTTAAGTTTGAAATAAATAATTCAAAACATCCAACAACAACACCACTTAGGCTTCCCAAGCCATCAATATTGTCGGCTAAAATGGTCAAATACCACTGTTTACAGAAATATATATCAATGTACCACTATTTCAGAAAAATGTAGGGATACACTAAAAAACTGATTGGTGTCTTGATCTAATGATAAAGAGCTATTATCAGAAGTGAACGTTATAATTTGAAACTCTCTAAGAAAAAAAAAAAAAAAAAAACTAAATCTGCAAGTCCGTACCACCCAGAAGATAAATTTCCAAAATATTTGTTGGGGGCATTTTTTGTTACCTGGAACACGTTTCATTTATATTATCTATAACAAGATTCTCCTCTTTGAATTGGATTTTTATGTGGTTCAAAGATACCCCTAGACCTAGATAGTTTTGAAAACTAGACTATTTGAAGAACCGGAATAGAGAGAGGTTTAAGCTTTTTAAGGTTGGACCTAGGTAGAATCGAAGTCGAACTGTGATGACGTCATAATTAATTTAATAATTATTTAATGCAAAAATCTATTTTAAATGTGTAAAATTATGTAATATTGACTAAATTAATATTTATAGAAGTTCAAATATATCTTAATTGAAGATAAAGATGATATTTGTTATAATTCATTGCATAGATTTAGTAGATATTCTCTTACTAAAAGATATTGACTTAAAAAATTTAACTAAAAGAACTCAGGATAAAAGAAGAGAGATAGAAAAAAAAAAAAAGTCATGAGATCTCATGAGACATTGCTCTTAAGTTTAAAATAAATAATTCAAAACATCCAACGCCAACACCACTTACGTTTCCCAAGCCATCAATATTGTCGGCTAAAATGGTCAAATACCACTGTTTATAGAAATATATATCAATCTACCACTATTTTCAGAAAAATGTAGGGATACACTAAAAAACTGATTGGTGTCTTGATCTAATAATAATAAAAGCGGACGTCATAAGTTGAAACTCTCTAAGAAGAAGGAAAAAAAAAAAACTAAATCTTCAAGTCCGTACCACCTAGCGGATAAATTTCCAAAATATTTGTTGGGGCCATTTTTTGTTACCTGGAACATGTTTCATTTATATTATCTATAGCAAGATTCTCTTCTTTGGACTGGATTTTTATGTGGTCCAAAGATACCCCTAGACCTAGATGATTTTGAAACATAGACTATTTAAAGAACCAGAACAGAGAGAGGTTTAAGCTTTTTAAGGTCGGACCTAGGTAGAATCGAAGTTGAACTATGATGATATTATAATTAATTTAATAATTATTTAATACAAAAATATATTTTAAATGTGTAAAATTATGTAATATTGACTAAATTAATATTTATAGAAGTTCAAATATATCTTAATTGAAGATAAAGATGATATTTGTAATAATTCATTGCATAGATTTAGTAGATATTCTCTTACTAAAAGATAATGACTTAAAAAATTTAACTAAAAGAACTCAGGATAAAAATAAGAGAGAGAGAAAAAAAAAAAAGTCATGAGATCCCATGAGACATTGCTTTTAAGTTTAAAATAAATAATTCAAGACATCTAACACCAAAACCACTTACGTTTCCCAAGCCATCAATTTTGTCGGCTAAAATGGTCAAATACCACTGTTTACAGAAATATATATCAATCTACCACTATTTTAGAAAAATGTAGGGATCCACCACTTTTTGGGTATTCGAGTTTGGGAAAATCAAGTTTTCAATGGGACTCAAGTTCCATAAACTCAAGTTCTTTGAAAAAATAGCCTTCAAATTTTTCAGAAATTTTTTTATGGAACTTGAGTACCATGGAAAACTCGAGTTCCCCAAACTTGAGTACCCAAAAAGTGGTAGATTCCTACACATTTCCAAAACAGTGGTAGATTGATATATTTTTCAGTAAATAGTGCTATTGTGCCATTTTGACCCAATATTATCAAAACCCTCTTTACTTTTCTTTTTCTTTTTCTTTTTCTTTTTAGTTTTGCCTACAGAGTATGCTTCATCTCTTTCTCTCCCTCATTTCTCAGTCACACTCTTCAATGGTTCTGAAACAAACAGAACTGAAGGCTAGTAGTCCAGTAGAAGTGCAAAACAAATCCTCTCTGTCTCTCCCCCGCTCATCTCTCTCTTTACTGCCTCTCACTCTTCTCTTCTTCTTTTCTCTTTTCTCAGTAGATCTGATGTGAGAATGAGAGATCTTGGCCTTGAAGATCGTCAAACCTGTGTCTGGTTTTGAAAATCAGGCAATTTGACTGTGATTCGAGAGGTTCACAGAAAGATGAAGATTGTTTAAAAAATTGGACTTGTTAATGGTTCACGGTTAACCTGGCTCAACTGGACGGTCCAATCCGTATTTCAAAACTATAAATAGGGACAAACTTGGGGATAATTTAGTAAAAAATTATCTCCAACTTCACTTAAAATTCCTATAAAATAGAATACTCTTCTACTCATCTATGTCTCCAAGACAAACTTATAAAAAAAAAAAAAAGAAAAAAAAAAAAAAACTTGTCGGTCCACTTTGTATATTTCCTTCAAGACCATGTTCCAACCTTTTTTTTTACTTTATCAAGACTCATCGGTTTCTTTTATTTATTTATTTATTTTTCTTTTTTTAAGATATATTGAGCTGAAGAAAATTTATGACACTAGATCGAAAAAAAAGAAAAAGAAAAAGAAAAGAGCAAGAGCCTCATCACACGTGCTTTTGCGTGTGTTGATGAGGCTAGTGTTTTAATAAGTTGGTGGTTAGAATTGGAGTTGTGCGAGTAGATGAGTTGGCTCCTATTGTTGTGTTTCTCTTTTAACAATTAATGAATGATGAATAATAAGTAAAGTAAGATGAATGATAACATAAAGAGTAAATTAGCAAAATCAGGAAGAGAGAACTTTTCCTCTATAGAGAACAGAAATTGTTAAATCATAAAAGGTCAGGCCTGGCGCGAGGGCAAGTACGTACCTTCCAACAAAAGCGATAGGCCTTGGTTTTGTGTCTGGAAATCAACATTTCTAAAAAAATTGATGGTAAGACTAGCTATTATTATCAATAATCTCTTCCAAATCTTACAATAGTAAAAATTTATGCATTGTGTAAGAACCCCACCACCCTTTTTTAAGTAATTAGATGATAGAGCATCCGACAATGTCAAGGATGGTTGTGAGGTGATTCATCAATATTAGAATTTTTCGTACAACCATTAACGAATGCAAGATGTTTGCTAGTATGAACACCGCCACTCATTATTTGTACAACCTTTTGATACCGGCATTAAGCAAGACCATGTGAAAATCAAAGAGTTAGAAATATGGGGCCAAATCAATTCCAAGCAGAGTATGCGTAGTCTAGCCCATGGCAAAAAGTTGTGCTCATTGTCAAAGAGTTGCATCTCTTGGCCTCATACCCTTAGGTTGTCTATATGATAGGACAATGGCTCATTTGTGCAAATGTTGAATATCTTATTAGCTTGTGGTGTTGTAGGGAACAACATACAAAGATACATCTCTCTCCCTCTTTCTCATCAATTTCATTAAAGCATTTAGGTTGTGGATACTCTGTGTTTTGTTTTTGTAAAAAATACTATTGTTGAGTCTTAAAGATGTTCCGTTTGTGAGAGACATTGATTTTTCAACATAAAGGTTCAATAGGGAGCATTGATGTTTAGTTGTGACATGTTGTAAAAGTGTCTAAGTTTGCCATATGCTTCTGGTGACAGTGCGATTACAAGCATGAGATATCTAATGGTGATAAAAGGCATCCAACAATGATGTGATGAGGTGTCTAGTAATGCCAGGATTGATTGTAGAATATTCTAACAACATTAGAGGTTGTCATGTAGTAGAGATTCATGATGGGAAGAAACCTATACACAGTGTTTAGCAAAGTGTTTGTGATGGATTCAATAGAGCTAAGATAATGTGCCAGCTGAAGTAATTATCTTAATACATTTAGCAAAGTTAAAATAAAATGTCTAATAAATTAAGCTTAGATAAAAAAACCCAACAATGGCTAACAAGTCTATCTACCAGAGCCAAAAAAGTGTATCTAGTGAAGGCCAAATAGTGTATCTAGTAAGGCCAAATAATGTATCTAGCAAGGCTCAAAGCTTAACCATTGTTAGTATATATGTTAGTCTAGCTTACTGAGATTGGTGCAGTATACTTTACTTGTAGTACACTCATAATACTTGTATTTTACATATACTATGTCTATATAAGACTCTAATATCATGTTAAGAATATATATATATATATATATATATATAGAGAGAGAGAGAGAGAGAGAGAGAGAGAGAGAGAGTAAATAGTATATGGCAGTCAATTTCAATGTATTTGGTGTGTTCATGGAAGACTCATCCGCCTAGTTGTCTTTGAGATTTTATATCCAAACTCTAGTTGGCTTTTTCTTTTCCACCTCGAGTTTGAGGGGGGATGTTAGAATATACATCAGTCTAGCCTATTGGATTTTGTCTTGGTATACTGTATTTGAAGTACACTCATATTACTTATACTTCACACATGCTATGCCTATATAAGACTCAGTTGTAACATACATAATATATATCAATATACAGACTATTCAATTTCTTTTTCTTTATATTCTTAACAACCATGACAAAGTGAAAGTTTTCAACAAAACTCAGATCAGTCTTAAAGAGTCCAATAAGGCAAAACTGACTAGATTTAGTTAGTGCAACGTGCTTAAATGAACATGTTCAGCAAAGCAATATCGAAAAAGTCTAGTAAAGCTAAATGAACATATTCAGCGAAGTAATGTCAAAAGTAAACAAACAAGAAAAAGGAAATAGTTAATGATGGCCAAGTAAACATGTTCAGCAATGACAAAATAAAGTATTTATATATCATGGTCAAATGGACAAAATTGCTAAATGCCATTTTTAGGCAAAATTAGCAGCTTTTTGCTCAATTTTTCAAACTAAATAGAGAAATGCCTATTTTTTGTAATTTGATTTGTGATCAATCGAATTAAAAAAAAAAAAAAATCTGGAGCCTTATAGCGGCGTTTTTAAAGACTTATAGTGATGTTTTAAGAACCTATAGTGGCGTTTTGTAACTCGACCTCAATGAAATCAAGTTATAGGCAATTTTTTTTTTTACCTATAACTCGATTTCATAGAGGTTGAGTTACAAAACGCCACTATAGGTCCTGAAAACGTCACTATAAGCTCCTTAAAGATGCCACTATAAGGCCTAACTTGATTTATCACAAATTGAATTTTAAAAGAGAAGCATTTTCCTAATTAGTTTGGGAAAAGAAGCAAAAAGTTGTTATTTTTGCCCGAAAAGGGCATTTGGCAATTTTTTCCTGGTCAAATAGGAAATGTTCAGCAACGTCAAGTGAAGGAGTTTAACAAAGTACTACAAATAGTTTCTATTAGACTATATAAACATGATCAATATTCAGGCAAAACTAATGAGTTCAAATTAAGTAATCAGGAAAAAAAAAAAAAAAAAGCAAAAAAAAGGAAAGTAAATTGGAGAGAGAGAAGACATAGTTTTGGGTGGCACATGTCAGCAGAATTTAAATTGCTCTATCCTTTCTCTTAGGGAAGTCTGTTTTGTTTTGCTGAATGGTGATCATAAGCGCCAATTCAGTTAAGAGGAGTCTGGAGTGATGGAGAATAAGGTGAGTATTGAATTATGGTTAAAGTTCTGGTCTTGCTAGAAGTATAAGCAATGACTTTGAAGGCTAATTTATGAACAGAAAGGTGGGAATAAAATATTTGAAAGGCAAATAATACCTGGAAATGGGTTAAGATACTTTTTGTAGCATGAAAAGCGATGAAGTTTTTGAAGCGTGTGAGAATATGGTGATGAGAAAGGCAAGAGATTTCTTGGTGGTGATTGCAAAATTTTCTCCATTAGAAAACTTAACGTGGCCCCATAGAGTTTATCCGAATAAGTAGTCTTCTTGATAGATGAAGACTACTTATTCTATTAGGAGTTTATTTATTTATTTATTTATTTTAAACATAAACTTATAAAGTTGTTTGGCCTTTAATAGAGAACACAGGAATTTTTCAAGATGATAGACAAGGGACTTATTTCTCTTTCATTTAACATTGGTTTCCTATTTGTACTTCTTCAATTCCATCAAGAGTATATATGTCTATTCACCCAAAAAAAAAAAAGACATTAATTTATTTACCAAAAAAAAAAAAAAATTCTAATATGATGAGTCTTTTATCTCTCACTCTTATTATCTAATAAATAAAATAGATCCGAGAAAATCTTACCGTGATGCCTTTCTAAATTGCTAGTTTGGGGGCCTGATTAGGTTTTTTTTTTTTTTTTTTTTTTTTTTTTTTTTTTTTTTTGAGAAGTGATTAGGTTTATTTCAAAGCATAGGTACCTCTCCTTTTAATAATGGTGGAAAGTTGGTTTGCTTGTAGAACTGTGTGATCAAGTAGAGTTTTGTCTTAAGCATTGAATGTGCATTCATGTGCGGGCTAGTATTATATTATGCTTGGCCAAACTTGAAATCTTGGAGTTCTGTTCATTTTGGCCATTTACTTCAAAATTTTAATTTTGAATTTTTATGTTTGATTCAATTTTGTATTTACCCTTTATGTTTCAATAGTTTCATTTGAACTCTTCATTTAGTTTTTTATGAAAGTGAGAATTTTGAAATATAAAGGGCTAAACAGAATATCAAACCAAATATGAAGGACAAAAAAGAAAAATTTAAAATGTAAAGAGTCAATATAAAAACAATTCAAACATGAAGGGTGAAAATGAAAGTTTTGAAATGTAAAGCGGCAAAATAAAAATAACCCCAAATATATAAGGGCTTAAAGTATACTTTAGTCTAAAACAAAATATTCAATACTTAATCACACAGGGCCGGCCCAACCTAATTTGGGGCCTAAGGCGAAAGATTTATGTGGGATCTTTTATATATAAATATTAATTAAATAATATTATTTAATATTAATCAAATTGAGGTTAATTTGATGTTGTGGGGACACGTTTTGCAACCCAAGCTCGAGGTGTATGGGATCTTGGATCAGTGAGCCCAGTGCAATGAATTTGTAGAGAGTTGGTTAAAGAACTAGGTGCTAATGAATTGGATAATGGCTAGTATGGACGTAGGAGATGATTAAGCAAGAACTAGGAACATAGAGCTGAACGAATTCATTGTTCGAGGAGACGAACTCATTGTTCGAGGAGGTAGGTCTCCATATAAATTGACTAATACAGAGTACAAGTGCAATTTAGATTGCTACAGTGCCTCTTCTTTATTTTTCCGGTCCCCCTTTCTCTAAGTCTCAACCCTTATTTATACTACATCTATTCCTTCACCTTTATCCAACACGTGGACAATTGATGGTTTATCCTGATACTTGTCCCATCAGCCCCTTCTAGTAGTCTTCTAGGGTGGTTGCAAGGCTGCAATAATACTGTGCGGAGGTCACTTCCTCATTAATGCGGCCAGAGAGTTAGCTGGGGTGCATTCAATGCGATGACAGCAGCTTTTTCTAAGATATTTTGGGATTCTTCTGTCTTTTGTTCCTGCAATGCTTATCCATATTTCCAAAGCTTCATGGATCGCACCTCTAGATGGCAAGCATCCTTTATAGACCTCGGTCTTGGCTAGTCGAGGACAAATTCATCCTCGGCAAAAACTCCTAGGTCATTATGTTCAATATTGTCTTCCTTATCCACTAGCATAGGTTTCCTTGACTATTCTTACCCATCCTTGGACGACCCCTTATCCTTGACTTGGGCCTTAAGCCCAAAATTCGGTTGTATGATCTGGGCCTATGACCCCACAATAGTCTCTCAAAACTCCGGTTTTTTCCTCTCATTCGGGGAAACAAGTAGGGTTTTGAATTCTTAAGAGTTAATTCTGCTTTAATCCTTCGATTTACACCCGGATGAGTACTATTTCACGCCCTATATTTGTATTGTAAATTGCTCCTTTCAGAGCTACCAATTCGAGGAGTTGGTTATAATTTTGGGTCTATATTGACACTTATAGAAAGATGCCATGTGTGTTAATTTTTCCAAAGCATGTGGTCTAAGGATCCATGCATAACTAAGGTTCAATTTAATCATTTAGAGAGATGTCAGAGTGCTAACTTCCTCACATCATCTGGTCTGAGGACTCAGACATGGTTGAGTTTTAGTTTAAACACTTGGGAAAGTTGCCGTTGAATGTTAACTAACTCTAACCATCTGGTCCGAGGACTACAGGTATGATTGAGTTTAAGTTTAAACACTTTCCTCGGGTGCCTTATAAGGCTCAGCCCCGAGTGCACTACCACAGCATGAGGTAGTAGTTTTTGAGACTTGCTCTACTTCGCATGTGTAGCAGTAGTAACAGAGTGTTAACTTCCCCTTAGCATTTGGTCTGAGGACCATATGCATGACTAAGGTTCACATTTAAACACTTTCCTGGGTGCCTTATAAAGCTCAGCCCTGAGTACACTACCACAACATAAGGTAGTAGTTTTTGAGACTTGCTCTACTTCGCATGTGTAGTAGTAGTAACAGAGTGTTAATTTCCCTTTCGCACCTGATTCTAGGACTACAGGCATGACTAAGATTCACATTTAAACACTTTCCCCGGGTGCCTTATAAGGCTCAGCCCCGAGTGCACTACCACAGCATGAGGTAGCAGTTTTTGAGACTTGCTTTACTTTGCATGTGTAGCAGTAGTAACAGAGTGTTAACTTCCCATTAGAATTTGGTTTGAGGACTACAGGCATGACTAAGGTTCACATTTAAACACTTTCCCCAGGTGCCTTGTAAGGCTCAGTCCTGAGTGCACTACAATAGCATGAGTTAGCAGTTTTTGAGACTTGCTCTACTTCGCATGTGTAGCAGTAGTAACAGAGTGTTAACTTCCCCTTAGCATCTGGTCCAAGGACTACAGGCATGACTAAGGTTCACATTTAAACACTTTCTCTGGGTGCCTTATAAGGCTTAGCCCCGAGTGCACTACCACAGCATGAGGTAGCATTTTTTGAGACTTGCTCTACTTCGCATGTGTAGCAGTAGTAACAGAGTGTTAACTTTCCCTTAGCATCTGGTCTGAGGACTACAGGCATGACTAAGGTTCACATTTAAACACTTTCCTCGAGTGCCTTATAAGGCTTGGCCCTGAGTGCACTACCACAGCATGAGGTAGTAGTTTTTGAGACTTGCTCTACTTCGTATGTGTAACAGTAGTAACAGAATGTTAACTTTCCCTTAGCATCTGGTCCGAGGTCTACAGACATGACTAAGGTTCACATTTAAACACTTTTCCCAGGTGCCTTATAAGGCTCAGCCCTGAGTGCACTACCACAGCATGAGGTAGCAGTTTTTGAGACTTGCTCTACTTCGCATGTGTAGCAGTAGTAACAAAGTGTTAACTTCCCCTTAGCATTTGGTTCGAAGACTACAGGGATGACTAAGGTTCACATTTAAACACTTTTCTCGGGTGCCTTATAAGGCTCAACCCCGAGTAGTAGGTATTGTCCTCTTTAGATTTTTCTCTGTGTTTCTACCACTTCCTCTCGTGGAGGTTTAGCAAACTCGGCCACCAGATTCACAAGAACTAGCCCTGTGACACAAGTACAAAGCATACACTTGATGTCAAGAGCCCCTAAAACTGTGCCCCATTTAGCAATCCTCCCTGTGTAATCAATACTTCGAAGTGTAGACTTGAGCGAAAGTGGAGTTATGACAACAACTATATGTGTTCTTGGAAATAATGGGGAAGCTTTTGTATAGTATGCACCACTGCCAAAATGGTCTTCTCTAGGGACTCTTGCTGATGGGAGCTTGATCCTACCATGACTAATCGTTGCACTCACTATCACACAAGCTTTTCCTACAGACGGCGCCAATTGTGGGGACACGTTTTGCAACCCAAACCCAAGGTGTATAGGATCTTGGATTAGTGAACCCAGTACAATGAATTTGTAAAGAGTGGGTTAAAGAACTAGGTGCTAATGAATTGGACAACGGCTAGTATGAACGTAAGAGATGATTAAGCAAGAACTAGGGACATAGAGCTAAACGAATTCATTGTCCGAGGAGACGAACTCGCTGTACGAGGAGGTAGGTTTCCATATAAATTGACTAATACAAAGTACAAGTGCAATTTAGATTGCTACAATGCCTCTTCTTTATTTTTTCGGTCCCCCTTTCTCTAAGTCTCTACCCTTATTTATACTACATCTATTCTTTCACCTTTATCCAACACGTGGACAGTTGATGGTTTATCCTGATACTTGTCCCATCAGCCCCCTCTAGCAGTCTTCTGGGGTGGTTGTAAGGCTGCAATAATACTGTGCGAAGGTCACTTCCTTATTAATGCAGCCAGGGAGTTAGCTGGGGTGCATTCAATGCGGTGACAGCAGTTTTTCCCAAGATATTTTGGGATTCTTCTGTCTTTTGTTCCTGCAACGCTTATCCATATTTCCAGAACTTCATGGATCGCACCTCTAGATGGCAAGCATCCTTTACAGACCTCAGCCTTGGCTAGCAGAGGACAAATTCATCCTTGGCAAAAACTCCTAGGTCATTATGTTCAATATTGTCTTCCTTATTCACTAACATAGGTTTCCTTAGCTATACTTACCCATCCTCGGGCGGCCCCTTATCCTCGGCTTGGGCCTTAAGCCCAAAATCCGATTGTATGATCTGGGCCCATGACCCCACAAATTTATTAAATACATAAGTTAATGAATAATACTAACTAAAACTAAGGTTAATTTCATATCGAGATTTGAATATCATAGTTGAAAATTAATTTAACAAAAAAAAAAATTAAAGAAAATTAATTTATCTTGGATATATAACGATACATAGTTGATTACATTTATAAAAAAAAATTTATAATCTATGATATTAATTGATGTGTGGCTTTGTAGTAGATTAGTTTACAAATATTAAAGTTTCAAACTATTAGGATAGATTAATCATCACTAATCATCTAACACATTTGCAAATTTTTTTTAAAGCCTTGTTAGAAATAAAAAAGAAAAATGCTAAAGGTACTACAAAATGTTCACAAAATATAATGTGAAATAATAGTGATTGATGAGCTTTAATAATGTAATTAATGAATATTTAAAATACATTTTTGTGATTGGTAACATGTCAATTTGTAAATCTATAATAAAAAGTGCACAATAATTTGAAAAAATTCATATTTTTTTTATAAAATTTTGAGCCTTTTACAATGGGATGGGCCCCTTTTTTTTGTAAAGGGTAAATATTTTTTGTGGTGGGGACCTTAGGCCTAGGCCTAAGTTCCCTAGGCCTTGGGCTGGCCTTGTACTCACAGAGCTAATACTTTAACAAGTCTAAAACCCCAATACACATGAGTCAATAATATCCTTAATATTTGATTAAACGGAAATGTAAACCAATGCCCGTTTAAAAAGTAATTTTAGAAACATTTTATTGGGAGAATGATAAAATAATAAATATTGTTGACAAATTTTTATATTTCCCATAAAAGTGGTACAAAAAATTTCTTATTATAATTTATTAACAATTGCTCTAAGGGTATCCGTTAACATGACCTTTGATTAAAAGAGTTATCAACGACTAAATAGGAGGTCATTTTAAGGTAAAGCTACCAAGTTCTTTATAAGAAATAAACTTTCCATCCACACCAAAAAAAGAATAGATTAAGTAAAAATAAAATTTTGAAACAATTTTCAGCAAATGAGATTCAAAATGACAAAATTGTAAAACTCTTTCAAATTGTTACAATTTCAAGATTTCAATTATTTTCAAGATTAAATACAGTCACAAATGATTCCTCGGATTAGATGGTTTGCCAATTATGCTAGCTCGAACTCGACCCAACTCAAGCTTAAAAAAACAAATTACTCAATCCAACTTATCGGCTCACGAAAAACAAAATGTGATGTTGAGTTAGATTGGGTTAGGACAGTGGGTTGTATGCACAACCTTAATTGTGGTCAAACTTTACATTGACAACCTTAGATCAAATGTGAATTTACATAATAACCCCTCCAAAAACTATGAAGAGAGATCTAGACCTAGGGGAAAATGAGCATTTGTCCATAATTTTGAAACTATTTAGCAAAATGCCCTGTTTTTGAAACTCGATTTTAAAAAAATTGAGTTTTGTGTAATTTTTTTTTTTAGAATACTAAGTATTTTTTAACACACACACACGGAGAGAGAGGAGAAGATTTTTTTTAAAGAATCTTACAGAGATATATATCCAAAAGGGTCTAGTTTTGTGTAAAACTTGATATTCTCAAAATCGAGTTTTGTGTATATTTTTAAGTGTAATTCGACATTAGCAATGTCAAGTTCCACTTAAATTTTTTAAAAAATTTAGGTGATTAAACTTACTTAAAATTCAATTTTCTAAAAATTAAATTTCAATGAAAATTAAAGTTACACTTAAACTCAATTTTTAGATATTTGAATTTCAAAACAGGTATGCGTACTTAATAGTTTCAAAAAGGACGCTGTACTAAATATTAAAAAAAAACTAAGGTTAAAAGCCCATTTTCCCCTCCAGACCTGAGGACTTTTTTGCAATTTCCAGTCCTGGACAAACTGATAAACCCTTATTAGTAAAACCCTACATAGAAACAGACTTTTCAAAACCTCGGCCTCTCTGTGCTTTGCTTCTTTGGTTTTCTGAGATGGCTAAGCGTTTTATTCCACTGCTGAATCGCGTTTTGATCGAGAAAGTCGTCCCTCCAGCCAAAACCAATGCCGGAATCTTGCTCCCTGAGAAGGCCACCAAGGTCGGTCTAATTCCTTCAATCACAACAACACCCACTTTTTAATTTTTTGAATAAAGGTTATATCTTTATATGCTTTTTCTAATCAATGTGTTGGTTTTTAGAGAAATCTTAGGAAAATTAAGTAAACCCATGAATGATTTTTTAGTCTCGTGTCTTGTGGTTTCCGTTAATTCGAAATATTTGTAAAATACTATGTCAAAGAAATGTACTAGGTTGAGTTGAGTGTGAGATTCAAAGCTTGTTGCTTTTTAAATTTGTTTCTATGTTTTCCATAGTTTTCTCAGCAAGTAGACAGAAGGTGATGATTTTCTGTTTCTGGGTACTGTTTATGTGGATAAAATATGGAGAAATTTTCATTCTTGTATAACTAAATTGACACAATAAATGTGTTAGATTAAATGTGGGTTTTTTTTTTTTTTTTTTTTTTTTTGTTTGATATATTTTTGGTTAGTGGGTACTGGTTATTCCTAGTGAATATTAAGCAGAACATTTTTTCCTTTATAATGTTTTCTTGTTCTGAATTTGTCTCGTTAGAATATTATGATTTTATGTGCATTATCTGGTGCCAGGGGTGATACTTGTCCAGTTATTGTTCTTGTTAGTCAGTTGGAGAAAAAGAGGCTTTTGTATGTGGGGGAGAAAAGCTATATTGGGCTATTGGGAAAATTTTGAGTTTTGGGTCCTCAAAAATGAAAGATATCTAAATTTAAAGTGTGTGGTTCTTTCCTTTGCTACTGATTCTTAGCAAACTGGCAGAGAAAATATCAAACTTTATTAGTATAAGCCATTTGTTTGCAATTTCTTGTTTGATGCTGTGTTCTTCTGTTTATCCTTATGTCCTTGTTCTTATTTGGTACATCAGTTTAAGACTCATATTAGTGAGATTTTCTCTGGTTTGATGCTTTAGATGAACTCTGGAAAAGTTGTGGCTGTGGGTTCCGGGCTTCGTGATAGAGAGGGAAAGTTGATCCCTGTTAGTGTAAAAGAAGGAGACACTGTCCTTTTACCTGAATTTGGTGGAACTCAAGTGAAGCTTGGTGATAAAGAGTATGTGTTATTTTCTTCTTCCAGCTGTTATGCTTTTCTAATTATATATTGTAATAGTATGTCTTTCTGTGGCTTTTTAAATTTTTTTTATATGTTTTATATGGATCAGCATCATAGTTTTTGTGGTTTGTTTCTCTTTAGAACTTTAAAAAGACTTCAGTTTGTTTACCCCAAGAGGGTATCATGAGGGTATCAGCTAGTGTTGTTGTTAGTTTTCAAGTTGGACAGCACATTTTAGGCTTTGCTCTTTCAATTGCTGATTCCTTTGCTTCTCTGGACATATATATGATAGAACAACTGCTGAACCTTCCTGAGTTTATATATATATAGATATATTTAAAGTTTCCACATGGAAAGGTTTAGTCCTTGCATTGGCTGCAATTCAACTCAATCCCTTGATGTGATACATGATATATAGGATGTTTGCACACTTAAGCTGTTTGTGGTGGTCTAAAGATTACTTATTGTTGAAATTTCTGGATAAAAAGTAGTTTTCATTGTTTGGTAAGTAATTAAATTTAAATTAAAAAAGAAAACATTTAAGGACTTATTTTCTTTTTATTGGAGAAATATTGAGAAATATATGCAAGATATAAATTATGGTATACATGAAAAGATTAAATTAGAAATGTGGTAGGGATAATCATGGATAAAATTCATAAAGAAGTTGTTGAGGTTAGGGGAGGATAGGGGATAGAATTATGTTAATATAATTTTTTTAGGAGAAGTGACAATTAACATAGTCAATGCATATGCTCCTTAAATAGGGTTGGAAGAATGGGAAATCTTTTTTTATTGGAGGAGACCTAAATGGTCATGTTGGAAAAGATAATGTGAGGTTTTGAAAGAGTTTGTGGAGGCCAGGGATATGGAGTAAGGATTAAGGAATGAATCAGGAGATGTCATTCTAGACTTTGCAATAGCATATGATTTGATATTAAGAAATACTTAGTTTCAGTAGAGGGAATCACACTTAATTACTTTTAAAATGGGACAAATGTTTGTCAAATAGATCTCATCCTTACTTGATAATTTGATAGTAGATGTTGTTAAGTGTATCCACTCAACATAGGTTGTTGGTACTAGATATTTGCATTAGAATGGAAAATAAAAGATATTAGATAGAAACTCAAGAAATAAGTGGTGGAGTTTGAAGGGAGAGAAACAAGTTGGGTCTAGACGAATAGAGTGGTTAAAGAAGTACTTGGAGAATCTAAAGGATATGGGTGACTGAATAAGGAGACTTGGTGGTGGAATGAGGATATTCAAGCAACTGTTAGATTAAAGAGAGATTTAGAAGTCTACCTATACGTATAGATAAGGCTGCTTATGAAAATTATAATGTTGCAAAAAGGGAAGTAAAGAATGAAAAAAAAGAACATTTATAAACTTGTTAAGACAAGGGAAATGAAAACAAGAAACTTAAATTGTGTCAAGAGCATTAAAGATAAAGATCAAAGAGTGCTAGTAAAGGAAGCTGATATTAAAGACGCATGGAAAAGTTGTTTTGATAAAAAAATTTAATGGACGTGTTATAAGAGATTGAGGGAATTGAGTAACCCAATTTGAGGCATAGGACTCATGAGGAGGATGAAAATGGAAAATTTGTGGTACTTGATATAATTACCATTGAAAATGGAAAAAGTTTTGGGGCTCAAGCTTTAATTGTTGTTATTTTCTTTAACTTTCCTCACAAAAGGTGCTCAATTTTTAACCCCATTTATGATTCACATTTTCAACATTGGTGGAAGTGAGCATGTATATATATATATCTATACTATATATAAGAGGATTCTCATCTTTCAACTGGACTTTTATGTGGTTCAAAAATACCCTCATTAATGAATGGTAACTTCATTTAAAAATAGAGTCATAAATGTCAAATAACAAATTTCATTTTGAATTCAAAAAGAGAATTCCTAAAATTTAGGATTTTTTTTCCCTTCACGTTTAAAAACGAAATTACAGTGACTGCTTATCTCTAAAAGTTATCCTTTTTATTTGTTTGAATTTTTTTTTTTTCTAAATTATAATAGATGCAAATTATTAACCTTTACTCAAAAAAATAGAAAAGTCTCTGAGCACGCGCGTGAGCACGTGCTCAAAGGCTAGTGTATATATATGTGTGTGTATATATATATATATATATTTCCTTTCCTTTCTTACAAATATTAAAGATGAAGATTTGAAATTTTGCACATAATTTGATTGCGTCTGTGTATGAAAAGAAGTTTATTTTTTTGCATATATTTCCCTATTTCTTTCTCAATATAGTTGGGAATTTTATGTATATTGTAGTATACATGGCAGAATACTTGATTTTACAACAATGCTTGAATATATTGCTCCTCTTTTCTCAATTTCATGTTTATGTTAGCACATTTCATGTTTTTGTTTCCTCCCTTGTTCCCTATGTCTGCCTTATGTTGTTTTCATGAGGTAGTTTCTTGAATAAACTTCTTTCTTACTTATCAAAAAAAATTACTAGGTTCTATGAGTGTTTCTTAAGAAAGAAGGCAACTAGAAGGGTGTCATGTTGAGTTGTGGACTAGTGACCCATTCACTTGGTGGGTCTTAAACCCATGATTTACCCTCCACTATGCCTTTTATAAAAGAGGATCTCATTTGGAGCTAGTGATCATTGGTTATTACCATAGCTGGTTTCCAATTACTCTTTCATTCTAGAAATTCAAATTTTAGTTCACTTTGAGAAATTACAATCCAGTTCATCAACCTGATAACTTTGATTCTAACAATATATTCTAAAATTCCCAGATTTTTAAAGGATTTTCTGGATCCCAATGTCCCCCCCGCCCCCTTCTCCCTCTTCTGTTCAGATTAGGTGTTTGCCCTGATGGACAGTTATCCATCAGTCATGTTGCTGTTGGGGGTCCATGCATGTTAGGAACTTTGATCATATGACAGAAAGACTGGATGTTGGTTTTGAGGCCATTAAAACTTAAAAAGCCCATTTTGTAGAAGCTAACCTTTCAAGTTCCTTAGCTGAAGTAGTCGCATTATACTAGGCTGGACAGTTATGGGTAATTGTTGATGTGATTTTGAATAACTTTTATCTTGTCATTAACATAATGTTTGAAGTATTATTGCCAATGCATTGGATGGATATGTTTACCTTATGTGGACCAACATATGATTGCTGGAAGATTTACTGGTGTATGGAAAATAGGAAATCAAACTAATCTACTTGAACTACGTCAAAGACTTGAAATGTCACAGACAATTGCAAACTAGACTAGTTTGAAATTTATGCTAATAAGAATTAAAAAGTACATACATTATCTAGCTAGCCTCTCATCCTATAATTTATCACTATTTACCATCCCCAATAATGTGGTTAATAGATTGGAAAGGTTGTGGCAGAGTTTTTTGTGGGGAGTGCTGGGGGATTATTCAGGGTTTGGGGGGGGTGGTAAGAAAATTGTGCACTTCTAATCAATCTCTGTTGGGTAAATAGTTATGCAGATATGGGATGGAAGTAGATCATAATCTATGGAGATAGGTTGTCAGAATGAAGTATGAGTAAGATCAGGGTCAGTAGACAATGAGGGT
Organism: Quercus variabilis; assembly: GCA_030445155.1. NCBI lineage: Eukaryota > Viridiplantae > Streptophyta > Magnoliopsida > Fagales > Fagaceae > Quercus > Quercus variabilis. The sequence goes on from CP129451.1 coordinate 9,531,683, forward strand.
TGTAAGAAGTATGTACGGCTGTAGCCTTTGGCGAAGCATCCTGGTGGGTTGGGAGAGATTTATCATTTATGAGCTACATTTATTATGTGGTGGGGGATGGTCGTAGAGTGAGGTTTTGTACAATATTTGGTGCAGGAGTCAACCTCTAAAAGAATTATTTCCAGATTTGTTCTCAATTTTCTGTGGCAAACAAAGATGCTTTTGTGCACGGGGTTATACTCATTGTAGTTTTCATGAGTTCTAAGACTCACTTGGATTTCCTGTATGATTCTTCATTTCTTTGTAATTTTGTAGATACTTGTGTTCATCATTGTGAACATGAAGTAATTTCCTTTTTCAATAAAATATCATTAATTACTCATAAAAAATAAAAAAAAAGATTTTGGAATATTCACTTCGTAAGAGCTTTCATGATTTGGGAATTGTAATTTGTGCAATTATTGTTTGACACTTTGTATGCTAATATATCAAGCGGAGATGAGATCTATGTTTGAGTGATCTCATTGCATGGGAAATAATGATAGGCATTCACTTGTAGATTTCTTTCATTTAGATTATAAATCTTTTCTGTATTATTCTAGAGAAGATTTTAGATTTTTGTGTATGCTTCCTATGTAATAAAGAATTGTGTATACTTCCCGTGTACATAAAATACCTTCTCTTTCTCAAAAAAGTTTTTTATTTAAAAAAAAAAAAAAAAAATCTAGTATTCAACTAAATAACTGTTGGGTATACATGTGTGAGTGAAGTCTCATGTTGAATAAAAATGACCAGAGCAAGTGATTGATATAACATAGTTGAGCTCAAATTCATAAGTGTAAGCTTTTGGATTAAGTGGTGTTCACATATGTTATATTACCTACTCAATTGAATCTCTCTAAGGTCTAATCTCCCCAACAATAACATTAAGGAAAAAAGGATTGAGAAGAAATTTCTTATGTTAATATACTCATTTCTTAGAACAACAGTTCGAAAAAAAAATTGCTGTCTCCAAAGTCCAACCCAGAGCTACTTTCTCTGCTGTTTAACTTTGTTTCAAATGTGATCCATTTCATTATATCCAAGTATGATGCATGATTTTTGTGATTAAATTCTAATGGGATTTCTTTTTGAACTCATTTCAGCTATCATCTGTATCGGGATGAAGATATATTGGGGACACTTCTTGAATAGTGTACTATATGACCTGTGACTTTATGCTCCATGTTGAAATAGTTCATGATACGTCTTAGTAGATCTGAGTCATCTGGTAACAATTAGTATGTTACCTGATCCTGCTATTGGGCATTTCCATTCTGCTTTGTGCTTTTCCTTTAGATGAAAGAAACTAAAACTTTTCTGTTATCTTAGTAAGGATATTCATGACAATAAATCATCTTTTTATTTTTATTTTTCATTTTTTTTTTTTACTACATTGCAACTTGGTGTTTTAATGTGGTATAATTCTACAGATCAAGCAGTATATTTCTGATACTATGAAAGATACATGCAGCCAATGAAGTTTTAGTTCGTATGTATAACCCAATAATACTCATGTAACAAAATTTGTAGTAAAGGAAGTTCAGGGAAAGAATATACGTACTCTACCCGTTGCTCTAGAATGTCAGCAATTACTCCATGTGCTAGTAGTCCCCAACTCAACACTGTATAGTTACCGACCTTCCTGGATTAAGTGTTTTTGTCCAAGAAATGTGGAGCGGATTTGTTAGAAACCATTAGTAACAAGTATGCATGTTTTCTTTTATGATACTTAATATAGTATGCTCTGCGACGCGCAACTAGTCTAAGTGAAGTTCCCTTATGTCATCAAATAAAGAAAAAAACAGGTATGCATGTTAAATCTTAGGATTGCGTCAAGGTATGGTGTTCAAGTCAAAATACAAGTGACATAGATGTTAAGGGTAAAGCATGTACCAAAGTTTTAAGTTCCTAATTATATCCAAATTCAATCTGCCTGCAATAAAAGAGCAATCAGGACAAGCACCTGGGTATGACTTTTTCTCATAAAGTAGAATTATTTTCAAGGTATTTGTTTGATTGCTTAATCCAAAACCCCGAGTGGCCTCTTAATTTAATCAGTACTTCACATCATTACACGCAGCCAACCATCTACACTGCCTCAAGGGAAAGGTCGAAATGAGTTCCAGAAGAATATAATGGCCACTAATGCCCACTTTTCCTCAAAGCCACTCCCGCAAAAAATGGGAGCAAACATATTCTGGATTCTTTTAGTAAAAACGCTTGGATTGTATTCACATTTAGGTAACGAAGTTGGTGGTGACATAACCTCGTCATTTTTCAATCATGACGCATGTGCATTATTTGTGGTTCCAAATCCAATTTCCAAAAAATCAGGACCACTTTAGGCACGAAGATGATGAATTTGGAACTACATTGTGGGTGTCCTTGCACGAAAATGGGAGCTAAAGAAGTGGCTCGTCGGTGGAAGGATGAGTCATGTTGAACCTTATGCTTTAGTTACATTAATATACCCGAATTTTGCTTTCATACCAAAATTTAAGTAAGGCAACACGAAACTGAATAAAAGAAACAAGAAATACAATTTAACACTACAACATTGAAAAATTCCAAGAAATTTTCTTATTGACCATAAATTTGTGAAGTGTTTCCATTGGAGTTAAAACAAAACTCAAAATTCTAGTCGACTTAGAAAACATTATTTCTTATTGACTTGGTAAATCCAAATTATTGAATTACAAAAATAAGGCTAAATTAAAATAAATTTTTCTTTGTGCTTCCTATTAAAAACTTTGTATCGTAGATTGTAATATGAAAGGAAATAGGTTTATGTTTTAGGACTAGTCCCATATTAAGAGTTTATAAAGCTTTTTGAGGGTATATAAAGTAACACACACTAAGAAATAAAATAATTGAGAGAACTTACGGACATATGATTTTAGAACATTCTAACAACGAACTCTGTTGTGCGAAGGAAGTCCCATTATTTTATTTTTAGATCATTTTTCATTTTCTTAGAGACTTATCTATAAATTAATGTCCTAAATCATAGTCAAATACACAAATTTTGTAGGAATTTCTTTTAAAAGGAAAGTTTAGATTTGCTATGAGTTTATTATTAATGACCTAAATAATAAACTCTTTTGTGTGGGGGCAATTATCACCTTAAAGAAAGTGTATCAAAGTCCCATTATTTTTCTGATCATTCTTCAATTTCTTAAACATTTCCGGCATCATATATACTTCCTTCCCACGGTCTCTAAAACTCACACAAGCACTACTAGAATAATGCATCTAGTCCATTGCTAGTTGTCAAACTATCAATTCCTCTGCCTCTGCTGTCAATGATAACCTAATTGGCAGTATAGATTTTTGCTATATAACATATCATGGCAGGACATACTCGGTTTTTACCATTAAATCAGCAAGGGCAACCATTGAATTATACTTCTGCAGTACATTTTGTTGCAATGAGAAGTTGATGAAAAAAATTCAAAACGAAACAATATGGTTGCTTAAATCTTGTACATTCCTTCAGCATCTTGTAGGCAACTTTGTACGCACCGTTCACCGCAAAAATCCCATTGCTCAATGCTCAGTCAATGAGGCTGATTCTGGCATTGACTTTCCCGCCAAAAATGAACTAAATAGCACAAGTGATCTCTTTGGCTGTGTAAATGGAGCTTCATGAGCTGCTCCTCTAATGGTTGCGAAAGACAAGATATTTCCATATACTTGTGTCCATCCAGCAACCTGTAAGTCAGAAATGTGAAAGACTAAGTAAAGGCTGCGTTGTAACATTTATGTTTGTTATTTAACTTATTCTCATAAAACTAACCTGTGTTCCTCCAAACCACGCTCTGTAAGGCACAGTTGTATTTAGTCCCAACTCCTTGGCAAGTCCATTTACGAGTGTTCGTGTCCCAGTAAGTGGGATGACAGAATCTTGGTCTCCACTATAGAGATGCAATATTCATCATTATTTCTAATCTGACAGACTTACATATTTGATGAAATCATGGATGATAAACTATCTAAATTAATCATATTTTTATATACCTGTATACTAAGACCCGGATGCCTGATTTGGCAAGCTCACCCAGAACATGGATTGTAGGTACTTCAAGATTTTGCATTTCATATTTGATGACACTGTTATAAAAGAACACAACCATAAACTAACTTTGAAAGAAGAGCTTATCAGGTAAAATAATGAATTACTCTGAAAGTGCACGTCCTAACATAAATGATGGTCAGAGGAGAAAAACAATGCATACTATTAACAAGAAGCTTATGTTGGTCACGTGGTACTTTAACTACTTACCAACATATTTGAAGCACTGAAAATGATTTCAAACTTAAACAACTTTAAATTTCTTGATTCATCACAATAATATTATAATTAACACATTGTTGAGGAGTTGGAATTAATTGAAACAATTTTAATATTTAGGGGTCCTTGTCATGTTACTCTTGTGACGGAATCATTTCATTTTTAATAGGCATGGAAAATTTAAATACTATTTGATTGTAATACAAACATCAAGAAGTGTAAGATTATTACTCGCTGCAGAAAGTCCAATTTGAGACTCCAACAAGTCGAGCATGGAAAGCCTGCTGTACGTCTTTCCGGTTCAAGTACTTATCTGTTTCATCTTCCACACAAACATCTATTTTCTCTGTATCTTGCTGTAAGTGAGATCAAATTAGCCCAGAGGAAAACATGTAGGTACAAGAAACAGGGGAAACAGAGTTTCCATACATGTACAAAAAGAAGAAAATTTGAATTGAGAAAAAGTTGAGCCTCACCAGTTGATTCAACACCTGGGCTTGTGAAAGAATTGATGGTAAACAGATATCAAGAGTGACATCATACGTGTTGACGGAGTAACTAATTTCTCTTGAAACTTGTCTTATTACTCTAGAACAAACAGGAGTGAGAGTGCGACTTGTTGACTGTCTTCTGATTTGGGAGTAATTACAGATGGAAGTGAAACTTTCATAAGTTGAATCGGATATCAATCCGTGAGACCAATAGAACTCAGCCCTGGAGTTGAAATCAATATTGAACTCCAGTAGAGGATTCCCTATCTGCAGGCAAGAAAGTTTGAGCACATCCTAAAAAGTACTGCATTTAACTTCATTTTTCTTTCTAAATTGTGATCTTTTACTTACAGCTATGCCCTTGAGATTGAACTTCACATTTTGTTTAATAATGCGCTGTGCGAGTTGTGGAACATAATGTCCTAGCAAGAAGCAGAATTTTCAGCACTCTCTCCTCTCTAAATTGTTGTGTGGTTTCATTAAGAGCAAGTTATTTTTATCTACTTGGAATATACCTGCATAACTCTCCCCTGTGATGAACAAATCTCTACCTTTGTATTCTGGGAATTTTGTGAACCATCTCTGAAGGAACTCGAGATTATCTTGTGCTGTTGGTGAACAAATTCGGAATCTATATTAGATAAAATACTACCACCATGGACAACATCTTTTCTATGGGAGCAAATCTCCAGGTTTTCTTTCTTAATGAAATGATGCTACATAGTTTTAATGTCAGTCTGAAGTATAAATGTAAGCCCATTTATGCTACACCTGAAGTTAGCTAATGAAATTAATTAATTCAGTTCAATAATGATATTTGTAAAATAATAAGAATTTCTCTTTCTGTGGTACTCTTAGGCTTGAAGGTAGAAGTTCTGAAATCAAAACCTGTGAGTTCATCGTTCACGGAGTCATAGAAAGATTTATTAGCAGAGAAGGAGAATCCAACTCCTGCTGGGGATTCCAGGTATAACATATTTGCTTCTGTAACAGTAACAAAAGAGAAACTAGAAGTAAATCCAACTATTTACTTGAGTAAAATATTTGCTCCTGTTGCAAAGTGAAATTTAGAAAATAGACCTTCCTTTTTCACATTAATAATAATGTTATGAACACACATGCACATTCCACATTCAAAAAGTTGAAGATAAAGTTTTATGGGTATACCCTTATTCCAGCTATAATCATTTCTGACCAGAATGTCTCCACTTGGTCTAAAGGGCCCATGCTCACAAAATGCTCCGGCACCAATTGATGAACAGCCAGGACCTTCAAAATTCATTCAAGGATTTCAATTTTTTTTTTCTTTTGAATTCTTACAAGTCAGTAAGGATTTGAAGCTGAGTTTAACAAATAGATTGATGTGAATTTACCTCCATTCAACCAAAGTACTAGAGGCTTTGAAGCTGGTTCTGTTTCTGCTTCAGCAAAATAGTAAAAAAGAGCTCTGTGTTGTCTTTCATCAATGGTTATGTATCCCCCATAGTGCCGGAAATTAACCTTTGGCTGCCCTGGCAAGCTGACTATCTTATCATCTCCCGAAATGGAGTCAAGAGTTAGGCATACTTGCACAAGAGTTGCATAGATTGTTCCGATGATAATCCATGATTTATGTTGCATAATGACAAACGGAGAGAGAGAGAGAGAGAGAGGATGCAACTTGATTGTGTTTCTCGGGTTGGCAAATGTTTAGCTACTTTTAGCCAGCTCATTATTTTCTTTTATTTCAGTTTTTTATAGATAGCTGGCTATATCAAAATACATAATTCAAATCCATTTCAAGTATACGTTGCCTAGGTTATTGCAACTTCCTCGTTTTACTTTATTAATTAATTTATTGTTTATTTTAATGATAATTGATACACTTTTCTTTGACCTCCTTTTTGTACCAGTTGATACCTGGCATTTTTTTTTCGAAGTACTAATATAGTAATAGTAATACGCAATGCTTTATTTTTTGGCAAATACTTGAAATGGGCATATCAGTGTGTACAGACACACAGGTGTGCAACAACTGATTACGTGAGATAGTGTCTTTAACTCAAGATTTCAGTTGTTCTCCCCCCCTCTTCTTGGAAACTATGCAAATAACTTTAGAAACACAACAATTTTCACAATTACTGAAGTGATATGTTGTGATTGGTACTAACAATAGTAATGTAAGTGTGGACTCATGTAAAAATGATATTTCTCTTATAACAATTTGCCATGCCAATAGTGATAAAAAAAAAATGGTCAAAATATTTGTGTCCCTAGCATTACCGAAACTAAGCAAGACTTCACTTCGAAAGAACTTTTTTTTATTATTATTTTTTTTAATCCTTAAAAAAATGTTATTGTTCTTAATCTTCATCACCATGATTTTGAAAGATTTTAAAAACCAGAAAAATCCACAGAGAGATAGTGATTTCGTGGAAAACAATCAAAGAATGTAATGCTTCTTATCTTATTTGGATGTGATTCGGGAATTTAGAAAGAGACAGATTTAGATTCAAAAAGTTCTCCAAAAGCGTGTTGGGAGCCATCCTGATCCTAGTCAGATTCCCATAATTTAGATTTCTTGCAAAGTCCTTGTTCCTTAATTCAAACCAAATGCAACTGTTTCTACCTACTTTTGGAAAAACACAGAGAGAGAGAGATGCTCAAAAGTGGTCAATTTCATTTGAAAAGCCTGCCTACATTATATTCTGTTCACATACATTTGTTAGAAGAAGATAAAATGAAATAAAAAATATAAAAAGAATGAGCTACGTTTATTATGAGGTGGGGGATGGTCGTAGAGTGAGGTTTTGTACAACATTTGGTGCAGGAGTCAACCTCTAAAAGAATTATTTCCAGATTTGTTCTCAATTTTCTGTGGCAAACAAAGATGCTTTTGTGCATGGGGTTATACTCGTTGTAGTTCCATTCATGAGTTCCAAGACTCACTTGGATTTCCTGTATGATTCTTCATTTCTTTGTAATTTTCTAGATACTTGTGTTCATCATTGTGAACATGAAGTAATCTCCTATTTCAATAAAATATCATTAATTACTCATAAAAAAAAAAGATCTTGGAATGTTCACTTGGTAAGAGCTTTCATGATTTGGGAATTGTAATTTGTGCAATTATTGTTTGACACTTTGTATGCTAATATATCAAGAGGAGATGAAATCTCTTCATTGGTGAGATCTATGTTTGAGTGATCTCATTGCATGGGAAATAATGATAGGCATTCACTTGTAGATTTCTTTCATTTAGATTATAAATCTTTTCTGTTTTATTCTAGAGAAGATTTTAGATTTTTGTGTATGCTTCCTAAGTAATAAAGAATTTTGTATACTTCCCGTGTACATAAAACATCTTCCCTTTCTCAAAAAAGTTTTTTATTTAAAAAAAAATCTAGCATTCAACTAAATAATTGTTGGGTATACATGTGTGAGTGAAGTCTCATGTTGAATAAAAATGACCAGAGGTTGATATAACATAGTTGAGCTCAAATTCATAAGTGTAAGCTTTTGGATTAAGTGGTGTTCACATATGTTATATTACCTACTCAATTGAATCTTTCTAAGGTCTAATCTCCCCAACAATAACATTAAGGAAAAAAGGATTGAGAAGAAATTTTTTATGTTAATATACTCATTTCTTAGAACAACAGTTCGAAGAAAAAAATTGCTGTCTCCAACCCTGACCTACTTTCTCTGTTGTTTAACTTCGTTTCAAATGTGATCCGTTTCATTATATCCAAGTATGATGCATGATTTTTGTGATTAAATTCTAATGGGATTTCTTTTTGAACTCATTTAAGCTATCATTTGTATCGGGGTGAAGATATATTGGGGACAATTCTTGAATAATGTACTATATGACCTGTGACTTTATGCTCCATGTTGAAATAGTTTATGATACGTCTTAGTAGATCTGAGTCATCTGGTAACAATTAGTATGTTACCTTATCCTGCTATTGGGCATTTCCATTCTGCTTTGTGCTTTTCCTTTAGATGAAAGAAACTAAAACTTTTCTGTTATTTGAGGGATATTCATAACAATAAATCATCTTTTTTTTTTTTTTAATTTTTTTAATAATTTTTTTACTACATTGCAACTTGGTGTTTTAACGTGGTATAATTCTACAAATCAAGCAGTATATTTCTGATACTATGAAAGAGACATGCAGCCAATGAAGTTTTAGTTCATATGTATAACACAATAATCCTCATGTAACATGTTGGGAAATTTAGACCTCGATTGATAGAATTAACAAGTTTTAAACTTAAGTTGTTAATTAGACTTATTATGAACCAAATTTGTTAAAACAAACAAACATCAATATCATGTCAAAATCATGCAGCGGAAATAATAAATAAGACAAGATATGATGACCTAGGAAAACCAATGAAACCAACCAGTTTCACAGTATAAAACCTGGGGGGAAACCTTCCCAAAAAGCAATCCACTATAGTAAAAAGAAGTTTCAGATCTAGTACAAAATTTTTGTCCCTAGACTCTACAATCCCTATAGATGAACTCATAACAGAAACCTTCTATTGTTTCAGAACCTCTGAACTCTTCAATATATGAACGACACTCTTTTATGATGCGGATCTTAGTACGTGACTAACTCCTTTGCACGAATCCTAGTACGTGACCCACTCACCAACTTAAGGAAGAAGAATGTTGGCTGTAAAGTTCTTCACTTCATCAATAATGAAGATCAAGAAGCATTTGGTTACAAAACCCTAAGGCGCAAAGACACAGTAGCTTCTTTCAGAGAGAATAAGGCATCGGTCACCTTTTGCATATGTTCTCCTTGAATTCTTTTATATGAAGGCCTCTAAAATAAGCCTTATATAGGTCTAGGGTTGTAAGAAAATAAACCCTACTCAAATACAAAAGCCTGGCCCAAAAATAGAAATTTGAATTCTCGTAACCTCGATAGATAGCAGCTATCGAGGAGATGTCGAGAAGGTGCCTAGATTTAATGAATCTTAACAGATAGCAACTATCGAAGAGGTGTTGAGAAGGTGTCGAGGGGATAGAAACTTTCTCAATTGATTTACCAGCTATCGAGATTGCGATAAGCATCAGCTGAAGATCTCGACAGATAGCCAGGTGTCGAAGAGGTGTCGAGCAGCTATCGAGCTTTAAAATTCAGTACTTTCTCACTTGATTCTTGGACAGACTTGCATGATTTTAACACTTGAACTTGAAACAAGGTTTCTTGACGTATTAAACACATCCTAGATCTACCAAAATATAAGTGAAGTGCGTTTTGTTAAAGGATTAGCCAATTATATAAAATAATGACATATGCTCTTCAACAAGTGAAACCATATATGTTCTAACAATCTCTCCATTTGGCAATCCGTGAGAAAACCACAGCTAACAAATGACCATATGAGAGAAGTCATAAATCACTCAATTCATATTCACTTGTTGAATACAATAAAATTTATCCTAACAGAAACTCTTGAAAAATTTTGCAAGAAGAGAGTTTATGACAAGTAGACTTTGACAACCTGTATTTCTGAAACACTTTAAACAAAACTTATCAAAGCATCTTATGTGAAAAAGAAATAATAGATTGCATACAAGTATACGAAACATGTGTATAAAGATAGAAAATAAACAATACATGTAGAGATAGGTGAAAGAAACATACATCAGCATATAAAAAAGATAAGTACAATGTATGTAAACAAATAGTCACAAGATCCAAGGTACAAGAATAAGAAAGTAAGCACTCCCCCTAACAAGATGAAACACATCTCCTCCTTACAAAGGAATGTATTTCTCCCTCTAGCATGTAGAATCTTAAAAAGAAACCACATATTCTCCACAATTTCTCTCCATTTTTGTCATGATTGAAATATAAAGATGATCAAAGATGATCAAGGGGGCATACGAAATCCATATAAATGCATAAATGTAATGAAACAAGATGCGATGGATGACAAGATAATAGAAGGATGCAAAACATGTGAAAAACAATTCTCTCAACAAGAAAAATGTTAAGCACATAGATCCCAAAACATACACACACACACACACACTAAACAAGTCTAACCAATTTTATATTTCAAAAACGAGTCAAGACAGTTTAGTGAGTATACATTAGCACATGTAAACTCTTGTGATGGCCAAATCACATTGTACCTGCACATGTATCAAGAGTAGCAAAGAATATTGCGTGTGTGTGTGAAAAACATCGCAAGATTGTATATGTGTATACATGTTATGACGATCTGAGATATGAGAAAATAACTTTAACTCACACACAATCATAACTATTTGATAGGGACTATCACCTTCGAGGTACATCTTATAACTTTCACATTTTCTAGAATACAAGCTTGCAACCATATTTAAAGCATTTTTGATATTTTTGCTTTTTATTTTTCTTTGTATATTTTCTTTTATTTTAGCATATTATGCATGGACATATAAAAGAGAGAAAAGAAATACCCAAGATGTTAAGCATTTGACACTGCACTTTTGCTATGCCGAAGCATACGGATGTCTTTGATACTGCATTTTTGTTATGCCGAAACATACATGTGTCATATTATGATTGGCGAGCAATAGTGGTGAGATGGTTATTTATGCTTTTCTCTTAAGATTTTTTAGTCCTACCCGTCTTACTCATCACAAATAAGAGCCACAAAACTCACTTGCTTAGTTGTGTATAGACATGCTCATCTAAGTCACAAGAGATACAAAGTTTAGAAAACTCTGTTTCATTGGCCATCCAAGGTACACAAGTACCAAAGTACACAAAACACACACTGTTTTTGTATTTTTCTGATTTTTTATTTTTATTTTTATTTTGAAAACAAAACAAACAAAAAACTAAACAACCAAACAAAAATAGACAATATGAGAGCATGAAAGAAGGATGCATATGCATGAAGGCATGATAGAAAAATGCAGATGCATGAAAGCATGATATCAAAAGTAGATAAGAAATCAAGCAAAACAGTCCTACTTTAGATAGAAAGAATTAAAGCAAAGGACAAACAGAAAAGACAATTAATTCTTAGGCTCCTTTCTCACCCACACAGCACGAGTCTTTGGCCGTGAAGATGAAAAGACACGTATCCTAGTATGTCTACTAAAGGACATAGAAGAATTAAAATTCTCCTGAAATTAAGTTAAAAAGTTTAAGACTTTTAATCACTCTCCAAACAAAGGTGTAGGTCTTTGAGAGGAAACTTGTGACCGTTTGGACAATTACTTATGAGGATACAACTTAAAGTAATTAGGACGAATGTGTCCAGCAACACCACAATAATGACAAACATTAGATTTAACAAAAGATTTAGAATTAACCAAATAAGTTTTGGATTTCATACTTTTATTACCTTTCTCAGATTGTGGCATAAAGACAGTCCTTGATCCAGAAGCTGTGGAAGATGAGGGGTTAGAGGAAACAGCATATCTTAAGCCAGTCTTATCAGAACTAGGCTTTTGAGCACTCAATACCTCATCAAGCTTTGCATTAGACATCCTCTCTATTTAAGTTGTACCTTGACTAAGTTCAAACTCAAGATTCTTGACCTTCTCTTTTAATGAGGCGTTCTCTACAACAAAAATCTCAACTAACCTTGTAGTCTCATCTAGCTTGACTAACAGATCATCTTTTTCAGTTTTTACCCCCATTAAACTCTTTTCTACAAAGATGAGAAGTCTTTTCAGATTTTATGAATTCAATGCATAGCTTATCACAGGTTTCTTGAAGGGTCAACTTCTTGGGTACTTCATTAGAAGAAGAATCCTTACTGTCACTAGTACTCTCCACAATTACCTTATCGGTTGAGGCAACAAAGGCCATAACGTGATGACATTCATCCGCAAACTCATCAGAAGAGTCATCCTCCGTGTCACTCCAAGTAGCAACCAACTCTTTATTTTCTAACTTCTTGGTCTTTTCCTTCATGAGGTAGTTTGGACACTCTATTCTCATATGACCAAAACCTTTACACTCATGGTATTGAATAAGGGGTTTCTCATTCTTACCTTGAGAATTTAGGTTTCCTAGGAGGTTTGCTCTTATCCTTTTTTCTAAATTGAAGAAACTTGATAATCTCATCAATTATGAAGGTTAGATCCTCATCCTTATATTCACTTTCATCTTCATCTTTAGAGTTCTCAATTTCTTCCTCTATACCCTTAAGAGCCAAGTTTTTACTCTTTTCACTTTTTCCCATTGAACCTAATCCCATTTCATAGGTTTGAAGGTTCCCTACAAGCTCAGTTAAAGGAATTTGATCAATGTCCTTTGCTTCTTCAATGACAGTAATCTTGGCATGAAATCTTTCAGGTAAGGACCTAAGGATTTTCTTAACAATTTTGGATTCTGTTATAAATTCTCCAAGGTTGAAAGTAGAATTCACAATATTATTGAGTTTAGCATAAAACTCATCAAAGGTCTCATCCTCCTCTATTCTTATTTCTTCAAAACTACTAGTGAGTTGTTGAAGCTTCACAATTTTTATTGCCTTGGTACCTTTATAGGTGGTCTCAAGAATGGTCAATGCTTCCTTGGCAACTTCTGTGAATGATATTTTCTTGAATTCCTTGTTGGTCACCCTACAAAAAAAAGCATTCAAGGCCCTACTGTTGAAATTTGCCACAATGATTGTTGCATCATCCCAATCCACTAGCGATTCCTTTGTCTTAATCCAGCCAACTTCAACAGCTTGCCATACTTGTTCATTTAGAGCCTGCAAAAAAATTTTCATACGAACTTTCCAGTACACATAATTAGTTCCATCAAATAAAGGAGGTATAAATAAAGATTACTCTCTATCTATGACAACAGGGGTCAATGGATCACACTCAAGAAATTAATCCAATCAGAGTGAACCTGCTCTGATACAACTTGTTGGGAAATTTATACCCCGGTTGATAGAATTAACAAGTTTTAAACCTAAGTTGTTTATTAGATTTATTATGAACCAAACTTGTTAAAACAAACAAACATCAATATCATGTCAAAATTATGAAGCGGAAATAATAAATAAGACAAGATATGATGACCTAAAAAAACCAATGAAACCAACCAGTTTCACAGTAAAAAAACTTGAGGGGAAACCTTCCCGAAAAGCAATCCATTATAGTAAAGAAAAGTTTCAGATCTAATACAAAACCTTTGTCCCTAGACTCTACAATCTCCGTAGATGAACTTACAGCAGAAACTTTCTACTACTTCAGAACCTCTGAACTCTTCAATATATGAACGCTACCCTTTTATGATGCATGGATCCCAGTACGTGACTAACTCCTTTGCATGAATCCTAGTACGTGACTCACTCACCAACGTAAGGAAGAAGAATGTTGGTTGCAAAGTTCTTCACTTCATCAAAAATGAAGATCAAGAAGCACTTGGTTACAAAACCTTAAGGCATAAAGATACAGTAACTTCTTTCAGAGAGAATAAGGCATTGGTTACCTTTTGCATATGTTCTCCTTAAATTCTTTTATATGACGACCTCTAAAATAAGCCTTATATAGGTCTAGGATTGTGAGAAAAAAAAACTCTACTCAAATACATAAGCCTGGCCCAAAAATAGAAATCTGAATTCCCGTAACCTCGACAGATATCTGCTATCGAGGAGGTGTCGAGTAGGTGTCGAGATTTAATGAATCTTGATAGATAGCAGCTATCAAGGAGGTGTTGAGAAGGTGTCGAGGGGACAGAAATTTTCTCGATCAATTAACCAACTATCGAGAAGCTATCGAGATTGCGATAAACATCAGCTGAAGATCTCAATAGATAGCTAGGTGTTGAGGAGGTGTTGAGCAGCTATCGAGTTTTAAAATTCAGCATTTTCTCACTTGATTCTTGGACAGACTTGCATGGTTTTAACACTTGAATTTGAAACAAGGTTTCTTGACGTATTAAACACATCATAGATCTACTTAAATATAAGTAAAGTGCATTTTGTCAAAGGATTAGCCAATTATATAAAATAATGACATATGCTCTTCAACAAGTGAAACCACATATGTCCTAACATAACAAAATTTGTAGTAAAGGAAGTTCAGGGAAAGAATACACGTACTCTACCCGTTGCTCTAGAGTGTTAGCAATTACTCCATGTGCTAGCAGTCCCCAACTTAGCACTGTATAGTTACCGACCTTCCTGGATTAAGTGTTTTCGTCCAAGAAATGTGGAGTGGATTTGTTAAAAACCATTAGTAACAAGTATGCATGTTTTCTTTTATAATACTTAATACAGTATGTTTTGCGATGTACAATTAGTCTGAGTGAAATTCTCCTATGTCATCAAATAAAGAAAAAAACAAGTATGCATGTTAAATCTTAGGATTGAGTTGAGGTATGGTGTTCAAAGTCAAAATACAAGTGACATAGATGTTAAGGGTGAAGCATGTACCAAAGTTTTAAGTTCCTAATTATATCTAAGATCAATCTGCCTGCAATAAAAGAGCAATCAGGACAAGCACCTGGGTATGACTTTTTCTCATAAAGTAGAATTATTTTCGAGGTATTTGTTTGATTGCTTCATCCAAAACCCCAAGTTGCCTCTTAATTTAATCAGTACTTCACATTATTACACGCAGCCAACCATCTACACTGCCTCAAGGGAAAGGTCGAAATGAGTTCTAGAAGAATATAACGGCCACTCATGCCCACCTTTCCTCAAAGCCACTCCCACAAAAAATGGGTGCAGACATATTCTGGATTCTTTCTTTTTTGATCAGAAATATTCTGGATCCTTTTATTAAAAACACTTGGATTGTATTCACATTTAGGTAGCGAAGTTGGTGGTGACTTAACCCTGTCATTTTTCAATCATGACGCATGCGCATTATTTGTGGTTCCAAATTCAATTTCCAAAAGATCAGGATCACTTTAGGCTCGAAGATGATGAATTTGTGGGTGTCCTTGCACGGAAACGGGAGCCAGAGAAGTGGCTCTTCGCCTTTGGTGAGAGGATGAGTCATGTTGAACCTCATGCTTTAGTTACATTAATGTACCCGAATTATGCTTTCATACCAAAATTTAAGTAAGGCAACACGAAAATTGAATAAAAGAAATAATAAATATAAGGACAAAGTTTAACTACAAAATTAATTATAGTTCTAGGCTACAACCTTACTCAATATCAGTAACATTGCTATATGGGTCCGTTTGGATTAAATTTATTGTTGCTGAAACTGAAAACACTGTAGCAAAATAATTTTTAAATGTGTGAATAGTACTATAGGATTTATTTTTAATGAAAAAATTGCTAAAAAGTGAAGTTTGTGGGTCCTGTATACTGTTCATGAGACCCACAAAACTGATAAAAGAGGGTTGAAAAGTCAAGAAAACGATGGTTACTATTCGTGAACAGTACTAGCCGTTGTCCCCCAAAAAGCGCGTGCAGCAGCAAAAAAAAAAAAAGAAGCATCAAAATGTAAATGCAAGAAGGACACGTTTACTGCGTGCAACTGTAGCGTGGGTCCCATGCCCAAAACGCAAATGCTGAAACGCAGTAAACACCGAATTAATTTATATCCAAACTAATACTATATTTTGAAAATCTAACTGTTGGATTGCATGATCTTTACGCTTTTAATACACTTGTCAAATTTTGTGTCAATTAAATATTATTTACTATATGATTTATAAGATTATATTTTATTCATAATTTTAAACTATAAAAACTTGTAATTTAAACAATTTATTGATAACATAGCTATTGATTTTTAAATTTCTTTAAATTTTGCTAACATGGAGGATATAAAAAAATATATAGTCCAATGGTGGAGTTGTCAAAATTTATCTTTAATAAAAAGATATTGAGTAAGGTAGTAAACTTAGACTACAACTAATTTTGTAATTAAATTTTGTTCTAAATATAATTTAACACTACAACATTGAAAAATTCCAAGAAATTTTTTTTTTTTATTAACCATAAATTTGTGAAGTGTTTCCATTGGAGTTAAAACAAAACTCAAATTAGTTGACTTAGAAAACGTTATTTCTTATTGACTTGGTTAATCCAAATTGTTGAATTACAAAAACAAGGCTAAATTAAAATAAAATTTACTTTGTGCATCCTATTAAAAACTTTGTATTGTAGATTGTGATATGAAAGGAAGTAGGTTTATGTTTTAGGACTTGTCCCATATTGAAGCTTTTTGTGGGTATATAAAGGGCCTGTTTGGATAAGCTATTCGAAAATGGACACTTTTAAACATAGCATTTTTAAAATGTGCGTTTAGAAAACACAATTTTAAAAATTATATTAAAATGTTTGGTAAAATTTGTGCGTAGTATTAGTCTAAAATTGTTGTTTTGGTACAAATTACCAAAAAGGACTAGAAAGGTCTTAATTCTGATGATATTATTCCATCATATTTGATGTAGCTCATGAAAATAATAATAAAACAATAATATTCACTCTACCTCTAACCTTTTCTTTAAAAAAAAAAAAAAGTAATATTATCAAAAGCTAAAACTATATTAAAATAACCCCAATTACTTTCTCTTTTCCCAAAGCTAATATCAACCACAAACCTGTCCAAATATATATATATATATATATATATATATATATATATATATCAACCACAAATAATGAAAGTGGAAAAGTGATAGCAGAGAGAGAGAAACCAAATACTTCCTTCACAGTTCACATGAACAGCTTTTTCTTGCAAACATGGAAAAAGGAGCTAGTGGACATGGTGTTCCTGTGAGTGGTGCTTTCTTATTTCAATTTTCAATACTGCAACGATTAAGCTCTTTTTTGTTGTGTCAACATTCTCCACTGCTGTTCCAACATTTGCCTGAGACCTTGAGCACAATGTAGCCGCTGGAAAGTTAGGGAGGTGAGGTTATTTGCTGGCCGGTGATTTTGTCATTTAGCAAATACATGAGGGTATATAAGGTATTCATGCCTTAAAAAGTATTACAAGATTTGCGTCTTAAGTGCCGTTTTCAAAAGGTTGGCTGGAACTCCATTTTCAAAACGCAATATTTTGCATTTGAAAGAACGCAATTTCTAGTAAAATTACTGCGCCAAACGCACGCGTATTCGCATTTTTAATAAAAACGCACATTAAGGCTTTCAAAACACTCTATCCAAACGGGCTCAAAGTAACACACGCTAACAGGTACAATAATTGATAGAACTTATGAACATTCTAATAATGAACTCTTTTGTGCAAATAAAGTCCCATTATTTTATTTTCGGTTCATTTTTAAATTTCTTAGAGACTTATCTATAAATTAATGACCTAAATCATAGTCAAATACACAAATTTTGTAGGAATTTCTTTTAAAAGGAAACTTTAGACTTGCTATGTGTTTATTATTAATGACCTAAATAATAAACTCTTTTGTGTGGGGGGCAATTATCACCTTAAAGAAAGTGTATCAAAGTACCGTTATTTTTTTGATCATTTTTCAAGTTCTTAAACACTTCCGGCAGCATATATACTTCCTTCCCACGGTCTCTAAAACTCACACAAACACTACTAGAATAATACATCTAGTCCATTGCTGGTTGTCAAACTATCAATTCCTCTGCCTCTGCTGTCAATGATAACCTACTTGGCAGTATAGATTTTTGCTCTTTTACGTATCATGGCAGGACATAGTCGGTTTTTACCATTAAATCAGCAAGGGCAACCATTGAATTCTACTTCTGAAGTACATTTTGTTGCAATGAGAAGTTGATGAAAAAAAATTCAAAACGAAACAATATGGTTGCTTAAATCTTGTACATTAATTTATGAACTTGCTCAATGCTCAGTCAATGAGGCTGATTCTGGCATTGACTTTCCCGCCAAAAATGAACTAAATAGCACAAGTGATCTCTTTGGCTGTGTAAATGGAGCTTCATGAGCTGCTCCTCTAATGGTTGCGAAAGACAAGATATTGCCATATACTTGTGTCCATCCAGCAACCTGTAAGTCAGAAATGTGAAAGACTAAGTAAAGGTTGCGTTGTAACATTTATGTTTGTTATTTAACTTATTCTCATAAAACTAACCTGGGTTCCTGCAAACCACGTTCTGTAAGGCACAGTTGTATTCAGTCCCAACTCCTTGGCAAGTCCATTTACAAGTGTTCGTGTCCCAGTAAGTGGGACAACTGAATCTTGGTCTCCACTGTAGAGATGCATAATTCATCAGTATTTCTAATCTGACAGACTTACATATTTGATGAAATCATGGATGATAAACTATCTAAATTACTTATAGTTTTATATACCTGTATACTAAGACCCGGATGCCTGATTTGGCAAGCTCACCCAGAACATGGATTGTAGGTACTTCAAGATTTTGCATTTCATATTTGACGACACTGTTATAAAAAGAGAACACAACCATAAAATAACTTTTAAAGAAGAACTGATCAGGTAAAATAATGAATAACTTTGAAAGTGTACTTACTAACATCAATGATGGTCAGAGGAGAAAAACAATGCATACTATTAACAAAAACCTTATGTTGGTCACGTGGTACTTAAAAACATATTTGAAACATTGAAAATGATTTCAAACTTAGAAAACTTTAAATCTCTAGTTCCATCACAATAATATTATAATTAAGATGTTGTTGAGGAGTTGGAATTAATTGAAGCAATTTTAATATTTAGAGTTCCTTGTCATGTTACTCTTCTGATGGAATCTTTTCATTTTAAAATAGGCGTGGAAAGTTTTATCCTAATTGATTGTAACGCAAACATCAAGAAGTGTAGTAAGATTATTACTCGCTGCAAATAGTCCAATTGGAGACTCCAACAAGTCGAGCATGGAAAGCCTGCTGTACGTCTTTCCGGTTCAAGTACTTATTTGTTTCATCTTCCACACAAACATCTATTTTTTCCGTATCTTGCTATAAGTGAGATCAAATTAACACAGAGGAAAACATAAATAGGTACAAGAAACTGGGGAAACAGAGTTTCCATGCATGTATAAGGCATGGAAAGAAGAAAATTTGAATGAGAAAAAGATGAGCCTCACCAGTTGATTCAGCACCTGGGCTTGTGAAAGAACTGATGGTAAACAGACATCAAGAGTGACATCATACGTGTCGACAAAGTCACTAACTTCTCTTGAAACTTGTCTTATTACTCCAGAGCAAACAGGAGTGAGAGTGCCACTTGCTGACTGCCTTCTAATTTGGGAGAAATTACAGATGGAAGTGAAAATTTCATAAGTTGAATCGCATATCAATCCGTGAGACCAAAAGAACTCAGCCCTGGAGTTGAAATCAATATTGAACTCCAGTAGAGGATTCCCTATCTGCAGGCAAGAAAGTATGAGCACATTGCCTAAAAAGTACTGCATTTAACTTCATTTTTCTTTCTAAATTGCGATCTTTTACTTACAGCTATGCCCTTGAGATTGAGCTTCACATTTTGTTTAATAATGAGCTGTGCGAGTTGTGGAACATAATGTCCTAGCAGGAAGCAGAATTTTCAGCAATCTCTCCTCTCTAAATTATTGTGTGGTTTCATTAAGAGCAAGTTGTTTTTATCTACTTAGAATATACCTGCATAACTCTCCCCTGTGATGAACAAATCTCTACCTTTGTATTCTGGGAATTTTGTGAACCATCTCTGAAGGAACTCGAGATTATCTTGTGCTGTTGATGAACAAATTCGGAATCTATATTAGATAAAATGCTTCCACCATGGACAACATCTTTTCTATGGGAACAAATCTGCAGATTTTCTTTCTTAATGAAATGATGCTACGTAGTTTTAATGTCAGTCTGAAGTATACATATAAGCCCATTTATGCTACACCTGAAGTTGTCTAATGAAATTAATTAATTCAGTTCAATAATGATATTTGAAAAATAATAAGAATATCTCTTTCTTTGGTACTCTTAGGCTTGAAGGTAGAAGTTATGAAGTCAAAACCTGTGAGTTCATCGTTCACGGAGTCATAGAAAGATTTGTTAGCAGAGAAGGAGAATCCAACTCCTGCCGGGGATTCCAGGTATAACATATTTGCTTCTGTAACATTAACAAAAGAGAAACTTAGAAGTAAATCCAACTATTTACTTGAGTAAAATATATGCTCCTGTTGCAAAGTGAAATTTAGAAAATAGACCTTCCTTTTTCACTTTAATAATAATGTTATGAACACACATGCACATTCCACATTCAAAAAGTTGAAGATAAAGTTTTATGGGTATACCTTTATTCCAGCTATAATAATTTTTGACCAGAATGTCTCCACTTGGTCTAAAGGGCCCATGCTCACAAAATGCTCCGGCACCAATTGATGAACAGCCAGGACCTTCAAAATTCATTCAAGGATTTCAATTTTTTTTTTCTTTTGAATTCATACAAGTCAGTAAGGATTTGAAGCTGAGTTTAACAAATAGATTAATGTGAATTTACCTCCATTCAACCAAAGTACTAGAGGCTTTGAAGCTGGTTCTGTTTCTGCTTCAGCAAAATAGTAAAAAAGAGCTCTGTGTTGTCTTTCATCAATGGTTATGTATCCCCCATATTGCTGGAAATTAACCTTTGGCTGCCCTGGCAAGCTGACTATCTTATCATCTCCCGAAATGGAGTCAAGAGTTAGGCATACTTGCACAAGAGTTGCATAGATTGTTCCGATGATAATCCATGATTTAAGTTGCATAATGACAAACGGAGAGAGAGAGAGGGAGAGAGAGAGAGAGAGAGAGAGAGAGAGAGGATGCAACTTGATTGTGTTTCTTGGGTTGGCAAATGTTTAGCTACTTTTAACCTGCTCATTATTTTCTTTTATTTCAGTTTTTTATAGATAGCTGGCTATATCAAAATACATAATTCAAATCCATTTCAAGTATACGTTGCCTAGGTTATTGCAACTTCCTTGTTTTATTTAATTAATTAATTATTTATTTATTTTAATGATAATTGATACACATTTCTTTGCTCTTGTTTGCTTCCTCCTTTTTGTAACAGTTGTTACCTGTTATTTTTTTTTCTAAGTACTAATATAGTAATAGTAATATGCAATGCTTTATTTTTTGGCAAATACTTGAAATGGGCATATCAGTGTGTACAGACACAGGTGCGCAACAACTGATTACGTGAGATAGCGTCTATAACTCAAGATTTCAGTTGCCCCCCCTTTTTTTGTGGAAACTATGCAAATAAGTTTAGAAACACAACAATTTTCACAATTGTTGAAGTAACATGTTGTGGTTGGTGCTAACAAAAGTAATATAAGTGTGGATTAATGTAAAAGTGATATTTCTGTTATAACAATTTACCATGCCAATAGTGATAAAAAAAATTGTCAAAATATTTATGTCCCTAGCATTACTGAAACTAAGCAAGACTTCACTTCAAAAGCACCATTTTTTTTTCTTTAAATCCTTAAAAAAAAATGTCATTGTTCTTAATCTTCATCACCATGATTTTGAAAGATTTTAAAAAACCAGAAGAATCCACAGAGAGATAGTGATTACGTGGTAAACAATTAAAGAATCTAATGCTTCTTATCTTATTTGGACGTGATTCGGGAATTTAGAAAGAGACAGATTTAGATTCAAAAAGTTCTCCTAAAGCGTGTTGGGAGCCATCATGATCCAGTTGGATTTCCATATCGGCTAGCACCACCTCTTTTTTTATTTTGATCAAAATTTCTTATTTTGGAACTCAAATAGTTCTGCTTAAACTTTATTTTAAGTAAAAATGAATAATTAAACTTTACATAGAAACTCATAATTTAGATTTCTTGCAAAGTCCTTATTACTTAATTCAAACCAAATGCAACTGTTTCTACCTACTTTTGGAAAAACACAGAGAGACAGAGAGACAGAGAGACAGAGATGCTCCCAAGTGGTCAATTTCATTTGAAAAGCCTGTCTACATTATATTCTGTTCACATACATTGTTAGAAGAAGATAAAATGAAAAAAAAAAAATGACCCATAAAATATCGATCGACCTCTGCATTCTCATGTATCACATGATGTGGTGCTATTCAATTGATGTAAAGTGGTGACTTTATCCGGCCAAATTTGGAGTCTTGCTCCTAATCATACCCTACCAACAATGTCCTCATTATAGAGTCTTGGCATGTTGCACTAATGAATTCTGGAATCTGGACAGATCAATACCCACAAAATTTTAGTGGCCCATTCAGCGTGTGGCTTATTAGAAGAATCAGGCCTTGAAAATGACATGATTGGTAAGTGGTACCATGTTTATTGGTAGATCTAGTCCCCTGATCGAAGATTTGTGTGGAAAACCTGTGTATCTAATTTCACAATTTGTTGGTTTGTGCAATTGGGTGTGCTTCACGAAAATAGGTGAATTCATATGAGCAAAAAGTTTCCACCACTGAGTGTGTGTTTGCCACCAGCTTTCAGCATTAGCTTTTAAGTATAATTTTTTAAAATCTCATTTTTTCCCTCATTTTCTCACATTTTCAAAATATTTTTAAAATACAAATTTACTTTAGCACATTTTCAGCAAAAAGCTAGATAATTGGTAAGTGGTAAGTGGCTAATTAGAAGAATCAGGCCTTGAAAATGACATGATTGGTAAGTGGTACCATGTGATTATTGGTAGATCTAGTCCCCTGATTGAAGATTTGTGTGGAAAACCAGTGGATCTAATTTCACAATTTGTTGGTTTGTGCAATTGGGTGTGCTTCACGAAAATAGGTGAGTTCATATGGGCAAAAAGTTTCCACCACTGAGTGTATGTTTGCCCCAGCTTTCAGCATTAGCTTTTAAGTATAATTTTTTAAAATCTCATTTTTTCCCTCATTTTCTCACATTTTCAAAATATTTTCAAAATACAAATATACTTTAGCACATTTTCAACAAAAAGCTAGATAAGCTATTTTCAAAAAGACACTTAGTTACGTGCAATTGTATGGGTCTTTAGAATTATTCATTTTTCTTAATAGAGTTTTGGACTTTTCCGCACACTGGTATGCCAAACTGTGAGTGCATCTCTGTTTGAGTAGCGAAGTCTAAGAAAGTTGCATTGCTTACTAAATGAGACATTTGATTACTCACTCATTAAGGGTCAGTGAATCAGTCTAGTCAGATTGCAAGCATCTACGTCACATCATTTTCAATGAAGAGGAATAAGGTGTGTAAAACTTTGGTAGATCTAGTCCCTTGATTGAAGATTTGTGTGGAAAACCTCGTACAATACTGTGAATACAACCATTTTTGCATTTAATTTTATAATTTGTTAACTTGTGCAATTATAAGGGCACCACGAAAATAGGTGAATTCATATGGGCAAAAAGTCTCCACCACTTTATGTGTAGGTTTTTTAAAATCTCATTTTTTTTTCCTTCGTTTTTTCATTTTTCAAGAACAAATATAATTTACCACACTTTCAGTAAAATATTTTCAATAAAAAATTAGATAAATTGTTCTCAAACAAACACTCAGTTGCACAAATTAAATATGCAATTGTATTGGTCTTTAGAATTATTCATTTTTCTTAATAGAGTTTTGGACTTTTCCACATACTGGTATGCCACATTGTGAGTGCATGTCTCTGTTTGAGTAGCGAAGTCTAAAGAAAGTTGCATATACTTACTGAATGACATATTTGATTACTCACTCATTAAGGATCAGTGGATCAGTCTAGTCACATTACAAGCATCTAAGTCACATCATTTTCAATTGAAGAGAAGTAAGGTGTGTAGAGGTGAAAGAAATGAAAATCTATGGGAAGAGTACTTTTTGTTTGCCAAAAGCCAATAAATAAAAATAAAAAATCATATTCATATCTTGCGCCTGCTTTTTGGAAATTTGACTGTCTTCTAAACTTCTTATATAGCATTCATATTTCTAGCGTTAAAATAGGCCCCCCTTCCCCAAAAAAAGCTATTTTTTGCACCACAAACAGCAAAATGCATGCTATATTGGAGCTACTAAATTTAAAAATATTTGACAACTAGGTACAGTGAATTACTATTAGTAGCAATCGACCGTAGATAGAGGGGCAAGTTGCTATTTGCTTTTATTGATTTTTTATTCTCTCTCTCATCTCAGCCTTTCACTCTCACTTTTGTGAGTGGATATTTTATAGGTATTTATATTAAAATAATTGGGTGATATGCTAATGTAAAAGATAAGATATTGGGCGTACTATTATATGTGGTATTAAAATAGATAAATTAGGTTTTTGAGGTATTAAAAGTTAAATTTTTTAACACCAAAAATGTGAATGCTCAATTTGCCAACATCCCTATAGGACGTTGTTGAGTGAAAAATGTTAAAATTACTACCATGGTATTGTGGGGCTTAGGAATTCGACGACCCCAGCCCATTTTTGTATTGGGCCCAAGGCCCACGACGAGAAGAAAGGAACGTCCGAGGACGAACTAAGAAAGCCCATATTGCCGAGAGACATCGCTGAGGACAATCTTGTCCTCAGCCAACAAGATCATAAAAAGGAAAAGTGGCATGCCATCAAAGGCAGCCTCTCAGAGCATTCCAAAAAGAAGGATGAGTACAAGGGGTCAACCATGGGAATATGGTGGAGGAGCAGTTCAAGGAGAAACTGTCACCTCTGCATTAAGTGCCTTCAACTAACGTCCTAGTCGCATTAATGAGAAAATGACCTTTGAACAGCGCTACCTTGATTACTGCGACTCATAGGACACCAGAAGGGATGTCTGATGGGATAGACACTCAAGTATAGACTTAGATGGTTAATAAGTGGAAAGTTAAGATCATTTAAAGAGGACTATATAATAGGAGAAACCCACCATAGGGAAGGGGGAGGAGAAAAAAAGAGGGAGAGCACGATGGCGATCACAAGAACTCCTGCAACCATGGCCATCCAAAACATGTAGGAATAGAGCTCCTCGGATGGTGCCGAGGACGAAATTTCTTTGATAAGCTCAGCTCATCCCTGTTTGATCATCATGTAAATCCATTCTAGTCGTTATTCCCGCACTAAAGCCTAGCTCTTTGGCTTACTCTCTATAAGTTTATTGTACTGGGTTCATTGGGCTAAGATCCCACTCATCTTTGGGCTTACTCTGAAAGTCGAGTTCCTACAATTGGCGCCGTCTGTGGAAAGAGCTTTTGTGATAGTAAGTGCAACGGATAGTTAAGATAGGATTAGGCCCTTATTGGCTAGGGTCCTAGGGGAAAGCCATTGTGGTGGCCAGTTTACTATGTGAGTAAGACACTATACGAGGTGCACACAGTTGTTGTCCTAGCTTAGCTTTTGCTCAGGTCTATATTTCGAAGTGCGGATTATATGGGGATTGCTAAATGAGGGACAGTTCTAGGGGCTTCTGACATCATGTACATGCCTTGTACCTTTATCCAGGTTTAGGTCCTCGCAAATTTGGCGGCTGAGTTCACTGGACCTCCATCAGGAGAAGTGGCAGTAATGTAGATCGATCCAAGGAGGCTTTGCAATGAGGCTAGTTCTGGAAAGTATATGTTGATATCTTATAACCTACTAAAGTGGTTAAACGAAACCCTAGCTGTGACGGGTCCTCAAACCTCCTGCTTTAGGGGAACTAACACACACTGACAAATTATCTAAGTGTTAGATAGAACTAAGGTCTTACATGGTCCTCGGACTCAAACCTATGGGGAAACTAACAACTTTTGACAAATTATCTAAGTGTTAGATAGAACCAAGGTCTTGCATGGTCCTCGGACTCAAACCTATGAGGAAACTAACAACTTTTGACAAATTATCTAAGCGTTAGACAAAACTAAGATCTTGCATGGTCTTCGAACTTAAACCTATGGGGAAACTAACAACTTTTGACAAATTATCTAAGTGTTAGACAGAACTAAGGTCTTACATGGTTCTCGGACTCAAACCTATGGGAAAATTAACAACTTTTGACAAATTATCTAAGCGTTAGACAAAACCAAGGTCTTGCATGGTCCTCAGACTTAAACCTATGGGGAAACTAACAACTTTTGACAAATTATCTAAGTATTAGACAGAACCAAGGTCTTGCATGGTCCTCGAACTCAAACCTATGATGAAACTAACAACTTTTGACAAATTATTTAAGTGTTAGACAGAACCAAGGTCTTTCATAGTCCTCGGACTCAAACCTATGGAGAAACTAACAACTTTTGACAAATTATCTAAGTGTTAGATAGAACCAAGGTCATGCATGATTTTCAGACTCAGACCTATAGGGAAACTAGCAACTTTTGACAAATTATCTAAGTGTTAGATAGAACCAAGGTCTTGCATGGTCTTCGGACTTAAACCTATGAGGAAACTAACAACTTTTGACAAATTATCTAAGTGTTAGATAGAACCAAGATCTTGCATAATCCTCAGACTCAAACCTATTGGGAAACTAACAACTTTTGACAAATTACCTAAGTGTTAGGCAGAACCTAAGGTGTGCCTAGATCCTCGGATCAGGTGCTTGGGGAAAACCGACGCCACAGCGTCATTGTAAATGCCGAGTAGAGCCTTAATGCATGATGGTCCCCTTGGGTGACTTACTTTAAATCCAGCATCTTCTCATAGTTTCACAGTTTGCGGTATAGAACACATGGCTATGTTCCCGATTATTCCTACATAGCTAACTTATTTAAGGCTAGTAGCCGAGTGCTATAGTCGGCTTTGTTAAAGTCAAGGCGACGATTTTTTGTTACCACCAACGACATTAGTTCCAAGTCCCATTGAAGGGACAGATGGCAACACACATATTAAATAATCACTGTAGAGAAAGAAAAAATTCATAAAGTAAAAAGTACAGCCCTTTTTTATTAAATAAAGAAAAGGTACATTATACACCAAATGGCTTAGGCAGGCTTGTTTTAAAGCTAACTATAAAAAGAGAGGCTGAGGCAGGCTTGTTTCAAAGCCAACTATAGAAAGAGAGGTTGAGGCAAGCTTGTTTTAAGGCTACCAGCAGCAATCGAGCTAGTGCGGGTGATACTGGCAATGAGAAAGGAGAAGAAGCGGAAGCACCTGATGGTCCCATCCCAAGACATTCCTTTGATTCTCTCTCAGTTTGATGATAATTAAGCATTGGAGACGGCAATGCTCGAGCATTAGCCATTTATCAATCTTACAAACCTCCATTGGTAAGTAAACTGGACGCGAATCACTACCAGCTTGGAGGGCAGACAAAGACGCATACTGGAGAAAAATGTTATACACGAACCTTTCTCCTAACTGCAAGATGTCCTACCATCAAGGTGAGACCCAGACTTTGTCACACCGAAAGTTTGATACGATCTACGCCCGCTTTGGTTCTTGGCCAAAGGAGGAGGGTCTCATTTCTTGCTCGATTGAAAGGTAAGAACATCTTTGGCCTCTGCTTCCTTTGCCTCAATTGCATCATCCAGGATCTGGGTGGCATTCTTGGTTCTTGAAAGGGGCTTGGCTTCCTTGCCCCTATCTTAATCAAGGGCCATCTCATTCCCTAGGCCTTGATCACGATCTTGGCAAGGTCCTTGGAAGTGCCTAGAGGGCTGAGAACTTAAAGTCCCTGTTGAACTCAAGGATTTGTAAATGTGGAAGAATGATTCCCGCAGAGTGCCTTATATAGGAGGCGAAATCCAGCAGAAATTAATTCGCACAGAACTCAAAGAGAGAGTCGCATGCGAAATAACTCCCGCCCAATTTCCAAAGAAGTCCTCAACCGTTGGATCTGCGTTGCTTCTCAAGGGCATTAATGAGGGCGTGTTCCATATACCGAAGTGCTAGGAATGCGCTTTGGGTAGGTGAAGAGACTCAGATGTTGACGGAAGGTAAGACTGGACAAGCTGTGACAAAGACCTGCGGACATCAAAATACTACTCTCCGTTCGAGGATCCGAACATCAAGATTTTGAGGGGCTATTGTGGGGTCTAGGAATTTGGCAACCTCGGCCCATTTTTGTACTGGGCCCAAGACCCACGACGAGAAGGAAGGAACGTCTGAGGATGAACTAAGAAAGCCCATATTGCTGAGAGACATCGCCGAGGACAATCCTGTCCTTGGCCAACAAGATCATAAAAAGGAAAAGTGGCATGCCATCAAAGGCAGCCTCCTAGAGCATTCTAAAAAGAAGGACGAGTACAAGGGGTTAGCCATAGGAGCATGGTAGAGGAGCAGTTTAAGGAGAAATTGTCACCTTTGCATTAAGTGCCTTCAACTAATGTCCTAGCCGCATTAATGAGAAAATGACCTCTGAACAGCGCTACCTCGATTACCGCAACTCACAGGACACTAGAAAGGATGTCTAATGGGACAGGCACTCAAGTATAGGCTTAGATGGTTAACAAGTGGAAAGCTAAGATCATTTAGAGAGGACTATATAATAGGAGAAACCGATCATAGGGAAGGGGGAGGAGAAAAAGAGGGAGAGCACAATGGCGATCACAATAACTCCTGCAACCATGGCCATCCAAAACATGCAGGAACAGAGCTCCTCGGATGGTGCCGAGGATGAACTTTCTTTGATAAGCTTAACTCATCCCTGGTTAATCATCATGTAAATCCATTCTAGTCGTTATCCCCGCACTAAAGCCTAGCTCTTTGGCTCACTCTCTACAAATTTATTGTACTGGGTTCACTGGGCTAAGATCCCACTCATCTTTGGGCTTAGTCTGAAAGTCAAGTCCCTACAGGTATCATAAAAAGCTTCCAAATCAATGTAGCAATAAATATGATTTGTGTCACATTAACAATGTTATAAATAAATTGCTTAATTACTTTCTTGTGTTGTATTAAAAATAAATAATTACCGCACACCCTTGGTGCGATTGTCACTCCACAAATATAAGTATTTGTGGGGTGTGGGGGGCAAGGGCCGAGGTTCAAGTCTCCAGAAGGGAGTTTTACACACATATACACTTAAATTAGGCTAGAGTAGAAATTCTATTTTGTATAAAAAAAATAAAAAATAAATACAATAGTTTGTAAAACTATGTACTAAATTTGTATCCCTAACTTCCCTCAACGTAATAAAAGTACTAATTATACATATATCACGGGTTCCAGTTAACTTAATGAGTAAAATATGTTATCGTCAAATAAAAGATCTAAGATTTGAACATTGTTTACGTCAAAAATCAATCGGTAATTTGGCTTGATGTTAAAGAGCAATCCTCATATAGAGGATGTCATAAATTCAAAGTCTATCTTATATCTATGCTCTAGCCTAAAAACCCAAATCTATTTATAACTAAATCTCCTTGTAATTACTTATATAACCCAAATTGACCTGGTACACACTTGATGTGGAACTCCTCATGTGCCCATACAACCTATATTTATATATCCAATCCAATATTAATCCAAACAATGTAGATAATTAAAAAAAATTACCCATATCTATTTATTTGAGCTAAGTGTAACTAGACATAGACCCACGTGATACGTGGGAATATATAAATATTATGTAATGTGGTGTAATATATAAAAAAAAAATAACAATTAATTCCACTATTATCTATTTTTAAAAAAAATATCTCTACAAGTATTTTTTTTTAATCTTTTTATCTCTACAAAAATATCATACTATTATTTTTTTAAAAGGTGAATTATATTCTTCTAACTTTTGTTGTAGTGTATTATATTTGCCTAATATACAACTAAACTTTATAAGTTTCAAATTTATTATTCAAATTTCTCATCTCTTAATAAATAAAGAGATTATCATAATAATAAAAAAACTCATCAATAAATTATAATAATATTTTAACCAAAATTAAAATGAAACCAAAGGAATAAAAGATAAACTTTATAATAACTTATTACTCAAAAAATGGGTTGCCATATTCAAAATCATAGTCATGTAGATTGTGTTTTAATATAAACTAAATTCTTATTTTTTTAAAAACTAATTATTAACCCAAACCAAAATTCAACCAAAGTTATAAAAGGGAGATTGAAGACTTAGCAATGGGAAATTAAAAAAAAAAAAACACACACACACACACACACACACACACACACACACACACAAACAATACCAAAACACATATTAAAAAAAACCATAAACCTTAATCATAGTTTTAAGAAAGAACAATAATGAGAGAGAGAGAGAGAGAGAGAGAGAGAGAGAGAGAGAGAGAGAGAGAGAGAGAGTACTCTAGTTTTTTGTGGGGAAAATATGGATTGAATGAGAGAAATGATATCAATTTATATGAAATAAAATAGGTAGAAGATGAGTCAAAATATAAAAAAGAGAACAAAAAAATATGAAGAAAGTGTAGCGGTAAAGTAAAAACTAGCAGGGAGAAGAACGAGGGGAAATGTTAGAGAAAGTGTAATAGTAAATGTGGATTAATAGAAAGAAGAAATTTATTTTTTTTTTTTTTATTAAGAATATGGATAATAAGAGTTTAAAAAAAGAAAAGAAGTGGATGATGTGGCTGTTAATGTGGATAGGAGTATAGCAATAATAAATGTTACGTTTCAAATTTGAGAGAGAGAGAGAGAGAGAGAGAGAGAGAGAGTACTCATTGTTTTTTGTTGGGGAAAATATGGATTGAATGGAAGAAATAATATCGAATTTATATAAAATAAAATAGGAAGAAGAAGAGTCAAAATATTCATTTTTTAAAAATAAAAAATAAAAGAAAAGAATATGAAGGAAGTGTAACCTTTTTAAAAAAAAAAAAAAAATTAGAGAGAGTTTCAACCTATGACATTCGCTCTTGATGATAACTCTTTATCATTAGACCAAGATATCAATTGGCGTTTAGTGTAGGCGGAAATTGAATATCAAATCTCTTATTTAATCATAAATTTTTTTACTAGTTGAGCTAACTAGAACACACAAAGGAAGTGTAACAGTAAAATAGAGAGCAGTGGAGAGATAAATAGACAATGAATGAGAGGAAAGGTTGATTGCTAATGCAATTCAATAGGAGCATAGGAACAATAAATGCTACACTTCAACTTATATGTGTGTGTGTATATATATTAATGGGTCATGATAACGGGTGCCCCTAGGGCAATGGTTAACAACCAATTTTAGAAAAGTTTTGACACCACTTTTATTTGAAACTAGTCATGAACCCAGCCGCGAACCCACGTGTTGCACGTAATAATCATTTTTATGGTGGTTTTATTATTATTATTATTATTTTCAATTTAAACTAATTAATAAAGAATAACGTATTTCATAATTATATTTTTATTTATTATAGGAACAATCATAAATGTAATAGAAGGACAGTGTTAAATCATAAATATAGGAGAGGAAATGTTGATTATTGATGTAGTTCAATAGGAGCGTAGGAACATTAAGTGCTACACTTCAACTTATATGTCTGTGTGCGTGTATATTAATGGGTCATGATAACAGGTGCTCCTAGGGCAATGGTTAACAATCAATTTTAGGAAAGTTTTGACACTACTTTTATGGGAAACTAATCACGAACCTGTGCGTTGAGCGTAATAATCATTTTTATGTTGGTTTTTTTTTTTTTTTTTTTTTTTTTTTTTTTTTTTTTTTTTTTTTTCATTTTAAACTAATTTAATAAAGAATAATCTATTTCATAATTATATTTTTATTTATTATAGGAACAATCGTAAATGTAATATAAGGATAGTGTTAAATCATAAATATAAATTTTGTCGCACCAAAATGAAAACAATACAATTTTTCTTAGAAATTCAAAAGGCAAGTTAACGAAAATATTCATTTTTTATATAAAATTTATTTATAACTGTAGGGTCAGATTTTGCGGCCCAAGCCCAAGAAGGGGTGGATTTGGAGCCCACTGAATCCAAAACAATAAATTTGTAGAGAGTGGGTGAAAGAGTTAGGCGAATAATGAAAATAACAGTATTCAACAGCCACGCTAGTGGGGGAATTTGAATTAATGTGTGCTCAGACGGATGTAAGTGTCTCGTCCGAAGAGGTGATTTTCATTGATGAACTTGGGTTACAATTCTTAGAGCTGCAGTAAAATAATACTCTTCTCTCTTTCTCCTTTTTTTTTTCCCCCTATCAGGGGGCTTGCCTACTTATATAGTACCCCCTCACTTTATCTTGATCGTCCACTTGTTCATCATCTGGACATCCACTTGAGTGCCTGTCCCATCAAAAGTGTTCTCTAGCCTCGTGTGAGTGGTGGTAGCTGGGCTGATACTGTTCAGGGGTCTCTTCCACATTAATGCGGCCAGAGAAGTAGGTGCAGTGCATTTCATGCGGTGGTTGAGATCTGTCTCTTAGATATTTCTCCGATCCAGTTATATTCATTCGTGTCCGAGGTTCATTCCGTTATTACACCTGTCGAGAGGATCACTTGGGCTGCAAAGGGTTGAATGTCAGACCAAGGCTTTTCGGATCCGAGGGTATTGGACTCCTCGGCGCATTGAACATATCCTCGGATCACGGCCATGCCCTTCTCCAGACATGCTCCTTTCTCAAGGCCTCTAACTGAGCTTTTTCATCTCTTCGGACAACGGTGGTCCTTAGATAGGGCCTTGGGCCCAATGCGCTTGGTTGGGCTTTTCTCCCCCACAATAGCCCCTCAAAATTGTAGTTTTTCCCTCGCATCCAAAGAGAAAAAGTAGGATTTTGACCTGCCACGGAACAAAAAGCTTGAGTGCAGGCAAATTCGAACTGGCACGTGTGTGGGGGCATAGGAATAGACGTTTCATTAATGCCGCTGCGGTTTCCATATTCCCAAGGCGCTGCATTAATTGCACCAGGTGGCGCCTTGTCCTTCGTATCCAACGGTGAGCGATCAATCCAACGGTTGTGGTTTTTTCTTCGGAATTTGGGCGGGAGTGCCCTTGACCCTTCGCTTGACCCCGTATAAAGCTTCAGAGGAGGTTATTTCTTCCTCACTTTGCAAATCTTCAGACGCTCCAGCAAGAACAGACGCGCCGCTCCGTACAAATCTCTCAGTCGCTGCTTTCAGGCCTTCCCTGAATCATCACGAACCCTCTTACGAGCTTGAAATCTTCTCTCCGATTTGGCCCTGGTGAGTCATCGTCCACCAACTCATTTAGTTCTCTCTTCGGCCAACTATTTCGTTTAAGCACCATGGGAAAGCTCGAGTACATGGTGGATAGCCCTGAGCAACTAGAGGCGTTTAGGGCCACGTATTGCATACCCCCTAACGTGGGTGTGAGGTATTGCCCCCCAGAAAAGATACTAACAGACCGGAAAACGGGAGAGGTGGTGATCCCCCTCATCGCCTTCAAAGAAGGAGGAATGACAATCCCCATGGGTCCCATCACCACTAATTACCTTCGGAACCATAGGCTTACTCCCTGGCAGTGCGCGCCCAATATGTTTAGGATCCTAGGAGCGATTGAGGACCTTGAGCGCCACATGGGGTTGGGCCTCACCTGGCTAGATGTGGTACAGATGTACGAATGCCACAGCCAGCAAGATGCTGGATACTATTTAAAATCTCGGTCGGATGTTGTCAGGCTCATTTCCTGCCTTCCCAAATCCAACAAAGGGATGAAAGACGACTACGTGATCGTCTCGGGCGCCTGGCATGACGGTCATGGTTGCCCAACCACGCATGGGGAGCCAGGTGGGACATGTTAGATTTAGGCACACTAACCACAGGCTTAGGGTTCTCGTCTTTTAACGGTTTTTGATTCCTCTTCGGTTTCTACTTCTGAGTTTCTAACCATTTTTTGCTGACTTGCAACAGATAAGAGACAAGTTTCTCCTCGGCTCAGCCTAACGAATATTGCCGCCCTCAACTACCTTTTAAGGTCAGAGATCTTCGTGAGCGAGGACGGGCAACTACGATCTGCTCCCCTTATTCTCGGATATACAGGGAAACCAAAGGGTTTCCAACCGGTCGGCAACGCAATCGTCCAGGGAGACCCTCGCCTTGCGCGTATTGACGTTAGTCGGACGGGCTTCTTGGCGCCATACGATCTTGAACCTGTACCCCGTCCAAATCCTCGGGCCATACCTCCCCTTGTCCAACCCCTCCAGCAAGTTCCCCTCGGACAAGAGATTGAAGGTGAGGGGGCCGGCTCTTCCACTTCCTCGCTAGAAGAACAAATAGACGGATTTCAGTTTGAGGGAGAAGCTTCAGGAGTACACCAGGTGGTAGAGGTTTCAGACGCCGAGGAAGAAGCCTACGAGCGGTCAGGCGCCCATCTTAATTTGCTAGCCACTCATATAGAAGAATCCTCGGACGACGATATGGATCTGAGGAGTTTGATGAAGGGCAGGGGCAAAAAGCCCGAGCTGAAAGATGCTGGGACATCTAAAACAATGGTGACACTTCCTCTAGTGCCTATCCAGGTCCCTGACCCAAATTTGAAACCTATGCCAAACCTACAGAAGAAGAGACCCCATAATGAGGTTGGGGAGAAACAGGTGCCACCAACCAAGGGGGCTAAGCAGCAAAAGGCGGTGAAAGACAACCGAACCCACAGGGCCTCCTCTATTAAAAGCCGAGAGGAGCCTTTAGGTGTAGATGTACGCCGAGGAGGAGGACCTCGAATCTGGTCTCCAAAATTGGAGTTGGATGGCGCTCCAATCCTGTGGGATACCTCCCTCAGGAATTATGACGGAGGAAGGGCAGGCTATGTCGCCGAGGCCCTGCAGCAACCACTCCTTCTCCCACATGATATGGCCTCCTTCAAGCGCTTCACCCAGCAGGAGTTATTCATGTCCCTTAAAAGGGATTTAGCCATGGTAAGTGCACCCTTCCTAAGTTTAGGTTTTATCCTTAACTGGCTTTGTTCCTTCTTAGCCTGATACTGGAGATGTTATTATGCAGATTACTCAGCAGGTTTACGTGGCCGAGGGGTTGAACAAGGAGTCCTGGCTCAAAGCCCAAGCAGCATCCCAGTCCCAGTTTGAGGCAGATGCATCTCTTGGCAAGCTGAAAGAGGAACATGCTCGGATGTCTGAGGAGCTTAAAGAGGTGACCTCTCAAAAGCGAAGCCTCGATGCCGGGATCAAGAATGCAGAAAAACAAGCCGAGGAACAGCACAAACAATTACACATGGCAGAGATCAACTTGGCAACCGAGAAGGAGCTGGTGAAGGGTCTTAAAGCTGAGCTGCAAAAGGCCAAGACGAGCGCCCAAGTGGCTGAGCAAAACGCCAGGCTGGCCAAGGAGGCGGTTGAAGCCGAAAGGAAGGCGGCGTACCAGCTGGGGGTAGAGACGACTACATCCCAGCTTCTGGAGCAATTCGCCTCGGTCAGCCGAGATTACTGCGACATAAGTTAGGGCAAGGCCCTGGATGCAGTTGGAGTCCCTGCCGACTCAGAGCTGAGGCTGCCTGGGAGCGTATACTATGATCCTGATATCCGAGAGCTCCCAGGAACAGATCCCCCTCCTGCTCCACAGCTTCCAGAGGCTTCAGAGCCAATCGTGGTCAGCCAAGCACCTCCACTCACTCTTGGTGCACCCAAAGAGGCCAGTCAGCCGGATGACATGGGTAAATCGGTTGAGCCAACCAAAGACAAAGGCCAAGGTTCAGGCAAAGAGAAAATTCCTGTTGAGGCCAAGGACCAAGCCCCTGAAGGATCTGAACGGATAGGCCACGTTGCTGACCCTGGGCTTCCTCCAGCAAAAGAGTAGATGCATAGGGCTTTCATTTTGCACTTGTACTTTTTTTTGTTCTTTGCTTAAGGAATTGTAACTTTTTTTTTTTTTTTTTTTTTGTTTTGTTGACCCTGCATGTAGACCTTTTTTCTTTAATGGAATAGTTCCCTATTTGTCTTTGATGTTTTTGATACATGTTCTATTACTTATTATTGCCACACACATAACTATACGTTGCAATTATGACATAACAATGCAAGTAACTTGATTGATACGTCATATTGATGGCGTGAGTAATCGAAATTAACATTGAAAAGGATAGGCCAAATAAGAGTTATTGATGAGTAATGATTGGAATGAGTACTTATGTGAGTTTCGCATACCTTTCCAGATTAAACATAGGTTATTGTCCCTCGGTTTCGAATTAAACATAACTAAGGAAGACATTTATAAGTTAGAATCAATTTAAACGCAATCAGGAATTTTAGCACTAAGCCCCTGTGACAATAGCTGCGTGGGGGTATTGACTAACTTGTCGTTTGGTTCAAGGATTATGGGACGCGGATGTATTCGAGTGTTAACTAACCCTAGTCATCTGGTCCGAGGACTACAGGCACGACTGGTTTTAAGTTTAAACACTTAGAAAACTGCACCGGAGTGTTAACTAACCCTAGTCATCTGGTCCGAGGGCTACAGGCATGACTGGATTTAAGTTTAAACACTAGAACTGTAACTGAGTGCTAACTAACCCAAATCATCTGGTCCGAGGACTACAGGCATGATTGGATTTAAGTTTAAACACTATAGAACTGCACCGGAGTGTTAACTAACCTTAGTCATCTGGTCCGAGGGCTACAGGCATGACTGGATTTAAGTTTAAACACTAGAACTGTAACTGAGTGCTAACTAACCCAAATCATCTGGTCCGAGGACTACAGACATGATTGGATTTAAGTTTAAACACTATAAAACTGTAACTGAGTGCTAACTAACCCAAATCATCTGGTCCGAGGACTACAGGCATGATTGGATTTAAGTTTAAACACTATAGAACTGTAACTGAGTGCTAACTAACCCAAATCATCTGGTCCGAGGACTACAGGCATGATTGGATTTAAGTTTAAACACTTGAGCTAACGGCGAATGAGTGTTAACTAACCCCAATCATCTGGTCCGAGGACTACAGGCATGACTGGGTTTAAGTTTAAACACTTGAGAGAGTTCTTTACGCAGTGAGTTGACACGTCGGTTGAAGAAAAGATTTGATTAATAAAAGTACCTCTTGAGGTTATTTACATTCCATGGTCGCGGTATTACGCAACCATCTAGGTCTTCCAAGAAATATGCCCCAATGCCTGCTCCAGAGGTGATGCGATACGGTCCTTCCCAATTGGGTCCTAGTTTTCCCCAAGCCGGGTTCTTCGCGGTGCCAACAACTTTCCTCAACACTAGATCACCAAGCTCTAGGGGCCTTAGCTTTACGTTAGCATCATAGCCTTGCCTGAGTTTCTGTTGATAGTGTGCCAGCCGAACCATTGCATTCTCCCTCCTTTCCTCAATCAAGTCTAAGCTCTTCTGTAGTTGCTCATCGTTGTCGGCTGGACTGAATGAGCTAGTTTTTATCGTTGGGAACCCGGTTTCCAGAGGAATGACAGCTTCAGCTCCATAGGTCATTGAGAAGGGGGTCTCCCCAGTAGACCTATGAGGCGTAGTCCTGTAAGCCCAAAGTACGTGCGGCAGCTCGTCTACCCATCTGCCCTTTGCATCATCTAACCTCTTCTTTAAGCCATTCAGTATGACCTTGTTGACAGCTTTCGCTTGTCCATTACCTTGGGGATAGGCTGGAGTGGAGTATCTGTTCATAATTCCCAGCTCACTGCAATAATTCCTGAATGCCCTGCTATCAAACTGCAAGCCGTTGTCTGAGATGAGAGTGTGAGGAACTCCAAACCGAGTGACAATATTCTTCCACACGAACTTTTGCACATCAACGTCTCTGATATTGGCTAGTGGTTCGGCTTCGACCCACTTGGTGAAATAGTTTGTTCCGACCAAGATGTACTTCTTGTTTCCCGCAGCTTTGGGGAAGGGTCCCACAATATCCAAGCCCCATTGGGCGAAGGGCCATGGGCTAGATAGCGGATTAAGATTTCCTCCTGGCTGGTGAATGTTTGGAGCGAAGCGCTGACATTGATCGCACTTTTTGACGTATTCGTGTGCCTCTTTTTGCATGTTAGGCCACCAATAGCCTTGGGTGAGAGCTCGGTGAGCCAAGGACCTACCTCCAGTGTGGCTCCCACAGATTCCTTCGTGCAGCTCTTCCAGCAATGTCTCAGTCGCCTCGGGATGTACGCATAACAAATATGGTCCCGAATAGGAGCGTTTGTACAGTTTCTGGTCCTCGGATAACCAGAACTTAGTCGCTTTCCTCCGAACTTTATCAGCTTCATCCTTCTCTTCAGGCAATATATCTTCTTTGAGGAATTTGATTAATGGATCCATCCAGCACGGCCCGGCCCTGACCTGGTGAACCTGGACTGCCTCTGATTTTGCTTCTGTAGGCCTGTGCAAGTCCTCGACGAGGATGATCCTCGGCAGGTCTTGCGCCGAAGAGGTGGCAAGCGTGGCTAAGGAGTCAGCATGTGAGTTGCCACTTCTGGGGATGTGCAGCAATTTGAAAGAGTCGAACTCTGATTGCAGGTGTTTAACATGACTCAAATACCCCTGCATTCTTTCGTCCTTTGCCTCAAACTCGCCTTGTACTTGACCTACTACCAGTCTTGAGTCTGAGAACAACTCCACAGACTTCCCACCCATTCTACGAACCATAGTCATTCCCATCAGTAGGGCCTCATATTCCGCCTCATTATTCGTTGCCGAGAAGTCCAGCCTTAACGATTTCTCGATAATGATTTTCTCAGGGGATATCAATACCAGCCCAACTCCGGAACCTCTCTGATTTGCCGCGCCATCAACGTACACTTCCCAATGGGAGGGATTCTGTTGGGAGATCATGCCAACTAATTTTTCATCCATGCCTGACGGGGGCTCTACTTCTTCTAACTGGGGCTCCATGAACTCAGCCACCAAATCTGCGAGGACCTGTCCCTTGACCGAAGTGCGGGGCATATATCTTATATCAAAAGCCCCTAAGATTGTACCCCACTTGGCAATCCGACCAGTGTAATTAGCACTTCGGAGTATAACTTTGAGTGGGAGTTGTGTAAGAACGATGACCGTGTGGGCTTGGAAGTAGTGAGGTAGCTTCCGCGTGCCAAGCACTACTGCTAGGATAGCTTTCTCTAGAGGCAAGTAACGGATCTCAGCCTCATGCAGCGACTTGCTTACGTAATAAACGGGCCTTTGCACACTAGAGTTTGATCGTATCAACACCAGGCTTACTGCATAGGGAGCTACAGCGATGTAGGCGAACAGCACCTCATCAGGCTCAGGACTGGACATGATGGGTGGCCGAGCCAGATAATCCTTGAGTTGTTGGAATGCCAAAGCACATTCCTCAGTCCATTCGAATCCCTTCCACTTGTTGAGTAGAGAGAAGAAGGGGCGACACCTGTCTGCTGACCTGGAGATGAACCGACTGAGGGCAGCGGTCATTCCGGTTAGTTTCTGAACCTCCTTGGGATTCCGAGGAGCTCGTAGATCGTTGATGGCCTTTATCTGGTCGGGGTTGACTTCGATTCCCCTGTGGGTGACCATGTATCCTAAAAACTTGCCGGACCCTACCCCAAATGAGCACTTAGAAGCATTTAGACGTAGCTTGTGCCTTCGTAGAATCTCAAAGGTACTTTCAAGGTCTCTCACATGCTCAGCTATAACCTTGCTCTTCACCACCATGTCATCTATGTAAACCTCGATATTTTTGCCCAGCCGTGGCTCGAACATCCTCGTCATCATCCTCTGGTAGGTAGCTCCCGCGTTTTTCAGGCCGAACGGCATCACTTTACAGTGGTAGTTGCCAATAGGGGTGACAAAAGCAGTTTTCTTCTGGTCCTCCAGGGCTAATGGTATCTGGTGATAGCCTTGGAAGGCGTCCAGGAAGCTCATCCGAGGGTGGCCGACAGTGGCATCCACCAGCTGATCAATTTTCGGCATAGGGAACGGATCTTTGGGGCATGCCCTATTCAAATCCGTGAAGTCTACGCATACTCGCCACTTCCCACTCTTCTTCTTCACCACCACGGTATTTGCGAGCCACTCGGGATAAAAAACTTCTTTGATAGCTCCAGCTTCTTTGAGTTTCGCTACTTCGTCTCTCACTGCATCAGCATGTTCCTTGGATGGGCGTCGAATAGGCTGTTTCTTGGGGGTGACTAGTGGATTCACCTTTAAGTGGTGGCATATAAACTCCGGGTCCACCCCGGGGGCTTCGTAAGCACTCCAGGCAAACACATCGAGATTTCGCTTGAGGAACTCTATCAGCTCCTCCTTCTCTTGAAGAGGCAGCTGAGATCCGACTTGAAAGAACCTATCAGGATCATCTCTAATGACCACTCTCGTCAGATCCTCACATCGAGTGTTTTCATCTGGTTCTTCAGAAGGAACTCCCCGAGACTGTAGTTGCTATAAATCCCTCCCAGCTACGTCCGAGGACTCGGCTGGGACCTTATGCTGGATGGCAGCTACCAAGCACTGTCGGGTGACAGACTGGTCTCCTCGGATCTCATGTATCTGTCCTTCCGATGGGTATTTGACCTTCTGGTGCAAAGTAGAGGGAACAGCCCCAAGTGCGTGAATCCAGGGTCTGCCCACGAGTGCCGTGTAGGGCAAATATGCGTCCACAACTATAAAGTCCAACTCCACCACCTCGGAGCCAGACTGCACCGATAAGCGTATCCGGCCTTTCGGGATGACAGGCCATCCTTCAAAGCTCAAGAGGGGAGAATCGTATGGCGTCAGGTCTTGGGGCTTTAGGCCTAGCCCCTTGTAGAGGTCCGGGTACATTATCTCCTCAGCACTGCCCTGGTCCACCATCACCCTCTTTACATCGTACCCTCCTATTCTGAGGGTGATGACTAGTGCATCATCATGGAGTTGGATGGTGCCAATCATGTCTTCGTCCGAGAATCCCATAACCAACGGGGCAATAGACTTAGCCCTCTTCGGTCCTCGGCCTGCCTCCCCTGCGGATGGTCGGCCTACCGACATGACTTTCAATGGCCAGGACCCTGTTCTCCTCGGCGCGACGAAGACGACGTTTATGGTGCCTGGCGGCGGCTTTGAGGGGTCATCTCTGTGTGGCCCTGAACCCGCCTGCCCTCGGCCGCTGGAGGGGTGTAAGAGGTGTTTCAGTTTACCGTCGTGAACCAGCTGGTCCAAGTGATCCCACAGGCTCCTACAATCTTCCGTGGTGTGCCCATGGTCTTGATGGTACTGACAGTAGAGATTGTGGTTGCGTCTCTCGGGGTTTCCTACCATCTTGTTCGGCCACCTGAAGAATGATTCATTCTTGATTTTTTCCAGGACCTGATGCACTGGCTCTTTGAACACGGTGTTGACCGCTTGAGGATTCGTCGATCCTGATTGCCCGGCAAAGTCCCTCCTCGGTTTGTTGTAATTATAACGGTCCGACCGCGAATCCCTCCTTTCCTGAGGGATAACCTTGTCCTTTCCCTTGCCCTGCTACCGATCTTCTTCAACCCTCTTGTACTTCTCTATGCGGTCCATTAGCTGACGCACGTTCGTGACCGGTTTGCCAGATAGAGATGCCCTCAAACCATGGTCAGTGGGGAGACCGAGCTTGAACGTGCTGAGGGCCATTGTATCATTGTTGCCCTCCACCTCATTGAACATCTCCCAGTACTTGTCTGAATATGCCTTCAATGACTCGCCTTCCTGCATAGACAATGATAGCAACGAAGAAAAGGGTCCGGCCACCCTTCGGCACGTGACAAAACGGGAGCCGAACGCCTGAGTAAGCTCTTTGAAGGAGTTGATGGAGCCTGCCTTCAAGCCGTCAAACCACCTCATGGCAACAGACCCAAGACTGGAAGGGAAAACCTTGCATATCAAAGCCTCATCTCTGGAGTAGACAGCCATCCTTTGGTTAAAATGACTCACATGCTCCACGGGGTCAGTTTTACCATTGTAGATGGTGAAAGTGGGCTGGTTAAAGCGCCGAGGAAGTCTGGCCTCCTCAATCTTGCGCGTGAAGGCTGATTTAGATATCTGATTCAGAGCCCTATTCATGGCATCGTTCTCCATATCCCCACGTGACGGGCTTCTACGTTGCCTCTTGCGATGGGACTCCTCCTCATAAGTGTAGGACTCGCTGGCTGGTGTCTTAGATTTGTGTTGATAAGAGACATCCTGCTCATCATCAAGATCATCCTCAGAGTATGAGGAAGCCCGTTTCCTCTTTGCATAGCGTAACTCCCTCTTTAGTTTTTCCACTTCCAGTTGCAAGTCACGGTTCTTCTCTGCATGGGACATGTGACTTCCGCCCTGTGATTGGCTCTAGCTAAGACACACAGTGTGTACACTGCCCTCACGATTTTGTTTCCTCTCTAAGTTGACAAAATGGTCCACGTGTTGGGATGCCCTGGATTCTGCTTGTTGTTCACCTTGTCCTGCCATTATCAACTGTTGTTTTCACTCTTGCACAAGCTCTCCCCACAGACGGCGCCAATTGTAGGGTCAGATTTTGCGGCCCAAGCCTAAGAAGGGGTGGATTTGGAGCCCACTGAACCCAAAACAATAAATTTGTAGAGAGTGGGTGAAAGAGCTAGGCGAATAATGAAAATAACAGTATTCAACAGCCACGCTAGTGGGAGAATTTGAATTAATGTGTGCTCAGACGGATGTAAGTGTCTCGTCCGAAGAGGTGATTTTCATTGATGAACTTGGGTTACAATTCTTAGAGCTGCAGTAAAATAATACTCTTCTCTCTTTCTCCTTTTTTTTCCCCCTATCAGGGGGCTTGCCTACTTATATAGTACCCCCTCACTTTATCTTGATCGTCCACTTGTTCATCATCCGGACATCCACTTGAGTGCCTGTCCCATCAAAGGTGTTCTCTAGCCTCGTGTGAGTGGTGGTAGCTGGGCTGATACTGTTCAGGGGTCTCTTCCACATTAATGCGGCCAGAGAAGTAGGTGCAGTGCATTTAATGCGGTGGTTGAGATCT
Source organism: Quercus variabilis (assembly GCA_030445155.1). Classification (NCBI taxonomy): domain Eukaryota; kingdom Viridiplantae; phylum Streptophyta; class Magnoliopsida; order Fagales; family Fagaceae; genus Quercus; species Quercus variabilis. The sequence goes on from CP129451.1 coordinate 9,575,040, forward strand.
GTCTCTTAGATATTTCTCCGATCCAGTTATATTCATTCGTGTCCGAGGTTCATTCCGTCATTACACCTGTCGAGAGGATCACTTGGGCTGCAAAGGGTTGAATGTCAGACCAAGGCTCTTCGGATCCGAGGGTATTGGACTCCTCGGCGCATTGAACATATCCTCGGATCACGGCCATGCCCTTCTCTAGACATGCTCCTTTCTCAGGGCCCCTAACTGAGCTTTTTCATCTCTTCGGATAACGGTGGTCCTTAGATAGGGCCTTGGGCCCAATGCGCTTGGTTGGGCTTTTCTCCCCTACAATAACATTTTGTGAATCATTAAAAAGAATATAAAATTTGGAAATTATTCTTTTAGTTTTAAATAAACTTTCTCAACCCTTATTTTTTTTGCCTACAATCTTAAACACCAAAACACGTAACTAAGAAAATTAATAAACTTAACAATGATTAAGTGGACCAATTAGGAAAAAAAAATTGTTGTTGACAATCTATTAAGGTTATTTTCTTTTATCCACCAAAACATATTATCAAATAAATAATTATTAGTAAAATCTAAGAATTAAATTTCTATATATGCATTGTTATAAAATAATAATAACAATTAAAGTAAAATTGCAAAAGCTAAAATTTGTCACCCATCTATTTATTTTTGTTTGACTAACCTTTGTCTTTCTCTAAATAAATGGTATTATAGAGTAGTTTTAATACAACTATTAAGAAAAATAAAAAATCCACCAAAAATTTGAGAGAGAGAGAGAGAGAGAGACTCTTTTTTGTGAGGCAAAACTGTGTATAGAATGGAAGAGATAGTGACAAATTTATAGTAAGAAGGCGTGAATAAGAAGAGACAAAAATAAAGAAATATGAAGGAAAAGATGAAGAATGATATTAATGTAGAGGGTAATGGGGAGATGAAAAGGTAAGGGAGAGAGAAAGGTTGGAGAAATAGTGGGGAGATGAAAAGATAAGAGGGGAGAAAGGTTAGAGAAGTGTAAATATTAAAAAAATAACTTTTAAAAACAATTATAGGAAATTGAAAAGAAAAAAAATAATGACATGGACACTGATGTGGCTCTATTAGATATATAGATGAAAAGTTATTTTCATTTACGCTTTAGCTTTTAGATATATATAGATATAAATAAAAAAAAAACTTTCAAAACATTAATTTCTTTTATTTACTTTTTTTTTCCTTTTATTTTGTATTTAATTTTTTCACCATAATTTGAAGACTTGGCTTTTGTTTATTTTTGTGAATTTCATTTACAATAGAAAGTAAAAGATATAAAACTAATTTTTGGCATATATTATGTCATACTTTTAGGTAACCAATTTTTTGTGGTGACCTTGGTATCTAATTGTTAGTTTCTCTCTCTCAAAAGTTTGAATCCTTTGTTTTGTTCAGCTATCTAGGTGATTGATTTTTCTAGATAAGCTTGGAGTTTGGGAACTGTATCACTTCTAGATGAAAAGGTAAGGCAGAGCCACGTTAACTCACGTGTTTTCTTTTTCTCTTGCTTCCACTCATTCTCAATCTAAAATCAATATCACTGTCTTTTATTCTTTACATTTTAATAATATCATAGATACAATATAAAAAGTGTCACATTATTTAAAATAAAAAGTGTCACATTATTTAAAATTGTGATGATGTGAACCATGAAATGGATTCACTTTTGTAACTTCTAGTCTGAATCATGGAATGGATTCATTTCAAATAAAGGGGATCTTTTTAATTTTGTTTTCTTGAAACGAGCAAAACATGAACATAAACCAATATTTAGAGTTTCAAATAGAGATCAAATCTGGGAATCAACATCTCCAAACAAAATTGGGGTTATGGTTGCCTACTTTCACCTCTCCCATACCCTGCAAATGTTAGAGCTTTCTTTTTTCGCTAGGTGCTGTAAGATTTTCCAGAAAGCATATTAATTTTCTGAAGATTACATTGTAGAACGAATATTACTGTTCTAAAGACATTGCTCTTGGCCTTCACTGCATTGTATGTTAATTTCACTTCAAGGAAGAAGTCTATTGAGATATTGAGTAATTGTAGATTGTATAGTGTCTGTATCTGTTACTTGTAGTTTTGTATATATAGAAGTAAACTACAAAAGCATAGCAGTAGCATAGCATAATTAGTCATGAAACGACAGTCGTTTACATTATATAGATAAGTGAGTTAGTTACAAGTTTATTACACGTGTACATCTTGTCTTGGATAGTTAGTTGGTTATTTTTCTGTTTTTCTTTACTTACCTCTGTTCTCACTATATAAAGAACAGAGTATGGTAAGTTTATACACTTGAATTCTTTTTCACAAGTTTCGTATTGTTCAATCTCTTTCTCTCTCAATGTGTTTACATTCCTCCATTGATGAACCTTCGGAGCTTGTATAAAATTCAATAAAGTCCACATGACTTAAAATCTTAAATGCAAACCGCACAGTTCTGAGAATAATTTCAGATTAATAATACTAGTAAATTCTTATTTAAAGCAATTGCACCAATACATGCCTTCCTAGTCAAATACAACTTTTAGCAGATCAATAATATCAGTACATTCTTATTTTATTCATGATTTGGATAAGTTCAAGCATTTGACAGTGGTTTTCCAGCGAGAAATGCCTTAAACAGTGAAAATGATCTCGCTGGTTGCGTTGACGGAGCTGTGTGTGAAGCTCCTCTTATGCTGGCAAAAGATAGCTGGGTTTTACCATATACTTGTGTCCATCCACCAACCTGCAGTGAAAAATAAATAAGGGAAAGGGAATACCATTTAGCACGAACCATTCAACAGAAAACTATACGAGCGTATCTACCTGTTTTCCCTCAAACCATGCTCTGTATGGCACAGTTGTTTTCAGACGCATCTCCTTTGCTAATTGATTTACTAGTGTCCGAGACCCGATAAACGGGATTGCTGCATCTTGATCTCCACTGTCAAATTACATCAAAATCAACTAAATAATAAGCAGGACCCCTTTTCTGTCTTCTTCGAAATTGTGATACATACGAAGTAATTAAATAGCATAAGAGCTTAAAGAGTTTATCTTACATTATTACCATACCTGTAAATGAAGACTCGGATGCCAGACTTCACAAGTGAGACTATGACACCAATTATAGATATCTCTCTATTTTTTTTCATCATATTGTAGAAAATCGGAGCTAAAAGAGTAAAACAAAGAACCCCAACAATTCCAATGTTAGCAAGAGGAGGGATTATAATGTATTAAAACAAAACAAATTCTTTATTTCTTTGCACCACTACCGGGACTTTTGTTTGGAAAGCCCCATGGTATTGTGATTAAAGATGCAAATAATTACTAAGACTAAAAAAAAAAAAAAAAAAAAAAAAAAAAACTGAATATTATTACTTTCGGCAGAGACCCCATTCCTTAATTCCAACGAGTTGGGCATGGAGAGCCTTCTGCACGTCTTTCCTGTTTAAATACTTTTCTGTGATACCTTCTCCACAGACAAGTTCCTTCTTATCAGCTTCATGTAAGTAGAGGGAAGATGAATAAAGCAACGATCAACTGAAATCTATAAGAAGAAAATGTTGCAAAAGTTTCTATAACTTTTGAGTGAAGTTTTGATGCGCGTTTGTATTAGAACCTTTTTTTCCTCTCTTATGTGTGTGTTTGTTTCTCAAAATAATAAATAAATAAATAAAAAGAATAAAATGTTGCATTTTAAAGGGAAAAATTTAGGTTCAATTTTTTAAATGCTGTATGCTGTCAAATTAAAGACAGATGTACAGTTACAGTGACCAATAAAACACATATTGAATTTTCCTTTCTAAGGACAATTATCTAATGTATAGCACTTAAAAGGAATGGAATCTGAGTTTGACCCATTTTAAAATATAAAAATGTGATAAAAACTAGTCACAATATATAAGAGTTTTGACAGGGGCGTGCAAAAAGTTTACCTGCTGGTTGAGAGCCTTTGGTTTTGAATGGAGAGGTAACGAAGTTTGAAATTTAGATAAAAGGGGCTCATATAGCATGTCCATTTGTGACTTAACAGGTGATAGACAAACGTCACCGGTGACATCGTATTGGTCGATGGTGTTAGTAAGTTGTTGATTGACTCGGGCATATACAACAAGACATTTAGTATCAGCTTCTTGGTTCATGTATTTTCTTTTGATCTCGGATGAACCATTGCAAGAGTAGTGAGAAATTGATAATCGTCATCTGATATCAATCCATGAGACCAGTAATACTCGTCTCGCGAGTTGAAATCAATGGTGAAATCCAGAAGAGCATTCCCTACCTGCGAAATAGAACATATTAATAAAATTTTGATAAGTCAATATTATTTGACATGGGAATTTTTTTTTTCTTAAATTTATTTCAGAAATAATATTCCATGTTCTACTCACAGCTATCCCCTTCAAATTGATCTTCAAATTGGATTGAATAATTAGCTGGGCAAGTTGGGGCACATAGTGACCTGTTACAATAATAGGATTCATGAGTTTTAAAAGAAATCTATGTGTGCGAGTGATTTATTAATTAAATGAACAACTATAATACTACCTAAATTCGTAGGGGGGATGATTCTAGTTTTTGAAAACTATACTATAAAAGAATTTCTATTCACCATATTGCCTTGAGTCTTCATATATATATATATATATATATATCTTATCTATGTAATGTAGACCATAATATTGTATTCTAGTCCATGCTCTCTATCTGATCTCTCGGTTACGGTTGTACTTGAATGTGCATGAACACGAAACCTTACGGCTGTTTGCACTAAAAACAACGGTAATCATCTAAAATGGAAAAATTACCTGCATAACTCTCTCCTGCGATAAAAAAATCTTTTCCTCGGTATTCTGGATATTTGGCAAACCAGCGTTGCAGAAATATAAGATTGTCTCGTGCTTAACAAAAGTAGACACGAAGTCAGTTTCAAAATCTCCATATATAAAATGATTGGTTATTTAAACATCCTTGTAATGCCTGGAAAAAAAATTCCACATATAAAGGATATTGATTTTTGAATTTAGGTTGTAATTTATGTAAATTGCGTTTTGTTTTCTTTGTTCTCAAATCACGGTTGTCACATTTTTTTTATTTTATCTTTAAACTGTTAGGTTCTAAGTCTATAGGTTCCTAAGTCTATAGGTTTATTAGATAATTCCCAAGGTGCTGCAAGTCAGAATACAAGAAAAATGAAGCTACTGATTTTGAAATTTGAAACATGCTAGGTTTGACTGATTGAGAGAACAGGTTTGATCGATCGAGACACGGATCTGTAGAATTTTAATTAAAGCCCAACATGCTAGGTTTCAAATCTAATTCTCCTAATATTTAAAAGAAACCTTAAGGCGCGTTTTGAAAAGACTTTGGAGATGCTCTTTTGAAATCTAAAAGATATTGTGCCTTCTTCTTTTAAAGTCATTACCAGAATTTCATCTACGTATTATTAGAACCAATAGATTTGAAGTTGTTACAACAAGATCATACATAACTGACGATTTAAAACTTTGAGTGAGATCTCAGAGTCACAAACATTCAAATTCAGATAGAAGAGTTTGTGGATTCAGAGTAAAAAGTAGTCGTGTGAGTAAGTACTATAAGAGGTAGTTTTAGATTTTAGGGAGAAAAATCTATTGTAGAACTTCCATTATATCATAATGAATTTGTTGCCTTGAGGATAGTTAAGGTTAAATTTTCTCCAAGTTTTTTACCTTAAAACTAGATGATTTCATTGGTTTTTCTAGGTCATCATAATATTGTCTTCTTTACTTTTCCGCACTAAGTAATATGATTGATTGAGTTTAATCTAGATTTGAAAAATCAACCTAAGTAACAACTTGGTTAATTGATTTAAGTTAAAACAAATATGAGTGTATATGGGTCTAAATAATCTAAGAAAAACCGTCAGCAAAGAGAAGGTATGTGAAAAAACTATTAACGTATGGTATTCATTATGGATATTACAACAAAAGTACTTAAAATCAATTCAATATGAAAAAGTTTGACTGATTGGTGTGTTTTTAAATAATAGGAAATAAGGCCAAACAACATATACCTGTTATCTCATCGTTCACATAGGTGTAGAATGATTTATTAGCCGAGTAAGAGAAACCAACTCCTGCCGGTGACTCCAAATACAACACATTTGCTTCTGTAACGAAGGTTAACTTAAGAGGTAAACAATGGCTATATATTCACTTAAATCTGGTTTGTCATTTATCCCAGATAAGTAAAAATAAATTAGCATATTTGGTCTGCATGTAAATAGTCAAACGCACCTATAAACAAAGTAAAACATTAATCATTGCCAATTAAAAAGGAAATGATACAAGATAAACAAGAGTACTGGTCATGGACTTAGCCTCAATTGGAAAACCTTTATTCCAGTTGTACTCATTCCTGACCAGATTGTCTCCCCTCACTTTAAAGGGGCCATGCTCAAGCAAAGCTCCTGCTCCAACAGATGAACAACCAGGCCCTACCAAAAGAGAAGAAGCACACGTGACACGTACACACATCGAAACGAAGTAAAATGTCAAACATAGTTTTGTTTTTGTATATCAAACTCAGAAATAGAAAATTCAGGAAAACAAATTTGAGTTAATTAAGAGTTCATTCAGTGACCTTGGTGATATAATTCAAGTAGATACTGTAATTGTACCTCCATTTAGCCAGAGAACAAGAGGCTTTGAAGCTAGCTGTGATTCAGCTTCAACAAAGTAATAGAAAAGAGCTCTGTTTTGCTTTTCATCAACTGTGATGTATCCTGCAAATTGTTGGAAACTGACTTGTGGTTGCCCTGGCAGACTCGTGATTTTATCAGCTATGGGAAAAGGTTCCACTGGCATAAGAATGTGAATGAAAGTGGCACATATTATGCCCATGACAATCCATCTCTGGGACTGCATGATTGAGCGAGATGAAGACAGTGAGAACAAGAGCTCTTTAGTTTCAGATAGAAGACCTTGAAGGTGCTTATTCTTAAATAGATCTAGAGTTGGAGGTGTTGCTATTTTTGAACTATTCTTGTGGTAGTGAAGCAGTGTCTTTATGCAACATACGATTTTTTTTTTTTTTTTTTAATTTTTTTAATTTTTTTAATTTTTATTTATTTTAATGACAATGTAACATGTGATGTTTTTGTTCGTTTTTTGTTAATGCTTTATGGTAGGACATAGTTCTGCTTCAATTGAAGCCACTTCTTATTTTTCTTGAGATCAACAAAGATTTCTTATTATCCAAAAAAGGAAAAAGAAAAAAGAAAAAAAAAAAAGTAGTGAGTACCCACATTGTGTAATAATGATAAGAGTGATTAGTTTATATAACATAGAATTGGACCAAACCTATAAGTTTAAGTTTTTGGATTAAGTAGTGTTATCATATATTTAGGGGTAGAACTAAGGACAATACAAGGAGGGCCATGACCCACCACGTCCCAAAAAAAAATCATATTTTTAATTGGTAAAAGTGAGACACTAACTTTGTTTTGAAAGACTGAATAATAATAAATAGGGTAATTGCAAAATACATCCTTAAAGCTTAGAGTTGTTTGGATTTTACACTCCAAAGTTTTAGAACTTTGGTTTTACATCTTGTAATTTGGTTTCGTTAGCCATTTATCTCCCATGGTTAATTTCTGCTATTAAGTGACATATGTGCATTTTGATGTGTTTTATTTTTGCCAAATTAGCCCCAAAATTATGTCGTTTCAATGAAAAATAAAAGCTTACTTGGCATTATCCAAACGGTACCATTTTGCCCGAAGCTAAAACACAAAAAGAAAATTCAAGACAATATTTTTTTAGGCAAAGCGGTACTGTTTGGATAGTGCTAGGTAAGCATTTATTTTTCATTGAAATAACGTAGTTTTGGGACTGGTTTGGCAAAAATAAAACACGCCAGCATGCACGTGTTACTTAACAGCCGAAACTAACCGTGGAGAGTGAATTGCTAAAGGAACCAAACTTCAAGGTGTAATTTACAATTTGGGGTGTAAAATCTAAGCAATCCCAAACTTTAAGAGTGTAATTTGTAATTTATCCTAATAAATAATAAAACTTTCTTTTGTAAGACATATCGCCCCCAATCAGTAAATTGAGCCCCCCACTTGTGATTCATTTATGTGTTCCTCACAATTTGACTGATTTTTTTATTTTTTATTTTTATTTTTTTTTTAAAGTTTCTCTTTAGCCAAAACGGCACCGTTTGGATAGTGCCAAGTAAGCATTTATTTTTCATTGAAATAATATAGTTTTGGGACTGATTTGATAAAAATAAAACATGTCAGTATGCACATGTTACTTAACAGTAGAAACTAATCGTGAAGTGTGAATTGTTAATGGAACCAAACTTTAGGGTGTATTTTGCAATTTGGGGTGTAAAATCTAAGCAACCTCAAACTTTAGAGGTGTAATTTACAATTTACCATAATAAATAATAGAGTAAATTGCAAAATACACCCTTGAAGTTTTGGGTTATTTGGATTTTACATCATAACGTTTCAAAATTTTGATTTTATACCCTGAAGTTGGTTCCAATAGCAAATCCCACCCCCCCTCTCCCTCTTGTGGCTAGTTTTTGTTGTTAAATGACACGTAGAATTGCTGACTTGTCTTCTTCTTCTTCTTTTTTGGCCAAATCAGCCCTTAAACCACTCTCAAAAAATCCAAGAGCTGGCTTCTTCAAACGACAACGTTTCTTCTGCCAAACTACTTCAATTTGGGGAAGAGGTATAGGTCTAGATCATCCTTGAAATCTGCTTAATAACAAAACCACTAAGTATTTCATCCAAAAAATTAAAAAAAAAAAAAAAAAAAAAATAAAAAAAAAAAAAATAAAGAATATAATACTACGTATTACAGAATACCAGTAACAGCAACAAACTAATGGGGGGTCACGGCACATCGTAAAACTTAAAAATTATTGATATTACATTATGCAATTTGTAGATTTATATATCAATCAATGGTGCCTTTCTCAAAAATAATAATAATAATAATAATAATCAATTAATGGTGCCTTCCACTTCCCCTGGTAGTTGGGGTTTTTAATTTTCTGCACGGAGGTGAAGTGTCCACACACCATCTTCCTTATCATCCTAGTCTTGAGGCTGAAACAAACCACCTTGTTAGTAACTTCACTTCTAATTCTTGTCAAGTAAAATGTAATCAGTAACTATTTCATCATCAATATTTAAATAACTGGAAATTCATGACTATCTTCTTGGCATCAGTATTAGAAATTTCCTTTGGGATTTCATCGTAGCCCTATAATACACAACAAAAACCCAATCATCCCGTTCATCCAGCAACAAAAACCCCCCAAAATCCAAATCTTTTCAGCAACAAAAACTATAATGAAGGCTCAAGTAAACCAATTCCAAAAAGAGAGAAAAACTGAGCTGGAATAGCAGCTCACTGTTGGCGTGGTCATCACCTTAGACTTGATTTGAAGCCGTCGATGGTTTCATGATTGATTTGTACGTGCTAGGGAGCTAGGTTATGGGTTTTGTGTTTTTATTTTGGGTGAAACGGGGTCGTTTGGGGAAGCCAGTTCTTGAAAGTTTTAAAAGTGGTTTAAAGGCTGATTTGGCAAAAAAAAAAAAAAAAAAAAAAAAAAAAAACGTCAGCAGCCCTATATGCCACTTAACTACAAAAAGTAAGCGGGTTGGGAATTGTTTTCGAAACCAAACATTATGGTGTAAAATCAAATTTTTGAAATAATGGAATATAAAATTTAAATAACGCCAAATTTCAAGAGTGTACTTTGTAATTTACTCCAAATAATAAAACTTTCTTTTGTAAGACATATGGCCTCCAATTAGTAAATTGAGCCCTTACTTGGGATTTGTTTGTGTGTCTCTCACAATTTGATTGGATTTATTTTTATTTTTTAATGCATAAAGTTTCTCCATCCCCTAAAAGTACCAACACATAAGATAGAGCATTCTTGAAAAAAAAAAAAAAAAAAAAAAAAACCCCATACTCAGAGAGCCAAAGTGTAAAATTTTTTACAAACTTAATAGAGTAAGATCTAAATATACAACATGCACTATAGCACATTTAACCTCTCTCTCTCTCCCCGATGGCATGGTCATGGTGTTGGGACTCGGTAAATTAATTGTGTCACGGTGTTGGGTTGCAATGGACTGGGTCGCAATGAAATACATCCCCCCCGCCCCCCCCAAAAAAAATTGTTTTGTAAGACATGACCCCAATCAAACCATTTTCTATTGCCTACTTTTCCATCCCCAATCAAATGAAACCTTAATTATTATTTATATTTTGCTTTAAGAAATGAAGTCTAAATGATTTGGTTGGAAAGAACTCTGTCGTAGCAATGTATATAGGTAGGACCAGATATGTGGAAAAATTATATATATATATATATATATATATATGTATATGAGAGAGAGAGAGAGAGAGAGAGAGAGAGAGAGAGAGAGAGAGAGTACAAGCAATGTTACACAATTTAATAAAATTTTATTGGATTAATATTTTGAGAATCTCATTGTTGGATTTTATATTCTCTATCTTTTTAACGCACATGCCAAATTTTGCATTAATCAGATGTTATTTACTAATTGATCTATGATTCATCTTTTATGCGTAGTTTTAATATATAAAACTTAAAATTTAAATATTTGGTAGATGACATTATTGACACTTGATTAGTACAGAATTTGACATGTATATTAAGAACATAAAGAAAATGTAATTTAACGGTAAAAATTTTAAAATATTAATTTAATGAATAATGTTTTAGTAGTATAACATTACTTAAACTTATTACACGTGTAACTTTGAATTGCCTGAACTTAAGTGGACTTCAGTTCTTCTAAATTAAAAAAAAAAAAAAAAAAAAAATCCTCTTTGAACACTTCTACCGGAAAAAAATGTATTCAGCGAGCCCTCATTTGTAAGGCCCAATGATATTACCTGTACTTTGAATTGTCCAATCTAAAGTGGACTTTCACATTTCGAACCCTTCCAACATTAAAATATGTTAGGCCAGCCCTCTGAAGATACGTTTTAGGCTACTTCTGAAGATTACTCATTGAGGTTAAGGGGATCATTCTAGCCACATTATATGCTAAAAAAAATAAAAATCGTTTTCAATGAAGAGTCATAAGTTTAACACAGTGTCGAGGTGAAATATGTGAAAATCTATGGGATAAAAGAAACTAAGATTATATCTATATTTGTCCCCTAAACAATGCACCCATAATATTCTTAAGCTCACACTCATAAGTTTAAATTTTTGGATTAAATGTACCATTATTTTATAGTAAGGTCTTAATTGGACTCCACCTAGGATGTCAAAGTATTATGAAAGTATTATTTTATTTTATACTCCACCTAAGGTGTTAAAAGTATTATGAAATTCCGAATTCACGCTATTTTTGTAATAGTCCAAAGGCTAAATTAGTAATTGAATGAAGTCATCCTTGTTTGTTTCATTAACTTTGCAATTTTTGAATTTTAAATTTTAATGAGATTTTTTTTTTCTTCTTGCTTGGTGCTCTCAGATTTTCCGGAAAGCATCTGTTTTGAAGACTAATATTTGTTGTTCTGAAGATATGGCTTTGGTCCTTCAATGTATGCTATATGAAATTCAATCCAAGCAAAGTCCACAAGACATAAATACAAATGGCACAGTTGGAATATTTTCAGATTAATAATACAAGTGCATACATATTTATTTAATGCAATTTCATGAATACATGCCTCTGCTATTCAAATAAATGACGCGCAGATTAATAATACAAGCACATTCTTATTTTATTCATGATTTTGGTAAGTTCATGCGTTTGGCAGTGGCTTTCCTGAGAGAAATGCCTTAAACAGTGAAAATGATCTCGCTGGTTGCGTCGATGGAGCTGTGTGTGAAGCTCCTCTTATGCTGGCAAAAGATAGCTGATTGTTACCATAAACTTGTGTCCATCCACCTACCTGCAGTGAAAAATAAATCAGAAAAGACAATACCATTTGGCACGAACCATTCAACACAACCATATGAGCATATTGACCTGTTCTCCCTCAAACCATGCTCTGTATGGCACAGTTGTTTTCAGACCCAACTCCTTTGCCAACTCATTTACCAGTGTCCGAGACCCCGTAAATGGGATTGTTGCATCTTGATCTCCACTGTCATATTACATCAAAATAAACTAGATTGTAAGAAAACCCTTTCTTTCTTCTACAAATGTGATAAAAGGGGAAGTAAAATAGTAAAAAGCTTTGTAAAGAGTTTATTACCATACCTGTAAACCAAGGCTCGGGTGCCAGTCTTGACAAGTGAGCCCACAACACCAATTGTTAGTATCTTTCGGTTTCCAGAATCATAATGTAGAACTCTGAAATTGAAAAAGCAAAATAAGGAACCCAAACAATTCCAATGTCAACAAGAGGAAGGAATTACTTATTTATAGAAACAAAATGTATACTACATTTCTTTGTACCACTATCAGGACTAGTTTTGAAAAGAACCATGAAATTGTGATTAATTTCATTTCATTATCTTTGAGATGCTTACATTGGTTATACCCAGTCGTCAAAACTTACAGTTTTGCCAGATTTGGAATGGGAGATTGGTAAGTAGTCTTAGTCTTATTTTTATTTCTGGAGAGATTGATTCTCATACTCAAAATTGCCACATTTGGCTTTGGACGGAAGACACTTATCAACACATTAAGGCCAACCTCTACTTAGACTAAAGTGAAATAATTACTATGATTATTAGTGCATATTATTACTCGCTGCATAAAGTCCATTGCTGGACTCCGAGGAGCTGGGCATGGAGAGCCTTCTGCACATCTTTCCTGTTAAAATATTTTTGTGTGATGCCTTCTCCACAGATCAGTTCCTTCACTTTAAGTTGCTGTAAGCATAAGGAAGAAAAGGTACTAATCAATTGAAATCTACAGGAAGAAAAGGCTGAGTTTTAACTACAAAAAAAATGATAAAGACATATCACAATATGAGCGTTCCCAATGGTGTGTAAACTTCACCTGTTCACTAAGAGCCTCTAGTTTTGAATGGAGAGATGACAAATTTTGAATTCTGGACAAGAGGGGTTCATGTAGCTTGTCAATTTGTGACTTAACAGGTGATAGACACACATCACTAATGACACCGTATAGATCAATCCCGGATGTAAGGGCAAGTTTTGTGAAGAGTTCTTCAGCTGCATTATAACAAGCAGTACTGACTTCTCTGTTTATACTACTCCTGATCTCAGAACCATTGCATACTTTAGTGAAAAGTTGATAATCGGCATCAGATATCAAGCCATGAGACCAATAGTACTCGCCAGGTGAGGTGATAAAAGTGTAATAATCAAGAAGAGCATTCCCTACCTGCAATAGTACAAATTAATAAAATTCTGCTTAGTCAAGATTATTTGACACGAAATTTTTTTTTTTTTTTTTTATATGTTTTTCCAAAAGTAAAAATTTCATGTTCTACTCACAGCTATTCCCTTCAAATTGATCTTCACATTGGACTGAATAATGAGCTGGGCAAGTTGGGGCACGTAGTGACCTATTACAGAAACAGGTACAAGGCTTTAATGTTGTATCAATAAAATGAACAATTATAATACACCTGGATTTGTAGGAGGATGATTCTTTTTTTTTTTTTTTTGGAAAACTAGACTACTATAAGAATTCCTATTCCTCATACTGAATTAAATCTTGCATATTTATATTTTTAATACCTTATCTATGTAATGTAGACCATAATATTGTATTCTAGTCCATGCTCTCTATTAGACTTTCTCTAAGCAACGTGCACATGGGCATCAACACAAAATCTTACAACTGTTTGCACCAGAACTGATGGTCTTAGTTGAAAATGGAAAATTTACCTGCATAGCTCTCTCCTGCGATAAAAAAATCTTTGTCTCGGTATTCTGGATATTTGGCAAACCAGCGCTGCAGAAATATAAGATTTTCTCGTGCTTAACAAAAGCAGACATGTCATCAGTTTCAAAATGTCCATATATAAAATGATTGGATATTTAAACATCCTTATAGTAATTTGCTTGGAAAAAATTACACATATAAAAGGCACTGATATTTGAATGTAAGTTGTGATTTATGTCAATTTCTTTCGTTTATCTTTGTTCCGAAATCAAAGTTGTCACATCTGTATTTTATCTTTAAAATCATGGGCAAAAAGATGATATCTGCACAATCTATTTGCATAAAACTCAACAAAAGTAATTTCAAATGAACGCAGTAGGAAAAAGTTTGTTTGTTACATGCCTTTGACAATAAGAAATAAGGCCAAAGAATATAAACCTGTTATCTCATCGTTCACATAGGTGTAGAATGATTTATTAGCAGAGTAAGAGAAACCAACTCCTGCCGGTGATTCCAGGTACAGCATATTTGCTTCTGTAACAAAGGTTAACTTAAGAAGTAAATAACAGCTATATAAACAAAGTAAATCTGGTTTGTTTTTAATCCCGGATAAATAAAAATAAATAATCAGATTTGGTCTAGAAATAGTCAAACACACCAATAAACAAAGTAAATCATTAATCATATCCAGTTGAAAAGGAAACGATACAAGATAAACAAGAGTAGTCACGGACTTAGAAAAAATTAGAATACCTTTATTCCAGTTGTACTCATTCCTGACCAGATTGTCTCCCTTCACTTTAAAGGGGCCATGCTCAAGGAAAGCTCCTGCTCCAAAAGATGAACAACCGGGCCCTACGGAAAGAGAAGAAGCACATGTTCACATAGTTTTGTATATCAAACTCGGGAAATTTTACATTCAAGAAATGGAAAACTAATTAGAGTTAGAGTTCATTCTGTGAGCTAGGTGACAAATCAAAAATCAACGTAATTTTACCTCCATTTAGCCAGAGAACAAGTGGCTTTGAAGCTGGCTGCCCTTCAGCTTCAACAAAGTAGTAGAAAAGAGCTCTCTGTTGCTTTTCATCGACGGTGATGTATCCGGAAAATTGTTGGAAACTGACTTGAGGTTGCCCCGGCAGACTTGTGATTTTATCAGCTATGGGATAAGGTTCCACAGGGACAAAGACGTGTACAAAAGATGCAAATATTGTGATGCCCATGACAATCCATTGCTGAGAGTAGTGCATGATTAAGCGAGATGAAGACGGTGAAAACAAGAGCTCTTGCTCCTCAGTTTGAGATAGAAGACTTTTGTTCTTATTTCTTTAATAGATTAGTAGAGTTTGAGTATTGGTAGTGACGCTCCTGTTGGACTATTCAAGCATTAGTAGCATGACTAGTTCAGTAGTCATAAAGTCCCCATTCCATATCGTGTAATAATGACAAAATTTGGACCAAACCTATATGCTTATCTTAAACTTCTCAATTACAGACCAAGCTAGGTGGCCACTGGCCAGGGTTGTCCCTTGGCTTTTCAAAAAATTCCTTAATAATAGTAATTCAAAAATTATCTGAAAAATTAAGAACCACTTACTCACCGGCACCGAATTTTGAGTAAAACTTGGCTTGAGGTGATGCTGCATGATTAAGCGATATGTGGTTAAAAGTGTCATCATGGCAATACAACAGGACGTTGGACCCAGATTTGTCCTATGTAACTGGTCAATGGTCCTAAGCTTTACCCAAATATTAAATATTAGGTAGCAAGATAAAAAATAAAAAGGATGTTGAAAGCAAGGCAAGATTAAAGTAAGTTAAAAAAAAGATTAGCCTAATTATTTTGCTCATAAGTCATAACCACTCCAAAATCCAAATACACAAAAAAATAATTTTTTTAAAATTTGCAATATCACAAAAATAAATAAATAAATAAAAAATAAAATTATCGTTTCCTTTCTAAATCAGGACTCCTAAATATATCAGGTGTCTTAATTAAATCCTCCAAAATCCATATAAAAACAAAATACAGAAATCTGAATATATATTTAAAAAAAAAAAAAGTTGTGCTTACGCCGCCGTTGCAGCCGTGCAAGTGGAACTCCGATCAGTGATCCCTTCGACGCCGTCGAAGACCTGAGCAGAGGAGTTTGAGTGGTGAGCCATAGCCTTAGGTAGCAACAACGAATCAGCCTCAACTTGCCGCCGCCGTCGTTGTCGCGGCGTCGATCTATATCTCCGTTGTGAACGTGCGGTATAAGTCTGTTCCGCAACTTCGTTTCAAGATTGAGTCGGTTTGACCGACGTTCACGTTTGTTTGAATTCGATTTAGTAAAGTTTATTTTTTTTGTGGCTAATCCTTGAGTGTCTAAAAGTAGTTTTTACTTGTGTCATTCATCTTGTTGTGTGACACTTTATTTTTTTTTTGTTTGTTGATGGGGGGTTGTATCATATGTGACACTTTCACGTTTTTAGTCTTTTGACAGAGTAGAGGTAAAGTAAACTGTCAGTATTCACTTAACTTTTTTAAAGTTTCTCACCCGAAAAAAAAAAAAGAAAAAAAACTCTAAGAGCTACAATTCTTAGTATAAATTTTGCTGTTTAGGCAAAATTACATTATTGGTATCTGAAGTTTATTTACTGAGTATTTTTAGTTCTTGAAATTTCAATTGAACATTATTGGTTTCTAAAATCTCAAAACTATACACAATTGGTCACCCTACTAACTTTCTTTAGATTTTTTTTGCTTATGTGTCTAATCGAAGAATGAGTTGACATATTTTTAATGATGTGGCAACATTATTTAGGACAACAGACTTTATGCAATTGCTTAACATGCATTTCCTGCAATATGTATGAGATGGCACAATAAAAATAAGCCATGTCAAAAATTGCCTTATAAACAAGTACAAAGCCAACTTAGCAATTACTATTGAACCAAAACACATTTCATGTTTTCTGTAATTCTCCCACATTGGTTAGATCCAATCGTCGATGCCAACATCCATACGTCAACTTTACACTATCCGATTATGGCACTCTCCATGAACTTGGCCTGAATCTTCAAACTCAAAGACCCAGAAAAGACAAAGCAAAGAAACTTTCATTTTGTTTGCAAATTGAATAAACTACAAAGTACAAGACATATTGGGGACAAGATCTATAGATGCACGAGGTGGAGACAAAGTTTTTGGTGATAACAAAAGGCAATGGTGAACACCAATTAGGGGAAAAATCGGGACCTCACCTCGTCCGACGTCCATGTTAAAGGTTCCCAATAATATGTACAAGGTATGAATTGGATCAAATCCAGTTCCCCTATAACTCAATGCCCATTCAACCACATGAGAACAAGTTTGCTCTAGAAATTTAATTTTAAATGTTCACGGCAAGAAATCTGTTCCAAGTATTGCATGTATGTAGGACTATATAGGTTGTTAGAATTGGCTGCGCTCCAATGTACAGAGATCTAGTTTGCGAACCTCCATTATTGTTTTGTGGTCTCCGAAGATCTGACATGGATTTCACTAGAAGTTACAGAGAGATAGAGAGAACGGAAGGTAACGAAGAGACAGAGAGGGGTAAATGTACAGGAGAGACATTTAAGATTTTTTAACTAAAAAATGTTGCTACTTCATTAAAAGTATGCCAACTCATATTTCTATTAGCTACATAAGCAAAAAAAAAAAAAAAAAAAAAAAAAAAAAAAAAAACTAATGGAAGTGGAGGGACTAATTGTCTTTATGGCTTGTTTGGAAGTTTAGAGAGGGAGGAGAGTAGAGGGGAGTAGAGGGAAGGGGAGTAGTGGAGAGGAGAGTAGAGGAGAATGATTCACCTCCACCTTATTTGGATGTTTTTAAAATTAGTAAGGGGGAAGGGAGTAATTAGCTCTTCCCCTTGTGTAATTTTGTTAATATAATAAGGATAAATTAGGTAATTTACTTGGTCAATAGTTTATGTACTCTAATCCCCCTCCAAATCTCTCCAATTTGGGAGAATTAAAATTGGGGGGCTGAAGGGAGTCCAAACCCCTCCAAACTCCTCCAAACCCCTCCCCCTTATTCTTTAAAAAACTTCAAAATAAGGTAATTACATTACTCTCCCTTCCTTTACTCTACTCCCCCTCCTTTTTTAAACATCCAAACATGCCATTAGTTTAGAAACTTTAAGCACCAATAGTGTTCAGTTAAAACTTTAGGGACTAAAAGCGCTTAATAGGTAAACTTCAGAGACCAATAATGTAGTTTCGTTTGCTATTTACATCCTCAAGGTTTTTTTTTTTTTTTTTTTTTTTTTTTTGTGCATGTGTGTGTGTTAAAAGGATGTTTTAATTAACAACTAGCCAGCCTCTAAAATAGAAGGTACAAAATGATCATACAAGGCTCCAACTGAATCAAGGCCAAGGAGAAAAGCTACATCCCGCAGGGGGTGTGGGGAGGGACTAGAAAAATTGAAAAATCTTGGCTAAGCCATGCACCCCTTCTAGCGAGGGCATCTGCACATTTATTAGCCTCCCTATAACAATGTTGAATTCTTACACAAGGAATGGCTCTCATACTCTCCTTACAATCAGTGACCAAGACATCTATTCTATTAGGATTGTCTAGCTCATTCTTCAATAGATCAACAACCAATTTGGAATCAAGCTCAATGATTACTGCTGGAAGTTTGAGTGCAAAACACAAGCGAATACCATCGCTAAGAGCCCATAGCTCAGCTGCTACACTCGTTGTAATACCAATCGGTCTTGCATACCCCTTACTTCATTCACCCCTTTCATTTCTAATTAAACCTCCTTCACTTGCCAGGCCAGGGTTCCCCATTGATGAGCCATCTGAATTTAACTTGACCCAATTGGATGGTGGTGGCAGCCATTGAACTTGGATTTTTACCTTAACCTGATTCTGCTTCCTATTCATCCCAAGGTACAAGAACTTCAAAGCCTTGGCCATTGTCTCGAGCTTCAGGTCCTTGTGTTGGTTTGGATTTTCAAAAGCAATGCAATTTCAGTGCAGCCAAAGAGTCCACACTGCAAATGGGAAGAGAATGCTCCAACTGATATTGGAAGAATGACTAGTCATGGAGGTCTTACAGTTTAGATTCAGCTAATCCACTAATTGCAAGCCATAAAAGAGGTTACCTTGAAAGGGTGGAGAGAGGGAATTCCATAAGGATTGCGCCTTGGGGCAGTCCCTTAATGTGTGGAGAATTGTTTTTGGCTCATTATTACGCATAGGGCAAAGGAAAGGAATATTTATACCTCTTTGAGCTAATATGGCTCGAATCGGGATGCTTTGGTGGCAACATTGCCAGAGAAAACACTTGATCTTCGGGAAAGTAACAACTTTCCAAACCCAATCACCCTTGAATTGCTGCCTTACCGTGTTATTGTCACCCCAATTGGCTAATCTGTAAGCTTGCTTTAGTTTAAAATCTCCATTAGAAGCTGAAAACCAGGATAGCTGATCCTCTCCTTGATTAGAGAAGGGGAGAGGAGTGGTTTTCATTTCAAGAGCAAGAGACTTTGGAAAAGCAAATGACAGGCTTCCCCAGTTCCAACCCAAGTTATTAGATATATCCCTCAGAGAAAGATTTTCCTCACCTTTATTCAAAGGACCTTCAATCTGACTTCTTAAAGTACCCTTATTCATCCACTTGTCAAACCAAAGAGAGAGGAGGTTGTTTCTACTTGCAATCCACTTGGAGCCATTTAAGAATGTAACTTCTCCTTTCCTGAGACCAATCTAAGCGAGTGAGCTGGTGGGAGGGCAAGTTGAGTTCCAAGTCCTTCCCCGCTGCCCTCTGTATTTTTTTTTAACAAAACTCTCACCCAAAGAGAGGATTTTTTTGTGTGGAATCTCCAATTCAACTTGGCAAGTAACACAATATTTTTTGGTTTAGCTGCATGGATACCCAAACCACCCTCTACCTTTGCCTTTGTAATTTTGTTCCAGCCAATAAGGTGAACCTTTTTCCTAGTTTCTGAAGTGCCCCACAAGAAGTTTCTATTTAATTTATCTATCTCTTGGAGGATTTTTGTGGGAAGGGCTGTGTACTGCATCACATAGCTAGGAATGGTGGAGGTGACTGATTAGGTTAACACAATCCTACCCGCAAGGGATAGGAGATTTGATTTCCAACTTGCCATCTTGCTTTTCATTCGATCCAAAATAAAGCCAAAATCTTGATGTGTTCCTTTATGCTTGATGGGAAAACTCAAGTACTTTCCAAGAGAAGAAGTGGGTTTGAAACCCAAAATTTCACACAACCCTTCTAGAGATTCTTGGTCCACATTGGGGAAGAAGTAGACAAGAGACTTCTTACTATTGATTTTTTGCCTGGAGAGCTCACAGAAAGATTCCAGAAAATCTTTAATAGCAACAAATTTTTTCTGATTAGCTTTGGCAAAAACCATGGGATCATCGGCAAAAAATAGATGCGAGAAGGTGGGGCCATTTTGTGAAGCTTTTATGGGATTCCAAAGTTTCTCACGACACTTATCCTCAATTAAAGCCCCAAGAACTTCTATACAAAGGATGAACAGGTAAGGCAAAAAGGGGTCGCCCTGTCGGATACCCCTTGAAGGTTGAAAAGCCTCCAAGGTTCCCCCCGTTGAAGAGAATAGAGATTGAAGTGGTGGACACACAGCTCATAATCAAGGAAATCAAATGGCTTGGAAATATGAATAGCTTCAAAGTATCACGAATGAAACCATATTCAAGTCGATCATAGGCCTTTTCCAAGTCAAGTTTAATAGCCATAACCCTGGTTCTACCTTTTTTCTTGGCCATAGAATGGATCAATTCCTGAACAATTATTGCATTATCCACTCCTTTCCTTCATGGGACAAATGTAGATTGAAGAGGGGAGACTATGTCAGCTAAGAATAGGCAAATCCAGACTACAATGATCTTTGTCACTACCTTGTAAATAGTGTTGCATAAGTTGATTGGGCAGTAATTGGTGAGAGACTCTGGATTCTTGAGTTTAGGGATGAGAGTAATGAGGGTTTGGTTCAAGTACTCTGGAATCACCCCTAAAGTAAAAATGGATTTCACCTCCTTACGCACAGAGTCGCCTACCACCAACCAGAAATGATGGAAGAAACCTGCGTGTAGACCATCGAGACCAGGGGCTTCAAAGGGTTTTAATGCCCAAAGGCCTGCTAAAATCTCCTTGTCCAAGAAAGGGCAATTCAAAGCAGTCAATGCATCTTCCTAAAGGTGGCTTTTTCAAGAAGGGGGGTCCTAATCAGCTAAGGCAACACTAAGATGTTCCGAGGTAAACGACTCCAAAGCCCCCTTTCTGATGAAATCCGCAATCTCTCTTTCCCCATTTAACCAGTTACCCATCCTATCTTTCATACAGAGGATACCGTTATGTCTTCTGCGAATAAGGGCTGAGGTATGATAGAATGAGGTGTTTCTGTCTCCCTCTACCAACCACAGAATCCTAGCTTTCATAGCCCAATACTTCTTTTCTAGTTTTGCAACTTCTGCGTATTCTAGTCTCAACTTGTTTTCTAACTCCACCAAAAAAACGTTAGGGCTAATCGACAAGCTCTCTTGAATGCCTTTTAGTCTAGCTTGGATTCTCTTCTTCCTGTGGAGCTTGATGATGCCGAAAATCTCACCAGTGAGCCACACGGTCCTCACACGCTCGGAACAGCACCTGCAAGACAAAAAGGAGATGACCTAACAGAGAGCACCGGTGTGGTGTCGGCCAAATACCCTCCGAAGGTCAAGTTAGGACTTCTTTCAACTCTAGAGTGCTAGAGAGGGTGTAATTATGCGTACCTTGATTTGTGAGGGTATTGGAGTTTTTATAGTAGTTGAGGGTTGACTCTTTTCCTTGAAGCAGAAGTCTTTTCTTTATAGGAATCCTTACGAGCGTAAATTACGGGATCCTTTCCTTATAGGACCCGGATACTAGTCGTGGAGTACAAGCAATTTCCCTATACGTGGTGGGCAAGTTTCTAATTTTCATGGAGCCGTCAGCCTTACAACCGTCAGCCTTCTTTCTTTCCAGCAGCCGAGTGGCCGTCAGCTTCTTCGCTGTTTGTGTAACCGTCAGCTTCGTGCTCGCAACCTGTTTACCTTGCACCCGTCAGCTTTACTCTGCCTGTTACCCGCTATTGGACCGTCGACTTGAACCTGTGCTGACGTTCTCGCCCATGACGGATGCCATGATTATTGTTCCATATCAGTTGCCCCCTACTCCATATGCCCGTCAGCCATGCCAGACGGGTTATGGAGTTTTCTTCCGTCGCTAACTGTTGCTTTGATCAAAAAAATAATTGCTGCTGTCATTAAATGCTGGGACAGGTGGCTCGCTTGGATTGGCCCCGCGTTGATACGCGGGCGTCGCTTCGTTTTCCGTGCGTTTTATTCATATATATATATGTGGCCCCCTCCTCCCATTTTCACTATTTCATTTACCTGATTCCTGGAGAGCACATCTGTCGCCCAAACTCCGTCAGCTTTTCCAACGTTTCTGTCGTCGTCCTTTCAAACGTTACTTCTAGAACTTGTAAGTTTCCCTTCCTTTTTGCAT
Organism: Quercus variabilis; assembly: GCA_030445155.1. Lineage (NCBI taxonomy): Eukaryota > Viridiplantae > Streptophyta > Magnoliopsida > Fagales > Fagaceae > Quercus > Quercus variabilis. The sequence continues at coordinate 9,597,460 of CP129451.1, forward strand.
GCTTTCTATTTTTTCTTTTAAAGTGAGGTCGTCATCCTAGGCGCTTAGTTTACACCCGTCACTTGTAGGTAGATGTCGAGTGACGCGTCGAGTGACCAGTCGTCGGTCCGCGAAGGAGCGGGCTACGACGAGGTGTTTGGTTCGGGCTCAAGTAGTGAGTCTGAGAGTTCCTCCTGGTCGTCAGAGAGGGAGACGTCAGCCCATGTTGCCGTCGAAGAGATAGGAGGTCAGGGAGACGTTGGTCAAGAGGAGGAAGTAGGCGAGGGAAGTGAAGTTGAGTTAGTAGGGGGAAGTGGGGATGACGGTGACGAGGAGTCTAGTGAAGAGGAGTCTGAAGGTCCTGAAGGTAGTCGTCCCTTCATCCTTCCCCAGGATTGGGCTGTAAATAAATTTCTTCCAAAGATGACGCTAAAAATTTTTAACGAACTACGTGTCCGTTTTCAAATCCCTGATCACATTCCCATCCGTCTACCCATGGAGGGTGAGAAGTGTTACACGGGAAAAACTGCAGACGTTGGCATGTATGACGCCATGTTTGCTGTTGGCTTAAGATTGCCCCTGACGGCTTTGCACCGTCAGCTAGCTGACTATCTTGGCATATCAATCAGTCAGATCGCCCCAAACTCATGGAGGATTTTTATAAGTGCTGAGGTGTTGTGGGGTCGTCTGAGCGGAGGTCACCGTCAGCTTACTTTGGATGAGTTTTTTTATTGTTACAGACCCCGTCATCTTTCTTCGTCAAGGGGGATGTATCACTTTGCTGTTAGGGAGAAGGAGTTAAGGCTGGTGTCTGAAATGCCAGACTCCAATAGAGCCTGGAAGGGTAGGTTCTTTTTTGTAGAAGGGACGGATTGGGTGTGCTGTCAAGATGAATGGGAAACAATTCCCTTTGGCTGTTTTGACAACACTTGGGGTTTTGTCAAGGAGTCAGGTTTTAGTCGTCACCTTCATTCTCGTCAATCTTGCCATATTTTGTTTTTCCTTTGGAAAGACGCTAACACATTTAAGTTTTCTTTCTTCTCTCTTTTTCAGCCTTCGTTCGCCCGTCAATAACTGACGAGCAAGAGGATTTCATCCGTCGGGTTCTGGGGATTCGTATAGAGGAGCGGTCGTGCCGGGACCTGATTACCCTAGACACTCTCTATACATACTGTGGGGGTCCCGAACCAACACCCGAGGCTCATAGGTTGGAAGAGCTTGCTCGTCATCGTAAGTCTTTTTCCACCCGTCAGCTTCTATACTTCTAGTCGTCAACTTCCCTTATGCTTTTTCTCTTTTTGCGCAGAAATGGATGCTGCTAAGGAGCGGATCAAGGCTGCCGCTGCCCGTCAGCGGGAGGAGAAGAGGGCGAAGGGAGAGACGACGTCTACTCCTGCCCTCAGGCCCGTTGCCAAGGGCTCCCAAAAGAGGAAGTCTGACGGAGTGGTTATCCGTCCGTCGAAGAGGCCAACCGTCACTCCAGCGAAATCGCCCCCTACATCGGGTCATGGAGTTGGAAAAGGCGTCATGACTTCTTCTGGTCCCGTCTTGCAGGGACCCCAGAGCTTGCTGACGCATAAGGATTTTGCCGTCGAGGCTGTCGGGGCACTCATAAGGCCGACGGACATAGATCCTTGTGCTCAGTTAGGGACGGACGAGCGGGGGTCGTCGACCTTGTTCGACCTTTCTCGGGTAAGCCGTCAGTTTTACTTTGTCTGATGTACACTAACCCCTTCTTTTTTGAAGCTGACGGTTGTATTTTTGTTCAGGCTTTGGTCCGTGTAAAGGCGCTGACGGAGCAATGTGTGGCCAAGGAGGGCGTCGCTTCTCGTCTTAGCAAGCATAATGCCACTCTGCGAAACGAGCAAGGCCAGTACAAGGATGGGGTACGGACACTTAACCGGGAGCTGAAGGAGGTGAGGGACGAGCTGGAAGACGTGAAACGTCAACGGGTTGAGACAGAAGAAAAGCTGACGGCTCTTTATGAGCAGTTAGAGACAGTAGGGGCTGACGCCGTTGAGAAGTTCAAGGCGTCAGATGCCTTTATCGAATCCTGTGGCAGCTATTATGGTACTGGGTTCGACGACTGTCTCAGACAAGTAGCGTCAGCCTTTCCTGAGCTGGATCTGTCTTGCATTAACATAGATGACGCTCAGCCCATGACGCCTGCCACTGGTGCCGTCACTCCTCCTGCTGACGACTCGGTTAATTCCCCCCTTCCCGGCGAGAGTGGGGTTGTCTTGGCCCAACCTGCTGCGAACCTCTCCTCGACTGCCGTCACCCCTCCTACTGTGTTGCTTGACGACGAGGAGCCTGCTGCTAAATAGACTTTTTCTTTTTGTTTATCACCATTCTGTATTTCTTTTTATTTATTTTATTCTATCTATGTAGAAGACAATTTAAATGCCCCTTTGGGCACCGTTGTGTAATATTCTGACAGCTTTTAAATGCCTTCTTTTAGGCTTTGATTTGTTACAATGTCGTCAGCTTTTCATTACTTGTTTGTAGCTTATCTTGCTTGGTTTTCTTGCATGTTTTGAAGCAAAGATTGCAGGCCTTATTACTTTTTTGTGCCGTCAGTTTTACTAAGCCGTCGGTTAGTTTTAACGAGCCCGTCAGCTTTTGATCATTTTGCCTTAAATGATTGTAGAAAGTTTCGGTAAAATCCCGTCGCCTTGTGACGAGGTTATTTGCCTTATGGCCGTCTGTTTGTGGGCTGACGGGTTTGGCCCCTTTTTTAGACCATTTGCCTATTTATTGGCCCGTGTATCCCGTCAGTGGTCAGTCCATTAATCTTGGTTGCCTTGTTTGTTTTGTGGATTATACCGTCGGTCTTAGTTGGTTTCGTGTATCCCGTCAGCCTCTCGCCTATTTTTTAGACTTGGCCAATTATAGACCGTCTGCTTTTTGTATAATTTTGGACTGGTTATTTTTAGTTTGTAGATTAGACCGTCAGCCTTGCGTCCATCCTTGGACTTGGCTGTTCTTAGTCCGTCGGCTTTTTAGTCTAAACCGTTTTGTGGACTTGGTTATTTAAACCATCAATCAGTCGTCCTTTGGCCTTTTTTAGACCGTCGGCTGTTTTTGTCCGTCCATTCTTTGGACCGTCAGCCTTTTGGTAATCCAGCTTGTGGATTTGGTCATTTAGACCGTCAGCCTATCGTCCTTTGGACTTGGCCTTTTTTAGACCGTCGGCCTTTTGGTAATCCAGCTTGTGGATTTGGTCATTTAGACCGTTAGCCTATCGTCCTTTGGACTTGGCCTTTTTTTAGACCGTCGGCTGTTTTTTGTTCGTCCATTCTTTTGGACCGTCAGCCTATTTTGGCTTGCCCAATTCTGGGCTTTGTTGCTTTTAGCTTCATTTAAGTAAAAACTTGTCTTGAGTAAACTCTCATTGTTATGCATAAATATAAAAGGTAGTCTAGGAACAAAATCTGCCCATGTTGGGCTTATTGTAGCAAAAACCTAAGTAGGAACGAACTGCCCTTTGGGCTTATTGTAACAAACGCTCAAAAAGGTAACTGAAAAAGTCTTATGCCGAAATGAAAAATGCTGCCCCTACTGGTAGTACTTTCGTAGATGTTCCGCGTTCCATGGATGCTGTAGCTTTCGTCCGTCCAGAGTCTCCAGCTGGTAGGTGCCCTTCCTTTGCCATGCCGTAACTCGATAGGGTCCTTCCCAATTTGGGCCGAGCTTTCCTTGGGTGGGGTCTCTTGCTACACCCATTACCTTTCTTAGAACGAGGTCTCCTTCTTGGAAGTCTCTGCGTCTGACCCTGGAGTTGTAACTCTTGGCCATGCGATCCTGGTATCGCGCGAGCCTTTGTTCTGCCGCCATCCTGACTTCGTCCACCAGGTCGAGCTGCAAACGTATGGCTTCGTCGTTCCTCTTTTCGTCGTGGTTGTGCACCCTGTAGCTTGTGAGGCCGACTTCGGCTGGGATGACCGCTTCGTTCCCGTACATCAATCGGAACGGTGTTTCTCCTGTTGGTGTCCTTACTGTCGTCCTGTATGCCCATAGTATGCTCGGCAACTCTTCAGCCCATATGCCCTTTGCCCCCTCAAGCCGGGTCTTGATGATTTTTAGCAAGGACCGGTTTGTAACTTCGACCTGCCCATTGGCTTGTAGGTGGGCGGGGGAGGAGTAGTGGTTCCGTATCCCTAACTGTGAGCAGAAGTCCCTGAAGGAGTTGTTGTCGAACTGTTTCCCGTTATCTGAGACTAAGACTCTTGGAATGCCAAACCTGCATATGATGCATCGCCAAACAAAGCTCCTCACGTTTTTCTCTGTGATGGTGGCCAGTGCTTCCGCTTCTACCCACTTGGTGAAGTAGTCGATGCCGACAACTAAAAACTTCAGTTGTCGTATTGCAGTGGGAAATGGTCCCATAATGTCCAATCCCCACTGAGCGAACGGCCATGGTGCCGTGATGGGGGTTAATTCTTCGGGTGGTTGCCTGATGATGTTGCTAAACCTTTGGCACTTGTCGCAAGCCTTTACATAAGCCTCGGCATCCTTCTGCATTGTTGGCCAAAAGTATCCGGTTCGTACTAGTTTGTGTACTAGCGACCTTGACCCGGAGTGGTTTCCACAGATTCCTTCATACACTTCTTTCATGACGTAATCCGCTTCTTCGGGACCCAAGCATCGCAGGTAGGGGCGAGAAAAACCTCTTTTGTATAAAACATCCCTGATTAGAACAAATCTTGCCGCTTGAACCTTCAGTTTCCTCGCTGCCTCCTTATCATTTGGTAATACGCCATTTTTTAAAAAGGAGATTAATGGTGTAGTCCAGTCATTCTGGGGATCGAGTTCCTGTATGTCGGCCGCAGCGATGAGTGGAGAGAGCTGCGTGAAGGAGAGTGTATTTTCAGTGGTGATCATGTGCTCGGCAGAGGCGGCTTTGGCTAAGCGGTCGGCTTGCTCGTTTTCCCCCCGGGGGATTTGCATAATTTTGATCTCCAGCTCGTTTATTCTTTTCTTCGCTTGCTCCAGATACTTCTTCATTCTCTCGCCTTTGCATTCGTACTCCCCGCTTATCTGGTTAACTATGACTTGGGAGTCGCAGTAGACAATTGCTTTCTCGGCTCCTGCTGCCTTAACAAGGTCGAGCCCTGCTATCAAAGCTTCGTATTCTGCTTCGTTGTTGGTAGTGGGGAAGGCGAGACGGACCATACATTCTACCGTGTCCCCTTCGGGTGACTGCAGCACGATGCCGGCTCCGCCGGCTTGTCTGTTGGAGGACCCATCCACGTGTATACTCCACTCTGGGGATTCTTCTGCCCCCTCGTCCTCGCCATTCGTGAATTCAGCTATGAAATCTGCTACGACCTGCCCTTTGATAGCGGTGCGCGGGCGATATTGGATGTCATATTCGCTCAGTTCTATGGCCCAAAGCGTCAAGCGCCCGGCAGCATCGGGGTTGCTCATAGCCCGTTGCAAAGGCTTGTCGGTTAGGACCGTTATAGTGTGGGCTTGAAAATACGGCTTCAGCTTGCGTGCCGCTGTAACTAGTGCGAAAGCAAGTTTCTCCAGGGGCGGATATCTTTCTTCAGCTCCGTGCAGCGCTCGACTGATATAATACACGGGTTTCTGTATCTTCCCTTCTTCTCTGACCAAGGCGGCGCTGACGGCGGCCGGGGAGACGGCGAGATAAAGAAAAAGTTCCTCTCCTGGCTGTGAGGGACACAGCAGTGGTGGGGAAGAGAGGTAAGCTTTTAATTCTTCAAACGCTCGCTGGCATTCATCGGTCCATTCAAAAGACCTTTTCAATATGTGGAAGAAGGGTAGGCACTTGTCTGTCGCTCTGGAGACGAACCTGTTTAGTGCCGCAATCTTGCCGTTGAGGCTTTGTACTTCCTTCACATTTCTTGGTGGTGCCATCTCCATTATAGCTCGGATCTTGTCCGGATTGGCCTCGATGCCTCTCTGGGACACCATGAATCCTAGGAATTTTCCTGCCGTTACCCCAAAGGCACATTTTCCCGGATTGAGCTTCATGTTGTAAGAGCGAAGGGTGTCGAATGTTTCCCTGAGGTCTTCTAAATGATCTTCTTCCCTTTGACTTTTGACTAACATGTCATCGACATATACCTGGACGTTTCTCCCGATCTGTTGTGCGAACATTTTGTTCATAAGCCGTTGGTAAGTTGCGCCTGCGTTTTTCAATCCAAACGGCATTACCTTGTAGCAGAAGAGGCCCTGGCTGGTAACAAAGGACGTCTTTTCCTGATCGTCCTCGTGGATCTTGATCTGGTTGTAGCCGGAGAAAGCGTCCATGAAGCTTAATAGCTGGTGCTGAGCTGTGGAGTCTACCAGAGTGTCGACCCTTGGGAGGGGGTAGCTGTCCTTAGGACATGCTTTGTTCAAATCGGTGAAGTCTACACACATCCTCCATTTCCCGGAAGCTTTTTTGACCATCATTACGTTTGCTAGCCAGTCGGGGTAGTACACTTCTTTAATGAAGTTGGCCTCTTGCAGCTTGCGGACTTCTTCGGCTATGGCTTGGTCCCGCTCCGGGGCGAAGACCCGCTTCCTTTGTCGGATGGGAGGAAAAGATGGTGACACATTCAGCCTATGCACCATGGCGGAAGGATCTATTCCGGGCATATCCTCGTGACTCCAGGCGAATACGTCTCGATTCTCCTTGAGGAATGCTGCAAGCGCTCGCCGAGTGTCGGGACTTGCGAGGGTCCCAATCCTTGTTGTCTGGTCAGGTACGGAGTCGTTTAGAGGTACCTCCTCAAGCCTTTCGGCCGGCTCTGTTGCGCTCCGATGCTCTTCTATGTTCATGGTTTGGAGGTGATCGTCCATCTCCATCATGGCTACATAGCACTCTCGTGCTGCAATCTGGTTTCCACGTAGCTCTCCAATTCCGTGTTCTGTCGGGAATTTAATCATTAAATGATAAGTTGAAGTTGCCGCCTTCCATGCGTTAAGGGTGGGCCGTCCTATGATGGCGTTATAGGCGGATGAATGGTCAACCACGAGGAAAGTTACTTCCTTCGTGAATTGCTGGGGGTAGTCGCCTGCGGTTACGGCCAGCGCGACCGCGCCTAACGGAAACACCTTTGCACCCCCAAAACTGACGAGTGGAGCGTTCGTCGGGATCAGTTGCTCCTTGCTGATTTTCATTTGCTGGTAAGCCGGGTAGTACAGGATGTCTGCCGAGCTTCCGTTGTCAACCAATACCCGATGCAAGTTGTAGTCCCCGACCTGCAAGCTGACGACGAGCGCACCGTCGTGTGGGTGGTGGATCCGCCGTGCGTCTTCTTCTGAGAACTCGATCACGGGGCTCTTCGTTTGGCCTATGTTTCGCACCGGGCTCGCAACTTGGACGTTTTGGACCATCCGAAGGTGCGTCTTTCGAGCCCTTTTCGACGGTCTGGTGGCCATCCCTCCTACGATCATTCGTATATCACCAATGGGAGGCCTGGGACGATCATGGCCACGCGGTGGTGGGTGCTCCTGAGGCGCTGGGTCTGCTCTTTCCTTGCTCACAAACTTCTGTAGTTTCCCTTGCCTTATTAGGGCCTCGATTTGTTGCTTTAAGTCGTAGCAATCGGTCGTGTCATGGCCGTGATCTCGGTGGAAGCGGCAGTACTTGTCTCTGGGACGCTTATTAGGATCCCCTTTCAGTTTTCCGGGGAAGGTCAGAGTTCCTTCGTCCTTAATCTGCATTAGGACTTGATCTATTGGGGCGGTCAGCGGGGTGAAGCTCGTGAATCTCCCTCCTGGAGGCTTAGATCGTCTTTCGTCTCTTCGTTCCCCCGTTCTGGGTCTTTTCCTTCCCTGGTCTGATCGTGCGTCCTCCTGTCTCTCCCTTTTTCTTGGTTTTTCTTCTCGGGCCTGCAATGCGTCCTCGGCGTTCATATACTTCGTAGCCCTGTAGAGCACCTCTGACATGGTCTTCGGGTCGTTCTTGTATAGAGAGAATAAGAACTTGCCTTTTTGCAGCCCGTTTGTGAATGCCGCTATAAGTATTTTATCGTCGGCCTCGTCGACCGATAGCGCTTCCTTGTTAAAACGCGTTATGTAGGACCGCAACGTCTCGTCATCTCTTTGCTTGATACTCATCAGGCATGCTGTGGACTTCTTATACCTGTGTCCTCCAATGAAATGTGTAGTGAATTGGGCGCTTAGCTCTTTGAAGGTGCTGATAGAGTTGGGCGTCAGCCGGCTGAACCACACCCTCGCGGGGCCTTTGAGTGTCGAAGGGAAGGCCCTGCACATAATTTCATCTGCTACCCCCTGAAGATGCATCAGGGTCTTGAAGGTTTCCAGGTGGTCGAGAGGATCCTTCATCCCGTCATAGCTATCTATATTCGGCATACGAAACTTGTGGGGTAAGGGGAAGGAGTTTACGGCGATAGTGAAGGGTGAGTCGGTACGGTTCACTAGATCGTCAAGGTTACTAGAAACTCTCCCCTTGAGCGCGTTCATCATAACCTCCATCTGCTCCTTCATTGCCTGCATTTCGGCGGCGATTTGTGGTGGAGTCGCATCCACGAGGGATGGCGTGCTTGCGGGCGGTCTTTCCAGCCTGCTCGGGGCACGGCTGCCTTCAAGTCTTTCTTGGTTCCCCCTCGGAGCGCTATTCTCTTCCTGGTCTTCGGGTTGGCCATTTTGCGCTGCATCCTTCTGGCGTAGCTGTTCTTCCAAGTCGAGGTTCCGTTTGGTCAGACGCTCCACGGCGGCGCCGAGAGTCCGAACTTGCCTGTCGAGGGCAGTCGTGGGTGGTTCCTCTCCTTGTACGTCATTGGTAGTTGCCATTGAACGAGTGAGTACCATGCAACCCTTTAGTCCGGGAAACGATAGTGTGGCTTAATTGCTTCGACAGCTTGAAGTCTTCCCACAGACGGCGCCAACTGATGATGCCGAAAATCTCACCAGTGAGCCACACGGTCCTCACACGCTCGGAACAGCACCTGCAAGACAAAAAGGAGATGACCTAACAGAGAGCACCGGTGTGGTGTCGGCCAAATACCCTCCGAAGGTCAAGTTAGGACTTCTTTCAACTCTAGAGTGCTAGAGAGGGTGTAATTATGCGTACCTTGATTTGTGAGGGTATTGGAGTTTTTATAGTAGTTGAGGGTTGACTCTTTTCCTTGAAGCAGAAGTCTTTTCCTTATAGGAATCCTTACGAGCGTAAATTACGGGATCCTTTCCTTATAGGACCCGGATACTAGTCGTGGAGTACAAGCAATTTCCCTATACGTGGTGGGCAAGTTTCTAATTTTCATGGAGCCGTCAGCCTTACAACCGTCAGCCTTCTTTCTTTCCAGCAGCCGAGTGGCCGTCAGCTTCTTCGCTGTTTGTGTAACCGTCAGCTTCGTGCTCGCAGCCTGTTTACCTTGCACCCGTCAGCTTTACTCTGCCTGTTACCCGCTATTGGACCGTCGACTTGAACCTGTGTTGACGTTCTCGCCCATGACGGATGCCATGATTATTGTTCCATATCAGAGCTAATTATTGAAGTGGTCCTTGTTCCAACTTCTAGCCTTGTTGGTGAAAGTGGCCAAAGCTTGTTGAAGGGAAAGGGGGTTATGCCATGCTTCCCTAACTACATTCAAGAACATAGGATGAGAAAGCCACATTGGTTGGAACCAGAATGGTCTTGGAAGGTGAAACTCTTTATTATTCTCAAAACACACTTTTATAGGGTAGTGGTCCGAATGCATCTTACCAGGTGAAACACAGCAACTTCAGGAAAGATAGAGCTCCAATCAGTATTCATAAAAGCTCTATCAATCCTTTCCTAGACTAAATGAGAGAGGCGTCGACGATTGGACCAAGTGAAGCGGGGGCCCGAAAAACCAATATCTATCATTCTACAAATATCCAGACACTCCTGGAACCAAAGGGCTTTATTCATGTTAATCGGATTTCCCTCAAACTTGTCATCTCCTATGAGCACTCATTAAAGTCCCCTGCTATAACCATGGCATAGAGTGGAGACCAGCCACTGCTTCCAGGTTTTCCTAGAGAAGGCGTCTTTCTACAAAACGCGGACTAGCATAGATGGCAAAATAGGAGCCATGGAGGGTTGGCTAAGGATGAAACAACTGTGTGAATTTCTTGTTCAGTGGAAGCTAACTCCGAAATTCCCACTTGGCCAGAGTCCTAAAGAACCCACAAATCTCTAGTGAGACCAATAGAGTTTGCAATAATTGCACCATCAAAATCTAGCTTCTCCGAAATCCTTTTTGCTCTCTCACCAAAAACTTTTGTCTCAACAACAATCATGATTGCAAGGGAGTGTAAGCGAAACAACTCATTAACAATTTCACAAAAATTGGGGTTAAGGGCACCCCGGCAATTCTAGATTAACATGTTCATTGATAAACAAACTAAAGGAAAAGAAAAGGCTTTAGCAAGAGCTAAGATGAAAAATCACCTCCTTGCTCCGATTGCATTTCCATATCAACAAAATCCTCATTCTCTTGCATGCTAGAACCAAGCTCCTCTCTCTGATTGCTTTGTTCATCAGGTAAAGGTACTCTCTCATCCTTATTTGTTTTGTCTGTTTTCTTTGGAAGAAGAGATGGATCAATACATTTAAAGAGATCTTTAGGAATTTTCAAGGTATCTGTCTCTCTGTCATTGTTGACCATTTCCCCTTTAAGAGCTTTGTGATTGGAAATTTCAGCTATTAGAGCTCTATTAGGCTCTTGGTACTGTTGGGAGCACTTTACATAGTTCATCTCCACAGGTGAAACAACCCTTATCTTATCCCTATCTAATTGCTCTGCCTCTGCATGACCCTTCTCTATAGGACCTAATTAATTACATGCCGATTGTGACCCCTTAGTCTTTGACATTCCTGCCATGAAACCCACGAAGTTCATCATTTCATTCAATTTAGCAAGACTTTTCACCATAAACGACGCCGAGGAGTTGATTGCAAGGCCTTTGGAGTTCACGGCTTTCCACTTTGATGCAGGTGATTGACAAGATGAATGTAGGCCAGATAGCCCTGCTTGACTCCGTTTAGACTTCTGACTACCTCCCAGTTGTTTACCTTTAGGAGCACGAGCCTTTAGTTTAGGTTGGTTAGGCTTTTGAGATAGTTTGACAATATCAATATCCAATGCTCCCTCAGCTGACACAATAAAGTTGGTCAAGGTTCTTTTTTAGGTTTCCAGGCCTAGAGAGGAGAAGCCCATTTGGGGAGTCCACCACTCTATTGGGCCTAGTTGGGCTTTGGGCAGAAGACCTAGATTGAGGATGTTGTTCAACGCCTTTAATCACCTTCTTCCTAAGTTTCCTTTTTCGTGCAAGAAGAGTCCAGGGACCAAAGGCACTTTCATCTTGTCTCACTTTGGTTTCTATCGTTACTTGCACCAAAGATTCCTCTGTCGTGGTAACATTATCGGCGTTAACCGGAGACTAAACTTTGTAAGGGTAGCCCTCAGCTTAGTGCCCCACTCTACCACAAGAGAAGCAAAGAGAGCCAAGGCCTTCATATTGCACCCTCTGTCTAATCCCTCCAATGTGTATCAGATCTACTAAAGGCTCGTCCAAGTTCACTTGAACACACAACCTCGCGAATTTCCCTTTGGATTTCGACGTCGTGTGCATGTCAACTTTGAGGACTGGTCCAATGGCCTTTCCCATGTCTTTAAGGATTGAAGCTTCATAGTATTCAATTGGTAACTCCGGCAGACGAATCCATACCGCAATTGTTGACAGGTTTGCCTCCGATGGTATGAAGTTTGGTTCCCATCACTGAATGGAGAGATAATGCCCACCAACAAACTATGGCCCACTCCTTAGCACCTTAGATTAATCATTGTTTAAGGTAAACCAAATAAGGAAGAAATCTTGTCCGAGTGCAATACAATCCATCTTACTCATAGGCTTCCACAGACTAGCCAGCTTCGAGATGAGATAGTGATAGCTTACCGTTTTCCTGAAAACCTTAACAATAAGGGCGTTATTCCAGGCAGCACGGATCTTAGCTTTCCTATCACTAGAAAGTTTTACCACCACCTCCCTTGGAAGCAACTATTCCTCTTCTTCTTTATCGGACTTTGCTTTGGTCTCCATAACATTCTCAAAGTTAAAAGCTTGTTCAAAGGCACTACGAATATCTCTGATCAGTTTTTCTTTGTATGAGATCCCTTCTCCCCCTAAACGGGGAGAGTGTTGTTCTAATGGTCCTCTGCCACGACAGTTTTCTTTAACTTTCTTCGTGCTCCTTTGAAGTTCATCATCTTCTTCACTAGACCTAATAGCGGACTCACTCATCATTTTCTTTACATCCTCAGTTGCTATTTTAGCCACCAAGACCTAAAATAGAGTTACATCCAGCTATGGAAATGCTAGATTTTTAAGCATCAGTGAATAATAGGTGTCTATATTTACAATCTATTGTTCATCAGATTGCAAAAAAAATAATATATATATATATATATATATATATATATATTTATTCCTCTCTCTCTCTCTCTCTCGTGCGCGCGCGCGTGCTCTCTCTCTCGCTATGTTCTGCATTCTCTCTCCCTTCTCCCTTCTCTCCTCCCTTAGCTCCTTTCACTCTTCAAATCTATCTCCTCTCTTAACTCGTCTCCCTTGTAAATAATAGATTGCTCATTATAATAGAAATAGATAGTTGTGATTGTTGTTTGGTGGGTTTAGGTCGGCATTTGGGTGGTTGGATTTCGGGTTATGGGTGGCTGTTTGGTGGCTATTTGGGTTGTTGGATTTCGAGTTGTGGGTGGCTGTTTGGATCGGCCTTGGGTGGGTGGGTGGGCGTAAATCAGTTGTTTGGATCGGTCTTGGGTGGCTAGTTGTAAACATGAGTGACGGCTTTAGTGGCTTTAGATTGGTTGTGGGTGGCGGTTTTGGGTGGCTTTAAAATGTGTTTGGTGATGGTTCTTGCGGTGGTGATGGGTGGGTAAATGGTTGGTTTTTTGTTTTTTTGTTTTTGTGTGTGTGTGTGTGTGTGTTTGGTGGTGGGTCTTTTGGTGGTGTTGTGGTGGTGGGTTGATGGGTCTGGTATAAGAAAGTTTACTCTGTGGTGGTTGTTTTTGAATTTGCTGGTTGAATATGGTTTTTTGTGGTGGTTTGCTTGGTGAATAGTGGTGGTTTGCGGGTGGTTTTGACTAGTAGCAGAGGAAAGAGATAAGAGAGAAACATATTTTTTATTTAAAATTATTTTATTGTGTAGTTATATTATTTTATTAGTTTGTATGTAAAAATAAAAATTGGGATGAATGATGTATTGTAAAGTGAGTTAGTATAATAGATAAAATAGGATTTCAGAGGGTAAAATACAACTTTTATACCATCCCCATTGCTAATGCTCTAAACCCTTTTTTGTTTTTTTACCAAAAACAGTTCTCACTGGACGAAAAAAATGCAATTAATTAAAATCTTCTTTTAAGCGCTTTTTTTTTTCAAATTTATTTATTGAAATATATTAAACTCTTAATCTCTTAGATTTGTGTAACAGTTGTGAGTTATATTACCTAATAATTACTATTTACACATTTTAAAATCTTCTTTTAAGCGCTTTTTTTTTTCAAATTTATTTATTGAAATATATTAAACTCTTAATCTCTTAGATTTGTGTAACAGTTGTGAGTTATATTACCTAATAATTACTATTTACACATTTTAAAAAAAAAAACCTACTATTTAGTATTGAAAGAATATTTTGAAAATTCTATGGTTGGAAATTGGATTATATGTTTTTTAACATTTGCAAAGTTACTCTTTTTTTTTTTTTTTTTTTTTGTTTGTTTGTTGAGAAACCTACAAAGTTACATTTGATTAGGTGTACGAGATATAACTATAACTAATATTACACCACCTAATAACCATTTATTGGATTGACATTAGAAAAATATTAAATTATATATTATTTATATTTTTACTACTATGCATAAAAGATGGATCTATTGATCAGATAATAAACAACATATAATTGGTGTAAAATTTGACATACGTGTTAAGAATGCAAAGAATATGAAATTCAAATGTGGGATTATCAAAATATTAATCCAATAAAAAGTTATTAAATGACATAACATCACTTATAGTTATGCCAAGCGAAACTTGAATCCATTTCTAACATCATTAATATGGTCAGGGTATGTTTAGTTAGAAGGGTGGAAAAGTGGGAGGATAGAAGAAATTTTAATTTTTCTTATTTGGGTCTAGTTGAGGGTAGAAAAGTGGAGAGATAAAAAAAATAAGTTTGTATAAATTTACTTATATGTCATGTTAAAAAAAAAAAAAAAAAAAAAAACCCAATTAAAACAAGTGTTATGCTAACGAGTGCCCTTAGGGCATTAGTTAACAATCTATTATAGGAAAGTTTTGACACCACTTTTATAGGAAATGAAAAAAACTGTCAAAATATTAATTTTTTTTTTTCACGAAAACTTTCTTTAAATGGATTATTAACCAAGCATTCATTAGCATTTCCCTTAAAACAAAAAAGTGGCAAACAACAAAAAAAAGAAAAAAAAATCCAAAAAAAGTATTAAAAAAAAAAGAAAAAAAAAAGAGCAAACCTGTATCACGCCCAAGAGGGGGAAAAAAAAAAGTTGCACCCCCAAGAAAAAAAAAAGGTTGGAAATGAGGAGGTAGTGCAGTCACCTATGCAACTATTTTTCTCCCATATATTTTTTCCCCAAATTGGGGAGATAGAATTTTATTGGGACAGAGAGAAAAAACTTGAGCTCCACTAATTTTTCATAATTTATTTCTCTCCAACAAAACACCTATAAAATAACTTTTCTCTCCCTTATTTTCTATCTTCATTGTTTCACCTCCAACCAAATGGATCTTTAAAATTTGTAATATTTCTAACACTGCTCAAGTGAATTAGTCTTATTAAACCATGAAAGTAATGAATTTTAAATATAAAAAATTAATATAAAACATTAGCTAAATTAATGGTTAATACTTAAATGATATTTAAACATTAAGGCCTCAAATTGTTGTTAAATGACACATAAAATTGCTGACTTGTCTTCTTCTTCTTCTTTTTTGGCCAAATCAGCCCTTAAACCACTCTCAACAAATCCAAGAGCTGGCTTCTTCAAACGACAACGTTTCTTCTGCCAAACTACTTCAATTTGGGGAAGAGGTATAGGTCTAGATCATCCTTGAAATCTGCTTAATAACAAAACCACTAAGTATTTCATCCCAAAAAAAAAAAAAAAAAAAAAAAAAAAAACTATGTATTACAGAATACCAGTAACAGCAACAAACTAATGGGGGGTCACGGCACATCATAAAACTTAAAAATTATTGATATTACGTTATGCAATTTGTAGATTTATATATCAATCAATGGTGACTTTCTCAAAAAAATAAAAAAATAAAAAAATAAATAATAATAATCAATTAATGGTGCCTTCCACTTCCCCTGGTAGTTGGGGTTTTTAATTTTCTGCACGGAGGTGAAGTGTCCACACACCATCTTCCTTATCATCCTAGTCTTGAGGCTGGAACAAACCACCTTGTAAGTAACTTCACTTCTAATTCTTGTCAAGTAAAATGTAATCAGTAACTATTTCATCATCAATATTTAAATAACTGGAAATTCATGACTATCTTCTTGGCATCAGTATTAGAAATTTCCTTTGGGATTTCATCGTAGCCATATAATACACAACAAAAACCCAATCATCCCGTTCATCCAGCAACAAAAACCCCCCAAAATCCAAATATTTTCAGCAACAAAAACTATAATAAGCAATTCCAAAAAGAGAGAAAGACTGAGCTGGAATAGCAGCTCACTGTTGGCGTGGTCATCACCTTAGACTTGATTTGAAGCCGTCGATGGTGGAGTTGGTTTCATGATTGATATGTACGTGCTAGGGAGCTAGGTTATGGGTTTTGTGTTTTTATTTTGGGTGAAACGGGGTCGTTTGGAGAAGCCAGTTCTTGAAAATTTTAAAAGTGGTTTAAAGGCTGATTTGGCAGGAAAAAAAATAAAAAAAAAAAACGTCGGCAGTCCTATGTTCCACTTAACTACAAAAAGTAACCGGGGTGGGAATTGTTTACGAAACCAAACAAAATCAAATTTTTGAAATGATGGGGTGTAAAATTCAAACAACACAAAGTTTCAAAAATGTACTTTGCAATTTATTCTAAATAATAAAACTTTCTTTTGTAAGACATATGGCTCCCAATCAGTAAATTGAGCCCTTACTTGGGATTTGTTTGTGTGTCCCTCACAATTTGATTGGATTTATTTTTATTTTTTTAATGTATAAAGTTTCTCCATCCCCTAAAAGTGCCGACACATAAGATAGAGCATTCTTGAAAAAAAAAAAAAAAAAAAAAAAAAAAAAAAAAAAAACCCATACTCAAAGAGCCAAAGTGTAAAATTTTTTACAAACTTAATAGAGTAAGATCTAAATATACAACATGCACTATAGCACATTTAACCTCTCTCTCTCTCCCTGGTGGCATGGTCATGGCGTTGGGACTCGGAAAATTAATTGCGTCACGGTGTTGGGTTGCAATGGACTGGGTCGCAATGAAATACACCCCCCCCCCCCCCCCCCCCCCAAAAAAAAATGTTTTGTAAGATATGACCCCAATCAAACCATTTTCTATTGCCTACTTTTCCATCCCCAATCAAATGAAACCTTAATTATTATTTATATTTTGCTTTAAGAAATGAAGTCCAAATGATTTGGTTGGAAATAACTCTGTCGTAGCAATGTATATAGGTAGGACCAGATATGTGGAAAAATTATATATATATATATATATATATATGTATATGAGAGAGAGAGAGAGTATAAGCAATGTTACACAATTTAATAAAATTTTATTGGATTAATATTTTGAAAATCTCATTGTTGGATTTTATATTCTCTATCTTTTTAATGCACATGCCAAATTTTGTATTAAGCAGATGTTATTTACTAATTGATCTATGATTCATCTTTTATGCATAGTTTTAATATATAAAACTTAAAATTTAAATATTTGGTAGATGACATTATTGACACTTGATTAGTACAGAATTTGACATGTATGTTAAGAACATAAAGAATATGTAATTTAACGGTAAAAATTTTAAAATATTAATTTAATGAATAATGTTTTAGTAGTATAACATTACTTAAACTTATTACACGTGTAACTTTGAATTGCCTGAACTTAAGTGGACTTCAGTTCTTCTAAATTAAAAAAAAAAAAAAACCCTCTTCGAACACTTCTACGGTTCTACCATAAAAATGTATTCAGCGAGCCCTCATTTGTAAGGCCCAATGATATTACCTCTACTTTGAATTGTCCAATCTAAAGTGGACTTTCACATTTCGAACCCTTCTAACATTAAAATATGTTAGGCCAGCCCTCTGAAGATACGTTTTAGGTTACTTCTGAAGATTACTCATTGAGGTTAAGGGGATCATTCTAGCCACATTATATGCTAAAAAAATAAAAATCGTTTTCAATGAAGAGGCATAAGTTTAACACAGTGTCGAGGTGAAATATGTGAAAATCTATGGGATAAAAGAAACTAAGATTATATCTATATTTGTCCCCTAAACAATGCACCCATAATATTCTTAAGCTCACACTCATAAGTTTAAATTTTTGGATTAAATGTTGTACCATTATTTTATAGTAAGGTCTTAATTGGACTCCACCTAGGATGTCAAAGTATTATGAAAGTATTATTTTATGAGTAATGCTATATCTACAAACTATTTTACAATATTTTTACAAAATATTGATGTGGTCAATCTTTTATTAGTTTTCATCTAGGCCGCCCATTAATATTATTTTTTCATTTACCAATAATTACTCACTACATCAGCAGTTTGTAAATTTTTTTGTAAAATTGTTTGTACCTCTAGCTTTATTCTTATTTTATACTCCACCTAAGGTGTTAAAAGTAATATGAAATTCCGAATTCACGCTATTTTTGTAATATTTCAAAGGCTAAATTAGTAATTGAATGAAGTCATCTTTGTTTGTTTCATTAACTTTGCAATTTTTGAATTTTAAATTTTAATGAGATTTTTTTTTTTCTTCTTGCTTGGTGCTCTCAGATTTTCCGGAAAGCATCTGTTTTGAAGACTAATATTTGTTGTTCTGAAGATATGGCTTTGGTCCTTCAATGTATGCTATATGAAATTCAATCCAAGCAAAGTCCACCAGACATAAATACAAATGGCACAGTTGGAATATTTTCAGATTAATAATACAAGTGCATACATATTTATTTAATGCAATTTCATGAATACATGCCTTTGCTATTAAAATAAATGCGCGCAGATTAATAATACAAGCACATTCTTATTTTATTCATGATTTTGATAAGTTCATGCGTTTGGCAGTGGCTTTCCTGAGAGAAATGCCTTAAACAGTGAAAATGATCTCGCTGGTTGCGTCGATGGAGCTGTGTGTGAAGCTCCTCTTATGCTGGCAAAAGATAGCTGATTGTTACCATAAACTTGTGTCCATCCACCTACCTGCAGTGAAAAATAAATCAGAAAAGACAATACCATTTGGCACGAACCATTCAACACAACCATATGAGCATATTGACCTGTTCTCCCTCAAACCATGCTCTGTATGGCACAGTTGTTTTCAGACCCAACTCCTTTGCCAACTCATTTACCAGTGTCCGAGACCCCGTAAATGGGATTGTTGCATCTTGATCTCCACTGTCATATTACATCAAAATAAACTAGATTGTAAGCAAAACCCTTTCTTTCTTCTACAAATGTGATAAAAGGATAGGAAGTAAAACAGTAAAAAGCTTTGTAAAGAGTTTATTACCATACCTGTAAACCAAGGCTCGGATGCCAGTCTTGACAAGTGAGCCCACAACACCAATTGTTAGTATCTTTCGGTTTCCAAAATCATAATTTAGAACTCTGAAATTGAAAAAGCAAAATAAGGAACCCAAACAATTCCAATGTCAACAAGAGGAAGGAATTACTTATTTATAGAAACAAAATGTATACTACATTTCTTTGTACCACTATCAGGACTAATTTTGAAAAGAACCATGAAATTGTGATTAATTTCATTTCATTATCTTTGAGATGCTTACATTGGTTATACCCAGTCGTCAAAACTTACAGTTTTGCCGGATTTGGAATGGGAGATTGGTAAGTAGTCTTAGTCTTATTTTTAATTTTGGAGAGATTGATTCTCGTACTCAAAATCGCCACATTTGGCTTTGGACGGAAGACACTTATCAACACATTAAGGCCAACCTCTACTTAGACTAAAGTGAAATAATTACTATGATTATTAGTGCATATTATTACTCGCTGCATAAAGTCCATTGCTGGACTCCGAGGAGCTGGGCATGGAGAGCCTTCTGCACATCTTTCCTGTTAAAATATTTTTGTGTGATGCCTTCTCCACAGATCTGTTCCTTCACTTTAAGTTGCTGTAAGCATAAGGAAGAAAAGGTAATAATCAATTGAAATCTACAGGAAGAAAAGGCTGAGTTTTAACTACAAAAAAAATGATAAAGACATCACAATATGAGCGTTCCCAATGGTGTGTAAACTTCACCTGTTGACTAAGAGCCTCTAGTTTTGAATGGAGAGATGACAAATTTTGAATTCTGGACAAGAGGGGTTCATGTAGCTTGTCAATTTGTGACTTAACAGGTGATAGACACACATCACTAATGACACCGTATAGATCAATCCCGGATGTAAGTTTTGTGTAGAGTTCTTCAGATGCATTATAACAAGCAGTACTGACTTCTCTGTTTATACTACTCCTGATCTCAGAACCATTGCATACTTTAGTGAAAAGTTGATAATCGGCATCAGATATCAAGCCATGAGACCAATAGTACTCGCCAGGTGAGGTGATAAAAGTGTAATAATCAAGAAGAGCATTCCCTACCTGCAATAGTACAAATTAATAAAATTCTGCTTAGTCAAGATTATTTGACACGAAATTTTTTTTTTTTTATATGTTTTTCCAAAAGTAAAAATTTCATGTTCTACTCACAGCTATTCCCTTCAAATTGATCTTCACATTGGACTGAATAATGAGCTGGGCAAGTTGGGGCACGTAGTGACCTATTACAGAAACAGGTACAAGGCTTTAATGTTGTATCAATAAAATGAACAATTATAATACACCTGGATTTGTAGGAGGATGATTCTTTTTTTTTTTTTGGAAAACTAGACTACTATAAGAATTCCTATTCCTCATACTGAATTAAATCTTGCATATTTATATCTTTAATACCTTATCTATGTAATGTAGACCATAATATTGTATTCTAGTCCATGCTCTCTATTAGACTTTCTCTAAGCAACGTGTACATGGGCATCAACACAAAATCTTACAACTGTTTGCACCAGAACCGATGGTCTTAGTTTAAAATGGAAAATTTACCTGCATAGCTCTCTCCTGTGATGAAAAAATATTTGTCTCGGTATTCTGGATATTTGGCAAACCAGCGCTGCAGAAATATAAGATTTTCTCGTGCTTAACAAAAGCAGATATGTCATCAGTTTCAAAATGTCCATATATAAAATGATTGGATATTTAAACATCCTTACAGTAATTTGCTTGGAAAAAATTACACATATAAAAGGCACTGATATTTGAATGTAAGTTGTGATTTATGTCAATTTCTTTTGTTTATCTTTGTTCCGAAATCACAGTTGTCACATCTGTATTTTATCTTTAAAATCATGGGCAAAAAGATGATATCTGCACAATCTATTTGCATAAAACTCAACAAAAGTAACTTCAAATGAACGCAGTAGGAAAAAGTTTGTTTGTTACATGCATTTGACGATAAGAAATAAGGCCAAAGAATATAAACCTGTTATCTCATCGTTCACATAGGTGTAGAATGATTTATTAACAGAGTAAGAGAAACCAACTCCTGCCGGTGATTCCAGGTACAGCATATTTGCTTCTGTAACAAAGGTTAACTTAAGAAGTAAATAACAGCTATATAAACAAAGTAAATCTGGTTTGTTTTTAATCCCGGATAAATAAAAATAAATAATCAGATTTGGTCTAGAAATAGTCAAACACACCAATAAACAAAGTAAATCATTAATCATAGCCAGTTAAAAAGGAAACGATACTAGATAAACAAGAGTACTCACGGACTTAGAAAAAATTAGAATACCTTTATTCCAGTTGTACTCATTCCTGACCAGATTGTCTCCCTTCACTTTAAAGGGGCCATGCTCAAGGAAAGCTCCTGCTCCAAAAGATGAACAACCGGGCCCTACGGAAAGAGAAGAAGCACATGTTCACATAGTTTTGTATATCAAACTCGGAAATTTTACATTCAGGAAATGGAAATCTAATTAGAGTTAAAGAGTTCATTCTGTGAGCTAGGTGACAAATCAAAAATCAACGTAATTTTTACCTCCATTTAGCCAGAGAACAAGTGGCTTTGAAGCTGGCTGCCCTTCAGCTTCAACAAAGTAGTAGAAAAGAGCTCTCTGTTGCTTTTCATTGACCGTGATGTATCCGGAAAATTGTTGGAAACTGACTTGAGGTTGCCCCGGCAGACTTGTGATTTTATCAGCTATGGGATAAGGTCCCACAGGCACAAAGATGTGTACAAAAGATGCACATATTGTTATGCCCATGACAATCCATTTCTGAGAGTAGTGCATGATTAAGCGAGATGAAGACGGTGAAAATAAGAGCTCTTGCTCCTCAGTTTGAGATAGAAGACTTTTGTTCTTATTTCTTTAATAGATTAGTAGAGTTTGAGTATTGGTAGTGACGCTCCTGTTGGACTATTCAAGCATGAGTAGCATGACTAGTTCAGTAGTCATAAAGTCCCCATACCATATCGTGTAATAATGACAAAATTTGGACCAAACCTATATGCTTATCTTAAACTTCTCAATTACAGACCAAGCTAGGTGGCCACTGGCCAGGGTTGTCCCTTGGCTTTTCAAAAAATTCCTTAATAATAGTAATTCAAAAATTATCTGAAAAATTAAGAACCACTTACTCACCGGCACCGAATTTTGAGTAAAACTTGGCTTGAGGTGATGCTGCATGATTAAGCGATATGTGGTTAAAAGTGTCATCATGGCAATACAACAGGACGTTGGACCCAGATTTGTCCTAGTAACTGGTCAATGGTCCTAAGCTTTATCCAAATATTACATATTAGGTAGCAAGATAAAAAATTAAAAAAATAAAATAAAATAAAATAAAAAGGATGTTGAGAGCAAGGCTAGATTAAAGTAAGTTAAAAAAAAAGATTAGCCTAATTATTTTGCTCATAAGTCATAACCACTCCAAAATCCAAATACACAATAAAATAATTTTTTTTTTAAATTTGCAATATCACAAAAAAAATAAAAAATAAAATAAAATTATCGTTTACTTACTAAATCAGGACTCCTAAATATATTAGGTGTCTTAATTAAATCCTCCAAAATCCATATAAAAACAAAATACAGAAATCTGAATATATATTAAAAAAAAAAAAAAAAAAAAAAAAAGAGTTGGGCTTACGCCGCCGTTGCAGCCGTGCAAGTGGAACTTCGATCAGTGATCCCTTCGACGCCGTCGAAGACCTGAGCAGAGGAGTTTGAGTGGTGAGACATAGCCTTAGGTAGCAATAACGAATCAGCCTCAACTTGCCGCCAACGTCGTTGTCGCGGCGTCGATCAATATCTCCGTTGTGAACGTGCGGTATGAGTCTGTTCCGCAACTTCGATTCAAGATTGTGTCGGTTTGACCGACGTTCACGTTTGTTTGAATTCGATTTAGTAAAGTTTATTTTTTTGTGGCTAATCTTTGAATGTCTAAAAGTAGTTTTTACTTGTGTCATTCATCGTGTTGTGTGACACTTTGACGTTTCTAGTCTTCTGACAGAGTAAAGGTAAAGTAAACTGTCAGTATTCAATAAACTTTTTTAAAGTTTCTCAAAAAAAAAAAAAACACTAAGAGCTACTATTCTTAGTGTAAATCTTTCTATTCAGTCCAAACTATATTATTGATATCTGAAGTTTATCTGTGCTTTTATTCCTTGGAATTTATTGGTCTCTAAAATCTTAAAACTAAGTACAATTGGTCACTTTAGTAACTTGTTTTTAGTTTTTTTTGCTTATGTGTCTAACGGAAAAATGAGTTGGCATATTTTTAATAATGTGGCAACATTATTTAGGAGAGCAGACTTTATTCAATTGCTTAACATGCATTTCCTGCAATATGTATGAGATGGCACAATAAAAATAAGCCATGTCAAAAATTGCCTTATAAACAAGTACAAAGCCAACTTAGCAATTACTATTGAACCAAAACACATTTCATGTTTTCTGTAATTCTCCCACATTGGTTAGATCCAATCGTCGTTGCCAACATCCATACGTCAACTTCACACTATCCGATTATGGCACTCTCCATGAACTTGGCCTGAATCTTCAAACTCAAAGACCCAGAAAAGACAAAGCAAAGAAACTTTCATTTTGTTTGCAAATTGAATAAACTACAAAGTACAAGACATATAGGGGACAAGATCTATAGATGCACGAGGTGGAGACAAAGTTTTTGGTGATAACAAAAGGCAATGGTGAACACCAATTAAGGGAAAAATCGGGACCTCACCTCGTCCGACGTCCATGTTAAAGGTTCCCAATAATATGTACAAGGTACGAATTGGATCAAATCCAGTTCCCCTATAACTCAATGCCCATTCAACCACATGAGAACAAGTTTGCTCTAGAAATTTAATTTTAAATGTTCACGGCAAGAAATCTGTTCCAAGTATTGCATGTATGTAGGACTATATAGGTTGTTAGAATTGGCTGCGCTCCAATGTACAGAGATCTAGTTTGCGAACCTCCTTAATTGTTTTGTGGTCTCCGAAGATCTGACATGGATTTCACTAGAAGTTACAGAGAGATAGAGAGAACGAAAGGTAACGAAGAGACAGAGAGGGGTAAATGTACAAGAGAGACGTTTAAGATATTTAACTAAAAAATGTTGCTACTTCATTAAAAGTATGCCAACTCAGATTTCTATTAGCTACATAAGCAAAAAAAAAAAAAAAAAAAAAAAAAAACTAATGGAAGTGGAGGGACTAATTGTCTTTAGTTTAGAAACTTTAAGAACTAATAGTACTCAGTTAAAACTTTAGGGACTAAAAGCGCTTATTAGGTAAACTTTAGAGACCAATAATGTAGTTTCGTCTGCTATTTACATCCTCAAGGTTTTTTTTTTTTTTTTTTTTTTTTTTTTTTTTTTTTTTTTTTTTTTGTGCGCGTGTGTGTGTGTGTTAAAAGGATGGTTTAATTAACAACTAGCCAGCCTCTAAAACAGAAGGTACAAAATGATCATATAAGGCTCCAACTGAATCAAGGCCAAGGAGAAAAGCTACATCCGGGGGGGGGGGGTGAAATCTTGGCTAAGCAGTGCACCGCTTCTAGCGAGGGCATCTGCACATTTATTAGCCTCCTTATAACAATGTTGAATTCTTACACAAGGAATGGCTCTCATACTCTCCTTACAATCAGTGACCAAGACATCTATTCTATTAGGATTGTCTAGCTCATTCTTCAATAGATCAACAACCAATTTGGAATCAAGCTCAATGATTACTGCTGGAAGTTTGAGTGCAAAACACAAGCGAATACCATCTCTAAGAGCCCATAGCTCAGCTGCTACACTCGTTGTAATACCAATCGCTCTTGCATACCCCTTACTCCATTCACCCCTTTCATTTCTAATTAAACCTCCTTCACTTGCCAGGCCAGGGTTCCCCATTGATGAGCCATCTGAATTCAGCTTGACCCAATTGGATGGTGGTGGCAGCCATTGAACTTGGATTTTTACCTTAACCTAATTCTGCTTCCTATTCATCCCAAGGTATGAGAACTTCAAAGCCTTGGCCATTGTCTCGAGCTTCAGGTCCTTGTGTTGGTTTGGATTTTCAAAAGCAATGCAGTTTCAGTGTAGCCAAAGAGTCCACACTGCAAATGGGAAGAGAATGCTCCAACTGATATTGGAAGAATGACTAGTCATAGAGGTCTTACAGTTTAGATTCAGCTAATCCACTAATTGCAAGCCATAAAAGAGGTTACCTTGAAAGGGTGGAGAGAGGGAATTCCATAAGGATTGCGCCTTGGGGCAGTCCCTTAATGTGTGGAGAATTGTTTTTGGCTCATTATTACACATAGGGCAAAGGAAAGGAATATTTATACCTCTTTGAGCTAGTATAGCTCGAACCGGGATGCTTTGGTGGCAACATTACCAGAGAAAACACTTGATCTTCGGGAGAGTAACAACTTTCCAAACCCAATCCCCCTTGAATTGCTGCCTTACCGTGTTATTGTCACCCCAATTGGCTAATCTGTAAGCTTGCTTTAGTTTAAAATCTCCATTAGAAGCTGAAAACCAGGATAGCTGATCCTCTCCTTGATTAGGGAAGGGGAGAGGAGTGGTTTTCATTTCAAGAGCAAGAGACTTTGGAAAAGCAAATGACAGGCTTCCCTAGTTCCAGCCCGAGTTATTAGATATATCCCTCAGAGAAAGATTTTCCTCACCTTTATTCAAAGGACCTTCAATCTGACTTCCTAAAGTACCCTTATTCATCCACTTGTCAAACCAGAGAGAGAGGAGGTTGTTTCTACTTGCAATCCACTTGGAGCCATTTAAGAATGTAACTTCTCCTTTCTTGAGACCAATCTAAGCGAGTGAGCTGGTGAGACGGCAAGTTGAGTTCCTAGTCCTTCCCCGCTGCCCTTTGTATTTTTTTTTAACAAAACTCTCACCCAAAGAGAGGATTTTTTTTGTGTGGAATCTCTACAGTATTTTTTGGTTTGGCTGCATGGATACCCAAACCACCCTCTACCTTTGCCTTTGTAGTTTTGTTCCAGCCAATAAGGTGAACCTTTTTCCTAGTTTCTGAAGTGCCCCACAAGAAGTTTCTATTTAATTTATCTATCTCTTGGAGGATTTTTGTGGGAAGGGCTGTGTACTACATCACATAGCTAGGAATGGTGGAGGTGACTAATTAGGTTAACACAATCCTACCTGCAAGGGATAGGAGATTTGATTTCCAACTTGCCATCTTGCTTTTCATTCAATCCAAAATAAAGCCAAAATCCTGATGTGTTCCTTTATGCTTGATGGGAAAACTCAAGTACTTTCCAAGAGAAGAAGTGGGTTTGAAACCCAAAATTTCACACAACCCTTCTAGAGAATCTTGGTCCACATTGGGGGAGAAGTAGACAAGAGACTTCTCACTATTGATTTTTTGCCTGGAGAGTTCACAGAAAGATTCCAGAACTTCTTTAATGGCAACAAATTTTTTCTGATTAGCTTTGGCAAAAAGCATGGGATCATCGGCAAAAAATAGATGCGAGAAGGTGGGGCCATTTTGTGAAGCTTTTATGGGATTCCAAAGTCTCTCACGACACTTATCCTCAATTAAAGCACCAAGAACTTCCATACAAAGGATGAACAGGTAAGGCAAAAAGGGGTCGCCCTGTCGGATACTCCTTGAAGGTTGAAAAGCCTCCAAGGTTCCCCCGTTGAAGAGAATAGAGATTGAAGTGGTGGACACAAAGCTCATAATCAAGGAAATCAAATGGCTCGAAAATATGAATAGCTTCAAAGTATCACGAATGAAACCCCATTCAAGTCGATCATAGGCCTTTTCCAAGTCAAGCTTAATAGCCATAACCCTGGTTCTACCTTTTTTCTTGGCCATAGAATGGATCAATTCCTGAACAATTATTGCATTATCCACTCCTTTCCTTCATGGGACAAATGCAGATTGAAGAGGGGAGACTATGTCAGCTAAGAATAGGCAAATCTAGCCTACAATGATCTTTGTCACTACCTTGTAGATAGTGTTGCATAAGTTGATTGGGCAGTAATTGGTGAGAGACTCTGGATTCTTGAATTTAGGGATGAGAGTAATGAGGGTTTGGTTCAGGTACTCTGGAATCACCCTTGAAGTAAAAATGGATTTCACCTCCTTACGCACAGAGTTGCCTACCACCAACCAGAAATGATGGAAGAAACCTGTGTGTAGACCATCGAGACTAGGGGCTTCACAGGGTTTTAATGCCCAAAGGCCCGCTAAAATCTCCTTGTCCAAGATAGGGCAATTCAAAGCAGTCAATGCATCTTCCTAAAGGTGGGTTTTTCAAGAAGGGGGGTCCCAATCAGCTAAGGCAACACTAAGATGTTCCGAGGTAAACAACTCCAAAGCCCCCTTTCTGATGAAATCCGCAATCTCTCTTTCCCCATTTAACCAGTTACCCATCCTATCTTTCATACAGAGGATACCGTTATGTCTTCTGCGAATAAGGGCTGAGGTATGATAGAATGAGGTGTTTCTGTCTCCCTCTACCAACCACAGAATCCTAGCTTTCATAGCCCAATACTTCTATTCTAGTTTTGCAACTTCTGCGTATTCTAGTCTCAACTTGTTTTCTAACTCCACCAGAAAAACGTTAGGGCTAATCGACAAGCTCTCTTGAATGCCTTTTAGTCTAGCTTGGACTCTCTTCTTCCTGTGGAGCAAATTACTGAAGTGGTCCTTGTTCCAACTTCTAGCCTTGTTGGTGAAAGTGGCCAAAGCTTGTTGAAGGGAAAGGGGGTTATGCCATGCTTCTCTAACTACATTCAAGAACATAGGATGAGAAAGCCACATTGGTTGGAACCAGAATGGTCTTGGAAGGTGAAACTCTTTATTATTCTCAAAACACACTTTTATAGGGTAGTGGTCCGAATGCATCTTCTCCAGGTGAAACACAGCAACTTCAAGAAAGATATAGCTCCAATCAACATTCATAAAAGCTCTATCAATCCTTTCCTAGACTAAATGAGAGAGGCGTTGACGATTGGACCAAGTGAAGCGGGGGCCCGAAAAACCAATATCTGTCATTCTACAAATATCCAGACACTCCTGGAAACAAAGGGCTTTATTCATGTTAATCGGATTTCCCTCAAACTTGTCATCTCCTATGAGCACCTCATTAAAGTCCCCTGCTATAACCCATGGCATAGAGTGGAGACCAGCCACTGCTTCCAGGTTTTCCCAGAGAAGGCGTCTTTCTGCAAAACGCGGACTAGCATAGATGGCAAATAGGAGCCATGGAGGGTTGGCTAAGGATGAAACAACCGCATGAATTTCCTGTTCAGTGGAAGCTAACTCCGAAATTCCCACTTGGCCAGAGTCCTAAAGAACCCACAAACCTCTAGTGAGACCAATAGAGTTTGCAATAATTGCCCCATCAAAATCTAGCTTCTCCGAAATCCTTTTTGCTCTCTCACCAAAAACTTTTGTCTCAACAAAAATCATGATTGCAAGGGAGTGTAAGCGAAACAACTCATTAACAATTTCACAAAAATTGGGGTTAAGGGCACCCCAGCAATTCCAGATTAACATATTCATTGATAAACAAAATAAAGGAAAAGAAAAGGCTTTAGCAAGAGCTAAGATGAAAAATCACCTCCTTGCTTCGATTGCATTTCCATATCAATAAAATCCTCATTCTCTTGCATGCTAGAACCAAGCTCCTCTCTCTGATTGCTTTGTTCATCAGGCAAAGGTACTCTCCCATCCTTATTTGTTTTGTCTGTTTTCTTTGGAAGAAGAGATGGATCAATACATTTAAGGAGATCTTTAGGAATTTTCAAGGTAATTGTCTTTCTGTCATTGTTGATCATTTCCCCTTTAGGAGCTTTGTGATTGGAAATTTCAGCTATTGGAGCTCTATCAGGCTCTTGGTACTATTGGGAGCACTTTACACAGTTCATCTCCACAGGTGAAACAACCCTTATCTCATCCCTATCTAATTGCTCTGCCTCTGCATGACCCTTCTCTATAGGACCTGATTAATTACATGCCGATTGGGACCCCTCAGTCTTTGACATTCCCGCCATGAAACCCACGAAGTTCATCATTTCATTCAATTCAGCAAGACTTTTCACCATAAACGACGCCGAGGAGTTGATTGCAAGGCCTTTGGAGTTCACGGCTTTCCACTCTGATGCAGGTGATTGACAAGATGAATGTAGGCCAGATAGCCCTGCTTGACTTGGTTTAGACTTCTGACTACCTCCCAGTTGTTTACCTTTAGAAGCACGAGCCTTTAGTTTGGGTTGGTTAGGCTTTTGAGATAGTTTGACTACATCAATATCCAATGCTCCCTCAGCTAACACAATAAAGTTGGTCAAGGTTCTTTTTTAGGTTTCCAGGCCTAGAGAGGAGAAGCCCATTGGGGAGTGCACCATGCTATTGGGCCTAGTTGGGCTTTGGGCAGAATACCCAGATTGAGGATGTTGTTCAACGCCTTTAATCACCTTCTTCCTAAGTTTCCTTTTTTGTGCAAGAAGAGTCCAGGGACCAAAGGCGCTTTCGTCTTGTCTCACTTTGGTTTCTATCGTTACTTGCACCAAAGATTCCTCCGTCGTGGTAACATTGTCGGCGTTAACCGGAGACTAAACTTTGTAAGGGTAGCCCTCGGCTTGGTGCCTCACTCTACCACAAGAGAAGCAAAGAGAGTCAAGGCCTTCATATTGCACCCTCTGTCTAATCCCTCTAATGCGTATCAGATCTACTAAGGGCTCGTCCAAGTTCACTTGAACACACAACCTCGCGAATTTCCCTTTGGATTCCGACGTCGTGTGTATGTCAACTCTGAGGACTGGTCCAATGGCCTTTCCCATGTCTTTAAGGATTGAAGCTTCATAGTATTCAATCGGTAACTCCGGCAGACGAATCCATACCGCAATTGTTGACAGGTTTGCCTCCAATGGTATGAAGTTTAGTTCCCATCACTGAATGGAGAGATAATGCCCGCAACAAACCATGGCCCACTCCTTAGCACCTTAGAGTAATCATTGTTTAAGGTAAACCAAATAAGGAAGAAATCTTGTTCGAGTGCAATACAATCCATCTTACTCATAGGCTTCCACA
This sequence comes from Quercus variabilis, assembly GCA_030445155.1. NCBI lineage: Eukaryota > Viridiplantae > Streptophyta > Magnoliopsida > Fagales > Fagaceae > Quercus > Quercus variabilis. The sequence goes on from CP129451.1 coordinate 9,627,329, forward strand.
GATTAGTCAGCTTCGAGACATGATAGTGATAGCTTACCATTTTCCTGAAAACCTTAACAATAAGGCGTTATTCCAGGCGGCACGGATCTTAGCTTTCCTATCACTAGAAAGTTTTACGACCACCTCCCTTGGAATCAACTCTTCCTCTTCTTCTTTATCGGACTTTGCTTCGGTCTCCATAACATTCTCAAAGTTAAAAGTTTGTTCAAAGGCACTACGAATATCTCTGATAAGTTTTTCTTTGTATGAGATCCCTTCTCCCCCTAAACAGGGAGAGTGTTGTTCTAATGGTCCTCTGCCACGACAGTTTTCTTTAACTTTCTTCGTGCTCCTTTGAAGTTCATCATCTTCTTCACTAGACCTAATAGCGGACTCACTCATCATCTTCTTTACATCCTCAGTTGCTATTTTAGCCACCAAGACCTAAAATAGAGTTACATCCAGCTATGGAAATGCTAGATTTTTAAGCATCTGTGAATAATAGGTGTCTATATTTACAATCTATTGTTCATCAGATTGCAAACAAAAATAATATATTTATTCCTCTCTCTCTCTCTCTCTCTCTCTCTCTCTCTCTCTCTATGTTCTGCATTCTCTCTCCCTTCTCCCTTCTCTTCTCCCTCAGCTCCTCTCACTCTTCGAATCTATCTCCTCTCTCAACTCGTCTCCCTTGTAAATAATAGATTGCTCATTGTAATAGAAATAGATAGTTGTGATTGTTGTTTGGTGGGTTTAGGTCGGCATTTGGGTGGTTGGATTTCGGGTTATGGGTGGTTGTTTGATGGCTATTTGGGTTGTTGAATTTCAAGTTGTGGGTGGCTGTTTGGATCGGCCTTAGGTGGGTGGGTGGGCGTAGATCAGTTGTTTGGATCGGCCTTGGGTGGCTGGTTGTAAACATGAGTGACGGCTTTGGTGGCTTTAGATTGGTTGTGGGTGGTGGCTTTCGGTGGCTTCAAAATGTGTTTGGTGATGGGTGGGTAAATGGTTGGTTTTTTTTTTTTTTTGTTTTTTTTTGTTTTTTGTTTTTTGTTTTGTTTTTTTGTTTTTTTTTTTGTTTTTGTTTTTGTTTTTGTGTGTGTGTGTTTGGTGGTGGGTCTTTTAGTGGTGTTGTGGTGGTGGTTTGATGGGTCTGGTATAAGAAAGTTTACTCTGTGGTGGTTGTTTTTGAATTTGCTGGTTGAATATGGCTTTTTGTGGTGGTTTGCTTGGTGAATAGTGGTGGTTTGCGGGTGGTTTTGACTAGTAGCAGAGGAAAGAGATAAGAGAGAAACATATTTTTTATTTAAAATTATTTTATTGTGTAGTTATATTATTTTATTCGGTTGTATGTAAAAATAAAAATTGGGATGAAGGGTGTATTGTAAAGTGAGTTAGTATAATAGATAAAACAGGATTTCAAAGGGTAAAATAGAACTTTTATACCATCCCCATTGCTAATGCTCTAAACACTTTTTTTTTTTTTTTTTTTTTTTTACCAAAAACAGTTCTCACTGGACGAAAAAAATGCAATTAATTAAACTCTTCTTTTAAGCTTTAGTTTTAAAAAAAAAAAAATTTATTTATTGAAATATCTTAAACTCTTAATCTCTTAGATTTGTGTAACAATTGTGAGTTATATTACCTAATAATTACTATTTACACATTTAAAAAAAAAAAAAAAAACCTACTATTTAGTATTGAAAGAATATTTTGAAAATTCTATGGTTGGAAATTGGATTATATGTTTTTTAACATTTGCAAAGTTACACTTTTTTTTTTTTTTTGGTTGAGAAACCTACAAAGTTACATTTGATTAGGTGTACGAGATATAACTATAACTAATATTACACTACCTAATAACCATTTATTGGATTAACATTAGAAAAATATTAAATTATATATTCTTTATATTTTTACTACTATGCATAAAAGATGGATCTATTGATCAGATAATAAACAACATATAATTGGTGTAAAATTTGACATACGTGTTAAGAATGCAAAGAATATGAAATTCAAATGTGGGATTATCAAAATATTAATCCAATAAAAAGTTATTAAATGACATAACATCACTTATAGTTATGCCAAGCGAAACTTGAATCCATTTCTAACATCATTAATATGGTCAGGGTATGTTTAGTTAGAAGGGTGGAAAAGTGGAAGGATAGAAGAAATTTTAGTTTTTCTTATTTGGGTCTAGTTGAGGGTAGAAAAGTGGAGGGATAGAAAAAATAAGTTTGTATAAATTTACTTATATGTCATGTTAAAAAAAAAAAAAAAAAAAACCCAATTAAAACAAGTGTTATGCTAACGAGTGCCCTTAGGGCATTAGTTAACAATCTATTATAGGAAAGTTTTGACACCACTTTTATAGGAAATGAAAAAAACTATCAAAACATTAATTTTTTTTTTTCCACAAAAATTTTCTTTAAATGGATTATTAACCAAGCATTCATTAGCATTTCCTTTAAAACAAAAAAGTGGCAAACAAAAAAAAAAAAATCCAAAAAAAGTATTAAAAAAAAGAGAAAAAAAAAAAAAAGAGCAAACCTGTATCACGCCCAAGGAGGGGAAAAAAAAAAAAAAAGTTGCACGCCCAAGAAAAAAAAAGGTTGGAAATGAGGAGGTAGTGCAGTCACCTATGCAACTATTTTTCTCCCATATATTTTTTCCCCAAATTGGGGAGATAGAATTTTATTGGGACAGAGAGAAAAAGCTTGAGCTCCACTAATTTTTCATAATTTATTTCTCTCCAACAAAACACCTATAAAATAACTTTTCCCTCCCTTATTTTCTATCTTCATTGTTTCACCTCCAACCAAATGGATTTTTAAAATTTGTAATATTTCTAACACTGCTCAAGTGAATTAGTCTAATTAAACCATGAAAGTAATGAATTTTAAATATAAAAAATTAAAATAAAACATTAGCTAAATTAATGGTTAATACTTAAATGATATTTAAACATTAAGGCCTCAAATTGTATTGGGCTAGCCCTGGTAGGGACGGTTCCGATATTTGAATGAAGTCAAACTTGCTTGTTCCATTAGCTTTGCTCTTGGTGAACTTCAAATTTAATGACATTTTTTTTTTTCTCTTTCTTGGTGCTCAGATTTTCCTGAAAGCAAGTGTTTTGAAGATTAGATTGAAGAAGAAATATTGTTCTTCTGAAGATATGGCTTCTGTCCTTCAATGTATGCTATGTGAAATTCAATCCAAGCAAGAAGTCCGCCAGAGACATAAATGCAAACGGCACAGTTCTGGTCAAATACAACTTTGTAATACAAGTGCGTGCATTCTTGTTTAATGCAATTGCATGAAGACATAAATTTTCTGGTCAAATACAACTTTGTGCAGATCAATAATAATAGCACATTCTTATTTTATTCATGATTTTGGTAAGTTCATGCGTTTGGCAGTGGCTTTCCTGTGAGAAATGCCTTAAACAGTGAAAATGATCTTGCTGGTTGCGTTGCAGGAGCTCTGTGTGAAGCTCCTCTTATGCTGGCAAAAGATAGCTGATTGTCACCATCTACTTGTGTCCATCCACCAACCTGCAGTGAAAAATAAATCAAGAGAAAGAATACCATTTGGCATTCATTAACAATTCATCACAAAACTTATATGAGCAGAGCATATTGACCTGTTTTCCCTCAAACCATGCTCTGTATGGCACAGTTATTTTCAGACCCAATTCCTTTGCCAATCCATTTACCAGTGTCTGAGACCCGGTAAATGGGACTGGTGCATCTTGATCTCCACTGTCAAATTACATCAAAATCAACTAAATTATAACTACTAAGCAGGATCCATTTCTATCTATTCAAAATGTGATAAAGGATAAGAAGTAATTAAATAGCATATACCTGTAAAGTTGTAAACCATGGCCTAGATGCCAGACTTTGTTGTATATATAGGTATATACATGGATAGGTTGTTGTGGGGCCACAAAGTGTTGGCAACCCCGGCCCACTTCGAATAAGGCCCAAAGGCCCATGCCGAGGACCACCTGGGATCCGAGGACGTGTCTAAGGTCCGAGGATAAAGCGCGGAAGCCTAGTGGTTCAAGAAGCAATGCCGAGGATGATCACATCCTCGGAAATCCTAAGTCATGAAGTAGGCAAGCAGCATTCCCTCAAGGAGAATCTCCCAGAGTATCCAAGGAGCATATAGCAGGTGCCAAGCACCGGGCGTGGAAGCATGGTGGAGGAGCCAGTCCCAGAACTGTCACCTCCACATTAAATGCCCTCAACTAATGTCCTGGCCGCATTAATGAGGATAGGACCTCTGAACAGGGCCATCTTGGGCGCCGCAACCCACAGAGGGATGGGAATGCGGCTGATGGGACAGACACTCAAGTGGAGACCGGATTGATCAACAAAGTAGGGCTAGGATCAGCTGAGAGAGGGATATATAATGTAAGAAATACCCATTGAGAGGGGGACGGATGAGGAACGAGAGGAAGATATATGCTGTAATAGTGTGTTTCCTTTCAACGATTGGTAAACTTATTTGAGTGAAATAAGAACAACTACAATCTCTATAATCCCGTCCGAGGAGCCCTGTTGTGCCTCTTAACCCCGATCTAGATTACCATAGCCCCCGAATAACCATGCATGGCCGTTGCGTTCTTTACTAGGGCCTAGCTCTTGAGCCCATACTCTACAAATTTATTGCGGGGTTGATTAGGTTTGGGTCCGCTCTCTCAATAGGAGGGGAGCGCTCAAAACCGGACCCTACAATTGGCGCCGTCTGTGGGAAGAACTTGTGCGCTAGTAAGGACGATAGTCAAGCATGGTAGGATCAGGCCCTCACCAAAGTACTCCCAATCGACCCGAACCGGTGAAGTCGCGGCATCAGGGCAATTATGGCGACCCCGGGGGCGGTCAGAACGACAATGGGCGATTTCGGGAAGGAAGCGTGCACACTTCAACGGCGGGTGGAAGCCAAACATGCCGGGACGGGGACGTCCCCTAGAAGCGCGACGATGGCCAGGCCGCGCGATCACAAGAGGCCCACAGCCACACTCCCCAGAGAAGGGATGACAAGGTGGCCATGCAGCGTGAGATAGATGATCTAAAGAGGAAGCTGCGCCGTGTGCAGCGAAGACGGTCCGAGCCCAGCCCTGACCCATTCTCCGGCGACGAAAGTGACGATGAATACAAGCAAAGGTCAAGGACGCCCCCCAGCGAGACTTTCTCCCACGAGGAGGAGCGCTACCAGAGGCGTGGGCGTACCAACCCAACCCCCAGGGGCTTAGGAGGCGACGCCATGAGCAGGGCGCTGGACCAGCTCTCCAAGTCGCCCTTCACGCATCGCATAGAGGAGGCGGAGCTTCCTCGGCAGTTCCAGCAGCCAACCTTCATTGCCTATAACGGCAAGACGGACCCTGTGGAGCACGTGAGCCAGTTCAACCAAAGAATGGCTGTCCACTCCAAGAATGAAGCGCTGATGTGCAAAGTCTTCCCATCCAGCCTGGGACCTGTGGCAATGAGGTGGTTCAACGATCTAAGGTCGAGCTCCATAGACTCGTACAGGCAGCTGACCCAGGCTTTCGGTTCCCGCTTTGTCACAAATAGCAGGCCTCCTCGGCCTATGAGCGCGTTGCTGTCCCTGTCCATGCTTGAAGGGGAGACCCTCAAAGCTTACTCAGACAAGTACTGGGAGATTTACAATGACCTGGACGGCAAGTACGATGTTATCGCAATCAATACATTCCAGAACGGACTACCGATGGGGCACGACCTGAGGAAGTTCTTAACTGGTAAGCCCGCCACCAGCGTGCTGCAACTAATGGATTGGATCGACAAGTACAAGCGGGTAGAAGAAGACCTACTACAGGGCAAGGGGAAGGAGAAGGCTATCCCTCAGGAGAGGAGGGATTTCAGGTCGGACCGTTATGATAACGCCCGTCCGAGGAGGGATTTCGGTGGGCAATCTAGAACAACCAACACACAAACGGTCGGCGCCATGTTCTGAGAACTCGTACACAGGGTGCTGGAGCAGATAAAGAACGAACCATACTTCAGGTGGCCGACCAAGATGGCTGGGGAGCCTGATAAGCGCAATCAGAACCGCTACTGCCAGTACCACCAGGACCACGGGCATAATACGGAGGACTGCAGGAACCTCTGGAACCACCTGGACCAGCTAGTCCGGGAGGGAAGGTTGAAGCACCTCCTCCACCATTCCAGCGGCCAGCAAAACCAGAACTACCAGGAACCTCGGAGGGACCTCGCCATGGGGCAGCCCACAGGGACGATCAATGTCATCCTGGCGGCACCAGGAAGAACAGGCACGCAACCCACGCGGGTGCTGTCTATAGTTCGACAGCCAGCCGAGGATTCCCGGACAGAGCCAAAGAGGGCTAGGAGGAGTTGTCCACCAGTCCTGAGTTTCTCAGAGGAAGACAAGACTGGGACCATCCAGCCCCACGATGACGCTCTAATTGTTACCCTCAGAATTGGGGGCTACGACGTGAGAAGGGTGATGGTGGATGGTGGCAGCGCGGCCGAGGTCATGTACCCAGACCTCTACAAGGGGCTGGGGCTAAAACCGGAGGACCTGACGCCCTATAGTTCCCCCCTAATGACTTTCGACGGAAAGCTCGTCACCCCAAAGGGCATGATCAGGCTACCCATACAGACGGACCCAGAAGTGGTGGAGGCGAACTTCGTGGTGGTGGACACATACTCCCCCTACATAGCCATTGTGGGGAGGCCTTGGCTCCACACCTTGGGGGTAGTTGCCTCTACCTTGCACCAGAAGGTGAAATTCCCATCTGGGGATCAAGTCCTAGAGATCCGAGGTTGCCAGCCTACGGCGAGGCAGTGCACGGTGGCCGCCATATCCTACCGGTTTGATGCACAGCCCTCGGCTCACGCCGAGGAAGGTTTATAGCAGTCAAAGACCCCGGCAATGCCCCCGGACACACCTGCCGAGGGCGCTAAGTGTGAGAACCTGGAAAGGGTGTTAGTCGGCGATAGCCCAGAGAAGTTCTTTCAGGTCGGAACCCAACTGCCTCTACAGGAAAAGGAGGAATTACTTGAGTTCCTTAAAATGAACCTCGATGTGTTCGCATGGGACCCCTGCGACGCCCCTGGGATCAACCCCTCTTTCATCTGTCATCACCTTAACGTCAACCCGTCTGCGATCCCGAGGCAACAGCCACCTCGGCGCCCGTTGAAGGAGCACGCTGATGCGATCAGGGAAGAGGTCAATAAGCTTAAGCGTGCGGGGGCCATCAAAGAGGTCTTTTACCCCAAATGGTTGGCCAACACTGTGGTGGTCAAGAAGAAGAGCGAAAAGTGGAGGGTCTGTGTAGACTTCACAGACCTGAACAAAGCATGCCCGAAGGACCCCTTCCCAATGCCACGGATAGACCAGTTAGTAGACGCCACGGCAGGCCATCCTCGGATGAGCTTCCTCGATGCCTTTCAGGGCTACCATCAAATCCCACTGGCCTTGGAAGACCAAGAGAAGACAGCTTTTGTGACGCCCATCGGGAATTACCACTACAAGGTCATGCCGTTTGGCCTGAAAAACGCCGGATCCACCTACCAAAGGATGATGACAAGAATGTTCGAGCCGATGTTGGGCAAGAGCCTCGAGGTCTATGTCGACGATATGGTGGTGAAAAGCAAGCTGGCGTCCAAGCACTTAGAGGACCTCGGCCTCACGTTTGACGTCCTAAGGGAGCACAAGCTGCGCCTTAATGCCTTAAAATGCTCTTTTGGCGTTAGCTCTGGCAAATTCTTGGGGTACATGATCACCCACCGTGGGATCGAAGTTGACCCTGACCAAATCAAGGCCATCCACAACTTGAAGCCTCCGCAGAACCCCAAAGAGATCCAAAAGCTTGCTGGGATGATCGCAGCGCTGAACCGATTTATTTCCAGGTCGGCTGACAGGTGCAGGCCCTTCTACCGCCTAATCAACAAATGGAAAGGATTTGAGTGGTCCGAGGAATGTGTTGAGGCTTTCCGGCAACTAAAGGAGTATCTCTCTCGGCCGCCTATCATGTCCCATCCAGAGGCCCACGAGGTCCTATACGCATACCTTGCTGTGGCACCCCATGCGGTAAGTCTAGTATTGATACGAGAAGACGGCGGCGTTCAAAAGCCAGTTTACTACGTCAGTAAGTCGCTGCACGAAGCGGAGGTGAGATACCTACCCCTGGAGAAGGCCATCCTGGCTGTGGTCCACGCCACGAGAAAGCTCCCCCATTATTTCCAAGCTCACACCGTGGTTGTCCTAACCTAATTGCCTTTGAAATCTGTGCTCCGAACCGCCGACTACACGGGAAGAATCGCGAAGTGGAATACGATTCTAGGGGCTTTCGACGTCGTGTACATGCCTCGGACCTCCATAAAAGGCCAGGTTCTGGCAGATTTGACAGCCGAGTTCGCCGAACCAGCCGTGGGGGTTATAGCCAAGGAGGAGAGTCGTGGTGAGAAGTTAGTTGGGGCAATCTCCATCTCAGAGTCACCATGTTGGAGGGTACATGTCGATGGCACGGCTAACCAGCGAGGTTCAGGTGTGGGACTAGTCCTAGTGTCCCCTGAAGATCACGTCATAGAGAAGTCCCTGAGGCTTGGATTCGCGGCCACAAACAACGAGGCCGAGTACGAAGCATTAATACAAGGGATGATCATGGTGCAAAAGATGGGGGGAAAGTCGATAGAGATGTTCTCAGACTCCGGGTTGGTGGTAGGACAGGTGAATGGGGAGATGGAGGCCAGAGATCCACGAATGCAAGAGTACCTGGGCCAAGTTAAGTGCCTGCGATTGGGGTTTACTCCTTATAGTTTGTCTCATATCCCCAGAAGCGGGAACAGCCATGCCGACTCATTGGCCACGCTCGTAACCTCCTCGGCAGGGTCTCTGCCTCGGATAATACTTGTGGAGCATTTGGGAAGGGCAAGTGAGGCGCCAAGGGGAGGGATCCCCGTCCATCAGATCGAGGTGGGCTCCAGCTGGATGGACCCCATAGTGAGATTCCTTAAAGATGACATCCTGCTCGAGGACAAGTCAGAAGCTGAGAAAATTAGAAGGAAAGCTACTCGGTTCTGGTTGTCCGAGGATCACAAGCTGTATAAACGCTCCTACTCTGGACCATACCTGCTGTGCGTCCACCCCGAAGCGGCGGAATCGCTACTCGAAGAGCTGCACGAGGGAATATGTGGAAGTCACACAGGGGGGAGGTCCTTGTCCCACCGAGCCATCACGCAAGGCTACTGGTGGCCAGGGATGCAGCAGGAGGCCCAGGAGTATGTCAAGAAGTGTGACCAGTGCCAGAGATTCGCCCCGAGTATTCATCAGCCAGGAGGGGTCCTGAATCCCTTGTCCAGCCCGTGGCCGTTCGCCCAATGGGGCTTGGACATTGTGGGGCCTTTCCCCAAGGCACCAGGGAATAAGAAGTATCTGTTGGTGGCCACGGACTACTTCACCAAGTGGGTCGAGGCCGAGCCGTTGGCCAATATCAGGGACGTAGACGCAAAGAAGTTCCTTTGGAGAAACATAGTTATGCGATTCGGGGCTCCTCACACCCTCATCTCGGACAATGGGCTCCAATTCGATAGCAAGGCCTTTAGGGAGTACTGTAGCAAACTTGGGATCACAAACAGATACTCGACGCTGGCCTACCCCCAGGGGAACGGACAGGCCGAGGCTGTCAATAAGGTCATCGTGAATGGGCTTAAGAAAAGACTGGACGATGCCAAGGGGAGATGGGTAGAGGAACTACCCCATGTGCTATGGACGTACCGAACCACGCCTCGGCGATCAACGGGGGAAACGCCTTTCGCCATGACTTATGGCGCCGAAGCAGTGATCCCCCTGGAAACAAATTTCCCGACGCTAAGGACGAGCTCCTTCACTCCAGCCAGCAATGATGGACTGCTGGAGCGGAGCCTGGACCTGGTGGACGAACGAAGGGAGCGAGCGATGATCCAACTAGCCCACTACCAGCAGAAGCTCAAGCAAGGGTATGACGCCAACGTGAAGCTCAGACCACTAGCACCGGGGGACCTGGTGCTGAGGAAAGTTATTGGAGCTGCCAAGAACCCTTCTTGGGGAAAGCTGGGACCCAACTGGGAAAGGCCCTACCGGATTACCTCAGTAGCAGGGGTAGGAGCATACTACTTGGAGGATTTAGATGACAAGCCTGTACCTCGTCCATGGAATGTAAATAACCTGAAAAGGTACTACTATTAATAAAGAAACTATTTCAATTCATATTGTTAGCTTCTTTTAGTTATGTGCCTCGCGTCCTAGCCATTTAAAAAAAAGGAGGGTAGAGAAAACTAAGTGTTAGACAGAACCAAGGAACTGCATGGTCCTCGGACTCAGTCCTATGGGGAAACTAACCAGTTTAAAAAAGAAAACTAAGTGTTAGACAGAACCAAGGAACTGCATGGTCCTCGGACTCAGTCCTATGGGGAAACTAACCAGTTTAAAAGCAAACTAAGTGTCAGACAGAACCAAGGAACTGTATAGTCCTCGGACTCAGTCCTATGGGGAAACTAGCTACTTAAGAACGCTAAGCGTTAGACAGAACCAAGGAACTGCATGGTCCACGGACTCAGTCCTATGGGGAAACTAATTGCTTCAGAAAACTTAAGTGTTAGACAGAACCAAAGAACTGTATGGTCCTCGGACTCAGTCCTGTGGGGAAGTTGGCTACTTTTAAAAAAAAAAAGAAAAAGAAAACCCTAAGTGTCTGCTTCAAAATTCTACCTGTTCCTTAGGACATGTTATAACAATTGATATAACCCACGATTGGCAGAGGTATGGTTTAAGTCATAACTGTACGAGTAAACAAGAACGGATAATATGCAAGCAAGGAAACAGCCACAACACAGAGAAATAAACAAAACTCCCATTTCATTAAGTCCAAAGAGATTATACAAGAGGAGTCACATTACAAAAAAAGAAAAAAAGAGAAGAGGGGTGCAAAGGTGAAGTAAGGCAGGAAGGGTCCCTCAATCTAGTCGCCCGCTTCGCTGGAAGGCACGGCAGGAACGGCTGCCCCCTCAACAGGGGTGTCAGGGGCGGACTCCACAACCTGCTGGGGATTGTCCTCATCAAAGCCGCCTCCCAATTCGATCACCGGGGAGGGACCACTCCCTTGGACTGGCTCGCCAGTGGCCCCAGCATCCGAGGCCCCCTCCCCTGGGGTTGCAGCAGTTTCCACAGCAGCCTCCTCGACCTCCGAGCCGCCTGTGGCAGCCTCGCGGATGACGGGGGGGGGGGGTAGTATACGCTCTCCTCCTTCCACAGGGCAGAAGAGGCCTCCACCCCAGCTTGTTTCAGGGCCTCGCTCCAAGTTTCAGAGCAGTAGCGCCTACATAACCCGGGGACTTAGGATTTGTAGGCAGCTGCTGTCTCAGTTGCCCCAGCCTCATAGGCTGCCTCCTCGGCATCCTCCTTGCTGGCCAAGGCCTGCTCCCTTCCCTTCTCCGCCTCAAGCTTGGCCTCCTCGGCAGCAGCCTTCTCCTTCTTGAGGTCATCTATCAGCTCTCGGGCGATCCTGAGTTGCTCCTCGGCCTCACCCAGGCGCCTCGTCTGCTCCACGGCCTGCCTCTGGGCACCCTCAAGGCCAGATATCGCGTTGTCCCGTTCTTTGGCCATCGCCTTCAGCTGCTCCCTGGCCTTGGCAAGGTCTTCCTCGGAGACCTTAAGGACCCGGGTGGCCTCCAAGTGCCTCTCACGCTCAGCGTCCATGGCCCTCCCATGGTCGTTGGCCGCCTCCTCCAACCTGTAAGTGGCCTGGACAACCTGCCAAACAAAACGGGTACAAAGCAGGTTGAGCTCAAAGAGAAAGGAACGCAAAACTAAAATCAGATAAAGCACAAGTGTTCAGGATCTTACCATCCCCAAGTATCGCTTGAGGCAGAGGAAGACCTCCCTGCTCCTCATGGTCCCCAGCTGCGCCATGTCCGCAGGAAGCAGTAGGCACCTCTCCACCGCGTCGGCCACATACGCGCCCTCGCCCTCTCTGAAATCCCTGAGGGAGGCGTCATCCCTCAAGGGACTCCCACGGAGCATTGGGGCGGGGAGCCATGCCTGAACCTCAGCTGGTCCTCGACCTGCTTGTCCTGTACTTTGTGGCCAATCTTCAGCTGCTTTGATGGCCGCCGAGTATCATCGCCTTCCCGCATAGTCCCAGACTTCTCCTCCATAACCCTCTTGCCCTTATCCTTTTTCTGCTTAGGATCGGCAGATTCGTGCCTTAACGGCGAGGTCGTCTGAGGCGGAGAAGGGGGCAGCCGAGACTGGGACGAGCTCGACCTGTTGTGGGCAGCGCGGGTTTTGGGAGGAGGAGGAGGAGGCAGCTTCGGTTTGGACTTCCCCAGCTGCCCCTCGATCAACTCGGACAGATTGGGTTGGAACTTCTTTTTGTAACCCATCTTAGGCCGAGAGGATGTCCCTGACTCTAGTAGTTCTGCTTCGGATAGATGGGGATCACCCAAATCTCCAGAGGGGTCCTCGGACTGAAGAAGTTGCTCGAAAATGCCGAAATCTTCCTCGGCAAAACTAGGGTCGGCAGCTTCCCCTTCTCTCTCTAAATCCTCTCTCGCGGCCCCTAAGAATGTATGGGAAGGGGGGGGAATCGCTACTGTGATGCCTTCGGAAGTGGAGGGACCCTCGGGAAACTTGAACCCTTCCTCGGTCACTTCTATCTTCGGTAGCCGAGGATCGTTCGCTCTGATCACGTACTTGGGGGCCGCGAATGACTTTTGGAGCGGAGTGTACCCCAAGATCTTGTGAGCAGCTCTGACCTGGTGGTCTGCCTCGTTCTCGAAATCCGCGGACCTGAGCACTGTCTGCAAATCTTCCCTGTTGACCAAACTGAAGTTGGGCGCGAGGGCGTGCGGATCTGCAAAAGGAAAACACGTCCACCTTAGTTGCCAAACAATACAAAAAAGAATGACGCAGGAAACAAGTTAGAATCTTTGACACCTTCCTATTCCCACTGCCCCACCTGGTGTCCCCTCTGTCGTCGGGCAGTGAAGGCCATCGTGCCACGCCCCAGACACGATGAGAAAATCCTCGTTCATTCCCTTGTTGGACTCGGGGAGGCACTGGATAAGTCGGACCCTGTCGTCCCTCGTCCTCATGTAGTAGGACTTGCCCTTCAGATGTTGAAGATTGTAGCAGTAATTCACATCATGATGGGTCAACCTTAGACCCATCTTCTCGTTAAGGGCATCCACACTGCCCAGAATTCTGAACATGTTGGAGGCGCATTGGGTGGGGGCTAACCGAAAGTATATAAGGTAACCCCTCATCACCGGACCCATGGGGATCCTCATCCCCCTTTCAAGGAAGGCGATGATGGGTATCGCCACCTCGCCCGTCCGCCTCCGGAGCAACCACTCCCCATCCTCACAATACCTTAAGCCCACGTTGGCCGGTATCTTGCATTTGGCGATGAATTCCTCCATCGCCTCCTCAGTAAAAACGTACTTCTTAAGTCTACCCATCCCAAACGCCTTAAGGGACTAAAGGGGAAAGCGAATCAAAGAAGGAGGAAAAGAAAGGAAAAAGCTCAGAGAGGGATAGAGCGACTTACAGGAATGAGGAAGAGCTCCTCGGACTGGCTTTTTATGCTGGAAGTATAGGTGGAGATTTGGCTGGACTCTGATCGAAGGCGCAAGAGCTTGTGATTGTGAATGAGAAGGGAAAAAGCGGTTCAAATGGGTATTTATACCCTAGGCGGAAGAGCTGCGCGAGTTTTCCCGCCCATAGAAGCCAGGTCCATCCCCACCGTTAGATCACCATCTGCCCGTTGAACGTGGGAAGTATAAAGCCGCCCGAATTTAATGCAAAGCACGATACCCACGTCGAAGCGCCAGTAACGCGCCTCGAGCAGGCGAAAAGTCTTCAACGCTGACAAGGGACAGGACACGATGGGACGTGGGACAGATCCGAGGGTGTCAAACTCCTCCTCTTCGCCCGAGGATGCGGACAGCAAGATTTTGAGGGGCTATTGTGGGGCCACAAAGTGTTGGCAACCCCGACCCACTTCGAATAAGGCCCAAAGGCCCATGCCGAGGACCACCTGGGATCCGAGGACGTGTCTAAGGTCCGAGGATAAAGCGCGGAGGCCTAGTGGTCTAAGAAGCAATGCCGAGGATGATCACATCCTCGGAAATCCTAAGTCATGAAGTAGGCAAGCAGCATTCCCTCAAGGAGAATCTCCCAGAGTATCCAAGGAGCATATAGCAGGTGCCAAGTACCGGGCGTGGAAGCATTGTGGAGGAGCCAGTCCCAGACGAACTGTCACCTCCACATTAAATGCCCTCAACTAATGTCCTGGCTGCATTAATGAGGATAGGACCTCTGAACAGGGCCATCTTGGGCGCCGCAACCCACAGAGGGATGGGAATGCGGCTGATGGGACAGGCACTCAAGTGGAGACCGAATTGATCAACAAATGTAGGGCTAGGATCAGCTGAGAGAGGGATATATAATGTAAGAAATACCCATTAAGAGGGGGACGGATGAGGAACGAGAGGAAGATATATGCTGTAACAGTGTGTTTCCTTTCAACGTTTGGTAAACTTATTTGAGTGAAATAAGAACAACTACAATCTCTATAATCCTGTCCAAGGAGCCCTGTTGTGCCTCTTAACCCCGATCTAGATTACCATAGCCCCCGAATAACCATGCATGGCCGTTGCGTTCTTTACTAGGGCCTAGCTTTTGAGCCCATACTCTACAAATTTATTGCGGGGTTGATTAGGTTTGGGTCCGCTCTCCCAATAGGAGGGGAGCGCTCAAAACCGGACCCTACAGTTGTAATAATGATATTTGAGTTTGGAGAGTATTGCTTTATAAAGTTGATAAAGTGAAAATTCAATTTCTGGAATTTTCTAAGTGAAAATTCAAAATTTAGTATTTTCAATCAGTCGAAACTTTTGCTCGATCGATCGAAATGTAAGGAAATCTATCTTGGAGTCTTTACCTGTTTTGATCAATGCTTGATTCCTGTTCGATCGATTGAAAAGAGCATTCGATCTATCGAAAGGAACTCTTGACTGATCAAAACTCGTAAAACTAAAAGTTTGAAAATGTTTCAAGCCTTATGAACGGTTTTATAAAACATTTCGACTCTCTATACGTGCCTTTTGATGAAATATAACCCTATGAGTATAAATAGACAACTATGTTCACTTAAAAAATAAATAGGTAGCAAAACGTGGAATAGAATGAGGACAGGACAAAAAAGTAAAGGGTATATTTGTCACACAGCAGGCCTTAGTGTTTTTTCCCCTCTTTTCTCTTCATTTTGGATAGAAGAGTTTTGTGTGGGTCCTGGTGGAAAATGCTTGGGCCTTACATAAAAATTTTCTTTCTCCCCCTTCCAACCAAACAACACACAAATTCATTTTCTCTCTTATTTTTTCTCCAAAGTTTTCCATCCACCTTATTTCACCTCCAAACAAACACACCCTAAAGGGCCATGCTCAAGGAAAGCTCCTATTCCAACATATGAACAACCAGGTCTTCAAAAAAGAGAAGAACCACAAGCTCACACAGCACCACAAGTTCTACTATAATTTTGTATATTATATTCAGAAATAGGTTGTGCATTAGAACATTCAGGAAATGATGAAAAACAACTTAGAGTTAGGATTTCTTTGAGTGAGCTAGGTGATATAATTGAAGTTAACATAATTTTACCTCCATTTAGCCAGAGAACAAGGGGCTTTGAAGCTGGCTCTAATTCATCTTCAACAAAGTAGTAGAAAAGAGCTCTCTGTTGCTTTTCATCAACGGTGATGTATCTGGAAAATTGTTGGAAACTGACTTGTGGTTGCCCCGGCAGACTTGTGATTTTTTCAGCTATGAGAAAAGGTTCCACTGCCATAAAAATGTGTACAAAAGATGCACATATTATGCTCATGACAATCCATTGCTGAGAGTGCTAAGTGATGAAGATAGTGAGAACGAGAGCTCTTTAGTTTCAGATAGATGACTTGCTTGATTGGTGCTTAGTGCTTAATCTGATAGAGTTGGGGTTGTGTTCAGGTCGTTTTGGTCATGTGACATGCATCACGTTTTGATAAGTTAGCTCTTACCCCTTTGTCACGATAGTGATTTACGAGTTAGGAAATACAGGTTTTGAAATGTAGACCAAATAGAATAAATGTGAGCCGAATGAGACTTCTGAATATTTATCATTTTTATTGCACTGTTATGGCTCATTTTTCTAATGTCTATTTTACTATATTCTTTGTATTTTTTAACTCAAAACTATAGAGTTTAGCCCAAATATAATAAAATTTCATACTTTTCAACCCAAAAATTATGAAGGAAAAAAAATGAATTTTTGAGCTAAACTTGAAAAGAAAAACTTATAAAAAGAATCAATTTAAGGCTCAATTAGTCTAAAATGGACTAAATGGGGGACTGAAATTGACTGAGTGGATCGGATTTGATTGAGTGGACCAAATTGGACTGAATGGAACCGAATAGAATTTTTTTAATTTTTAGGGAGAACAAATTATTTTCAAAAAAATTTAGAAAAAAAAAATTATACATTATATTACAATAAAAAAATTATTTATTCCAACGCATTGTGTGTTTTACGACTAGTTTAGTAAAATTGCAAAATTGCTTTTGATAAACTAGATTCTATAGTTCTATACCTTAAATTTTTATTTTAATTAAATTATAATTTTCTATTATAATTGTTTTTAGTTATTTATAATTTTTTTTTTCTCATTATAAGGTCGACTATGTGTACAATATTGTACATATTTGTTTAGTTTACGCTCTACAATGTAAGGTAATAATTTTCTTTCATATTAATAATACTAGTACATTTTTATTTAAAGCAATTGCATGAAGACATGCCTTTGCTAGTCAAATACAACTCTGTCCACATCAATGATATAGTATGGTACAATCTTAATTTATTCATGATTTTGATAAGTTCATTCATTCGGCAGTGGTTTTCCTGCCAGAAATGCCTTAAACAGTGAAAATGATCTCGCTGGTTGCGTTGATGGAGCTGTGTGTGAAGCTCCTCTTATGATGGCAAAAGATAGCTGGGTTTTACCATATACTTGCGTCCATCCACCAACCTGCAGTGAAAATAAATCAGGAAAAAGAATACCATTTAGCACCAACCATTCAACTGAAAACTATATGAGCATGTCTACCTGTTTTCCCTCGAACCATGTTCTGTATGGCACAGTTGTTTTCAGACCCAGCTCCTTTGCTAATTTATCTACAAGTGTTCGAGACCCGGTAAATGGAATTCTTGAATCTTGATCTCCACTATCAAATTACATCAAAATCAAATCAATTATAAGCAGGAACTTTTTCTGTTCTTCAAATTTGATAAAGGATATATGAAGTAATTAAATAGCAAAGACCTTAAAAGAGATTGTATCACTATACCTGTAAACAAAGGCCCGGATGCCAGACTTCACAAGTGAGCCTAAGACACCAATTGTAGGTATCTCTAAATTTGTCATATCATATTGTAGAACTTCGACACTAAAATTGTAAAAAAGAACCCCAAAATTACAATTTCAGCAAGAGGAAGGATTATAATTTATTAAAACAAAACAAATACTCGATTTCTTTGCACCACTATTGGGACTTGTTATGAAAGGCCTCATGGTTTAATGATTAGTTTTGTTTCCTAATTGTCTTTACATGCTGATGATATTAAATTGTTCTTGAAAGAAAATTACTTAAATTTAATTAAAGATGCAAATAATTACTAAGATTTTAAAAAACAGTGATTATCGATCGATCATTACTCTTGGCAGATACCCCATTCTTTGAATCCAACGAGTTGGGCATGGAGAGCCTCCTGCACGTCTTTCCTGTTTAAATACTTTTCTGTGATACCTTCTCCACAGACAAGTTCCTTCTTATCAGCTTCCTGTAAGCAGAGGGAAGATGAATAAAGCAATTCTCAATTGAAATCTACATGAAGAAAATGTTGCAGTTTGAAGGATAAAATTTATATACAGTTTTTTAAGTGTTGTTCAATTAAATGCAAACACATGGTTATATTGACCAATAAATTACAAATTGAATTATCCTTTCGAAGGACCATTAGATTCAATGAAACTATGCGTCTGAACATAATTAAGAAACCCAATATATAGCTCCTAAGAAATGGTATCTAATTTTTACCCTGTTTGAAATATAAAAATGTGATAATCTCTAACAAAAACAAGTCGCATTATATAAGAGTTTTGATAGGGCGTGTAAAAACTTTAAGTGCTGACTGAGAGCATCTAGTTTTGAATGGAGAGGTGGCAAAGTTCGAAATTTAGACAAGAAGGCCTTATATAGCATGTCCATTGTGACTTAACAGGTGATAGACAAATGTCACCGGTGACATCGAAAGGGTCGATGGTGTCAGTAAGTTGTTTGATTCGTAAAGTTACAGCAATACAAGCTGATTCATCACTTCCTTCTTGGTTTATGATTCCTCTCATGATCTGAGCTGAACCATTACAAACTTTAGTGACAAGTTGATAAATGTCATCTGATATCAAGCCGTGAGACCAGTAATACTCGTATGGCCAGTTTAAATCAATGGTGAAATCCAGAAGAGGATTCCCTACCTGCAAAATAGTACAAATTAATAAAAATTTTGATTGATCAATATTATTATCTGACATGGAAAATTTTTTCAAGCTATTTCAGAGGATATATTTCTATGTTCTACTCACAGCTATCCCCTTCAAATTGATCTTCAAATTGGACTGAATAATGAGCTGGGCGAGTTGAGGCACATAGTGACCTATTACCAAAAAAAAAAAAAAAAGACCATGATTTTTATAAGAAATCTCTCTCGAATTTGTAGAAGGATGAATCTATTTTTTATTTAATTAAGTTATTTATTTTTGAATACTAGACTAATTAACACTATAAGAATTTCTTTTCATCTTGTTGAAATGAATCTTTTTTTTTTTTGAGAAACATGTTGAAATGAATCTTATTTATTCAATATACACCATAATATCGGACTCTAGTCCATTCTCTCTATCAGACCTCTCAGCAACATGTGTATGGGGGCAAGAACGCAAAACCTTACTGCTGTTAATTTGAACCAAAACTGCCTTCGTTTAAAATGGAAAAATTACCTGCATAGCTCTCTCCTGCGATAAAAAAATCTCTGTCTTGGTATTCTGGATATTTTGCAAACCAGCGTTGCAGAAATATAAGATTGTCTCGTGCTTAGCAAAAGTAGACACGTCGTCAGTTTCAAAATCTTCATATAAAAATGATTGGTTATATAAACATCCTTATAGTAATTTGCGTGGAAAAAAAATTCCACATATAAAGGATATTGACTTTTGAATGTAAGTTGTAATTTATGTAAATTGCGTTTTGTTTATCTTTGTTCTCGAATCGCGGTTGTCACATCTGTATTATGTCTTTAAAATCATTGGCAAGAAGGCAAGTGCACAAACTATAGCATATAGTATTCACTGTGAATAATATAACAGAAGTGCTTAAAATCAATTAATTAGGAAAAGTTTGACTGATTGGTATGTTTTTGAATAATAGGACACAAGGCCAAATAACATATACCTGTAATCTCATCGTTCGCATGGGTGTAAAATGATTTATTAGCCGAGTAAGAGAAACCAACTCCTGCCGGTGACTCGAGGTACAACATATTTGCTTCTGAAACAAAGATTAAATGAAGAAGTAAGTGTTTTTGCCAAACAAGAGTATCTTGACCTATTTGACTATTTCCTCGGAGGTGTGTAGTTCTCCGTCCACGTACCAAGTTATTATAAATATACCTGTAATCTCATCGTTCACATTGGTGTAAAATGATTTGTTAACCGAGTAAGAGAAACCAACTCCTGCCGGTGACTCGAGATACAACATATTTGCTTCTGAAACAAAGATTAAATGAAGAAGTAAGATTTTTCGCCAAACAAGAGTATCTTGACCTATTTGACTATTTCCTCGGAGGTGTGTAGTTCCCCGTCCACGTACCAAGTTATTATAAAGAGGGATTTTTTAGAGGTGACCCAAGATGGATATTATAAAGAGAGATCTTTTAGAGGTGACCCAAGATGGAGCAGGAGGTTTCAAATTCAAAATCTCATGAATATTATGAGATCTTAGGAACTATTAAGCCAACCCTTAGAGTTTAAATAATTTTTAATAATTCACTTAAATCTAGTTTTTCATTCATCCTTGATAAATAAATAAATAAGCAGGTTTAGTCTGGGAATAGTCAGACGCACCTATAAACAAAGTAAAACATTAATCATAGCCAGTTAAAAAGGAAATGAAACAAGATAAACAAGAGTTCTCATGGACTTGGAGAAAAGGATTACCTTTATTCCAGTTGTACTCATTCCTGACCAGATTTTCACCTCTCACTTTAAAGGGGCCATGCTCAAGGAAAGCCGATGCAACAGATGAACAACCAGGCCCTAAGAAATGAGAAGAAGCACATGGCCAGACACCAAAAAGAAGTAAAATTTATACCATAAATAGAAAAAAAAAATAGAGTTAAGAGTTCATTCAGTGATCTAGGTAATATAATTAAAGCTGATACTGTAATTTTACCTCCATTTAGCCAGAGAACAAGAGGCTTTGAACCTGGCTGTGATTCAGCTTCAACAAAGTAGTAGAAAAGAGCTCTGCTTTGTTTTTCATCAACGGAGATGTAGCCGGAAAATTGTTGGAAACTGACCTCTGGTTGCCCTGGCAGACTTGTGATTTTATCATCTATGCGAAAAGACTCCACAGTCATAAAAATCTGCACCAAGGATGCACATATTATGCCTATGATCATCCATTCCTGATGAGACTGCATGATTGACTGAGAAGAAGAGATTGAGAACAAGCTTTCTTTGGTTTGTGATAGAAGGCTTGCTTGATTGGTGCTTCTTCTTATAGAGTTGGAACAGTCCTGTGAGCAAAAAGAGGCCTTTTGAAAATGATTAAAAAAAAAAAGAGTTGACTCCGAAAATGATAAGACAGGTTTAATGGTGCTTAGCAAAAATAAAAAGAAAAAAAAGAAGAAAAAGACACGTTTGAACTATAATCAACTCAACTCAACTCAAAACCTTCTTGGCTTTACTCAAATATAAAAACTAACAACTCAATTCAACTAAGAAATCTGATAAAGACTGTATATCAAAAAAAAAAAAAAAAAATTCTGATAAAGACTGAGTCAACACTGCTGGCTGAACCTATTGGCCAAAATCTTCCTTTGTTAGATATTATATTTTTTTTTTATTGGTTGTTGTGTTGCCGACTTGCCGTTGGTATACTGGAACTTCATATGTTAGATATTTAAGTTAGGTATTTTTTTTTTTTTTATTGATGGATCCTATGTTAAATATTTAAGTTTAATTTTTGTGGTTTTCTTTGTTTTTGTTTGGTACTGAATCTGGGTATATATATATATATAAACTTTGCCTTTTGCTTAGAAGGAATGAGAGGAAAAGGCAGACTGAGAATCTAGCGATTATAGAATGTGATATATGATATATGTTTCACTAGGAAAAGGCAGATTGAGACTTGATTTCTCTTTCTTAGTTTCGCTAGGAAAGAATTAGCAGGGACACATATGATATACGTTTAACTAGAAGCTATAGGCTGTGATCAATTTCCATTTTCAAGGAATTTGTTATTTTATATATTCTATGGCAAGTGGCAACGAAGTGAGAATTTATTCACTGTTTGTAATGTCAAAAACAGCAATGCCTTTATTTTATTTTTGATAAGAAAAGGGCAATGCTTTTCTCTCTTGAAGTTTTTCTCATCCTAATTTCTGTCAATTCATTCTTGTTCTCGCTTTTATATTGGGGCTTTCAAATGATTGTACGTAGTTTAAACTTCGAGATTTTCTAATAAGTCACATTCATTGCAGCTAATAGAGATTTTTAATTTGTTTTTTAATCTTGACTTGCATACTGTTGCCTTTGGGTTAGAACCTAAGTTACCTCTCTCAAGATTCTTCTTATTCGTTTACCTATTCATTCATGCTATGTTGCTTTGTTTGTGAAGGAAAAAAGGATTCATAAAGCCTACCATGTCATTTTCCTAGTTTCACTAGGAAAGAATTAGCAGGGACACATATGATATACGTTTAACTAGAAGCTATAGGCTGTGATCAATTTCCATTTTCAAGGAATTTGTTATTTTATATATTCTATGGCAAGTGGCAACGAAGTGAGAATTTATTCACTGTTTGTAATGTCAAAAACAGCAATGCCTTTATTTTATTTTATTTTATTTTTGATAAGAAAAGGGCAATGCTTTTCTCTCTTGAAGTTTTTCTCATCCTAATTTCTGTCAATTCATTCTTGTTCTCGCTTTTATATTGGGGCTTTCAAATGATTGTACGTAGTTTAAACTTTGAGATTTTCTAATAAGTCACATTCATTGCAGCTAATAGAGATTTTTAATTTGTTTTTTAATCCTGACTTGCATACTGTTGCCTTTGGGTTAGAACCTAAGTTACCTCTCTCAAGATTCTTCTTATTCGTTTACCTATTCATTCATGCTATGTTGCTTTGTTTGTGAAGGAAAAAAGGATTCATAAAGCCTACCATGTCATTTTTCTTTTTGTCATATTTGTGGCAAGTTCTGTTTTTGGAGTCTTGGTCTCTGCCCCCCCCCTCATGAATGGGACTCACTTCCTCAATTTTTTATTTTATCTTTCTGGAAAGACAAATGTGGCATAATTACTGCGTGTTCAATTACATTCTATATATATATATATATATATATATATTTGCCTTGACCTCTTGCAAAACTCCTTTTCAATGGCCCTAGATGGATGCTCCCTCAAATCCAAATCCACCAACACCAAATGGCCCTAATGATCCTTTGATTGTGGATGATGAACCCCTACCAAAAAAAGCTAGAGTCAATGACAATCAGTCCACTAGAGAGCCATCTGATGTTAATTTGGGAGCATTTTGTTAGGTTACAAAATCGTGAAAAGTCAGAATGCAATTATTTTAAGAAGGAATACAATGCTGCTAGGAGGAATGGGACCTCATCCATGTGGGTTCATTTGCTAAAATGTAAGAAGATTCTGGGTGTCATTGACATGAGCCAAACCACTGTGAGTTTCCAAGTAAAAAAAAATGGTGGTGTTGAGAGAGAGTTTAGTAATGAGCTTGTTGTTGCTAAATTTTCTATTGAGAGAATTTGGATGGCTCTTGTGAGGATGATTATAGTGGTTGAGCTACCTTTTAGATTTGTTGAACATGATGGTTTTATATACTTTATGGGGGTGGTTGAGCCTAGGTTTCCTGTGCCTTCTCGTCTCATGATGGCAAGGGATTGTATTAAACTTTGGTTTAGGGAAAGAGAGAAGTTGATAAGCTATTTGAAATTGGGCCAAAGGGTGTCTTTGACTACTGACACATGGACTTCCATTCAAAACCGCAACTACATGTGTCTCACTTGCCACTATATTGATGGTGATTGGACCTATCAAAAAAGGATTTTGAATTTTTGTATAGTTCCAAATCATAAAGGGGAGACAATTGGGAAAACTATTGAAAGGTGCTTGAATGATTGGGGTATCAAAATGGTGATAACTGTCACAGTTGATAATGCTAAATCCAATGATGTGGCTCTTGATTATTTGAAGAAGAAGTTGGAGAAGAAGGATGGTTGTATGTTGGGAGGCCAATTCTTGCACATGAGATGTGCTGCTCATAGATTGAATCTGGGCAAGAGCGATTGAAAGACATTCATAACTCAATTGTTAAGGTGAGGATTGTAGTGCGGTATGTTAAATTATCTCCAAAAAGGATGGATAGGTTCAAGGAAGCTGTAGAGGATGAAAAAAATCCAATCTAAGAGTTTGTTATTTCTTGATGTCCCTACTAGATGGAATTCCACATATCTTATGTTAGAGGCAGCTGAGAAGTTTGAAACAACCTTTGATAGGATGCATGAAGAAGATCTGGAATTTAGTTCTTACTTTATGGAGGTAGATGGAGATGGGAAATAGAAGCACATAGGTCCTCCCAAGGGTGAGGATTGGTTGAATGTTAGAATGTTTTGTAATTTTCCCCGGCTTTTTTATGAGGTAACTCTATGTTTTTCTGGTTCTTTATTTGTCACTTCAAATACTTATTTTTGTGAGCTAGTGGACATTCAAAATGAATTACATAGATTGTGTGGCATTGATGGTGATCCTCTCTTAAAAGAAATTGCACAATCTATGAAGGAAAAATATGAGAAGTATTGGGGAGACATTGAAAATATGAATTTGATGATGCTTATTGTTGTGGTTCTTGACCCAAGATATAAGATGAAATATTTGAAATATTGGTTTAATAAGTGGTATTCAAAAGAGATGGCAGAGTTTGCTTTAAAATTGGTAAGTGATGCTTTTGATAAGTTGTATGCCCACTATGCAAAGGGTACTGAATTATCAAGTAATAGTGGCAATGGGTAGGCCACTAATGTTGGTTCTTCAATAGAATCAAGTGCTAGTTTTCCATGTGATCCATGGAAGATTGCTTCACATGAGTTCGGTGAACACATAGCTACAAAAGACGATAATGAATGCACAACTGATGTGGACAAATATCTTAATGAAGCTAGTGAAAAAAATAGGGAGGTTTTTGATATTTTGACTTGGTGGAAGGTGAATTCTACTATATATGTAATCCTTTCCAAGGTAGCACGAGATGTCATGGCTATTCCTGTGTCCACTGTTGCTTCTGAGTCAGCCTTTAGCATTGGGGGTCATGTTTTGGATCCTTTTAGGAGTTCATTTCCTCCTAAAACTGTGGAGGCCCTTATTTGTGCTAAAAATTGGTAAAAAAACCCATCTATACCAATCAATCTTTGGGAAGCAATGAATGAAGTGGAAAGTCTTGAGCAAGAGCGGGTAATTTTCTAAAACTATATATTTAAATTTTATATTAGTTTATTGTTCTTTGTTTATTAGTTTACTAACATTTTCTGTATTTATTTTCATAGAATTGATGAAATTGGCAACAGAGAAAGAAAATTAAGTGAAGACTTGGAGTGTGAGCTACAAAATAGAATTGGGTGGGGGAGAAGTATAGCATTGGATGGACAGACCTTTTTTTTTTTGGTTGCATTCATGTTCATTTAAAAAATTTCTTGTTGGTTTACAATTAATACTTGTCTTGGATTTGTAATTCATTTCATGCTTTGCTTTAGACTTGTTTACATTATGGTTTTGACAATTGAAACTTGAAATTAGTAGGCATGACTAGAATTGTTATGAGTATGGGTAAATCCTTTTTGCTTTGTACCTGGTGTTTCACATAAACTCTTTACTTCATATTCTTGATCTAAAGTGAAGACTGAAGAGCATTAGATTTTGATAGTTAAAGCATTTAAGTTGCTTGCCACTCTACCTTATTCAAAGTACTTAACTTCATTACATGTTTGATGTATACCTGAGAATCTGAGATAGTGATATTACTTATACATGTTGAATTGTATGGTGATATATATGTTGAATTTTTATGTAGCAGGTGAATTTTTATACACTGCACCGCACCGCACATGTGACCGAAAAATGAGGTGCGGTGCGGTTATAGTTTTGGCTAAATTATACACCGCACTGCACCACACATGTGATCGCAAAAATGAGATATAGTGTAATTATGGTTTTGGCTAAATTGCACTGCAAAGTGCGATACTAAAAATAGCCTAAAACTGCATCGCACTGCACCGCAAACACCTTTACTTGTAAGAGGTGTTGGGGTTTATGCCCTAAAATCTAATTTATTGGAATGTCATAAATGATTAAATTGTTTAATTATATGAGACTATATGTAGATGAACTAATGGGACATTATCTTAGTCCATGAGATGCATAATATGTGATTTATATGATTTAGTCACAGAAGATATAGATCACAAATTCTTTATAAACTCAGAATTTTAGTTCATAGTCAATGATGAAATTGGGCATTTCATCTATGAAGACTATAACATATCAACTAAGATGATTTGTCTTGATCATATAAGTGGAGATTTCTAGTCGATATGTTGATATGTTTTAAGAGTTAAGACATATTGAACTAGACTGCTGTGAGATTTATTATTTTCCTAACGATTTTCAAATGAATAATAGATCTCAAAAAATAATAATAATAATAATAAATCTCACGACTTCTATTTACATTAATTCTAAATCCTAAGAGAATAATAAACTTTATCATGAGGTGTAGGTTGCTTTGATATATCAGGAGTGAGATATAAAATCATTATCAAAACCTTAGTATGTTGGGTAGCCCATTTAATGTGGATGGAACATAGATTTTCAAGATATAATTCATAATCTCTTAATAAAAATATAAAATATTCCTTTGAGATAAGTTTAATAGGTTTGGTTATTCAAAGTATTGGGCCAAATCACTTTAGTAATGAGTTACTAAATTATATATTTATGAAATTAGATTTCATAAATATATGATGAATAACTTAAATGATTAAACCGGGTACTCAAGGATTAAGATGTTTTTTTTTTTTTTTTAGAGAGAGTTTCAACTTATGACGTCCGCTCTTTATCATTAGACCAAGACACCAATTAGTTTTTGGTGTAGGAGGGAATTAAACCCCAGATCTCTTATTCAACGATCAGAAACTCTACCAATTGAGCTAGCTGGAACCCACCTCAAGGATTAAAATGTAATAATCTTCAAAGTGGCAATCTACATTCATGACTTTGTATTACTACGAATATTTTATGAAGGAGTTGCATGTATAATAAAGTCTTGAGATATAATTTATTAATAAGGTTTAGAGTACAATTATATTCATATAGTAGTATTAAATATAATTAATGGTAACTTTGAACTTGTCAAGACTTGACAGATAAGCCTAAGGCCCACTGGAGCTAGAGTCTTATTTGTTCCCTTTGATCCCATCCCAAGCTACAAATTAGGTAGGCCTAAAAGGCTAACCCAATTAGATAATTAATTTTTATTTAATAAGAGTTATTAAATAAAGTAACTACCAATGGTTGTTAGTTTGTATGTATGATTAAAAGAAGAGAAAATAGTTTTTCTCTACAGATTTTTTGGAATACACTTTTTCAAAGAAAAATCAACGTACAAAAGAATTGATTGAGAGACCACTCATCTTGGGCACCATGTGGAATTGGGATGAAGATTGAAGGTATTCTTAAGTCTTGTTTTGAATTTCACTGCATCAAGGTATGCTTTCTCATGAATGAAGTAGTCTGTGTTTGTTACTTCCACTGTGTGTTTTGTATGAGATGCAAAACCAGATTTTCCAACAATTAGAATCAAAGCGGTCTTCAATATCATGTTTATATAGCATTTGATTGAGTTTTAGAATTAAAGAAAAACTGTTTTCTTGGTGTTTTAAAATTCTATAGTAGTTTTTCTGCATTATGTTTTTGTGCTATAAACTTTAACCTTGTGAGCCGTGATGATTCGTTGAGATCTTGATTATAGCTTTTTGCTTGGTGCCATGTGTTTCTAATCTTTGCATTAGATTTGAACACGGTGGATAAGAATTGCTATGTTTCTTATCAATGTAGATTGTCAAGATGGGTATACAATCATTAGAAAGGATATACACCTGATTCCTGACATTGTTGGTTATGTGTTTGATTACACTTTATCCAGAGAAAATGAGATTTTGCCCTTTTTTTAATAAAAAAAAAAAAATAATCCAGCATTTTGTCCCATTTCCCAAACTAATTAGGAAAATGCCTCTGTTTTGAAACTCAATTTTCTAAAAATTGAGTTTCCATTTAAAACTCGATTTTTGGACAATTGAGTTATAACAAACTAAAAAAAAAAAAAAAAAAATTGCATGGAACTCTAGTTCATGGAGCTCGAGTTCCATGCATTATTTATTTATTTTAAACTTGATCTCCCATACAGGTTCAGGGAGCCCTATAGTGGCATTTTCATGCAAGTTTTTATTTTTTTATTTTTTTATTTTTTTTATAAGTTTGATTGCCCAATGCCAGGTTTAGGGAGCCTATAGTGGCATTTTAAAGCCCTATAGTGGTGATTTCATGCAAGTTTTGTTTTGTTTATTTATTTATTTATTTTTGTTTTTGTTTTTTTTTTTTTGTTTTTTTGTTTTTTTGTTTTTTCGTTTTTTTTTTTATTTATTTATTTATAAATTTGATCGCCCATACCAGGTTCAAGGAGCCATGTAGTGGAGTTTTAAAGCCCTATAGTGGCGAGTTTCAAAACAGAGGCATTTTCCTAATTAGTTTGGCAAATGGGGCAAAGCGCTGGTTTTTTTTGCACGAAAATGGCATTTGCCCATTTTGGCCCACTTTATCTATATATAGAATAATGGTTTGACTTCTTTTCTTTATGTTATATTAATATTGCATCAGTGAGTTCGTTTACCTTTTGATGTTTAACATTTTTTCATTGATATTGTTTATTAATATATACTAGCCGCGAACCCGCACGTTGCACGTAATAATTATTTTTATGGCGGTTTTATTAATTTTTTTTTTAACAATTTAAACTAATCTAATAATGAGTAATTTATTTCGTAATTATATTTTTATTTATTGTTGGAACAATCATAAATGTAATATAGAAACAATCCAAAACACCAAAAAAAACTTAAACTTAAAAAAATTAATAAAACTTAACAATGATTAATTGAACCAATATTAGGATAAAATTTTGTTTTTAATAATCTATTAAGGTTATTTTCTTTGTAGAAATTATAATTTCGGCCACCCAAAACATATTATCAAATAAACAATTATTAGCAAAATCTAAGAATTAAATTTCTATATATGCATTGTTATAAAATAATAATAATTAAAATAAAATTGCAAAAGTTAAAATTTGTCACCTATTCGATTATTTTCGTTTGGCTAACCTTTTCTTTTTTTTAAATAAATGGCATTATAGAGTACTTTGCCCACCACAAAGGATTAGAAAATAAACAAAAATTAGTAAAGTCTCATAGTTTAACATCTAAATTGAGCACTATAAAAAATCATACTATGTAATAGAATAAATAGCAAATTATCCAAATCATGCTATGTAATAGAATAATATTATATTTTTATATGCAACTGGATAACATTTAACAATAAAAGAGAATTAAAAAAAAAAAAATAAATCGCACTAACCCAAAATAGAGTTTTAAAGAATATAAAAAATTATCTACCTAAAGTAGAGATGCAAGAAAAAAAAAAAAAAAAAATCAACCAAAAAATTTAGAGAGAGAGAGAGAGAGAGAGAGAGAGAGAGAGAGAGAGAGAGAGGGAACCTTTTTTTTTTTTTTTTTTTTTTTTTTTTTTTTTTTGTGAGGGAAAACTATGTATAGAATAAAAGAGATAGTGTCAAATTTATAGTAAGAGAGTGTGAATAAGAAGAGATAAAAATAAAGGAAGATGAAGGGAAAGAGGAAGAATGATATTAATGTAGAGGGTAGTGGGGAGATGAAATGGTAAGGGAAAAAGAAAGGTTGGAGAAGCGTAATATTAAAAAAATAAATGTTAAAAACAATTATAGAAAAATTGGAAAAAAAAAATCCTAAAGCTTGAAAGGCTTCAACATTTTTTTTTCCCCTTTAAGCTGAAAAGGCTTACACAAAACTTTAAAACTGATATTAGGGTTCTTGATAATAGTCTTGAAAACCTTAATGTTTGATTTGTGAATCTTCATTCATAAAATCAAAAGGTGTTTTTGATAGAAAATAATGAAGATGTCAAAAATGGTTTCCAGAAAAATTCTGAGAAAAATTCAGTTTTGCGAGTTTTGATCGATTGAGTATTCCTTTCGATCAATTGAATGTTCTTTTTGATTGATTGAAGAGGAATCGAGAATTGATTGATTCAGGCAGAAACTCTATGATGAAATTCTTTATTGTCTCGATCAATTGAATGTTATTTTCGATCGATTGAGCAGGAATTGAGAATCGATCAAACGAGGCAGTGGCATGATGATGATTTTTTTCATTTTTTTGATCGATTGAGTAAAAGGTTCGACCGATCGAAGACACTGAATTTTGAATTTTTCACTTGTTTTTGACTAAGTGTTAAAACTTTGATAAAAAGCAAGTCTATGATTGATGTTCAATCTAAAAACATTTGTAGGAAGTATTTTATCTAATGTTTGTGTAATATTTTTATTTTCTAACTTATGATGATATCATTAAAACTTAAATAAATATAAGAAAGTGGAAATGTTAAAAGTAATATAATAATTTCACAAATATATTGAGAATGAACATAGTGGTTCGGCAAATTCATAATTTGCATTATAATTTTTAACTATTTCAATCAACTTAAGTGAAGTTTTTTAAAAATTATTATTGCGTGTGTTACTTTGTTTTTTTTTTTTTTTTTTTTTGGTTTTTTTTGGTTTTTTTTTTTTTTTTGGTATTATCATTATCCATGAATAGTTTCTACTTGTCCAAAAAAAAAAAAAAAAAATGAAAGTTTCTTCTTGTCTGAGGAAGGTAAATTACCAATAAAGCATAAAGGTCATAATGTCTAAATAATATCACATAATGATGTGTGACACTTTTGTTGTGCTACTTAATTAGCCACAACATTTATGATGCAACTTTTATTATACAATAATAATAGCGTCATTCATGCTAACGAGTGCCATTAAGACACTTATTAATAATCCATTTTAGAAAAGTTTTGATATCACTTTTATGGAAAATGAAAAAAAGGTTGTCAAAATATTAATTACTTTATTTTTTTTTCATTTCTCATAAAAACTTTCTTTAAATGAATTATTAACCAATGCCCTAAACACACTCGTTAGCATTTTCCATAATAATTGATGATGCCGAAAATATTAACAGTGAGTTGCACAAGACTCGTATCCTCAAAACGACACCTGCACAACAAGAAAAGGAGAAGACCTAACAGAGGGCACCGGTGTGGTATCGGCCAAATACCCTCCGAAGGTCAAGTTAGAACTTTTTTCAACTCTAGAGTGCTAGAGAGGGGTTAATTGTGCGTACCTCGATTTGTGAGGGTATTGGGGTTTTTATAGTAGTTGAGGATTGACCTTTCTCCTTGGAGCAGAAGTCTTTTCCTTATAGGAATCCTTATGAGCGTAGATTGCGGGATCCTTTCCTTATAGGACTCTGATATTGGGCGTGTAATACAAGTAATTTCTCTATTACTCATGCGTGGTGACCAAGTTATGGTTTTTCATAGAACCGTCGGCCTCAAAGCCGTCAGCTTGATTTCTACCCTTCAGCCCTGTTGGCGTCAGTTCCTTGCTACATTCTATGAGTGGCCCAGGAGCTTCGAATTACCGTCCATTAGGCTTGGAGCCTTCAGCCCATCGGTTTGTCTCGCTCCCTACGTCGATAAAGAACCGTCAGCCTTTTTGGGCACAATTCTCGGATCTTTCCTAACCATCAGCATGCCTTCTGTCAACGCGTTAGTTCATAACGTCCATCGTGACTGGCCCGTCAGCCTAAGCAGAAGCTGACGGGTTAAGCCCATGGTACTTGATATGATTCTTCCATATCAATAATAATATGAGATATAATATAGTAAAAAATATATAAAAATCATTGCCTCATTTTGATGTAATTTGACAGTGGAGATCAAGATTCAGTTATCCCATTCATCGGGACTTGAACATTGATAAATGGATTAGCAAAGGAGTTGGGACTAAATACAACGGTGCCTTACAGAGTATGGTTCGAGGGAAAACAGGTCTATATATTTATATTCTTGTCTCTTTATTCATTGGTGCCAAATGGTATTCTTTTTCCTGATTTATTTTATCTTGTAGGTTGGCGGATGGACACAAGTATATGGTAACAGTAACACCCAACTATCCTTTGCCTCAATAAGAGAAGCTTCCCACACAGCTCCGGCTACGCAACCAGATGGATCACTAGTGCTATTTAAGGCATTTCTTGCAGGGCAACCACTACCAAAAGCATGAACACATCAAAAATCATGAAACAAATAATACTATACTAGTATTACTATTTTGAATTTTCCAAGTTGGGAATATTTGGCCTCTTCTTGTGTATCAAGTATCTCTCCTGGTTCTCTTCTCTTCTCTTCTCTTCTCTTCTCAAAAAAAAAAACTCTACTAGTAAAAGCCAAAAGTTGTATTTTTTATTATTATTATTTAAATTTGGGTAATAATATGACGCCATTATATATTTGACTCGCAAATCAATGTACATATTATGCAATCATGCATTTAAAAAAATACACTAATATATCAATGTGATAAACTTCCAAGAATAATGCTGTTAGCATATATGCCAGGTGGGCTTCTTGCTTGAATTTCACAAACCATGTAGATATAAAATTGGATTTTCAGGAAAATTTCTACCAAGATATCATCTAGAAAGGGTGGAGCTGGGAATATTTGTTTGGAGGCTGAATACACTATACATCAATATTAATAAAGAAAAATTGAAAACACATATATACTAACACACACGCTGCCCAATTTATATATATATATATATATATATATATATATTTATTTATTTATTTAAAAAAAAAAAATCAAGTTGGTCAGGTATCCATTACCCAACAAGCACAAAGAGGGAAACCCGCCTCCAAGCAAATGTGACTAATTATTTTACTAATCATGCATAACATGTAATATTAGAACTAATTTGGTAACACCTAGTTACCTTGAATCACAATTAGTATTTTTATAATTTTAGGGATTTGACTTGAGGGTGGTCACAATAAAGAATTCATTTTTGAAACGACATGCTTCAGTTCACATTTCATCAACTTTTAAGTTAGAACAAAATTATGTACGAAGTTGTCAAAATCCTTTATATGTGACTATGCACAACAATTGGCATCAAGAGGCTTATGACTTAATAGCATTGTCTAGTTCTTTTTGTGGAGTGAATTTTGATTTGAATCCCTTTTAATGGTCATATTTTCCAATTAAAACATGAGCATATATATGAAGAAGAAAAAACATAGGGGAGAGAGAGAGAGAGAGAGAGAGAGAGAGAGAGAGAGAGAGAGAGAGAGAGAGAGAGAGAGAGAGAGAGAGAGAGAGTATTAATTGATTTCATAGAATTCTGTGCTTTGAAAGATTATTCAAATGCGGCTTTGTTTAACAAAAGCACTAGGGTTAAAGGAAGCAAATTCAAGGAGCCCCTTCCTACGTTGAAATATTTCCATCTCTCGTTCCTCCAATGTCACCCAAGCTTCTATGCCACCACCTTGTTTTGTATCCATCAAGACAATTAAGTTCTCGAAGTAATTGCTTGAATTATTAGTGATCCACTGATGTCGCGGAAGCTTGGAGAGAAGCACACACGATGCTCTCTTTGATGGACAGAAACTAAACTGTTAGTTCCTAGGTAGTAAACCTCGAATCCACGAGGGGTTCCTTGAATCCACAAGGTGATAGGTCTGGAATCCACCAGAGAACACAAAAGACACAAGTCTGAATTTTTATTGATAATAAACTATGAAAAACGTTACAAAATTAGGGGCTTTTTTAAGGGCTTCGTAAAACTTGACAGACAAGAAAATATGATCTAAAATAACTCCTAATTGATACCTAACCATAACAGGAACCAAATTTGACCTAAAAAGCATTAAATGCACCTAAAAACAAGGAAATAAATCACCTAAACCTAAAATAACGTTTTTTTACATAAAAATACCAAAAATAATAAATTACAATAATTAAATAGCAAATTGTGTCCTACATCATCCATATGGGCTTTCCCCACCCAAAATCCATTTCAGATAGTGGCTACTTGCACAAGCTTGTACATCTATAAATGGTAATGTCCATTCTCTTAATTAATTCACCCCGCTCCTTGAGTGACTCACAAACCATTTGGAAACCTTCATCACCTTTGAATTTATTGGCCTTCTCGTTGCAAAAGTCTATCAACCCTTCTCTCATTTTAGCTACTAAATCGAGTAATATAACTCCCTGTCCTTAGAAAACACTAGGAATTGCCAAATGAGATTCCCTATGCTGTTTTCAGGCAAGGGTGGCACCATTCTTTTGCGCAAGTCCACTGCTTGGGACAATACATGGCCCTAAATGGCTTGATATTGACTTAGAAGCAGCCATAGCACATTTCAAGATGAGTGCCAACACTATTTCTACGTTTATGGGGGGTCGCTGTCCAATTGCACCAGTTGTTTTGGCCTTGAGGCTAGCTATCTTTGAGGCATCAAAGACAACCCTCCTTGTGATGCATTTTTTAGCCTGGAAGTTCACCTTAGGATTGGGCATGATGGGCAAATCTCTAGGCGGCAACAAAGAACCTCCAATGAATTCCGGGATCACCAAGGGCATAGCCAAGAATAATTACTTGGGGGGGGGGGGCGGGTTGTAGTAGAGATGTACTAAAATATAATTCAACCAATTTTCATGTGATTCAAACCACGAAAATTGAAAACTACGACGATAATTTTTCGGTCCTTTCGATGAATACTCTATATTTCTAGGTTGATATGGACTTATTATGCATGAGATAAGCAGGTCGAATTTCTTCTTGTTTGTTGATAGGAAATTCATATATTTATTTATGTGATCCTAGATCATGGTCTATCTCTTCAGATTGAATTCTTGAACATTTGGAGGGATGCTCATCAGACATTGAAGTATTAACATTTGTTTTATAGATTACCTAAGTTTTAAATGATAGACAACTTTTTTTTCTTAAAAAATGCATTAATTGTTTGTCATTTGCTCATTATTTGGCACCTAATTTCAATCCCCCCCCCCCCCCCAAAAAAAAATCAATTCAAAAAATGATAAACTAACTTGGAAGAGAGATATAATAAATTATCATATAAAATTCATTTTTACACAATCTCATGGCCCTCCCCCCATTCGGACCCATTCAAGAGACAAACAATACAAAAGCCAAAAAGGCTAAGTCATAAAGTCAGTGGATCAAGAGTAAAGAATCCAATAACAATAAACACAAGAAGATAAAGTCAAATAAATATAAATTGCTTTACTGGCAAAAAATATCACATACACATACTTTATATTTCTATTATGCTATTTGGTATTTAGTTCAGTTCTAGAGAAAAAGAGAGAGAACTAAGATGAGAATGACTAAAGGAGATACCTTGAGGAATTGAGGTGAGGGCTTTAGGATTTGAGGTTGAGCGATGAAGGCTAGTGGAGCTACAATGTCACGGTGAATCGGAGAGGTCTGACCGCATGACATGAGGATTGGGAATTTAGGCAGCATGAACTGAGGCCGTTAAGCAAAGCGCAAAGGCATGACTACGTGAAGACTAGGAATTTAGGCAGAAGCTTGAGGTGATGACTGAAGAGTTTGTTTTGTTTTATTAGGATTATGGATTTCAAATTTGGGGTTGGGCTAGGCTGGAAGTGCCTTTAGTTTAGAGGAGAAGAATTTTGTATGATTAAGGATTTTGGGCTAGTCAGCTGGGCTGAATGTGGACAAATAATTTTTTTTTTTTTTTTAATTTTAAGTTGTATTGGACTAGTTGTTGAAAATAATTTGGGTGGGCTGGATTTAATTCTTGGAGGGGCCCATGTCTTTTATTTTATATATTCTAAGGGAAAATTTAAAAATTTGGGGAGGGGGGGGGGCATCCGCCATTGATCCGGGATCACTACTTCACCATATCCACGACTAGTGGTTGTCCAACTTTGGAGAAATGTGAAGAGAGACGATCCATCCATGATCTTGTGTGAAGGGCATACAGCTATGGCAATTCCACCACAGCTAAAGGCAATGAGTTGAATAAGCAACATAGAATCCGAGGCTAATTGAGTGGTATAAGGATTAATGATGGGACTAATATGACTTAGGTGATGTTTGGATTTTGCAAAACTCAATTAACAAAACTGAGTTTTGTTAACTCATAACTCAAAATCATGTGGGGCCCACAGCCATAACATTGTTTGGATGATTTTTGGGTGTGCTCAGTTAACAAAACTGAGTTTTTGTAGATGTGAGTTAACAAATTTGGAAACAATAAAAGCTTGTTTTCAAGTTAATGGAATATGAGTTTTGTGGCAATATTGTAATTTCATTCACTAAATAGGACCCATTGCAGTGTCTTGTCTAATCACTTTGACTTTTTTTTTTTTTTTGCTGAAACTCTCTTTCTTTCTTTTTTTGGTTCTTTTTCTTTCTTTCTTTCTTTCTTTCTTCTTCTCTTCACGTCTGCTTCTCTTTTTCTTCTTTTCTTTCTTTTTTTTTTCTTTCCTTCTTCTTTCTTCTTCTCCGACCCACTGCTTAGTTCTTTCTTTATTATGAAATATAATTGCCATACCATATTTCTCTCTCTATTTCCCAGATGAATTGGTGTCTTATTGCAGCAATTGAAGCTCAAATTATCAAAATTTTTTTTCCAAATGCAAACAAAAACAGATTGATTCTGTATAAAAAAAAAAAAAAAGAAAAAAGAAAAGAAAAGAAGAAGAAGTAAAACGCAAAAGATTAAGTGGGTATTATGTGAAAATGAATAAACATTGGTGTATTTGAAGAATGATAGTGATTGTGCAATGTGAAAGCTCGAAAATGTGTTGAAAACACAAGAGCAATTTAGACCCCGTAATTAAAATTACGGCTTGATACATTTTACACAACTTGAATACAAAGTGTGGAATAGTGTAAAAGCGAGCGGATGAACAAGTAGGCTACTCTAATCCATAAACTAAGCAACACAGCAGTATAATGGAATTAAACAAGAGTAGGGAAGAAGGATGCAAACACAGAAAATACCGAGACGTGTTTTCGAAGAGGAAACCGAAGAACTCGGCGAAAAACCTCTCTGCTGCCCTCCAAGCGGAAATCGATCCACTAGACAATCAGTTGGGATACATGAGTAAGCAAGAGACCCTCCAAGCCTAATCTACCCAATGTACCTAAGCCCTCCAAGCTCTTACTCCAACAAGGCTTCTCGAAACCGTGTCTTGTCTAGCACCCCGGATCCGGCAACAAGCTCTATGTTGCATCTACCATTCCAGGCTTCTTCCAATGCTTCCCAGCAGCGCCAAAACGTCACTCAACACTCTCAAAGGGTGTGGTAAGTGTTTGGGCTATCAACCTCTCAATGGTGTGGAAATGGAGAGGGAAGGGTTGAGGAGATACCACAAGAAATTGTATAGAGAAAGGTGGGGATGACAATCTCTAATTCCAAATGTGTTTGGCTAGGGTATTCTCTCTGAAGCATACCTCAACATTTGTGGGTAATGAGGGTTTATATAGGATAGGTGCAAAATGTGTGAGTCAGTCAGTACAGGCTGGCAGAACAGCATGTCTTGCGGGTGTCTCGCGGGAAGGCCTTACCTGCGAGATACTCGCGAGAGACAGCTGTCTCCACCTGGCCTGACTCTTCGCATTCCAGCATGTGCAAGGCACATGCTTCACTTCGCGGGAAGCTAAGTCGCGACATACCCACGAGAATCCTTCAGCCTTCAAATTGCTTGAGTCTTCACACACTCTCTATCACACAACCCTTACATCAATTCCCACAACAAATACAGGGTATAAACGATTGATAATAATTACAATCAAATTTAGCACGGAATAAAAGCCAACAAAATACATAGTTGTAAATAACAACTTTATAATCTCTCCCTTTGGCTATTCCGTAACAAAACCCTAAAATAGACTCTAGACTTAAACGTGAGTTTGGGAACAAAGGCAAAACTCACTCACACCTAATTCTAGATTCTGATAAGCTCTTGAAACATATGAACAAGTAACTCCTGAAACACAACAACAAACTAATATCATTGTATGCAAAAAACTTGAAAAGCATATGGAGCAATAAAATCATGATCCAGCAAAATGAAATAGAAACACTAGATCATGGCAAGATCAAATAGGTAATCACTATACATAAGCAATTACTATGCTCATTCACACAAGGAATGAACATCTGAATATGCAAGATGATAAACTCATTTGTAGAGTATCATTTGCAAATCCAACACTCAACCAATGCAGAATACTTGAAGTATTTGTATCTAGGAACAATCCTACTAGGGCACAAGAGTGTTCATCACTCAACCAATGCATAGAACGTATATGCATCTAGGAACAATCCTACACGGGCACAAGAGTGATCTATTGAAGTAAAAATGTGTGACATTGAACTTCAATAACACAAGCATAAAGGTTGCATAAACAATGTACTAAATATGCATGGCACATACCATAGAAGCCTACAAAAATGCAATGAAACAAACCCTTAAAGCTTATAGAAGCAACATGGGTACATGCAAAGAATGCTACAAAGCACAGATAATATCATAAAAGAAACATCTGAAATAATACTTAAATAAAACATAGTATCAAAGCTTTAAACCAAAAGCCGTAAAACAGTTATAAAAACTAAACAATATTGAATAAAAACCATCTGAGAAACCAATAGCCAATGTAACTAAGATGCTAGACTATGCTCCCCCTAATGTTGTGCAAGCTCTTCTCTAGCTCCCCCTCAGAATTTTCTCCCCCTTTTTGACCGAAATGGCCAAAGGGTCAAAACTGATCTGACTCTGAATCCGAGCCGTGCTCCATAGATAAGTCTTGTACTTGAGAAGAGAGTGCGGTGATCTATCCTTGAAGGTATGCAAACTGGTCCGCGGTGTACTGCACATGGGAGTCAAGCACCATAAACATCTGATCCATCTTAGCAAGCAACTGATCAAGTTTGCTTAAGCCTTGTGGTGGAGTCGAAGATGATGGCTGTGTAGCGGGCTCAGGAGCCGAGGTGAACCTGTCAATCTCTTCCTCTGTATCTTCACCTTCATCCTGCTGAACCTGTCATGGTGGCGGTATGGTATACACACCGGTCTTAGAACCCTTGATGTGTGCAGTGCTCCTAGTCAGTGTATGACCACCAATGGGATAGTCCCTCTGAACAACCGTGAGGCCACTGGGCAGCTTGAGCTTTGCCTTGGCAATCAGTCCCATAATCAAAGAGGGGAACGGCATCACAGTTCATGAATTCTGCTTTGTGATGCTCTTCTTCAGGACATGCATGATATGGCCACATATGTCAATCTCCTTATGTGTAAAGAGATCATACAAGAATTTGGTTCTTGGAGCAGAGAGAATGATGAGATTGGTGACCGGATAGAGATTGTGAATCATCACATAGCTTAGTGTCCTCATTTCTGGAGAGAACTTGATGGTGTTCATGGATGATTTCTTCGGTTCACCACCAAGGAGTTTAATCATTTCATGAGTAGAACCCAATCTGTCCACATAAGCAACTATGATTGGCTGAGATGGAGGACGAGTTTCCAGAAAATCTTGAATGCTCTCTCTTGTAATCACAAACTCCTTGTGTCTTACCCAGCATTCAATACATTTGCCGTTGACAGTAGCATTAGAGAAGAACTCCTTGATAATCTCTGAATAGACCACTCCAGTCGGGTTCAGTAACTTAGTCCAAGTTCTATCTTTGAACACTTCGGGGATGAAAGTGCCCTCAAGAGTCTCTAACTGGACTACCCGTTCCATGATGATTGTCTTGTCCTTGTAGCAGTCATTGTACTTCATATCAGCTTCTATAGACTTGAAATGATCAGAATCAGTTCGGGCTCGCTTTGAGGTCGGTTTCTTCTTAGCTGCATGCTTGGTGGGAGACATCTGCACAATTTCACAAAAAAAATGCACAAACACAAACCAGAAGACAAACTTGATTAAATTCAAGTTAGTTCCAAGACAGACTTAAACTAACTGAAAACATAGCATGGTTGACTCTTAACAACATGCTTAACAACTTCAACCTATAAAGCTTAACATCCATGCAGAAAATTAAGAGACAGTGCAAGTGTGTGTGTCTGTGTGCATGTGCTGATAAGTGTGTGCGGTATGAGATGCATGAGGGTGCCTAAAGTGTGCCTAGTTGTGTGCTAAGATTGTGCAACATGAGCAAAGTGAGTGAAACACACAATCAATGACCAAACCAAGTACAATAAGGTCAAACAAGTGAAAGTCCATGGATTGAAATCACTTGATTCCATTTTGGCACAAAAATGTCACTCGGACATTTTGTCGAACACCTAACATGCACAAATGCAAATATGAATTGAATAATGCATGAACATGGAGAAAACGTGCCTAAATACACTTTAAAATGCCACAAGGGGCCAACACAGAAGCACACACAACAAATTGGACACAGCCTAATAAAAAATTTTTAGAAAAGAACACCCAATTTAGAACAC
This sequence comes from Quercus variabilis, assembly GCA_030445155.1. NCBI lineage: Eukaryota > Viridiplantae > Streptophyta > Magnoliopsida > Fagales > Fagaceae > Quercus > Quercus variabilis. Next base: position 9,667,465 of record CP129451.1, read on the forward strand.
TAACCCAAAGATTCGAAAATCCCCAATTATCAAAACCCTAACCAAAAATTCTGCAAAATCTAAGTAAAAACTTAAAAAGAAATGATTAACAAACATACCTTGAAGAAGAAAATACAGAAAAAGTGCTTGGATTGAAGGGGTTTGAATGGAATAGTAATTTTTGGGTGAAAGAGTTCGAGAGAGGTTGAGCGAGGGAAGTTTGAGAATTTGGAAAAATTATCACATCAGCTATATAAAAACTGAAAACACGCATTTTTCGCCGGTTAGGGAGTGGCGAGACAGTCGCGAGAAAAGCCACTGAAGCACAAAAATTTCGCGAGAAGCATTAGGTCGCGACACAGTCACGAGACAGTCGCGGTAACTTCTGTCTGAATTCCGAAAAATCCAATTTTTAGCCAAACAGCATTTCGTGAGAAGCTTTTGGTCGCGAGACAGTCGCGAAAGTTTCTGTGTGACAGGAAGAAAAAATAATTCCCTCAACTCCTTTTCGCGGGAAGCTCTAAGTCGCGAGCTTCTCGCGAAACAACCCTTGAACCAGTTCTTTTTTTTTTTTTTTTTTTTTTTATGAGGAAACACAAAAACATGCATTTTAATCAAAAACAAAAGACAAGAAAGTATAAAATCACTTTCAAAAACAGATAAAACTCTCAAAAATCTTTTTGAATTTGATCAACAAAGATTGAGCATGTGAAAGCTCATTTAATCAAGTACAATCACACAAATGAATATGACATTCATTGAACATAGACTTGTGTGCTGTGTGTGGATATCGAAAATGAGATAGTCCTTAGTCCAATGTGAAGCTTCAATGATCAATTCAATTAAGGCATACACAACTAGCACTAGATTATGTGACTTATCTCAAATATAGAAACATGCATATATGACCTCCCACACGTACTTGATAACTATTCATTGAAGCTTTTCATTTGGCTCCATATTCAACATATCATTTGTAACTTTTGAGCAAAGAAAATCTCATTTAGAGAAAGATGCCTGAAATTTTAGATATTTCAATTGATGAGATAGCCTTTGGCTTTTTGGGCATCATACATTTTATTTTGGTCGCTTTCCCTTTTTCCTAGTCGAATACTAGTTTGTGCGACTGGCTTTTGCAGCTCTATATCTCTTTTCATTTGGAGATTTACATTTAGAGAGCTCTTTTAAGCAAAAAAAAAAATAAAAGTGGGAAGATATATAGGCATGAGTCTATGCATGTCTCAAGATCAACAAAACCATTCACTAATTATTCATGATAAGGTTGAAGATCTATTTACAACAGTCACATAGATTTCAAAATTTCTTCCACAATGATATGAGTGCATGAGAGACAAGCTAAGCTCGTTAAATGCACAAGGCCATAAGTGCAAAGATACAAGGCAAAACATGCTTTGAGACAAAACTCAACAAAGTGATCAAACTTTTTGGATTTTATAATTTTTATGAGTTTTTGAATTTTTGAACACACTCAAAACAGAACAGGAAAAGAAAGATCAACACATAAAAACCAACCAGGAAAAAATGTATGAAAAAAAATGCAACAGCAAATGACCCTAAGCATTGAAAAAATTTATGCATGGACATGTTACAATGCATATGCATGAGTACCCCTCTTCACCCACACGTCACGTGCGTTTGTGGTGATATCCTTAACGGATTGGGTATGAGAATTTGGACTGTCAAACCTTCTGGTGAAACTCTCCAAGCAAGTGGTGAAGGCACCGATCATTTTCATCACGTCCATCATACCAGGATCACGATTCTGACTTCTCGGTTGTTCACCACCCCAAGACCTCATGTCATTTCTCCTTCCTCGTGACCGAGGTGCGCTTGAATTGTTATCTGATCTCAACTTTTGACAATTGGGTCTAGTATGTCCATGCAGTCTGCAGTAATGGCACACATAATCCGTTCTAGGACTCCGTTGTAATCTTGGGAGAGATCTTCCTCTGGTTTCATGTTTAACCACAGATTGATTTCGGGGCTTATTCACCATTCGTTGCTCAGCCACATTCTTCTTCTTTACATCCTCAACTTTCTCAAGAATGGGCTCTTCTACAACCGTCTCGTTTGCCTTCACAAACTTCACTTCTTTGGTGACTTTTACTGATGAGCTGCTTCCTCCTGTGTATCCTAACCCGGACTTGTCTGAAGAAGGTTTTTGTGATGAGATAACATCATCTAACTTCTGGGATGAGACTCTCTCTATCTTGGCATGAGCTTGCACTACCTCTTGCTCAAGAAACCTCACCTTCGTATAGGCTTCAGATAACTCGCCATTTAGTGTCTCAATCTCACACTTAGCCTCTTTATATCTGACCAAGAGACTTCGGTAGTCTTCCTCAGCTTTCTTCATTTTCCTTACAGCTGCCTTGGCTACTCTGGTATATTTTCCCGACTTCTCAAGTAGTAAGGAGCAATTTTCTTGAAGATTAGCTGTATTCTCTTCATCTTCAGCATCTGATTCTTCCACAATCCCAATAGACTCTGAATCAAAATGCTCACCAAGCTCCTTCACAAGTGCGCCTAAATCATCCGATGACTCCACATGAGCAATGGTCATGAATGCGGAGTAGTTTCCCTCTCCGTCACAGCTCTCTTCCGAGTCAAAATCAGAAGAGTCTGAATCACTGAGTGTCATGGCATAAGCTTTGCCTTTTCCCCTCAGAAAATTTGGACACTCCTTCTTTAGATGTCCATGGCCATTGCACTCATAGCATACAATTTCTGAAGAAGGTTGAAACTCCCTCCCTTCTTTCCTTGTAAACTTTTTCCTATCACCTCTTGAAGATGAAAATTTTCCTCTGTTGAATGATTTCCCACTGTTCTTCATCTTCAGAAATTTGTGGAAGTTTTTTGCAAGAAATGCTACTTCCTTCTCCACCCCATCTTCTTCGGAGGAATCATCCATCCTTTTGGTGATGGTTTTAAGAGTAAGTGATTTACTCATCTTATGGGAAGGCAGTCCCATCTGATATGTTTGGAGAGACCCAACTAATTCTTGAATTTTAATCTCATCCAAATTCTTGCTTTCCTCTATGGCTGTAACTTTTGCTCTAAAACTTTCAGGCAAGGACCTCAATACTTTTCTCACCACCTTAGCATCTTCAATCTTCTCTCCAAGATTGAGTTTAGCAATTACAATTTCATTGAGCTTCCTATAGAATGAATCAAACGGTTCATCATCATCCATCTTGACCTCTTCAAATTTGGTGGTAAGCATCTGAAGTTTTGTGTCCTTAACTTTCTTTGTACCCTCATAAGTGGTCTCCAAAATCTCCCAAGCTTCTTTGGCGACAGTCATATGAGAGATCCTGTGAAATTCATCAAGAGACATAGCACAAAAAATATCGTTTAAAGCTTTGCTATTAGCATTGGCTGCTGCTAGAGCTGCCTTATCCTAATTAGCCTTAGGTGCCTCCGGTTTAGTCCAGCCTAGCTCAACCGCATCCCAAACGGTATCTTCTATAGAGCATAAAAATGCTCTCATTCTAACTTTCCAGAATGTGTAATTCTTCCCATAAAAAAATGGTGGAACATTGAGCGATTGAGACCGGTCCATCTCAAATAGGGTCAAGGATCACACCAAGGTATTTAAACCACAGCAAGTGTACCCGCTCTGATACCAATTGAAAGCTCGAAAATGTGTTGAAAACACAAGAGCAATTTAGACCCCCTAATTAAAATTACGGCTCGATAGATTTTACACAACTTTAATACAAAGTACGGAATAGTGTAAAAGCGAGCGGATGAACAAGTAAGCTATTCTAATCCATAAACTAAGCAACACAACAGTATAATGGAATTAAACAAGAGTAGGGAAGAAGGATGCAAACACAGAAAACACCGAGACGTGTTTTCGAAGAGGAAACCGAAGAACTCGGCGAAAAACCTCTCCGTCGCCCTCCAAGCGGAAATCGATCCACTAGACAATCAGTTGGGATACATGAGTAAGCAAGAGACCCTCCAAGCCTAATTTACCTGATGTACCTAAGCCCTCCAAACTCCTACTCCAACAAGACTTCTCGGAACCGTATCTTGTCTAGCACCCCGGATCCGACAACAAGCTCCATGTTGCATCTGCCATTCCAAGCTTCTTCCAATGCTTCCCAGCAGCACCAAAACATCACTCAACACTCTCAAATGGTGTGGTAAGTGTTTGGGCTATCAACCTCTCAATGGTGTGGAAATGGAGAAGGAAGGGTTGAGGAGATACCACAAGCAATTTTATAAAGAATGGTGGGGATGACAATCTCTAATTCCAAATGTGTTTGGCTAGGGTTTTCTCTTTGAAGCATACCTCAACATTTGTGGGTAATGAGGGTTTATATAGGATAGGTGCAAAATGTGTGAGTCAGTCAGTACAGGCTGGCAGAACAGCATGTCTCGAGGGTGTCTCGCGGGAAGGCCTTACCCGCGAGATACTCGCGAGAGAGAGCTGTCTCCACCTGGCCTGACTCTTCGCATTCCAGCATGTGCAAGGCACATGCTTCACTTCGCGGGAAGCTAAGTCGCGACATACCCACGAGAATCCTTCAGCCTCCAAATTGCTTGAGTCTTCACACACTCTCTATCACACAACCCTTATATCAATTCCCACAACAAATACAAGGTATAAACGATTGATAATAATTACAATCAAATTTGGCATGGAATAAAAGCCAACAAAATACATAGTTATAAATAACAACTTTACACAATGGAACAGAGTGAGCCAAAAGGAAAAAAGAAAAAACGGAATTCAAGGGATGAGATTACCCGAGTTTTCACTTTTCAATTGATGGATTGAAAATGGGTCGGAGCCACGGAAGGTGACAAAAACCTCAGTGGATCGGTGCTATGCTGTAACGTGATTGGTGGGTTTGAGGAGTTTGAGAGTAGAAAGTGAAAGGGGAAATGAGTTTGCACTGCACAATGAGAGGAACTAGGGTATTTTCCAACCAGAGTGTTTCATTTTGGGTTTTTGAAGTTGGGGACAGTGTTTTGTTGTGTAAAGGGCGTGAAGAGGACAGAGAGAGAGAGAGACAACGTGGGTAGGCTTGTGACTGTTCTGTACACCTGATCTGCAAATTGATTTTTGTGGGACCCATTGAGTGACATAAAGGTGAGTGTTTGAATTGAAAAATTGACTAAGATATTCCACCCAAACAATTCACCAAACAGAGTTATAAGAAATTGGGGTATTTTTGAGTGATGAACGATGAAAATTGAGTGAGGAGTTGATGAGTGATGAAAAAAAGTTAACCAAACAAGGCCTTAGTAACTCAATGTTAGGTTGGATAAGGAAGTCTACAAGTGAGCAGCTAACTTGAGCTTCCACAAAATAAGCCCCTTGGTCATTGCGTTCAATGGAGGCAGTATCGTTGAGACGGCCAGCCATTGGATAGAAGTGAACCAAGGTTTTAGACAGTGAGTTTTGTAGGCGAGAAGATTGCTCCAAGACTTGAGAGGTGATACTATTACCATTTTCATTGGGGTTTGAGGAATAGAAGAAAATGGTTGAACTATATATCGGGGGAAAGATTTGGTCCAAAGGGAAAGGCTAAAGGTTCTATGTTGATGAGGAGTTGGAATTGATGGTTTAATGGTCTTTCTTGACATGATTTCAAACTTCATTTCTGTCACCATCTTCTCCTTTGGGTTGCACTTCTGGTTTTCTTCCTTAAATTTTCCTTTGGGTTGCACTTCTGGTTTTCTTCCTCAAATTTGTCTCTTTTATAGACTTCTACTAGTATAAACAAGACAAATAGAAAATATAGAAAAACCTTTTCTATTTTTAAAGAATGACAGCTTTAGCTTTGGGTGAATGCGAGTGTTCATACGCAACCTATGATATATGCAAGTAAGACTAACGTTCTGAATAGCTCTTACTTGCGTGGAGATATAAAATGGTACATTTCTTCAACGCTATATATACTAGTCTAGTTTCATTGGGAACGTGGAATTGTTAATCCATCGTATTCATGAGAGTGCCAAATATTTTTCATATCAAAGACATATTTGGAAGAAACAAATAATTTTATCAATTATTCACAAAAAAAAAAAAAAAAAAAATCATCCATGATTATATGCCACACCGTCCTCCGATAAAGAAGCAGCTAAGCCTTTATTTTTTTTTTTTGGGAGAACAAAGTCCACTACCCTAAATTATCGTTGGTGTATTTGGACAATGCCCATTTAATAGTGGTGTATTTGGACAATGCCCATTTAATAGTAGTGTTTAAATATTGGTGTTCAAAATGATGTGAAAACACGTATATAAAGTACTTACAATGCAAAAAATGTGTTTAATGTTCCATTTGTTTTGACATAAAATATTTGCAGGATAATATTTTTTCATTTTACAGTGTTTGTTTTGTAGTAAAATATTTAGTCAAACGTAAAATATTTTAAATATTGGTGTTCAAAATGATGTGATGAGAGAGAGTTTCAGTTATGTTGGTATTGTCAAGTGGGTCTCACAATTTTCAACTTATATATTTACAAAAAGGTCAATGTAACTTGAAAACTAAAAGATGATATGGATAAGTGTAGGGACTCGATTTGCAGCCCAAGTCCAAGAGGTATGGATCTTGGCCCAGTAAGTTCAGTATAATAAATTTGTAGAGAGTGGGTCAAAGAACTAGGCCTAGTGAATTTAACAACGACTAGTATGGATGCAAAAGGCGATCAAGTAAGAGCAAAGCACACAAGACCGAATAAATTCTCTGTCCGAGGAGACAAATCTTAGTATAAATTGTTAGAACTAATTACCAGTGCAATTGTGATTGCTATAGTGTTCTTTTCTTATTTTTTTGATCCCCCTTCCTTCTAGGGTCTCTTACATTATATATTTCCTATTCGGCGATCTTGGCCCTCCACTTGTCAATCGTTCAAGTCACTACTCGAGTACCCATCCCATCAAACACTCATTCTAGCTCTCTGTGAGTCGCAGTAGCCAAGGAAACATTGTTTAGGGGTCTTCTTCACATAAATGCAGCCAGAAAAGTAGCTGCAGTGCATTTAATGCGGTGGTAGCAGCTTTTCCGTAGATATTTCTAAGTTCCCATCATCCTTATACGTGCACGATGCACGTTCTTATCGCTGGATCATCTTGGAAGGTCACCTTTATCATTGGAATACATATTTAAACTGCACTCATCATATCCGAGGAGGAATTCCTCCTCGGACCACCCCCCATTCATTCATTACTTATGAGACTTAAAAATGGGAACCCCTCATAATTATTTGTACCTCCTCGGACATTCCCCCGTCCTCGGATAAGGCCAATGGCCCAATATATGATTTTTGGGGCCTTTATCCCTAAAATAACCCCTCAAAACTTTGGTTTTTCCCTCTCATCTGAGGAGAAAAAGTGGGGTGACTTTTAAGAGACAAACCATTTATTCCTTTGGTTTGCACGTGTGAAATCCCCATTTTGCGTGTCCCATGATTACTACTAATGCTTCGAAATCCGTGAGGCGCCATTAATTACTTCAGGCGGCTTCTTGTTCCCCAAATCTAACAGTGAGACATAGATTGAACGGCTGACCTTTCTCTTGGAATTTTGAGTGGGATAACTCCCACTCATTTTAACCCCTATAAAAAGCCTCAAGGGAGATCATTCTCCCCTTTACTTTACGAATTTTCAAATTCTTCAGAGATTTCAAGCATTTCAACTCTCCAAACTCCCTGTGCTCCTGAACTTCCGTAACTCCTTTCCTTAAGAAATTTCCACAAGGCTTTCCTAAAGGTTTAGGATTTAACACATTCATTTACTCTTGTAAGTACCTATCTCTTCAAAACTTCTTTTTCTCCTCGGCCAACTTTCTCAGCCTTCCAGTTCTTACCTCCTCACTTACAAATTCCAGTCGCTTCTTCTTAGGTTGTCCATATGGGTAGGTTTGTGAGCCTAGTAGACACCTTGGCCAAAATAGAGGCCTTTAAAGATATGTACCATATACCCCAAGAAGTTGGTTTTCAGTATTGTTCTCCGGAACAAGTAGTGACCCATAAGGAAGGAGGGGAAGTCATCATCCCCATGATAGCTTTCATAGAAAGGGGAATGACTCTCCCCATGGGTAGGATAACATGAGATTACCTCCTCAACCATAGGTTATACCCCCATCAGTGCGCATCTAACCTATTCAGGGTTTTGGGTAGCGTTAATGCTCTCAATGAGCACCTGGGTCTGCAGCTTACCTGGCACGATGTGGTCCACATGTACGAGTGTCACTCCCAAAAAAACACGGGATATTACCTCAAATCCTGATCTAACGTTGTTAGATTAGTGTCGTGTCTACCCAGATCCAACAAGGGTATGAAAGATGATTACCTTATAGCTTCGGGAGCATGGCATGATGGCCTTCATTGCCCCATTCGAGAGGGAGAGCCAGGTAGGGTACCTTAGAGTTAGGATCCTTAGTAAGAGATTTAGACTTTTTAGCTCTGACCATGTTTTGTTCCTTTCATTTTGCTTTCTTTTAATGTTGATTTTAATTTTCTAACCATGCCCTACTTCTTGGCTATTTATGCAGACAAGAGACAAGTAGCTCCACGGCTCAGTCTGACCAACATTGTTGCACTCAATTACTTGCTGAGGTTGGAAATCTTCGTGAGTGAGGACAGACAGCTATGAGGCGTCCACCTGATTCTAGACTTTCAGCCTATCTTGGAAACATACCAGGAGATAGGTCATGCCATAAGGGTAAGTGATCCCAGATTGGCCTGGATTGACATGTCTCAGCCCGGTTTTCTGTCCCGAGACGATCTTCCACTGGTCATGCACCCATACCAACAGAAACTACCCTTGGTAGTACAACCATTCCAGCAGGTTCTACCTGAAGCCGCAGCGGGAGAAGAGATTGCCTCCTCAAACTCCTCGCTCAAAGAAGAAATCAATAAGTTTTGTTTTAAGGAAGGAGAGATTCAGGGAGTGCAGGTGATCCTTGTCTCGGATGCTAAGGATGAGCTGAAAGGCATTCTAGTGCCCACATCTCGATCCTTGTGATTTCCAGTTAAGAGACTACCTCCGAAGAAGAGGAGGACGAGATGGCTTCGAATAAGGGAAACAGAAGCCTATAGGGCCTTATGGCTACAAGGAACAAAGTGCCAACTCCAAAGGAGACTTCCAAGCCTCAAGTTCCACCCGCATTCCCCCTTCCTCCTCCTTCGCGCAGGTTATGTTGTCGAAGTTTTGGGGTAGCCTCTTCTCCTCCACCGAGACATGGAGGCTTATAGGCATTTCAAGCAAAACGACCTTTTTTTGTCCTTAAAGAAGGATCTTGCTATGGTGATTATTCTGTCATGCCCTTGAACTCAAGTTTCAAGATGTATTTTTATCTTCTCCCTCCTTTTTATTCATGTAATTCTTCTGTTGCTTCTGTGTAGGTCACTTAACAAGTTTTCGTGGCTAAGGAGTGGGTCTGTGATGCCTGCAACAAGGCCAACACTGAGGCCCTCTTCCGTGCTGATGCAAAGAAGTCCTTGGGGGCCCTTAAGCAAGAACAAGCGGAGCTATACAAGCAGCTAAAAAAGGCGGTTCAAGCTCAAAAGAATGCCGAGGCTGGTCTAAAAACCGTGGAGAAGTAGGTCAAGGATTAGCACCAAAAGCTATATCTGACTGAGATTAACTTGGCCACTGAGAAGTAGTTGATTAAAGATCTTAAAACTGAACTCCAAAAGGTATGGGAGGCTGCCCAGTTGGCTAAGGAGGTAGCAGAGGCTGAGAAACCAGCGTCCTACTTGCTTGGAGTGGAAGAAACGCAAGTTAGGCTCACTGAGGAGCTTTCTGAAGTTTGTAGGGATTATTGCAATGTATCATAGGATAAGGCCCTTAATGCTGCAGGCGTCTCAGCAGACTCGGCATGGAGGCAGCTTGGGAGCATCTATTATCACCCAAATATTCGTGCAGTCCTAGATGCAACCATTTCTACCTATGCCTTTGCTCTTGAAATTGCTAAGTAGCCCCAAATTGGGCAAGTCGCTCTCCCTCTCCCTAAAGCTCTGAAGGGATCCAACCAAGCTAGTGATCAAGGCCAAGGATAAGGATAAAGAGAAAAAGCACCCCTCAAAAGCTATAAGTGCTGCTAAGGTCGAGGAAGTTGCAGCTAAGGCGAAGGAAGTGGAGGCTAAGGCTAAGGGGGCTGATCCTAAGGCCAAGGATGCTGCCACCTCTCAGGCGAGCCACAAAGAGGACCCTCCTGTCCCCAAGGCCAAGGCATAGAACTTAGGATTTTTCTTGTTGTTGTTTGTTTTTTTTTAGTGAACCTTTTTTCATAGAATGTAACATACTCCTTCTTGTTTAATGAATGACTACTTCTTTTACTTCTTGTGTCTTTGTTTTACATGCTTTTACGCTTATTGTCATTTGCAAACAAACTTGACCTGTTTCCACTTTAGTTCTAATGAAAACTAACAACAATACCTTGCCATAAGTGTAAGTAATTTGACTAAGTACCAAACAATGAATAACTTACCCTATATTTGCACCGTGAGCTACTGTCTCTGTAATAAAGGCTGAATCAAATAAAGATAAGTACTAAACTTATACTTGGATGAATAATTATGGATTTCAGGTTACTTAGAATTATAAATTCGAGGAGTTGGCTGTAACTTTAGATATGTCCTGACACTTAACGAGAGTCGAACAGACAACGTAGTGTTAATTTTACCAAAGTTTGTGATCTGAGGAGCTTTATATAGCTTAAGCTCGGCTTAAACACTTATAAAAGAAGTCATGGTTGTATTAATTTTTCCCAAAACATCTGGTCCGAGGACTTCAGGCATGACTAAGGTTCAATTTAAACATTTACATAAAAGATGTCAGAGTGTTAACTTCCCCAAAGCATCTGGTTCGAGGACTTCAGGCATGGCTAAGGTTCAATTTAAACACTTATATAAAATATTTCATTGAGTGTTAATTTCACCCAAGTGTGTGGTCTGAGAGACTTGACATAACTTAAGATTTGTTTAACACTTATAAGAGATGTCATGGTGTGTTAATTTTCCCATAGCATCTGGTTCGAGAACTTCGGGCATGACTATGGTTCAGTTTAAACACTTACATAAAAGATGTCATTGATTATTAATTTTCCCATAGCATCTGGTCCGAGGACTTCAGGCATGACTATGGTTCAGTTTAAACACTTATAAAAGATGTCATTGAGTGTTAATTTTCCCATAGCATCTGGTCCGAGGATTTCAAGCATGACTATAGTTCAGTTAAAACACTTATAAAAGATGTCATTGAGTGTTAATTTCACCCAAGTATGTGGTCTGAGAGACTTGACATAACTTAGGATCTATTTAACACTTATAAGAAATGTCATGGTGTGTTAACTTTCCTATAGTATCTTGTCCGAGGACTTCAGGCATGACTATGGTTCAGTTTAAACACTTATAAAAGATGTCATTGAGTGTTAATTTTTCCATAGCATATGGTCTGAGGACTTCAAGCATGACTATGGTTTAGTTTAAACACTTATAAAGATTGAACAACAAGAAATATAACGCCTTTAGTAAATGGACATATTGACAAAAGAGTCTTTCATTAGTAATAATACCTTTTCTGGTTGTTTACATTCCATGGGCGTGGTATTACATGTCCATCTAAGTCTTCCAGAAAATATGCTCTTATACCAGCCACTGAGGTGATGCGATATGGTCCTTCCCAATTGGGACCTAGCTTTCCCCATGCTGGGTTCTTTGTAGTACCCAGAACCTTTCTCAACACCAAATCACCAGGTGCTAATGGCTCAGCTTCACGTTGGCATCATAACCCTGCTTCAGTTTATGTCGGTAGTATGCCAATTGAACCATTGCATTTTCTCTTCTTTCTTCGATAAAGTCTAAGCTCCTTTCTAGCAACTCATTGTTATTGCTCGGATTGAAAGAACTAGATCTGAGTGTAGGGAAGCTAGTTTCTAGAGGAATAACAACCTTGGCCCCATAGGTCATTGAAAAGGAGGTCTCCCCGATTAATCTGTGAGGTGTAGTTCTGTACGTCCAAAGCACATGTGGTAGTTCCTCCACCCATTTTCCCTTCGCATCGTCTAACCTCTTCTTGAGTCCACTCACTATGACTTTGTTAACAGCCTCTGCCTGCCTATTCCCTTGAGGATAAGCTGGGGTGGAATATCTATTTGTAATTCCCAGATCATAATAGTATCTTTTGAAAGATTTACTGTCGAATTGAAGACCATTGTTTGAGATGAGGGTACAAAGGACCATGAATTGTGTGACGATGTTCTTCCATACAAACTTCTTGGCATCCATGTCTCTAATGTTTGCTAAAGGCTTGGCTTCGACCCACTTAGTGAAGTAGTTTGTGCTGACCAGTAGGTATCTCTTGTTCCCTAATACCTTAGGGAAATAGCCCACTATGTCTAAGCCCCATTAAGTGAACGGCCAAGGGCTGGACAGTGGATTTAGGGCTCCCCCCCCCCCCAGTTGGTGTATGTTGGGTGCGAATTTTTGACATTGATCACACTTCTTTACATATTCTTGTGCTTTCCTTTACATATTTGGCTACTAATAGCCTTGTGTGATGGCTCTATGCGCCAAAGATTTGCTTCCGGTGTGACTACCACAAATCCCCTCATGTAACTCCTCAAGGAGTAATTCTGTTGCCTTAGGATGTACGCATAGCAGGTATGGCTCAGAAAAATGAGCGTTTATATAACTTTTGGTCCTTGGATAGCCAAAACCGAGGAGCCTTTCTACGTACTTTGTCTACTTCTGAGTTCTCCTCGGGCAGGGCGTCTTCTTTTAAGAACAGTGCTATGGGTCCATCCAACTTGGACCCACCCTAACTTGGTGGATATGAACCATCTTTCTATTTATCTCTATGAGCTTGCATAAGTCTTCTACTAGGATGATCCGAGGTAAGCTCTGTGCCGAGGAGGTTGCGAGCATGGCTAGGGAATCGGTGTGTGTGTTTTCACTCCTGGGGATGTGTAACAGGCTGAAAGATTCGAATTCTAATTGTAGGTACCTAACCTGACTCAAGTATCCTTGCATTCTTTCATCCCTCGTTTCGAATTCCCTTTCGCTTGGTCGACGAACAATTTGGAGTCTGAAAACATATTTACGGCCTTTCCACCCATTTTTCGAACCATTTCCATTCCCATCAGTAGAGCCTCATATTCTGCTTCATTATTGGTGGTCGAGAATCCCAATCTTAATGATTTCTCGATGGTGATCCTTTCAGGGGATACTAGTACTAACCCCACTCCGGAACCCTTCTGATTTGCTACACCATCAACGTACACTTTCTAGGATAAAGGACCCTGTTGGGAGATCGTGCCAATCGATTTTCCATCCATGTGTTACGTTTTTGCTTCTTCTTATAATGGGGACTCAGCAAACTTTGCCACCAAATCCGCGAGTACTTTACCCTTAATTGAGGTACGAGGCATGTACTTGATGTCAAAAGCCCCTAAGATTGTGGCCCATTTAGCAATCTTCCCCGTGTAATCAGCGCTCTTGAGTAGAGCTCTAAGCGGAAACTGAGTTAGGACGACAACCGTGTGTGCTTGGAAGTAATGGGGGAGTTTGCATGTGGTGTGTACCACTGCCAGAATAGTCTTTTCTAGTGGCAGATAGCGGATCTTGGCCTCATGTAGTGACCTGCTCACATAATAAACTAGCATTTGTGTGCCGTCATCAACTCGTATCAGGACCAAGCTTACAGCATGAGGAGCCACAACAATATAAGCGAACAAGACTTTGTCAACCTTAGGGCTGAACATGATAGGAGGCCGAGATAGATAATCCTTAAGCTGTTGGAAGGCCAAGGCACATTCCTTGATCCATTTGAACCCCTTGCATTTGTTCATTAATAGGAAGAAGGGTCGGCACCTATCCGCTAACTGAAAGATAAACTGGTTTAGGGCAGTAATCATCTCAGTCAGTTTCTGAACTTCCTTAGGGTTCCGAGGTGGTTGTAAGCTGTTAATTACTTTAATCTGGTCAGGGTTGACCTCAATTCCCCTATGGGTTGCCATTTAGCCCAGAAATTTGCCTGATCCCACACCAAAGGAACACTATGGTTCAAACATCATAGTCATCATCTTTTGATAGGTAGACCCTGCATTTTTCAAACCGAAGGGCATCACTTTGTAATGGTAGTTTTCGGTGGAAGTGACGAAATCTGTCTTCTCCTGATCATCCAGGGATAGTGGTATTTGGTAGTATCCCTAAAAGGCGTCTAGGAAGCTCATCCGAGGATGGCCTACCGTGGCATCGACTAGCTGGTTTATCTTAGGCATGGGGAAAGGATCCTTTAGACAAGCCCTATTCAGATCTGTGAAGTCCACGCACACTCGCTATTTCCCTCCCTTTTTCTTTACCACCACAGTATTGGCCAACCACTTAGGGCAAAATACCTCCTTGATAGCTCCCGCCTACTTTAGTTTCTTCACCTCCTCTCTGACAGCATCAGAGTGGTCCCTGGACGAGCACCGAGGAGGTTGCCTCTTAGGAGTGACAGATGGATTAACATTTAGATGGTGATAGATGAAGTTCGGGTCCACTTTCGGGGCTTTGTAAGCACTCCATGCAAAGACATCGATGTTTTTTCTAAGGAACTCTATCAGCTTTTCCTTCTCTAGAAGAGGCAGTTAAGCCCCAACCTGAAAGAATTTCTCCAAATCATTGCCAATAACAACCTTCATCAAGTTTTCACATTTCGCTTCCTCGGTTGACCCATCAACTGGCAACATCGGAGCTTTTAATTACTCTAAGCCCCCTTCGGTATAGGCCGAGGATTTGGCCTTGGGCTAATGCCGGATGGCAGCCACCAAGCATTACCTTGCCATAGATTGATTTCCCAAGATCTCCTTAACCTGGCCCCCAAACCGGTATTTCACCTTCTGGTGCAGAGTAGAAGAGATGACTCCTAGGGTATGAAGCCAAGGTTTGGCCACAATGGCAATGTAGGGTGAATAAGCGTTCACCTCCACTACTTCTGAATCAGTCTATACAGGAGACCAAATTTGGCCTTTCGGGATGACGAACTTCCCACCAAAACTCACTAGGGGGCGAGTTGTAGGGTGTTAGGTCCTCGGGTCTCAAGTTCAACCCCTTATACAAGTCAGGGTACATTATCTCAACACTACTGCCTTGGTCCACCATCACCCTTTCCACATCATATCCCCTAATCTTGCGAGTAAACACCAAAGCATCATCGTGAGGTTGGATGGTTCTGATTTTATTCTCATCGAAGAAGCCCAAAATCGGTTGAATTTCTAGTCTAGCCTTCTTTGGCTCTCGAATATCGTCCTTGGGATAGCCAAGCCACAAACATCACTCTGAAAGGGCAGGACCCAGTTCTCCCTGGAGCAGCGAAGATGACATTTATCGTTCCTAAGAGGGGTCTTGAAGAATCATCTCTCTAGGATTTTGAGTTTGCCTGACCCCTCTGACCACTAGAGTGGTGCAAAAGTTGCTTTAACTTTCCTTCATAGACGAGCTGGTCCAGGTAGTCCTACAGACTTCTACAATCTTCTGTGGTGTGTCCATCGTCTTGGTGGTAGTGGCAATAGAGGTTGTGGTTGCGCCTTGTAGGGTTTCCCGCCATTTTATTTAGCCATTTAAAAAATGGTTTGTTCCTAATCTTGTCCAAAACTTGATGCACCGACTCTTGAAACACTGTGTTAACCGCCTGAGGATTGGCAAATCCTAACTGTCCGACAAAATCTCTCTGTGGTCGGTTGTTGTTGTACCAATCCAACCTGAAATCCCTCATCTCCTGAGGGATAACCTTATCCTTTCCTTTCCCTTGCTGCTGATTTTCCTCAACCATTTTATATTTGTCTATTCAGTCCATAAGTTAGTGCACACCGGTGATGAGTTTGCTAGTCAGAGATTTTCTTAAACCGTGCTCGGTCGGGAGGCCGAGCTTGAAAGTACTGATGGCTATATCGTCAAAGTCATCATCTATCTCGTTGAACATCTCCTAGTATCTGTCAGAGTACACTTTCAAGATTTCTCCTTCTCGCATGCTTAAGGATAGTAGGGAAGCTAAGGGCTAAGGGACCCTCCTGCAGGTGATGAATCGGGAACAAAATGCCTGGGTGAGCTCCTTGAAGGAACTTATGGAATCTGCCTTCAGGCTGTCGAACCATCTCATTACAATGGGTCCCAAATTGGATGGGAAAACCTTGCACATCAAGGCTTCGTCTTTGGAATAGACAGCCATTCTTTGATTGAAATGGCTCACATGCTCCATGGGGTCTGTACTACCATTGTACATGGTGAAAGCGGGTTAAGTGAATCATCAAGGAAGTTTAGCCCCCTAGATTTTGCACGTGAAGGGTGACTTGGAGATTTGGTCCAAGGCCCTACTCACAGCATCGTTTCCCACTCCTTTATGAGGCAGGCTTCTGATCCTCCATTCGCGATGGTGTTCCTCTTCGTAAGAGAAAGTCTCGCTGGGCGGGGTTCAAGATCTTCGCTTGTAACTGATGTCCCTTTCCCTATCAGAAGAAACATCAGAGTTAGAGGGAGTTCGCCTTCGTTGTGCATGGCGCAGTTCCCTCCTTAACTAGTCAATTTCCAACTGCATGGCTCTATTATGCTGGTCTTGAGAGATGTGACTTCTAACTCGAGTACGGCTTTTGCTTGTATGCGTAGTGTGCACTTTGCCTTCTCGATCTCCTCTCTGTTCGAGGTTGACAAAAAGGGTCGCCATGCTTGGATCCTAAAGATTCTGCTTGGTGTGGACCCGAACCTACCATAGTTAATTGTTGCACTCACTATCACACAAGTTCTTCCCACAGATGGCGCCAATTGTAGGGACTCGATTTGCAACCCAAGTCCAAGAGGTATGGATCTTGGCCTAATAAGCCCAATACAATGAATTTGTAGAGAGTGGGTCAAAGAACTAGGCCTTAGTGAATTTAACAACGGCTAGTATGGATGCAAAAGGCGATCAAGTAAAAGCAAAGCACATAAGACTGAATAAATTCTCTGTCTGAGGAGACAAATCTTAATATAAATTGATAGAACCGATTACTAGTGCAACTATGATTGCTATAGTGTTCTTTTTCTATTTTTTCTACTACCCCTTCCTTCTGGGGTCTCTGATATTATATATTTCCTTCCCAATGATCTTGGCCCTCCACTTGTCAATCGTCCAAGCCATTACTTGAGTGCCCATCCCATCAGACTCCATTTTACTCTTTGTGAGTCACGGTAGCCAAGGAAACACTATTCAGCGGTCTTCTCCACATAAATGCAGCCAGAAAAGTAGTTGCAGTGCATTTAATGCGGTCGTAGCAGCTTTTCCTTAGATATTTCTGAGTTCCCATCATCCTTATATGTGCATGTTGCACGTTCTTATCGCTGGATCATCTTGGAAGGTCACCTTGATCGTTGGAACACAGATTTAAACTGCACTCATCATATCCGAGGAGGAATTCCTCCTTGGACCACCCCCCCCCCCCCCATTCATTCATTACTTACGAGACTATAAAAATGGGAACCCCTCATAATTGTCTATACCTCTTTGGACATTCCCCCGTCCTCGGATAAGGCTCAAGGCCTAGTATACGATTTTTGGGCCCTGTATCCCTATAATAAGTTTTCAAAATACATGTTTTAAACACCCTAATTTGAGAATTGTGACTCAAATATTCTTAAAAAAACATCTTTGTCAAAACACTTTTTCTTAACCATAATTTTCAGTTTTTAAACACTAAATTAAAACTATTATTTGAAATCTGCTACCAAACAAACTCATAATCATTTGCAAGGAGTATTAGGACTTAAGTTAATTTGGTTACATATTCAAGAAACAAAAAAAAAAAAAAAAAAAAAATCATATCCCTCCTACCAACCCCACCCCACCCCCCCCCCCCCCTCCCCTCCCTTCCTTCTTCCTTTTTGAGTTCTAGGCTTGTTAACCACTGAATCTTGGCTTCGAAACCAAGGGAGTCAATACCGTACCGAAGGCTGTACCGATTTGCCCAGCGGTACGGTATATTTCGGATACCGGTCAATACCAGTGTACCGTTTCGGGTTTACCGTTATTTTTTATATTTTTAAATAAATAAATAAATATATATATATATATATATATATGTATGTATGCATGTATGTGTGTGTATATATATTATAATAAATATAAAAGTTTACCATAAAACATTTCCTCAATTCAAAACTAATTATTCATAATTTTAGACTTTAGTATCAATTAAAAGAAAAAAAAAACACACACACACACACAATATAAAAAATAGAAAGCTTAAAAGTTACCATTGCATACTAAAAAAACAAATAATACTAATAAGTTAATGCAAATAAGTGATCATTCTACCCTAACAAAAATTCAAAAAATTACAAAACTTAAAAAAAAAAAAAAAAAAAAAAAAAAAAAAAAAAAACTTTTTTCTGTACCGGCCGATATGCCCGGTACCGGCCAGTACGCTCGGTACCGGCTGATATTGCCCAAAATTGGCCGGTATGGCAGGTACATGGCCAGTACGGCCGGTATTTAAACCGGTATAAAACGTTAATGTTTTGATATCGGTATGCAACCGATACGGTACGTACCGGCCGGTACGGGTACGGTATCGACTTCCTTGTTCGAAACTCATGAAGATCTTTACATATACATATATATATATATATATATATATATATATATATATATATATATATATTGTGGTATTGGATCTTCTCTTTAAATACTAGTTAATTGTTCCCAAGTAAAGGTCTTTGAATTAATACATATTTTGAATTTAAAGATAAAAAAAAATAAATAAATAAAAGACCATTTAAAATTTTAATTAAAAAAAAGGTTTTGAATGAGAAAAAAAATGTAAAAAAGTTTTTATAGTTTTTATTCTTTCCTTCTTTTTTTTTTTAAATAATTCAATTCCTTCCTTAAAGAAAATAATATATTGATTCTTTCTTCTTCTTTTCTTAAAATATATATATATATATATATATATATATATATTACCATTGGCCGGCTCCACTAAAGTTCTGAAGAATTCAATTTTTTTTTTCCAAATTCTATCTAGGATGTAGATATTTTGTAGTAATGCAATTATTTTCACTCTAATATATTCACGAATATTTTTATAAAAAAAGTCATGAATACGTTAATGTACTTATTTATTCCAATCAATACAAGCTAATCAATGATTTATTTTATTTTTTAGTATATTTATTAGTTCAATTTGAAAATTTGTGTTTAGTAATAAAATGTAATTATAATTTTTGATAAGCTCACTTGATGTCGTGGGACATTGTTTAAGAGAGTGTGTTGTATATAGTATAATTTACCCCATCATTCCTTTAAAGTTACTATCACTTTTGAGTGGAGTTGTGGTGTATTTTTGTGTTAGAATCTCTTTCCCTCTTTCTTGTGTACGTGTGTGTGTGTTTGTTTCTCAAAATAAAAAAGAAAAAAGAAAAAAGTAAAAAAAAAAAACTTGGTGTCGTGGGCTCACTTGTCAAGTCTGGAATCCGGGCATTGGTTTACAAGTTTTGTAATAAGCTCTTTATCAAGCTTTTCCCTTTTATTTCTATATTTATTTATTTGTATATCATGGGTAAAAACCCAATCTCCTATTTACTTCACTAGTTGATGTTCAATCTAAAAACATTTTTAGGAAGTATTTTATCAAATGTATGTGTAATATTTTTATTTTCTAATTTATGATGTCATTAAAACTAAAATAAATATAAGAAAGTGGAAATGTTAAAAGTAACATAATAATTTCATAATTATATTAAGAATGAAGAGTGTATTTCTTGCAGGGCAACCACTACCAGAAGCATGAACTCATCAAAATATATTTTTAACTATATCAATTAACTTAAGTGCACTTTTTTTAATATTTTTATTGTGCGTGTTACTTTGCTTTTTTGGATTATCATTATTCATGAATAGTTTCTACTTATCATTTTTTTTTTTTTTAAAAAAAAAAAAGAAAGTTTCTTCTTGACGAAGGAAGGTAAATTACCAATAGAGAATAAGGGTTATAATGTCAAAATATTATCACATAATGATGTGTAACACTTTTGTTGCCCTACTTAATTAACCGCAATATAAGATATAATACAGTAAAAAATATATAAATATCATTACCTCATTTTTATGTAATTTGATAGTGGAGATCAAGATTCAGTTATCCCATTTATCAGGACTTGGACATTAATAAATGAATCAGCAAAGGAGTTGGGACTAAATACAACCGTGCCTTACAGAGCATGGTTTGAGGGAAAACAAGTCTATATTTATATTGTTGTCTTCATTGGTTCCAAATGGTATTCCTTTTCCTGATTTATTTTATCTTGTAGGTTGGTGGATGGACAAAAGTATATGGTAACACCCAACCATCCTTCGCCTCCGTAAGAGGAGCTTCCCGCCAAGCTCCGGCCACACAACTAGAAAGATCGCTACTTCTGTTTAAGGCATTTCTTGGAGGGCAACCTCTACCAGGAGCATGAACACATCAAAATAATGAAACAAATAATAATGTACTAGTATTACTAATTTGAATTTTCCAAGTTGGGAAATATTTGGCCTTTTCTTGTCTATCAATTATATCTTCTAGTAAAAGCGAGAAAGTTGTATGTTTTTTTTTTTTTGGGGTAATAATATGACTGCATTATATTTGACTCGCAAATCAATGTATTATGCAATTGCATTAAAAAACAATACAGTAACATATCAATGTGATATAATATTCTAAGATCTATGCCGTTAGCATTTATGCCAGGTGGGCGTCTTGCTTGAATTTCACAAAGCATGCATCTATAAAATTAGATTTTCAGGAAAATTTCTACTACTAAGATATCATCCAGTAAGGGTGGAGCTGGGAATTTTGGTTTGGGGGCCGAATACACATTATACATCAATAAAGAAAAATTCAAAACACATGCATATATTAACACACGCTGCCCATTAGGTAACCATTACCCAACAAGCTCAACGAGAGAAACCCGCCTCGAAAGCAAATGTGGCTAATTATTTTTCAAATCATAACATGTAATATTAGAACTAACTTGGTAACACTTAGTTTGTGCATTCAATCATTATTAGTATTTTTATAATTTTAGGGATTTGACTTGAGGGTGGTAACAATAAAAAATTCATTTTTGAATCAACATGTTTCAGTTCACATTTCATCAACTTCTAAGTTAGAACAAAAATATGTATGAAGTTGGCAAAATCCTTTATACGTGACTATGCACAATTTAGATGACTTCTTCCTTGAATTTGCTCTTTCATAGACTTATACTTGTATGAGCATAGCATTGGATGATTTCAACATAAAAAAAAAAAAAAGAAAAAAAAGAAAAAAAAACCTTTTTATTTTTATTTTTATAAAGAATGACAACTATAGGTTTGAACGAGTGAGAGTGTTCATACAATTGGGAAAAACAAAAAATTGCACCTTCGATGAGAGTCAAGTTCTGAGTAGCTCTCACTTGCGTGGAGTTGGTAATCCATCATTTTCATGAGAGAGCCAAATAATTATCAGACAAAGAGATGTTTGGAAGAAACAAATAATTCCATTAATTATTCACAAAAAAATCTATCCATGATATGCCTCACCTTCCTCAGATAAAGATAAATCTATGCCTTTTTTTGGGGTAAGGCGGGGGCTCGGTTTCTTGACAAAGTCAACTACGCTAATCTTTTTTCAAGGTGGCGTTTTATTATTATTATTTTTTTGAAGAGAAGAAATTTTATTGCAAAAACAAATAGAAACTACAAACAAAAACTACAACCCAGCCTCATCCAAGATAATGCAAGCAAAGCTTGAAGAGCAATGTATTGGGACTAAAGAGTAATGTATGATAGAAATTTTACTTAAAATCTTAGGTGACTTAAAATACCAGATTTTTTTACTATTTAGTTTAGTTTTGTTGCTATTCAACTTATTTTTTGTGCTATTTAGGTGTCACATTGCACTTTTTGGTACTATTTATGGGTCTTACTGTTCTATTTCAGTTTTCTTTTAACTTTATTTACGGTGCTTTCAGTAAAACCTTTTCAATTTCAGCTAAATAAGTTGTTCCCAAATGTACTCTTAATCACTAGAATACTTAAAGTAATTGTATTAAATTATGCTTATTAAATATATATTTTCCTAGTACTCAATTAACTTTGATTTGTTTAAAAATAATAATAATAACCCTTGGACATTTTTTTTAATTAAAAGGTAGAAAAAAAATGGTTAAACCTTTAATTTAAAAAATTAAATAGATTTTGATTGTAAAAAAAAGATGTAAATAAGCTTTAATTCTTTTTGTGGGGCCTGATAATCTGACAACCCCAACCCATCTTATATCCGACCCAAGGCCCATGCCGAGGATCAAGGAATGTCCGAGAAGTAACACAGGTAGCCCAAGCTGCCAGGAAACATTGCCGAGGACGATATCGTCCTTGGCCAGCCGAGACCGTTGGGAGAAGAAGTAATCAGCCACCAGGAATAGCCTTCTTGAGCATCCAAAGAGAAAGGGCAAGTGCAACGTGTCAACCATGGAAGCATGGTGGAGGAGCAAGTCCAGGACAAACTGTCACCTCCACATTAAATGCCCACAACTAACATTCTGGCCATATTAATTAGGAGATGACCCTTGAATAGCGCTGCCTTGGTTGCCAAAACCTACAGGAAGGATGGAAAGGCGGCTGATGGGACAAGCACTCAAATAACGGCTTGGTTGATCAACAAATGTAGGGCTAGGATCAGTTGAGGGGGGGGGGGATATATAATGTAAAGAATTCCTCTAGATAAGGGGAGGAAAAAAGGAGAAAGGAAACGGTAGCAACCGGTATTCTCCTAGAAACTCTTATAACCAATCCCAAAGGAAGTAATAAGAACCGCAATCTCTTGAGAGAAGAGCCGAGGAGCACCATCGCGTATTTTAACCCACGTTTATGCCATTCAATCCACACGCAACCAGGCCTAGCCGTTGCATCCCTCGCTAAGGCCTAGTTCTTGAACCCGCTCTTTTCAAATTCATTGTAATGGACTAACCGGGATTGAGTCCACTCTCTCAACGGTAGAAGTGCTCAAATTCAGTCCTTACAATTGACGCTGTCTGTGGGGAGAACTTGTGCATTAGTAAGGGTAACGATCAAGCATGGTAGGATCCAGCCCTCATCAAGCAGGTCCCCATCAGCCTGAATCGGTCAAGCCCCAACACTAGGGTAATTTCGCCAACCCTAAGCACAAACGAAATGAAGAGAATGGGAGATTCCGAGAGGGAAGTATACACAACACTCAAACTAGCAGCAGCTACTCGCGTGGGGACAGTCATGTGCCACAGAGACAAAACAACAACCGGGTCATACGACCAAAGAAAGCGGGGAGCCATGTGACCCAAGGGCAGAACAGCGAGCAAGCCATGCAGTAAGATATAGATGACTTGAAGAGGAGACTGCGCCATGCGCAACGGAGGCAATCTCAACCTAGCCTCGACCTACCTTCTGACGATGAGAGCGACGGCGATTATCGGCAAAGATCGAGAACTCCTCTAAGCGAGACCTTCTCTTATGAAGAGGAGCACTATCAAAAGCGCAAGTGTAAAAGCCCATCCCCTAGAGGCTTAGGGTACAATGCCATGAGCAAGGCACTGGATCAACTATCCAAGTCACCCTTCACACGCCATATAGAAGGGACTGCATTTCCTTGGCGGTTCCAGCAGCCAATCTTCTCCATCTATAACGTCCAAACAGACCCTGTGGAGCATGTGAGCTAGTTCAACCAAAGGATGGCCGTCCATTTTAAGAACGAAGCGTTAATGTGCAAGGTTTTCCCCACCAGCTTGGGTCCAGTGGCGATGAGGTGGTTCAATGGCTTGAGGGTGGACTCCATAAGCTCGTACAGACAGCTGACTAGGGCCTTTGGCTCCCTCTTCGTTACAAACAGCATAGAGCCTCAGCCCTTGAGCGCACTACTATCTCTGACTATGCACAATGGAGAGACTCTAAAGGCCTACTCAGGCCGATACTAGGAGGTGTACAATGAACTGGAAGGCAATTTCGATGACATTGCCATCAGTACCTTCAAAAATGGTCTCCCAGTTAGACATGGCCTAAGGAAGTCCCTGACAGGCAAGCCTGCCACCAGTGTGCGCCGACTGATGGATCGGATTGACAAGTACTAACAAGTGGAGGAAGCCCAACTGCAGGATAGAGGAAAGGAGAAGGCCGCCCCTCAGGAGAGGAGGGACCCCAGGCCGGATTGATATAATAGCACCCGCCCGAGGAGAGACTTTACTGGGCAATCTGGAGCGGCCGACACACAGGCTGTCCATGCCGCATTCCGAGAGCTAGTACACAAGGTGTTGGAGAAAATCGAGAACGAGCCATACTTCAGGTGGCCGAACAAAATGGTGTGAGAATCCGCGAAGTGCAACCAAAACCTTTACTGCCAATATCATAGGGACCACGGACATACCACGGAGAATTGCAGGAACCTCCGGAACTATCTGGACCAGCTAGTCTGAGAAGGAAGGCTGAAACAGCTTCTACATCACCTCGGTAACCATCAAGGACGAACCCATTAGGAGCCCCAAAGAGATAACGCCCTAAGGGCGCTTGTAGGGACGATTAATGTGATCTTAGCCGCACTAGGGAGAATAGGCATACGCCTCTCGCGAGTGTTGTTTGTGGCCCAGTTGTCGGCCGAGGAATCCTAGCCAGAGCCGAAAAGGGTCAGGAGAAGTCCTCACCTGACCTTAAGCTTCTCAGAAGAAGACAAGGTTGGGACCACCCAGCCCCATGATGACACCCTGGTGATCACACTCAAAATTGGGGACTATGATGTGAGAAGAGTGATGGTGGATGGTGGCAGCGCGGCCAAGGTTATGTACCCAGACCTCTATAAGGGAATAGGACACCTTATAGCTCTCCCTTTATGAGCTTCGATGGGAAACTCGTCATCCCAAAGGGCATGATCTGGCTGTCCATTCAGACCAGCCCAAAAGTAGTAGAGGTGAACTTTATAGTAGTGGACACTTACTCCCCCTACACGGCCATCGTAGGGAGGCCCTAGCTCCATACCTTGGGAGGCGTTGTCTCTTCCTTACACCAGAAAGTGAAATTCCCATCAGGGGATTAGGTTCTTAAGATTCGTGGTTGTCAGCCCACCGCAAGGCAGTGCATAGTGGCTGCCGTATCACATCGACTCAACGTACAGCCTTCGACTACTGCTGGGGAAGGCTTATAGTAATTAAAGACCCCGACGGCGCCTCCAGATGCAGCTGCCGAGGAGGCAAGATGTAAGGATTTGGAGAAGGTGGCGATTGGTGACGATCTGGAGAAATTCTTTCAGGTCGGAGCTCGGCTGCCTTCCAAGGAGCAGGAAGAGCTAGTTGAGTTCCTCAAAAGAAATATTGACGTGTTTGCATAGGATACCTGTGATGCCCTAAGGATTTATCTGTCCTTCATCTGTCACCATCTTAACATCAATCCATCCATAGTGCCCATGAAACAACCACCCCAGTGCCCATCGAGGGAGCACGCTGACGCAATCAGGGAAGAGGTGAATAAGCTTAAGTGTGCAGGGGCTATAAAAGAGGTCTTTTACCCTGAATGGTTAGCCAACACTGTGGTGGTCAAAAAGAAGAGCGAAAAGTGGAGGGTCTGTGTGGACTTCACCGACCTAAACAAGGCATGTCCAAAGGACCCGTTCCCCATGCCTCGGATTGACCAGTTGGTGGATGCAACCACAGGACATCCTCGGATGAGCTTTCTAGACGCCTTCCAAGGCTATCATCAAATACCACTAGCCTTGGAAGATCAAGAGAAGACAACCTTTGTGACGCCCATTGGGAATTACCACTACAAAGTAATGTCGTTTAGTCTGAAGAATGCGAGGACCACCCATCAAAGGATGATGATGAGAATGTTTGAGCCAATACTAGGCAAAAGCGTCGAAGTCTATGTTGATGATATGGTGGTAAAGATTAAGGTGGTATCCGAACATTTAGGGGACCTCGGTCGCACCTTTGACGCCCTGAGAAAGCACAAGTTGCGCCTTAATGCTTCCAAATGCTTAATTGGGGTGGGCTCTGGCAAGTTTTTGGGTACATGATCATCCACAGGGGAATCGAGGTCGATCCTGACCAAATCAAGGCTATTCACAATCTAAAGACTCCGCAAAACCCCAAGGAGGTTCAGAAGCTTACCGGAATGAATGCGGCCCTGAATCGACTTATTTCTAGGTCAACAGACAGGTGCAGGCCCTTCTGTCTCCTGATCAACAAGTGAAAGGGGTTTGAGTGGTCCGAGGACTATGTAGTGGCCTTCTAGCAGCTCAAGGAGTACCTATCTCGGTCGCTTATCATGTCCAATCCTGAGGCCGACGAGGTCTTATACGCATACATCGCCGTAGCGCTCCACGTTGTGAGCCTAGTGTTGATACGAGACGACGATGGCATTTAAAGGCTGGTCTACTATGTTAGCAAGTCGTTGCACAAGGCCAAGGTCAAGTACCTACCCTTAGAGAAAGCAATACTGGTTGTGGTCCACGATACACGAAAGCTCCCCCACTACTTCCAGGCCCACACAATGGTTGTCCTAACCCGATTACCCTTGAAGTCTGTACTTCGGACCGCTGATTACACAGGAAGGATCGCCAAGTGGAACACAATTCTGGGGGCTTTTAACGTGAAATACATGTCTCAGACCTCCATAAAGGGCCAGGTTTTGGCCGAGTTCGCCAAACCAACAGTAGAGGTGGCAGCCGAGGAGAGGAGCCTTGACGAAAAATCATTTGGGACAATCTCTACCCCGGGGTCACCATGTTGGAAAGTATACGTTGACGGTGCGGAAAACCAAAGGGGGTCTAGAGTGGGGTTAGTCTTAGTATCCCCCAAAGAGCATATTATTGAAAAACCCCTGAGGCTCAGGTTCTCGGCCACAAACAATGAAGCCGTGTATGAGGCATTACTGCAAGGGATGGTCATGGTACAAAAGTTGGGAGGAAAGTTGGTGGAGATGTTCTCAGATTCGAGATTGGTCGTAGGCCAAGTAGGGGGAGAGCTGGAGGCCAGAGATTCGAGAATGCAAGAGTACCTGAGCCAAGTCAGGCGGTTGTAGTCAGGATTTGGTCTTTTTAGCTTGTCTCCTATCCCCAGAAGTGGAAACACCCATGCCGATTCATTAGCCACACTCGCCACATCCTCGGCAGGGGGTCTACCTCAGACCATACTTGTAAAGCATCTGGGAAAAACAAGCGAGGTAGCAAAGGACATGGTCCACATCCATCAAGTTGGGGTGGGTCCTAGCTGGATGGACCCCATAGTGAGGTTCCTTAAAGATGATGTTCTGCCCGAAGAGAGGTCAAAGGCAAAAAAGATACGAAGGAATGCTTCTCGGTTCTGGTTGTTCGAGGACCACAAGTTATATAGGCGCTCCTACTCTAGACCATACCTTCTATGTGTCCACCCCGAAGAAACAGAGTTATTGCTCGAGGAGCTGCACGAGGAGATCTATGGGAGCCACACAAGAGGAAGATCCTTGTCTCACCGAGCCGTCACACAAGGATACTGGTGGCCAGGAATACAGAAGGAGGCCCTAGAGTATGTTAAGAAATGTGACCAGTGTCAAAGGTTCGCCCCAAATATTCATCAGCCTGGGTGGGTCCTCAACCCTTTGTCCAACTCATGGCCATTTGCCCAGTGGGGCTTGGACATTGTAGGCCCTTTTCCCAAAGCACCAGGAAATAAGAGGTATCTGTTGGTTGCCACGGACTACTTCACCAAGTGGGTCGAAGCTGAGCCATTGTCCAACATCAGAGAAATTCCTTTAAAGAAATTCCTTTAAAGAAATATTGTCACACGATTTGGGGTCCCTCACACCCTTATCTCAGATAACGAACTCCAATTCGATAGCAAGGCCTTCAGAAGATACTGTTGTGAACTTGGGATCACAAACAGGTACTCAACCCCAGCCTACCCTTAAGAGAATGGGCAAGCTGAGGCTGTCAACAAGGCCATCGTCAATGGGCTTAAGAAGAGGCTGGATGACGCCAAGGGAAGATGGGTGAAGGAGCTGCCACACGTTCTGTGGATGTACTGGACCACACCATAGCGGTCAACGGGGGAGACACCTTTTACCATGACTTACGGGGCTGAGGCTGTTATCCCCCTAAAGACGAACTTCCCAACACTAAGGATGAGCGTCTTCACTTCAGGCAGTAATGATGAACTGCTTGGGAAGAGTCTAGATTTGATTGATGAAAAAAGGGAACGAGCAATGATCTAACTGGCCTATTACCACCAAAAGCTAAAACAGGGATATGATGCCAATGTGAAGCTCAGACCTCTAGCACCGAGGGACCTCGTGCTGAGGAAAGTTGTGGGGGCTACCAAGAACCCTTCTTGGGGAAAGCTGGGGCCTAGTTGGAAGGGACCATATCGAATTACCTCGGTAGCGAGAATAGGCGCATACTACTTAGAAGACCTAGATGAAAAACCTGTACCTCGTCCGTGGAATGTAAACAACCTAAAAAGGTACTATTATTAATAAAAGCATCATTTTCCTTGTGATTAGAATTTCAAGTCTATTACAGTTATACATCTCATGTTTTGGTGTCCGCCTAAAGTACAAGACCTAACCACTTCAAGACAAACCTGAGTAATAGACTGAACCAAGGTTTTGCATGATCCTCGGACTTAAACCTATGGGAAACTAACCACTTCAAGATAAACCTGAGTACTAGACTGAACCAAGGTCTTGCATGGTCCACAGACTCAACCCTATGGGGAAATTAGCTACTTACAGGGAAATCTAAGTATTAGGCGAAACCAAGGTCTTGTACGATCCTCGAACTCAAACTAATGGGGAGGCTAGTTACTTACAGAGGAATCTAAGTGTTAGATAGAGTCGAGGTCTGGCCTGGTCCTCGGACTCAGATCTCAAACAAAACGGGCTGCCCTTGGCAAAGGCATAAATAAACACGAGCCCATGAGCATCATTTAAAGCGTTCTGAGGCACATTAGAACCTAACCCCTTATCATAGCCAGCAATTAATGGCTCCCCTAAATATTTTTTACTATTTACAATATCTAGTTCATGTGACGTAGAACTAATATGGTATAGTTATCCCCTCAGTACTCAACCTGATAAAGGTAGGACCTGGAATTAAGATGGTCCAACTATCGACCAAGGCCTAAGTGAGGACTAGCACTATAGCCTTTACATTTTCTTTTTGGCTTCCAATTCAGAGGGGAAAGCATGTTAAGCTTCTAGGGTTGTGAAATTAATAGTCAGAGCTTAAGTTGTGTTAGCAGTAAAACTTATCACAATGATAATTAACGCATGAAGTAAAAAAAGAAAAGGAGATGATTCATACATTCAACTTCGAAGTAGCAGTACAACGCTTAAAAAAAAGAGAGAGAGAAAGAAAAGAGAAGCATCGTAACAAAAGCATGGAACAAAAGATGAAAGCTAGCTAAGGCAGCCCAATTCTTCAACTTAAGCTTTACTCCCCCTTGGGAGGCTATCCGAAGGTGTCCTCAGGGTCCTTAGAGCTTTGACCTGGGAGAACTACCTATAGAGGCATCACCACGAGAGCTATCTCCTTGGCTGGAGGGGCAACTCTGGGAAGGTCTCTCTTAGCAAGAAGAGCAGGGGAGTCAGCAGCAGGGAGTTGAGGGCCAACAGGGGGCACTTCCAAATTACCAGCTTCCCCTTCCTCTGGCGCCCTCTAATGCTCAGCCCCCTCGGCAGGCCTGTCAATGGTAGTGGGGTCCTCAGCGGCATTGACCTGGCCCCTATCTGTCTTCTCGGGCCCGATTTCAACTTCAGAGGTGGTGGAAGTAACCTCTCGAATGGCGAGAGGATAGTACACCCTCTCGGCCCTCCTAAGGTCAGACGAGGCCTCAACCCCTGCTTGGTTGAAGGCTTCTTCCTAAGTTTGAGAGCAGTAGTGCCTGCATACTTCAGGCACTTGAGCCTTAAGGGCAGCCTCGATCTTAGCAACCCCCTCAGCAAAGGCCTCTTCCTTAGCTTGCTCTTTGAAACTCTCAGCCTTTATCCGCACAGACTTCTCCTCTGCTTTGGCTCTCAAAGCCTTATCCCTAGCGTACTCGGAAATGCCTCTGGCCACCACTGCTTCAGCCAACCTCTGCTTCAAGTCAGCAAGGTGCTCCTTGGCAATTTGCAGTTGGCCCTCAATGTCTAGAAGGCGCCTCGTCTGGTCGGTGGCCTGCTTTTGGGCGCCAGCCAGGCTTGCCATCATGCTATCTCTGGCCTTCGTCGCCTCCTTTAGGGCCTCCTTCGCCTTTTTGAGGTCACCCTCAGTCCTGCTAAGGACTCGCGAGGCATCCAAGTGGTTGTCACGCTCCTGCTCCAAGGCCCTACCCTATTTATTGGCCTCCTCCTCCAGCCTGTAAATGGCCTGGATGGCCTGCAAATTGAGACAAACAAACTATAAGTATGGGAATCGAGGGGTAAAGTTTGCAATCTCTTAAGTGGTAGGTGGCTTACTATGCCAAAGTACCTCTTCATGCTAAGGATGACCTCCTGCCTCTTTAGGCCCTCCAATTGAGCCATATCGGCAGGAAGTAACAAGGATCTCTCCAGCACATCAGCCACATATGCGCCTTCACCCCCTCTGAAGTCCCTGAAGGAGGCATCATCCATCAAAGGCTCCCCGTGGAGCATGGGGGCAGGGAGCCATGCCTGGGACTCGGACTGATTAGCCACCTCTCTTTCTTGGCCCTAGTGCCCAGTTTTCTGCTGCATAAGGGGGCGACGAGCCTTAGCCTCCTCGGGGGGAGAGCGGGTCCTCTTAACTACCATAGGCCCTTTGCCCTTAGGGTCTTTCTTACGCTTGAGATCAGTAAGCTTAGGCCTCGGCAGCAAACTCGACTGAGGTGGAGGAGGCGAAAGCTTGGACTGGGCAAAAGATGACCTAGTCTGAACGAATAGAGACTTGGACGGTGAAGGAGGAAGCTTGGGTTGGGACTTCCCCGGCTCGTCCCTCCTTGGCTAACCCTCAAGCAGGTCAAGTAGGCTGGTCTGGGGCTGCCTCTTGAAACCCATCTTGGCTTGGGTAGATGTCCTCATAGAGAAAAGGTCTGCTTCGGTCAAATTAGGGTTACCCAGGCCACCAGAGGGGTCCTCGGACGTGAGGATTTGGTTAAGCACACCAAATTCGTCCTTGGATGGACCCGAATTAGCGAATTCCTCCTCTCGTCCTAGCTTTTCTCCCTCGGCTTCCACAACTTGGGTGGAAGTAGAGGGTCCTGTCAATGGAGTACCTTCAGGAAACAAAAACCCTTGCTCTACTATGGTTATCTCGCGTAGCCATGGATCGCCGGCCTTGATCACGTGCTTCGGAGCTGGAAACGATTTTTGGAGTAGCTTGTACCCGAGGATCTTATGGGTGGCTCTAACTTGGTTATCGACCTTGCTCAAAAAGATCTCCGCCCTAAGAATGGCTTCCAAGTCCTCTTTGTTAACCAGGCTAAACTGACGCTCAAAAGTGTGCGGATTTGCAGAAAGAGAAATAAACTCCTATCATCAACTGAACAAAGCAGATTTGCAACAAAGAAAGAAAAAATAAATAAATAAAAGCTAAACCCTCTCCTACTCTGAATACCCCACCTCGTGTTCCCTCCTCCATCGGACAGTGAAGGCCATCGTGCCACTCCCCGGACACGATGAGAAAGTCCTTGTTCAGACCCTTGCTAGACTCAGGAAGACACTGGATAAGCTGGACCCTATCGTCCCGTGTCTTCATGTAATAAGACTTACCCTTTAGCTGTTGAAGGTTGTAGCACCAATTTACATCATGATGGGTCAACCTCAACCCCATCTTCTTATTTAGAGCGTCCATACAGCCCAGGATCCTAAACACGTTGGTGGCGCACTGAGTGGGGGCCAGTCTAAAGTACCTAATGTAGGCCCTCATTACCAATCCCATTGGGATCCTCATACCGCCTTTAAAGAAGGTGATCATGGGAATGACGACCTCCCTCTCCTTCCTCCGGGTGCGCCATTCCCCTTCCGTACAGTACCTCAAGTCCACGTTGCTGGGTATCCTATAATCGGTGATGAATTTCTACATCGCCTCTTCAGACTCAACTAATTTCTTAAATTTACCCATCCCTAATGATGACTAAAAGGCTCAGGAAAGGGTTAGGGAAAGAAAGAAGTCAAAGAAGGAGTTTTGAGCCAGAGAGAAGAAGACTTACATAAATAAGAAAAAGCTCCTCGAACAGGCCTTTTTGTGCTGGAAAAGACGTGGGTGTAGTTGGAGATTTGACCGAACGCAGTGAATGCATGCGAGAGCTCTTGAGTGCCAAGATGGAAAGGCCAATCGGTCTGAGTGGGTATTTATATCCCCAACTAAAAGTAAACCGTGCGAGTTTTCCCACCCATAAAGCTGGGAAAAGCCCAGCCATTGGATTAGCATGACAATGTTGAATGTGGGGAGCACAGAGTCGCTAGAATTTAATGAGGGCGCACTCCGCGTATTGAGGCAGCAGGAACATACCTTGGGCAGATGAAGGGACTCTGGCGCTGACGGAAGAACAAGACGTGACAGGTCGTAACAAGGGCCCGGGGACATCAAAATCCTCCTCCCCATTCGAGGAGCCGAACAGTAGGATTTCGAGGGGTTATTGTAGGGCCTGATAATCTGACAACCTCGACCCATCTTATATCCGGCCCAAGGCCCATGCCGAGGATCAAGGAATGTCCGAGAAGGAACACAGGTAGCCCAAGCTGCCAGGAAACATTGCCGAGGACAATGTCGTCCTCGGCCAGCCGAGACCGTTGGAAGAAGAAGTAATCAGCCACCAGGAATAGCCTTCCTGAGCATCCAAAGAGAAAGAGCAAGTGCAATTTGTCAGTAATGGAAGCATG
This sequence comes from Quercus variabilis, assembly GCA_030445155.1. Classification (NCBI taxonomy): domain Eukaryota; kingdom Viridiplantae; phylum Streptophyta; class Magnoliopsida; order Fagales; family Fagaceae; genus Quercus; species Quercus variabilis. The sequence goes on from CP129451.1 coordinate 9,700,295, forward strand.
GTGGAGGAGTAAGTCCAGGACGAACTGTCACCTCCACATTAAATGCCCACAACTAACGTTCTGGTCGCATTAATGAGGAGATGACCCCTGAACAGCGCTGCCTTGGTTGCAGCAACCCACAGGAAGGATAAAAAGGTGGCTGATGGGACAAGCACTCAAATAGCGGCCTGGTTGATCAACAAATGTAGGACTAGGATCAGTTGAGGGGGGATATATAATGTGAAAAATCCCTCTAGTGAGGGGAGGAAAAAAGGAGAAAGGATACAGTAGCAACCGGTATTCTCCCAAAAACTCTTGTAACCAATCACGAAGAAAGTAATAAGAACCGCAAACTCCTGAGAGAAGAGCCGAGGAGCACCATTGCATATTTTAACCCACGTTCATGCCATTCAATCCACACACAACCAAGCCTGGCCGTTGCATCCCTCGCTAGGGCCTAATTCTTAAACCCACTCTCTACAAATTTATTGTAATGGGCCAACTGGGCTTAAGTCCATTCTCTCAACGATAGAAGTGCTCAAATTCGGTCCCTACACTTTTTATTAAAATAACATTGATTCCCACCTTTAAAAAAAAAAAAATTGATTCTTTTCTTAGAATAATATTTTACTGTTGGCTATATTCCACTAATGGCCAGAGGAATTCAGATTTTTTTTTTTCAAGTTGGGATGTAGACATTTTGTAGTGATGCAATTATCCTCACTCTAAAATTTTAAACAAAATAAATTAATTATTTTCTTAATAAAATATTTTATTGTTAGCTGGGCTCCACCAATGGTCAAAGCTAGGAATTAAATTTTTCTTTTTGTTTTTTTAAGTTGGAATTTAGACATTTTGTAATGATGCAACTATCCTCACTCTAATATTTTCTATAATATATATATATTCATAAATACACCAATTTACTTATTTATTCCAATCAATACAAGTTAATCAACAGTTTTTTTTAAGTATATTTAATTGATCAATGTGACAATTAGTGGTTTGTGTTTTGTAATACAATATAGAGAAGTGTTTCGTCCATAATATTTTCACAACAAATCATAAGTTGTTATTTATTATTGGTTATAATTTGAATCTATCACTAAAAATAATTTTTTACCCACCAATAACAACCTATAACAACCTGCCATTTAAGATTTGTAGTAAAAATGTTGTGAACCACATTTCTCTACAATATAACTATAATTTTTAATTAAATTTTATAAGCCTATTGAAGCCTTCGTTAAAAGCTCATGGATAGCCCATTAGAGCTAACCTATAAGGCCCAACCTGCTAAAAATAAACAAATTGGGTATTGCCACAGGTCCATGGGTATAGATTTTCACTTCCGACCAATTTGAACCCGGCCTATTTACTGGTCAACAGACCACTAGGTGCATGGGCCAAGTAAAAAGAAGCCTAGCCCATTGCTGACCCTTATTCCCAAGTAAGGAAAGCCATACCCATTGGGTAATGGATATCCTATCCTACTTGATCCAAATGTTTTGGGTAATATCCGGTTCTTCATGGGTAGAACCTAATTGGGTAAGGTATGGATTTTACTCAAATAGTTCGAGTAGGATATGGATGTTATCCATACCTGACCTATATATATATATATATATATATATATATATAATTAAAAAAATCCTAACTCTCTCACTTTCACTAACTCTCTCTCTCTCACCCGAGCCTTCATGGCCAAGTACCTTGAACTCATTACTCCGATCACCAGCACCACCACTACGGTGGTCTTCTCTATCTCTCAACCTTGTAATCTCTCTCTAATCCTCAGATATGAACTGTCTCTCTATCTCAGATGACCATGGTCAAAGCCTTTCAAGCTCATCACTGCCACCATCGGTGGTGGTTTCACATTTCAACTTCAAGTTCTCCCTAAAACTGAAACATATAACCTCTCTTGATATGGATTGGTCTTACCCTCTCTTCGATCTAAACAAGGCACAGCCTCCTAGCTACGTCGTGAAGCCTAACCGCCACCACCGAGATGGTGGTTCTTAACCTCTCATCCTTTCTCTCTCTAAACCAGAGCCAAACACTTCATATTTATCCAATCTCTTTCTCTCTCTCTAAAATCTAGAACTCAACTTCTCGATCTACTACCTAACAAAGCCCTAAACAGTTCGTGGAACATGAATCGGTGTTGCGAAGGTTAAAGGCTTCACATATCTACCAAGAACTGTGGCTGTGGTGGCACATGAGCGTGTGAACAACACAAGTATGAGAGAGGGTAAGCTTTTGGGATTTTTGTATTCATGTGCTCTGTGTTTGTTAGGCTTTGTGAGCATGTATTAGAAAGTGTATTATAAAATTTTATCTAATAAAATTTCTATCTCTATCTAAAAAAAAAAAGAAGCAGATACATCTAATTTCAAAGTTATTGATTAGTTTTTTCTTTTTTAAGATAAAGTTATTGGTTATTTTTTAAGTTAAAATGTTTTGGATTTTAAAAAGAAAAAATTAAATGGGTTTCGGGTAGGGTATGGATATCCATGGAATATATCCGGGTAAGAATTTGATATAGATAATAATGGATATTGGTATCCGAGTATCCATGGGCAAACATTTCAGGTAGTTTATAAATATACCCGATCCATACCCTACCCATGGCCATCCCAATCCCAAGTACTTATTCATGTTTGCAAGTTGCCAAAATAGTGTCCTTGTTCCAAGTTTTCAAGGCTTTTTTTCAAGCTATTTTCTTTCATAGTCTAAAATTTTGAGAACCTTGCACTGTGATTTCCTTGTTCTACTACTAGAAGACCAGTGTCATCTCTAATCCACATCCCCAATTAAAAGGACGAGGAACTACCACTTGTTGCCTTCAGTGTTTAAATACTATAGGAAAGTGCTATGAAGCAAAAGAGGGAATGAGCCTAAGCCACCGGCCATTAACTAAGCTCCCATTGCTACCCAAAATATTACAAAAATCACCATATCCGACCATATTGACAACACTACTCAAATCTAAACCCATAAACACAATCTAGAACCCATAACCACCAGAGTAGCCTACTAGCACAGTGGGGCAGGCCATGGGCCAACCCAATAACTTAGAATTTATAACAATATAATTTGGAAGAATCAGAGTTAAATTTGAAACATGAGAGAAAAATTTTAAGATCCCACACTTAATCACAAGAATACTTAAAAGTAATTGTATTAAATTATGCTTATGAAATATATATATTTTCCTAGTAGTCAAGTAACTTTGATTTGTTTAAAAATTAATAATAATAACCCTTAAGACATTTTTTTTAATTAAAAGGTGGAAAAAAATGGTTTAACCTTTAATTGAAAAAATTAAATAGATTTTGATTGTAAAAAAAGATGTAAATAAGCTTTAATTCTTTCTATTAAAAAAACAGTGATTCGCACCTTAAATTAAAAAAATTAAAAAAAAAATTAAAAATTAAAAAAAAAAAAAAAAAAAAAAAAAAAAAAAAGATTCTTTTCTTAGAAAAATATTTTACTGTTGGCTATGCTCCACTTATGGCCAAAGGAATTCAAATTTTTTTTTCAAGGTGGAATGTAGACATTTTGTAGTGATGCAACTATCCTCACTCTAATATTTTTAAAAAAATAAATAAATTATTTTCTTAATAAAATATTATAATGTTAGCTGGGCTCCACCAATGGTCAAAGCTAGGAATTATTATTATTATTATTATTTTTTAAGTTGGGATTTAGACATTTTGTAATGATGCAACTATCCTCACTCTAATATTTTCTATAATATATATTCATAAATACATCAATTTACTTATTTATTCCAATCAATACAAGTTAATCAATAGTTTTTTTTTTTTTTAAGTATATTTAATAGACCAATGTGACAATTTGTGGTTTGTGTTTTGTAATACAATATAGAGAAGTACTACGTTTACAACATTTTCACAACAAATCATAGGTGGTTAACTATTATTAGTTATAATTTGAATCTATCACTAAAATTACTTTTTTACCTACCAATAACAACCTGAAATAATCTGTCATTTATGATTTGTTGTGAAAATGTTATGGACCACATTTCTCTACAATATAGCTATAATTTTTAATTAAATTTAATAAGCCTATTGAAGCCTCGTTAAAAACTCATTAAAAACTCACGGGTAGTCCATTAGACCTAACCTATAAGGCTCAACCTGCTAAAAATAAACAAATTGGGTATTGCCACTAGTCCATGGATACAGATTTTCACTTCTAGCCTGTCCCAACCTGGCCTATTGACTGGTCAACAGCCCACTAGGCCCGTGGGCAAACTAAAAAGAAGCTCGGCCCATTGCCGACCCTTGTTCCCAAGTACTTATTCATATTTGCAGATTGCCAAAATAGTGTCCCTGTTACAAGTTTTGAAGGCTGTTTTTCAAGCTATTTTCTTTCATAGTCTAAATTTTGGAGAACCTTGCACTGTGATTTCCTTGTTCTACTACTAGAAGACTAGAGTCATCTCTAATCCACATCCCTAATTAAAAGGACGAGGAACTACCACTTGTTCCCTTCAGTGTTTAAATACTATAGGAAAGTGCTATGAAGCAAAAAAGGGAATGAGCCTAAGCCACCAGCCATTAACAAAGCTCCCATTGCTACCAAAATATTACAAAAATCACTATATTCGACCATACTGACAATACTACTTAAATCTAAACCCATAACCACAATCCAGAACCCATCCAAGCCACCAAAAATTATCCAAACATCATCATTTACATGGACACTACACAATTGCTCCCACAGCTTACCAAGCATCAAAACCCACACTTGGCTGAAAGCCTGAAACCCAAGAATCATTCCACACCCAAATCAAACATAAAAACCAAACCTCCACAGAATTTCACCCACTCACCCCCTCAGCTAAAACCCATGCTGCCAGTCCAACAAACAACACTAACTCAATTAAACAATAGTCAAGGGCTCACTCATAAAACCCATTAGCTACTGCTTGTATTTACTTAAAAACTCAAACTCCATAAAAAATAAAAAATAAAAAAAAATAAAAAAATAAAAAAACTCAAACAAATTCTCCATAAATGTCATTTTCTCCTAGGGTGATCAACATATCCACAAAACTGATCCATATGTCTGATCTGGCCTAACCTGAAAGTTGACAAGCAGTTTCGACAAGGTGCAAGGTTGGGTAGCAGGTTTGGAACTCAAAAAACATGTGGTTCGGCGGGTGGTGGGTCTAATATAAAATTCACCTGAAATAGTATAAATGCTATGTTTTTGTCCCTGAAACTTAATAGAAGTTGAGGAAAGAATAAAATGTAGAATATTTTAGGGCCCGTTTAGTATATGTGTTTAAAAACTAAAAATTATTATTTAAAAATATTTGTAAAAATACATGTGGGTGAAAAAGTGTGTTGAAATACGTGAAATGCTATTTAAAAACTAAAAATAATTATTTGAAAACACAAACCAAATGGCCTTAAAGTTCAAAAGAACAAAAATATAACTTTTTGAATTTGAAAGACAAAAATAGAATCCATGCTACTTTTTTTTTTTTTTTATCCTATAGAACTCCTATCTTTCAGTTTTCACTTTTCCAAAGCCCTCCCCGTTCCACCCTCATCCCCTCCTTGGCCAAAGGGGAATTTAACAAAGGTTGTCTTTGTCACTACTACAAGAACAAAACTGATTCTCCAGATCACAACATAGAGCAGAGTTCTAAAAGATGTGCTTGCATGCTAGGAAGAGTGGGAACAGAGATGCTGAAGTTCAACGGACTATAAGTATAGATAATCTGGTAGGAGGAAGCCACAAGAGCATTACCACTAAACTAGCGATGGCAACTACTCTCTACAATATGTGGAGAGAACAGAATGATAGAGGTCATGGTGGGAGATTAAGACTTCAAGACTGGAGAAGAAATCTTGAAAACAATTACAAATGATGTCGTGTATTGACTACTGCAAAAGAAGAAAATTAAGAGCTCATTTCAAAATAAAGTCATCTGGTTCATTAGGTGGTTGGCAATCCCCTATTGCATAAGTTTAGCAGTAAAGCACTAATCAAAAAGAAAATAAGTTTAGCAGTTAAGCTGTGTTTGAAAGATAAAGGGGTACTTTGATAGTTTGACTAGGTTTGGTCTATTGCGTTCTAAATAACAGCTATTGTATCTCATTTCTTATGTACTTCTACAAAATCTGATATCTAACAACACATAGATAGTGTAAATGATCAAAGTTGCAATTTAAAAAAATCTCAAAGAGGTTCTACAACAGCTCCACACCTGGTAGGTGCTAAATTCTGCAAAAGGTATTAAAAAACACATGATCTAATGTAGTCCTTTCTCCTAATTAGGTTATCCAACCTATTATCAATCTAATCTATGAAAGGTAAACAATTTGAATAAAAATCTACATTTCTTATTTTACACTATTAATATTTTAAAGAATGAAATGAATTTTTTTGCATAAAAGAGGTTCTGCCATCTCACAAGCATTTCTATCACAAACTAAGAATTAGACCAATAAGAGTCTCACAAATCATGCAAGAGACAAAGCTAACCCAATGTCAAGCCTCAAGGATAGTTACAATAATGCCAACCGTGATTAGATGCTTTTCATTGAACAGAAGATAATCAACCTAAAACTTTAAACACAAATGTACAAGCCAATATGAACTACTAATTCTACCCTGAGAGGTTTGGCATATTTGAACTGATCTTACATACTACACAAAATGGAAGACTGCATTTTCTTTGAAGAGATTAATTCAATCTTTGATATCCAAATGGCCTGGGTAAAACCATAACATAATTTAGTCAAGGTACAATGTGACAACATGTAAAGAATCTACAACAGAAAGTGTTCAGAGATAGGTTAAATGACAATATTATTGTAACTCAGGGCAAAGGAAAGATCGTGAAACTGTACATACTACATAGGCAAAACATAGTTCCCTAATAAAATCCAAACCACTCTTACAAAACCTTCAAGCACAATATGCCAATCAAAGTCTGCAAGGAATGCGAAGACATTATTATTTTTTTTTTCTTTTATTCCTTTTCCAACAAGATGTCCAAGGTTCTTTGAGAGCATGATCGATCCCAAGATATGCAGTCCCATCACACATTCACCAGGCAATTATACAGATAAACTCCAATGGGCAAACCCAAGTGGTTGGTCTCGTGGTTCCTAAGACCACATTTGATCCATGAGGTCCTAGGTTCAATACTCCTAGTCGGCATTTTAGGGCCACCCCAAGGGATTTCTCAATGTAATCACTATAGAATGGAGGGATTGTACACACCTGAGAAAATAGTCAAAAGCTCAAAAAGTGCTGGAAAACCTCATTAATAAAAAGAGAAAAAAGAAACATACAATCTGATTGAAAGAAAAGGTGAGAAATCCCAATGGGTAGAACCAAAGGGAGTGTTGAATGCTAGTGAGGACGGTCAAAACTCGAGACCCCATGTTGAGAGAAACCATGAATTCAAGGAACCAATAAACTAAAACCATATTGAGGTTAGTGGGAAAAGCAACAAGTCTAGTGACATAAAAATTAACAGGGCTACTTCGGACATTTGCTATTGGACCATTTTAGACAAATTTTAATACCACTTTAAATTATTTAATGAGAAATATAAAAAGCTATAAAAAAAAAAAAAAAAAATTGTGCCATAGTAAGTAGTAACACAAGCATGCCAATTTTTGGAATGGCATTCTCAATTCTTAAATGGACTCAACAATGACAGTAAAGGTAAAAAAATAATGTAATATGTCATTTACGTGACTTGCTATGCATTTTAACAAACATTTAATGAACACACTAATAACTAAAGAAGCTATCACGGTGAGCAAATAAGGCACCTGCTCAGGGAAGAAACGACAGAGCAGCAGATGTTGTTGGGCTTGCGGAAGAGGGCGGTAGCGGCAGCGGCGGAGGCTCAGTTCGGAGTTCTTTGACGACGATGGCGAGTGACTCAAAGGCTCATTACAAGCTTCGAAGGAATCAAGATGGAAGAGGATGAGTCGTTTGATGAGTTCTATGTCAAGCTCAAGGATATAGTAAACTCAGCTTTTAATTTTGGGAAAACGATTCCTGAACCCAAGATTGTGAGAAAGGTGCTTAGATCCCTACCTGAAAGATTCCACGCCAAAAACACTGTGATTGAGGAATCAAAGGATATTGGCAAAATTCCTTTAACAGAGTTGGTTGAAAATCTGTAGACCTATGAGTTGGGTTTGACAAGAATCAGGAAATCAAGCAAGAGCAAGAGCATGGCATTGAAGACCAAGAGCAATGATACAAATGAGTCTTCAAATGATGAAGAATACAAGATGAAGTCCTACATCACCAAACAATTCAAGAAGTTCATGAAGAATGCAAATGAAAAGGGTTTCGATAAGGACCGTAGGCAATCTAGTTCCTCTCAGTTCAAGCCAAGCAAAGGGAAGAAGGATGCTAGGGATGGCGGTTAGTATACTGTTCCCTTAGGACTTAAGTGCTTTGGGTGTCAAGGTTTCGGTCACATGAAACAAGAGTGCCCCACATATCTCAAGACCATTGGGAAGAGCAAGGCATTTGCTGCTACTTTAAGCGACACCGAGCCTAAGGATGATTTCAACAATGAGGATGACGGAATCCTAAATGCCTTCACTGCCACTGTCAATCCTACTGAAGGGATTATTGAAGATGTGGTTGAGGAAGAGGAATTAGTGGAATCCAAGTTTGAGAAGATGGATGAACAAGATGACATCCACATAGCCTATGCAAAGTTATATAAGGTCTCATAAAAGTATGAGAAGATGTATAGGTTGACCACCAAGAAGCTTAGTGATGTGAAGCTTGAGCGTGAAGAGCTTTCCACAAAGTTTGATGAAGCCAATTAGACTATTGGAGCACTGAGATTTGAAAATAATTTCTTGGCTGAGAAAACCAAGAAGCTTGAGGCAGAACTGTTCCAAGTAGAGCTCAGTTAGAAAGGACTTCAAGCGCTAAGCTCAATGAAATGCTCAGTCTTCAGAAATTTGCTTCCAATCGAACCGGTTTAGGGTATGATTTCTCTTCTCCTAATATTGCTTCTACTAGTACTACTATTTTTGTTCCTCCTGCTAATAATATTGAAATTGAGAACAATAAAGTAAAAAATGAATTAGCTAGTGAGAACATAGATAAGGATAAATCTATCTTAGGAGCACCCTCTAAATAGGATAAGAAAGAAGTTTCAAACCCTAGGGCTAAGAAAGCTAACTCTCAAAAGCCTAAACAAAAGAAGCAACATCTCTATCATCATTGTGGAGCAGCCGATCATATTCGACCTAATTGCTATAAGTGGTTAGTCATTCAACAGAGCAACGGCGTGATCACATCGGGAAACCAAAATCAGTTTCCATCCTCTTTTGCTCCTCTTAGAGATCTTCTCAAAGCCCTTGTGTTCCTTTCGAGCTTGAATGGTTTTAACTCTTCCCCCTCACTGCCAGATCAAGGGTTTGCTAGAACCTAAGGTGTGGAAGGAAAATGGCTCCAAGTGATTTTGTCACTTCTTATCTCTCTCCATTTTTTTTTTTGTTTACATTACTTATGTGTTTTGTTTTATTATTTTGAGTCAGTCTAGTTTTATGCATTGTTTTGCTTTGTTTTTGTTTGTTTTCAGTTTTATTTATTTTGTTTTTCATATAAAAATAAAAATGAAAAATTAGAAAAATACAAAAACAGTGTGTGTTTATGTACATTGGTACTTATGTACCTTGGATGGTCATCGAAACAAAGTTTTCTAAATTTTGTATCTTTTTTTAGCATAGATGAGCATCTCTATGCACAACTAAGTGAGTGGGTTTTGTGGCTCGTGTTTGTGATGAGTAAGATTAAGTAATCTCTTATACTTAACACTCATATCACTCTTTTTGACGGAAATGACTAGAAAATTCTAAGAAAAAGACATAAATAACCATCTCACCACTGTTGCCCGTCAATCATGAAATGACATCTGTATGCTTCAGCATAGCAAAAGTGCAATGTCAAATGCTTAACATCATTGGGTATTTCTTTTCTTTCTCTTATATGCTCATGCATGATTCACTTAAAAGAAAAAATATGCAAAGAAAAATAAAAAGCAAAAGGTATAAAAATGCTTTATATGATTTTGCAAGTGTGTATTCTAGAAGATATGAGAGTTATAGGATGTACCTCGAAGGTGATAGTCCCCATCAAACAGTTATGATTGTGTGTGAGTTAAAATGATTTTCTCATATCTCAAATCGTCATAACATGTATACACTTCTGCAATCTTGTGATGTTTTTCACACACAACACATAATATCCTTTGCTACTTTCGATATATGTGTAGGTATAATGTGATTTAGTCATCACTAGGTTTACATGTGTTAATGTATGCTCACTAAACTATCTTGACTTGTTTTTGAAATATAAAATTGGTTAGACTTGTTTAGTGTGTGTGTGTGTTTTAGGATCTATGTGCTTAACAATTTTTGTTGAGATATGTTTTTGAGAGATCAAAATGTTGTTTGGATCCTTAGTTGAGTTACATATTTGATTGCAGTCATTTCTGTGTTTTTCTCTTCCTAAAAAACTATTTTTAAGCAATCTCGACAACTCCTTGATACTTGGCTTATCTATTGAGCTCTTCAGTTGCTTCTTATCGCAATCTCGACACCTCTCGATGGCTAAGTGGATCGATCGAAAAAGTTTCTGTTCCTTGGATAGCTCCTTGACAGATCCTCAATCCATCGAGCTTCCTTTTGCCCTGGACACCTGCCTGATAGCTTCATCTGTCGAACCCTTTAAAGCTTGACACCTCTCGACACCTCTTAATCTATTAAGAATTACTAAAGCTTGTATATAAAGGGTCTTCGTGATCTCTGGTTCATTTTGCTCGATCTCTCCAGACTTTTCACCTCCCAAAACTTCTCTCTCTCACTCCAAACCTCTTTCCCAAGAGATTTTCGGCCTTGATCAAGTTTTTCTCACTTGGTAATTGTCTTAATCCCTCACATTCATGCATTTCATGATTTTTAACCTAAGTTTTTGGGATTTTTGAAAATTTTGGGGTATTTTCAAAATCAAAGAGGTTTTTGCAAAATTTTTGGGATGGGTTTTGAAGATTTGACCTTAAAAACTTCATGCATTGCATCTCATGTGCATTATAACTACATGTTCATGCATTTAAATGTGTGTTATATATGTTATCTAATTGTGTGCTGGTAGGATTGGATTGGACTGAGCTCATGATGCTTTTTCTACTGCATGTTACATGTTCATGTATTCCTATGCATACATTCTTTCTTTTCAATATATTTTGATATATTTGAACTGTTTGGGACTTTTCTAATTGTCTCTTTCTCCCTTTCTCTCTTCTGTTTGCGTTAGTCTGCTTCTATGGCACCTAAACACAAATCTACTCCATCCCGAAACCCTCTTCATTTCAGGGCATCCAACTTTGCTGATCCTACTCCCTCACACATCCGGTTCCATGATGAGAAGGCTAAATCGGACTTCTTTGAGAACTTTTCCCAATGAGGCATTCATTCTAAACACCAAGTCAACTTGTCAAACTTCTCCGACACTGACCTTCCTACTGTCATTCATAGTAAGGAATGGGAGTCACTGTGTGACGTCCCGGTCACTTGTCCATCCATATTGATCCAGGAGTTTTACTCCAACATGCATGGATTTGATTTTTCAGTACCTCTCTTCATTACGTGCGTTCGAGGTACGTGCATAGTTGTCACACCGAAGATTGTCTCCGATGTGCCCTGTGTCCCCAGGGTAGAGCATCCTAACTACCCTAGCTGTGATAGTCTTAGGACAATGTCTAAAGACAAGCTTATTTCTGCTTTCTGTGAGCCCCCTTCTAATTGGGTGAGTGTTAGTTCACTTACTGTATGGGCTTTGCTAAAGGCCCTCAGTTTTTGAACATAGTTATGACTTTTGTTCTTCATCCCCTATCTCACTATAACTCTATTACAAAGCCCCGTGCTCGATTTTTGCTCTCCCTTCTTGAGTATCTTAGTATAGATTTTCCCTCTTATTTTATTCTTTCTATCATAGATGTGTATAGGGATTCGACAACCCATGATAAGCTCATCTTCCCTTCAGCTATCACGAGGATTTTACGCTATCTTTTTGTTCCCTTTCCGATGTCCGACCACTTCTCTGTCATGGGTTTTATAGATGCCACTATCGTTAAACGGAGCGAGGCACAGTTTCAGTCGAGGCGGTCCGGGTCAGCAGCTCCTCCCACTCTTTCTACTCCATCCACATCCACTATCTCTTCTTCTACGAGCGGTGTGACTCTTGAGGACATCATGGCCCAGCTTCAGGGCATGGATGCTCACCTCGACACTCTCAGTGATGAGTTGTGTTAGGTGAACACCTGTGTGGGTCGTATTGCACGACACCAGGCGGTCATAGGTGGCTTCATTTCTTCCTCCACCTACTCTAGAGACTTTTGAGGATGAGGTTAATAATGATGATGCTACTGCTTCTGATGATGAGGATGATGGAGATGCTAGCTCTTCCAATGCTGACGAGATGTCTACTTGACATTCTTACCCTTTGTCGCTCGTGACAAAAAGGGAAAGCAGTTTTGGTTATGAGAGTAGTCATAGTTAGGGGGGGTTAGTATAGGAGATTTTTGTTAGGGAGAGTGGTGTTGATATTGAGGGATGTAGTGAGTATTTTATGTATCTTTTTCTTTTCTCCACTTTAGATACATTTATATCTTGTATATGGGTCTTGTGACCATTTTAGACATACATTGTACTTATATTCTTTATATATTGATGTATGTTTTTTACCTACCCTTACATGTGTTGTTTCTTTTCTCTCTTTATGCACATGGTTCTTATTACTTGTATGCAATCTATTATTTCTGTTTCACATGAAGATGCTTTGATGAGTTTTGTTTAAAGTGTTTAAGAAATACAAGTTGTCAAAGTCTACTTGTCATAAACTCTCTTCTTACAAAGTTTTTCAAGAGTTTGTGTTAGGATAGATTTTACTGTACTTAACAAGTGAGTATGAGTTGAGTAATTTATGACTTCTCTCATAGCTCATTTGTTTGTTGTGGTTTTGTCTTGGATGGGAGATTGTTAGGACATATGTGTTTCACATGTTAGGAACATGTGTCACTATTTTATGTAATTGACTAATCCTTTGACAAAATGCACTTTACTAATAATTGGGTAGATCTAGAATGTGTTTGATGTTTCAAAAAACCTTGTTTCAAGTTCAAGTGTTAAAGCCATGCAAGTTTGTCTAAGATTTAAGTCAGAAAGTGTTGTTCATTAAAGCTCGACAACTAGCATTCTATCGAGCCTTGAAGAGCTGTTCCATCCCGTGGCTCGAAAGCAGCTCGACAGATAGGGTATCTGTTGAAGTTTATGAAACTTAGAATTCTAGGACTATTTTTCATCAAATCCGTGATTGTATGTTTGAGCTTTCTTTCTCACAACCCTGGACATATAAAAGGATTATTTTAAAGGTTGTCAAAGGAGACACAAGTTGCACAAGTGTTGAGCAAAGTTTGTTCATGCAAATTGTGATCGAAGACAGAATTTGCCCTAGTTCATCTTTCTTGTGAAGAAGTTGCTATGTTTTGTGCATCGTAGGGTTTTATAACAAAGGAGCTTCTCAATCTTCATCATGTGATGAACTGAAGAACTTTGCAGTCAACAACCTTCTCTAGTTGGTGATTGAAGTCATGTACTAAGATCTACTTAATTTGTTAGCCACGTATTGGGAGCCGTGTATTACAAGGAGAGATTGTTATTACAGAACAAGTTCAATTGGGTATTGGGGTAAGGATTCAACTGTAGGTTGGTACAAGGTACTGGGATTCCTTTACTTGTAAAAGCTTGTTGTGATAATAGTGGATTCTCAGGAGTTGTGACCTTAGAATCACCCGGTTGGATTTTTACAGTATAGGTTTTCTCCATTCGTAAACAAATCACCGTGTCAATTTATTTTTTATTGCATACTTTGTTTAATTGGTGATTTGTTTGTGCTACCACGCATTTTGCATGTTAATTTGATTAATTAATAAACGTGGCAAATTAATCAATTAATTCATCACAAGGGGTTAATACGTTTTTGGCCTATCACCGCTTAAAGCTTTTGCCTAGGGACCCCAAATTTGTTAAGCTGGCCCTGCATATGTCACTTAGAGATAGGATCCTAAAGTCACTTCCTTTGATCATGTGGTGGTCAATTCTAGTTGGCTAGTCTGAACAACTAGTGGACCAGAACTTTCATCACCCCTTATAGTCATTCTAAGCCTATAAAAACACCCTTTCAACCAGATTCAACATGAAAATAAATCTTGGATAGGAGATGAAACTTGTAGTTTACAAGGTTTCTATATTACAAATTTTTTCAATCTCCTAGGAAGAGAATTATAGATAAACTATAAGTTTATTTGGCATATTGTTTCATAATATAATGAACATATTAATTATTGTTGCTAAGATGAATTATTTGAAATCTTCTATTGTTTTTAAATAAAATAAATATATTAATTATTATTGTTTAGTGAACTTAAACTATTATTGCTTAGAATATTTTATCTACTCTATTAGTTTTTCTTTACACTTTACAATTCTTTTATTTAACAATTCAACTCAACTTTGACAACAATTGGTCTTTGTAATTGTATTAAGTGTGCATTTGGGTCTTGATTATAAACTAGCTCATTGTTTTTTTGTTTTCCCTTATTATTTGCAGGTCCTGCGTGAATCCCGTATTTATTTTATTTAATTTTTACCTTTTTCCCAACTATGTTTTGTTGTTGGTTGGTTGGTTTTTATTTTTATTTTTATTTATTTTTATTTTTTTTAAAGACCTAGATATTGTTAAGATTATCATATTCAATACCATTTCAGCTGTGCTTAAAATAAATTAGGGTCAAAGTGTTCAAAATTTTAATTTAGGGGGTCAACCTAAAAAAAATTTATTTATAATTTTATTTTTTTGCTAGGTCAGGGGTTCATTTGAACCCCCTGCGCATAACCTGTAGCTGACCCTACCTTCAACCCCATTTCAATGGACCTATGGAGTACCTACACATGACATACCAAAACTCTATTAGTTTTACTACTGGCTTGACATTTTCCTTTACCGAAGTGCTAGGGTAGAATCTCTTGAGAGTTAGTCTGAGCTTTCTAATCATTCATCGTTAGAAAGCTCTAGTCTTCCTCTTAGGAGTTCCTCTCACTCTTGCTTCCACAATCCCCATCTTTCATAGTCTCCTTGAAGTTACTAAACCTTTTTGTTGGGTTTTACTACGTTATATACCTTATGTTCGGTTAAACACACAAAACTGTGGTAGAGATTCCACTCAGAGACTTGTCAACTGATCACCATCAAGTGATGGTAATGACCTACTACCATGACCATTATTGGCCTCGATATTTTAATTTTGTTGTTGTGTATTATATATGATACCATAGATTGAATTAGTTGAGTGTGTGTGTTAGGTTCTAAGGTCTTAGGAGTTTTTGTATTTAGAACTCTAATTTGTAATGTTGGCAAACCATGATCAAAACATTGTATTTAGTCTTGTTTAGAATTGCTCAAAGTTGGTTTAATATTGTAAAGTTGGAATCGAGTGGCTGCAGAAGTACTTGGGACTTTCGGCCTGGCTCGATCGATCGAAGAATAGACTCGATCGATCGAAAATCGCACAGGTTGAATTTTTTGCAGATTTTCCAACTCAGCCCTACTTCATTAAACGTTTAGGGTTTTGTGTTTTTACCCTAGGTATATAAACTAAACCCTAGCCACGTTTTTGAATGTTGTCCATATTGCTTTGTTGCTCATACATTGCTGTTTTGTGTGAATCTCGTGTGAGATCTTTGAGGAGACTTCCTTTACACAAAACTTAGGGTTTTCAAGGTAGAGATGATTTCAACATCTTGAAGATCATCATAGTTGCAACCATTGGAACTTAAAAGAAAAGCAAGCGGGGAGCTTGTAGCTGATTGAAGAATTCAAGAAAGAAGTAGTCCGTGGATTCGGAGCCTGCGCGTGGTCGTGTCAGGAAGTTTTACTGGTGGGTAGCATTAGGAAGTCGAGCAGGGAGCTTGTAGTCCTTCTGTAAGAACTTCAATTCTTTCATAGTGAATTCTGTTATGCCTTGAGGATCGGTGGGTCAAATCCTCCCCAGGTTTTTACCGAGTGGTTTCCTGGGTGATCATATCTTGTGTTATTTATTATTCCGCTGCTATATATCTTGATATGATTATTTGATTGCTTTAACCTAGAATTGCATAATTTGACTAAGTAACAACTTGGCTAATTAATCTAGGCTACGCAATCTGTGTGTTTAAGGGGTCTAAATTTCCAACAAGTGGTATCAGAGCGTGGTAGCTCTTTTTGATTGAGATTTCTATCTCTGAGCTAATCCTTGACCCCAGTTGTCATGGATTCTTGGAAAATCTTTTTGTTTGCTAGTCAACTTATCTTCCTGTTGTCTTTGCCATTAGTTGTTTTTGTTAAATCTTTCCTTAAGTATCTTGGTAAAATCACTTGTGATAAGAATTATGTTTGTTATACTGCTTTAACCGCCTTAAAGGCACGTGATTCTTGTCTTTGGTATTTGGATAGTGGTTGTTCCAGGCACATGACAGGAAATAAAGATCTATTCAAAACACTTTTTGAAGGGAAGATTGGGACAGTCACCTTTGGAGATGGAAGTAAATCTGTGATCAGAGGCATTGGTACTGTGGACATTCCAGGATTGCCGGTGTTTGAAGATGTTTGGTATGTTGATGGATTGAAGGCCAATTTACTCAGCATAAGTCAGATTTGCGACAATGGATTGAACGTCCTTTTCACCAAGTATGAATGTGAAATACTTGATGGTGGAGGTGACTGTATGTGTGTTGGTGTAAGGACAGCTGACAACTGTTATGGAATAACACCAAGTGTAAACAACAAGTGCTTTAGTGCAAAGATAGATCAAGTTGATTTGTGGCATCAACGGTTGGGGCATGCTAGTCTTAAGCAGCTAGAGAAGATTTCCAAGTGTGAGGCAGTTATCGGTTTACCTAAATTTGAGAAGATAGATAAGTGCATCTGTGGACCATGTCAGATAGGTAAACAAGTAAAATCCAAGCATCTATCTGTGACTAGTGTTCAAACATCAAGACCTTTAGAGATGTTACATATTGATCTCATGGGTCCTGCCAGAGTTCAAAGTCTGGGTGGAAAGAAGTATATTCCAGTGGTTGTGGATGATTTTACTAGATATACTTGGGTTGTGCTTTTGAAGGATAAAGCTGAGGCTCTTGAGAAGATGATACATCTGTGCAAGAAATTGCAGGTTGAGAAAGAAACTGTGATAGCCAGAATCAGAAGTGATCATGGAAAAGAATTTGAGAATACCAAACTGGCTACTTTCTGCAATGATCAAGGCACTCACCAAGAGTTCTCATCACCCAAGACACCGCAACAAAATGGGATTGTGGAAAGGAAAAACAGGGTTATTCAGGAGATGGCTCGAGTCATGTTACACAATAAAAAGTTGCCAAAGTCCTTCTGGGGAGAAGCAGTCAACACTGCTTGCCATACACTCAACAGGGTGTATTTTAGACCTGATTCCAAGAAAACTCCCTATGAACTCTGGAGAGGGAAGAAACCTGTTGTCAAATATTTTAGGATATTTGGCAGTGACTGTTACATTCTGCGTGATAGAGAGAATCTAGAGAAGTTTGATACAAAGAGTGATAAAGGGTACTTTCTAGGATACTCTTCCACCAGTAGAGCTTACAAAGTGTTCAATTTGAGAACCAAAACAGTCATGAAATCTTCAAATGTTGTGATAAATGATGAAGTGAGTTCAGAAGCGCCTTCAGAAAGCACTGGTCCTGCTCAAGATAAGTCTTTAGAAGTTAATGACTCATTTCTTACTGAGTATGTTGGGAAACATAGTGAGGAAGAGTTGCTGGTGTTGAATGATGCAGTCTCAGTACCATCAAGCTCAGAACCATCCACTCCAGTTCATGGCACTCGACAGGCACAAAGTGAGCTCAGCCCTCCATTTGAACAGAAAGGTACCACAACATCTCTTGTTGAATGCCCTTCTTCAAGAGTGAGACTGAACCATCCTTCCACAAATATATTGGGTAGTCTGAATGATAATATGAGATTGAGATCAAAAGCCTTGAATGTGATCACTCACTCATGCTATCTGTCCCAATTTGAACCGAAGAAGGTAGATGAAGCACTTCAGGATGCTGACTGGGAAAATTCCATGCATGAAGAACTTCATCAATTTGTTCGGAATGATGTATGGGAATTAGTGCCTAGGCCAGAAAATGTAAATGTAATTGGAACTAAATGGATCTTTAAGAACAAGTCAGATGAACATGGCACCGTGATTAGAAACAAATCAAGACTTGTTGCACAAGGGTACACACAAGTGGAAGGAGTTGACTTTGATGAGACCTTTGCACCAGTTGCAAGATTGGAATCCATTCAGATACTATTAGCCATTGCAAGTCATCTAAACTTCAAGTTGTATCAAATGGATGTCAAAAGTGCATTCCTAAATGGGATGTTGCAAGAAGAAGTGTATGTTGAGCAACCCGAGGGATTTGTGGATCCTCACAGACCAGATGACGTCTACAAGTTAAAGAGAGCACTTTATGGTTTGAAACAAGCTCCTAGAGCTTGGTATGATAGATTGACTGCATATCTCACGGAGCATGGATTCAAAAGGGGATCTGCAGATACAACTCTCTTCATCAGAAAGGATAAGACTGGTTTTGTTGTAGCTCAAATTTATGTAGATGACATTGTCTTTGGTGCTACTAATGACTCTCTTGCTCACTCTTTTGCAGATGAAATGAAGGCAATGTTCGAAATGAGCATGGTTGGTGAATTGACTTACTTTTTGGGTTTGCAGGTGAAGCAAACAGAATCAGGAATCTACATCAATCAAGCTAAATATGCAAGAAATTTGGTCAAGAGATTTAGACTGGACAAGGCTGCTCATGCTAGAACACCAATGGCTGCTAATGTGAAGTTGACAATTGATCCATCAGGTGAGTCTGTTGATATTACCTTGTACAGAAGCATGATTGGTTGTCTCTTGTACTTAACTGCTAGTCATCCTGATATTTCTTATAGTGTTGGTGTTTGCTCTAGATTTCAGTCTAATCCTAAGGTCTCTCATTTAAATGCTGTTAAGAGAATTATCAAATATGTGAGTGGAACCTATGATTATGGATTGTTTTATAGCAAAGAGTCAAATTTATCTCTTGCTGGTTTTTCTGATTCTGATTGGGCTGGGAATGCTGATGATAGAAAAAGCACCACTGGGGGGTGTTTCTATGTTGGAGCCAATCTTGTGGCTTGGATGAGTAAGAAACAAAATTCTGTTTCTTTATCCACTGCTGAAGCTGAATATATTTGCTGCTGGGAGTTGTTGCTCTCAACTTCTGTGGATGAAGAAACTTTTGAGTGATTATGGGATTCCTCAAGACACCATGGTTGTCTACTGTGATAACTCTAGTGCCATAGATATTTCTAAAAATCCTATTCAGCATTCTAAGACCAAACACATTGAACTTAGATATCACTTCATTAGGGATTTAGTTGAAAAGAAGATTGTCATTCTTGAATACATTCCTACTGACTGTCAAAATGCTGACATCTTCACCAAACCTCTTGATGGGAGTAAGTTTGAGACTCTTCGTCAAGTCATTGGTGTGCTTCGGTGTCCCTAGTCTCTTCTGGATTTCATGGTCCTTGTGCTTAATTGCCTTTTCCTTTGGTGACCATTGTTCTTTGGTGTTTGTCTTTTTGTTGTTTTTGTTCTAGGACTTGCATTGCATTACATTCATGCATTTCATTCTAGGATGTATGTGTTTTCTCTTTTAATATAAAAAAAAAAAAAAAAAAAAAAGGGAGAAAGCAAACATTATGTTAGACACTATTTGTCATGATTTTTGAAAAACAAGTTTAGTCTATCTTGAGACACATATCATGGTCTGTGTACCTTGTTTAACTTTGATGAACTTTTTCATTGTACTTGACCAGTTAAAACTTTGTAGTGCATGTTGTGTGGGAAAGATGTGTATGGTTTTTAATCTCCTTGTCTTAATCATAAAGTCATATGTTATTTAACTGTCGGACTTGATTCTTTTGAGAAAGGCATAAATAACCATCTCACCACTATTCACTAGCCAATCATGAACACCTTAGTGCATATCATAAGATTCTGTGCTCGAGAAAGTGTAGCACATGCACAAAAAGAACATAAGGTGTAGCCTCAAAATAAATTAAAACTGGTGTGTACTATTAGGCTTAATGCCAATTCACTTAATTCAAACCGGTGTGTACTATTAGGCTGAATGCCATCTCATACAAATAAGAGGCAAAAATACAAGAAACTTACATGATTGCAAGCTTTTGTTCTAGGAGATGTGGGAGTTATAGGATGTAACTCTTTAGGTGATAGTCTCTTTTAAATTCTATTTGATGAATTGTGTAAACTTTGTGTTTGATTGCCATTCACATATCACCTCACATGTATCTCAAGTTTTTGCTAGTATCACACACTACACAAGTTACTCCTTGTTAAACACTGTACATACGAGTGTGTGTGTTTATGGTCTGACCAACCAAGTTTGAAAATATCTTGAGATTTGTGCACAACATTTTTGTTGCTTGAGAAAATTCAAGGGAGTATGATTGAAACGTGTTTTTGACATAATTTGGGTTTAAAATTTTGGGTTTTTGAAAAAGCATTCCATCTCATACTCATGCATTTTGTTTTTACAATTTAATGCTTTGAGGAGTTGTTTTACAAAATTTTGGTACGTGTCTTTCAAAACTAGATTTTTAAAAAAAAATTTAGTGAGCCTTTGCCCATTTCGATCGATCCAGCCTGTTTTTCGATCGATCGAAAAAGTGCCTTAGTTTGTTCTAAAACGACTGTCACATTCGATCGATCGAATGTAATTTTTGATCGATCGAATATCGTGAAAAAGGTTTTTAAAAGGCACTTTTCTGACTTTTTCAAAGATCCTATTTCAAAACTTTTCAACCCTTTTTCCTCTCTCCGCGTTGGCAAACTTGGTATTGTGATTTTTTTGTCGTTTTCTTCCAAAGTCTTTGCACAATCTCTCTCTCCTCAAGCCGGTAAGACCCTTTTGCCCTTCCTTTTGATTTATTTTTCATCATTTCATGCATAACTTCATGCTTTTAAGGGGCGATTTTCGCACTTTGCTTTTTTGGTTTTTTCTTTTGATTCAAGCCATAATTGATTCAATTGATCATTGGGTTTTTGTGGGGACATGTTATAGACATGATTTAAAAAGTTTAATTTGATCAATTTTGAGTTTGATGTAAAATTGAAAAATCTAGGGTTTACTAATTGATCCGATTTGGGGATTTTGTGAAATTGAGTAGAATTTGATGCAATTGGCTTGTTGGATTGATGAAATTAAGCATTATAATCTATGTGTTGTGTTTTGTGATGCTCAATTCATCATTTGGTTTTAAAAATTTTCAATTTGTGTTAAATTTTTGGGGTTTTTGTTAAGAAAATTCCTTGCTCAAGCCAATTTTGTCAATTTAATCTCAATTGAACTTAGTTGTTCACTGCATTAGTGCATGCATCATGGCATTGTATCTGCTCATGCATCATATAGATTTTAATTCTATTGTTTTTTTTTTGTGTTGACTTGTAGTCTGCCTTTGTGTTTGTTTTTTTTGTTTTGTTCTTTTGGTTTTCTCTGTGTGTCTCTGTCCTTTCCTTAGCATCATGCCTAGGAAAACTAGAGCCCATAGGTCCCTTCCCTCTTCCTCTCCATCCCCTCCCTCCTTTGACCGTGAGAGGTTTCCGAGTGAGAAAAACCAAGATCTTTTTGAGAAGCTTAACCTTAAGAGGAAGATTTGGGCTGAGCGTTATGTTGTTTTAGATGAGCTAGATCCGGCCATTAGGGCTAACTTTGAGCGTCGGGGCTGGTTACCTTTGTTAGACATCTCTGATCCTCCTCCACCGTCTGCCTTGATTAGAGAGTTCTATTCGAACATCTCTATCCACGTCTATGATTCCAACACTTTGGTAAAGAGTTGGATACGAGGTGTTGGGTACATCATTACTCCTCAGGTAGTGGCTGCTGCTCTAGGGGTACCGTTGGTTAGGGATCCTGTCTATCCTTATGATGAGTCTCCCGAGCTGAGCGATGTTTTGTCTTACATCACTAGTACTTCTGTCCAGTGGAGTTCTGATCCTAGGATCACTTCTGCTGAACTCTCCGGGTTACACTATCTTTTCTTTAGGATAGCCTGTCATTCCATCTGGCCTATTTCTCATGTGCACACCATTCCTCTTGAGAGGTGTGTATTTTTGTACGCTCTTGTTACTGATGCTCCTATCAGTTTTCCCCATCTGTTTCTTCGTTCTTTGAACGAGGTTTATAGGAGTTCATCTTCTTCACATGCCCTTGTTCATCCTATTTTCATTCATAGGATTTTGCTCCATCTTGAGCTTCGTGGCTTTCCTTCCTCTGAGCCTGTTCATGTGATTGCTCCTATCGGTGCATCTTTTCTTAGACAGAGGGCCGCTCATCTTCGAGCTGGTTCTAAACACCCTAGGTCTGAGCCCTCTAGTAGCGTACCTCCTCCTCCTTCTTCTTCTGCAGGTCTTGCTTGTGAGGATATTCCTGATCCAGTTGGTGCTGATACTGCTGCTGCTGATGTTCCTTCATCTCCTTCAACTGACTTTGATGTTCGTCGTACTTTGGAGACTGTCATGACTGTTTAGCAGGCTCATGGTCAGATTTTGGTGGACTTGCTGGATGAGATTCGTGCTCTTCGAGTGGATTTAGCACGTCTTCATTCTTCCTCACCACCTCCTTTTGATGGCGACTCATGATTGCTCTTTGGCATTCCGTCACAAAAAGGGGGAGTGGAGTTTTGACTTGTAGAGGGTTTTTGTTGATAGGGGGAGACTTTTTTAGTTAGGGGGAGATATTGTTTTAGATTGTATCTAGGTGCTTCACTTTGTATATCATTTTTGGGATATTCATGTTAGGGGGAGTAACATTGTTTGATATACATTTATTTTTTATTGATTCTTGTTGCTTTATGATTCACTGCGTATTGATTTATATTTATGACTTGTTCATTTTTATATGTCTTTATTTTGTGTTGTGTGAATCTTACAAGAATGTTATACCTGTTGTTTTTACTCTTTTCTGTCACACATGCGTTTATGCGTTTGTTGAGTATTTCAGGAATATACAGGTTGATTCAACTAAGCTGCTGTCTACACTTGCAACTGATGGATAGTAGTTAGGCTGAATTTGATTTTATGAGCATTACCTTTGTAAAGGGCTTTTTATTTGTAAAACTTTGAGCTGTTAATTAGGGTTTTGTCACGGATTGCCAAAGGGGGAGTTTGTTAGGTTCTAAGGTCTTAGGAGTTTTTGTATTTAGAACTCTAATTTGTAATGTTGGCAAACCATGATCAAAAAATTGTATTTAGTCTTGTTTAGAATTGCTCAAAGTTGGTTTAATATTGTAAAGTTGGAATCAAGTGGCTGCAGAAGTACTTGGGACTTTCGGCCTGGCTCGATCGATCGAAGAATAGACTCGATCGATCGAAAATCGCACAGGTTGAATTTTCTGCAAATTTTCCAACTCAGCCCTACTTCATTAAACGTTTAGGGTTTTGTGTTTTTACCCTAGGTATATAAACTAAACCCTAGCCACGTTTTTGAATGTTGTCCATATTGCTTTGTTGCTCATACATTGCTGTTTTGTGTGAATCTCGTGTGAGATCTTTGAGGAGACTTCCTTTACACAAAACTTAGGGTTTTCAAGGTAGAGATGATTTCAACATCTTGAAGATCATCATAGTTGCAACCATTGGAACTTAAAAGAAAAGCAAGCGGGGAGCTTGTAGCTGATTGAAGAATTCAAGAAAGAAGTAGTCCGTGGATTCGGAGCCTGTGCGTGGTCGTGTCAGGAAATTTTACTGGTGGGTAGCATTAGGAAGTCGAGCGGGGAGCTTGTAGTCCTTCTGTAAGAACTTCAATTCTTTCATAGTGAATTCTGTTATGCCTTGAGGATCGGTGGGTCAAATCCTCCCCAGGTTTTTACCGAATGGTTTCCTGGGTGATCATATCTTGTGTTATTTATTATTCCGCCGCTATATATCTTTATATGATTATTTGATTGCTTTAACCTAGAATTGCATAATTTGACTAAGTAACAACTTGGCTAATTAATCTAGGCTACGCAATCTGTGTGTTTAAGGGGTCTAAATTTCCAACAGTGTGTTTTGTGATTGTGTTTAGAGTCTCGCATCAAGATATATTGGGTTTGTAGACATGGAAAATTTCTGACCTATCACAAGCTGACACGTCACACTACCAAGTCCACAAAATGCAGCCAATTACAAAGCGCCACATATTGCTGCTAAGTTTTGCTATCACTATTCAGAAACCAACAGAAATTTGCCAAGTGTCATGCAAGAACCAATCATGCATCAGCTCGTGCAAGCGATGACATAAGCAGCCTCGCACGTGTAAGCAATGACCTAAGCAATCTCGCACGTGTAAGCGATGACACAATCATTCCAGCATGCGCAAGCGATGACATAAGCGAACCAATCAAGCTCTGCCATGTGTCACCAATCAAACTCCGCCACGTGTCGCTTACCTACCCCTAAACTCCTATAAATAGAAGCCTTCCTAAAGCATTTGGAGGGAGCTAGAGATTTGGAGGGGACCAGGCCATTGGAAGCACTCAGAAGTCCAGAAGCCCTACTGGAACCAAGCTCTAAAGCCTCCAAAAACTTCAAAAACTTCAACTTCGAATACGAAGAACATTCGAAGAGAAATTATCCATATCATCCGCCTAGATCCAAAAGTTTGCGGGAATCAAGCCTAAAGTGTCCGAAAACATCAACAAATCACAAATCAGTGAAGTTCTGCGGATTTAAGCCTCTAAAGCACCGAAGAACTTCCATCACAAACCTTCGAATACAAAGAACATTTGAAGAGGAATCATCCAAATTGTATTCCTAGATTTCAAAGTTCACTGGAATCAAGCTCAAAAGCCTCCAGAAACATCACAAATCACAAATCAGTGAAGTCCTGCGGATTCAAGCCTCTAAAGCACCGAAGAACTTCCATCACAAACCTTCGAATACAAAGAACATTCGAAGAGGAATCATCCAAATCATATTCCTAGATCTCAAAGTTCACTGGAATCAAGCTCAAAAGCCTCCAGAAACATCACAAACCACAAATCAGTGAAGCTCTACGGATTCAAGCCTCTAAAGCACCGAAGAACTTCCACCACAAACCTTCGAAGACGAGGAACACACCAAGAACACGAAGAACACACCAAGAACACAAAGAACGTGAAGAACAAAGGATTTCTAACAAGCTCATAGCCAGAGATTCATTGTAATTCTGTTTCAACAATCTTCGATCTATCCCTCAACCAAATTGAAGGATATTTTGTGTTCAAATCAAAATTACACTATTACAATTCCAATCAACAAGTCTTTCAAGGAGATCGAATCAGAGGATAACTCTTTTGTAATCAACAGAGAATTGTACCACACATTCATCAATACAAATTCACATTTGTGACACTATTTTTACTTGTTTGACTTTATTTCGAACCGAGAAATTTAGTCGTCCACATATTCTGGCACGCCCAGTGGGACCTCTCTGCCTCTCATCTCATTTTCCTTCAAAAAAAGAAATCTTCATCATCTTGCTACCAGTTCAAATGGCCTCTAGCAAGAACATCCAAGCTTCAACAGCTACTTCAACTAAACTTGGTACGGCTACCACCAACAACTACATTGGTGTAATCAATTGTAGCCAACCCAAAGCAAATAATCAACTTCAATCTCAATCAACCAAGGAAGCCAAGGTCCAGGAAATCATCTCCTTAGACCCTCTTGCAAGAAACAAGGTCATCAACACGGACGTCTCCACCTTGGAACACCTCAAGTATGGGGGCAAATCCCCTTCTTCCTTCACAAGAAGTTGGTCACACGATCTTTCCCCTATCAAAGGGAACCCAAAAAATGAGATTTCATGTGCTCACTTCAATTCACTTCCTTTTCCATCATCTTGGGAAGTTGTGTCAGTCATGATGACTAACACCTCTACAATGGAAGAAAAGATGGTTGAAATGGAACAAAGGGTCGTCCTTCTCACAAAAGCACTTGAAGATAAGGACCTCCAAATTGTAACTTTAATGAACAAACTCGAAGTACAAGATCTTGGTGAATCAAGCCATGGTCATAAATTCACATCTGCGAAGGATGACGAAGGGAGAGAAATTGAAAACACTCCCCAACGAGAACAATCTACTTCGGTTGCATCGTTGTCAGTTCAACAATTACAAGACATGATAACAAATACCATCCGAGTACAATATGGAGGTTCTTCTACAAGTTCTCTCACATATTCAAAACCTTACACAAAGCGCATCAACAACATGAGGATGCCAAATGGGTATCAACCCCCTAAGTTCTTGCAGTTTGATGGCCATGGAAATCCTAAGCAACACATTGCTCACTTTGTAGAAACTTGTGAGAACGCAGGGACTCAAGGAGGCCTCCTTGTAAAGCGATTTGTCCATTCGCTCAAAGGAAATGCCTTTGATTAGTATACAGACTTAGAACCCGAGTCAATTGATAGTTGGCAACAACTCGAAAGAGAGTTTCTTGACCGATTCTATAGCACGCGTCGTACAATAAGCATGATAGAGCTTACTAATACCAAGCAATGGGAAGATGAGCCGGTGGTCGATTATATCAATCGATGGCGTTCTTTGAGCTTGGATTGCAAGGATCGACTTTCTGAAATTTCTGCTATAGAGATGTGCATCCAAGGCATGCATTGGGGACTTCTTTACATCCTTCAAGGGATAAAACCTCGAACATTTGAAGAGTTAGCAACTCGTGCGCACGACATGGAGTTGAGCATTGCTAGCCATGCAAGTACAAATCCTTCCATACTTGAGGAAAGCAAAAGGGAAGTAAGGAGGAATGATAGGAATGCAAAAGTCAACCTCAAAGACCCAATGGTTGTTAATACTGTTGAAGTCAATGTTCCAAGAAGAGGAGCAACAGTAAATGAAAAACAGCTTGAAGGATGGCAAAAGAATGAAGTGCATCGCCTAACTTTTAAGGAACGTGAGCAAAAAGCATATCCATTTCCTGATGAAGATGTGCCAAACATCTTAGAACAACTATTGCAATTGAAGCTGATTGAATTGCCAGAATGTAGGCGACCACAAGACATAGGGAAAGTTGATGACCCTAACTACTGCAAATATCATCGCATCATTGGCCACCCAATCCAAAAATGCTTTGTCTTCAAAGAACAAGTCATGAAGCTTGCCAAAGAAAACAAGATTGATCTAGACTTTGATGAAGTTGTTGGGTCAAACCATGTGACCGTTGCTTGTGATGTACTTCCAACTCTCAAGCAGGGGGCAAACACCAACCAAGCTTACAAGTTGATCAACAATGATGATGCAAGGATTGGCCCCATCAATGGGAAGTTCCTTAAACACTTCTATGCTTGACCATCGAGGATTGCTCCTCAGTAAGAGCTTAAACTACCCACTGTAATGCTGCAAGGGTACATGATGTCTTTCCATTACCTTTGAAAGCATACCAATAAAGAGAAATTAATCCCACTCCATGTCACCAATTGCTAGTGTGGTGTAGTGGTTGGATGCCCAAGTCGCCCTTGAGAGGTCTCGGGTTCGATTAGTGGTGATACCCACTATTACACACTGAGCCCTCCTTTTTTGCAAAAAAAAAATAAATAAATAAATAATAATAATCAAAAAAAAAAAAAAACAACAACAACAACAAAAAAAAAAATCTTTTGAACTACGTGATGACTTGATCCCTCTCAAGGGTACATAGGCAACTTAGTATTTTACTAAGTTCAGTCACGCACTAAAAAAAAAATTATCAAATTATGAAAAAAAAAAAAAAAAAGAATGTTGAACTACGTGATGACTTAATCCCTCTCCAGGGTATGTAGGTAGCTTGGTGAATGTTACTGAGTTCAGTCACATGAAAAGAAGAAGGATTGCCAGTCTGGCTTAAAAGATTTTACAACGGTCGTCAATATGCTTTTCAGGCCCCTTTGGTCAACAAGACATTACTTGAAGGCTGTCAACTACTCAATAGGATAATCGAAGATCGTTGTAGTCGAAGATGAAGACTGCAAGGAGTTGATGTTGCTTAGCTATCCTTGAAATGATGATGAACATAAGTTGATTCTTGGTTGTGGAGCAAAATAAAATCTTCAACCACTTTTGCAAAGAATGAAGTCTTCATGGCATTGCCCCTCTTCTGTGGACATCCTCACATGTCTCTAAAGTATGTTTTACATCACTTATCTTTTGGGGGCATCTTCTTGTACCTTGCAAGCCTAAGCTACATCGTCTCTCTTCTAAGTTGTACCATTTCACAACTCCGAAATTTGAATCACATCATCTCCCTTCTGAGTGGTGCCGTTTCACATCATGTTTCTGAAATTTGGACACCGTCACCTTCCTCCAGCATCTAAAATTGGTGTTGTGTCATCTCTCCTCTAAGGGCATGTTCATGCAATGTCAAAGTCTTGGTGGCATTCTTCTTGAAACTTCAAGATTTCGTTGGCATCGTCAAAGTCTTAATGAGAGCTCTTTGCATCTTCAAAGTCTTGATAGGAGCTTCTTGAAACTTCAAGGTTTTATTAACATCTCTTTGCATCTTCAAAGTCTTGTTGGCATCTCTGAAATCTTGATGTCTGGCTACAGTGCTATGCACCTCAATGTCTGAGCTATGTTGCCTCAGAAAATTGATGTTGTTGTAGCTTTATTATAAAGGCAAATATGAGTGCAACTTCAAATGCAAGTGCAAGTGCTAGTGTGGAGTGTTGTCGTGGCTTCATGACAAAAATGAGCGTTGACACGGCTTCAATGTGAATAAAGTGTTGTCATAGCTTCATGGCAAAGATGAGTGTTGATATGGCTTCGGTGCGAATGAAAGGTTGGCACGGCTTCGGTACGAATAAAGTGTTGACGTGGCTCCATGGCAAAAATGGATGTTGGCACGACTTCCATATAGATGAAGTGTTGACGAGATGTCATGGCAAAGACGAAGATTGGCATGGCTGCGGTGCAAGTGAAGTGTTGACATGGTTTCATGTTGAAAAGGCTTCATTAAAAAAGACGAGTGCAAATATTGCTTCAGTAGACAAGTAATGGTAATGCTTCAATGCAAATGCAAGAGTTGGCCCAACTTCATGACAAAGACAAGTGTGGATCACCTTTATACAAAAACAAGTGCTAGCATTACTTCATTGCCTACATCAGAGCCAGTATGACTTCAAAGACAAGTATTGGTGATAGCATTGTTGCCTGGTTGAATATCCTCACAGAAACGTCATTGCAAAGACGAATATCACTAAAAGATTGTTGCTACAGGAAAATAATGTAACAACATGAAGGCATACATTGCTGCAAGAACGTTGCTATCAATGAAATACAAAGCCACCAAATGCATGCAAACACTTCTATGAGAACGTCAACGTAAAGTTTGATGTCAAACCCCAAAGATCAAGGAAACCATGCTGCAAAAACAAAAACAAGTAACAACAAGAACTTGTAAGAAGAAAATCTCATTGCATGGCTAAACCAAAAGAAAAAAAAAAGAATCAAAAGAGTAGATAGCTCCAATTTTTATCTGTAGCCAACAAGTACCCAAAAAAAAAAAAAAATCTTGAAAGCTAGAGAAGAAGAATGAAGGCTAGGAATGCTTAAATGAATGAAGCCAATCTCACGTCTTATATAGAGAATGGAGCCAATGGAAGAAAAAAAAAAGAATAAAAAAGAAGCTATATTCACGTTTCAAAAATGTGAAAACAATTGAAATTCAAAGTCAGATTTTGCATGCACTCAGCACTCAAAATCAAAGAAGTCTACACCAAATTTTGAGAATAAAAGAGGACATTCAATGAAGAGAGTCAGAAAATGGTGGCTCATCACCCACTTCAGAACCTTCAAGTCTAAACACAAGTGCCGCCTTGTCAGGGATGTTGAAAAGCTACGTAAGTCCAACAATGACCCGCATCCTTTTCTGACGAATTTGTACAAATCAGTTCAGGATTTCACAAAACTGAACACACAGAGATCTTCTACAAACAAAGATCTACAAAACCCAGGAAAGCTCATCATCAACGGAGCTACCACGCGCCGCCACAAGCTCGCGGCAACCAACTGTATAATTTCTCGAATCTGTAAAAATATGCCCACAATTTCAGAAAACAGATAATACCAACAGATTCTACGGCCGCAGATCGGCCAAACCCTAAAATTTCAGGCCCAAAAACGCTGTCACGCGCTTCCATGCGCCGCCAGAAGTTCCGATGATCATCATCATCATTTCACGCGCTCACACGCGCCGACGCGGATCGCTACGCACTTAAGCTTCAACGTGCTGCACGCGCCACACGCGTACACTCGCCACACGCGCTACACAAGCCTTCAGCCCTATGACGTCATGGATGACGTCACCACCCACTACGGTTTGACTCGTTTGTCCAGGCCGAACCAGACCGAACTGGAAATCTGACCCGGTCCGAACCGCAAAAAAAAAAAAAAAAAAAAAAAAAAGGCTTTGACCAAGTTCGACCTTTGACTTTGACCAAAAAGTCAAATTTTCAAGACCAGCCTGTCCCACTCAGTTTTTCGAGTACATTCCGATTTTGGGATCCGTTTCTTCATTTGAAACTCGGAAATTGTGCAAACGTCCAATTTCCAAAAAGTTGACTTTTGCGAAAATGTTGACTGAAAGTCAAAATTTTTAAGATGGACCTATCTTGCTCAATTTTTTGCGTACATTCCAATTTTGGAGTCCGTTCCATCATTTGAGACTCAGAAATTGCACAAATAACTCAATTCCAAGATAGTTGTCTTTTATGTTGAAATCAACCCAAAGTCAAGATTTTCGAGCCAGACTTGTCTTGCATAGTTTTCGTGACTTGGAAGTCGCCAATCTGACCCACATCACCGAAGTACTGACAATGTCCAAAACTAAAGCTCTCAATATCAAAATTTGAGATTCATCCATTTAGTTTGGATCCCCTCAGGGTTATTCTCCAGTTTTCATCAAGGCTTCCCTTTCAAAAGTACAGATGAACTCTCGCAAGTGTGTCTTAAACTTGAAATCACATCGGGT
Source organism: Quercus variabilis (assembly GCA_030445155.1). Taxonomy (NCBI): domain Eukaryota; kingdom Viridiplantae; phylum Streptophyta; class Magnoliopsida; order Fagales; family Fagaceae; genus Quercus; species Quercus variabilis. Next base: position 9,731,493 of record CP129451.1, read on the forward strand.
CACCTATCCAACCTACAATTCCCCTTTCGGTGCCAAACATTCCCACCTACCATTCTTCGTCTCTCACCTACCATTCTCGTTCTCTACCGGTCTCCAACCTACCATTCTCATCCACCAGTCTCACCAAAAATTCAAATCCGTCATTCTCAACTATCCATCCACCATTCTTCGTCTCTTCGCTATAAATAGGAGGGCCGGATTCATTAAGAACTCATCCAGAAAAACACTGAGTCATAAATGAAGATTTGACTCTTTCAAAATTTCAAGTCCTCCTTCTCACAACCATTTCTCACTATGGCTTCATCATTCTCAACACTCAGCAACCAATATCACTTCATAATCAGTGTGAAATCAACCCTCCCATGGTTCAGCAGAAACCCTCTTCACAGCATCATTGTAGTTTTGAGATCCAAACAAATTTTGTTTCTCCACCTAACGACCACAGTCGTCCATAAAATTATTCATAACAAGGCCTGCATTGTGGTTCCATGCTTCTTCAGATTTGGTTGGCCAGGAAATCCAAGTCCAGCAGAGACACCTGTTCCTAACCTCAGGGCTCTTGTAGTCTCTCTCCAATTGCTTGGTCTTCCAGCAAAAGCAGCGATTCGAAACAAATAGCAACTCGGCTGGCTTTTAAGACCAGAATCACAAGTTAGCTCCATCTTCCATTTTGTTGTGCTTTCCCAACAAGTGTCAATAAGTGAAGATGGTAAAAAGTGTTGGGGTATCCTACAAATTGTCTTTCATCCAACACTTGAAACAACCTCCGGGGCACCAGCTCATCAGAGTTCAGCCTTTGGGGCTGGTAAAGGATTGCCAAAGCCATATTCCATGTTCCCATCGGCGTGGAATCCAGAGGTCATCGTTGCTGGTACCTCAAAACACACTTTCTGGAATTACTCCAACTTAAATTCAACTTGAAGTATTTCAGAATGAACTTTTCTGAAATTACTTCAACTTAACATATGTCAGTATGGTCCAATTACGCATGCACATTCTACGACTTACTGTCAGACCACATGCAACATACAGTCAGTACCATATTCGAAGGTGTGTCTCCCAGAAACACCTATACCAGAGGGTTCCTGACATACAGGATCAGAACCATGGTGGCGTATGTTTCATCCATTCGCTTTGCTTCATCCCCGTCTTCTTCACCACCAACACCATCATCTCTAGAATCCATAAGCTTCCGAAATTACTTCAACCGGGGTAAAACGATGACGCAAGCACACTCAACCACTTTCCCACATAGCCTAGCCGTAATCCGAAGTATGCTCTTCTGATATAACTTCACCAGCGATTCTTAAAAACACGAGGCTAGCCCCATGACTCTGCGTGCTGTACCCAGCCATCATCCTCACATCTTCCCCATCTTCTACACCATGTGACCGCCGCCAACAATCCAAAAACACTCTTCTGAAGTTACTTCAACTTAACCTCTGCTAGGGAGGCTCGGTCATGCAAGTACATTCAAATACTCGCAGATCTCTTTTCGGCCCCATCAAAGCCTTTCATATGGGTGGGTCTACTCCTTGAAAATTATCTCATCCTGCTAAAAGCTCCGCCACCTTCAATTACTTCATTTGAAGAGCCAGGAGTAAAAGTCTGTTTTTGAAACTCATTCCCACACCACGCTCTGAGACTATGTGTGTGAACGAGTCTCGAGGGGGCATTTGTAGACATGGAAAATTCCTGACCTATCACAAGCTGACACGTCACACTACCAAGTCCACAAAATGCAGTCAATTACAAAGCGCCACATATTGCTGCTAAGTTTTGCTATCACTATTCAGAAACCAACAGAAATTTGCCAAGTGTCATGCAAGAACCAATCATGCATCAGCTCGCGCAAGCGATGACATAAGCAGCCTCGCACGTGTAAGCAATGACCTAAGCAACCTCGCATGTGTAAGCGATGACACAATCATTCCAGCATGTGCAAGCGATGACATAAGCGAACCAATCAAGCTCTGCCATGTGTCACCAATCAAACTCCGCCACGTGTCACTTACCTACCCCTAAACTCCTATAAATAGAAGCCTTCCTAAAGCATTTGGAGGGAGCTAGAGATTTGGAGGGGACCAGGCCATTGGAAGCACTCAGAAGTCCAGAAACTTTGCCGGAACCAAGCTCTAAAGCCTCCAAGAACTTCAAAAACTTTAACTTCGAATACGAAGAACATTCGAAGAGAAATTATCCATATCATCCGCCTAGATCCAAAAGTTTGCGGGAATCAAGCCTAAAGTGTCCGAAAACATCAACAAATCACAAATCAGTGAAGTTCTGCGGATTCAAGCCTCTAAAGCACCGAAGAAATTCCATCACAAACCTTCGAATACAAAGAACATTCGAAGAGGAATCATCCAAATCGTATTCCTAGATCTCAAAGTTTACTGGAATCAAGCTCAAAAGCCTCCAGAAACATCACAAATCACAAATCAGTGAAGTCCTGCGGATTCAAGCCTCTAAAGCACCGAAGAACTTCCATCACAAACCTTCGAATACAAAGAACATTCGAAGAGGAATCATCCAAATCATATTCCTAGATCTCAAAGTTCACTGGAATCAAGCTCAAAAGCCTCTAGAAACATCACAAACCACAAATCAGTGAAGCTCTACGGATTCAAGCCTCTAAAACACCGAAGAACTTCCACCACAAACCTTCGAAGACAAGGAACACACCAAGAACACGAAGAACACACGAAGAACACAAAGAACGTGAAGAACAAAGGATTTCTAACAAGCTCATAGCCAGAGATTCATTGTAATTCTGTTTCAACAATCTTCGATCTATCCCTCAACCAAATTGAAGGATATTTTGTATTCAAATCAAAATTACACTATTACAATTCCAATCAACAAGTCTTTCAAGGAGATCGAATCAGAGGATAACTCTTTTGTAATCAACAGAGAATTGTACCACACATTCATCAATACAAATTCACATTTGTGACACTATTTTTACTTGTTTGACTTTATTTCGAACCGAGAAATTTAGTCATCCACAGGGTTGATCTAGGTTTTATAAACGACTACAAAGAGCTTCAAATGTGATTAGAGTCATTTTGGGGTATAGCGTAAATGTGGTTACTGGTTAACATTTTTCCTTAAATCATTACTAATGGCATCAGAACCAACTAAGTAATCTCTATGTGTGCCTTTTGTGTTTAGAGCTCTTTGCCTAAAATAGCATATGCCTAATACAATGGGAGCAAAAACATCTTTTTGGTACCTATATATATTTTGGGGCTGTTTTCATTTTAGTTCTCATGTTTTTTACACTTTCAATTTAGTCCTTGAAATTTTGAACCTATATCTTAGAGCATCCACATTATTGGAGCCATGTATTTAGTAATTTGATATCACAAAAAACTACTTTATCTATTTTACCTTTTCACTTTACAAAACATACAACATCAGTGGTTTTATTTTAGCTTTTAACACAATAAAATAATATAAACAATACAATAATTAATATATCTATTACAATAAAATAATATATTCACTTCAATAAACAACAATCACAACCATCACCACCGCCATTGCCACCGCCACCGCCACAATATTTATTGTGAAAATAATATAAACAACACAATATTTATTGTGAAAATCTTGTAGTACCATTTCTTAATTTTAATTTCTTATTATTCTTTATTTTATTTTTCCCTTTATCTCTTTATTTGTTTTCATCCATCCACATTTCTTTCTTTTCTTTTTTTATGCTTCACACACGTATACTCTCTTTTCACTCTCCTCCACCCACGTATACTTACTCTTCACTCTATCTTCCTTTTCATTTTTGTTTTTGTACTTCATCTCTCTCTCTCTCTCTCTCTCTCTCTCTCTCTCTCTCTCTCTCTCTCTCTCTCTCTCTCACACACACACACACACACATAGAGAGTGTCAGCTTTTTAAATCGATGTTCATGCATTCTGCCTCATCCACTCCATCGCCACTCGTCCTTTCCCTACCACGGCTCAAATGGGTCAGATTTGCTGTCCTTTTTATTTTATCGTTCTGATTTGATTAGTTTTAAGATTGTGATTTGAGTTTGTATTTTGATTGTGATTGAGTTTAGATAGAGATGTTTGAGAGAGAAAAGTTCTGGAATGGTTGAGTAGAGGAAGAAGTGAAGAGTGAGGAAAGAAGAGCAATGGGCAGAAATGAGAAAGGAGGAAGAAAAAAAATTAAAATATTCAGACTAGTGTGAACGTAACCTTTTTTTTTTTTTTTTTTTTTTTAAACCTTTGAGCTACAGTATACAGCCATCTTTGGCTGTGCACGGTAGCTAAGACGCCAAAATTTTTGGTTTTGGCTCCACCAATGCAACCTCAGTTTTGTAATTGGTGGTGTTAAAAATAGTAATATGGCTTTTTAGCACCACCAATAATAATGCTCTTAGTGAAAATAAATTACCTGGCTACATACCAGGGGTGGCTCTAGGAATTGTTTTTAAGGTGATCACTAAGAAACTTAAATTATACAAAATTTAATAAAGAGACAAATTGAATATATCAACGTCACCAAAAAAAAAAAAAACACACACACACACACACACACACACAAATACATGAAATATTACAATTTTTTGTACTAGCAAAGAAAAAAAAAGACTAATAAGAGATAAAGTAGAAATTGAAAATGCTGATAAAGTGATCACAACAATTTCATAACTAATCTTATGCAACAAGCTGTTATTGGTGAGTAAAACATGTCAATATTGAGCTCAAATTATAATTAGTAACAGCTTACCACATAAATTTATTGTGAAAATATTGTGGATGTAGCATTATTATTAATTTTGTTGAATTTAAATTCTTGTGATTCTCAGATCATGTTATTTAACATTTTTATTAGGGTGATTAAAATAAATTAATATAGTATATAATATTTTTTTGTATACATACATACATATATATATATATATATACACACACATTTATATACATTTTTTTTCTTCAAGTTAGGGTGATCACTGGATAAATTAATTTAAACTAATTATTTATATTGCTAAAAAAATAAAAAAAACAAGTGAGGGTGGTGACCACCCTCACGTACAAGTGGAGCCGCCATTGCTACATACTGCACAATTAGTACATATATGACTAATTCACGTAATTTTTTATTTATTTTTTTTAATTTTTATTTCAGCTTCTTGGCCACCGACTACACACTGCAAAATCCAAATCCAATCAAACCCTAAAGAAAAAACAAAACCAATTAAAGAAACCCAAAAAAAAAATTAAACAATATAGAAAGACAAAAAGCGCGGGGTGAGAGATTTTTAGCCAACCAGCTACGAGTTCGCACTACAAGTAACATCTGCCTTTGCTAGCTTTGCCTTTTCTGATTCACATCTGTCTGCTGGTTGTCTTCCTTTCAACTTGTTTCCTTTTCTTTCCATTTTAATAAAGTTTGCTTTTAAATGAGTTTTTTCAATTCTGAAACCAATCAAAGCCCCACTGCACCAAGCATCCAATGCTACAATAATTGTATAGCTTTGTGCATGACACATCCCAATAAATCTAAACATAAGCCCCACTGCACCAATTTTGATATCAAGCCCCACTGTACCAAGACATGTGTTTGTATGTCTTAATTTTATAACAAAAATATAATTGGATTTTTTACCAAGAAGAATATTAATTGTATAATGAATATAATTTTCAACTTACATGGTTAACACTATTTCCTTTACAGATTAATGGTGCTTCTATTTACTTTTTCAATTTTTATTACAATTATGAAATAATTAAGTATTTTTGGTCATGAATATTGTCAAAGCTGGATTCAAAAAAAAAAAAAAAAAAAAAAAAAAAAGGAAGAAAATGATTTTTAGAGGATTCTTTGATTTTGTACTAATATTTATTGTTTCAAGTAAACTTAAATTATATATTTTTTTCTCATATTTAGTAAATAAGCTACCAAATCATTATGTGATACACAAAGTAAGGCGTTAAATTTTAAATCAAGTTGAGGAATTTGTTATTTGTTTGTACACGGTGTTGATGTTATAGTTATATATATTTTGGAGTTCTATATAATAACAACAAAAACAATAATAATCATAATAATTCAGTAGCTTCTTTTTTTTTTTTAGAAAGAAAAACTGAAATATTATTAAGAAACAGAAGCCAAATCAGCAAGATAAAAAGAATAAACTTGTGAAGGTACATCTTCAATCCACACAAGAGAACTTATGACATGACGTGCATACCTAATAAGATTATGAGCTACAGAATTTCCATTTCTACAAATAAGAGAAACTAATACAATGAAAATACTCTACAAAGAGGCAAAACTCTTGAATCAAAAGACCAAAAGAAGCTACCAGGGGAGAGGAATCCTTTAGTGCATTAATCACTATAGCAAAATCTCCTTCAAGAATAGCTGAAAAAATACCACCCTCAAGAGAGAAAAGCTAAAGCTCTACTAGCAGCAACTGCTTCAAGATCCAATATAGAATGGAGAAGAGAAAAATTCTTAGACATGGAAGCAATTACCATACCTTTTTCATCTCAAATAATAACTCCAATACCAGCAATACCTTCATCTTGAAAAAAAGCCCCATCAAAATGTTGTTAATAGTGATGATGATGATTATTGTCATTGTTTTTGTTGTTATATATAACTCCAAAAATAGTGGTAACTACAACACTATGTACAGATAGATTAAAAAAAAAAAAAAAAATTCCTCATACAGAGACCATTCTACATTGGTTATTAAAATGGAATATTTCGATCGGCAATGGTATGTACTAGCATAGCATTTAGGGATTATTGCCTCAATATATTTTTTTTAATTATTATAGTAATTAAAAGAGTAAACCCTAAACCCTAAATTAAGCTAAATGGTATAGATTAATGATATAAATTTATGGATTTGATATAATTTTTTTAAAATTCCTAATAAAGTCATCATCCGATCTGTTGGTAAGAAAGAATCAGTTTCTGTTTGATTGTTAAAAAAAAAAAAAATCATGTTAGGGTACTCTTAAAGTTTGAAATTTGATAATAATTTGGTAGCTTATTTACTAAATATGAAATAAAATATATAATTTTTTTTATGTGTGTGTCAAATATCTAAAGCTATCTAAAAATGATATATTTACAAAAAATAATAATAATCTGGTTGAAACATGAGTGTCATAAAATAGCTTTTTTTTTTTAATTATTATTAGTATTACAGTAATTAAAAGAAGATTAATACTTCCTATAATTATTATTTTTTGATACATTTCGTAGTATTATTAAGCTAAAGGTATAAATTAATGATATCAACTAATAAAATCATCTGATTTGTTGTTAAAAAATTCAGTTATGGTTTGATTGTAAATAAACAAACATGTTAGGGTAGTTTTAAAGTTTAAAATTTGGTAGTTTATGTAATAAATATGAGATAAAATATATAAATTTTATTTTGGGTCAAATATCAAAAGCTATCAAAAAATTATATATTTATGAAAAAGGAATTTATTTTTTATAAAATAATTATCAACAAATGGTCCAAACAAAAAGTCATAAATAAAATAACTAAATTAATAATTAGTAAATAAGTTACCAAATTATTACCAGATACACAAAGTATGGATGTTTATTATTATTATTATTACTAGCATGTAACTCATGCAAATGTATTGATACATTTAAAATTAAACACAAATTTAATTATAAAATTATAAATAATTAGTCAAATTATTAAAAAAAAATAGTATATAACACATACATATGTATAGATACATTTAAAATATAACAAAATTTTTATTATAAAAATATAAATAATTAGTTAAATTATTTTTTTAAAGTAAACGTAATTAGCCACATATTAAATATGATAATTTTTTTCTAATTTTTATTAAGATAGAACATGTAGTGATCTTTGTTGTATAGTGATTTTTATTGAATATATGTGATTGATTATATATATATATATATATATATATATATATATATATATATATATAATTTTTTTTATAGTTCATTAATATTCGATTCTTAGTAATTTGCACTCATTAACTCACATGGCACAAATATTAAAAAAATGAAGTAGACACATGATTCAAACTTAAATGGATAATTATGGTGTGGTTCTCACACAAATTTAGACACATGGCACAAAATTAGATTCTAATTCCAAATTCTAATTGAACTTTCTCTAAGTTTTACCTATTAACATATATATATATATATATAGATAACTCCAAAATATAGTGGTAACAACAACACTATATACAAATAGATAACAAATTCGACAAATAGAGACCACTCCAAATTGGTAGCTAGGACAAAATATTTCGGTAATGGCACATATCAGTGTACTGTGTTAGGATTATCACTCCATATTTGCCTAAAAGAATTTGTTATGACGATGTTAAGAATGGAATTGAAGAATTTTGATATCTAGCCGAATTCAAGGTCAGATGGCCCTTAAAGAAAATAGAGAAGGGAAAACAGAGATGAAAGAATTGGAATTGGGATTAACAATCTTCTTATTAATTGTTCTCCTTACAACAACAAATCCCTCTTTGTACAACCTCTTTACTTGCATAACCTGCCAACTGTCAATAACAACTAAACAATTAATTCCTAACTAACTTCTAACTGCCTTGCCACTCTGCCACTAACTAACTTGTATATAATACCCTGATCCCACAATTACACTACAATCATATCACACCAATACTACAATGATACTACAAAACTACAAGCATACCATATAACACTGCAACTACCATATACAAGATAATATTGCAAAATCATCCCTAACAAGTACCCTCCCCATTAGAGCACCTTGCCCACAAGGTAAGGAAATTGTTGTTGAAGCACATACAAGTTTTCCCAAGTAGCATCTTCAGAACTTTCCCCTTGCCATTGCACCAAAACCTGAGTAATAGTCTTGCTTCTCAATTGATGAGTTCTGACTTGCAAAATAGCAACAGGTTTTGGACTAAGGATACCCTCTGAATCCACAAGTGGTAATGTAGGAATAGAGGACACATGCTTGCCCAACTTCCCCTTAAGACAAGAAACATGGAATCTAGGATGAATTCTAGAATCTAGTGGCAAATCTAACTTGTAAGACACCTTACCAACCTTATGTAAAATCTTAAAAGGCCCATAATATCTAGGTGACAATTTACCCAAATGTTTATGCCTCATGGATTTCTATTTATAGGGTAGCAATATGAGATAATCCCAATGATACGAACTTCACCAACAATTGTGATGAAACCCAATAACAATGATGGTTTGGAACCCCAAGATCGTATAGACAAGATTTGTTGAGCCTTGACCCATCACCTAACCAGATGAAAATCAAGACTATGATAGAATTGAAACGCCACACCAAGAATTCCTAAGAATCTCTCAAGAATCAAAGGTGATAAGTTTGGTTGTTTGAATGCCACAAGATTAACTTGATAAGTTCAGGAGTTCTTTTAAAAACCAAGAGGATCACAAGACTCACAAGGAGAATAATTTTCTGAATACCAATCTGTCCTATTTAAAATTCGTACTACCAAATATATACTTGGAACAACCCTCCAAGAATAGGTAAAAAACATAATTACAACTTCAAAAACAACACAAAAATTAATCTAATCAAGTTCCCACGTTTTTTTTGTTTTTTAGGACTTCTAAAGGCAGTTAAAAATAGCTAAATGACTGGATTAACATGCCCAGCCAATACCAAGACATCTTCCCATTTAATATCCTTGGAACTTAACAAATTCACACCCTTTTATGGTCAGACCATGCTGGTACACATCTTCCCTTTTAATATCCTTGGAACTTAACAAATTCACACCCTTTTACGGTCAGACCATGCTGGTTGCGAATTTGCATGCATTAGCCTCTTCAATTGCTTTGATGACATGGACTAAGCCTTGATTATTATTTGAGCCCATCTTGGTCTTTTTAGAATCTGCCCAATTCTCTTGGACTAGCCCATTTAGTGCTTCCTTGAAATGTTTGGCTCTAAGTCTTGTAATTGGGCCACTAGAAAATGACAAAGGGTCTTGTGCAAATTCAGCTTCATTTTCACTTATATGATCAGCATGTCCAGCTCCTTGGTGTGCATCATTCTCCCCTTCTTGAAAAGGATTTGTCCTCAAATCATCACCTACATCAAAAGGAGACAAATCAGCAACATTAAAGCTTGCACTGACATCATACTCAACGGGTAAGTCTAGCTTGTAGGCATTATCATTGTGCGCTCTACTACTTGAAAGGGTCCATCACCCCAAGGTAGGAGTTTTGAACACCATTTCTCTGGAAAATGTTCCTTCCTTAAGTGCAACCAAACCCAATCTCCTGGTTCAAACACTACCTTCTTGCGTCCCTTGTTGGCTTGATGGACATATTGTTAAGTCCTCCTTTCAATGTTCAACCGTGCCTTTTCATGAATCATCTTTACAAATTCTGCTTTCTTTTTGCCATCTAAGTTTACATGATCACTCAAAGGTAAAGAAGTTAAATCCAAAGGTGACAATGGGTTAAAACCATAAACAATTTCAAATGGTGAAAACATGCAGAATGTATACTTCTATTGTAAGCAAATTCAACATGTGGCAAACAATCTTCCCAGGTTTTCAAGTTCTTTTTAATGATAGCATGCAACAAGGAAGACAAAGTTCTATTTACTACTTCAGTTTGACCATCCTTTTGTGGATGACAAGTAGTAGAAAACAACAACTTGGTTCCCAACTTTCCCCACAAAGTTTTCCAAAAGTAACTCAAAAACTTTGCATCCCTATTAGAAACAATGGTCCTAAGCATATCATGTAGCCTAACAATTTCTTTGAAGAATAAATCAGCTATATGTGATGCATCATTAGTTTTGTGACATGCAATGAAGTGTGCCATCCTGGAAAATCTATCTACCACCACAAAAACTAAATCTCTCCCCCTCTTAGTCCTAGGTAAACCTAAAACAAAATCCATAGAAATATCATTCCAAGGTTCACTAGGTATTGGCAAAGGGGTGTACAAACCATGGGGTTTCAACTTAGACTTAGCCTATTTACACGTGATACACATCTCACAGATTCTTTCCACATCATGTTTCATATGAGGCCAAAAAAAAAATGATCATGAAAAATTCCTAAAATCTTAGCTACACCAAAGTAACCCATCCACCACCATGAGCTTCTCTCACAAGCAATTCACACAAAGAACACATAAGCACACACAGTTTATTTTCTCGAAACAAAAATCCATCATGCCTATAAAACTTACCAAATGCTACTTTTTCATGTGCATTCAACACATCACAAAAATTAGAATCTTGTGCACACAGATCCTTAATGTATTCAAAGCCAAGCATTTTTGTATCTAAAATGGAAAGTAAAGCATACCTTTGGGATAACACATCAGCCACCACATTTTCCTTATCTTGCTTGCATCTAATCACATAAGGAAATGTTTCAATGAATTCCACCCACTTGGCATGGCGTTTGTTCAACCTTTGCTGTCCTTTCAAATGCTTCAAAGATTCGTGATCTGTGTGAATCACAAATTCCTTTGGCCATAGATAGTGTTGCCAATTTTCCAAAGCCCTTACCAAGGCATACATCTCCTTATCATAAGTGGGGTAATTTAGGGCTGCCCCACCCAACTTTTCACTGAAATAAGCAACTGGATGTCCTTCTTGCATCAAAACAACTCCGATACCTATTCCTGAAGCATCACACTCAATTTCAAAAGTTTTAGCAAAGTTAGGTAAAATAAGCAAAGATGCATTAGTTAACTTTTCTTTAAGTTGATTAAATGCCTTTTCTTGTTCTTTCCCTCACTTAAACGACACATTTTCCTTGATGACTTCAGTGTAAGGGGCGGCTAAGCTACTAAAATCACGCACAAACCGTCTATAGAAGCTAGCTAAGCTGTGGAAACTCCTCACTTGGCTGATTGTTGTAGGCATTGGCCACTCTTGGATTGCCTTCACCTTTTCCTCGTCCACCTCAATTCCTTCTTTACTAACAACAAAACCAAGAAACACAAGCTTATCCGTACAAAAGGTGCACTTTTTGAGGTTAGCAAACAACCTTTCTTTCCTTAGAATTTCCAAAATAGATTTCAAATGCATTACATGTTCTTCCAAATTTTTGCTATAAATTAGGATATCATCAAAATACACAACTGCAAATCTACCAATAAATGTACGGAAAACATGGTTCATCAAACGCATAAATGTACTTGGAGCATTATTTAAACCAAAAGGCATTACTAACCACTCATACAAACCATATTTAGTCTTAAAAACAGTTTTCCATTCATCACCTCCCTTCATCCTAATCTGGTGATATCCACTCTTAAGATCAATTTTTGTAAAGACACAAGAACCATATAATTCATCTAGCATATCATCTAATCTGGGAATAGGATGACGATATTTTACCGTTATGTTGTTGATGGCTCGGCAGTTGACACACATCCTCCATGTTCCATCCTTCTTAGGAACTAATAAGACCAAAACCGCACAAGGACTCATGCTTTCTTGCACATACCCCTTTTTCAATAATTCACCTACTTGCCTCTGAAGTTCCTTGGTCTCCTCGGGATTACTCCTATAAGCAGGTCGGTTTGGAATTGATGCACCAGGTATGAAATCAATTTGATGTTCAATCCCTCAAATTGGAGGTAAACCATGAGGTACCTCTTCGGGAAGAACATCTTCAAACTCCTGTAGAAGAGAAACAATATTGCTCAGCAATGCACCGACGAGATCATTAGTACATAGAAGAGCCTCCTTGTATATGAGTACAATAAGGGGCTGGTGTGAAAATAATGCTCTCTTGATCTCACTTTTTTTTTGCAATGTTATTGAATTTTTCCTCTCTTGCTCTTATTATGGTCAAGTCCCTCTCTCTTTCTTTTTCACTCTAATCATTGTTTTTCTCTCCTTCTTTTTTTTTTTAAACTATTTTTTTTTTCAATTTCGGCCTTCCTTTCTTTTTCCTTTTTTTATTCATTTGATTTTTGTAACTTCAATTGGTCCTCCCTGACCTGTTTTGGAGTTAATGGCACAAAAGTAATAGGTTGCCCTTTAAGAGTGAAAGAATACTTATTTGTAAATCCATCATGCGTAGCCTTCCGATCAACTGCCATGGTCTTCCCAACAATAAATGGCATGCATGCATGGGAATCACATCACATAGCACCTCATCCTCATATTTGCCAATGGATAATGCCACCAACACTTGTCTTGTCACCTTAATTTCGCCACATTCATTCAGCCACTGAAGTCGGTAAGGTTGAGGATGTTTCAAGGTAGTTAAGGCCAATTTATGCAACTTCCTCCATCGATAATGACACTGCAAACTTTGTTATTTGCAAAGCACCGAGTATGAAACAAGTTCTCCCTTTGATTACTTTCTTCCTCCTTAACCTACACATTGAGAACTCACCTTGCTACCAATAAATCTCCCACCACAGCATTTTGCTCATCATCGGCTTCCTCCATAAATGGCATGTGGACATCTTTATCTACTTCTTCCTCATTCTCCGACTCAAGCTCTCCTTGAGCATTTATCACCATCACCCTTTTGTTTACACACTGGCTGGCTATGTGTCCCCGCCCTTGACATTTAAAACACTTAATATCACATGTTTTAGAACTCGAAGCCTCGATGTTACCTAAAGCGGTCTTTGAGTTGGCACTCTTAGATGGCTCAAATTTTGGCTTATTTTGTAGCTGCTCGTCCCTTTTTGGAGCTGTCTTCCATGGACTAGTGGTAGCCATAGGTTGTCCCCTCCTAGCCAATCCCTTTCATTTGAATTGTTCCTCCACCTTTATGTCTTGATGCACCATATCTGTCAATTCAACATAGCGCTGCATCTCAACTATATCCGCAATCTCACAATTTAAACCATGCAAGAACCTAGCCATGGTGGCTTCCTGGTCCTCTTCTACATTAGCCTAGATCATAGCTACCTCCATCTCCTTGTAATACTCTTCCACACTCTTGGAACCTTGAGTTAACCTCTGCAACTTTTGATACAATCCCCTATAATAGTGATTGGGTACAAAACGCCTCCTCATAAACATTTTCACCTCCTCCCAAGTGTCCACGGGTGGTTCTCTATACCTCCTCCTATTAATCAATAATTGATCCCACCAAATAATGGCATAATCAGTAAATTCAATTGCAGCCAACTTAACCTTCTTTATCTCCGAATAGTTGTGACAATCAAACACCATCTCCATTTTAGTTTCCCACTCCAAATAAACTTCAGGATCATTTTTACCTTGAAAAGATGGAATTTTAATCTTTATGTTTCCTAAATCATTATCCCTCCTAGGCCTACCCATCCTTGCTTCTCTATTCCCATAACCACGCTCAAACCTACCTCGGTTCACATATGGCCCATCAACCTCCTCCAACTCCGCCTCTTCCTCAACATTCTACCATGGAACATGCCCACCTTGCTGCCTATTGGGGTTGTCATGTTGCTGGCCCATAGGAGTTCCCGCTTCTACCCTATCCAACCTCTCATGAATAGGTTCTAATTCAACCCTCAACATACGCCTCATCTCCCCTAGCATCGCTTGCATTTGAAAGGTTTGATCCATCGGTGGTCGAAGTCCTTCAATTATGTCTTCTTCTTGATTATTGGACATATTTAAAATCTGCAAAACAAAGTTAGAATCCTCACAAGCCCTCCCTTACGTGTTTCACTCAAGAATTGTTACACTCGCACTCATGTTTTCACTCTAAACGACTTTTACCCTCTTATGGTCTCACACACTCATGCCTTTTTTTCCACTCTTTTGTGTCTTCTTAAGTTCTTAATCGAACTTCAAGAAGATAATTCAAAATAAACTAGCAACAATTCAAAATGAGAAACAACCAAAACTCATCAACAAGGTCAAGAACTTGAATAATGGTGAGAAACAAGATTGAAATGAAGAAATTTTCTTACTAGAATTATGTACTGAAAAATGATATATAACTGAGAAATTTTCCTCTTCGTGTAATGAGAATTTTTTTTTTTTTTTTTCCTGAGCAAGGAACAGGAAATAGAATGAAAGTAAAAAAAAAAAAAAAAAATGATATGAACTTATCTTAAAACCAAAGCTCTGATACCAAAATGATATGAATTTCACCAACAATTTTGATGAAACCCAATAACAATGATGGTTTGGAACCCCAAGATCGTGTAGACAAGATTTGTTGAGCCTTGACCCGTCACCTAACCAAATGAAAATCAAGACTATGATAGAATTGAAACGCCACACCAAGAATTCCTAAGAATCTCTCAAGAATCAAAGGTGATAAGTTTGGTTGTTTGAACGCCACAAGATTAACTTGATAAGTTCAGGAGTTCTTTTAATAACCAAAAGGATCACAAGACTCATAAGGAGAATAATTTTTTGAATACCAATCTGTCCTATTTAAAATTTGTACTACCAGATATATACTTGGAACAACCCTCCAAGAATAGGTAAAAATCATAGTTACAACTTCAAAAACAACACAAAAATTAATCAAATCAAGTTCTCATTTATTTTTTTTTTATTTTTTTTTTTTTTTGTTTTCTAGGACTTCTAAAGGCAATTAAAAATAGCTAAATGACTAGATTAACATGCCCAGCCAATACCAAGACATCTTCCCATTTAATATCCTTGGAACTTAACACATCTTCCCACTTAATATCCTTGGAACTTAACAAATTCACACCCGTTTATGGTCAGACCATGCTGGTACACATCTTCCCATTTAATATCCTTGGAACTTAATGAATTCACACCCTTTTATGGTCTGACCATGCTGGTTGCAAATTTGCATGCATTTGCCTCCTCAATTGCTTTGATGACATGGACTAAGCCTTAATTATTATTTGAGCCCATCTTGGTCTTTTTAGAATCAGCCCAATTCTCTTGGACTAGCCCATTTAGTGCTTCCTTGAAATGTTTAGCTCTAAGTCTTGTAATTGGGCCACTAGAAAATGACAAAGGGTCTTATGCAAATTCAGCTCCATTTTCACTTGTATGATCAGCATGTCCAGCTCCTTGGTGTGCATCACCCAATCCCCTTCAGCAAAATCCCTCTCAGTTCTATGCTTATCAGTATTTAATTTCAACCTCTCTTGGGTTGCCACTAAGTTTTGCTTCAATAGGGCCATGAGCTTTTGTCTAGTTCTCAATTGCACATCCATATTGTCAACCTTAGCTGTTCCTGGAATGTAATCTAATAGCTTGGGAGGAGGATAACCAAATAAAGCCTCAAAAGAAGTCAACTTAGTAGAGGTATGAAAATTAGTATTGAAACAAAATTCAGCCAATGGTAACCAATCCACCCAAGAATGAGGTCTGTTAGCTGCAAATGCTCTTAAGTAGTGTTCTAAGCTCTTGTTAAGCACCTCAGTTTGACCATTTGATTAAAGGTGGTAAACTGATGACATAGCTAGCCGAACCCCCTGCAATCTCATCAACTCCTGCCAGAAATGAGAAGTAAACACAAAGTCTCTATCACTCACTATTGAAGTTGGCATGCCATGCAACTTGAACACATGCTGCAAATAGAGATTGGCCACTTAGCAGCTATATAAGGATGAGATAATGGTATAAAGTGAGCAAACTTGGTAAGCATATCTACTACTACTGAAACCACCTCTTTGGACTGGGATTTGGGAAGGCCTTCAACAAAATCCATGTTCATATCAAGCCAAGGTTTGTCAGGTATAGGTAATGGTTGCAACAGGCCAGCTGCATTTCAAGTCTCAGACTTGAGTCTTTGGCATGTATCACACTCTTTGACATGCTTCTTCACATCCTCCCTCAAGCCAGGCCAATAAAAATCTCTCCTCACCCTATGTAATATCTTCAGGAACCTCCCTAGGGACTGTCATGGACTTGTTGTAGGACAGCAGCTTTCAAAGCATCACAAGTCCCTAGATAAATCTTCCCTTTGTATAAAATCCATTCTTCACAGAATAGCCCTTTGGAACCACCTTTCCCAATTGAGAAGCTTGGAAAATACCTTGCACCTGCTAATTAGTAGCATAACTAGCCTTAAGATTAGTAAACCAAGTTGGGGATGGAAATGAAACCATGCATAAGACCCCATCAAGAGCAATTGATGCACCCCTAGAAGTACAATCTTCAATGTCAACCTTCCTAGACAAAGCATCAACTACTAAATTATCTCCACCCTTCTTTTACTCAACTACAAAAGCATACCCCAACAACTTAGCAAACCACTTCTGCTGAGCTGGGGTTCCAATTTTTTGCTCCAACAAGTACTTCAAGCTCTGTTGATCAGTCTTGATAATGATGGGTCTACCCACCAAGTAAGCCCTCCACCTCTTGATAGCAATGACTAATGCTAGCAATTCCTTTTTATAGGTAGACAATGACAAATTCTTACCATTAAGGACCTGACTACGATAGGCTATAGGCCTGCCTTGCTGCATTAGAACTGCACCTATTCCTCTCCCTGAAGCATCACACTCCACCACAAATGGTTGGTCAAAATTTGGCAATGCCAACACAGGTAGGTGAACCATAGCATCTTTAAGCTTTTGAAAAGCTAATTCAGCTTCCCTAGACCAACAAAATGAATCTTTTTTTAATAATGTTGTCAAGGGGGCTGCAATTTGGCCATACCCTTTAACAAACTTCTTGTAGTAATCAGTAAGACCTAAGAACCCTCTTAAAAACTTAATATCCTTAGGAATAGGCCACTACTGCATGGCAGCAACCTTCTTAGGATCAGTATCTACACCTTCAGCAGTAATGACATGACCCAAATACTCTACTTCCTTACAAGCAAATGTACACTTTGATCTTTTGGCATACAATTTATTAGTAGCTAAGATCTCTAAAACACTTCTAAGGTGGTTAAAATGATTAATCAAGGATTTGCTATAGACCAATATGTCATCAAAGAAGACTAGTACAAATTGTCTAAGGAAAGGCTTGAATACCTGGTTCATCAAAGATTGGAAGGTTGAGGGAGCATTGGTTAAACCAAAGGGCATCACCAAGAATTCATAATGGCCCTTATGTGTTCTAATAGCTATCTTAGGTATGTCCTCTTCCTTCATTCTGATTTGATGATATCTAGACCTTAAGTCACACTCGGAGAAAATGGCAGCTCCATTCAATTCATCCAACAATTCATCAATAATTGGGATTGGAAATTTGTCCTTGGTAGTGATGTTGTTTAATGCTCTATAATCAATACACATTCTCCATGATCAATCAGCCTTTCTTACCAACAAAACAGGAGAAGCAAAGGAGCTACTACTGTTCTTGATTGACCCCTCAGACAACAACTCCTTCACATTCTTCTCAATCTCATTCTTTTGGTAAAAAGGATATCTATAGGGTCTTTGGCACACAGGCAAAGCTCCTTCCTTAAAAACAATGGAATATTCATGACCCCTAAGAGGAGGCAACCTTGTGGGAGTCTAAAAAACATGTCCAAACTCCTATAATAACAAATCCACTTCAGTAGGAATCTTAGCTTCTGGTGCATCTGCTTCTACACTAGCAATCTACAGCAACAAACTTTTCTTCACAGGAACTTTGAAAAATTGCCTACAGTCTGTAAGAGAGGACCTTGAAGATAGGGATGGCAATAAAAGTCCAGTCCGCGGATACCCGGTCCAGCCCTACCCTAATGGGTCGGATTTTACCCGGCCCGATAAGTAATAGGGTCGGGTATGGGTCTTTTAAAAAAAACCCGAAGCGGGTCCGGGTCGGGTTAGGGTTTTGTCATACCCGGCCCGGACCCGGCCCGTTTAGATAGAAAATTACCAAAAACCCCATTTATATATATATAAACTAAAAAACCCTACCTACTCACATATTCCACACTCAGCCTCTATCATTTCCCGAGTCACAGCCTCACTCTCCTCTCCCTCTCTCGTTAATGGACTCACCCTCTTCTCCCTCTCTCTCTCACTCTCACTCCCGGACTTAACCTCAACCTCTGACCTCTGTCACTCACCGCTGCCATCACACGATCTCACCGTCGGCCTCAAGCTCTGTCACCGTCGGTCTCAAGCTCTTTCATCGCCGGTCTCAAGATCGTCACAGGTTTGTTTCTTTCTTTCTTTGTCTTCTCTGAGCTCCGATCTATGTTCTCCAAGCGTAGTGCAACCAAGATTTGCCACCTCTGCCAAGATCTGCCACAGCCAAGATCTCTCCTTCTTCTTCTTTTTTTTTTTTTTTTTTTTTTAGGTTCATTACTTGGTACCTGAAATGGGTATTATTATGTATATTCATTTGTGGGATTTATTTTGTAGATTTTTGAAATTGATGTAATGGTCCCAGATTTGGATTTGGGAGATTTATTTTGTATATATTTGAACTTATGGAAAATCTTGTTGTAAGGAAGAATTTTTTTTTATGTATTTGGGTTATGTATATAGGATTTATGTATGGGTTTGTGATTTTTATGTATTTTTTCTTGTGATTTCTGTATCTGAGGTTGTGATTTCTGTATTTGGGTGTGTTTTGAAAGGGAAAATGAGAAATCTCAAAGTAAATTATTGTAGATTTATGTGAAATTTGAAATCTAAAATTATTGTAGAAATCTAAAATAATTATTGTAAATTAAATTAGTGTAAAAATATGAGATTTATTAAATTAATTACGGAATTTGTTTTTATTATTATTTTTTTTTTAAATTGGGCCACGGTTTACCCATTAGGACTTAGGATTGGGCCCTAAAGTGGGCGGGACCCGCGGGGCCCGTGGAGCCCGACGGGCCGAGTTTGGAGTCTGAGAAAAAAATTCGATTATTAACCGGGTCGGGTTCGGGTAATGGATATAGACCCGCGGGTCGAGTTCGGGTATAAAGAAACCCGGCCCGAACCCGACCCGTTGCCATTCCTACTTGAAGATGGATTCAAGCCTTATAGCAAGACCTGCTAGTTCCCATAGCAAAAACACATGGTTAAAAGCTTAAAGTTCCATTGTATCTCTCCCAAAGTACTTAAACACTAAGTGCCTAACACTACATCACAACCCCCCAATGCTAAAACATGGAATTGAATGCAAAACTCTACTCCTTGAATGCTCATAGGCACACTATTACTAAAACCTTGAGTCTTCACAACAAAACCATTAGCCACTTTAACTTCCAAGACCTTAGAGACATCAACCCTTAGCTATAAACCAATAACTAAGGATACATCCACAAAATTATGAGTATTGCCTGTATCTATCAAAATCACTAACCTACTTCCATTAACCTTACCATAACCACTCATAGTACCAGGTGTAGGGGTTCCTATAAGAGCATACAAAGTGATCTCAACCTCTTCTTCTTGACTAGATTGATTACTTCCAACTACCGTAGTAACAACATCACTATCCACCTCTTCTTCCAACTCAGTAATCTGCACCCCAGATTGCAAACCATGAGCTAATTCAATTCCTTGTAAAAGAAACAGTTTAGCATTCTTGCATTTATGTCCAATTCCCCACTTCTCATCACAATTATAACAAATACCCCTCTTCCTCCTATCATCCATTTGTGCAGGGGTTAATCTTTTAATAGGTATCCTAGGTTTAGATTCTACCACTACATTACCCTTAGGCAAACTCAAGATAGAACCCTTACCTGATTCTTGTTGGCACTTAGCACTCTTCTTGCAACTCAGTACATATTCCTCCTTGGCCAATCCAAAAGCTTCATTCAAAGATTGTGGATTAAGCATCCTCACTAGTAGCCTTATTTCATCCATTAGGCCCCTTAGGAAGCAGCTTAGCTTGTGTAAAGGAGAGAGGCCCTTGATTCTATTAGACACAACTTCAAACTCTGCCTTGTACATAGCAACTGTCAAAGTCTGCCTCAACCTTGTTAGCACCTCCATAGGATCATCATAAGTAGTAGATCCAAACCTCACATGTAAAGCCTGCACTAAGGATTCCCAATCAGTAAACACTCCAGCCTCCTTAGCTTCTTGAAACCAAATTAAGGCCTCTAACTCCATATGAAAGGAAGCAATTGATAACTTTTTTTTCTGCTGGGGTTTGATAATAGCCAAAATACTGATTGGCTTTGTAAACCCAACAAGCAGGATCATCACCTGAGAAACGTGGAAAATCTAGTTTCACAAGTCTCAAAAGTGATAAAGCTGAAGAACTTTTATTTGCTGGTATAGTTCTCTAAGGTGAATGTTGGTTGCCATCTTGAGAATTTAACTAATGTAAAATGGCATTAAGATTCTGATTCATTTCATTCAAGGTCCTGGTGTGGATTCCTTGAATCTTTTGGATTTCTTGAATATCCTTGTTTTGATGGTCCGAAGTGGTACGAAGAGAGGCAATGGCCTCATTCACCATATTCATGGCAGTAGCACATGTTTCAGTCATGGTAACGCAAGAACAAGGATCTGATACCAATTGTTAAGAATGGAATTGAAGAATTTTGATATCTAGCTAAATTCAAGGTCAGCTGGTCCTCCAAGAAGATAGAGAAGGGAAAACAGAGATGAAAGAATTGGAATTGGGATTAACAATCTTCTTATTAATTGTTCTCCTTACAACAACAAATCCCTCTTTATACAAACTCTTTCCTTGCATAACCCGCCAGCTGTCAATAACAACTAAACAACTAATTCCTAACTAACTTCTAACTGCCTTGCCACCCTGCCACTAACTAACTTGTATATAATACCCTGATCCCACAATTACACTACAATCATATCACACCGATACTACAATGATACTACAAAAGTACAAGCATACCATATAACACTGCAACTACCATATACAAGATAATTTGCAAAATCATCCCTAACAGACGATCACACCGAAGAACAAATTTTATTAAGCTTTCAGCCTTCACTGCATGCTCTATGAAGTTCAAGCAAAGAAGCCCATCAGACATAAATGTAAAAGACATAAATCTGGTAGTATTTTTAGATTAACAATACTAGAGCGTTCTTATTTAATGCAATTGCATAATACATAACTCTGCAAGTCAAATACAATGATGTGAAAATAAATAATTGCAATAAATTCATTTTTTAATTATCCATGATTTTGAGTAGTTCATGCTTCTGCAGGTAGTGGTTTCCCATCAAGAAATGCCTTAAACAGAAGTAATGACCTCGCTGGTTGTGTGGCCGGAGCTGTGTGTGAAGCTCCTCTTATGCTGGCAAAGGATAGCTGATTGTTACCATATACTTGTGTCCATCCACCAACCTAAAGGAAAAAATAAATGAGGGAAAAGAATACCGTTTGGGACCATCAATAAAGAGACAAGAATACAAATATATTGACCTGTTTTCCCTCAAACCATGTTCTGTAAGGCACAGTTGAATTCAGTCCCAAGTCCTTTGCTAATCCAGTTACCAGTGTTCGAGTCCCAGTAAATGGGATTATTCCATCTTGATCTCCACTGTCATAGTACATCAAAATCGACTAAATTGTCAGCAAGACCTTTTCTTGCAAAATAATAAGTAGCTTTGTAAAGAGTTTATTACCATACCTGTAAACCAAGGATCGGATGCCAGACTTGACAAGTGAGCCCACGACATCAATTGTAGGTATCTCTCGGTTTTCATCATCATACTCTAGAACTCTGAGATTTAAATAGTTAAAATAAGGAACCCCAAGAGTTGTGGTATCACCAAGAGGAAAGAATTATAATTTATAAAAACAAAATGAATGTTTGATTTCTTTAGATCGCAGATGGTACTCATTCTGAAACTAAAAAAGAACTTATGAAGAAAAATCATGAACTATTAATTGAGATTGCAAGAATCCTTTGCATTTTAATTACAAGTCACCATTCTAACATTGTGGCTATTAATTTTGTTTCATAGTGTTTGAGATACTTATGATATATTAAATTGTTCTTTAAAAAAAATGCTTAAAAGTTAAGTTAAAGATGGCACTAATTTCTAAAATTTTCAAAAAAAAAAAAAAAAGCTCATATCATTGCCTGCTGCATAAATTCCATTCCTTGATTCCAACGAGTTGGGCATGGAGAGCCGTCTGCACATCTTTTCTGTTTAAATACTTTTGTGTATTTTCTTGTGCACAAACATCTACCTCTTTTATACTTTCCTGTAAGCAGAGGGTAAATGTAAAGGCAAAGTCAATTGTGATCTCCGTAAACAAAGGTTGTGTTTTAAATCAAAAGAAGTAATGAGCACACATAACATGAGTTTTGACAAGGTATATAAACTTCACCTGCTGACTGAGGGCATCTGATTCTGAATTGAGAGATGTCAAATATTGAAATCTAGACCTGAGGGGCTGATAAAGCATGTCCATTTGTGATTCAATAGATGATAGACAAACGTCACCAATTACATTGTATCGGTCGATGTAGTCAGTAAGTTCTTTTGCAAGTTCAATATATACAGAAGTGCAGGTAGAAGAAAGAAATCCTCTTATGGCACCTCTCATAATCTGAGAACTATTGCAACTTTTAGTGAGAAGTTCATAAACACCATCAGATATCAAGCCATGAGACCAATAATACTCATCCGGCGAGTTGAAATCAACCGCGAATTCCAGAAGAGGATTCCCTATCTGCATTGTAAAATTTTGCTCACTCAATGTTATTTGGCATGAGCATAACATAAAATAAATAGGAACAATTAAATTAAAAAATTCAAGTTTCTTGAAGTCATATCTCCAAGTTATACTCACAGCTATTCCCTTTAAATTGAACTTCACTTTGGACTGAATAATGAGGTGGGCAAGTTGTGGCACATAGTGACCTATTAAAGAAATAATACCATGAATTTAATAAGAAATCTCTCTTTGATAAGAAATTAACAGATTTTTTTTTTTTTTTGGCTACTTGAAATTGAAAAATATAATACGCCTTTATTTATAAACCAGGCCTATTATAGCTCCGCAATCATCATAATTAATTGAGTCTTCCCAATTATCAAATAATTTATGAATGTGATGTTATAGACCAAAATATTGATTCTAATTCATGTTCTCTATCTCACTCTCTCTCAACAATGTGTGCATGCACATGAACAGAAGATTTATAGTTGTTTGCACCAAAAAAAAAATTGTCTTCAATTAGAAGGGGAAAAAAAAAAACACCTGCGTAGCTCTCTCCTGTAATAAAAAAATCTCTGTCTCGGTATTCTGGAAATTTTCCAAACCAGCGCTGCAGAAATGTAAGACTATCTCGTGCTTAAGAAAAGCAAACCCAATGTCAGTTTCAAAAGGTCCATATATAAAATCATTATACGAAGGGCAATGCTATTTGAATGTAAAAGTTGTGCACTTAAATTTAAGCAAATTGCCTTTCGTTGTGTTTTCGTTCTCAAATCATGGCTGTCACATTTGTAATTTATTTTTAAATCATTGCTAAAGGAAAGGTATATGCACATTCTATTTGAATATAGTATTAATTCAATACGAATAACGATACAAAAGTATTGAAACAAATTCAATAGGTAAAAAAAGTTTGACTGATTATAAAGGCTAGAGAACATATACCTGCTATCTCGTCGTTCACATAATTGTAAAATGACTTATTAGCGGAGTAGGAGAATCCAACTCCTGCTGGTGATTCCAGATACAAAATATTTGCTTCTGCAGCAAAGAGGAACTTAAAATGTAAATAACAACTATATATCCACTTCAACACACCTATAAACATATACACGTACAATATTTGATTAATGAGTAATACTAAATACACATAAAATTTTACAATGATTGAGTTGCTATGTTTTTATTTGATCTCATCTAAGTTTACCACAAACATCACTTTTTACCTATCACTAATTATTTGTCACATTAGCAGTTTTCAAATTTTTTGTGTATATAAATTTTCTCTTAATTAAATAAGTTCAATGAGAAATTTATCCTTTTGAGAAAGGAGTTAAGTAACCTGAAAATCGGTAATTCAAATTTTCTTTTAGACTTTGGCATGTTATAAATTTTAATCAGGTATCAAATTTATTATATATATATATATATATATATAGGATTTTTTTTTTTTTTTTTTTTGAGGATTGTATAAAATCCAATGAAAAATTATCATACACTATTAAAAAATTTAAATATATAACTTTACGTTATATAAAAAAAAAAAAAAAAAAAAATTAATGTAAGTTAGTAATTTTGTGTTTATATATATATATATAAGCTTTTTTTTTTTTTTTAAATTTTCTGAATGAAAATGTTTTTTTTTTTTTTTTTTTTTTGAGAATGTTAAGCAGGCAAACAAGCGTAGCGACTTTCCTTATCTATATAATATATTTATAGCTTATTTCTGAATGAAAATGATGGCCTTGCTTATCTATATAATATTGTGGGGCTTGTGGGCCTGGAATCCCCGGCCCACCTTTAGGCTGGCCCAAGACCTAAACCGAGGAGGGACAATTGTCCCGGACAGTTGTCTAAAGGGTTTTTCAGCCCTTTTCGAATTCATGCCGAGGACACACCCTTCCTCGGCACACCTAGTCTAATTCTGGGTAGAGGGCAAACCCAGAGTAGGTGGTCACCTCCACACTTAATGCATTTGCCTGACCCCCCATGCTGCATTAATGAAGACAAGACCCCTGAATAGTGCAACCTTGGAGGCCGCAACCTACATTATGGTGAAGAACATGCCTGATGGGACAAGCCCTGGAGCAGTAGCCTGGATGACCAACAGCTGTAAGGGCAAGATCAAACCAAAGGGAGTATATAAGGCAAAGAACCCCCCTCGTGAAGGGGGGCCTCCTCGAACGCCTGCCGAAGAGCAACCCCAAGTGAAGAAAAGCTAAGGAGACTGTCCCGGAAGAACGGCCAGAAGCCGGCTGGAGCCAAGCCCTTCGTCCCACTCTCTACAAAGGTATTGTCGGGGGTGCCCTTAAAAAAAAAAAGGAGCCCCTACAATTGGCGCCGTCTGTGGGAAGGGTTAGTGCACTGGCCGGCACAACTGGCGGTCGTTCTAGAGTAGTCACTACGCAAAAGTTGACGGTGTATCAAAAAAAAAAAAAAAAAAAAAAAAGAGAGAGAAGAAGAGAAGAATTGCAGTAGAAAAGAAGACTCAACAGCAAATAAAAAGGAGAGTTCTTTATTATTTCATAAAAAATTACAAATACAATCAGAGGCTCAGACAGGCATGTTTTACAAAAAATCCTACAAACTAATCCTACAATCAGAGGCCCAGGCGGACCGATTCTAGAACTAGCAGGGAAAGAGACTCGCAAAGAATTAATATCAGGAATGAGGGAAGTGTCAACACGTGCTTTTATCGGTATCCAGAATGGGAGAACTGGACAGTAAAAGCACGGGAAGGGGGCTGGGGGCTAGCTCGCCTCGAGGCAGAAGCTTGAACAAAGCGAGGAGCCGGCGCAGGGGCCCCGGAACACCCTCCCCCGTGATGCTTCCTCGACCCTCTCCAAACTGCACGAGCGTTGGCCATCGGAGACGGCAACACTCAGGCACCAGCCATGACGAGAGTTCACGTGTCTCCTTCGTCGGAGGTGCGCTCTGGGGAGTGGCGTTAGGTACTTCAACGACGTCCCCCCTGGCCCCCGTACAAGACACTGCCAGTGTTACGCCTAAACTCTGCCGCGCCAGAAGCCTAGTAGGGGCTACGGCCACGGCGGCCCTTAACCCCATATCTGCCAACTTTGGTCACAATCTTGGCGGTGGTGTCAAAGGGGCTCAGGGAAGTGAGAGTATGTGTTTCTGGTTATGGTGGGAGATCCATGGAATGAGGAGAAACATTCTCCCCAGAACGCCTTTTATGGAAGGCGAAAACTGGTGGGAGTTGAGCCACGCAGAATTCGAAGGGAGGATTGTCAAAGGGAATTAATTCTCACCTAATTCCAAGGGGATTGCCAACCGCCGGATTCGTGTTAATTCACGAGGGCATTAATGAAGGCACGTCACGCGCACCGAAGCGTCAAGCGCGGAGCGCAAAAGGCCAAACGACGCCAAGCGATGCCTTGTAAACCAAAGAGATGGGGGACACGAACTGGAGGCGAGGTCAACTTCACGTGTGAGGTCACGATCCGACCTGAGGAAAAACAGCTCCCAGTAAACAGCCCGTGAACATCGTTACACTAAAAGCAAGGCTCTCGGATCCGAGGACGAACTCCTATTGAAGGCAGCAACTGTACCTAGGTCTTGCATGGTCCTCGGACCCAAGCCTATGGGGGGCTCGCCACTTCCCTTGAAGGCAGCAACTGTACCTAGGTCTTGCATGGTCCTCGGACTCAAGCCTATGGGGAGCTAGCCACTTACCTTGAAGGCAGCAACTGTACCTAGGTCTCGCATGGTCCTCGGACTCAAGCCTATAGGGAGCTAGCCACTTACCTTGAAGGCAGCAACTGTACCTAGGTCTTGCATGGTCCTCGGACTCAAGCCTATGGGACGCTAGCCACTTACCTTGAAGGCAGCAACTGTACCTAGGTCTTGCATGGTCCTCGGACCCAAGCCTATGGGGAGCTAGCCACTTACCTTGAAGGCAGCAACTATACCTAGGTCTTGCATGATCCTCGAACCCAAGCCTATAGGGAGCTAGCCACTTACCTTGAAGGCAGCAACTGTACTTAGGTCTTGCATGGTCCTCGGACCCAAGCCTATGGGGAGCTAGCCACTTACCTTGAAGGCAGCAACTGTACCTAGGTCTTGCATGGTCCTTGGACCCAAGCCTATGGGGAGCTAGCCACTTACCTTGAAGGTAGCAACTGTACCTAGATCTTGCATGGTCCTCGGACTCAAGCCTATGGGGAGCTAGCCACTTACCTTGAAGGCAGCAACTGTACCTAGGTCTTGCATGGTCCAAGGACCCACTCCTATGAGGAAACTGACTACTTACTGAAGAATCTGAGTGTCGATCCAGCCATTTGAGGAAGGACCAGCCAGCGGGAGGCCTTCCGGAACATGAGGGTCGTGGTTTTCAAAACCCTCCTCCCCGTCCGAGGGAACGTGTAGCAGGATTTTGAGGGGCTATTGTGGGGCCCGTGGGCCTGGAATCCCCGGCCCACCTTTAGGCTGGTCCAAGGCCCAAGCCGAGGAGGGACAATTGTCCCGGACAGTTGTCTAAAGGGTTTTTCAGCCCTTTTCGGATCCATGCCGAGGACACACCCTTCCTCGGCACACCTAGTCTAATTCTGGGTAGGGGCAAACCCAGAGTAGGTGGTCACCTCCACACTTAATGCATTTGCCTAACCCCCCAGGCTGCATTAATGAAGACAAGAACAGTGCAACCTTGGAGGCTGCAACCTACAGTATGATGAAGAACATGTCTGATGGGACAAGCCCTGGAGCAGTAGCCTGGATGGCCAACAGCTGTAAGGCCAAGATCAAACCAAAGGGAGTATATAAGGCAAAGAACCCCCCTCGTGAAGGGGGGCCTCCTCGGAGGCCTGCGGAGGAGCAACCCCAAGTGAAGAAAAGCTAAGGAGACTGTCCCGGAAGAGCGGTCAGAAACCGGCCGGAGCCCAGCCCTTCGTCCCACTCTCTACAAATGTATTGTCGGAGGTGCCCTTCAAAAAAAAAAGGAGCCCCTACAAATATATTTATAAATTTCTTCTCATTTATTTATTAGATTATTTCAATTCAAATTTAAAATATTTAATTTTTTTAGTGGGGTAGCCCATAAATATTTTAAGCATCAAAGTGAAAAAAAAAAAAAAAATATATATATATATATATAATTACTGTTTTATTACATAAAGAGAATTATTCAATTTTCAGAATTCGTGGACCACATGCCCCAGCATCTAGTTCGGAAGTTTCCGATCTTGAAATGATTGCCAAGTGGAAGAAAAGGAAATAGCAAGAGATAAGATTCAGCGACTTATTCCCATGATTTTTTGTCTAATGTGCCGAGATTTTCGCGGCAGAGATAGTGTGCAGGTCCTACACGACTACTGAAATTCATCACAGTATCACACCCTTAAATTTCTAAATGGTTGTTATGCATGTATCAGATTTTTTTAATCAGTCACAGTCTTTGATTTCAGAATTGTAACACAAAAGTTGTGTCCACAAGCTCTTTAAATTTTTAAATGTTTATTAAATTTTCATATAATTAAAATTTAATTTTTGTATTATGAGACTTTATGAAAGAATTTTTTTTTTCCCCATAAATTAATAACTAAAAGGACAGTGCAATCCAATTCTTATTCAATTTTTTTTCCTTAGATGTTATAACTTTAAGTTTTGTTTGGTTGGAGGATGGAAAAATAGGGGATAAAAAATGTAAAGTTGGTGAAAAAGTGAGGGAATATAAGAGATTTAGTTTCTCATGTGTGTTTGGTTTGGGGGTTAAAATTTAAGAGATAGAAAACTCATTTCTTTGATTGAGAAGAAAAAATAAGATGAAAAAAATGAAGGTTGAATAAATTTACTTTCTTGCCTTTATTACATAACATTTTAAAAAATATATTTTATAAAGGATAAAAAAGGGTATTGTTGGAATAAATAAATAACCAGATGTTGGTTTAATGAAGGCGTAAAGAAAAACAAAAAAAAAAAAAAAATCAACGTCACATAAGTTTTAATTGCGGGCTGGTTGAACAACCCAAACCAAACATTTTGAATTTTTATTTTATTTTTTATTTTATACCATATCTTACACTAATTAATGATGATATCTAAGTAAACTAAATCAGGTAGAAAAGTGCATGGAAATGAATTAAATCAGTAACACTCATAATTTTAATATAGTTCTTTTACAAATAACATAAAAATTATTATTTACACTTTTTAAGCAAATAAATACTTATCAATGTATGCCACATGTTAAGTATATATTTGTGTTAATAATTTTATATATTTATAGGTGAGTTCATTGTAATTAAGAACTTATTTTTTAAGATACAAGTATACTTTAATAAACTTTATAAATAAATAAAGACAAACACTTTTATAAAAATAAAGATAAAAATTATGAAATAAAGTTGAAAATTTACTTTATCTAAGAAAAGAACTTTAAAAATATATTAGGATACATGCTTCAGCAAAATGCTGGATTCAAAATGGATATTTACCACCGCACTCAGAAAAAAGATAAAGAGAAAGGATGTTGGAGACCTTTATTCCAGCTATACTCATTCTTGACTAGATTGTCTCCACTCGGTTTAAAGGGTCCATGCTCAACAAAAGCTCCGGCCCCAATAGAGGAACAACCGGGCCCTACATGTAGACAGAAAGGCAAGGTCACATTCATACACCAAAAAACAAGTAAACTGTTTCACAATTTTCATAAACTAAACCAAGTAAAATGGACATCAAAAACATAAATTTTCAGGAAATGGAAAAGAATTTTTTTACCTCCATTTAACCAAAGAACAAGGGGCTTTGAATCAGGCTGTGCTTCAGCTTCAACAAAGTAGTAAAAAAGAGCTCTCTCTTGCTTTTCATCAATGGTGATGTAGCCAGAAAATTGTTGGAAACTGACTTGAGGTTGACCTGGTAGACTTATGATCTTATCTTCTATGGGAACAGACTCCACTGCCATGAAAATCTGCACCAAAGATGCACATATTATGGCCATCACCATCCATTGCTGCTGAGAATGAATCATTGAGCAAGATGAAGAGAGTGAGAACTTGGGCTGAATAGAAGACCCCCACGAAGTTACTCGTTCTTATAGAGTGAAGATTGGAATGCGCGTCTCATGTGGAAAATAAAAGCTGGTGGTCCTTTTAAAAGTGATTAATTAACCAAATAGACTTGACTTTGACAAAAATATGACACTGAGCTATGATAAACGCAAACTCAATCAAGACGTAATCTCTATTAAATTTGTTTCTCAAAAAAAAAAAAAACTATTAAATTTAGTATGGTTATACTTACAGATTCTTATCAATTAATCAAGAGTAACCACACATATTTTCTTTTATTTTTTTGTTCTATTTTAGATATCTACAAAAATAAGTAAATAAATAAAGAAATTGTTTTGATTTTATGGGTTTTTACTATTTCTTTGTATTTTTATTCTTCGAGTTATGTTTTAAGTTATAAAGAATCATTCATCTAAAGTCACTGAGTTTTTCTTAGCCAACGTCCTTGTCATGACGCCCCCCTTTTGAGGTTAATACTTAATACTTACTCCCTTCAAATAAATTTCTGCCCAAAAAAAAAAAAAAAATCCATGATACAACAACCTTGATTGTACAACAGCATTTAAGGAGGGAAAAGTCTAATACCTTTCTTTAAGCGAGAAAAAAGTTTAATACTATTGACAAACTGTGTATCATTATGACTCTAATTAATTAAACATATACTTTACTTCATGAAGATAATTATCATATAAATGAAACTCCTAATTAAGTTCATCCCAAATTTTTAATTAAATTGGAACAGGGTTAGAAATGAAAGGTCCTTTCCTTCATATGAAAATAGCTCTAAAACCTCTAAAATGATCCAAATATCCCCATAATCTCCACAATTATGAAAATAGCCCCAAAAAAATTATTTTGAAAAGCCCTTGAAATGTCGCAAATGACCAAAATACCCTTAGAACTTCCATTAGTTCTATAGATATTTTGATTATTTTGGTGGTCCAATTCTAGGAGTATATTGATTAGAGATAATTTGGTCATTTTTGGTAATTTA
This sequence comes from Quercus variabilis, assembly GCA_030445155.1. Lineage (NCBI taxonomy): Eukaryota > Viridiplantae > Streptophyta > Magnoliopsida > Fagales > Fagaceae > Quercus > Quercus variabilis. The sequence goes on from CP129451.1 coordinate 9,763,006, forward strand.
AAATTTTTTATTTTGATAGTTTTGGGACGTCTACTTTTTTTTCTTTTTAAATTTAAAAACCGTGTATCTTACTTAAGTAACCCCCCCCCCCCCCCCCCTCACCCCACAAAAAAAAAGAGAAAGTTTTCCAACTATTTTCAAAAACGCAATCAAATACTGAAAAATGAAAAAATAAAAAACAAAAAAAAAAAATTCTTTTAGATAAAACATTTTACGTAACAGAAACGGAGAGTTTATATATATATATATATATATATATATATATATATGATCCATTTTGATACAACTTATTTTGCTGAAAACTGAAAACGCTGTAACAAAATAATTTTTAAATGAGTGAATTATATTATGGGACCTATTTTTAAATTTTTTTTTAATAAAATGATTGTGGATGAATAGTATGTGAACAATACACAAGCAGTAATAAACAGTAACTTTGTCTCCTTGGAATGCGTGTAAAAAAAAAAAAAAAAAAAAAAAACCGCGGGATACAAATACTCGCGTAGACATGCGTTCACTTTCTAAAAAGAGACAAAAGTTATGGAGGCTGGCAGAAGGAATACATTTTTATTTTTGACGTGTTGGAAGTTGGAACTCAATCATCTATATATATGGGAATTCCAAGTAGAGGTATCAGGAATGGAGTTCATTCCTAGGGATAGGAGCTAAGGACAAAGTTCTTTCCAACCTAACCAAGCTGGATGAAAGGGGTAGTAGCTAAGGACAAAGTTCTTTCCAACCCAATCAAGCCGGATGAAGGTAGTAGCTAAGGACAAAGTTCTTTCCAACCCAATCAAGCCGGATGAAAGGATTGGCGGCAATTTCGCAGCCATTAGACAATAATTGCATTAATTCCATTAAGGTCACATTTGTCAAAGCCCTTTAAAAATTATTATTCTTAGAGCATTCACATTAAGTCTTGTAAATGTCATATGTTGGTAATATTTAGTATCAGTGTCCTAAAACTCCCCATTATCCGGTTTTGCAAAGTCTTGGAATTGCAAAAAAAATTTGCGATTGTGCTACAATGCCATCTTATTTTTATGATGGTACTGTAACTCAATTACAAAAATAAAATATTCAAATTTATTCCTTATCTCATTCTTTTAATTGTTTTTATTCTTTCTCTCTCCTCTATCTTTCTCTTTCTCTGGTCTCAGTCCATTATTTTCTCACTCTTTCTTTCCTCAGATCTCTAGTGGTTGGGCCTCCACACCAACGAAGTAGAGATCAAAGCTTCTCTACTAATCTACTGGCTGAGGGGTATTGTGAGTCGAATCTGGTGGCAGAGGAGTGGTGGGTGTGGGTTTGGGTTGTGGTGGGTCTAAGGCATGGTGGTTGTGGGTCTAGGTCGTGGTGGGTCTATGGTGGGTAGGGCGTGGTGGGTCTGTGGTGGGTTAGGCATGGTGGGTCTGAGGCATGGTGGTTGTAGGTTTGGGTTTTGTTTGGTTGTTGTATGTGTTTGTGATAGGCCAAAAACGTATTAACCCCTTGCAATGAATTAATTAATTAATTAGCCAAGTCTATTAATTAATCAAATTAACATGCAAAGCGCGTGGTAGCACAAACAAAACTTCTTCATAAGATTTTTAGCATATTTAGATTGAGATAGGAATATACTTGAATCTTGTTAACGAATTTGCAATCCAAGGAAGTGAGTTAGCTCTCCAATCATGCTCATCTCAAACTCGGCTTGCATGAGTTTTAAGAAGCTATGAGCAAGTTCAATATTCATTGACCCAAAGATGATATCATCAACGTAGACTTGAGCAACTATCAACTCTCCGTCTTCCCCTTTAGGAAGAGAGTTTGATCTGCTTTTCCTCTAGTGAACCCATGTGACACCAAGTATTGTGTGAGCCAATCATACCAAGCACTAAGGGCTTGCTTTAACTAATAAAGTGTCTTCTTAAGGTACAACACATGATCCGGAAAGTGTGGATCAATGAAACCTTTTGGTTGAGCCATATAAACATCTTTTTTAAGCAGCCCTTCAAGAATGCAATCTTCACGTCCTTTGATAAAGCTTGAACCTCAAGTGACATACCAAGGCTAGGAGAATTCTGATGGACTCCATATGGGCTACCGGAGCAAATGTCTCATCATAGTCTACTCCTTCCATTTGTAAGTATCCTTGAGCTACAAGACGAGCCTTGTTGCAGATCACATTACCCTCATCGCCAATTTTATTGCAGAATATCCACTTTGTGCCGATGATGTGCTCACCCTCCGGTCTAGATACCAACGTCCAAACATCATTCCTCTAAAACTAAAGCAGTTCATCATGCATAGCTTCAACCTAGCTTTCATCCTGAAGAGCTTCCTCAACTTTAGTGGGTTCAACCTGCGACAAGTAACAAGAATAAGACACAAAGTTAGCAACACATTTATCAATTGTACGCTTCCTTAGTGTAAGTTCATTCATGTTTCCCACAATAACTTCAGGAGGATGGTTCAATTTGATCCTGGAAGAAGGTCCTTTCTCTTCATGGGTTTCAAAATCAGGTGAAGTAGATAAGCCTGTTGAATATTCTACAACACTTGGAGTATCTGGAGTACTAGGAGATGCAGGCTCTTGTTCAACAATTTCTTGAACTTCCCTGGGCTCGAGAGGAAAAATCTCTTTAGGGAGTTCCTCACTAAATTTCTCAAAACCAGAATCTGAAGATTCATCAATAAAAATATTCACTGTTTCCATTACCTTCATGGTTCTTTTGTTGTATACCCAATAAGCCTTGCTTGTAGAGGTGTATCCCAGAAATATTCTTTCATCACTTCGCGAGTAAAATTTTCTCACATTCTCTCTATCCTTGTGAATGAAACAGGTACTTCCAAAGATTCTGAAATATTTAACATTTGGCTTCTTTCCCTTCCATAACTCATATGGAGTCTTCTTGGTACCAGTCTAAAATACACCCTATTAACTGTATGACAAGCAGTGTTAACGGCTTCTCCCCACAAGTTTCTAGCCACATCCTTGTTATGCAACATGGCTCTAGCCATCTCTTAAATAACCTTGTTCTTCCTTTCTACTATGCCATTCTGCTAAGGAGTAATAAGAGCAGAGAATTCTTGAGATATACCTAATCTTATACAAAATTACTCCATACATGAGTTCCAGAATTCTTTACCATGATCACTTCGAATTCGATCAATCTTCAGGCTCTTTTCATTTTGCAATCTTGTGCACAAAGCTTCAATGTGCTCAAGAGCATCAGACTTAGATCATAGGAGAATGACCCAAGTGTACCTAGTGAAGTTGTCCACCACAACCATGATGTATCTCTTTCCACCAAGAGACTCGGTTCCAGTTAGACCCATAAGATCCAGATGTAGTAGCTCCAATGGTCTGGATGTAGCAAATGTCTAAGTGCCTAGATGTTTAGCTCTTGTCTATTTCCTAAGCTAATATGGTCCACACACCACATTGCTCACTCTACTGAGTTTTGGTATCCCCAAAACTAACTCCTGCTTAGATACAATTGAGAGATGTTTATAACTAGCATGTCCCATCCTTTAGTGTCATAGATCTTCATTTGGTAAACGAATGCTATTGCACATAATATCAACATCAGGAACCAAGCTATAGCAATTGTCTAGAGTGCGAACACCACTTATGAGCTTCTTTCTAGACTCATCCATGACAAGGCATTTTCCCTTTGAGAATCGTACCATGAAGTCTTGATCACATATTTGACTTATGCTCAGCATGTTCACTCTCAAACCTTCTACATTTAGAACATTTGCAATGTCTGGCAGTCCAGGTAGAGATATGATTCCCTTTCCTTTAATCTGTGACTTGCTCCTATCACCAAAAGTGACGTTACCACCTTTCTTAGACTCAAAAACCTTGAAGAGAGATCGGTCTCCAGTCATGTGTCTTGAGCAACCGTTGTCAAGGTACCATAAACTCATGTCCATAACTTTAAATGCAGACTTCATCATGAAGCACACTTCATGCTTAGATGACAGATCATTAGAAATGGTGTTTTCTCTCTGCCTTTAGTGAGCTAAACCTTTAACTTTCATTCTTCTCAGACGAACTCCTTTGCACATTTTCATTCTGAGACAGTCTAATTTTCTCTTTGTTAAGCTAAGATCTTTTCCAATAGACATCATAATAGATTTCAAATAACTTTTAGACTTGCATTTTCTGATACACTCAAACAAGTAGAGATTAGAAAAACAAGATGTATTTGAAAACAAAGATCTCTTTAAGCTGGTTGCAGCCATCGCAACAAGGGTCAATGGATCACACAACAAAGATTAACCCTAATCAGAGTGTGCCTGCTCTGATACCACTTGATAGGCCAAAAAAGTATTGACCCCTTGTGATGAATTAATTGATTAATTAGCCAAGTTTATTAATTAATCAAATTAACATGCAAAGATTGTGGTAACACAAACAAATCACCAATTAAACTAAATATGCAGCGGAAAATAAATTGACACCGTGATTTGTTTACAAATGGAAAAAACCTACACGACAAAAACTCCACTGGGTGATTTTATGGTCACCACTCCCGAGAATCCACTATTATCAAAACAAGCGATTACAAGTAAAGGAATCCCAGTACCTTATACCAACCTACAGTTGAACCCTTACCCCAATACCTAATTGGACTTGTTCTGTAGTGACAATATCTCATTTTCAATGCATAGCTCCCAATACGTCACTAACCAATTGTGCGGATCCCAGTACGCGACTTGATCACCAACTTGAGAAGGATGTTGGCTGCAAAGTTCTTCAATTCATCCAAACGATGAAGATCATGAAGTTGCTTGGTCACAAAACCCTACGGTGTACAAACACAGCAGCTTTTTGAAGAACTAGGGCAAACTAGGTTTCCAGTCACACTTTCTTCACACTTATGGAATTGTGCTCTTGTGCAACTTGTTGTCACCTTTTCAGCCTTTAAAATAATCCTTATATATGTTTAAAGTTGTGAGAAAAGAAAGCTCAAACATATACCCACGGATTGGATGAAAATAGAACAGAAAATCTGAATTTCATAAACCTCAATAGATAGCCATCTATCGAGCTAGCTGTCGAGCCATGGCCTTTAGCAGCTTTTAAACCTCAATAGATGCTAGCTGTCGAGCTTTAAAATCCTGCACTTCATTCCTTGATTTTTGGACAGACTTGCATGGTTTTAATACTTGAACTTGAAACAAGGTTTCTTGAAGTATTAAACACATCCTAGATCTACCCAATTACAAATAAATTGCATTTTGTCAAAGAATTAGTCAACTATATAAAATAGTGACATATGTTCCTAACATTAAATCATATATGCCCTAACAGTTTGGGTTTTTTTTTTTTTTTTTCTCTCTCTTGGTGGTGGCATGGTTTTTGTGGCCGGTGTCTGGTGGTATTTGGCAGGGTGTGTGTGTGTGTGTGAGTTTCCTATTGGTGGTTCTTGTTGGTGGGTTTGGTGGTTTTTTAAATGGGTTTGCAAGTTGGCTTAGTGGTGGCATTGTGGTTGTGGTGGTGGTTGCTAGCCGGTGTTTGTGGGTTAAATGGGATGTGAGTGGCGGTTTTTTAATGGGCTTTGCTGGAGCTTGGTTGGTTGGAGGAAGAGGGAGAGAGAGAGGAAGAGGAAGAGGAAGAGAGGGAAACAGTAAAAAAGAATATTTAAATAAGGTTACAAAAGAAATAGAGGTTGGGATGTTAGGTGTATTGTAAAATGGTATGGTATAATAGATAAAGTAACTTTTAAGATGGTAAAATGAGATATTTTTTACATACCTAATGTGAATGCTCTTAATCATCTTCATCATCTTTGTGAAATATTTTAATCATCTAGAAAACATCATTTCTATTTTATTTAAATACCCAGAAAACAGTATGGAGATAGTGATTACATGCCAAAGATTTAATGAATAACAAAAATATCAAATTTGGCAAGGATTAGAGTTTAATTAAATGGTAACACTAAAGTATAATACCTTAGATATTGTTTCTTAAGGTCTATAGATTAAATAAAATTCACATACAAAACTTCATTGACCAATGCAACATAAACAATTTATCTATTCCAATGACAATTCAGATTTAATTAAAATGAGTGTGATGATGCGAGAAATTCGTGGGCTGAATGTTCAAACCAAGCTGCAATGGAAGACCTGAAATGAAGTACAAAAAGTGCACCGGTGTGATGCCTGCTGAGGACCCTCTGATAACTAAGTTAGAACTTTTTAAAATATCTTCAAAAAATCTCAAAGTGTAAGAGTTATGAAATTTTTTACGTACTTCAAAAGTGGTGAAGAATGGTCCTTATATAGGAGATCTTGAGTGGGTTTCCTTGTTTCCTGCCACTCTTCCCATGAGAGACATGTTAGTTTAGTGGAGATAGTGGGAGTGAGTTTTGACAAAACTGCTCTCACGTTAAGAAGTAGCGGGCTTATGTGATAAATCTCAATTCTGGCAAACGTGGCTTAAATCCTTCTATGTGTTGAATGTCGTTTCTTCTGGACGGGTATGATGTTTGGATGACAATAATATTAAAGATGGCACATCCAAAGGTTAGATGAAATTATAGACAATGCACTATAAACTACCTTTTTAATAGTCAAGCCCCAACACATGGGAATTTAAATGGGAGGTAAGAGTGGAGGAAACAGGAATTACACTCAGGACCTCATACTCTGATACTATGTTAAATTTTCGATTGTCCCAAAAGTTTAAGTTATTGAAATATGATAAATTTAATCATTTAACCATTAATTTCTAACAACCATCATGATTTCTAGATTGGCAAGCATCTTGTGGTCTTGTATAAACTAAACTTTATTTCAAACTAGCTTAATTTATTGGTTTAGGAATAGGGTCTAGTTCAGGCATACATTAGTCATCTATTTTTGGAAATATTTGATGGAGAATTGAAAAAGCTATCAAGAAAATTAGTAACTTTTTTCATTTTTCCATAAAAATTTTCTTAAAATGGTTTACTAATGTATGCCCTAAGAGCATACGTTAATAAAACCTATATTATTTAATTAGAACACACCACTTTTAACAAGTAACAACTTCTTAAGAAATATTGTGGAAAAAGTTGTGTCCTAGTGTTTATTTAATCTTTTTTTTTTTTTAAGCATTTGTGTTCATAGTGCTACTTACCAAATATTTGAACTTTATCTACATCAGGCATATTAGATTTATGGCAAAGTCAAATTTTGTAATAAAATGGAACCATTTAATACTTTAGAAGAGAGAGAGAGAGCAAGACAAAAGAGCACAAAATTTTGATGTTCAATGGAATATCCTCCATGGAATGTTTTCTCTTCACATAAGAATTAGTTTAAATTTAGAAAGGAAATGTAAATATGTTAGCAAGGAAAATTATTAGTTTGTATGAACAGTAGAATGTAAAGTGTACATTGTAAACAAAAAGATTGTACGCTTAAAATTCCCTACCATATAAATTTTACATTCTAATATTCATGTAAACTAATGATTGTCCATGTTTGCAATAATTGCCATTGGAAAAACTCCCGGCCGTATATTCTTTTCACATACTTTTATTCAAGATAATGTTTTTGTTTATTTATTTATTTTTTGGATGGCATATTCAAGATAATATTCAAATGAAATGATCCTTTGAAATATCACCACTGCGCATTGACCTCATAATGTGCAGCATGTGCTATTCAAACGACGTAGACCGATTACCTTATAAAAGGCTCCTATAGCTTTGCGTTCTTCTTCCAAGTCATACCGTAAATAGATACCAAATTAACCAAAGCACTCTGAGCCTTGCAGTGTTCCACTAAATGATTGATGAGGCATGTCGTGATTATCGTAAATATCTAGAGGGTGTTTGGATCGTCGTGATGTTACATTACATTGTAATATTAGTTATGTTATTGTAATATTGCATTAATGTAATCTCAACACATGAATACAATATTACATTGTTTAGGAAGGTGATGAGATTAAAATGATGCGATATATTTTATAATTTTAAATTATGGTAATTTTAGAAAAAATAAAATAAACCAAAAACTTTAATGTTATATCTCGTAATGTGCATCACATCAAGGGCACATTACAGCGAACCAAACACCCCCCCTAAAGATCAAGGTGGACACTGATTGTCGATTTGTGTGGAAACGGGATTAGGGTTGTCTTCATAAACATAATATTCCACTTTCTTCTCAAAATAATAATAATAATAACAACAGCTAGCCTGCTTAGAGGCTCTTCTATTTTTTTGGTAAAAATTAATAATTTACATCTATTATAATTTGGAATTATTATATTTTCCACTACAAGAAATTTGTACTATTGCAATGTTTTTTTTTTTTTTTTTTTTTTTTTTTTTTTTTTTTTTTTTTTTTTTTTTTTTTTTTTTTTTTTTTTTTTTTTGCGGCGGGTGCAAAAACCGCCGCTATATGTCGCATATTGTGGCATCTTTTGGGACCACCACAGTAGCTCTAGTCTTTTGCGGCGACCTACAGCGGTGGGACATAAAACCGCCGCAATATATATGTTTTAGCAATGTTAACTTAGATATAGCGGCACTCCAAAATCCCACCGCAATATATATATCATTTTGCAAAGATACTATAGCGGCAGTATAGAAAACTACTGCAATATTTAAGTTATAGCGGCATTGGGATGACCGCCGCAATAGGTACTCCTTTTTGCAGCACTTTTACTTAGTTATAGTGGCGTGTTGGACTGCCACAGTAGACCTTTTCCCAGCCCCAAAATTTCCCTCTATTTTTTTTGGCTTCCCACTTATTAGGTTTTCACTTTTCACTTTTCCCACTTATCATTCTATCTTAATCTGAAACTCTCACTCTCTCCAAACTCTCAATCCGAAATTGAATCCTAAATCCTCAAACTCTCCATCCTCGCCAGCAACGGTTTCTGCTTCGACGTCCCGTCCCACTTCGCCACCAACCACCCTCTATGTCCCTGAGCTCGACCGCATCATCCTCAAAGACAAAACCACCCTCCGCCCTTATGCCAACATCTCCATCATTCGCAAAACCACCATCACCACCTGCATCATCTAGCTCATCCACCAGCTTTGCACCAAGAACATCATTCCGATTTGTAAGTTTTTTTTTTTTTTTTTTTTTTGCTTGATTGATCTATACTCATTGTGGAAGGAATGTTCCATTTCCATCTCCATCTCCCAATCCAAAGGTACTCTCCCTCTCTCTCAGTTGCATCCCACTCAAGGTTTTGGTGTTTTTTTTTTTTTTTTTTTTCGGTTATATGATTTTATGAATTTAGTTAATTCATTGGGTGTTTGAATTGGTATTAATTTATTGTGTTTAAATTATTGTGTTTTTGGTTAATTTTTTGAGATCTATTTGGTTAATTTATTGTGCCTTTTTTTTTTTTTTTTTTTTTTGGTGTTTGAATTGGTATTGGATTTTGAGGTCAGTGAAAGTAGTGTTTGAACAGCTAGCATTCATTTTAGTAAGGCACCTAATAATCTCTATAACCTCAACTCCTACAAGCACTCTGGTCTCACTCTCTTTTTCTCTCTCCCTATTATTTTGTTTGGTTCTTGACAAAGTTTTGCAAGTTATATGGTTCTGATTAGTGTTGGAATTAGTTTTGCTTTAAGTTGTTGTTGTTGCTGTGTGTTTGTTTGGGTATTGAGGAATGGGTGGGGAACAGTGGATAAGTCCATAATACTTTGTTGATGTGAATTAATTTGAAGTTTTTTTTTTCTTTTAATAGAGAGTTAATTTGAAGTTAGTTTTCAAACTTAAAACGAAAAAAAAAATCAATGACATTCATTATTCATTTTTTCCTACAGTTTTACACTAGTTTAAAAGTCCTTGAAGTTAGTTTTCAAACTTGAAAATTCATCAATGAAATACATTATTTATTCTGTCCTAATTAGAGTTTTACATGAAATTAAAAGTCTTGTTTACTGTACTCCACAAGGAAGGGCATCTTTAGATTCTAATCAAATTGAATGAGACCCTGATTCCATATTTTATTTTTTGGGATCAAATTATGATATAGTATAAGCCATATTATTATTAATTAGGTTTTTCTTGAAGATTACATTGAAACTACGTTTATTAATTTGATTCTATTTGAGTTTTCTTTCTTTTAATTTTTTCATAGAAACTTCTATTTTTAGGTCAACTGGAGCCATATTGTATAAGTATTTGCAAGTCTTGATCGCTGCACTATACTTGGAAACATTATCAGTAATGCATTAGGTGAGGCCTAGGTTTTTCCAATGCTTTCATGATCGTTGCTTCCATCTTCTATTTATGTATATAGTATTCCAATTAAATTTTTCCATCTATAGTGGTTTTTTCTTCTTGTAAGCTTTATATTATTCTCTTGCCTGACAAGTGACCTTTTGTACTGGATGCTCTAGATCAAGCAGACATTCAAAGGATAGTTCCTAATTGCTTGCATATAAGGTAATGACCTATCTCTATTAACTAAAACCAATTGGCTAGTATCTGATATTATTAGTACAACTTTGTTTATATAAAAGCCAAATTTTCTGTAAGTTTTGTCTCTTATGATCAGTATTGACATAATTAGTTTGAACTACCTTGATATTGATACTTGATAGACTTTGATGATTATTGTGATGGTTTTGAAAAAGGCAATTTCCAGCACATGCTCCAAGCAAGTGATAGATGGCAACTTCTTTGTTTTGAGCATACCTTTAAATTTATCAATTACACATTATGGACTCCTAATCTCTTTTTCACCCCTTGGTTTATCCTTCTTGTTTCTTGGAATGATTTTCATGTTTAAGGTTTAGAGACTATTATTCTATGGGTATGCTGGAGCAAGAACTTATGAATCTAATGTTTCTCATATTCCAACATGATAGGCCAAAAAACGTATTGATCCCTTGTGATGAATTAATTGATTAATTAGCCAAGTTTATTAATTAATCAAATTAACATGCAAACGTGGTAGCACAAACAAATCACCAAATAACTAAATGCAACGGAAAATAAATTGATACGGTGATTTGTTTACAAATGGGGAAAACCTACATGGCAAAAACCCCACCAGATGATTTTAAGGTCACCACTCCTGAGAATCCACTATTATCACAATAAGCGGTTACAAGTAAAGAAATCTCAGTACTTTATACCAATCTACAGTTGAACCCTTACCCCAATACCCTATTGGACTTGTTCTGTAGTGACAATCTCTTCTTGTAATGCACAGCTCCTAGTATGTAACTAACCAATTGTGTGGATCCTTATACGTGGCTTCAATCACCAACTAAAGAAGGTTGTTGGCTGCAAAGTTCTTTAGTTCATCCAAACAATGAAGATCGAGAAGATGCTTGGTTATAAAATCCTATGGTGCACAAACACAACAGCTTCCTCACAAGAAAGATAAACTAGGGCAAATTCTGTCTCCGATCACAATTTGCTTGAATAAACATTGCTCAACACTTGTGCAACTTGTGTCCACATTGACGGCCCTTAAAATAATCATTTTATATGTCTAGGGTTGTGAGAAAAGAAAGCCCAAACACATAATCACGGATTGAATGAAAACAATCATGAAAAAACTGAATTTCATAAACCTTGACAGATACCCTATTTGTCAAGCTGCTATCGAGTCACGGGCTTTAACAGCTCTACAGGTCTCGATAGATAGCTAGCTGTCGAGCTTTAATGAACAACACTTTCTGCACTTGAATCTTGGACAGACTTGCATGGCTTTAACTCTTGAACTTGAAACAAGTTTCTTGAAGTATTAAACACATCCTAGATCTATCCAAATATAAGTAAAGTGCGTTTTGTCAAAGGATTAGCCAATTACATAAAGTAGTGACATATGTTCCTAACAAGTGAATCACATATGTCCTAACACAACAATAGAGATAATTAATTATAAGTAATACAATTTAAGCTCCTCTATTTTTCTTTTTCTTTTTTCTAATATCCAAAAAAAAAAAAAATTCCCCATTGAAAATTTTAGATGTAGCTAATAAAATCCATAATTCAGGTTGTTTTTTAATAGTTCTTTCTCATTTTCATTTTCAATATGTAGGCATAAACTTTTTGCTGGCTTCCTACAGATTTTCCAAAATTTTGGATATTAATACATGGCCATATATGTTAGTTGCAGTAAGCTCTCCTAAATTGTTCCTAAATTGTTCCTATTTGTTGGTGGATGATGTGTTTTTCATTTTTCCTTAAATTAGAAAATCATTGAGAGTCATTGTTGTTGTAGTATAAGGCCCTTCAATGTTAATTAAGTAGTGTTAACATCTTTTCAGATTTTTTTGAAATTTAAATAAGTTTTTATATTTAACAGAAGGCCCTCGTATTTTGTCCAAATATAGAAAAAGGAAAATTCTCTTCAAGTTCTACACGCATAATGTACTTATGATTTCAAGAAGCTAGTCTGTTCCCTTACAGTATGCTGTTGAGTTTTTGTTTTCCTCATTTAAAAGAAGGATATGCCGAGGGAAACGGTCCCTAGTATACTTGGATAGAGAAATCATAAAAAGCAAGTGATAAGTCCCTAGTATACCTGGATAGGATATGCCAATAGCTTCTTCTTTCTAATGATCAAGTGACAATGACATCTTTGCACTGTCAATGTCAAAGTTGTTCTGTATTTACAAGTGCTGAAGGTATTACTTGTTGGGGTTTATGTCCTAAAATCCAATTTATTGGCATGTAAATAATTAAATTGTTTAATTATATGAGACTATTTATAAATGAACTAATCGAACATTATCATAGTCCTTGAGATGCAATTTATGTGATTTATGTGATTTAATCACAGAAGATATAAATTACAAGTTCTTTGTAAACTCAGAATTTTAATTCATAGTCGGTGATGAAATTGGGCATGTCATCTGCGAAGACTATAACATATCAACTAAGATGATTTGTCTTGATCATGGAAGTGGAGACTTCTAGTTGATATGTTGATATGTTTTAAGAGTTAAGACATATTAAACTGAACCGCTATGAGATTTATTATTCTCTTAATGATTGTCAAATGAATAATAAATCTCACGACTTCTATTTACATCAACTCTAAATCCTGAGAGAATAATGAACCTGGTTATGAGGTGTAGGTTGCTTTGATATATCAGGAGTAAGATCTATAAGTTATGATCAAAACCTCAGTATGTTGGGCAGCCCCACATTTAATGTTGATGGAAAATATATTCTCAAGATGAAATTCATAATCTCTTAACGAAGATATAAAATATTCCATTGAAATAGGTTTAATGGATTTGGTTATTCAAAGTGTTGGGCCCAACCACTTTAGTAAGGAGTTACTAAAGTATATATTTATGAAATTGGATTTCATAAATATATGATGAATAACATAAAGGATTAAATCAGGTACTCAAGGATTAAGATGTAGTAATTTTCAAAGTGGCAGTCTACATTCATGACTTTGTATTACTACAATTATTTTAATGAAGGGGTTGCATGTATAATAAAGTCTTGAGATATAATTTATAAGTAAGGCCTAGAGTGCAATTATATTCTTATAGTGGTATTAAATATAATTAATGGTAACTTTGGACTTTTCAAGAGTTGACAAAAAAGCCCAAGGCCCATTGGAGCTAGAGTCTTATTTGTTCCCTTTTGGTCCCATCTCAAGCCACAAACTAAAACCCAATTAGGTAGGCGCAAAAGGCTAACCCAATTAGATAATCAATTTTTATTTAATAAGAGTTATTATATAAAGAAACTACTAAGGTAGTTATCTATGTATGTATGATGAAAAGAAAAGAAATCAATTTTTCTCCACAAGGAGAAGAATAAAAACTTTCTTTGAGAATCAACGTACAAAAGGACTGATTGAGAGACCACACTTCTTGGCCACCATGTGGAATTGAGATGAAGATTAAAGGTATTTTCAAGTCTTGGTTTTGAATTTCACTGCATCAAAGTATGCTTTCTATTCTTTGTTTTAGAATTCAATGTTACATGTTATCTCTCATGAATGAAATAGATCCGTGATTGTTGCTTCCGCTGTGTGTTTTGTATGAGATACAGAATCAGATTTTCCAATACTGTGGCTACTACTTCTAATAGAGCATTATATCAAAATCTGACTTCATTATTTTAGTTTTTATTGCGTTTATGAGTTTTAAAATCCAATCAACTAATTATGTGCTATGATTAGAATTACTGTAATTCATTATTAACTTGGTGAACCATGACAAGGATCCCCTTCTTTACACAATGCTCACTTCCTTTCCAAAACACTATATTGCTAGTCCAAACTTTCTTACTCTTTTTTACGCATAAAAAAGGAACTTTCTCCTATTTCTTTACTTCACTTTTTCAAAACGAATGAAGACTATCTTATCAAAATCTTCTATGGATCATAATCTTTCTTATAATTGATGCTTTAGTTTGAAGGTATTAGCTTATATCTTACTGATTACATTCTAATTGAAACAGAAACAATTTCTAATATGTCTTATTGTTGACACTTTACAGCATTTGGATCGTTGATCTCGCATAGATACAACTAATTGCTGGCAAAGTGAGTTGGTGAAATAATTAAGGAACTCTCTCTCTCTGCTGGCAAAGTGAAGTTGGTGAAATAATTAAGGAACTCTCTCTCTCTCTCTCTCTCTCTCTCTCTCTCTCTCTCTCTCTCTCTCTCTATATATATATATATATATATATATATATATATATAGTTGTGGTGGGTTGTTGAATTGGGGCAAGCAGGTGGCTTGCATGGAGTAATAAGGTGGTTTTAGCTGATATTGAGAGTGTTAACTGTTTTGTGTAATATTAGATGATTCTTGTTGAGTTGTTTTTATTTGATTAATTCATTTTAAGCTATTACTAGTAATGATGTTATAGTTACCAAATATATTGATGACTTCTATATGCTTTAAATTCATTGTTTATTGAGAACATAGCAAAAAGTGAATGATTAAAGATGATTTGTTTCTTAAATTAAAGTGAAATTGTGTAACTAAAATGTGTGTTAACTCTTGCTTTGTGCTTTCATGAAATCACATTATAGCTATTTCTTGTAAACCACTTTATAGAAATGGATCGGACTTGGATGAAAATTACGAATAGAAGGTCATGAGAATATTTAGATGGAGTCCAACGGTTTCTAAATTTTGCATCTAACCATACACCTAGATGGAATGATTTCATGTCCGTGTAGAAAATGTGTGCATACAAATTCGTGGCCTATAGATGTCGTACTTGTCACTTAGTGTCAAAAGAATTTATAGGGGTTATAACCCTTGGGTTTTTAATGGGGAATCATCATCTGCACAAAATTTTTCTGAAATTCCTAATAGTCATGTCCAAGAAAACCCGATAGAATTTGCCGATCTTCGTGACATGTTGCATGACATGTTCCCTATACAAGATATGGCATCTGGGTCAATGGAAGAAGTCCCTATTGTGTAACAACCCACAGAAGGTCCTGCAGAAAGTCCTAATTAAGATGCACTTCGGTTTATGAAATTGCTTGAAGATGCTAATCAATCTTGTTATGAAGGTTGTAAGCATTTTAGCAAATTGTCAGCCATTGTGCATTTGTACCACATAAAGTGTCTTAATGGTTGGACCAACAAATCATTTACCATGTTGCTATAATTTTTGCTTGATTTTCTTCCTTCAAATGCTAAGTTGCCAAAGATTGTGTACATTTTTAGACCCCTTAAAACACAAGTTGTTTTACCTAGTTATTTAGTCAAGTGATTACTTAGATAAATTATTCAGATCTAGGTTAACACATTCAAATCATATCATGTAACTAATGCGGAAATATAAAGAACACACAATATGATAACCCAGGAAAACCAAATTGGTAAAAAACTTGAGAAGGATTTAACCTAGCTATCCTCAAGGTAAAACAGATCCACTATGAAAGGATTGAAATTTGTACAATAAAATTTAGACCACTAACATCCCATTGCAACATTGAGTAGAAAATTTACTACCACAACCACGTGACAGCTCTGAGTCCACAGACTACCTCTTTCCTTGATCCACTAAAACCACAAGTACTCATACTTATGACTTTGAGACTCCACTCAAAGGTTTCAGATCTTCAATAAATGCTTCATCCAACAACTGAAGCGATCACTAAGTTCTTGACATGAATCTTGATTTTGATAACCCTAAGTGTGTATAAAGGTAAACACCTCTAGATCTCACAAGAGATTCAACACACAGCACATAAAAAAAAAAAAAAAAAAAAAAAAAAAAAAAAAAAAAAAAAAAAAATTCTAAAATGTAGTTAGGGTTTTTCCTTTTATACTTTGAGTAAAAGATAAAACCCTACACGTAAAACTGGGCTTAGGCTGAGTTGGAAAATTTTGCAAAAAATTAATCTGCACGAGGTTTGATCGATCGAGCCAAATTTTTGATCGATCAAGCCTTGTAGATTTAGACCAATAAATCCTGCAATCACTCGATTCCAACTTTTACAAATAAACACACTTTGAGCAAACCTAAACCTAGACTCTATGTTTTGATCATGGTTTGCCAACATAATACATAATGAAGTTCTAATACATTTAGTTCCTAAAGTCTTAAAACCTAACAAATTGTTATGAGGTTAAGAAGATTATTAAGGATTTGGTTGAGCTATGAGAAGATTCAAGCTTGTCCTAAAGATTGTATTTTATATTGGAAGGAGAATGCCAACCTTGAAACTTGTCTAAACTATAACCATTCAAGATGGGAAATTAATGAGTCTAAGGGTCAAGAAAGTACTAATGATTCCTCCAAGAAAAGAAAGAAGAAAGTTGCAAAGATCCTATGATGGTTCCCCTTAAAGCCAAGATTGCAATGACTATTTATGTCTCCTAAAATAACCAATCATATGAAGTGGCATGCCAATGGTTGTGTGAATGATAGGTTACTAAGGCATCCTACTAATTCTGAAGCTTGGAAATCATTTGACTCTAAGTATATAGAGTTCTCATCCGAGCCTCGTAATCTGAGGCTTAGATTAGCAGCCAATGGATTCAACCCGTATGGAAATATGAGTAGTACTCATTGTACATGGCCATTTTGATCCCATACAATCTCCTTCCATGGATGTGCATGAAAAGGTATTCTTTCATGCTATCATTATCGATTCCCAGCCCAACCTCTCCTGGGAATGATATAGATGTTACTTACAACCCCAGTAGAAGAACTGGAGTAAAAAAGTTTGATGTGTCTTCCAAAAAAATCATTCCAAATGCATGCTACATTATTGTGGATCATAAATGATTTTCTTACATATGGTGATATCTCAGGTTGGAGTACCAAAGGTGCTCTTGCATGTCCTCCTTGTAACTATGATAGTCAATCTCATTGGTTAAGATATGGAAGGAAATTTAGTTAATTACATAGGCGATTCTTGGATAGTGATCATAAATTCTGTAAGCAAAAACAATCATTTGATGGGCATGTTGATACAAGATTCGCTCCTATTACGGTATTTGGAGGGGAAATCATGTTACAAATGGATGTTGTAGCCGATTATGTGTTTGGGAAGAAAATAGTTAATTTGCCCAATAAAAGAAAAAGATGGGAGGAAGCCTAACTGTGTGGAAGAAGAGAAATATATTTTTCACCTTGCCTTATTGGGAGGACCATGTGTTACGTCACAATCTTGACGTGATGCATATTGAAAAGAATGTAGTTGACAATATAATTGGCACATTGTTGAACTTGGATAGCAAGACAAAGGATAACTTGAAGCCACGTCAAAACTTAAAAAATATGGGTATAAGAAGTGAACTTTACTTGGAAAAGGTTGGGAATGATTAGACACACATACCACATGCCTGCTACCATATGAATGTTAGTGAAAATGATGGTTTTCTGCATGTTTTGAAGGATGTAAGAGTACCAAGTGGATATTCTTCAAACATCCCATGTTGTGTTGAACTCAAAGAACACAAGATTAGTGGGATGAAGAGCCATGATAATCACATCTTAATGCAGCAACTTTTTCCGATAGCAATACGCAGATCTTTGCCCCCTGAAGTGAGTAGGCCTTTAATTTACTTATCTTGTTTCTTTAAAGAGATATGTTCCAAAGTACTAAATCTAGAAGAACTTGAGGCTCTTAAGAAGAGAATTGCAATGACATTGTGTGAGTTGAAAAGGATATTCTCTACCTCTTTCTTTACAATGATGGTACATCTAGTCATGCATTTGGCTAGCGAAGCCAAAGTTGTTGGCCTAATTTATTATCGTTGGATATATCCCATAGAGAGGTAACACATATAGTAACTTGATCTATTTGGTTTTGTTTTTCACACCAATTTCTCATTGTTGATCCTGGGTTTTCCAATAGGTACTTGTCAAGACATAAGTCTTACGTACATAATAAAACTTATCCATAAAGCTCTATTGCAAAAGGGTATATAGCAGAGGAATGCTTAGCATTCTGCTTACGCTATTTTAAATCTATTGAAACTGCATTCAATCGGCCTATAAGAAATGTCGAGGAATCTATGGATGCAGTGGTGAGCATTATACTAGATTCAAATTCATGGATCCAAACACATCATTATGTGCTATTCAATTGTGAAGAAATCACCCCATTTCGCGAGTAAGTTATATGTCATTGCATATCTTTTCATGGCATTCAAGTACAATATTCTAACTTAATACTAACACTTTTGTCTACATAGTGTACACATAGCGGAGATCAAGGCTGATTTCCCTCTTCATGTAACCGATGATGTTATTCAAAAGCAGCACATGGAGAAATTCTGCAGCTAGTTTAGGAACTATGTAAGTAAAGCATATATATAAAACTTTATTGTTTATAATATGTAATGTCAATGTCTGTATATAAAACTTGGTTGTAACACTTTAGATAGCATACTCATAATAAACGTCATTGTCTATATTAGGTGATGTCAATGGATGCATCTGAGAAAAAGAAACTCTCTGATAAAGTCATATAGCTTGTATACCCAGTTTACATCGTGCCAGGTGAGGTTAGTCCCCATTCTACGGTTTAAATCTACACACTTGAGGATCCTAAAGATATTTGGGGAACATTGGGTCAGGGTTAACCTATAGTTTATTAGATAGTCTCTAGTTACCCTCCCTATAGGAAGTTCCATCCCGCCTTCGATGAAGTCGAAAAAAGGAATGACCACGGATTCGGGAGGTATGTTTAAGACCAAACACTCACCCTCTTCACAATGTTCGATTTCAACACTATTGGCGATCCCGTATTGTGCCCTAAAGATTGCCCTAGCCTCGGTAGTGTCCACTAACTTAGCATATCTACCCACAGAGTTTTGTGGTGTGAAACATTAAACTTGTAAAAAAAAAAGTAGGGAAATCAACACACCTATGAGTGAATACGAAAAGTGCTCCTCGGGAGTTTTTTCTTCAACTTAGATTGCCAGAATGTTCAAAATGAACCTCAGCCAGCTCCAAGTTCTCCTCTTATAGGAGTGAAAAAGTGAGTGGTAAAATTCCTGCCCATAAATGAGGGGGAATGAGGACGATAGAATCTTGATTGAGCTGTAGAACGTGGGGAAACAAGCAGCTGTCTGTCGTCATAAATGTGAGATCGTGGATTCCAAAGCATCAAGAGCATACAGAAAACAGGTGAAAGGACGTTAATATGTGGGAACGCATATGGCATGTGCATAGTTTACCTGTGAGACTAAAACTTCGCTTTTGTCTCATAAACAAATAGTGAACGCTTTAGGGGCCTATTGTGGGTGCCTAAGGACGAAGGATGAAGTTGAAGAGTTGGAGCATTGGTATGGGAATGCCATGGGCAACAGGCCTGAGCAAAAAAGTTGCCCGAGGAAAGGAAGATGATGAGAATGCAAATTGTCAAATTTTTCTCCCTTAATGTTTAGTATTTTATACTTATTTGGTGCCTAAATGTACTCATTATTCTCATATTTTGATTTAGGATGCAAATGGAGGCATTAAGTGCAAAACGTAGCTAATTGGGCGATTCTGGACAGCTTTGACATCACTTCATAATCTAGGCATAACTCTCTCATCTGAGATCCGATTGGGATGATTCAAGTTTTTATGGAACGACAAGACAAAGATATACAACTTTCATGTTTTGAGTTTTGAGAGATATGGACCGTATCAAGGTCGAAATCGGGCTTGAATTTGCTGCACCTGCATTGTTAACGTTTTGGAACATTCCTTAGCCTGCAATTCTAATACGCAGACCTGATGTGGTTTATTTTCGGAAGTTTCCAGATCTGGTGCAGGAAATTTCCAGGTGAAAAAACACCACTTTCCTAGTTATATTAGGACTTTGTTTTACTTTTAATATTTTTCCTTAATTAGTCAGATTTGGATATTATTATTTAGAATTTTTTTAGGAGATTTTGTAGGCTTGGGAAAGGGGGAATTAGCATGTAAAAGGGAGAGGAAAAAATCAGACTTCACACATGCCTCTCTCTCCCCTCTTCTCTAATTTTCTCCTTTGAGTTTCTGTCAAGGCTTTGCGTGGCTAAAACTTTTATACTTGGTCGAAGGAAACTGAATCCTCGAAATCAATAAAACTATGAGATCTATTTTTTTTTTTTTTATTGTTCAATTTATGCTTTAAATATCGGATGTTCTTCTGTACCTATTTTGATGATTGTCTCGTTTAATTACTAGAAGGCCTACTAGTTTATTATTCGTTGCAATCTACTGCTAGGTTAAATATCAAATCCGTAATTGTTTGATCTCTCTAATTTGTGAAGCAATCAAGATTTAATGATTTGCTGCGTTAGAAATTATTAGATCTTAAGAAGAATACACGACTAATTTAAATGCAACCATTTATGCTTGAGTTGTTTAGCTTCATCGATCTCACTAATTCTTAAGGCTGCTACTAGATTAAACCCTTAGCGCTTGTCTTGGGTTGTTTAGTAGTTAGAGTTAATTAGATCGCTTGTTTTCTAATTAACTGTGACTAAGGAGAGATAGGAAAATAGTTCCAACGGTGAATATTCAAAGTGTGAATTGATATATACTTGCATCGATGATTAGTCGTAAAATTCCAATGGTGGATGTTGACTTAGACCAAGGTTTGTTCTCTTGATTGATTTTGATACTTTAATTTGAATTGTTCCTTATTTGTTTTTCTTAAAATTGTTTTCATTATACTCAACCCACCCCCCCTCCTTGTTCACGTAGCATAAAACTAGGCTAGATACTCTCCGTGGGAACAATTCTTACTCGCACTATTACATATATTTTTAAGAGTATAGGTTTTATTTTTGGTTGCCTATGACAGCACACCAAATTGTGGCGTTATTGCCAGGGAGTGATTCTAGTTGATTTTTGTGCTTCTTGTGATTCTTATTTCATTCTTGAAATTTTCAAAAAATAATAATAATAAATCGTTAGTTTTCGATAGTTACAGTTTCAGCAGAATTCTAATTACAGTAGAACTAGGCCTTTTATAGTTTTCTAAAGGTAAATGACGTTCTAAGCAAGACTAGTTAATCCTTTGGATTACTAGCCCCACTCTCTCGAGGCCAAATTCCACTGTTTCTAGGGTTTTTAGGCTTTTTTTTTTTTTTAGCAAAGATTTTATTTATTTATTTTCATTACTCTAGATTTTTCCTGATTCATTTTTCATGGTTTATTCAAGTTTCCTTGATTGTTTATGACTGTAACTCGATCTTCTAATCAAGGTGTTTTGCAGTATGATCCAAAAATAGAGAGAACTTTACGCAGGTTAAGGAGGAAAGCTTGGAGAAATTCTGAAGAGCATAATCTAGCTCTTGATTCCCTGCTTGCTACCGATTCTAATTTAGAAGAGGAGGAAGTCATGGCTAAAAATCAAACTTTGAAAGAGCTTGCCGCCCTTGATTTGAATCGACAACCATTATGCATAACATTCCCTACTTTAGATGCTACTACTACTTTTGAATTAAAATCTGGACTAATACATCTCTTGCCCACTTTTCGTGGCCTTATAGGGGAAGATCCTCACAAGCATTTAAAGGAGCTTCGTGTGGTGTACACAAGTATGAAACCCACGGGGGTGACTGAAGATCAAATTAAATTAAGAGCTTTTTTGTTTTCTTTAAAGGATTTGGCTAAGGATTGTCTCTATTATCTACCCTCCGGGAGTATTAAAACATGGAACAAGATGAAGAGGTTGTTTTTGGAGAAATATTTCCCAGTTTCAAGGGCAGCCAACATTTGAAAAGAAATTTGTGGAGTAAGGCAGCACAACGGAGAGTCCCTACATGAATATTGGGAATGTTTCAAGAAATTATGTGCAAGCTACCCCCATCATCAAATTAGTGAGTAATTACTTATCCAATATTTCTATGAGGGCCTTCTACCCACTGATAAGAGCATGATTGATGCAGCTAGTGGAGGAGCTTTGGTGGATAAAACTCCTGAGGCCACTAGAAACTTGATTGCAAATATGGCGCCAATTCTCAAGAATTTGGCACTAGCTTGACCCTCCATCCAAGCATGTTAATGAGATAAATATCTCCTCCCTTGAACAACAAATTACGAGTCTAACTTCTCTTATTCATCAAATGGCTGTAGGTAATATGCAAATGGCGAAGGCTTGTGGGATTTGTTCGGTAGTAGGGCATCCAACCAATATGTGCCCAACTCTTCAAGAGGAGCCTATTGAGGAAGTGAATATGGCAAGTGGTTTTCCTAAACAACCACAAAGGAAGTATGATCCCTATTCGAGCACGTATAACCTGTGATGAAGGGATCACCCCAATCTTAGCATGGGAATCCACAAGTAAATCAGCCCGCAACTTAAAGCCACCCAATTTGCCAGCAATATAAGCAGCCATACCCCCTAGACAACAACCGGGCCAAACTTCTAATTTTGGTATGTCTTTAGAAGATATTGTTAAGTCTCTTGCCACTAATACTTTGCAATTTCGACAGGATACGAAACAATTTCAACAAGAGGCGAGAGCCAATATTCAAAGTTTGGACAATCAGATGGGCCAAATGGCAACCACAATTAGTCGGCCAAAGGCACAAAGTTTGGGGAAATTAACCTCTCAAACGGTAGTAAATCCAAGAGAAAATGCAAGTGCAATCATTTTGAAAGTCGTAAAGAGGTTAAGATTCCAGTAAAGGCAGCCCCTGCACTGTCGAAGCAAGAAAAGGAGAGAAACATCATTACAAACAAGGAAATTCCCAATGATGATAAGGTACCTAAGCATAAGTTTTTGCCTCTTTCTTATTATAAATCAATACCTCCTTTTCCTCAGGCTTTAGCAGAATCTAGAAAAAGATGAGCAAAATAAAGATTTATATGAGACTTTTCGAAGATGCGAGGTAAATATTCCACTTTTAGATTCTATTAAACAAGTACCTCATTATGCTAAATTCCTGAAAGAACTATGTACAATTAAGAGGAAAAAGAAACTTAAAGGATGTGAGACAATGAGAGTAGGGGAGAATGTTTCTGTAGTTATTCAAAGAAAACTCCCTACAAAGTGCATAGATTCAGGTATGTTTACTATCCCTTGTACAATAGGTAACACTTAAGTTGAGAAGGCCATGCTAGATTTAGGAGCTTCTATCAATGTCATGCCATATTCTATATATGTTTCTTTGAAACTTGGACCTTTGAATAAAACTGGTGTTGTGATTCAATTGGCTGATAGATCTATTGCCTATCCTAAGGTGTAGTTGAGAATATTCTTGTGCAAGTTAATGATTTGGTTTTCCCTACTGATTTCTATGTGCTTGATATGGAGAATGGTGATCAAACTACTCTTATTTTGTTAGGAAGACCATTCTTAAAGACATGTAAGACTAAGATAGATGTTCATAGTGGCACACTTACCATGGAATTTGATGATGAAATTGTTAAGTTTAATATTTATGATGCCATGAAATATCTTGATGATGATAATCCTGTTTATTCTATTGATGTGATTGATTCTTTAGCACAGGAAGTTTTTGAACTTGATGGAAAAGATGGATTGGAAGTTGCCATTAGTAAGCATCTTGAGAAAGAGAATGAGGAGTAGCCTTGAGTACTGATTTACAGGAAACTATTGCAGCATTGAATGATTTTTCGAAGCTACAACAGTCAGGTAATGCTCCTCATATCACGTTACCAGTGATCATTTATAGTAAACTTAGTGCACCATAAGAAGATAAGCTTGTGCAAGTCCTTAAGGAGCATAAGACGGCTATTGGTTGGACAATTGCAAATATTAAAGGAATTAGCCTGTCTACATGCATGCATCGTATCTTACTTGAAGATGGAGCAAAACCTTCCTGTCAATCGCAAAGAAGATTGAACCCACCCATGATGGATGTAGTAAAGAAAGAGATCATCAAACTTCTCGAAGTTGGAGTGATTTATCCCATTTCGTATAGCAATTGGGTTAGCCTAGTTCAAGTGGTTCCTAAAAAGACTGGAATAACTGTTGTGAAAAATCAGAATGATGAGTTAGTTCCTACCCGTGTTCAGAATGGGTAGCAGGTTTGTATAAATTATGGAAAAAGACGACTTTTGCATGTCTATTCGGGACTTTTGCATATCGTCGCATGCCCTTTGGCCTTTGCAATGCCCTAGCCACTTTCCAAAGGTGTATGGTTAGCATAATTTCATATTATATTGAGCATATCATAGAAGTCTTTATGGATGATTTCACAATTTATGGAGACTCCTTTGATAATTGTTTGCATAACCTTACACTTGTTCTTCAAAGATGCATAGAAACTAACCTTGTGTTAAATTCTAAAAAAAATGTCATTTTATGGTTGAACATGGTATAGTTTTGGGTCATGTTGTTTCATCTAGGGGGATTGAGGTAGATAAAGCTAAAGTTGATATTATTCGATCTTTACCTTATCCCACTAGTGTGCAGGAAGTTTATTCTTTTCTTGGACATACAGGTTTTTACCGAAGGTTCATCAAGGACTTCTCCAAAATAGCATTACCCATATGCAAGTTGTTGTGAAAGGATGTGACTTTTGAGTTCGATGAGGTGTGTAAAAAGATGTTTGATAAGCTAAAAGAATTGTTGACTTCTACCCTAGTTATCCAACCCCCTGACTGGAACGTTCCTTTGGAGATAATGTGCAACGCAAGTGATTATGCAGTAGGCACTGTTTTGGGTCAAAAAATTGGAAAAGCATCTCATGCCATTTATTATGCTTCAAGGACTTTGAATGATGCCTAAAGAAATTCTTCTAGTACTGGAAAAAAAAAAAAAAAAAAAAAAAAAAAAAAAAAAAAAAAAGACAAAAAAACAAAAACAAAAAAAAAAAAACAAAACAAAACAAAACAAAACAAAACAAAAAACTTTTAGCTATTGTTTTTGCTTTAGAAAAGTTTTAATCTTATTTGCTTGGTACTAAAGTCATTGTTTACTCTGATCATGCAACTATTCATTATTTGATGACGAAGAAAGAGGTAAAACCAAGATTAATAAGATAGATACTTCTCTTGAGTGAATTTGATTTGGAGATCAAAGACAAAAGAGGGACAGAAAATCGTGTTGCAAATCATTTGAGTCATTTGGTTCCTGTGGAGGATGAACTTCATCTACAAAAAACGTTACCTGACTAGCAATTGTTCTACGCAAGTGTAACATTACCTTGGTATGCAAATATTTTAAATTATTTGGTTACTAATATGTTACCTCCTGGTTTGTCTAAGGCTCAAAGATATAAGATCAAGGGTGATGCCAAATACTTTGTGTGGGATGACCCATACTTATGGAAGCATTGTGCAGATCAAGTGATAAGAAGGTGCGTTCCTAAAAATGAAATTATTTCTATTCTCACCTTTTGTCATTCTTATGCTTGTGGAGGTCACTTTGGAGCTAAAAGGACAGCGAGAAAAGTACTAGAATGTGGTTTCTATTGGCTGTCTTTATCCCGAGATTCATATTCTTTTGTAAGTCATGCGAACATTGTCAAAAGATTGGTAATATATCCCAAAGGAATGAGATGCCACAAACCCTCATACTATTTTGTGAAATTTTTTATGTTTGGGGCATCGATTTCATGGGACCATTCCCTGTATCTTTCGGTTATGTTTATATTTTGCTTGCGGTTGATTATGTCTCGAAATGGGTGGAAGCTAAAGCCACCAGGACTGATGATTCTAAAGTTGTTGTAGATTTTGTCAAGTCTAACATATTCTCCAAGTTTGGAATTCCAAGAGCTCTAAGAAGTGATCGAGGCACTCACTTTTGCAATCGAACTATGGAGACTTTGCTGAGAAAGTACCGTGTGACCCACAAGGTGTCAACTGCCTATCATCCACAAACTAGTGGACAAGTGGAAGTCTCAAATCGAGATATCAAGCCCATGCTTGAAAAGACGGTCAATCCAAGTAGAAAAGATTGAAGTTTGCACTTGGATGATGCCTTGTGGACATATAGGACTGCATATAAGACGCCCATTGGTATGTCACCTTATTAGTTGGTGTTTAGGAAACCATGCCACCTTCTAGTTAAGTTAGAACACAAGGCTTATTGGGCTATCAAGAGTTTCAACATGAAGATGGATGAAAGTGGAGAACATAGGAGGTTGCAACTACAAGAGTTAGAGGAAATTCACAATGATGCCTATGAGAGTGCAAGGATTTACAAGGAAAAGACGAAGGTTTTTCATGACAAGATGATCTCTAGGAAGGAGTTTAAAGTTAGTTAAAAAGTCCTTCTATACCATTCATGGCTTCATTTGCTTCCAAGTAAGTTGCGTTCTCGTTGGATTGGACCTTTTGTTGTTACTAATGTTTTTCCCCATGGTGCAGTTGAAACTCAAAGTTTAGCAACTTTCAAAGTGTTCAAGGTGAATGGCCATAGACTTAAGCCTTTCTATGAAGGTTTACAAGTAGAGAATGTGGTAAAATTAGACCATGAGGATCCGATTTATACTGATTGAAGAAGGAAGCATTAAGTCGAGCCAACAACAATAAACAAAGGTGCTGGTTGGGAGGCAACCCAAAGGGAGTTCTTTTTCCCATCTTTTTATTTTTCGCATTTATATTTTGGTTATTTTTGCCTTTTCTTCGCATTTCACCTTACATTAGGGACAATGTAAGTTTTAAGTGTGA